>OX388345.1:28239848-31143514 GCA_947579665.1 Sympetrum striolatum
CCTCGTATATGATGATTGGGGGGAGGTGCTCCTTCTTATTCTGCTCCCCTTCATTCTGATTGTTTTCTCTGGTCTTTTTCGCTGCTTCCTTGGGGATGGATGCAGTGGCTTCAGTTGATTCCCTCCGTCTTTTCCCAGTTGTAGATGGTGGGAGAGAGGTATCCATATTTTCAATTGATTCTTTTTCTTTTAATTCTTTTGCTTGTTTTTCTAATGGCTCTTTTTCTTTTTGTTCTAATGGCTCTTTTTCTTTTTGTTCTAATGGCTCTTTTTCTTTTTGTTCTAATGGCTCTTTTTCTTTTTGTTCTAATGGCTCTTTTTCTTTTTGTTCTAATGGCTCTTTTTCTTTTTGTTCTAATGGCTCTTTTTCTTTTTGTTCTAATGGCTCTTTTTCTTTTTGTTCTAATGGCTCTTTTTCTTTTGGATCCTCTCTCTCACTAGAGTTCTTTGTGTCGAACTTTAGCAGGAGTTCAGTTGCTGCAGATATCAGGTTGATAAGATATTGTTTATCCACTATCTTATCTTTCCCATTTTGATTTAGGGTGATTTTTGGTATATCACCCGTGTGGACGGTGAACCCGGACGGGAGGTTGATGGTGTCCGGTCCTGCAGATTTCCCTCCTTCTGGCTTTCCCTTTGTCCCCTTAATTTCGGGACAAGGGAAGGGATCCTTTGATCGTCTCCTCCTCTTCTCCTCCATCGTTGGTTCTTTCTTTTTCATGAAATCAAGCGCCTTCATCCTGGCCCCCATTCTTAGCTTTGAATCCTCTATTCCCCCTTTCTCTTTCCCCCTTATCCTTTGGATGGTGTCTGGTTGTCCTCTCACTTCCTTCCTTGGATCCTCTACTTCTTGCTTCAGGTTTAAAGAATTTGGGAGGGTGGGAGGGTTCCTAGCGTCTAGCGTGGGGACCCGGCCGTCAACACACCACGTGCAATTGGAGACTGCCCAAGTCAAGGTTAGACAGAGATCCTTCCTGTGGTGGTTTAGCGGTACCGCGGGAAACGACCGTTTAGACAGAAAGATCGAAGGGGAGATTGGAACTCCCCCGTAAGAAGGTGAAAATAGAAGAGAAGAAAGAGCCCTATGGCTTACTCTAAGTCCGAGCCACCTATACCACTGGAGGGGGTTTTGAACGGGCTTAGAGCAGCAAGAATTACTGAGGAAGAGAGCCTCAGTAAGAGAGAGAGATTTAGCAGTGTCTCTGAGTGTCTCTAGAGAGACACTGAAGGGTTGAGATGATGATTTGATAGTTTTTTATTGGATCTTTTTGGACATAGTTTACATATTGAATAAATTCACCCTTTTAGGCATTGCCTTTCTCGGGGTATTGTCTGGGGGAATGGAGGCGTTGGGAGGGAGTGCCCGACATTTGTCCGAGGCAGCAGGGAAACCCAACAAAAACCTGCTGTGGGCACATGGGTAATAGGGTGGGTTACCATGAATTGATGAGGATTTCCCCTCGCTGTAGGTTCCTCCAAGTGGTGAGGGGGGGGGCACAGAGAGGGCTCTCATGCCTCATTTCATCTTTTTTTTCACTATCAATCACCCCATCATCTCTTCTTCTCTCATGAAATGCTGGCCCTCTCTGTGTGCGGACCGCCTACCCATGCGTTTGCCGTGCATGGCGACCCGTGTCGGAGGGAAGGGGGATCCTGGTGGCTGAGGGGATTGGGTCTTGGGAGGGACTTAGCCCCTCCACTTTTCCCCAACACTCCACTTTGGCCCCTGCCTCTCCTAGACGGGCGGCCGGGAACTAGCCCACTCCCGGTCAATCGGCTCCTGGTGGCTGGGGAGCCTGGCGGCTCCTTACGAGCGTACGCCAGTGGGGTAGTCTAGACCCACCAGAACCGCATTAGTCTTGCGCAGATGGTGGGATCTTAGCTATATCCTCCTGGTAGCCCTGGCGTTGAAGTTCAGCGTCCCCTTGTTGGGCTCCGTGGTGGGTGGGGAGCCCGGAGGATGAAACGAAACTGCCAAATTATGGCTACCAAAAACTTAAGCATAACTATAAATGAAAAGGAAGGGAAAATTACAAAAAAACAAAGAGTAGAAGCTGAAGCAAATACTAATAGAAACAATAGCGACAATAATTGTAACAGCGAAGTTAGATACTTCGTCATTTCAAGTATCATTGAAGGAGCGCTGAAAAAATTATCTCCTTTTGCTATACATAGAGTATTGAGATTCCTGGTTGGGGATGTAGCCTCAACCAAGCGCTTGAGGGACGGATCGCTGTTGGTGGAGGCGAGGGACAAAAGGCAGGCATCCAAGATCAAGACAGCCACCATGTTCCATGATGTAGCTGTAAGAGTTGAAGCGCACAGAACGCTCAACTTCATTGAAGGCGTTATTTTCAGCTACGAGCTAGAGGGCATGGCAGAGGAGGAAATTTTAGAAGAACTAAAAGATCAGGGAGTTGTTGGAGTACGACGTCTAAAAACTCGTCGGGAAGGTGTCCTTGTTAACACCCCCAACATAGTACTAAAATTTTCCATGACCGAACTGCCCCGAAAAATCACGGCTGGATACCTTTCCCTCCCAGTAAGACCATACATCCCTAACCCTATGAGATATTACAGATGCCAGAGGTTCGGCCACACATCTGCTCGGTGCACAGATGAAGAGATGTGTGGACGCTGCGGGAAACCTAAACATGATGGACAGTGCCCAACTGCTGCCAAATGCATTAATTGCGGAGGAGATCACCCTGCTTGGTTTAACACCTGCCCAAAATTTAAAGAGGAGAAAGCCATTCAAGAAATTAAGATTATAAAAAAACTGTCATATATGGAGGCAAAAAGAGAATTGAAATCTCTAACACCACAAAGAAAAGGTCCCTCATATGCTGCAGTAGCCACCAGGGTGGTAGAGACAAGAGAGATGGGTACCCAGACTCATCTCCCTCCAGTCTGCTCCCCCTGCAAAAGCATTATGACATCCTTTTCAGTAAGGCAAGACTCAGCAGCAGTGCAGGCAAAAAAAGCAAAAGAGGAGAGGAAAGGGATTAACTTAAATAAAACACCCAAACTCCCAGAGACAGCAAGAACACCCAAACCTCCACCTACAGATAGGACCTCTGACTCCTGCATGGAGGAGGATGGTAGTCTGTCAGAGACAGACCTCCAAAAGGTCCTTTTGGAGCACCAAAAAGGGAGAAAAGTGAAGATAAACAGATGATAGAACGCTCCATTAAACAACTTTATTTATTTATTTAATTTATTTATTTTATACAACAATGACTTCCAAATTTTTAATGTTGCAATGGAATTGTAATGGTTTTTATTCTCACCAAGAGGAGCTACAGCTTTTAATTAATAATTTTATCCCGACTATCATTTGTCTCCAAGAGACACATTTTAAGGCTACTGACAAAGGCAATATTAAAGGTTTTAGTGTTTTTAGATGTGATGATTTGAGTGGCAACTGAGCCAGGGGTGGAGTGGCCATTGCTGTGAGGGATCTTTTATACTCCTCCCAGGTGAGACTGAATACACCTCTGCAGGCTGTCGCGGTGAGATGTGGTGGCCCTGACAGGATAACGTTTTGCAACGTCTACCTCCCTGAATGGGCACCTGTGACTCGGACAAATCTGGAAAATCTCATCAGAGAACTACCGAAGCCATATGTCCTCCTGGGGGACTTCAATGCCCACAATACCTTATGGGGAGACACTATGAATGACATCAACGGCCGAGGTCGCCTTTTAGAGAAACTTTTGAACGATTTTAACTTAATTTTACTCAACAATGGGGAGAAGACACGATTTAACTCTTTTAATGGTGAGACATCTGTTATTGATCTAGTCATGTGTTCAAGCTCCATTGCAACATCTTTTAACCTGACTGTCCACTCAGACTTGTGTGGCAGCGATCACTACCCATTACTCCTTGAAAAGCCTGGATATATGCTAGAGTCCTTCACTCATTCTGGCAGCTGGCTCATTCGTAAAGCCAAATGGCATCAATTCAGGACATCTTTTAATTTTTCTGACGACCCAACAGAAGAAATTTTACTTAAAATTGAGGCATTCACTGCCGCATTAACCAATGCAGCGAGCTCCTGTATCCCAAAATCATCAGGCAAATCTGCTCACCACCCTGTCCCATGGTGGAACAAGGAGTGTGCTGAGGCTATCCAGAAGAGAAAAAGAGCGCTACGTATCTTCCAAAAATACCCCACCACCATGAACCTTGCTGCCTACCAGAAACTGAAAGCTAAAGCACGTCGAATTGTGAAGGATTCAAAGAGGGCCTCTTGGTTACAATACATATCCACGATAAATCATAGAACGCCGACATCAGAAGTCTGGAGGAAAGTGAAAAGCATCACAGGTACTCATAGCCTCCAACCAATCCCTTGCCTTGAAATTGGTGACCGTATACTCACTTCTTCAGAAGATATCACTAATGCTTTTGCTCAGCATTATGCAAATATGAGCAGCAATGTAATTTACGATCCTAATTTCATACGCATTAAAGAGAGAGCAGAGAGCATACCCATAAACTACAGAATGGGAAACTGCTCTGAACCCTACAATGATCCATTCAACCTCTGGGAATTGCTATCGGCCATAAAAGACACCAAAGACACTTGTCCTGGCAGTGATCAAATATCTTCTCAAGGTAAGAAGCAGCTGCTGAACATGCTAAACAAACTCTGGTCCGAAGGGGTGTTTCCAGAATCATGGCGGAAATCAATAATCATTCCGATTCCAAAGCAAGGCAAAGACAAACGCCTCCCTTCCAGCTATAGGCCAATATCATTAACAAGCTGCCTCTGCAAAATCATGGAAAAAATGGTGAACCGCAGACTCGTCTGGTACCTTGAAAAACGCAAGCTGCTAAGCGAGAGCCAATGTGGGTTCCGACAGGGGCGATCCACTATGGATCATTTGGTCTACCTTGAAAACTTTCTCCAGGAAGCATTCCTCCTCCGCCAACATGTTGTTGGTATATTTTTTGATATGGAACGGGCCTACGACTGCGTATGGCGTCATAAGATTTTACGCACTTTGCACCAGTGGGGTTTTAGAGGTAACCTACCGATTTTTATCAAAAATTTTTTAAGAGACCGCTTTTTCAATGTAAGAATAGGGAAACACTTGTCACGGACTTTTACACAAGAAAACGGGATTCCTCAGGGGTCAGTTTTGAGTGTGACTCTCTTTGCAATCGCAATTAATGATGTAGTTGAATGCATTCGACAACCAGTGACTGCAACACTGTATGTTGATGACCTGGCAATCTTTTGCAGATCAACAAAGTTGAGGAATGCTGAGAGACAACTACAACTCACTCTCAACAGACTGAAAATGTGGTCTCAAACTAATGGCTTTCGCTTTTCAAAAGAAAAATCCAAATGTGTTCATTTTCACAGGCTAAGGGGTCTTTTCCCCCAACCTTGCCTCAAGCTCAACAACCACCTTTTACCAGTAGTCAAAACCGTACGCTTCCTTGGTATGGACTTGGACAGGAAGCTGAACTGGCAAACGCACATCAACAACCTGAAGGACAGATGTTTTAAACTTTTAAATATCTTACGGCACCTTGCCAATCATGCATGGGGAGCTGACAGATCTTCAATGCTCAGGATTTACCGAGCTCTAGTGCGATCAAAGATGGACTATGGATGTTTCTTATACTCCTCAGCTCGAATGTCCTATCTAAGACCCTTAAACTCCATACACCACGCTGGTTTACGGCTGGCAACAGGATCCTTTAGGACTAGCCCTATTGTTAGCCTCTATGCTGATTCAGGAGAACCACCTCTCGCAACAAGAAGGGAGACTCTAATGTGCAATTACATAAGCAAGATTTTATCCCTGAAAACACACCCTTGCCATAAAATCATTTTTAAGCCACGTTTTTTAACACTTTTCAATAATAGACAAAGGGCAACCAAACCCCTGCCAGTTAGACTAAAGCAACTTTTAGAGAATATTGTGGTGGATTTACCACCAGTGTACGCTAGTGGACCTCCAGGGCATGTTCCTTGGCATGTCCCTTTCCCCAAATCCCTGACTCTACTATCCAGACTGCCAAAAGCATCAACAGCTCCACAGTTGTACCAGCAAAGCTTTGCTGAGATCCTGTCTCACTATCACAGATACACTCCTATTTTTACTGATGGGTCAAGATCCGATTCAAATGTTGCTTGTGCGGTTGTCTCTCCCACTACTGGAGTGGTGGGATTAAAATTACACCCAAACTGTAACATATACACTGCAGAACTTTATGCAATAAAGACAGCAGTGCAGCAAATGGAATCATGCGACAAGCCCGGCATAATATGCACAGACTCACTAGGTGCCATACAAGCCATCACATCCCTCTTCCCCACACATCCTCTCGTACAGGAGATTCATTCATCTCTCATAGCTCTACACTCACGTGGGAACAGAGTAATATTCTGTTGGGTACCAGGACATGTTGGCATCACAGGGAATGAGAAGGCTGATGCAGTTGCTAAGAGTGCTCTCTTAAAACCATGTACGGACTCAACATATCTCACTTCATGTGACCTACGGATCATGCTCAGGGAAAAGATCCATCAAAAATGGCAAAAAAATTGGCAGGACTTACAGGGAAATAAACTTCGGGAGATAAAACCTACTGTGTCACAATGGCAGTCTTCCCTCCGAAACAATAGGCGAGAGGAGGTAGTGATCGCACGTCTGCGAATAGGCCACTGTAACCTGACCCACTCATTCCTTTTCAAAGGTGAACCAGCTCCCATATGCACTAAATGCAACACCCCGCTCTCTGTAAAACATATTCTGACTGACTGCGAGCAATATCAGGCTTTAATGAACAAACTGCATATCAGAGGTGATCTCAGGGATGTTTTAGGGAATGACCCAGTAAAACTAGATAATGTCTTACAGTTTCTCAGAGAAGCAGGTCTGTACAACCATATATGAAGCTGCAGCCCTCTCTGAGGACGAGCTTAGCTCTGCTTTAGGAGGGTTACTCCTTCTGTTGTTGGTTTTTTTTATTTTTTTATTTACATATTTATTATTAATATTTTATACATTATTTATTTATTTATTATTATTTTAACCGGATATTTTATGAATTTGGACTTATCCTGCTGGCAGGAAATAAATATGACTGCAAATTGTAGCAGTCAATAACTGATAAGCATTGGCGCAAATAACCTAGTGGTTGAGGCGCCATGAACCCCACTACTACTACTACTACTGATGAGGATTTAATTACAGAGTGCAGTACAGAATGAATTTATATAAATAGGTGGCCTTTACATGTTTGGTTTTGTTATTTATACATATGCAAAGTTTTGATTTTAGGCCCCTTAGCAATGGCTATTTTTCTTCATAATTTCTTTGAGTGGTTCTGGTTGTTCTTCTTCCTCTTGTTGCTATGGCTGTTCCTTGTTTCGGCTGTTGTTGTGGCTGTTCCTTCGTTGGGGTTGGGTGCTGCTGGTTATTTCATCTATAATGGAAAGGAAAAGAAATTGGAATTAGAGATATTGGTTAAGCCTCCTTCTCCTCCGGGGCCAGAGGGCTAGTCCTGGTATTGGGAGGAGAGAGGAGGGGATGGGGACTGTGTGTCTTACGGGAGGGTGAGGGAAGACCTGTGGGAAGAAGGTGAGGAAAGTGGTTATTGCTACCCTTGCGGGGGTTGGGTGTTTGTTGAGGGGACGCCTGGGTAGTGGGCGGGAGAGGGGTTGCAGGATGGGGGTTAGGGTGTCTGGGAGGTTGATACTGATTCTATTAAATGTTGTGGCTCGTAGACGGGTCATCCTGTGGAGTATAGGCTCTACACCGGCAAGGTCGTGTATCTCGCTGCTCGGGAACAGTGGTGCAACGTCTGTGATGTGCCGAAGTATCATTCTCTCCAGCTTGGCTATTTCTAGGAGGGGTCCGTCAGCAAGGGGTGTAATGGCAGCACAGGCGTACTCAGCAATGGGTCTGACAAACGCCTTAAAGATGGTAGTGGCTCCTCGGATGCTGAGGCCGGTGCCCCTGGGTCTCACTGCTCGGATCAGGTTTGCACGTCTGGACATCCTGTCTCGGACCTTGAAGGGTTGAATAGCTTATTGATTGTCCTTCTTAATTGTGGACTTTACAGAATTTCCAGCCCTACGGCTTCTAATTCCCCTTTTGTTTTCGTTCTGTATCTTACTTTAACATTGTCCGCCCTAGGAGATCAGGTTCTCCTAGGGCGTTTGTTGGGAGGCCAGAGTGCCACTCCTATGGAAGCAAGTGGCCTCTTCTCCCTGTCTTTTGTTAGATTGGGCCTATTCCCAGCTATTTCTGCTACCAGACGGATGTCTGAGTGGCTGGCTTTTTGAAAGAACTTCTTCGCTCTTCCCTGCAGGTACTCTTCCATAGAGGCGGTGTTTGTCTCCGCCCAGAGGGTCGTAGTTCTCGTATAGGACATTCTCCTTAGGTTGAGGACCCTCCGGAGCGCTATGTTTTGTTCCGCCTCTATGGATTTGAACAGGGACCTGCTCGTCGAGCTCCACAGGGGGGCTGCATAGGCTGCTATTGGCCGGATGCAGGCACGGTAGACTTGAAGACGCCTTCTGATGGGGATCCTCCTGTTGCTCAATATATTGGAGAGTCGAGCAGTGGCTCCCTTCATCTTTTTCTTTACTTTGCTGACGTGACGTCTCCAAGTCAGTCCTGCATCCAGCACTACTCCCAGGTATGTAGCTTCTTCGCCCCAGGGGATGTGGTGACCCATCAGCTCCAGCTGCCTATCTGGGTCGAACCTCTTTCTAGGCTGGAGGAGAAGCGCTGCTGTTTTGTTGGCGTTCAGCTGAACCCGCCAACGTTTACAGTAAGTTTCCAGCTCGTCCAGTGCTTTTTGCAGGTATCTGGCCGCCTGCTCCTTGCAGCGCGAGGAGGCAAAGATGGCAAGATCATCGGCATAAAGGCCTATCTCCACAAACCTTCCCTGTTGCCTTGGGATGTCGTGGGTGAAGATGTTGAATAATTGGGGGCCCAGAATGGAGCCCTGGGGCACCCCGGCTGTTATGGGTTTTGTGGGGGACATTTGGTTGTCCCACCTAACCCTAAAGGTTCTGTCGTTTAGAAATGATTCCAACATCTTCACCCACTTGATCGGGAAGTTGCTTACTAATAGTTTGTGGAGTAGGCCCTCATGCCAAAAGGTGTCGAAGGCCGCCTTGATATCAAGAAAGGCGGCCGCCGTTTTCTCTCTCTTTATTGAATCTTGCCATCACGCCTCCTATTGTCCGGACGAGCTGGTACTCTGATGAGCGCTTCTCCCTGTACCCAAATTGTTCCTCCGGGAGAATGTTCTTTTCTGTTGTAATCTGCTGCAACCCTGGTTGCAGAAGGCGTTCGAGCATTTTTCTCATCAAGTCTAATAGGGAGATGGGTCGGTAGCTCTGCGGCTCACTCGGTGGTTTGCCTTTCTTGGGTATGCAGCAGATCACGGGCCTGCTTCCATCGGACTGGGAAGTAGCAGTTCTGCATGGAGCAGGCATATATCTCCCGGAGGTACTCGGCAGCTGCCCTAGGTACTTGTCGGAGGACAAGGGCAGGGATCCAGTCTTCCCCTGGGGCTTTATGCAGCCGAAGTCTCTTGATAAGGTAGCCAATGTCTTCTATGGTAATGGCCATCTCTTCCTCTTCCTCCTGTTGTTCCTCCATGCGTAGGTGCCGCATGGAGTTGGCAACGTCCTCTTCTGTCGTTTGGTCTCCTGGGGGATTGGGCGAAAACGTGGCTTCCAGATGAATGGCCATGAGTTCTGCTTTTTCCTCCGAGAAGACTGCTTCTATGTGTTCGCTCCGGAGAGGGACATCCCGCCGGACCGATCCTTTGGCTTGCCGCAACAGCTTCCATATCCCTTGGGCGTCTGTTTTTATCTTTTCCAGCCTATGGTCCCAGTGGTCCGCATGGGCTTCTTCAATTGCCTCCCTCACTGTCCTATTTTGGCGATTCAGGAGAGTCTTTAGTTCAGGAGAGCGGCGCGACTGCCACCGCCTCCTGGTTTTGTTCCTCTCCTGAATCATACGCAGTACAGGTATTGGGAGCGGGATCTTCCTGTGGGTGGCTGGTTCCGCCCAAGGGATGTGGTGTTCGGTAGCCTCTTGGATGGAGGAGGTAACTCGTTCCACCAGAGCATCAATCTCACTGTTGGTTCTCCTCTTAGATTCTAGCTCCGGGAGGACTGCTGCGATCTCCTCCCGGAAGGAGTTCCAGTTGGCTGCCGAGAAGTTTCGCCGGAGCCGAGGAGGAATTCGCTCAGGAGCCGGACCAATGGTGTATAGTACTGGGAGATGATCAGAGGAGAGGGCGTTTAATGTCCTCGCCGTTGCCCCCTCTAGCTTGTGTCCCAGGGCAATGTCCAAGATGTTCCTCCCCTTTGTGTTAGTAGGGGAGGAGGTGGCTGTGACGGCTATGTCTTCAGCTCGACATAGCTCGTACAGCCTCCTTCCTCTGGTGCAGTTAGTTGGACAGCCCCAGGCCCTGTGTTTGGCGTTGAGATCTCCCAGCATTATTATTGGTATGGTCCGGTCCTCGAAGGCGAGTTTGATGTCCTCCTCGGCCAGGTCACTGCCGGGCGGGAGGTATGCACTGTGGATGCGCAGTCTTTGCCCACCCACCAGATGCAGTACACCCGCTGCTTGTTCCAGGCGCCCCTCGGCAGGTGGATTCCTTATTTCAGTGATATTGATGCTCTTGTGGTATATTAGCGCCGTCCCTCCTCCTTGTCTTCCATCAGGTCGGTCCGCACGGATAAGTCCCCAGTTTGGTATTGAGAGCTTATCTTCTTGTCTCAGGTGGGTTTCGGAGATTGCGGCAATGTGGATCCCCTCTCGGAAGAGGAGATCCAGCAATTCCTTGACCCTTCTCTTTAGCCCGTTTGCATTCCAGCCTAGGATGCGTGTTTCACCCATCAGTGGAGGTTGGCCTTCGCTATCTTCTTTAGCAGAGAGCATAAGATCTCTCTCTGTTCTTGGGAGGTTGCCTCGGCCATGGTGTCAGCAATGAGGCTGATTGTGGCCCAGTCTTTGTTCTCTTTGTTTTCTTTCTTTCCTTTTTTGGATTTTTCGACTTCTTCCGTGTTTGTCTTTTCCTCTCCTTTTGGAGCTGGGGCAACTTTCTCTTTCCGCATCTCAGTCCGTCTTGCTTCCTCTGGAAGCAGGGGGGCCGCCCTCGAAGTGGATGGGCCTGCGGTAGCGGCCGCATAGTCGACTCCTTCTCGTCGATTAGCGGGAGCGGTGGTGGTCTTTGGCTGTGGTGCTGGTGGCGTCCTTCTTGCCACCTGCTTTCCTTTGGTGGTTGTTTGATTCCTCCTTAGTTCCCCAGTTTTCCTGTCTAAGTACTCCAGGTACTTTGGGCAGTTCTTAGAGGAGGCTACATGCGGCCCGCTGCAATTGGCGCAACGGACGTTCTCAACATCGGGAAAACAAGCTCGGAAGCTATGATTTCCCGCGCACTTATTACATCGCTCCTGCATCTGGCAGGCATATGCACGATGGCCAAATCGGAGGCAGCGGTAACAGGTTATCACCTCCGTACCCCCTCTCCAGTTTTCCGTGGTCACGTTATATGGCCCTAGTCTTGTGATCCGGTGTGGATCAGGTGCACCGGCGACCTTGTCCATGGTCGCCACAAACTGCCTTGTTTTTTCTGGGATATTGTCAATGTATTTGACAATCTGTGTTACGTGGCGCACTGTGTAACCTGCCTTTCCCAACAGACTTGAGACATGGTCCGTTGGGAGATCCCTAGGCAGGCCACTCATCACCACCTTTGTAGTGCGTACGTTATCTGATGCATGTGTGTAATGCTGGAGTTTCTCCTTCGTCAGGGCTTCCCAGAGAAGTCTATGGTCGTCAGAAGAGGTAACTCGCACTCTGGTGGAGGTGAGCCTTGCATCCATCTCGAATTTTCCTTGGATCGTCTTGGTGCAAAGCTCTTCTAGTTTAAGGTGGTTAGTCACCTCGTATATAATGATGGGAGGGAAACGCGCTTTCTTGGTGCTTTCCTCTGTTACATTATTGTCCTTTGCCTTCTTTGTTTCTTTTGCTGCGGGTGCAGCAGCACCTTCATTGGATTCCCTTCTGCGCTTGCCAGTGGTAGATGGCGGGAGAGAGGTGTCCATTGACTCGTTTTCTTTTTGCTCTTTTTCTTTTATTTCTGCTATTTCTTTATCTTTTAATTCTTTTTGTTCTTTATCTTTTAATTCTTTTCGTTCTTTTAATTCTTTTTGTTCTTTTTCTTTTAATTCTTTTTGTTCTTTTTCTTTTAATTCTTTTTGTTCTTTATCTTTTGATTCTATTTGTTCTTTTTCTTTTCCCTCTCTCTCGCTCTCTTTCCCTATCGCATCGAGCTTCTGGAGGAGCTCGGTTGCGGCAGAGATTAAGTGGATCAGATATTTTCGATCCACTTCCTTGTCTAGTCCGCCTTGGTTGAGGGTGATTTTTGGAGTATCACCTGGGTGGACGACGAAGCCGGATGGCAGATGGATCGCCGTTGCTCCAGTAGGTTTTCTCCCCTCAGTGGTGGGAGAGTTGGTTTTCCCTTTTCCCTTAATCTCCGGGCATGGAAAGGGATCTTTAGAACGTCGCTTCTTCTTATCTTCTGCAATGGATTCGTCCTTCTGCTTCATGTATTCTGACGCCTTCGTTCTGGCCGTCATGATTGCTTTTTCCTTTGCTACCCCTTTTCTTTCCCCCCTTTCCCTTACTCCGCTTATGGTGGTGGACTCTGTTGCTTGATTCTGCTTCTACTTGATGATAGAGAATTGGGAGGGTGGGAGGGTTCCTAACGTCTAGCGTGGGGACCCGGCCGTAAACACACCACGTGCAATTGGAGACTGCCCAAGTCAAGGTTAGGCAGAGATCCCTCCTGTGGTGGTTTAGCGGTACCGCGGGAAACGACCGTTTAGACAGAAAGATCGAAGGGGAGATTGGAACTCCCCTGTAAGAAGGTGAAAATAGAAGAGAAGAAAGAGCCCTATGGCTTACTCTAACAAGGAGAGGTCGCCAGAATGAAGTTCTGGATTTTGATGAGACCTATTTCATATTGAAGTAGACATAGCGAAAGTAAAAAGTGTGAGAGGTTTCGTCCACATAGGCCTTGGTTCCTGAGAAAATTGACAATAAAAATATCGTTTTTGTTGATTATCCTACGTAGGTATGCTTCCCTGCATAACAGCAGATGCTCCCGATGTCGGCTGTCAATCGCATGGACCTGCTATCGAATTCGTTGTTGGATGTGTTTTTTCTTACTTTTCTAACCTTCATTTTCTATAACTTAATTTTTGAAATAATAGCAATCACTACAATTGATTATTTCCTCCTTTTAACATTTTTACGAGAATTACTAAATACATTCCTAAGATAATCTGCTTGTGATCTCATATGTAGTACTGCCACCAATTTTTTTCATCGAGAATATGGTTTTATGGACTAATTTACAAGTATACTTATTTTACTTTGAAAATGATCGAATTAAGTAAGTACTATTCCATTTAGGAATATAAACAAATGGTTCAGTAGCTTTTCACCTTCATAACTTCAACAATCATATACAGGGTGCACTGATTCTTGATACCTGGCTGTTTAATATGCTTACTGCTGATTAAAAAAATGATTGTTTTTGTTATTATGGAAATTACTATAATTGATCCCTTTTATGTATTTAGTTGGGCAGGGATTCGTCGACACATTCGTAAAATTATGTTTAACTGACCCTGGATATGGTCTGTCATGAATTAATTCTAATAGAATGAAATATCTTATTGCTATGGTTTTTCATTAAAGCTAATTTCTTGCACGACCTTTTGATTGATACAATGAATAACTGATTTGATATATTCTAAATCAATTCCTATGATCTCAAAGAAATTTACCAGAATGTTCATTCTGAAATAATTGAGATAATGAATTCTAGTGGTAAATAACTTGGTTTATCATACCGTTGTAAATATAGCAGTAATTGACCGCAAAGTAAATAAAAAATATTAATTCGAGCATTTTATTCATTAGATTTTTTCTGAACATATATTAGGATGATAACAATCAAAAAACAAGAGAAGCACAGAAAGGAGAAGCACCATGAACATCTTATAAAGCTAATTTTTGAGCACTTGCACTTATGTTTTTGGACATCTTTAGGAAAACAAACCTCTCGTAAATTCCGAAAAACACTTCTGTTATCTACCAGTTTTGATGCACACCATGAATATTCTAACATGTCTTTGAATGAAATCAAGATGTTCAGGCGTTACTTTGTGGAAAGCCATTTAAGATAATGTATAAAACACTGTAATTTTCCACACTATCACACACATCATGTCTTTGAATGCTGGAGAGGATAACTGATTGTGGATTAAAGAGTGGATTCTAATGTTATCCTCACGGAAGGAAATTTCCCTTTTCTCCTGAAGCAAAAATGTACAATTCTGGAGGCGCGCAATAAATTGCTTGACCTGTCTGTAGAAGTAAACATTACAAGGTTGGCATACGGATGTACACTTCGGTGGAATAATTTTCACACAACACGTCGGTGCAACATCATCGTTAGTGAATAGTTCATCATAAATTGCATTATTTGTTTGCCCTCCACAAGAGTCTATTATTAACAAAAATTTCCGATTATCTGAATTGGGCCTCATCACAGTTTTAAGGAATGTAATAAATAAGTTAGTTGTGAGTTTACCTGATTTAGATGAAACAACAGATACTTTAGAAAATTCTCTCTCTATTTTTTTTACATTTTCACAAACACGCGGACCAAATTCACCTCCAGATTCCTGCATACACAAAAGAACTTTTGGAAGTAGCTTTCCTGAAGCAGTGAATGCATACTGCGCTGTATAAGAATGTCTAATTTTTTTCAAACTCCCAAGAGCCACTTTCACAGTCTTCTTTCCTTTTTCTGCAAGTGTCCTCTTTATTTCCCCCCTATATGCACACCCAGTTTGGTCTGTATTAATGACCAAATCAAGATTATACTCAGGAATTAGCATTCTTGCCTGATTTTGAAAAAGCTCGGCGGATTTCACTATCTCCTCTAATGACGTTCGCTCGCTGGTTGAGACATATCGGGTAACTTTCCGTTGCAGTATTCGGTGCCTCTTCTTGAAGGATTTTATCCAAGTCGCACTCGCAGAGAATTCAAACTCCGGCTAGATATGCTGAAACGCCGCCGCAATGGACCACTCCTGCAAGGTTCTCGTAAACACAGGTTCATTTCTTTGCCTTGCTTCAACAAACCGATCATGTACCCATCTGTCTATCATTTCCAGTTTATCGTATTTTGTTCCTCCACTTCTAATATCCTTTTCCCACCCTGGAAGCAATCCTTTGTTCTATAAGAGCACTGAACCTTGATTACGGAGGGTTGAAAGGCTCCATTTTGGGTGCTCTTTTGCCAAATTTGCCAGCTTAATTTTAGTCACCAGTGAAATGTGATGATAGCTGGACTTCTTCGGACTAGGTTCGTAGGAGGATTCACTCTCGTCTGTTGGCGATGAAGTTGAACTCTCTGCTTCCACGGCTTGCGTATCCTCGTCCAGGAGACTGGCACAATCCTCGTTCATTTCCATCTCTGCAAAAGGTTCTTCCTCTTCTTCAAACTTAAAATTATCCAAAACTTCCAGAAATCGTCGAAACATTTCTTCTCCGATTAATTTCGAACGAAGGGAGACAACAGCGTATTTGGGAACATCGATAACCTTCATCTCGCGTAAGGTTTCTGCTTTATTAATATATATATATATGTATGTATGTATGAGTAAATTGTCATTAGATTTCATGTTCACAACGTTAACAGATAAATATATGTATTAAATAAAATTACCTTCAAAATTAAGGGACAGCACCCGTTACATCATCTTTGCTAAAATTTGGTTTCGACTCCGAAAAACTGTCTGCTGAACAAAATCCACTTGATGGACCAGGAACCAGAACCTCAGCGTCCATCATTGCACGATATCTACGAAAATAAATTCCTGGTGTACGCAATTCACAAGTCCGAATGCTTTTAGAAACGTTTCTTTTTCGCAGTGGTCGTCTCAAAGGTTGGTCTTCAACTAGTACAAAAGCCTAGAGAAAGTCTGCTAGCTGCTGTCAACCAATATACCGTTATTCGATACAGTTATCTGATTTCCAAAGGGTTGAAGGAAGCTGAGGTAGGGTCCTATCCTTTAAGTTTCCTCACAGAAAGTATACTAAATATCCTTCGCTTTCACAGCCTTTCTTGGGGTTTCCATTTGGAATCAAATTTCAAGTCCACTACTCCATTCTATTGGAGTAGTTCCATGGCAGCAACATATCCAGGGTCAGTTAAATATAATTTAATGAAGGTGCCGAATAATAAGCATAGTAATTGCTATTATTCCTAAAATTAAGTTATAGAAAATGAAGGTTAGAAAAGTAAGGAAAAACACATCCAACAACGAATTCGATAGCAGGTCCATGCGATTTACAGCCGACATCGGGAGCATCTGCTGTTATGCAGGGAAGCATACCTACGTAGGATAATCAACAAAAACGATATTTTTATTGTCAATTTTCTCAGGAACCAAGGCCTATGTGGACGAAACCTCTCACACTTTTTACTTTCGCTATGTCTACTTCAATATGAAATAGGTCTCATCAAAATCCAGAACTTCATTCTGGCGACCTCTCCTTGTAAGTCCGAGCCACCTATACCACTGGAGGGGGTTTTGAACGGACTTAGAGCAGCAAGAATTACTGAGGAAGAGAGCCTCAGTAAGAGAGAGAGATTTAGCAGTGTCTCTGAGTGTCTCTAGAGAGACACTGAAGGAAGGGTCTATTCTGAGTCTTTCTTTATCCGCGTCTTCTTCTGTTGAGCCTGTCTTTTGCCGTTGCACCTAATCAGGTCTCTGTCAGCATGGTGAACTCCTTTCAGGAATGTCTTTCGGCCGATGCGCCGCAGAAGAGGCCCTTTTCAGGGCCTTGATTTTCCTCTAAGAAGGCGAGGAAAATTTATTGGATTCCCCCACGGAGTGGAGGCATGCTCCCAGCTTCTCCTGTGGAGGATATGGTGCTGCGGAAAAAGTCCCACAGTCGTGGGGTGTCGTCCGCCAGGCGCTGGAGATGCTCCGCTTCCAGTGTTGGTAGGCGGTCGAAGAACTTCCTGGCTTGTCTCTTGAAGGCGTCTTCTAGTGGCTCGATGTTGGTCAGGTGGTGTACTGCATCCCTATGGATGTTCCAGCCCAGGTTCAGTATGGTGTAGAGGATGCCTCTTTCGCAGCTCTGGAGAATGGACCGTCCTTCCGATAGAAGTATACCGCTCCACGCAGGTGATGCATACAAGAGTGCACTGCGAATCATGATCTTGTATAGCATCACCCGCGTGCTCATGGCGATGGAGGGCGTTCTTAGGAAAGGAAGGAGAATACGCCGCTTCGCCCTTGCCTTTGCTGAGATTGTTTTCGCATGGGAGCAGAAGTTCAGTCTTCTATCCAGGCAGATACCCAGATAAGTCGCTGTGTCCCTCCATGGAATCTCCTCCGCGCCGACGATGACTGGATCCGGAATTAGAGATGGTGGTCCCAGGGAGAAGAAAATCGCCTGTGTCTTAGCTGCGTTGAGATGCAGTCGCCACTTTGCGTACCACTCCTCTAGGCGGTAGATGGCCCATTGGAGGTATGAGGCGGCAAGGCTGCGATTTCGAGAGCGGGAGAGAAGTGCGGTGTCGTCGGCGTAGAGGGCGGAGACAGTGTTGTTTCCGAAATCTCTGGGGATGTCCGCGCAGTAGATGTTGAAGAGTATGGGCCCCCATATGCTTCCCTGCGGCACGCCTGCTGCGATCGGCTGTGTTCCGGATGTCGCCCCGCGGAATTCTACAAAGAAGGTCCGGTCCCGCAGGTAGGAAGCGATGAGGCGCTGCTGCCATGCTGGAAATTCCCATCCTCTCAGCTTGTGCAGAAGACCCTCGTGCCATGTCCTGTCAAAGGCTTTGGAGATGTCAAAGAAGGCTGCAGCGACATGGCAGCGGGTGTTGAAATTCTTTGTGATCAGCTGGAGGACACGGGCTATCTGATGAGTAGTGGCATGTTCCTTTCGAAAACCATACTGCTCTTCTGGGATGAGTTTCTTAGCTTCGATGGTTTTCATCAGATATGGCAGCAGCGTCCTTTCGACCAATTTTCCTAGTCCATCCAGCAGCGAAATTGGCCGAAAATTTGATGGTGTGGTCGGCCGCTTTCCGCTCTTTGGAATCGGGACGATCTTGGCATTTTTCCATTGCGTCGGGAAGTGGCCTAGAGTGAGTATCGCGTTGATAATCGCCACGATCAATACGACCGCGACAGAGGGCAGCTGGCGGAGAGTCTTGTTCTCCAAACCGTCTGGACCGGGCGACTTTCGGAGGCGAAGGCGTCGGAGGGGGGCTTCCACATCATCCTGCCGCACCATGGGTGTGGAGTCGGTTGTCTCGGGAGCAGGTTCCGGTTCAGCAACGGGGAGTGGAGGACCTGGGTTCGGAGTAAACGCGGCCCGAAAGTGCAGAGAAAGCGAGTCCGCGGAGCATTCTGCGCCGCGGCCGATGGTTGCTTCTCTCAGGTACGCGTCTCCGACGGGGTCATTTCGCGACTGAGTTTTGACTGCTCGCCAAAGGGAGCCGTCTTTTGCGTGCAGAGAAGAGAGTTTTGCAGTCCACATGGCGCTTTTCCACTCCCGGATGGCTGCGGTGATCTCCCCCTGCATCCGGCAGAAGGTGCGGCAAAGTAGAGGGTCCCCAGTCCGTGTCCACTTGCGGCGAAGGCGGTTTTTCTCCCCGATCTCAGAGACGATTTCCGGCGGAAGTGGCGTTTTTGGCGTTGAATATCTCCGTCTGCGGGGAGCGGAGGCGTCGGCCGCTTCTTAGATGCTACAGACAAGTTGGTGGACTGCAGAATCCAAGTCTTCTGGGGTCTCCAAAGGCGCCGGCTGCGGAGGGAGGGTATCGCAAAGATGCGACCGGAAGGCCGTCCAGTCCGCTTTGGCAATATTCCGGCGAGAAGGAATGCTGCGCTCGAGAGGAGCGGCTCCGAAGAAGGCGATGACGGGAAGATGCTCGCTCTCAAGGGCTGGGATTACAAAGAGTGCCTTCGGTACTGCGAAAGAAGAGAGTAGAAAGATGTCTAGAACATCACCTCTTCCATTAGGCGAGTATCTCGTCGGCTCCCTTGGCCCTTGGACCGCAATGGAGTGGTCATCTGCCCATTTCCGGACGCGTTTGCCGGAAACATTGGAGAAGGAAGACCCCCATGATGGATGTTTGGCGTTCAGATCGCCGGCGATGATGGTGGGAAGGCAGGGCTGGATGATATCTCCGAAGGCGTCGTCCCGAAAGATGCATTTCGGAGGGAGATAAGCAGAAGAGATTCGGATTTCGCCAAGAGAAGTGGCGATGGCAGCAGTCGTTGTTTCCATTTCATGGAGCGAAACTGGCATTGGAGATGGAAGAGAGAAAGATAGACGATCGGAGATGAGGATTGCCGTTCCTCCTCCTTGCCTTCCTTCCTTCCCGGGTGCAGCATAGCGGTCGTTGCGGAGGATGGAATATCCCGGCGCGGACCACCGAATCCTCGAGTGCAGGTGCGTCTCTTGGATGAGGGCAACGTCTACTGCATGGTGGACAAGGAGGTTGACAAGCTCCGTTGTTTTCCTTTGGATGGCCCCTCCTGCATTCCAGGAGAGAATGGTGAGCGGAGAAGAGGACCTTTTAAGGGCCATGAATTTGGATGAAGGATTGTAGCATCTTGGAGAATTCCGCCATTTGAGAGCTGATGCTTTCCTGGAAGCGCCGCATCATCTCCGTGACGGCAGCGATGACGTCCTGCGTGGGTGCAGGAGAGGGTGCGGCTTTGGCGGGCTGTGTCGTCTCGGCGCGGCGGCGTTGACGAAGGGGGATTCGCAGGGCTGCGGCTGTCTCTTTCGTCAGCGGTTGGGAGCGTGGAAGATCAGGGAAGTCCGCTGGAGCGATGCTATTGGTGCGGTAGGCAGAAGAGGCAGGAATGTCGGCACCTAGACGTCTCGGAGGAGCAGCGCGGGCGACCTGAGGTGGTACGAAGGTAAGTGGGGTAGCCCACGCATTTTTCTTCGGAGGAAGAGGCAGTGGACGTGGCAGGGCAGCAGGCGTCGGAAGAGGAGCAGGAGCGGGTGCGGCTTGGCGGTTGCGGGCCTGCTTCCAGAACTGGCAGGAGCGGGAGATTGCTGGATTAGGTCCGCCGCAGTTGCAGCAGGTGGCATTGTCTTCCTTCGTAAGATGGCAGTCGGAGATGAGATGCGGGCCGGCGCAGCGGAAGCAGCGCGGAACAGCAAAGCAGTAGGAAGACGAGTGGCCGAAACGACTGCATCTATGGCACATCTGTGGAGCATCATGATGGAATTTCCTAATGGAGATGCGGCAATAAGATAGGCGAGATAGAGCTAGAATTTTTCCGGCCGGCCATTCGGGAGTGGAAGGCGCGGAAAAGGAGAAAAGAGCAATTGCTCTGGCATCCTTGGTCCGCAACTGCCGGACCTTTCGGACGGGAATGCCGAGAGCCTCGAGATCCTCGAAGACCTCCTCTTCGATGGTGCTGGCAGAGAGACCGCTTATCACATACTGCGTGAGGCGATCCTTCTTTTCGGCCCAGGTGGAGAAGGCAATAGACTTTGCAAGAAGAAAGTCCTTGGCTGCAGTGTGGAGAGAGGCGGAAGGAAGGATGAGTCGGCATGTGTCGCAGCGGGCAATGCTTCCTGGTGAGTCCACTGTTTTCGGCGCCGTGGGACCGAGACGGTGGATGGCGATGTCCTTAGATTTAAGGGCTTCCGAGAGGTCCTTGGCAAAGGCGCGAATATTCAGGATGCCGTAGACCTGTATAGTCGGCGGCTTCCTCTCCTTGGGTGCGGGTTCGGCAGTGGGAGCAGCGGCGGAGGGGGCATCTGCTACTGCAATTGGGGCAAATCTATTCGCAGTTATGATTGCAGGCCGCTTGGAAAGAGAGGCTGCCGAGGCAGCTGCTTCCTCCTGGATGTTGACTGCATACTTCCTCTTTCCCGTGTGGCTCACAGTGGTGAAGCCTTGGTCGTCTACTTGCTCCATGGTCTCTTCTGGCGGTCCTTGGCTGCTGACTGCTTGGCTGTTGGCTGCGTGGCTGCTGGGTCCTTGGCTCGTAAACATGTTAGTGGCAGTAACTCCTGGGAGCGATGCCGGCGTCAGTCGCACAATGGTAGACATTGTACTTTGTCTCAGGGTAAAAGGTTTTATAGAAAGCTCTTTTACAGTGGCCATAAGCCACTTGATCCTCGTCTCCTAGCCCTAAAAAAGGCCGTTTTTCTGTATTTCAAGAAAAGTTGATTTTTCTTAAAGAACTTCTTTAAAAAGAAGTCTTTATAGTGCTATCAACTCGCTCCAATAATAATAATTAGTAACCCTGCTAGTCGTACCTCTTACTACTTCAATCAATTACTCGAAGGAAGGGTTCGCTTCGGTCAGACTCGTTTTCTCATTGGTTGCATATAGTCCAGCGGACTTTTTATGCATGTTGTAACATAGGTTCTTTTTTTTCAATGTAGAGCTTGGTCAGTAGACCATGTGATGAAGGTGAAGGTGAAGGGGTGATTTGATGAAGGTGATGAGGGTGATGAAACTGCTGGGCTGGAATTCCAGACGATGTTGCTGGGGTTGACTTTCTTCAGATGGTGATGTTCTTCTCTGAGTTTGTTGATCTGCTGTCTCCAGGATGTGGTGCTCTAACAAGAGCACCAGAGAAATAGCAAGGGGTATATCTTATGTACTACTGATTCCGAATATAGGTTGCACTCTTACAAAATGTTTAATTACAACTAAAAGTAACTATCATTAACTTAAAACTAAAACCAATTGATTTTGGAACACTTGGTTAATAAAACTATTGCTATAACTAGATCTAAGGCAGCTGGTTTAATATTATTTTTTTTAATATATTTTTTTTTCTTTTATTATTTTTTTTATTTTTATTTATTTATTTTTTTTTATTTTTCCATTTTATTTATTTATTTATTTTTTTTAAATAAGTATTATATTCATATATATATTTTTTTTTCTTTTTATGCATTTTTTTTTTCCCCAGCTGCTTAGATAAGAACAATTAACCATGAAACAATAGTGGCTGAATTAGTTGAGCAATGTTTCAGCACTTAGGACATAATGACAAAATCTTATAAGTCAAGAATACATTTTGGAAGTTTAACTAACTTTAGCCCCCTTTTTTTTGTAACCTCATAATTCCAGATATTTTCTAGTAGGGGATTGTCAATATTGTTAAGATTTAGGTGAAATTTTGAGACGAGTTTTCGAACAAAATCTATAATTGGAAGGACCTTGTGATATTTCTGGATTTCTTTAAGCAGAACTAACTTATTGGTTGTTGTTGCTTGCCTAATGCATTTATTGTAAAATATAGATAGATGTTTTAAATTAGTTTTGGTTGAGTTACATGTGATGATGGCAGCATAAGTTATGATTGGTAAAATAAAAGCCTTGACAAGTCTTACTTTATTAGAGGTATTGAGAGAGTGTTTTGATGCAAGAAGGGGATAGAGCATATGTTTGACGCATTGGGCTTTGGTGATTGAGTATCTGGTATGCTCAGACCATTTGAGATTATCTGTTAGAAAAACTCCAAGGTATTTATATTTGTTGGTTTTAGGAATGATAATATTATTGATTTTGGGAGCTAGAGTGGTCTGTTTTGATTTGGTTTTTTTATATTCCATATGTGCACATTTAGATGGATTAACAGATAGACGCCATTTCTTAAGCCAGGGAGAAAGCTTTGCCATATAATGGTTGAGGCGGATGATGGCCAAATCTGGGGAAAAAGAGGTAGATGAGAGAGTAAGATCATCCGCATATAGATAAACAGGAATTTTAGGATCTTTTGGAATGTCATTTATATAGATGGAAAATAAGAAGGGACTTGAGGTACTTCCTTGTGGGACACCTGCAGTTATTGGATAGTATTTGGAGAAAGAATTTTGAATTTTAATTTTGATTTGCCTTCCTGATAGAAAATTTTGAAGGAGCTTACAAAGTGGGGTTGGGAAATTATATTCTGATAATTTGAATATCAGGCCAGCATGCCAGACCTTGTCGAAGGCTTTTTCGAAGTCAAAAAAGATCAGTTGAGTGGTTTTTTTACCCTTAGAATAGCCTTGGGTTATGCATTCACATAAGCGTAGTAGCTGATGGGTTGTGGAAAGTGCGCGTCTGAATCCAAATTGTTCTGGGATTATGATTTTGTTTTGGGTATCATGGTCGTTTAGTCTTTTGAGGATTATAATTGCAAAAACCTTAGATAGGGAGGAAAGAAGCGTTATTGGCCTATGATTGGAGATATCTAAGGGGTCTTTGCCTGGCTTGGGAATTAGGGTGACGATGCCTATCTTCCAATCCGAAGGAAAGTAGGAAATTTGAAAACAGGCATTAAATAAGGATGCTAGATGCTGAACGAAAGCTGGAATCTTAGCTATTATTTTAAGAATTTTGTTTGAAAATTCATCGTCGCCCGGTGCTTTGTTGTTGTCTAAACTATTGATTATTTCGATGACTTCACTAGGGGTGGAGTGAGGGTGATCATTTGTCTGTAAGGTAGGAAGTAAAGTATTGACATTGTGAACCATGGGATTGAATGGGTAATTAGCGGGATTATCTGACATAATATTACAAAGGTACTGACCAAAAATTTCACATTTAGCTGCATTATCGAAAATTAGGGAATCACTGACTCTGATAGGGGGAAATTTTGGTGTGGCATTGCGCAAAGACTTAGCTACTTTCCATAGATTATTATTTTTATCTTTAAAGGAGAGTTGGGAAACAAAGTTTTCCCATTTATTATTGCGAAATTTCCTAATTTCGTTGGTCACAAGTTTGCTGAGGTGCTGAAGGAGAATTATATCGGCAGGGTGCTTGTAAGTGTGGCATTTTCTGCGTAGTTTGTTCCTATTTTTTATGAGGTCAACAATGTGCTGCGGGAGATTGGCTTGTTGGGGACATTCCCTGTTGACTGAGTAGCCTGCTTGCTCTTTTGCTGCTGCTATAAGATCATTCAGAAGTTCAAGGTGACTGTCGATTCGAAGGAAGGGTTGAGTTTGTTTTGATAGTTTTTTATTGGATCTTTTTGGACATAGTTTACATATTGAATAAATTTACCCTTTTAGGCATTGCCTTTCTCGGGGTATTGTCTGGGGGAATGGAGGCGTTGGGAGGGAGTGCCCGACATTTGTCCGAGGCAGCAGGGAAACCCAACAAAAACCTGCTGCGGGCACATGGGTAATAGGGTGGGTTACCATGAATTGATGAGCATTTAATTACAGAGTGCAGTACAGAGTGAATTTATATAAATAGGTGGCCTTTACATGTTTGGTTTTGTTATTTATACAGATGCAAAGTTTTGATTTTAGGCCCTTTAGCAATGGCTATTTTTCTTCATAACTTCCTTGAGTGGTTCTGGTTGTTCTTCCTCTTGTTGCTGTGGCTGTTCCTTGTTTCGGCTGTTGTTGTAGCTGTTGGGGTGGGTGCATCTGGTTATTTCATCTATAATGGAAAAAAAAGAAATTGGTATTAGAGATATTGGTTAAGCCTCCTTCTCCTCCGGGGCCAGGGGGCTAGTCCTGGTATTGGGAGGAGAGAGGAGGGGATGGGGACTGTGTGTCTTACGGGAGGGTGAGGGAAGACCTGTGGGAAGAAGGTGAGGAAAGTGGTTATTGCTACCCTTGCGGGGGTTGGGTGTTTGTTGAGGGGACGCCTGGGTAGTGGGCGGGAGAGGGGTTGCAGGATGGGGGTTAGGGTGTCTGGGAGGTTGATACTGATTCTATTAAATGTTGTGGCTCGTAGACGGGTCATCCTGTGGAGTATAGGCTCTACACCGGCAAGGTCGTGTATCTCGCTGCTCGGGAACAGTGGTGCAACGTCTGTGATGTGCCGAAGTATCCTTCTCTCCAGCTTGGCTATTTCTAGGAGGGGTCCGTCAGCAAGGGGTGTAATGGCAGCGCAGGCGTACTCAGCAATGGGTCTGACAAACGCCTTATAGATGGTAGTGGCTCCTCGGATGCTGAGGCCGGTGCCCCTGGGTCTCACTGCTCGGATCAGGTTTGCACGTCTGGACATCCTGTCTCGGACCTTCTTGAGGTGTGGGGTGAAGGTCAGGTGTTTGTCCAGTGTGATCCCCAGGTATACACATTCCTTGCTGAGTGGTACTTGTTGTCCCCAGAGCTGGATGGAAGGAGGAAGGATACGTCTATCCCTGCTGTCTGAAAATATGAGATAAGAGGAATTGTCAGGATTGGGACGGAGCCTCCAACGTTCCATCCATGTCTCCAGGGATTCGGTGTAGCGTTGGAGGCTATTTTTGGCCATGGTGGGGTTAGTGGCTGTGGCCCAAGCTGCGGTGTCGTCTGCATACTGTGCTAGGTGGACAGATTGGCTTGCTGGTTTAGGGATGTCATGGCAGTATACTGAGAAGAGAAGAGGAGATAGGACCGATCCTTGTGGGACTCCTGCAGTGGGAGAGAAGCTAGAAGAAAGGGTTTGGTTAATTTTGACTCTGCAGGTTCTGTTGGTTAGCCATGTTCTAAGGAAGAGAAGAGAGTTAGTGGTTATGCCTGGGGTGCGGGATAATTTTACTATGAGGCCTTCATGCCAAACTGCGTCAAATGCCCTCTCTAGATCTAAGGAGAGGAAGGCAGTGTTGTGTCTGCGGTTGCAGGCTTCCTTTGCAGTGGAGGTGAGGAGGGTGGCAGCTGTGGTGGTGGAGCGGCCTTTCCTAAAACCAAATTGGTGGTTAGGCAGCACTCCGTTGGTTTCGAATAGAAGTAGGAGCCTGGAGTTGACGATTCTCTCCAGGCATTTACCTAGGCAGCTAAGGAGAGATATTGGTCTGTAGTTAGAGGGGATGGACAAGTCTTTTCCGTTTTTGGGGAGCATGAAGACGTGGGCTTCTTTCCATTGCTGAGGGAAGTGGCAGAGGTGGATGCAGGCTGTGTAGAGTTTCTGAAGTACTGGAAGGATTGCCGGGCTGTTACGCAGCATGATGTAAGTTATCCCGTCTGGTCCGGGTGCTCCGTTCTTTGCTGATTTTAGGGCATCATCTAGGTCCTCCCGGGTCACGGGTTCCATGGTTGGGTCTAGAATCTCAGGATCTGGCTGGATGGGGAGAGAGCGATAGATTGCATCAGTATTATTTTTGTGTGTAACATTGAAGAGAGGGTCTTCAATGTTGGAGAGGACTGACTGTAAGTTCTGTTTGAAGGTGCTGGCTTCGTCTTCCTTCGTCAGGATCATCTCCCCTTGGTTGTTGCGGAGAGTGGAGATGGGCCTTCTGTTCATGCCAGAGAGGGTTTTGAAGTGGCGCCAGAACCTGCTTCCATCTCGGTAGTCAAAGCGGCTGCAGGCCTGGAGCCAGGATTCTTCCTTCCTTTTGCTGGTTTGTTGTTTTACCAGGGCATTTAGGCGGTTCCACTCACGCTTTAGGTTGGGGTCTCGGGTCCGTTGGAATTGCCGGAGAAGCTGTTTCTTCCTGTGAATAAGGTTGAGAGTTTCTTGGGGAAGGCGGGGTTGCCAGCGCCTGTGGGTGAAGGTTGGGACATGGAGTTCTGTGGCCTGTAAAAAAGCAGTATTAATATTTGATATCCAGAGGTTTATCTCTTCGATGGAGCCGGGAGTGGCATTATGAAGGTGATGGAGGGAATTTCTGATGTGGAGATTGAAGGCCTTCCAGTCGGCTTTTTTCCAATTAGGACGCGGATGTAGACGTGGAAGTGTAATTGCATCTCTCAGTGGGAAGGAAAATGGAAGGTGGTCGGATGTGATGCTATCCTCGACCGTTATGTCCCCTGCATCTGCTGCAAGAGAGGCACTGATTATAGCATGGTCAGGGTTGGAGAAGCCACTGTGAGTGAAGCAGGTTGGAGAGGGTATAGGGAGATGAAGGAGTGGATGTTGTTCCAGTAGGTCTTGTAGTTTCCTCCCTTTTCGGTTGGAGACATGGTCGTTGAAGGAGGTGTGCCTGGAATTAAGGTCGCCAAGGATTATAAATTGGTTTGGCAGGGAAAGAAGGTATAATATTAGTCTAGTTGGTACAGGGGAAGTAGTTGGGGAGTAAACACAGACAATCGTAAGTTTTTTTCCTCTGTATGCGGTGTCAATGGCTATTGCTTCGTTTCTTCTGGTGGTAGTGTTGGCTGGAAGCTGGTGTGGTGCTGCAAGGAAGTCACGTCGGAGGAGAATTGCGACGCCTCTCCCCATGTCACCTTTTGGGAAACCGAACAGTTGATAACCTGAAAATGCTATTGGGCGGGTGTGAAGGGTTTCTGTTAGGCCGAGGATGCCGATGGATCTGTTGATAAGGAGGGATAGGATTAGGGGTTTCTTTTTGCGAAGTCCACCCTGGCAGTTGACGAAACCTATTCTAGTGCAGTTCATGACTGGAAGAGAGATGCATATGAGATTATTGGGGTAAGTGTGTTGTTGGAGTAGGAGGGGGAGATCTTGATGCCTAGAACTGTCTTGGCTGCACGGTCAAGAATCTCCGCTACGGTGCTTCTGTCCTGTGGGTGGGTATTTGCTAGGATAATAGATAATAGGGTTAGAGTCTGCTTTATGGTGATTGGGGCATCCTCTGGGCCTTTGTCGTCCTCCTTTGTTGTTTGGGGTGCCGTCACCTGTAAAGGAATGGTGGTAGCCAGTGAGGTTGGGGCTGTAGGGCGTTGTGGGCAGGTCCAGTCGGTTGAGGTGTGGCTGGTGCTGGAGCAGTTAGCGCATCTCTGCTGAAGGGCCTTGCAGTCCTGGATGCGATGTCCTCCTTCCCCACACCTGGAGCATTTTAGTGCTGAGGTACATTGGTGGGTTGGGTGACTAAAGGATTGGCACCTGCCGCAGATGGTTGGGAGGGGTGGTGGGGGGCGAGATGGCTCCACTCGGCAGTGTCTGCCCCAGAAGCAGAATCCTTCCTCCAGGAGTCGGGCTATTGCTGGTTCCTCTAGGGAGAACAGTCTGAAAAAGGTGGTGGGTAGATTAGTGGCTCGTGCAATGATGCGTTTGCATCGGGTGAAGGAGATCTTGTTGGCTCTTAATTCTTCTTCTACTTCAGTTTCCTCTGCCTCTAGGGGGATGCCCTTGATGACAGCGGTGTAGGTTGTGGGCCTGGGGGTGTGGGGACCTCTAGTTGTAGTTGAGGTGCTGCCTTGGGGTCTTTGCTGTCCCATGGTGAAGTGCAGGGGACTGCCGAAGGCGTGTTCTAGCTTCCTCTTCCCTTCACCTTCCAGGAGGAAGGCCAATTGCGGGGGGATCCTGAGACGAGCCATTCTCTGATCTTTGAAGAGGATGAAGTGGGCACGTGCTAGCACTGGGTGGGTGGATCTGAAAGTATTGTAAAAACTTTTTTGGTCTAGGTGGGCTGGTAGATTCTGAATGGAGACATTCAGAGTATTGGAGCCTGCTGGAGGTGGGGCACTGTTGGAGCCTAGTTGGGTCCTTGGGTCCCTAGTTGGGGGGGGGGGGAAGGAGAAGGGGATGCAGGAGAAAAATTGTTACTGTTGGTGGACCTTCGGTTGAGAGTGGTTGGAGGGGGAGAAGGTTGCCTGCTGGTTGTAGGACGGGAGGGGGGTGTCCTTGGGATGGGGACTAGCCTGGTCCTCAGTTCCCTTTGCCGCTGGCTCAGAGGTGGTGGGCTGGAGTACTCCGAGTCGGAGCTTGAGCTGCAAATGCTTCGGGATTTTCGCAGTTTCTTTGGCCGGGCTGTCTTCCAGCCTAGATCTTCCTGGGACCCCATGACCTAGGGGAACCAGCTTAGGCGTGGGAAATTAAGGTTAGTAGCACAATTTTAAGAGAATGCAACTAGGATTAGAGGGTTAAAAGAAGGTTATGATATTTTAGAAAGTTGCTGAATCAGTTACATAGTATGAATTATTTAGTAAACAGAAAATGAGTTCTAAAGTTTAAGATTAAAGTTTGGGGTTAAAACAGATTAAATATTTAGTCAAAAGTAATGTTCGGATAATTAGTTAAGTGAAATTAGATACTGCTAAAAACTGCAAAGAAGTTACATTCAGATAATGCAAGTTAGGGTTAATGCAAGTAATGAAAAGGGAAATGAGATTGATACAAGTACACTTCTAAGTTACCTGCAGAGGGAAAAATTAGTGTGGGGAAAGATTAAATACAATATTGAATATAGATGTGGGGCGATTAATACAATAATAAAGGGAAATTTGAATACAAAGTAGAATCAAATACAAGTACAAGGCAAATGGAACTTTAGCAAGTTGAAATTAAATGCAAATACCAGCTGTAGTGAGAGAAGTTAGAACAGGTAAAAGGAGTAGGATTCGAAAATTAAGTTAAATTAAATTAGAAGAAAAATTTGAATTAGAAACTGCAAAAGAGCAAATTTAGTCAAAGCTTACATTCAGAAAATGCAAATTAGGATTATTGCAAGTCAGACAAAAATAAAATGTGAAAAGGAAAGTGGAATACAGGTACACTTCTTAATAACCCGCAGAGGGAGAATAAATGTGGGGAAAGATTAATACAATATAAAATGGAAAATTGAGAACAAGGTAAAATCTAACACAAATTAAGATACAAATAAAAGGCAAATGGAACTTTAACAAGTTAAATGAAATGCAAATACACAATAGGATTAAAACAGGTAATTCGAAAGTTAAATTAAATTAAATAAGAAAAGGAAAGTTAAATTAGAAACTGCAAAAGGTTGCAAATGTAGTCAAAGCTTACATTCAGGTAATGCAATTTAGGGTTAATGCAAGTCAGACAAAATAGAATGTGAAAAGGAAAGTGGAATTAATACAGGTACACTTCTTAATAACCCACAGACGGAGAATAAATGTGGGGAAAGATTAATACAATATAAAATGGAAAATTGAGAACAGGGTAAAATTAAAATACAGATAAAGGCAAATGGAACTTTACCAAGTTAAATGAAATGTAAATACCAAATGAGATTAAAACAGGTGTTTCGAAAATTAAGTTAAATTGAGTGAGAAAAGGAAAGTTAAATTAGAAACTGCAAGAAGTTGCAAATGTAGTCAAAGCTTACATTCAGATAATGCAAATTAGGGTTAATGCAAGTCAGAAAAAATAGAATGTGAAAAGGAAAGTGGAATTAATACAGGTACACTTCTTAATAACCCACAGAGGTAGAATAAATGTGGGGAAAGATTAATACAATATAAAATGGAAAATTTAGAACAAGCTAAAATCTAACACAAATTAAAATACAAATAAAGGCAAATGGAACTTTAACAAGTTAAATGAAATGCAAATACCAAATAGGATTAAACCGGGTGTTTCGAAAATTAAGTTAAATTGAATTAGAAAGAATGTTAAATTAGAAACTGCAAAATTGCAAAAAAGTTACATTTAGATAATGCAAATTAGAATTAATGAAGGACGGAACAAAATGTGAAAGGGAATAAAATTGAATGAAATTAGCAAGTTAATACAATTGCGCTTCTAAATTACCCGCAGAGGGGAAATTGAGTGCAAGGTAAAATCTAACACAAATACAAGGCAAATATTACTTTAGCAAGTTGAAATTAAATGCAAATACCAGATGTAGTGAGAAGGGAAATAAGATTAAACAGTTAAAAAGGGGTAGGATTCGAAAATTAAGATAAATTAAATTAGAAAAAAATTAAATTAGAAACTGTAAAAAACTGCAAATTTAGTCAAAGGTTACATTTAAATTAATGCAAGTAAGACAAAATGGGATGTGAAATGTGAAAAGGGAAGAGATTAATATAAGTACACTTCTAAATTACCCGCAGGTTATTTCGTTGGGTACGGCGCTTGCGGACCGCCGCAAAAAGGGCCCTTTACAAGGCCAAGAAATGCTTGTTACAAGAAGAGGAAATTTAAATAAAACTCACTCCCTGGAAGAGAAATACAACTACAGAGAAAAGACTAAAGAGAATTTGAACCAGTTAAGGGTACTTTACCACTTCAAGGATCCTGTGAGGAGAAAAAAACACTGAATTTACACACTGTTTTAAGTTGTTCAAAAACTAAAAACTTTGTTTTTACGGAGTGCCTCCGAGGAGGGAATGACGGCGGAAGGAGGGTCTGGCCAAGTCAGTGCCACCTATACCACTGGAGGGGGTTTTGCGACTGACAGAGCTGTTCCTCTACCTTCTATAGAGTGCTATATTTTAATGTGTCGGAATCGTGCCACCTATACCTCTGATGGGGGTTTTGCAACGATTCCTAACAGTAAACTAAGCAGGAAGCTAAGGCGACCAACTGGCTCGCTATGTGCGACCTACAGGCTCGCAACTCGTTGATAAAGGGTTGAGTTGTTTTGATAGTTTTTTATTGGATCTTTTTGGACATAGTTTACATATTGAATAAATTTACCCTTTTAGGCATTGCCTTTCTCGGGGTATTGTCTGGGGGAATGGAGGCGTTGGGAGGGAGTGCCCGACATTTGTCCGAGGCAGCAGGGAAACCCAACAAAAACCTGCTGCGGGCACATGGGTAATAGGGTGGGTTACCATGAATTGATGAGCATTTAATTACAGAGTGCAGTACAGAGTGAATTTATATAAATAGGTGGCCTTTACATGTTTGGTTTTGTTATTTATACAGATGCAAAGTTTTGATTTTAGGCCCTTTAGCAATGGCTATTTTTCTTCATAACTTCCTTGAGTGGTTCTGGTTGTTCTTCCTCTTGTTGCTGTGGCTGTTCCTTGTTTCGGCTGTTGTTGTAGCTGTTGGGGTGGGTGCATCTGGTTATTTCATCTATAATGGAAAAAAAAGAAATTGGTATTAGAGATATTGGTTAAGCCTCCTTCTCCTCCGGGGCCAGGGGGCTAGTCCTGGTATTGGGAGGAGAGAGGAGGGGATGGGGACTGTGTGTCTTACGGGAGGGTGAGGGAAGACCTGTGGGAAGAAGGTGAGGAAAGTGGTTATTGCTACCCTTGCGGGGGTTGGGTGTTTGTTGAGGGGACGCCTGGGTAGTGGGCGGGAGAGGGGTTGCAGGATGGGGGTTAGGGTGTCTGGGAGGTTGATACTGATTCTATTAAATGTTGTGGCTCGTAGACGGGTCATCCTGTGGAGTATAGGCTCTACACCGGCAAGGTCGTGTATCTCGCTGCTCGGGAACAGTGGTGCAACGTCTGTGATGTGCCGAAGTATCCTTCTCTCCAGCTTGGCTATTTCTAGGAGGGGTCCGTCAGCAAGGGGTGTAATGGCAGCGCAGGCGTACTCAGCAATGGGTCTGACAAACGCCTTATAGATGGTAGTGGCTCCTCGGATGCTGAGGCCGGTGCCCCTGGGTCTCACTGCTCGGATCAGGTTTGCACGTCTGGACATCCTGTCTCGGACCTTCTTGAGGTGTGGGGTGAAGGTCAGGTGTTTGTCCAGTGTGATCCCCAGGTATACACATTCCTTGCTGAGTGGTACTTGTCCCCAGAGCTGGATGGAAGGAGGAAGGATACGTCTATCCCTGCTGTCTGAAAATATGAGATAAGAGGAATTGTCAGGATTGGGACGGAGCCTCCAACGTTCCATCCATGTCTCCAGGGATTCGGTGTAGCGTTGGAGGCTATTTTTGGCCATGGTGGGGTTAGTGGCTGTGGCCCAAGCTGCGGTGTCGTCTGCATACTGTGCTAGGTGGACAGATTGGCTTGCTGGTTTAGGGATGTCATGGCAGTATACTGAGAAGAGAAGAGGAGATAGGACCGATCCTTGTGGGACTCCTGCAGTGGGAGAGAAGCTAGAAGAAAGGGTTTGGTTAATTTTGACTCTGCAGGTTCTGTTGGTTAGCCATGTTCTAAGGAAGAGAAGAGAGTTAGTGGTTATGCCTGGGGTGCGGGATAATTTTACTATGAGGCCTTCATGCCAAACTGCGTCAAATGCCCTCTCTAGATCTAAGGAGAGGAAGGCAGTGTTGTGTCTGCGGTTGCAGGCTTCCTTTGCAGTGGAGGTGAGGAGGGTGGCAGCTATGGTGGTGGAGCGGCCTTTCCTAAAACCAAATTGGTGGTTAGGCAGCACTCCGTTGGTTTCGAATAGAAGTAGGAGCCTGGAGTTGACGATTCTCTCCAGGCATTTACCTAGGCAGCTAAGGAGAGATATTGGTCTGTAGTTAGAGGGGATGGACAAGTCTTTTCCGTTTTTGGGGAGCATGAAGACGTGGGCTTCTTTCCATTGCTGAGGGAAGTGGCAGAGGTGGATGCAGGCTGTGTAGAGTTTCTGAAGTACTGGAAGGATTGCCGGGCTGTTATGCAGCATGATGTAAGTTATAATGACATGACATGACGTCGTCGCTCCCTGCACCAGGGATATTACATTTGTGGCGCCTAGTTTTTGATAAAACTTTATCCACTGGGGATCTCCGATGTATACAATTAATAAAAATATCTCATTCTGTCAAGTTCGCCCTCTAAAATCGATAGTGAAAATAGCTAATTAAAATCAGTATATTATAAGGATGAATAGTTAAAAACCAGAACCTGCTGTGACCTTTTAAAGTTCGAAAACTTTAAAAAATTTTAAAATAGCGGGAGTGGGCCCCTAAAAAGTTGATGACCCGCATCACATATTTACGCGAATTTTTAAAATTATATTAAAAACTTTCCCTTGATATCGCGGGGTAGCTTTCAGGGCGCCAAAATCTTAACAATAATTATTTAGCTGCTATAAACAAGTTTGCTCGTCCACTTGTTAAAATTAAAGTTTTAGTGAGTGATTAAAAAATACGCTAACTGGGCAAGCCCCTGTAAAGTTGATTGCCGCGCAGCACATTTTTTCGTAAAAGAGTAAAAGTAGATAAATAGATAAATAAATAAATAGATAAATATTCTGATTAAAAGTAAACTGGCGATTAAAATAAATACCCGCTAAAACTCTTGGTCACAGCCGTTCTGGGCCTTTTATATTTATCATCATCTCTATTCCATTCGTAGCACCACATCCCGCCAAAAAGGCTCGATGGGGCTGAGGGCAATTTGTCATTAAAACTATTTGTCATTTTTGTAAGGAAATCCTCCAGTGGAATGAGGTTGTGCGCCATGTAAATATCCCTGGTAGCGGTAATCATCGGCAAGTTAAGCATTCTTTTTAGACATTTGCGTTCAGTCTTTAATATCTTATCGATGTGCGATTTGGCACCATAGTGCCAAGCGGGACTGGCGTAGACCAGGATGGATCTGACCATTGCGTTGTATATTAATATCTTCAAATTGTTTTTGATTTTAGAATTTAAAAATATTTTAACTAAGGCATTAAAGGCTTTCGTAGCTTTATTGGTGGTGTATTCCACATGGGCTTTCCACGACAGCTGGCCGTCAAGGACGACGCCGAGGAATTTTTGCTCGCGGACGTTCGGGATTAAGTTGTCGCCCCAGAAAAGGTTAGAGCGATCGCGTGTTTTATTTACCCTCGCGAACGCCACTCTCGAACACTTGGACGGGTTCACTTTCAGTCTCCACTGGAGAGACCATTCGTAAACCCAGCATGATGTAAGTTATAATGGAAGGTATGATTAACATAGCACGTTTGTGTCCGCTTTAGTAATGGACGTTTGGAGTTGCCAGCCCATTGGCTTCTAATTCCACTTTTTCAGTTTTCCTCTGTCTTACTTGCTCATTGTCCGCCCTAGGAGGTTTCTAGTTTCTCCTAGGGCGTTTATTGGGAGGCCAGAGCGCCGTTCCCATGGAGGCAAACGGTCTCTTCTCCCTGTCTCTTTCGAGGTCCGGTTCATTCCGGGCAATTGCAGCCACTAGGTCTACGTCCGAGTGGCGGCTCCTTTGGAAAAATTTTCTCGCCCTCCCCTGCAGGTATGCTTCCAGGGGGGGCACCTTTGTTTCTTCTAGGAGGGTAGTGGTCCTGGTATACGAGAGTCTTCCCAGTCCCAGTACCCTCCGTAGCGCATTGTTCTGCTCCGCTTCAATTTTTTGGAAGAGGGTCCTATTGGTGGAGCTCCACAGGGGCGCTGCATATGCGGCTATGGGCCGGATGCAGGCTTGGTAGACATGGAGGCGTTTCTTGATGGGGAGCCTCCTGTTGCATAGTATCGGTGTTAGCCGAGCGGTGGCTCCCTGCATCCTGGTTTTGGTTTTCCTCACATGGTGCTTCCATGTCAGTCCTGCATCCAGTGCCACTCCCAAGTAGGTCGCCTCGTCGCCCCAGGGGATGTTGTGGCCCATTAATTCGAGTTGCCGATCCGGGTCCAGCCTCTTTCTAGGCTGGAGGAGAAGCGCTGAAGATTTGGTGGCGTTCAACTGAACCCGCCAACGTTTGTAGTATGTTTCCAGCTCGTCCAGAGCTTTCTGCAGGTATTTTGCTGCCTGATTTTTGCAGCGTGAGGAGGCAAAGATGGCAAGATCATCTGCGTAAAGGCCTATCTCCACATGTCTTCCTAGTTGTCTGGGAATATCGTGGGTGAAGATGTTGAATAGTTGGGGGCCAAGGATGGATCCTTGGGGCACCCCAGCTTTTATGGATTTTATGGGGGACAAGTTGTTGTCCCACATAACTCTGAAGGTTCGGTTCTCGAGAAATGATTTCAACATCTTCACCCACTTGATTGGAAAGTTGCTGACAAGCATTTTGTGGAGTAGGCCTTCGTGCCAAACGGTGTCAAAGGCCGCCTTGATATCTAGAAAGGCGGCCGCCGTTTTTTCCTTGTTGTTGAACTTTGCCATCACGCCTCCTATTGTCCGGACGAGCTGGTACTCTGTGGAGCGCTTCTCCCTGAACCCGAATTGTTCCTCCGGGAGAATATCTTTTTCGTCTGTAATCTGCTGCAACCCTGGCTTCAGTAGACGCTCCAGCATTTTCCCCATCAGGTTCAGTAGGGAGATGGGCCTGTAGCTTTGCGGATCACTTGGGGGTTTGCCTTCCTTGGGTATGCAGCAGATTACTGCCTGCTTCCATCGATCAGGAAAATAGCAGTTCCTGATGGAGCAGGCGTAGATCTCTCGGAGGTACTCGGCAACTGCGATTGGCACCTGTCTGAGGACGAGAGCAGGTATCCCATCCTCCCCTGGGGCTTTTCGTAGTGGGATTCTCTTTATGAGGTATCCTATGTCAGCGATTGTGATTGGATCTTCCTCTTGGAGTGGAGTTCCTCCATGTGCAGCAGCCTCATGGAGGTGTCTACGTCTTCTTCTGTCTCTTGGTTCCCAGGAGGATTGGGTGTGAAGATGGTTTCCAGGTGTGTTGCCATGAGTCCCGCCTTTTCCTCTGAGAAGACTGCCACCTCTTGGTTGCTCCGGAGGGGGATATTCCGCTTGACCGACCATTTCGATTGGCGCACTAGCTTCCAAATTCCTTGGGCATCTGTCATAGTATGTTCCAGCCTCCGATCCCAATAGTCAGCATGTGCCTCTTCAATTGCCTCACTCACCTCACCGTTTTGGCGGTTCAGGAGAGTTTTTGTTTCAGGAGCGCGGTGCAACTGCCACCTCTTCCTGGTTTTGTTCCTCTCCTGAATCATTCGTAGGACGGGTTTTGGGAGCGGAATCTTCTGGTGGGAGGTTGGTTCTGCCCAAGGAATGTGGTGTTCGGTGGCTTCTTGGATGGAGGAGGTTACTCTTTCCACCAGAGCATCGATCTCGATGTTCGTCCTGTTCCTGGAGTCTATTTCCGGGAGGGTAGCTGCAATTTCTTCCCGGAAGGAACTCCAGTTTGCTGCAGAGAGGTTTCGTCGGAGCCGAGGAGGAACTCGCTCGGGGGCCGGACCAATTGTGAAAAGTACTGGGAGATGATCTGAGGAGAGGGCGTTCATGACTCTGGCTGTAGCCCCCTCCAGCTCGTGTCCTAGGGCGAGGTCCAAAATATTGTTTCCCCTTGTGTTGGTGGGGGAGTTGGGCGCTATGATGTTTATGTTCTCCTCTCGGCACAACTCATATAGCCGTCTCCCCCTGGTGCAGATGTTAGGACAGCCCCAGGATCGATGCGTTGCATTTAGGTCTCCCAGCATGATTAGTGGCAAGGTCCGGTCCTCGAAGGCAGTTTTAATGTCCTCCTCGGCCAGGTCTCTTCCAGGTGGGTAGTATACACTGTGGATGCGCAGTCGCTGCCCATCCGACAGGTGTAATACCCCCACTGCTTGCTCGATTCGCCCCTCTGCAGGCGGACTTCTGATTTCAGTTATTTTGATGCTCTGGTGGAATAGCAGGGCCGTGCCTCCTCCTCTCCTATCGGCAGGTCGGTCCGTGCGGATTATTCTCCAATTAGGGATAGAGAGCTTATCCCCTTCTTTTAGGTGCGTTTCTGAGATGGCAGCTATGTGGATTCCCTCTCTGTGTAGGAAACCCACTAACTCCTTCCATCTCTTCTTTAAACCGTTTGCGTTCCACCCCAGTATTCTGGTTTCACCCATTTATTTGAGATTGGCTGCCGCTATCTTTTTTAGGAGACAGCACAGTATCTCCCTCTGTTCGGCACTCTTAGCTTCGGCCATGGTCTCGGCAATGAGGTTAACAGTGGCCCAGTCTTTATTCTCTTTCTTGTTTTCTCCTTCTGTTGGAGCTTTTTCTCTTGGAGTTTCATCTTTGGGCCTTTGGGTTTCCTTGGGCCTTTGGGTTTCCCTGGGTTTTCTGCTTTCTTCCGGGAGGAGTGGCGCCGCCCTTGGTGCATGGGAGGGGCCGGCCGTTGCAGTCGCGTAATCCACTCCTTCTCTTCTTACTGAAGGAGCAGTTGTAGCAGGTTTTGGTTTAGGAGTTCTAGGAGCCACCTGCTTCCCCTTAGTGGTGGTTTGGTTCTTTCGCAGTTCTCCTGTCCTTTTATCCAGGTATTCCAGGTACCTGGGGCAATTTTTTGAAGAAGCCACATGATCTCCGCCGCAGTTGGCGCAGCGGATTTGTTCTGCATCGGGGAAGCATGTTCTTGAGCTGTGGTTTCCTGCACACTTATTGCATCTCTCTTGCATTTGGCATGCGTGTGATCTATGCCCAAAGCGGAGGCAGCGGAAGCAAGTTATAACTTCCGTGCCCCCTCTCCAGCTCTAGGTTATGACGTTATATGGTCCCACTCTGGTGATCCGATGTGGGTCTGGAGCACCAGCTACTTTGTCCATTGTAGCAACAAATTGTCTGGTTTTTTCGGGCACATTGTCTGGATATTTGACTATTTGGGTGACGTGACGGACTGTGTAGCCCGCCTTCCCCAGCATCCCTGCCACGTGATCTGTTGGGATATCACGAGGGAGCCCGCTTAGCACCACTTTCGTTGTCCTCACGTTGTCGTTGGCGTAGGTGTAGTGCTGCAAATTCGCCTTTGTTAGAGCGTCACATAAGAGTTTATGGTCTTGTGGCGAGGTCACTCGGACTCGGGTGGAGGTGAGTCTAGCATCCATCTCAAATTTTCCCTTCAGCGTCTCCTGGCAGAGTTGTTCTAATTTCAGATGGTTAGTGACTTCATACACTATTATAGGGGGGAAGCGGGCTTTCTTCGGCTGTTCCCCGCTTGCTTCCCCTTCTTTTAATTTCTTCGCAGCTTCCACTGCTTTGGAGGCTGCACCTTCTTTTGCTTTCTTCGCGGCATCCACTGCTTTGGAGGCTGCTCCTTCTTCGGTTTCTTCCCTCCTTCTCTTTCCAGTGGTTGAGGGCGGGAGAGAGGTATCCATAATCTCAATATCAGGAGATATTTCATTTTCTTTAGGCAATTCTTTTTCTTTTCTGATATCTTTTTCTTTTGTCAATTCTTTTGGTAATTCTTTTTCTTTTGTTATCTCTTTTGGCAATTCTTTTTCTTTTGTTATCTCTTTTGGTAATTCTTTTTCTTTTTCAGTTGCCTCTCTCCCATTGGGTTTGACCATGTCAAATTTTTGAAGAAGGATCGTCGCGGCGGATATTAGATTGATAAGATATTTTCTATCAATCTCTTTGTCTTTTCCTGATTGATTCAGAGTTATTCTTGGAATGGACCCAGTGTGGACGACGAATCCCGAGGGCAAGTTGATGGTTTCGGGACCGGCTTCGTTCTTCTCTCCTTCAGTGGCAGGTTCGTTCTTTCCTTTCCCTTTTGCCCCCTTGATGTCTGGGCATGGGAAAGGGTCTTTTGAGCGTCGACGCTTTGCTAGCTCGTCGACAGGGTTTTCTTTTTCTTTCAGGAAATCTGACGCCGTCATTCTGGCCGCCATGTTTCCTACTTTATCTGGCTACTTTTTCCCCCCTGACTTCTTAGATGGTGAAAGAGATAGTTGGGAGGGCGGGGAGGGTTCCTAACGCTACCAAGTGGACCCGGCCGTAAACACACCACGTGCAGTTGGAGACTGCCCAAGTCGAAGTTAGGCAGAGATCCCTCCTGTGGTGGTTTAGCGGTACCGCGGAAACGACCGTTTAGACAGATAGATCAAAGGGGAGATTGGAACTCCCCTGTAAGAAGGTGAAAAGAGAAGAAAGAGCCCTATGGCTTACTCTAAGTCCGAGCCACCTATACCACTGGAGGGGGTTTTGAACGGACTTAGAGCAGCGAGAATTACTGAGGAAGAGAGCCTCAGTAAGAGAGAGAGAGATTTAGCAGTATCTCTGAGTGTCTCGAGAGAGACACTGAAGAGCTTGAGCAGTTCGTTGACGCTTGGCAAGCTGTAGCCTATATGCAAATGTTTGCTTTATAGGCAGTAACGCTGGTGCTAGGTAAGGTTACAGGGGTAGAGGCACAGCACAGTACACATTAACGCAGGCATTAGGTTATTTTATTAGGGATAGGGTTAGGTATGGATGACAGATGAGTTGAAAGTGCAGCATGAAGGTAAGGGTAGCTGTAAGGAAAGTGGTTAAGAAGAAGCTAAGTTATCGAGAGGGCAGAAGGTGGTGACGACTGAAAGGAAAAAGATGTTTAAAATAATTTTGCGCGAAGGTATGGGGAATGTGTTTTTTTTTAAAGGGCTATAGAGTTACTGACTATTGGTTACCATTTCTTCCTGCGGGCTTTTTTATAGGGGGTGAATTTAAATTGGTGGACGACAGTTTTAGGTAATTTTATCTTTTTCTTTTTTGCGGTGTTCTCTGGGGGTGTAATTCCAAATATTCTGTAGGAGGGGGTTTTCAAGGTTCGCAAGGTTCATTTCAAATTTATTAATCATTTTAGCGACCAAGTTACTTACTGTTGTTAATTGGTGGTAGTTTTTGATTTCTGCAAGTGAGACCAGTTTGTTAGTGGATGTAACAGAGCGGATACATTTATTGTAGAACGTTTCGATTTTTTTAATATTGTATTTTTGAGTGTTGAAGGTGAGGATTGAGGCGTAAGTGAGGTGGGGGAGGACAAATGAATTTATAAGTCTCAGTTTGGTTCTGGTGGAGAGGGGGCTTTTTCGGTTTAGAAGAGGGTTCAATTTAAATTTTGCAAATTGCGCCTTTGAGATACTATTATTGATGTGTTCCGTCCAAGAAAGTGAATCGTTGATAGTGATGCCAAGAAATTTGGTAGAGGAAGACTTGGGGATAGGGGTATTGGAAAGTTCGACTAGTTCTGAGGTGGGCCGTTTTTGATTGATACTGAAGCTCATGTGTGAGCATTTGGAAGGATTGATGGAGAGATGCCATTTCTCAAGCCAAGTTTCTAATTTGAGATTGTATGCATTGATGCGGTGAACAGCTAAGTTGGGCGAAGGAGACTGTGATGCAATTGTTAGGTCGTCGGCGTAAAGGAATCGTTTTATTTGAGGATCATTCGGCAAGTCATTAATGAATATGTTGAATAATATCGGGCTGATGATGCTGCCTTGAGGCACACCTGCAGAGATAGGAAGAGGAGGAGAGATGTGGTTGTTGTATCTGACCTGAATCGTTCGGTTTTTTAGAAAAGATTGAATGATTTTACAGATAGAGGGAGGAAAAGAAAGTGTTAACAGTTTGTAAATAAGCCCTTGGTGCCAGACTCGATCAAATGCTTTGTGGATGTCGTAAAATACAACTTGAGTGGCTTGCTTCCTATAGATGTGACCATGGATGATAAACTCAAGTAGTCTGAGCACTTGGTGTGTGGTAGAAAGGTGGTTTGTGAAACCCATCTGTTCTGGGATGATTATTTTGTTGCTTTTAACGTGATCCTGAATTATTCTGTGGAGGATTTTTTCAAAGACTTTGGAAATAGATGAGAGAAGAGTGATGGGGCGGTGATTAGAAATTAGAGTGGGGTCTTTTTGGGGTTTAGGGATGAAGTGAACTGTGCCCAGTTTCCATGCCTCTGGAAAATAATGAAGTTGAAGGCAAGAGTTAAAAAGATCTACAAGGAGAGAAATGAACTGTGGGACATTAGAAAGGAGTTTAAGGATTTTGTTAGAAAATGGGTCAGGGCCAGGAGCTTTTCGGATGTTGAGGTCGTGAAGAATGTTGAAGACTTCAGTGGGGTTGGTAGTAAAAGGGGGGTCGTCCGGTTGAAGTTGTGAAAGGAAGTCATAAGTAATGTTGATTGGCGCATCGGATTCCAAGTCAGTGGGATTATTCTGCATCAGTGATGAAAGGTAGTCGACAGCAAAATGAGCTTTAGTGGTGGGATCAAAGTTTAGTTTATCGTTGATTAGAAGAGGCTGGTTGTAGGTGTTAGTGTTGGTGAATGATTTGGATATTTTCCAAAGGGAATTATCTTCAAAATTGAGAGAGCTGGAGAAAGCAAGCCACTTAGAAGAGAGAAAGATTTGAAGTTTTTGTTTAATAATATTGCGAATATTGCGTAAGGCAATTTTGTCGTCCTCTAGTTTGTACAGGTGAAATTGCCGACGGAGGCGATTTCTGCAAGTTATTAGTCGGCGAAGATGGGCAGGCAAGGGAGTATGATTTTTTGGAATGTTTCTAAGAAAAGTGGTGGCTGATTCTTTGGCAGATGTGATCAAGTCGTTAAGAAGGGATATCTGGAAATCAATTTTCTCGATGGAGGTGTTGTCTCCAATGAGAGGATAGAAGGAAATCCTATGAATGATGAAGTCTTTAAATTGCTGCCAGTTGATGTGTGGTGTGATGGGGTCCGGAGAGTGATTGAGCAAGCCAGAGATAGAAGCAGAAACTGGGAAGTGATCTGAGTCGAGCACTTTGTGGACAATTGGGGGCGAAAGGTCGTGATAATTTCGAGAAATGATGAAGTCAAGCACATCTGCAGATTTACTTGTTGCATGTGTTGGAGTGAATGGAGAGAAGACAGTTAAGTTGGATGATTGGAGGAATCTGAAAAGTTTGGATCCATTGTTGTTCATTGAAGAAGAGCCCCAAGTGGGATGTTTGCTATTCCAATCACCTAAGAAGATGGCAGGTTTGGGAGAAGAGGAGAAGAAACATAAATCATTGGAGTTCAGACGACCATGTTTGAGATATACAGAATATAATTGGAGAGGGTGGTTATTGAGAATGATTTCGATTCCCAAGAGATCGACGGAAGAGATTTTTGGAACCGGAAGAGTGGAAAATGTAATGGATTTGTGGACCAGAATGGCCAGTCCATTGGAAGAAGAACCCAAGTCTAGTCGAACAATATTGTAGTTTGGTGTGAATAATTTCTGAAGAGGGTTGAGTTTGGTCTCCTGTAAGAAGGCAATGTGGATATTTGATGCTGCACAGAAGTCAAGAAATTCGGATATTTTGGGGCGAATGCTGCGTGCGTTGAATGTGACTAAATTAATTGAGGAAGCCATTAATTATTGTGAATGCCTCTGTGAAAAAGGTGAAAATTTTATCTTTTAGAGTTGGGGCAGAAATTATTTTTTGAATTGACGAGAGGATGTTGGTGAAGAGATTGTGATAAGAGAAGGATGAGAAATTAGAGTTGGAAGAAGGGGATGAGGGAGGGGGGTTGGGTGAAGGGTTTGGGTTGGGAGGAGGAGTGGGATTTTGTGAGTTATTGCGGGTTGCAGCAGCATATGATACAGGCAATTGCGGAAAAGTAATGTTTGATGCAACGTTGATTGGGTCGCCAGTTGGTGTTTCACCCAGAATGCGATTGTCTTTAAGCTTGGTTACCAGGTTGCGTTTTAATTCCTTAAATTTAGGGCAGCCCCTGTGGAGAGATGAGTGTGGACCTCCGCAGTGAATGCAAGCGGGTTTTTGAATGGGGTCAGTAGCGGCGCAGTTGCTGATGGGGTGCGGCCCTCCACAGAGAGAGCATAGCGGTTTCTGGTGACAATAATTTTTCGTATGGCCAAATTGTAGACATTTCTTACATTGGAGAGGTGCAATTTCTTTTGTGAATGGGCGGATTTCGACTGAGACATCAGCAAGGACGTTGAGGGATTTGAATTTTTCTAAGTTATTTACTGGTGAGAGAGTGACTTTAAATACAGGAATTGGGCGGCGATCAACATTGGTTAAACCTGCTGCAGCGTCGGAGGGAGTCGGGCGAGTGGTATACAATGGGAGAAGAGATACAATATCAAAACCAAGTGAAGCTAATTCATCTTTAACACCGTCGAGGTCGACATCAATGGGCAAATGTTTGATAACGAAATCAGAATTGCGTTCGGAGGACAATTGGTAAGTGAAAAATTCGATATTTTCCGTCTTAAGGAAGTTACAGGTAATTCTATAGTCAGTAACTGAAGTACATTTAATAAGCATCATATCCGAGCTATATAATTGATTTACTGGGGGGTATTGCGTTAATCCTTTCAGCTGCCGCATCACCCTCTGCCATTCTGGAAGCAACTTAAGCTTAATGGAAGGAATTTTCAGTTTAGTAGGAGTGGGGTTAGGAGGGGAGGGAGTAGACGGAGCTGCACTGCCGGAAACATCTGCCAACGCTGCAAAAGAATTGGAAGTAGGAATAGGGTTAGCGGTAACATTGGGAGCTGTGAAAATTTTGGAAAACCTGCGTTTTGCGAGCACTGTGCGGAACTCCGAGTTAATTGGACGTTTGGATGGGGTAGGAGAAGGAGAGGAGGCACCAGCGTTACTTACGTTTAGTTGTCTTGAAGAGGCGAGAGAAGCGTATTTGGCAGCCAGGGTGTTGAGGTAGTCCAGGGGAAGATCATCTTTCGCACGCTGTACCAGGTCAAAGGCGTCGTCGCCGCGATCGATGATATGGGTAACAGCCAGTTCAGTGGTGGTGATGATGCTTGTCTGGGAGTCGAGCGATGCAACGGACGCTTCGTCGTCGTCCAAATCCATTTTGTAACACTGGAGCTACTCCCAGAGGGAGTAGCCCCTGCGAACGCGAAGAAACTTCACGCACAACACTTGAGTAACACAGTCCAATGCAAGGTGGAGAGTTTGACCTTCCGTGGCGACACAAAAAAAGGGGTAATTGCACTTTTGGGGGTAATTACGTCCGAATGTCACTGAAGTACAACACAATTTGACGAAAAAAGTGAAAATTTCAATCGAAAAATATTGTTCGAAAAAAATTTTCAAAGTGAAAAAAGGCCCTTTTATGGGCCGTGGACTTGCCGAAGCACACGTTTCACATATGGAGTTCCGGCCGAAATCACATAGAAAAAAGTCACTAAACACTCAATAAGCACAAAATAAGAAGCGGAGGCGATCCTCTGGGCGATGTCGCGTCAAGAGTCCCAAGGCTCGATCGGGAGTATTTTTTTTTTTTCCGGTTCGTTGACGCTTGGCAAGCTGTAGCCTATATGCAAATGTTTGCTTTATAGGCAGTAACGCTGGTGCTAGGTAAGGTTACAGGGGTAGAGGCACAGCACAGTACACATTAACGCAGGCATTAGGTTATTTTATTAGGGATAGGGTTAGGTATGGATGACAGATGAGTTGACAGTGCAGCATGAAGGTAAGGGTAGCTGTAAGGAAAGTGGTTAAGAAGAAGCTAAGTTATCGAGAGGGCAGAAGGTGGTGACGACTGAAAGGAAAAAGATGTTTAAAATAATTTTGCGCGAAGGTATGGGGAATGTGTTTTTTTTTAAAGGGCTATAGAGTTACTGACTATTGGTTACCATTTCTTCCTGCGGGCTTTTTTATAGGGGGTGAATTTAAATTGGTGGACGACAGTTTTAGGTAATTTTATCTTTTTCTTTTTGCGGTGTTCTCTGGGGGTGTAATTCCAAATATTCTGTAGGAGGGGGTTTTCAAGGTTCGCAAGGTTCATTTCAAATTTATTAATCATTTTAGCGACCAAGTTACTTACTGTTGTTAATTGGTGGTAGTTTTTGATTTCTGCAAGTGAGACCAGTTTGTTAGTGGATGTAACAGAGCGGATACATTTATTGTAGAACGTTTCGATTTTTTTAATATTGTATTTTTGAGTGTTGAAGGTGAGGATTGAGGCGTAAGTGAGGTGGGGGAGGACAAATGAATTTATAAGTCTCAGTTTGGTTCTGGTGGAGAGGGGGCTTTTTCGGTTTAGAAGAGGGTTCAATTTAAATTTTGCAAATTGCGCCTTTGAGATACTATTATTGATGTGTTCCGTCCAAGAAAGTGAATCGTTGATAGTGATGCCAAGAAATTTGGTAGAGGAAGACTTGGGGATAGGCGTATTGGAAAGTTCGACTAGTTCTGAGGTGGGCCGTTTTTGATTGATACTGAAGCTCATGTGTGAGCATTTGGAAGGATTGATGGAGAGATGCCATTTCTCGAGCCAAGTTTCTAATTTGAGATTGTATGCATTGATGCGGTGAACAGCTAAGTTGGGCGAAGGAGACTGTGATGCAATTGTTAGGTCGTCGGCGTAAAGAAATCGTTTTATTTGAGGATCATTCGGCAAGTCATTAATGAATATGTTGAATAATATCGGGCTGATGATGCTGCCTTGAGGCACACCTGCAGAGATAGGAAGAGGAGGAGAGATGTGGTTGTTGTATCTGACCTGAATCGTTCGGTTTTTTAGAAAAGATTGAATGATTTTACAGATAGAGGGAGGAAAAGAAAGTGTTAACAGTTTGTAAATAAGCCCTTGGTGCCAGACTCGATCAAATGCTTTGTGGATGTCGTAAAATACAACTTGAGTGGCTTGCTTCCTATAGATGTGACCATGGATGATAAACTCAAGTAGTCTGAGCACTTGGTGTGTGGTAGAAAGGTGGTTTGTGAAACCCATCTGTTCTGGGATGATTATTTTGTTGCTTTTAATGTGATCCTGAATTATTCTGTGGAGGATTTTTTCAAAGATTTTGGAAATAGATGAGAGAAGAGTGATGGGGCGGTGATTAGAAATTAGAGTGGGGTCTTTTTGGGGTTTAGGGATGAAGTGAACTGTGCCCAGTTTCCATGCCTCTGGAAAATAATGAAGTTGAAGGCAAGAGTTAAAAAGATCTACAAGGAGAGAAATGAACTGTGGGACATTAGAAAGGAGTTTAAGGATTTTGTTGGAAAATGGGTCAGGGCCAGGAGCTTTTCGGATGTTGAGGTCGTGAAGAATGTTGAAGACTTCAGTGGGGTTGGTAGTAAAAGGGGGGTCGTCCGGTTGAAGTTGTGAAAGGAAGTCATAAGTAATGTTGATTGGCGCATCGGATTCCAAGTCAGTGGGATTATTCTGCATCAGTGATGAAAGGTAGTCGACAGCAAAATGAGCTTTAGTGGTCGGATCAAAGTTTAGTTTATCGTTGATTAGAAGAGGCTGGTTGTAGGTGTTAGTGTTGGTGAATGATTTGGATATTTTCCAAAGGGAATTATCTTCAAAATTGAGAGAGCTGGAGAAAGCAAGCCACTTAGAAGAGAGAAAGATTTGAAGTTTTTGTTTAATAATATTGCGAATATTGCGTAAGGCAATTTTGTCGTCCTCCAGTTTGTACAGGTGAAATTGCCGACGGAGGCGATTTCTGCAAGTTATTAGTCGGCGAAGATGGGCAGGCAAGGGAGTATGATTTTTTGGAGTGTTTCTAAGAAAAGTGGTGGCTGATTCTTTGGCAGATGTGATCAAGTCGTTAAGAAGGGAAATCTGGAAATCAATTTTCTCGATGGAGGTGTTGTCTCCAATGAGAGGATAGAAGGAAATTCTATGAATGATGAAGTCTTTAAATTGCTGCCAGTTGATGTGTGGTATGATGGGGTCCGGAGAGTGATTGAGCAAGCCAGAGATAGAAGCAGAAACTGGGAAGTGATCTGAGTCGAGCACTTTGTGGACAATTGGGGGCGAAAGGTCGTGATAATTTCGAGAAATGATGAAGTCAAGCACATCTGCAGATTTACTTGTTGCATGTGTCGGAGTGAATGGAGAGAAGACAGTTAAGTTGGATGATTGGAGGAATCTGAAAAGTTTGGATCCATTGTTGTTCATTGATGAAGAGCCCCAAGTGGGATGTTTACTATTCCAATCACCTAAGAAGATGGCAGGTTTGGGAGAAGAGGTGAAGAAACATAAATCATTGGAGTTCAGACGACCATGTTTGAGATATACAGAATATAATTGGAGAGGGTGGTTATTGAGAATGATTTCGATTCCCAAGAGATCGACGGAAGAGATTTTTGGAACCGGAAGAGCGGAAAATGTAATGGATTTGTGGACCAGAATGGCCAGTCCATTGGAAGAAGAACCCAAGTCTAGTCGAACAATATTGTAGTTTGGTGTGAATAATTTCTGGAGAGGGTTGAGTTTGGTCTCCTGTAAGAAGGCAATGTGGATATTTGATGCTGCACAGAAGTCAAGAAATTCGGATATTTTGGGGCGAATGCTGCGTGCGTTGAATGTGACTAAATTAATTGAGGAAGCCATTAATTATTGTGAATGCCTCTGTGAAAAAGGTGAAAATTTTATCTTTTAGAGTTGGGGCAGAAATAATTTTTTGAATTGACGAGAGGATGTTGGTGAAGAGATTGTGATAAGAGAAGGATGAGAAATTAGAGTTGGAAGAAGGGGATGAGGGAGGGGGGTTGGGTGAAGGGTTTGGGTTGGGAGGAGGAGTGGGATTTTGTGAGTTATTGCGGGTTGCAGCAGCATATGATACAGGCAATTGCGGAAAAGTAATGTTTGATGCAACGTTGATTGGGTCGCCAGTTGGTGTTTCACCCAGAATGCGATTGTCTTTAAGCTTGGTTACCAGGTTGCGTTTTAATTCCTTAAATTTAGGGCAGCCCCTGTGGAGAGATGAGTGTGAACCTCCGCAGTGAATGCAAGCGGGTTTTTGAATGGGGTCAGTAGCGGCGCAGTTGCTGATGGGGTGCGGCCCTCCACAGAGAGAGCATAGCGGTTTCTGGTGACAATAATTTTTCGTATGGCCAAATTGTAGACATTTCTTACACTGGAGAGGTGCAATTTCTTTTGTGAATGGGCGGATTTCGACTGAGACATCAGCAAGGACGTTGAGGGATTTGAATTTTTCTAAGTTATTTACTGGTGAGAGAGTGACTTTAAATACAGGAATTTGGCGGCGATCAACATTGGTTAAACCTGCTGCAGCGTCAGAGGGAGTCGGGCGAGTGGTATACAATGGGAGAAGAGATACAATATCAAAACCAAGTGAAGCTAATTCATCTTTAACACCGTCGAGGTCGACATCAATGGGCAAGTGTTTGATAACGAAATCAGAATTGCGTTCGGAGGACAATTGGTAAGTGAAAAATTCGATATTTTCCCCCTTAAGGAAGTTACAGGTAATTCTATAGTCAGTAACTGAAGTACATTTAATAAGCATCATATCCGAGCTATATAATTGATTTACTGGGGGGTATTGCGTTAATCCTTTCAGCTGCCGCATCACCTTCTGCCATTCTGGAAATAACTTAAGCTTAATGGAAGGAATTTTCAGTTTAGTAGGAGTGGGGTTAGGAGGGGAGGAAGTAGACGGAGCTGCACTGCCGGAAACATCTGCCAACGCTGCAAAAGAATTGGAAGTAGGAATAGGGTTAGCGGTAACATTGGGAGCTGTGAAAATTTTGGAAAACCTGCGTTTTGCGAGCACTGTGCGGAACTCCGAGTTAATTGGACGTTTGGATGGGGTAGGAGAAGGAGAGGAGGCACCAGCGTTACTTACGTTTAGTTGTCTTGAAGAGGCGAGAGAAGCGTATTTGGCAGCCAGGGTGTTGAGGTAGTCCAGGGGAAGATCATCTTTCGCACGCTGGACCAGGTCAAAGGCGTCGTCGCCGCGATCGATGATATGGGTAACAGCCAGTTCAGTGGTGGTGATGTTGCTTGTCTGGGAGTCGAGCGATGCAACGGACGCTTCGTCGTCGTCCAAATCCATTTTGTAACACTGGAGCTACTCCCAGAGGGAGTAGCCCCTGCGAACGCGAAGATACTTCACGCACAACACTTGAGTAATACAGTCCAATGCAAGGTGGAGAGTTTGACCTTCCGTGGCGACACAAAAAAAGGGGTAATTGCACTTTTGGGGGTAATTACGTCCGAATGTCACTGAAGTACAACACAATATGACGAGAAAAGTGAAAATTTCAATCGAAAAATATTGTTCGAAAAAAATTTTCAAAGTGAAAAAAGGCCCTTTTCAGGGCCGTGGACTTGCCGAAGCACACGTTTCACATATGGAGTTCCGGCCGAAATCACATAGAGAAAAGTCACTAAACACTCAATAAGCACAAAATAAGAAGCGGAGGCGATCCTCTGGGCGATGTCGCGTCAGGAGTCCCAAGGCTCGATCGGGAGTATCTTTTCCTCCAGGTCTTAAAGGAGCGCCCGAGACGGCTGCCGCATAGCTACGCGTGGTTTGATTGGCCGGCGTGCCGGCCGGTGTCGGCGGCGGAATACGACTACGAAATTCATTATTTGCGTTTCTGGCTTTATTTTTAAGAGCATTAAGTCGTTCTTTAAGCTTTTTATATGCTTCGCAGCCTCTGTAGCTGGCGGGATGCCCGCCACCGCAGTTAGCGCAAACCGCTTTTTCGGTTGCCGGTTTCTTACATTCGATTGTTAAATGGTTTTTTCCACACTTGACACACCTCGGAGGCATGTTACAAGATTTATCTATGTGGCCGAAGGCCTGGCATCTCTTACATTGAGGCGGCCCATTGGGCGGTTTGTATTTTTCGATAATTATTTTGATGCCACAGACGTAACGGATACTTAAAAATTCATCTAGATTAGCTTTATCTGCCAAATCGACCGAATACAGCGGAAGCAACCTCGGAGGAATTGACTTGATCCCCTCTTTAATTTGAGCCTTAGTGGGTCTTGTAGTTCTGAGCTGGAAAATTTTTTCGGCCGGCACCCCTTGATCGGCAAGCGATTCGTTAATGTCGTTTATTGATATGTTATCCGGTAAATTCCTAATGACATAAATTCTACGTTTTTCAGCCGCCAGGCGGTAGGTAAAATAATTAATATTTAATTTGTTCAAAAGATCTTTTAAAGCAATGAAGTCATTGATAGTAAAACACTTAACCGACGTTCGACGCCCCGCAGGTCCAATTAGGACGCGGATGTAGACGTGGAAGTAATGGTCCTCTCTATATACCCGTCCCCCCTCCCTTCCCCTCTGGCGACGGTTGGACTTTCACCGCTCTGAGTGGCTGGCGCCCGGCGCTCTCCGGTTGGCTGGCGCTGTGTGGGTGACGCTCCGCTCCACCCCCTGGACGCCCTTTCCGGAGGCCCGAACTGCTCCCGCTGCGGACTTTGGCTGCACCCTGCTTCTCTCCTGGGTGCGGCAGCTGCTGTTGCGTGGATTCTTTTAACAGAGAAAACTTATTTCTATTCAAGAATAGAAAAGAATTGCTCTATCTTAAGAACTGGTTGAGTTATTCAACCCGAAAATGACGAGAAAATTCGTCCTTTCAGAGTTAAAATAAAATTTTTCTTCAATAGAGATCAAGGATTTTCCTATTGAAGGCTGTTGTAGAGATGCGATATGATATTGGAAGAGTGGTCGCAGACCCACTCTTAAATATCCAGAGATTTTTCCCCTAGCGACTTTGCAAAGAGGCCCTGTCAAGGGCCTGGGCTGCTCCCGGGACGACTTTCGGCTGCTCCCTGCTCTCCGTCTGGGTGCGGCAGATGCTGTTTCGTCCGTTGTTTGTAAAGTCCTTTGCAAGCACTATTTAATAAGAGTTAAAGAATGGTGCTGCGAAGACTAGCGGCGAAGATATTCTATTCCAAAAAGACGAAAAAATTCGAAATTTTGGACTTAGAATATTCGGCTTTGATGTCCTTCGGCGAAGATGCTACTGTTGCCGGGCGGTAACAGTAAGTCTCTCCTAACGACGGGCTGCTGCTTGTCTATGCTCAAATGAATTCTCTGGATGTCAATCTCGATCTCTCAGCGAGTGCACGGCATCTGGCGAGTCTCCAACCCCGAAAAAGACTCGCACCTGAGAGAAGCGCCCAACGACGGACACTCGGAATGCTCTGCAAACTCGTCTTTTCCGCACTTTCGAACCGCTCCCACGCCGCACCCAGAACGCCCACTGCTCGCTGCTCCACAGGATCCACTTCACAGAGATGCGGACTCTGCACCCTTGGTGCAGCGGGACGACGTGGAACCCCATCTTCGCCGCCTTCGTCTCCGAAAATCACCCGGTCCGGACGGCATCGAGAACGAGACGCTCCGCCAGTTGCCTTCTGTCGCGGTGGTTTGGATTGTCGCAATTATCAACGCGATAATCCAACTTGGCCACTTCCCAAAGCCGTGGAAGACGGCGAAAATTGTTCCCATCCCGAAGAACGGAAAGAAGCCAAACACGCCAACTAATTTCCGCCCAATTTCCCTGCTCGACGGGCTCGGCAAATTGGTTGAACGGACGCTGCTGCCACTTCTTCTCAACACCATCGGCGAGAAGAAATTGATTCCAGAGGAGCAGTACGGCTTCCGGAGGGAGCACGCGACAACCCACCAGATTCTTCGTGTTCTCCAGCTTGTCACAAAGGAGTTCAATACCCGCTGCCACGTCGCCGCGGTCTTTTTCGATGTCTCGAAAGCCTTCGATCGGATGTGGCACGCTGGACTCCTTTACAAGCTCCGAGCATGGAATTTCCCCGCATGGCAGCAGCGTCTCATCGCTTCGTATCTTCGGGACCGGACTTTCTTCGTGGAATTTCGAGGAGCGACATCCGGAACGCAGCCGATCGCAGCCGGCGTTCCGCAGGGGAGCATCTGGGGGCCGATCTTATTCAACCTTTACTGCGCCGACATCCCAAGGGACTTCGGGAACAACATCCTCTCCGCCTACTACGAGGACGACGCCGCGTTCCTCACCCGTTCGAAGAAACGCCGACTAGCAGTATCGTACCTCCAACGGGCGATTTATCGTCTCGAGGAATGGTACGATAAGTGGCGCTTAAACCTAAACGCTTCGAAAACGCAGGCAATCATCTTTTCGCTAGGCATACCGTCTCTCACTCCCGATCCGGTCATCGTCGGCGTGGAGGAAATCCCTTGGAAGGACGAGGTGACTTACCTAGGAGTCACCCTCGATCGGCGGCTGAATCTTCGCAACCATGCGAAAAAAGTTGCGGCAAAGGCGCGGGCAAAGAGGAGGACTCTTCTCCCTCTTCTTCTCTCAGATTCCATCACCATCCGGACGCGAGTGATGATTTACAGAATCATCATTCGGTCCGGTCTCCTGTATGCATCACCGGCGTGTAGCGGCATCATCTCGGCGGAAGGACAGGGCATTCTGCTGCGCTGTGTATGCTCCATCCTGCGCACCATTCTTCACCTGGGGCTGAGAATCCACCGGGAAGCGCTCTACGATCTTACCAACGTGGAGCCGCTAGATGACATCCTCCCGAGGAGTGCCATGAGGTTCTTCGATCGCCTTCCTTCCAGGGAGGCAGAGCATCTTCAGCGCCTGGCGGACGAAGTCCCCCTTCCCTGGGATTTCTTCCGTAGGCCCATCTCTTCTACGAAGTTAGAAATGCACATGCCTCCACCCCGTGGAACACGCTAACTTCTTCCTCGCCCCTCTGAAAGAGGATATTCCTGGCCCTGAATAGGGCCTTTATTGCGGCGCATCGGCCGGGAACTCTCCACTGACAGGAGTCCATCTTGCTAAATGAGACCTGCTTAGGTGATAGCAAAAGAAAGGAACAACATATAATTATTCCCAAAGAAGGCAGTATAGTCTCTTTATCGCCTTCCAAAGTAAGCCGTCTTTTGCACTGAGAGAAGCAAGTTTAGCGTTCCACATGGCGCTCTTCCACTCCCGGACGGCTGCGGTGATTTCCCCCTGCATCCGACGAAAGGTGCGGCGAAGTAGAGGGTCCCCGGTCCGCATCCATCTGCGGCGGAGACGGTTCTTCTCTCGGATTTCGGAGACGATTTCCGGTGGAAGTGTCATCTTCGGCGCCTGATATCTCTTCCTCCTGGGTGCGGAGGCGTCTGCCGCTCCTTGGATGCAGGACACTAGTACGTTAACTGCCGAATCCAGGTCTTCGGGGGTTTCCATGGGTGCCGGGTGCGGAGAAAGAGCGTCGCAAAGGTGCGTCCGGAAGGCTCTCCAGTCCGCCTTTGCGATGTTCCGGCGAGATGGAATGCTGCGCTCGAGAGGTGCGGCTCCGAAGAAGGCGATGACGGGAAGATGGTCGCTGTCGAGGGCTGGGATGACAAAGAGCGCCTTTGGTGCAGAAAGAGAAGAGAGGAGAAAGATGTCTAGGACATCACCTCTTCCGTTCGGCGAATATCTCGTCGGCTCCCTCGGTCCATGGACAGCAACGTTGGTGTCATCGGCCCACTTTCGAAGACGCTTGCCGGAGAGATTTGAAGAGGAGGACCCCCACGACGGATGCTTTGCGTTCAGATCGCCGGCGACTATGGTAGGAAGGTTTGGAAGAATAATCTCTCTAATGGCGTCGTCCGTAAACTTGCATTTCGGCGGGAGATACGCCGAAGAAATGCGGATTTCGCCAAGAGAGGTAGTGATTGCGGCCGTTGTGGATTCCAGCCCATTGATCGGAAGCGGTAACGGAGATTGAGAGCAGAAGGATAGACGGTCCGAGATGAGGATCGCAGTTCCTCCACCAAGTTTCCCGTCGTTTTCCGGCGCAGCATCTCTGTCAGAGCGGAGGATGGTGTATCTGGGTGCAGACCACCGGATCCTCGTCTGTAGATGGGTCTCTTGGATGAGAGCCACATCTACAGAGTGGTGGACGAGGAGATTCAAGAGCTCCGCCGTTTTCCGCTGGATGGCCCCTCCCGCATTCCAGGAGAGGATGGTGAGTGGCGAAAAGGACCTTTTAAGGGCCGCGAACTTGAAGTAGTTTTTGCACCATGTTGCTAAATTCCGCCATCTGCGCGCTGATGCTTTCCTGGAAGCGCCGCATCATCTCTGCGACGGTTGTGAGGACGTCCTGTGTGGGTGCAGGAGCGGGTGCGGCGTCAGAGGTCTCCATCGTCTCAGTGCGGCGGTAATGGCGAAGTGGAATTTTCAGGGCGGCGGCTGTCTCCATCGTCAGTGGCTGCGGGCGCGGGAGGTCTGGGAAGTCCTAGGGGGTGATGCTCGTGGTGCGGTACGCGGATGCGGCTGGAATCTCCGCACTCAGGCGTTTCGGAGGAGCGGCGCTGGCCTGGACTTGAGATGGGATGAACGAGAGCGGATATGCCCATGCATTCCGTTTGGGCGGAAGAGGCAAAGGGCGCGGCAGGGCTGCGGGCGTCGGAAGAAGAGCAGTGGCGGGTGCGGCTTACCGGGAACGGGCCTGCTTCCACATTTGGCAGGCGCGGGAGACGGCTGCATGTGGGCCTCCGCAGTTGCAGCATGTGGCGTTGTCTTCCTTCGTCAGTAGGCAGTCGGAGATAAGGTGCGGCCCGGCGCAGCGGAAGCAGCGCGGGACCACGAAGCAATGAGATGAGGAGTGTCCGAATCGGCTGCATCTGTGACACATTTGTGGCGCATCGTGATGGTACTTGCGGACTGAGACCCTGCAGTAAGATAGCCGATTGAGGGAAAGAATTTTCCCGGCCAGCCATTCGGGAGTGGCGGGTGCAGAAAAACAGAATAGTGCGATCGCCTTCGCATCCTTCGTCCGCAGCTGCCGGACCTTTCTGACCGGGATTCCAATGGCCTCTAAATCTTCAAAGACCTCCTCTTCGATGGTGTGAGCGGAGAGGCCGCTGATTACATATTGTGTGAGGCGGTCCTTCTTCTCCGCCCAGGTGGAGAAGGCAATGGAATTTGTTAATAGAAACTCCTTGGCGGCGGCGTGGGTTGCTGCTGTCGGAAGAGTGAGGCGGCAGGTGTCGCCGCGGGAGATGCCTTCGGTCGAGTCGTCCATTTTAGGCGCCGTTGGTCCGAGGCGGTGGATGGCGATGTCGGTTGTCTTAAGGGCCTCTGCAATGTCCTTTGCAAATGCTCGGATGTTGAGTATCCCGTAAACTTGGATGCATGGCGGTCTCTTTCCTCTTGGCTCGACAGAATCGGCCGGTGCGGTGACGGCGGCGTCCTCGGCTACCGCGATGGGTGTGAAGCGGTTTGCAGTGGTGATGGTGGGCCGCTTCGTCAGTGTTGCTGCGGATGCAGCAGTCTCCTCCTGGATGCTTACAGCGTACTTCCATTTGCTGGTGACGGTGGTGAAGCCATCGCCACTGCTTTCCTCCATCATTTCTTCCGCTGTCGGAGTGGTTGTTTCTGATGCGAAGAGGCTCCTCGCTGTTGCGCCTGGCAGGGCCGCAGGTGATTTCCACACGATGGTAGTCATTGTGCTCTGACGTATGCGGAAGGGTTTAATCCTCACGCTAGTTGTTGTTCCGCTACAGATGTTTTCACGGCGTCTCCTGGCCCTGGAAATGGCCGTTTTTTTTTTTGTCAGAAATGACAAAACTGACTTTCTCGACTCGCTACTCCAGCAAAAAATCGCTCAAACGCACCGATGACAAGATGAACTCCCGTACTAAACGTATCTCTCACCGATACTGAAGGGTTTTTGCTTCGGTCAGACTCGTTTTCTCATTGGTTGCATATAGTCCAGCAGACTTTTTATGCATGTTGTAACATAGGTTCTTTTTCTCAATGTAGAGCTTGGTCAGTAGACCATGTGATGAAGGTGAAGGGGTGATTTGATGAAGGTGATGAGGGTGATGAAACTGCTGGGCTGGAATTCCAGACGATGTTGCTGGGGTTGACTTTCTTCAGATGGTGATGTTCTTCTCTGAGTTTGTTGATCTGCTGTCTCCAGGATGTGGTGCTCTAACAAGAGCACCAGAGAAATAGCAAGGGGTATATCTAATGTACTACTGATTCCGAATATAGGTTGCACTCTTACAAAATGTTTAATTACAACTAAAAGTAACTATCTTTAACTTAAAACTAAAACCAATTAATTTTGGAACAGTTGGTTAATAAAACTATTGCTATAACTAGATCTAAGACAGCTGGTTTAGTATTATTTTTTTTAATTAATTTTTTTTTCCTTTTTATAGTTTTTTTTTTCTTTTTTTTCATTTTATTTATTTATTTATTTTTTTTAATAAGTATTATATGCATATATATATATTTTTTTTTTCTTTTTATGCATTTTTTTTCCCAGCTGCTTAGATAAGAACAATTAACCATGAAACAATAGTGGCTGAATTAGTTGAGCAATGTTTCAGCACTTAGGACATAATGACAAAATCTTATAAGTCAAGAATACATTTGGGAAGTTTAACTAACTTTAGCCCCCTTTTTTTTGTAATCTCATAATTCCAGATATTTTCTAGTAGGGGATTGTCAATATTGTTAAGATTTAGGTGAAATTTTGAGATGAGTTTTCGAACAAAATCTATAATTGGAAGGACCTTGTGATATTTCTGGATTTCTTTAAGCAGAACTAACTTATTGGTTGTTGTTGCTTGCCTAATGCATTTATTGTAAAATATAGATAGATGTTTTAAATTAGTTTTGGTTGAGTTACATGTGATGATGGCAGCATAAGTTATGATTGGTAAAATAAAAGCCTTGACAAGTCTTACTTTATTAGAGGTATTGAGAGAGTGTTTTGATGCAAGAAGGGGATAGAGCATATGTTTGACGCGTTGGGCTTTGGTGATTGAGTATCTGGTATGCTCAGACCATTTGAGATTATCTGTTAGAAAAACTCCAAGGTATTTATATTTGTTGGTTTTAGGAATGATAATATTATTGATTTTGGGAGCTAGAGTGGTCTGTTTTGATTTGGTTTTTTTATATTCCATATGTGCACATTTAGATGGATTAACAGATAGACGCCATTTCTTAAGCCAGGGAGAAAGGTTTGCCATATAATGGTTGAGGCGGATGATGGCCAAATCTGGGGAAAAAGAGGTAGATGAGAGAGTAAGATCATCCGCATATAGATAAACAGGAATTTTAGGATCTTTTGGAATGTCATTTATATAGATGGAAAATAAGAAGAGACTTAAGGTACTTCCTTGTGGGACACCTGCAGTTATTGGATAGTATTTGGAGAAAGAATTTTGAATTTTAATTTTGATTTGCCTTCCTGATAGAAAATTTTGAAGGAGCTTACAAAGTGAGGTTGGGAAATTATATTCTGATAGTTTGAATATCAGGCCAGCATGTCAGACCTTGTCGAAGGCTTTTCGAAGTCGAAAAAGATCAGTTGAGTGGTTTTTTTACCCTTAGAATAGCCTTGGGTGATGCATTCACATAAGCGTAGTAGCTGATGGGTTGTGGAAAGTGCGCGTCTGAATCCAAATTGTTCTGGGATTATGATTTTGTTTTGGGAATCATGGTCATTTAGTCTTTTGAGGATTATAATTTCAAAAACCTTAGATAGGGAGGAAAGAAGCGTTATTGGCCTATGATTGGAGATATCTAAGGGGTCTTTGCCTGGCTTGGGAATTAGGGCGACGATGCCTTTCTTCCAATCCGAAGGAAAGTAGGAGATTTGAAAACAGGCATTAAATAAGGATGCTAGATGCTGAACAAAAGCTGGAATCTTAGCTATTATTTTAAGAATTTTGTTTGAAAATTCATCATCGCCCGGTGCTTTGTTGTTGTCTAAACTATTGATTGTTTCGATGACTTCACTGGGGGTGGAGTGAGGGTGATCATTTGTCTGTAAGTTAGGAAGTAAAGTATTGACATTGTGAACCATGGGATTGAATGGGTAATTAGCGGGATTATCTGACATAATATTACTAAGGTACTGACCAAAAATTTCACATTTAGCTGCATTATCGAATATTAGGGAATCACTGACTCTGATAGGGGGAAATTTAGGTGTGGCATTGCGCAAAGACTTAGCTACCTTCCATAGATTATTATTTTTATCTTTAAAGGAGAGTTGGGAAACAAAGTTTTCCCATTTCTTATTGCGAAATTTCCTAATTTCATTGGCCACAAGTTTGCTGAGGTGCTGAAGGAGAATTATATCGGCAGGGTGCTTGTAAGTGTGGCATTTTCTGCGTAGTTTGTTCCTATTTTTTATGAGGTCAACAATGTGCTGCGGAAGATTGGCTTGTTGGGGACATTCCCTGTTGACTGAGTAGCTTGCTTGCTCTTTTGCTGCTGCTATAAGATTATTCAGAAGTTCAAGGTGACTGTCGATTTTATCAGTGGAATAAGGTTCTTCTAAGGCGGGCAGAATTGGGATTTTGTTTATTATATAATCAGTGAATTTGTTCCATTTGATTGCTCTGAAGGAGTTAGGATTGGAATTGATTACAAATTTGCCAGAAATTGACATGATAATTGGGTAGTGGTCGGAGGATAATTCATGAAATACAATTGGGGGAATGAAGTTAGAGAAGTTTTTGATAATGGTAAAATCTAATAGGTCTTTGGATTTGTTAGTCTGAAAAGTAGGGGCAAAGGGGGAGGCGAAGGCTAAAGAATGTTTAGAAAGAAAATTTGCAAGGCATCTACCATTGTTATTTGGGGTTTGAGAGCCCCACAAGGAGTGTTTGGCGTTCCAGTCGCCAATGTATATTGTAGGAAAATCGTTGTCAATTAAAAAATCTAAGTCAGGCAATTTTAGTTTAGGGGAACGAACATACACAGAATAGATACGTATTTTCTTATCAATTAATTCTAATTCTATACCAGACACATTAATGCTGGACAGCTTTGGCACAGGAAGATAGGTAAATGCAATTTCTTGCTTAACAATAATCCCAACGCTGCCAATTCTATTATTATCTAACCTAATAAACTTAAATCTAGGAGTGCTGACTTTAATTTCAGGGCTTAATTTGGTCTCCTGGACACAACAGATATCAACATCATTCTGGGATATAAAGTCAAGTAATTCTGATACTTTGTTTTTGAGCCCACGGCAATTCCACGACATAATGGATAAACTATTCATTGTAGGAATTTGATAATTTCAGTGAGGAACACGGCTTGTTTATCTGCTTTTGAACTGGCATTTTGTAATTTCTGCCAAATGTTGGTAAAACGATCAATCATGTCGTCATCGTCTGTATGACTAGGATTGACATCTGAATTATTAGGAGTTGTTTGCAATATTGGATTAGCGGCAGAGGCGAATGATCTTGTAGTTCTTGGCAATGATGGAAAAGAATTAGGATTGACTGTTAACTGAGTAGTAACATTGGAGCGAAGTGCTTCTAATTTCTTGCGCATTGCAGTTCGAAGAGTGAGAAACTTGGGGCAACCTCTGAAGGTAGCTGTGTGTTCGCCACCACAGTTGAAACATTTTGGAGCAGTTTCATGTCTACTATCGCATGAAGAGACATGATGATCTTGTCCACACTTGGAACATTTAGGTTTTAACATGCAAAAATTTTTAGTGTGCCCAAATTGTAGGCAATTTAAACACTGAGGGGGAGCAATTTCTTTGATGAAGGGTTTAATAGTGGCTTGTAATCCACCAAAGCAATTTATCTTAGAAAATTCGTCAAAATTATTGTCAGCACACATAGTAATTTTAAACAAAGGCAAGGGCCTTTTTTCTAAAGCAACATTTTCAGATTCAGGCTTTTTAGCACCTGGTAATGGACGTGAAGTTGTCATTTGCATGACATTGATAACATTAAAATTTTTATTGATAAGTTCCTGTTTGATTTCATCAGGGGGAAAATCGATTGGCAGATTTCGAATAACAAAGTCGCGATTTCTTTTTTCGGGCACTTGGTAGGTATAAAATTATCTATTTATTTATTTATAAACAAATAGCCTACGGCTAATACATAAAAACAGTACTAGAAATATCCCTACTAGCTGTATCACATTTAAGAAATTATCATAATAACATTAAAATTATCATAATATCCAAAATGACTAGATAAAAGTCAATACAACAACTGTAAACTATACATGACTCTCAACAAAGATTACAGAGAAAAATTTGTACAAAATGATAATCATAGCCAATCCCCAACACAACCTTGTCCTCTTTCCACAATCCACCCTCCCACTTCTTCCCTAAACCGTACAACTGAACCCGCCTGTTTCACAGTTTGTGGCAATCCATTATAGACCGCCAGTCCCCTATGAAACAGTGAGTTCAGACTTTTTACACTGCCCACTTGGGTCATGTGGAATTGCCCAGCTTGCCTTGTTTCATACCCATGTACATCAACGTTCCTTTGCACCATCCTTTCCAAATATTTTGGTAACACTCCCTTTTCTAACCTAAAAATAAATGTCAGCACATCCCTCATAATTTCCTCTTCAACCAACATAAAGTTTAATTCCCTTAACATTGTTTCTACATTTTCGGATCTTCTCCTATTTAATACTGCCCTCATACCCTTATTAAAAGTAATCTGTAACCTCTTAATATCCCTCTTTGTGGCCATCATTAAGATTGTAGAACAGTACTTTATATGAGGTACAACTATAGATCTAAACAACTGCTCTTTATTTGCTCTTGATAATGTCTTTCGTAATTTGTACAGAAGATGCACTTTTTTTGCCAGTTTTCCATTTATGTATTCAAGATGGTCTCTGAAGTTCAGTCTATTGTCAATAATAACCCCCAAGTACTTATATTTATCTACCCACTCAAGTCCTGCTCCCTCCAGTCTTACTTCACACAAGTTCTTTGCCTTTTCCCTAAAACCCTGCTTTCCTATTGCCATACATTTTGTTTTACCTACATTTAAACTCAGAAAATTTTGTTGCAGCCATTGACTCACACCCATTAATTCTTCATTTATGAATTTAGGCGGATGTTGCAGCTAAAGAAGTTGCTAATAAGAGATGGACTTTTTATGACCAAGTGCCTGTGAGTGATGTGAAGACATGTATAAAGCACTTGGTTTTTAAACAATGGCAAGATGAGTGGAATGAAATTACAGAAAATAAATTAAAAATAGTGAAACCAAATGTTAATTCTTGGCAGTCATCATGTAGGCCCTCCAGACTCGAGGAAGTAGTCCTAACCAGACTACGAATCGGGCATTGCTGGTGGACTCATAAACATCTACTGTGGTCTGAGGAGGCCCCAGTATGTGAGATATGTGACACAGTATTGTCTGTGTCACATGTCTTACTGCAATGCCCCCAGTTTGAAGATGAGCAAAGGAGATTAGGCCTTTCGACGGATCTCTCGGTCGCCCTAGGAGACGATGTAGCATCTGTGGAAAAGATATTTGATTTTGTGAAGGCCACCAAACTACTAACTTACATTTAGTCAAGCCCCACTCAACTTGCCTTGTTCCAATTAATTTATAATTTTATTTATTTATTTTATTTATGGTTTTAATATTAGTTGGAGACAGTATCCTTTATTGTGAAAATGGACTCTAAGGGCTAGACCCTTTACAGTCTATGTCCTTATTTTATCAAAACTTTAGAGGCCACTATACAGCCCTTTCTTGTTTTTACAAATTTTAATCAGAGCCCAATTTTAACCTTTTAACCTTATATGTTGTATGTATTTGTGGCGATGTGCCCCCTTTGACCGGCGCATCGCCATTGACGCACGCCTTCGAGAGGCTTCGAGAAGGCGTGCGCTAATGACATTCTATCTATTCTGACGAATCACCGCCCTTCAGAATTTTAAACGCCCCTCAACAGCTCGCGGTCTACGCCGCTTCCTGGGAATGATTAATTTCTACCGGCGTTTCCTGCCGTCCGCCGCCGAGCACCAGGCCCCGCTGAATGCCGCCGTCGCCAACCTACGTGGCTCTCAACCAGTTCCCTGGACAGAAGAGCTGGACGCGTCTTTCAACAAATGCAAAGAAGACCTAACCAACGTTACCCTCCTTGCTCACCCTGACCCGACTGCTCAACTTGGTCTTTTTACAGATGCGTCATCCTCTTCAGTCGGTGCCTGCCTGCAGCAACTAATCGATGGTGAATGGCAACCCCTAGCTTTCTTCTCTCACAAGCTCACACCGAAGCAGTCCGAATGGCCACCCTATTATCGCGAACTGTACGCGATCTACGCTGCGGTACAGCACTTTCGCCATATTCTGGAAGCGCAACATTGCACAATTTTTGTTGACCACAAACCTCTGATCTACGCCTTCTTACAACGGCGCGAAAAGCTCCCGCCCGTGCAACTCAACCAGTTGTCATTTATCGCTCAGTTCACTACCGACATCCAGTACATAGAGGGACCTTCCAACGTCGTCGCTGACGCCTTTTCTCGAGTTGAAGCCATCACCGGAGCTCCCCCCCTCGATTTGCACTCTCTTGCCTTAGCTCAAGACCAGGACGAGGAGCTTCGTGAGCTCCTCAATAGTGAATCTGCTCTTCGCCTACGGCGCATCACCATCCCCGGGACGGACGTGAGTTTGTACTGTGACAAGTCTACCGCACAGCCTCGCCCCTACGTCCCGGCTTCTCACCGTCGACGCGTTTTCGACGCCCTGCACGGCCTGAGCCACCCCGGCACCAATGCCTCCGCTCGTCTCGTCTCCGCGCGGTTCGTCTGGCCCCACGTCCAGCAGGATTGCCGTGCCTGGACTCGCGCATGCGTCGCCTGCTAGCGTGCTAAAATCACTCGGCACGTCCATGCTCCACTCGGTAATTTCGCTTCTCCGACAGCAAGATTCCAACACGTACACATCGACCTAATCGGTCCGCTACCGGCTGTTGGATCTTTTAAATATTGTCTGACTGCCATTGATAGATACACCGGTTGGCCTGAAGCTTTTCCCCTAGAGCACATCACAGCCGATGCCGTTGCGGCTGCCTTTATGTCCTGTTGGGTATCCTGATTCGGCTGCCCAGCCCGAATCACCACGGACCAAGGCAGACAATTTGAGTCAGAACTTTTCCGCGCACTGGGAAAAACTATCGGCGCTGAGCGCCATCGGACAACAAGCTATCACCCCTGCGCAAACGGGCTGGTTGAGCGTTTCCATCGCCATCTCAAGGCTGCACTCATGTGCCACCCTGGCATCACCTGGCTGGAAGCCCTGCCTCTCGTCCTCCTCGGGATCCGCGCCTCCGTCAAGGACGACATCAAGGCCTCTCCAGCCGAACTGGTCTACGGCGAGCCCCTACGCTTACCCGCTGACCTGCTCGTCCCCACGACGACTGACCGAATTGAAGATGCCACAGACTTCGTCGCCCGACTTCGCCAGCAGATGTCCCGGCTTCGACCTCAACCAACATCGAGGCATGCCAGACCTGGAGTATTCATATTTAAGGACTTGGCCACCTGCAGCCACGTCTTTCTACGAGACGACATGGTGCGTGGTGCCCTTCAGCCACCATAATCCGGCCCTCACCCTGTGGTCCACCGGGAGGACAAGACCATATCGCTGCTCCTCCGCGGCCGAGTGGTGCGCGTAAGCGTCGACAGAGTCAAGCCAGCATACGCGATCCCAACAGAAGCGCCGACCTTCACCGATCAGGCGGCTCAGCCACCATCAGAGCCCACATTCCTGCCACATACGGAACCGCAGCCACGGTCAACGCCATCCACTATTAACGCACCACCGGCCGAGTATACTACCCGCTCGGGGCGGTGTGTACGATTTTGTTTCCCTTAGAAGCCCTAGCTTCCCTTTCTCAGTGGGGGGCTGGGGTGGCGATGTGCCCCCTTTGACCGGCGCATCGCCATCGACGCACGCCTTCGAGAGGCTTCGAGAAGGCGTGCGCTAATGACATTCTATATAAAGCGTCCTGCGAGGCGCACAGAAGGTCAGTCAGGAAAGGACATATGAAGAACAATCACCTCTTGTGCCTTCATATTGTTCGACTTGTGGATGTACTGACTTGTAATGTCCTACTACTCATGGCGATAATAGCCCGAGAGGCTGATTCGCCTGCAAACACATACATACATACATACAGAACTCACATTAACAATCTGAGGGACAGATGTGTGAAATTGCTGAATATTATGCGACACCTCACTAACCATTCATGGGGGGCAGACCGAATTTCAATGCTCAGAATATATCGAGCCCTGGTAAGGTCAAAATTGGATTATGGCTGCTTCATATATGCATCAGCCCACAACACATATTTAAAACCGCTGTCCTCTATACACCATGCTGCTCTTAGATTATCAACAGGAGCCTTTCGGATGAGCCCAATCCTAAGTCTCTACTCGGATGCAGGAGAACCATCACTCGAAATAAGGAGAGAGACACTTATGTGTAATTATATTAGTAAGATCCTCTCTTCAAAAGATCACCCCTGCTATGAAACTATTTTTAACCCTCGTTTTTTAGTGCTTTTTAACAACAGACCACGGGCAACTAAACCCTTGCTAATTCGTTTTAAAGAATTTTTGGACCACATTGCAGAAGACCTACCACCTGTTTATTGCAGAAGACCTCCTAGATACTCACCTTGGCATGTCCCTTTTCCTGAGACCATAACGGAACTATTAAAACTCCAAAAAGCAACAACAGCTCCTCAGTTTTATCAGCAAGCTTTTGCAAAGATTCTGTCAGACTACTGCAATCACACCCACATTTTTACAGATGACTCAAAATCAAGCTCGGATGTTGCATGTGCAGTTGTCTCTCCTGTTTCTGGAGTGATAGGATTGAAACTGCACCCATGGTGCAGCATTTACACTGCGGAACTGTATGCCATTAAGACAGCAATGAAGCAAATAGAATCCTGCAATCAACCCTTTTTAATCTGTACTGACTCTTTGAGTGCCATACAGGCCATTTCATGCTTCTCCCCCACACATCCACTTGTACAGGAGATACATTTATCCCTTATTGACCTTCACTCACGAGGGGTTAATATAATCTTTGTCTGGGTCCCAGGGCACGTTGGCATCAGAGGCAATGAGGAGGCTGACTCAGCCGCTAAGGCTGCGCTACAGAAACCTAATATAGACTCAAGACATATCACTTCTCATGACCTGAGAAACATACTCAGAGAAAAGATACATGATAGCTGGAAGCAAAAATGGCAAGATCTTGAAGGAAATAAACTAAGGGACATAAAACCAGTGGTTTCCTCATGGCACTCTTCCCATCGTAGGAATAGACGAGAGGAAGTAGTGATTACAAGACTGCGGATAGGTCACTGTGCATTTACACATTCATTCCTATTTACAGATGGGGAGATGGCACCTATGTGCGATAGCTGCAACTCGCAACTAACCATTAAACACATACTTACTGATTGTAAGCAATACCATGCCTTAAGAAACAGATTTGACATCAGGGGTGAGCTCAGATACATCTTAGGCAATGACGCAGAGAATCTCAATAGAGTTTTACAGTTTCTTAAGGAAGCTGATCTATACAAAAAAAGTGTAAGTCCATAACCATCCTGGACAAGGTTGTTTTACTAATAATACACATATGCCATAATTTTTTATTTGTCAGTTTTGTCAAGTATTGGCGCAGATAACCTAAGGGTTGAGGCGCCTTAATCTAATACTACTACTACTGATTTGCCAAATCATAAGAAATATTTCCTAAGAGTGGGATTTTCACCCACTTTTGTTTCAAGTCCTCAGAAATGGAAAGGGAGGGGAAGATAGAAGCGGAAGCAATTTTTCTCAATGTCTTCTTGACCAACTTGTCAACAAAATCCTTCAGGAAACCGTTTTTGAGAGCAATTAATTTTATCATTATTAGTTCTTCATTGTAAGCCTGCGGGGAAAGAGGGATATTCAGGAGACGATGAATTAGGGAATGGAAGTGTTGTATGAGGGGTTAGGGTTATAAGATAAATGATTAAGCATACCCTCAGGATTTAGGTATAGGTTTAGATTTAGGTTGTCATCTGCTACAGGAAGAAAGCGTGCTTATGTGAATGGTGGTGAAATGATGAAAATGGAATACTGTTGGTATAACTATCTTTTCGAAAAATTTCAAATGAAGCCTTATTATTGATGAGGTGTATGGAAAGATCCGAAAAATTCAGAACACCCTCTTTCTCTAGTTCAAAAGTAAACTGAATGTTTGGGTTAAGGGAATTTAAGAACTTTACAAACGAAGAAATCTGCCGTGTGGTACCATCTCAAACGCAAAAAATGTCATCAACATAACCCTGCCACAGTAAAATATTTTTAATTAACTTGTTCCCAGAGGAGAAAAGTTTTTCTTCAAAAAAGCCCATATAAATCTCCGCCAACAGGGGGGAAAGCGGGGAGCTGATTGCCAATCCATCTTTTTGCACAAAGATCTGGGTATTGAATTGAAAATAATTTTTGCGATACACACAAGTTTACAAGTTGTAATAATTCATCGATAACCACTTTTCAGGCACCACTGTTTTTGAGCAATGAGCTGAGTAAGTTTATTGTATCAAGCACTTGAATAGAGGGGAATAAATTAGGCACACCGAAAGAAACCAGAAGAGCACTTTTGGGAAAACTGAGGGAAGATAAGTGTTTAGTTATCATTTTTACTATTTAAGCTTAAGCCTTTCCATTTCTCGGGAGACGGGGTCATTGACCTACGCCAGCGCGGAGGTGATTTGGGCGTATGAAATATTTTCATTTCCCTTGTGGAGTGCAGGAAAGTTATTTGTATTAGATGCAAAAGTTTTTTCTCCTTCTTGGGGCCTGCCGAATTTTAGTTTAAGCTTTGCTTTTTCTTTAACTAGTTTAAGTAGCAGTTGCCTACTGCCTGCTCCGCAGGCAGGCCTGCATCTGTTGTTCCTAATTTCTGCAATTTTTTTCATCTCAGCCAAAAAAAGTCAAATAGTACAAGAAATTTTGTGTTGCACTTGTTACATTGGACCCATTGTCTATGCTAAGCCTACCCATTTAAATTTTTGCACGCAATGCCAAAAGAGAGAGTGAGTGCCCACGATTTTTCGCCCCAATGCAGAGCTAGGCCAGCAGTATTTATGCCCTGAGGTGAGGCTATTTTTGGGAGCATTTAAATTTTTGCACGCCTGTGCATGCAGGCCGTGAGGACGGACACGATTCTGCCTTAATATATATATAGGATTCTGTCCTCAAGTTTTTGGTAAATAGGACAGCCGTGATAGCTTGCCGGGTGATTACCTTTGCAATTCGCACATGATGCTGGTTCGCTTCTGGGCTTGGAACATTCCTTACAAGAGTGACCAAGTCCTCATTTCACACATTTTTCCGGCATGCTTTATCGACATGCCCGTACTGTTGGCAGTGGTGGCACTTTTAATTTTTAACTCTCAGCTATATATCTGACTGTTAAAAAGTTTTCTATTTCGGAGTTGTTGGTAGTCTCCACCTTAAATAGAGGGTGGCCTGAGGGGTATGGATTTAATGCCTTTGTCAAAATTGGATTTTAGTGGCCTCGTCATTTCTAACTGCGTAATTTTGTGAACAAAAATGTTTTGTTCCTCAAGTGAGCCTTATATATAATCCAAGGGGATATTGGCTGGTAGATCTCTAAAAATAAAATTGTGTTTTTTCTCCAAAGCGAGTCGATAGGTAAAGAAATTAACTTGGTCCTTGATCAGCATGTCTTTGACTAATAAAAAATCCTTGACTGTGCAGCATTTCGTCAATATTCTTTTGCTGGCCATTTGCGAAGCTAGGTGCTCAGTGCAAACATTGCACATTTTTCTGAATATTAAGACCCAGTTATTCATGTTGTCCAGATATATTGGGGGGATTCTCTGTGGCTTTACGTTGGTTGCCTCTCAGTACCAGTATTATTATCAGTCCTAGGCCAGGATGGCCTCGGTGGACCCAAAGGAGAGAAAGAATTTCTAGTGGATAGGGGTGATGTAGGTGAGGGAGTCCCTGCTAAACGCTTTCTTTTGCCGTTAGGCACGGTTTGCCAGATGGCGTCACCCAGACAAAGTCAAACCCAGATTCTTAGCATTTTGGTTGCTTCACTTCACTTCGTAGATGCTTTACTGTTTACTTCTCATTATTTACTCACAGAGGTGTGGAGGAACAATTTGTTAAGCACTGCGAGTCAAGTGATGTGCTGGTGTGTGTAATTACAGAGTTACTTGAAGGTGATGATGAGATAACTTTCCCTTGCTCCACTTTATACTTAAACTTTGCAAAGTCACTTACATTGTATTATGTTATTCACAATTTTGAAGGCGGTAGGCTAAGTAATTTTAAATATATTTCTATTAATTACCTTAATTATTCTATTTCATAAGCTATTTCTTGTTATTCCAGACAGTAATCTCATTAGACCCATCGAAAAACTATGCCTAAATCAGTTTTTAAGCCTGCCAATAGTTTATGTCACCAACAGAAGCGAAGTAGATTTACCCTTTGTAGCACTGATAGTCAGTTAAAAAGGGATGTTTCTGACTGTGTTGCTGCCACTAGTAGTCATGATGTGCCTGCTTGTGTTAACAACACCTCAGTTGCAAATAGTTGTATGCCTGAAGTGGTCAGTGGATGTTTGCGAAGGATTGAAATTTAAAGATGTTACTGATAACATAGTGAAGGGTTTAGAGCCACTGACTGAATCAGATGATGGAGAATTTTGTCTGCCAGAGTTCATAGCTAGTTTGGTGGTGGTGGTTTGGTGGTTGTTGCAGAATATGATGGATTTTAGAAATGATATTTCTAAACGACTTAAAAATCCAATTATGCCAAATGCCTTCCTGCTCGAGCAGGAAATGCACAAGTAAGTGTTCATTGGGTAAAACATATGCCTGATTAATGTTGTGATTTTTATTTTTCAACTGCATGGTATTTTTCGCTAATGATTGTGTAGAGGTTGGAAAATAAATCATTTCAGACGATTGTCTTTCGTTTATTGAGATATTTGAGGTCTTAAGGACCTAAACTCACTAATAAATTATCAAATGATAATGAAATACTTGTATCATGTTTGAATAGTGGTGTTAATTGTTCTATGTTCCCTGGTTTCTGCTCATATTTTGTTGTCTTAATTATGGTCGATTGGGGTGAACCAAGATAAGGTCACGGAGTTGTTGAAATTCTTGAAGCAGCATCCTGATTTTGAGGAATTGCCTATGAATTGTAGGACATTTGTGAACACACCAAGGAATACCAAGGTAAATACCTTGGAAGGTGGAGGAGATTACTGCCGTTTAAGCATTTTGGATGGCCTAATGAACATCTTACAAAAACATGACTTGGGCAATGTCAATGTTCAAAAATTGCGAGTAAATTTTGATGGTTTGCCAATTTCAAAAAGCAGTGGGAGTCAAGTTTGGCCCATACTCATAGGTATGGCTGATTTTTGCCATATTGAGCCGTTTGTGGCTGGAATATACCATGGCAAGTAAAAATCAAAGTCTGCCACATAGGTTCTTCAGCCTTTCGTGGATGATATTGTTGGGCTTATGAAAACTGGGGTAGTTATTGGAGGCAAGGACTTTTCCGTTTCATGTCATTCCTTTGTTTGTGATGCACCAGCTAGGGCTTTCATAACCCAAACTAAGTCCCACACAGGATATATCAGCTGCCCAAAGTGCTGTTAAGGACCGATGACAGCTCTAAGAACCAGGCTGATGAGGAGTAGAGAGTTTCTCCACTTATATCTATTCCGGGTATCTGAATGGTAACCCGGTTTCCACTGGATTGCATGCACCTCTTAAATGGAAATCTAAAAGTGTGGCTTCAAAATGCTAAGGTGGACAGCATATCCGCAAGACAGCAAAGTATGTCAATCTTGTAATGTAAAGTTGTGATATGTGATAATTATGCATGGTTGATATGAATTGTAGAATACAGTGAGAAAGAAATTTATTCCTGTAGTTGTATCAAAATCTCATGGTGAAAAGAATTTCATCAGAAATACTTGTTGGTCATGCTGAATGGAAAGGATTTTTTTAGTGAATGAAGAATTGATTTCATTTTCAATGTTACAGATCGTTTTGCTTCTCTTTGCTGTATTAATATTTCATTCCTATTCAGGTATGTAAAACTTTATGTATATTATTCACAAATGTATTTATGTTTTAAAATAATGCATAACAATAAAAATTTTCATTTACAGTATATTTTCTGGTGTATTCTTCATCCTTTACCCTTCTTTCAGTTTATTACTGAATCAATGACTACTCGATGGAACTATTAATTTTCTTTACGATTTATGTGGAATTTTCATGTGGAAAACATACATCTGAGATGTTACGAAATGGCAGTATTCCTAATCAAAATGTTTGAATTTGTCTAAAGATTTGATGTTTTATCTTTTGAAATATCTTTCAGCAACTCCTAATTTACCCCTTCAATGACTTCTAAAGAAATTCAATATATTACAGAAAAATTCATATTTATTGTTCTCAAAGCATTTCAATTGGTTTCAAAATTTTTTGGTTTAGAATGTTTCCTGCTATTAGTATTCAAAGAGGTTTCAAATATCTAGGAGTCTTCTCAAAGAGATCTCTGTTACATCTCGGAGACTTCTCAAGAGGATATACAAGGCGGACATAGAGACGTCTCAGTAACATTTCTGAGAGGTCACAGATCGCGTATGTGACATCTCTGAGACGCCACAGAGCGAGTATGAGACGTCTTTGAGACGTGTTTCTGCTATGTGGGACATTCCTTGCGAGTTTGCCCAAAAGCCAAGATCACTCAAAGATCTTCTCCGGTGGAAGGCAACAGAATTAAGGCTATTTCTCTTGTATGTTGGTCCCTTAGTGCTTTGAAACATCTCACAAGAGGTTTAAAAGCATTTTCTATGCTTTCATTTTGCCAGCCATATCCTAGTAAGTGAGAGGCTTTTGGAAAACAATGTGGACTATGCCAAAGAGCAATTGTTGTGCTTCGTGAAAAATTATGATTGCTTCTATGGAACAGAAACAATTTCCTTTAATGTACACAATTTAATCCATATAGCTGATGATGCAAAACAATTTGGGCCATTGGAGAACTTCAGCGCTTTTAAGTTCGAAATTAAACTACAGGATCTGAAGAGGTGCCTGAGGAAACCAGGGAAACCCCTGCAGCAGATAGTGAGGCAAATAAGGGAGAGGAACTTAGCTGATTCAATGTTGGGAAGTTTTTTATAAATGAAGCAGAAGTTGATGACCCAGAGGGCTTTATGTATCCGGTCTTCAAAAAAATTAAAATTAGGGGAATGGAAACGTCCAGGAAACCTCCAAACAACTGCATTGTTATTCAAAACTGGTCTGTATTTATTGGTAGGGTTCATCAGTACTAGTGATTCTGGCATTACTTTTCTTGGTCAGGAGTTCGAAGATTTGGAGCCATTTTTCAGTTTGGAACTTCATGGTTTGGATTCCAGTGAAGGAGGAGTATTTAAAGCAGGAAAATTAGGAACCCCCAAATATTGTATATTGAAGAGTGTAGGAGTAAGGCGATGGTGGTTCCTCTTCCTGAGGATGATAATGTTTTCTACATTGCTGAGTTGCTGCATTCATAAAGTGTCAAGGTACTTCTACTAGTCCAATAATTATTTACTCATTATTTTTTCTCTTTATTTGCTTAGACAAAATTATTTTGCTGGTTGCTGTGATGCTGGCACCACATAACAAAAAATTTTGTTATGTGGTGTCAATTGGAGCTCTGTTGTAGAGGAGCTTATAAAGGGGTGTGCCTCACCTTCCAATGGCTGGAGCCAATGCCTAGTCATTAGAAAATCACTAGGTAACTAAGTGCAACAATATGTGCATTAGTTTTTCTAAGCAAACCTTTTCTTCTTTTATTCTGTTTTCCATTTACAGATGACTACAAATTGGCGAAACAATTTGACGCAGTCATAGTTAGAATGGGTAGCATCGAGAAGGGCTACAAAGTTAAAGCATTGGAAAGGAAGAAGAGGGTGATGCTTAAAACGTCAAGAAGACTCCCAAGGGAATCCCAGGGGAGTGCTTGGAGGATCATATCTCCACCTATTGAAATTCCTCAGAATGAGTCTTTCTGAATTAATTGCACAACTTTTACTCAATCAATTCATTTATTATTTTATAGGAAAGTGTTCTAATGGAGCTAAGAGAGCAAGGAATTCGCTTTCTGCATGCGCCACTTTTGAGTCGTCCAGTGGTGGAGTGGCATTGCCATTGTATCCAAATGGAATTGGGATCAAGCACTTCCATAGTGGAGCCGCAGTCCTCTCGATGACTTTCTCGGGAGGTATTGTCTGGTGCACCTGCAGGAGATTCCCGCCTTGTGGACATAAGAAAATCCATTTACCTGCCGCAACAAGACAACCAGCACACGAGGAGGACCAGGGGGGTGTTTCAGAGTCCACAGGAACGGAAACTGTACTAGTCGATCGTAAAGTATTCCGTATGCGGTCTGCCGTGTGTTCCAGACACTCTAACGGAAAGTGATTTTCAAGAAACTGAAAAATATAACCGGTCACAGGTTTCGAAGAGATAAGTGAGCAGAGAAAAGCAGCTTCGCGCCCCTTTGCGCCAATTTCACAACGAAGGAAAAAGGTATGTACATAATACATTTACGCTAAGGCTGTTATGATATGTTGTCATATACCGAATTGAAGTAATCGTGAATTTAAATTATTTTAGAATTGTCTGTTCATAATTTTTGCAATGTAATCTCATGCCATTTTGAGTGTTAGAGATATTATATTATTATATTATAATTATTATATTTACTATGATATTATATTATTATATTTACTGAGATTTTTATTAATATCTTGCTTCAAACATTTAAATGCGTTTATGTTGCAGTCAAAAATTACTAATGATTTGTAATTTTCCATTAATAAGCTCTTAGCATAAGAGTATCTGACTCTTTTATTTTTGATGTGATTTAATAGTGTGGATTATTCTTTTTATTTGTTGGTGTTGAATTTGATCTGTGGGAAAATGTTTTGGATATTTTAAAAGTAAGTTGCCCTGCAAGGTAATGTACTGTAATGGCCACCAAATCTTGTAGGTGGGCTATTTTGGTAACTCACTGCTAAAACAACTTCTATTAACTATTAACGCCAAGTCAAATCATAATGATTATATAAACAAAAGCAAATCATGACGTGCTTATTGATCTTCATTTGTATAGAGAAAATATCAAAATATATATTCAATTTTTGTAAAATAAAAATACATGTGAAGAAATTAATATAATTTGCGAAGAATAAATACATCTCAAAATTATTTTATAAATATATTTTACTCGCCGATAATTAGTTTGCAGGGTTTTATATTTTTACTTTCGGTCACAATTGTATTTCGTGATGAAATTTGTTCTATTTAATATCTACGATAATTAGACTTACCAAAAATTAATTTCAGTAAGAAATAATTGTGGTGAGTTGTGAGAGTTTGTGTACAGCAAGTGTTAAGAAGGCAGTTTCACTTACCCCTCGGTGGTAAAGGGTTGAATTTTATGTTCGATGTATAAGTCGACCCATGGTTTTTGAGAGATATTTTTAGGCTTCAAAGGTCGACTTATACGCCAGCATGTACGGCAAATACAGCTTTGGGACTTATATTATAAATCTTGAGTTTTGAAGTGCACGTTTCTTTCATGATTGAAATTATGATACCTTTTTTGCTTGCCTGAGATAAATTTGACGCCATATTTTTAATTATAAACGCAAGCGAAGTCTTAAGACTACTATATTCATTCTTCTTACGGCAGCGCTGGAGAAGCGCTGCGGAGTGGCTTGAGTGACGTGAGAACGCACCCTAATTCCTAAACTACAGCGAGCTCAGAATACAACCGTAATATCTTTATATATAATTTCCGAAGTGTCCGTCCGTCCGTCCGTCCGTCCGTCTGTCCGTCCGTCCCCCCCTTTATTTCAGAAACGGTTTGACTTAGAGATTCGAAACAAACTGCATTGTGTTTCTACGAGTTAGAAACCCCTAGGAAAACTATTCCCATTACTAAGAAAGCCCGGGTTCGAACCCAGGAGTCCATAATACGGTTCCATAAGGAATACACGTAAACTTCACTTTTATCGCTTGCAGGCTTTGTTTCTTTCGCAAAATTAAATTAGTAACACAAGTCGTACAAAGTCGAGACAAGTACCAAAAGAAAGGAAATTGAATGGAGATTCTTATTTCAGTCGTAGAATATCGTTTACGATTCGAAATTGTAAACATTTTGATAAAATGCACCAATATTTTATCAATATTTTGATATTGTAAACAACTCATCTCCATGACGACCTAAGCAATTTTTACTTTCTCCCTATACGTAGTATAGAGAAGACCTCCAGATTTCGACGGAAATAGATGTTTTGGGGCCCATAGAGCATGTTTAGCTATATTCCCGAACATGTCTGTCTGTGTGTCTGTCTGTCTGTCTGTGGTTAAAAGGTTTGTGGGCGCTCTATCTTAAAAAGTAATTATTCGATCATTTTCAAAATTCATATTTAGAATTTTCCTAACAATGCCAAGAGTTGATTAGTTTTTGGAGATTATCGCTATACCGGAAGTTACGGTTTATCCGGAACAAAATTTTGTTTCTTAAATATCTATGTAATAATGCAATATAGGTATATACATTTACACACAAAAGTTGTAGATAATATACTTTACTACAACTTTTGTAGCAAACATATTTTCGTAACACTAATTGTTTAGGAGTAATTCTTGAATAATGGTTAACCGGAAGTTGTTGTTTACCCAGAAATTGAAGTTTTCATACTTATGTCTGTCAAAATGCAATGTAGGTATATACAATTATGTACCAAAGTTGTAGATAATGTTTTTTACTACAAAGCTTGTATGAAACATTTTTATGTAACACTCATTGTTTTGGAGTTATTTATATATTACCGGCATAGGCTTATGTTTTCAATAAATACGGAGAAAGTCATGAGTTGGCCACATCGGATTTTTCATTTTGAGCTCATGAGTTTATCCATAGGAAGACATATAGAATAAATGATCAGTTAAAACTAATGCTGTAAATAAGAGATACACTATATTAGATATACAATAGAAGAAATTATATTTATACATTTATATATATAATTATATTATAAACATTTGCAGATAAAAACAATATCCTCCGAAAAAGCTCGCGAAAAATATACCAAAATTTTAAAAAATTCAAATTTTGTTTATTTCTCTGTAGCAACCGAGCTTTGTTTATATCAACGTAATTTTTAACAGTGTTTCCGTGAAATAAAACAGTTTTATTAGTATTTTGCTTCTTATAATTGCTTTCTCTCGATCAATTCAACTGAATACAGATAAATAAACAGGTACGTTGCGGATGTTTTTGATATAATCTTCTGAATTAAGTATTAAATCTAATATATTATCAACGATGAATATTTAGAGATAGACAAAAATGTAGTCAGTGAAGATCGTAAAGATTTCTCTTGATTCGATGCTCGGGTTCTCACAGGAGTAGAACATCCAGTGATCAATATGTAGCAAATCGCTAACTTCGCATACCTGTCCAAAAAGGTAAAGCAATTTTATGTTTTGTTATATGCAGAATACAAAAAGTGATTCATTTGTGGCAATTTTGATTGCTTTCACTCCATATAAATTTACTATCTTATCGTGAGCTGTTTAATTTTCGTTTCTGTTTTGGCATTGTGATTGAGTTTGTGTTATTAGATGGTTTTCCGTGTTTATGTTACACATTTTAGTATTGGGGTAAAAGTTAGCTACACAACTCACTTACTTTCCGCGAAAAAAATTGTTGTTGGTTTTTAGGGGCATATAGAATTCATTTCTATATAATCATCGTTTCCGTTATCTCTTTGTGCCTTTCTTAAAATGTCTTCTTATCCTAATGTGATCTTAATAGTTTCATTTCCGGAGTCTCCGGGATCGAAATCCGGAACCCATAATTCGTTTCCATTTAAATTACAAGCACAAAAAACCTACTTTAAATCGTCCTATTTTTATTCTTTTTAGTGATGCATAAATTAATATCCTACTGTTATTGGTTTAAATGCCATGGTTTTTACACTAGTGTTCCTCTCCGAGACAATTACCTGCTGACGATGTCACAGCATTATTTTTTTTTATTTTCAGCAACTGACCTGCTTTTAACTATTTAATTTACGAGAAACTTTTACTAGGCAGTAGTGAACCATTCAGACGTCATTTTCACAGTAATTGCGTTTCGCGAAGACGAGTGAATATTTTAAATTGGTACTTAATTGAAGTGTAACCACATGGGAAGCAATTGAATTAGGTGGCCCGATGACAATTTTCATAGATTGACTGAAAGTGATTACTTTTTGTGAAATGGAATCGGTCATCAATAATTACATTAATGTGTCTGTTTATATATTATTATTAATTAATGCATTCAGAAGAAAAGAACTAGGTATACTTTGACTGATTTAAACTAAACCCTCCTGAGGAAACGTTTTCGTCTGAAGTACCGAAAAGCTTAATAAATAATATACATTTATTTTAGTTTCCACAATTGTAAATTCAGTTTTGGAATTCTTTGCATTGTTACACCCAAAATTATTACTTTATGATTATTTTAGTAATAAGTTGATCAATGAAGTATCTTAATGTTTGTAGTAATATAAACTACTACGAAAAATAACTTTTTTTGTATGATAACGATCAACTATGTTACTACAAGTAAGGTATACTTACTTATTGCGAGCTAAAGGTAAAATTTTAAGTAAAAATGCAAGAAATTGATCATCATCATGGTGCATAGTCGTGCATCTCATCGATTAGAAGTAAAGAATTACTTTTAATATTTCTCCCATGTATTCCACATGGGAGAATCGGGTCCATCCTGGCATCGAACCCTGGGCATTTAAGAAATATCTCTAGATATCTAGGTCAGTACAAAATGACCATCTGTAATTATGCGTACGATTTCAAGCTGAAATCTCACCTGTAACTCCCTCAATTCACGTCCTACCTTACCTATATATTCCTTATGGAAGGAAATTTACTGTAGCATGGCTTCTTACCCCTGGAACAAAATAAATTTAAAATATTGTCAATGGACGTCTAATAAGATGTATGTTAGTTTCCGGTACCTAAAATAACACTAGTGGAAAGTTGATTAAGAACTATTTACTTTTTATGAAGTATTGTCAAATCTTTAATTTCTATGTGCGCAAATATTTGCGCGGGCCCAGCTAATTATTTGGAGAATGTAAATAATTAAAAATATATCAATGCGATAGTAATTATGACTTGTTGTCACTATCAATTACATACTATTGATTTATATTTAAGTTAAAACTGATTTTCTAAACTTAGGTCCGGTATTATAACATATATTTAGAGTCGACCTTGACTGTAATCTTCACGTAAACTCTAAAAAAACGTATTTTTGTCGATACTTAAGCCTTAATTGGTATTTAACTCTTAAAAGTAACTTTAACCGCAATGCATCATGGATGTAAACAAACTATATGGCGGAAATTTAAAGAGCTAGCCTCTCGCCTCAGTTGGTTTATCGCTGAAAAATAAGTTTGTTAGTGGTTTTTTCGGTTGAAAATCCTCAAAATATTTTGAATAAATTTGTCTATTTCCTTTAAACAGATATTTCTCGCGACATTGCCTTTTTCTTTATTGTAAATCATATCACAGACGTTAGGTGCTACGAAGTATTTTTTATGATTCAGATACTTCAAAAGTGTTATAATTAGTTATACATTGGAAGTGAAATGAATTTATATAGTTTAGAACTGCCGATTAAAGTTAATAAAGATTAAATTATTGCATTTATTACTGATGAAGCATAAGCAGAACTCAGTTTTACGTCAACATAGACGAATTGGACATAGTTAATAACATACATACGAGTATTGTCATTAACTTATTTATTAGTACAATTAATCATGAATGCATAATGTAATTTACCTATGTTTTTAATTGAAGTGTTTCACTATATATAACCGTGATTTTGAAAACTGGCCATCAAAATTTCAATATTTTAGTATGTTAGACTTTCTACCAGTACGTTCGTTAGGTTACGTACCTTAGTATTATTGCAACCTTTTATGACGATAGTGTGACATATAAGCGTTGGAGATTTTCCAAAATGAAACCAAGTACGCGTACAGAAGATTTAAACTTTAGTGAATTTAAATATTGTCTCATAAGTTATGTACGGTATCTGTAGAATGGGAGAAATGAGAGGCATGTAGTGTTGGAATCTATCATTAAAGGTCTATAAAACTTCTTGGCTTTCTACAATCGTATAAGAGCCATTGTAACTGTATACTCATTTATATTGAATGTATACAAATGAAATACCTACAAGTATATGTATACTTATATACTATCCAAACATCATAAATTTCATTCTCAATCCATTTTCCTAGATAAAATCTTTAATGCGAACCAATATACAAACCATAAAGTCATCCACCTAAAGGCTGAGAGGGTCTTCTACCGGTCAACCATTAGCTGCTAAATTCGTGAGAGAGTATAACTTCATATATGTTTACTTATTATCCCCGTTGAATTTCAACGGGCACTTCCGCTAGTTTATTTTTAATTTAAGAAAATACGACCATGTATCTAAATCTTACGATAAATTAGGCTGGTTGAAGTTAGATTCTTGCCGAAAGCAACACATTGGTACATGGTAATTTGTTATGCTGGTTAAAATATTATTCAGCATATCGCAAGCAGTATGTTAAAATTAATTCTACTAAGTCCAAAGAGTATCAGATCTCATCAGGAGTAACTCAAGGCTCTCATTTAGGACCTATACTATTTAATGTATTTAAAAATTATATTTGTCATGTTATTTCACCATTGAGATTCTTGCTCTACGCAGATGACCTCAAGATATACTCGTGTATTAAGTCAATTGATGAGTGTTATTCAGTACAGTACAGTCTAGACAGGCTGCTATCTTAGAGTGAAATCTAAACCTCTTACCAATTATTATCGATAAATGCTCATGTATGTAATTTTCAAGAAAGTCAAAACTTTAATATTTATAATTAATCGATTCCGCCGAGATCTTGTGGAAAGACATAATTGAAAATAGATTTCTACTTTCCCACCTTTGTGGAAAAGTAGAAATAAATATTAATATTTTATTACCTCTTGAGGGATCATTCCTAGCTATAGTTGACCATATCAAGGACTTGGGGATAATCTTTGAATCAAAATTAAATTTCACCTCACATCATATCATGATTAAAACAAAAGCAATGAAGATGTTAGGCTTTATTTGGAGATTCAGTTGAGATTTTATGAACGTAAATTGTATTAAGTTTTTATACAATATTCTTGTGAGACCAATTCTTGAATACGGCTGTCTTGTCTGGTCTCCATTTTATAAAAAGAATGCACAAATTCTGGAGCAGGTTCAATAAAGATTTGTTAGATCTCTTGCTTATTGTTTTAAGTTTGCCCAACTAGGATATGAAGATAGACACTATATTAGAAATGGAAACATTAAAGAGAAGAAGGATATTTGGTATAATTTTTCTTCAGAAATTGCTATTAAATCTCATTGATTCACCTGAACTACTCTCTCATATAAATGGTCCTCAAAGAGCTACTAGAAATATAGTTCCTTTCGAGATCGCACATCATAAACTAAACTTCAGCTATTTTACACCATTGTCAAGGTTCATGAGAGATGCAAATGATATTGATTTTTTCAATTCCTCTATTTTTGAGTTAAATAAAATGCTTCACCAATCTTGACTCTGATCTGACAAGAAATGTTTTAGTATAGTTAATATATGTTCATAACGCTGAGTATTTGAATGTTTCTTTTCTTAATTATATAATTTGAATGCGAACTTTTTACAAGTGTTAATATCATACATGGTTTATTATACACTTCATTGAAATCCATCATTTGACTTTTTATTTTTTACTTTATATATATATATACATATTTTTTGATATTTTATTCTTAACAAACTGTTTTAAAAAGTTATAATTACATGTCTTATATATTGTCATTGATCTGTTGTGTGATTTGTATTTTAGTATCTGTACTTTTATATATATTGTAAAAGGTAATTTGGATTATAAGACCCGTAATAAAGCATTATTATTATTATTCTTTCATTCTTCAAAATCCTACTTACACATACCTCCGAATGCATCGCAAACGAATATGTAAGTTTGGATTCAGTACATAACTGTTACACAAGAGGATGCAGAAGGAAAAACTTAATTATCCACAACTCCTACATTTTAAACGTAAGCAAGCTGTGAAATTCTCTGCCGGCCAATATCAATCTCTATGATTTGCACAGGTTTTTCACACCCCCTTTCCCCATTTGGGTGGGCGTTTCCTAAGATAATCTAAAGTTCCTTTACATCCAGAGTTTATCTAATTGTTTCTCAAACTGTTCTATTGTAACTATTTTATAATTATTGACGATGGGTGGATTGAAGAAGAGAGGTTTCGTCTCTATCTCACCCAAATAAAGACGATTATTATTATTATGTGTGTATGTTAATTCACTTTCATCATCCATTGATAGAAAAATATCTCAACTTGTTCTAGTCTTCCCTTCTTTTCTGTTCTAGTATAGCAATAACAATTTATGAGGCAGGACATTTTAATATCGTATCCAAGTACCATTGTTTGCTGGGATGAGATATCATTGTATTAGGGCTTTCCTGGATTCATTGAAGCATGCAAAATAAGCGTATATGAATCACATTAAAAATTTTAAAAACTTATTTTCAAGATTGCGATGCATATATAAATAATAATTTAATAATATATTATTATTAAATTAATAATTATTAAATATTGTTGTGAAAAGTGAGAGTAATTCTTATTTTCTGATGTAAAAAAAAACTTTTATAGAAAACCATTAAAAATATACTCATTTTGTAACATTTAATTTGCGCTGTATTGACTATACCATTGATATCATCATATGGTTCTACAGGATGAAATAGGCCATGCCTCATCGAGCTAATTTTTGAAGAAGCCTCTCCTCAATTATTTATGAAATTTGTTGTTTACTATTTATTAATTTCTTCAAGCATCGAACAGTACACAAGTGTCTATGGCACTTTTCATAGAACTCACATACTTCATAGCTTAATTCAAACTGACCTGCAAGTATCGAAATTCTCCTCTACTTAGATAATGCCACAGAAATATCTATTAATTATAAAGTTATACAGATAATTATAAATAAATTGTTAAGAAAGCTAAATTAACATACTTCTAAGATCAGCTTATTATCGAATATAGACTGAATGTTTTGACTATAAAGGAGGTTAAAATTTTAAAATATTTCCTTTGAAGGTAAATGAAAACCTGAAATACAAAGAAACATTAGTGCCCAGATGCATTGTTTGGAGCTGTACTCTAGTTGAAGTCACCGCAGATATCAATTCCAAAAGCCGATCTGTTGTCGAAGTGCAAATGTAATTAGGTACTTTGAAATGAATGTGAGAATTTATTTATCAACATCATGTTTGCCCTATCACTGCCAGAGAATAATCAAACAAACATATGAATGATCTAAGTGAAAAATTCAGTTCTAAGAAAATATTAACAATGACGCACAAAATAAGTGAAGCAGAATGGACAAAAAAATCAAAGCACACGCAAGAAAATCATTATTTAAATATCAGATATAATCAGCCCAATAAACATATGACTTACTCAAGATGACTAATTTGTCTGGAATTTTCACCAATATTGTTCATTTAAAGTAACAGTTCTATAGTTACAGGCCCTTGATATTCTGACTTACAGATAGAATGGAAGGGCTAATCGCTTCTTCAGAACTACTGATAAAGTATAATATGAAATTATTCCAGATTCTTCATGCTACTTAATTAAATTTTGGCATTACGTTGTACAAATGGCTTAGAATGAATGACAAGTTTTCATGGCAAATCATAACTTGGTTTGAAAATGCTAAAGATTACAGAAAAATTCTGATCTTACTAATAAGTACGTGCATCGAGTAAAAAATACAATGGTACAAAAATTACTTTTCTATTTACATCATAGAATACAGGAAATCAATTATAACAAATGCATAACCATCGAAATCCCTCAAATTTGCGCGTAAACATATCGCAGGAATATAGTACTTGAGACGGCAAACCAGGGTTAAGTATCAATGCTTTCCACCAGAAGAATGATATTTGGATAGATTTGAACTTGTAAAACAACCACCCTGTAAATTTGATTCTATTATTAATTAATTCTGAAAAATGTATCCTCACCCACTTCAAAATAACTCATAATTGAACATTTAGGATTGTTGCCGTCACAAATAGTAAGAAACAAAGGTACTACTATCAAGTACCACGCAATGAGAGAACTTTCGTTAAAAGATTAGGCGGATGATTGTTTATAGTTCTTCGTATCCATCATCTTTTTACCACACATAGCGCAAATTCCTTTTTTGTATGCACAAGCTTGGCAATAATGGGATCCTACTTGATGCACCTTAAAAACAGAAATAATGTTTATTAAGAATGAAAAAAATACGTCATACTTATAAAAAATAATGTAAAATTAAGTATTGTTTCTAAAACAAGACATAAACTAACCTTCTGCCGGCATATTCGACAAGTATCAAATTTTGCTGTGTACGGATTGAATCTAGATTTTTTAGCTGTAAGTGCTTTATTTTCTCCAACCTTTCTTCCACCACTTTCCACCGTATTTCGAGCACCAGATTTCCAAGGATCTGGTGTGATAACTCGTCCAAGTTTTTTCTCACACTTATCACAAACCATTTCTGAAGAACTTTGCTATAAATTGGGAAAACTAGTGGCAGACTTGATCGTAGGAATGCTGAGAATACATCAAAATACAAACACTACCGGAGGTAGTCTTCTTTCAGTATCAACAATTCAGGTCAAAACAGTTTTCGGTAATGGAACACAACTAAACAAGAAAAGCGCATCTAGATCACATTCTTGCATTAAATTACAAGAACACGAAATTCCACTGTCTGAACAACAACTGTACGCTTTCTAATCAAAGTGAACCGAAGTAACCATAACAATCGTTAAGGCCTTGCGAGACTTGCCAACTTAATACTTCCACTAGAGCAAATGATACCAACACAACGAATATTATTTAGCCCACTTAGTGTCTCGGTCTATCCGTCCAATGGTCTGTAATAACAGTATATATTTATGCTCTCGATAATCTCGTTGATCTTCCCGAAGTAATTATTTATTTGGCTTACAATTCCATAACTTCATACGATCATTTGTCATTCCACTTCTCAAAATGACTTTCTCTACTGCATTGCATTTGTTGCGTGTTTGATAAAAATTTTAATTTCACTTATAATATGGCAAATTCACATCATTTTTAATATTAGGATATTAGGTTTATAAATGTTAAAATTAATTAGAGATATACCTAATTATTACTACAAGAAAAGGGTTGAGGTGACTTTGCACGTAAGGGCATGCACCCAGGCTTGGTAAAATGTTCTGGCTGGGTAGCTTAGATGGTTAAAGCAGCCTCCCGGATAGAGGAAGATCCCGGGTGTATACTTTTTTCATGGCCGTTTTTCCTTGCGAATTATTATTGTTTAAGACGTCTGACAATGGTAAAAGCCAAGGCCCTCTACATGGGTAAACCCAGGTCTTTATGCCATCTACCGGCAGCAGCTCGATACATGTGTTCTATCGCTGTAGGGGTGGCAGATTATGTAGAATAAATACAGTTAGAATTATATGTATAATTTTTATATGGAATTAATCACCAATAATTTATTTATACTAACCCACCCAACCTCTGTTACTGCTCATGAGAGTTCCTTCTAGTTATTGAAACTCACACCAATGAACCTAGTCCCCTGAGACCCCAAAGAAAATGAGTTGATGTGGGGTTCACACAGTGGGGTTTTTGCTCCCAATTTTAAATTGCATTTAAAAAAACATTCATCCCTATTTTCGAGTTGTCTGTGACATATGTAATTCCTGAGGAGCATACTATTCACCACCATGAGTACTTCCCCTGTACCTTAAGCCAACACTTGTCTAGATAATACACAATATTGATAGTATTGTTTAATAAGATCACATGCTTCATTAGAAAGTATACGGAAACCAACATTCATAAGCATAGTCTAAGGTTAGATAATGGTTTACAGTAGAAATACTTACAATTTAGGAATAACAATCTTACCTAATTGTTCAGATAACAAGCCAAATTGTTGGAAATTTTTGTACTAATAGAGAAAACTAAGATACTTCTAAGGGGGATATCATGAAATATGATAGACAGCCAAAGCTTGCAATAAAAATGTCTCAACCCCTGAATGAGGGCCACATTTTTTAATTGAATTTTATATTTTAGCTCTGAGACTTGGAAATTCTGAATTTTGTTTATTTAGTTTCATTGCCAAGATCAAAGGATCACAACAACTAACGTAACACAAGAAGTATAAGAAAAACAATTTATTATTCTAACTTTACAAAAAAAGCTAAACCTACTTATAAAATAGTAATATCACATTTTACATAATTTATATCATCATAAGGGAGCTCCATTATTGCTAATGGCAGGAGTAGATATTTGGACTTTCCCTATTTCACCTTTGAATTTCGCTATTGTTTCTTTAGCTAGTTTCAATCTATCCTTCAAATCTGCAATCTCATACCTAATTTTATTTTTGGCATTCAAAATATTTTGCAGAGTTTTTTCTTTCTTCTCTTCAACTGGAAAGAAAACAACATAAATTAGATACATTTTATATGGTAGATGTTATAAGAATAGCTTTAAGTTTCACTAAAGACTCACAGTCAGTTTCGTGTTTCCATGGTCCAATTGTCAATGGATGTGTTGTTGAAAGAAAGCTTTGCATTTGAAGAGTTGGATCTTGAAACACAATTTCTTCATAAAACTCAGATACTAATGTCTTTTTTCCAAGCATCATATCTGGGCCAGTTTGAAATAGCTTGAGAACATGATAAAGAGTAACCTGAAAATTACAAAGAGTCATTACTCATTGCGCAGTGGAAATGAAGGAGAAAAAGTCTGCTGTAACCGGGGATCGAACCCAGAACTGCGGGTTGGTTGCTCTAACCACTAAGCTACCACGGCAGCACAATCTCCCCTTCACTTCCAAGGGCTACGATGGAGGGTTTCAGTCACGATTTCAGTTATTAAATTCAACATATTTCAATAATTTTTATAAATGGAGAATAATGAATTTTATAAAATTGCATAATTCATATCATCTAAATATTTTGAATTTCAAGAAAAAAAATAAATGTGTAAATAATATACTACTTCTTCCACAAAATTTTACTTCTTTAGGGTAGTAACAGCTACCAACAGGTACATACATACAAAAGCAAACTAAAGAAAATGGAAAATAATCTATGCAGAAATAGGAAAGGTTTTAAAAGGATCAGTCATTAGGATAATTGAATTGATGGAAGTTGGTTAAACTTAGAAACGATAAATGAAAATGCAAGTATGGATGGTTACATTTGAAAAGACTGGGAAAGAGTAACGAGGAGTGTAAGGAGAAAAGACGCTCATTTAAAATGGAGATAATAGAAAAATCACAGAGGTAGATAATTTCAAATTTTTCAGTAAAATTGACCTAATCTTTTTCTCAAGAAATTGAATAATTTTGGGCAAGAAATCTGGGGAGCGGTTTTCAGTTAGCAAGTGATTGAGGAAAGGATACTCAGAGGAGTGATTGTGGAAGCAACACAGATGCTCCTTTGTTCTTGAGCAAAACTTCTAGTGGTTTGGCCAATATACACAGAATATAAAGTGTAATACATATGGATGGAAAAACCGATTGAAAATTGAACCGATCTCCCATTAAATAACGTTTTTCGATTTTGTTGCTAGCAATATATTTCATTGGATTATTTGAAAAAAGTGCAAGCAGATTACTCATTATTGATTTATTTCTACAAAAAGTTATGCTTTTTAAGGAATCTATGATTTTTATGAAAAAATGTTCATAACCTATCAAAAACGGATAACACATTTTGATTTTCCATGCTTCTACCAAATTATTTCATCAATTTCATGGACTTGGTTTGTCACTCTGTTCATGCTATGAGTAAACTGAATAATTTAATTCAATGCTATCGATTTTTCACTCATTTAGCAAAGGAAAGAAATTAAAAACTTATAAGTGAAAATGGATTTTTGATAGAGTTTAACTTATCAACACACACAAATCTAGCCTTTCTAGCAGGCGAAACGCAGCAAAAATCAAACAATCTACAAAATTATATCGAGCGAAGGATTGAATCATCAACAAAAAAATATAGTAAGAAACAGCAGCAGCCGATCTTTCATTTAAATATAACGGTAATAATTTACTTTTAGAAATGTAGGTAAAATTCTCGATGAGTACGGTTTGGGAGAAGAATCTTACCATGAAAATGCAGGTAGTTCAATGAAACTGACTGCTATTTTACATATTCAGATTCGTAGCTCATTAGCGTTAGAGTTATTGTTTATTCATAACATGATTTTTATATAATGTATACTTACTGGTCGTTCATTTTGGTCCAAAAAGTAGATTTTGATGACTATTTCAAACTCTCCCCAACCTGTTTCGGTAACTTCATAAGGAGGTTTTGAAACAACTCGATTGGGATTGGCGTAGCTATCATGCAACTTGAAATGAACTTTCTTCACATAAGACGACATATCTTCGTTACGGTGAGGTTTCACGTACACTGTCCATTGGTGAGTATGTCCATCTTCTTCACGCTTTTTTCCGAAATACCTTGCGATATTTCCGTACACTATTGGTTTCACAATTGTCACCCCCTACAAAAAGTTTACAGTTAAAGACGTATGCTGCAATTAGAATAAGAATAAAATAAACAGAATATAATTAATTACGTACTTTAACCCTGCCACCAGTATCGGCTCCGTAATCCATACGGCTATAAGTCAATACTTATTGAGTGAATAATATTTCGGCAACTCTATCGGTGATAGAGAAATGGGTGGATTCTTGGATAGACTTATGTTAAGGAAATATGATTAATAGTTTGTGAAGTTTAGAATCTGTCTAACTGAGAGGATAACTTGTTACCGGATAAAAATTACTTAGAAACTTTGGAATGTAAACAACTACATACGATTATTCAAACCATTGAGTTGAGGTTGCTTGCGAAATACGTTATTCACTTTTCTCGAATTTGGTAACTTGGTTAGCTTGGTTACCAATTGTGGAGATGGTGTTGATGGTTATCAATTCGTCCGAATTTTTAACTGTGAATTGTGAAGCACGTGTAAAGTACTTGAAAACTCTACACACTCGTGTGTATGAATGTTCTCTTGTCCTTGCGACAGAATATTCATTTTTTGATATCAACGAATTAAGTCAGCGAGTATGTTGCTCGAAACAGACCATATATCTTTTATAGTGACTTTGCTTACCGGCTCCATCGTTCTGATGGTTGTCTTTTGGAGTTTCTACTATAAAATAAGGTGAATATTTATACCGGTTTTTATTATATTGATATTATTTTTGATTTCTATTGAAACAATAGTATTAGTATTCGACTTATATCTCATTTCATATTGTAGGAAGAAATATCCGGTCAACGTAAACTGCTGGTTTTGTAATACATATACTACGGTATTTGTGGAAAATAGGAATAGCTGGGTTTGCCCATCTTGTGAGCAGTACAATGGATTTACATCCGTAGGTTTCAGTGATTGCAGTGGAAGATAATAAATTACAGGATAACCTAGTTTCAATGTTCGATGAGGAATGATTTGAGCCTCGGTTTTTCTTTTATTTAGGAAGGAGATTACAACAAACCCATTCCTGCTCAATATGACGAGTGTCTGAACAAGCCTATTGTACCCAGGAAACGGTATATACCCAAGAATAACACCAATGGGCTATGCTGGACTTGTAATCGTAATCAAGAACTGAAGATGTACCAACTAGCTTCTTTTTCGCCTAGAAATCCAAAAAAATTCGACCAAGAAGTTGAGAGTTTCAAGTATGTCTGATTTAATGTTATATTTACTGTGTTGAATGTATTCTTGGCTTGTGCTGGAAAGCGGTTCGATTAATTTTTTCAATTGCTTTATTGTAGAATCCGTCTTGAGAATGAATATGAGCTGTGCGGCCCTTGCAAAGCTATCCTTGAAAAAACTTTGGGTTGTCAGAAAAAATGGACAGCAGCTCTGAATTTGGGTTACGCTCTGAAGAGAGGGAAATGTGAAAGGGATAGTGAGAATTACGCCTGGAAGGAACAACTGCAAACAAAGGTACCAATCTTGAAATCTTAACATAACTCTGTCTCTGAATTTATGTATTGGTGTAAAATTGAGAATTCCTTTCGTCAGTGAGACTTTGAAATTAGTAAATCCTAACCAGAAATATCATTTCATTCGATCTGAATTTTTTGTGAGTGTATGAATTTGCATTAATTCAAAAATATTTTTTTTTCGTATTACTTATCTGTTATACTCTCTATGTAATTAATTTTAGGTCAGATTTTCTGTTGCATAAATTTTTTAATTTTGGCCAATATTTTATATATTTCTGAATGAAGTGTTTATGTCTGGTGAAATATCTAATCTTTGCGTTGTGTCTTTTCAGATTGTCGCAATGATTAAGTTCCGTTACCGCATGCTAAAAAGATGGGTAAGGAGCTCTTCATAAGCATAAGAGATAATGCTTTTTATTCTTAATGCATGGACAGAACTAGTTCTGTATCCCTAAGGATTGTCAATAATTTTATTTACATTTTTGCCTTGTTTATTTTTTTGTTTGTCTTGCCCTAAGATCTTTTAGATCTAAGAATTTTTACATCCATAATTTATTGCATTTTAAAAATAATATTTGAGATACAGTGCAATTTGTCAATAGAGAAATGTTGTATATATTTTTACTTTTGACCATTTAAACTTGTTGCATGCCAGTAAATTCTGCTACCTAATGTTGAAGTTAATGTAGTTCTACTACTTTAAAGTTAAACTAGCTGTACCCATTCACACGTTGTTGTGTTTGAACAAAAAGGCAGTTTTGATATCTCAAACATAATTTATTAATGATCAAATTTATACATTACATCAAAATGAAAATTATCCCTACATATATGTCATTTGAATATAACATATGTACAAAACATAGATATTATCACAGTACCTTTTCAGTTCGGAGTAAGATATGCTAAATTATGTGCTACTCTACACTTTGCATCCCACAAATCTCAAAGAGAACACATATTCAACTGAAGAAGACCTAAAAATGAATTTCAGTCTCGTCAAAGACATAAAATAAATTGAAATGTTGAAAATAGATGACATTTGTAATCAAAGTCGGTAACGTCATCTACTCACCAAGTTGTGCAGTACATACATACAATCTCTTGAATTTATCAAAATATAATTTTCATTGAATATCAAAAACCGTTTACTCCACGATAATATACGTAAATATTTACATTGCTATAAACATACATCATTTGAATGCTGGAATTAATCCTCAATGTGTTCTTATGAGAAAATTCAACAATCGCATTCGTCGTAACTGAGAAATAGTTTGTTTACAGCCTCAAAATTCATCAAAATTATCCATCTAATTATTCAAAGTCTCGTAATTTCTGATCGTAAAACTTTATTCAATTTCCCTTCTTTTGGTGCTACTTTTAAATCCATACGTTGTTTATTTCTAATTTAATTTTGCAAAAGAAAGAAGCATGCAAGTGATAAAATCGAATTTTACATGTATTTCTTATGGGAACAGTTTTTCCCCTCTGGAGTCGAGTTCTCCGATTTGAAAGAAAAATTTCAAAAACCTTCCCGGGGATATACCTAATAATTTCCCAAATTTTCACGACGATTGGATGTATGGTTTTTGAATCTATCGAGTACAGACAGACACACATTCATTTTTATATATATATATAGATTAATGTTTTGATCAGATACTACTGTAAATCAAATTTTAAATACCTGTATAATCAATTACAATGTTGAAAAGACTATTTTATTGTAACTTTTGAAGTTTAAGTTGTTTGTTCTTGCTATGTCTGATAGATTGAAATATTTAAAATCCTAAAGCAGTATTTTTCTGTGCCCATCACAATGGGTTGTGGGAGTTACTGCATGGGTTTATGCATATCGTTTGTTGCTGTATTGTAATGAATGAAGAAAGTTTCTTTCAGTTTGTTGCTTTCAATACTTCCCCTCCATTTTGCTCATTAGTAGCTTTAATTCCATATAACCTGTCAATTAGTGGATTTTAGGCTGATTTTTTGTGATTGTAAGTGGATGGAAGTGAAGTGACATTGATAATGCTAATTGGATATTATTTTATTACCCTAGAGGAGGCAATTATATAAAAATGTAGTACTTACAGGTAAATTACTACTCTGATCGCCCTTGCGCAATTTGTGCACTGTTATCGCCTGAAGACATTGATATACTACTTTCAGGATTTGCTTCAGTATAGGTTCTCTCCGTTGATTTTCCATTATGTTTTGCATCAGAATTTTCCCATACTTCATTATTTTCCAATATGCGTTTCCCTATTTTGTTAAGAGACATGTTGGTATCATTAGCTTCTTCATCTGCAAATTCATATTCAGGTGTGGTGTAATCATAATATATTTCCAATTTTTGTTCTGGCAAATTAACTTTCTCTGATCGCCCTTGCGCAATTTGTGTACTGTTATCGCCTGAAGACATTGATATACTACTTTCAGGATTTGCTTCAGTATAGGTTCTCTCCGTTGATTTTCCATTATGTTTTGCATCAGAATTTTCCCATACTTCATTATTTTCCAATATGCGTTTCCCTATTTTGTTAAGAGACATGTTGGTATCATTAGCTTCTTCATCTGCAAATTCATATTCAGGTGTGGTGTAATCATAATATATTTCCAATTTTTGTTCTGGCAAATTAACTTTCTCTGATCGCCCTTGCGCAATTTGTGTACTGTGATAGCCTGAAGACATTGATATACTACTTTCAGGATTTGCTTCAGTATAGGTTCTCTCGGTTGATTTTTCATTATGTTTTGCATCAGAATTTTCCCATACTTCATTATTTTCCAATATGCGTTTCCCTATTTTGTTAAGAGACATGTTGGTATCATTAGCTTCTTCATCTGCAAATTCATATTCAGGTGTGGTGTAATCATAATATATTTCCAATTTTTGCTCTGGGAAATTAACTTTCTCTGATCGCCCTTGCACATTTTGTGTGCTGTTATTGCCTGAAGACATTGATATACTACTTTCAGGATTTGCTTCAGTATAGGTTCTCTCCGTTGATTTTCCATTATGTTTTGCATCAGAATTTTCCCATACTTCATTATTTTCCAATATGCGTTTCCCTATTTTGTTAAGAGACATGTTGGTATCATTAGCTTCTTCATCTGCAAATTCATATTCAGGTGTGGTGTAATCATAATATATTTCCAATTTTTGCTCTGGGAAATTAACTTTCTCTGATCGCCCTTGCGCAATTTGTGTGCTGTTATTGCCTGAAGACATTGATATACTACTTTCAGGATTTGCTTCAGTATAGGTTCTCTCCGTTGATTTTCCATTATGTTTTGCATCAGAATTTTCCCATACTTCATTATTTTCCAATATGCGTTTCCCTATTTTGTTAAGAGACATGTTGGTATCATTAGCTTCTTCATCTGCAAATTCATATTCAGGTGTGGTGTAATCATAATATATTTCCAATTTTTGCTCTGGGAAATTAACTTTCTCTGATGGCCCTTGCACATTTTGTGTACTGTTATCGCCTGAAGACATTGATATACTACTTTCAGGATTTGCTTCAGTATAGGTTCTCTCGGTTGATTTTCCATTGTGTTTTGCATCAGAATTTTCCCATACTTCATTATTTTCCAATATGCGTTTCCCTATTTTGTTAAGAGACATGTTGGTATCATTAGCTTCTTCATCTGCAAATTCATATTCAGGTGTGGTGTAATCATAATATATTTCCAATTTTTGCTCTGGGAAATTAACTTTCTCTGATCGCCCTTGCGCAATTTGTGTGCTGTTATTGCCTGAAGACATTGATATACTACTTTCAGGATTTGCTTCAGTATAGGTTCTCTCGGTTGATTTTTCATTATGTTTTGCATCAGAATTTTCCCATGCTTCATTATTTTCCAATATGCGTTTCCCTATTTTGTTAAGAGACATGTTGGTATCATTAGCTTCTTCATCTGCAAATTCATATTCAGGTGTGGTGTAATCATAATATATTTCCCACTTTTGCTCTGGCAAATTAACTTTCTCTGATCGCCCTTGCACATTTTGTGTGCTGTTATTGCCTGAAGACATTGATATACTACTTTCAGGATTTGCTTCAGTAAAGGTTCTCTCGGTTGATTTTTCATTATGTTTTGCATCAGAATTTTCCCATGCTTCATTATTTTCCAATATGCGTTTCCCTATTTTGTTAAGAGACATGTTGGTATCATTAGCTTCTTCATCTGCAAATTCATATTCAGGTGTGGTGTAATCATAATATATTTCCAATTTTTGTTCTGGCAAATTAACTTTCTCTGATCGCCCTTGCACATTTTGTGTGCTGTTATTGCCTGAAGACATTGATATACTACTTTCAGGATTTGCTTCAGTATAGGTTCTCTCGGTTGATTTTTCATTATGTTTTGCATCAGAATTTTCCCATACTTCATTATTTTCCAATATGCGTTTCCCTATTTTGTTAAGAGACATGTTGGTATCATTAGCTTCTTCATCTGCAAATTCATATTCAGGTGTGGTGTAATCATAATATATTTCCCATTTTTGCTCTGGGAAATTAACTTTCTCTGATCGCCCTTGCACATTTTGTGTGCTGTTATTGCCTGAAGACATTGATATACTACTTTCAGGATTTGCTTCAGTATAGGTTCTCTCGGTTGATTTTTCATTGTGTTTTGCATCAGAATTTTCCCATGCTTCATTATTTTCCAATATGCGTTTCCCTATTTTGTTAAGAGACATATTGGTATCATTAGCTTCTTCATCTGCAAATTCATATTCAGGTGCGGTGTAATCATAATATATTTCCCATTTTTGCTCTGGGAAATTAACTTTCTCTGATCGCCCTTGCACATTTTGTGTACTGTTATCGCCTGAAGACATTGATATACTACTTTCAGGATTTGCTTCAGTATAGGTTCTCTCGGTTGATTTTTCATTATGTTTTGCATCAGAATTTTCCCATAATTCATTATTTTCCAATATGCGTTTCCCTATTTTGTTAAGAGACATGTTGGTATCATTAGCTTCTTCATCTGCAAATTCATATTCAGGTGTGGTGTAATCATAATATATTTCCCATTTTTGCTCTGGGAAATTAACTTTCTCTGATCGCCCTTGCACATTTTGTGTGCTGTTATTGCCTGAAGACATTGATATACTACTTTCAGGATTTGCTTCAGTATAGGTTCTCTCGGTTGATTTTTCATTATGTTTTGCATCAGAATTTTCCCATAATTCATTATTTTCCAATATGCGTTTCCCTATTTTGTTAAGAGACATGTTGGTATCATTAGCTTCTTCATCTGCAAATTCATATTCAGGTGTGGTGTAATCATAATATATTTCCCATTTTTGCTCTGGGAAATTAACTTTCTCTGATCGCCCTTGCACATTTTGTGTACTGTTATCGCCTGAAGACATTGATATACTACTTTCAGGATTTGCTTCAGTATAGGTTCTCTCGGTTGATTTTTCATTATGTTTTGCATCAGAATTTTCCCATACTTCATTATTTTCCAATATGCGTTTCCCTATTTTGTTAAGAGACATGTTGGTATCATTAGCTTCTTCATCTGCAAATTCATATTCAGGTGTGGTGTAATCATAATATATTTCCCATTTTTGCTCTGGGAAATTAACTTTCTCTGATCGCCCTTGCACATTTTGTGTACTGTTATCGCCTGAAGACATTGATATACTACTTTCAGGATTTGCTTCAGTATAGGTTCTCTCGGTTGATTTATTATTGTGTTTTGCATCAGAATTTTCCCATATTTCATTATTTTCCAATATGCGTTTCCCTATTTTGTTAAGAGACATGTTGGTATCATTAGCTTCTTCATCTGCAAATTCATATTCAGGTGTGGTGTAATCATAATATATTTCCCATTTTTGCTCTGGGAAATTAACTTTCTCTGATCGCCCTTGCACATTTTGTGTACTGTTATCGCCTGAAGACATTGATATACTACTTTCAGGATTTGCTTCAGTATAGGTTCTCCCGGTTGATTTTTCATTATGTTTTGCATCAGAATTTTCCCATACTTCATTATTTTCCAATATGCGTTTCCCTATTTTGTTAAGAGACATGTTGGTATCATTAGCTTCTTCATCTGCAAATTCATATTCAGGTGTGGTGTAATCATAATATATTTCCCATTTTTGCTCTGGGAAATTAACTTTCTCTGATCGCCCTTGCACATTTTGTGTGCTGTTATTGCCTGAAGACATTGATATACTACTTTCAGGATTTGCTTCAGTATAGGTTCTCTCGGTTGATTTTTCATTGTGTTTTGCATCAGAATTTTCCCATACTTCATTATTTTACAATATGCGTTTCCCTATTTTGTTAAGAGACATGTTGGTATCATTAGCTTCTTCATCTGCAAATTCATATTCAGGTGTGGTGTAATCATAATATATTTCCCATTTTTGCTCTGGGAAATTAACTTTCTCTGATCGCCCTTGCACATTTTGTGTGCTGTTATTGCCTGAAGACATTGATATACTACTTTCAGGATTTGCTTCAGTATAGGTTCTCTCGGTTGATTTTTCATTGTGTTTTGCATCAGAATTTTCCCATACTTCATTATTTTCCAATATGCGTTTCCCTATTTTGTTAAGAGACATGTTGGTATCATTAGCTTCTTCATCTGCAAATTCATATTCAGGTGTGGTGTAATCATAATATATTTCCCATTTTTGCTCTGGGAAATTAACTTTCTCTGATCGCCCTTGCACATTTTGTGTACTGTTATCGCCTGAAGACATTGATATACTACTTTCAGGATTTGCTTCAGTATAGGTTCTCTCGGTTGATTTTTCATTATGTTTTGCATCAGAATTTTCCCATAATTCATTATTTTCCAATATGCGTTTCCCTATTTTGTTAAGAGACATGTGGGTATCATTAGCTTCTTCATCTGCAAATTCATATTCAGGTGTGGTGTAATCATAATATATTTCCCATTTTTGCTCTGGGAAATTAACTTTCTCTGATCGCCCTTGCACATTTTGTGTGCTGTTATTGCCTGAAGACATTGATATACTACTTTCAGGATTTGCTTCAGTATAGGTTCTCTCGGTTGATTTTTCATTATGTTTTGCATCAGAATTTTCCCATACTTCATTATTTTCCAATATGCGTTTCCCTATTTTGTTAAGAGACATGTTGGTATCATTAGCTTCTTCATCTGCAAATTCATATTCAGGTGTGGTGTAATCATAATATATTTCCCATTTTTGCTCTGGGAAATTAACTTTCTCTGATCGCCCTTGCACATTTTGTGTACTGTTATCGCCTGAAGACATTGATATACTACTTTCAGGATTTGCTTCAGTATAGGTTCTCTCGGTTGATTTATTATTGTGTTTTGCATCAGAATTTTCCCATATTTCATTATTTTCCAATATGCGTTTCCCTATTTTGTTAAGAGACATGTTGGTATCATTAGCTTCTTCATCTGCAAATTCATATTCAGGTGTGGTGTAATCATAATATATTTCCCATTTTTGCTCTGGGAAATTAACTTTCTCTGATCGCCCTTGCACATTTTGTGTACTGTTATTGCCTGAAGACATTGATATACTACTTTCAGGATTTGCTTCAGTATAGGTTCTCTCGGTTGATTTTTCATTATGTTTTGCATCAGAATTTTCCCATACTTCATTATTTTCCAATATGCGTTTCCCTATTTTGTTCAGATACATGTTGGTATCATTAGCTTCTTTGTCTGCAAATTCATATTCAGGTGTGGTGTAATCATAATATATTTCCAATTTTTGTTCTGGCAAATTAACTTTCTCTGATCGCCCTTGCACATTTTGTGTGCTGTTATTGCCTGAAGACATTGATATACTACTTTCAGGATTTGCTTCAGTATAGGTTCTCTCGGTTGATTTTTCATTGTGTTTTGCATCAGAATTTTCCCATAATTCATTATTTTCCAATATTTGTTTCCCTATTTTGTTAAGAGACATGTTGGTATCATTAGCTTCTTCATCTGCAAATTCATATTCAGGTGTGGTGTAATCATAATATATTTCCCATTTTTGCTCTGGGAAATTAACTTTCTCTGATCGCCCTTGCACATTTTGTGTACTGTTATTGCCTGAAGACATTGATATACTACTTTCAGGATTTGCTTCAGTATAGGTTCTCTCGGTTGATTTTTCATTATGTTTTGCATCAGAATTTTCCCATACTTCATTATTTTCCAATATGCGTTTCCCTATTTTGTTAAGAGACATGTTGGTATCATTAGCTTCTTCATCTGCAAATTCATATTCAGGTGTGGTGTAATCATAATATATTTCCCATTTTTGCTCTGGGAAATTAACTTTCTCTGATCGCCCTTGCACATTTTGTGTGCTGTTATTGCCTGAAGACATTGATATACTACTTTCAGGATTTGCTTCAGTATAGGTTCTCTCCGTTGATTTTCCATTATGTTTTGCATCAGAATTTTCCCATACTTCATTATTTTCCAATATGCGTTTCCCTATTTTGTTAAGAGACATGTTGGTATCATTAGCTTCTTCATCTGCAAATTCATATTCAGGTGTGGTGTAATCATAATATATTTCCAATTTTTGTTCTGGCAAATTAACTTTCTCTGATCGCCCTTGCGCAATTTGTGTACTGTTATCGCCTGAAGACATTGATATACTACTTTCAGGATTTGCTTCAGTATAGGTTCTCTCCGTTGATTTTCCATTATGTTTTGCATCAGAATTTTCCCATACTTCATTATTTTCCAATATGCGTTTCCCTATTTTGTTAAGAGACATGTTGGTATCATTAGCTTCTTCATCTGCAAATTCATATTCAGGTGTGGTGTAATCATAATATATTTCCAATTTTTGTTCTGGCAAATTAACTTTCTCTGATCGCCCTTGCGCAATTTGTGTACTGTGATATCCTGAAGACATTGATATACTACTTTCAGGATTTGCTTCAGTATAGGTTCTCTCGGTTGATTTTTCATTATGTTTTGCATCAGAATTTTCCCATACTTCATTATTTTCCAATATGCGTTTCCCTATTTTGTTAAGAGACATGTTGGTATCATTAGCTTCTTCATCTGCAAATTCATATTCAGGTGTGGTGTAATCATAATATATTTCCAATTTTTGCTCTGGGAAATTAACTTTCTCTGATCGCCCTTGCACATTTTGTGTGCTGTTATTGCCTGAAGACATTGATATACTACTTTCAGGATTTGCTTCAGTATAGGTTCTCTCCGTTGATTTTCCATTATGTTTTGCATCAGAATTTTCCCATACTTCATTATTTTCCAATATGCGTTTCCCTATTTTGTTAAGAGACATGTTGGTATCATTAGCTTCTTCATCTGCAAATTCATATTCAGGTGTGGTGTAATCATAATATATTTCCAATTTTTGCTCTGGGAAATTAACTTTCTCTGATCGCCCTTGCGCAATTTGTGTGCTGTTATTGCCTGAAGACATTGATATACTACTTTCAGGATTTGCTTCAGTATAGGTTCTCTCCGTTGATTTTCCATTATGTTTTGCATCAGAATTTTCCCATACTTCATTATTTTCCAATATGCGTTTCCCTATTTTGTTAAGAGACATGTTGGTATCATTAGCTTCTTCATCTGCAAATTCATATTCAGGTGTGGTGTAATCATAATATATTTCCAATTTTTGCTCTGGGAAATTAACTTTCTCTGATGGCCCTTGCACATTTTGTGTACTGTTATCGCCTGAAGACATTGATATACTACTTTCAGGATTTGCTTCAGTATAGGTTCTCTCGGTTGATTTTCCATTGTGTTTTGCATCAGAATTTTCCCATACTTCATTATTTTCCAATATGCGTTTCCCTATTTTGTTAAGAGACATGTTGGTATCATTAGCTTCTTCATCTGCAAATTCATATTCAGGTGTGGTGTAATCATAATATATTTCCCATTTTTGCTCTGGGAAATTAACTTTCTCTGATCGCCCTTGCACATTTTGTGTACTGTTATTGCCTGAAGACATTGATATACTACTTTCAGGATTTGCTTCAGTATAGGTTCTCTCGGTTGATTTTTCATTATGTTTTGCATCAGAATTTTCCCATACTTCATTATTTTCCAATATGCGTTTCCCTATTTTGTTAAGAGACATGTTGGTATCATTAGCTTCTTCATCTGCAAATTCATATTCAGGTGTGGTGTAATCATAATATATTTCCCATTTTTGCTCTGGGAAATTAACTTTCTCTGATCGCCCTTGCACATTTTGTGTGCTGTTATTGCCTGAAGACATTGATATACTACTTTCAGGATTTGCTTCAGTATAGGTTCTCTCCGTTGATTTTCCATTATGTTTTGCATCAGAATTTTCCCATACTTCATTATTTTCCAATATGCGTTTCCCTATTTTGTTAAGAGACATGTTGGTATCATTAGCTTCTTCATCTGCAAATTCATATTCAGGTGTGGTGTAATCATAATATATTTCCAATTTTTGTTCTGGCAAATTAACTTTCTCTGATCGCCCTTGCGCAATTTGTGTACTGTTATCGCCTGAAGACATTGATATACTACTTTCAGGATTTGCTTCAGTATAGGTTCTCTCCGTTGATTTTCCATTATGTTTTGCATCAGAATTTTCCCATACTTCATTATTTTCCAATATGCGTTTCCCTATTTTGTTAAGAGACATGTTGGTATCATTAGCTTCTTCATCTGCAAATTCATATTCAGGTGTGGTGTAATCATAATATATTTCCAATTTTTGTTCTGGCAAATTAACTTTCTCTGATCGCCCTTGCGCAATTTGTGTACTGTGATAGCCTGAAGACATTGATATACTACTTTCAGGATTTGCTTCAGTATAGGTTCTCTCGGTTGATTTTTCATTATGTTTTGCATCAGAATTTTCCCATACTTCATTATTTTCCAATATGCGTTTCCCTATTTTGTTAAGAGACATGTTGGTATCATTAGCTTCTTCATCTGCAAATTCATATTCAGGTGTGGTGTAATCATAATATATTTCCAATTTTTGCTCTGGGAAATTAACTTTCTCTGATCGCCCTTGCACATTTTGTGTGCTGTTATTGCCTGAAGACATTGATATACTACTTTCAGGATTTGCTTCAGTATAGGTTCTCTCCGTTGATTTTCCATTATGTTTTGCATCAGAATTTTCCCATACTTCATTATTTTCCAATATGCGTTTCCCTATTTTGTTAAGAGACATGTTGGTATCATTAGCTTCTTCATCTGCAAATTCATATTCAGGTGTGGTGTAATCATAATATATTTCCCATTTTTGCTCTGGCAAATTAACTTTCTCTGATCGCCCTTGCGCAATTTGTGTGCTGTTATTGCCTGAAGACATTGATATACTACTTTCAGGATTTGCTTCAGTATAGGTTCTCTCCGTTGATTTTCCATTATGTTTTGCATCAGAATTTTCCCATACTTCATTATTTTCCAATATGCGTTTCCCTATTTTGTTAAGAGACATGTTGGTATCATTAGCTTCTTCATCTGCAAATTCATATTCAGGTGTGGTGTAATCATAATATATTTCCAATTTTTGCTCTGGGAAATTAACTTTCTCTGATGGCCCTTGCACATTTTGTGTACTGTTATCGCCTGAAGACATTGATATACTACTTTCAGGATTTGCTTCAGTATAGGTTCTCTCGGTTGATTTTCCATTGTGTTTTGCATCAGAATTTTCCCATACTTCATTATTTTCCAATATGCGTTTCCCTATTTTGTTAAGAGACATGTTGGTATCATTAGCTTCTTCATCTGCAAATTCATATTCAGGTGTGGTGTAATCATAATATATTTCAAATTTTTGCTCTGGGAAATTAACTTTCTCTGATCGCCCTTGCGCAATTTGTGTGCTGTTATTGCCTGAAGACATTGATATACTACTTTCAGGATTTGCTTCAGTATAGGTTCTCTCGGTTGATTTTTCATTATGTTTTGCATCAGAATTTTCCCATGCTTCATTATTTTCCAATATGCGTTTCCCTATTTTGTTAAGAGACATGTTGGTATCATTAGCTTCTTCATCTGCAAATTCATATTCAGGTGTGGTGTAATCATAATATATTTCCCATTTTTGCTCTGGCAAATTAACTTTCTCTGATCGCCCTTGCACATTTTGTGTGCTGTTATTGCCTGAAGACATTGATATACTACTTTCAGGATTTGCTTCAGTATAGGTTCTCTCGGTTGATTTTTCATTATGTTTTGCATCAGAATTTTCCCATGCTTCATTATTTTCCAATATGCGTTTCCCTATTTTGTTAAGAGACATGTTGGTATCATTAGCTTCTTCATCTGCAAATTCATATTCAGGTGTGGTGTAATCATAATATATTTCCCATTTTTGCTCTGGCAAATTAACTTTCTCTGATCGCCCTTGCACATTTTGTGTGCTGTTATTGCCTGAAGACATTGATATACTACTTTCAGGATTTGCTTCAGTATAGGTTCTCTCGGTTGATTTTTCATTATGTTTTGCATCAGAATTTTCCCATGCTTCATTATTTTCCAATATGCGTTTCCCTATTTTGTTAAGAGACATGTTGGTATCATTAGCTTCTTCATCTGCAAATTCATATTCAGGTGTGGTGTAATCATAATATATTTCCAATTTTTGTTCTGGCAAATTAACTTTCTCTGATCGCCCTTGCACATTTTGTGTGCTGTTATTGCCTGAAGACATTGATATACTACTTTCAGGATTTGCTTCAGTATAGGTTCTCTCGGTTGATTTTTCATTATGTTTTGCATCAGAATTTTCCCATACTTCATTATTTTCCAATATGCGTTTCCCTATTTTGTTAAGAGACATGTTGGTATCATTAGCTTCTTCATCTGCAAATTCATATTCAGGTGTGGTGTAATCATAATATATTTCCAATTTTTGTTCTGGCAAATTAACTTTCTCTGATCGCCCTTGCACATTTTGTGTGCTGTTATTGCCTGAAGACATTGATATACTACTTTCAGGATTTGCTTCAGTATAGGTTCTCTCAGTTGATTTTTCATTGTGTTTTGCATCAGAATTTTCCCATGCTTCATTATTTTCCAATATGCGTTTCCCTATTTTGTTAAGAGACATGTTGGTATCATTAGCTTCTTCATCTGCAAATTCATATTCAGGTGTGGTGTAATCATAATATATTTCCAATTTTTGTTCTGGCAAATTAACTTTCTCTGATCGCCCTTGCACATTTTGTGTGCTGTTATTGCCTGAAGACATTGATATACTACTTTCAGGATTTGCTTCAGTATAGGTTCTCTCAGTTGATTTTTCATTGTGTTTTGCATCAGAATTTTCCCATGCTTCATTATTTTCCAATATGCGTTTCCCTATTTTGTTAAGAGACATGTTGGTATCATTAGCTTCTTCATCTGCAAATTCATATTCAGGTGTGGTGTAATCATAATATATTTCCCATTTTTGCTCTGGGAAATTAACTTTCTCTGATCGCCCTTGCACATTTTGTGTGCTGTTATTGCCTGAAGACATTGATATACTACTTTCAGGATTTGCTTCAGTATAGGTTCTCTCAGTTGATTTTTCATTATGTTTTGCATCAGAATTTTCCCATACTTCATTATTTTCCAATATGCGTTTCCCTATTTTGTTAAGAGACATGTTGGTATCATTTGCTTCTTCATCTGCAAATTCATATTCAGGTGTGGTGTAATCATAATATATTTCCCATTTTTGCTCTGGGAAATTAACTTTCTCTGATCGCCCTTGCACATTTTGTGTGCTGTTATTGCCTGAAGACATTGATATACTACTTTCAGGATTTGCTTCAGTATAGGTTCTCTCGGTTGATTTTTCATTATGTTTTGCATCAGATTTTCCTGCATACCAGTTAGGTATGCAGGAAAGTAAAGCTAAACAAATTAAAGATATCTTATTAAATGGTACTAACATAGATGATCCTAAAAGATTAGCTGATTGTTTTAATAACTACTTTACTAATATAGCTAAAGAAGTAAATGTTATTCCTTCAGTAAAAGATGCTATACTTAAAGTTAATTTATACCAAAGAATCATATCTGCAGCATCTGAGTTCATCTTACATCCTGTGACTAAATCTGAAGTATCATATCTTATTTCCAAATTAAATAATAAAAGATCATGTGGATGGGATGAAATCCCATCACTAATAATCAAAGATGTAAAAGATTATATAAGTAATCCATTGAGTAAATTAATAAATCAATCTTTTCAAAGTGGTGTTTTTCCAGAAAGGCTCAAATACACAATTGTAAAACCTTTACATAAGAGTGGACCAATCAACTTACTAAAAAATTACCGCCCAATATCACTTATATCAAATTTCTCCAAAATATTTGAATCAGCTGCTCAAAAGCGTCTCTCATACTATTTAGAAGCCAATCACCTCCTGGTAAATGACCAGCATGGGTTTCGAAAAGAACACTCCACAGTAACAGCTTTGACAGATATAGTAAACAATATTTCACACTCCATAGATCAGTCTAACTCAACCTTAGGACTAGTGTGATATTTCAAAAGCATTTGATTGTGTCAACCATGAAATTCTTGTTAAAAAATTGAATCACTATGGTATATCCAGCACAAGCCTACTTTGGTTTAAATCTTATCTTTCCGCTCGAAAACAAAAAACAGTGATTAACAATGACAAACAAAATTCTACATCTGACTGGGAAACTTTAACAGTAGGAATTCCTCAGGGATCTGTTATTGGACCACTATTATACATAGTCTATGTAAATGATCTTCCTTTTAACATACAATCTAATATTGTTTTATATGCAGATGATACTGCAGCTCTCATAAAAGAAATAAATCTTGACAGTCTTGACTACAACCTAATTCAAACTATAGCTCAGCTAAAAGGATGGTTTACAGCTAATGGTATGAAGATAAATATGGAAAAGTCATCATTAATTAATTTTAATTCAACTAAAATCAAAAGAAATGAGCTAAGTGTATTATCAAGAAGTACAGATCTAAGACTAGAAGAGTATACCAAAACTTTAGGGGTAATACTTGATGAAAGTTTAGCATGGAAAGAACAATTAAGTTTTGTACTATCAAAACTAAACAAGGCATGCTTTAGCATATCCTGCATCTCTGCAGTCACCAGTCTAGCAACAAGGTTGACAGTTTATCATGCCTATTTCCATTCTGTTTTAAAATATGGCATCATTCTGTGGGGAAACGTCTCAGGTTGGGAGACAATATTCAAAGTACAAAAGAAGGTTGTGCGCATTATAAATAAATTGGGGTATAGAGAGTCTTGCAAACAAGCTTTCAAAAGCAATGGCATACTAACTTTTCCATGCACTTACTTGTATGAACTCATGTGCTATGTCAGTGTTAATATGGATAAGCTGAAAATTGATCAATCAGACCACAGGTATGAAACAAGGGGAAAAAACATGTTGCAATATCCGAAACACAAATTAAAATTATTTGAAAATAGTCCACAATATATGGGTAGGAGGATATACAACAAATTAACGATTGATATGAGACAAAAACTGTCTACAGATCATTTAAAATTCCTAAAAACATTTAAAAAGTTCTTGATTAATAAATGTTATTATTCTACAAGAGAGTTTTTGAAGATGTTATAGTAAATATGTAATATAATGTAAATGTATAATATAATATGATGTAATGTATGTATAAATAATAATTGTTCTGTAAATGTATAAGGTAATGGACTATGCATATTATGTACTATGAAATGTAAAAATTTTATATTTGTAAAAAAAAAATTAATTGTATTGTAATGACAAGATACCAACTTGCAAACAGTGCCTTTCTGTGTTCTGTTTATGATGTAAGTGTTTCGTATTAATAAAAAATTCTATTCTATGATAACTTTTTTCTTTCAGTTAATTCAGTTGTGTTTGAAGATGAAAGGATTCTTACACTGGTTATTGCAGCACACCGTTGGAATAACTCGTTCTTTATTACTTATACTCTCCATCTGGATAATATTGGTGCAGCAACATGGTTCTTCTTACGTAGCTGATGTGATGTCTATTCTGCCAGAAGGGAAAGAGTGGGCCATGGAGGCAACTGCTGAATGGATGTGGGCTGTTGTTGGCGGTGCCTTCTTTATGCAACTGGTGGTTGTTCTAGTCTCTACACTGCGCAATGCCCCCTATTCAATCGCTCTGGATACAATTTGCTGTCTCCTTTGGATTGGACAGCAGATCATTCTGTCTGCATGTCCTACTGTTGACCATCAATGTGAACTCATGCTGAGAAACTCTACATGGAGTCTCACTCTTGACTTCAGAAGATTATTGGTGAGTTTGAAAAAGTTCTGAAAGTTACTCATATTTTGTTTTGTGACCTAAGCTTTAACTTACTCCAGTAAATAAGAGGTATTGCACAGAACATTGTCAATTTTCTAGAGCATTTGTGCAGGAAGTAGCACAATCACATCTAGTTGTATCAGACTGCTAAATCTCTTTCCTTAAAGTGACATTAAGGAATCTGTTGTGCTATACTTTCATACATTTTAAAATGCTATCTTTTTAAGCTTTCAAATTCTTAATTTTTTTGCTTCTTTTAAATTTCGTGTGTCCTTAGCTTCACTTTACATTTAACAAACAGTGAAAATTTACCAAATTCTTTGGTAGTACTAAATCCCATAGGATGTATTTTAGACTGGATAGCTGGTACCTGCTATTTAAATGTTTTCAATTAAAGCAATCAAATTTAAATGGAAGTCTTTTCATTCGCCATCAAACCGAATTTTTGCAACATCTCTTAGTAGATTTTTTTCTGCTGGTTTACGCATTTGAGTCACAAAAGTAAGGTGCAGTTTTTTTAGGAAGATGGTAAATCTTCTATAACTTATTTTTAGAGTAAGCATGAAAAATTTTAAGCACCCTAAATGTGAAACTTTGAGACATGCTAAATATTTACTCTTAAAAGCTGAGGTTACCTAGTGAGTCCATTTGTGCTATTAGATTTTTTTTGGCTGTCTATTAATTATTCAATTGAAGCAGGTTGTACGTAAATTTAATAGCTGATCAATGTCTTGGTATTGAAACATGCAAATGCTTAATCATATTAAGGCACCTCTGTAAACAGAGACCAGTCTCCCCAGAAAATGAATATCCTTAAGCTTTTCTTACCTCTAAATGATAACCATGTTTGATACTTCAGTATCAGGCTGTTCAATTTGTAATGACTTTAAACAAACTACCATAAGGTTAGAATACAATCCATTTAAGAAGAATGCCAGAACTGAAACAAGTCTAACTTTTGGTCAGTTCAATTTACCTCATTGTAAGCTCAAGTACAATGACTAATACATGAACCACAGAGATAGTTGTCATTATTTTCTGAAATGAATTTCAAATGCAGAAATTTAGGTTGTGGAATTTGAGAATAGAGAGAGATGCAACTTAGTTGACATCTGGTAATATCAACATTGTAATGAACTGTTGGTGCTTAAATTGCTGCAGAAAGCTAAGCATTAATGTAATTGCTTGTTGCAGGAAATTCTTTGCTATGCGACTTTCTTCTGTGAAACTGTTGCCATTACCACAGCAGGCATTCCTTCCACGAAACCCAAATGCACTTGTGGACAGCTAAGGAGAAATAATCAGCCTAAACAGTAAGTATCTTGGAGAATTATTAATTTTAAAAAGGATTCACTTAACAGTATATTAATTAAGTAAACTGCTCTTTCTCAGGGCAAATTTTCAATAGATTTGTAAATTCTCTCTTGATAGATGTTAAAAATTAAAATGGTGGAAAATATTGAAGTCCAACCTTTCCACTGTGCACTTAATTATAATATCCATATCTCATGGTGCTTTTAATGTATCATACTTTTACATATGTCAGATAAATTGGTCAAAAATATATTAGTAAATAAATTTTAAAATTTTTTGTATAGTAGCTCAACTTGGTCTGCGTATGTAAAAATTTAGCAATATACTAACATTTCTAATGATTTCAATTCAGTTAGTATTCACAGTATAATATTAACATAATTTTAATTATGTGCTTTCCTTTTTTTTCATAAGGTGTACCAGTATTTCTAAGAATGAAGGTGATTTGAAAAAAAGAAATCCAGTTTCAACAAATAAAGGGAATCCCTTTTCGACAAACAAAGGAAATCCTTTTTCGACAAATAAAGGAATGAAAGACTCATTTATGGCTTCGTTAGGAAATAATTTGGAAACTCTGAAAGCCTTACCCTTTGAGGATGAAGATGAATTAGGCATCGGCAGTCTAAGCCTCGGGCCTGTGGAACGCAATGCAAAGGAACAAACTACGCAGATGCCATGCAAAAAGCCTGTGATCCATCCAGCACGCTTGAACATTAAGAATATAGTTCAATCCTCATGGGTTGCTGGTGGATACTGGCAAGTTCCCAATACCAGCTGGTTTCCCATGGCATATCATCATTATCAGGTTCCCTTTCAAAATACCTTTTCTTACCCTCATTCTCGATCCTCAAGTCAAAGCTCAGGATTTTTCACTTCTGGTTCTGCCTCCAGTTCTGTCTGTGGTGATCACCCTGAAAGTATGTTCATGGCCTCAGATTCTCCATACCGTAAACATCCCTACTATGCGAACATTTTCCCGGGCAATGTATCGTCATTTTCATACTATCCTAGCAATCCTAGTTTTTCCTCCCCATGCTGGTGAGAACCTCTGTGATTAGTCAAGTTATAAGTGCAAAATGTTCCTAATACTCTTCAACTGTGGAAACAGTGATGAGAAAGATCCTCAAAAATATCCTGTTTCCCCCCAAGCGATGAAAGAGGCAAAATTGCACAAGTCACGAGATGATTAGAATATTTGAGGCTACAGTTTATGATAAGCTGAAGGAAGATGTGCTCACTTCCAAGCCATCTTGTAACTGGTTAGTTTAACAGATCAACTTGCAAGAAAAAGTTATCCAACATCTTCAAAAGATCTCTTGGACATATTTAACATCTAAGCTTAAGCCATATGTGTGCATCAAAGTTGGTTGGAAAAATTCCCTTCTACCTTACAGTCGGCTAAGCAAGGTAAAGAGGCTGAAAACCTGACTGGAATTTTTGTGGGTTATCCACTAAGAAGGTATCGAATCATTCTATATCAAAGTAGGATATTTTCATATCAGTGGTCTCAGAAATACCTATGATAATACCATTTTATAGAAAATTTTATGTGAAAGTTTTACTGCCAGCAGTCTCTCTTTTGATTTTGATATCCCTTTTGCCATAGTCTCTTTATTGAAAATTGAATGCATTTAAGACAACCATGTATATTTATGAAGTGGCATTTCAATGAATGTCTGATGAATGATTTTTAAACAGTTGTACGCCATTGACCTTTGAGATATTTTTACCAATTTTAACATTAAGTCTAAAGTTGACTTTTGTGACGCATTTTCTCTGAAGTGTTTTATCGTAATGCAACTTGGGCTTCAGATGTGCCATTTTCAATCTTAGTAGATGTTGAAAGGGGATGGAACTAATTTATCTTCTTTCGAACGAGCAATTACCAAATGACATTCTACAAGATACGTCACCTTTGAAGAGTCAAATGTTCCTTGTTTTGGAAGAAATGAATTGTGAGAATGTATTGGAAAGTAGAAGCATGATGTGTTCATATGTAATCACTTTTACTGGAAAACTTAGAAATAGTGATTACAAAACTTAATTAGGTTTAACTCAATATCTTGAAACATTTGTGCCAAGAACTTTTAATTCCTAAAAACTGATGACTAAATTATTGTGTTCCTCTATCTGTCTGTATGTTGTAATAAATTTGTTTTTATCCAAGTTGTTGCACTTTTGTATACTTGTTATTACAGGAAGGATGTATTGCTACATCTGCTATTGCAGAAGAAAATGAAGCTTTGAAAGAATTATGAAATAATTTATTTGCAAAACTGGATTCTGGTTAGCACCTTTGCTTCTATCCACCATAATGGTGGCTGTTGTATATTTGTAAATAAAACAATGTGGTTTAATAAATGTGTTTTTATTCTTAAGCCTGCACTTCAATCATTAAGAGTTTTGGGTGAAAACCAATTTTGTTTTAGTGTCATTCTTTCAACTACAAGAAATCATCTTTTGCCTTTATTTTGACGTATTATTCATAATATTATTTAACTTTTCATATATTATTGCTAAAGCATTATCACTTATCTAGAACTTGATAGTTGGGCCATGAAATGAACAATACCAATTTGGTACCAAATATATCAAGCTCTGATTTCACATTTTTTGGAGAATGGATCTATACCTAACATTCCTTCAACTTCCATAGTCCAATCTAAATTTTCAGTTATTAGAATGCCCAGAAGGCAGCAAGATGTGAATTATTAATGAGAGGAGTATATTTTTGGTATGAAAAATGAGATAAACAGATTTATCACAATTGGAGTTACACTAATAGATTGGATGGAAGTATTAGATTCAGTACTGAGGTTGTCGAAGTTTTTTGAAGATATTACACTTGAAGTATTATCAGTATATTAGACAAGGTTGCTAGATTCAATATGAGGCGGCAGATAATTGACAAAAAGTCTACTGATGGAGCCTGAGGAAAACAACTGAGTATTTGTAGTGGTTTTTAATTTATAAGTATGTGAGCATTAGTATGAGAAGTATAATAAGTATGAGAGTATTTAACTGAATCTGAGCTTAAAAAAGAAAGGTTTATGGTAAATACTACAAAAGGTTTATTGTTGTTAGTCATAAAAAATATATTTTATGGCATATGCCAGCATAGTAATATAGTGATTATTTAAAGCTTTGTATGTGTTATTGAGGAGATGGAAAGCTGCTGATGATGTTTGTCTATCTTTCCCTAACTCATGTTTTGAATTAGTCAGAAAAGATTTAAATAGTTAATAAATTTAACAAGTCTATTGAAGAAAACTCTGAAAATTTTTGGAGAAGACAAAGTACGGAGATAGGGCTGCAGATCTGTACACAATAATTATAAATGTTTAGGAAGTTTGTTTGGTCTCGAGTCTTAGCTTCTCCATAAGTAAATAGATGTATCAGAATGCCTTTATGTGAATAACTTGATAGTCATGAATAATTTCAAAGTTTTCCAAAATTAGAAAATAGCGTAGTTCCTACGATCATACAAAAGTGTATTTCGATATTAGGACGATGGTGTTCAAATAGATGAGATGTATAATGGTTCGAAACTGAACGTTGGCTTAATACAACCTTAAAATAAACAGTATTTGTGTTCTTTTAGTATATCTGTCCATATTCTATCCTCTTTTAACGAGGTAGGAAGAAATGGAATCCATTCAGGCGGCTGAGGAAAAAATCATACCATAAAATACTACAATTCGGAATATGGTGAAGGCAATATTCTAAACCTTACTTCTAAGTCTGTGGGATCATAGTGAAAACTAAATTTAATCGGAGGTTGTTGGAAATTACTCTCTGTAAAAACTTAAAGGCGCAGAAACATTAAATATATTTGCTCATAAGAAGCAATATCTCTCTTTCAAGTCTGCCAACACCGATAGGGTTACCAGATGCTCCGAGTCGAAAAAGCGGACATTCCACGACCACCCCCCCCCCCCATTACCAATCGAAAAATGAAAAAAAAAAAATCAATTGAAAAATTTAAAAAAATTGAATAATTTATCAAAAAAGTGTTACTTACTCGTTGAGTCTCGTACCACGATAGTTTTTGTCTAGTGTCTACCAACTGTCAGGCAAAAAATATACTGAAGTACTTGGTGAAAGATTGTGTAAGATGGAAATATGTATAAAAATAGTTGATTGATAGAAAAAAGCGGACATTTCAGTAAAAAAACGGACAAGCGGACACGGGACAGAAAAAGAAGGACGTCTGGTAACCCTAAACACCGATACGATTTTTTATTACAACTTTGTTTGTTCGTTTCGTTCATACAATCAACCTCGATTCTCGTTTGGTCCGGTTTCCTAGGAAACATTCTGGTTAGGACTTATGGGTTACAGGGGTTACAGAAATATTGAAAGGAGAAACGTCATTTAACCTCCGCTGATTCAAATAACATTCCTCAATAAAGACTTATTTCGTTCATTAAAAATGAGTACTGAAAACGATGCAAGTGCCGCTGCGATAGAAGAAGAAGAAGAAGATGAGAGGATGAATTTTCTCTTTGAATACGTTCAGAGGACGATGCGAATCAAGTCTGACAAGTGGTCTAAATTGGTATGCAAAGTTTTAACCTTTTTATGGATTAGAATTGTTGTCTAGAATTAGAATAATTGTCGTTGGATACTTTGAAAAATATAATTTCATTACTGAACTCCTACTTCTGAAGTTGAGTATTTCAAGAGATTCATCCATCTTATCCAAATCCTTAAGAAAATGCTAATAACTTTTACTGCTCCCATTAACAATAGTATGCTATCTTACCTATATGTTAATAATAATACGCTATCTTACCTATATCCCTTAAAAAGGATATTTTATCTTTGATAAATAATAAATAAATAGATAGTCATATAATGGCGCTATTGCATAGAAAATATTTCATCTAATAATTCAATCGCCGTTAATCAACTTTAAAGCAACGAAAGTTAACATAATGGAGACAATTCCTTTATCAAACTATAGTTTGATAAAGGAATTGTCTCCAAGAATATATGCTCAACCTTTAAACAACTATGATAAAATTAATTTTGTAATATATAGTTTTGTATCATGTAAATATTTCTTGTTCAAGTACCTAATAATTCCCAGGAGTATCTTATCCTCAAACACACTTCAAAGTAAGTATTTGATGTGGTTACCGTGTTTTATTATATTATTCCATATGGCATTGTCCACTCATTCATGTTTCCCTAGCCATACTTCCCTGTGACCATCGAATTACTGTGTCACTCAAAAATATCATTGGAGTATCACATTGCAGCAGTATAATCTTTTCCACAGCTATTTTTATTAACTCTTCAATATTCTTGTCCTTATTCCTCTCAGGTATTTATGAAGCCTATACTAAAACCTGGCTTGCAATATTTGCTGCTATTAGTAGATGTTTTCCTGGCTGTGTGTTGTACCTTTATTAGAGATGAGTTGTTCATTAAGTTTCAAATCGATTTCCAAGTGTTAGTTACGTAAATTAAATAGTCATTGTTATCAAAAAGTAGCATTTTCATTGGTGAAATTTAGTCTTTATTACTTGAGAAGTTGTCATAGAATTAGTTTAAAAGATAGCAAGCTTGAATACTACTGAAAGCATTGGCAGGAATAGGTTCGTTTGAGGAAGCATAATCTTTTTTTATAAAAAAATATTTATAAAATCAAGACATGAATGTAATGTCTAATCTTCTTTCATCTTCAGATTGGGAATGAGGACACATCATCAATTGTGAAGCTGTTCCTGGATACACCTGATAAAATGGTTTTAAGTATCATACAGAATATTTCTGGGCAGCTTGTGCCCTCGAATGATTTCCCTTTGAGCAATCATAGATACAAGGCTGCATACTTTGTAAAGAAGTGTAGAGGCCCTATATCCAAAGAAAATATAAGATCATCAATGATATATGGAGACATTTCTCCTTCTCCCATTAATGAATTGGCTGTTTTAGTGGAAGAGGTTAGTGAAAGTTCATTTTTTTCATTTTCTAGAGGGAAATATGCTTGACCCCTGTAACAATACCTCACAAATTCAATTTTATATAGGACAAATTTGAAGTTCTAAAGTAATTTAACACAGCACTCTCAAGCTTCTTAGTTTTCTGTTTAAGTAAGATAATAATAATAATATTCATTAAACGGACAAATGTCCTTTTACAAAACATTACAATAGCCAGATAACTACATTAGTAAATCAAAAATGAAAAGTTACACTGTTACAAATAATATTGTCATCTTGCTACCATATTTTGATGAATGGAAATACATTAATATGCCATTTGGTATGGGATAGAGAAAAATGTAACTTTTACTTACTTTTGTCATAGTGTACACAGTCATTTTATCACAGCTACGAACAACATGTTGTTCGTGGCTGTGATAAAATGAAAGCTACTGAGGTATGAATGAATAATTGCACTAATCAAGATCTCTCCTTATGGACTGAAAGAAAAGTGATACTCCTAGAGTCTTTGCGCTTCACTTACATGGACATGCTCCACTTATAGCATACTGGCTCAGTGAGGAAAGCAATGGCAAACTACCTAACTCCTCACCCTGCCTATTCAACCTCATTCAACTCTAGAAGCTCTTAGAAGCTTATGTCAGAGGGGTTGAGGTACCAACGGTCCTTCGGGACGAATCATTTACTAACAGACAATAATATTGTGCTACTGTATCTCGTTGCATAAAAATATTTATATTTTTTTTTGCATATGACGTAGAAAATGTAACTTTCATTTCCTTTATTCTCTGTGTGTCATAATATGAAATTCACTGATGAATGAATGATACTGAACAAGTTAACCATTTTTTTAATATTTGCCTGATATATGGTTCCACTTGAATCCTTTTGATAATGAATATTTTAATTCTTTATTAATGCATTTAATGATAAATACTTAATTAATTGGTTATGTTGATGTATCCCACATACATATTGTACATAATTGAATCAATAAAATTATTAATATTAAGAATATTAAATTGCTAAAGATTTTTAAATAGAATAGAATGTATTAATCAGTAAAAGGCAAGGAAAAATCTATCTGACGCAATCTGCTCATTTAAAAAAAAATAGTACTTCAAAAATATTACTAAAATTTTAAAATAAAATAATTCAAATGTATAACAATCAAGAAAAAGGTTAAATAACAAATATTATAAATAAAAACTCATAAAATGTTTGCTATTAGTTAATGGACAATTACTTCCAAAAGAAAGCAATCTATTTCTGAATTTTCAAATTCATAAAAGTAATGCAATTTCCAGATTTAGGTAATATTATAAGAAAGCGATTTAAGCACATTTTAATTGTGGAGTAACAGGAGATGCAGTTTGATACACTTTATACACTGTTTGATACACTAGATATTACAAATATAGAAATAAAATCCCAAAGATAAACAAGTGTAATAGTATCATGACTGGGACTTGAATCCAGCTCTCCCACATGTCAGTTAGGTATTACAACCACTAAACTTCCATAATGCATCAATCCTGCTTCTGCTAACTGGGTGCTTTGTAAACAAGGTGTGTGGCTCTCAACATAATGGCACCAACTGCCACAGAGATCCTCCGAAACTCAGCCACCACATGATGTGGTGTTTGAGAAATGCTTCCAAAGGAAATCACAAGGATGAGAGAAAGAAAGTTAGTTAGTTAGTTGGACCCTTTATTGGAGAGGTTAGGCCCAAAGTAACTTTGTACTCAAGGGCTTTGTGGCATAAACCTGAAAAAAAACCAAAGGATAAACAAGTGGCAAATAAAAACTTGACTTAGAAATAAAAAATCTGATGTGGCCAACACATAACTGTCTCCAAATTTATTGAAAACTGAAGCCTATGCCAGTAATATATAAATAACTCCTAAAAAGTCAGTGTTACGAAAAAATATTTCAAACAAAAGTTGTACTAAAATATATTATCTATAACTTTTGTATGTAATTGTATATACCTACATTGCATTCTGACAGAGATATGTATGAAAAACTTCCATTTCTGGATAAACAATAACTTCCGGTTAACCATTATTCAAGGAATAAACTCCTAAACAATCAGTGTTACGAAGAAATGATTCATACAAAAGTTGCAGTACAGTAAATTTTCTATAACTTTTGCATGTAATTGTATAACCTTTATTGCATTCTGACAAAGATATTAAAGAAACAAAAGTTTGTTCCGGTTAAGTGATATTCATCAAAAACTAATCAACTTTTGGCATTGTTAGGAAAATACTAAATATGAAGTTTGGAAATGATCGGATAATTACTTTTTAAAATAGAGCACACACAAACTTTTTTTACCACAGACAGTGTTCAGGAAAATTGCGAAAACGAGCTCTATGGGCCACAAAACATCTATTTCCGTCAAAATCTAGAGGTCGAATTGTTTTGCGAATACAATGCTTTCTCTATACTACCTATAGGGAGAAAGTAAAAATTGAGAATGTTCTTAGGACTGTTCAAAATGTGTAAAAAGGGAGAAAATAAAAATGACCCAATCAAATATTTTTACCTTGTATACCATTCACCATTGCAACAGGCTCGTAATTTGATTTGTTGAGATTGCCTCATTATCTATGGAAGGCCAATAGAATTCAGACTGAGAATTTTGAATTTCTTGAGCAATAATATTATAAATTACGTCAGGATCAAACTTTTCCCAGTTTTTCTTATCACATAATAATGGGATGTTTCTCAAATGATAATAATTATTTAATACGTATTTTATTAAATGACCCTCCAGCCAGGATTGTCCAATATGTGGCCCAATGAATGTTACACTGGCCAACTAGTTTTCTCTGAATTTTCTGAATGAATTTAAATCTCACAAATTCTTCCACTTACACAAAATAGGCATAATTTATAGCATACCCGATACAGTCATTTGTTAAAATTATTATTTTGTCTAAACCTTAACTTGATTTGAGTCATCATCATAGGTCCTAGGTGTTGTTTCTCCAATTTTCCCTATCCTCTGCTCTTCTCTTCATCCCACAGTACCATTCTTCATTCTTTAAGCAATCTATGAATTTCTCTCTTCTCCTTTCTCTCTTCATTCGTCCCTTGACTAACAGCATATCCATAGGTAAGCAGTTCCTTCGTATTGCATGCCCTATCCAATTCTTCTTCCTTTGGATTATCAAATCGACCAATCTTCTTTTTTCATTTACTCTCCTCAGTACCTCTTCATTCCTAACTTTGCCTTCCACTTGATGTTTAGCATTTTTCTCCAAACCCACATTTCGAATGCCTCTATTCTATTTATCTCTTTCTTCTTAAGAAGAGACTAAAAGTCTTAACACTAACATAGACTGATACTCCCCTCCCAAATACATTTCAACAAACACTGCAATCACTATAAACGAATATACAAACGCTAAAGCAACCCCAGTTACCATTTGTGCAAAATTTTTGCATGGGGCAACTAGTCTTAATTACTTGTGGAATTTTTAAGCTAACAATCTTCACAAATAGTTATACAATAACTTGAAATAGCCAATAAAATATTTTGCTTGATTCAAGTCCTGCCAAGTCAAATATTTTCTGGTTTGCGAAGACTTATGTTGTTCCATTGTTTTCTTGTGTAAGTAAATTTTTTGTCTAGTTAAAGGAGTCTTCATTTTCTTCATGAAATTTCTTGTATGGCCTTCCACATAAAAAGTATGGGCAACATTGCTCCAAACAGTATTTATGGCAAAAATTTAATATTTCTTAAGATATATTGTACAGTCCTGGCCAAAATTAACGCAGCACCAGCCGTAAGGATCGCTAGGGAGGTGCTGCGTTAATTTTGGCCAGGAGTGTACATACAATATTTCCATCAAGCATGTGAGATGACTATTATGCTTGCTGAGAAAATCATCCTATCACAAGACTAAGATAGCTTCTTTCTGCCATCTCATTTATGTTGATAAATAGTTTTGTACCATCACAACTTTGCAGCATTTTATCAACTCACCATTCAGTATGACATTAAATTTTCTGATTATTTCCTCTAGGTATTTATCCCCCTGATGTGTAATTCAAGCAATCAAATTGGATGGCCAACTGTAGTTTCTGAAGATGTTTGCAAACACCTTCAGTCACTCTCTTCTCTTATTTATCAGGTTAGTATGAATATTTATTTGGAAACAGACCATTTAATAAGCCAAAGTAGTCTTAAATTGACATAAGTCAATTAAAGGAAAAGAGTTTGGGTAACTTTGTGTATTAAGGCTACACTTGAATAGTATGAATAATAAGAAATATACTTGAAAAACGTCTGACAGCACTGGGAATTGATTCCGGGTATGATTTGATCAGACTATTTTCAAGTCCGATTCTTCTTTGAACTAATGTAACTCATTTTTTTGCCTGTTGAAAATCTTGCACCGAACTTTCTATCTTTAATTAAGACATTCTTTGGTTATTAAAAAATATTTTCCATTATAACCTTACTAATTTTATGTGAACTACCTTCTTTGTCAATAATTGTGTGGCTGCTTAGCAGGATTTGGCCTAATATAATAGCATTTACTGGGGCTTTGTCGTCTTCAAATTCTTTCATTGATTATATTCTAATGTAATTAATCAGTTCAATTTACAAATAACTCAAGAGGTTTATGCATTTATGTATTTAGTTCTGTTCCATTTCAGCTATTATTTTATTATTATCAGCTAATAAGTGTAACACCAGGTTTGAAGGAAACGGATTCGCAGGAAACTCTCAGGGTCTCTCTCTTTGCTTAAAAATAGTGGATACATGTCCCACCGTTCAACTCAATGGGCCTTTGTTTATAAAAATTAGCAACTGAAAATCTGAGTTAGCAATCCTGCCATTCACATGCATTACCATATAGATCTCGAGATTTTCCACATAGTAATTATTTTCTTTCATTTTTTTTACTGATAACTTATCTTTTTGAGATTAAATTTCTCCTTCTTACCTCCAAGTATTCTAATCCTTTTAGTGAGCATTTATTCTTTAATAAAGAACGTCACACTCTGGAGTAGAATTGAAAATAGCTGGACAAAAATAGAAAAGTGGTATTGTTAGTTCTGAGTTAATGGTTCTTGTTATAAGAATAGTTTTTTTTTTTTTCTATCGCAGGTGGAAGGTCAGATGCGTGGGGAAACACTTTTACCATTACCTGTTGGGATAGACTGTGTGATTGATGCTGAGAGGATACTGGTTCAAAGGTATATTTGGAGCCTCATTGACTAATTCTTTCATGTTTCTGCCCTCCATAATTCTCATAACATATACTTCGGAATTTGTGTCATTGGCTTTGGCCATTGGTATTCACAGAATTCTTCCTTTTGAACTGCTGATTAAAATGTGTTTATATAAAGATATGACTAACTTATCAGCCTTTGCAAGGTCCTCCTGTTTATGTGTTGGAGGTATCTTTCAATATTTTTGCGTAAAACCTTACCTCATTAAATTTAGCATGAAAATATGCTATAATTGAATGATCTTTATCTCAGCAATGGAGAAACTTTGGATTTACATCTGAAAAGTGCAATTGAGGGATCAATTATTAAATGGGCTATCCAAATAAATGACATCCTTGAAGAAACATCCACATCCCATGCTGACAAGGGGGAATATGCATTGCCAATATCAGGTAACCTTGTAGAAAATTTTTTATAGCAAGTTTAAGCAAATATTTAATTATATAAAAATACATTATTTGTTCATTGTCAACATATATGCTTTAATTTCAGAGTTAAATTTTTGGAACAATAGACTAAAGAATTTGGAATCAATCTATTATCAGCTTCAAAATACTCGTGTGAAGAAAATGGCATCAATTCTAGAACTATGCAACAGTGCTTATTTTCCCTGCTTCAGAAAGATTTTTCAGGATGTTGTGGCTGGTAAGAACTGTGTGCTTCCATATTAAGTATCTTTTGTAACTGATGAGATATTGCACTAGTGGAATTTTTATGTATTATTGTAAGAATTTATTAAGAAACTATGCTGTGAAAGGTTTCAAAAGGTACCGTATTTTCCGGCCTATAAGACACACCGGTTCATAAGATGCACATTGATTTTTCAGGTAAGAATTTTCAAAAAACTCATACTTTGTTGTATAAGGTTGAGTGCCGCTAAACTCTTTCTCGCGAGAGATACAATGTATTAGCATAGGGATGACATCTCTGTTGGCCAAATGTGTATAAGTTTTGCAGCAGCCCCACATGCAAGATAAAACTAAACGTGCTACATTGTATACATTTCTGATTTATCTGCGAATTTTTTAAAACGAAGTTCTGTCATCGAAATATTAAAACTGTATTTCTTACTACTTAATCAAAAAAGTGTTATTATCGAAATTTGTAATTAACTAAGCTATTTTCAATGCCTGATACAGTAAAAAATACTTAATGGTATGCATTTAATCGGCTTGATTATTATAGGACGGAGTTATACCCATATACCATCGGCGAATTAGACGCAGACTGATTTTAGAGCATATTTTGGAGTAAAAAAAAGTTCGTCTAATAGGCTGGGATATACGGTACTGTGCACATAAGTGTATGCAACCAGGAAAAATCCCAAGGAAAAACGAACTTGAAAAAAGTCTGACGGGGCTAGGAATCGAACCCGGGATCTTCCTCTATCCGGGAGGCTGCATTAACCATCTAGGCTACCCAGCCAGAACTATAGACGATGCTGCACAGTCGGACGAAACTGCACTTGACCCTGCACACAAAGTTCCCAAAACAGCTTGTTAAAATGTCTTTATTAGAGGAAAGTGCAATATTTATTTTCAATCCTTTCCTGGAAAACAATATCTTATTCCAGTAAATAAAGCTAAATAAAAATATTTATTTTCTCTGTTTGAGATATGGTGATTTCAATGCATGCAAAATTCTGAGAAAACCCTTCAGGAAGAATTTTTTTAGGATTCCCGTATTACCTTTGCTTTTCCTCATTTAAGAGATATTATAGCAGACTTCTACTGTTCTTTAAAATATCCATTGCTGATTCTATAAATTAAGCTAAACCAGAAATCTATGAAGAATTTTTAAAGAAATATTGTAGGTTATTGATGTTCTACTCAATTATAAAAATTCTGCAATTTGCTTGATATTTCTTACTATTAGCTTTGGTCGAAGCTCGTGATGTCGCTATCCATTTGAATACTCTGAGTAAATCCCTGACAGCACTTGAAGAGACAGAACTTCCTGAAATATCATCTCTTCTTCTTCCTCTCATGCATACTGTCTGTCTTGTGTGGGCTAATTCCAGGTATTATAGCTCATCACCACGAATCATCTTGCTACTACGGCTGATTTGTAATCAACTAATTGAAGAGGTGAATATATTATGAACACATGCATACATAGATTAATGATAACGATATATTTAAATTGAGAGTTTGAAGAGATCCTTGGGTGAAAAAAATTTGAATTTCACTATTTTGTTAATTTTTGTGTTGGTATGTTAGAGATTTTCTGTAAGATATATAATTAAGGAAAGTATAAATGTGTGATATAAATGTTCATAAAATGTTTTTTGAAAGATTTTGCTACTGATCTCTATAATCTACTGAAATATCACATAGCTAATTCTTTGTAATCGTATTTAGTTATCTTACCAAATATGATACTTGTTTTTACTAATTAGATGTTGTTTATAATTAATTATTCTTTTCAGACCAAAAAATTCTTGGATCCCAGTAATCTGTTTCTGGGTGAAGTGGATGAAACCCTATCTAATGTAAATTTATCACTCTCAATGATCAGTGACTTCAGGTAATGTTTAAATCTTCCAAATTTTAATGAATTAACAACTTGAATGCTATTATTAGATATAGGTTACTGTATATAAGTATAATTAACTCTTCCGATAATAAATAAAAAGGATAGAAAATCTAAGAATATCACTAATGTGGAGTCTTTTAAAAATTTCAAACCAAGTCAGAAGACTTGTGCTTTTTATACTTTTCAAAATTGTTCGTTTTCTGATCAAGTTTGCCTTATAAGAATTGAAATTAAAAATAATCGCATTGGGAAATTTAAATGCAATGGAGCAATAGATTTTAGTAAGATCCATTGTCTAAGAAGTAGCAGAGGGGTGAAAGACCACAGAATAAGTATGGAAGCAAATTGAAAGTCATTCATATGATATTAGTTATGTAATCTGTTACACAATCTAACCAAACATACAAAAACTTAAAAAATGACATAAATTGTGTTTTAGCTAGAAAACAAAGATTTATATACATATTTCATCACTGGAGTTGTGGCTATGTTTAGATTAGGTGTGGGTGCCTCTAGCAATGCAATGGATAGTTTATAGCTTATTAGGGTAAGATGGCCTATGATGGGGAGGTTCCCTAATTTTGGCAGGTAAGGTTTTAGCTTTCTAAAAGTTGCTGCCTTATGATATCCTGTGTTATCTTTGAAGATGCCCATGTTTCGAGAAAAGCTGGAAGTGCTTAATTAAAAATTTTGTAGGGTTTGTTATAACATAAGACTTCCCTCCAAATATTCACTATCCTTCTACGATTTTAATAACAAAACACCGTTTACTTAGCTAATCCACGCACCAGGCACCTACTGAATATTCACCATTGCCTCATGTGTATACTATAGATTTAATAGAAGTATTGTGCAGCTTGTATACAAATACATGAGCTATCTATCTCACTATCAGTGAGTTTCTAATTACTGAAAACAATGTAATATGCAAAGAAACATAGATGTTAACTGAAATATCTGGGCATTAACAGAAAATGAATTTTTGGTCTCTCTCTCTGTGAAGATAATTTATTAGTTGTTATTATGGTAATGAATCATACCCATACTTCCAAAAATTCAATTCTCGTTCATTATGATTATTGATTGTGCTATTTTAATTTTATTTATATGTATATCGGTTTATTTTAGGTTAAATTGAGGGAAGGACTGGTATGAATCAATATCGATTTGAATTTTTCTTATTTCGTGTATATTTGTTCAATTAGGTGCATCTTTGGTTACTGCCAAGAGAATTTAAGCATGTATTTTAAAGAGAAAGAACCTTTGAAATGGAATTTCCATCCAGATCAGGTTTTTGGACGATTAATCAAATTTGAAGAAAGGCTGATGCTGCTAAAGGTAAAATGTCTTTTCCTTTAGAATTAGATCAGCTTTGATAGGAAATTTGTAAAAATATCTAACTGTATGATAATTTTCAGTGTTAATGTCTGTTGTCTGTTATGTATAATTTAGAGGATAAATTGAGGTAATTTAAAAAAATTAAATTCCAGATTAATTCCTCTAAGTGCAACATGGATGTAAGTTAGGGCTAGTGTCTCTTGTATTTCTGTAATCCCTCTGCTTTTTTACCTTTTCATTTTCTAAGAAAGAGTGAGTTATATTGTACTTGACTTAAAAGGTAAGTCTTGTGTGCTTTCATGGTATATATTCTGAAGTTTCAAAATATACAATTTTGAGTAATTTTATTATAATATACTGCAAAGTTTATTAGTTATTGCAATGTCCTTCTCTAATAAGTTAGAGAAAATATATAAACTAAATTATGATGGTGATTTTTAACTTCTCCGATTTATTTAATTTAACTATTGATTAAGTATAAATGTTGTATATGTTTGAGATTTATTCTTTATATTAGTTGAATTACAATAAATTTTTGTTAATTCTAATATATATCTATTATATATAGATGCTTCTCCGGATATACCTATATATATATACACTCATTGGGGATCAAAATTCTAACCATGTTTCACAAGTGCCTCTGACTTGAAATTTTTACGACTTGGTGGCCATAATGTGCAACCTCCAGAAAAAAGGCAATTTTATACCTCAGTGTCATGGGTTCCATTCCAGAAGGCCCCAAAGTCACTATTTTCTCCATAAAGATACATTGCGGGGATTTTCGAAAATGTTTTTGAGGCACTTCTTGTCAAAGTAGAGAGTTGAAATTTGAGGTATCCCTGGAGGCCGTTAGTATTCCTACAAAAACCATTAAGACATCATCTAGGATTATCCTTGGTTCGACGCTAGGTCAGGGCAAATATTCTCCCGTTTAGTTTACATTGCGATTTTTTAAAATATTTTTTGGATCCCTTCCCGATGACATGGAAACTTGAAACGCAGCACGTGGATAGAGATCATAAATATATTTCATAATCTAATTTTAGAAATTCGCTGATGGTCCTTGGTTCGATCCCAGGGGGCAATTTACATTCCTCAATGCATTTCTTATGGAGATAACGGAAACAAATTTTAAGTACTTCCCGGCATGACATCGACTTCAAACTTTTCATTAAATAAGATCAAGTCCTAATAAGTCGTACTATGCATTCACAGCTGCCATTATGTCCTGGGTTCGAAACCAGGCGTCTCTAAAATTAGTAACTGTTACAATTTTTTAGAATGTTTTTGAACCCCTTCCCGATAATATAGAAACTTTAAACTTGACATGTAAAAAAAGATCATATATATATTTCAAATGCATGTTTTAGATTTCCTTGATCATCCTTGGTTCGATCCCAGAGAGCCATTTACTTCGCCGTATGCATTTCAGATGAGGAAAATGGAGTCCTATTTCAGGACCTTCCCAGTATGATATGGACTTCAAACTTTGCATTAAATAAAATCAGGTCCTAACAAGTTATCTATTATGTATAGATGCTTCTCAGGATTCATTCATATAGATAGATAGATTGATAGATAGATAGGATACTAAATCACAGGCAAAACCACAAGCGTCATTGACTTGAAAATTTTAGGAAGTATTGGCCATAACGTGTAACTGCCAGAAAAATTGCGATTTTGAACCTCAGTGTCATGTGTTTGATTCCAGAGGGCCCCAAAATACCAATTTTTTCCATTTAAATGCATTACTTTGATTTTCCGGAATTCTTAAAAAATACTTCTCGTATAGGTAGAGATTCGAAACTCTAGGAGCCTATATATATGGTCAGGATCTATCAATAGCATTAATGAATTTTACAGAAAATATCCTGTCTTTGATGCTAGGACGATGCAAAAATCTGCACCTTAAAATACATGGGAGTACTTTTTCATTATTTATTTTGATGCACTTATCGAAAAGATAAGTTTGCGCGTGGCTTAGAGATGTATGGTAAGAATCGGTTTAAGAAAACATTTTTCATAAGACCATACTATTCCTAGGTTTGATGCCAGAGCACATGAAAATTTCTCTCATAAGGAATATAAGGGAAAAGAAGGACGTCATTTGAGGCAGTTGCAGCCAATATTTCTGCTTAAATTTTCACACATAGTTAGAGGTTGTGATCTTCTATTGTGCTGCATAGAAGGAATTACCAAAAAGACCCGGGTTTGAAGCCTGACGGTAAATATATCCCCCATTTAAAATACATTGAGGTAGTTTTCATTAATTTATTTTGATGCACTTATTGAAGTAATAGGAAGTTCTTGCTTAGATAGAAGATGTATATTAAGACTCGGTTTAAGAAAACAATTTAGTTAAGACCATCCTATTCCTGGGTTTGATACCAGGGCACAATAACTTTTCTCTCATAAGGAATATATGCGAAAATCAGGACGTTGTTTGAGGCAGTTGCAGCCAATATTTCTGATTGAGTTTTCACACATAGTTAGAGACTGTTATCTTATGTTGTTCTGCATAGTAATTATCACCAGGAAGACCCGGGTTCGATGCCGTACGGAGAAATTGCAGCAAATTTTTAAGAATATTTTCAATCCTTTTTCTAGTTTTGAGGACCCTCTCGATATGATGTTGACTAAAATTTTGAACCAAATGAAACATCCTTGCGATTCAATATTTGTGTTAACTTTAAGTATTTATATATTTAGGAAATAATTACTCAATTACAAAGCTTTTAATTCTAAATGTTGCTTCCAGGATTTCTTTGAAACTGCTTTAGAATTTCAAAAGCTTGAGAAAGTAGAAATAGGTGGATTGAAGGGGAAAATGTTGGGCTCTAAATTGGCGCAACTGTTTGGAGAATTCAATGAATTGATGGGAGAATTTTCAGGCAAAACATATGATTCATTGGATCCAGAAAAAGATGAATTTACTGAAGACTATATGCATTTTAAGGTAAAAATTACTGAAATTTGTTTATCTCCATCCTTCCAAAAGTATCTCAAGTCACTGGAATCTGTAACTTTAACCCTTTCTAAACAGTCATTTTAGGTCCACATGTACTGATTGCTTCATTGTTGCAACAGATTAATTGACAAAATTTATAAAATTTCTAGGAGTTTTAACAAAAATTTCACATGTTTCAATAAAATATTTTTCTTTCAGGAAAGAATAAAAGATTTAGATAGAAGATTGGCTATGATTTTATCTCAAGCTTATGATGACTGCAACAACTTGGAAAGTGTATTTAAGGTAATATTTAGTTATGACAAATGATATACCTATTTATTAGGGTGTTCAAATGAAAAGGATGAATTCAAATGAATGAATATAATTGAAGTCTTTATCCAAATTAAACACCAGAGGCCTGAGCAAAACTAACCCACTCTTTAACCAGCCAAAGGATTCCCTTTCCTCAGAATTCCTGTGGCTGTGACAAGAACAAGTCCTTCAGTGATTCATTTTGTGTTCTGTCAATTGCACTGTACATATGCAGTACTATATATCTCTCGAGTTAACTCCTGCACATTATAATTACACAGGGAATTGAATTTGACCAAATTTTGCAAAGAAATGAAAGGAATCAAAGTAATAGGTGTATGGCATGGTTGCCTAACTCCAATATTCAGTTGCTATTTTTTTATAAACAAAAGCCCATTGAACTAAACGGTCAGATATATGTCCACTATTTATAAGCAAAGAATGTGCCCTGAAAGATTCATGTGAATCCGTAAGTTAACTTCCCACTAACGAGGTGCTCCCCATGTTGATACAAATTTTCATTTCTCGAAAGTGTTTGGCATCAAGTCGGCACAGGTTAACATAATCGCAATAATATTTATTAGGTAATTTAATGAGGCCAAATAAAAAAAAATAGAGGGCATGTGTTCGAAAAAAATAACTTCGATTTTTTTGGGTCACCCTAATGACCATATTTAGCGGTGAAGGACTTGGCAATGGAAAGGCGTCTAAGATGGCAGTCACTCTCCACCAACCCAATGGCTTAGGAGAGGAGAGAGAGAGAATAAAAACTTGAATTTTTTTCATTCATCGACCATGAAATTTCAGAGCATAGTTACTGCCTCTGTTTTCTGGAGTTTTCTACTGTTTGCTGCCTCTTTTTTGGAGAAATTTGCTGTTTGTAGAATATTTCAAGATCTTAATTTATCATGTTTTATATATTATATAAGGCTATAGTGATGTCGATAATTCATTCATAATTTGCTTATATTTGCAGTTCATTGCTATTCTTGGAACTCTCATAAATCGCCCTATTATATACGATGAAGTCACTCCAAAATTTGCCTCTATAATTGTGAAATTGAATGAAGAAGTGGATGCTGTTCAGGTAAGCCATATGATGTTTATTTTATCCCTCAGTGCCAATATAAATTATACCTTCTCCTCATTCTTTAGTGGTGATTTTTTTAAGTTAAATTTATTAGCTAGTGCAGTGCCTCAGCTATGTTTAATTTTTAGCCAAGTCATTTGTGGTTTTAATTTTACTCCTTTATAAAATGAGCCATTTTCAACCTCTCTTAAGTTTCTGACCATCTTGTAAAATAGCGAGGTTAAGAAACATTGATTGTGTACACTACTAGCAAAGTCCTGGAAAGTTTGTGGAATTTGCCTTTTAATTGATAATAGAGCACATCTTTATGGTGCCCGGTGAATTGATCTGGGGGAATTCGTACGGGGGGAATCCGTACTCGGGGAATTCGTCCGCGGGGAATTGATCTCCTGACAGATTGATACTAGGGGGATTGATCTCACACGCTGATGTTGTACTACCGACCCAACCCCACCCAACCCAACCCAACCCCCCCGGTTAGTTTATTTATAACATTAACCAATAATCAGGGCATGTAGATTAACATAAGACTTAATAACAGTAGTTATTAACATAAGACTGAATAACATCAGCATGGGGGATCAATTCCCCACGTACCAATCTGTCGGGAGATCAATTCCCTGCGGAAGAATTCCCCATGTACGAATTTCCCCTGGACCAATTCACCAGCCACCCATCTTTATATCAGCATCTCACATGTCTATACTTCAGTTTGGCTCCTTGATGTTCATTAATTCATTATGTTAAATAAAACTGATAATGAATAAAATGTAAAACATTTATACGCACTTATCCTAAATCAATTATTAAAATTTTAGTTATAATACACTGTGATGTAGTGATATATATTGGGAATTCGAGTGAATGGAAGTGATTAAATGGAATCTCTATTATACAAGATACTTTAGAAGCATATTTTTGTTATATTGTGATGTTATTAATCAGTGCCTATTACATTACTTCTATAAGCACAATAAGCAAGATGCTTTTCCTCAATGCAGGAGATATTCAAAGAGCAATTCTATCTGTATGTGAAGACTGGGGCAGCACTCGTAGATGTCAATTTGCCTCCTGTTGCTGGAATGTTACTTTGGGCTAAAAAGTTATTGCTGAGAATTGAGAAACCTTTTGAATCCTTTAAAAGTCTTGATAATAGGTAAGTAAGTCATAATATTTGGCATCTAATCTGTTTCTGTAGGAAACAATATATTAAGTTGTTTAATAAAATATATAGATAGATTAATCTAGTGAAAATCAATAGAGTAAATTGTATGATAATTTCAAATCGTAATTTTCAGCATTGTGTATTCAGAAGATGCCAGTCACATTCTTTCAAAGTATGAAGAAATGATATCCCACTTACAGTCATTTCAAGAAAAGATTTTTCTTGATTGGTGTGAAAAGGTTCCATCTTATTGTAGTGACAATCTTTCTCAGAGTATTTTTGTGAGGAAAGAAAACAAAGAGCTGGAATTAAATTTTAGTCCACAGGTAAGATGCAGCATATTTAGTGTTAAAAATATTATTTCGTTTTCATATCAATACAACTTTTGCAGAAAATCAACTAAATGTTGCATTTATATTACTGATGTAAATTTTTAACAATTTTCTGCAAAAATCTGGTACATTTCATGTCATTGATGAGGCTATAGTTTGATCTCTGAGTCAGTTTTCAGTAATTCCTTTAATTCAAAGAATTGCTATTAAGGAGTTTCTGTAGATACATTCGTTAATCATCATCTTTTGAAAAAGAATTGGTTTTGAATTTGATTTCCAATAGTGTTTTCATACTAACATTGTGAAATGCAAAAATATTGTTAAAGCATGACCTTTGAAGTAAAAGTTTCTTAAAGATAATATGACATAAATAGACTGTATGTCATTTATTTTGCTATTGTTTCTTTGAGGTAGCTAAAAGTAAATTATGTTGAATTTTGCTGTTTACTTCTCTTTACGTCGGAAGGTATTTTTCAGATTTTTAGCACAAATCTGAGATCATCTGAAAGCATTTTGCCAAGTTAATGGTGGATGAGAAAATGCAAGAACTTGAATAATCATGGAGATTATAATTTACAGAAGATCACATTATGATGTAGGATTAAAGGAATGGAAGACAGAAAATTATAGCTTTAAATTTTTTGTGATCAATGAATGGTTATTAAGAACATTATTACCAGGTTACAGGTTTTGAATATATAATTTTTAGTAAAATAAATTTATATTTCAGCTGACAGCTGTGCTGCGAGAAGTCCGCTACATGCAATCCTTGGAAGTCGAAAACATTCCCCAGGATGCTACAGATCTTTTTGAAAATTATGAGACACTCTGGGAGTATACTTTCAATTTAAATCAGATCACTGAATGGTAAGTTATTCATAAAGAAGTTATCCTCCTAAGGACTGTGAGCTTGTTTAGGTTTTATATTCAGCTGTAGGCAGAGAATATTAAACCAGGTTCTCATGGGGTCAAGTACACAACCAACAACTTCTTCATTGCTTGACCAAGTGAGAATCAGTGGCCAAGCTACTGCCAGTCATGCTCCTCCTCATCCTCCAGCAGCTAGTTGTCTACTCTCTGTCAGTTTGCTGTTTGTAAGATCGAGTCAGTTGATTAACTTGTATGCTGAAGCAAATGCATTAGCTAAATGTTGATTTATAAAATATTTTCCTTTTAAAAGATGCAGTTTTTAATTTCATCTCATAAAGGTGTTTCTGTGAGCTATAAATTTAAATTAAAGGTCAAACATTCATATAGATTCGAGTTTCCCTTCTGTAACTCCGAAATTTTGATACCCTTTACTCAACTGAACATGCTGTTAAGACAGTGTTGTATGGTTGATATGAGTTTATGGTACATTTCTACAGTGCACCTACTAGTCAGGCTTGTTAATTAATGGGAAGTTTAAAAATTCTCCCAAAGCCATCTTTATCAGAGATCCATATCTACATTTTTACCAGTTCCGAAAGCCATAGAAAGTCTTGGATTACCAACCTCCATGATTCTCACACTGCACATTTCAATTGCCAAGCTATCATTGTCAGTGTTGGTAGAAAATGTTTTCTTGTATTACACATAAATTCAACTCATTGTTTCTTGAATTTCAACTCAAGTTATCTTCAAGAATTTTAAGGAATGAAGTATACCACTCTGTCTCAATCTATTGCTATGCTTATCTCATTGAATTTGCCGCTTATATTTGTAATAGTTATACCTTAATTTTATAATGATTTGCTTTCAGAGCTCTATTCATCATTTATATAGAGAAAAAAAGATAATTTGATTTCATTAAAAATGATTAAAAAGCATTTTTATGATAAAAATAATCAAATAAATTCTATAAAATTTGCACATTTATAGATTATAATTCTGAATTTATTGCAATTATTAACAGTGTTTTTGCCTTTATTCATTACTACTTATTTGGGTGAATTTCTACTTTCATATGGAATCATTTTATTTATGCTTGTGGTTAATTTTTCTCTTTTTGTTTAAGGTATAATATGATAAGAAGATCATGCAGTTGTTTAGAATTTGACCTCATAGAGTATGAGATGGGAAAAATAGACGTCCTTATTGACGAAGCACTTCTAAACCTTAACTGGAATTCCGAAGGTATTTCATTTCAGTTTTCAATGTAAAATCTGGAGAATTTATGAAGTCTATAATTATGGTGATGCCATCAATGCAAAGGATTACTATTTATCATTAAAACCTTCAACAATACTGTCATATTATTCAAAAAGCTCAATCCTCTGGTGCTTTATATTATGAAATGGTACTTGATAAGGGTGTTACGAAGTTTTGATTGATTGATTTGAAACTTTGGTAACTTAAACAGCTGTCCCATTAAATCCCATAATTTTTCCTCTGAAATTTTAATGAAGATTCATAACTTTATCGAGTATTTCCATTTGTAGCCCATAATCATCAGGAATTTAGATCAGTGCTTGAATCAATGACATTTTTTCCTTTTTAATTATCAGCATTATTTAATCTAGATGGGAAATAGAGTTAAGTTTAGTAGGATAAGTACAGCTGAATTTTTTCCATCAACAAATAGGCTAAATATTTTTAATAAGGAGTCATTTAAGTTTTATAATAACACCTTTTAGTTTTTGTCTTGGATTTCAATTCCATTTTCTCATCAAAATATTCAATAATTTCTTTCTGTATTCCTTGTTGCTTCATTATTCTTTATAGCTCTTATTAAAGCCTCATTCAAACCAAAGTATTTATCTACAGGTGCCAGATATTTTTAGTAAATGTGGCATTTGGTGGTCCTTATTCAGATACCTGTTTAAAGTTCAAAGTTTTGTAATACCAAGGAGCTTGCATTTTAATATCTTTTACTTAATTTTTCTTGAAGTGATGAATATATACCTAAACTATAAGTATAATTATTTTACGGTATTTGGACACACTGTGTTATTGTGCATTCTATTTTTATCTTTCTTCTATTTGAAAATATGGTGTAATTTATGAATATTTTTCAATATGAATTAATCTAAAATATTGCAATTCAAATGCATGTATCATAGCCTTAATTTTATTTACATTTCTTTTCTGGGTTTATATTCATGAATGAAGATTGTTTTGTGGCCCAAAATTCATGAAACCAAATGGTAAACTATCACGAGAAACATGTACAAGAGGCATCCAAAAAGTAAGTTTCCCTATTCTACCGCACAGCCGACAATACAGGTAGCAGGGAGCCTGCTGTATCGAGTGTTAGTATGGGTGTGGTGATAAACTCTTAAGGCCACCCGAGTCACATGATGTTTGTACAAAAATTACAATCATGGACTCTTCTTTGCACGTTACCGCAAGCTATGAATTAAGAAGTATTATTCGTTAATTGACTGCAAAATACAAAACATCAGTGGAGATTCATCGGCACGTATCTGCAGTCTATGGTGAAGATGCCATGTATATTAAAATGGTTTGTTGCTGGCTTACAATGTTAGGGAAGAGAAACTGTTGATGACGAGGAGAGTGGCGGCAGGCCAATGATGTCACGTCAAGCTGATGTGATCTACGCTGTTCGCAAAGCCATAGCGCTTGATAAACGCTTCAATTTGGACAAGATTCTTTCTAACCTTCCCACAATGTTCAAGATTAGCCAATCGCTACCATCATCATTGATGAGCTGCAGTACAGGAAAGTCTGTGGTAGGTGGGTGCCCAGATTCCTAACAGAAGACAAACAGCGACACATGGAGGCATCTCGGTCTTTCTTGCAGTTGGTCGAGCATGATGAAGATACACTGTTTTTCCGGATAGTCACTGAGGATGAATCTTGGGTCCACCATTCAACCCCTGAATCAAAAAAACAAAGCATGGTGCGGCGAAAAAAGGGTGAATGCACTACACAGAAAGCGAAGGTTGCTGAGTCAGCCAGTAAGGTCATGGCAACGATCTTCTGGGACTCCAAAGGAGTTCTTTTGATAGACTACCTGCTCCATGGGACATCTATTGATGCTGCTTGTTATTGTGAGCTTCTGAAGAAACTCCGATGAGCCATACAGAACAAATGGAGCGGCTGGCTGCCACAAAAAGTTTTGTTGATGAAACTTCTGGAAAATTTATTGTTCCTGGATACCTTCTGCTGGGATGTATTTAGTCATCCAGCATACTCACCTGACCTAGCTCCCTGTGATTATCACCAGTTACCAGAGCTGAAAAAACATCTTGGTGGTCGTCACTTCTCAAATGATTTTGACCTCAAGAATGAAGTCAATTGTTGGGTGAGAAATTTAGCGGCTAAATACTGTGATGTGGGAATACAAAAACAGTTGCTACGATACGAAAAATGTCTTAAAAATGAAGGAGGCTAAAAAATAAAGAAAAAACTGAATTTCATTACTGAATAATTCATCTAATTTTTAAATAAATATTTAATTTTATCTACCTCAGGGAAGCTTATTTTTTGGATGCCCCTCGTATATTCTAGCTTATCTTATTTAATGCTATAATTTTAGAGATCATATTACAAAATTCAAGATAATCGAAGGAATAATTTGTGAGTAGTTATCATGTATCCAGATTTACTGTCATTAAGTTTTAAAAATCAGTATAGTTCAAATAAATATGAATATGAATTTATTTTCTAAGGAAATAACTGCTTATGTATTGATTTAATCTGTAATTGTGTTATCAATCCATATCAATTTTGTTATATAGTAGGATTTTAAGTAGTTAAGCGTATCTTCTAACTTTTGAAATTTATCAAACATGTATTATTTTAAATTTTATTTAGGTCTGAGTAATTTCATAAAGATTTTACAGAAAGATGTGATGGAATTGAAAGGAAGAGTAAGTCAAGCTCAACAGAATGTGACCACAATTGAAAATTTACTGGAAATCTGGACTAAGATTCCTCTTTTTGAAAGAAAGGATGGGAGGAAAGACACGTTCTTGGATTTAGAAGACTGGGAGGGAAAATTGCAAAGACAGTAAATAGATTTTTTGTAATTTTTTATAGAATATAACATATATTCCCACTTAATAGTTTCTTTTCACAAAAACTTCAGTTTTAGAATTAGGATTTTGTCTCAATGAAGGGTATATAAATGTTCCATCATATTTTTATAATACAAAACATTGTAGAACATGTTCCAAAAAAAGTCCTAGGTTATTTTATTTCTGCTTTATATATGATATTTATGAAATCACTCTCTAAATATTTAAGTTACAGCAATTTTTACTCATAAATATTATCTCTTGTTCATTGTTCATGTATATATAATACTAGTATTATTATGAAAGAAGTGCTCAATATTCTTTTTTTATTTGAATCAGGATTCTTTGAGTAAAATCCTCTGTTCAGTTTTTTTGTAGAAGTTATCCTCCTGACTGTTTAAACATATTTATTACAGCTCCTTGTGTGTTTTTTTTAAGAAAACCAACTGATTCATAATCAATTTATACCTCCTTATTTCTTTAAACATACAAAACCCTCATTGCTTAAAATCTCTGCCCCTAAAATTATCTTTGAATTCTTTTTGTTCAATTTCACATCTTTATGCCAGCAAATACAATTGTTCATCATTTAGTTTCTCTATGAATTTTCTGTATTAAGCTAGGATCATGCAAAGTATATTTATCATTTTTATCCATCCCTATCAAACAAGACTGCCATAATGCTATAAACGTGGTTTTTAAGGACATCAAGATATAATGAGCAAATGATTGCTTTATAAGATGAAATCTAATGAACTTGACAATTTCAGTTTCTTACTGAATGCTTTGTTGATTCTCTAATCATGAATTGATTTTCATCTTAAAAGCAAAATTGTTTTTTTACTGTAGAAGTATTTTACCAAGGTTAATTACTGTGTTTTAATTCAGAATTCTAATACTGCTTGAAAGTCACGACTTGTGATCAAAATCTTCGTAAATCTCTCTTTCAATGAAATCTTAGTACATTTTCAATACTTGTTTAAAAATAAGAGTAATTCTTAGAAGAGATTACGCTAAATCCCCTAAATAATTTTATCGTTACACCAAGATGAATTTTTATGAGAAGAGGTAATTAAAAATTGGTTTTAAAATTCACGTTACAGATATAAGGATATAATTGCTGCTGGTATAAAGATCCAAGAGCTTGTTAGAGAGAACTTTAAGTTGTTGGTTGTTGAAGGTATTCGGAGAAAGCAGATGGAAAAGCAAGAAGAGGAGGCTAAAAGAATGGCTGAAGAAAAGCAGAAAACTGCGGAGGAAGAGCTCCTCAAGAAGGAGACAAGTAAAGGGAAATCAAAAAGTCGACCGTCTTCTGCAAGATCAAAATCTAAAAGTAGACCTACTTCTGCAGATTCCAAATCAAAGAGTCGACCTACGTCAGCAGGGTCCAAGTTATCTTCAAGAAAAGATGGCTCTGCATCTGGTAAAAGAGTAAAATCATCTGCAGAAAGTGATGACAATGGAAAGAGATTCAAAGAAGGAAGCGAAAGTAATAAGGAGAGCACAGCAGGCAACGAAAAAGATGTAATTGAATCTGATGCAGATGGCGAGCTGCTTGAAGCTGAGATAGATGAAGATACAGCTGGCAAATGGAGAAAGTATGAGGAATTTATTGATGGCATTGTTGGCGAAGGCCTTTTAAACGGAATTCTGTTCAGGTAAAATCTTTATCTTTTTTGTAAAGTGATTTGTTGATGACTCTATTACAGGATTGTATTTTTCTCCTATAGTTAAATTAATCAATTTTAATTTGTTTAAAGTGGTTGAAAGTTGTCTCTGCCCTCAAATTAGTTTTAATTTTTCTCATTTCATCATATGAAATGCCATGTATATAAATAATTGCTGGAACAGCTTTTCCCTTCTTAGGCAAAATTTAACCCTTATCAACCCACCATTTCAACAGCCACTCTCTCTCTCAGGCATATAATGATATATATTTCATCTATTGCTATGATACCTACAAGGTGCTCATTTGGTAGCAGTTTTGGTGGATTGTTACCAATCATAGCATTCATTGAGCAGAAAACTTTCTCACACATGTAATTTAGTCTATAAGGTCTTTATCAAGACGAGATATAAGTCATTTCCTCCATCTAATCTTTCGTCAATTATACTATAAACAAAAAATATTAGAAGATAATAATATTAATAGAAAACTTTAGAAGGAGTGGATGTAAATAAAACTTATGGTGATATCTTAGGAAAAAAGATCCACTGCAGGAAAACACCCACAAAGAAGTGGGGTTGTGAAAAACATCCTCAAACCTGCTAATAGTACAAGCTAGTGGACTCAGCTTTCCAAGACTTTTATCTCAGCAAGCTCATATACTATTATATATATCATATAGCTCTTATACTGTTGCTGAACATTGTATATTTGCCACAATTTTGTTGATTGTGCAAGTTTTTGAATGCGCTGAACTTGTATCTTCTTGAATAATGTACTACCAGGCTTAAGCCCATTTAGCAGCCCATTTTTAACAGTCCAAAGCAAAAGATAAGAATAATTTTGTTCTGATGTAACTCCTATTTTATATTTGTTGAGATAAAATCCTTTAAAATGAAGTATCTTATCACAATTCACGAGTATAACTCAATTGTATAATTTTTTTGACAAATTTTGTTTGTTTTTTTTTTGGCTTACTTTGGTTAGCTTCTTCTATGATGAAGCCTTAACATTTAAATTTCAGGAAAAATAGCAAACTTTTAAGGCTAAACTATTAGCTTTATAGGGCTTCCGGATAGTCATGTGGACAGCGCATTCGCCTTTGGTGAAAGCGGTCCTGGGTTCCATTCCCGGTGGGAGCCAATGTGCGAAATGACCTCAGCTGTCAAAGCACTTTTAACAATACTACTACTACTACTACTATTAGCTTTATATGTATGGATGTATAGGTAACAAGCATCTCTTAACACAAATGATTATATCTATCATAAGTTGTCATTTGTTGTGACATCAGTGTAAATATTTGCTTGCATTTGTGTTATAAAGTTTGTGTGCATGCTTTCTAAATATAATTTAAATAGTTTCAAGTGTTTAAATTTCTGTTAACTTCCTCATTGGATGTGTTGTTAAAATATATCAGTGATGCATGCACTAAGAATTTTTATTGTAGAAATATATACCAGAAATCAGTGGTACTTTAGTAGCTAAAATTTTAAACCAATTTTGTTTCAGTCTTAATTATTTGAGTATGGAAATGGAATCAAGTCATGCTCCCCTCTTTGAGGTTCGGCTTGTTCTCAGAGAGCCAGAACTCACTTTTGACCCAACGTTGGACCTTGAACAACCTAATAGCTTGTATGCCATTTTTGATAATATCATCAGTGATATCCTGTATGTTGCTCAACTGGTTCAACCTGTAGTGAAAACAAATTCAGAGAATTTCAAGGTAATTTTAAGCATTATGCTCATATGGAATGTAGAAGTCTGTTATAATAAGAACGGCATATAACGAGAGTTGCGTTACAGCAAGTGATTCTTTGAGACATGAAGTCTGACTAGCAAATAGTAATCTCCGTTATCTCTTCAAAGGGGAAAAAAAATGAAAAAATTATCGTCACCTTATCTATGCATTTGTTTCCCACAACTTGCCTCACCCTTCCTCGGCAAAAATGCTTCAGGGACCTTTGATAATACACTTCTCATGAGTTTCATTCTCCCCTTTTACTCTCTGTACATTCTGTCCCTTTATATCTTGTTTCTTTTTGGTGAGGACCCTTCTAGTCAGTACCGGAATTTTTTAGTTACTAACTTTTAGTTTCTAGTTTATCTTATTGGTATCCAACTAAGGGATTTTTTCACACGAAAATTGTCACCAAATGGTCTGATCCAGGATGGGTGGAAATGTACGAGATAAAAGAAGTGATGATTCGGATTTTAAGGGTAACCTATCCCCCTCCCTTGCAACGCAGTCAATGCTTATGAAGTATGTGAATGAAAAATATCTAGAGAAGGCAATTTGATATGAATTAGGATTATCTAATGATATACCATTACTTTTCAACGATTCAACGATTATTGAGCAATAATCTTCCATATTTTATACTATGTATTTTGGTTATGGTTTATGAATTAATGAAATAATAGTTTTAACAAGAACATCAATTTTACACATTCTGAAGCATTTGCATAAGGATTAAAAACCCTACAGGTCCAATCTGTAGCACTTGCTGCCCTTGGATTCAAGAGGATGGACATTTAGTATTAGAGATTGGCTATAACGAGTACACTTTATAGCAAGTACTTTTCCAATTTTTGTCTGCTCTCGTTATAACGGACTTCTACTCATTATGGTTGGCTGATTTTTCATGGCACAGCTCTGTAATCTGAAATTTTGTGTTGTATATTTATTTCCTTTAAAAAATAAATCTTATGAATGAAAAAGGTTGAAAAAGTTTTTGAAGGATATCAGAAATAAATTTAGTGTATATTATACAGATAGAGCATTGACAAATTATTGATAATTTATTCAACCTTAGGATATGCAAAGTGTATCAAACTAATAAGTTCCAATGAAAAATTTTTGTTAAGCAAATTGTGTTTAGGAGACTCAATAGGCTTCTAAGTATTCCAAAATTATATATTACAAGATAGCTCAATAGAAAGAACAGCCCCCAGACATACGTAAAATACAGGTTATGGTCTCAGCCTTGTTATACTCTTTTTAAAAATCTGTTTGTACATGGAATTTTTCAATGGACACATCCCTATGTGTAAAGATGACCTTAATTTTTTAAATCTACAATTAGTAAGAGTAATTTTTGTCATCATTGCCATTACTTATATTAGAAAATAACAAAGAATTAGAATTAACTCAAAAAAATTGTTTCACTGAATTTTTTAAAATCTCTGTGCAGGCAGTGGTGTTAAAATGAATCTTAAATAATGGTGGATTATGATCCCTTTGACGATTCATATTTCAGACTCAAGTTGAAGATAGCTGGCTAATAAATGAAACCAGAACTGATATTCTTGCTAAAGTGAATTTTGTGATAACCAAGGTAAGTATATGTTATTTCCGATGTTCAAAGTTAAAAACATAATTGATTTTACTTTCAAGTTGATCCTTTGTTTATGTAATTCAAAAACTTATGTCTTTCAATTCTTTCCTTATTCTTATTTTATATCCTGCTTTTAAAAAACTTCCTCCTACCTCTATGTTTTACTTATCTTCAGTCTTTTTCATCATAACTCTCTCTTCACATTATTATCTCTATAACTTCGTTAAAAATTTTCTTACATCTTTTTGAATCCTCCATTGGCCATTTAAGATACGATGACATTTTCTTCTTTTCCATAAACATAGTCAGCCATTCAAATAGTTTCACTTCTCCACTTCATTTATCATCTGAAGTAGAAATAAAGAGGACAATATTACTATTATATATTAAAATTGTTATCTCAGTTGAATTGAGTTTTTTTTATTACATTCATTATCTCACTAATAATGACAATATCAGAATATTTCACTTCAGGCAACATGCAATTCAAGCGCAATCTCTTGATTTTACATTCGCTCCTCAGTGAAATTTATCCTTACCTACCTCAATCCATGGAAAATCATGTTATGAGAAATTGATTATGATTATGAGTTGATGTATATCTTGTACTTTATCTCAGTCTTAGTTGGTAACTAGTAATATTTTAATGATCTCGTGCTTTCCTGCTGAATAATGTGGCGAAAATTCTCTCGGGTTAGCAGGCAGGTAATCTCAGGCTGGATGTTTTGATGACCAACTTGGCCATCATCCTCACCTCCCCTGAGGATGATTGCTGAGTTGGTTGTCGAAATGTTGGCTCTCCAGCATGAGATTGCCTGCCTGCTAACCCAAGAGAATCTTCGCCGTAGTAATACTTTCTTTGATTTCTTATTCTTTGCAAAGTACTAAAGAAGAGATCATTTTCTAGGCACTTGAATTTTCTACTACCTTTGAAGCCTATGCATATTTGTGGTTGGATGATCGGCAGATTTTTCTACAGCAATTTCTACTCTATGGACATCAGTTGACTCCAGATGAGTTAGACCTTGTGACAGATGATGTCGAGCATAATATTAAGGAAAGTCCACCATCTTTACAACAGTTCAAGGAGCAGGTATTCCATATGTTTTATATTTCGTTTATAAACCAGTGTTATATATATATATATATTCCAATGTTTAATGTATACATAAACCTAAATTGAAGAAATGGAATTCACATAGCTTTGAACTTAGATGAGCCACTGGCTCATTGCAGGAATTGCTTACCTCTTTAAAATAAAATGTGTTTATTATGCTTCATACAAAAATTAATCATTACTGTTACAGTCATTTTTATGCCGGCATTTGTATCACAGACTGTGAAATTTGCAAGTGAGAGCTGACATCTCCTTCCCAATTATAATAAATAGCTGTTAATCACATATGGCATTTGATATTTTTTAAAATGAAATTTAGACAGTGGTTGTAAAGATATTTTTGTAGAGGTCGAAATGACTTTCATTTTTTAATCTGATGAATTTTGTTTGCTCATAGTTAAATCAATTTGATCTCTCATTTGGGAAAACCTTGTTGCTTTTTTTCTTCACAGATTGATATATTTGAATGTCTATTCCATGAAGTCGATAAAATTGATTCAGTCAAAGAATTCAACCTATGGTTGCAAGTTGACGTGAATCCGTTCAAGCAAACTCTTCTAAATACTGTCAGAAAATGGGGAAACATGTTTAAAATGCATCTGGTGGAGCACGTTACATACAGGTTATCTGCAATTTTATTTGTTTTACAAAATTAATTTCATATTTTTTTAATTATTGCTGAGTGATATATCTCTTTCATCACATAATGTAATGCCCTATATATTCTATATATTAATTTACATTATCTATATTCTAATTAATGAAGCAAGGTTCTATTGAAATTTTGTGTCCTCACCATGAGATAGAATTTAGAATTACTAGAGTTGCTCTTAACTATTTAAGTGCGTCTGTTGACTATAGTCCACAGCCCATAAAAAAATGTTTGACGATTAGGATCTTGATCAAAATACTCATAAATTACTTTTGAAAACCCTTTTCCTTTTGTTTTTAGGAGATTTTGTTGAAACATTTTGCTTAGCAACAATTTTAGGGGTGAAAATGTTATAGCACTATAAATTTTCTGATTTTTTAAAGAAATTCCACGACTAAGCTCATATTTGTGTTTTCCTGCCACCTAATCACACAAAAAGAAAGATATTTTTCTCATCCTGAGTACTAAGCTGAAAGTTTGCATGGGAAGTAATCACAACAGAGGACCTACTAAGCGTGTGCCTATGCTGAGATGAGAGCCTATCGAGCAGGCAAAATCGTAGCAATAAATTAATCCATTCCTATTGTTAGTTTCTTTTTCCATTTGCATACATTTTACCACAATGCATTCAATGGATTATGACAAAGTACTATGATTTTGAGCAAAAATTTGATAACCTCAAGTGGCTTGCGGTTTTGTCTATCTTGTGCCAGTGGTTGTTTAGAGGCTGTTGTTATTGTGAACATCATGCTCTCTGAAACCCACTCTCTTTCCTGCTGTATAATACTTAAGTCTGATCCTATTGTGTAGCCCTTTTCCACCACTTACACATTGCTTTTAGTTTTACTCTCTGTGCCAAGGAAAAACACTTCAAAAAAGTCTGACTCGGCCGGGAATCAAACCCGGGATCTTCCTCAATCTGGTAGGCTGCCTTAACCACTAGGCTACCGAGACAACATTTCAACAAGCCATTTTGGGAACTTTGTGTGCAAGGGCACATTTTTCCTTGGCCTTTTTCCTGGGTGCACGCCCTTATGTGCGATTTACCCTTTACCCTATCCTTGTTTTACTCTCTGTATTTAGTTCTTTCCTGCTTTTCAAAGAAGTCATTTATTATTGAGATTCGAAGTTCTTAGTATATTTTTGAATATTGCAAGTGTATATATATGAATTAAATCGTTATTATAATTGAAAGTATGAAAAAATGTATAGTATGAAAAATTCATGGTTAGGTATGTAACTTTACTCATACCAACAAATTACCTAGTGCCTCTGAACATTTTTGGAATCACATTGGCTCTTCCTTGCATCAAGAATAGTAAGTTATCTTACTAAAGGTTTCAAAATGAAGGTTCATATTGCATATGTGGATATTTTTTACTTCAATGTACCACTATATGATTCTCTATGCACAATGCAGGATCCTGTAGAACATTTAGTACCAATCGATGAGATTGGTACTAAATGTAATGAATGGTATGGGTACTAAATGGCTTCCGGATAGTCATGTGGACAGCGCGTTTGCCTTTGGTAGAAGCGGTCCCGGGTTCGAATCCCGGTGGGAGCCAATGTGCGAAATGACCTAAGCTGTCGAAGCACTTTTAACAATACTACTACTACTGGGTACTAAATTGGTATTGGTACTAAATGTAATGAATAATATTCCTACAGGAATGAAGGCCAAAAAGAAACTAGGTGAATTTGTGGTTAATCAATGGTGATAGAAATAAAATAGAAGGCCCAATTTTCTTAGAAATTCAGCTGTAAAGATTAAGAGGTGGAGTCCAGTTGCTTTGAAAAGTCTTTCTCACTAAATTGACTGGGTGGTGACTCATTTTGCTTCATTAGGAGTCCACACTCCTTTAGATTCATCGTACTAAAAATGGGATAGAGGATTGCATGTACTCAATCATAAATAATCTATCCGGGATAGTCTAAAGAGGCTCCTGGATAGTCATGTGGGCATCACGTTTGCCTTTGGTGAAAGTGGTCCTGGGTTCGAATCCCGGTGGGAGCCAATGTGCGAAATGACCTAAGCTGTCGAAGCACTTTTTAACAATGCGATAGTCTAAAGAAATGGGGTTCAAGAAAATTTAAAGATAGTTTATGATTACGTTTAGTTTACGAGCCATTTTATGGAATGTCAAATATGTATTGAAATATTCTTATTTTTACATTTGAAGCGTGAGGTTGCATATCCAAATGGGTTGCTTGCAAATTAATTCTTATCAAAATTATATTATATTTCAGAATTTGAATTGTTTTATGAATAATTGACATCTCAAGTGGAATAAAAAAATTTTCCTTTGATGTACTTCAAGGGTTAAATCTCAAAATATGTCTTCAGGTCAAAGATAGTGGGAATCTTTTGAGTAGTCTTATTTAGACTTCACAACTCCCCTCTATCACATGTGGTTCTTTCATTGGCCATTGTCTATTGAAGACTCTCTTATTCTGTGAAGAGGTATTCCTTCACTTTTCTTGTTTGTAGGCATTCAGATGATTTTCATTCCTTCTCTTATCAGTTAGTAGTATACCTATTCTCCATTGCTATGATATAATATAATACTACATAACATCTTCTACTATTTTACCTGAAGAAACCTGGTTGAATTCAGGAGAAACTGTTGTCATTTTAAATTCTACATCACATTGAGAACCTAAATTTCCATGCAGCCTTGCTACAATCAACACCACAGAAACCTTTGATCTAACGTCACTCGTTAATGTAGTATTAATGTAAAATTATTGTAAAAATAATTTGTTACAAATAATTTTTAACTTTCCTGCTATATCTCATTAAAAGCTTTTTTAATTCAATTACTATTACTTTATCTATTGAATTAATGAATGAGATAGGAGCAATTTAAACTTAATAATAATATATTTTATATTTCTAAAAATCTGATGAAATATTTTTTCTTAAATCTGATGAAAATTTGAATTCAGCCTTTCAGAGCTAGCCCAGTTCATAACTGAAGCAGATGATACACTCTTGCAGCCTGTTTTTGAAGGAGATTATGATACATTAGTAAACATAATGAATTACCTTCGTCAAGTTAAGGTGAGTACTAAATTCTCTGTAGTTGCATTTGTAAACGGACGTTTTTTGTGAGTACAACTATCAAACGAATTTTTTAGATATAGTAGGTTAAGAAAATAAAATTTAAAAATCTTGATCAGGTTTCAATAAATTTTAAGTGTGTCAATAACTTACGGTGGTATATGTTAAAAAAAATTTTCAGGATCGCTGTGCAGCCTGTGATGATGTGTTTGAGCCTCTGAGAGAAACCGTTGAGTTATTAAAGACATATGACCAAGAGCTACCTGAAGAAGTGTATTTGTTAATGCAGGTTTGTAATTTAAAATATTCCTCTTTTAATTGTATTTTCATTGGATATTAATAATATTCTTTTCTTGCAGACCTTGCCAGAAAAGTGGCAGAATACAAAGAAAATTGCCCTGTCAGTCAAAATGCAAGTTGCTCCATTGCAAGCAATTGAAGTTGGACGAATCAGGAAGAAAATCATGTCCTTTGATCTAAGACAACAGAAATTCAGAGAGTTGTTCAAAAAGGGTGAATTTTTCAAGTAAGATATTTTTACATCTATTAATCTACAAGCCAGACAAGTGAAAATTTTATTACTATCCTCTGTTTCAGTACTCTCTGAAAGGAATAATTCTTCATAATTTTATAGTGAATATGATAAAGAGATGAACCATTTTCTAACAATTCTTAGCAGGGAATTGTAAAGTATCTCCTCAAATTTTCAGCGATAATTTTTCTTCTAAGAAACATGTATTTGGAAAGTGGAGGAAAGGATATAAGGAAGCCTTTGTATGATAAATCAGGGTCCATTAACCCTCGAGTACTCGCGTCTGGGTCGAATTGACCCATGTGAATTTTAAAATTCCATATCTTTTTATTAGTGCTTTTTTACTTCTTCTTTCTCATAGTAGCTGAGTTTTAGAATGTTCTGAACCAGTCATCCATTTTCACCAGGTCGGAAATGGAAGTTTAATTATTTAAACAAATTTTTCTTAAAGCGATAGTGCCAGGTAGATGAAAGACCTTTACGTAAAATATTGCATTTTTGACCTTATTTCCACCTTAATTTTTAGAGATAGTATAAATTTCATATATTTAACAATTATTATTAATATATTACATTTTATTTTATTTAAAACAGTGTATTTTTTATATGCAATATTCATGTCTATGAACAGCCATCCAGCCCTTGCTGGATGGCTGTTCTAGCCATTGAGATAAATCACAAACCATAATGGTATTATATAATCCTGTAATGGTATGCGAATTGTTCTGCATGATTGCTCAATGGTTTTAGTTATCTCCTGGGAAGTGAATGACCCAGGTTAATATCCTTCTCCTATTAGACATTTTTCACACCTCTTCCTATGGGATAGTAAGATGATTGAAGATATTCATAATCAAAAATCAGGATATTGGGTAATCTGTGTCAGCAAAATTATAAATTTCTCATCATGAAACTAATATTTAGTTCTTCCATTGAACGTATAAGACAGATAAAGCTCCTGAGATAAAACATTGTCATCTTATCGCTATCTTCTCCACTTGGTTCCATAAGCCTTCTAATTTTGGGTAACAAATTCTAGGTTTGGATGTGCAAAACCATATCAACATTTAGATCAAGTTCGCTCTTTAATTGACTCATACGAGAAAGAAATGGATGAAATCATTGAAGCAGCATCTCTGTTTGAAGTCGTGGTGCCAGAATACAAACATTTAAGGCTGTGCAGAAAAGAAATTACATTACTAAAGGTAATTTGAATTTAACAGTTATAATTAATCTCACTCCTCATCTTGCCTAGTAAGCCTCATTTCCTCTCCAAAGATTTTTTAAGCTAATGGTGGAAAGTTAGAGGCTCAAACCAGCCTCCAGGTATGGTCAGAGAGTTATTGTCAATCTATCATGTAAGTTTTAATTTAACAGAATAGAGAATGTACAGAGTAGAGAAAGCTGTGCATAGTTTTGTAGCTATAGTGAGTGCAAATTTTTGAGGTGGTTGAGGATTCTTTCTTTCATAATGGAATGGAATGTTTTGTGCTACTTTAATCTACCCATTCCGTAGCTCCTCATTAACACCTTATTTTGCATTTATTGGAAAACCTAAGGGGATGTAGAGTTTTGGCTGATGTAAAGTTTCTTTCTTTTGGTGGTTTATGAGTAGTTCATTGGAATAAAAGAATTAGAGCCTAAAATATCCCATTTTCTAGTCATAAATAAGTAATAAAAACTTACTTGTCTTTTATATTGAATATTTTTTGCTTTACACTTGAGTACTTTTCTTCAAGTGATAGATTAGTTGCGATCAAATAGTAATTCTCAATTTGGTCCATCAAATTTATATCATGGTAAATTTCAGTATTTTGCTCAACTGTTACGTATCTTTCCAATATATATTTTTTTACTGCTTACATTGATGAATAACGTGATTTCCAGCAACTCTGGGATTATATGCAAATAGTTGAATCAAGTATAAATAACTGGAAAACAACTCCATGGAAAAAGATTGATGTTGAAACTATGGAAATAGAATGCAAGAAGTTCAGTAGGGAAATAAAAGGCAAGTTTCTTTTATCATAATTCTAGATTTGTAAGAAAATTTATTTCTATGTTGTTAATAGCTTAGATAAGAATAAATATCAAATAATGTATTATTTTTCTGCATGCTTAAAAGAATGTACTGCATTTTCTTCTTCGTATCTCTATGGAAAAACAGCATTCATGACTTTACTTTCCTCAGCAACTGTTATAAAGATGGAAGTTAACCTGTATTGTTTTCATGAAGAAATCATCTTTATACTATTTTCCTAGCTTGTATATACTTAGCATGATGAAAATTCCACATCAGATTTATGTTATAAGATCAGTTGAACTGTTGCAAATAATATATTAATAATATTTATATGGAAAATAAGGGATAAAACAGCACACCAGAAATTTCAAGTAATTGATTTGGTCTTGAACAAATGAGTTGGACATGGACCTTAAAACCAAGCTAAACTACCAAAGTGCCCTCTATCAGTCAAGACGTCCATCTATCTCTTATCCTATTGTCCCTTTAAAGTTGGATCTCTTAGAAGAGCCTCCAATTTATCTCCATTATAAAATATCTTATGTTTCCCTCTCAAAAAAATCTTCAAAAAAATGTTTCATTCAGTTTTGATTAAGTAGGGCTGGTTCTAGGTGGTAAGCAATGTTTTAGATGTAGAAAGGGATCTCGGGTAGTTAGAAGTAGTTCCTGAAGATGGGGGCAGAGTACGCTCCCGAAACGTCAACCCTTTGGCAGGAGGCAACCCGGTTGGAGACTCGAGAGCTCTTTCTATATCATATTCACCGAGAAAGAACTTCTTCTTAATGTGTTAGATCTCATGGAGATAGGGTGCAACCTGACTATGTTTCCCTCTTCAATTTAAATGGAAAAACGACCAGGAGGCACCTTCATGTGACTTTGCATCATGGCAATCAAGTATCTAAAACTTAGTAACCCTCACCTTGGTCACCTTCCTGAAGTTGACTATCTTAATCTAATATTAGAAGTAATTTTTTTCCTGCTTTAGCTACTGTTGCCCTTTTTCGGTGAAGACTATCAAAGCTCCCATGCACTGGTCTGGAGGTGCTTCACTGAGGCAACAGCAGAAAAGCAAAAATGATCTGACCTAATGGGAAAAGTCTGATCAGCCAGGATTTGAACCTGGGACCTGGGGTAGGAGTGATAGCATTGCTGGAATGCTATCCACTGGGCACCAAGGCCAGTAATCAATTAATTAATTATTGTGTAATTTAATTGATTAATTTTTATTTTAGGGTTTGACAAAGAGATGAGAATCTGGGATCTCTACAGCAGTTTAGATGCAATGGTCAAAAATATGCTGGCTTCTTTGAGAGCTGTTGCTGAGTTGCAGAATCCTGCGATTAGGAACAGGCATTGGGATCAGCTAATGAAAGCCACAAAGGTGACATTTTATATTATTTGATTTCTTAATACGGTCACACCATTTAATTCTAGGCTTAAAAACATTCAACATTTGTAAAATATGAACGGTGTCGCTGTGTACTTTATTTCATCTGAGTTGATTTTCCAGGTGGCATTTGTGATGGATGATTCAACAACTTTATGTGATCTCTTGGAGCTTAATCTACACAAGTATGAAGATGAGGTGAAAAATATAGTTGATAAATCTGTTAAGGAAATGGCAATGGAGAAGGTTTTGAAGGAATTAGAAGTTACGTGGAGCCAAATGGAATTTGAACATGAAAAGCATGAAAGAACAGGGTGTACCCTATTGAAAGCAAATGAAGATCTAATAGAAATTCTGGAAGAAAATCAGGTTAGTTGTTAATATTTGTATCACTACTTTCTATTCTTAACTAACTTTTCCCATGTATTTCCCATATCCCATTACTAACTAAGTGGAGGTTATGGGAATATTTGAATCAACTCAGTTGATTTAAATCTGGCAGTCTCTCCTTACATTACTATAGAGAGTATGCTCTGCAAAACTCATGAGCACTTCCTCCGAATGCTTACCCAAAACTAAATATCTAATTTCCCCATAACTATGCAGTTTAAACACTAGTAGATCTGAACTGGTATTATTTGTTTGAAACTCTGTGATAAACTCATTTTTTTATTACTGTTCCTCTATTTTTCATTTTAAAGATGTTAATCTGATAATGTATAGCTTCATCCCAAAAAGGTTATTGAAATTACTCACTGGCACACTTGATCAACTTGATTCTTTGAGGAATGGCAAATGAAAATTCTTTCAGAATTGTGAAAAAATTTAGTAGCTGTCTGAGTAAAAAGTTATTGGATTGATTGAGCCTTGAAACGTTAATTTGGTGGTGTTGACATGGTGATCAAAAGTTGGAACCTTTTCTGTTTGATTGTGTCTCAGTCTTACATTTCCCTGGATTAATTAGATATTCAGTGAGACTAGACATGACTATTTGTTTGCTGCACTCAAGATTTTGTCTTTAAAATTCTAATAAAATCATTTTAGTAAAGGGTGTTAACGATTGTCTTGAATTTGTTAAAGAACTGGGTGATTGTGATCATTGGTTGATAGAGAAGGCTTCTATTGTTTGTAGAACATTGTTTCTTATATTTCGATTGATTTTTCTTACTCATAAGATTTAGCAGAGGAAATAGCTATGCATCCTGATGTGTATATGGCATTACACACAGCTTTGCTCTTTCATCCACCCCCTAAGATCGTCTGTCTTCCTGGTCTTCATTGCCAGTGGGATTCACTGAGATTTGTAAAACATTCTAAGCCATTTCTGAATTACCAATTATGAAAATGATTTTAAAATTAGCATAGGAAAGCATTCTTTTCAGTTTTACTTTGTCAAATCTGTCAAAATGTTTGCTGCTTTAGGATGCTCCATCCTCAAATTAGTGCATGCATTATAGAAGACACTCAATTAAATCTCAGTCTATCATGTTTTCTTTTAGAATTTTCTAGAAACATTAATATTATAATTTTGGAATCCAAAGTAAGGTTGTGTATCTTTTCTGAATTCCTAAGTATTTTGTATGGAGGTAAAAAAGTTGGAGTCATCAGTTGCAAGTGTGAATAAGCTTGGCTCTTGAAGGAAATTCATAGGCATGCTCATTACTTTCTTGATTCACACTTTGGATATGTGATGTCAGCTATCTTTAGGCTCAAATCTTCTAAGAATGATGAATATTATTTGTAAACAATTTTTACTATTTTATTCTTTCAGGTTCAGTTGCAAAATCTCATGAGTTCAAAGTTCATTGAGTTTTTTCTTGGAGAAGTGTCCTCCTGGCAGGAAAAGTTATCAAATGCAGACCAAGTGATTACCATTTGGTTTGAAGTTCAGCGGACTTGGATGCATTTGGAATCAATTTTTGTTGGTTCAGAAGATATACGGAAACAATTACCAGCAGATTCTGCTAGATTTGATGCTACAGATAAAGAATTTAAGGTTAGTATTAAAAGTTAGTAAAATTAGTTACTTCAAAACTCTCATAGAATTGCTAAAGAATCAGTATTCTTTTAACTCTTCTAAATTTTCATTTTTCTCATTATAAGAATTCAACAATAGTCATTTCACATTATAATCTAAATCACATTATACTAGTGGTATACCAATTATGCTGTTCTTTTCTCCTTCAAAGAACATTAAGAATTCAATTAAAAGCAATTTATGTCATCAGTTAATAAAGCTTGTGGTTGGAATTGTCTTTCTATTTTTTAATTATTGAAGTGATTTACTCAGATTGATTTAACTTGTCAAAAATTTTGGTTAGTGATTAATGGTTTATCATGTGAAGTAATCCACTGTAATAAGAATTTAGAGATGAAGTTACTTCTTGTGCAATTTGAGAAAATGCGCTCTGAAAATTAACTCCTGTAGATACATTGTGCTTGTAGTTCTTTCCCAAGCACCGTCATTAATTACTTTAGCATAATCAGTGATTCTTAAAGCTTCAAGCTGTGCTTGTAGGAACATTGTACTTACTATGTCAAGTTTGCTCATTATAATCTCACAGAATGACTGCTGTGATAAGTAGACACAAGACTTTTAAGGTGTAGGAACAAAAATTCATGATGAACGCAGGAGTTTTAGGCACTCTCTCATTAGTCAAATGGAATGTTTTTGATCATCATCCTGTATCTTAGACTTGGCTTTATCAGATTTTAATCTGTTCACTCTACTGAAAGAAATGGCTTTGAGACTAGCAATTCCATGAAGATGAAGATCTTCAAAATGTTGTGAAAATTTGGGTACATTTCCTGGTGGATGATTTTTATGCAGAAGGGATTTAAATTATTTTGAAAAACTATGAAAAAAGCTTGAATTTTAATGCTGGCTATGTTGAAAAATAAATTAGCTATAGATTTAATATGTATTCAAGAAACTATGTTATCTATGCAGGCGTTTCAATCTTATCCAAATGGATGTTAGTTTCCAAGTTGCCCTTGTATATGCTATAATAACATATGCATGCCTATTGATCATGTAAGTTTTTGCATTAGTTCTAGCATCACCTGTATTAAATGCAGCGTATGTTGAATGCTTTGCCTAATTCGACAACTTCAGTTTTTAAGGCATTTTTGTAGATAATGTTTAACTAAAGCAAAGTATCAATCTCAAACAAAAAAATCAATTTAGATGGTTAGTGAATACTTTGTCCCTCATCTCTCTGCTGGTGATTATGATTTGCATATGTTTACTCATTTTTTAATACTATTGTAATAGGATGAGTTTTATTTCTGTTCATGATTTATTAGAATGTATTGCTGGTTTTTATAATATTTTTTCAAATTAATTGAAGTATAATTATTTGTTTAAATATTTAATAACTCATTTCATCATTAATAATCTGAGTAAATTTTAAATTAAACATGGTTACATTCATCCAATTCATTCTCCTTAGATGCTTAATAAAAAGAGAAGCAGTTTATTTGCATTGGTGGAGGCCTAATAATTCTTTTTTTATCAGTTACTCATGGAAGAAATGGCTAAAATTCCAAATGTAGTGAAGGCTACCAACAGACCAAAGCTGTATGAAAGATTAGAGAAAATTCAAAAGCAATTGACTCTTTGTGAGAAGGCATTGGCTCAATATTTGGAAACCAAGCGACTGGCTTTCCCAAGATTCTACTTTGTTGCTTCAGCAGATTTGCTAGATATTCTCTCCAATGGAAACTCTCCAGTGCTTGTTTCCAGGTACTCATAAATTTATTTTTCATCAAAATTTGATAGGTTTTAAATGGATCATTGTTGCATTATAAAATTTTGCATTGTAATAGTATTAATAATTAGTCATTGTTTCTTTATTTCCTCTTTGAGTGAAACACTATGTAGAAATTAAATTAAACAATATGTAGCTCTATAAAATCAACAAGATTGAACTATTTCATAAAATCCTTTAGAAATATAGTCATAATGGCTGCATTTGTATCTCAGGCACCTGCCAAAATTGTTTGACTCAATTGCAAAGTTGAAACTACGCTCTGAGGGTGGTGGCAAAAGCGCAAAGCAAGCACAAGGGATGTATTCCAAGGATGGTGAATATGTGGAGTTTAGCCATGACTGTGAATGCTCTGGGCCTGTAAGTAAATATATACTGCTAGTAATGACAAATGTTTTTATCGGTAAGTTATTTTAAAAATTTGTGTAAAAATTCTTAAAATTAGATGTTAATTAATGACAGCTTTTGGTTGTCTTAATCATAGCCAGCTTTACTCAAAAGCTCAAAACTTTTCATTAAGCAGATTGTAAATGTTATTATAACTGTTGCACTGCAAGGGGTTTCTTATCAGGCCTGCATCTACATCCAGAAACTACCTAGCCAATTGTTATCATTTAAAAATATTAAGTATGAAATTATGAATCTGTAGTATGAAAAAATATATTTTCATTTACTGCATCTTTTAGTTTAGCATCATCACAAATCTTAATTCAAGTCACCTTGTCCTCCACTTCAGGCTTACTGATAATAGTGAAAGAAATTGAGTATATTTCAATAAAAAATGTATACAATTTTAATGATTGTGATTATAATAGCTATACAATCTTTGGTTAATGGTAGTTATCTGGGGGTTATACCGTTACTTTTTTTCAGGTAGAAATTTGGAGGGTCTCCATCCTAATCCAGACCCTTAGCTCACCTTCGAAACTCGGGAGCGCAGGGGGGGACCATAAAAAAACTGACCATGTGGAATAGGATTAAAAAAGTTATAAACAATTCAAATGAGCAACAATTTATTATCTTCGTCTTCTCACTAGTCCAAAGAGATATGCAAGATAACGTTGCCCCGGGGATGGGTTAGGTTGGGGGGAAGGATTTCTAGATTTTTGCTAGAAATCCCTCCCCCCAAGCCAACCCATCCCCGGGGCAACGTTGTCGTTTGTAAACGGGTCATTTCTAGCAAAAATCACGAAAAATCTTAATTTTCATTGTAGAACGTCAATCAAAAGACGCTTGTATATCTCTTTGGACTAGTGAGATGACAAAGATAATAAATTGTTTATAACTTTTTAAATCGTATTCAATGCAGTCAGTTTTTTATGGTCCCCCCTGCTGTGGTGGCCGGGCGCTCCTGAGCTGGGAAGGTGAGCTAAGGGTCCGGATTAGGACAGCGACCCTCCAAATTTCTACCTGAAAAAAGTAATGGTATAACCCCCAGATGACTACCACTAACCCAATCTTTTATTAAAATAGGGTCATTATTAATGAAATAATTCATCGTAGGTAGAGATTTGGTTGAGCAGACTGGAAGATGTGATGAGAAAGACTATTCGCCATTATTTTGGGGAAGCAATAATGTCTTATGAAGAGAAACCAAGAGAGCAATGGGTATTTGATTATCCTGCCCAAGTTTCACTTTGTGGCACTCAGATTTGGTGGACAACAGAAGTTAATATAGCATTTTCTCGATTGGAAGAAGGATATGAAAATGCAATCAAGGATTATCAAAGAAAGCAGGTAAGAAAGTTTATCATAGTTCGTCAAGCTTAGAATATCTAGTAAACATGCACAGACACATAGAAATGTAAATATCTTGCTCATTCTTCCCTGGTGCTACATATCATATCTTTATTAATTCAATTTCAGGTTAACCAGCTCAGTGTCTTAATATCCTTGCTACTTGGTGATCTGTCTAAGCAACAGAGACAGAATATCATGACGATTTGCACTATTGATGTTCATTCTCGGGATGTTGTGGCTAAACTTATCGCTGCAAAAGTAGATTCTTCGTCGGCTTTTCAGTGGCAGTCTCAACTTAGACACAGGTATTCATAATATATAGAGATACAGGTATTCATAAATACAAATAAATTTCCTTCATCCTTACCCTCTACATATTTATTGTATATTTGATCCTCTGAATAGGTGGGATGAAGACTACAAGGATTGCTTTGCCAACATATGTGATGCTGAATTTCAGTATGCTCATGAATATTTGGGAAACACTCCTCGTTTGGTCATCACACCTTTGACAGATCGCTGCTACATCACTTTAACTCAGGTTTGTCTATTTTTGTGTTAAAATATCAGTTCTTAGTATAACATTAGTCTCAAGACTAATCTAATTTCATTTATGTTATGATCGCAACTCTGATGATCTCTTTCATGCAACACTATAACTGTAATGCATAAATCTTTTTAAATATATTATCATGAGAACTTTCCAGCTGGAGATTTATATCACAGATTATGAGCATATTACTTTTATTTTCTGATATTTCTATTCAGCATTCAGCCTATAGATTCAAGTGTAACCTGGTATTTAAGTTGTATGCTTTCAATGAATTCTATGTTAGGGTGAGTTCACTTTCACTTTTGGATGTATGCTTAATGCAAGAAATTCCAACAAAAATGACTAATCTCTTATCCCATCGTATCCTAATGGTGAAAACAATATTTTAGTTGTCTATGATGAAAAATAAAACAGCTAAGGGAAAAGAACACATTATACTGAGGTAAAAATAGCCAGTGATGGAAATATTAGAACAAGATTGATAAAAAATTGAAATATATTTCAAAAGTATAGCATATTGATCACAACAGATTCACATCCAGTGCAGCAAGTCTCCATTTATGACATGTGAGGTTTGAGCTGATATACATAACCAGCTATATCAGTCATCAATTACTAACCTTTATTTTAAATCCAGAACTATTTGTATAGATATTACAGTATCAAGCAATAACTCTTACGGCCAAATTAAAAAAAAAACTTTCTGTAATGATAAAGAATTGGTATAATAGTTCAAAACTATTATACCAATAGATTATGCTGTTTTCTGAATAAATGTACCAGAGAAAATATTATCTTTTCCCATGACTGTTATAAACTGCGTTGCTAGTGTTTAAAAGTTTTAGTCAAGATAGTCTCCAATTTTGGTTATTTAGCTCAGGTTCCTTCAGTAGTGGATGCTTCCAGATAAAGTTGTTGACCTGTTTCATGGTAAACTATGTAAAAGGTGGAATATCTTGGTTTATTCTTTGAGAGACCTTATGTGCATACAAATGGCAGCAGGTTATTTAGTCCTGCTTTGGGTAATAGTTAGTGATTAAACTTTGATGCAAAAAAGGAAAATAATTTCCTGTATTATGATGGACTTATTTGTTTATAAGTATAGATGTCTAGTATTAAAATCATTAATGAAAGATAAATAAAAAGTGATTTCATATAGTTAGAAAAACCTACTTATTTTAAAATAAATATGAGAAGGATGGACTTTGTGGAACGCCACGACAACTGGATAAGGAAAATAGACCTTGTATGTGCAAGGTAATATATATCTTGTGGAACATACGTACAAAGCCTAGTTTTCTCATCCACTAATTATTTTATAGTGATTTTTGTATAAATTTCTCTTCTTCTATATTTACCTCTTATATTTCCTCAGGAAGCTCTTGTTTTCTTACTGTTTCATGTAAAAAGTAAAGATTCCTCACATCTTATATTTTCCAGTCTTTGCATTTAATAATGGGAGGAGCCCCAGCAGGACCTGCTGGTACTGGTAAAACTGAGACTACCAAAGACTTAGGAAGAGCTTTGGGTATGATGGTGTATGTCTTCAACTGCTCAGAGCAAATGGATTACAAATCATGTGGCAATATCTACAAGGGGTTATCTCAAACAGGGGCTTGGGGCTGCTTTGATGAGTTCAATCGCATCTCTGTGGAAGTGCTGTCAGTTGTGGCTGTGCAAGTTAAATGTATCCAGGTAAGTGTTTAACATCTTACGTTCTTACAAAATGATTGCACTATTCCTTTCCATGTTTCTATTTATGTTAGATAACAGCATCTTCCAATTATATTAATCAACCACCCTTTCCTCTTCATATTTTTCCATTCATTCTTCATCTATCTGTTATCTTCTTTTCTTGTTCAATTTACTCTTAAAATTATTTAAGTTTTTCTTAGAATAAATATGGTTCCAGTCCATATATTCTCTTATTCCCCAATAAAATTCAATTCTTATAGTTATAATTATATTTGGCTTAAATATACTTCTAATTTGGTTAACTTCCACCAAAGTGGGTTGTTAGTAAGTCTAGTTGAATCTTTCTTTTTAGTTTTGCCTTATTTTTCATTCCATCAGTCTCTGGATTTCACTGCACGGTTAGGTTAAATGTGACAACAGTTTTCCTAGATTTCAGCATGCATCTTTTGGTCAAAACTGTTTTGTCAAGACTAAATTGAAAATGAACTGAAATGCTAAATAAAACGCTACTTTAACATATGGTCATATTTATCTCCTGATATAATAAACCTTTTTGGTTTTATTATCTTTCACATGGAATTATTTTTTCCTAACAGGATGCCATTCGATATAAAAAGAAGACATTCAACTTTATGGGTGAGATTATTAAACTGATACCGTCAGTGGGAATATTCATTACTATGAATCCAGGATATGCTGGCCGAACTGAGCTTCCTGAGAATTTGAAGGCATTATTCAGGTAATCTTGAGTGAAATAGAATAGCTCATCTATAGTGGAGGTTTCATTTGTAAAACTTCTATAAAAGTAGGTATTGTGAGAGAGGGAAAGAATTTGGGTAATAGGATGTGATATATTTCTTTCTGATTTTATCAAAGTTTCCCTATATCTGAGAGGCTTACATCATGCAATTCATTAATTTCTTTTTTTACTGATCTCTTTACATCCTTTGTATCATCCATAATTTTATCTGCCTGCCAGTTAAATTTTCACTCTTAATTTTCAGTAGTCATTTTTGATATATGATAATTCATAAAGTAATGGAGTAGAGTTGTAGTTCTTTTATTAGTTTTCTAAAGACTAAAGAAGCTAAGGATTCTTAGGGTTCCAACTTTTATATTTATATGATTTTATTTGCTATGACTGATCTTTGTGAGGGGTTTGATTATGAATTCATGCAGAGTTATTGGATGTTTAGGAAATAAATTTGTATAGTTCAAAATTATTATCAGTCTCAATGTCTTTTAAGAGGGATTCTACAATATTCTAAGTACAAACTTTAAATATGCAACCGGCAATGTCAAAATTTTATTGTAAAAATCTTGGAATTTGAATGAGCTGAAGTGAATGTAGAAAAATATGTTAAGTGGTAAATCATAGTGTAGGTATGCAGTCATTTAGAGAAGATGTGAAATTAAATGTCTGTCTTTCCATTTACAATTTCTAAATCCAATTTTATTAATTTTATCCATATTTATAACAGCTTGGTTATGTGTTAAACTTCACTTTCAGACCTTGTGCCATGGTTGTGCCAGATTTTGAACTAATCTGTGAGATTATGCTGGTTGCTGAAGGATTTCAGGAGGCTAAATTGCTGGCAAGGAAATTCATCACATTATATACTCTGTGCAGGGAGTTACTTTCAAAACAAGACCACTATGATTGGGGATTGAGAGCAATTAAGTCTGTCTTAGTTGTTGCCGGCTCATTGAAGGTTAGTGTTTATTTGTTTCTTTCCCCATGTAAATTATCATGACTACCAAATTACAAAAGTTACTTGACATTCAACTCACCTGTACCTCTTAATTTTGTTTGTACAGGAGCCATTTATTGAATTTCCTATCTTTAAGCTTTATCTTTTCTTGGAGTAGTTCCAAACTAAAATTAAACATATTGTTATTCTTGTGGAGCATTGCTACTCAAAAATAATTGTGAAAAGTTATTCTTGGTGACAGCTGGCCATTGCTTGAAACTTTTTGGAAGCCTTATGTATGTTAGGAGAGATTTTGCATATGGCTGAGCTGATTATTTTAAACTAAATAATATTTTTAATGATAAATTATTCTAACAAATTTATGTATGAAACTGTTTTAGAAGATTTTATTACATATTTTAATGAACTCTCTAATAACCTAACCTGGCTATAGTGACTATCTGTCTGATCACTTTTGGATGAAGTTATCACCTTTGTAAACTTTTACTTTTTATAGTAATACTCAAACGATGTTATAATTTCTTTGTTAGCGTGGTGATAGAGGGAGACCAGAGGAACAGGTTCTAATGCGTGCTCTGAGAGATTTTAATGTACCTAAAATAGTCACTGACGATATGTCAGTGTTTATGGGACTTATAGGAGATCTGTTTCCAGCTCTTGAAGTACCTCGCAAACGTGATTATGATTTTGAAGGAATGGTGAAACAAGCTGCTTTGGATTTACATCTTCAGCCTGAGGAAAACTTCATACTAAAGGTAATGGTTTTAATTCATCAATATATTTTCCTTAAATTTTCTGTAAGGAATTGATTCTACTCTGAATGGTTTGAGAATCTATAATTAAAATTTTATAATTCAATTGGTATTCATACATTTGTGTAAATTTGAATTTTAAAAGGAACAGAGAATCTTATGCGATTTCAAGAGGAAGGTTATTTAATAAAATAAAAGCTTATGTCACAAATTGTGATGAACTTCTTAGATTCATCTCATTTTTTATGGCCTGAATGGTCCCAAAGCTATAGATAAAAATATCAGCAATAACTTATTTTTAATTAGCGAATATATGTATATTTATTTCAGGTGGTACAACTAGAAGAACTTTTGGAAGTTCGCCATTCAGTATTTATTGTGGGTAATGCAGGCACTGGAAAAACTCAAGTTTGGAAAACTCTATTCAGAACTTATCAAAACATGAAGCGTAAACCACATTACAATGACCTCAATCCCAAGGCTGTTACAAATGATGAATTATTTGGTATTATTAACCCAGCAACAAGGGAGTGGAAAGATGGTATGTATCATATTTATGTTTTATAAAATTTCATAGGCATGTTTTTCTACAATGTGAGGAAATATCAAACTACCATTTTTGATGGCTTTTATGAGGTATAACATTATGATCTATTCTTGAAAAAAGTTTACTATGCTTCGAAATACCATTTTTAGCTCAGTCTGCCTCAAGCAGTGGGAATTCTCTTGCTGAATCTGCTAACCATATTCAATGGGTGAATGCCTTTGTTTAAGAATTTCAAGCAGTCTAATTAGTGTTATGGAGTGCCTTCTAATTTGAAGTTAAGATGCTTTAATAAAGTTAGCACCTCTCCTTATTAAAACCTTTAAAAATTAGTAATTCAGTTCAGAATCAAGGCAAAATATAATTCGAATGTACTGCTGGGTAATACTTCAATTCTGGTAGCCTATTAAATATCTCAGCAATTTTACTATTTTTGATACATTGACTTCTAATATGGTGCATATGTTACACCCCAAACGTGTAATTGCCCATTTCATGAATTGGGCAATTACACGTTTGGGGTGACAGGAACCCTACCTACCCTACTCAACCCATCGGCACTGCATATATTTAATTAATTAATCTCCGCTACAAATTGTGAAATATACGCGGTGCCAATGGGTTGAGTAGGGTAGGTAGGATTCTTTTCACCCCAAACATGTAATTGCCCAATTCATGAAACGGGCAATTACACGTTTGGGGTGTAACACATACAGCAAATAAATTCCAGTTGGTATTATTTTTCATTTGGAAGGTATCTATTTCTTTCCCTTTGTTTCTTTATATTTTGCAAATCTTATTTTGTATTTAGCCACAATACAAATATTTTCAGAAATTGTCTACTATAGCAGATTTATTATTTACAGGGAACTTCTTTGATATTGGCAAACCTAATATTTTCCCTATATTGCTCTCAGCTCACCATCAGGAAGTCTTAACTTATTCTTGATGAAATTCTCACAGTTAACAGGTTTAATGTGGAGGACCACTCGAGCGACCCTCAGGGTTCCAACTGCTGGTGCACGGCCGCTTGAGTGTTCCCTTTCCTGCATCGGTTTTATTGCAGGAAGAGGTAGCAAGCCATATGCTGGGATCCTCATATCCTTTAGCCATCAGTTGAAGTTTAGCATTGCTTTTAGTTAGTTTGTTTTGCAATGTTCAAAAATCTGTCCACAATGAAAGGGTTAATATAGGTCAATGTGATGCATACTTCTCCATGAATATTTTCTAGAGTATTCATTCATCAACATCATTTAATTTATGAAAGGAATTATCTCTCCCTTGCAATGAATGTTGAATTCTTCCTGGAAATTACTTATGAATTGAAATATCTTTTCTCGCTTATTTAATTCAGATTAGTGCTCTAAACGATAATCCTTATCTCTCATATTAGGTTTATTTTCTGCAACAATGCGAGATCAAGCCAATATGACTGGTGATGGACCAAGATGGATTGTTCTTGATGGAGATATTGATCCAATGTGGATAGAGTCTCTGAATACAGTCATGGACGATAACAAGGTATGAGAGATACTGATTGAAACATTAAGTAGATTCTTGGCTATTAATGTTATTAACATTTTAATTATTAATTAAATATCCAGACAATCAATCATCAGTTAATCCAGAATTTGCATTAACATTATCTTAGTAGTTTATGATTTAGTTCAGTAGACTGACTATTCAATGCATGATTTTGCTTTGCATCATGCATTATAACATACTCAGTAATACTCATTCAATAGTATGCAAATTCCAGCCATAATTAGTTTGATTCTTGTATATATACCACTACCTGTTGAAAGTTGTTTTTGCACATTTTACGTTTATCACACTATTTATCTGCACATTTTTCAGTTTTGTTCAATAATTTAATATTTTTCCCTGATTTTTTACATGTGCTAAATGTTTGCTCATCATACTTATATTTCATAATTTGTTAGAAATCATAACCTCTTTTTTGATAATAGGTATTGACATTGGCTAGCAATGAACGTATTGCTCTCTCTCCTAACATGAGATTACTGTTTGAAATTGCAAGTTTGCGTACAGCTACCCCTGCAACTGTTTCCCGAGCAGGCATTCTTTATATGAACCCTCAAGATCTTGGTTGGAATCCGTAAGTATACATATGATTATCAAGATCTTCAGCATCTCATTGTGTTGTAATGTCAACCCAATACTGTCTCTCTGTCCATTTTCAGGTATGTAACTTCCTGGATTGAAAAAAGGGATGTACAGTCTGAAAAGGCTAATCTTGTCATTTTATTTGACAAATATATTCCTCCTTGCTTGGAGATGCTCAGAGGTGGGCGGATTAGAAAGGTACCACAAATCCTGCATCATAATTCAATTAAATGAAATAAATAATAAATATTATTAATTAAAATTAATTTCTTAGCCATAATTGGCATTTATTTTCTAATCTATTGTTTTATTATCCTTCTAAAAATACCATATACAAGTTTTGTGAGAACAAATTTTAATGATGGATTTTATAAGAAGGTACACACCTGGCCAAAATTAACGCACCACCGGCCGTTAGGATCGCTAGGGAGGTGCTGCGATAATTTTGGCCAGGACTATACAATAGTATAGGTAGGTTGTACCACCTGGGGAGAGAGGTCCTTAACTAAGCCTTTATTTCATTTTTATTTCTTCAATTTAAAAGTTCAACTATTTCACAAGTATCATGTATATTAAATGAGGATGGTTCATGATATCCAAGCTTCAGTTTCTTAGTTAACCCAAAGAAAATGAGAATTCTAAAATATTACAGAATAGTATGAATTTTTGATGGTAAACTGTTGATATACATGGCAGTCAAAGTTTATTTTTTTTTCTAGATCACTGAAGTCACTGAAATTTCCCATGTTCAAATGCTGTGCCACTTGCTTGACTGCCTTCTTACATCACAAAATACTCCTCCTGATTCTCCAAAAGAGTGGTATGAAACTTATTTTGTTTTTGCTTGTGTTTGGGCTTTTGGAGCAGCTACCTTTCAGGATCAGGTAAATATTCTTCCATTTAAATTAGCTCATCTATTTTACTTAGCTGTATCTCATAGTCTAATGGGCCCTTTTAATTTTACAGTTAGTTGATTATAGAGTGGAATTTAGTAAATGGTGGTGCAATGAGTTTAAATCGGTGAGATTTCCGGGTCAAGGTACTGTTTTTGACTATTTCATTGATCATGCATCAAAACGATTTCTTCCATGGACCGAGAAGATTGCAAATTTTGAGCTGGATACAGATGTACCATTACAGGTATCATTTAATTATTTTTGATTCACCTGTTTAATTACTTGAATGAGTCTGTTACTTAGAGAAGAGTAATCTTTCAATTTTCTTTTATTAAAGGCCAGTTTAGTCCCAACATCAGAGACAACTCGTCTGAGATATTTTATGGATATGTTGATGGAAAAGTGTCAACCAATCATGTTAGTTGGATCTGCTGGATGTGGGAAATCAGTTATTGTTAATGAAAGGCTGAACTCTTTGTCAGAAAATTACATGGTTACTAACATCCCTTTCAACTTTTATACTACATCTGGTAATCTTTTTTATGTCTACAGGAAATTGCATTGATTGTTTTATAAGGATTTTATCTTCCTGTTTTTCAGAATTTTATGTTTGATGGTAAATTTTCTTCAGTTGTTATTTGAGATTTCTCTTAATATAACAGTCATCTAATATAAGCAAAGAATTATACTATCTAAAAATGTACTACAATAAACAACAGCTGTTGTTCCTAATAGTTAACTAATAAAAAGTCTGTTAACATATTTCATTCAAATTTGCATTTTTCACGGCAGCAATTATCTTGAATATAAAAATAGTTGATCTTTAAAAAACTTACTTATGATTTTGATGTGGGATGTTTAAGATTATATTTGACTAAATTCCAACTTGTTTCTAACTTTAATCATCTAATATATTCTAACATACTTAATTTAATTTCACTAGCTGGTACTAATTAAAGTTTTTTTTCTGCTAAGCTGCTATTGCCTTAAATGGTGTCATTGGTCATTTAAATGGCTAAAAAATTCATTTCTTTTAATTTAATCTCCTTGAATTCTTTTAATTATGAACTAATTTTATTCAATCTCAATGTAGTAAGTTTGTATTAAATATATGTCTTGTTTAAGCTTCTCTAAATGAGATGGATTAATTTCCAGAAATGCTGCAAAAAATGCTTGAAAAGCCATTGGAGAAAAAAGCAGGAAGAAATTATGCACCTCCAGGGAGTAAACATATGGTTTATTTCATAGATGATATGAACATGCCTGAGGTGAGAATCAGGAATGTAATCAATGTTGAGAATCAATTGTAAGATACCAATTAATGGCAGATTACAAGGGTAGACATTGGTAGGAAAATTATTAAAAATAATAGTAGAAACATCGAACCGTAATTAGAGAGTTTTTTATTTTTTCTCATTTTTCTATTATACATTTTCATTATACATCAATAATTAATTTTGTAATTAAAATTAAATTCTGCCCTTCAGTAGTTCTTAGTCTTCCTTAAGAATTTTCTTGACTTTGTATCAATCACTTCACCACATATTCCTACAGCTACTTTGTTTTTCTAAATTTTGCATGTTATAGGTAATGTTTTTAATTCTGTATCTACTTTAAAAATTGATATGCTGAAGCGTGACTTCGTGGAATGGAATAGACATTTCAAAAAATGAAAAAACTTGGGTTGAATAAATCTCTGTGGAAGACACCAAGTTTTTTCATTTTTTGAAATCTGCATCTACTTCACTGAGTCATTCATAATGAGATAAAACTATAATTTTTTAATCAAGTAATTTAAATTGTTTTATATCTGCACAGGTTGATAGCTATGGAACTGTCCAACCTCATACATTGATCAGACAGCATCTGGACTATGGTCATTGGTATGACAGAAATAAGTTGACTCTTAAGGACATCCATAACATACAATATGTTTCATGTATGAATCCAACTGCTGGAAGCTTTACTATAAATCCACGCCTTCTGCGACATTTTATTGTATTTGGGCTTAGGTATGTGAGATTGTGTTACTATTATAGATATTGGTATTGCTTAAATAATTGATTTGAAATTTTTCTTAACAAATAGACAATTTCCAGCTTTCCAGGATCTGAAGCCCTTACCCACATTTACTCTTCAATTTTGAATCAGCACTTGAACAATCCAGTGCATAAATTTGGTCCTTCCGTGCTGAAAATCACCGAGAAGATTGTTAATTCCTCTTTGGTTCTTCATCAGCGAGTGGCTCAAGTATTTCTACCCACTGCTGTAAAGTTCCATTACATCTTTAACCTGAGGGACCTGACCAATGTTTATGTGGTAAATTTCAATATCTTAATTTCAATATGGAAGAAGGTTCTAAATAGGGTTTAAGATGGTGCTGTTTTTTTGACATTTTATTTCTCTAAGGTCAAAGTACACTAAATATGTTAATTGGATATACAGTATACTCCTGTTTATCCGAAATGATAGGGACGGCGGCCGTTTCAGATAACGAAAATTTCGGATAAACCGAAGTCCTGCGTGAAACACCCCGAATTGTGTCAATATGATAGTAAAACGTGCATACATAGAATTCTGCATGCATGTTTTTGACTGAAAAATTTATATGAAGAGGTGTCACGAGCAAATAAGTAATGGGTCGCGATGGTATTCGGTGGGTGGGGGTGGGGTAGGTGCATTCGGAAAAGTTTGTTACGATAAATGGGAGTTACACATCAAAGGATCGTCTACAACCACAAAAATATAATCCGTGTACTGTTCACTTTCAAGTATGGAAAAGATTTTTTGCATTATTAAGTTTCCAGAAATTGAGTTCATCTTAGATGAATGATTTAAAATGCATTGTCATGAAGCATGTATGTCAGAGATATGTTAATTTAACCATAATGTTTCAAGCTATTCAGTATTCCCACTCTATCACCCCATCACCCATGTTTGTTCTATCACAAGTCTGTCTGACCAGATTGATACCATGGAAAATAGCACATATGATTGTAGCTCATAAAACTATTTGGGATGTAATTCATTATTTTTGTTTCAAAAGCCATCCAACTACCAAGTGTCATTGAACTTTTTAATGTTTAAACTTGGCATTCTCTTTGTGAGTAATGAAGACATTTTTTACATGGAAGGGAACAATAATTCTTGCTACATTTGAAAGTAAAATATGTACTGTGGTGCAACATTTTCAGAGCTGGTTTTCAGTGAATAATATGCTGTAAAAACATTAATGAATTTTAAATTGTAATATTCATATTTTGGGCATTTTTTGTGGAAAATTTTGGCTAACTATGATTTTTTTATCTGTATATTTTTAGTATTGTTGTCTTACTTTATGGCTATAGTGCTGAGCAAAATTTTCGACGTCCATTAACTTATGATTGTAAAGCTAGATTATGGCTGTTAGCTATTACTTTTATACTTTCTCTTGAAAGGGATTGCTGTTCAGTTCTGCAGAATGCCTTACAAGTCCAGAGGATCTTGTAAGGCTGTGGATGCATGAGAGTCAGAGAATATATGCAGATAAACTTGTAGACGATAAAGACCTTGATACTTTCAACAAATTATTAAATGAAATTGTAAAGAAGAATTTTGAGGTAAGGAAGAGGAACATTTTCCTAATTATTTTTCCCATGTTAATGTTTAATTAACTTGAAGACAATAATGTTTAAGTTTTCTTCTGAAAGCTGAAAATTTGTAAGATGTATACATATAAATTACAGTAGAACCTCAATTTTACGAAGTTGAAGGGACCCAAAAATTTGTGCTTTGTAAAATTCGGGCTTTGTAAATTTGAGGTTTTCTTTTAAGCAATCGAAATCTCTACAATACCAATTCAGTTTCAGTAACACAGTGCATAAAGTTAAAGGGGATTGAAAGGAAGGAATTATTTCAATAAAATGAATTACACATCCAGTTTAATGTTTAATACAACAGAAAAAATTCTAAACTTTTTTCTTTTTAAAATAATCATCAATTTTTTTTTGTTTTTTGGAAGTTTCAATGAAATATGAGGTTATTTTCTCTATACTTGTAAGGTAATTATTAAATGAATCAGGTACACCATCAGTAAACATCTGAAAATTATGAAGCACTTTTATAGAGTGTCTTAATTCATCCCTTGTAGGGGGGGAAGGTGCTTCTGGGTCATCTTCATAGCTTGTAGAAGAGCTATCTAAATTCACTTCATCCTTATCTTCTTTGTCTTCACTAAAATCATTGCAGTTATGCGTTATAACATGAGAGTCACACTTGACATATGACTCAGCATGAGAGTATGCATCTGGGATGTACTGATTTAGTTGTGCCATTTCTTTACTAAGGAGGTCCTGTAGTGTGGGAACCTCCACTAACTCCTCTGTCTCTATAATTGACGTGTCACCAAAACCAGCAGATCTCCAACAGTTGGAAATAGTGTTTGCAGTGACACTGTCCCATGCTCTGGCAATTCCTCGCACAGCATGGATCAATGTCCATGGAGGCACATCAGAGGCTTGATCATCAACAAATGTATGCGTACTAAAGCTCTGCTTGCAGAAAGCTAAACTATGCAGGTATAAACTTGTCAAATAATTATGAGGATGAAATCAAACTAATTTCTGTTACACATAAGAGTCACAAGCTCATTCAGGAAGAAAACAATAGATATCACATGCAATTCTCTGAGTGCACTATAGTAGTAGTAGTTCGTTAAAAGCGCTTAGGTCATTTTGCCCTAGTCCTTCCACCAGGATTTGAAATCAGAACTGATTCCTCATGAGACACGAGCGTTACTCACATGGCTCTCCAGGAGCCAATGCGCAGTAGGTATATTTGCATCAAATGGAAAAGATTTAAAAATTAGACTACGATTATACTGAATCCCTTTATAGCATAGAACTTATTTCAAGGCCTAGGAGACTCACTTAAGTCACAGTGAATGAAACTCACAGCCATGAATTCCGAGAAACTAGCTCGTAAATATTATAAGTATAAATATTATAAATAAGTAAGCTCCCTCTTTCTATATGCGTTCTACTACGCTGACGTTTAACGGTGATTTTCGAGAACTACTTACTCGCGGGTACTTTAAACGATCTTGTCGCGTCCCAAATTCTTACCTAACGACAAAAACGCTATCAATTAATAAATTACGTACTGAAAATGGATCAAAATTCAATTAATAGTGACGTATTACTACAAATTTAGTATTCTTTAATTAAACTAATTTCCATGACAGCTGCAACGAAGAACTTCCACAAGAATGCTACTATCAAGTAAAAGGTTTACCAAAGTTCTGTGATGCGGTTGCGGCGGCTATCATATTGCTAATATTAATTAATTCCTGAGAAAATATGGAGGTCGCAAAGGATTTATATATATATATATATATATATATATATATATATCTATTATATATAGATGCTTCTCCGGATTCATTCATATATATAGATAGGTATATAGATAGGTATATAGATAGATAGGATACAAATTCACAGCCTAAACCACAAGCGTGATTGAGTTCAAATTTTTACTGCGTATTGGCCATAACAATTAACCGCCAGAAAAATTGTGATTTCGATCCTCAGTGTCATGGGTTCGATTCCAAGGGGCCCCAAAGTCCCGATTTTTCCCGTTTAAATGCATTGCTTAGATTTTCGGGAATTTTTAAAAAATACTTCCCGGATAGGTAGAGAATCGAAACTCTAGGAGCCTTTATATATGGTCATGATCTATCGAAAACATAAATGAGTTTTACGGAAAATATCCTGGGTTCGATGCTAGGTCGAAGCAAAAATCCGCCGTTTAAAACGCATTGTGGCGATTTTTAAGATTTTTTTTGGACCTTTTCCCGATGGCATGGAAACTTGAAATTCAGCATGTAGTTAGAAGTCATGAAAATAATTTATAATATAATTTTTGATATTCGCTGATGGTCATTGGTTCGATCCCAGAGGGCAATTTACATTCCTCAATGCATTTCTTACGGAGATAACGGAAACAAACTTTAGGTACTTCCCGGTATGATATCGACTTTAAACTTTGCATAAAATAAGATTAAGTTCTTACAAATCAAACTGTGCATTTACAGCTACCAATGTTTCCTAGGTTCGACACCAGGCGTCTTTTCTATCAGTAACTGATCCGATTTTTAATAATTATTTTGAACCATTTCCCTTTAAAATTAAAACTTGAAATTCGGTACATGGATAGAAATAATAGTTAAATTTTGAATACATGTTTTAGATTTCCTAGATCGTCCTTGGTTCGAATCCAGAGAGCCATTTACATTCATAAAAAGTAGAACGTCTTTTGAGGATTTGTAGCCAATATTTCTGCTTGAATTTTCACACACAGTTAGAGGAGGTGATCTTCTATTGTGCTGCATAGTAAGTTCACAGGAAGACCCGGATTCGATGCCAGAAGATGAAATTGCAGCGAATTTTAAGAATATTTTCAATCCACTATTTTTCTTTGAGGACCGTCCCGATATGATGCCAGTATGAAATTAGTATTGCCGATCTGCTTGCAGTATGCAAGCTACATTTTACTCGTATATATATATATATATATATATATATATATATATATATATATTTGCGACCTTAGCGACGACGAGTAGGTATTTTTTAAACACAAAATGATAGAAAAGAAATAGAACTTACCAAGCGTCCGAAGATAGTGCTGGACGAGAAATCTTCGGTAGTGGACTTTAAAGCTGTTAATTATTCCCATGTCCAGCGGTTGCATCTTACTGGTGCTATTTGGACTCAGATAAAGTACTTTGACGTTTGGTAGCACTAGTCCGCTTATTTTATGAACTGGGGCATTATCTACAAGAAGTAGTAAATTGCGATTCTCGCATGCGCTCTTCCTCTGCAAGAAGATAATTTGCTTCTGAAAAATGTCCGTCGTCATCCATGCTTTTTTATTACTTTCATACAACACAGGCAAATTTTTCACGTTCTTGAAGCAACGCGGAGCTCTTGATTTTGCAATCACAACTGGTTTCAACTTTTCAGATCCATCTTGGTTACATATCAGCATTACTGTAACCCTATCCTTAGATTTTTTACCTCCGCGACATTTTTCGCCACGGGTCCCGAGGGTGGAGTCAGGTAATGCCTTAAAAAACAAACCTGTTTCATCCAGGTTGAATATATCTCGAGGGGAATATTTAGACACAATGTCATCGTTTATTTCATGCCACTGCTCAACGTCTTTTGTGTTGACGCTACCTTCTTCTCCACAGATTTTCATCGAAGTGATTCCGTATCTTTTCTTGAATCTATCAAGCCACCCATTTGAGGCTTTAAAGTTGTCGCACTTCAGTTTAAGAGCCAAAACCTGAGCCTTCTCCTTCAGAATTGGTTCACTTACAGGCAATTTGCACGCACGACACTTCAAAAAAAATTATACAGCTGCCTATCAAGTTGATCAAATTGTGACGATGAGACGTACTTTGTTTTTAATGATGTTGTTGTGTGACTTAAAATTTTTTCACTCGAATTGATGATTGCTGCCAATGTAGATAAAGATATGCCATACTTCCTAGCAATTTCTGTTTTTGTGTGCCCGCGATCACGTACTTCCTTGATAATTGACCTTTTGGTGACCAAACTCAGGGACTTCCTCTTTTTCTTGGTCAGCGATGTTTTATCCATTATTTTACTAATAGGCACACGGGATATCCAAACACAGGCCACCTCGCCCAGAGAGTGATTCTGACTGAACGCGCACGACTTTTCCTCGCTTGGAGACCAACATTTTTCAGGGTGTCCACCATCCAACCATTATTTTTCAATCTTTTACTAACCAGTTAAAATCCGAAATCCCTGCAGCAGCATTAAAAATTTTAAGTTGTCGCACTCCAGGAACGGATCTAGAGAAAAATTTCGGGGGGGGGTCCGATTAAAAAATTTAAAAATAAAAAACATTTCGGCTTTCACAAAACGTGACGTTAGAATTGTGTTAGACAAATTCGAATATTTTAGCTAGTGATTGCTTATTAAATTATTTGTTTATTTGCGTTATTTGAGTTTCATTTTCGAAAAATAGGCAGAAGTGATATTTCGGGGGGGGTCCGGACCCCCAGGACCACCCCCCTGGATCCGTCCCTGTCGCACTCCAATTTAGCAGCCAAGACCTGAGCCAAAAACTCCCCAAGTCAAAAACAAATTCTTATCATGCTCTATTCTCTCAATCTTTCGTCTAAATAGAAACCATATACTCCTGGAAACTGCTGATCTATACGATCCCACGTCGCAGATTCGCGATATTACCAGAAGGCTTGATGAAGAAAGAAAGAAGAGCACGGCTACGTCTTATAAGCTATCATTTTTCGCGAAAACTGTAATCAAAATGTTTGTATCCCACGAAATTTTCACATTTTCCCATCTAAAATATATGGGATGAGGGTCTTCCCAAGATAGACGATCCTGGATTCAGCTGCTCCTGTTTACGGCGATCGTCCTCCCATTGTATTGAGCTCAGTGCGACAAAAGAATTTCAAATACTTCGTAAAACCGGGGTTCATTCACTCCTAGGGACCGGCATCTCACTTCGTAAAACATGAAATCGAGGTTTTACGTAAAACCGAGGTCATTTTACATGTACAAAGATCGGGACCGACGGAATGATTCGTAAAACAGTGTCACTTCGTAAAATCGAGGTTCGTAAAAACGGGGTTCTACTGTATATCTATTGCAAATCCATATATTAATAACATCAATGAGAAATGATGACTAATAATATGAATTAACCAATATTTCAGGATTTAGATGAATCAGCTTTGAAAAGCCTTAGGATATTCTGTCATTTTTCACAAGGGCTAGGTGAGAGTAAATATTTACCAATAAATTCTTGGGAACATTTAAACAAGCTATTGACAGAAGCTTTATCTGTTTATAATGAGTTGATTGGAACTATGAATCTTGTTCTATTTGAGGATGCCATGATGCACATATGTAGGTAAGTGTGTGTTATGTCAATTGTCTTGTTATAATTACTCATGGTTCCATTTATCGCTTTTTAAGGGATAGGTTGTGAGACACTCCCAATATCTTCTAAGAATGCTTATTATTCTTATTCATTCATTTTATCTATCTATAACAAGAAATTCAGTTTATTTCTCAAATTCAAAATTTTTTGTTGTAAAAATGAACTATATAAATAACCTTTATTGCAGTTTTAAGCAAATAAGTGAGTGAAGTGATTATAAAATGTCTTCTTAACTGCAGTATTTACCATGGAGTTAAAATTTAGTCTAATTTCTTTATTTGTGATAGAACAGTGAATAACATTATTGGGATCATTTTATTTAAATACTTGCTATAAATTGTGATAAGGTTTTATGCATGCCAGTGGCAGATTCAGTGGGGGGGAAAGGGGGAAACTTTCCCCCCTAAATCCAAGAGAATATATTTTCCGAGGCCAATAATTTAATACTTATAAACCGAGTGTCGTCTATAGATGACGCGTGACATTTGTTGGAGTAATGTTGCCGCATGCTCTTGGCCCTTTACACGAGGCCATTCTGTGCTGCTTCCAAGTCGCGCCACTCATAGCTGAACATTGTTTCAAATGGAGGATTTCACACAAGTAGCGGGCACAAAATCAGATGTGCCGCTGGATGCGGCTGTAGCCACCATTCAGTCGCATGCGGTGGGGATGCCGACCGTGAGACAACATTGTAACGCCTAGTTGTAAGGAAGAAACTGACAATGTTTGAAATCGGCAACTGCCTCGAAATTCTACTTTGTCTACTCCTCTTCTCCCTCGAACGACTAAAGTTCCCCCCCCCACTCGCTATGGCCCTTTGTGGAAGTTCCCCCCCAAAATTTACGCCTGGATCCGCCCCTGATGCATACTCTTAGGAAGGAGATAAAGTCTCAAACCTATTTTCTGAATTTCTGTGTATGACTTTGTGGAAGGTAACTTTCAATATCAATCCTAGCTTTGTGTATACTAGTTATTTATTTTAAGGCCAAAAGGAAGGATAACTAAACTTCCTTAAAAAATACCTCCTTGCCTTATAATTTACTCGTTTTGTTTACCAGTCATATCTTTATGTAACTGAAATATGTCTCATTCTCTAAAAACAGAATAAGCAGAATTTTGGAATCTCCTAGAGGTAATGCTCTTCTAGTGGGAGTTGGAGGAAGTGGAAAGCAATCTCTGTCTCGGTTATCAGCTTCAATATCCAATTTGGATGTCAATCAAGTTCAACTGCGAAAAGGATACTCTGCCTCTGATCTCAAGGTAACTGACGTGGGTTGCCTTAATGAGCTGAGTCATAATAAAGAAGCTTATTTTTTGAGTATATAATTTAGTTTAATTTGAATTCAGTAGCTCCACTTGTATAATTAGAAAATATGGTTTCATAGGAACCTTTCTTAGACTTCTGTATTAGGGTTGTTTTTCTCCATAAAGTTGAAATTTTGGCTAAAAATTCTGCAGGACAGATAGTCCAGAAGGTGCCTGCAGAGTCCACGGTGGAAATGTTGACATAAAAGTAAAGCTATGCAGTGTGAAGCCTAAGAAATATTCCTATTACCTATTGTTTATGAAAAAAACCATTTACTGTGTTTTTTATCAATTTACTTTGATACTTATCATGCAAAATTCGCTAACTGCTAATTGCCCATCACTTTTATAAATATTTCTATATATTTCTTTATATGTTATGCCCCAATCATATAATATTAGAGATCAAAATGTTCCTCTCTGACTATATATTTTTTAACTAATTAGAAATAGATTTTATTATACTTTTAGCATAGTAAAATTCATAATCTATCCCTGATCCTTCAAACTGCAGTGAAAGGTTAGTAATCAGTTTTGCTAGTTTTGGCAACATTCTTGTAAATGCTGACAGAATGCACTTTTTCGCATTGTTGTAATGATTTTTTCCTCAATTTAACACCACCCATTGAAGCATACATTCACTAACCACAATATGTATTCCATGGCCAGTCTTCGTATTTGCAAAATTGGGGATTATGAAATTTCGATGATTGAAATTTATATTTATTCAAGATAAGATTATTGTTCCAGGATGACCTTGCTGCCATGTACTTACGAGTAGGATTGAAAAATGTCGGAACCATGTTCCTCATGAGTGATGCTCAAGTGGAGGAGGAAAAGTTTCTGGTTCTTATAAATGATATGCTTGCATCTGGAGAGGTAGCAGATCTGTTCTCTGATGATGAAGTTGAGAATATAATTGGGAGCATCAGAAATGAGGTGACAATGAGGAAGACTCTTATTTTCATTAGCTATTGATGAATGGAAAGAGTAACTTTAAGCTTAAGTTATTATAAGTTTTACACAGAGCTCTTCTAGTATTATTGGCTAAACACTTTCTATGACTTTTTTCTCTACTGTTTGATGTTGAAAAGATTTTGCCATGGTTGATTTTAGAATTAATTGGCTTTGCCAATTAATATTACAATGTAGGCACAGATATTTTGATGCTATTTGTATATATACTTTTTTAAAGGTGATTTAATGGAATCCTAGAGTTTAAGAGTTCCTAGGAAAATAGTAATTAGAATCACTAAGAATAAATTGCAGTGTAATTCAAAAAATTCTTTCTTGGTCATAAATCTTCTAAATGATGTAGTTCAAATAAATGTTCTATCAAACTGATGTGGATTTTATGAAATTAATTTATGTGAAATCTGATGGAAATATCTCAAAGCCAAGAATCAAGATCTCAGCATTTACATAAAAAGTCATCAACATTTGATGCAAATCCAGGAGTTATTTAGCAAGGGAGAGTCATGTACAGTTTAAATTGGAATGGAATATTGAATTGATTAATTGATTCTTACATTACTACCTTATGCATCCAAATAACTTGATTCAAATTCTTATAGTATATCAATATGAAAATTTATTTTGAGTCTGTCTTTCATTTTTCTCAATCCATTTCTTCATTCATTAATTATAAGGTGATGCCAAGGAGTTTGGCAGCTAGGTTACCACCTCAGTTGCATCTTCAAAGGGCACCAAAGTGAATTTTAAAGAATAATTTTTGTCAATACTGATACTCTCATTAAACATGAAGTCTTTAAATTATTTAATTTATTTCAATCAAAATGATTCGGGGAATGAAATTAAAGGTTACGTCTTGTCTGTGGTGGCAACATACTCAGACATATTCCAGTGTATTAATGAATTAGCAGAGGATAGTACTGTAGCACTAAATAAATTTTAATTCTTAATAATTTCTGTATAAAAAGAAATATTATCTCCTTATAATAATTATTAAGCTCCTGGTTAGCCAAGTGGACAGCCAATTTGGCTTGGGAAAACATGGGCCCAGGTTTTATTCCTGGTGGATGCATACATGCAAAATGATCTAAGCTGTCAAAGCACTTATGACAAAATTACTACTATAAAAGGAATGTTATAAATGCAATTATTGGAAAGTTCCACAATAATGCAGCTTTTAATAAATTATTTCATGTTTTAGGTGAAGTCCTGTGGTATGATTGATACTAGAGAGAACTGCTGGAGATTCTTCATAGATCGGGTAAATGTTTGCTCATGAAGTTTTGATTTTCAGCATTCTTTTTGTAGAATGTGAATTCTGTTATATTCTATGGTGTATTTATAGGTTCGGAGACAAATGAAGGTTGTGCTGTGCTTTTCTCCCGTTGGCTCGACTCTTCGAGTGAGATCTCGTAAATTTCCTGCCTTAGTTAATGGCACAATCATAGATTGGTTTCATGAATGGCCACAGGAAGCTCTAATATCTGTCTCTGGACGATTTCTTCGGGATGTAGAAGTTCTCGAGGTAAGAGCAAATTATATTCTTTCTTTAATTATTGAGAAGCAGGAAATTAATATATAGGTTTTCGATTTTGTTACTATAATAGAATTGTTCTTGTTAAATGTGATTAAAAGTAAGATTCAAAATGAAAGGGAAGGAATATGACATGGCATGGATTAGAGACTTGTTACTATTTATCAATTTTTAATTGATTATCTATATTTGATGATTAAGAGATTTCAAAATGAAAATTTCTATTTAATTATATAAATGTATCATATATAGAAGGAATTTGATATAAGGTAGTAGATATATGATAGAAGATATATTATAGTCTACATAAAATTGTAGTAGATCTTCATTCTTCAAAATTGTTAACAATCATCTTTTAAAGCTTGACTTTGGTTTATTTATCTCATTTTCAATTTATCCCTTGGGTCATGACAGACATTTACCCTGAGGCAACCATCTTTAATTCCCTTTCTAGAATATATATGAAAATGAAATTCTTCATGTAATTTCTTTTAGGAAGGACTAATAGCATCTATATCCAGATTCATGGCCTATGCCCACAATTCTGTGAATGACATGTCCAAAACATATTTAGCCAATGAACGTCGATTTAATTACACTACCCCCAAATCCTTTCTGGAGATGATCAACCTCTATTCAAGCATGGTCACAAAGGAAACAGCAAAAAATCTAGCTCAAATCCATCGACTCGAGAATGGTTTAGAAAAATTGTGGAGTACTGCTGAGCAGGTAAGGATTTACGAAGTTAGTTAATTGATTGAATATTTGACAACTTTTACTGAATGAATTTCATTTGCAATGTTAAGGTGGAGGAGCTGAAGTTGAGACTAGCAGTACAGGAAAAAGTGGTCAAAGAGAAAAATGATGCAGCTGATTCCCTCATTAAAGTGGTTAGAATTGAAACAGAGAAGGTCTCTCAAGAAAAAGCTATCGGTAATTCAATATTAGCAGCTTGCTTTTACTGCCTTTGCACCATATAGAAATGAAATTTGCATGTATAAATTAATTTTTGTAATCACCCTTCGTTATCAGGCTTTTCATTCACTTCTACAAATAATGATACATTTCTAGTATTTCCATCCGCTATTGGTGGTCTTGTATTGATGTTTGGCAATTTATTCCAGTAGTCTTATATGCTATGAGTTATTTAAAAGTTTTAAGGTGGAGCATGTCATGGTTAATTATTTATCCTCCTGTACCTAAGGGCAACAAAAGTAGCCCTTTTTAGCGATGGTTCCAGCCTTTACTATGAAAATAAAAATAATATTGGATCTAATATCTATAAAAGAATAATGGATCTATAGTATTGCTGCGCCCAACGTAATTTCATGGAAATGCCGCGATCTATTATAAATACGCGACGCGGCCGTTACTAAGGACAATAATGGTCGCGAGAGAAAATAAATAAACAGTTCTGAGTTGTGTTTGTTGTTGAGCGTGTTGGTGGAGTAAAGCTTCTGTATTGATTACGATCGGGAATAAAGTGTTATTTTTCGGATTACGAGAGTTGAGTAAATTATCCCGAACCCCACGGCTCGTAACAATTTGGTGTCAGAAGTGGGATAATTATGCCGATTCTACCGAAAGATGATACTGATGCGGTTCGCACCAGGAGTCAACACCGCCAACATGAAGTGAACGAGGGGAGGTTTGGTGATTCTCCGGAACTCATCCGTCAGCAACAGCAGACGACGGATTCTACCAATTCTGACCCGTCTGGCGTGACATCGGCGATTGCACCGCAGGCTCCTGCTCCTGCATTCGACATATCTGCTCTAATGGAGATTCAAGAGCAGGCCCGCCGTCAGGAAGAGCAGGCCCACCGTCAGGAAGAACAGGCCCGACAGCTGCAGGAGCAGTTGAAGCTAGATAAGGAGGAGCAGGCCCGCCGTCAGGAGGAGCAGGCCCGCCGTCAGGAGGAACAAACTCTGCTCATGAAGGACATCCGACACGCTTTTGAGAATGATCTAACCTCTTTAAAGGAGGAAATACTGGAGGCGAAAAGCCGGATAGACAACACGGAGGCCCAAATAGCACTTGTAAAGAAAGATTTGGGATATTTGAAAGCTGGCGAAGGAATTGCTGCTCATTTTGTGACTGCATCTCCGGCGCGCGGATTCAAGGTGCCACCATTTGATGGAAGCTCTTCGTGGTCTGCATATCAAATTCAATTCGAAGCCGTCGTTGAAGCCAATGGATGGAGTGAAGCACAGGCTATGACGGCGCTCAAGCTAGGTCTCCGAGATCAAGCCCTAACGGTACTGGAGGCTCTGGGAAATAAGGCCACCTTTGACCAACTGCTGGAAGCATTGGAGTCTCGTTACGGCGACGCACACTTAGAGCATGTATGCCGCGCTCAGTTAAAGGATCGTACTCAGCGTAGTGGCGAGAATCTTCAACAGTGGGCACTAGAAATTGAAAGGCTGGTCCGGAAGGCGTACTACTCATCGCCGGAAATTATCGACAAGATTTTGATTCAAGCTTTCGTCGATGGAATACACGATCTGGAAGTGAGGGCTGCCGTAAGACTTGGACATCCCAAGACTTTGAGAGATGCTTTGGCCCACGCCCTCGAGGTGGAGGCAGTTCGTCGGGATCATCGAGCCTACCGCGTCAGGGAGGTGGTAGCAGCACTTAGCCGCGAAAGTCGACAAAGGTTTAGCCCGAGATGCTATGAATGTGGAGAAAAGGGTCACCTAAGGTCCAGTTGTCCTAAACGTAACACCAAGTGGGAGGATGGAGTCCAAGAAGAATGGATAGGTAGCAAAACTCCCCACCAGCAGCAGGGAAACGAATAAATGCCAGGACTGAGGGGCGGGTGCTGGCTGGTTTTGGAAAAGGCCCCAAGGTTTCGATCTCACAAGCTCACGATGGGAACAGCCTGATCATCGTCGGTGAAATTAATGGAACACCCTGCAAGTTGACATTGGATACTGGAGCTTCACGAACAGTCGTCAGTTCCCATGTTGCCAATCGTCTTCTTGGGGACTCTTTCCGGAACCGTGACCGAATTTTACTCCTAACAGCAACCGGTCAGCACATACCCGTCCATGGTGAGAGGCGAGTGGAAATGAAACTGGGTGAAAGGATCTTTAGGCATAATGTCATAGTGGCAAATATCGTCAATGATTGTATTCTGGGTTTGGATTTCATGAGAGAACACCATTGTGAGATCGATGTGAAACAAGGAATTTTGAAGTGTGGTACAGAAGAAATCTTCATGGAAGGTGGATCGTCAGGCAATGTCTACTGTCTTAAGAAAACAATCCTGCCTGCTAGATCGGAATCCATAATACCAGTTAATTTACCACGGGACCCTGGACGGAAGCAACGATGCATGATCTTAGAAAGAGTGGACACTGACAAACCATGGATGATGGCTCGAACTCTAGTGACGGGCACAAATACTTCAGCTGTCCGCATACTGAACCTGAGTAATGAAGAACACGTCATCAAAAAGGGAACGTTAATGGGTACTTGCCAAGAAGTAGCGTGGGTGCGAAGATGCGAAGCATCTACCAACGGCAGTAAACAAAATGGAAGCTTCGATGTGTCACCTTTTCTCGAAGACTGCCGCGAGCATCTGTCTGATAGAGAAGTTACATTGGCCAAGAAGACGCTGCTGCGTTATGCCGATATTTTCTCATCGAATAATGCTGATATTGGGAGGACTAATTTGGTTCAGCACAAAATAAATACGGGCTCTGAGTTACCGATACGCCAGCGTCCTAGAAGAGTACCAGTTGCGCGAGAAAAAGAAGTAGAGACCATGATTGAAGAAATGGTGAAGGACGGCGGGATAGAACCTTCATCCAGCCCTTGGTGTTCTCCTGTGGTACTCGTGAAGAAAAAGGACGGGACCATGCGTTTTTGTGTAGACTATCGCCGACTGAATCACATGACTAGAAAGGACAGCTATCCCCTACCTAGGATTGATGATACTCTGGATACGCTGACAGGGATGAAGTGGTTTACAACCCTGGACTTAAAAAGTGGCTATTGGCAAGTAGAAATAGACCCTGGAGACAAGGAGAAGACCGCCTTCTCTACAGGAAAGGGCCTATGGCAATTTAAGGTTATGCCATTTGGTTTGTGCAACGCACCTGCAACGTTTGAGAGACTGATGGAACGAGTACTTACTGGACTGGTTGGAGACGCTTGCCTTGTATATTTGGACGATATCATTATCATCGGACGCACATTTGAAAACCACCTTAAGAATCTGGATAGTGTGCTTGCAAAGATTCGTGCGGCTAACCTAAAATTGAGTCCGAAAAAGTGCTCATTCTTTAAACAGCAAGTGAGCTTTTTGGGGCACGTTGTTTCGTCAGAAGGAGTGCAGACTGATCCAGAGAAGATTGCTGCTGTCAAGGAATGGCCGATTCCAAAAGACAAGACAGAGATCAGAGCATTTTTGGGGTTGTGCTCCTATTACCGGCGATTTGTGAAGAACTTCGCTGACATTGCCAAGCCTTTGCACAAGCTTACCGAAGAAAAGCGAGTATTCTCCTGGGACAAGGACTGCGAAGTTGCTTTCCGGGAATTGAAGAAGCATCTATGCGACACTCCTATACTTGGGTTTCCGGACACCGAGAATGAGTTCATCGTAGACACAGACGCAAGTAATACTGGCATCGGCGGAGTATTGTCGCAGCGTAAAGGAGAGCATGAGGTTGTGATCGCTTATTTCAGCAAATCTTTATCGAAGGCGGAGAGGAACTACTGCGTCACAAGAAGGGAACTGCTTGCAGTAGTAAAGTCATTGCAACATTTCAGTAAATACCTGCTAGGACGCAAATTCCACCTTCGTACCGACCATGCTGCATTGAACTGGCTACTGCAGTTTAAGAACCCTGAGGGACAATTGGCTAGATGGATCGAGCAGCTACAAGAGTTTGACTACAAAACCGAGCATCGTAGTGGAAAATCTCACGGGAATGCGGACGCGCTGTCAAGAAGACCTTGCCCGGAAGACTGCAAGCATTGCATCAGGCAAGAAGCAAAGGAAGTTCTGCCTGTCAGAATGATGAGGACAGATTTAGGCGATGATTGGAAACAAGCGCTACAACAAGCCCAAGAGATTGACAAGGACGTTAAGCCTATTGTAGAGTGGATTAAGGCCGGGGCCCTGAAGCCCAAATGGAGTAATGTTGCCGGAATGAGTGCGGCAACCAAGGGTTATTGGGCTCAGTGGGACAGCTTGGTCATGCAAGACGGAGTATTGTGCCGTAAATGGGAAAATGCTCGAGGAGACCGTAGTCATCTGCAAATGGTAGTCCCTAAAGCCAAGGTGCCTGAAGTTCTACAGCTCTACCATGATGAATGTTCTGGCGGACACATGGGCGTAAAGAGAACTCTATTAAAGATACGAGAGCGATTTTATTGGCTCCATTGCCGAGATGACGTGGAAGACTGGTGCCGAAAATGCACGAGCTGTGCAGCGGTAAAAGGACCTCAAACGCGCAGCAGAGGAGCACTGAAGCTGTATAACGTCGGAGCGCCATGGGAACGCATAGCAGTAGATATTGCGGGACCGTTCCCTGAGAGTGATTCTGGAAACAAATGCTTCATGGTCGTCATGGACTACTTCACAAAATGGCCGGAAGTTTTCGCAATTCCTAATCAGGAAGCTTCTACAGTAGCGGACAAACTAGTCCACGATGTCTTTTGTCGTTTTGGTGTACCGCTTGAAATTCACAGCGACCAGGGCAGGAATTTCGAATCACAGATATTTCAGGAGGCGTGTCGAGTAATGGGTACCCATAAGACTAGAACTACGTCATATCACCCACAGTCTGATGGAATGGTCGAAAGATTTAACCAAACGATGGAAAGATATCTAGCTAAAGTGGTGGAAAACAGGCAAAAGGATTGGGACCGACACATCCAGCCATTTCTCCTGTCATATCGAAGTGCAGTACACGAGGCTACGACTATGACTCCTGCTTTCGCGAACTTTGGACGAGAACTGCGATTACCAGCCGATCTCATAACTGGCATCCCACCGGATTCTCCACTAAGTCTGACAGAATACGCGAGTGACCTGCGAAACAGAATGAATGACGTTTATGAACACATCAGGCTATCAGGTCAACAAACGTCCGAAAAGATGAAGACCCGCTATGATAGGAAAATGAACGATCCGGGTTTTAGTGAAGGATCCTTGGTGTGGCTGCATAATCCAGTCCGCAAGAAAGGAAAATCTCCGAAATTACAAGCAAAATGGGACGGACCATACCGGATTGTGACCAAAATTAATGACCTGACGTACCGGATCCAAAAAGGCCAACGGGGTGCTCCTAAGATTGTCCATGTTGATCGATTGGCGCGATATTACGGGTGCAACAATGCTCGAGACGAGCATGTCTAAGGAGGGGGCAGTGCTGCGCCCAACGTAATTTCATGGAAATGCCGCGATCTATTATAAATACGCGACGCGGCCGTTACTAAGGACAATAATGGTCGCGAGAGAAAATAAATAAACAGTTCTGAGTTGTGTTTGTTGTTGAGCGTGTTGGTGGAGTAAAGCTTCAGTATTGATTACGATCGGGAATAAAGTGTTATTTTTTCGGATTACGAGAGTTGAGTAAATTATCCCGAACCCCACGGCTCGTATCAGTATTTTGTGGTTGTGTATACATTAGGGATAATAAGGTTACCCATGGTATCAAGATGGCATGGGTAACCATAATCCAATCGCAATAATATTTATTAGGTAAGTTAATAAGGCCAAATAGAAAAAAATAGAGGGTATGCATTCGAAAAAAATGACTTCAATTTCTTTGGGACATCCTAGTATACATTAAAATATTAGATCTATTATTATTTTTATTTTTAGCCCTTTTTAATAGCTTTAAATTTATCAGGCTTGTATAGAATTTCAGAGCATTGCATTTGATTATCCTATTGCAGATTCTCTTCGGCTTAGTGATGGAATTTGGAGGAGAGTAATTTATGTAATGATTTTACTGTTCTTCTGATTCCTTTTGTAACTGATTAAGAAAATCATTAAGCATCCTTATAAAATATCTTTTTTGTTGTTTCCATGCAGCAAATGGGGAAGAAGAAAAAGTGGCAGTAATAGCTGATGAAGTGGCCCAAAGGCAGAAAGATTGTGAAGTTGACTTGGCTAGAGCTGAACCAGCCCTTATAGCTGCACAGGAGGCTCTCAATACTCTTAATAAGGTGAGATATTACTTTGAACATACATGAAAATTATTTTAAAAACTTATGCATACTGTAGAAATTTCATCATGAATCCACCCTTGTTTGGGTGAAAATCAACAAAGAAACCTACAACAAACATTTTGAACATTAGCAGTGACTAATTCCTAACAAGGAAAAACAAACTTGAAAAAAGTCTGACAGGGCTGGGAATCAAACCCGAGATCTTCCTCAATCCGAGAGGCTGCCTTAACCTTCTAGGCTACCCGGCCAGAACATTTTAACAAGCCATTTAGGGAATGTTCCCAGGTTCGATTCCCGGCCCTGTCAGACTTTTTTCAAATCCGTTTTCCTTGGGATTTTTCCTGGGTGCACGCCCTTATGTGCAAAGTACCTTTAACCCTTTCCTTGTAATTCCTAACAGTTCTGATCATGCTTGTATTACCAAAAGTACCATTTAATGACCCTTACTTGTGAGAAATCTTTTAAGCATTTGTGTATTTTTGTGGTCTTTTGAATGTTTCAGTTATTACTAACTCTCTCCATACTTCTACTTCAGGCAAATCTTACAGAGCTGAAATCTTTTGGAACTCCCCCTCCAGCTGTTTCAAATGTGACTGCAGCTGTCTTGGTCCTCTTGGCTCCTAAGGGAATTGTACCCAAAGATCGAAGTTGGAAAAACGCCAAGGTTAGTAATTTATGCTATAAAATATTCTGAATTATTTGGCATTTTGGCATTACCAGGCAACAGTTGTTTTGTTATGATAATTGCTCATTTGCAGAATGGTTCTCTCAATTTAAATGTATACAAAATCTGTTTGCTTGCATAGAGACAAGTATTTTGAACCTCAGACTAAATAATATGTTATTTTCATCATATGTGCATGAATGGATCATTTTTAATATGCCTCAGTATAGAATAGATAAAAAGCACATCTTTCATTTACTTTTGTCTCAGTTGTGTTCATGTGTGTGATAATATTGGAGCTGCTGGGGTTTGAGTGATGCTAAATAATGGCATTCACTGTGGTCATTTCGAATTGATTGCTATGGGATTTGTGGTCATTGTGCTATATTTATCTGGACATTTTAGTAGGAACAGTAGCCAGGAGGAAGTTGCAAAGAATTTATTTATACAATACCACAAGCAAAGATAAACATACGACCCAGGTTTCGATGCGTCGCATCATTATCAGGTACACAAATAGGTCGCAGGCAAATATATAGTAAGGGTAAAAGAAGGGTGGGAAGGGAAAAGTTGAAAAGACAAAGCACCAATGTGAGGGCAAAGTATGATAAAGCAAAGTAACGTTATTCAACCTTGCCACTCCTCCTAATTCTCCTTCCTCCCCTCTTTTGCCCGCCCTCACTTCACTTCTCCAATAACATTACTTTGCTTATTCCAATAACATTACCTTGGTCTTACATTGTTTCTTTGTCTTTTCAACTTTTCCCTCCCTATGTTTATCTTTGTTTGTGGTATTGTATAAATAAATGTTTTGCTACTTGCTCCTGGCTACTGTCTGTAATGGAATACCACCAGGTAAAGGCCCACACCATCGAGTTCTAGTAGGACTCCTAATATTTATATTCAGTGAGGTAACACTTCAGAAGGTTTTTAAGGGCAAACAATCTCACTCCTCATCTTGCTTAATAAACTTGATTCCCCTTCCAATGCTGTTGGCTGTTATTGTTAGATGGGATTGAGAATCCAATTTTTGGGATTATAACTTCATTGATAAACTAAGTGATACATGTTGTTATTCTAGTTGATGATGGGAAAGGTTGATGCTTTTTTGGATGCTCTGATCAATTATGACAAGGAGAACATACATCCCAATATCATCAAAGAAATACAACCTTACCTACAAAACAAAGATTTTGAGCCAGAGTTTGTGAGAAGTAAATCTGCTGCTGCTGCAGGTATTTCAAATTGTATTAATTTAAGTTGAGGAGCAAATATTTTCATTATCTATCATATCTAAGGGAAGGTGTTTTCATTCACAGGTCTGTGTGCTTGGGTCATCAATATTATTAAGTTCTTTGATGTTTATTGTGTTGTTGAGCCAAAGAGAAAAGCTTTGGAGCAAGCAAATGCTGAATTAGCAGCTGCTCAGGAGAAGCTGGCTATAATCAAGGATAAGATAAAGGTAAGAATATTTGGATCCAGTGAAACAAGAAAATTAGGGAACTGTAGTATTTGTTCTGTTAACCTAATCCTAAAAATTTAATTCTCTACAGCTTCTGGAAGAGCAGCTGCAGAAACTCACTGCTGACTTTGATAAAGCTGCTGAGGAAAAAGTCAGGTGTCAGCAAGAGGCAGATGAAACTTACAGAACTATAGATCTTGCCAATAGACTAGTCAATGGCCTTGCTTCAGAAAATACTCGATGGGCAGAATCAGTTGCTGGGTAATTCATACAGTCAGTATTGTATTATATTTGATGTAAAAATATTTAAGTAATGAGTTTATTTTTCTTTGTATAGATTGAGGCAGCAAGGTAGCACTCTCATTGGTGATATTCTGCTGGCTGCATCATTCATATCGTATGTAGGCTGCTTTACTAAACGCTATCGAAATGACCTCATGGAGAAGTGTTGGCTTCCATTCCTGAAAAACTTGCAGGTAATTCCACATTAAATCCATAAATTCAGTAAAATGATTTTATAAAATTACCATCAGTACTTGTACCTGAGAATCAAAGTCTCTTAAAACTGCATGATAAATCTATATTATTCAAATGCCTTAGTGTGGAAAATTTATTATGTGTGAATTTCATAAACAAGATTTAATTTTGATAAGGAACTGGTGGTTATAATTATTCATCCTCTTGGTTAAGGGATAAATTAACTAATATATTAAAGTGCAGTTAATGAAAGACTTCATATAGGAATAGTCATATAGTCTTATTAGGAATAAAAAAGGTTATATACAGAAAGCTTGTCAAACTCTCTGAAAATTTGTCTGGCTCCTGAAAACCTAACAATGTGGCTGACTGAGTAATATTTGTTGCAGTAAAAATTGTTCAAATTACAATCCCACAAAAATATAATGTAATAGCTAATTTTACAATAAATAAAATGAAATGCAACAATACCTACTTATAGATTTCTCTTTGCTTTAAATTGAAAATATTTTAAAATTGTAAAAAGGTATGGAGAAAGTAATGTGCTGATAATTGCTGATGCTTTTAAGTGAAACATCTAACTCTAAAAATATAAAACTCCAGCATTAATATTGATGCCTCCTTTGAGAATTGTCTTAGATGATTGCCCTATCTAGACTAATGGTGATTAGAATCCTAGTATGGATAAAACTTTGCTTGAATTCATGTAAACAGAATATCGTTAAATTCTTTTACTCTCCAAGCTATAAAGTTGTGCAATAAATGTTTGATATAAGTAATTTTTCCATTTTTTAAAAGCCACACATTCCATTCACGGAAGGCCTTGATCCATTGAAATTACTCACTGATGATGCTAAAGTTGCTCAGTGGAACAATGAAGGACTTCCAAGTGATAGAATGTCTACTGAAAATGCTACTATACTGACTAACTCACAAAGATGGCCATTGATGATAGATCCACAGGTAGATAAATTTCATGTGAATATGTGAATTGTCATATTTGCAGTAAATGTTATGTTTTAATGATTTGTTATTTTCTTCTTATGAAAAGCTTCAAGGGATCAAGTGGATAAAAAAGAAGTATGGAAGTAACTTACAGGTCATTCGTTTTGGGCAGAAAGGTTACTTGGACATAATAGAAAGATGCCTAGTGGATGGCAGTGTAATTCTTATAGAGAATATTGGGGAGACCATTGATGCTGTTTTGAACCCCCTCTTAGGCAGGGAATTGATAAAAAAGGGGAGGTAAGTTAGAAGTTAACATTTCCATAGCATATCATATGACAATATTGTTAGAAATAGGCAAATCCATGAATTTTCATCTTGTCGATTGCCTTGTTGCCTCAAAGTCAAGTGACGTTTGGTATTAATGCAAAACATCTGGTAATTACTATCACTATTGCTTATAAACGTCTCTGATACTAAAATCGAGTTTATTTTAAAATGGGTGCTAAGAATTATGCTCATAATCATGAAACACTAATTTGTAAACTTATTATTGTGAATTATTCTTTTTTAAACATTTTAGATGAATATTTGTAGTTTCCTTATGTAAGTTATTTTTGGAAAAGGTTGTGAGTTGAAGAAAAGACAGTGATAAAAATTTCCTTCAAAATAAAGCTTATTAGTATGACACAGTTATGCGTCCAAAGTTCTTGGAATATGAGATTTTATATTCTGCCTGATATTTGTTTGAATATATGCCAAATTAGTAAAAATGAACTGCATTTAGTATTGGGATGGATGAAGAGATAAACAAACTCTCTGAGAGAACTTCATCCACAACATTCACTGGGAAAGTACCAGATCCTTTTTAGACTCTATGAGCATTTATGTCCCTTATTTTTATATCTATGATAATTTTTTATGGAGTGAAATAACTTAAATTGGGACAGAGGAAGGGTAGGAAGAATGGAGCACTATACTTTACTCTAATATTGAACTGTACCAAAATATTATAAAATAATATGTGAAATAATAAGAAAGATGTAATTTTCTTTTGGGGTCATTTTGAAAAGGTTCAACACTAACACTCCCTATTTTCAAAGTTTGTAGTCTAGAGATAGTGTAAAAATTGTTACCAAACTTTGTCGGACAGTTTTTCTTGGCTCTATATTTACTAATCTTATGTTTCAATTTAAATTTACAGTGCCATTCGAATAGGTGACAAGGAAATGGATTTCAATCCAAATTTTCGTTTAATATTCCATACGAAGCTAGCTAATCCACATTACAAACCAGAAATCCAAGCTCAGGCTACGCTAATCAATTTTACTGTTACAAGAGATGGACTGGAGGATCAACTTTTGGCCGAAGTTGTGAAAGCGGAAAGACCTGATTTGGAGGCTCACAAGGTACTTCACTTTCATTAATGATATTCTTTAGTTACATCCATTATTAACTCTCGAGTCTGGGTTGAGTCGACCCATGTGAATTTTAAAATTCCATATCTTTTTATTAGTGCTATTTTACTTCTTCTTTCTCATAGTAGCTTAGTTTTAGAATGTTCTGAACCAGCCATGCATTTTCGCCAGGTCCGAAATGGAAGTTTAATTATTTAAACAAATTTTTCTTAGCGGTAGTGCCAGGTAGATGAAAGACCATTACGTAAAATATTACATTTTTGACCTTGTTTCCGCCTTAATTTTTAGAGATATTATATAAATTTCTTATAATTAATAATTATTATGTTTAATTTATTTAAATTTTTAAATTTTATGTTTTTATATTTTAAAACTTTTTACTTTTTATATGCAATATTCCAAATTCATCAGCCATATACTTGGCATCAGGGACATCAAATTTTTACAGGATATTAAAATTATTTGAAAATATTTATTTGATTTTATTTTAATAACCAGGTTAACCATTAATATGACATCATCTACTAATGAATTAAAAATGTATTCACTACATTTTGAGACAATTTTCCCCTTTGGAAGATGTCGAGTTGATTCCACCCAATGTGAGTACTGACGTGACAATTTGGGATGCGAGTACTCGAGGGTTAAGACTACCTTCAGCTACATATATTTTATTGATTGTTTTTCTGCTATTTTTGTAAATGTATTTCCATATTTTCATTCTTAGTTGACTGAGGATTGTACTTTCGTATCGAATTCCTGGAATAATTTGAGGATCTATCTGAAGATACAAAAACATTCTCTATTTTTTCTTAAGATTTAATACACGACAGGTGTTTGGTGACATTTTCATTTTTATCAGAATTTTACAGTGATAAATGATAATAACAACGATTATAGTTAAGAGATAGGACTGCAATAAATATGCAGTATTAGAATTCTTTATTGTAATGTATTTAGAAAAATCATGTGACTAAATTCTGTTTAGCTCTAATTATACAGTATAAATATACATGTATAATCTCTTACGTTTCACCATATAAATGAGTTATAGTAAATTTGATTTAAATAATTGTAGCCATTTACAGAGATAAACACTGATTTATTTAGTTAGATTGGAAAGATTCACTTTTGCTATTTATCATATAAAGATAATAATAATAATAATATAAGTTTTATTTAGCACCAAGCTATTCATTAAATAAAAAAATTAAGTCATTAAGGAACTAAACAGAGAAAGGAAAAATAAAGAAAAGGAAAATTCATTCTGAAGATAAGAAGATAAAATTTAATATTACTGTTCTATTGAGATTTGTTGATTGAAAGTTATGGGAAAAATAATGAAGGAAAATAAGTGTTAGAGGATAAGAAACTGGAGTTGTTGGAATTGTCTGTTGAAATAATTTTTATACAAACAATGCTTATAAAAACTGGATATCCCTCCCATTATGATCGATTAGGGAAGAGTAGATGTATGTTTCCCACAGCCAATGGGTTAATTTGTTTCACTAATATTATCCTTCATAAAAACATTAGTTTTGGAGAAATTTGTCTCCTATGATTTATTTACTCCACACAGCCCATTGTTTATCACTTTGATTTTTTTATCATAGACAGAATTAACTAAGCAACAGAACGACTTCAAAATTATGCTAAAGAAGTTGGAAGATGACCTTCTGCATAGACTATCTTCTGCTGGTGAAGATGTTTTGGGAGACACAGCCTTGGTGGAGAATCTTGAGAAAACAAAGAAGACAGCTCGTGAAGTAGAGGAGCAAGTCATAAAAGCCCGTGCTACAGGAGAAACAATTGACCACACCCGAGAGCTTTATAGGCCTGCTGCTATGAGAGCATCTATCCTTTACTTTGTTCTAAATGATCTTTACAAAATCAATCCAATATACCAGTTTTCCCTCAAGGTAATACAATTTAATTGCATCAGTTTTTATCTATGCAGTTTATTTTCTTGCATATATTAAGTTATTTGAGTTTAGTTGGCATTTCAGAAAGTTCAATTAGTGACCATATGATTAAGTGCTGTCCAATTAATTTATCTAACACCCATTTTTTATTGTAAATTTTTAACAAAGCTTTCACTATTGCCTTAGTGAATTTGAACATTATGACTTGTATAGTGATATATTATATTGTGTATATTGTTATATACACTTTTTATTTCATAATTTGAATGAGGAAATTTATAAAATTGCAACTCAAAACTTTTGTAGCAGCTTTATAAGCTAAGCACCTTCAGTCGTTATTTGCAACCCAGAGGTGAATGGAGTGAGACTATAATTATGAATGAACTATGGTTATGAATGGTGAAATTTTTCTTAATATATCTTTTTATCGATTTAAAAATCAAAACAAGATATCATTTAACATGTACCGTACATCTTTGACTCATATAAGTAACAAGATTTTCATAAAAGTTGAGATGTATATTAAATTATGATACTGCATTCAAAAAAATCATATCCTCATAAGTAGGCTAAATTCACTTTTTACTTGTATATTATATGCATATTTCATCCTGGACTACTGTAGTACACTATACTGATGTATCAATTTTCATGATGATTTTTATTGTAACTCTTGCATACCAATATGGTAGACTTTTAATTTAAAATTTTCATTCAAAATTTGAGTCTAATTATTTTAATTTTTTCATTAAGAACAGTCCTAACATCAAAATATCCTAATAGTAATTGTTGTTGGCTGATTAATCATTTCTCAATTCAGGCTTTCAGTGCTGTGTTTCATAAAGCAATTGAAAGAGCCCCGCTCTCAGATGCTGTTCAGGAGAGGGTAGCAGTTTTAGTGGACTGCATCACTTACTCTGTGTATATATACACCACTCGAGGATTGTTTGAGTGTGACAAGTTAATATTCACTGCTCAAATGGCCATACAGGTAAGCTTCGTCATTTTGAAAAAGCCTTTAGAACAGAGACAGAAGTTTATTCATTCATCATTAATATCTACATACCAATTTTCCAGCTATCATCTAATCTCCATGAGTATTGTGAAGATATTTCATTGAGCTTGTTCCTACTGAATTGTTCCTATTGAATTTTACTCCTTTAGATTCTGACTCTGAACAAGGAACTTGACATGTTGGAGCTTGATTTTTTGCTTCGCTACCCCTATGTCCAGAATATAACTAGTCCAGTTGACTTCCTTTCAAATTCTAGCTGGGGAGGAATCAAGAGCCTTTCAACTATGGATGAATTCAAGTAATAATATTACCAACATCTTCCCTCAATTGCTATTTATTTTGATTTAGTGCTTATTGCTTAGGTAATGTTAGAAGACTGAAAGTTTATATGGAATTTATATAGAATTATAGAATTTATTATAGAATTTAAAGGTCATTACTGTGATTAGCTTTAGAATGTGTATTAACTCTTATTTGTGCACATATTTTGTGGAATTGCCTGAAACATTAACGTAACCTTAACATATTAAAAGCTGAATTAATATAAAATTTTCGAAGGAATTTAGCTTAAAAGAATCCTTCCTAAAATTTCATTTAGTTCTAAACAGCTTATCTCATAGCAAGTTTATCATATTCCCTAATTTTTTGGAAACTTGATAATTGTGTCCTGTTTCTTATTTTTAGAAACCTTGACAGAGATATAGAAAGTTCAACGAAGCGTTGGAAGAAGTTTGTTGAAAGTGAGACTCCAGAGCGTGAGAAATTTCCTCAAGAATGGAAGAATAAGTCTCCATTGCAGAAGATGTGTATGCTGAGAGCTTTGAGGCCAGACCGGATGACTTATGCTACCAGGTATTCATAAGACCACTTACATTTATTGCTCATATTACACAGAGAATCTCTCTTCCCCTCTTTTCTGCCTTGAAATGCTTTTTTCCATGTGACTTCCCGATGCTGCCAACATCTTCTCCATGTTACCAAATTTAAAGTCCATCTAAATTCAAGTTTAAAATTTTCCAGCCTTAGTGGCTGAGTGGATAGCATCCCAGCCAAGCTATCCCTCCTACCCAAGGTCCCAGGTTCGAATCCTGGCTGATTGAATTTTTCTGATTAGGGCAGGGACGGATACGGGGGTGGTCCTGGGGGTCCGGACCCCCCCCCCAAAATATCACTTGTGCCTATTTTTCAAAAATGAAACTCAAATATACCTGAAAGCCGAAATATCTTTTATTTTTAAATTTTTTGATCGGACCCCCTCAAAATTTCTTCTCGATCTGTCGCTGGATTAGGGAATTTTGTGTATTCGTTGTTGCAGTTGCCTCGGTGAAGCACCTGCTGACAAGTTCAGCAGAGCTTAGGAGGACTTCACCAATAAAGAGCAACAGTAGAAAAAAATAATTGAATGGTGAAAAGGCTATGAAAGAGCAGAGTAGATTTTAATACACATATGATGATCTATTCATTGCAAGACAGAGTTATTATTTACAAATGTATAATTATTGATATTTTCAGTTTGAGTAAAGGAATTAGTGAGATTTGTTTACATTGATTTTGATATTGTTTTTCACTATATTGTATAATCTTGAAATATTAAATTTTTTCAGTGCTTTCATAGATTTAAATTTGTCTAATGATTGGATTTGTTTAGTGAACATATTATTTTATTTTTATATCCTGTTAATCATTAGCTTTAAGTTTTTTCTCGCCTACTAGTTATTGTGAAGCTTTAATAAAATCTCAGTATGTTAATGTTAAAATTATATGATTTATTTATTTAACATTTCATAATTTTCTGACTTTCATTCTGCTTGTTTACATAAAATTTAGTCTAAATTTATTTCAAGAATTTTGAGGAAATTGATGACTCATAAAAGCAGCACTAAATTATGGCAGTTTTTCATTACTGAAATTTGTTTCTGAAATCAAATTTTATGTGTAATTAGCAAGTATGTATTTCATTGTAGAGTATTCATAGAAGAAAAATTGGGGTCAAAATACACTGAAAGTAGAAGCATTGAATTGTCTAAATCTTATGAAGAAACAAGTCCCTCAACTCCAATTTTCTTTATTCTGTCTCCTGGAGTGGATCCTCTTAAGGTAAGGATGAACTGAATTTCAACTGCATTATCAAAATTTGAATCAAGATAAATAAATTCTTGATGTGGATTCTCTTGAGGATTAGTAATAGAGAAAATTATAATTTTACTATTGATCTGTTTAAATTATCCTCTTCAGCTTGATGAACTAAATTTCAGTAGGATTTGGATTTTAAAAGATCATGAAAATGTTTTTTAAGTTTCTTCTTAAGTAGGTACCTGTCTCACTTTCATCTACTTCTGTTAACATTTTCTGTTGCCTACTATCCCATTTTTCCTAATTCATATTCATAAACCCAATTATTCTCATCACACAAAGTTAATTCTTTCTGTAAACATTAATGATGGAAACTTATTACTATGGAATTTGTCATTTTGTCAATCTAGTAATTCTCTCATTAAAATTTCGTTAAATTATTTCTAGGATGTGGAAGCTCTTGGGAAGAAACTTGGATTTACTTTTGATAATCGCAACTTCCACAATGTATCTTTAGGGCAAGGCCAAGAAGTTGTGGCTGAAGATGCCATGACTATAGCAGGAAATGAAGGCCATTGGGTCATTTTGCAGGTACTACTTATTAATGTAAAAATCATCTTCTATATCATATTATTCCATTTGATGAATTATTTTGTTTTTGCATGAAGTATGATATACAAAAATGTACGTGTATTCTGATACTCTCAGGGGAGACTGAGGTCTTCTGTTATCGTAACAAGTTTTTAAGTTTTAATATGCCAGTTTTTATTCTTTCATTATATATCATTTGGTTAAGCATGCCATTACAATTACATCTATTTTAAAGTTAATTTTCGTAATTGATTTAGAAGAAAAAGAATTACTGTATAGTCATAAGTATGGTTTGCCCCTGCTGAAGCCTAGTAATTTTGCAGCTTGCAGAAAGGTAATAGGATTACACTATCTGCATTTGAAACAGAGGTATTCTATTTCATAAATGGAATTTCAATTTCAGAATATTCACTTGGTCAAAAATTGGCTTCCTAAACTGGAAAAAAAGATGGAACAAGTGTGTGAGGCTTCACACAACTCGTATCGCATGTTCATGAGTGCTGAACCAGCACCATCACCAGAGTCTCACATTATTCCACAGGTAAGTGATTGAAATAATGATTTCCAAATGTAATTGTAAGTTTTTCTGACATTTTCCCATAATCAGAACATGAGACAACTTGAAAATTCAAGCAATTATTTTCACTTAGAAAACTTGGAAAGATATCAGGGTATGTGACAAGTGCTGCAGACAATTTTGATTTCTACTTCTTTTATCAGCAAAAATCATCATCCCTTTATTTGCTTGATGTTATTGTTGAAATCTTCTAATGAATAAAAAGGTTATGATGAACATACTATTCATTATAAATAAGGCATGCATTGCTGAATTATCATTGTAATTTTACATCTTATGATACTTTTTTATGATGAGAGAAGTCTTAAAACACTATTATTAAAGTGTGAATATGCCTTTCATATAATGCCTAAAGCTGGTTATTTGAAGAGCTGGAAAAAGATGTCTACTCTTTAAGACTCTCAGCAAACACACTTTATTCCTAACAGTAATCACTCAAGCTAGGTGCCAGGACAAAGTAAAAAACAACAGAAATAAATCTTGTTACCAACCTACTAAAGTAAAATATGTTGGCTTTCACCTCATTTCCAACAAGAAGTAAGGGGATGATAATCCTATAATAATAAATCCCAATAATATGAACCAACAGTCAAGTGGAAACAAATAAACCTGAAAATATTGTAATTAATATATGTCTATGTTACAATAATTAAAATTATTTAAATTGTGTGTGTGTGTGTGTCTGTGCTTGTGGGCACTCTAACGTGAAAACTATTGGTCGTATCAATACCAAACTTCATATATAGTACTGTGGTGTGTGCTGTCAGAGTTGATTAGTTTTTGGAGTAAATTGGTTAACCGGAAGTTGAGCTTCATTCTTCAAAGCTCATTTCCGGTTTTTAAAATATCTCCATAAATATGATATTGAGGTATATACTATTATTTATAAAAGTTTTAGAAAATGTAATTTAATATAACTTTTGATTGAAACATATTTTTGTATCACTGATTGTGTAGGAGTTATTCATGAAATACTGATAAACCGGAAGTTGCTGATTATGTACTTTGTGGGCGCTCTGGGCTCTATGGGCGAAAGTCCAATTTCATCGTTTTTCATTGATCATGTCCCGTAAAACATTATTTATAATGTTTTTGGCGTCAAAGATAATAATATATATATATATATATATATATTAATCACTCATCTTCCAAGTTTAGATGGAATATAGAGTTCGAAATTACTGCGGTAGATAAATATTTATATCTTATATATATGGAGAAAGTCATGTGCTGGCCACATCAGATTTTTTTAAGTAAGGTTTGTGGCAGTTAAGTCCAAATAAGTACTTTTAAATAATGTGTGCTTATAGCTGAATTAATCTACAAATTAAAACTTTCTCAAAACCCTTCTATTTTCTCTAAGTCACATGCTGTTGCAATTTATCAGTCTGCATATCTTTTTGACTTAGTTAATGAAGAATTTCTAACCTTCCATCTTAGGGTATTTTGGAGACATCTATCAAAATCACAAATGAGCCACCAACAGGCATGATGGCAAATTTACACAAGGCACTGGAGAGTTTCACTCAGGAAACTCTTGAAATATGCTCTAAGGAAGCAGAATTCAAAGCCATATTATTCTCACTGTGTTACTTTCATGCAGTTGTTGCTGAGAGAAGAAAGTTCGGAGCTCAAGGATGGAATCGAAGCTATCCTTTTAACATTGGTAACTATCTGTTATCTATGCTTACAATTTAAGAATGTGAATGTCTTGCTGTCATTTAGAGAAATATGCATAATGTATTTATATTTACTGCATGATTTTCTGTGCTTTCTTCATTATGTATAAAATTTTAAAATATTGAAATTCCACTTCAAGACATCCTCTTACTTGTTTGTTGAACAGTTACTAATTGCATAAGTTTGAGCTGTGCAGCTAACTGCAGGGATGGGTTCCATCCCTTGGTGGGCCAAGGGTAAATTCTAGCAAACCTCAATATTCTGTTTTGCAGGCTTTGCAATAACATTTTGTATCATTCTTTGGTATATTTTGGTCAATTTGATGTCTCTTTTGGGTTTGGAAACTCAATTATTTCCAAAAGTCTAACTTATAAAAATGCATTACAAAGTCAGTTTAAGTTTTTTCACCATTAACTAGTGGCTGTGGGTGTTTTGAATCTTACCAAGCACTGTACTGACTAATCTTACATTAACTTCAGGGTTAACCTCAGCTCAGTGTTAACCCTCTCTGTATGCAGAATGTACTCAGTTTCTTGTGCAATTCCAGAATCTGAAAGTCAATGTCTGTGCACTATTGTGACTGCAACGAACTCCATTCTTCTCATTACTGAAACCACTGCAATCTTTTTGATACAATACCATTAATACTTGGTAATGTGGAAGAGAGCTCCCAATCTTGCCTTAATAAACAGCATTCAATTATTGGATGGTAAGTTGGATGGCAAGAGGGAGATCAAGTTTTGAATTGCAGTCCTGTTCTATTTTTTCATGCTTGTTTTTTATGGACATTTTCCTAGGTTCATGCCTGTATGTGCAAAACCACCTTTCACTCATTCAAAGCTATTATAGTTTGTTGAGAGGAGTTTCAAATTTTTAATTAATATTGTTAGCTTATTAATACACTCTCCTGATTTTTAGGTGATTTAACCATAAGTGTAAATGTCCTGTACAATTACTTGGAAAATAGTAACAAGGTGCCATGGGAAGATCTTCGCTATCTCTTTGGTGAAATTATGTATGGAGGCCATATAACAGATGACTGGGATAGAAGACTTTGTCGCACTTATTTAGAGGAGTTTCTCAAGCCAGGATTGGTAAGAAACTATTTTTATAGTATTACACTGCAAAAAAGTTTATTTCAAAGTCAAGAATATGAGTTTACTGAAAAATAAACATTTTAGCTTACCCTCAAGTATAACAGTTTAAGTATGAGGGAACAATGAATATGCATGACCCATAGTGCAATGCATAAGTGTCGTGAGACAAACTATCATAAAATTTTGAGCTACTATTTCATTGTATTGCCATCATGTAACATTTGCATTAGGTTTGAGCATAAATTAATTAATTTGTTTTAATTGCATTTAGTGTATGTGATTGGTGAGAGGTTCTTCATCTTCTTTACTTGAATAAATCATGAGAAAAGCATAAGTGATATCTTCCATTCTTGGCATCTAAAAGCATTTTTCTTATAATATTGATGGTGTATTTTGTATTCTGCTGGTGTGATTTTTTCATTTCCTAATTGCACTCCAATTTTATTCCAATGCTAAGATAGTTTTTTGCATCAAATAATTTATATGCCCAACTCTTCTTTTCGATCTATTTGATATTCTATTGATTGTGTTATGTGGGAGATATTGTACCTCTAATGTATAGTAATGTTAGATCTTAAAACATGGTTGAATTTTAGGGCAATTCCTGTAGTAAATGAATGGGATACTACTTGATTGCATTGTATCACAAATTTTTCCAATCCATTTTCTGCCCCAGTTTTAATAATCTAATCTCTTTCCAAAATCATCATTCAGTTCCTGATATGAGTTATTGTAGAGTAAGTGAGAGTAATTGTCCTTTTTTAAATTTTCCATAGCTGGATGGAGATGTATCTTTTGCTCCTGGGTTCCCTGCCCCACCGAATACAGATTATGCTGGTTACCATCTTTATATTGATGAGTTCCTGCCACCCGAATCTCCAATCTTGTATGGATTACACCCTAATGCAGAAATTGGTTTTCTTACGACTACATCAGAAACTCTTTTCCGTACCATATTTGAAATGCAACCTCGTGATGTTGGCATGACTGGAACAACAACAATAACAAGAGAAGAAAAGGTATCCTTTTAATTGAAATAACTTAATTTTTTTATGTTATCTTCATAAAGTATATCAGTTGCTTGCAGGATTAAAAAATAATACTATATGCATTTAAAATATATTTAAAAAGGAATATAATAGGGTGTAGAAAATAATAATGGAGCTTATTTTTAGTCAAGCACAAAAAATTATTGACAAAAATATGTGAGTATTGACTCACTAAGAGAAAATATGAAATAAGGATGATTTTGAGTTTTTTAATAGAAAGCATACTTAAAAATGTTTTGTAACTTGAAACTTTTCTTTTCATTTTAAAGTTAAAATTAAAATTAAAAAATGTTGGTGATAAGTCGGACAGACTTATGATAATTCCTTAAGTATTAATAAATTAATCACTAATTTGTATTTCGAGTAGTTTTTGTTGAACATTTGGGACTATGAGACTGATGTAGTATGAATATTGTTATGACCACACTGCGTCATCTATTACTTAAGTTCTTACAGAGGGAAAGCATTTTTCTTTCTGTGGTCAAGCTTATCTTGGAATGACTATGTGTCTACCTGCAGAAAAAGGTTTTGCAGCTTTTTAATTTTAATGTTTAAGCATAGCTGTGCTGATATTCCTACTAATCTGTACAGCCAGGCTCCGTCTTTTGTAAGGGTTAAATTTCTGAAAATTCTACCAAAGACAAAATTGTAAGGAGAAGTAATTTGGGTGAGAATAAATTCAAATCAATCATAAAATAAATGGATAAAGATGAATTTTCCTTTATATTGGCAAGAGTAAATAGGGAAAGAGGCAACAAATTAATTTATGGGTGGGAGATCTATAATTGGAAAATAGTAAAATAAAATAAAATTTTACCTTAGTTCCATACTATATACGTACTACTATACACAGAAACACTCTTAGTCAACAAACAACTCATGATGTTCTACGTTAAACAATTTAATTTTTATAGAAGTGTTTTGGTGATAATACTGAAATATTACATTGCATGTGCTTACATATATGATGAAAAAAATTCCATGTTTATTTTTCCTTAATGTATAATACTTTATTATTTATGGTGAATTATAATTCAAATAATAATCATCAAAGGTATTTCATTTGCTGCATTATTTCAACTTTTTCAGGTGAAACAAGTTCTTGAAGACTTTTTGGATAAAATTCCTCCCAATTTCAACATTCAGGAAATAATGGGCCGAGTAGAAGAAAGAACACCATATATCATAGTTGCATTTCAAGAATGCGAAAGAATGAATTATTTGACTTCGGTAATGAGCCATTCTTTGAAAGAGCTTCGCCTAGGATTGAAGGTCAGCAGTAAATTATGCTACTTATTAACCTACCAATATATTTATTATTTATTCCTACAGTTGTCCAAGGAGATAAAACGTATAAGTTTATTTTCAATATTATTTTTCACTAATTTTATAAAAATAACTCTGCAGAATTGTGTGGAATGAGAATATTATTATGTACTTTATTTAATTTATATGTGATTTTAATTTTTTTGACAGATTTTTATGCACTTTGTTCTAAATTTTCATAGAATTGTATTGTACCATTTCATGATGCTTGATATTTTTCTAGTTTCCATTCTGCTCTATTGATTTCTACTGAAATTGATTTAATTTTCTTTAGGGTGAACTCACTATAACAGCAAAGATGGAGGAGTTGGATGCAGCATTATTTTTAGACCAAGTGCCAGATGAATGGGCATCAAGGGCTTATCCTTCTCTCTTACCATTAGGGGCTTGGTTTACTGATCTACTTCAAAGAGTCCGAGAACTAGAAGCATGGGTTGCTGATTTCATGGTATACTTGAAATTACATACCTCTATGACTTTAAAATAAAATAGTATATATTAAATCTAGAGTTAATGAGATGAGTGTAAAAGTGGATGATACCCTTTCATTTGCACAGTTGCATGCTTAAAAATAAGGAAGATATTTGACTCTGAATTACTTATCCTAATATAAATGTTTATTCCTAATTATCTTGTTAGATTTTAAAATTAAAATTTACTTTTTATATGTATATAAATATATTGATATCTTTTATACATAAATGTACGTATGTATGTATAAATGGTCTTTTTACATTTTAAGTTCAAATATCTTTGTCACTTTGAAGTTTATCTTCTTCTGTATTTATATTGTATATTTATATAAATACATACATAGGTGAAAGTATCTTTAAACACTTTTATCAATATGAACTTAGGTATGTTTTTAAATATTACAGTTTTTTTGGCTTTAAAATGAACTGAAGTATCTTCACCTGTAAACTATTATTTTAAGCCAATTATTTATTGTGGAATTACTTACAGCTCCCTTCCACTGTATGGCTGGCAGGCTTCTTCAACCCACAATCTTTCCTCACAGCTATAATGCAAAGCACAGCTCGAAAGAATGAATGGCCTTTGGACAAAATGTGTTTACAATGTGATGTCACCAAAAAGAATAAGGAAGATTTTGTGTAAGTTTCTTTTTTAAAATTCTCGTTTTATTTGATTTTTTTATACTTTTACTTATATATTTATAAAAATTATTACTAGAGTGAATTTAATTGCTTTCAGAAATATTGTTCTGTGAAATAATTGCAAAGGTCTTATTCACATGCTAAATGTCTTATGAATAATTATTCAATCATTTTGTCTAGATTCTTATATTTAGCACTCTTAAGGTATTTATGGGTTTCATAACAATGTAATCACATAGCAGTCTATTACTTGTATGGACCTAAAATTAAGGCAATTTCATGATAATTTAAGATAATAAAATCTAATAATATTGAGAGATTATTTTTATAGTAATTTTTCAGTTTAACTACTTTGCCTGTAATGTTTGCATTTTTTTAATGTTATGCCATATTGCAGATACGATTCCTTCATATCTCTCTTCTTATGACATTGCTACTTTTGTTACTTTCAGAGGCAAATGTTGTAAATATGTATTGGTAAATAGAAATCCATTATATAATTTTGGAGAGAGCAAAGAAAAATTTTACTTTCCTCCTTAACCCTCGACGGACTACGGATGCCATCATCCGACACCTACTATTATTTCATTTTGTATCACAGAATAGGAGAGTTGGATGACAATGTTGCAATTTTGTATTTAATTGGCTGGTTTTATGCGTCGTTTATGTATAATATTTTATGGGTATTGTTTTCAAACAATCACAAAGCGAAATATGTAAGAAATTTAAAACAATGACAAAAAAATAATTCAGACCTTGGAGAGTTAATCAGAAATATGTTATTGGGTGAATATGCAGGAAGAATGGTGCATTTTAAAAGTGAAATTTGACGTAAGAGAGCTGTTGATGATAAAATATGTTTTTGTCGTTTAGATCTCCACCTAGAGAAGGTGCATACGTGCATGGGCTGTACATGGAAGGCGCTCGGTGGGACACTACTCTGGGAGTTATTGTTGAATCTCAACTCAAGGATCTATTTCCCATTATGCCCGTCATCTTTCTCAGGGTAATTACAGAAATCAAACGTTTAGCATCCCTAAGGTCTAAGCATATTTTAAAAGAAGAGGGATGATCACAAAAATTGTGCTTGCTGGCATATTAAAGCTTTTATATCAAAAAAAATTCTCATGAAGAATTTATAGTAGTTTTAAAAATTTATTTTTCTCCTACAAAGCAAGGTAATGTAGCCAACAATATAATTAGTGGTTGAAAAGTAATAATTTAATCTCTGCTAATATTTCCTAGATTCATACTCTCTTGGCTACAAAATCTTACATGAGGAAAATATTAGTTGTTTAAAAATTTTTTTTTTTAAGTTCTTTCTCTTTTGCGTGACTTAAAACCAAATTTGATTTTAAAACCTTAACAATGGTATCAAACAAAAGAAAATTAAGAGATATTCTTGTTCTACCCTCCAAATCTCACAATAAGGTGTAATTCATGCGTAAATATACACCACAAACTTTTTAAGAAGATAAAAAATAATTTTTGTTCATTTGCAGGCAATCACTCAAGACAAATTAGACCTGAGAAATGCATACGAGTGTCCAGTTTATAAGACACGGCTAAGGGGGCCAACATATGTCTGGACATTTAACTTGAAAACTAAAGACAAACCAGCAAAGTGGACTTTAGCTGGTGTAGCTATTTTACTTCAAATTTAAAATCACTCCTGCCTTTACTTTTTGGCATATAATTTCCAATTAAGTGCCTTTCATGTTGTATTCTTTGCCTTAAAGTAATTAAATAAACAGTTTAGTTCCTTAAAATCAAATAGTTTTCAAAAGCAGTCTATTTATTTCAGTAATTCTATAATTGCATTATTTATTAATTAATATATTTATAACTTTATAATAATTTAATTTTAAGCAAAAATATACCATAGTCATTGCTCTCTTCTGTTGGAACAATCTTAGCTAGGGAAAATTTTCTGAATAGATCTCGTGGACTTCCTTACGATACCAATAGATGCATTTTTACAACACACATACAGTGGAAGTCCAATCCAAGTCGTTACAATGAGAATGGCATATAGCAAGAGTTGCATTATAGCGAGTGATTCTTTGGACGTTGTCCGTCCCACAGAAAAAAGGATAGGGAGTTACATCCATTATAACAAGTGATCAAATTCTGAGGTATCATTATAATGAGTGCCACGGTTTTATATTGGTCTTGCAGGTAGCATATCTCGTAATCGAAGACACCTCATGAGTTTCACTATCCCCTCTGTCCCTCATGTCTCCTATATCTTATCCTCTTGTATCTTGTTTCTTTTCGGTGATGATCCCTCTAGTCAGCAGTTTGAATCGAGTATCCATTTTATTGTCATCCACCTGTGGGATTTGTTTTCATTTGAAACTTGGCACCAGATTGCAGCAATTGCATAAGAATTAAGAACCCTACAGTTTCATTCTAATGCATTCGCTGCCCTTGGATTCAAGAGGGCGGACATTTAGAAAAAGAAATCGGCTATAATGAGTATGCGTTATAACGAGTACTTTTCCGATATTTGTCAGCTCTCGTTACAACGGACTTCTACTGTTTAATGAAATTTGCTGTTAATAATAAACCTTATTTATTTCTAATAAAATATTATGACAGAAAGTAAGAGCCTTGTACTCAGGAAAATGAATTAACCATTTCTCATCATTAGAATTTAAACTAAATCTTCCAGAATTTCATTCTTCTCTGGAAAAACTTTTCAATGTGATTTTTTATACTGTTTAACCCTTGTGTAAGCACCCAACTTTACCTACGTTGTTAGGCACCTGGGGTACCCGGGTACCCACCTCTTTAGATCTCATTTTTGAACACATTTGTAAAGGAATTCGTTTTCTGAACATTTTATTTAATAATTAGATATTTTATGAAGGTATTAAAGTCATTTTTATATTATTTGACGGGTTAGAACTTCTACAATTAACAAAATCAGAAAGGTATGTTTATTCTTCGGTTCATGACGCTTGAATTCGTTTTTATTCATTAAAAACTCAAATTTGAAGTCTTGTAAAATTTAAAGTAGAAATTGCACAAAAAAACAAGTGACATCAACGTTTAGTACGTTCTATTGCGCGTGTAACCATATAAGCTAATCATTTCTGTTTTCATAACATTTGGTATTTTTCATAGATGGAAGGGAAAAGTGCCCATTTTTACCAGCTGTTTCACGGAGTGCTCTTTTTGAACGTTTGTTCCTCAAAAACTATTTCATCAATCACAAAGTAATATTGATAGAATATTGATACGCTTATTGGTAATTATAATACGAAGTTTCAGAATATTTGTATCAAACGATAAAAAGTTGTTGTCGATTTTGTAAAACAACTTTTTCTCGGAAATGGATAGCCGTAGAAATACAAAATTGGGTTCGTTAGAAAGATTTCGAAATAAGTTTTCACAGTAAATAATTATCGTTCACTACAAATTAGTGGATTTTTTTATACGAATTTATATTTAACGTTGGGATTCGCAATTGTGCAGCAGTGTTGCCGAATTATTGGTCTTGCATCTTGAGCTTCTGAACACTATGTCCCTCAGGCTTTCTTTCTATTGCCATGGACTGCGAAGCTACGCCTAATCATATCATTACGTTTCGTATTTTTCCTTATTATCTTATCTTATTGATCATCTTTCTTACCCTTATGTTTCGTAGAAACTGAACATCTGTGCTTCAGTGCCACTCCCGGCTGTGGTCGCTACATTACTGAGTGAGCCGAACATTTCACAGGTTTATGTAAAATGCATAAAACATATTGTCACTTTCTTTTTTCTTAGAATTTTTTCGTGCAAAGGCTATTTGAAGAACAATAATTTATTTTCACTAAAGAGTAACTATTTGCTCTTATGTCCCAAAGAAGGGGAAAGCAGTTATTTTAATTTCAACGATGCATTCTGATATAAATATTTGTGAAAGTGGTAAGAAGAAGCCCCATATAATTTTGTATTACAATAAGTTTAAATCTGGAGGTGATACAATGGACCAGATGATTATTAGGTATACAACAAAATGCCGCACTTAGAGATGGCTGCTAGCTATGTTTCTCAATATAATCGACGTAGCTACTTTTGCGTCGTATCGGATATACAGTTGATTCCGCTTAATTGGGACACATCGGGACTTGGGCATTTTTTCCCAATTAAGCAGCTGTCCCAATTAAGCGAATTTCACATTTTTTTTAAATTCATTGATTTGGTTTTGGCAACTAAGGCCATTAACCAGTAATACAAACATAAAATTAAACAATGCATATTTTTTCAATAATTTTTTTATAAACTCTTGGAAACTGTAAACTACATATAGGTAATATAAATTATCATATAAATTACAAATATGTAAAACATACAAACTTTTAAGGAAAAAAAATAATTCCTAATTAAAATAATAAATGGGTAGGTACATACAATTTAATTCAATGCAAAAATGAGTCAAGTGTAGTCTGTCTTTTGTTTTTGTAACATTTCACTTGTACAAAATCAGCACAGATATTCAGTGCGGATGTAGGGCTCCCTTCATTTCCTTCCTGCATAAAATAACGCTGTAACACGACCATACATTTTTTTGCCTTCTGGTTAGTCACAGGCACAGGTGACTCATCATCATCATCGTCATCTTCGTCTAATTTTTCATATTTTGATTTAATACCTTCTACAATTGAATCTTCACAGTCTTCATTATCATCGTAACATGGTAAATTGTTATCTAATGTTGCAAATTCTTCATAGTTAATAATAGGAACTTGAACATATCCTCATTTTCTTCATTGCTTAAAATTTCGGAAATATCTAAGGGTTTAAAGCCGCAATTAGTAAAACAGTTCTGTATTGTAGGGATTTTTATAGCTCGCAACTGTCAGCGACAAACTGTATTGCTAACAAAAGGGAAATTTTTGAACTAATCTCTCTGGCTGTTGTGGAACTTGTTAATAAATTTTCATCAATGGATTCTAATATGTAATTAACCAATTTTCCACGGTACAAAGTCTTAAAATTTTTTATTACCCCCATGTCCATTGGTTGCACTAATGATGTGGTATCAGGAGGAAGAAATTCCAGCTGTATATTTTGTAGATTGTCTAAATGAGGGTGTGCCGCACAATTGTCAACAAGCAGCAAAATTTTTCTTTGTTTAAGTTGTAAATTTTGGTCCCAACTAGTAAGCCAATTTCGAAAAATTTCAGAAGTCATCCATGCATTTTTGTTTGCATGGTACTCCACTGGTAAACCCTCCATTCTTAACCCCTTAAAGCATCGAGGACTTTTTCCTATGATCAGTAGCTTTCGTTTGTCAGTACCTGACATATTTGTACAGCATAACACAGTAATTGGTCCATCGCCTTTTTATAACCCAACAGTGCAATGTGTTTATAGCATAAGGAACCATCTGGCGTAGCACGATAATAGAGGCCGGTTTCATCAGCATTGTAAATGTCATCAGCACAAAAATTCTCTAAAAAAGTAGGAATTTTCGTAGTTTTCTGCTGTTCGGCACTTTCGTTGTCGGCACTGCCCTTTTCACCGTGCGCTTTTTAAAATTTAATATTGTGTCTTGCTTTCCATCGTGATAACCAACCATCAGTTGCTTTGAAATCGTTGCGGCCCAGTTTTTCAGCTAACTCCTCCGACTTCGCCTTCGATATTGGGCCGTTGATATTTACGCCTCTGCCACTAACAATAGAAAACCATTGATCTAGTGCTTCTTCGACGTCTGGATCCTTCCCCTCACGTTTTATTTTGGATGTTCCTGCTTGTCCTTCTTGCAATACCAATTCCTCATCCAGTTGACTTTCTTGTCGTAAGACATGCGATATGGAAGATTTTGGTACACCAGTTATCTCAGCGAGACAACGATAACTTGTATTAAGTGGCTGGCTTTTTATTTTATCTAGCAAAGCAATTTTACTGGAAAGTGTCAAATTATTTCTTGGCATTTTGGCATGGGTCAAATTTTTGAAAAATAAATTTGACAAAAAATAAGTTAAAAATTATCTGTTAAAAAATACATGCACTGGCCATCTCCTTTTAGCCGAATGAGTTGAATATTTCCGGCACATGTTATCCATTATATCACCTCCTACTTTGTTGTAGTTGTAAAACAAAACTGTATCCGGTTTCTTTTTCTGAGTCAGAAATCATCATGTTCTGATGCATTGTACTGATTAAAAGCAAATTTTTATATTTTTTGCTTGGTAATTTGTCAAGCTATGGCCTAGTCTATTTTTATAAACTCTAGTTGAGTATATTTCATCGCTGTGATGAACCGAAGGAGGTAATTCTCTTCTATTTTTTCTTATTGCTCCAACAATGAGATTTTGTTTTTTTTTAGTTTTTCAGCGAGGCTGATTGAAGAGAAGTAATTCTTGGACTATGATTATAAAAAATTTAATGTGATTCCGAACACCGAGGAAAAGTATATTTCATTCGCAAAGTCAATCGAAAATAATTTCACCATTAGATTTCTAGACACATGTCGCTTCATGCCAGCGTCACTAGCTTCACTGGTAACAACTGGATGTTTCATAAAAAAATCGAAAAATTATTTATGCGCTATATTTTGACTTTTTTTCGAAAGGAATGAAATTAATTTCATTATTTTCCTATGGGATTTGAAACATAGAGTGACTTCGTTATTAAAAAACAATATAATAAACCCTTTTTACTTACTCCAAAAGTTTAAAACTGTTAGGTTACTTATAAATAGGAAAAATATCAAAGTTAATACAATATTGTTACATAAATGTTTAAACATTTTTTTAATTATTATAAATAGAAAAAGACATTTGGTTAAAAAAGTTAACGTTTATTTTTTTAACCCAGGTAAAGGTAAAGTAGACTTTTGCTAAATATAGTATAAGTATGATACTGAATTATATCTCAACTTATGGTAATGTTACAGTTTACTTAGGGATATTTTTATTTTTTAGGTAAAAAAGTTTACATTTTTCTGGAGATGCAGCATTAATGTCAATGTTTAATAAGGAAAGTACCAATTTTTCTCGAGAGATGGCATTAGTGGCGAAGTTTATAACCAAAAGTTCCAATTTCCCTCAAGGGATGGCATTTGTTGGCGAAGCTTATTAACAGAAGTTCCGATTTTTCCCAAGAGATGGCATTAGTGTCGAAGTTTATAAACAAAAGTTCCAATTTTCTTCGTAAGCTTTAAAATATAGCGATAATGTAAAAGTATAATTTAAAAAGTTTGATCAGTAAATAGACCTTAGCCATTTTCGATGTATTCATGGAAATCGAATCTTTTTCGAGACGTTTACTTCTAAAATATATCAATAATTAATAAAATATCAATAAACATTATAACAATTAATTGATAAAAGTAAATAATTTAATACAAATCTTTTTTATTTAAAAAAAAGGAAATGTATGAATTATGTCGATGTTATCGAAGACGTACTTCAGCGATGGAGAACTATATTTATTTTTTTCTTTGTAGCTTTGCTACCTTGAAACGTGGTTTTTAACACAGTTTGTAGTCAATTTTATGCACTAACTTCCTATTTATTCATTTCTTCCAAGTATTTTCAGTTGCACTTGCAGCGATGCTAAACAAAAATTGAGTAAGCAACCAGCAGAATGGTGACGTCACATTGTATTTAATCATCTAATTTCTCCAATACATTGCAACTTGTGGCAATGATATTTACATCAAATTGTATCATAATCTACCCTTTATACATGAGTAATTTTTTCCAGCAATGCTCAATTTGTTTGATGATCATTTTTACATTTAATGTATCGGCTTTATAATCCGGAAGTGGTGTGTAAAAAAGAACACACCTGCATCCCTCATTCCTGTTATCGTCTCTGATGCTCCCACTAAGTCATACACCATTGCCAGACAAGAAGCAATTATTAATATATTAGAATTATTATATCTGCTCATTCTATCGAAGGAATCTTTATATCTTTTTTCTCTATTGTCAAATCACAAATAAAGTCAAATTGTCACTATCTCCGAATATTGTCCATACCGAGATCGATAGCCATAATCGAATTGACATTCGATACATTAAATGTACTATATAATAAACTCTGACACTAATGCCATCTCTTGAGGTAAATTGGAACTTTTGTTTACAAGCTTCGACACTAATGCCATCTCTTGAGGAGAATAGGAACTTTTGGTTATAAACTTCGCCACTAATGCCATCTCTTGAGGGAAATTGGAACTTTTGTTTATGAACATCGCCACTAATGCTATCTCTTGAGGAAAATTGGAACTTTGTTAATAAACTTCGCCACTAATGCCATCTCTTGAGGGAAATTGGAACTTTTGTTTATGAACTTCGCCACTAATGCCATCTTTTGAGGAAAATTGGAACTTTGGTTTATAAACTTCGCCACTAATTTCATCTATTGAGGGAAATTTGAACTTCTGTTTATAAACTTCGCCACCAATGCCATCTCTTTAGGGAAATTGGAACTTTTGTTTTTACTATCTTCGCCAGTATTCCAGTATGAATAGATAAAATATTCTAGAATATGAAATTCTGTAGATTTAGGACATCGGTCAACATTTTGTTTAATTAATTAAAATTTAAACAAAATACGAGCTCCGGGAGAAAGAAGATTACTGGAAGCTGTCACCTGTGCTATAAGCAATTGATAAGAAGGAGAAGAAAAACTAGAAAAGTGTGCGAAAACCTGTCTGTAATTAACATTCGAAAACGTATGTCAAATGTACCGATTGTTTTGATTAAAAATACTCCGTGAAAATTATCATTGATGCACATATTATGCAGCATATATTGCCCTATAGAAGCTAACGAAAAACTACCACACAGTCAGTACAGCAATATTACTAAAGCTTAACTGAAGGCGCTCGGGTGAATTTGAGGTGTTAGTACTTTAATTTTGATTTTTTCAGATAAAACGATGTTATCGCAGCTGAAAAATGAGACAAAGAAAGAGCAGGGCGAGATAGGGAGGTTAGGAACTCCCGAAGACATCAACACGGCAACACTGCTCAACAGGTGCAAATCTCGGCGTTAAATATAATTTCGTATAAAAAAATCCGCTAACTTGTAACGGATGATAATTATTTACCGTGAAAACTCATTTCGAAATCTTTCTAACGAACCCATTTTTGTATTTCTACGGCTATCCATTTCCGAGAAAAATTTGTTTTACAAAATCAACAACAACTTTTTATCGTTTGATACAAATATTCTGAAACTTCGTATTTTAATTAACAATTAACGTATTAATATTCTATCAATATTACTTTGTGATTGAAGTAATAGCGTTAGAGGAACAAACGTTCAAAAAGAGCACTCCGTGAAACAGCTGGTAAAAATGAGCACTTTTCCCTTCCATCTATGATAAATACCAAATGTTAAGAAAACAGAAATGATTAGCTTATATGGTTACACGCGCAATAGAACGTACTAAACGTTGATGTCGCTTGTTTTTTGGTGCAATTTCTACTTAAACTTTTATACGACTTCAAAGTTGAGCCGTCTTAACAAAAAAGCCAATATTTCGCGTGACTGACGCTGGCCGTTTTACGGAAGTAAGAAACATACCTTTCTATTTTTATTCATAGTAAAAGTTCTTACCATTCAATTGATATATAAATAGCTTTAATATCTTCAGAAAATGTATATTTATTGAATCTAGTTTTCAAGGAACGGATTCCAACGCATACGTGTCAGAAAATGAGAAGGAAATTTCAGGTGGGTGCCTACAAGACGTATGTGAACTTTTAATGCTTTTATTTAACCTTTAAATATAGTTAACGTATTTACAATGGTAGTATTTACTAAGGATTCAGGTAGATAACGACGATCTGAAGCATCAAAGCGATATCTTTCTTTATAATCAACGTACAAGCAAAAATATACCTTAGTGGGTACCCGGGTGCCTACACAAGGGTTAAAGATGTGTTTGTTGACAAAATTTTAGTGTACAAAAAATGAAGATTGAGAAAGATTATATAGCTTTTTCTACAAATTTCATACATAGTCTTCAAGAGACCAGAGCATTAAGTAATGTCACAATGGCCTTCTAAAAGGCTGATGATGATAATTTTTCCTGAATGTATATCTTTAATCACTCAATAATCGTGTTGTTTTTTTCTGAGATTATTACTAATGTAATGACAGGATTCCTATGCAACCTCAAAAATATGATTCTCCAATTATAAAAACCAGCTTTAATAAAATATGAATTTTCCACAATATATGGAAACTGTTTGTATTTCCAGTGATGATGACTGGCTAAAACTTGAATATGTGAAAATATTAAACATAATTATTATTAATTGAATGGAATTTAATGAATACTAGTATACCCAGATTGATAAAAAAACACCATATGAATTTTTATTCATCCCAAGAACAAGTTTGCTTAGCTATAATTATAGCTAAGCTAATACCTTAAGGTGAGTGAGACATTTTAGTCAGTCTTTTTTGATGTAAGAAATTTATCAATGGAAATGTGATCCTTAACATTATTTGTCATACTGTGCAAAAGAAAATATTAATTAATAAAACCAAGTTTTCCTATGTAGTTAAAGTTGGTGGATTTATGCTTTTTGATATCTCTTCTGAACCATATCATTTGCAAACTATGATTTCTGTTGCATCTAAACTTGTCAATTTACCATTAACTTTTCAGAAAGACACATCTCTACCCATAACCCATCAGAGAAGGTGATAATATCATTAAAAAAAATAGATTTACCAATGGCTGATTCTACTTTCTTGGATAAGTTACAAAAGATATACTGTATTTACGGCCTATTAGATGCACCTTGATTTTTGAGGTAAGAATTTACAAAAAAACTCATACTTTGTTACATAAGGTTAAGTGACAGTAAAATATTTATCGCGAGAGATACAATGTATTAGCATAGGGATGACATCTCTGTTATCCCGATGTGTATAAGTTTTGCAGCAGCACCACATGCGAGATTAAACTAAACGTGCTATACTGTATGCATTACCACTTTACCTGGGAATTTATTTTAATGGAAGTTCTGTCATCGATATATTAAATCTGTATTCCTTACTACTTAATCAAAAAAGTATTATTATCGAAATTTGTAATTAACTGAACTATTTTCAATGCCTGATACGGTAAAAAATACTTAATGGTATGCATTTATCCTGTTGAATCGGCTTGCTTATTATAGGACAGAGCTATATCCGATGCCATTGGCGCATAAGACGCAGGCTGATTTTAGAGCATATTTTGGAGAAAAAAAGTGTGTCTTATAGGCTGGAAAATATGGTATGTTCTAAGAGTTTAAAATTTAAAAATTAATAATCTAGATTCCATTCTCTCCAACATGTTTGTCTGATATTACCTGTTATGAAAAGCTATTATTCATGTGAATTAAATAGCTTTTTTCTGGTTTAATTGCTTTTTTGTAAACACTGGCACAAGAAAATCAAAATAAATGAAGCTTTGTACCATTATTAAATATTCATTGCTACTGGAATAATTTGCCTAAAAGAGAATTTCTTTTTAAAAAACTGAATCAGTTTGCTGATTATTTTATTTCACATCTTGACAGAACCAAATACAGTTAAAACAGATAAGTTGTTAATTGTTAGCATTTCTTAATCAACGTGTTGTAACACCAATATATCTCCTTCAAGCAAAATGTTTTCTTCCAGAAGTGAACCTATTGTTTTTGACATATCACTACAAATGCTACTTGTATTTCTCTCAAGAAGTAGTGTAGCTTTGTGATTGCTTTTGCCAGTGAGTTTGAACAGCTTCTCAATCAAATCTGCAGTTTTTCCTACAGTCCACATTTTAGAAAGGTATACTGGAATGGAATTAGGAGTATTATCCTGTATGTGAGAGGCTGTGAAGTAAGCACGGCTCTCCAAAGGAACTGAAATTCCAGGAGGGCACACTGCACGAGACTTAAGTCTCATCAACTTGATTCGATCAGCCGTTGCCTTCCTCTTCCCATGGGAAGCTGCCTCCAATTTCGAATTTATCTGTGGGAATAGAAATTCTTTTGCTCATGGTAAATGCTAACTTAACCTAATAACTAGCTACTTTTAACGAAAATATTACTGAATGTGACTTTGGTGAAAATGACTTTCAACTCATTACGGTTTATGGAGACTCATAGCTAGCATATGAATCCCATGCAAATGCAAAATTTCAACTCAATTTCTTTTGTATTTTCATATAGTCCAGCTTTTTTCACATAATATTGTGCCTATTAACACACTCATGGAAAGGTTGGCCCCAAAAATATTTACACTTTTTAACTCTGTAATTTTGAAGTGGACCATAATTTTTTCAGTTATAATAAATAATGCTAATAACAAAGAATTGATTCGAATTATTACTTGGAAAATATTTTAATAGTGCAATCGAATATAACAAGGGCTAAATAAATGATTTTACACTCCCAATCAATTACAACGGGTTTCTAATTAATTATGCTACAAAAAAGATAACTTCATCATTTATGGAAAACATTTCAGAAGAGCGGTGCAAGTTAATCAGAATTATCCATAATAGTATTTAAGTATTATTAATTGATTTTCAAGCCTTTTATTGATATAAAAATCACTTTAGAATTGGGAAAGATATTGCCCTTATCCAAATGCCACTACTAAAATAAAATTAGAAGTGAGGAATGAAATTCTACAGCAAAAATTAAATTAAAACAGCTTTTTCAACTTTGAGAAGGCTATCGGGTGTTTATACATCATCATTATCGGAGGGATGAGAAGAAATAATTGTCTACTCCACAAAGAAAATTTTATTGGACACTTTTTAAGATGAGAGGTAGAAAATGTTTACTGGAAAATCAGGATTTTGAGTGATTGATCTTCACATGCTTACATGATCAGGAATTTAATTTTATAATGTTCTTTTTTTGTGCTACAGAAACCCCTCTTTTATGTTGATTTTGAAAGGGGCATGTCCCCTTTACCCTATTGGACATACCCTATTGTTAGAAGCCAACTTCTTATTCATATCAAACCAGGAATTTACTTAAAACTGACATAAAATGTTGGGCTACATCTATAAGAGAATTTCTCAAGCTGAATAGCTGAATCATAAAGGCTATATGCTCACCTCTTTTTCAACTGCATCAAAGGCTTTTGAGAAGTTTTCTTTGTGAATATCAGAGGGTCGAGAAGTTTTTGTTGGAGCATTTTTGCAGTTGTGGGCTTTTGGGTCATCATGTCTATGCTTCAGGCAAACATAGGCACCACAAAAAGGGCATGAGTAATGCACTGCTCCGACTGCATCTTCACATCCCACAATTGAACATTTGGTGACAGAAACTGCATTTTTTCTTTTCTGAAAAACATTGACATTTTTAATGACAATTAATTTCATTACAAAATCATATCACTGAATTGATTTTATGATGCCACGGATCTATGATAATCGGTTCAAATAATTAGATACTGCAAATGAAAATGCAAATTGGAGATGTTAAAAGTGATTTACTATATGTGAGGTCGTAAAAGTTCAACAAAATTGGGCCAACCACCTTCATGATCAGAAATTATTGAGGGCGAGGGACCCGGCAAAATGCTAAGGAAAAGAAAGTACAGAGTTGGGATTATCAACTCATAGGAAATAAAGGAATACGAGGTTGACGGAAGAGATTGGAAACACAATAACAGCTAGAAACTTTTTCCCACTACACTGTGGACTATAAACATAAATTGTAGAAAGTATATATGAAACTCAAATATTATGGTTTAATATTTATGTAAATCTAGTTTTTCTAAAATATGTAAGACCTCCAATGGACTACCCTTCTGAACGTCAATTACACAAGTTTTGGAGATTTTTTCTTGAAATGCAACACTTACTGTGCAGGGTGTAAGCATTAAACACATACGCCTTAACTGTTACCGCAGTCCTGATGGAGAGTTTACAAACTTAATCTACTTGACACTTGTCTTCGCCGGTCCTTTTAATTATGAAAACCGACGGAAAATTTCCTGAAAAAGTATGTGAACCGACACTGATGCATTTTAATAGTGGAGTGGCTGAACGGATATTTATTGAGAGCTTTTCCTATCATATATTGTTCCCTCTTTTTCATTTTTGTTCACAGTAGATACAGTAAGGTTAAAATCTAACTTTTTCATTCACTTTAATGCGGTGCTTTTCTCTGACATGATAGGTACTAACACTTTGGTCTTAACAAGCATTAGGAAGAAGCCGCATCTCCTTTTATGGATGCACTTTAAAGGCTATCATACCAAATAATTAAATCGTTTCGTCACTACATTTTCGAGTAAAGATACACACATTAACAAGTTATCAGTAGCAAGGTTTCACGATACTACTTATGGCTGCAAATAAGTCATGCACATATAATAAAATATTCATATCGAAATAGTATATTCACCACTAAGACATCCTTTTCCTGAAATTGTATGCAACCATGTTCAGTTACTGAGTGATGCTCTTTGCAGAAAATTTTTTCGCAGTGACTACAAAGCAGGGGCAGAAAATCTAGTCTACTGCAATCATCTTTGGAGCAATGCTGCCCTAAATTTGGTAGTTCTGCCATTTACAATAGAAGCGTATGACCGGTGAATTGGCTATATTAGCTTAGAGCTGGAGAAAAATTATCATTATTTTTATCCAAAAACATCAAGAATATTTAGCACGTAAACAAAGCTGCTTCATCACTCTCTTTTTTCGAGCAACCAAAATGCAAAACAATCACTCCATCTTCCAGCGCCAGCGCGTGAGCACCGTGTTTTTTCTCTTCAGCGCTACGGCCAAAATAATTCCAATTTTTAATCGGAGGCGATCAAGGTTCAATTGATTCCATCAGTTCAGCCGCATATGTTGTTGCATTTGAAGCATATAGAATGTTAGCGGTGAGTTAGTAAACTTATTGAGATTTAGCAATAAATCTATTACATCCTCTATTTGCATTATTTACCATAGAAGTTGTCTTCATTTAGTCGCTGTGAGTATGCAATTCACAGGAGTTACAGTCATTTCTTTCTTATCGACGGGATTATTCAACAAAAGTAATGGTTCTACTAATTACTGTTAGTCCCTGTAATTATTTCATAGTTATGATAAGCCACAATTTCATATACCTTGTCACGGTTTATTATGACCTCTTAAAAGAATAAATTCTATTTGAGTATTTACATAGAAAATGAAACGATTTGAGAATATGAATATTTCGATCTTTTATCAGTAACTGAATTACTAGTAACAATTCATTCTCTGTTGATGAATTAATAACAGTAATTTTGACATTTAATGACTGATGTTTGTAACTCTTGCTATATGTTTCTTTTTTGTAATCTGATTGCTCATTTTTATAATGCCAATTGTACCCTTGAGAATGCTCATGAGCAGGAGAATGTCATTTTGGACAATAAATCATAATTTAGAAAGTAATTTTTGAAAGAACCATTTCATCTGTTAGAATCACATGTAAATAATAATGCATTTTTTAAGTCTCTACTATAATAATTAATTTATGAAAGTCTTTAATAAATAAAGGAAATAAAAGCCTTATCTCCGATATTTGCTAAAATACTTGAATACCAATATCATTGTATTTACATAATCAATAAATTCTCATTGTGCAGTGACTGTCTTCACCCTTAACCTTGACAAGTCTATTATCCAAAACTGTTGTGCAATCTGAATTCATGTAATTATCAAATTAGTTGATATTTTAACTTACATAACAGTCAGTAATAATGTAGCCAACTCTGGAGTTGCTTGGGTTGTGTGAGTAGATGAATGAAGTTGCGTCTTTGCATGTGTGGTATTTGCTTGGCGGTTTTTTGTTTGTTTTTAATTTCGTAATCAAATGATGTACAGTTAATTATTGCTTGGTGGGAGTGGAGTCTTTCGTTGATAGCGTATTATTGCGCCGGGTATATATGACCTTTACTTATGTGCAGCTGGCGCGAGCAAATAAACTGTTGACTTACTGTTATATGATAGCGTATGTGTTCAGATCTAACAAACAGGTTTGAGCGGAGCGGACAGCGATATTAGTTAGTAAACTGATGACGTAATTTGTCATAGTTTACTGTAATAAACTGTTCTTAAGAAATTAGCTTTATTTTTGTCTCATGAATCTTCTTCTTTTTTTGTAGGATTTAGGAAGAAAATGCATTTAACGACGGAAAATGTATTATATCTCCTCGCTTTGTTGGCTGTGATCGGGTTTGCATTACTAAAGCACTTCACGGGAAATTTTGATTATTGGCAGAAGAAAAACATAGCCTATGAGAAGCCATGGATATTTTTTGGAAATATAAAAGATAGAATGCTATTCAAAACTTCTTTTCATGAGTTTCAGCTGGAAATATATCGGAAGTTTGAGGGTCATGCAGTAGCTGGAATATTTGAGGTAAGATCGAAGATAAACGAACGACTGCTTTTAGAAGAATTTTTATTTCCCTTTTTTAAGAGACATTTCAGTCCAAAAAATATTTTGTATCCATAGGTAGAAATTTAAATTTATGTAAGCATTTTCGGGGTAAAATCTGTTGAAGCCGTGAGCGCTTCGTTTACGGCGTATATGGAGTGGTGATGATGAGTCACTCCAGTTTCCTTATTTGCGTCTTAAAATTATTTTAGTCACAAAGTTTTGATGCTGTAGACACGCCCTCTTACTAGGATATTTTGTATCCTATGGATGGAAATCTATTTTATGTCTTACCGCTGTGATTTTTATTGTTTTTATATTATAGAGTATGCTCTGTTAACAACCATCCTTTGAGAATCTCAGTTCCATCCGAATCCCGTAGCAGGCTAGCTAACTAAAAGCAAGAAGGACTACCATACCCTCAATAAGAACAAGTCGATTTGGTAGTCGATTTGAGCAAATCAACTACCAAATAGTTGACGTTCTCAATTGTTTCTTTTCCTCTTTGAAACCTAAGCTTTCCTTTCTTTATCAACTATCCTGTAATTTTGTTATGTGAAAGAGAAGTCTTATCCTATTGTTATAATCTCTGTGCAACATTTTGCTTTCGTTTTCTAAAATCTACACATGAAATTGTAGGAAATCCTCATACTACTCTCCTGCATTATATACCTTATTTTCAAGTTAGATAATCTTTTAATTAATATTTTCTTAAAGCTCCAAAGTATGAGGATTTCTCCATGAATTTCGATTATATCATTTAACATGTTTCCTTCTTTGAGATTTTTTATTGCCTTCTCTGTGTTGCATTTCAAAATGCCATATATTCTTAAATTTATTTCTCGTTTCTTTTTTAGAGCTCCCAAAAATTTGTCACAGCTTAGATTTCCAATTTGAAATGCAGTATTGCAAAACAGGTATTAGAGAGAAAAGTTTCTGGATTTGTGGATTTTGTTTTTCTTTGGCCAGTTATCATTGGCCGTAACATTCCATAAGCAATCATTGAGCATGATTTGGGAGCAGACCCATTGGGATGTATACAATTGCTAATAGCATGTTTTTTTACAATTGCAAATTTTTTTCTCCTACATTAAAGCCAAACCTTAGGTATATTTTAGAATAGAGAACATATTCTAATTGTACTTTGACCCAAACCAGTATATTCCTCTTAATTGATTAAATCCAGATATACATATTTTCTCATATAGATCTTGGATCCTGCCCTGATTTTATTTTTTCTTTGAATATATTTTGAGAAATTTAACATAAGAAAAGTATCACAACTTTTCTGGGAAAGAATTAGCTTTGATTATGGATAAAGAATCCACTTATTACTAGAGATAAACATATGATAAGCATGCTTAACATATGTTTACTGCGCATACATACTGCAAAGTATGACCTAATTGTTGAGGTACAATTACAATTGGGGTATCTTGTTTGCTTTAACTGTAAAGCTAAGGTTTAGAATTATTAATTAATTTTCTGGAGTAAAATCTTACAAAATATATGTTGACTTCTTCCACCTCTGATGTATCATTGGATATTTCCAGGGTTAATGAGCAAGAATTACTTTACCTTGAATTTATATATTCTCATTATTCTATTCTAAATATAATTTGTGATGTTCAAATAAATTTTAAATATTAAGCCATGCATCTTTTATACAAATTACATAAATGTCCTCATTAAAAATAAATATATCAACATCCACCTTTTTGATCAGGATAATGGATCCTATCATATCAATAAAGACTTTAAAATTACTATATTATACTAAGGTCCACTCACAGCTCTATTTTGGCATTATTCTGGAGTCAATCTTCCCTTTTCATTGAGGCTTTTTCAGCACAGAAACAACTTATCAAGGCAAGTTTCTTATCACACTCTTGGTAGAGCTCTTTCTTCTTTCCTTAATATTCTCACACTTCCTTCTCTCTATATTCTTAGCTGCTGTTTATTTATCAAAACCGATTGTCACTTCTTCCCTTTTAACTCAACCTGCCACAATCATTTTACACATACTCATACTGATATTCCTAATAATGAATACCTTTACTCTGTAAGCTTGAAAGGTCCCTGTCATTCTGCTTCCATAATTTACAATAAACTCTCCATTTACATCAAGGCAGAAGATTGGTAAAAAATCTTCTAAATAAATTAAAAAAGCTACTGCAAACAAAATGCTATTATTCTGTCACCAAATTCCTTAGTGATATAATGTAATTTCTTGTATTTATATTAAATTTGAATCAATGAATTTTGTCTTGTACCTTCTTCTTTTGTTATTTTTCCTTGTGAATATAGTATACTTATATGTCACATGTATACTTTGATTTATTCCGTTCCATGTTTCTTTGGCCTCCAGAAATCAATATTATTATTAACAATTTTTATTTTAATATATTTATTATTAATATAAAATTATTATTTTATTATTAATTATTACTAATATAAAATTTTATTTAATTGCATAGTTCTCATATTTTTGGAAATCTCTGTAATTTTTTCCCATTTGAATGTTTTTGTACGACTTTCAAGATTTAAATTTAGCAAATCTGTCAAATTATACAAAAATGAGGTAATTTTCACTCTTAATTTAGAATTGTTTATCAGCAATAAATGTATGTTTCTTTATATGCATGTTTCCCTGATACCTGTGCACATCAGGGCCGACGTCCGAAGCTGGTATTAAGGGATCCTGAAATCATCAAGCAAGTCATGGTTAGAGATTTTGATTACTTCATGGACAGACCAACTCTCAATATCCAGAGACAAGAACCGTACGTAGCTGGATTGCTTCTGAATCTCAAAGGTCAAGTATGGAAACAGGTGCGTTCTCTAATGACCCCAGCATTTACGTCTGGTAGAATGAAAGGCATGTATGCAATGGTGGATAAGGTAGCACTGCAGCTAGTGGAATATCTTGATAAGGGGGGAAAATTAAATGAGAATAAGAGTGTTCCTGAAGGAGAATCGACAGATGAATTAGAAATGAAAGACCTTTTCGGTAGGTTCACCTTTGACGTGATAGCTTCATGTGCTTTTGGTGTTCATTCCGATTCTCTGCTCAATCCAAATGCAGAATTTGTCAAAGTGGTTTCCAAGTTCGATGTCATCAGTGTTCCTATGAGATTGTTGATATTTTTGGTTATCATGGGTAATCGTTGGCTCACAAGAATTGTTGTACTTCATTTCCTCAATCCTAGTGCGTTAGCCTTTTTGGTTGAGCTCCTCAGGAGAACTAAGAAAGAGCGTGAAGAAACCAAAGTTACACAGAAGAGTGACTTCCTTCAGTTGATGATTGATGCGCAGGCAATGCAAAAAGTGGATGGGAAGGAAAGTGCAGCAAGCAGTGGCGACAGCAAAGCATATCATCAGCAAGGTAATCCAAATGGAGTCTCTGATATTAACACAATTCAATCTCGACACTTACTGACCTACTATCTATATATTTTTATTGACTCTCCTTGTAGTTTCTTTGAACGGATTAATCACATTTTTCTGTGTATAGTTAAATCTTGTGTTTAGGCCCATTTGGCCGTATATTTAGACGGGCTCTAGTTTAGGGAAGATGGATTAATTTAGTTACAAGTCATGTCAAGTTTGTGTCAATATTACTAGGGGCTGTACTCAAATTACGTAATGCAGTATGGGGGGAGGGGGGTCCAGCCGGGTGTTACATGGGGAGGGGGTCGAAAATTGGAGAATTTTGCTTTACACAATTTGTGTACAACCCCATATTAAGAATAATAACTAATTATTTCTGATAAGAATTTAAGATTAATACCTCAAAATAATAATTTTATACCGTATTTTCTGGCCTATAAGACGCACCGTCGCATAAGACGCACCTTGATTTTTCAGGTAAGAATTTACAAATCAACTCATAATTTGTTACATAAGGTTGAATGCCGGTAAACTCTTTATCGTGAGAGATACAATGTATTAGCATAGGGATGACATCTCAGTTAGCAAAATGTGTATAAGTTTTGCAGCAGCACCACATGATTAAACTAAATGTGCAACATTGTATGTATTTCCAATTTACCTGGGAATTTTTTTTAAAAGAAAGTTCTGTCATCGAAATATTAAAAATGTATTCCTTACTATTTAATCAAAAAAGTGTTATTATCGAAATTTGTAATTAACTGAACTATTTTCAATGCCTGATATGGTAAAAAATACTTAATGGTATGCATTTATCCCGCCGATTTGGCTTGCTTATTATACGACGTAGTTATACCGTATACCATCGTCGCATAAGACGTAGACAGATTTTAGAGCATATTACGGAGTAAAGATGTGCGTCTTATAGGCTGGGAAATTCGGTCATTTCACAATATCATTTCATTACCTCTTGGATCATATTGTATGATTAGAGTTATGCCAATATTAAAGTAGTTCAATAATAATACGTATTAAAACATGGTACTTATGGTTCCTAAAATACAGGCATTTCTTTTCTTCAGATTTTAAGAAAGCATTAGAACTATCTTTCTCAGTGATGAAGGGACCTTCTTGGTACTGAATGCAGAAGAAAATTATGCTTATTTATTATTTTGGGAATGGTAAAGGGAAGTTAACAGATATTTTTCATTCATTGAAATACTTTTTATGTTGCCAAAAATAGGTAATGATATTAGAGAGACATCTGAATTCCTGCTTGAAAAGTTTTGCTGATGATGTCAATCAAATCTTTGAAAAAACTCCAAGTAAAATTTTACTCTGGAAAATACAAAGTTTCTGTTGTGGTATTACCAATTTAATACTTGTACTGTTGCAGTTGTATTTCCTATGCGATTTCTCAAGAACTGTCCTCTTTTTCCCATGATTTAATCATTTCATACCATGAACATACTCTCTGCTTTGTGATATATTGCAAGTTTATCATGTTAACGTTTATTCAACAGTCTGCAATATATACATACACAGAATAGAATAGTTTTTCAAATCATCAAAATTTTTGCTAAGCATTATTATTTTTACTAGCAGTTATGTTATCTTCCCCATTTAGAAATACTTGGATAAAATAGAGTAATCATACTTGGAACAATTTTGTTTTCATTTCAGTTTTAACAGATGACGTGGTGATTTCCCAGTGCCTTCTCTTTCTACTGGCTGGTTATGAAACTTCTAGCACAGTGCTCACTTTTGCTGCCTATGAATTGGCTCTCAATCCAGAGGTTCAAGAGAAAGCACGGAATGAAGTTAAAACTGTTCTGCAAAGCCATGACAGCGTAACATATGAATCACTGAATGAGATGCCTTATTTAGAGATGGTGTTATTAGGTAATAAAATTTGTTTTACTTCCTATAGAATCAATATTGCATTTGTCCTTTTGAATTGTCTTTCAGATGTGTAAGTACAGTGGTACCTCAGACATTGAACTCAAATCCTTAGCAGTTAGTTGTTTAAATTCTGAATCATTCCGATCAGAAGCAATTTTCCTCAATCAAAATCATGGAAAGTGAATGAATCACTTTCAGATTCTAATGCATGCTGATAAATAGTAGAGATGCATTATCCAAGGAATAAAAATACGATTAAATAAATAACTAAGAAACTAGAGAACAATTGATAAAATATGTAAGTTCATATAATGGAGTGATGATTAAATTTAATGCCTCATAGAGAGGTGTGTTGATGTTTTTTTATCTGGAAATGAGGTAGAGAATCATATTTTTGGGAAGAGGAGACCCTCTCAGTGATTGTTCCAAATAATTTTGCTTTTGATGTATTTAAATTTTTTTAGTCAAAGTGCAATTAGTATAGATATTAGTAGTATTGTTAAAAGTGCTTTGACAGATTTGACATGCATTCCCACTGGGAATTGAACTCAGGGCTGCATTTATTATAGCTGAATGCACTTCCCATATGGCTATCTTGAATCGCTAGTATAGATATCATTTATGAGTATAAGATACACCCAAGAAATGCTTTTAATGCAAGAGATGATTTTTGCTAACAGCATTTAACAAGCAAGTGCACTTTGTCTTTGTGTATGCAGTTGCAGTGTATTAGTCTAATTGTCTCTGCCTCAAATTCCTTTCAAATATAATACTCAAACTCATAAATATTGTAAGTTAGAGTCATGGGAAGTTAAACATATTGCAGCATTTCAGTTAACACATTGAGCGTGGAGGACCGCTCAATCCGTCCCAACTGGTGGCACATGGCCACTTGGGGGGGATCCCTTTCCGCGTTTTTGCTAGGAGAGAGAGTTAGCCACATGCTTGGATCCTCATATGGCTCTTTTGCCTTCTGTTGAAGTGTAGCATTGCATTGTGTCTTTTTTTGAAACGTCCAAAAATCGGTTTGCCTTAAAAAGTTTAACTTTGAAGTTGTGTTGATATACAGTGGTACCTCGAGATACGAGCAGCCTAACATACGAGTTTTTTGAGATACGAGCCGGAGCTCGGGCCATATTTTCGTTCAAGATACGAGCCCCAATCCGAGATATGAGCCGTGTTTCCAGAGCATCCCGCTTGTTAGCGTGCAGGGTCAAGCATCATCCGAGAGAATCTCTCACTCACTCGCACTTGTTATCCACGTTAATCGAAGTGTATCTTATAATAATAATATAAATAGTTTTAAGTTCTAAAAAAGCGCCGTTTACGTACGTGTCTAGAGTGCCTGCATCCCTTCCCCCCTCCCTCCTCCTCGCCGTTCACCTTCGTTAGCCGCATTCGTCTGTCTCCAAAGTAAGACTATTATGCTAAATAACTCATTTATTTCTTTATTTCATATTTTTACGTATTTGTTAATTAAACATGTTTATTTGTTATTTAAAAACATATCTTTATTCATAATTTACAATGGTTTGGGGATTTTTCATAGGCCCGGAACGGATTAAATCAAATTCAGTTACTTTAAATGGGAGAAATTCGTTTGAGATACGAGCTGATTGACTTACGAGCTCGGTTCTGGAACGAATTAAACTCGTATCTCGAGGTACCACTGTACTAGTTTCTGATGTTAGCTGTTGTTTCTCTCTTCTAGAGGCCTTGAGGAAGCATCCACCAGTGGCTCGAATTGATCGAGAATGCATTAAGGACTATGATCTTCTCATCCCCGCTACTGAGAGTGAACCTGAGAGGCACATTCTTATTGAAAAGGGAACACCAGTATCTATCTCTGTTATGGGACTTCATTATGACCCAAAATATTTTCCAGAACCTGACCGGTTCAATCCTGAGCGCTTTTCTGCAGAAGAGAAAGCAAAAAGACCTGCTTATGTGTTCCAAGGATTTGGGCATGGACCTAGAAACTGTCTTGGTAAATATTACTTTTATTTCTGTTTATAAATTGTTTAATTTGGAATGACAAACTGGCAGTCAGTGGGCCGAATACAACCCTACCACACCTCACTTACGGGGTAATGATATCAAGGCAAGTGATATTAAAAAAACATTACCTCATAAGAATTACCTCCGGCTCGAAACCTCTCATTTCATAAATTTTTGTTTAAGAAAAAATACTCAGGTAAATTGTTTTCCACAGTATTAAAATCGACACTTCACTAGATTCAGGCAGAATATTACTTGTGCACATGTCATATACTTGGTTCACCCTATTTCTGCGTAACTTGTCAAACCTTCTGCCAATGTTATATTGATGTATTGACTGCAAAAGACCCCGCCGACTAAACTGTTGGCCAGTAGGTTTTAATTGATCGGTATCATCAAACTTTTTAAATGACTGATTTTTAATTGGTTAATGGTGTGACCGTCTGTCTTAAGGAGTGCTTTAGATTTGCAGGCAAATGATTTTTCAATTTCTGATGCTTGAATTTTGGTATACTCATTACATTTGAGGGCACAATGTTTTTGAGTAAATACAGTATATCGATGATTGAAAATGTTTGAAACATCTCGTATACCTAGATGGAAACTTTTTTACTATAAAGCATGTTCACAGTTATTATCTCCGAATCTTGAGAATTTAGCTGAAGGAAAAGGGTAGTAAGTTTCCAGCAATAATGTACATAAAAGCTTAGTATTTACTCAAAATTTAATTGTTATCATCATAAATTTTAATTTTTATCAATGGAAAAATACATCTGCAACTATATGTAAATCCATTATTACCTCTTAATCTTTCCTTTGGATATATTAATTAGCTATAGGTATTGATATTATGGATATAGATCTGGCCTCATGTTTAAAATTTTCTATAAATATTATATATCTCAAATTAAATATAAAAAGTAGAGTTATGAAAATCATAAATGCATACATTGCTGCTGGCATTCATTTATCTTGGTAGTTAATGACCATGAATCAATGATTATCTGTACAGCTTTGCTTTAAGAACTTATTAAGACAACATGTGAAGTGAATAGAAACTAAATAATAACATGGGCTTAAACTTGAATTTCTTATTTCATTTAATTACTATACCATTAAGATACCTTTGTGACTTTCAAGAAAGATACATTATTCTTTTTATTCTGCTGCTGTTTGAAGTAAAGCATCAGTAACACTAGTTGGGAGATAATTTACAGACAATATAAATCTATTCATAAATACACTTTATTGTTAGAATACTCAACATTGAACAGCAATAAATTATTGCATAACTTGAAATATATACCTCTTATAGTTCTGTTTTATCTTCTGAGTTGTTCTAGGTCATTTGGAAGGCTAACAGTAAAAATTTATGGTAAATTTTTTTTTATCACATGTAGAGATTGATTAATGCCAAAATGTATTACAATAGTATTATAATTGATGACTGAAGGAATATGTATATACCGTATTTCCCAGCCTATAAGACGCACTGGCGCATAAGACGCACCTTGATTTTTCAGGTAGGAATTTACAAAAAAAACTCTTACTTTGTTACGTAAGGTTGAGTGCCGGTAAACCTCTCGCGAGGGATACAATGTATTAGCAGAGGGGTGACATCTCCGTTAGCTCAATGTGTATAAATTTTGCAGCAGCACCACATGCGAGATTAAACTAAACATGCTACATTGTATGCATTTCCGCTTTATCTGGGAATTTTTTTAAAGAAAGTTCTGTCATCGAAATATTAAAACTGTGTTCCTTACTACTTAATCAAAAAAGTGTTATTATCAAAATTTGTAATTAACTGAACTATTTTCAATGCCTGATACGGTAAAAAATACTTTTTGGTATGCCTTTATACCGGCGAATCAGCTTGCTTATTATAGCAGGGAGTTATACCGGTATACTATCGGAGCATAAGACGCAGACTGATTTTAGAGCATATTTTGGAGTTAAAAAAGTGCGTCTTATAGGCTGGGAAATATGGTACTTATTTGGATATATGTTTTTATTTGAAATCTACGTGCACCATTTAGCTATATAAGAAACCAGCTAACTTAACCTCATTTTAGTGGGTGTCATTGATTTAAAGATCTCATAACCAAGCAAACATTTATCTCATCTAATCTTTAGTGCAGATAAACCTGAATCCTGAATACTTATATGTTTTGAGTTTCATTGAGCTAAGTAATCTCAATTCAGCAAGATACTCATAATATAATTCCTTTTAATAGTGCATTAAACAATGCCTTAATACAAGTAATGCCTAATCGCATCTAGACACACTGAACTTACAAATTTAAACCTGTATTTCATTAACAGCTGTATTCCAAATTTTTTTCCTTACCTCACACAACTAGTTTATCCCGGTTTACTATATTAATATCATTATTTATACATTAAATCTGCATATAGGTATACACTAGGTGGCAGAGTGGCATCATGCAATGATGGTCATAAATACAAGAATGGATAGACATAATAAAACAGGAACGGGCTAGTAGTAAGATAAAATACTTCATCAAAAACTAAATCAATATTAAAATATAAACATCATCAATAAGTAAAATACTAATGCAAAAATGCTAATCATTATTTTTTGTTTCTATCACTCATTAAACACTTATTCATCATAGAATTACTTCATACCTGTTCACTGTTTTAACATCACTGGTTGATACTTTGTTTATAGAGTATTTAAATTGGTGTTTTGAGTTATTATGTTGAAGTTTTGGCAATCCTTACTGAATCTGGCATATTTTATTAGGAGGTAGGCGGTCAACTCAAAGCTAATCTTCAATCCTCAAAATTAAATATAATTAGAAATAATTTTTTAACTGTAAATATTTAATTTTTTGCAGGAATGAGGTTTGCACTGATGAGCACCAAGCTTGCAATGGCTCGCCTTTTGATGGGGCATAAGTTGGAGTGCAGCCCAAGGACGCAAGTGCCTTACCAATACAATAAATTTGCCATGTTACTGAAAGCAAAGGGTGGGATTTGGCTGAGAGTAATAAAACTTGATTCATCCTAATCTCTTATTTGCTATCTAGAGTTCCTATGAACAATATGCTATAAGATAAATTCTTAAAGCAGTTATTACAAGCCATGAAACACAATGGTTGCAGAGATATACAAGGATGCAATTGATGTACAGTGGTATTATCTTAAGACAGTCAGACTGACAGACAGACAGTTGACTGTCAAATTTGACTGTCAAAGCAGTGATATAGTGCAGAGTTACTATTAATGAGATTTTTAGAGATTACAAGAGATTTATATGGTCTATTTCACTGAAAACCATCTCCAAAAGCCAGAAGTGGTTGTGAGAAGAGTATAGGTATGTAGGCTCTTAAATATTATCCCCATCAATTTCTGCAAATAAAACTATCAATAGGTGAAAAAAAGTGTATGGAAGCTATCTATTATATATAGACGCTTCTCCGGATATACCTATAAGTTATATATAGGGGATCAAAAGTCTAACCATGTTCCACAAGTGCCACCGACTTGAAATTTTTACGACGTATTGGCCATAACGTGTATCCTCCAGGAAAAAACCGACCTTGAACCTCGGTGTCATGGGTTCGTTTCCAGAAGGCCCCAAAGTCGTGATTTTGTCCGTAAGAATACATGGCGGGGATTTTCGAAAAAATTTTTGAGGCACTTCCCGGAAAAATAAAGAGTTGGAACTCAAGGGATCGCTAGATGCTGTGCATATCTAAAGGAAACCATAAAGACATCTACGAAGATTATCCTTGGTTCGATGCTAGGTAAGGGCAAATATTCTCCCGTTTAATTTACATTGCGATTTTTAAGATTTTTTAAAATTACTTCCAGATGACTTGGAAACTTGAAACTTGGCACGCTGATATATATCATAAACATATTTTATAATCAAATTTTAGCAACTCGCTGATGGTCCTTGGTTCGATACCAGAGGGCCATTTACATCTTACAATGCATTTCTTATGGAGATAACGGAAACAAAATTTAGGTACTTCCCAGCACGATATCAACTTCAAATTTTGCGTAAAAAAAGATCACGTCTATACAAATCAAACTTTTGATACACAGCTTACAATATGTCCTGTGTTCGACCCCAGGTGTCTCTGAAATCAGAAGTTGATCCGATTTTTAGGAATTATTTTGAAACCTTTACCAATAATATAGAAACTTGAAATTCGGCATATAAATAGAGATCATAGTTAAGTTTCAAAAACATATTTTAGATTTCCGAGATCATCCTTGGTTCGAATCCAGAGAGCAATTTTCATTCATGAAAAGTAGAACGTAGTTTGAGGCAGTTTCAGCCAATATTTCTGCTTCAATTTTCACACATAGTTAGTGATGTTGATCTTCTGTTGTGCTGCATAATAAGTTAACCAGGAAGTCCGGGGTTCGATGCCAGACGATTAAATTGCAGCGAATTTTAAGATTATTTTCAATTTTGTTTTTTCTTTTTGGACCGTCCCGAAAGGATGCCGACCTGAAATTGGTGTTAAAATGAAATCAGTGTTGACGATCTGCTTGCAGTATGCAAGCAACATTTTACTCGTATAATATACACTGCTAACATTCGATGGATGTTTGTTTCATGTCTTGATAAAAGAGCCCTCCCTGAAAAGTTTTTCCAGACTTTAAGTCATGCCCACCTACCTTGAATTACATCTCAAATTTTCTTTGTATGATTCAAAAATGAGTAGTAGTTGCATACTTTTGATGCATTTGCTTTAAGTATTTATGCGATGCAGCACTCCAGTGGCATACTTTGCTTTTCATTTGATGAAGCCCACTGAATTGCAGTTACTGTTAGTTGAGCAACCCAAAAAGGAATTGGTGAACTCCTCATAAGAGACATCAGACTTGATTCTTGTCTGTTAGTATGTCTCCTCTTCATTCCTTGTTCAAAGTTTTGAGTATTTTTTGATACATCATATGAGATTAATGTAATTAAGTGGAAACGTTTCCATAAAGAGGATAGGTTGAGTATACAAGATTAGGGAGTAAAAAATAATGTTTAATTCTGCAAACATTGTGCACACAGGTCTTGTGGTTGACTTTAGCAAGGCTTTGGCTTGTCAATTGATAAAAAATCAAAGGTTTAAAATCTCCAATAGCCTTCTTTGTTGGTGTTTCTAATCTCATTCACCTGTATTTAGAGAAAACAATGGACACTGCATCGTACCAGTGAATGAGATGAGGAACAACGACAAAGCTATTGGAGATAATAAAGCTTTATTTTTTTAACATCCGTGTTTCAAATTTTCTTTCTTTACATCATCACTTGATGGAAATACAGCTCGGAAAAATATTGGAAATGCTTTTATTACAGTCTCCACAACTGGGTTACATGAAAGACTTCTGCGAAGATTTTATGTAATTCTTTGAGCTGTAGCCAACCTTTATAAAATTAATGAGATGACATACACCCTTGAGACAACTGGACTTTATGTTAAATTGTAACCAAGGTATTTTATGCCTCTGATGCTACGTACGTTGCTTATTAGTTGCACATTTATTGTAAGTGTAGCTCAACTTCATATTGGAATTTCTTATGAAGAAGCACAAGAATCGTGCAACAAAGATTGCAGACAAGTTAGGGAATTATATACAAGGATGACATTAAGGACTGATGGAAATATTTATATATTAAATCAACATTTAGTAGCATCTGATCTCATCACGTCCTTCAGAAGAGCCTTAAAAAAGAGAGGAAAGAATATTCCTGTTGAATTGCTAAAGTAAGCAAGTATTAAAAAACTTGCTTTCACCTTCAAAAATCAATAACGAATGTGTATTAAAATACCATTGAACTCTCTCCAAGCAGTTACATTTCCGTTTTCTATTGCATCCTGTAAAAAGAATCTATTAAGAGAAGCAATTTGACTTAGATAAACAGTTGGGAAAAAAATATAAAAGTATGGGATACCTCTTAAGCAAATAAAAGGCATGTTTGTTGGTGAACTTTCAAATACGTGTATTTAGTAAATATCCAAAGTAGTTTTGACAATTTGTTTTTCACAATTGAAGGAAAAGTAAATAAAGTCATTATGTTGTTTATTCATTGAAGTATCAATTGGATGATTATAGAAATCTATGGAAACGAAATTTCGAAAAAATCTTTGGGGATAAAATTTCAAACCATAATCGAAATGCATAGGAATTTGTTTTACGAAAGCATCAAGACTTAAATCATATCCCATTTTAGATATGCCTAAATATTAATCTATGTATAAAAATATAAATTAAGCCTTTCTTTGTTTCCCAGATATATAAGGAATTTTTTATCCTAATGTAAATGTAGAAATTCAATGAAATTTCATTTTTTACTCTTGCAAACATTGATCTGAGTCAGATCAGAGTCTGATCACAGTCAGCTGTGTTTAGAGTAATGACACAAATAATTAAATAACAAACAGAAAGGCTGCCGAAGAAAATTATAATTTATTTATACCTTCTTGCAAAAAATTACTTTATTTTATTGTGCATACTATGCAAGAAGGTGATGGTATAAATAAAGTATGTAGAAGACGGTGTTTTCTTAAATTAAAATCGTTTTGATAGGTTGGGGATTGACATATATCCAGGAATATATTGTTCTTTTGATAGACCTATGGATAAATAGAGGAAAAATCATTATAAAACCTAGGAATAGAAATATATTAACATTCTTAATTAACTTTTGTAGCAAATAACGAAATTCTAATAGTGAAATTCTAAGAGAGGAGATATGGGGAATAATTTCTTTTGAACGCCTCCTATCAATGTCATTCTAGTTTGAGGACTTAATTCCTTATACGAAAAGTTAACAAAGAAGGAATGTGACTATTATCTTCTATAAGAGTATTTTTTTAACCCATACGAGAAAGTTCGAGTCATATATTTTTACTATAAATCGTACTTTCCAAGACGGGCAAGCAATTATTTTATCACGTCTTATTCATAAATACGGTACTCTGAACAAAAATTTCTTTATCCGAGCACTGGAACCCTTTTTATCCTCCTAAGTGCGACATTTTATGTAGTATGTTCCATTTTGTGTATTTCATGCTTTGTTTGAATCGGATGCCTGTCTCTTGTTTGCTTCATGCTGCGAGTCCCTCGTATTCACTCCTCGTTTCTGTATTCTCTCCTAAATTACAGCTCCCCTTAAGTAGGTCATTCAGAAAGTCTCCGAAAGACGTTCTCTGTCGTTCACAAGAAACTGTTCTTATAATTTATTGCTGCGCGCCTTAGTTCGTTCAGACTTCTTTGTTAGATAATTACAACAACGCAGCACGACAATATATCTCTCTCTTTCATTTGAGTCCGAGACAATTCTAGGAAAGCTAAAGTCTAATTCTTGGGACTTTTCGAACTCCCATCGCATTTGTAATAAAATTAATCTCTCGTAAATGTTCGTAGAAATTATCTTTCTTCAACGGTATGGTTTTCATTAATTAACTCTTTCAGACGTGAATTTTTTTATGAAGAAAAAAAAATATTTTTGTTTAATCGATGTTCCCGTTATCTAATAAGCAATAAAATCTTATTATGAGACTCCTTTTTTACAGGATTGACAAAATATTAAGATAAATGATTAATTAATGTGTATAATATATAATTAGTACTGAAAGTGGTGTGCAATATATTTCACACTGGGTCTGAAAGGGTTAATATGTATGAAAGGACTCTGTCGTTACGCAATCAAAGACTGGGTTAGTGCAGTTAACGAGACCCAGATAAGATTTTCCTTTCTCTCTGAAAGCTCTCGCATAAAAATACTTTCGTAAATAATCATCTATCCATTATTCCTATGAACCTTAAACCATCTCACGCTTTTTCAATCTTGTATTCGTAAACAGATAGAGAGGATGGCACCCGTTAACCACTTCTCCTGAGGGCAATCTTTAGGGATTCGGTATTCGTCCGTGTTTCATTCTTTAGGTCTTTTATATTTGACAGCTTCTTCATATGGGTCTTTTCACTGATCCAGTTGCATTATTGATCCACATTATTGGGGCCATTTTTTAAATTTACTATTATTCCAGTTCGTTGATACGTTCTCTCCTCGGGACCTCTAGATGTGTGGAACCACTAAAGTGGTCGTAGATTCAATATATACCCTTAGAGGGGTTCTCAGCAATTTTGGTCCCCATACCCATTGGCTCTTGGTCCCATACCCTTATTCGTTATCATAATTCTAGTTTACTGCACTCATCCGTAGACGGGTGTGGCTGACAGACTGTACCAATAAGGAAGACTCGGGCAATGTTGGTGAAATCTACTATTTTTGGAATACTTTACTAGTATATCATACCCACTATACTCAGTATACCCCTGAAAAGTTTTCCTATGGCTCATGTCCGCCTAATCTAACATATTTTCGAGCAAATTGTGATCTCATACTGTGATTCTTGCGGATTTCATATAATTTTTATTTAATTTGTGGGGCAATACAATTACCTCTTTGTGATTTCATTTGCAATTTTTCAAGAATTTTGCAAGATTTTATTACTTATAAGAATGTTTCTAGTATTCTTTTTACTAAAATTTATTGATAGGGCGAAGACGATTTTATAGATTTTAGCGATGTTTTCCTTTTAACAATTTCTAAAATTTTCGTATAAAGTGTGGTCGAACGTGACCACATGCGTCATTTAATCCATATTGTGAACATGGGTATTCTATGAAAATAAACCACAGACTTTGTATTTTCCACCAAAATTTTTTTAAAATTAATACACGACCTGTTTCGGCCATACAGCCATCATCATGGGTATTATAATGCAAGAGCTACTGGCAGCTCTCCTTGTATAGGCGCAAGGGTCTGATGAAGCAAGGTCTCGGAAGAAATTTCTCTCGTCTTAAAGAAGAACTTATCGCGAACTTGCCTCTTCTTCCTTTCTCTGCTCTTTTTAAATCTCTGCCCTTGCTGGTTGCTTTCGTCGATTCAAGTCCTGCGTTCTGTAAAACAAACATTATAAAATGGGAAAAATCCAAACGTCCCGCTGACGCTGCCATTAGTAATGGAGTAATTATTCTATTCAATTGTAATAATAAGTACCAGGTCTTTTTCAGGCGAATTTTTAGTCTAAGGAGACCAATTTTACAACCATCCTCTTAACCATTTCTTGACAAAACACAAATACTGAAGTTCTTACTAGGATTCGAACCCGGGTCTTTGGCAATAACACACACTTCATCTCTTCGCCACCGATACCAGGCTTTCCGTATTCGTGACTGTTTGAAACCGAGCGGTATTGTTGGGCAGCATTGTTACAAGAACGTAATAATAAAATGTCTCGAAAAGTTCACACACGTCATTCAAAATCCCACGAAAAACTATCTGTGAACGACATTGAACGTCTTTGAAGAACTTTTGAACGACCCGTTGACCACCAAAGTTTCGTTTTTATAGCTTTCGAGTGTTGTCCGTCAGAACCCCCACGCAGCGGCTCCGTCGGCTGGAGAGTTCTGATGACATTTCCCTGCTTTCGTGTCTCCTGCCACATTGTATCTCGTAGCACCCCTTCATTGAAAAGTAAGAGGATCTGCCGGCGGATAATAATCACTTTAGTCGGAACCCAATTTCCCCCCGGACGATTGGAAATGCACTCGATTATCCTCCCTTTCACACCAAGCGATTCGATTCCATTGTTGCCCACGAGCTAATGAACGAGCGCGTCTCTCGCTGTGACGAGCTGATATCTCGGGCGAACTGGAAAAAGATTTCGCTACGTGTTGTTTCGTCGAAAAAGTGTGTATTACGTGAGGGAGACGAAATCGCGGAGTTATTCGTCCTAGATTAGATAGAAAAACAGCGAGTTAAATAGTAATTAGTAGTTAGTAATGTTCAGGAAGCTGTAACGTATACGTGGTGGCGGAGTTGTTAGCGTGCTAGCCATGGTCCTGGGTTCGAGTCCCGGCTAGTCGGATTTTTCTGGCTACGGAATGGTTGTTTTTTATAATTAATAATGATTATTAAAATGGATGTAATTGGGATCTTTCTGTTTCCATTAGAGAAGTTATCATTATTACTATACCCTATATTCTCTATATCCTGTACTCCCTATAAATTGACCCTATAAACTCGTAAATAAGCGATGAGAAACGCATGATTCACATGATTTAATTTAGAGAAGTCTGTCGCAGCCGGGACTCGAACCCAGCTCTCCTATTTGCCGGGCGGATGCTTTAAAAGTAAAGAAAGCATCCGCTCGCCAAGCGGGAGAGATTTTCTCCTTCATTTCTTCTGTATATACTCATGTATAAGCTGTTCATTTACTCCTGAAGAAGAATGCATCGCATTCGAATTACGCATTGAGTGCTTTCAAAAAGTGCGATGCCCTTTCTTATTTTCTCGGAATCTCAGTGAGTGAGAAGAGGAACGCCGACAAAAACGGCTATTGGAAATATTTAACCTCTAATTCCTTAACAGCCGTGTCCCAATTTTCCTTTCTTTACTTTCCCACCCTAGGCTTATACTCGGGGAAATTATTCCTCTCAGTTTTTGCGATAAAATAAGTTGCCTCGGCTTATATTCGGGTCGGCTTATACTCGTGTATATACTTATAATCAATTTATTCATCTACGCACATTTTTTTCTCCCTTTATAGACGACGCAAAAACAGTACAGGCTATAGTTTCGCCACCGATGCCAAGTTTTCCGGGTCTGTGATTGTTTAAAACCAAACAATATAAGTGGCCTTGCAGCATTATTGCCATAATGAGCAAATTGCAAGAAATGATTACATATATGTATGCATATACACAAACATGCTCTTGCTACAATGCTGCTCAATAATGCTGTTTGTTTATATATGTATATACATAGCCTCACAGTAAATAAATAAATTTTTACGCATTTGCTGATGATATCTCAGGGTCACTTTTACTTGGCGGGGAAAAAGGCCATTTCTGGTGAGAAACAGCGGCTGCTTTATGTTCCACTGGGATGATCGTAAATTTAACTCACGCTTCCTTGAGGTCAGTTTCCGCCGTCTATTCTCATTTCACTTCTTCTTCGGCCATTAACTCCTGTCCTGGCCATTACTTCCAGCAAATGTATTGCTTTCCTATAGTGACGTCACTTTTACGACGATGACGTACCTCCCGTTCATTTTTATTCTCTTCACCGAGCTTTATTTCGGAATACAAAGTCAGCTTTTTTCCACGAATCGCCGGTTTATGACGAAAATTATATGGACGAGGCCATGGATCAGTGTTTTTACATTCTACCCTCGTGGAGGAGAAAGAGGGGGGGGTAAGATTCTACGCTGCAATCCTGTTTATGGGGTGGAGAATCTATTTTATTATTCCCAACTAATTCTTGATTAAATGGAACGTGGTACTTCTCTAGTTACTGCTTCTATACGTTGATGAATTGAATACTTTTCCTTTGTCTTTGGGTAAAGGGTAGAGTAAAATCTTTCGCAATTTTTTTCGCAGTCTTATTCATGGCTGTGGTGACTTGAAGGAGGTTGAGGTATGACCGTTGCTGAATTATGGCAATAGTTCTCTACTTACGGTTAATAAAAGTGTTACTCGTGAAGTCCTTGTGTTTCGTGTACGTGGATATGTTTCCGCTTATAACATTCTGGCTTCGTTAGGGAAACAAGGGCAAACTACCCCACTCCTCATCTTGACACATAGGCCTCATTCCCTTTTGATAGCTAATGTTATAGGGAGTGAGGTTCCAACCTGAACTTGGCTGAATATTTCACCACCAAGTGCTTCTCTGTTAGAGTTACCACGCCTTCTCCTATTGCCACGTTAGCCCGTGTTTCTCTAATATCCTGCACCAATAGTCAAATGCTTTGTTTCCATTTACTGTGTACTATATTTTTCACATTTTTAATCTTAGTGAATATTTATACTTTTCTATCATTTTCTATCACACACTTTTGTGTACCCACAGTGATTTTTGTTCTTGCTGATATTATTAGAAATATAGTTGCCGATTAAGAGATTTTTTCGCTTGATTTAACTTTTCTTCGACTCCAAGAACTCGATTTTGCATTTCCTGTCGAGAAGACTCCATGTTCCAGACTAATGTTCTGATATCAGTACTTATGTACTGATTTTGACTTATTCATAAACCGAAGAAGCATATAATTTAGTAGTCGAAGTACGTAATATTTGTAGTCAACCAATTATTTATGTCTTACAGTCAATTTATGTGACATTCAAACTGATGATTTTTAAAAATTGAATGCATGGTATTCTGTTTTATTACTTAATAGCAATTTCTGAGTACAGCTACATTTTAGCTATTTTTTCAGGGTTCATCTAGTTCATCGACATTTCCAGGAATATATTGGCATATCTGATGAGAAAACGTTGAAAATAACATACTAAATGATCATATTTATACCCAGAAATATGGCCCATTTAATAATTATGGCTTATATACTTTCTGAACTTCTTTTTCATCACGGTACGTTCAAGTTCACATTTTCTTCAGGTCAATTAAAAATTGCGTCAAAATAGTTATAATTTTACCTTTGACTTTAATTTTTAATTTTGACTTTGTTGGATATTTAATAGGCCCGGAACAAATCTCAAGTCGAGATATAAATTTCAATTTTCACATGGGCAACGGCTGGTTTATCGGGTCGTAAAAAATGGAAGGGATGAAGGAAGCGGAGGGCACGGAAAATGAAATCTGTGAGGATAAAGGCTCGCATTTGAGTGTCTGGAAAGTATTTAGAATGGCCTCTGCCGACAGATCCAAAATGGTTCATTCTGGTCTCTTGTTTCTAAATTCTACTTACGTCTAAAGAAGAGATGAGCAGCCTTTTAGGAGGTTAACCAAATAGATTATGATCGCTCTTCATCCCTTTTCGTAATGACGTAACAGAAAATGATGGAGTTCTGGTTTCGTACGAAATTACAGTACCTATCGTCACATCAAAGGGATTTTATTATTTAGGTTTCTTGATTTACGGGCCGATTAGCTCTTTGGATCAGTTGATGTCGCTAAGAGCTCGGATCTCTGTTCTTGCTTCGTAAATTGACCCTTTTTTCCCTTAATAAGGGCAAAGAAGGCCTCAGGAGGAAAGGCCTTCCACAGAAAAGATTACTTCAGGATTGAAAATATGGCTTCATAAATAATTTGCTCATTGGAAGTCAAATGTATACCATTTTATCGAAAGGCCATTATTATACGGTCTACGTCTAGGCGCCCTGTGAAATGATCCGGGGGGAATTCGTACGCGGGGAATTGATCTCACGACATATTGATACGCGGAGAATTGATACCCCGCACTGTTGTTGTACTACAAACCCAACCCAATCCAACCCAACCCAACCCAATCCAACCCAACCCAACCCAATCAAACCCAACCCAAGCCCCCGGTTAATTTATTTATAACATTAACTAATAATCAGGGCGTGTAGATTAACATAAGACTGAATAACAGTAGTACAACATCAGCGCAGGGGATCAATTCCCCGCGTACCAATCTGTCGGGAGACCAATTCCCCGCGTACAAATTCCCCACGTAAGAATTTTCCCCGGACCAATTTACCGACCACGGGTCTACATGTATAATTCTGCCGCATGGAAGTATAGAATAATTTAAAAGTATTATCCCATTTTCTATATAATATATTAAATATTATTTATATTATTGTGTACACTCCTGGCCAAAATTAACGCAGCACCTCCCTAGCGATCCTTACGGCTGGTGCTGCGTTAATTTTGGCCAGGACTGTACATTGCCAGTACTTTTTTAAATGTTAATTTAACATTACTTATTGATATTCCATATACAAATACTTATTTATATATCGTGTAATGTTTCCTCTCATCCTTTAGTTGATGCTATCGCTAAGATTACACAAGTTTTCCACCCCTCTTCCTCATTTTTTTTTCCTGCGGTAGTTCTTCTCATTTTTCTCATACTATCTCTCATACTATCTTTAATAATTGTATTATCAATGACGATAGATTGGATGGGGAGGGAGAATTTAATTTTTAATCTCGTTTGAATAAAAACATTTCGTTATTTTTATTTATCATGATACCATTCGTAATGAAGTGGGAAACAGCGACTTTTTCGTGTGTTCAATACTATGTTACGTCACCTTTGAAACGAATCTCCCGTTTAAATTTTTTATATTACCCTTCATTCTTTCATGTGTTTATATAGAGAAAAACATCCTTCTTACGTTTACTCGGTTATTAAATCGTTTTTCTTCATTCAATTCCATTGTTTAGCTATATAAAGCAATAAAATGAATGAAGCATTGCTCTATACAAGTGCAGCCTGATGAGTTCATATGCGGCCAAATGGTTTTTCATACGACCATGCCGTATGGCCGTCGGAATCATCGTGCATGCACTGAGTAGTGCATTCCTACGAGAGTAGGTGCCCCATCCCTGCATTGGATCATAAGAAAGCTGCATATGAAATCAAGAGGTCGAATTTGATAAGCAAATGGTCTATATTTAAATGTTATCATATCGATATTGTACGTAAGAAAATTAATTAAATGGATAAGTGAACATATGTAGAATAATTTCTGTTTTACCTTCATTTAGATTAGCATGAGTAGGTATACGGTATTGGGTAATAAAATCATATATATTCTTTTAGAAAATGAAAAGGTCGCATTTATTACCATAAAACATGACCATAGGCCTTAAGGTCAAAGATTCTTAAGCCAAGCAAATTTTCAATAATGCTATATGTAAGCATTCAACTTCGCTATGCAATATTTATTTCCAAACTACCATAGTAAAGAGCAGATATTCTACAGAGAAGTTTTTTGCTGATATTTAGGCTTAGGTTTAAGCTCTTTAGCCATTCAACATTTTCTTTTGAGAATCATAATTCCGTTCATCCCACTTGAGTGCTGTATTTTCAAGGTTTTGTGATATATTTTTCATATACTTGTTGCTATGATAGCCTTTATATGGAGTATGAACGATAAATCATAGCGAAAATGCGAAAATCGAAATAAATTGACGAGACTACTGCTCGGCGTGAAGATTTCCCATTGGCCCATTCAAATGCAATCGCCACTGGTGTGCCTCGAGATAATTGCAAATGAAAAACTAATTGAGGCATCTCGTTAATTTTAATAAAGCTTAATTACCTGGGGCTATTTAATGCTCGAATTAACGAACGTCGATTCGAATGTTATATGCTTATCGCTGCATCCCACTCTCAGATAAAAACTGCCATTTTCACTTTCCTCTATTAACAATGAGCATCCATAAACAAATTCGTATAGTAGCTGATTTTGCTAGGCACTAGGAGAGCAAAATCGTTTGAATAGAAGCCTCTTTACAGTAGACAACAGTTTTTCACATCAGTTGTTTCACGTTATTCGCTATAACTGATGTAATGACGAAATATGAAATGAGGAAACAACTAAATAGCGCATAAATAATCGAGAAAGTATGACATACTTATTCATTAAGTTCTACAAACAATAAGGAAATATCATTAATTTGTATCTATTGTTTTTGTTCTCCTATCCTCAATACTGTTAATACAAATTAGTAGTAGAGAACTATGAGTCCTGCAAACTGTAACATTGCTTTTCTATGCTCATATATGCAATGTAAACGTGAAATTATATGATAATTCCATACTACTATCTGTTTACTATCATCTATTTCTATGTGTTTGCTTACTGCCCATGCATTCCTTATTAATAATTGTATTCCCATTCTAAATTATGGTAGAGATCTGTTATATGTACTTATATAATTAACCTTGATATTAACTTTAGACCTTTGGTCCTACTGTTACTTTAATATAATTTAATAATTATTATAATGTAAAAAAATAATATAGAAGAATTTGAACTTAAGATTATTCGTATTTACAAATTGCGGCAGAAAAGAAAACAACAGTTCCAGTTTATCGGTTTCTTAGCTTTCTCTCTCAGCATGTTTTGTAATCCAAGAAATATTATTTTCACTTTTAGTATTTTCTTTTACTACCCCATTTTTTGTTTATGATCTACTCGGGCATTTTTAGTATCTTTGCCATGCCCACAAAAAAATGAATGCGAAATGAGTTGACTATAACATCGAGAAAAGGTGAGAGGTATTGGATATTATTAGGTATTAGGATATTGACCTAATATTTACAGAAAGTCGTTTGAAGAGTGTTCGCAATACTACGCCTCATCTTTCTTTCCTTTCCGTTCCAACTTATCACCACTGATTTTTGTCTGATATACGATAGTATTTACAGGCCGTCTAGAAAGGTATTCGAAGACTTTAATTGACGCTCACAAAAATCTATATTACATATAATTGTCGTGCGCGTTGCGTATTTGATACTTTTCCTTGTAAGATACTTGTAACAATACTACTTGGCAATATTTTTTGGTTTGATTAAAAAATATTAATATTTACTCGCAAAGTTTTAAATACTGTTATAACAAGGAACTCCATTATTTAAGCTGCGATGAGTATTTAATGTTCATATTATACATTATAGATAAAAAGTTTACTATAAATTACATTCCATGGCAGTATTTCTGATTATTCCCAAATAAATATTGTATGATATATTTACTAATCGAATGTGTAATCTTTAAAATCGTGGCCGGTGAATTGGTTCTGGGGGAATTCGTACGTGGGGAATTGATCTCCCGACAGATTGGTACGCGGGGAATTAATCCCCCGCGCTGATGTTGTACTACTATTATTCAGTCTTATGTTAATCTACACGCCCTGATTATTGGTTAATGTTATAAATAAATTAACCGGGGGGGTTTGGTTGGGTTAGGTTGGTAGTACAACATCAGCGCGGGGTATCGATTCCCCGCGCACCAATCTGTCGAGAGATCAATTCCAGGCGTACGGATTCCCCGCGTACGGATTCCCCGAGTACGAATTCCCCTCGTACGAATTCCCCGCGTACGAATTCGCCGCATACGAATTCCCCCGGACCAATTTAAATATATTTTTGCACTCATTTTTCTACATTTTACATAAAATATTTGTTAAATTCATTTTGTCACTAAATTACGGAACTTTTTCATAATATTGCCTTCATCCTGAAACCTTAGCTTAAAATATATGAAATACCTTTAACAAAACCTACCCAACCCGAATAAATCACCTAACGATCTCACAACTGACGATACGGGTAGGTGTGCTTCACAATTTTCTCCTCCCTTGATATTTCAGAATTTGATTCATTCCACTTTGAAATGAGTTACCATGTCAGTAATTCCATGGGGAGGATCGTTCACTCCTTTGGCAGCCGCTCAATTGTCGATCCTTCTATTGACAGCCTCCCTCGTATATCCGATCAACTGACGGAGGATTCAGACTGGCCGGGTTCATCCGCGTCACAAACGCGGGCCCTATTATGTGAAGAGGGCCCTATCGTGATGAACCCCGAAATGGATTTCTGATATTCATCACTGCGACCCCGGGACTCTGCCAATTTTTCCGGTCACGCCCCCAAAAAGCAAACTCCCATCTGAGATGCATAAATTTTCCGAAGATGCATTCTTTCCTTATCATCGGATGATGGTTCGAGGTCGCATGTGATGTATGACGTGCGGTGAATTCCATCCGGCCCGAAGGGAAGCCGCTTGGGAGTCTCGCGGGATTTCCTGCGCGTTTACCGCCCTTCCAACTCTGACGATAATCCCGAGGGAATCATCCTCATCTAATAGTTTTTCTGCCTCATATGACAGGTCCAGTCCCTTCTCACGGTCGCTATGTATGTACTTCTCATCCACGTTTGATCCGTTGTTTGCTTCATTCCTTTATATGAACCCCGTGGCCGTTCTTTAACACAGAAAAGGGAAACGTGAGGCCTTTTCGGGCGTTCAATACGGCCCCGTCATTTTCCGAATCAGACGAAGGGTTTACTGTCGATTCTATTTCCTCAAACGCCATTTTCTTGACCTCTTTATGCATTAGGTCGTGCCTCTTCTCCTCAAATTTTTCTATCCCCTCTAACATATAAGGAATCCAATTTCCTTTGGCTATATCTTCTGGAAATTAGTTCAATGTATGGATTCCAAGTTTGAGTATCTATTACTCAGATGATATAATCGAGGTTTTGCATAATTCACCGGCCCCTCGGGATACTTGGACGAGCATCAAGTAACGAAAATCGAGTTACGTATTCTCTAGAGAATAATAACTTCACATATCGGTTGGCGAAGATCCACTACAGTAGTGACTACCATAAATATCAATAGCCCTTATTTTTTACTTTTTATCCTAGTTTTTCCATCAATTTCGATTTTCAGCAATTTGTTAACTGCGTAGCTATTGTATGAGTACGTTAATTTTATTTACAGCAGAATAAAACGCTTTCTTCATCGGAGCATAATCAGAGTGGGGTGCGTTTCCCAAAAATTCTTGCAAAGAAACATTTTCACCGTAGATTATTAATTAAATTTTTTATAATAATATTTAATCAGTCCTTTTCGACTAATTGATCAATCACCTAATCGACTTTTCTCTTCTAGTAGAGTACAACTATTTTTATTACATTTCAACTTAAGACGCTTCAAATGCAATATTTACCTTAAATTTACAAATATTATTTCATTATTAAAGAAAATAGATATTCGAACTTAGTTCCTTTCTACGATTACAAAAATGTGTTAGATTAGATAAAATCGATATGCTCAGGCGTAACTTTGTGGAAAGCCATAATAAATTAATATACTTAGTAATTTTCCACAGATTTTATTTACATCTCAATGAATTGCTGAAGCTAAGGTTTTGTAAGAAATAGGAACCTCTTACGAAACCGGTCGCGAAATAAAATATGTATCTCTAAGTATATTAATTTATTTTATGTTAAATTAGAGGTTTGAAATCTACGAAAGCCGTCTTTGTCGGTGCTCCTAGTCTTACTCCCGGGTAGTCCGAGGAAGGAAGCCGCACTTTTATAGTAACCTAAGCGCCTTTCGAAGACCATATCTTCCTCCTCAGGTGCCGTGTTCGGGAAGAAATATTTGGCCGTGGTGGCCGAGTGGTTAGCGTGTTCTACGTTATCGCTCCAAACCCACGGTCCCGGGTTCGAATCCAGGGTAGTCGGATTTTTTCGATTAGGTAATGTAATGTGTGAACGTTCTTTGGTTAGCGAGAAAATTAGGGTTTTTGAAAAAAAATGTTATTAAAACTCGCTGAAATCACCCCGGGAGTGATTTTTTAGAGGACAATGGTTTTTTTATTTCACATTCTGTGAAAAAGTCTCCGATTATATTAAGGGAATGCTAGAAAATTGGGGTTTTTCAAAAAAAATCTTTCTGTAAAATAGCCCAGATCGCTTCCGGATTGAATCCTATAGATGGAAAATGCTGTTTTATTTCACATTCTGTAAGAATTTGTAGGATATTATGGCGTATAAGCAAAAAAATAGGGTTTTTCGAAAAAAAATTATTTCTTTAAGTGTACTTAGAGTTATTACAATCGTTTTACGTCTATGAAGGAGGCTGGATGAAAATCATATTGGTGAATGTACGTACTATTTTTTTATTTCACGAGAAGGAGGAATTTTGATCGGGGTTATTTGGACATTGGGCCAGTAAATATTTTTTTACTCCCATAAAATACGATCAGAATTGACGAAAAATAACTTTTGGGTCATTTTATCAATTGAAAGGTACCACTGAAAGCTTAGCTATTCGGATATATGATTGCAGAAACTACGAGTAGATTTAGGGATAAATAATATTTTATCACATTTTGTTTTATGGTAGCGAATGGTCTGTGGTTTAAAAAAAGTGTCGAATTCCAATTTCATCGTATGCGCTCTTTATGCTAGAAAGTAAATTTTAACTTGTGCGATTTTCCCCATCGGCCCAGCCCTATTACCACAAACAATGAGTCTATCCGGCTTTCAGACTTGGAATAAATGATTTGATATATTTACAGTAGGTTAAAAATCCAAGTTATTATGCACTAACTTTTATAAATAATTTAATCGACGACTTTGATCTCTATCCCTATCTAAGAGTGTCCGACCCGTTATACTAGGGCAATAGGCGGCCATTTAACCAATATAGAGCGAAAAAAATCACAAAAAATTGTGGAAAGTAAAAATTAATTCGTTGTTTTTAAAACTTTTTTATTTAAAAATTCTTCGACAATATAGAGCGACCCAGAAGATTAAAACAATTTAGAGCTTTAGACAATCTTAAAGGAGATATAAACAAAATATTTATTCTGAATTGTTTATACTATATGTATTTGTAATAGTAATGATATTATATTAATAATATAATCTTTCAAAATACAACAAAGTTTTACACCTGCATGTAGCGAAGTCTTTGTAGGCCAATGCGCCCCATTAAAGGTAAAACCTGATTCACCCACGGCCCAATCGATAAATCAGAATAAAAAGACGAGATGCGTATAAAAGAACAATGGTTTCAATTTTTTCCCATTGAAAGGGAAAATGTAAATTATCGAATCAATTCTCGGCGAAACTTCATTAACTCAGCGTTTCATAATTCGATTAAATTACGCAACCCTTGTGCCTCTAATGAGAAGTCGAGGAACCCCAAGCAAATGTTTTGTTTCGAAATTGAAAATAAAATAAATTGAATTGTAAATACGCAAATAAAGGCACTGGGTGAATTGGTTGTCCTCAAAGTTACTCAATTAAGTGGCACCGGACTATTTTCTCACAAAATCTGTTTAAAATATTCCCCTTCTGGAAACGCTCTCGAGTTGGCATCTTGATCATCTCACCTCGAAGCCTTTCCGACTCTCGGCGAAATACCATTTGAGAAGTGCTGCATGGCGACTATATGTGTTGGAATGTTAGACGATAATGGCTCCTAGTTTCCATCGTTCCTCTAATTTCAATTGTGTCTAGAATCTTGTACATCTTTTTCACTCCTCCCTTCGTTTAATCACAGTCCTCAGCGAACACTTACCACATACGATGTCCAAAGACCAGTACATTAAATAAAGAAGAAGATGATTGGTATAGAACTGAGAGAAGATATTAATTTTAGGCTTCTCATCCTCTATAACTTACATTTGATATTTTGTTTTTGGGTAAACACAGTTCCCTCGAAGTTTTTAGGCCATTACCCCTTCTTGCTTTTCTCATTGAACAGTCCTGTTAATTCTCTCTATCCTTTCATATTGATTGCTTTCATTTGTTAAACCAGATTCTTATCTACTCCTGAATCTCGATTCTCTTATAGATGCTTCTCTTTGTCGTGTTCTCTTTCTTATCATCAATTGCATTGCTTTCTTTTGTCGGTTAATGGTAGATATCTGGGGGTTTCAGCGTTACTTTTTTCAGATAGAAATTTGGAGGGTCTCCTTCCTAATCCGGATCCTTAGCTCGCCTTCCCAGCTCGGGAGCGCCCGGCCGACACAGCAGGGGGGACCATAAAAAAACTGACCGCGTGGAATACGATTTAAAAAGTTATAAACAATTCAAATGAGCAACAATTTATTATCTTCGTCGTTTCACTAGTCCAAAGAGATATACAAGCGTCTTTTGATCGACGTTCTACGATGAAAATTAAGATATTTCGTGATTTTGCTAGAAATAACCCGTTGACACACGGCAACGTTGCCCCGGGGGATGGGTTGGGTAGGGGGGGAGGGATTTCTAGATTTTTGCTAGCAAAATTTTTACGTGGCCCCCTGCTCCACTTCTGCAGTCACGTGATAATTAATCTTTATAAATTTAACCTGATACTAGTCGCAGCAGAATTAATTAAAGATGTATTAATTGCTGTTTTCAGAATAAAAAAGCTGCCTTTTCAGAATTGGGACGCTAAAAAATGGGGATACGAATGCTTAATATCCACGGAACCCTTCTCTTGGCCGATCCTGTATACTTCCTCTAATTTCGACGCAAAGAAAAAATAAAATGAGTTCTCTCAACAGGAAATAAGGGACCTAATATTTATCCTAAGCATGTTATTATACCAATTTGTCGATACTAATCGTATAATGCATATAAACAGCAATTACGGATTTGTATGCTTTTAGTTTTTCAACAGAAGAATTTAAAATAGCACAAAATCATGTTAGTTCATTCACCCAAAACAACGCCCGTTAGAGTTGCTCATTTACCCCTCGTAGATCTCATTTCTCTTGTAAAAATAAATTAGAGAATATTTTCTTTTAGGAATCCGAATTAACACAGTGAGAGGTTATATCTAGTCATTCCTAACATCTAGGTCAGGAAGGTTACCGCAAATGTCTTCGCTTTTTATCGATGGTGCAATTATCCACGATCCCAATCATCCAAATAGTTTTTCTAGAGCATTATTGCAACTCGTCGGATAGTTATTTTTATCGCCTCATGCATCTGCTCATCCGTTGCCATTTTCCAATCTCCGGGAGCATAACTGTTATTCGTATTTAACTGTTATTTATACCGACGGCTAATGTTCCTTTAAAATACGGCTCTAAAACTCATCCGCCCAATTTAATGGCTTCACCACGTACGTAGGACGTTCAAAGCGTAGACGCATTTGGTCGTTCGTGGAAAGCTATTGTCCAATCCAATTTTCGTGCGCTTGAGCTTGCTGTGACTCTCTATGGTTACATACTTGAGGGAATGCCTCACAGCTGTATCGAACGCTTACATTTTATTTGAAGATACACCAGAAGTGGTACGGATTGATTATCGGAAAAAGTTAACGACATATGTATTTCTTATGAACCTTTGGGTACATTTAATCCTTAATTAGTTGCGGTTTATTATAAAGAAAAAACTTTTAAAGATATTTCAAACAAATTGTTTTGTAAAGTTTCTGTTATATAATTATGTATAAGAGTCTGAGAGTTTTGTGAATAAAAAATAATAATTACCCAACGTTGGTAGTAAAATGAATTTAAATAATTATCTTACTGACATTTTAATGATTTTAAGCACCCTTTTACAAAGTAACTCATTAGTAAGCTAATACTGAATGAAAACCATTTCATGTATACCCACTGAGAAAAATAATGTCTAAAATACATATCAGTTTTGGTGGATATTTTTCTAAATATTACTATTCAGCTTGGTTTAAACAATCAAAAACCTCAATTCTCAAATTGAAAAAAAATAGTATTTTTGATAAATTTCCAGTATTCCATGCAGTGCCAGTACAACTACAAATTATTTTTATCTTATCTCGGTTTGCTACAAAACCGTGTAATTTTCCTTTTCATCGGCATGTCACCTTGATTCAGACTCAGCACGATGAGTGAAATTCCAAAGGGTAAATCCAAAACCAATTTTTACGCCGTATTTATTTTCGGATTACTTCTGCCTTCACTTCGTGGAATCTTATAATATTATCCACGGCGAATAAATACTTTGAAATGTATTGTTTTCCACAGGAAAAGTTTTATTAAACTAACGACTAGTTCCGACGCTTAAGCGATATTCTCAAGTCATCAAAATATTTTCGAGTATTTATTCACCATGATTATCATTTATTTTCGACTTTTAGCATTCAAAACAACTTTATTTTTAGTGAGTAAAAGGTAAGATACGAATTCATTTGTTGTTTATAAAGAGTCAGTTAAAATTTCATCCTTCGTTCCTTCTGTATCTCCCTGTCTTTTAAAATAATTCTAATTTTATATTTCTTTCCATAGATTTACGTTTTCATCGTTCAGTTTTATTTCTTCTCTCATGAGATAATATTTTGCATGAAATACTAAAGTGTTAGGTAAATATTGTATTTGCATGTAAGAACAAAATAATTCTATAGGAATTGTCTGCATATCGTGCGTGTTATATATTGATTATTAATTTTGTTTATAGCTTGTATATATATAGTTAAAAATACTGCCACCAGGCTTACATACTACCAAAAGTCAATGGCTGGTAATAATTTATAAAACTAAGGTAATCCCATATTTTTAATAGTTGCGTACTTCCGTCATAGGAACATGAAGTCTTTCGAAATTTATTTATAAATTTATACAGTGAAGGTAACTGTTCCCTTTAATCGGATAACTGACTTGACAGATGCCACTTTAGCCATTGCACCACGCGATTAGTTTCGCTTCCCTTCACTTTGACGACGTCCACGCAGCTTGACAGTGGCTTCGCTAGACCATCTCCAAGCAAGTTTGAAAGCGCCCCTAGACCATGGCCGAATTTCCAGCTCGATGGCTTGTCTCCTGCCAACAATCTGTTTTTGTGAGAGTCGGTTGAATGCTTACATCCGAAGCAAAGTGCTAAAGGTCGGAAGAAAAGCGTCAATGAGATAGATTTCGTTTCAGCGCCCAACGCTATAATCCCGATCTAATAAACATTACGAGTTAATAACGATATTATTATTTAAAAAAATCCTCTGCAGTTAGGTGCATCACTTGGTGGCAGTGTATGCAATTTCATTCTCTAATGCATTATTCATTATATTCATAACATAAATTACATAAATTCCCGGCCCTGTCAGATTTTTTCAAGTCCGTTTTTCCTTGGAAATTTTCCTGGGTGCACGCCCTTATATGCAAAGTCACCTCAACCCTTTCCTTATAAATTACATCGATTGGATTGAGAGGAACACTTGAAATCTGCCTGGCATCTGTCCTAAAAGGCAGTAGTCACACTACTTAAACTGTTAAATGACACGATGAAATGGGAATGCATACATTACAAAAAACACACTAAAAGAATCACTTATGTTACCCACAATTGTCCATTAACAATAAAATGTCCATGAAATCCCTTGGCCTTCAATTAACAATATTTTAAAACTATCCTAAGTTAATATACCTATTATCACCACTTCGCAATACTATTCAAATTCCCCCTAATAGAAACTTTCACTGCAATGACATTTCACTCACATCATGTATTCCATATAAATACAGATTTATCATTTCTTAATTATTTGTTTAACATATTTTTGACGTAAATGTATGCAGTTTTATACTTTTTGTCACTCTTGGTATAACTAGGAGAATGAAAGAAACTTTTGCTGCTCATGTAGTGGTACCACCCTTAAGAAGCATTAGCTGTTTAATTCTTAGAGACTTCACTGCAGCTTTACATGATAATCTCGTCAAACAAGAAGTTAATTTATTTGTCAAGGATCACAGAGGAAGATTTACAGCATACTCAATCTGATGATGTATCCATCCGTACCTCCTTAACGTTCTTTAAAAGGTTTTTGTTTTTACTGGTTTTTGCAGCAGGATTTTATTTGAATACCGGTGATTATACGCGTAATTTAGTTTGTATTTTTTCTCTTAATTTCTTTCAAAAGTGGCTGACTCCTTTGAAGACTACTTTGAAGTTCATGGGTATGGAATCCCAGGAAAACTTCTCATGTCTCCGTTAAGATCTTCGAATCCAGAGACGCGTTTCCAGAAGTTTAAACAGTAGATTCCATTGTTTCAAACGCGAGGCATTCTTCTTTTACCCATTGACGCAAGAGGCCGTGACAATGTAGATATTTTCTTATAGTATTTTGATTTCTTAACTTTCTGCGATCGAGTACCTACTTAAGAAATGTGTTGCTTATATGAAATCGAATTCTTCCGATGGTTTCTTAGGCCAATGATCATCATCTGGTGTCCTGGAGCACTCTACTGTAGCACTGTACATTTTTACCAAATATTTATATTTTTTACGATCTGTTATGAAAGCCTAAAGCCACTTATATTCTAATTATAGTTTAAAAGAAAAATACAACTATTTGCATGCGTATCATACAAACTTATCAGGTTCAAATTTCACACAAAGAAAACGCTTTATTTAGGGAGATGTTTTGTCATTTTATGGACTTGCGTAATAATTTTACGTAAATATTTTCTTTGTTTAATAGTAGTATAACATTAAATACTTTGAACCTTTATAACAACTTTTTTACAGTACAAATATTTGACGAAACGGCATCACTAAAAACCAAACAAGTAAAATTTTACCAAAACAAAAACAAGCAGACAACTACGAAAAACGTTCAAAATATAATAATGGATCAGAAGGGACTTCAGATGGGACACAACTATATAAATATGGTACGGGGTAGCTAAAAGATTCTACTCTTAGTGTATTCTTTAGGTAGAATAAAACCAGCAAACGTGTGGCTCAGAGTGCCGTTAAGTTTGAGTTAATACGTAAGTGTGCCAAGGGAGATGGAAGCACTGCCTCAGGCGTGCCTCATTCAGCTGCTAAACTATTCTATACTAAACTTCCGAGAAGGTGGAGTTGTAACGTCATTCAGTCCTCTTTAACGTAAACACTGGCAGAATGTACCTGCCAAATATTGTAAGTATCGTAGCAAATACCAGAAAGGGGCTGCTCTTCTTTCCAAGTTAATAATTGTATGTAGGATTAAATGTTCGCGTGTGTACACATGAAATCCATATCAATATAAAATTAATTCAATTGAAGGCTCGCTTAGCTAATGAAATATTCATTATAAAATACAAATGTTATTAAAAATTCATATCATTTTCAGATGAAACAGCATAACCATTAAAAATTAGTTTTTTTAGCAGGATATGCAAATTGATAACCGTACAGATGTTTAATCTAATTTCGCTCATTAAAGTAATTAGTAATTAAGATGCTTATATTAAAAAAAGATGAGAATAACTTAATTTAATATTAACGAATTCATTGACAAAAGATTTTGTAATTTTTGATCTTGAGATCATTAGTGAGGGAAGCGTTTTAAAAAGTAGAGAATTTACAATTAATTCAATATTAATGATTTTTCAGTTAATTTTCCCATTGATTTAATGAATATTACTCGGATTGACGTTATTTTGACTCATAACCCTTGCGACACGTCATTTTTATGGCCCGGAAAAACGGGTCGAAACTAATTAGTTGCAATTAATTGACATTCGGATCGCTTTAGGAATGAATTGGTAAATTTATTGCAAATAATTAGCTATTTAAAAGTTGCTTAATATATCGCAGTGTGAATAATTGATATCAAGGACTTCGTAAACAGATAGTTTAAATTTCTGATTGGCTCATTTATAAGTGAATACATTTTGTTACTGAAAGTTATGGGTAATACAGAACCCGAAAAACAAAACGGAGTTTAGAGCTAGATCTAGTTGTTTATTGTGAAAGAATGATACCAATGGGAAAATTTTTAATTTTTTGTAAATAATAAGTGTTTTTATTGACAATTTGTCAAAATGACACGTGAATTAGCAAAGGAACGACGAAAACTGACTATGTGTAAGTAACTGTATTTATGAGATATTTAAGGTGTATGTATTAAAGAGAGCGTGCCATAGGGATTCTGTATAATTTAAGGCTTGCTGTAGAGGTTGTGTGTGTTCTAATATTATTTGACAATACAGTAATGTCATTTTGAATTGTTAATCAGTAAGAGGTTTTATAGTGTAAAGGGTTGTGGAGGGTATTTATGTTTTAAATGTTGTTAATAAATTTATTTCGATGTAGCCCCACCTGGAAACAGTCAAAATGCATTATAAATAATAAATATTGTAAAATATAGAGTGATAATGAGAATTAATGATATCGTAATATTCCAATTGTGACGAAGCTATTGATGTGAAATATTTTTATACATTCGTGTCATAACGAGTGTTTACTCTTTTTTTTAAGAGACCTCTGAAAATCAAAATAGGCTCTTCCAACGAATTTACCGCTTCAATCGGCATTTGTGATGTATTATTCAAAATGTGCATTCCCTTCGTATATATCAGTTATACTGAATGACTGTGAGTTTGCCTTTGTCGGCGACTTTTTTATCCGATTTACTTTTTTTCCACGTCGCATTCGATTCCGCCGTCCCAAAACGAGATTAACCAACTCGATTACGATCTCTCTTCATCACCGTTGATAATGACGAAACGGAAAAAGACTGGGAGTTTTGGTTTTATTCAGAATTACAATACGTGGCGTTGCTTCAAAGGGATTTCTCTTTTATTTACGGGTTTCTTAATTTACGAGTTGATAAGCTCTTTGGATCATTTTAAGTCACTACTGAGCGTAGACCACTGTACTTGCTCCGTAAAAAAGCGATCGTATTTCTTTCCACAGAGAGCTGGGATGAAGAGGGATTCAGGAAAGGTATCTACTGCTTTAGGTTTCGAATTGAAATGTGGCTTTAGAAATGCATTTGAGTACGCAAACAGAGTTGAGGTATTGTGGCTTGAATTGTGGCAAGACTAAGCGAGGTATTCACATTCGTTTATCTATTTTTTGCGCATTTTACGAAACCAAGAAAGCTCCCGATGATAGGAGATTCGGCGGCGTGATTGATGACAAATGGAAGAACGCATTTGGTTTTTCAAGAAGACATAAAGAAAGAAACGGCTTTTTCAGCCCCTTCTCTATTATAGCCACGGCGACTTTTTCATTAGAGTCACAGTTGCTCACTCCTACTACACAATCAATCAAACTGACCAATATCAACGTGATCACAGGGTGTACTGAGTGAAAAATAATTAATTTATTTTGTAGCTTCTCAGCATTAACGATTGGGATGGTTCGATTAGGTTGGAGAGTTTACCTCAATGTGTACCTTGAAAGTTTCTTATTAAAGTTGTTATCGTGCCCCTGTTATCAACAATGAAGAAGTAGGCTTACGTTACTGCTTTCAAAGATTTTATGGAATATTATAATATTAGTGGAGAACAATAGTTTTTGAGGTTGATTGGTGGAATGACACCTTAACGAAGAGGCAAAACTTATTAAATTATAAATTATTCTATTATTATTTATATGTTGTGTATAATTATACATAAACTTAATATTTCACAGCATAATTCAATTAAAGGATCAATATTAAGCCACATTTCCCTTCTCAGAAAATATTGTTTAATTTAATTCGCAATATCCTTCATGACAACGAAGACTGTTCGCCTTTTAGCGAAAAAAGTTTAATGATTAATGAGATTATAATTTATTTTAGTGGAAATTATATGGAATAACCCTTGAAAATGATCCATTTGTTTTTTTTTACTTTCTCCATATACGAAGTATAGAGAAAGTATTGTTTTCATGAAAAAATTCGACTTCGAGATTTCAACGGAAATACATGTTTTGGGGTCCCTAGAACACGTTTTGACCATTTTCGGAATTATGTCTGTGTGTATGTGTGTGTGTGTGTGTGTGTGTGTGTGTGTGTGTGTGTGTGTGTGTGTGTGATAGTGGGCGCTCTAACGTGAAAACTATTAGTCGTATCAATACCAAACTTCATATGTAGTACTGTGGTGTGTGCTGTCAGAGTTGATTAGTTTTTGGAGTAAATCGGTTAACCGAAAGTCGAGCTTTATTCATTAAAACTCATTTCCGGTTTTCAAATTATCTCCATAAATATGATATATAGGTATACTGTATACCTTATAAAAGTTTTAGATAATGTAATTTACTATAAATTTTGTATTTAATATATTTTTGTATCGCCGGTTGATTAGGAGTTATTCGTGAAATACTGAAAAACCGGAAGTAGCTGATTATGTACTTTGTGGGCGCTCTAACATGAAAACTGTTTGTTGGATCAACACCAAATTTCATATATAGTATTTTGGTTAAGATTGTTAGAGTTGATTAGTTTTTAGAGTAAATCGGTTCACCGGAAGTCGAGCTTTATTCTTCAAAGCTCATTTCCGGTTTTCAAAATATCTCCATAAATATGATATTTAGGTATATACTATTTTTATAAAAGTTTTAGAAAATGTAATTTACAATAATTTTTGTACGAAACATATTTTTGTATCACTGATTGTGTAGGAGTTATTTGTGAAATACTGATAAACCGGAAGTTGTACATTGTGGGCGCTCTGGGCGCTGGGGCGAAAGGCCACTTCATCGTTTTTCATCAAACATGTCCCGAGGAACATTATTTATAATGTTTTTGACGTAAAAGATAATATGATATAAATTAATCACTTATCTTCCAAGTTTAGATTGAATATAGAGTTCGAAAATACTGTCGTAGATAAATATTTACATCTTATATATGGAGAAAGTCATGTGCTGGCCACATCAGATTTTTAAGTTACATTTCGTATAAAGGTAAATTTCAAATCATAATGTACATCTAAATAAAATAATTCGTTCCACAAATTTTAGAGTTAAAAAGTTTTGGTGCAAAGTCACTGCACATTGAAAAAAATTAATGAAAAACAAGCATTAATTTCTCATTGCGTTGCAGTTATGACTTGTTTTGAATCGATTATGACCGATCGTTACTCACAAGCTGGAACCGTCGGCTGGTGGCTATAATAGAGAGCTTAATGGCTTACATGGTCAAGGTAGATAGCGCTGGCATTGCATACTCGTAAATCCCCGGCGCATTAAATATTAGAGAGTATAAAATGGACGGAGGATTGGGGATTCGTCTCTTCGGTCGAAAGGAGAGCTGTCGTCGCAAATTCTCTTCGCTCCAATTGCATATGAATCTCGTATTCATTCCCCAAGTTATTCCGCGTAGTCACGGAATGCATTGCGCTTAAAGTAGACTGTTCTCGGGGAAATTCCGTGCGAGCGGTCGGCGCGATTTATGCCGACATCATTTATGCGGGCGGAGAATTTGTGGAAGAACGTGGGGAATGTTTTGGGAAGGGAATTCCACACCGCCAAAGTAAATCTATTTCGGAAAGAAAGGAGAAGATGCCGTAGTTCAGTCCATTATCCGATGCGTTTTGACAGGATTTTCGCCGTTCGATGTTTATCGAAAGGTTCGGGCTATCACATCTTAGTGAATGGAATATCGTGTATGCTCGAGTTTACGCCGACCCGTATATAAGTCGAGGCAATTAATGTTTGTCATAAATGACTGAAAAAAAATCTGATGTGGCCAACACATGACTTTCTCCATATTTATTGAAAACAGAAGCCTATGCCGGTAATATATAAATAACCCCAAAACAATGAGTGTTACAGAAAAATGTTCGAACAAAATTTGTAGTAATGTAATTATCTATAACTTTTGTTCGTAATTGTATATACCTACATTGCATTCTGACAGAGATATGTATGAAAAACTTACATTTCTGGATAAACAACAACTTCCTGTCAAACATTATTCAAGAATAACTCCTAAACAATCTGTGTTACGAAAAAATGTTTCAAACAAAAGTTGTAGTGAAGTACATTATCTACAATGTTAGCATATAATTGTATATACCTACATTGCATTCTGACAGAGATATTTAAGAAACAAAATATTGTTCCGGATAAACCGCAAATTCCGGTTAAGCGGTATTAATAAAAAACTAATCAACTCTTGGCATTATTAGGAAAATACTGAATATGAATTTTGGAAATGATCGGATAATAACTTTTTATGGTAGAGCGCCCACAAAGTTTTTTTACCACAGTCAGACACACACACACAGGCAGACATGTTCGGGAAAATAGCGAAAACGAACTCTATGGGCCCCAAAACATCTATTTCCGTTGAAATCTGGAGATCGAATTTTTTTGCGAACACAATATTTACAATTTACAATATTTACAATACAAACTTACAATATTTACAATATAAACTTTACACTACGTATAGGGAGAAAGTAAAAAACCATTAACTGGAGTAAAAGCTTAGGGTAGGAAATCTGCCGACATCCAACGTCGCCCAATCAGGAGGTCCGATCAAACAGGATTGTTTTCAATCAGATAATTCCCGACGAATCGCACGCGATTGCGGAGTAAATTGACAAAGTATTATTAATTGAGCGATTGAGGAATTTGCAAGCCGATTTTCGATTACGGCAGACTCTTTCCACCAGAGAAAAAGTAAGTGAAACTTTCTTTAGAATATTAGCTGATGGGGGCTTTTTCAGCACGAAAAACGTGCTGGAAAACTCTCGAGCCATTCTCGAAAAACACACTAGTATAAACGATACATTCCATTCACCTCGAAGGAAAATGTAGAGAAAAGTGCATTTTTCATTATCTTTTGTCAGACGTATATGGTCGTGACAACAAGAAATCTATTGTGGCTAGAATGAAACTGAATAAAGGTTTTAATCCTGGTCGATCGCTGATGCACCATTGCAGGTCGTACAGTCATTTTGTTATACTTATTTGCACTTTGTCTTCTCATTGCTTTCAAGCTCAGCAAAGAATGCAAAAGAAAGGGACTTCTCGTCTTAACTAATAAGCCTCATTCCCTCTACAGGACCTCAGGTAGCTGATGATAGAGACATCGATATTCGGTCAGCATAATTTGCAGGCACTTTCTCAAATGAAGGTAAAATTTTATTTAAATTCCACTGAAAGGTCGAATAGACTTGTCAACCTTTCATTAATTTATTTTGTAAACTCGGTTTTTTAACTCTTGTTGGCTATGAGTGCGATTGAAAGGGTATAGAACTACTGTGCTTCTTAGTTTTACACTAGCTCCATGCAAATTATGTGGGAAGTAAAAGAAAACCTACATCCGATATGTCGAAATGGTGTGATTTGTTGACAGCTTCGAAGAATTGCAATTATACTACAAATAAACTATTAATGCATACAATTACTCTCCGATATTGTCGGGAATCTTGGAAGAATTATTTAGGTTTGTTGAATAAAATTTGAAAGATTACGTTCATTGAAGTTATAATTAGTATTACGAAACTTATTATTTTCGATGATAAAGTTGAAATATAGCAAATTAAGGCGAAGGTGAACCGTTAATAAAACAGTTTCCTTACGCGAAAGATTCACGATATTAATAAAGGAGTTGAATAGGTTGATTACGCGTGAATAGGTTACATACCGCTCGGAGGCTGAAAGAATATCTATGTACGGATTTAGTATATTCTCTATTTGAGAATGTGCCTGTTTCATTCAGAAAGAGTATCAGAAATGGGTAATTTGAAAATGAAATGGCTCAACTTTTCCTCTTTAAACTTATATTAGTTTTCTGCTTCTTGCTTCCACGCTCTTCGCTTTTCATTGGACGTTGAAGTGCAAAATGGTGGAAAGTGAACAGTTGAAGTTACATTTCACGACAGTGAACTAAACCCATACGGTTGCCACTAGCACTAAACCTCGGAAGCTTCTCAACTTGTGCTCGTGGGTTTTCTCCTTGCCACGCCCCCTCCTTTTTCCTCAACCCCTGCCTCCAGAGCAGTTCGGTATATCCTTATGTCGCTTGGGATGGTGTTCTGAAGTATCGTCAGTTAAAAACCAGAGTCTAAAATTGAACTCTTACGGTTTTTCGTGTGAACTTTAAGGATGAACTGAGCTAGGATTTCGTCTATGTCTATGCAAAGACCCTGCAATTCGACGAGTGGTAGTGCGTGCAAGTAGCATGGCTCTATTTTCCTTATCGATTGCTTCCCCGTGGAAAAAATTAATTCTTTCAACGATTCGTTCTAGCATCTATTTCCCTGATCTTCCTCGCATTATCAGAACTGTCTGCATTATTATATATTATTATTATAAAATGCTACAAGTGAACCAATCGTCCGGTGGCAACACATATTACATATATTTCACATATTATTATAAATCCCATCTACATTTATTTTAATTATAAAAATATATGTATTCACAAATTTATCCTTCCCTTCCCTCATAATACAAGTTTTTTCAGGGTTCCCAGTAGGTCTTCACGGCTACCGTAGCGGCATATAATAAATTTATTAATATAATTATGTATAAAATGTATAAAATAAATATATAACAAATATATACTATATAGATGTATAACATAATATGTATAATATAATAATGTTATATATAAAACGGAGATTGCATTATATCAGTTACATCTTCTGAAAACGTACTTCCTCTGAAATTATTTAGTAAATTTATCCTGTGTATAAATCTTCCATATCCTAATGATTCCCGTACTGCCCCTGAATCATTTGAGTAACGCTCTCTGTTTTATCGTAGCAATACTGTATAAATCGTATCGCCTTTCGTTGTACCTTTTCTGATTTCCGATTAAGTCACTTGTCGGCATGGTCCCATACACTGCATCCAAACTCAAGCCCAACTAACGCTTTATGCACCTATCGTTCTTGTGCGAAATTTTTTGTAGGTATTTGATTGAATTAATAAGTGTACTGCTCAAAAATACTAAAAACAAACATTTAACAGGAGCACTGAAGAAGTAATCTTCACACTTATGTAAAAACGGCTGTTTATATGCCTTTAATATGCCGCGTGATAGCACTGTAACTAAAAAACTCCTCAACTCTTGCAAAAGTCATGGAAAAATGTGGAATTCTAAGAAAAACGGAGAAACCATACTTAATATAATAAGAAAAACGGAGAAACCATACTTAATTCCAGTTACTTAGAAGAAGAAGTCATTAACTGAAATCATAAAAAAGTTATATATATATATGCTTTAATGTGTCCAGCGACTAACGGAGGATTAAGGAAAAACCCTATCACCTGCTGGTTGGACTTTATGGTGGTAATGTTTTTGCAAACTACGTCTTTTTGCAGCTTTTAAACAGTAATGTATATAAGAGAGAACTTAAGCTGGCTCAGTAATGACCCACATTTGGATCAATAAATCGAAAAGTATTAGCAAAGCATACACTGGGGCGATAATATACTGAAAAACAAAGATGATTCCCGCATAAAAGAGGTTTGTTGAAAAAATCGACTTTCTAGAATTTTCGAAGATTAAAAAATCGCAATACTAAACAAAAAATGAATAATTTAGATGGGGTTAATCTTCGCTCCCAATATATTTCCTATGAGTAGACGATTCTAAAGCCGATAAGGAAATTGTATCTATTAAAGTTTTCAGGATAAGTTAATGCAATGTTGTAAAAATCAATTTTCGTTAAAAAGATATCATATTCTTGGTTCCGTATAATACCACAAGCAACGTTTTTCATCACGTTTCGTCAAATTTAATATTTCCTGGTGCTTATTTTATTTCCCATTATGTTTTCATACAATATGCACGGTCATTATTTCCGCTCTGTTTTCTTTGTTATTTTTTATCGAACAAATATAAGCTGGTAACTCTAAATCGAGAAACATTTTCCTGAGGAGCAAGTATGTTTCACGAAAGATATTTGCAGTCTGAATAGTGCAAGGATTTCAACCATTCATTCTTTTCTGTACCTGTTACAAAGCTGTTTTCTGTTTTCCATGCGCTGAACCGTAAAGGGCGTCTACTTGACAGAAATAAATAGCAATTCCAAATACAATTAACGTAGTCTTGGCTGCTTTTTAAAATATGATCACCAAGTCTCTCTCTAATTTTAATGATTAGATTCACTTAGAAATTACTATACTATATGCTCCAAATATGAAACCTTGTGTAAATTATTTACTGGTATATTCGACTCTATTTAAAATTTAAATCTGAAGTGATGATAAATGAAATGTGCACGTGAACTGCACTTCACTTGCATAGAATGCAAATATTTAAATGGCAAGAATTCAAGCCTCATTTTCTTTGTAAGTTTTGTTTTGGTCCCGTCCATTCAAAATTAAAATCTGGAAACCCTATTCAAAGGACATGAGGAAGTTACGCGCAGTATTTAATTACTTTCCGGAAATTCATTTCAGAAGTAATTTCCATATCCACGAAGCAAGTATCATAAGCGACATCATATCATATTTGCATCGCTGACATTTGTTGAAGTACAGCTATTATTGCGTCGAAGATTAATCAAATCAATTAGGATCACTCATTTACCTCCATGGCAAAATGCGACGAAATTTAAAATTTGGAATTACATAGAAAGGAATGCACTGGTGACCTCAAAATTGTTTGTCGTTTGGTACAAACGAGTTAGAATTGACCGCCGAGTTCTGCTACAGCTGTTACTCTGCTCCATTTGACGCTCGCCGTGGCCATTTAATCGTTTTCAATCACTCAAGTGGCTGCAAGCGGACCAATGGTCAAGAATCTCGTGTAAAACGACAACCGGATGAGCTCGGAATCCGTGGCTAATTCCTAATTCCCGGGGATAATTTCATTTTTTTCCTACGGATGGATTGAAGAATTAGTTTGAACTGAATGAGGAGTTAAGACATTTAACTAAATGTCTTAATTCAATTAGTAATTCCGTAAATACCCATGCATAAGTTGCACTTAAAATAAAAAATTCGTCGAAAAAATATAAAATAGATGTATGTGCGAGAGAAATATTTCATGCCAGTTAATAAAATTCTCAGTAAGGGGCGAGGTATTGTGGAAATTCATCATTCTACGTGTCAGTTAACCCTAAAACGAAGAATGGTGGGGCTCTTTGAACCAATACATCTTATTCTTTTTCAAATTCAAATATATGGAAAAGCAAAAATTTCCGAAATATTGTCATCATTTTTTCATTATGTTAAAAGTTATAGGGAATTTTTGTTAATAACAGTCCTTCTTACACTTAAAAAGGTTTATCGTTTGTGTTAGCTCTCCCTCTACCTTAACTTGGGACCTACTTGGACCGTCACAAAACTAAAGTATAATCTTGACATCTCCAAATGAGGCTATAGTAGATAACAAATATTACATCCCACAAGAGTATGAAAATATTAAATAGTCAAAGAAAACTGAATTCAATTATATCGTACACTCCTGGCCAAAATTAACGCAGCACCTCCCTAGCGATCCTTACGGCCGGCCGGCTGCGTTAATTTTGGCCAGGAGTGTACATTAGGGTGGATCGAAAAAACCTTTTTTTAGAAATCCGTCAAGGGCTGATGCTTAAAGTTTGCGGTTGGTGGTCCTTATAACACACAAAAAATTTCAACTCGATCGGATTATGTCCTGAGGCTGCGAATTTCAGTAAAAATTTAAATTTCTGCGAAAAATGCCAATTTTTGAATTTTTTCCTGATGGTTTCTCAATGTTTCCGAAGCGATTTAATGGCAAAGAAGTACACATGTTGCTTGGTCGTTGCTTAATATTAAAGATTTAGTACGTTTGAATCAAGGAAAATGGATTCTCAGTTAGCCAAAATTCGTCAAAATACGCAAAATATACAGAAATGTTACGGATGTTGGTTAGACAGTAGGGTGGGTCGTTTTGTCTTTTTTTCTGATGGAAACGAAATACCCGGCAATGGTGGCACACCAAAATTACAGATATAATTTTCTTTCCAAATAAAAAACTATCTCATGTGAGAATTTTTACCTCGAAGTTTCGTAATTTCACCAAGAAACGTTAAAATTGCCAAAAATTCTAGTTCGGTTAAAACGAATATTTTTTGGATAAAGTTATGTCATTTTCGACTAAAACTGTCCCTCTATCCTCAATATGCCACTTATATGCTTCAGTATATGGCAGAGATTACTCCTATGGGGCCAGAATAGGAGGCCAATTCATTTAAAATTGAACTTTTTTGTAATGTAAAATTCAGTTTGCTGAAATTATTGAACTAAAAATCGACTTTATACAGATTGGCGTCTACTGTTTTCCGTATAGTGCAATACGTTTACATTGCTACGAAACGGAAATTTTTAATACATATCTTTTGGGCAACATTTGTATTTAGAAACTTTTCCCAAGTTCGAATAATTTATAAAATAATACGCTAATTTCCTTTCTACGAGTCATTATCAGCAAAAAATATATAAAAGGGAAGGAAAATTGAAAAATATGATACTTATAAATGCATAATTTTACTAAAATGTAATGATATACTCAAATTTTTTGAAAGGTTTTACGAAAGGTTTTACGAAGTACTAGTATCTCGGAACGTTTCAGTGAAGAGAGCTATGATCTATTTAAATCTTAGTTTACTAACCAATTCCACCCCATCCGGTTTCCTGCCACTTACCTCTTTAAGATTCATGCTTCGTATCAATTTATTCGGATAGAAATAAAATCCTTGAATTTTCCCTTGAAGAGAGATGCTTATGCAAAGAAATCGGAGCGTTTCTGATTAAAAAAAAGAGAATTTCATATCCGGTAGCGTCGCCTCGTTTGCGCTCATCAGCTCGGCGCTCTTCGATTAAAATTCATCTCTTAGCGCCACGGATTCAAACAATATTTGCGCAAGACGTTAAATTACGCTTGGGTGAAATCGTTCATTCATCGCTCTAGTTACGATGGAAAGGCAAGAGAACGACAGCTGCTTCAGTCTAAAATATGCAGCGAGTATACTGCGGATTGAACTATTCTCGAAGAGGGGCAGTGAAAGTGATAGGTTTAAAAAATATAATATAATGCTGCGAGAGTTATGGAAATACTTTTTGTTGTTTGTTTATTTATTCTACAACACTACCGCAGTAAGGCACTGGAACAGGTGGTGAAGTTATGTCATACTAAATTTAAAATTTAACGCAAAACAAACTTTTACACGTACGACTACGGAGCATTGGAACCTCGTCCATTAACTCTTCCTGTTAAGAAAAATTTGAAGAAATACTCGTACACATCCGGAATAACAATCCATTATTCGACGGACACCTCTGGCTGACCATTATTACTACGATTGTTACTATGGTTATTCTTGATAAGTAAGTTAGGATACGAGGATATTATTCTAAATAATTTTTTCTTATGACTTGTTATTAATCTTGCAATTATTAATTTTTCTTGTAATTACTTAATATTTCATTATTATGATAAATTATTATATTATAAATTTATTGTTTTGTTATTTTTGAGCGTTTTCGCGGTTTTTTCACTCCCCTTCTCTGTGGGTATTTTCCCACACTTTCTCCCACACCGTACTCTTTCTTTTCGTTTTAATATTTAAGTGTATATATTAGATCGAAATACGATATTTGGTAGGGAAGCCCACATAGACCTTATCTTGCCACTAAATTTTTCAATCTATCCATTACTCTGTTTATTTTACAAATTACTCTAATTTACAAACTAGGCAATTTTAAATTAACGAATAATCTAAAAAAACTACAGTCACAACGTGCATATAGCTATTAACTCAACTACTTCCCCACAAACGGTACATATACAAGTAAAGAATATCAGTCCGTGGCATAAAAATGAAATTTCTTTGTTTAAGAGAATTTGAAGAAAAAACGAGATTAAAAGCAGAGTTGCGATTCCTAAATAAATTCAGAGAGAGAATGTTGGCGGAATAAGCGAGATGAATTGCAGAAGATTTCGCTATTTCGGTCGAAAATGAGAGAGCTAGACGCGGAGAAAAATCCTTTTTTTAAACTCATTGTTTTCGCGAGCGATCCACGATATTAAAAAGCGAAATAGGTCGTCCGCTTGGAGTTTATTCTCTCTGCCACTCGCCAGTAGGGGGCTATCAACGCAGATGTAGACGTAAATAACTAGATAAAATTGATGATACACAGTGTAGTATAAGGAAAAATTGAAGTACTGGTTTCTTATACTCTAAATGTAATGAATCCCTTCCCGTAACCACCTCAAAATTCTAACCAGTCCGGAGATTTCCGCTTTAAACCAGTAAACCCGAAGATATTTTAAGGTCTTTGAGCACCTTTTATTGCGCTTCTGTATTAAATATATGATTGTATCTCGTGTATTGTATACTATAATTCCGACATTAGTTTTAAAACTCAGACATTTTCTATCATTACCATCATATTTTGATTTCCTAATAAAAATAATTCAATTCGAATCGAAGATTCTGTTCTATTATCCGGTGCTTCCTTAAAATCTGAGGGCTTTCAACTGTGTTCATAACTGTTTGTTTAGTTATGGATATTTCCAATATTTGAAATTCAGAAATAATTCATCGAATGTCACCCTCACTTTCGTATGTTTGTTTTTCAACATAGGTACCATGTGCTCGAGTGTAAGCCGACCCGAATATAAGCCGAGGCACCTAATTTTATCACAAAAAACTGGGAAAACTAATTTACTGGAATTATAAATCTAAGGTGGTAAATGCAGCAGCTACTGGTAAATCTCAAAATAAAAATAGATATCAATAATATTACAATAATTGAGGCACCTGTAGGTTAAATGTTTTTAAATATATATTTCAAAGAAGAACTGTAAACTAGCTCTGCAAGTGGAAAAGTGTCAAAAATTTACAAAATCGGCTACTTCAGACTTTTACCTCTGAAGAACATGTAAATGGGACCCTGACCTGAGTATAAGCCGAGGAAGGGGCTTTTTTCGGCATAAGAAAGTAAAGAAAAACTCGGCTTATACACGGGTTTATACAGAAATCACCTGGTAATTTAATACATTTCTGTCAAAAATGAGCAATTTTATTTATTCTGTCATGGAATAACTATAAAGGAAAGTTCGTGTTTTGTTTCCACATCCAACTTCTCACTGCCTTCTTTAAATTTCATAGGATCCGTAAAACATTCTTCAAGGATCTTCCTAAGCAAATGAGGGGGATATTCCAAGGACATACTTCGTTTAATTTATTGCAAGAATCTGTTAATATGCAACAGGATTCGGTCCATTGCCACTACTTGCGTCAGACAGCTAATTCTAGGATAGGCGTAGATGAGCTTTCTACGACTATTAGGAGGAAATCCCTCGACTGGGATAGCCTTCATCATTATTTGGATGCTTACTAACTCTGAGTGTTTGGCGAACCAATAATCGCCTTCAATATTTGCATTTACCTGCCCCACGAGCGACTCCATTCGCTTTAAGCGTGTATTCTCCTCGGGGATGCAAACTCCTTTGATGTAGTCACTTAAAGTAGCTCATTAAACTTTCAGAGATTGCGCGAGGAAAGCGAATGGATTGGAACGCTAATCTCGGAGCCATTTTCAATCCCTTCCATTCTTACTCTGGAAACAGACGAGGGAAAACTTTAACTCCAGCCCTTGATTCTGTCCTTAATCAGGGCTCGTGAGCATAGAAAGATTAAGGATGGTCGTATGGACGGTCGAAATATGGGACTCCAAAGAGACTAAGTTGGCTAACTACCAGTCTTACGTAAGAGATTCTTAGATGCTTTAAATAGATATAGTATGACTTTATGTGTGTGCATGTTCCCAAAATTTTCAAGAACATGCCATCATGTAGCTGCACCTTTAAATGAAAGTCATCAATCTTTTGGCTGTACCAGTGGTGGGAAACCTTTCTTCATCGAGGTACCGCAATTAAGATTTACTCTTCTAGGAATCCTTTACCTTGCTAATGACACCATTATTAGCGGTTGAACCTTGAAGTTGTATGGAGATAAATGTATTCAATTATCACGCAAGCCTAGCTAGAGCACTTTCCATTTCAATTTTAAATTGTAATTTTACAGAGAAACTTATGTTACTACAAAATCCATTGCTTATGCGCCAACTTTGTGGCGGCTCTTCATGATTAAAGAGGAATAAAAACAACCTGTAAACGTTACCGCAACGTTAACGTGTATAAAGTGGTTTTTATTCCTCTTTTATTATATTACTACAATGAAATATCGACTAAGCGACCTAATTTGGCGGTATGGCAGGCCGGATTACAAAAAGGCCGTATATATGAGAGTATTCTAAAAGTACTCAATTTCCACTCCATAACGTTGGAACATCCTTTTCGTTCCTGTACCCAGTGATATTCGTGTTAATTTTCCGACATTTAAGTACATGTCATTATTTAGAAAAATGGTTCGTCTGTATTCCACTGTTCTGTGCATTATATAAATAACATTTTTAAATTTAGGTAAATATACTTCTACTGAAAAAAGAATAGTAAACAAATCTCTGTGCATATTTCAATTTCATAATGTCTAACTTAAGCGTGAAATCATGCACAGAACGAATAGGCTAATTTAAAATGAACAAAATATTAATGTAAAGCACAGGCTTAATTCTTAAAAAATTCGCTTAAACTTATATTATTGTTATTCGATAATTGATTACACTAATGAAAAAATTTAGGCTCAAAATTAAAGGGCCTAAACTGGTAGTTTTTATCGTTTTTACATTCTTGCCGTATGCATCTTAACTTGTGTAATCCAGACTAAAAGTTTGAGTATTGTAGCAGACGTCCATCCACGACTTGGTTCCACCACTTTATTAAGGAGAATTTTAAATATTATAATTCTAGGATATTTGGGATTCGGTCAGCCTAGAGTTTACTGTATGTACACTCCTGGCCAAAATTAACGCAGCACCTCCCTAGCGATCCTTACGGCCGGTGCTACGTTAATTTTGGCCAGGACTGCACATTTGATCTAATGACTGAAGAAGTCCATTTCGAACTCCCAATGAGGCAACATGCTACCTCTTGTTTGTGCCCAATCCTTGGGGTCTTACGAATCCTAAAATGTAAACAACCGGTGCTACACAAAAGTAGTCTGTGTTGCGTTTGATAGGATAGCACAATCAATAGCATCAAGAATGACTTTGTGGTAGGAATTCATAACGTAAAGAAATGAAAAGATGAGATTTTTACCCGTACCACAGGGATATTCCTTTGGCATGGATAAATGTATCAACTTTTCATTTACTTACGTTAAGGATAACACAAAACCATGAGTGACTTATTAGGCTCTACCACTTCCAATTACTAATGAAATGGGCGATAATAGCCCGAGAGGCTGATTCGCCTGCAAACACATACATACATACATACTAATGAAATGTGTCTGTTGTTTTTAATATTTTCATGCGAAATTCCACGACAACCTAAAATATCTTGCTACGACGCACATACATACAGAGGACAGTGGAAACGACTTTTCTCTTTCTGGAGTCCTGGGCAGATTGGATTATGGCACCCCACGATAATTTAATAGAAAAAGCGTCACGTTAAAAAGCACGGGATCAAAGAGAAAATAAAACTGAATTTTAAGAAGTAGAAAGGTCATTTTTCAAGGGTTTCCATTAGGGAAGGATTCATCATTGTGTAGATAATTGATTTCTATAAGGGATGTACGTTAGTATAGTTACAGTAGAACGTGTAAAAGAGAATTGTACAGTAGTTTTTTAAAGTGGTTAAGTAGTCACAGCTATTTAGGTCATATATACTCTCTCCAGAAATTGAAGCTGAGACGTTCTTTCATTAAAGATGGATGTAATTGGCATTGTGGGAGCCCATGTTATAAGAAATAATAATGAACAAAGAGTGTTAGGGAGGCATTTCAAATCATGCAGTTTATAGCATGGTAACTGGTTGTCTAACTCAATCGTCAAATCCACTGTGATTTCTATTACCACAAAAGTTGCTTTGAAGCCTCAGATGACCAGAGCAAAGGTGATTAGCAGAGGTCAAATAAAATTAGCCTTTCATTAAATGAAAGAATAAGTGGAAATAGGGGGAGTTTCTACATTAGAATGGAATTCGTTCTAAGCAAATTAGATTAGAGAGCATATGGAAGGACCAAGTTGAAACGTATGAAGGAGGGTGCGGTGTATGGATGTAAAACAAGCTGTATGCTGAAGCGAAACATGAGAGGAAGGTTGCCGTAAAGTATGGGGTGGGCAAAATGTTTGGAGAGAATATCTCGGCAGCTGAAATTGCTGTGATGGGAACGAAGGAGAATATGAAGGTAATTGGGGTTGAAGAGATGCAGAATGACTTTGATGGAAACAAGAATTCATTCTGAAAGCGGATGAAAAAGGCGAATAAAGAGGAGTAATGGTGGAAGAATGGTGGTATGGTGGTGCTTAGAAATGACAAAAAAATCTTCTGGAGTAAGTGCTGGAGTAGACAATGTAGGAATGATAATATTGTTCAGGTTAATGGAATAGTATAAACATAGCACCGTTGCATCTCCAATGCTGTTCAATCTAGAACTATTCGTTTCTCACTAAACAGTTTATACCGATGTTTCCCAGCGTGGTTCCCATTCCTCACCAGGGGGCCCAATTTAGTTTAGTTGTTAATTAGGGCAATGAAAAATATCTTAAATGTCTCGAAATTTTACTTTTTTAAAATTTCCATAAGATTTATTCCTTAAATCGCTGGCCAGCTTCCTGAACTGTTTGTAGTGTCATTTAGTTGTCTTATAGGTTTTATTTAATTAATAATTTAATTTTTAAACATTAAAAACTATCCCAAGGAAGAATTGACTTGAAAAAAGTCCGACGGGACCAAGAATTCTATTCTTCTATTCTATTCTTCCTTGGAATTTATCCCTGCTGCACGCCATTTATTGCAAATAATCTTTGGCTATTTTCCATTACAAACTATGTTATATAGCGGAATTTGAATTTTTTAAAGGCTTAGGTGAGGCACTATGTTGAATAGTGAAAGTTTGGGAAACACTGTTTACATGGAGCAACAGTAAACGCGAAAATATTTCATGATAGAATGTTTTATCACAAAGTTCAATCAGCATAAAAATTATTATTCTGTATTTTGACGAACTGCCTTTAAGCGTTGGTCATAAACCTTACAAGTACTTCATAAATAGCCAGCTTTATGGAATTAAACTTTTTTAAGTTCACTGGTTGAAAGCTTATTCATCTGATGGTAAATGTAAAATTAAGATACTTATTCAACATAAGGAATGCAAATACTATGCACGGAAATCAAAACGGCGTACTGCGTTAGAAAAGAATCCAGTTAACACGGAATACGGTTAACACAAAATTTGGTTTACACGGAACTTAAATTCACGGTCACCTCTATTCTGTGCTAACCGATGTCCTGAGTATATGCTGTATAATTCACGTTGAGAGGTGAAGTTAAATGTGTCTTTTAGAACGACAGTTGTACATGATGATCCGGAAAACTCTCTGAAATTGTTTCTATAAATTTAATAAGTACTACATTGAGAAAATTTTATAGTAAAGTACTAATTTGCAAAGTTAGTATGGCAGTGTTAGTATTAGGATTCATAAAATTTAGAGGAATTTAGTAAAGTTACGCGTTGGTACGCATTTCGAAGAAAATGAATAGTGTTCGAGTGAGAGGAAGGAAGTGTAATGCGCGTTCGTTGATTTGGGGAAAGCGTATGGTAAGGTAAACAGCTGTGAATTGTGGAAAGTTCTGACTGAGTATGGGAGGAAGACGAATAGTTAATTAATGCCAGAAAGGAACTTTATAGCGGAAGTGAAGCTTTCTCGAGAGTGAAAGAACAGCGGAGTCTTAAGATCGGAAGACGGGAAATACAAGGATTTCCCCATGGTTTTTGGTTTGAGCTGTTGTAAGATGGAATATTCTGAGAATTGGAGAGGTTTATAAATTAGAAAGTTTGATTCGCTATTTCATTGCGATGATGCTGTGATGAGTGCGAATTCCCGAAACGAGCTGCAGATGTGTTTTGATGGTATGGCTTTACTCGAACGGAGATTACATCTAAGGATTGATGCTGCAAAAATTGTAACATTTGATTGTAAATTATAAGGAAGACTAACAAAATTTTAGATGAAATTTGGATGGAGCAATTGCGAATTGATGATAATGGTGAGAACACTGAGATGCTGGATGATTTTGTTTATTTACGAAATTTGTTTGTAGATGAATGACTGATATAAAGGCTTATTAGGATAGAAGGGTGTTGGGTAATTTTCGTTTAATGATTGGACATGAAAGGTACGAAAGAGGAAAATGTAGTCCAATAGTGAATGGCACTTGTGTTAACATTGTCGTCAAGTAAGAGTAATCAAGTGATGAATTAATGGGTAATGAAGGAAAGTGGGTGAAATAAATGCTGTATCATCAGTATATATGATTCGGTTGTATAATACTTCGGTTTTTACCTACCTTAATGTACGGTTTGGATCTTACGAATGCATTTACGTTGGTTTGGACGTATGAAAATGGGTAGAAAAATAGCTGTAATATTGTATTCGGCGAATATGTATGGTTATAAAAGTAGAGGAAGAAAATGTTGGTTGATTTTGATGAATGATATCCAGAAAAGAGACGTACAGAGTCCATTGTGCAAAACGAACTGCATGGAAAGATATATGGATACGTCTGAGGAGAAAAATGTATGCAAAATAGAAGAGAGTATGGGGTAGTACCGTTAGTGGATGATGCCATTAGTTTGCTTTCGCAGAAAAAAGCGATTTTCGTGTGTGGACGACATTAATTTCTGTAATTTTTAGCATTTAACTTCTTTCTCGCGCAAATTTTGGAGGGGAAATTTTGTGTTGATATTACCTGAATAATAAAATTAGTATGGATTCTTTATTTTTCGCTTGAACCATTCGAGCTCAAAGGAAAACAAAGACATTCTTGTAGCCATTAAATGGAGAAATACTAGCGGACGAAGTAAAATGGCGAATTCGCACGTAGTTGTTTTTGGAGTTCCCAGCGTTACTCCAGTCTTAAATATCGGGGAAACACTGTTCGAGAAATAAACACAATCGATATAGAATCGAGTTCTCACGTTTATCTTTCTCGTGTGGATTTTAGAAACATCTGGTCTGGTTAGTAGGTTATCAATTGTAAAAGGTACGGCTTTCAATTGAAAAAGTTAAATAGAAAATTTAAACCGCGTTATCGTCAATTTCATATAAATCTCTTCTTCACACTCATTTAAACTTCTTGTCAGCCAGGCGATTATTCAATGCAGTGTTTCGAAAAGTTTGATTACTTACCTATGTATTATTTAATCATTTATACTGATAAAATGCCAGTGGAATTTTATGTTTCCTCTTCTGTAATCGAATGTTTGATATCTGCTTCCATGGAGAATCCGCAACGTATTGATTTCAATTGTCTTTTTACACCCCGAAAAATGATAAAGCTTGCTCCAAAATCGCGATAGTCTGAATAAAAATTCGATGCCTTTGGAATTCTCAGTATTGAAGACAAAACTAGTCCTGTGAATCCGAATCAAATCATGAGTGAGAGAATAAATATTCCGAATTCCTTCTCATTTTCTGAAAACGGCGTTCGTTGATATCTCGTATGTTGAAGCCCATGAATTATTTCTTATTTATTAGAAATTACAAAATTCGTTAACCTTTTAGTGAAACTGATCTCGATCTTTCATTCGTAAAATCCGTTTATCGATATCAGACCCTTCACAAACTTTGTCAAAACTTCATTTGGATAATTTTGAAATGTATTTCAGATTATGTTTCCTCTGAATATGATTTTTTTGGAGTTAAAAAATAGCATTATCTATGCATGACCATAGCATTATATATTACCTAGTTATTCACATAAGATAACGGTATGTAGGATTAATCAATAAAGAAGAGCAAAATAAATTTATGAGATATGGGGGGAAATGGGGAAAATAAGAAATGGAGATCGATTACATAAATATCAGCAATGATATATAAATATCAATAATGACCCGAGGCTAGATACACTATCCACATATTCAATGTTACTTTACATTTACCTTTCAAATGAATTTAAATAAAAAATGTAAATCTATAAAGAAAACGACTGTCAATATTTGGCCCCATAGGGTTCCAAGTACGACAAATGACCCATTTTATTTGCTTCAAATTGAAGTTGAAGTTAAACCCATCGAACACTGCTCTTCCGTAAGAGAACCTCGGTGTGCGTATCGATCAATCTCCAACTCGGATACCTCAAATAACAAATGTGTGCAAAAACGCTCTGTGCTCCATGACCTGAATAGGTCAAATAATGCTCTATTTATTCAGTTGAGGAAGATACTTGCACAAGCATCAATTCTCCCAGTTTTGACTATGTGTTATACTTCCAAATGAATGGATTTCTTCCATTCCAGCAAAATTAAACCGAACCATCATTTAGTCAACTTAGTTTTCAGTGCTAAAGATATGACCGTATCAATTTTGCTCTGAAATAATAAAATTTTCTGCATCTATATTGTAAACGGATATCTTATAGACGGCGCCCGGTGAATTGATCCGGGGGGAATTCGACTGCGGGGAATTGATCTCCCGCGCTGATGTTGTACTACCAACCCAACTCAACCCAACCCAACCCAACCCCAGCTCCCCGGTTAATTTATTTATAACATTAACCAATAATTAGGGCGTGTAGATTAACATAAGACTGAATAATAGTAGTGCAACATCAGCGTACCAATCTGTCGGGAGATCAATTCCCCGCAGACGAATTCCCCGCAGACGAATTCCCCGCAGACGAATTCCCCGCAGACGAATTCCCCGCAGACGAATTCCCCACAGACGAATTCCCCGCGTACGAATTCCCCCCGGACCAAATAACGGGCCACGCTTATAGACTTAATTCAATTAATACTTATTTTAATTTAATCATAAAATCCCTTTACTTATTTCCTCAAACTTCAAATATATGCACATCCACATCTTTGGAACTTGACCATAAAGTAGCATTATGATTTCAATCTAAAAAACGGTAATTTGATCCAAATTCTTTCTTGTTCTTAGAGCTTATACCAATCTCTCCGGTCCAAAAGTTAAAAACCTATCATTCTTTTCCGTCAAACGCACCCCTCATGACTTATTTATAGGTGGGGAAAGTTAATGACCTACCATCCATATTTCTCCGCGTTATTTTCCTTCTGATTCCTCGACTTTTTATCCTTTGTTCTATAAATCCACTGTACCAAACTTTTCTTGGTTCTACTAGGGAAACATAAGCTTCACTTTACTTTCAATTTTACCCCGTTTGTTTAATCTTTACCTTTATATTGCGGAATGGAAATTAATATTACCTAGTATTAACAAAAATAATTCATTTTATAGAGTTAATATAATCCGGTGTTATCTGGTGGCGCTTATCCATTACGAAAATCGAAAAAAACACTAGTATTACTCCAGAAAATATATCATTTATTACTTCAACTGTTCAACCGGTATCACCGCAATGCGAAATCACCAGTACCTCTATCCGATGATATCCCAATGCGATGAAACCGGAACCCGGAAACCGGAAGCAATAAGTAATAATTTAACCTAAACCAGTGATTTGTTTCGATTGTCATACAATTTCATACAGCAGATTGCATCACAAAGAAAAAAAAAAATAATTCAAGATATTCTAACAACAGTTGACTCAATATTTAGATATTTATTGTAAATTATTCTTTACTTTCGGTGTGTTATTAAGTTGAGTAATTTTATTGATATCATATGATATTGCTGGCGGCTCTATTTTATTTCTTTCTCTGTTTTTTTTTCGCTTCCCTTCTCTTGGGAGCGTTTTCCCGCTCCGTGAGTTTTTCTCCGAAAGCCTTCGGGCGACGAGTTTTTTCCAACACCCGACTCTTTCCCGTGGTTTCTGTTGTGTTTGCCTTATGAACTTCAACTTTATTATTGTCTTCAGAGCTCAAGTGTTGGAGGGAACCATTTGGGACTAACTTTGCTGAATAAAGAGTATAAAAATCGTAGTATTCTGGGCCGGATTCGTACTGCCGTAATGACAGTAATGCTTTTGAGAGCCTAGTCCCTCATGAGTAAACACTTTTGCAATATCTCTTCTGTTAATTAAATTAATGGCGAAGTATAAGGTAGGTTTTTTTGCGGATTAAAGAAGTAATACAAATAAAAAAATCAAAGTTTAAAATACTTATGTGTAATATGATTGCTATTCTCTATTACTCTAACTTTAAGCTTTAGTTTCTTATACGTACAGATACATCTAAATTTAGCTATTCTATTTAGCTATGGTTATTTAAAGCAGCGGTCACCAACCGTTGACCGCGAGAAAGGTTTGGTGCTCTGTGGTGAAAGTTTGTCATTATTTGCAATTTTATGTATTTTTATATGTCCTCCGGGATAACGAGAGACAATGTGAGTTTTAAGTAAATAAAGAAGACAAATTTCATGTTAATTTTGTATAAATTTTCATAACTTAATAATTGCACGTTCGTAATAATAAACTCCATATTTTTGGTCCGTGGGATTCAAAATTTTGAGTTTAGTGGTCCATGGGGTAGCGAAGGTTTGCAGCCATTGGTTTAGAGTATTCCTATTGAAAGTTGCTCAGAAAAATTTATACGTAGACAAACCATTTTTAATACTCATTTCTGAATGTAAAATACTATTCTTTCAGAAATTTGGGCAAAGAGAGTATATGTATGAGTGCATATGTACTATACGATACTGACTTTGCTTTACTGTGTCATTACGCAATATCCTTGATTGAAGAGTGATTTTAAGTTAAGATTATTACTGTTTCAAAGATGTTACCGGATTATTGCTAGGCTTCTGACTGCATATTCATTGCTAACATAACATACTTCTAATACTATATCCATATTTAAATTATTGTATAATCCATGATGATGGGTTAAGTGCAAGAAGAGACTTTTAGTCCCAACCTCGCATTAATAAAGACGATTTATTATTATTTTAACGGTCCTGAGTAAAACCCCCACCGTATTTCACTCTCTCAAGCAATTACTTACTTTTTCAAAACCGTTGCCACCGCAACGAGATGGCCTCCATCCCATGTGTGTCCACGGCATCAGAGTGGAATCTCTAGACTTTTAAGGATCCAGTCCATCCAAAGGGTCCACCAATCGAGGGGCCAAAGCATTGCCTAATTCACGTTTAAGACGACCTAGGTCTCAGAAGGCCAAGGATTTGGCCGATCCCTTGCGAGTATGGGGCATCATCCAAGGGACAAACCGGCCCTGCGATAGCCACTCGAATCGGTAAACCCGTCAGATATATCCACCTAGTCCAGCCGTTGAGAAAAGCTTAATGGAGGTTCACAACTTCATCTTCAGGGGTACAGAACGACTGGGATCCTCAAGGGGATTTTGAGAGGGTGTCGTAAAGGAGGCTATAGTAATACGCCTACTGAAGAACAAATTCGGCAAGGACTAACTATAAGCAAAAGTTAGGATGCGTTGATAAGCCAGATATTGATTAACTGTGAGATAGCAGATACGAAAGGATTCGGCTTAGGTTTTGTATGCATACATACATAAATTAGTTCAGGGTATTTACCTCAAGCTCTGAGTATGAAGACAGAGTTGACGTCAGAATGTGAGTGACGGAATGACGTGGTAATTGACTTTGGTGACAACCCGCATGAAGTTTATACACGTTATTTATTAATCCTTTGACGCGACCCTATAGAGGTGGGCAGGATGTACTTCGTCAATCAAAATGAAAAGAAGCCAATAAGATCGATGAATCGATATTATCGGCAAATTTGCGGTCCGAGGCAGATATCTGACGGCGTAATTCGGAAAAACTTTGTCGGATAGAAAGCAGATTGACTGAAAAAAATGTACTCGGGCAAAAGTTGGGAAAGAAAAACGAGTAACTCCAACTTCATTGAACTATTAAATTTAATGGCACTAAACGCGATAAGTAAACTGAACTTTAGGCCTTCTTAGTAAACTTCCCGAACTTTCTAAACTCCCAGAAAGTCAGAAAAAGATAACATACGTAAAGTTAGAAAAAAAACAGCAGAAAATGCAAATTAGGTCGCTACTAACTGGCGTTATCTGCATTTGGTAACGGTTACTTGTGAGCTCATTTTTAAAATTTCTTAATTTTATCGAAAATGCTCGATGAAAACGTGAGCATGCACATACGAATAAATTTCCTGGGAAAGGTCTTTGTCGTTGATGAAATTCTATTTCCATATTCTATCGTAGGGAGATAAGGTGTTTTTAATTAACTTTCTCGCGCCCACATCCCCAATTTCAGCTATCTAAAAATTCTGATGAAATTCTATCACCATATAGTAATAGCATATATACAAACTGATTTTCAATTATGCATCTATATCTTACGATGAACACAGGTAATGATGAATCAATTTTAGTGAAAATGAAGAAATAGAAGGTAGAAGGAAATTCGATTTTGCCTGAATACTTGAAAAAGACAAAGATGAAGCAAATAGGATTACAATTTCGGCATGTATTATAGCTAACATAGAGAGCTTTGAAATGTGGCTATGGCGAAGGATGGAGAAAATAAGTTGGAAAGACAAGATAAAAAATGAAGAGGTACTGAGGAGGGTTGGAGAAGAACGAGTAATTTTGGGAAACATAAGGAAAAGGAAAGCAAGATGGATAGGCCATATACTAAGAGCAGAATGCCTACAGAAGACGATTTTTGAAGGAAAGATCAAGGGGAAACGACGAAGAGGAAGAAGAAAATTCGGAATGCTGACTGATTTAAAACAAGGAAAAGAATATCAAGTTCTAAAAAGGGAGGAACAGGATAGAGATGCCTGGAGGAGCAAGTTCCGTTGAGACCTGTCCGCGGACAGAAACACAATGATGATGATGATTATAGCTAAAACAAGGAAGTGTGTAAATGTTGAGGTATTTTACATTTATGAACTAATTCAATGAAGTATAATTTTAAACAATATAGATTGATTTTAAAACCGAATAATCTCCTTGGCCACAATAACGATTCATAAGCATTTAATTAGCAGAAATTAACATAGCAGAAGTTTAGTTTATTCCTTTATCACCTATATCAAAAATATTCTATGTACGTTTCATCGTAGTTTCCTTTGTATCATTTTAGGGTAAAATTATCTATACGAGTGCTGTTCAGAAATTAACAGACGTTGATGCGTGATGCTTGTAGTTGTTTTTAAGAACCATCATTTTTGCATTAGTGAAATCTATGATTCTTGAAGCTTCGAGTTCTCATAGTAGGAACATCGTACGACCGCGCGTTAGCTCAACATTTTCTCACAAATTAGCTGCTGCAGTAACAATTCCCAGCAAACGCGAGGCGCGATGTTTGATGAAAATTCTCAAAGCAATCAGCAGCGGGCATTTATCTTGAATTGTGTGCTGTTTACGGACGGAACATCGCGTGCTATGGTTTTGTGCATCAGTTGATCCAATTCCTTAAAGATAGAGGTGCAAACAAACAGGAGTAGTCGGTCCTCCGTCATTAGTGATTCAGATAGGACGTATTTGATCATCCCCGTACAGCACGGAATTGGTTCCATCAGATTTCCTGTGCACTGTTTATCTGCTAAATCACATGAGGAAGTGGCTTTGAGCACTTCCTGAGTGGTGAAGATCTTCCAAATGGTGTGACAGTCTGACTACTTATCCTAATGGTCCATTTTTATGCAGAGGAGATTTGAAATTTGTTGAAACACAACGAAAAAATATTGAATTTAAATGGTGGTTATGTTGAAAAAGAGTGGAAAGGGGAAGTTTTAAAATTTACCAAATAAAATATTTTTATCTAGGAGGGTGTTTTATAAAATTTGTTATATTTTAAGAGTGTTAATTATAATTCTCATCAGAGATAAAATTGCAGTGTCTCAATGCACGGGATATAAGTGTATTTTTTAAATTACATTTGGTTATGAATGAGAAGTTCTTCCTTTAACCCTTAAAGGTCCAACCTTTTTTTGGTTACTCCGTGGACCAAGGGAAGGTCAAAAATTGTCCACTTTTGTTTTTTTTTTCTATAAAATAATAATGAAACATAATATCTCTTCAGCATTTGCCTTCTTAGATTTTAATAAACTTCTTACGATGATTTTCGTTGCTAAAAATTGTACTACTGCGAAAAAAATAATGAAATTTTCATTAAAAAAAAACTCATCAAAGACGAGGATATGATAAAGCTTCTTCTCAATGCTTTAGAGCTCTAATTCGGAAAATAAGTTTATAAATCACCGTTAGTTATGCTTATAAATCAACAACAAGGTATAGTTTAAAAAAATCAAATTAAATTATCAAAATTAATTAAAAAATATTTGTCAAAATATATGATTCCATTTGGTTCAAAATTATGTCGCAGGTTGGACCAAGAGAGGGTCATTTTGTGTCCACCGCCTATTTCCGTTCTCATTACATTGCTTAAAAAACGTACAAAATGCATCAACTAATAGTTATCTTGAACAACCTATATTTGACAATGTAATGAAGTTATAAGACTGTGTAACACGATTAAGTTCTTAAAATATTGAAAAAGAAAGGTGGTAGACATTATTTAGCCCTCCCTTAGTCCTTTAAGGGTTAAGAGCAGAAATAATAATGCAGTTTGAAAATACAAGAATAAGATAAATCCATCATTCGGCCCTAACTTGCTGGTAGCTTTCCATAAAAGAGGAATAAAAAGTTGTCTTTATTCGTATGCTATGGATAAGCATGTTGTTGATTTAGAATCTTATACATTATTTTTTTACTGAATGATATTTTCCTTTTTTTGGATTTGTTAGAATTTTCAAAAATATTAGACTACATAATTTAAGTGAAATTTATATAACATATTGATGTCGTTGCGACTGGATATTAAAAGACATCTGCAAAAGTACGGTACTGAAATAATTCTTCGTTTAATTTTAGTTTGAAACCATCCCGTAAGCGATAAAGCTTGATTGTAGGAAATTTTTCACCGCCCCCTTCACATATTAATACGTGTGTGTTTTTGCACACATGCCTATATACGAGGGCACGCATTCAAGCCGTATAAATCGGTGGAATGAATCAAGGGCGGGCGCTTAAACACGCGAAAACGTTGTCTAGTTAATGATTAATTATCTGCGGGGCGAGTGAATGGAGGCGAAGGGCTTTAAGGATTGCCCGAGGGATCCGAGCGCCAATTACCGTCCGCCTTTCCACCGCGCACGGCTACTAATGACCAGATTAGCCCCTTTCTTGGACTCGGGGCGTGAAGCTATACCAATACGAAGTCAAAATATTCATTAAAGATTCAGTCCCGAATTATAAGTTCGTTACAAGATTATTTACCTCATCCGCATCTTCTTCCGATTTATTCAAGAACTTCCTCACATTTTTATAACAAATAATATTTTTATTTCTTTATTAATTTTATGGATATTTATTATTACTTTATTTGTACATTAGAAAAATAATAGGCAATAAGTGTAATAAATGAATACGTAGTTAGTGTACAAGAAAAAATTAAACAAGATTTGACGTTCCCCCTGAGTCAAAAATAGTACGTCTGAAGATGCCTTAAAGTTGCACTACGGACTAAAATTGCTCAAAATAACAAATAAAATACAATATCACAACAAATACATTCTTTACCGGATTACACTCTGTACATCAGTGTTTTGCATATCTTTTATCTATTTATATAAGATTTGCATTCATGTTCTGTCAGGCTTATTGTTATTATTATCATATATAAAACAATTTTTATCCAAGAAAAATAAAGAGGATCCATTTTATGCTAAGCAGCCACTATTATTATTTATAGTAGTGTTTAAAATACAAAAGGGTAATATTATTACTAGCAATGATATTATTATAATATTAAATTTAAAAATTTGCACATTTGAAATTACAAAAGAGTAATATTATTAATGACAATAATATTATTATAATAAGAAATAAACAACAAGGTAATCTGTAGTATATTGTCGAGGAAATACGATTTTTAGTAAACGTAGTTTTAGCTTTTGTATTACTGTTGACATCATTCCTAAAAAATATAAGTCAGTTGACAGTTCATTGAAGAGATAAGCACAGTTACTTATTAAGCTTGCTTAACTAAATTTAATCACATTATTATTATTTTTGGATATGAGGATTAAAATCAGATAGCTATTACTGCATAAATAAAACATTCTAAGGAAATGTGAAGTCCCATTACGTCTGAAAAAGCTGTAATTAAAGAAATTAGTGTATTCTTTCCACCAAATTTAGCTTCGGGAACGCCATCGATCTACCTGTTTGTATAGTATTCAGTTTAAAATCCAGTTTAAACCTTAACCCCTCCACCATTAGTTACCCAAAGCCCTGGAGGAGGAATGAAGTTTACTATGAGGAGTGAAGCAGTTTGTTTTTGCTTTACTCTCTGAGCCAGAATGCCATGGGCGGAACGCGTACATACAGCGCTTTGATCCCATGAATAATTCCTTTCATTACATTCAATAAGGAGAGAAGGCTATAAATCAGCATCCTCCTTTACTCCGTAGCATGCACATGTTTCTCTATCCTTTCATATACCAATCTGTTTCAATTTCATTTTCCGTACCCTTTACTTAAAAATTCGCCATTAACCCAAGCCCCGATAAGATTCATTCGCAGTCGCCGCTTCGTCACCGCAAATTCCGCTATCAAAAACTAAAGTTCCATTCAATATATCGGCCTAAAAAACAACTATAAATGAGAATTTCCACTTTTATCTCAATTTTCTCGCGAAATGTACTTTGTCACATGAGAAATGAAAAAGGGTTTTGGCACTCATAAATTAGGCTGCACAAACATATTTCTCTGAAGTTACGCTCTACTTAAAATGTCCGCTAAGTTTTCTTTTCTTTAAACGAAATAGAACGTTGTTTGTGTTCGTACTAATGATACAAAGGAGTGAGGAAAAAACCAGAATTTTGTATTGAATTAGTAGAATTATTATTAGCAGTTAAAGCTCCCGGATAGTCATGTGAAGAGCGCGTTTGCCTTTAGTGAAATCGGACCTGGGTTCGATTCCCGGTGGGAGCCAATGTGGGAAATGACCTAAGCTGTCGAAGCACTTTTAATAATACTACTAATATAAGTTGTTTAAAAAATGATCAAGGTTGAAAAAATCGGGATTAGTCTTTTTAGCCTTAAAAAGTCAATATAATATGAAAACAACAAATAAAAACAAAGTACGCATACATTCAAAGAATAACTCTTGCTTGATAAGAGTTCATGTATTTTATATAACATTATACGAAAATAAAGCTTCTATAAATAGAAGAACTATATATATATATATCGATGCTGGGCGTAATAGTACGTCTGATGGCATTGATAAGTTACATTTTTATCTAAATGTCATCGAGGTATTCTACCGTAGTTGATATTTTCTTTTTTCTCGGTTTAATCAAATTTATTGGAAATGCTGCCGACATTAGCGAATCTAGGTGGACAAAAAGATCCGTGCAGATTACGAATTCTACAAATTTATTCTTTCGCAAAAAGGATACAAAGCGAAAACTTGCTCAATTATCGACATAAAAATGATGATGAAAAATCGAAAATTGAGATTTTATGAGAGCGAACTTTGAGGATGAAATATTCATTCTAAATGTTAATGGCTGAAAAATGTGCATTTCGCCTGCAGCAAAATTCTCCAGATCAAATATATTCTGTAAATTCACCGCTGAAAGGTAGCTTTAATCGATTTTCGATAGCTCAACTCTATTAAGTCTTTGATGTTTGCCCTTTTTTCCAACCTATGATCCCGATATTTATAAAACTCGGCTAAAAGGTAACTTGGCATCAAAACGATGTGAATGTAATTGTCGAACAATCTTCAATACACGGTTGGATCAAATTCTTATCGAATCGGTCAAAATGATTGGGGTTTCTTTCCATTTATAATTGCGATATAAATACGATCAAAAAATATTGTGTTATTTAAAATGGAAAATAAGTGCATGCTAAGAAGCCATATAAAATATATCATGATAATGACGCTTTCCGTAATTTAATCACTTATGAAGTACTTAAATTTAAAAGATATTTTTAGATGTGTTTGTGCTCAGATAATAATCTTTTGAACTCTCGCATTAACCTAAGCCATACCATGTTCCGCGTATATTTAGAAGTTTGAAGTATTTAATAGTACATGGAGGGCCTACAAAGGGCTTAACTTTCTAATTTTTATTATTTAAATCTCTATACGTTATATTCTACATTCATGAACATATATCAAAATTCAGGATTCTTTTGAGCCCCTTTCAGTTACACGAAGTTCGGAAAACTAATTTTTGGGTCAATTCACATCCCTCTTCCCACTATGCAGAATATCACGATTAATTTCCAATAATATATTGCTGTTATAATCGATATCGATGGTGGCACATATAAATAAATACTTACATTTTAAATTAAGTAAATACTGTCATGAATCCAGAATAAAATTGTCTCTTACGTTGAGCCTCGCCATCATTGCTTTTAAATATTAGATTTAGAAGGCGTGATGCAATGTTTCAGGTCAGCGATTCCCAGCTGGTGTCCTGGAAGTAAGCTTTTGCAGTGCCGAATAATATTCCTGGGTAATATCCAAGTTCGGGAATGTGTATGAATTTCATTTCGCGAGATAACTTAACGAAATAGCGCAGTGAGTTATTCAAAACGGATCAAAACACGTTTCATTTACTACTTGGAATTTCCGTATTGTGCAATTTGAATGCAGTTAGTGAAGGATTGCTTTAGAGTACCGCGAATACGTAGTTAATAATTCTGTGAACCAGGAAGAAAGAAGGTCTCATATCATTAATTTAGAAGTAGTGGTTGGTTAGCAATTGCGCGAATTAGCAATTACGTGTACGTAGAATAAGAAAAAAGATCTCATAGCAATTATTTAGGAGAGATAAAGTTTTCAAACGAAAAGGATTAAATATTTCAATTCAAACACAGTGAAAAAATTACTGTAGACAATTTTTGAGGGTGGATGTCATATGTAAACATTAAATTTCGGCCGCCCTCTGAAATGTTGAGAGCGGGAAACGAAATTGCGAGAGGCTGATCAGAAAGTGCGAATGTGGTGGAGGAACAGAAGATTACGCCTCCGAATAAGATAATGCATTGGATGGAAGACGTGGGAGGATTACGTGGGAGACACAAACCTGGGGGTTCGGAGATACAAAATAATCTTAATGTATATGACCAGCTGATTTATTTATATATGTAGAATGAAAGTCGTTTCAGTCAAGTAAATTTCGTGCTGATCCTTTATCACTCTGCCCAAGCAGTCAGAATTTTAAGAGGTAATAAAGTTAAGTGACAGTTCAACAAAGGAATGAATGTAAGAAGAAAAGAAAAATGAATTCGAGTTTACGGCAACGAGGGAATAGTTGAAAACAAATCAATGCTTTCTTCAAATATAATAAGAGTGGTTAGATGTATTCATCAGTAAAGAATGAGGATGTTTGTCTTTGTAAATAGCGTATTTTAAAGGCTTACTATTTTTCTGACAAAGATCCAACTGATGGCTTCATAATAACCGAGAAGTATTCTTCGAAAGCTCAAAAATGAGTGAGTGGAGATCGTAGTTTTTTACTCCGTTGATAATACGACTTATAAACAACTCCATAAAAATGCCCTAGTTTTGATCTCTTACTGATTTATGATCTCTTCGAAAACAAAGATTTATAAAGATTTTATATCTAGGTGTGGATGTGAATTCAAAATAACATACATTTATTATCAGTTGAAAGAAATCACAATGTGACTACGCCCACAGAATTATATTCCATATAAATTCGCTATCGGGTTGTGTTTTATTTCAAATGATCGTGGATAAATTTCACTATATATCGATATAAGTCATTAATTAATATTTTAATTACTTAATAATTAGCCGGAATAACCAGAGGTATCTTAAAAATTACATTTCTCAATAAAACGTATTTTCTACGCCAAAATGAAGAAGTGAAACCTTTAATCAAACAGTAAATCAACTAAAGTTCCTTATATTTCGTCAAACGTTTAAACTCCGTCATAAAACGATTTCCGTTTTGTTTGCACTTAATTTTGAGCAAAGTTAAGATTACCATTTTATGTTTCATAATGATAAAATAATGTTAATTGTTTTCTTAATTTAGGCCGATAGTTATCTATCCGTCCCTGCCAATTTCCCAGTGGCCTTATTTCACACGCGGCTAATGAGATTGGCATCAGAGTAAACATAAACTAGACTCCGTCAATGTCATAGGTCATCTACGGTACGGCGTTTGAAAGTGATAGAGGCTGAGTTGCAATTTCGTCAGATGTCATCACATTTTGCGCAGTTTATATCTGCAAACAATAATTAACGATTCATTAATGAGAGTTATCCTTCTGATGACATTTATTTCGATCTCACGAGGCCGATATTTTCGATTTAATTTTGGTTGAGAAATAATTTCTGCTGAGGGTGAAAACGCATGATACTTAAATTCTCACGGAAGGATGAGGGAAAGCAATAATAAATGGAATTATCTTACAGAGATAATTATAGTTATGCGTATTAGAAACGCAAGGATAAAAAGAGGTAACAATGACGACCATTCATGTCGTTATTTTCACTCTTTTATACTAGGGGTTCTTATGAAAGTTCTCTTTCACTATCTAACGTCGATTCTGAGTCGATTTGGAGGAAAAACATTTGCTTGTTATGTATTAGATGCCGATTTTAATAATGTGAAACGATTTTGATTTTGTGAGCTCGATTTTATAAACATGACGGATTGAGGTGTTACTAAGCGGAACTCCTTCATAATCATAATGATGATAATCATAATCGTGATGATTATAATCATAATCGTGATGACGATAATCGATTTCATAAGTTTAAATCGAATTTAATTTCCTGTGACCATCACTTTAGTATGCATATTTAAGGATATTAAAAGCTAAGTAAGTTAAATGCATAATAATATATAGTGGAAAATCCCGATCTAACGTTCTCGTTTGTAACGTTTTCGCGGATCTTAGATTAAAATTTTGAGGTCCCAATTACAGCAACTACCCCCTTGGTTTTTCGCATCTAACGTTTTTCCGCATCTAGAGTCGATTTCTCTTGGATCGGTAAAAAAACGTTAGATCGAAATTCCACTGTGCAAAAACCACTGTAGAAGTAAACTTATTTATGTCAGACACTTATTTATCATCGTTAGCCGTTATCCACCGTCAGATTCCGGCCAAAGCGGGCGTTTTCCAATTCCCTAGACTCTTGTGACCACGTTAGCCCTTGGTACTTGAGGTCTCCGTTCCATCTGCCCTTTCCTCTTATCAATATCCTTCCCAACTGTTCTTGTGTATTAAGTAACTATTCTTACAAGAGTAGGGAAGGAGAAACGTATTTGTTCAACATCACTGCCACGATTATCCCCTGATATGCGTTGCGTAAATGTTTCAATCCGTGCGTTCGGCTCAACGGTCACTCGTTCTCGACTTGCGCCGTACTTCCGCGATTGTCCGCCCACGGCGCGCGTGTGTTCAGTCGTCTTTTGGCCTTCGAAGACAGCGGTCGCGCCGAGGATCGGCATCCGGCGACCCACGTGTCATGGCGCGCAAGTAAGTGCTCTTATCCAGTGTGCCCCAATTCTCGCTGTGACAGTGCCCCACTGAAATCTGCCAGCGTCCTTTCTCGAGGTGTATCTCCGCCGGCGTGCGTGGCCCCTCACGGCTCGTGGAATGCACCGCTAACCACGCAATCCTCTCACGGCATAATTGGATCGCTGAAGGTGCACGGATCGAATGGCCCCACAATCCGCCTTCAGTCAAATGGGGCTTATGCGGGAAACTCGTTGCATCCCCTACGTCTTCATCCCCTCGCTGTTTATTGAGAAAAAGCAGTCCATTGTTCTCTGCCCCCTCGAGGATCTCATCCAATGTCACGAGTCAACCTGCCAACGCTAACCGATTTATCGCAGCCTCCATCCTTCGCTGTCTCCTTAATTTTGTTTATTCTTCCTCCTCGTTCATTTTCTCTCCTCTGACGCTCTTCTCAATATTCGCAGATCGGCTCCTTCTCCTAAAAATCTCGCGTTTACTCCATCGCAGCACAAGTACCAGATGTGCGATATTTGTCGTTAGAGGGTCATTTGCAGTGACCTTTACCGAGTATGAATACTTAACGCCTAAGCTGCTGATGCGCCCCAGCGTTTTCTTTACTTTTGTTTCGAATTTTCCGTTTTATTTTCTCCGTTAATGGATCGCCGTTGCAAGCTAAGTGCACGTGAAATTCCTCAAGGGGAGCTACTCCAAGCGCATTTCATCATTTAATAATCCGTTTTAGAAGCGTAACGACAGTTTTTTATTAAATGATGTAGTCGAAAGATCATCCTTAAATTTTTACAAAATGTATGACTAAGGACTACATTTTGAATATTTGTAATTCTTTTGATTTGGGTTTACAAACCCCAGTATGCCTAACGCTCGTATGATGTATTCGAAAGAGTTCATCCTTACCTTTTTACAACACGTACGAATAAGTACTACATTTTGATTTTTTTTAATTCTTTTGATTTGGGTGCCCACCCCCGGTATGTCTAACGCTCGTATATCGGCTTCTAAGAGGGGAGAAAAGGGTTGTTCAGATTTCATCGGAGAGTTGGCTGATTTGGGAATTGAGTTGCCAAAATCGAAAAATCCCCCGAGGGCGTTCTAATCACCGATGTTCGTGTCCTTTATTGCGCGAATTCCTCGACTCCGCGGCGAGAATTGAATAGCCGACGAGGGGACTCCGTGGGAGAGAGTGCGAGGACTCCTTTGTTTGGAAAAAGGGGATTTCCCCAATGAGGGTGTTAATGCCGGAATTACTTTAATTAAATACCGAGATACCAAAACGTCGGAGGATTCATTCGGATGTTCCGTCCACCGGATTTCGTGTAACTCGAAGTGGAGTTCCCTCTCGGAAAAACAAGCGTGGTTTAATTGTTCCGGAGCGATGAAATTTTACTTCGAAAAAGAGCAAGTAGGCGCAAAAAAACTTCCCGAAAATTGCCCTCATTTTTCTATAATCCGTTAATCCGGCGGTTGACTAAGCGGTGCTCAAATTGGCGTCGATTTCGCTAAACAGTCACGTAAATATTGACGTTGGTGTTGTTTTGATCGCTCGGGACCTAATTTATTTGGGGCGAGCGAGATGAACCTGGCGAATAAAACTCGGTGTTTTTCTACTCCTTTTATCCCCGACTTCATCACGGCCGGATTCTGTTTCGATATTTTTGTTAATCTGTTTAGCGCAGCTTCCCGATCGCCGGGTTATTTACTTTATCGGCTCCGAAACACGCACATTCCTCATCATCTCTTGTCCCGGATTCAACGATATTTTCCCTCGTCTTCCTCTTCCTTATTTTGGGTTTTATTGAAGTATCTTTAGGATCTTGTTTCTTCCTTCTGCTGTCCAAATACGCTTTCTACTCATTCCTACTTTGCGTCATTTTTTTGTTCATACCTATTTCTTAAAATTTCCCAATAACTCATTGTTTAAGCCTATCTTTTCTAGTGAGTCTATATCTAATCTCTTATCGATATAAGGAACTCCATTTATGATGCTCGTTCTTAACTTTCATCCTTTTCTGTATCCAGCCTCCTGATCCATTTAGAAAAAGAGATACCGCTGTTGTTCCATAAAATGTTAGTTAACCTCCTCCGCCAGCTTTTTTCATTCCCTTCGCTGGGGTACTTAAATCTCGGTAACGTTATAACGTGTTATTCGGAACTTTTTCCGTATGTATGCAATATGGTATCCTAAGTATTAAAAGTCGGATGTTTGTTTCATGTTATGGCTGTATTTTACTTCTCGTTGGCTCTGATCTCATGCTTTGAACGATGGCTTTTATCCTAAAATTCCCCATCGTTCCTAATCCCTGGAACTTCGAGCGATTCTGCACTCTCATCATATTGATGTATGCAGTCATTACGAGAGCCTTTTTTGCTGAATTATTCGCTATTAAAATCTAATACGAGATAAAGGTGGAGTAGCATTGTAACGGATTAAGGAATGTCGTATTATGGAGTTAATACAGTTTTGAGACCGTGAAAAGTTTTCGGAAACTCCCATATTTGAATAAACTGTTGTTTAATAAATTAATCAGAATTTTCGATAAAATTTTCCCAGGATGAAAAGATAAATTATGTTTTCCTCTGTTTAAATTAGGCACTTTTAACAGATGAATTCCGAATAAAATTAAAATGAAATATCTTCATCCCGGAAATCCGTTTATTTCACCGGAAATAAAGTCGATGTTTATTGATTTGAATCGGTTTATCAGATAATGATGCTTTCTCGCCGTGACCTGTAATGGCGATTTCTCGTTTTTCATTCTTGTTAAATATTATTTCCATTGCTTCTACTTTCGTTTTAGCTTCCATTTAGACGAAGTTGTTTATTTTTTTGGTGTCGTCATGTATTATTTTCTGAAATTCATTTTTGTGAATCGTTTTACTTTTCTGATGTTATAGATGTTGTAATTAGCTTATTTATTTCTTTTTTATTGTCCACGCTTCTCCTCCGTTTATAAATGTCGGTTAAGCTATGGTTTTAAATAATTTTGAAGTTAGTTTTTTGTTTTATTTTGTCAGGGTTCTAATATTTATCCCATTTATAGTACTAAATTTGTTTAGTTTCTCTTATACGCTACCACTTTAGTGGAAGTTAGATATGTAACACGACCAAATAAGAAATTGGTAAAGTACTTCGTAATCATACCTGATGATGGCGTTAGCCGAAACCGGTCGTTTAAAAAAAAATAATAATGTGGAAATTACGAAGTACTTTACTAATTTCTTATTATGGCTTTCCACGAAGTCCGGCCTAATGCCATAGAATTTATGTAACACGACCTGTATAAGTATATCTTAATTGGTTTATTTTTCATTGATATTTTGATAGAACCTCATACTCCATCTAAACCATTTACTTATGTATGAGAATACGGCGCAAGGTGTACTATAATTCATTCGATTCGGAAAACTAGTTAGAAACCTTAGAATTTTACCCCAGCCTAGATAAATATATTACTAATTTTTCACTATATTTTTAATTCTTCTTTTTGTAGTTCCTCATCATTTATACAAACCGTTTATTCATGTATTAATTAATTTGTTATTGAGAATACGGTGCAAGGTGCGCTGTAATTCATTAGATTCGGAAAACACAAGAGGGCGTCGGGAGAGGCCTCCGTGGATCCAATTTCCTTTACTTAAAGCGAATTTCTTATCCAGTCTTATCGTCCATCTGCTGCGGAAGTTGTCTTTTCGAACATCTTAATTTCATTTCGGAATTTGGAGACTCTCGACGAGATGCGGAAAGATGAGGGAAAACTATTATTTCAGTTAATCGAAATTTTTGTTTATGAAAATGGCTGAATTTTCGGATGAATTTAAATGCAAAAGGCGAATCAACGAATCTTAACTGTCATATGGAACGATAGGAGATAGAACTTCAACATCTTTTAGTTTATTACGATCGCAAAGATCTTATTTATTTCGAATTTTAATTGTTTTCGCTATTTGGTATTGTCGTGCACTTATATGGTAATTTCCAAATTATCTACGAAAGTTAGTTTGGTGTGAGAAAATACAGATCTAGTTTCAGAGCCAGCATGTTATACTATCGATAGCTTCAGGCACGGATTTTTTTAAAGCCTCATCTTTTCATTTTTTCACAAGACAGGATGTTCTCAAAATAAATGTCATCGTAACAAAGGCTGCCTTTCTGTTTAAAAGAATGAACTATTCGGATACTGTTTAGAAAGTTTCTTTTACATCCCTCTTAAGTTTTCTACTCTATCTATATTCACCTACACATTACTTAAGATTTAATATCTCTGACGAAAGGCTTGATGTAAGAAGAGTGTTTCCATACTCGATCTCGCCTTAATAAAGACCTTATAGATTCGTAACGAAATACCTCCGTATAACGGATTAAATTCCGCGATACTTTGTGGAAAATCATTTTAAAAAAGTGCCTTTACTTACAAAACTTGTTGGAATTCCACAGCACAAATACACACAAAATCACTCCTTCATCAGAACTGAGGAAAACCGCATGGAGCAAAGAGCATTTTCCTCTTAGCTACGTATATAATTCTTTCTCCATGTTTTAATTATTGATTGAATACGAAAACCGGTCAGCTTTTGTCTACTTGTATTGTGGGATTCGTACATGTTTTGTTAGTAAAGACTTTTTTGAAAGACTATCACTTGAATATAAACTGTGAAAATTACGAAAAATAATAATGGTGAAATAGTGGATGAATTTTCGTGTTTGCGTAAGATTGAAAGAAATGGAGATATAGAGAGGCTTGTGATTTCAGAAGATTAGCGTGTGGTATGAAAATAGAAATATGTTTATCTGTATGCTGCTCTAAATAGCGAAAGTTCGGCGTGTCAGGATAAGCACATGAGTAGACTGAATGGAGTTTAAATGGATTTTACGAAGAGTACGTGCTCCAAAAACAGGAGATACCGAGTCTAAAATAACCGGGTAATGAATGGATGTGGGCGAAAAGAAAAGCACCACGACCAGAGTCGTGAAAGAGTCGGTGTTTGACGTTGGTTTGGACGTATGAAAGGGATGGGTGAAAGCAGGATGACTAAAATGGTGTATGACGAGTGAGCGAGTGGCTGTAAATGACGAGGAAGCTGGTTGAAGGGGATGAATGTGATGTGAAGAGATGTTTGTAGCTTTAAGAATAAAAGCCAATGTATGAAAAGATATGCGGATACCTCTGAAAGATGCATGCATGAATGGGAGGAAGGGCGCGAATATCAGAGGCAGTTAACGCGGTTAAGGCGGATGGGATAGGGCGGGTGATATGTATGTATGTATGCATGAAATTGGTTTACAGCCCGGATTTTCACCTCTGAGTATTTCCTCTCCCGAATTTACACGGTGTGGTTTCGCGCTGTTTGCGGATAATCTCGCCTCAAAAATTACTTAACTCCAAATATTTAATTAGTACCGAAAATTGGGAATGAAGACTATTTGCATTGGGACTTTCGAATAGAGATTTTATTTTTCGATTTTACGCGAATTATGGCTCATTCATCGAGGTTTCTTTGAGCAACTCCTAGTATTCTTCCCTTATTTTATTCGAATCAATTTTTTTTATTACTATCAAGAGTTTGCAAAATTCACAACACTTGTAAAACATGAGTTAATGGAGATAATGTATAAAACTTGATATATTACCGTTGTGGACATTATTTTATTGAAGAAACCATTAATAATAAAATTAATTTACCATTAATTCCACTAAATTAAAAAAATAGCTCGATCGAGGTTTCGTAACATTGTAAAATTATCAGCCATTTCAGCCGAAACCTCTATAAATACATGGAAGCTTTAATATTAATGCACAATGTAATTTTGATGTTAAATTAAAATTTAATTCTATAATGAAATGTTAATCTTTCTCTCTAACGTTAATGTTACATTACAGCTGATAATTCATGAATCAATGGGTTATTTAATTTTAGCGAAAGTTACGAAGTATTAATTTATTTTCCATCAAAAAATCCAGAATTTAGAGCCTTCAATTCACTCTTTGGCCGTCCTATTTCTGAGCTGGCAGAAAGGACATTTTTGCGAAAAGGTGTGACCTAAAATCGACCTATATATGACATATAAAACGAGGGCAAAAACTACAAAGAGTGATTCAAGTGCAACCCTCAGGTTTTCTGATTAAAGGAACCGCTTATGGGATCATGAGTTATCTTGAAGTGCTTATCTTTAAGTTTTGCAGTCAAACCCGAAGCCGTGGGACGACCGTCGATTTCGAGTGTTTGCGAGCGGATGAAAAATTCCTGTCAGCGAATGAAAAGCGAGGCTCCGCCGGAATCGTTTTTCAAAACGTGGAATAAGCAATTCCTGAGATGGAAGCGAAGATGAAATTTTGTTTGAAGAAAGTAGCGCCTCGAGTGTAAACAACTTAAGGAATGATTTTGAGGAAATTTTTCTACGAATTTATTCTTCATTGTTTTAGCTGATTCGTTGCGGCAATAATCTTATCACCTTCCAATCACAAAAATAAAATCACGTTCGTAACAGTTTTTTAAGTTTTTTCGACGTAGGCGCAGTAATACGTCTCATGGGGTATTATCGGTGAAAGGATGCACTAAATAATGAATTTACTCCGTAAAAAATAAACCGTCCCTGCACTTTAAGACTACGAACGGATCCGTGGCGTTCTTAATCCAATTCCTTTGCGTTTAACTGGAGCGGATAATGCTTCCCTCTCTCGTCCTTGGTGTGTCGCGGTGTCGTTTGGATGGACCCATATTTGAGACGGCGCTTCCAGATGCATCGGTTTACGCGGGCGGTCTCTCGAGACGGTGATATTTTCTCCAGCGATGCGCTCCTTAGGTTACGAGTCACCGTACAATATTTCCAATGCTTTCGGGCGATAGCTGAGAATTTATATCGAATGTCTGGCCTCAAAATGTTTTTTTAAACATCCTCCCCAAGATTCTGCATAAAGAATTGGATTCCATTGTTTTTTCTTGTCTTCTCATGAGATATTTTCTTCATCAAAATGTATGGTATCTGCGCTTAAGTATAAAAAATATACTGGTATATAATCGATTTCTTCATATATTTTAGATAAATAACAGATCTTATGTATGTTTTATTTACATATTATGATATATTATGTATCTTATGTACTTATAATATGTATACTGTAATTTAATTGTGCAGCCGAGAGGTTTTTGGAGGGGAATGATTTTAAGTGAAAGTCAGACTTAAGATCATTTTTATGTTCTCCTTAAACATTGCCATCTGCCAGAGGGCCAATTTGCAACGTACGCTTAAATAAATAAATATCGTTTCCTTAACTTCAAGGAAGTATGCGCTTTTCTCATTCAAACGATTATTTTCTTAACTTATTAGTTACATTCGTTTTATCCCGTGCAATTTTTAATGTTTAACAGACCAATTCAAGGCATTATGCCAATAAAGTGCAGTATGTTGTGTTAATATTTGGCATTATGGTTTCATTTAAACCACAAATAAAATCATGCTAGACATACAAACGAAAATATTCCCAAATACTTATTCTATTAAACGATTTGTTGCCAAAAGGGATAAAAAATCATTACGGGTTAATTTATTGATTTATTACGTCATCACCCTCCAATACATTCCGTTGCAATCTCCTCAAAATTTGATACTTGATCGCAAAAGATAAATAGAGCAATTTGAGTTAATTGAATGACTTACTTTATCGAGCATGGTTATATTCCGAAGTCTTTGTTTGGAGTTTTGTATTAAAAACATTTTACTGAACTCAGCATATTAAGTAATAATAGGAAAACATCTGGCAAATCTGGTTTTGCTTAACAGTATACAATATATATGAACATTACGAATATCAGACTTCGAAATGTAATAATTACTTTTGTAGTATATTCGTGCGATTTGTTTCAAACTCAAAAAGTTGAATGCGAAGGATTTTTCCACTTCTGATTTCTTTAGCGCTTAAACTCTTCCGATACGATCGCATCGTCAATATTTTACCATCCTCTAAAACTGTGTAATGTGATTTGTGGAAAAACAAATAAGATTTCAGCCGAGCTGAAAAGTTTTGAAAAGAATTCGAGGAATATGATCGTATCGACATTTTGGGAGAAGTGTATTATATAAAGTGATGGATTTCAGGTGTTCTTTTTCGGAATTCCCTAAAATGTGTTAAAAGTATATTGATAGTTTGGTTTTCCTTCACTGTCAATGTTTTTCAAAGATGCTAATTTGAAGTTCCATGAATTATAATATGTTTTCTTAGAGAGAGATTTCGATTACTTTAGTAACATTCTATACATGTCAACATCTCGTCTGTAAGGAATGACCTAAAAATCCTCGATGTATCGTATATGTCAGGGGTACTCAACCTGGTGCCCGCGGGCACCCAGGTGCCCGAAGTGGCCTCGTACTGTGCCCGCCAAGCTTCGATAAAAAGATTCTTTTTATTTGCTACAACATTTTTTCTTGGGATTGCACTATCGGGGATAGAGTGGAGGTTTGGTGGGGAAAGAGTCAGAAACTTGGTTGTCCTGGTCTTGGGTTTCGTAAACATTTTATCCCTTTTATCGCATGTGTCCAGATTAACAAGACGCGTATCTATGTCATATTTAGTTCAATATACGAATGCGAAGATTCAGCTCGGCTCAGCTTATCAATGTATCAAACTCCTCGTAATCAAGGACTGCTGCATTTCGGAACACAGCCGTGCACATGCAGCGAAAACCTTTATAACAGATGTATCAAATATTCTTCGGAGATAATGACTTTCTCACATGAGAGGTTCTCAAATATAAGATGTGAGGTTGTGATGAAATTACGTATATACGTTGTAATATTTTGGATCTTATTTACCACGGAGTTTTTTGTTTTCAAACGGCGAACGGTTAACTGGTAGTAGTAGTAGTATTGTTAAAAGTGCTTCGACAGCTTAGGTCATATCGCACATTGGCTGCCACCGGGGTTAACTGGTAAAGTGATAATATTGCCAAGGGAAGTATCACCCAGGATGGAAATGTTATGTGGTGCCCGCTTCGCTTTCGGAAGCGCCCTTTGGTGCCCGGGTGCCAAAAAAGGTTGAGTACCCATGGTATAATAGTTTTAGACAGCGGATCAAATGACTTATCGTGGTGATCACGGAATAGAAAATGGAAGATGATGTAGACTACATTTCTGAGAAATAAATTCAAAAGTTGAAATTTTCACTTTGTGGGATATCGTCATGATGATAATTGAAAATCAAACTTGGTCACTTCCACTATTTAGAATAGTTTGAAGTTAGTTACATATAAATAGTGAAATTAACAAAGTTTGTTTGAATTTATCTTCATTTATGAGATCGTTTACACATCAACTCATTGGACTTACCCTACAGTAGTTCTGAAATATTTTCAAGATTTTAAGCTCTTCATATCTCTTGAGCAAATATTTGCGCAAGCCATCCGAAGTTATCATTTATCAGATCAGAGATCATTTATCTCTGCGAGTTGTATCTGTCAGTCAGTCATCGGAGGTATGACTCGAATTAATTAATTTTCATAATTATACAAGTTCCTTAACTTGGTGATTTATAATTAACGTAGAAATTTAGAATCACGAGGTTAAGGTTTTAGAGGGAAATTCCCTTCCTCACCGCAATATCTTATAAGGGATAAAAGGGAACGTGCTCAGCGCTACCCTAAATTTTCAGAAACGGAAGAAATTTAAGGGGCAGTAAATTGTCGAATTTGGTGAAAGTATAATAACTACTGACTTATTTATGGACAATTAACTAACGGAGGAATTATTTCAAAATTCAGCGGAAGAGTTTCTGAGCAGAGAACACCATCGAAGCCCGTTGCGAGAAGAGATATATGGCTTAGTACGCCTGTGCAGTAAATTCCACCGCTAGAATGTTGTCTTATATTGGTCTGGTGGCTGCCAAATCTGATATAGCGAAATTTCCTTGCGAAAGATTGCGAACAAACAAAGCCCCCTATTATCAAACCTTCTGCTACTCTGCCGCCAGTTCTGCTCTCTTTAACTTTAGATTGTGAAGGGGAAAAATACATTTGTTTGAGAATGATGCTTGGATGGGTTTTGTATCTTTCCCGGCAGGAACGTAATTATAAATCTCACCGAAGGGGCCAAGGAGGGCCAGCGGAAGTCGTGGGTAGATGTTTATTTGGCGCATTTGCCAAAATCAGACGATTTCCTGTAAATATTAGACAACACCGGATTCTCTGAAATTAAGAGAAAAGCAATTTTTGTCTGTCATAATGAAAGCGTGAAGCGTAGTCAGTGGTGTATATACTTTTGGTGATGTATACTTACTGATTAGTGTAACCACTTTCGTAAGAGTTTAGTAAAAGTTTTTATCCCAGGGTCGATATGTACGATACTATTCCTTGTAAATGAGTACACTCACTAGAGAACCCATACACTCGCTACGGCAGATTAGTTTAAGTATGATTTTACGGTAAGTAGATTTTGATCATTGAACTGGTAGGGTGACAACTTTGGGTATTAATGTTTAATTGTGGCAATACTTTTGTTTTGGGATAATTAATTATTGATAATGTTGTCTAGTACAAAAACATGCGGGCTTGGCTCACTAGCAGGAATGAAGTGTTGCGTGTGCTAATCAAGACATCGAAAATATATTAAATTCATGATTGCAAGAAGGAAAAAATTGCAATTAGAGTGAAAGGTTGGGTTAACCTCGCTTTTTCCCTTTGTGCACAATTGTATTTAATCAGATGTGAAAATGTTTGCATTTAATTATAACCGTTTATATTTTGACCCTGGGTTCACATTTCTACTGATGTCTTACGTCAGTGACAAGTAACAGTGTTTATCAGTAAAAGTAATTTACTTGTCAGTGACAAGTAAATTACTTTTACTGTAACACATGAAAAAAAAATAAAAATCACGCGAGTTGACATTGTAAGCCTTAATGTGCTGGGAAGCTAAATAAAGGATAGCTGATTGAAGTGGGAACTAAGGGCCACGAAAATTTGAGGTGACCCATGGGCCGAGTGTTCTTTCCCGATAAATGTATTACAGGATAACTTCACGGGTTAGCAATCTGGAAACTTCCTCACGAAGTCTCTGCCGCTATCACTGCTGCCATCCTCAGGGGGTTCAGCACCTCCGGAAGTTTGAACCTTTTTAACCTTGAACTTAATGGCACCAGTCACAGCAGCAGAGGCGTCCGCGGGGAAGTTACTCGTTTGGAAAGCCGTGAAGTTATCCTGCAATTACAATTAGGTTAATGCGCTATCTCGCTCCGCACCTACTGAATATTGGCCGTTAGAAGGCATGCCAATGCATGATATCTTCGAAATAATGCAATCTTCAGGATTTGAATAGTTGCACTGCTCATCGTTTGGCCCTTGAGGGAGAACTTCGCTATCGGTCTGATTAATTTACTCCAGCAGAACTTTTCCTTTCAAGATGAGTTTTTAACCGCGATTGATTAATTTAGTTTAAGCCAGGGTTATAATTTTTGTTCTCTTACTTTAAAGTCAATCGTTAATTAATATGAAAACTCGTTTATTGGTACTATAAAATCGATAAGACCCGGAATCTCTGACTAGTAATTGTACTCTGCAACTACAATTACATTCGTGTAACTATTAATGTTTTTAAGCTGAATTCCGTGAGAGATTTGTGCAAAATTCCCAAATTCAATAAATAAGTATTTTCCAGCGTAACTTGGTAGAATTTAATATTCAAAACTGTAATGATAATCTCAAAAGAAATAACATATATCAATTCCACAAATAGAACCCAAAAAGAGGTTAACCTCTTTTTCGGTTCTATTTATGGCATTTATGTCTTTTGACTGTGTCTGTAAAGGTTTTTTTTGCTAAATTAATTTAAAAAGCAATGTTCGAGCGATATTAGTAAAGGTGCTGTATGAAAGAAACTTAAATCGTTATTCCTATTTTTACTTTCGAAAATAGGGTACATTTTTAAATTGAGGGAATTGAGAATTTGATAAGATATACCAATGCTTCATCTAATGTCGGATTTTTTGTTAAGTCTCTATAAAGAGCCATTCCGATTGCCGAAGCTATAAAAGTCCGTATACTATAGAAGTCGCAGCGCAAAATAAAGAATAAATGAATAAAAAATTAAATATAGATCAATATTATAGAAAATAGCCCAGCGGAATCAGCTTAAAATTAAGGTATGTATTTGAAGTAAAAACGGAGTTAATTAATTAACGAAGCAGAGTAGAGAAGGTTGGAAATGTTCATTAGTATTTCTATTATGAAAATTTCTTTGACAGCATTTCGCACATTGACTCCCGACGGGAATCGAATCTGGGACCACTTTCATCAAAGGCAAACGCGTTTTCCACATGACTGGGGCCTTGGAAACCTTCAGTTTCAATCTAAGCCAGGACAGATTCATTTCGATGATGAATAAAGAAGTAAAGGAATAGGCTATGCCAATAATCTTATTCGTAATCTTTTCAAAAGTGTTTATCCAGTATTTTTTACGGTAACAAATAGATCGTCAACCTTGAATTCAGTCACTGCCTCATTTTCGGATTGAATTCCTTCTGTATGAACGTTACTTAAGTTTTGAGTGGAGAAGATAAGGAACTGCGAGGAAGCCGAGTTTCAATGGAGAGAGCGGCAAATAAGTGATGAGTTGATTGTGTTGAAGTTAGAGAAATCAAGATGATTTCCTCCTCTCAGAAACGGAGATCGAAATATGTTCCCCCTCTTTGAGATTCCCAAATGTCTGAGAGATTTCCTCGGATGGAATCGTCATTGAGACCGTTTCGGATAAGGAATGCTTTGAAGACGATGAATTTTATTACTGTTTTCCTTTTTTTAATAGCATTGCATCACTCAGGTCGGAGTAGACTATCAGTGGTCGTAAATCATCAAATCAATTGTAAATTTATGTGTTCGTGTGTGAGTAGATTTGTATGTATGAGTATTAAAATTATACCGAACGAAAATAGATTGTTATAAAGTGAAAGTCGGTTAAAACGACATCTAGGGAACCAAACTTGAGATTTCGTTTTTACCTATTTTCATGTTTAGTGAATTTATCTCTGCCTCTACTCGCCAATCAGTACTTTCATATATATACGAGCTTTTATCAACTCTTACGCGGAAAAAGTAAATGATGGAAATGAATTTAAACTTTGCACGGGAAAGCGTGCGAATTGGTCCAAGGTTGTACAACAAGGCAAGAATAGTGGGACTCGAACCCAGGTCTCCCACTTTCCGGGCAGTTGGCATAACAACTAAACTGCAGAAAATGCATAGAAGTGAAAAGAACGTGACTCTGTAGTTTAGCTGTTTGGAACACCTTCCCGGAAAGTGAGAGACCTGGGTGCGAGTCCCAGCTCTTGTTACTATTTTTCACTCCTCGTATAACCTTAGAAAAAATATGTTTGCCTTCATTAAATAAATAAATTTTCAACCAGCGAACTTACATAATGTATATATAACACTGTCGTAAAATTTTATCGTGTTAATTGCTTCGCCTCAAACAAATTTATCGAATACATTGAGTGAATTAAAATGTATTTAAAGAGTGAATGGCATTTATATACCTTTTATCTGATGATGTAGCCGAAACCAGTCGTCGAAATAAAATTCTTGTGAAAATTATTAATATAAACTGAGGAAATTACTTAAAACTCTTTATATAATGTCGTTCGACTAAGTCCAACCTAATGTGATAGATTTTATTATAGAATATATTTAAATTAAAAGTTATTGCCTCAATCGATATTCCGCATTATCTATTTTTACGTGGCCGGTGAATTGATTCGGGGGAAATTCGTACCCGGAGAATTCGTACGCGGGGAATTGATCTCCCGACAGATTGGTACGCAGGGAATTGATCCCCCGCGCTGATGTTGTACTACTGTTATTCAGTCTTATGTTAATCTACACGCCATGATTATTAGTTAAATATGTTATAAATAAATTAACCGGGGGGAGATGGGATGCTTTGGGTGGGGTTGGGTTGGTAGTACAACATCAGCGCGGGGGTTCAATTCCCTGCGTACGAATTCCCCCCGGACCAATTCACCAGGCGCCCTCTTTTTATGCTAATCTGTTTGTAATTTATGCATATATGTACCTTGGATTGTTATTAAAGATCCTAAAATTAGACTCCTACAACCTTCTGAAAGCATCTTTTACGCACAAGTCCTCTGTAGCTCAAATCAATGTAAAATATTTCATTAGATACGCATTCCTAATCAAAGCGTTTTGGCGGCGTCGAATTTCCGTGAAAATCTCCCAAAAATTACGGGGCTCCCGTCGGATTCGCTCCCGCATAATTCTATTATAGGAGAGAGATTTGTTGGGCATATTAACGAGGGTTTTTATTTCCTTCCCAACATTCATTTTCATTTCGGCGAGGTGAAGTATCTTGTCCGTTTTTGGCGAAGTGAAAATTACAGCGCCGTCCTTTAGGTGTGGAGAATGCGGAAAACATAGGGAAGCTCGGTTTGAACAATTATTATCGACCTCTTCGTGTTTTGGAGTGGAAAGGTGCACAAATATCGGTCATGGGACTCCGTCCATATTTAGATTCACTCGGAGTCGAGATTTAAGAATAAACGAAACAAACTCGTTCGTTAGCGGAATTACCCACTCTCTTCTTCAAATTAGAAAATGCTCGGAAAATGCAGGATGCCAATTAATTTAGTGTGGGTTGGATTCTCTCTTATAATGCGGGTCATTCGCAGATGGGACGCTTTGTGGAAGAACATCCTCAGCTTCCAATGGGTCTGACGCGAATGAGGGGAGATATCGAACCTTGTTTTGTCTTCGATCCATACATCGAGCTGTAGCAGTTCTCCATATGGATTACCGTCGTGCTATGAGCTTCATTTCCATATGGAAATTACAATTGAACCTCCTTAATGATCCTAGCTATATGTAAAAGCTTACCGTGAGTTCCATTTGGACCGGATCTGTCCCAGTTCTGAGGGTATCTCCATCAATTTTTCCTCTTTTCCGGATTTGAATGAAAGCTCCAATTAAGAAAACATAGAACTCATCAGCGGTATAAAAGAAAAACATATCGAAAGAGTGAAATGATTTTAAGGCAACTATAGAACTGATAAAACTCGGTTGAACTAGATTTTAAAGGAATTTTAATTTTTTTCCGGGTTTGCTCTCTTCAGACATTAAATTGTCCTAATTTATTTTTATCAGAATTAGCTATTTGAGATCTATTCTGTGTTTATGCAGAAGTACTCCTTTTTCTCGGCATCTTTTGTCTTCAATATAGCCTCCCAGTTATTTTTAAGTCGCTCACGAAGCATTGTGAGGCTTATAAGTTTATTAAAGAAACATTTGCACCAGTGTTTTTCCTCTCTCGTTCTCTGTTAAATCCCACAATAGCGGTAATTTCTAATTCATCGTATTTTTATGTACAATTGTAACTCCACATCTCGTAATCTTCAACCTCTCCATTTTTCTGAACCGCAGCCTTTTTATCATTATGATTAATCTACATCTCCATTAATACCCTGCAAGCTAACTTTCGACGATTATTACTATTACATCATTCACTACTGCTACGATAAGAAATCTAGTGGTAATATGTTATCGTTAGGAATCTAGCATAAAGTACCCAGATAAATGGAGGATAATGTCAACGTACTGAAGTGTAAATCATAAAATAAAATTATGATTCTAATCCAGGCATGCTCAAAGAAAATGCCACAGTGGCAATCGCCTGCCACCGCTCTCATAGCCGTGGCAAACTCGGTTTGTGCGGTAGTGGAAGGGGGCGGCGCGGTTGTGGAAGACGGTGTTGTGGTAGCGGTAGGAGCAGCGGACGGTTCGGAGACAGAAATGGTCAAACGTAGCACGGTCAAATGTGACTTTGCTATTATTATTGAAACCAATAACTCGGGCAACTACAAAAAATACTTAATAATTGTTTTCATGCCTATGCTGTTTTACAAGAGTAGTATGACAATATTTACAAAGTTTTAATAGCCTAGTTACAAAGGTTCCGAGGCCGAAACCCTTTTTGCCATGGTGCTATTCGACTAGAAAATACTGAATGGCTGCAAAGGCCTAGTCTAGCGCGAAAGAGAAGGTTTTCTCTCTCACTCCCGCATAAGCGTCGCGCCGAACCATGGCCGTGGTAGCGAGTGAGGGAATCAACTCGCAGGGGTTGAGGTAGGGGAGGTAGGTTGCCACAGGCCGAGTCCCGTGGCATTCCGTGGCGCCCCAGCCACCGTGGCAGCGTTTGTGCATGCCTGTTCTAATCGATGGTATCGTATGAAATCTCGTATAAATTACTGAGATAAATAGAGGATGTTGTTAACGTCCTGAAGTATAAATCATAAAATAAATTTGTGATTCCAATCGGTTGCATATCAAATTTGGCAGATATTTCGCAACGAAATCTAGATAATCTAAACGTTATTACTAAGAAGTATTTCTATTTAGTTTACATGTTAATTCTTTGGCAGATAATAAATGGCTCATATTTACGATTATATTCAACCTCAATGTCCAATTCTGCTTAAAATGCTTACTCGGTGCTCTTTATTTCGTACATCTCAAACGAAATTGCTACCGAATTAGACGACTTTCTCTTTCAAACGTAAGTTCTCAAAAAAAGGAGCGATTGAACATCAATCACTATTTCCTGATAACTTCATCCACTCTGAATCTCACCCTTAAAAATACGATTTATCTTTGTACTCCTTCGTACTTACCTACTCTTGTGCACGTCCTCGTTTCGTGCAGAAGAATCCCAGTGCGTTGATGCGTGTGCCTGGAAAAAATATACTAGAGCGAAAAGAGTTCCGCCCGGAAAGTGGAAGATCCGGGTTCGAATTCCGGTTTAGTAGGACTTTATCACTTCCGTTCCTCCATTGGATCTTTCCCTTTTATTCTCTTATATTTATTTTCTTCCCAGTACATGCTTCCTACACAATACAGGATATCGTCCCCCATACTCGGCTTGGTTTATATCCACTTTCGTCTCCCTTTATCACCACTCACAACCTCATAATAAAGCATCTTAGACATTCTTCTTCCATCCCTTCCTTCCACAGAGCCAATGCAACGTAATATTTCCAAGTAGCCAAGAATCCATGCTTTTAGTCAGCCACTTCGCAGTAACCATTGACTATCACTTCCTATATAATCAGTCATTCTCTTCACATAATCCAAATGCACTAACTGTATTCATGCAATTCTCATGATGTAACGAACTTTCACGACCATTCCTGGGATCTGGCGCATCCTTATAAAAAACTTCTTTCAAAATTACATCTGTTAAAGAGAATTTATGATTATCTTCGAGAAAAAAGAAGTACGATACATAAGTGGTAACTAAGATCAGAGAACTGCAACTTTATCCATCAAACTACGTAAGGAAGCTGAAGATATAAAGCGGTACTAGACGAGGGGATAAAGTTTCCCCAAGCAGTTCATCCCTTCCCGTAAAAAAGTACTTGAATCGTTGAATATAAAATAAAAAAAAATTAAAGTTAATGGGAAACTTAAGTTAAAACGCTTTTCGTCGTCTAGTTTCATGTTCGTTCAAAGTATTTTCAGCACAAAGGAGGTAGAATTTAATGCTTCAGAATTAAAGAAAAATGATGGATGTGATTTATTAGAGAAGGATGACTACCATCGATTGATGGAAGGGAAAAGTTTAGCTCGGATGGAGAACTGCTTGTAGAAATGCATAGATTCTCAAATAAATACACGTGAAATATATATTTTTCGTGTATTGCATTCCGCACCAAGATGTGGATGTGAGATATGGACACTGAATGCCAGAGTAATGAAGCGTCGGAGGACCATGGAGCGAGAAAGATGCTGAGTTAGAGAGGAAGATATTGGAAAAGAAACACGGGGGTGGAGTAAGAGATGTAACCAAAGGGGAAAGATCAATGAAATGGCAATGGACCGGATCCCTACGAGAAATGAATAACGATGGAGGTGGAATGCGGTTAAAATAAAGAGAAAACTAAGGGATAATTAGACAACTAAGGGACAAACTTTTAAGCTTTAAGTTCAAATCGGTGTATTATAAAACCTTTATTCATCTATGAAAATAAATCAGGCTGAACTTGAATACGTGAGTAACTAAAAATTAATTATTAACAACATCTCCATAACTATCAAATTGTTTCAGAGACTAAAATTACTTTTAAATATTAAAATTTTACAAAATTTCTGCGCATAAAAAACCTTTTCGTTTTGTTTCTTGTAAAGTGTAATTTCATCGTTCGATCATATCCCCCTTAATTTAGCTTTGCTCAAATCTAAAATGTCACTGTTTCTAATCAATCTTACGTAACTGGAGGCAAATTTTGCGCGAATATAAATGATAGCGACTAAACAAACAATGAAATATCGTTTGAGAGTTGAGCCGTATTTGCACAATCACATCGATCGTTGATGGAAAAGGAAGTTGATGGCAATAAATTAATTTAAAAAATTGGATTGGCTTGAATAGCTTCTAGCTACGAAACTTCAAACAAACAATCGCGAAGTACTTCATATAAACTAGTATGGATTGATTAACGATTGTAATAAAAATGGAAATCATGATTTTGTGAAATAATATCTGCTTTAAGAGCATTATATATTATTTGAATGACAGTCGTTTCCGGTAGAAAATTAATGAAAATGAAGAGTGCGGTTTGGATATCGATCGTCGACGAAAGTCGTAACATGAGTCACAACTGATGAAAGTTATTTAAGTCGATCTTTCTTGGATGCTGACGATACATCTCAGATATCAGCTGGTATATTCATCCAGTATTTTATGAACGTTATGTCATTTTATTAAAACATATTTTCTTTCCTTCCTAAGCACTCTGTATAGTTTATATGAGCTTCTACCGTATGCCTCTCAGAATTTTTTGATCCTTACTGCATTCTTTAGTCTTATACGTTTGTCTATTGCTTTAGTTATACTAATACACAGTCTTGGCTCTGAGAAATGTTTTTCCAGCAATGTCCGTGTATGTTATGCAAGAAATCAACTGTGTCCCTTCGTTGTTTCGAAAATGTTACTGCGATACTACGCAACGAAAATAGTTGTTCCTTGGTTCCCTTTGAAATGGGAAACATTTGAAGCACTGAGCACGCGTTCACAGAACTGAACGTGTTTGCTAACACGCTTCAGTCAACGAGTGCGTGGGCTGCGAACTACTCCCGTAAAGCTCTTCTTCTTTTATAATGTCTATCCAAGACAACATTTTCGTTGTTTTTAAACATTTACTACAACATTTCAGCATTTTTCAACTATGTACATTCACTATAGTCTCCTTATCTTTTTCCAAAGCCTCTGGTCATGAAGTGAAAAGGAAATAAATTGGCAGAGCTTTTACCAATAATTTCGTTGAATATGACCTGAGAAACATTGTCTGAGACCTGAATGCGGAACAATTTACACAGTTTATTTTGAACTACTAGTTCGTAATATGAGTAGAAATTGTAGTAATACAATGCTCAATATTGTTCTGCAACGAACTGAGGAATGGGAATTTACTTAGCATTGATCGCCGTAAGCTTAAAAATACCCAAGATGAACAAAAGCGAAAAATATCAAAGTCACCGAGACTCGAACTCAGGTCTCTCACACACTCCAAGAGGACCTCTGTCTGAGGTCGATGCCATTACGTGGAACGCTTGCTTACACAGCATCCTGTTAAAATAGTGGAATGGAGTCGGAGTGGTAGGCTAAAGGGTAGAATACCTGCCTGGACAGTGGAAACATCGTGTTCTCCTTTGATATTATAATATTTTCTGCATTAGGATTAGGCTCAAGAGTGGACTGAATGCAAATTAAGTTTAAAATTCGCCCAAAACCAGTTCATGATCGCAATTTTATTTCTAGCAATCGATTTTGTGGAAATTCTACTATGATTAGTACATTAGTATTACTACATCTTTGCTTTCTCTATTATGTGATTTCCTTATGTGTTATGCGAAAGAAGGTTATGCATAATCATAGTTGAGGATAGGGTTTACTTAAATAGTTAGTGCATCTATAAAGATTGATGAAGTGCTTTATTCGAAACTAGTTTCGTTAATGTTTTTCACTTCGATTTATCTTTGGTATTTAAAATTTCCCGCGCAGTTTCAAATTCTGTTGGTTACAATCGATATGACAGGCACGAAAGAGTTGAATCAACTAACAGTACCATTGAAAGTTTACATACGTAGAATCAACTGCTTGGGCCGTGACTTGGTGGTATGGATCCATCAGAAACGAAAGTGAAAATAACTTTTACTAAACCACATAATAGTTTACATACGCATCATACGTCGTTGCGTTGTATATTTATTCGTCTCTTTTCTCCAAGTCAAATAAATCCAAGAGTAGGATTTTGTAAAATTTTACGAAAGACACATTGTACTCATCTGATCTGATGTTGATACTAGGGATCGAAACTAGTAGGGCTACTTTCATGGTTTTACATAAAGTAATTTTTTTTGTTAACTCATTGTTTCTGTCATAGAAACCCACCTAATTGAGACCTACCAACATTTTAAACAATGATTCTGTTGTTATCAGTATATTCGGTCGGCATTTTCAGATGTAAACACGCGTTAACCTTTGTGTGGCAGGGGACTCACGCATCAAGTAGTGTTTATCTATGGTCAAGATATGGGATAAATACGACCCCAAGGCCAAGCGCGCTCTTTTCTGGCGTTTAATGTGCTCTTCAATCTTTTCACAAACTCAATTATTCGAAACGTTTTGTTCTCGTTTATTATGTGGAATGGAAATTAAATGGAACAAATCTCCCCTTTTTTAATCGAATGCCGTAACCTGTCGCTTGTGGAAAAAGAGGATTAAATTTGAAATCAGTGATTAAACTTTATTATTTCCATGCATATTCATTTTTAGTATGCCTGGCATCATCGGCCACCTATTATTTAGTTGAAATGTATACATAGGAAAGGGAGATGTTGAGTGGTAAGGGAAAAATGACCGGGAGAATAGAGGTCAACGAAAATTTACTGCTTTATTTAGTGATTTTTTCCAATGTCACACCGAAACATAGTGGATTAAGTCCTAAAATCCGTTAGGTTGATTTTTACTTTCCCCCTATACGTAGTATAGAGCAAGTATTGTATTCGCAAAAAAATTCGACCTCCAGATTTCAACGTAAATAGATATTTTGGGGGCCATAGAGTTCGTTTTCGCTATTTTCCCGATCATGTCTGTATGTGTGTCTGTCTGTGGTAAAAACGTTTGTTGGCGCTCTATCTTAAAAAGTAATTATCGGATCATTTCAAAAATTCATATTTAGTATTTTTCTAACAATGCCAACAGTTAATTAGTTTTTTATGAATATGGTTTAACTGAAAGTTGCGGTTTATTCGGAACAAAATGTTGTTTCTTAAATATCTCTGTCAGAATGCAATTTAGGTATATGCAATTATATACAAAAGTTATAGATAATGTACATTACTACAACTTTTGTTTGAAACATTTTTCGTAACACTGATCGTTTAGGAGTTATTATTGAATAATGGTTAACCGGAGCAAAATTTTGTTACAACATACAAACAACGATTCAAACACAGTGGTTGATAAGGTTTGATAGCCTCCCACAAATTTGGTTAATTTTTGTAAAGGTTTCGCGATTTAGAGCCGATAACTACTTTTCATGATGGTAATGAGATTTTGATGGATTTTTCTTTCTTATGGTTTAAGTATAAATAAAGTAAATTTATATGTAATCGTTTAATTTTTTGAGAGAAGATGCACTCATGGAAAAAGAATCCTACGTTTATATTTATTGAGGAAAGCGAAGTGGCCTAGAATTGGAAGGATTGGAACTGAGATTCTTCATATTGGAGGTACTTGGGTATTATCTATCTTAAAACAAAATTTAAACTTGCTACTTTATCAGGAGGTTGGCTATAATTTTTCGCACATACCTATTAAGGATAGATTTTCTTTTGTCTTTACTTCTTCCCATATTTTGAGTTTAATATATATTCCAGATTTTACATATCAAGTAACACTTAAATTTATATATCTCGAGATATATTTATTGTAGTTTTAATATTTCATTATTGAACGCTTCATTAATAGTTTGGTATGTACTACCAATTAACTTTACATTTATACTTATCGAATGTAATTAAAAATGGTAAAATATTGTTTAAACTTATTCTTGTTCTCTTAGAAAGTGCCGTTACTAAATATCCATATTTATCCTTTTTATAATTTTAATATATTTTAAATATTGCGCAATTTATTTATTAAATATAATGATTGTAGTATATATTATTGTTAGAAGTTGTTATTCGTATTATGCTTTTTTTCTAGGTCATACTGAGGGCATATCTCAGATATAATCTTAAGCAGATTTTTCAAATACCACTTCTTTGCGGGTATTTTCAAGCTGCGGTTACCTCTCCTAAGCGTTAATTTGGTTTCTATAATTAGGTTACCACAAACTAGGTTATTCCAATTTGATTTATATGAGATTTCACTATAGTAGTACTAATTAGATCCGTTTAACATAGACGCTGAGTGGGATGGACGTGAAGAACTTTAAGTCTCAATCTCGATCACATGAAAACGTTATTGATTTATTTACTTTCCACATGAATAAAAAGAGATTTTGGTAACACCTGCCTGCCAATTGAGCGTAACAGTCGTTGACGTGACACATCGCCTTTGCTGTGCTTTTTATAATTGAATGGCACACGGCGCGACTGCAATACAGTGCACGTGTTAGCAGCAGTTATCTTGTGTGACGTCATGCGAGGGGTTATGGGTTCGACGTCAGGTAATATTACGCCAGGAGAAGGGAACATTCTAAGCGATAGGGTTCTGAGATGTTACCGCAGACAAGCGGCCTTCGGTTGAGGTGCCCCTTGGGATGCCTTCTTGCTCAACTATCTTGCAGACACTAGGATTGTGGTTGTTAAATTATATTTCCGTGCCAAAAGTCATTCCGCCGTATCCGCGCTAACATCAGAACTGGGAATCGGTTCGCGTTGAGGAAACGCATGCCATATATGAGAAAAGTTACGATGGTTTTTATGCACTTGCACCACCGATGACCTTAACAAAGACGAGATTAATTAGTGTCCGTCCGCATATGCTTCGGATGAGACGATCGGAGGTAAAATTATTCCTATTTTTACTCCACCGTCATACTTCTTTCTGTTGGACATCCTCTGTATTTTCCTCTGTACTATGTTCTGTGATGCAATTTAATGGTAGCCTATTTTTCCTATTCTTTCTACATGTTCCTTCCATTTGTGTATTCTTTAATTCCGTCATCTAGGTCGTATACAGCTGACTGCGAATCCAATGTTCATACCACTAATGACTTAAGAAATTTATGTTCAGCATAGTATAACTAAAAAGACTTTTGTTCTGCCGTTTATTTATTTGTACATTCCTTATGATAATTTAATTATCTTTGATGTTGCAATCTTTCTCATCCTTTTATCCTTTCTTACACATTTCGAAGTTGCCTAGTCCTTATCTCTGTGAGTATTTTGCGGTGAAAAATATTCAATGATCAAATTAAACTCAGTTTTTCATTTGTTCCACAAAACCATTACTTTTTCCCACGTTTTTCTCTATTTATATTAATTGTTAAGAACGTTGAGCATATTATTGGTCATATTCTTGCGTTTATGTGATTGTATTAGACAAGCGATGGGACTTCCCAGTATCTACATGGGTATTCTGAAAAGTTTCCGACCCAACAAAGATACAATACATTCTTTCTTAAAATTTATTTTTATTTGATTGTCAAAAAACAACTGCTTTCTCAAAATGGCTGCAATTTTGGTGAGTAAGATGCGCAAAACGCTTTCAAAAACCAAAACTTTCCAGACCACTCATTATGTATACATATCAGAAGAGAAGAATTTATCTTTTCTATTTTAAGAAGGTTATTATTAAAATTGTCCCTAAAAAATTCAAACTTGTTCCCTAAGAACTCTTTAAAACCATCTTTCAAAAGCCGCTTGAACTTTAGGAGCACTTACTTTGTAATAAAAAGATAAAATTAATCCTCTTGAGGTCGCATATATCAGACAAAGTAGACTTGAATGTAGGAGCAAATGAGCACCACAGATGCTTCATAAAGTCACCTGCTTCTCACTTTGCCAAACACCTCTTGGAGCCGAGCCATAAGAGAGATTTCAACTCTAAAATCCCACATGTAACTAGTAAAGGTACTCGCCGAAAGTTTCTCGATTTTTTCTCTTTCTTTCTCGCTCTAATTCCCCGAAATTCTCCACATTAACGAATTCCTTTTTCCTTTCACTCCGCACTGATCCATTCTCTCCTCCCTCCCACCGATCCGTACCCTTGCAACGATGGCCCCGTACCCATTTGCCTGCAATGGCCTTCCTAATGGCCCCCCTCCATTCCACCCCTTGCCTTAATATTTTTTCCCCTCCAACCCCTCTCCTTCAATGAATATACTTTGTATAAAATTTTTGGTCTCCTGGTGATGGGTTCAATTCGCTAAAGCCGTTGAAAAAGTTCGTTTTCTGTCTTCATTTCTGGGAAGTAATGGATTTCCATAAAGCTGTGACTTCGTCCGTGAAACAAAGATACATTTTTAAACCGTTCCTTATACCTTCACTCTATTTTTTCTGGTGCATCTTTTCAAACTACTAAAAAAATATTTAATTCGCATGAATTCTACTCTCGGTTTTCTGTAGCTCCTCAGATTTTGCTCTCGTACGTGATAAGCGGTGCTGCCATTGAGCCATAAAATTTTAACTTGGTGTTTTGTCCTCTGTTATATTTTGTGGTTTTGGACTATTATTTCACACAATGTACTGGGTTGAGCTAATTTTCGTGTCGTATTTTTGCTGTAGTCGTATTTTCATTTTTCTTGTAAATATTTCAGGTGCTATAATATTTTATAAATTGATTTACAGTTGATCTATTTTTTCGTTCAATCTGTTAAGGGAGAAATCCCAAAAGGAAAACATGACCCTATAGGTAAGGGTACCTACTGAGCAGATGGCCAGGACTCGACAGTCATAATGATAATACTTTATTGGTCGATAAAACAAACACATCTAAGTATAGGACATACTTACTAATTTAATAACTACCACTAACTATTTACGTAGTTACTAATTTGTTGTTACGAGTTTATTTATATACGTCACGAATTATATTTTAGTCATAAATGAAGAGATAATTTGGTACACAACACATGGTAAGGAACAAATCACAAAATCAAATACTTACAAACGTAGCTATATATTTGAATATTTTTAAATTATTAATTCATCTAAACTCTGATATGTTTTACTATGCAAAAAGTGCCTCAGTTTATTTTGAGGAAAGTGTACAATTAGCATCCTTCAAAGCACGAGGAAGCATACTGTACTCTTTCAGAGCCATTATCTCAAAGCTTTTTGCAATTAGGTTCAGTTCATGCGTTGGAGGTCTCAAGAGGAATCTTCCTCTTGTAAGCATAATTATCTTCCTGTTTATCATATTTATCTATGTTTGAATGAACATGGACTTACAATTAGTATTCACTTACAAAAAAATGCAAGCCTCGGAAAGTGATTGCATCCTACCGCAGCGTTGAATTATTTCAAAGTTCAATTTGGAATCCTTATTCTAGTTAGAAATTACAATTCCATTGTTTTGACAGTAGCTCAAACGGAGCCTCATTAAGCATTGTTCTCTAGTCGCGATGACGTACAACGAGAAGTGAGACAGTTCTCATTATATGGAGGTAAATAGTACTCCAATGTAATAGAGCGTTTCATTCGTTCAGCTGCGCTTGAGTGGCAGGAGTATCCGGCAGACAGGGGTGAAAGCTCTGCAGCGAAAAGAAGAGAAGCACCCTTTAGATTCCCAACGAGAAAATGCGATCATTTCGCTCTCAGTGGCGCAAATGTTTCAGGCGCAAGATTCGTGCCCCCGAATTGTATATCTTCGACACTGGGGAAAACAATCCCACGCCTTATCGTTTTTCATCGCATCGAAATGTTGTTGTTTGTCCTCTTTGGAACACCATAAAGAGGGGATATCATACAACCTCCATTTTATGCACCCTCTCTTCACATCCGCCGACACTTCTCCTCTCCAATTCATGGCGTCATATCATCCCGCATTCCCACGAGAGTTTTCTCTGTTTTCTGCTGCCTTTCGATATACTCTGCAGAACTAAATGAGGACAGGATTCTTATCTTTCGTGAATATATAACAACCGAATTGAAGTAACACGCAAGCAGATCTATGTATCTATAAGTATTACGTATATGTATGTGTGAGTGCTTATAGACATTTTTCTACACTAACATCAGAATTATCTTCGTAGCATCGGAGTTATAGGTTAATATTACTTCAATGATTCTATACGTGTCTAAATCTTTTTATATGCATTATGGGCCTTCCGTAAGGGTGAGGCAAAGCGGTACAGGGTACACCAAAATTTCAATAAACTCCAATAAATTTAAATCACACAAACTTGAGAAATTACTTCAATTTTCATCAATTTCGAACGCTGTCGTATTTACTACAAATGCGATTACAAAATCAAGTTTATGAACTATCTCGCTGTTTTCCTGCGGTTACGGTAGAAAATAGCTTGTGAGGAATAAATGGCGATAAAATTCCTCTTAGTATAATTTAGACTGCTAAATATTTGAGCAATTACGTTTCCAATGGTGAAACGCAGAGGGAAAACTTTCGCAGTATTGGATGGTTCTTCAGTTTAGCATTGCGTATATTATTAACAGCTACAAATTCTAGATTTGTGAATAGGAAGCGAGGTTTTATTGAAAATGTAATCGTATCAGTATAGTAGAAAGGATCCGTTGCTTTCCCGGGTGAATGTTCTGCAGAAAGATTTCGCACGTTTCCAACCGGCTGACTTCATTGCGGAGTTCCGACATTTCTGCTGCTATCTCCGCTGCCATCCTCAGCGTTGGACCACTCAACGTCACGATGAATCCACCCTGTTGGAAACCCGTGAAATCTTTCTGCATCACGAAAGTAGCATAATGCAGTGTATCGTGAGCCGTTCAACGGATAGTTTCCTAGTCATACAAAGGGCCTAGTGATGAAGAGAGGTGTTATATTTTCCACATTATGAATAACTACCGTATTGAATCCTTTCCTACTCGATTGGAATTAACGAGCATGTGTGATTTATTACTTTCTCCATATACGTAGTGTAGAGAAAGTATTGTATTCGCAAAAAATTCGACCTCCAGATTTCAATGGAAATAGATGTTTTGGGGCCCATAGAGTTCGTTTTCGCTATTTTCCCGAACACGTCTGTCTGTGGTAAAACAATTTGTGGGCGCTTTTTCTCAAAAAGTAATTATCCAATCATTTCCAAAATTCTTATTTAGTATTTTCCTAACAATGCCAAGAGTTTATTAGTTTTTGGTGAATATCGCTTAACCGAAAGTTGCGGTTTATTCGGAACAAAATGTTGTTTCCTAAATATCTCTGTCAGAATGCAATTTAGGTATATACAATTATAAACAAAAGTTATAGATAATGTACATAACTACAACTTTTGTTTGGACCAATTTTTCGTAACACTGATCGTTTAGGAGTTATTAGTGTATACTCGCTAACCGTAAGTTTCTTTTTATCCAAAAATTGTAGTTTTTCTTAAATATCTCTGACAGAATGTGATGTATTTATATACAATTTGTACAGAAGTTATAGATAGTGTATTTTACTACAACTTTTGTTTGAAACATTTTTCTGTAACACTCATTGTTTTGGAGTTATTTATATATCACCGGCATAGGCTTCTATTTTCAATAAATATGGAGAAAGTCATGTGTTGGCCAAAGCACATTTTTTTATATATAACATCCGTCACTCTTTCCGTCATCCTCACACAGGAGTTGCTTTTTCTATCTCCCATAGACCCAAATATTCCTGTCTTCTTTTAGTTGTTTGGAGTGCATGTTTTTTGAATCGTTCTGCTTTAAACTTCACTTCCATAGGTTAGACCTGGTAAAATTCATTTTTTGAGGACTTTTCTTACTATCGGTATTTATATACTAAAAATATTTTTTGTAGTTGTTTAAGCAAATTTATTCTTATGTTGGCTGTATTACTTCTGTTGCTCTCGGCAGTAGTAACAAATTTTCTTCTGTGTAAACATGCTAGGGACCAACCTTAAATTATCACGGTATTTTTGGGGTCATTGACCATCCCTCTGTCACAATGTGTCACGTACAGATTCGTATCCTTCCTCTTCATGTCACAAAGGAGTCACAAGGTCCCTTATGGCTATAATTTTCACCTTTTAAACAAACAACAAATTTTCTTTTTAGGTTACCATAAAAATTTCTTTCCTGCAGCAAGGTTGCGTAGCAAAATGACATCGAGAAACGCTGATAAAATATAATATGTATAAAAAATATATTCTAAAAACAACCCTCGTCTCTCATTAAATAGAAATTATTGAAACTAAATACTGATCTAATGTATTTTCGTTGAATTTGATTGGGTATTTCTCTAGTTGAGATAATTGATATCCTGCAAAAGGGCTTACTTACAAAAGGGAGAAAAAATTTGTAAATTTTCCACACAATTGTTTTCATCGACGACCGGTTTCGATAAAAAACAATTGTGTGGAAAATTTACTACTTTTTTCTTCCTTTTGTAAAATGGCTTTCCACAAAGTAACGCTTGATCATCTAGATTTAATGGCTTACTTATTTGTGACATCAAATTGTGTATCGTATACTCTCCCATGTCTAAAAGTATCACCTGTCACATATTCCAGATACCCCTTGTCCTAAGTATGATATCATTTAAGAATTGCCTCTAAATTGGGTCGACACTTCTGCCACAAAAAGTATATCTTTGTCTCGGTTTAATTTGTTTTGAGTTCAAGTTTTTGTCGTTGAGTCCTTGAAGCATGGATCTTCTGCGATGGTTGCAAAGAGTAAATACCATCCGGGAAAGTCGGCGTATTCCTTATCTATCCGTGGACCCTTCCTTACCTAGTGTATAGGTTTAAAGTCTACGTAATAGAGCTTCTGTAAATAAAATTGGTGACAAACAGTCTTCTTGTTCTATTTTTTGTCGATATCGCGACTTAGCGCGATACCGAGGCGATCAGTGTAACGTTTAAGTAAGAAACAACCGTATTCCACATCTAACTCTTCCTTATCTAGCGATGGAATTACAGCAAATAACTGTTATTTGGCGGCTAGCACACATTGCAGAAATAAAGGTATCAAGTAGATTTCTATATTGGTTCATTCTAGTTATAATTTCCCATTTATCTTATTTGAAAACATTGACGGAGTTCAGCTTGTTCCTTAACGTAAAATCGATTTTTTTTATACTCACTACTCTTGACAAATTCTTCGACGTTAACCATTTTGAAGGTTTGAAACCACTTCATCTGAGTTAAAAGATGATAAAGAAATTCTACCGTAAAGGTAGAATTTCCTAAGCCAAGCGTTTTTTATTGGAATGTATTTCTATAACGTTTTAAAATTATTTATTCCTTATCAATTTTTAGTAACCATGAACATTGTTGCATTTTAAAATCGAAGCGTATAAAATTTACATTTGTGATATTAAATAGGATAAAAATGTATAATAACAATAAACTAACATTAATAAATGGAAATAGTTTGTAAAGAGACATAGAAAACATTGAATCATATCTAATTCAAGTTTTTTTACGATAAATGTAAGCGAACTCTGTTTTAAATGGCACTGCTAAATTGAAAACTGAACTCTATGATCAAGGATTGAAATTTAATTATACTTCCAACCTAATTTATTCCGATTATTCGCGAACTAAATCCATAAATAATTTAAACCGAAATATCTACAAACATCAAAAAAGAAATTAGTATTGATTTGTCATTGAAAACGTTCCGAGTCGTTTATGCGATAATTTTAGACACAATCGCGTGTTTTGAAGAAAATCGACACCTTTAAAGAACGAGTGACGGAGATTTTTCCTCTGAAGAAGGGGTATCTATCCACTTTTTCACCGCGCTTTCTGCTGTAGTCGCGGCAAACATTATGCTTACAGTCGTAGTCATATCGTGACAATTTTCAGTTCAGATTAAAATTCGTTTATAATATAAATATTAACTAAGAACGAGGAAATAAGTTTAATTATTCAGTTTCACGCCATCTACACCGAGAAAAATTCGATTCTTCAAAATCATTCAATGCTATTCTCATAAGTAAACAGATTATTATTTGTAAACATTAGTTGCAATTAGATAACAGCCAGTCGGCAATATAGACCTATTATATACAACACAAACAACTTAAAAAATAAGATATAATAAATATTGACATTATTTACAACACAACAACTTATAAATACAATGTAATGAATCTCGTTGCTCTACACATATAATAACACAAGTATCAGTCAACAACGGTACAAAATAAAGTTAAATGAAGGAATTGAGGTGTCAATTAATGTTCTCAGCTTATACTTTTTCATTATTTTTAAATAGTTTCATCTTAAGTAGTATATTTTCTGGAAAGGAACTAAGAATTTCCTTTGCTAGGACATTTCGGTCAATGTTGCATAGTTAGTCATTCGATTCTTTTTCCTTTAAATGAATTTTCTTCATGCAAAGTAAAATAATAGCATCGTAGTCTGTAATTCTCTGTTTGCGCTTGCTGTGTGACAACAACTGTTGGTAAATTGCACATTATGGAAAACTCGCCAATCAAGTCAACCCAACCCGAGATTTATTTTAGAAAAATTGATGAACAAGTTAATGATTTGAACTTTAACCCTCCGTCAGTCGCGCCGTTGTATTCTGTACAACACAGACGGTTTTTCGGGTCCCGTTTCTACCTGGGTGGTCCCTTGAACCTCATTCCCGGGTCTATTCCTCTATCGCACTTACTATTATCTTTTAAAGTCGTCAAACGCTCCTTTTTAGTCTTAAACCGACTGCGAAAGCGAGTAAATCTGTGAAGTGACGACTGTTGTAACACATACAACGCGCGTCCGCTTGGGTAAGTTTTTCGTTGGTGAACTATATTTTTGCATATTATAACGTTTATATTGAGTTTTTTACTTATTTCGTCTTAAAATTCATTACTCGTAGACGCATTTCAATTTCAGATTCAATTGGCATCTAGCTTTTTAGATACTCTCTGAAAGCATGTAAATAAATAAAGGTAAATAATAATATTTTTTACTAAAAGTTGTTTACTTCTTAAATTATACTATTAACTAAAGTTCAGCACTCAGAAATAGTAATGTGTTCAATTAATTTTACAATTTTGGCCGAAAAACGATCTACTGTATGGAATACAACGGGCAACTGCTCGTGTTATGAAAATAGGCGCGACTAATGAAAGGTTAAGATTGTGTTCAGTTACCTGTGTTTGGTAGATAGAATTTGTGGAGTAATAGTATTAAAATATAAGGACCAATTGTGGGAGCGTCAAGTGATAGCACACGAGTAAATCACCGAACGCCGGTGTAGGAGTCGAGGCTCAAACAGAAAATCACCGAACGAAACGAAAAAAGGGAAGTGTGCATTTCAGCGAGCTTAATGAAAACCGCAGCGTTGGAGCATAGCTGACAATGTGATCCGTTGCCAGAATTAATTCAGGTTCACTGATTCCCGACCATTTAACCGTCTCGCGCAACTTCCTTTCGAAATGTGGTCACTGAAACAGGTCGATAAGGGCTCTTTGTAATTCTTGCGTTGGGCGCGTGCACTTGTTATTGTCCGCTCGGGAGCCGTGAGATTATTAAACGTCGGCTGATGAAAGCGTCGGCCTCATGAATATTAGACGAGCCTTCATTTCGCTTTGAAATTGGCCTCCCCTGACGCCCCCGAATAATTAGAGAATATAAGGAATATAATAAGGCGGATCTCATTCCGTTCATGAAGGATTCATTATGTCTCCCTTTCATTCACAACTTAAGAAAGGTGGTTCAAATGAACGAGATAAGAAACGGGTGCAGAAAGTGGAATGGAAGATATAAAGAAGAGTGCTCCCTTTGAACCTTGTACACACGATAAGGGCATGCATCACTTTAGGCCTGGCTTAACATATTCCCATGGCAACGAACCGGGAAATATCAAGCTCTGGGGAGAGATTAACCGAGGAAAACCGGAAGTTTGCTGTAAAACTTCATTTGGACCATTTTTAAGAGTGGGAGAGACACGGTTAGTGAGCGTGCGGTGCCACAAGGCTATTTAATTTTAACATTTAAAACTTTCTTCTCTACTGTCTCTAAATGCTTTATTTATTTGTTATATACGTCGCAGTAAGACGTTTGGTTTGATGGAGACTTTAATTTACATTAAATCGAAAATTAATTCAAATATTTTTCCAAAAGTATCTCATACGTACGTAAACAGTATTTGGGCATTAACAAAATAAATTCTGTTATATATATGATAACCTATGAGCCGAATCTGGTGGGAAAGTAAAATTCCATAGTGTGGAAATCTACGAAGTTGGTTTTTCTTTTAGTTCATTAATAAAATTATAAACAACGGCGGTATCTCACTGCGGGGCTACGGGAGAGCCAAGTGGGTAGCAGTCTGGACTTTTGTGAAAGCGTTCTTAGGTTCGATTCCTGGTGGAATCTCATATTATTATTACATATATTACGTTACAAGTGGACTACTGTCCGGTAACAATACCAATTCAACATCATACATAACTCTGCATCATTACATTAGTCATGGAATTTCGTCTATAATAATAACCAGTAATCATTACATTTTAAATAATACCCAATAATCATAACATGGCGTCTGAAATGAATAAAAATCACATTTTAAATAATAATCAATAATCATTACATTCTAAATCATATACAAATATCATTACATTTCGTCTAGAATAATTTTCGGATTAACCTTAACTGTATGTTAGCTTAGCACTTTTAACTATAATGCTAGCTAACAACATTAATTTACGAAAAGCGTCGTTCAGTTGTTTGAACGTGAATATCGAATTAATGGGTAACGGTGTATTTATAACGGGTGAGTATTATTTAACTTACATTAGATTCTTCGGCGTTGTTAATCCGTCTTTACGGATGAATTTCATGCAGAAAAGCTGACAAGTAGGTTATTTTCATTGAAAATATGCGTGCCGTTCGGAAGCAGATTTTATCGTGCCGTCAGTGAGGGCTTAAACGTGGTGGAGCTATCTCAAATATTACGTGGCACACCAAGAACTAACTTGCAGCATGCCAATCATTCGTGTCACAAAAGAGCGGGAGCCTTGAATTAAGTTTTCCATCGGGGTCTAGTAAAAATACGGAGCATTGCTCGTAGGTAAAGACACATGCATTGAGTACAAGTATTAACTGCTGAGAAGTAGTGAGAGACAACAACAGGTTGTGGAATGTCACGGAGAGAGTTTACAGACTGTGGACGTGCGATACTGAGGGAGTTCACTCCAAATTGTTTGTCAGGTCTCTTATCGTGACACGCGCAGATTGCGGTACTCGCTATGAGTTGGATGGACGCAATTGAAATTAGTTGTAGAGCAGCCGTTCATTCATTAGGGATGATTGCGCTCCCAAGAAATGTGGACCAAACTGCGCGTGACCAGTGGTGATTAAATGGGTTCCATATGTTTGTTTGGACACTGAGGATTGATGACGTAGGAGGTGTTATTGTTTGCGTGGACCAAAAAGGAGAGGAATAATGCATAATGAACGTTCATAGTCGAAGAAATGGAGTTGAATGACAAATGTGAAGAGGAAAGGATTAAGAATTAATAGAGATTGTAATAAAAATCTTAAGAACAAAAAGGGGAGCGTATATGATCGCCTAAAAGTCGAGGACCAGAAGTTGCAATATTTTCAGACTTCATTAGAAGATTTAAAATTCGATTTCTCATAGATGAAAGACTAGCTACTATTTATCTAATATTCTAAGTTTAGTATCTATTAATTTCCTCGTTTTTCCGTAAGAATACATGTGAGTTAGGTTTTCTATGTCATTTTTTTACGTTTTACGTCAAAATAAGTCAAGTAAGTTTTTAAAGTCTTTTAAGTAAATATTTATCAGCCAACTGACTTGATACAAGGGCCACAAAAAGGGAATCTTGTAAATAAGCTTCTTCTTTCCATGAAAATATATTTTCGGCTTCAAATCTCGGAAGATTTTAGGTTAAAATACACATATTTTCGTAAATTCTTGCGGCTTTGAAATAGTTTCACCTTGATAACCACAGGCATTATTGGAGTCTACTCTCAGAGGAATGCACGTTGAAGATATGACCACTGCGATATGCATTGAGAATTATAAAGTATAACAACAAAGCACAAAGTAAAATATTTTATGCAACGTTTTGTTCATATGAGAAACAATTTACAAAATTCCCTAAAATTTTTCTTTTCTCTGTTAAAAATTACATAATAGTCATTTAAATTTGCAAAATTATTATATATACATTTATTATAAATTTAATAATAAACGCGATCTTATGTACGGGTAGTAACAACTTCAATGGATATTAGATAAATGTTTGTAATTCTCATTAGACTTTTCATTTTGGCCTAAGTCATCCCTAAAGCTATAAAGGATTCATTCTCGTCCCGTTAATAATTACCTGCCCTTCATTTTATTAAATTGGCTAGATAATTTTATGTGTTATGTTTCTCACGCAGAATAACAAAGGACTGACTGTTATCCTACAGATACTCAAGCATGGAATTTTACGCCCGCTCTGGAATTCTATCTCGAAACATTAGGATCTTATCTCGTGGAAAATATTGTCAATTGGTCTATTCGGCGAATATCATTCTAAATGAATTTTAGCGAAATATTTGAATGTTATGTTCTCGTCCCCGTAATAGGGTTTTCTTTTTTTCTACTGTTAAGGATTTTTGTTTATATTATATCTTTAGTTTTAGGTTTTTTCTTTGTCGACCTTCAGTTGCAAAGATTTTTTTCCCACACCCTACTCTTTCTTTTGTATTTTTTTAATAAGTTGAGTTTTTAATAAGTTTAAATAGAATCGATACACGAGGTTAGGTGGAAGAGAGGCCCACCTGGGCCTAACCTCGCCAATAAAGGGTCCAACTAACTAACTAGTTTAGATAAACACTGATTCATCTATGGTATTGTTGATTTTAGTTTATATTTATTTTAATAAATGTATAAATCTACGATATATCTAAAAAATTATGCTTATAAATGTTGAGGCTTTTGGTGAAACATATCTTTTGCTTTATGTCATTAATTCATGTAGTACGATATGTGTTTTACAAGATTTTATATTATATATTCACCATTATACTGTGTCAGAACTTTAATAAGTAAGTTTTTGAAGCTGAGGTTTTTTTCTATTTCCCTATCCTGATCCCTATCGACTCTTCTTAATCTGACCACTTCTTCGATAGTAGCTATGTTCACTTAAGGAGAGTCAAATCTTTTGAATCTGTATTAATAATAAAAATTTATTCAAATAATACATTTCCACATTACACTTATATCTTATCATAAATGCACATGATAAGAATTTGTGTTGGTATATACGTAATACAGAATGGATTGAACTAATGGGAACGAGCCGTTTGACTATAAACTAAACACATTAGAAAGAAACTTGGAGGATGATATTCATCGTCATGCCGAAGAGATGAATGTGTGTTCGAGATTTAGACGGGAAAGAAAACGTGTTTTATGGAGAATTAAGGAGTTAAGAGAAAAGTTGAGCGGTAACAAATTAATACGAATAAATCAGATGAGGAAATCCAACACGCTTTGTCATCATTTAAGATGAGAAGGAACAGAGATGTTACAGAAACAAGTGCGAAGGAACGAGAGCCAGAGATGGAAAGCTGTAGTCGACAAAACGAGAGAAAAAAATAAGAGGTGAGGACAAGAACTGCTTTTTCTGTCCGAGAGCAAATGAAGATAAACGATGCCATTCCAGAGAGAGAAAGTGATAAGCTTCTCTTCTCTGTGATATCTTCAAGCCCGTGTCCATGGCTAAGAGAAATTCAGATGTATATTACACCTTACTCGAGTTTCATCGTTATTGGGAGGATTATTCTTGTTAGAGAATTTCCCGTAAAGAGGCCATAATTCATTCGCTGAAAAAACGGCGATTGTGCCGAGACTGTGAAAAAGCGGACCATTGGAGCAACATGCTGAGGAATCGCAGCTTCGTCAGCAGACACGCCCACTACATGTCCCTCCGCTCTCCTCGTTTTTTTTGTTTTATGGCCCAATTACATGCTAGAGTTGAAGAACCCTCCTGCAGTCGCACACGCACCGTTCTAATTACTTCCTTGAATTAGTCGCGAAATTGTCTTTCGACCAATTGAATCGAGGACTGCGATTTTCTAAATGCCTCCGTGAATACTGTGGGGAATAGCGTTCGTTATTCGGGGTATTTTTTCGTGAATTCTAGACAAATGATTCCTTTCCATTTTTCTCTCCCAGTGGCTTCATGCTCGACAAGATTAATCTTCATCCATTACGCTACACCTTTTCCTATCCTCAGTAAATGATCTTTCATAAACCTCTCATTTATTCAATGGCGTTCCTTTTATTTTTCATTCTGATGATCCATTTATATGCTTTTATTACTCTGTGAATCACAGTACCGTATTCAGGAGAAAATTGCTGACAACGTTTCTAAAATTATTCTAGACGAAATAGTGACTATTGGATATTATTTAGAATGTAATTAATACTGGTTATTGTTTTAGACTAAATGTGATGATTGTAGGATATTATTTAGAATGTAATGATTGTTGGGTATTATTTAGAATGCAATGAGTGATGTTTTTTATTTTAGATGAAATGTAAGGACTGATGTTGACTGATGTAGAGTTATGTATGGAGTTGTATGTGTATATGTAGAGTATGTATGGAATTGCCAGCGGGTCATTGATCAGTTGTAACGCATGTATAGAATAATAATATTAAACGACAGTCAAAATTCTACGTACTACTACGTAGTAATTCTACACTATTTCTAAATGTTAGAGGTACAAAGGTCTAATTTTTATGTTAATCTATTTTAAATGAACGCGGTAAATATTGGGAATGCTTTTGAAGTAAAAAATTGTAATGGGAAAACTAGGCTAGAATCATTATTCATCGTTAAAGTTTTTTTATATAACTCTTCTATCTTCGGTCAGTCACCATCTATACTTCCACATTCTACTGCTAGTTTCCGATGCTCGCTATCTATGCGTTAAAAACAGTCCGAAGAAGTTTGGGCTGCGCGATATACAGTCGGCGTACGTTATCTACTGAAAATTTGGAATTTTCTCTTGAGTTATTGCTTAACCTGACATTTATATTCTTTGTTTTCTTCCATTCCTTCTTATTTTTTAATTTTCGTTTGCTATACCATTCAACTGTTATTTATCCATTGTAAAGCCTTTCATTAGTTTATGGATTTTGTTTGAAAGTGATAATGAACCAATGTTCACTAGTATGAAACACCGTGAGCAGTTATAAATTTCCTTTTCATTAAGAAAAATAAAAAAATTTAATATTTTTAAAACAGAAAAGTAACATAAATAACAAAATATTGAAATAAATGGAAGTAATTTTAATAACCAAGTGGATGATACAGTATCCCATGTAGAAAGCTTCTCGTTGGATTTGCGATGAGATCAAGTAGATTTTGGATCCCCACCCTGAAAAGTTATGCGTTACAAAAACTAATCCATGCATTTTGAGTGGGAAATGGATTTGTAAAGAGAATGATTGAAGGTATGATAGACAGAGCTGACAGAGGGGAAGACAAAGGTGAAAAGTTTCTGAGCGAAAGAGAGGGCGGGTCAAGTCATCAATACGGAAATTAAAGCGCGAGAAGTAGGGAATTTCATGGCATACGAACCTACTGAGTGTTATAAAACTCTTTAATATATGATTTATGAAGAAGATAGATAATGGAGATGGATCTACTATTTCTAAAAAAAATTCATCTCCGTTAATCTAAACAAGGATTTTCTTTGACTTAGGAGTTTGTACTTATTACGCTCTTCTTTGTGTTATGCTATCCACAGTTTGCGTCTAGATAAACTAAAATATAAACTATTATGAGCATAGGAATAAAAGAGGGGGAAGTAACCTAGTGAATACGATTATTACATGTTTTGCTGGTGCTCCGAACATTATTTGGGAATGTTAGTAACTATTAACAAGAGGAAAATTTGGCTGGTTCTATACATATGAGAGCGTGGCCGGTGAATTGATCCGGGGGGAATTCGTACGCGGGGAATTCGTACGCGGGGAATTCGTACGCGGGGAATTCGTACGCGGGGAATTCGTACGCGGGGAATTCGTACGCGGGGAATTCGTACGCGGGGAATTCGTACGCTGGAAATTGTTCTCCCGACAGATTGGTACGCGGGGAATTGATCCCCCGCGCTGATGTTGTACTAATGTTATGCAGTCTTATGTTAATCTACACGCCCTGATTATTGCTTAATGTTATAAATAAATTAACCGGGGGGGGGGGGGGGGTTGGGTTGGGTTGGTAGTACAACATCAGCGCGGGGGATTAATTCCCCGCGTACCAATCTGTCGGGAGATCAATTCCCCGCGTACGAATTCCCCCGGACCAATTCACCGGGCTCCATATGAGAGATACATGAACGAATAGCCTATTTGTCAGAATTGAATATCCCTCCTTGAAATCGACACTATGGCAAACGAACGAAAGTTCCAGGCAAGTGATGTATGTGGGAACATGAGATCCCTGTTTTACTGTATTCAATTTTTCCCTTATTTATTAAACATTCAAAATATTAATGTCCAAATGGTATTTAATTGCGATTTAATTGCGGGTAAACTTTTTCGGAATTGATTATTTATCGGAGTAAATTCTTTATTGGAACGAACGGATCATAGTTTCATTTATCCGTATGCCATACGATAATATTTATTGTATCGATACAGTGAGCTCAGTAGTCTATTATAGGAATATGTGAAACTGATGGTGATTCAAAACTGTTGAACATATCCTCTTCCCTTTATGTGGAAGTAAATCAATGGTAAATATATATCCACCTCTGAAATTTTTAATAAGAAAATTAATGTTTATATTCTCACTCGCTTATGTATTTTGTTACTCAATAGATTCTGAATTCAACATTAGGCTTGGTGTAGGATTGAATGTATTAGGAAAAATCCCAAGCAAAAACGGACTTGAAAAAATTTTGACGGGGTCGGGAATTGAAACCGATATCTTTCTGACTATTTAACCAACTATGATAACCCAGCCAAAACATTAGACATTATTTGGTCGGTTAGTTAGTAGCACTGGTTCTAGTAGTACTTTGTTGGTTAAAGAAGCTTCCCGAAGAGTAAGTTCCCTGGTACGATTCCTGGCCCAGTCTGACTCTTTTCAAGTCCGTTTGTCATTAACCAATTTCTTCTTCATCAAGCAATTTCTTTTCAAATCCTTTTTCCTTGGGATTTTTCCTGGCTGCACGCCGTTATGTCTAAAGTTACCCAAACCCTTTTTCATTTACATCTCTTTCCGTTGCTTATCGAATCCAGAAAAAAATGTACAGCGGTTATTCATATGCATCGGATGTTTGTAGAAGTAATCGTATTAAAGCAGGGTTTCCCAAACTTTTTCTTCAATAGAACACTTCGCAAACCTGGGAAGTTTAACGGAACACTAAGCTTATATTAAGGTTAGGTAATTCTACTTGTAAAATTAAAAAAATCATTTATTTACAACAAATTATTTATTTGGTAATTATTTTAAATATAGAACTATAATATTGTAATTATAACTTAAAATCTGAATCAATAAAGCATTTAATTTCTTTTATTCTCCAATTCTCCATTGAGACTCCAAATTGTCGCGGAACACCTATTCAGGTTCAGCGGAACACCGGTGTTCCGCGGAACATAGTTTGGGAAACTGTATTAAAGGAATGAATCAAACCAGAAAAAATAGGCTCGTTAAGTGATACGAATATTCTATGATGTCATCTTGTTTGGTGAGCCCTTTTCAGCTCCAAGAAACTTCAAGGGAATTAGATTAGAGCAAGCGTTCCTCCGAATTTCAAGAGGAAAGCTCGAGAGAAATGCGGGGATTATGATAATAAGCAAACCGAATGAAGACTGTTTCCCTTACGCTTTTACGTTTCCTTCTTTATTTCACCGAAATTAGGATGTCGAGCATAAAATATCACGATCGGCTGGTATTGAACTTCTACACCCACTTCCATTCGAAACGTCAAACTCCGCTCCGATTCTATTGCGAATCAATGCAAAGCATGTACGAAATCAGTAACTGCTCGAGATAAAGTGGACTCTGACTGGTGTAATGAGCCATTTGGTATTCGCGTCGCACGCTGTGTACAGGTTGCTAAGCGGTCGAAAAATGTACAAACGTGAGAAAGGAACTGATGGCTTCGCTGTTATCTGATGCTGGGAATGGATCTCGGGTTTCCGACCACGTGTGGGAATCGACGAACGCCGACTTTTCTCTTTCTCTCCTGGATATCGTTGAAGAGACAAAAGCCGAATCGTTCGACTCCAACATATAGTTGGAAATCTATACACACGAACATAATAAGTAATATTACACATGAGGTAATATTACAATGAATAAATTAACTGATGACTAAGTGTTGAATGAGTGATGGTAAATATAAAATGATTAATGTTATTTATAGATTTACTCAAAGAATCACATACGGTTTTGAGACCATTTTATAGTGAATACAATGAGCAAACAAAGAATATAACAAATTTAGTATAAATATACATGATTATATGAAATAAAAGTAGTGGCAAAATAAAATAAAAATAACATACCTGTATGTAAATATGCAGAATACTACCCAAGCAGGAAAATTATTTACAAGGATCTGTATTCAGATATTCTTTTAAAAAGGCATCAAATGACAGTCTGAAAGGGTCTATGGAGGGAGGTAGAGAATTAAGAAGGGTTGGAAGTCTATATATGTAGTAGGGAACGTTGAGCAAGGGACAATCTAAATGAAGGAACATGGAGAAGAAGAGGTACTCTTAGTTCCTCTAGGGGAAACTCGATGTGGGAGCTTAATATATAGAAGATTGTTGTATTATTATGTTTTTTTTTTCAATTTTACTATTGTTGATGTTGGGCTTCCAATAATGTATTTCATTGTACTACTTGACCTTTTCTGTTTTACCGTGTCTTTTAATTACTCGTATATATTATGTCCATCATTGTATGATAATTTCATTTATTAAAACTCTGATACCTGGTGCAAACCTATCTAGAGATTTATGAATTAATAGTAACAATTTATTGGAAAACGTATGTTACATTGCTTGATTTACTCTAATTAACACAATATCTAAATACATGCAGGAAAAACAAAAACACTTTCTTAAACTTTTGCTAGAAAGGTGTTCAGCTGAATAAGAATAAATGCGTATGAAAAATATGCTACTATCGCGGAAGTACTACTAAAAAATCTTTTTAATTTGGAAAAAAGCATTTGTGACTTCCACAGAAATAATTTCTTATGCCAATAGTTTCTTTCAACAGACACCATTATGAATCATCATTAGAAATATATTTCCCAAGGTAAAACGGACTTGAAAAAAGTCTGACGAGACTGGGAATCGAACCCGGGATCTTCCTCTATCCGGAAGGCAGCTTTAACCACCTAAGCTACCCGGCCAGAACATTTCAGCCGTTTTTGGGGATTTTGTGTGCAAGGGCAAGTGTACACACTTGCACATTTGTTCCTGGGTGAACGCCCTTATGTGCAAAGTCACCTTAACCCTTTCCTTCTTAGAAATATAATTTCGTGGAAGTCCTTTTCTTTTATAGTATGCCACCTATCCACAAAGTTTAGCTAGAGCATATTAGACATCTTATTTTCAATTTTTGTTTTTATCCCAAGATCTAAACATGCAAAAATTCCCAGTATGACCTGTATGTTCCATCGAAGACTCCAAATTTTAACGGTACCTATTTTAGCAATTTTTGCATAAGATTTTCGAAGGGCCGATTCGAATTTAATCAATCGCAAAATTTAAAGGACAAGTGCAGAAAATTACACAAAGAAAAGTGAAAGTGCTGCTTTGTTTGTATCCTGTTAAGTTTGAAATCACTCTCTAAATCGATTCATTAGCCAAGGAAAGCGGTAAAAGGCTAACGAGACCGTTGATTACGGTATCCGTGATTAATACCTATTTTCTAACGCTCCAGTGGATTTTGCCTCCTAGAGGAACAGTAGGTGTATAATTGCAGTATTTACGTGAGTAGAGATAGGCTACCCGTGGTCGTTTAACCATAAATAATAAAGAAAAAAAACCTGTTATCATTTTTTTATGTCACTTCTGGTCTATGAACTATTATATTTATAATTCTTGTTTGCTGGATCAAGAGAAAATAAAATCTAAAGTAAAGAATATGGTAGAATCCTAGGTAATTTTTGATAATATTTTTTCTAAATGTTGTGAATTATTGTTTAATCTCTGTAATACAATTAAAAAGTATTTTTCCGCCAATTATTTTATTTTTCCGAGTTCTAATGCATGACATGCCTTATAGATTTAAAATCAAATATAGATTAAAACAAAATAGCCGTGTTTGTTGGCGTTCCTCGTCTCATTCAGCGGTATTCCGAGAAAACAAGAAAGGACACCGCACTTTTTGAGAGCACCCAATACATATTTCGAATGCGATGCGATTCCGGTAAATAGGTACCTATCTATTCACTCCTGACGATAAATGAATCGCATTCGAAGTACGTATTGGGTGCTCTCAAAAAGGTTGGTGTCCTTTCTTGTTTTTTCGGAATACAGGTGAATATAATATGAGAGGAACGCCGGCAAAGACGACTATTGAAGATTTTAAACCTCTAATTCCTTAACAGCCGTTTTCCAAATTTTCTTTCTTTACATGACAAAAATTATTTAAGATTATAATTCACATGTGGCCATGTGGTATATCACGAATCACAAGGGTATATACGTACATGCGAACTTTCAATGAAAATTTCTTCATCACCCTTTTGCTATGCATTACATAGCTAACTTGGTGACGTTTTTAAAAGATCCTCAGGCAAAATACAGTATTCAGTAACGTGTTTGCAATATCTTCGGGCAAAATAAAGGAACGAGGCTGATTGTTTCGTCAGCTCATTTAGAATCTACTTAGTACCAACGCTGGAGGTCCCTTTGCGGTTGCTACGCGAGTGAAGTCTTTAAAATAAAAGAAACACTTGTTTGATTCACGTTGAGCATGTTTTACGCTTCTGATACTAATTTAAATTAGCAGTTAAAATCCTCAATTATCCGAACTTACCAGATTGTCCTTTTCTATAAATTATTTGCAATAAAATACTGCATTGTGTATTTCACGCATAAAAACCGTTTTGAATATCATACCGTAATGCGTGTTAAACGGATTAATGTGATAGGTTCAGTCGATCAACTTGATTTCCATCGACGTATATCCACTGAAGGTATCCTAGGTATGCTTTCCATGTTTCCAGGTCGCTATTCCCTCTGCCGCATGAATATTCAGAGGACGCTGCGAAATTAACATAACGACCGCTCGCTTATCGTCAGTAATATTTGCGCAAAAACTACGACGGACTGGGAGAAGGAGAGAGCGTTTGCTGAATGAGCCGCATAAAATTTATCTTCATTGGACATGTATTCCTATTTGATGTTTCGCCACGTGGCTCTCCTGCGGAAATGTGACCTTCTTAGCATCCCTTAAAAGGATTTCGAGTTTGCTTTGAGTAGTATTCAGATTTTAGGATAGTTAGCTCTATGTCTCAGTTATAATCTCAGCAATTCATAGTCGCGATTTAGCGAGATGGTACGGCTAACTTTCAAAGGAGACTTTTCCTTGAGTTTTAATCCGCTATGAGTTGAGAAGGACTGATAAGAATTCGGAGGCGTTTAAAAATAAGGTAACTTTTCTAACGTAGCCGCTCCCTGGGGACTTTTTTATTGTTGCCATTGAGTAAATAACAAAGAACCAGCACAGCCACAGCACAGGTTGGTCTTATCAAGCACTCAATTTTATATGTACAAAATGTTTTACTTACTAGTTCAAAGACGGAGTATAATAATAATAATAATGATAATAATAAAAACTCTTTATTTGGCGAGGCTAGGCCCATTAGGACCTCTCTTACACCTAACCATTAAGGGTAACTAATATTAATTACAAAAAAATGAATAAAATACAAATGTATACATAAAAAGAAAATAAAAAGAAGAGGTAAAAATAAAAGAATTGGGATGTGGGGAAAAACTCCTCGGCTGAAGGCTTTCGGAGAAAACTGTGCGGAAAAACGTTCACACAAGAAGGGGAGCGAAAAAAACCCTCGAAAACACAGATGGAAATAAATACAAGCAGGTATATCACTATTTGCATAATTTTTGTCCATTAATGTCGTGTAAATTTCTTGGTGGTTGACTACAGATGTCATTTACCTGAAAAGAAAGAAGGTGAAAGAGTAGACGGAAAATAAGGAGCTTTCAGAAGTGTGATTTAAGTAATGGAGGCATTAAAAATTAGCATTAATAAACTACTATAATTCAATTAATTATTCACACTTAAACATAACTTTGGAGTGTGGAAGTCCACAAAAATATATTTACAAAAAAAACAAAACCGTTATCCTCGTTTTCGAGGATTCTAACTCATATTTTAGATTACTTTCGTAAAAATATTTTTTGTTTACTTTATCATCTTGCGTCTTATTTGAGCTATTCATGGATGGGTTTCACGAGGTATCGCCAGATTTAATTAATCACTTACGTAATGTTTCGAAATTCAATCGGCTTGGATTTGTATGGGAGTTTCACCGAAACACAAATCTGTCATAGGTGCTATCGTAGTTGTCTCGCTCGCATAATCATATGCCAATCAATTATACATTCTGCACCTACGTAGGTGCCATTTCGGAGTGTCGCAGCATCAAAAGCAGCCACCATAAGCTTATCCCTCAGTTATGTTACTGTCGGAATTAATTAATTATAAATTTACCAGTGCTTGTGTCCATTTCCCGAATTTTTCTTGCACTATTAGATCGGACTATGTAGAAGGGTGGATAAATAATAACTTCCTAGTCTTTCGAGAGCGTGTTTTTTAATTAATTGAACGAAACTAGCAAAAAAGTAGTCTCCTTTTTTAATGATTTCCATCCCATGTTAGGAAGCATCGAGGGGAAGCTTATCGGTTTTTTACTTTCTCCATATACGTAGTATAGAGAAAGTATTGTTTTCATGAAAAAAATCGACTTCGAGATTTCAACGGAAATGCATGTTTTGGGGTCCCTAGAACACGTTTTGACCATTTTCGGAATGATGCCTCTGTGTGTGTGTGTCTGTGCTTGTGGGCTCTAACGTAAAAACTATTAGTCGCATCAATACCAAACTTCATATATAGCACTGTGTTGGGTGCTGTCAGAGTTGATTAGGTTTTATAGTAAATCAGTCTACCGGAAGTTGAGATTTATTCTTCGAAGCAAACTTCCGGTTTAGCAAAATATTTCCTTAAATATGATATTTAGGTATATACTATTATTTATAAAAGTCTTAGAAAATGTAATTTACTATAACTTTTGGATGAAATATATTTTTATAACTGATTGTTTAGGAGTTATTCATGAAATACTGATAAACCGGAAGTTGCTGATTATGTACTTTGTGGGCGCTCTGGGCTCCATGGGCGAAAGGCCATTTCATCGTTTTTCATCGAACATGTCCCGAAAACATTATTTATAATGTTTGTGACGTAAAAGATAATATGATATAAATTAATTACTTATCTTCCAAGTTTAGATTGAATATAGAGTTCGAAAATACTGTCGTAGATAAATATTAAAATCTTATATATGGAGAAAGTCATGTGCTGGCCATATCAGATTTTTTGTAGTAGTTCTCAACAAAACCGGCCGAGTGGTTAGCGTGCTCGCACGGTATTGCTCCAACCCGACGATCCCGGGTTCGAATTCCGGCTAGTCGGATTTTTCCAATTAGAGGGTGTTCTTGTGTGATTGTTGTTGTTATATTCTACCACTGTAGAAGTCCAGAAATAGGATGTTTGTGGGGTATATGAAATAAATAAAAGTAAAACATTAAAAAACGTGCAAATATGTGTTAGTTTTTTTATGATTCACAAATGCGACGCTCGTCTGCAGGGTTCCATATGCTTGCATTTCGTAGATTTTGGAGGAAACTAACATTTTAGGTGATTTTTGTCACAGCCATCGCACGAATAATTTTCCATTGTAATCATAGTTCCGGAGCAATAAAAAATAATTCCCTTAAATCATAGAACGCCACCTGGTTTGAGAGAGAGAATTCTTTTAATTTTCAACATACAAAATGATTTTGCACTGTTTCTAACGTAAATTTTACTTTAGAACTTTACGTTACCTTGGTCAAATCTCAAGTACATTATAGTCGTTGGTGTACAAACAAGTTTAAAAAAGGGGTTTTTCCTTAATAAACGTGTTCTCTCAATTTTATAAATACATTTACTGTATGTTAACCTTGTAAGTAGAACTAAATATTTATGTGGCTAGGGGTTTAATGCATTACTCAGTTGCACCAATAATATCTTAAATCACAATATATTATCACAACGTCTGCCATAGATTCACAGCGAAACACATGTCACTAATCATGTCCACTTTCAGTAAGCCGACCAAGATCCACCACAAAATTATCATTTTATACAATTAAAAGATTTAAGCGTAGTATGGGAAAATAATTGGAATTACAGGGCTTACGATTCAATACGATAAAAATAATATGTAAATTGATTGAGATTTGAAGTAAATACAATCTTTCCCAGTTTGAAAGGGAGAGAATAGAAATTCTCAGTTTTAATTTGCATTTGAAATAGTATCTGATAATATTTTAAATATTAAAGGCGTCCCTCTATCTTTTGTCAAAACTTTACTTCTATGCTTGGAAAGGGGTTAAGAATACCTTCAATGAATTCATTTCTTTCTTTTAAGGTTCTATTAAAGCACGCTTAAAGTTTCCACAAACGTATTTCTTACGTTACATGCCCTTTAAAATACTCAGCTAAGTGAATGGATATTTTTTTCGGAAAATATCACTAAGTAACTTACGTTGCCATAGATGAAATGCGTGTTGGCTATAACAGAAAAGTGTAAAAGTTTGAAGAAGCAAATAATATGTTTCGCCACTATCGGAAGTTCTCCGAGTTTTGCTGGGAGTGCACTTATCTGTTGGGTTTCCGTCTTCTCCAAATAATCATAACTCTGCTCTTCATCTCTCCCCTTTCAACAGCCACCCAGTTTCATCTCCTCTCAGTTCTTCCACAGACCAAATCCAGTTTTCCTCCATTTCGTAGATTGGCTTTTCTAGTTTCCTTCCTCACCTTTTGCCCATCTGTTTTATCACGAAAAAATGTCATCTAGGATGGAATCCTTCGTTCGTTCCTAGTACTTAGATATAGTTCCCAGGGTTAAATGTAAGACGAGACCTATAAGTCTCAATCGTGCCCTTTAATAAAGTCGTTTACTATTATTATTATTACAGAAATTTTTACTTCTCAGTCAAAAAAGTGTAATTCACTAAAGGGATTAGGCCTGTACTATTGCATTTATTTTGATTTGGTTTATTGTTTCATTTTAGAATTTGGTTTCTATTTCAAAATGTAGGGATGTTAAGAAATTCCCAACTTAGCTTTATGTGCTAAGAAGAACTAATTTTTGTATTCCGATTAATGTTTTTAAGGGCAAAAAATTATTCTTGAAAGATTTTGCACAAAGGTTTTAAGGGCTACGCCTGTTGCGGAAATAACTAATGGAAGAATGGTAACTTGGTCTTGATGCCACATTTTTAATCTCATCAGCAACTTCTGCGTATATGTTTATTTGATTTTTTTATTACTATTATTATTGCAGTATTGATGGTTACTGTGATTTTCGGTAATAGTTGTTCATAATAGTTTAATAACAATAATTTAATATTAATTTTTGTGAAAGGTCTTCAACAGCTGAGGTCATTATTAGGAGTTGCAAAGAATCTTGCGTTTAGTCCATTATATCCTAGAAGCTAATAATTTCCAATTCTACATATGAATGTAAAGCTCGCTCTGGCATCTCAATGATTGGAATATTTTAGCTGAATAGCGGCATTCCACCTCTTTATTGAATTGCATGAAAAGTACTTTTCCTAGGATATATTTATTCATTTACGCGGAATTTTTCCACCAATTGCTTTCTGGATCGGCGAGAAATGCTACGGTAAACTTCCTCATTCCTCAATAAGGCCAATAAGCACCACTTTGGTTAATAAGCCTAATTACTTCCCAGAAGCGTTTTGCTGCTAATGGTGAAGAATGTGAGTACACAACCAGTTTTTCGGACGATGGCTGAAATTGAAAAGTAATGATTTTTCTGTTAGCGGAATTCAATGGAGAGTAATTTGATTTAACTCGTCATCCGCTTCGTTGGGTGCGAAAATGCTCGCTAATTGCATTCTCTCTCCGGAGAACGAAACCGTAAAGCCGGGCATAGATTTGGCCGGAGATTTGATTAAAATTTTTGGCCAGCAATTAATTGTGAATGGAAGCGATTTATTTACTTAACTGGAAGAATGGTCCCAAATGCGAAACCTTTTTCGTAGTGGTTATATAAAAACCAGATATCGAACGCTGAGAATGTTGGCAAAAGAGGGAATGTTGCTTGAGGACTGTTAGGCGTACGCTACGTTAGGGTAGTAACGTCGCATATCGGTATGCATATAGACAGAGTCGATGGCTAGGACGGGGAGGTGACCCCCTAAGGTGCCTATCGTACGGTGCACCATATTCAATATTGCTCTTCAATATACTCATGAATAATACTCATTTATTTTAATGTTGTATGTTCCGTTAGGACAAATCCATGGAGAAACATATTACTCTATTTCCTATTCAGATACATCCAAGTTAAATTACTTTGGGTTAAGATGGAAAGAGCCGTATTATATACAGCCTCAGACCGCGAAATACCTCGGAACGACCCTCTCTTATATATCCATCATATGTCTATCAGCTTAATTTTGCAGGTAATGATGCTGTGTAACAGTCCAGGGCTCAGTTGATATATTATTCCTCTTATTGCCTTCCTCTCATAACTTAATGAATGTAAAAGTATCATTAAGTCAACTTGGAAAAAAGCGTAGGAAATAGTAATGAGATTACATTAATATAAACAGAATCCTAATCACACAATAACTATGTATGACGTTAACTGAAAATCTGGACGTTAGAAATGCTACAAAAAATTTAAATGTTTACCGAAGTAAATGCACAAATTTATGTCTTTGTATTGTGGAATTGTACAAGTGTTTTGATAGTAGTATTGTTAAAAGTGCTTCGACAGCTTAGGTCATTTCGCACATTGGCTCCCACCGGGAATCGAACCCGGGACCGCTTTCACCAAAGGCAAACGCGCTGTCCACATGACTATCCGAGAGCCTTGACAAGTGTTTTTATTCATAAATTTGTGTACCATGAAGTTCCACCAATTATCGACACTCTACCAAATTCTGTATATGAAGTAAATGCATGTTGACGTGACGACTTAATCAATGTCACCATTCCGAAAAGGATGACAGACTACCTTTTAGATATGTAAAGGAACTGAACATATTCATTTATTTCAGAATTCTTCAAATTATGGAACGAAGTTAGAAAGAAATAGAGCATCAAGTTTGTGATTATGATGGGTTTTAAAGCCTAAACTTCCCTCCAATTATAACACATTTTATATTTAGTTATTAAAGTTTGGATAGCTAAAAGAGTAATAATTATTTAATATCTGTGAGAAGAATTTGAACAATTATAAGTTCATGTCTCCTCTAAGCACTTTTTTAATGCAAGTTAACTTTAACAGTGAAGAATCTAAACAGCCTTGCTTATAATAAAAATATAATTAAATTCCTTCAAACACCCCTCATGGGGACAGTGGCTTGGTAAGCGACCGGGTTCGGATACCGGTCACCATCCACTGTTTTGAGCTACCTGCCGGGGGGTAACCCGGTGCTCTTCTGCTACCTGCTGGGGGGTATCCCAGCGCTTCTTTTGGTCCTAGGACCTTTTATTGTATCACTTGGAGTGATACCTTATTAACTCTCTTTCGCTAAAACATCTCTAAAGCGACACCGAAAGAGTAAAGAGCTCATTCCCCGCCGCCGCCTCCACGGGGCTGAGGGGGGGCAACGAGTCCTGAACTCGGCGAAGTAGCGGCTTAAAATGGAAGTTGTTAAAGTGGATAGTAGAATGGAAGGAAAAGGAAAGAGACTGCGCTCACAGAGCCCAGTAAAAATGGTGGCCAAAGCTAATGAGACCAAAATATCTGTGCCAAGATACCTAATAATTAGCAGAATGGATGATGGGAAAGATTTTAACACAACTTCACCATTTGTGGTGGCTAAAGCCATAAAGAACACTGTGGGAGAAGTAGCCTCAACAAAGAAGTTACGAAACGGAACCTTGCTTGTGGAAACAACAACAGATGCCCAGAGTAAAAAACTCCTTAATCTGAAGTCTCTTGGTCCCTTTGCAGTTAAGGTTGATGCACATCAGAGCCTAAATTACAGCAAAGGCGTTATAAAATGCTTCGAAGTGCAGCACATGGAAGTTGAGGAGTTGTGCTCAGAGCTAGCCACCGAAGGTGTCATAAAAGTAGAAAGAATAATGACGAAAAGGGATGGTGTTCTAAAACCTACTGCCTCCTTAATACTCACCTTCGGAACTCCTCAGTTGCCATCTGATGTAAAGCTAGGTTACCAGGTCGAAAGAATAAGACCGTATGTGCCGAATCCAATGCGGTGTTTTAACTGCTTCAGATTCGGACATACCAAGTTCACTTGCAGTCGGGAGAAGATCTGCCCAGACTGTAGCAGTAAGGCCCATGAGGGAACCCAATGTCTCTCAGGGCATCGTTGTATAAACTGTAAAGGAGAACATTCTGCCTGGTCTAAGGACTGCCCTAGTTTTCGCACTGAAAAGAAGATTCAAGAGCTCAGAGCTGTACGTAAGATCTCAGTGACAGAAGCCAGGAAACAGGTGATGGCGACTCCACCTCCTCCCATCCCTTTTTCGAAAGTAGTAGCCAGTCCCTCTTCTCAGGCAACCATGGGCGAACTATTTACCCTGGTTAAGGAACTCCTAGAAGAACAAAAGAAACTTCGAAGTGAACTATCTGAACTCAGAAGCTACCAGTCCGTTCCTCCAGGGAATAAACCTGTTGGTGTTAGTAATGAACCAAAGGCTGCTTTAAGCAATAAAAAAGAGGCTGAAATATTAACAAGCAAGATACAAACACAAGCAGAGAACGTCATAGAAAAAACTGGTATCCTGGACGGAAAGAAGAAACCAAAAAATAACAAGAATGAGAAAGAAAGCTCGGAATCTGAAATGGAGGTAGAAAAAGATAATTTAGTGGACTCGCCCAAGAAGGATAAAACAAAGAAGACCCAACCTTCGAACACAAACACTGCATTGCCTAGGACAGATCCACCTGGATCTTCCCATCCCACACAAACTGAGATTACACCCTCTCTGAGGCCTCCCACCAAGACATCCCCTTGCATGGAGGACCTGGAGGATGATGATGTCCTCACTGAGGCTGAACGCAGAAAAATTCTCCTGGATCGAAAAAAGAGCAGGAGAATTGGGATCAACCGCTGATAAGTACAGACAACATAATAACCTAGCAGGGTTTAAACATACCTTTTTTACCCTCCCATCTATTTACTTATGTCTCTCTTATTACAGTGGAACTGTAATGGCTATTTCACTCACCTTGAAGAGTTAAAAGTCTTGATTCACAACCTCAACCCTGCCTGCATTTTTTTGCAGGAGACCCACCTTAAAGGCACCAACATGGTGGACCTAAGGGGTTTTAAAATGTTCAGGGTGGACGACGATGGAGGTAACAGAGCCCGTGGTGGGGTGGCCACATTTATCAGGGAGAGCATTCACGCCTCCCTGGTGGATTTGCAGACACCCCTACAGGCTGTGGCAGTCACCACAGCTATCCCAGAAATGATTACATTCTGCAATCTATACCTCCCAGAATGGGCGCCATTTACGAGAGACACGCTAGAAGATCTAGTTCGACAGCTCCCCAAACCATATATTTTACTTGGTGATTTTAATGCACACAATACTATGTGGGGCGACAATATGGGAGATCATAATGGTCGGGGTAGACTTATAGAAAACTTTTTAACTGATTCTAACCTGATTTTACTTAATAACCAAGAGAAAACACGTTTTAATGCTTTTAATGGAGAATACTCATCTATTGATTTAGTTATAAGTTCAAGCACAATTTCTCTGCTGTTTTCAATGTCTGTACATGATGACCTCTGCGGAAGTGACCACTTTCCCTTGCTTATCAAGAAAACGGGAAAGCAATGTCACAATTTTTATTTTCCCAAAAGATGGATTCTAAAGAAAGCTGACTGGCAAAACTTTAAGGAAATGATTAAATTCAAATATGACCCTAGCATAGGAGCACTGCACAACATCGAGGCTCTAACTACAACTATCATTACAACTGCCGAGGAAAACATACCAATGTCCCATGGAAGCCCCCATCGACCTCCAGTTCCATGGTGGAATGATGACTGTGCAGTTGCAATTCGAAAGAGGAAAAAAGCCCTCCACATCTTCAAAACGTACCCCACTGCACGGAACCTATCATCCTTCAGACAGCTTAGGGCAAAAGCAAGGAAAGTAATAAAAGAGGCCAAGAAGGCCTCCTGGATTAAATACACCTCTTCAATCAACCACCGAACCCCAATCAAGCAAGTATGGGACAAAGTGAAATCTATAATGGGCAGTAACCACTGCAATCCCTCTGCACTAAAAATAAATGGCAATGTGATCACATCCCCTGCCAAACTAGCAGATACCTTTGCAAAGCACTATGAAATTTCCAGCAGTACAGATAATTACCAACCTCCCTTCAAAGCATATAAACGTCGCTCAGAAGGTAGAATCCTGAATTTCAGAAACTCAAGACAAACTGCCCCATATAATGAACCATTCACATTCCAAGAATTGAAACTGGCCATACAAGACTCGAAAGACACCTCACCAGGAAGTGATCTTATACATAACGCCTTCCTAAGGAACCTTTCAGAAGAAACAGAGAGGGAACTCCTGAAGACCCTCAACCAAGTCTGGGAGGAAGGAGAATTCCCTGAAAGTTGGAGCGAATCACTTATAGTGCCCATTCCTAAACAAGGAAAGGACAAGTCTTCACCATCAAATTACCGTCCAATTTCTTTAACAAGCTGTCTTTGCAAGCTAATGGAAAGAATGGTGAATAGAAGGCTAATCTGGTGTCTCGAAAACCGCAACCTTCTTTGCAATATGCAGTGTGGTTTCCGACAGGGCAGGTCCACTATTGATCATCTGGTGCAAATAGAACACTTACTCCAGGAAGCATTTCTTCACCACCAGCATGTAATAGGTGTCTTCTTTGACATTGAAAAAGCCTACGACAGGGCATGGCGCTTCAAAATCTTAAAAACGCTACATGAATGGAATTTCCATGGAAACTTACCCATCTTTATATCCAACTTTCTAAGGAAACGGTTATTTAGAGTACGGATAGGCGACCAACTTTCAAGGCTTCATGTTCAAGAAAACGGAGTCCCTCAAGGCTCAGTACTTAGTGTGACACTGTTTGCCATAGCAATAAATGATGTGGCGGACTGTATCAAAAGCCCCGTTCATGCCTCCTTATTTGCAGACGATATTGCAATATTTTGCAGGTCCTCTAAGTTATCTTCTGCTGAGAGACAAATCCAGCTGACTCTGAATAAACTCCAGCACTGGTCACACACTACAGGGTTTGTTTTCTCTCGTGAGAAGACGAAGTGTGTCCATTTTTCCAGGCTGAGAGGAATCTACCCAAACCCAACCTTGAAACTTGGGAATATCACTCTACCCTTCGTGGAAAATGTTAAATTTTTGGGAATGTTTTTAGATAGAAAACTGAACTGGAAGTCCCACATAAACTCCTTGAAAAATAAATGCCAAAGGACCTTGAATATTTTACGTTTTTTAAGCAGTAGTAGATGGGGTGCAGACCGTAGATCAATGCTTCTTCTTTACAGGGCACTGATACGGTCAAAGCTTGACTATGGCTCTTTTATATATGCTTCTGCACGGAGTTCATATATACGCTCTTTAAACTCCACCCACAACTGTGGACTAAGACTGGCAACAGGTGCATACAGAACCAGCCCAGTAGTCAGCATTTATGCTGAATCTGGGGAGCCACCTCTAGAAACTCGCAGGGATATTTTAATGGGCAACTATGTAAGTAAAATTTTATCGACAAAGAACCACCCCTGCTACAGTCTGCTTTTTAAACCAAATTTTAAAGAATTGTTTTATAGGCGACCTCGGGCAACTCTTCCCCTAGGAATACGCTTTTTGAATTTTATCAATGACACAGGTATTCAATTGCCAAAGCTGTATCCTGCTGGCTTCCCAAAATTCCCACCTTGGCAGATTCCCACACCAAAAATCATTTACGATCTGGCCAGGAACCCCAAAGAGGATACCCATCCTTGGACATTCAAAAGGGGCTTTCAGGAAATCTTAGAGGCTCATACTAACTGTACTGCCATATACACAGACGGTTCGAAATCTGAGATAGCCTGTGGCTGCTCTATTGTAGCAGAGCCTTTTGGATCCATACAGATAAAATTACACCCTTTCTGCAGTATCTACACTGCAGAACTATTTGCAATCAAGAAGGCAGTAGAACTTATCAACTCCAGGAACTCCTCATTCCTAATTTGCACAGACTCCCTCAGTGCCCTTCAGATGATCTCCAAAACATTCAACATGGACCCATTAGTACAGGGCATTCACTCATCCCTTTTGCTTCTGAAAGCAAGGGGAGTGGATGTATCCTTTGTCTGGATTCCTGGACACATGGGAATCACTGGGAATGAGAAAGCTGATGCTGCAGCTAAAGCTGCACTTAGAGAGAATGAAATAGGAGACCCACACATATTGGCAGTAGACCTACGAAATTTATTAATACAGAAAACAGTACAGAAATGGTGTAGTCGCTGGTCCTTGATCGTAGAAAATAAATTACGCAGTATTAAACCCGATACTGTGGAATGGCTATCTTCTATCCGAAATAATAGGCGTGAGGAAGTTGTGGTCACCAGACTAAGAATAGGGCACAGCAAACTAACTCACTCATATCTTTTCACAAGAGAGAAAGAGCCACCAGAATGCGAGCATTGTGAATCCCAACTAACTATAAAACACATTCTCACCGAATGTCCTCATTACCTGGAGAGACGTGATAAACACAACATCAGAGGAGAAATGAAGGAAATAGTGGGTAACGACCCCATCATGGTGGACGGAATATTGAATTTCCTTAGGGAAGCCGAGTTATTCCCTCTAATCTAAAAACCCGTAAGGAAGATCTAAATATGATTAACATGACAGCTCTCTTGCATTTAAATGTTTGTTAACCTTCGTAACTACTGCCACTTTGTTTGAAAATAACTAATCAGAAAAAAATTAATTCTACCGAAGGTGCTAAATGACCTCAGCCGTCGATGCACCATAAACCCAATACCTAACCTAACCTAATTCCTTCAAACATTATTGTTGCGCCTTAGTGACGTCAATATTTAATTTTGATTGTTTCATGGTTCCACATCCGCGGGCTGTTTTTCATTAAGGAAAGATTACAGACGAAACAATATTTTGTGCCGAAATTAATGACCTCGGTCTGAGAGAGGCAACGGTAAAGCCAGACTGGACAGAGACGACTTGATTCTGTTATCTGTTGGTTGTCGTCTGAAATCAAATTGATTGCGGAAGCCATCTTGTGACAAAATTGAGAATCCCACTGGTCGCCGTGAGACAAAATAGAAAAGACTTTGAAGGCAACTAAACGAACAATTACCAGTCTTTCAAACCTTTATTTTATTTCTCATGACTTCTCGACCATAAATGTTTTCTTCTGAGGGAATATTGCTTCTCTTTTTCTCAAATGAGAGTTCGGAAAAGTCTCTTGTTAGCAGTTTGTTCATCCGAACGGAAAATAAATGACAGATATATAAAAATATCACTTTTTAGTCCAATAGGAAATTGGAAAACCTTCGATTTATTTTCCAATAAAATCGCGTGTTTATTCATTATTTGTTATTGATTTTCCGTCGCGGTTAAAGAATTCCCGTTTTTAGAAAAGGGCTTTAAGAGCGTTCCTACTAATGTATCACACTTGTTGTATGTCAGTTTCTGCTAGCATTTCCTAACGAATGGAATGTTTTTCATTTGTCATTCTGTGCAAGATAGAGAAAAATGTATCTCTCATTTACTTTAGTCATAGCTAGAGGTGTTTGTTTTTCGCAATAAGCGATAAAACCAACAAATAACGCGAATTTTGGCCGATTTAGCGAAATAACGCTAATTTCGACAGTTTTAATAAACAGCATAGATTTTGTTGATTTTCGCTTCATTCATCATTTGTAAAAAAGGGAAATGTAATTTTGGCATGATTTTAATAAATGTACAATATACGTATAATTGTATTATTTACGTATTTTTGGTCATATTTTTGATCACTCATGACATCTTTGCTTACGCGAATTCAGCTTTGATCTTTTGCAATAAATTCACAAAATTTTCTTCCCATTATGGATTATCACAAAATCTTGCCTAATTCTACGAAGAATTATGTTTTGTATTTCCTAACATCTATCGTGTCAATATGTTTTCAATGAAAATATCATGTTTGGTTGATCTGCAGCTGTGAAAGCATTTTCCTAAGGTGTAAACAGCACAGTTTTAAATAAATTTAATTTCATATTTTGTATAATTTACAGTTCATAATATTTTCAATGCTTTTAATGTTTATACTAAAGTGTGCCTAATATTATTCCTTTGCTTAAATTAGACTCTATAAAAATTAGTAACACCAAATTTGGGAAACATAATAAAAACACAAAACACCACAATTTGGTTTTCAAATCAACAAAGTTCAGAAAAAATAAAAACATTTTCAAACACCTCTAGTCATAGCATTGTCCATCACTGTGATGACTTCAATGCTACTGAGGTATGAGTGATAGTTAACTATTGCACAGATTGAGGTATCTCTATATGGAACTGCAAGAAAAGTTTTACTCTTGGAGTCATTAAGAGTTAAAAGAGCTCCAAATAGCCATAACAACGGCTATTTGGAGCTCTTTTAACTCTTGATGTTAATAACACAGCCGTGTTCCTTTTTTCCTTTTAATATCTGGCAGTCATTATGTTTCACTCATTGCCCTCTCTCTCTCAGTTTGGAAAGCAAGGGAAAACTACCTCATTCCTCATCATGCCTAGTAAGCCTCATAGCCTCCTACTTATTCTTGGTGGCCAATATTAGAGTGGATGAGGTAGTAATCGGTCTTCGGGCTGAAAACTTTACAGAATTGTATGTCCTAATTTTGATAAAAGTATTTAGCTATATTTATTATTTGCAGCCTAAGTTTTACCTAGCGGCTATGAAAACCACTTCATAAGATAATCAATATGTCCTAGCTGTACTTCGTGGAACGACATCTTAAATTGAAAGAAAAGACTAAGTAATTTCCACAATAAATTTTTAATTTATTGTGGAAATTACTTAGTCTTTTCTTTCAATTTACTTCATAAGATATTTTGTGTCTCGATTGAATTTTGAAAGCCTTTCCTTTCCTTTTTCCTTGAAGAATAGTTGCATAATAGAGTTATCACCATTATTATTTCTTGGTAAATATTGTATGAGTTTAAATGTTTTACGTAGTCTTTGATTAATACGAGAAAAGCGATCGAAACCTCTTGATACAGAATGAGGCTCACACGGCAGTGTATTGAAGTAGTTTACCATTGATTTTCTCACTGATCCAGAATACCGTGAGGAAAATGTTCACACAGTGAAGTATTCCAGGGCGTGATGAATAACAAGGACGTTTGCAATTATTCATCAACACCCATAACTCAGAGGCTTTTCCATACGAACTAGGGACGAATAAAGTTCACTTCCTGACGGAGAACTTTTGTTCATGGGTCATGACTCTTATCCGTGGTTTTCTGTTTAGTTGTTGTAAGTTCACTATCTTCTTAAAAATCACTAGTTAGGGAGAGAGTCTTGCTCTACTTAAAGTAGGGTTTTCACGTCAAGGTCTTATTCATCCATTGCAGTTTTTTAGCGGTGGTATGTATTGATTGTATCCTTTTTAAAAACTCATCGATTCAGAACTTTTAGACGAAGTGAATTATTGTTCCTGTAAAGAACGAACGCGTTCTACGAGAAGCATCGAAATAGCATTTGGAGGAAGTAATTGCAAAAACAGATAATTAATCGGTCCTTCTATTAGAGAAGCTAATGGGGTGGATTCGATTGGACGTTGGTGCTACGATATCCACTGCTAAACGCCACTCACGGCTCGCGGGGTATGTCTATACTCTAAATGTAATTAATTTTATGCACATATTATGTACATAATAAATGTCTTAATCCATTTAATTGGGAATATAAGCTACTTTAAATACGCATCTGCCTTGAGTGGAATCTTTTGTTTAAATCATTTAATTAATGGAGAAAGATGGTATTTGTGTATTTCAAAAGTACTAAGGGAGTGAAGAAAAATTAACAATGTCCACACTTGCTGTATATTACTAAGTTTTCTTCACTTCCTCTGTGTTTATTCTCACCATGTCGGGCCAAATAATTACAATTAATTAAAATTACTAGTTTGATATGGAAAATTCAATATCCCTTTGATAGTTTTGAGAAGATATTTTATAATTACAGCCATGAATAAGACTGAGAAAAAGATGAACAAAACTTTTTGATTTCGTTTTTTTCTATCCTTTACTTTAAAAGCCAAATGAACACTGTTCCATTCAGCAGCAGAAAAACTCATTAGCGTATTTATTATGATTTTAAAGATAGGATTTGGTCTTCCATTAACTGCAAAATGGCCGCTCTCTTCCGTTAATAAAGACGTAATTATCGCTTAGTTATTCTTCCCAAATTTATTTCGTTTAAAAGATATCAGTGGAAGGATCTGAATTGGCGCTCTGTTTCCCTAATTCCCGCTGAAGAAACATCGCAGGGCTTTCGAATAAAAAAGAGCTCTTTTATGGACGAGGAAATTGCCATTTTGGGGCGCCGAAGTTGTTATTCTTTTTTCGACGATGTTTTAGTTCGAAAGTTGGTTAAAAGGGAGAGCGCTCTTCGGATGTCTAGGTTCGCTTTTGTGCCGGCGAAATTGAAAGACAACAAGGTGCATAATTAAATTAAAGTTTGATTCGTCAAGAGGGAGCCGATTGGACCTCAGTGGAGATGAAGCGGGCGATTCCTTATGATGATTGAATTGTGGCCAAGGGATGAGTTCTTTCGTTTGCCGCAATTTCCGATGGCATTCTCGTCACGTTTGGATTAGATTTCACGCATTTCTCCTTCGGTCATCAATCTTTCGATTGGTCGGCACCCTTAATCTTTCTTTTCTATTCCAATCTGTTTTTATTTTCATTTTCTCCTTTCTATTTACTCAAAAAAATCATTAAATATCATGAACCTACTCTTCTACTCATCAGCTTATTGATCGATCAGCACCTTTAATTTTTTCTATTCCCCTCTGTTGTTCACTGCTCTTTCTTATTGCTATTCGATAGGATTTAAATATATTATCTTGATTTATTTTTTCCGAGGGTTAATTTTTTATTATTGTTTTCTTATAATTAATTACTTTTATTTTTCCAATTTTTATCTTACTGTAAATTTAACATTTGAATCTTTACTGTAAAATTTACTTTATTGTCATTTTTTATTGTTTTCGCTGTTTTTTTCACACCCCTTCTCTGTGGGTGTTTTCCGCATGTTTTTTTTCATTGTCATCCTTCAGTTGCGAAGATTTTTTCCGCACTGTACTCTTTCTTTTTGTTTTGATTTATATCTGTACAAATTATATCGACATACGAGGTTGGGCGTGGACACGAGTGGCCCACGTGGGCCTAACCTCGCCAAGAAAGGGTCTCACCATCTTTCTCTTTATGTATCTCTTTCCATTTTCTCCTAACTCTTTACACCATATTCTATGATGTGCTTTAAATATTCCGCCCTAGGTCATCCTCTGATCCTATGGCCTTCATCTTCCCCTTCGAATGTGTTTATGGTGATCTTGTTCTTCCAAAGGAATCTCCATCCAGTTTTCTCTTCTTTGTATCGGAGTATCTGTGAAATTCCGTCAACCTTTTTCCTTCCGTAGGACCTCTCTATTGTTTTTTATTTCTCTAATATATTCTTTCTGCTCTTCTAAAGACCACATTACAAAGTCTTCTGTCTCCTATTTTCCTATTTTATTAATATCCAAAGATTCTGATCCACATGGGGCTTTATACTGTATGAGGAATTTTTTGATTTATTTTTAGTTTCAACGTTCACATACTTCTAACTTTTCGCCTCGAAGAAATTCGAAATCATATTCTGAATTTTGAAAATAAAGAGATTTTTTTCGTACTCACTGCCAGTGTTGACTTTCTTTAATCGATAATCTGTATCGTTAGCGTTGCCAAATATCCCATGCCACACATGACTTTTTATGAAACTCGAGTGTCGTTGGGAGCTTTAAGAATGACCATTATTTAATCTCGTGTGGCCAATGTATTCGCATAGAATATTTGTGTAGCTGCATTCGTTAATGATACATACTTTGGAAATGAACTATTTGGAAATTTCATTGGAATGAATTATACATTGTGGTTTTTCCTATCTCTTGTTGCCGTCCCGAACTATAATGCATCCAATATATCACAAATTAAGGACATTTTTCGCAATTTACCTACAATGGCTACAAACCGATAACTAATGAAAGATTTCAAATTTTAATTTGAATGTATAATGGGTATAAATGCAAATGCGAATGCATTTTTAATTACAGCATGTTTCGTTTTCCAGTTTCATTTCGTCCTATATTTTATAGGAAATGATTTTTACTTTTCTTATATGTTCATACTGGAAAGCCAGACAACTTATAAATTCATAAGTGCACACGTGGGCGTTCAAAAAGTTACCGAATGACACTCATTGTGGTTCACAAAAAGCTATTATTACGTTTCACTGTCGTAGGTTCGGAGTTGTTTAAAGATGTCGTTAATGGACTTTGGCTTTTGGTTCGAAATTATCTTAGACGTATTTTAACTTGGTTTACGGAGCTCTTTGAACGCTTCGCGTATTAAGTTGAGAGTTTGATTACCAGTATACCGGTTAGTTGTGTGTGTATCTTATCATAAATGTTGGCCTATAGCTGGAGGACCATAATTTGCACAATTTTCTAACTTCGCAGATTGTTTCGTGTTTTCACGTGGTGTAACTTAGGCTGATTCTTATTCACTTATACCGATCCGAGTTTGACTAGGTATATATCTTGGTGGAATATCTTTTCGTAAAATACACGAAAATTGATTTTTCAGTGTACAACCATATTTAATTTTAGAAAAATACATATTTCATTCCTGAAGCCGAGATCTCCAGATGTAATTCCAATTGGAATAAACTTTCGTAATTTCATCAAAAGTAGTTTCCGGCTCTAAATCATGTAAGCATTGATAATGTGAGCATACATCTGAAACAATTTCTGCGGAATTGAAAAAGTTTCACCTTAACAAAAATTGTACATGTGATATTGCATCTTATGAAGGTAAATGTAGAAGGTAAGCCTCATTACACAACAATAATAATTATAATCAGCTCTTTTCTTAGCAAACTTTTGCCAAAGGGGGTCAATTTTAGATTAAAACTTTTTAAAGAAAATATAAATAAAAGTGCCCTAGTTCTAAATGAACCTAGCAGTTCTTCGTAACTCCCACCAAATATTTATTTGATGACAATTTATATGACTTGTGTGGTCGATGCTGAGGTGGATCTGAGGATAGCCGAAACCGGTCGTCAAATAAATATTTGGTGGAAGTTACGAAGAACTGTTTAGTTTATTTAGAACGTTGTCATGATATCACGAATACGGCCAACTCAAATTAATTATAAACACGCCTTGACCAGGAGTCGAAACACTCCTACGCCATCGAGACATTGGGAATCGTATTTTAGTGTCAAATTAGATATAAGTATTTATTGTAGCACATATATGTTACCTTATGTATCTACATTTAACTTCACAATAAATATGACGTCATATCTATCTATTATATATAGACGTTTCTCCGGATATACCTAGATATACACTCACTGGGGATCAAAATTCTAACCATGTTCCACAAGTGCCACTGACTTGAAATTTTTACGACGTATTGGTCATAACGTTCGACCTCTAGAAAAAAGCCGACTTTGAACCTCATTGTCATTGGTTCGATTCCAAAAGGCCCCAAAGTCGAGATTTTCTCCATAAAGATACATGGTGGGGATTTTCGAATTTTTTTTTGAGACACTTCCCGGCAAAGTAAAGAGTTGAAATTCGAGGTATCGCTGGAAACCGTGCGTATCCGACTAAAACCATTAAGACATCATCGAAGATTATCCTTGGTTCGACGCTAGGCCAGGGCAAATATTCTCCCATTTAATTTACATTGCGATTTTTAAGATTTTTTAAAATCACTTTCCGATAAGGTGGGAACTTTAAAACTCGGTATGTGGATAGAGATCGTAAATATCTTTTATGTACGTTGTTGAACGTGCCACTGTTCGTTCTTGGTTCGATTCCAGAGAGCCATTTACATTCCTCGATGCATTTCTTATGGAGACAACGGAAACAAATTTTAGGTACTTAGGCATGATATCGACTTCAAACTTTGTATGAAATAAGATAAAGTCCTAACAAGTCATTCTGTGCATTTACAGCTGACAAAATGTCCTGGGTTCGACAACAGGCGTCTCTACAATCAGTCACTGATCCGATTTTTACGAATTATTTTGATCCCCTTCCCAATAATATTAAAACTTAAAATTCGGCATGTAGATAGAGATCGTAGATACGTTTCAAAAACATGTTTTAGATTTCCAAGATCGTCCTTGGATCGAATCCAGAAAGACATTTACATTCGTGAAAAGTAGAACGTCGTTTGAGGCAGTTGCAGCCAATATTTCTACTTGAATTTCACACATAGTTAGAGATGGTGATGCAAGCTACATTTTACTCGTAAGTATAATATTTATCGTGATGTCATAAATAGGTATATTTAATCTTTTAATCCTTTAAGACCAATTAATTTATTTGCTGTTGTATTGGTTAAAAGTGTTTGATGAAAACATCTCAGGTCATTGAGCACATGAGCACCCACCGGGAATCAAACCCGGGACCGCTTTCACCGAAGCCGAACGCGTTGCCCACTTAACTATCCGGGAGCCCTTATAATTTATTGCTTTCTGCTCAGGATCACGCTACGCATGACCTATTAAACCATGAAAAAGGAGTCCAGTAGTCTAGCCTAGAAAGGGATTCTTCCGATAATTCGGCATTTGGGATGCATAATTCAGCATCAGAGGAAGATTTCACTTAAAAAGAAACCCTTAATTTGTTCCCGGGTAACGCCACGTACTTCAGTTTCCAACGCGGAATGGTCGACCAATTGCATTTGAGGAAAGCAGAATCGGCTCCTCGATTAAAAGAAAAATATCTCGGATGGGAAGTGAGCCAAAAGAAACAAAAAACATCGACGAGTGTTTGGACTCTTTTTCGAGTTTTAAATTGAAAGGCGGAGAGGGTTCCCATGGGAACGTCTCATTTTCCGAAGGGAGAGGATGTAATGGGAGATACACCAATGAAGAATCCTCTCGGAGGCTGCGAGTGACATGCCGATGCCCCACGATTCGAAAGGAGCATAAAAAGGGGAGCCCTTAAGGATTTCGTGAGGATTTCTCTCAAGGACAGTTACGGGAGATCAAAAGAAGTTGCCATCGCTCGGGACCGCTTTATCGAAGAGGAGTGTTTTAAACGTAGCGAATGATGCACGGATACAGCCACATCTGCGGGAGATCAACAGTGGTGATTCCGAGGGAATCATAGAGATTAGTAGAGAACTCATTTGTCGCTGGAAACTCCTAGATATTTGGGGATCAACGTTACATGCTCTTAACTGGAATTTTGTGATATGAGATGGTAACGAAATAAAATTTTGAGGCGGATAGTGTTCGATAGTTTTACACAAAAATAAGCCCCCCTTTTCTGTAGCTTTAGTAATCTGTATATGACGTGGCGAGAGATGATGTTCTTACCCGTAATATTTAGGGTTAAAGGGTGAAGGTTAATTCGCATGATAATGCGTGCAACTATGAAGAACGAACATTATAAATGTCTGACAGGACCGAAACTTAAATTTGGATCTCTTTCTTGCTTGTCGATTGCTCTATCTAGTAGAAGATTTAAAACTTATCTTTTGGAAATGGTAGTATCGCAGATACAATAGGTAACCGATTAACGGATATATTTCATTCATATTAGATGTATGCTATCCTAATTGATTCGTGACTGATCATTGATTTGCTTTTTATTTCTATGGTAAATTCATTCAGAGATCCATTCCAGAGAACCAAAAAGTAATAAATGTGATGTATACAGAGGTGTTCTACGTTTCAGTTGATTCTTGTGACCTAATATCCCATATTCAATGATAATTCTTCTTTTTTTTGTACTTTTCCAATACCTTATTCGTATTCGTCTCTGTTTTTTCTCTTTTATTCCATCCTCAATTAGGTTCTTTAGCAATCCATCCACCCTCAATGTATGACCCGCCCATTTCCTCAGTCGACGCTTTATTATTTCAATGAAAACCCTGTCTTCCCAAAGCATCACCAGTACCTCCGTCTTTATTTTTCTATAATATAAATAATTATCAACACCATGCATGTATTTATCTAACAATTTCCAGTAATTTCTGTAAAAAATAAGCATAAAGTTGATTTTTGATCCTTTAAAAACTCTTCTTTTTCGTTATATGTAATTAGAAACAATGTTTGTATGAATATGTAGTACCATAAGATAGACGAATTGAATAAGATTCTTATTTCTATCATAGAATATTGTTTTGAATTCGAAATTGTGAAACACTTGGTAGAATATATCGATTGTATATCGATGTGTAAACATCAGCGATAGCCGTAAATAAGATATAGAATAGCGCCAGAGCTACTCTTATAGTAACCAAAATATTATTGATAGCAACGTAAACATTTATTGAATTTGCCGATGGTAAAATTTACCAAGTATATTCAATGAACTTTTACGTTGCTATCAATAAAATTTTGGTTGCCATAACAGTAGCTTCGACGCCATTCTATATCTTATTTACGGCACTCACTGATGTTACCATTATATTCGACGGCACTGGAAGCTTCTGTGCAACGGCCATTTACATTTTATGCCAATAACTCAGGTATACGCAGCCTTGCATTTCCGTCTTCTTTTTTCGTTTCTGGGTTTGTGAAACGATGTCCAATATCAATTGTGTTTTTGTGTCTCTCAGCCTTTTTCGGAAGTGATTCATAGCACAGTCGTTAGAAAGATCCCGAAAACTATCGATCTAATCCTAGTCCATGGCCTTATATCCTACCTCTTCCTCGTGATGTCCTTAATAGCCGAAATGGCCATTTGTCCTCTCTCTCTTCTTCCTCGTTATTAAAAAAACCCAGCGGAGCTTTTTGTGTTTTCTCCGTGGAGAGTACGTTATCCGAACATGTGCTCGTTGTCCGAACGTGACATTTTTTGCAAAAGTGTTCCCAGTTCGATTTTCTCGCAGTCGGAGCTGTAAGCTAACCAATCGGCCACAAAAATGCTTTCGTGCAAGGTACGTTGAGTCTAGATTTACAAAAGATAAATACGTCGCACAAGGTAGATAAGGGTTTTGCTTTATTTTTGAATGTATATAAAATATATTTAGTCCTCTTCAGGCTTAAAGAACCCTATAAATTGGGAAGAGGACATTTAGCGTCTGGGGACGACGGACCTTACGGTTTTATACTTTTATCTCATAATTCTGTTCCCTATTTCATATTTCCTTGGTGAATAGCAGTGTCCTTTTAAAAATGTGCATTTGATTCCCTTTTAACGAGATGGAAATTCGGTACAGATATACGCTGTAATTTAGTCTTAAGTCCCTTATTTACAGATTAAAGGAAAACTTTTAATATATCTAATTTCAACCACTAATTTGGATAAAAAGAAATTTACTATTTACGAACGCTCATTAAAACAGGCATTTGCTTGAAAATCCTCGAAACTCTTGGTTTAGCTGGAAAAGCTCGAGGGATATTTATCTATCTCTTGAATGCCTTCCCAAATTTACCTTTTCATCTACAACTGAATAAGACAGTTTCGGAATGAACCGAAAAATCATTTCATGCATCTCTGCTTTAATAAAACAAAAAAGATTAGATTAGATGAAGTTGATATTTAAACAAGATTAGGAATAAAATTCTCCTTTTACATGTTAGCCATCGTTATTTCAAGGGGACATAATAACAGATAGTGTGTAAGTAAAATAGAAGGAGCAAGAGACCTTAATGTGGATTTGAAAACTAAGTCAAGTATTTGCAAAAGGCTAATTAGGAGTGGTCTGTGAAAAACTTGCTTGACCTCCTGTTGATATTTCTTAATTAAAAGAAAAGTTGTTTTCCGAGACGCAAAAAGATAAAAAAATGAATATCAAAGAAGGAAGAATGCATTATTTGGTAGTGTAAGATTCCAACCACAATTTGCGTAGATTAGGAATACTACATAATTATTGATAATACATATAATGTAATAAATGCATAATGACAATATCATAGATATTCCAGATCCCTCAATTTCTGTGGAGTAAACTATAGAAATTAAAAAGGAAGCTACAGAACAATGCTCAGAAAGGATTATACATTATTTTTTGTTGATTACAGATAAAATTACGCACAAAATGGACTATTAAATGAAATAGAGGTCAATTCAGGGTAACCACAAGGCTATTTTCCATTGTTACCATATAAATTAGTGGTCTGAAGAGCGTTATAAAATCCCATGTAACATTCTTTGTCGGCGATAGCCCCATTTATAGAGTAATTAAAAGCGAAGATCTTGGGAAGTCACCGCAAGACGACTTAGGGACATTTATGGTCTGGAATGAAACTAAAAGCGGGGAAAAGGAAATACGTTTGCTTTGCGAGCAAAAGAATGATTAGACTGGTGAAGTTTTAGGAGGAAAAGACATTGATTCAAGCTGACCATTTGAGGTTCTTTTGCGTCAATATTCATTTTCGTCCATTTATTGATCGTGCAATAAAAATAAACTTCACTTGCCATTGATGTCTTTTTCAGTATTATAACTGTTAATTGCGTCAAAAGAGAAGTGATTTTTCAGTATCACCGGCTCAATTTCTACACAAATAAAAGTTTTCTTTGTTTCCTGTTAATTTTAAATGTCCTTGAATACTATGAATTAGGTTTTAATTAAGTAAATTTTCAAATTTATCTAAGCATTACTTTAAAAATTATGATTATAAATCAACGGTGCAAGGCCCTATTATTTACAGATATAATCCACAGGATTTTCGAGCTAACGTTAGAAGAAATAGGAGCGAATTAGATGTCCATAGAATCGAAATGTATTCATTGGAGAGTGGAAGCGAAAGGATCTTCAGGATCATCGTATTATAGCAGTTCATTTGTGTTCCGCAGTAATGCTCACTTTGAAGAGTAAGGAATCGTCCAAAGAAAATCAAGGAAGACGATCAGAAAAGGAGGAGTATAGTCATAATCAGCCCATTTCAATTCATTGAAGGCTTTCATCCGGTTAACCTAACTCTCTTTTCCTCCCTTTTCTGCGAATTTCACTATATCCCATATTCCCTTGGGCTTTTTCCTCGATGTTCATCGCATTCAATGTCCAGCGATGGCGATTTCTTATTGGGATCTGGTCCATCGCCATTTCATTGACTTTCCTCGGTTGATTACACCCCACACTCCACTTACGAGTGCCTTTTCCCATCTCCTCTTCTTGCACCCTGCATCTTTCCCTCCGCATGGTCCTTGGACCAACGAGTGCCACTCAACTTTGAGGATAGCAGCAGAGTTGGCTGCCCAAATATCGGGACTTTTTCAGGCAGTCACTTGGTTGAAAACCAGAGGAATATTTGTGCCAACTATTACATTGCTTAGAAACTCCATTCTTCAATAAAATTGAATTCGAAATATTTACATTTCAACCAGTTACGATAAATCCGAGCTGTACTTTTGTAAAGAACAAATCACGAACAGCTTTTCCAAAGGAAACTAATTTCCCTTTTTTAATAACCAAGCAAAGTACACATTAATAGAGATTAAACGGCGTGTTTCAATGTCTTATCGTGATTTTCCAGTGACCTTTAGCCTCTTTTATCTTGGATTACCGCAAAGTAATTCGTTATTCGGTTAATTTCATGCTATACTTTTCTCTTTTATCAATTGGCAATAATCATCTGTTCCCGATAAATCACGTCCTTATTTTTTTCTAATTCTGATCTATTCAATGTTGTTTACGTGAAATTGGTAATGAATGCAAAATGCAATGTTACTCCATGACCGTTTCTCGTTAATAAGATTAGATTTCGGAAAAGAATTTTTTCTCGACAGAAATATACAGGTGTCAAATTTACATTTGATGGTTTTTGGTGATTCGTTTTATTCAATTTTATTCAAAGTTAATATTTTAATTAGACTATTAAAATTATTTATTCAAAAGGAAATGTAAATTTTTCAGTGAAATGGTTACTTTTCTTCTTGAACCTGCTATCTCTAATATCGTCACGTATTTTGAAGTTGCGGGTCCGCTGATCTCTTCTGTGCGACGCACTTCTTTTATTGAGGTTACCAAAAATTCTCTTTAATAAGATTTGATTTCGAAAAAACTTTATTCTTGACAGGAATGTACAGGTGTCAAATTTTCGGAATAGTTATGAAACTTAGTTTTGTCAGGAGAGTTATGTGAGTAAAATTGTTTGATTACCGTAATTTTCCATATATAGTAAGCATTTTTTTCCACGAAAATACGTCAAAAAAGTAGGGTGCGTATTATACATGGTTACCAACATAATCTTTTTATTCGGGCTGTAGATGACATTTGAAGTAAATAACTCAAAATACATATATGTATTCTGATTTCACGTTTATTCTGAAAAACACTGTTGCATATTAATAAAATTATTAAATTAAAACAAAAATTCAGAGGGAAAGAACCTGTTACTGATAGATCGTCACATTGAGAAATCAAAGGGGTACGTAAGAGCAAGGGGGAAAGCCATCCATTAGCAGCATTCCATACTTGCGCGATGATCTGTCGGGTGCTGAACGGTCCGGCAGATGACCATACGCGAATAATAGCGTAGAATTCCATTCTCTAAAAGCCAAATGCGTATTATACATGGTGATAAGAAAATTCTCACATTTCGCTCGTAATAACGTGGGTGCTTCTTATAGTGGGTGCGTATTATAATTGGAAAATTACGGTAAATGATGGTCATGAATATCAAAGACAGTGAAGGACACTCTTGGGTTACTGTAAAATCAACGAGTGTGAATGACTAAAGATATACTGCGTGACTTAATTGACACCATTCTCTTATTAAATCATCCTAATGAATTTATCTTAGTTACTTTGCTCCTATTAAGTTACTTCGGCAACGTAGGTTTGGTTTACTAGAAAAGATAGCTAGAGCAGAATGTCTAAGATAGAGAGAAATTGAGAAGCAGCAAGAAAATAAGAAGGATAGAATAATACTTAATAGCTGTAGTTATCAAATTGCATTTGGTTTAATGCGGTTGATTTGAAAACAAAATTCTCTCCCCATTTCCTCTTTTTAGAAATTTAAGATAAGAATCTTCATTTCCTTCCTTAAATGTCAAGGATTCAATTTCTGTTTACTTTTCCATTTAATTGATTTAGGCCTTACGTTTTGTTAATCTTTCACTGCTTAGGATTCCTTGCTTTCAAAATTCTTAGGAAAATTGACCGTGTATTACTTTGAATGTCAATTTTGAAATGCCGCAATTGCATTCGTTTTATCTGTTATTTTAGGTTTGAATTTATCCAAGGTAAAATAGTGACTTGGCTGGGACTCGAACCCAGGTCTCCCACTTTCCGGGTAGGTAAACCTTGGGTTAAGTTGCACGCTTTCCTATGCTAAGTCTAACTTCATTTACGTAATTTTAATTTATCGTTCTTCTCATCGAAACCAAATGGAAAAATTGTATTTTAAAATTTTTATCAAGCATTATTATATTATATTGTTGATACACTTAAAAGGCCTGCAGGTTATAGCTTTAATCTAACTGAGTGGGTCTTGTGGTAAGTTGAGTTGGGAAAAAATAAAATAAAAAGGAAATGTAGGCAACAGTGAAATTCAGTAATCCGTCCATGTATTTTAATCTGATGTTTTGCATATCGCTTCCTCTAATACTAATTTAAGTGGTATCCATTTCTAGTTATGAATATTCTTTTGATCGTCGGCAGAGATTTGCGTTACATACCGGATTGTGACGAGAAGGAGATAGTAATATGTAATGTCAAGGTTTTTCCTTCACTGCCATTCTATTGCAAATGGCGATGTTTTTAATCCATCCTTGATGATTCAAATCTTTTTCCTGAGAGTTATCCTTTATATAACCTTTTTACGGCTATTTTTGTGATTTGAGTATTGCATGCCGAATATTCTAATAAATAAACAATTATAGAAAAAGATTCTTTTTTTAAGGCTACTTCGTATGATACGAATGCTAATTCTGAACGGCTTCCGCAGACGAACAGCGATTTCAATTCATAGATGAGGAAGAGAAGAAAAGGAAGAAATACGTTACTTTTGATGGGATAAATTTCAAATGCGATCTCCTTTGGGTTTTGTCCGAACCGAAGTACAATTGCGGTTTCGGAAAATCTTGCTTTTGGAAAGTCGAATTTCATTCGAGAAAATGGCGCTTGAATCGTAATTCCAGCGGAATTGGAAAAAGAGAATGGCCACTGCTTTCCAAGGAGCGTTGGCGAATCCCTTTCAGCATGGCAACGTCTATACAACTCGACAGTGCTTCTCACATGTATAGCGTTTTTCTTGTAAAAATAACATTGGAATTGATTAAATCATTAGTAATTACTACACGAGAATAAACAGTGATTCAAGAGAGTTTCTATAGGAATAGTTTTTCTATCAACGTAGCAGTTATTATTCTTCTATTTCAGACCTTTATTTAGCTTTAAGATCTAGTCCAGAATTTTGCTAGGTTCTTGCAGCATTTGGGCCAATTGCTGCCTTTCCAAGAATTTAAAGCGGAAATAGCCTCAGTTCCGGAAACAACTATAGTTAGTGTATTTAAAATAATGTATAGAATTTCATTTCCTTTTACTGTTTATCATGACAAGTGAAAATAAAATGCTAAAATGGCTGATATTCTTCTACAGCATTAGTGTTGGGCGATTATAAGCATGACTTTTAGTATATATGTAATATGGAGGCATTTTTTGGTGTGAGACAGGAAATGGATGTACCGTGAATCTACCTTCCAAATAGCTCTCTTTCTTTTAATGTAAAATGAATTCTTGAAGTGGCTACTGCTAGTTGAACTACTAGTAGTTCTATCTGATCAGAATAAATTATTTTTCCTGATTTTCCTTGTAGAATCGGAATATCCTGTAGCTTGAACGACTTAATACATTCGCAAAATCTTCCAAGCAAGTACTTCCTCTGAATTTATTGTGTGAATTAATATCTGGATTGAGCTCACTGATTACTCGTAACAACTCTTGAGAAAATTTTTTGACTTGCGCTGTACCTTTTGTCATTCTCAGACGAAATACTCGTCGGTAGGGCTCCATACACCACATGCATATTCAAGGTCAGGCTTCAGTAGCGCCAAGTAATATCGCTCGCGGGCGTTTTCTTTCCTCTTTGCGACTGTTCTCTTCACAAGGCAATGTTTTGAAAGTGTCGCCCACAGATTACGGATCTAGGTATCATGCCACAATATTCGTGAAAGTCTTCCGAATACATCGCCGATTCTACTTGTATTATATTTCTTCCTCGGAGGCTGCAAGAATATTTATCTGCAATAGATTTTTTCCGAAGACTCAATTAGAGAACAATTATCTTCATTGAGGTCTAATTTCCAATAATCGCACCGTTTAATAATTCTATCTAAACCATTCAACTAGATAAATATATCAGATATACTTTATATTACAATATAAATCACCGTTTCTTCTGAAAATATCTTAATATTATATTAATTATGATTTATAAGTTCGTTAAAGAAAATTCAAAATGTTAACGGTCAGATTACGCCACCCTGTGGGACACCCAATATCACTTACATTTATTTATTAATTTCATTTATTTCGTTCGATTTCGATGTTTAACTATTTGAATATCTTTATTAGGGCACTAAGGTGCGGCCTAATGTTTCCTTACGTGGCCGAACGTTACACGCGGTCTTCTGATGAAAAAAGTTTCCCCACCCCTGGCGTAGACTCTTCGCCTCTTTGGCTTATAAGAGGGAGATATGAATGGGGTGGGGTGGTATTCGTATTCATACGGCAGTTTGTGCGTAATATCCAAATCTCCTCTACCAGTCCACATTCAGCCAAAAAACGGCGAACTTTTGGGCGATCAATGGATGGAGGGACAAAGGAAATAAAGTTGCAAAGAGAGCCTTCGCCTCGGAGAGTCTCTTTTCACTCCATTTCCACTTTTTACTGACCGATTTGTCATTTTTACATGCGAAGGAATGTGCGTGCGGAGGCGGACGGACGTGAAATGGAGTGAGAAGTGCAGATTGGAGGGAGATCACTCTTCTGAAAATACACGAGTGAATAAGGCGATGAAAACAGAGATGAAAGGAGAGCATATCTCCCTATAGGGTACGAGTACTACGTATGTACGTGAAGAGCTTTTTGCCTTATTTTCCTATATTCGGCTCGAAAGGAGAAGGAATCGAAAGAATTTGTTTTGGCTGGAACTGGATTCCAGACCTTCCACTTTTCGTGAGGATGCTCTAAGTCAAAGGTGATGACCTGGTCTCTGACGTCAACTAGTGGACGTTTAAGTATTTAGGTAGTGATAAACTTGACGGCCGTGGCCTGCAATGAGTGAATATTGATATTTAAAGAAATTTAATTGCACTTTATGTCCAATAAAGTTTTTCTCGTAGTCTTATTATAAGATAGTTATTACATAACACCATAAAGATTTAAATGAAACAAGGCACAAAATTCTCGAATTGTTTCTCCGTATTATATTTTATTTATTTCTACAACGTATTTCTTCGAATAACAGAACTTCTGAAAATGTCAATTGTATTATATTTTGTGTACATTTGACAAAATCATAAATTTCCTCAACCTTGTTCGGGTATATTAAGAGAAAGTGTTATGTCATCAAATAATATAATTTCTGTTGATATTCTTTATTTCCATAAGCGCTGAATTATGTTATTTGGAAATCGGTTTGCGGTGGGGCAATTATTTTGTTCAAAGGTGGGCAGTAGGTAAAGGAAAGGCTGTTCTGCTCCACTACTTTTCTAGTCTTTGAGCTACCCCGGCGGAATTAACCTGGTGAGTCAGCCCACATAGGCGTATTTTCCACACCCTGTGGGTGAATTAATTTTTCACTAGACAATACGCTAATTGACTTTGGTTGCTCGGTACTCGGTCTAATTCCTCAAGTAGTAGAAGAATCGGGAAAAGATGGGGAAGGATCAGTTTCCTAGAACTAGACTGAACTATTACTAGACCTTGTGTTCCCTAATGCGTAAGGGCTGCCAGGCGTCTCTTTAAATTCTGAACTAACCCTTTTTGGACTGCCTCATTCCCTTGTCCCACAAAGTTCGAGGTACAAAAATGTCTCGTATTTACCTAAGCATAGTTTTCGGATTAAAATATAAGTGTTCATGCTTTAATTTGTATTTCATCGCATGCGGCTGCTGCTGAGGTCTCAGATTAGGCACGTCAGCCTACCCTTCTCGTTCCTCAAATCTTTAGACATGTCTTAAACAAAGGATATTCATCCAAAAGTTTCAAATACGAATTGAGGATGGTTATTATTTAATTAATTATATTAGTGAATTATTTCCTTAATTTTTATATGTAATCATGCCATTTAAAATAGTCAATACAGAAATATGGCAGGCCTTATCACTCTTCACTCTCTGCTTCCTTAGTAAAAAGCAGAAAAGCGACTTTTGGAATTTCGTATGTATTTAGAGTGGAAAGGTGAATTTTTAAAGGCTTGAGAATGTAATGCTTTATATTAGTGACCTCGGATTTTGATTCAGATATTTGACTTTCTCTAGAGCAAGTGTTTAATAAAATGCTTAAATATTATTCGTAACAAAATATTTTGGTCAGTCACTAAATAAGGTTTAAATTGCTAAAACTTCTCAGGATATTAATGTCACCAAAAGGAAGGTCATTATTTTCGAAAATGTGCTCCAAAAGAAAAGTGTTAACTCGAATGAAAATGGAGAGAATGTTAAAACGATGCTTAGTTTCGGTATTTGGGTCAAATTTCTCCGAGAGTGGAAGAATGGGTGAATGTGGTTCAAGTGTAAACGTTATTGGGAGAGTTTCTGGTAGTGTGTGGAACAGCTGTAACAGGAGCATTGAATGGCTTTGCGTAGGAGTGTAATTCCAAACGCCTGATATTGTATAGCGACGAAAGTTGTTGAAAAACGGTCGCGTCAGGAGAAGTACTTGTACCAACTGATTGCTGTTTTTGTGAAGTATTCGAGGAATACGACCGGAAATATACGCGAGATAGATCCAGTAATGGGTAGGTTCCGCGTGAATTTGAGCATATAAATTTGGTGAGGAAAGTTTTGAAAAAATAAGATATAATTTGAAAAATTTAATAAATAAATGGGAGTTGATGCAACGATGATGTTGAAGATGTCTAATAGAATAAGAATGAATCGAGTAAATTTGTGAATTAACTAGGTCGCTAGCGGATTTACCCCGTAAGAAATAATTGTAACATACCAAGTTTTCTTTTGTTTCCCTCCCTGAATCGTTCTTATAAACTCAATAATATGTTTCTCAATGTGGTAATGACGTCATCAATTTCTATTGCTGGTATTAATTTACGAAAAGTGAGATAAAATATAGAAGAGAAAGTTGAATCAAAGAATAGACCATCGAATTAAATTTACAATCTTGGTTTTTTAATGATAAATGTAAAAAAATCTCAGCAGAAGTAATCTAAGGAGATTATTGGCACACGATGCAAAAATACAACTCCTACAAAATATTTCTCATAGTAAGAGAAATGTCCTTGCGGAAAGATATATACTCCGCACTACAAAAGAAAACTCTTAAAATATTCTCATAATGAGAGAAATATTCCCGTGAACATGTATACACTACACTCGAAGAAGAAATTTTAAGAACCCTCTTTCCTTGAGACTTTCGCTCAACGGCTCTGAGTAATGGATTCTAGGATGAGTCAGAGGACACACGAAAAAACGGCAGAAACGTAGATACAGAAAAGGGTGTTAAAATCCATTTAAAGGTAAGAAATAGAAGAGATGCAGTTCTGAAAGAAGAAGATAAGCAATACATGCGACGATGAAGAGGAAATTTTAATTCTTTGGTAATGCAGTGAGAGGGAAAAATGTTAGGAAAGAAGGGAGGGGTAAGAAGAAGGGGAAATAAATCATGGAGATCCAGACGAGGATGAGGATGAATGCAGACGAAAGAGAATGGCAGAGGGTGGCAGAGGATTGGAGCCCTTGAGTGCAGCGACAAGTCTTAGGCTTTAAATAATAAATGGATAGAGTCCTGAAGTGTAATCTGTCATGTGGAGAAGGCAGCGAGTTTCTCTGTGCGAAGGGGAGCTTTGGCAGTCCAAAGTTATTCAACGCTTCTCTAAGCAGACGCACTGTCTCTATTTATTCCTGCATCCTTGTTTTGCCGTCTCTCGGAACAATGTCCTCTATCTCCATTCTTTTTTTGTTCCGAGTTGTGGATTTAAGGAATTCGATGGCAATTCGGAATTGCCTATCCCCGCATTCGAAATTGGACTAGTCCCTGAGCACCGTCGCCATTTAAATGGGATTTATTCTTCGTTAAAGCAATTTATCTCTTTCTGAGATGAATTTTCGGACGGGAATTCTTTAACTTTGGTACACGATAGAGACAAATGTTTCGCGTGCCAGCCTTGTTCATAGTTTTGATTTGAATTTACAGAGGTGTGAGTTGATGCACCAAGCGACTAAAGTAAATTCTTTATAACCCTTCGTACAGCATTTATGTTCCTTCTCTTTTGAGAAAACGGCAAAAATCTTCAAATTATTGCTATCTTAATAAGTACATGAAAACCCTGTCAACATCGACAATGACCATCGACAAACTTACTACGGACTTGCTACTTACGGACACTAGCGAAACACGTTGCCAAAATAAAATTGCTGTGGATGTGTAGGAGACGGTCTTTAATTCATTGTAATGGCCTTCCACGAGGTAACGCCTTCCCATATTGGGTTTAACGAACTTAACTTTACATATTTAAGTAACGAATGTTTTAAAACTACACACAAGACTAAATTATTATTATTAATACGTCAGAGCGATGCTGAATATTGGCTTTCATCCTATTCGCCTCTTACGGAATGCCATTAAAATTGCTATTCATAGGGTAACTACGCTCCACTTACGATGAAATTTCCCACTAATAGCAATCTACTTCAGCGGAGAAACTATGAGTTAACTACTTTGCTCCTCTTCTAGTATAATACGCTTTATTCCCTCTCCAGTGCTCTTTATAGCTTGTGCTATAGAGTTTAAGGCTCAAATCTACTTTGGGATGAATAATTTATGAACATTATTATGCTATGCATCGCTGTACTTTAGAATACTTTCCATTTGCAATCTGTCTCATGAAAGTATTTTAGTAAATTATTATGCCAAATAATATGGTAATGACCCAAACTGAATAATGCTCAGGCTCCTTTTAGAGCTCATTACTCAGAATACTCATATTCTCAAAAAATGTCTTACGAGTTTACGATCGTGGATTTTTAAGTAGTCGTAATAATATCTCAGGGCAAGGCTGTGTATTCCCCATACAATATTTTAACATATCACTTAAGTAAAATTTGCACATAAATTTTATTGATGGCAAGGTATATATTTACAGCTGACTCGTTTTTCAAATCCGCATGGATAGAAAGATTAAAAATCTTGAAATAACGGTAAAAGTGGGATTACTGTACTCAGCAAAAATTTAGGAAACTTTAAACAATATTTTCGATGTGTTGGTGAATATATTATAGCATTAAAAATGCATTGCATCATAATATTTGCGTGTTTCTTAAAGTTTTCACCGAACTTCCTCAAAATTGACACAAGAAACAATGCGTGGGAACTTGGCAGTGTATTAAGGAATGCATTACTCTGTATACATAGAGAGTATTTCGGTCTCCACAAATCGAATTTTGACGTTTCGAACAAACAAGCGGCCCGATTCTGGCGTTATTCATGAGGGTAACAATAATACGTGGGTCCCTTTCACTAACCGTGATATCATGGAATATGGCTTCATTTAGTCTCCCTCGATCCAATTTGAAGCTGTCATGTTTCATCGATACGTTAGTTATCTTTTCCATCTCCAGTCTCGTTCTTCGATTCATCAGATATTATTTTCGGATGTGAGCCCCTCTACCTTGGTGGACCCGAACCATTTCTTCAGCCAGTCAACGGCATTTCTAAACATATTTCGTGGAAGGAAGAGGGTTGTATCCGGATGTGGCGACGCAGGGAATCTCCTTGTAATGGAAAGCAATCCTTTACGTCAGGACAAGGCGCACAAGAGGGAAATGTATCGAGATCACGTGTCCTTCCCTCAAAATAATACGAAGATCTTCCACGAGCGCGTAATGCCAAACGGGCCTTTCTACTTGATTCGTTTCTCTATGTATTGATATTAATCCACGATACCGTTGAGTTTATCGAATTCATCAGGAAATTTGCACAACGCTTAGAAATTACTCAGTAATTATACGCATCATATATGATTATATCAAACAGATTCTGGAATCGAGCTTTCACTTTTCCTTTGATAACAAGGAAAGGGTTAAAGGTACTTTGCACATAAGGGCGTGCACCCAGGAAAAATCCCAAGGAAAAACGGATTTGAAAAAAGTCTGACAGGGAATTTGTGCGCGAGGGCTGCCCTGGCGCACTAAGGTCAGAACATGTTAACTAGCCAAAGGGCTAGTTAAGGCAGCCTCTCGGATAGAGGAAGATCCCAAGTTCGATTCCCGGCCCTGTCAGACTTTTTTCAAGTCCGTTCTTTGATAGTTTAAAACTAAAATGAAACCAAGTATATTCGTCGTGAAGCATTGCTGTATATTTCAAATGACGCTAAATTGCAACACAATCGACAGCAATTAAAAGTGAAAATACAATTTTACCAACAATAATGAGCTTGCTCTGGGAACTTGACGAAAATTTATGTATGTATTCATTTTTATCATATTTTTCCTTTTCTATGATTTGCAGAACGTAAAAAAATCGGTCTCTTCACGTATCTCATTTAAATACGACTTTACGTTTTACAACATAATATATGTATATCAAATCCTCGCTGTTATCGTATGGTAAGTTCTTTGACTCATTGGTTACATGATAAGATACAGTAAATATATCAGCAGTCATTCAACTAATGAACATTTTTTTTAAAGTATACATAATCAAAGGGAATCAACTCCAATATAGCTCTTACTTCTCTGCAACGGATGAAAATGTCATAAATCTTTGGATCAATAACTTATCGCATTAGGATGGATCGCGTATCACGCTTGTTAAATATTCTAAGGCGTGTACATTTCCAATTTTGATAGTCCATGAGGAAGGAAAAAGGAGAAAATAAATCAAATTCTTTTTCAGGTCCATTTACGTATGGATTTATAAATTATATTCGTGTTCGAAGGAGTTTTTATTCAAGACCGAAAATTATCATATTCCTCGTCACTGTATTGACGGATTAGGTGGCGTAGATGTCAACGATCTAGCATAGAAAAACATAGGGTTCGATTTCGGTTGAGGAGCGGTTGCGTACGTGTTTGAGGGGCCGATAATAAGGGTGGTATTATTGAGCTAAAAATATTAAAAAAGACGTTAGTACTGATAATGTCATTATAGTTTCAACGTAACATTATATTCATACCATTTATATCCTAAAATCGTTTTCTATTAAGATTATATAATTTGTGAGCATTAACAATATGCAAATCTATCGTGATTCTTGATGATTTTTTCTCTCATGTTACTACAGTATTTTTTTATATCTCAGAATGTTTCTCATAGGATGATTTCAACATGTGTAGTTTAAATTCAGAATTTAATAATTTTTTTGTTTTATTTATTTTAGTCTAGTGATGCTTCATTTTATACCTTTCAGATATATACATTTTGTTGTAAATTTCCATATATAATTCAATATTTTCGCCCTTTTTCTACCAATTTCTTAGTGAGTTATATTCGTCTCTCAGATGCAAACGTTTCGATGTAAATGTCCATATGCAACTCCATATTTTTGTCTTCTATCCTCCAATTCATTCTCATTCATCTGGATTTAACGTTAATACAATAGCTGATTAATGAGTGCCCGCATTAAGAAAGGAATTGCAATTTTTCCCCAATTTATTTCATTTTTCAGTTCTTTTTTGTAAAATTCTGCGTATCCCATTAACCACGGAGAATATATCGATGACCTACATTCATCATGAACAAGCGACCGTTTAACGATCGATTGTATCGGCTTTCTTGTAGTTGATGAATATCCCATTTCGCTCGACGTCCGTAGGTTTCTTTGCGGCAATCTTAAAGAGCGCTCTTAAATCTAAAGGATTCCAAGCATAGAGGAAGGAGACAAGCCGGAGGTTAGAACGTAAAAATCCGGAAGAAAATGCAGTATTCATGAGCTATGCTGTTCATGTTTTATGAACGGATTTATAATTTGATTTCAAATAAGTATACCTAAAAATTCGACCGCGTTTCAGTTTTATGACCCCTGGATGATCGCTCCAAGTATTATCTCAACGAATAGTTCTGAAGAATCCCTCAAACACTACGACGATGATAGGATATTTATAGCCTTCTAAAAATTCAGAAGATTATAAGGATTTGATAGTATGAATATTAAACTAAGAATTAAAAGATGGTTTGAAAACTTTATGTTTAACTTGACATATTTTCGTTCATGCTTCCAATAAAAATATTTCACAAAAACATTACACTTTTGTCAACGCTATTTCTCAAAGTTACTTCTTCAACATTATCTTTACTTTTGGAAATATCTACGCGAGTTGATTGAATTCTCAGGCTGCAGAATGATATGTCGATGGTATCAAAAACTATGCATAAATATATGAAGTCTTTCAGTTTCATCGGGGACTAGGTTGAAACGTAGCTTAATATTTATGCTATCACATTTTAATAATACACTTTTTTCTGTTAATTTAATTTGTTTTAATCCTTAACCTAATTTACTTTCCGGATAGCCCTCGTAGCTGACAATTTAAACAATTAAAAGTCTCAAGAAAAATCTAGTGGAATTTGGTTCTAAAAATGCACAAAGAAATTAAAATATACAATATTAATTCTGTGTACAGTATATTTCAATTCCTTGGTGGATCGATAATTTACAGTCAATAGAATGACGATGTCAAATCGTTTAATATCGTCATTCAAAATACTAAATACTCTCATAGTATTATTATATCTAATAGTCATATTAAATATTCTCGAAATTGAGAAAAAATTAGGAACCTAAGACGACAGACTGATTCAGGAAGTGATACAAGCCATAAAAAACTGATGCTTAGGATAAAAACCGGCAGTATATTTCAGTCACGTTAATAAAGGGACGCTTGGACAATCTTGTGCATCCCCTACTGGGAGGGTTATACCCTCATTCACGTGAACGCCTTAACAAATGCACTTCATCCTTTGACCTTCACGCCCTCGTGGTCGGCAGCTTTCGATATTCTTTCTGTGGGCTTTGTTTTCACGTGCTTTGAATGTCCAAAAGTCTGTTATCATGAGACATGCGGTCCTCTAGAATGTCGCAACGCTACGATACGTAGTAGACACTCACTGCATTAGAATGAGAGGCAGAGATAGCAAGGGCGGAAGTTTTGAGGTGGGTTAGGTTGTCATAGCTACGCCATCTGTTGCCCTAAAAGGTCATTTTCAACGTGTTACGATTGTGTGTTCTTATGAAAATTTAAGACACGCGTCTGTTGCGTTAAATAAATCCTCCTTCATTTGCAGAGAAATGGATGCGCGTTTTCACACAATTGTCACAAGTTAGTACGTATTAAGTTTGCGAATGTTATTAACTTATGAGACAAAAGAAATTTACAATTTTGAATAGATCTCTCTATTCCTTATTACTCCAGAATAAACTTTCTGAAAATCCAAAAGTTAAAACTAATCATTACATTATTATCAATCATAATTATAAAATTTATAATGACTAGCTCAGCCGCAATTATTACAAAATATTATAAATAAACAAAAGCAAGACACTGCTGGCAGAACGAATTGAACCAGGGAAGCTGTTCTAAAGATTTAATATTACACTGGTAGGTCGTATAAAAGCCACTTCATCAGTGTAATATAAAAACTTCAGATTAATATTCTTCGTTCATCGTAGAAGGACTCATCGACTTAGACTAAAGAAATGCCAAGTGATGCATGCACCTCCTGCCACTCACCGAAAGGCAGCTTACAAGGTTAATTTGCAGGTACATAAACGGAAACTTAACGTAAAATTGAATTTTAAAGGACCAACTATTGCAAGATATTTGCACATATGCAATCACAAGGATACTTCGGTTATATATGGCAAACATTTCCTGTGTAAATTGATTTCGGCTCTATCTGTCGAGAATTTTATGGAGTTTCTGATCACCTGGGGTAAGTTTAGTGAATCCTTTTTGCAGCGTGAGTTACATTACACCTTTGGCAGCTATCCAATTTTTGTTTCGTTCATTTTTCGATTAACATCAATATTTTTGGTGGAAAACCATTTTTAAAGTAATATAACAACCCCAATTTGTGCTGACGTTGCGACCGCACAGTCAAGGAAAGGGACAAAGATGAAGGACGTAAAATACATCTGCGATGTATTTTACGTCTGTAAAAAACCTAGGGGATAAACAGAAGTGTTTAAGACGTACGTGAGTGAGATTCAAACCCACATCTTCGACTTACTGTGAGAACGCTGTTACTAACTAAGCTATTATGCGGAGCAATCTTTTGGGATTTTCCGATTTTTTACGCTAGCTTTTTCTCCGTTCTGACTGAATTGGGCTTTTGCTCGGAAGACGGAGGACTGCGTTCGAGAATGACTCGTTCTTTTCCGTTTGCTACTTCAGCTTTTCTGGTGGAAGAGTCTTTGTGGGAAGTTAAACCTGAATTCCTTCCCATGTCGTTTACAAATAGATATGCTTGAGTAAAATTAAAAATGTATCAGTAAGTGTTAAAGTTAAGTAAGTGTCTATTTGTACATAATAGTAGAGAGATCTTATGAGAGCTCTTAGAACCTCGTACGAAGATTTCCAATAATGTAGAATGCTAAACGAATCGAAAATTGTGGGGTTCCCTGAGGGCCATGTGGGTAACGCGTTCGGCATCGGTGAAAGTGGTCCCGGGTTCGGTTCACAGTGGGAGTCCCTGTGAGGAACGAGCTAAGTTGTCAAAGCGCTTTTACAATACTAATATCACTAGTTGAAAATCGAACTACTAGTGATGCGTTTGTTTTCCTTATGTTTCAGTATCCTGCAAAACGCAACCCGCTTACACTTAACTTTACCGCTGGTTGCACATGCTTTAGGATATGGTTATCCAACCTTATCGCCTGAACTACAAAAGAAGAAATTCAGTCCATCACACGGGCTGATGAGAATCTCCCAAATCACACTACCATTCTCTTATAAGTAATTCCTATTTTCGTAAAGCAATCACTATGCAGATTATTTACGCCAAAAAGCACACGAACTTAAGTATATGTTTATTCATATTATTAAATTATGCACTAGAACATAGTAACTATTTTATACGTAACATTTTACATAATATGGGTAATTTACGGAAGGATCTTATAGGATATTCATTGGCATATACTTATTTTAAAACAAATTTCTGAGATAGTAACATATTAACTAAATTAAAAAAAAAAATGACGTACCGGTTGAAGACGGTCAACGGACATTCTGCATTCTGGCTCGCGGACCATATGTTAGACAATCATTTTTTAGATTGTATCAGAAACTTGGTGTAAATCAGTATAAACGAGAGGTTGAAAACCTACTGCATTTTGGACGTTTATTGCTGCCCTTTTCACGAAGAAGTAAACTTAATTAAATACCTTTAAGTCTTGCTTATTAGGTCAAGTGAAATTTACGCAAACCGTTTTACTTTGGATTAGTCAAATTCGTTTACGAGTGTTCGATGTGACGTTGTAGTCCGTAAATATATGAAAAAGTCACTCAGGAGAGACCCAAAGAATTCTTACGCGACCTTTTGGTTTAGAAAAGGTTCCTCGCCTCTCGTTCATTCCTACGGGAGCGTATCGGTGTTTACACACAGAGCAAAGATTCCATCCATTTGCATTCGATTGTAAAGTAAGCGAGCGCAACGTTCTCTATAAAATTTAACGAAGGGTGGAAGATTCTCGAGGAGAAGACTATCCTCTTGAGAATTTCGCGGAGAGGATTATGTTTTTCTGCCTTATGACCGCAAGAACTCGGGAAAATAAATTGCGTATTTTTGGATAAGGATTCCTCGCTCGAGATGCGGAGTAATGGAAGTCAGGGGCCGCGTCGTGTATCTAAGCAGAAAGTTTATAACCTATTTAAGTTTATAAATGCGGTATTTTCATGAGGGAGACGTTAAGCGGGAAGGGGTTTGGAGATAGGCGTCTCATTTCCATGGCAACGGGAGATAAGAATTTTACGAGAGCAAATAGGGGAGAGAAATCCCTCCTTGAGGACCCTCAACAAAGGAATCCTTTTTTCCTCCCTCGGATATGAAAATTTCATTTAAATGCTTTTTCCCATTCCCAGCCCTTCCTTTTTTCCGATCCAATACTTCTCCGGCGGCGATGTCACTTTTATTAGAAATCGATTCCAGTACACGAGAATGCTTTCTCTGGCGCGAGAAGTACCTGTGTTCCTATTTTTCGGAGAGGGCAATGTTTGTGCCCGAGCCGTTTGTCCGCGTAATTGCCGATTTCGCCGTAGAAGAAGACTCGTTCGACGGCTTACTTTTGGGCTCGTATCATTTTTGCGAACAGATTCTATCGCTATGCTCCGAAAGTTTTCTCTGAGCGGTTAAAGATTGTTTTACTGGAATTTAGAGGGGATACGAAGCAGCTGAAACCGTTATTCTTTAAAAGAGAATTGTCGAAATGTAAGGAGCCAAAAGCAATAGCGCGCCAACCCCAAGGTGCTGGGTTTGAATCCTGACTAATCGAATATTTTTGGTTAGAGAATGGTTGTGTTTGTTTTTAAATGGTAATAAATATTGAAATGAATGTAATTGGGATTTTTATTCCTGTTCTCATTCGAGAAGTTATAATTATTAATAAATCTGACGTGCCCCAGCTCGAATGCATGGGAGGAGGCCATACGAAAGAAGAAAACACCCGGTAATATACAGAGAATATATGTATTTTATAAATTCGATTGTAATCGTCTACGAATAAACATTTTCAGGCAAAGAACATAGTGCACCGAAGAACTAGCTTGAAGATGTCTATTAGTAGACGAAAATAGTGACCTTTATAAAATACTAGCTGTACCTGTTCACACGTTGTTTTGTTTGAACAAAAAGGCAGTTTAAATAAATTCTTCTCAAATGGGATTTATTTATGTATCGTACTTATATTTTTCACGTAGAAAATCCATTCACAATTTGAATGGAAGGCAGCTGTTCGCGTTGCAAGGCTATTATAATGAAATCATTTATACTATCTACATTACTTTCATTCGGTATATAAGAAAATATATTATCAAAGTACCTTTTCAGTTCGGAGTAAGATATGCTAAATTATGTGCTACTCTACACTTCGCATCTCGAAAATCTCAAAGAGAACACATATTCAACTGAAGAAGACCTAAAAATGAAATTCAGTCTCGTCAAAGACATAAAATAAATTGAAATGTTGAAAATAGATGACATTCGTAATCAAAGTCGGTAACGTCATCAACTCACCAATTTGTGCAGTACATACAATCTCTTGAATCTATCAAAATATAATTTTCATTAAATATCAAAAACCGTTTACTCCACGATAATATACGTAAATATTTACGTTGCTATAAACAAACATCATTTGAATACTGGAATAAATTCTCAATGTGTTCTCATGAGAAAATTCAACAATCGCATTCGTCGTAACTGAGAAATAGTTTGTTTATAGCCTCAAAATTCATCAAAATTATCATCTAATTATTCAAAGTCTCGTAATTTCTGATCGTAAACTATATTTCATGACCAAAATAAGAAACTTTATTCAATTACCCTTCTTTTGGGTCTACTTTTAAATCCATACGTTGGTTATTTCTAATTTAATTTTGCAAAAGAAAGGAAGCATGCAAGTGATAAAATCGAAGTTTACATGTATTTCTTATGGGAACAGTTTTTCCCTTCTGGAGTCGAACTGAGTACTCCGATTTAAAAAAAAAAATTCAAAAACCTTCCCGGGGATATACCTAATAATTTCCCAAATTTTCACGACGATTGGATGTATGGTTTTTGAATCTATCGAGTACAGACAGACACACATTCATTTATACATATATAGATATACTATGTGGAAATTACCAAAAGTTAACGTTGGTATTAGTAGTAGTCATGAGTAATACTTGAATTATCATAATGTTTATCGAAGAAATTGAAATATTAGAAAAGGGATGGGAAACATAGCCTCACTTGACGGGTATATCGCCTTATTTCACATACCTTAGATTCCTTCAGAATAAAAACAAAAATAGTTGCTCCCTAAATTTAAGTAGAATATTTTCTATGTCTTTATCACTTGACGTGATAAAATAAATTAAGAAACTAAAGTATTTAAAATCGTGTATTTGTTTCGGGAAGAGTTGAAAAGTCTTCATTGCACGCTCGAAAAGGGCTCCCATCTCTGGAATAGGGTCATTTCACGCCGAACGGAGCAAGAAACAGCTTGAAATTAACGTTCCTTCTTATGGTTCTTTCGTTACATCCAAGACAGTAAGAGGAACAATTACGCGCATTCCGAGACAAAGTGTTTGCAAAATGGCGTCCCAAAATGTTCGTAAATTAAAGAAGAATTTGACCTAATCATTCAAACATCAGTGTTTAAATATGCTAAACATACGACTAATTGCACATAATGATTTGTATGCCTTAAATAGTGATATATCTACATTTGGAACAGAAATTGGATCTATTTCTAATAGTCAGTATCTATTTGGGCAGCTAATTTTTCGAATTGTATATGAACTACAACACCCAATCTCAGCGGAATCATAATTAATAACTTCATAATGAGTATTAAGAGTTTCTCAAATGTTCAATGCCTAAACTAGGATCTATAACGGAAAATCAATTTTTTTAAAACTATTATATGAAGCACATTGCGAGGAAAGCAGTGATTCAGTTATCTAATTGTAAAGTGTTGCCCTATAATAGTTTTATATACTATCCCTATAATGACCTCTAGATAAATCGTGATCGTTGAAAATGATGTTTGTTTGCTACTCTCTGCCCACATCTGGAGAAGTCCTCCTGAGTTCAACAGAACTCATCAGGAATGGCTTCACCAAGAAAATAGCAGTAATGGACAACACAGTTAACCATTCCCTGATCAGGGATATCTGATCAGCCGGAATTCGAACCCGGGAACTTTTAGTTAGAGTGATAGCGCAGCTAAAACGCCAACCACTCGTCCACCAAGGCCGGTATTTGATATCTGATATCAATCGTATTAACTATTGCTATATGTACACGAAACGTTAAACATAGTGATAGTGCAGAGAGCGTGATAACTTAATTTATTAAGGAATCTCCTCGTTGATATTAGTCTTCCAAGGTCTCTTTTCCAACTCCTTAAAGAAAAAGAAGAATTAATGTTCTTAACTTCGATGAGAATGAAGACTAGCTTTATTGGATTGCGCTAAAAAATAAATGTAGTATTTCATATGAGATTCAGTAGAGCGTAAGCTACTCTACTAGAGCGTACAGTGTAAGAATACGTTATAATGACCTTCAAATTCTACGCATATTCTCAGGTTGTTCAAAACACTCCATACAGACATTTTTAGTTACCAAAATCCTCTTTTCTTGTTTAGTGCATTGACTGCTAGGAGCATTAATTGCAAAATCTATTCATTAACACTGCACGATACTACTGCTTTGATTAATTTTAGTTTGAATCTCTTCCATAAGCGGGAAAGTTTTATTGCGGGAACTTTGTGAACGCCCCAGCAACAGGAAAGGCTTCAGGATCTTAGTAGCTTAGCTCCTCATGTTATGGGGGAACTATTCTTTTGGTGGCGTAATTCAACTCGAAATTTACGTATTAAAGTTATTTTTAATGTTCAAAATCTCATTCCTTCGTGGTATGGTAGAAATAAAATCATTTCAGAGACTTATGCGAGGCCTGGGTGAAACATGGTCTGTGTAGTGTCTGTCTGAATCGACCCGACATGGCAACAATGAGTACAACTTTTCTGCGCATGCGCGATTTTTCCTCAACTCTTATCGCAGACTAGAAAGAGAGCGAAACACGTTCTCATCTCACTCTCATTTCGGTGACCGAACGTTTGGAACAACAGAACTGCATCACGTCGTGTTAAACAAGGGAAACACAAGCAGAGACCTTCCTATACATTCACCGGGCAGATGACGCATGTTCAAATGCGGTGAAACCGAAAATGGTTGTGGAAAGTGGCCACTGGAAAGAAAACCTTTCGTTAGGCGAAGGCTGGATAATTTTGGATCATTCCTCGTTTGTTAATTAAAGAAGAAAGTGTTTTTCTTCATATCTATGTTAAATTTACTGTTTCCTCAAAAGAAAGGAATAATTCTCAATGAAAAGTAACAATGAAAAATTATAATATACGAATTTTAACATTTATTTGTAGTACGATTTTCATTCCTTCTTTTCCTTGTCATAAATTTTCTTGTCATTCTTTTATTCCCACTCGGTAAAGCTTTCCACAATCAATTTTATTCATAATCATAAAATTTTCAAAATTTTCAGATAATTTAATTTCATTACATAGAATAAGATGGGTCTCTGTTTAGTTGCCTAATATTTCCTTGTTCTGACCTTATGCGGTGTTATAATTGTTCGTAATAATTTACCAAATAATATTTTATTAAAATCTACTATACATGTACTCTTTATTTTTGAGAAATTCAACTTTTATTTACCTGCCCGCCAATACAAGACGTGGTCCATAAAAAAGAAGAATCCCAAGAAGAATCTTATTTGTGAATTGTGGTGTAATTCTTGGTCGGAAGTCGTAAAAACTTTGATGGCGTAACCCCAATTCGTTGGTGCAATTTCTCTGCTTTGAAAAAGTCTCTCCATGGCAACTACCGACAGACCACTGCAACAATTTTTATTTACAAATTTCTAAATGGAAGAATAAGAATAATATATAGTTTTGTTTTTTTTTTAATTTAAACTAACTCTTATTTCTCAAAATAAACTAAGATCCTGAAATGCCGTTCTCTTCCCAGCAACGTCTCAAAATATCGGGATTTTTTATATCCGCGACCTTGGTAGACCTCCGGAAATAATCTTGGGATGGACAACTGCTGCAATCAGGGCTTTAAGAGATGACGCGTCGCCCAAATGAGAAAACGTGAGAATGGCGGGCAAAAGCGGAATTGGAATCATTGAGAAGGAACGGGAAATGGGAGAGACGCCCATTCGTGAGAAAACCGCCCTTCTAAGATGATTCTAGGAGGCCATACTTTCTTCGGAGAGAATTGAGACTTGAAACAGCGTCCTCGTTTGAGTTCAGGCTCAATAATGGCTGTCTCTTTATCTGAGCTATCCGATCAATCTTAATTTGACGCCTTTAATGGAATACTGAATTAGGTGAGTAGTTAAATTTGAGTTAACAAGGTTAATTACTTATAAAATATCGCAAGGCACATGATTAAGGTCACTACGAGAGATTTATGGAGGGCATTTTTATGGGAATGATCTATAATATAAAATAGAGTGTGGGTGTGTGTGTGTGTGGGTGTGTGTGTATGTTCGCTAAAAACTCGAGAACCGAGAGTCGTAAAACTTTGAAATTTTCTACATTATTAAATGTCGACCCCGCGCAGAGTATAGGTTACTTTTTATTTCCCTAAGGTCCACGGTTCGAACCCAGACGGGTCAAAACGTTTCCATAAGAAATACACGTAAAGTTCATTTTTTTGTTGTAAGGTTCATTTCTTTTGCAAAACTAAATTAGAAAGAACAGTTGTAGGAAGTCGAATTTAGCATCAAAAAAAGGAAAATAGAATAAAAATTCTTACTTTGGTCGAGAAATATCGTTTGCGATTCGAAATTGCGAGAATTTTGATAAAATATACGAAAATGTTATCTAGATTTCCATGTAGTAAACAACCAAGACGATCTATATACTTTAAAATACTATGTCTGTCAAATTTCATTTACTTATAGTGGACAGTTTGAAGTAGTTGGTAATTAGTTTTTGGTTTATCGTTTGGAGCTTTTGTATTAGTATTTGTATTTAACAGTACTTCTTTCTCCTGTTGAGATTCAACGGGTATATGATATATAATTTATTTCCTTTCATTTCTTGAGAATCAACGGGTACTTCTGCTAGTAATTAAATCAAACGTAAAATATATTTAAATGAAATATGGATATGAAGATTGGACTAGGATACATCCATGACTGTGATATTTTTACGTAGAAAAATGTTCGGACTGCTGGAAAAAAAACATGAATAGAGTTGGATCAGAAAAACGTTGGGATAGTAAACAACAATTTATTTTGCATGTGAGTGGAACCGTAGTATAAATGGAAGCTTACATGGCAGCACGTAAAAACTAAACTATGTTGAAAGAAAATGAAGAAAGACAGGAGAATTGTTCGTAAATATCATTGAGATAAAGTAATGAATTTCAGACGAGTGCCATAAAAGAATAACTTTAGAATTAAGCAGCTTGTAGAATAGACACATCAGAAGTTGATGACTAATGTTCATTCATATTTCTGCATTGACATTGGAAGCAAGTTTTTGAGCATATCATGTAAATTTCCGTGTTGTTTTGATATTTCGGTCGGTTTCGGATCAACTCTGGGTAGAACAACTTGTCGTAAGGACTCGTCCTATAAAAAATTTTAAATTCTGGTCAAAGATCGTCTTGTCAGTATGTTATGCACATACATACAACCCACCTTATGGTTGGGTTGGGTTATCGTTTACATATAACTAAATAGATCATAAAAAATACTCGATTCTAGATTAGTATTACGCAGAGTAATCATTCCACTGAGCTGTCGTACGCCGAATTGTCCTACGCCGAGTTGTCACCGAGCCATTTCGGTCTTTCCTTTAGTGAGAAGCCTTTAATTTTCGAAATTGCATCTTTTTTCGAGTTGATCGATCTTTCAGATAAAGGTCAGGAGGATTATTGGTATAATGGGTATTAACAAATGGTTCCACAGTGTATTTAAATACGTAAAGTTTCGCAATCAAGGAAAACTTGGAATTTATAATGTGATTTTATCAACCAAAATTTCTTGCGTCGCTGGTTTCATTACCGCTATTAAAATTCTGGTATCTTTTTATGCACTCGGCTCGTTGAATCAAATCGATAAGAACACACATTTAGTGAAGACCTCGCACGTTATTTTGAAGTCTATTTAGTAACCTCACTGAACGGCTTACGTAGGCCGTCCCGAAAGTTCTTAGAAGACGCTCATTGTCGTTCACAAAAACTTTTTGCTGTCGTGAGCTTGAGCTTCTTGAGCCTTTTTACGATCAAATTCTCGTAACAATGCTCTTCACGACGGTATCGCATGGTTTTATTGTAGTTTGAGTTCACCACAAACACCGTAAAGTTAAAACTTTTTGACCGCCCCCTATAAACTATACAATTGCGAATAGTTATTTACCGCCCACCAAAAACTGTGCAATTGCGTATTTCCCGAATGTTGTATTACCTATAACGTAAATCTATGTTGTTTAAGATACCAAAATTGGGCAAAGAACAATATTACGTAATCGACTCATGTTCGAAAGTATAATTTCGATAGAAAATGAATAAAAGGTGGAATTCAATTACCTAAAACGAACTAAATTGCCCTTGCGTCGCTTGGATACCTAATTTTCAAAGACACACTAATGATACGAATATCAATCTTCGCTTAGGATTTACGTGTCTCATCAGAAATGCTGATTCCATAGAAACGCAAAGGAACTAAGTGGAAAATAAAAGTTCTTTTTCCGATGGATTTGTTCCTTTGATACGCTTTATTAATCATTCCCCCAACCCCCCTGTTCCGTTCATTTGTCTTCCATCTGTGAATGTGAAAGTAGCCACAGAATGGAATGACTATACGTTGCGTGGTTCATTAATTTGCCAAGCGCCGAGCCGTAACCGTTCGAACTGTTTTGCTTGAAATGTTTCAATCGACTGACTCCCCGTTGGTTAACATTACACAAGATGGAGGCTGTTTTACCATAGCTCACTCCGTCTCTTTCGACTAGACTGGCATTGACTGGCAGATCCATTATATCGACACCGCAAAACAACCAAAAACGAATTATTCTTGGGCTACTTTAATACTTCGAAGATTCGAAACAAATCGAAAGCAATATTAATGGTGTTTTATGGAGAGGGTGTAATTAAAACTCGATTTAACCTTGTAACGAGCAATTTGAACAAGAGAACGTATTTATCTAAGTAGTAGTAATAAATGGATGGAACAAGAACTGGAAAGGCGGATTAAGAATCAAGCGGTCAAAACATTTTATTTATTTATTTATTCAATATTTCGCATATATCAGAGTTGCCAATTTAAAGTGGCAATATAACAAATGAGAACATAAATTGAATGAGAACAACAATAAAATACAAAATATAGTCATCCGAAAGAATTGGATAAGCTTGGGGTTCACTTGGTTAGAGTCAATTCAATAGGAATAAATGACCCGTTGGGAATGGGAAAGGGACAACAAAGGGAACGGAATTAGCAAAGAAGGAAGGCGAAAGAAAAGAGAACGTTTAACAAGTGAAAGTCTGGGAGTGGAATAGTGAAGCAAAGAGGTCAAACGAGCATATCTGTTATTAACGAGAAAGAAAGGGGAGAAATTTGGAGCGGGCTGTCAGAAAGGGAGAACAGAATACAAAAAGGTTAGATCATATTCAGTTGGCTGGGTTGTAAAATGATCCAAAGAAAGAGAGGATAGAATAGTACAATTTGAAAACGGGGAAGAAAAGAAAACCTAACTCTCTAAAAGTAGCAGCCGTATAATAACACATAGATCTTTAATTTCATCATTGAAAACTGGTGAAACGGCAAACTTGCAATTTTTATAACATTTATACTAATAAATAGTTTGTTTTTATTGATGGGCGTATTTGAGTCAAACATGACCATTTTTACAATAGACCTCATTTTTCTTAAACACACACACTCACAAAACTCTTTCCTAAGCAGAATTCGAACCCGAGATCTCAGAATTGAAAGCCTAGCGAGCTAACCACTACGCCATCAAGACCGGTAAAAACCTTTAGATATTAAGTGTAGATATACTTCTCAATATATTTTTTAGATTCTTTGATGCAGAGTGACTTTACATAAATGCAAGACTTGAACCCTGAAGAAATAACATAGAGGAGAAGTGAAACTCGTTTAAAATGTGTTGTCACAGGTGTGTTCTAGAAATCAAATGGTGCGAGAGTGTCTGATGAGTAAGAATTTATGAATGGAAAGAAGCATATGGAAATGGATCATAAACTAAAGAGCCCAGCTTATGACACTCTCATTGAGTCATTAAGTACGCATAAAGACAATACTAGAGGGGCGTGTTGATGTGTGGACGGGGAATAAATCGAGCGAAAGACCGTGAAAGCGATTCGAAATGGAGCAAATGATGAAATATGTAGGAATTATGAGGAGATGAGAAAGAGGGCGTGGAACTGTAAAGAATGAAAGCATGTTTCAACCAGACAAATGAAAACGAATTTTAGGATTGACCAACGGAGAGAGAAAAAGAGCATTTAAGGCCATAAATTAAAGAAAAACTTTGAGGGAAACTGTTCATAAACTCATCTCATTCGGTGATACATGTTAACCTCTTGCACTGAAATAACGAGTCTACCTCTTCGTGGACTTACTACGCCAAGTCGCACTATTTCGAGTTAAATTCGTCACCAGATTATATTTATTTACTCTATGTTAATTACAAACAAAAAATATCATATTATTACTAATTATTCCTTAGAAAAATTAAATAGTGGAATGGGTCAGGATATTTAGAAAATAAATCGTAGCGTAAGGGGTTAATATCTGACTTTTCATATTTTATTTCGTGCATGTGAGGCATTTATGGGTCTTTTCAGATAGACCGACAGACAGACAATATTTGTCAAGGAAGTAGAGATTCGCAAATTCCCCTCTTTTGGGCGCTTTTAGCGGCGGCCTATTGTCAAAGTCGGGCGAGGTCAAAGTGAGCAAATCTCTCGGCATTTAGGGTGTCGGCAAAGACCCGCTCTCCCTTTACTTCCCGCTCTTGATAAAACGCTTTGAAATGTTGACTTTTTCCGGTAGATGGCGCCTCAATCCGCCTCGTTGGCGCTGTGGTCGCCCCCACACGCTATATCGATCCACGTCGTCTTTTATTTTCATTGCGAAAAAAGAAAGTGAAACTGGACCGAAACTTCGTGTTGATCTTCGCATTTGTGCGACTATCGCGCGAGAACTTTTGGACCGTCTCTGGGATTTGCGTCGGCGGATTCGCGGGTCGATTCGTCCGAGGGCGCACGCGGATAACACTAGGAGGCGTATTTTCTAGGAGAAGTAGCTTCAGCGCCAAGTTACGCTATGTTCTTAGATAATAGATAAATGCAGTTCCTGGATCGAGCATTGCTTATAGATAAGGTATTTGGGGAATGTTACTTGCAAATGTTGCATAAAATTAACACCTCAAGCCCCGATGAGGTTTATTCACAGCCGCCGTTTCGTTACCGCCAATTCCGATCTCGAAAATTAAAACTGACAACTAAAGTTATATTCAAGATTCCAGCCTGAAACCTACTATAAATAAAAATTTCTTACATTTATCTCAATTTTATTTGCAACAATTTCATTGTAACGTGAGAAATAAAAAGAATTTAGGCGACGCATAAGTCGGTCTGCAAAAAATATTCCCTTAAGGTTACGCCCCACTTAAGAGATTTTTTGGTTTCTCAAAACTAAGGAGTGGCGCCCGGTGAATTGATCCGGGGGGAATTTGTACGCGGGGAATTCGTTCGCGGGGAATTCGTTCGCGGGTAATTGATCTCCCGACAGATTGGTACGCGGGGAATTGATCCCCCGCGCTGATGTTGTACTACCAACCCAACCCAACCCCCCGGTTAACTTATTTATAACATTAAGCAATAACCAGGGCGTGTAGATTGACATAAGACTGAATAACATCAGCGCGGGGGATCAATTCCCCTCAGACGAATTCCCCCCGGACCAATTCACCGGCCACGCTAAGGAGCATGTGCATTTTTTGTATATAAATGATACAAAGAGCAACTGAGGGAAAAAATGGAATATTATATTGGATTGATAGGAATTATTTGCAGTTTAGCAAAACATGGTATAAACGTTCTTAAACTTTAATTTGATATAATATACATATTAAAAACTACAAAGCACGCTTACATACAAAGAACAACACTTCCTTAGTGAGAATATATGTGTATCATGCAATTTTATACAATATAAATCTTCCATAAGACGATGAAGAGAAGAGTAATGCCGGACGTAATAGTTCACTTGAGGGTATTTTTGGGTTAAACAGTTGACTATTCAGAAATAATTCTTTCTTTTTCACAAAATTAATCTTGCAAAGTAAGCTCGTACGCTTGAGTGGGGTATCGCTGTGTTTTCAATTCTTCTAAGTTCTTTTTCATGCGTCATCCCACAAAGGGGCGAAGAAAAATATAGTCACACCCAGATTTCAATCTTTATACTTTCGCTGAAGGAATATATTTACGACCGACAGTTCATGGGATCATATTGGGAAGATCTAATATCCGCTTTAATATTGAATGCGACCGAGATATGGAATCTGTTTATTATATTCCTTACTAAGAAGGATGAGAGAATAATTGAGGAGACACTTTCTATGTATATGTAAAAGCACACCCACACAGTAAAAACCTCAATCTATCGTATTTTGAAGGGTATGACAGAGGGAAATGATGGATGTGAGAAACAAAATTGATGCAGAAAGGGAGGGCTCAGCCCATGTTTGTAAAACGCAAACTTTGGAAAACTTTTTATAAGCACAAAATTAAAGCAACCGTAAATATCTACGAAAATAATCTGTGGATTATCCATATATTTACAAGGAAAGTGATAATGGCCAAACAAATTTTTTTAGCTTAATTTTTACGAAATTCTTCTATTCTCAGCAGTTACCTAAACTTACTTTAGTGCCTAAGGCAATCCGAAGAAAAGGATTAAGTACAAAAAAATAAAACTTCTGATATGGCCAACTCATGACTTTCTCCATATTTATTCAAAACAGAAATCTACGCCTGTAATATATAAATAACTCCAAAACAATGAGAGTTACAGAAAAAATGTTTCAGACAAAAGTTGTAGTAAATACATTATCTATAAATTTTGTAAATAATTGTATATACCTACATTGCATTCTGACAGAGATATTTAAGAAAAAAAATTGTTCCGAATAAACCGCAACTTCCGGTTAAGTGGTATTCATCTAAAACTAATCAACTCTTGGCATTGTTAGGAAAATACTAAATATGAATTTTGGAAATGATCGGATAATAACTTTTTAAGATAGAGCGCCCACAAACTATTTTACCACAGACAGACACACACACACACAGACACACAGGCAGACATGTTCGGGAAAATAGCGTAAACGAACTCTATGGGCCCCAAAACATCTATTTCCGTTGAAATCTGGAGGTCGAATTTTTTTGCGAATACAATACTTTCTTTATACTACGTATAGGGAGAGAGTAATAATTCTACCCAAATCATCAATTAAAGGTTTAAAATCTCCAATGGCCGTCTTTGTCGGCATCCCTCGTCTTATTCACCGGTATTCGGAGAAAAGAAGAAAGGATCACCGCACTTTCAGTAAAAGTCCTTTTGGTTTCTTAAAAATGAGGTTTTCCTTGCTTGTTTTCTCTAGAAACAGATGAATGAGTCGAGGAACTCCAACAAAGACGGTTATTTGAGATTTAAAACCTCTAATTAAACAACTACCGTGTTTTAAATTTTCTCCCTTTGCTAAATCATCAGGATGATTTCTATGTAAAATATCCGAAATGTGTTATTGCGAAGACCCTCGCTGCACTTAAGAAAATTGTAAGATAATTTTCTAAACGATGAAGCAAGAAAATGTATGGTTGGACACTGAAATATTAACGATAGGTTAAACGGTCGTGGTTGCGGATTGTTTAGCGGCCTAGCGCGTTAACGCTCCAACCTTACGGTCCCAGGTTCGAATCCCGGCTAATCGGATTTTTCGTTTTAGGAAATGGTTATTTGTGTGTTTGTCCGTTGTTATTGTTTGAAGCTCACCACTGTATTGGTCCAGCGAATGGAGGTTTGAGGGGGCATTTGGAAATAAATAAAAAAAAATAAATGTGAAAAAAAAACATCTGGGTTAGATATTAATGCATTATTATATAAATTCGTGCATTTATAAATTGCTGACGTGGATAATTATTTCAAGTGGTAGATTCGGGTAAATCTGGGAACAATAAATCAGATTATCGGATAATCGTTTTGTCACGGACGTATATCAAGGGGTAGGCATGGAACACGTATGAGAATGAATTTTAAAACAAAATAAAAGTAACGTATTCTATTGTAGTACAATGACTGCTACGACTTCGAGGATTTTCTGTGGATATTTACATAGAATACACTCACAGAAAAAAGCTTGTCTGTAGTGTATTCCGAAGAAATGCACTTATTCTGAAGTCTAACATGATTATGGTCTTGAAGAGGAAAGTTTCCAAGTAACATGATTTACCAGTCTTGACTCACGGAAATAAAAATTGAATATTAAGCCCCCAATATTACAACTACTCCAGAAAACACATATCAAAATGGGAAACTTTATTCTTGCAATCACAGTAAGCGAAAGAAAATGCAACTCCTATTCAAGGATGATGACAAGAGTATATGAAACTATATAAGACGACTAAAATTGATGAAATATTTGAGGAGGAGAAACGGAAAACGTTTGACATGAGCAGCTCTCAACCAGACACCAAGAGAAGAAGAAATGGAAGGATGGAACGGACTCCATCGCGTCTCTTGGGGTATCCTAGCAACGATCTCTATACAGAAAATTGGAAAATGCTTTGCGGCGTCTCCATCCGACGCTGGATTGAAAACGACAGTTGATGATACAAGTCTAAGTACACATTTACCCACGCAAATGCAGAATGATTGGAGTGGCACAGACCACTTGGCTGGTACGAGAGCTCTTCTTCTCGGAGTGTTCTATTATCCTGTCAAACGCAACTTTCCGTTACTTGCCTGTATATTTGGTTGCATATCGTGTAGGATGTATAAATAACAGCCTACAGGGGTAGCCCCCGTGGAAATCTTTTGAGATTTGAGGGGCGTATTCATGATTAGGTCCCATATGAATGCATAGGGCTAAATGTGTAACCTTTATAACGCAATTGAATGCTATATTGAATTTATTTCGCATCTTCTATACAGTTTAGCATAACAATTTGAAGTGTTTTAATTTTGAATTTTGAAAATATTTAACGATTTTATATCCTTGGCGCGGGTGTTCGTTAAAGCTGAGAATTTTATCGATGAATTCTCATTCATCTTCGTCATTATTACTCACTACCTTAATAATAAATTTTTAATAAATTAAATTAATATTCTTGACAATTACACGTTCCTTACTGGAGCAATTTCAAATTAAATTTTCCTGATGGCATCCCCTTTGAATTTACTATTCTCATGCCGATTTATAAATAATTTTTTTAATTTCATTTTGCTTATAGGTTATAAATTTACATAAATCATTTAAATATATTCTATTTTACTACAGTTTCAAACTTCTTTTGTACCGTTATTTAAGGAATGTAAGTCTTTTTTTGTGCATCAGAAGTGATATCGCTCACGAAATGAAAGGCTATTTATTTTTCGATGCTCAGAGAAGTATGTTCAACAATTTTCTTTAGATTTATTTTAAATCGCATCTAACTGGTCTCGCATCTAACTCGTATATTATATTAATATAAGAGGTATAATATTTAGGTAGAAGTAATATATATTGATATATATATATTACTTCTACCTAAATATTTGTTGAATTAGTATACATAATTTCCATGTAACCTTGCGCCGGTTCTCCATTTAGTCTCTGATACTTTTTTAACTTGCTCATTCTTTCCTAGCCCTTATCTTATATTTATTTCCTTCGATTGAGCATTAAGTTATTGATGCTCACGCCGAGTGTGGTCGGTTGTTAATGGAAATGAAAGTATCAATGGGCGAGGGCTGAATGGACCAAGTGAGTGAATCGCATTTAAAATTCACGGTCAACTCCATTTCCGTAATTTATTTGGAGCAACCTTTCAACCCGGGCGCTTTTTGAAAGGAATTTATGCCTTTATATTCTAATCATAAAACCTTCCATTCTTGCGGCGCCAATTCATCGCCGGTGCCTTTAACAGCTCGCAATTCTTATCATCCACTTCCTTATTTTCAGTCGCTTTCTTCAGGGATCTTATTTTCCCTGAAAAGTTTTCTCTCGAAAGCCATTCGCTCCACCCGCACACAACCAATTAAACGACTTTAATGGTGAAGAATAAGGTCATTATTTTGCCCTCGCCAAATCAACATTGCCTTACACAAATGATTCCTTATTTCCCGGAAACGATAGGTAAATCAGATAGAAGAGACAGTCTCCTATAGAAGGAAATGGATTTATTCGAATTCAATTAAATACAATTTCCTTTGGAAATGGGGGTTCTTAGCTAGAGATTCTATAATAGAGGTAACGTTAATTATTTTGACCGCCAATGATGCTTTAGATTCTATTTGTGATATTCGTGGTATGAGAATTAGACGATAAATAAATCCCTAAGTTCTAAATATTTGGTTACAGTTATCACAGTGAAGGCTGGTTGTGACATTTGTCAATCTCACTGCCATTACCAAGAAAAAGCATTTGAGAGGGAATGAGGTATATTGAGCAAGATGAGGAGTGATGTAGTTTACTATTGTTTCGCTTACTGATCCACAACTTTTCGATTAAAAAATTCCAAATAGGTGATGCACAGTGACTCTATGAATAAAACCATTCATGGCACTCAATAAAAAGTAGCTTGGATGAGTTACACTATATATTTGTCAATCAAACTTCAGTTTATTATTGATGTCTTTTTTACCTGTTATTGGATATTTTAACATACTGTTTATCTATTGTTTTCGCAACGTATGTTTTTTAAGTGTAGATTAGTTACCACAAACACATGTCTATTTATATATTTATTTTAATTTTGATCTTAACTATTGCTTCCAAGAAGATTGTACATATTTATTAAAAACTTGACTATATTCTGTATATAATGTTACAATGTACCTATTTTGGAGAACTACTGGGGTAGGGGAAGAGGGGGCGAAACGCGCCTCACCTACCCCAGCATATAAATAAAGCGCAAGTCCTGTCATGTCAGTGACTTCATAATATGAAAACTATGAAAGAGCCTTTGGAAAAAGCGAATGAAAGGAATGTTATTTCTCTATTAAGCTTGTTTTCAATAAATAATTAAAAATAATCTATTCATCAAGATAAGCTAAAATGAATAAGTACTTGCACCTGTGTATACATATCAAACAATTTTTTCGCTGATTCCCTTATTAATATATAGTAAGGATATTTGTGTAAGCAAGTTAAGCGCACAATAAGACTTTAACGTTAAGGCGACGAGGCTCTGTTTTTTAGAAACGAAAAACATACCTCAAATTATTGACAGAAATCAATAGCATGAGTTTAAGGTAAAGAATGAGCTTTAAAAAATCACGCTGAATTTTATTCAATTAACGTAAAAAAGGCGATTATTGAAGCTGAGATACCAATCTGCCTTTACTTCTTTACAAACCATCCCGGCGTTCCAGCTCACTTTAAGCTCTGCTATGAGCAACGTTATCCTGACTGCTCTAAATGTAGGTCCTCTTTTAGTAAAATGTAGTACGTACAACGCTTGAATGTACTTCCAAAGATGAAAGGGTAACGGAAATCGACTAATCAAAAGAGACCGTTCCGTCCTTATCATTATAACACACTCCAGTTATATTTTATTCAGTATTTTGATCTCTCGCGTGTGCGTCCTCCCCTTTGGAAATAAGGGGGAGCCGTATCAGCCTCGTTGCGGTGATGAATGGGGGTATGGCTCGGGATCCCGGCGATTTTTTGTCATTAGTGTGACGTGATAACTTAGCCATTCCGCCTGCAGAAAAGTCTGTTTTCGCGATGCGCAGAGAATGGGAATCTCGTTTAAGTAATGTGCTCTCCACGGCAGAGGGTTTACAAATGAAGAAAAGCTACCCTCGAAAAACTGAAGAAGAAATTATGGCGATACAAGGCAATTCTCGTTTGAGATTAGTTTAGTAGAAGATTAGCTCGTCGATATAAGTTCATCTCTTTTGGAAGTAGAATACGGGATAGAAATTCATTGAACGCTGTAAAAAATAATCCAAAGGAAACCAAAATCATTAGCACGTGCCGAACGATAAGTTATGTGTGTTCATATTCATCTTCGTTGTTCATCTATATCTAAGACAAACACAATTGTTATTGACTTTGAGAGAAGGTTCAAAAGAAGCAGCAACTATCTATGGAATTAATTAGATGTAAGCACGCTTACGAAATAGGTCGCGCATTAAGGTCCATGTGGAACATTATCTAGTGTCTTATAATTCAGATATGTCTTTCACGAAGTCATGCCTTCGAATATCGATTTCAACGATGGAACGACTTAAATAAGAAATTTCATCATAAGGAACTGCTGATATCCCTTTTTTATAAAATATATTCATAATGGAAGCAAGACTGGAGGAAATAATTCCCGGCTTGATCTGTCTAAAAAAGTAAAGTTTGGAAAATTATTCAATCGGGATATTGATTTTGGAATATTAATAATTATAGCGAATATCAATGACTTAATGGTTATTGGTACCTCTAATGAGAAGGTAGTATTTTAAGAAACATTTTGTTCCTTCAAAAATGTTGTTAAAGTTAGTCAACACTTCCAAAAAAATTCCAATTATAGCTAACGGAAACCAACTTCTATATAAAAACTATTAACTTACGAAAGCTTTTCCCAAATTTATAAATAACAACATCGTCGCAGTGTTATTGGTGATATAAAAGTGTTTTTTTTTTTACCTAGCTCACTAATGTATAACACCAGGATTGATGTGAGAGATTCTTAATGTAAAATGCCGAATGAAATCTTTCCACACTCTCTCAAGGGATTGGACCAGCTTTGATTATAGGCATCTGTATCTCCCTCTCGGTCGTGTATCCTGTGACTGCCTCACTCAACACCCTTTGATTTACTAAAGGGGCATCCACCTCGCGAACTGCCTTTTAATCAATTCCGTACGGCCCATTGGATTGCTATTTTCTGAAGGTTTCTTCCATGTATTTTTAATTATCCTTGATATCTAACGTGGAAACAAATATATACTGGTTGGAATATACTCGAGAAAATGAATAAATAAACTAAAAAATCAGTTTAACAAAACATTAAATCTAGTGTTGATGATTTATTGATTTCAATAAAATTTATATTGTCAAGCGTAACTTAGTGGAACTCAACATACATGTTGAAAGGAAAACTTTTTAATTTCCAAAAATAAACCTGCTGTGGAAATTACAAAGTTTTTTTATTTCAAAATGTATTTCAAACTACCAACCAGATTTAAATGTAGTTATTTTGTTGCTGAGACTAAAAGCTTGTACACGCCCGATTTAATGCTATGTAATTTTATGTTGCTCGTTATTTCTTCCTAAATAAGCAGTTATTGTACAGTATTAATCCTATTATCAAAAAATCTTCGGGTGTGCCGCAGGGTAGCGCAATCGGACCCTTGCCATTCTTAGTTTGCCTTAACGACCATCGAAATGAGATCGACACTTATGTAAGATTACTGCGGACGATACGGTCGTTCAAAGGGTAATGGAAAACGAAGAGGATGGACTAATATGATGTAAGGATTAAATGGAATTTAGAAATTATGCGATGACCAGCTTTTAGAGCTTAATGCGGAAAAATGTTCCGTTTTCAACTTTCTCGAAAGAAATCTTTTTGCCGAGGGATATTGTTACGGCATCCGGGGAAGGAACCTTTGTAAAGTGGACTCAGTGAAATATCCTGGAGTTACTCTAACGAACAATTTAACATGAAGTACCCATCTTCCGTAGCATATGTGGACGAGCACTTAGGAAACTCGGCTCCAAGAGGTGAATCGTCGGTAAGAGTGGAGAAAAAAGTCCATGAACGTTTTTAGGTAGTTGGATCCCGTCTTTAGTATGCATGCAGTGTACGGGAACCTGGCGGGCAGCGTTGTACTACGGAATTAGAAGGCCAAAAGGCGAAAAGGCGTTTTAATAAGAATTTCACGAAAAATCGATTAGCGTTACCCATATGCTTCAGGACATAGGAGGAAAATTTTCTAAGTTTGAACGTTGGGTTCAGTAGCTCAATAAACTCGGAGATAGAATGTTAGTCCCAGAAAAATGTGGCGTTTGTTACTTGTTCATATTGTATCATAGAATCAGATATCACGGCATCCGATCATGCAGATCAGATGCCGTGATAAAATGAGGATAATAATAGCAAGGAATGGTCGTTTCAAAACCATTTTTTGCGAATGCTACGCTATCATAACCGACTGGTCTTGTAGAAGAAGTTATCATCCCACCCACCAAATAGCGGCTTTCTTAAAGATCGATCTGATATATATCTTTTTGTCTTACGGTGTATTTTGTTTCTCTTCTCGATTTCATATTTTACCATTTTAATTCTAAATCAACAGTTAATTCCTCTGCCAGCGTAATTTAATGTAAATCCTTTCTTCTCTCCATCTCTGCCTTTTCATCGTTTATTTCCGTATCAACCCAATTTTTTTTCGCCTACGTCAAATCTACGTTTCAATTGATAACAGAAATTTAATGTTCTTCCGTCTTAAATTAAACTTCTCATACCTGAGCAACAGAATATTTTAGGCCAGAGAGAAAGGGAATGCTGCGATTTCTTTTCATGTTTTCCCTGAGTCCTTCTTTTATTTCCTGAAGCAAATAAGTCTATTTAAATATTTTTTCTCAGTATCATAAATTTCTTGAAACTGACATGATTTTAATTATCTTTAATCATAAATTAAAGTCGACTTCTTCGCACTATAATAATGTTAAACTCTTTAAATGTATGACATAGGATCAGGTCTAACTTTGTGGTGATTACTAATTTAAGAGAGCTCCCTAGAGAAATGAATACTAAACTTCTACTTTAAACTACCAACTAATGTTTACTAAAAAAAAACGACCTAGGTTTCTTAGCGACCCTAAATGATCAGTAGCGCCAGACCTTATGATGTATTGCTGCTACGAACCTAGGTTGATTTATATTATATTTAAGGGCTACTATATAACTGTTTCTCTCAAGGATATCTGTACATGTATCTATACAAAAATCTGGTCAAATCTAATATGATCAAGCTCTAAATTTAACTTCTGTTCCCGGTGTGCCTGGTGATGTCGAATTATCGACGGAACTGTTCGCCAGTAAACATTTTTCTGTGGAAGTTACTAAGTGTCTTTCGTTTTTACTTTCTCCCTATACGTAGTATAGAGAAAGTATTATATTCGCAAAAATTTCGACCTCCAGATTTGAACGGAAATAGATGTTTTGGGGCCCATAGAGTTCGTTTTCGCTATTTTCCAGAGCATGTCTGTCAGTGTGTCTTTGTGTGTGTCTGTCTGTGGTAAAAAAGTTTGTGGGCGCTCTATCTTAAAAAGTAATTATCCGATTATTTCCAAATTTCATATTTAGTATTTTCCTAACAATGCCAAGAGTTGATTAGTTTAAGATGAATACCGTTTAACCTGAAGTTTCGGTTTATCCGGAACAAAAGTTTGTTTCTCAAATATCTCTGTCAGAATGCAATGTAGGTATATACAATTACGTACAAAAGTTATAGATAATGTACATTACTACAACTTTTGTATGAAACAATTTTTCGTAACACTGGTAATTTAGGAGTTATTTATATATTACCGGCATAGGCATCTGTTTTCAATAAATATGGAGAAATTCATGTGTTGGCCACATCAGATTTTTTTAGTATTTATACATCCAGCTTCCACACCGAAGTGTGGATGCTGGATGTCATCACATGTGGTATAATTGTCCAATATGTGTTCGAATGATACTGCAAGCGATCCTCCTGTTTAAGAGGTTCCCTACCGCTTAGTTTGACTCAAAATTTCTATAGCTGTAATATTCGTAAACATTTCGACGTTTGAGTTCATGTGGAAAATGTTTGTTCTTTTAGGAGGAGCGAGTGTCAACGCTGAGTCCAGGCGATGGGGTTTATGGAAATGGAAGCCTTTTCTTCGGCCAATGCTTCATGTGGATGTCAACGGCTCATAGGTTTGTTTCCTCACAAGCTTTACCCAACATTTTTGGCGCAATTTTTCACCAAAGTATCAAACGACGGGACCCTGGATAAACATTTCAACTGTCCATTTTATCGAAGGCTATTTTTATCTATTTATGTGTTTTAACGGAGGAACAGGTGCTCCGAGGGAGATAAGTTGAGGGGAGCCGAGGAAATTTGCATTTAGAGGAGATTTGCGATGATGTGCTAGCTGCCCTAATGGCGACAAAAATGAGTTGTGAGTTTATAAATCAGTAAGCGGGGCCGCCCCTAGGGTTTGCGGTGCCCCGGGCAACTGTAGCTTGCGGGACCCCAATATTTCATTCCAGGGCCAGATGCTGAACTTTCGTGCAAGCTTATGCTACTGAGTCGAAAAATAAGAGGAAGTGACGCTACAACAATTCATTCAGGACTTTTTGCTTCAAATCGGAAATTTTATCGTAATTCTTTCTCACTAATGGATAGTATAACAGAAGGCTTTGACACTAGCATTTATTTCATTTGTAAAGCTGCTTCCCTATCAAAAACATTTAAATAGATATATCCTGATCATGATGTAAGTTATGAGAAAAATCTATAATTTACATTTTTTGAGATATTTTTCGCAATATTTTCTTTCCCTAAGTTTAAAGCTGTCCTAAATGTACGACCCATAAAAGAGTTGAGCTTCGCTGGACCAATCTCAAAAGGTTCTGCCGTCAGTCATGAAATGTTGATATTAACACCTGCATATTGACTAACCATACATTCTTTGCTTCACATACTGTCCTATATACAGTTTTATATGTTGATACACATAATTCATGCACCTGTATAATGATTTCTTGGATTGATATAGATTCAAACAGTTGCAAAAATCTCCTCCCACTATTATAGCCTTATTACTAGTTAAATTAGAATGCACCTTCAGATTGTGTTCTTAACAACGATTATTTATGATAATTTTTTGTGATTCCGTTGTTCTTATAATGATTGTCTAACTTTCAAATATATCAGTTTTTGGAAATGATAAAAAAACACTTTGTCATTTACACAATAAAACTTTAACGGACGACCGGTTTACAAAATGTTTTTTATCATTTCTAAATGTCTTTCACAAAGTACGGCCAGAGAACTTAGATTTTATATCAGTTTTTGATATATTCCAACGACCATTCTCAATTGATGCCTTTACAATTTCAAAATATGCACATCTTTTGGAAAACAATAAGATAACTTTTCCGTATTATTTTTAAATAAGTTTAATATAGTCTTAACTTTATTTACATTTGTCACTAACGTTTTTTTCTGAAATATCAATTAATTATGATATTTTTCTGAATATTAGTGAATGAAAAGTTTCGTCAATGATTATCCATAAATTTCACAAGTGTGTTTTATTTGTTGCAGGTATGATTGTAAGTGCATAATATTTGTTTGGTTTAGTTATTTGTTTTATGTTTTTAGTTCTCTGCCACGCTAAAAGTGTTTCTTTCGACATCTTTAAGTTTTTACTTCCTCTTGATGTTCCACACTCCCCTTATTTGTGAGTGCTGCAGTTACTTTTTCCTAATTGAGATTTTTTCATATTCGTAACTAAATATTTCTACTATTTACTAATTCAATCTGTTTTTTATTAAGAATGGGTCAAATTTAAGAGGAGACTCAATCAGATTGATTCGATTATAGCCTCAATTTCACCCAACAGACTGATGTATTCAAACACTATCCATCAAAAACGATACAGATTCAGTTGTAACTCTGTGGTGATTATTAATAAACAGTAACTGCATGAGGTTAAACTTTTATTCAAGAAGGATTGCAAAGAAAGAAACGACCGTGATTTAGAAGCCGCGCTGCATCAACCTCATGAAGCGAAAGTTAAATGAATTGTAATAGCTGTTAATTAAATTCTGTCAGGATTGGCCGACTCTTTGTGATGGTGAGGTTATGAATCATAATGATGTTTTTTATGGGATGGGATAGTATTTGTTAATTTTTTATTATGTCTTGACTTCTGTCAGAGGGAGGTTTTCCGAGATGTTTCCCTCACACCGTGAGCAAAATTTTTGATAGGTATAGTGTTTACCCCTCAATTTACACTGTAAAGTTAGATTAGGATTATCTATATATTGCTTAACCATGTACGATTGTATGAATATATGCTTGTATAGTACGTAATGTGTAACCACTGCCACTAGAATGTTAATCTACTTGTTACTTTCTCCATATACGTATAGAGAAATTATTGTTTTCATGAAAAAATCGACTTCGAGATTTCAACGGAAATACATGTTTTGGGGTCCCTAGAACACGTTTTGACCATTTTCGGAATGATGTCTTTGTGTATGTGTGTGTGCTTGTGGGCGCTCTAACGTAAAAACTATTAGTTCTATTAATACCAAACTTCATATATAGCAATGTGGTAGGTGCTGTCAGGGTTAGTTAGTTTTTGGAGTAAATCGGTTAGCTAAAAGTCGAGCTTTATTCCTCGAGGGCAGACTTCCATTTTTGCAAAATATCTCCATAAATATGATATTTTGGTATATACTATTATTTACAAACGTTTTAGAAAATGTAATTTACTATACCTTTTGTATGAAATATATTTTTGTATCACTGATTATTTAGTAGTTATTCGTGAAATACTGATAAACCGGAAGTTGCTGATTATATACTTTGTGGGCGCTCTAACATAAAAACTGTATGTTGTATCAACACCAAATTTCATTAATAGCACTTTGGTAGGTGTAGTTAGACTTGATTAGTTTTTGGAGTATATTGGTAAACCAGAAGTCGAGCTTTATTATTCGGAGCTCGTTTCCGTTTTTGCAAAATTCCTCTATTAATCTGATATTTAGGTATATACAGTTATCTACAAAAATTACAAAAAATGTAATTCTATATATCTTCCAAGTTTAGATTGAATCTAGAGTTCTAAAATATTGTCGATGATAAATATTTACACCTTATATATATATGGAGAAAGTAATGTGCTGGCCACATCAGATTTTTGTATTCATGTAATAATAGTAATGAGGATTAACTTGAGGGTACTCGAGGTACACTTGAAGACGCAACGTAACCATGGTAATTTTCTTTTTGTAATCGTGTGGTTCAGTAAAAATTTACCCTCATGCATTTTATTTTTAACTTTCCTCAAATGCAATAAGAAAAAATCTGATGTGGCCAGCAAATGACTTTCTCCATATATAAGATGTAAATATTTATCTACGACAGTAATTTCGAGCCCTATGTTGCATCTAAACTTGGAAGATGAGTGATTAATTTATATATTATTATCTTTTACGTCACAAACGTTATAAATAATGTTTTTCGGGACATGAACGATGAAAAACGATGAATTTGGCCTTTCGCCCACAGCGCCCACTAAAGTACATAGCAACTTCCGGTTTATCAGTATTTCATGAATAACTCCTAAACAATCAGTGATACAAAAATATGTTTCATGCAAAAGTTATAGTAAATTGTATTTTCTAAAACATTTATGAGAAATAGTATATACCTAAATATCATATTTATGGAGATATTTTGAAAACCGGAAATGAGCTTTGAAGAATGAAGCTCGACTTTCGGTTAACCGATTTACTCCAAAAACTAATCAACTCTAACGACACCAACCAAAATACTATATATGAAATTTGGTGTTGATCCGACAAATAGTTTTCATGTTAGAGCGCCCACAAAGTACATAATCATCTTCTTCCGGTTTACCAGTATTTCACGAATAACTCCTAATCAACCGGTGATACTAAAATATGTTAAATACAAAAGTTATAGTAAATTAAATTATCTAAAACTTTTATAAGTAATACAATATACCTATATATCATATTTATGGAGATATTTTGAAAACCGGAAATGCGCTTTAATGAATAAAGCTCGACTACCGGTTGACCGATTTACTCCAAAAACTAATCAACTCTGACAGCACACACTACAGTACTATATATGAAGTTTGGTATTGATACGACTAATAGTTTTCACATTAGAGCGCCCACTATCACACACACACACACACACACACACACACACACACACACACACACACACACACACACACACACACATTGGACTCCGTAGCGTTCGGACGTGTTTCGGCTTCGCTCCCGGTCTCTTACTTTGTGTGCGCTTTCTTTCATCGTTGTCATCGTTTCATCTCATCGTTCTGTGTTTGTTCGCTTCGTTTGTGCTTCGTCTTCATCCAGTGATCGTCGGTGAGTGTCCAATTTGTTGATTTGTCTGGTTTTTCGTCTCGTGTTGTTCGCATACGCTCGCCATCAGCGTGAGTCTCACACGTTCGTCTTCTGCCGCCTCGGTGGCGGCAGAAATGGACGTGGCTTCACCTACAGTGTCGCCTTCATCCTCAGAGATGGATTTATCTGGAAGTAGTCAGTGTAATTCGCAGAAATTGACCTATAAATCAATTCTATCTACGCCCGCTTCTCAATTGTCTGGTGACTCATCGCCATGTGCTCCCAAAAGCTCGTCCTCCCATACCTCGAGGCCTACCTCCCCCGTCCCTCGACCTGCCTCCCCTACTTCTAGGCCAGTATCCCCTACCTCCACGCCAGCTCCCCCTCCCATACGCAGACCTGTTCAGCTACCACCCCTACGTAGCGACGCAGGAGACTCGGCGCACGTCTCCTCTCCTCCCTCTACCTCAGAGCTGGTCGCCCCCCCTACCGCCCCTCCATCCACCCCGGGGCACTCTCTTGGCGTTTCCCCTTCCACTTTGGCTTCGTCAACATCCATTTCAGATTCTACTACGTTACCGTCCATTCCTTCCCCGCCAGCGCCTACAGCCCCTCCTCTCGGCACATACGCGCAGCGGGTTCGAGGGGAATCTCTTGGAAATTACGCACGCACACCTACACACGAGAGTCCCAACGGGACTTTTTCTTTCACGCGTCGAAGGGTAACGCCGGTGCTGACCGGTCCTAACCGAAAAAGGGGTATTATAATGCAAGGTTTGCCGGACACCCCAGTTCACCAATATGTCTTCGCGGTTGCTAGTAAAATAGGGGGCGGGAGTAAAATCACGCATGCCACGCGGCTCTCCCAGAATAGAATTTGTATCTACCTCGCGAGCGAGGCACTGGTCGACACATTTATCTCCGACTTCGGCGGTGTCGAGATAAACAACACATGGGTCGCGGCACGCCGCATGGTGACCGCGGCTAAAAAAGTTTTTCTGAGCAACATCCCGCCCGAGGTCTCTAACAAAGACTTACTCGAGATACTACTATAGCGAGGCCGGAAGAATAGTGTCGCCGATTTATCCCCTGACATCCGGCATTAGAGTCGATGACTTTACTCACGTCTCCTCATGGAGGAGGATGGTACATATGGTCATCAGGGAAGGGATCAGGATGCCCGACTCCTTCGTCGTCGACGTTGGGGACACCCCTTACCGGGTATTCTTAAGAGTTGACGACGGTAGGTGTTTCCAGTGCGGGGAGGACGGCCACGCAGCCAACACATGCCCAAAATCAAACGCCACCTCGAAACAAATACCAAAAACCGTACCGTCAACGGATGGCGTCCCGCTAGCCACCACCAATGCTCCCTCTACCTCTGATGATCTGAGTTCCTCCACGAGTACCTCTGTCCCCGTTGTTTCCGCGACCACTCAGTCCGGTGCACTATCATCAGAGGAGGGCAAAACTCCTCCCGAGACAGATATTACTCCTGAGGAAATTAATCTGGTCGACTCGCAAACGGCTAAACTCCTTGCCCCTCTTGCCATGGATTCGCCACCATCAGTCGCGATTGAGAGCCTCGAGCCCTCGGCCTCTCAAAAGAGGAAAACACACACGGGAACCCCAGAAGATAACCTCCTCGGTCAAGTGCAAAGGAAAGAAAAGAATCCGAAAATAACCAAAGAAATGCGCCCGGATGACGAGGGGCTTAAACAAATAGCGGATTATTACACAAAAAATCCCGGGTTCACAAACATATCTTTTTTATCCCTAAGTAAATTCTTGCGAGACGTAAAGGGGAGGACGGACAGGATCGCCGCCTTAAAAGAAAATTTCAGTGAACCCATCGAAGCATTTAAAGTCCTGGCCACCCTCGACAAGCAGAAAGTCGTAAAACAGGGGGCAATGAAGATGAGGATCAAGAGGTTGGTCCAGCACGCCCTACAGGACGACATCTTCAATGCATAATTTTGTCATATTTATAACCATCATTATTTATTTACATATTTTGAAAATATCTATTGCCCTTATCAATATTTTTTGCCCATTACACGCATCTACTTCGTTGGTGTCGGTCGGTCGGTCGGTGTCGTATATATATTTTTATTTATATTTATTTATTAATATTTATTTATTGTCCTTGTTTTAAATGCATCCATTCCTCGGATGTTTTTATCGTGTGTGTCCGATTTGTGCCCTTGTTTATCCTTTTAATGAAACGAGCAATTTTAAATAGGGATTTTATTGCGCCGCCTTCGGCCAGTGTGTGTCTGTCTATTTATTTATTTATTCGTGTTCGTCCGTGCTTTTATAAATTTATAAATTTATTTATTTATTTATTTATTTATTCGCGCATCATAGTGCGTGGTTTAAAGCACGTCTGTTTTTATCATATGTACGACGCTCCAGCTTTTTATGATCCTTTTATAGTTTGCTCGTCGTTTCTTGATTGGATTGTCCTTGCTCGAGGACGGATATGACAGATTTGAGAATAATCTCGCTAAACGTTCGCTCCGTGAGGGGAACTCTAAAGTGGGCACACCTGACGGCCTTCTTGGAGGCCCATCGGCCGGAAGTGGTGCTGCTGCAGGAGACCAACACCGTCGCGCCTGCGATGGACTCCCTGCCGCAGTACGAGTTTTTCTTCTCTCCCCTCTCCACGCCTCACACAGGAACGGCGGTCGCGGTGCACAGATCCGTGTGCGGCGGTGCGCGCCCGCCCGTCGTGATTAGCGACGGGCACGCCTTGGGTGTGACCGTCGGCCTGGGGGGTGTGACGATCGACTTCGTGTCATTTTACGGACCGCACGAGCAGCATGAGGCGCTGACTGTCATCGATCGGCTGAGAGAACACCTAGAAGCGACGAGGCAGCAGCGCAGAGGACCGAGAGTGACTATATTAGGGGGAGATTTTAACGTCACTTTGGACCCCGGGAGGGACAGATCCTCCGGGAGGGAGAGACATCCCCGGGTCGCCAACGCGCTCCGGAGTTTGGTGGAGGACATGGAGCTGGTGGAACCGTGGGTGGAGACGAGGAGGGGAGAGGAGGGTTTCACCTTTCACGGAGCGGAGGGTGGAAACGTGCGCTCGAGGCTGGACCGCTTATACGTGTCCGGCGGGAGCCTCTCAGCCGTAAAAAATATGAGGACGGTGCCGTCGTTTACCGACCATAGAGGGGTGGCAGCCACTCTTTCGTTGCCAAGAGTGATCCCTCGACCTCCGTACTGGAGGTTCGACAATGGGTTGCTGCGCAACGAGGAGTACGTTCAAAACATAAAGACGCTCATCGCGGCGATCAACGATCTACGTTGTTTGGGAGACCCGGTATCGAAGTGGGAGACCCTAAAGTTTGAAGTGAAGGAGAGAACGGTCGACTACGTGAGGAGACTCAGACGGCAGCAGAGGGAAGCCATAGAGGAAGGAATTCAACTACAGCGGGCTAAGGCTATCGTGGCGAGGATGGGGTGGGAGAATATAATCGTCAACGACGACCCGCTGGCTCCTCACGTAGCGAAGTGGTACACGCGCGTCGTTCCGAGACCGCTGGAGGGCCTGGAGATCGACGGTCGATGGGAGGAGGACCTTGCGGCGATAAGAATGCACGTTTCCGCCTATTTTGGCGAAATTTTCGACCCAAAAGACGCGGAGCCTCTAACAAGTGAAGAGGACGAAGCCCTCCTCTTCGAAGCCCTCGACAGCGTCTGCGAGGACGAAAGGGCCTTGCTGAACGTGGAGGTTTCGGAGGACGAGATGCTGGAGGCACTTAAGAAGCTTAATAGAAACAAGACCCCGGGGTCAGACGGACTGACCCCGGAATTCTACATCGCCTTCTGGGACGTCCTCGAGGGCCTGTTCGGGGACATGGTGCGGGAGAGCTTTCGGAGGGGAAGCCTCCCCAGAACCAGCAGGTCGTCCGTCATCGCCCTCGTCCCGAAGAGCGGGGGGGGCAGAACGATCGATGGTTGGAGGCCCGTGTCGATCACCAACACGGATTACAAAATAATGGCAAAATTATTATCGATGAGGGTCAGCAGAGTAATAGCATCTGTCATATCCGTCGAGCAGTCGTACTTCGTTCCGGGGAGAAGCATTTTTGACGCCATCTCCACTGTGCGGGACATGGTGAGATCGGCGAACGCCGAGGATACGCCTCTGGCGGTGCTCTCCTTGGACCAGTCGAAAGCCTTCGATCGAGTCGGCCACGCTTATTTGATCAAGATTTTAGAAAGAATGGGTTTCGGGGACCGACTGATCGGCATGCTGCGGACGCTGTACCGGGACGCCGTATGCATGGTCCGAGTCGGGTCCTCTCTTACGCCCCCTATCCCTTTCCGAAGGGGAATAAGGCAGGGATGTCCACTTTCCGGACAACTGTACACCCTCGCCTTCGAGCCCCTCGTTCGGGCCCTCAAAGCGAGGCTCACCGGTGCCTCTATCCCCCGCCACCCGGAGACGCGGATAGCCGTCAGCGTCTATGCGGACGACGTGACGGTGTTCGCATCGGAGGAGGAGGATTTAAGGCGGGTTTTTCCGGCGTACGACCTCTACGCTCGGTCTTCGGGGGCCAAGATAAACGCAGAGAAGACGGTGGGGCTGTGGGTCGGCAGGTAGAGAGGCAGGCAGGACTCTCCCCTCGAAATAAGATGGAATTCGGAACACGGCAAATACCTAGGCCGAAAGATCTTCAACGACGAAGATCCGGAAAGGGAGGTTCTTGAGAAAGAGATGGTCGAAACGATCGAGACGGCCCTCAGGAGTTGGAAGCCAAGAATGAGCCCGATGTCGTTGAGGGGGAGGGTGTGCGTGGCGAATCAGTTCGTCGCGCCCAAGATATGGCACACCCTCCAGACCTTTCAGCCTTCACCCTCATTTTCTTCAAGGATCCAGAGGCTGCTGGTGGATGCCATTTGGTTGGGTAGAAAGCACTGGGTGAAGAAGAAGGTGGCGACGGCGCCGGTTCGAGAGGGAGGACTCGGGCTCGTCGACGTTGGGGTTAAGATCCTCGGATTTCGATTCAACGCCGCACAGAGGCTCCTCCTTTCAGAGGAGGCAGCAGCGGAGCCGTGGAGGCTGCTCGCGGCCGCGGGCTTCGGGCGCGCGACGGGGGGGCGTCCGTGGAGGGACGCTTTCGATCGTGGCACGGGGTCGCGCCGGCTCTCCGGCTTTCGCCGCTCGCTAGTCAGGGCGTGGCGGTCGATGGGGCCGGAGAGAGAGGGCGCGGGAGTTTATGTCTTCTCCAGCGCGAGGCTCGGGAGGAGGATGGATCTTCCGATCCCCAAAAGGGCCGTATACAAAGAAGTTCTGTACAGAAGAAACAACGAGATCTGGCCACTCTCGGGTCGTGAGCCGAGGGAGGAGATCAGGTGGAGATCCCTCCGATCGCACCCCACCCTGGGGCATGATGGGGACGCGGCATGGCGCCTGGCTCATGGCGCGTGGGCGGACTGCCCCTTTCTCAGGAAGACCGGGATAAGAGAAAAAGACGACTGCCCTTGGTGCCCGGGAGTCGTCGGCACGGCCTGGCACCTGGCATACGTCTGTCCGAAGACGAGGCCGCTGTGGAGCGCGGTCGTTGGGGCCACAAAGAACCTGACGGGGAAAAGGGAGGTCCTCGTGAAGGAAATATATGGGGGAATCCTGGAGAGAGGGTCCCCAGGTACCAGGCTCGCCAACTTTCTCCTTTCGTTGGCGAAGGGAGAAATTAGGAGACAGCTAGACGCCTTTTTCCGGGGGCGGACGAGAGACGTCGCCTACGCGGAGGCGTTTTCGAGGGCCCTCCGGAAAAGGTTGAAATTAGAAAGAGACCACGCCGAAGCATGCTGCAGCGGGGAGATGCTCGGCGTGTGGACCCAAAAAAATTTCCTGATCGATTCCCAAACGGGAGAGCTGAAGGAGGATTGCCCACTCCTTCACTTAAACTGACCCCTTTTTAAACCTTTTATCCTTTATCTTTTTATCTATTTATTTATTTATTTATTTATTGTTATCGCGTCATGGAGTGGCGACGTGTAATTTACTTTTGTCGCCGCTTGATGCACGTTATTTCACCGACGCAAAGCTCTGCAAGGAGAGGAGCAGTTAGACCCCAGCGTGTCAGACCCTTGATGAAGGCTTTATTAACGCGAGGAGCATCCTTTTGTACACGCAGACCAACGCAAACCCACGCACCCGCATTCACGCACTCTCCCTCGATAGAGGGCCATCGAGGGCGATGCCGCCGGCTAGGCCGGGGCTTCAGTTCGGGTGGCGGGACACCGCCTCCTCTTACTCGTGCACCCCTCGATAGAGGGCACAGGGTGTTAGGCGTTTGGTGGGGCGGCCTGGGCCCCGTTTTTAGTTTGGTGCTGAGGATATGGCGTGGGGCTCTACGTGGAATAAATATACACACATACACACACACACACACACACATACACACACACACACATTGGGTTAGGGTATGGGTGTGGGTTAGGGTATGGGTGTGGGTTAGGGTATGGGTGTGGGTTAGGGTATGGGTGTGGGTTAGGGTATGGGTTAGGGTGCGGGTTGGGATGTGGGTTGGGATGTGGTTAGAGAGGGGGTTTGGGAGTGTGTTAGGGTGTGGGAACAAGGCTGGCCGGTAAAGAGTGGATGGGACTTATGTTGATTGATAAGTTCTGGAGTTGGATCTGGACTTTGCGTACCGGTCAAGGTAGAGGATGGTCAAAGGGAGTGTCGGGCCCCAAGCCTCAGCCCCCAAGACCTACGCCAGATTTGGAATCAGTTTCACTTCCCTATCTGGCAATATAATAATAATAATAATAATAATAATAATAACACACACACACACACACACACAACACACACATACACACAGACATCATTCCGAAAATGGTCAAAACGTGTTCTAGGGGCCCCAAAACGTGTATTTCCGTTGAAATCTCGAAGTCGATTTTTTTCATGAAAACAATACTTTCTCTATACTTCGTATATGGAGAAAGTAACGAGCATGATATTATTTAGTATGATTCATTATCTTTAATATCGTAGCAGCCATGAGTAAGACCGAGACTGAAGTAAATGGAACACAAATTTTCTTTATCCCGTACACAATGGATATTGAAAAATGTTTCGTCCTATGAGATATGGAAACATTTCCATTAGTTCCGGAATGCATTCCAAAGGAAAATCTAAGGCCATCGGAGGTGAATTTCGGATTTAATTTCAGATGATTAATTGAGAGGATGTGTCCCTCAGTTCCCTTTTTAAGGGTGTCATCTGAAAGGAGATTTCCTAAAATATTGATTTTGTCGCCCTCCCGACAGAAGATTTTCCAGACCATGAATCCTTAGAAACTAATGAAATGCGAATCTCTCTTTATCTACATCAAATTCTCAAAATATCTCCCATCGCTGTATTTCAATGTTTGTTTTTACTTTCTCCCTATACTTTATATTTCTCCTTATATATAGAGAAAGTATTGTATTCGCAAAAATTTCAATCTCTAGATTTCAACGGAAATAAATGTTTTGCGGTCCATAGAGTTCGTTTTTGCTATTTTCCCGAACATGTCTGTGTGTGTGAGTCTGTCTGTCTGTGGTTAAAACGTTTGTGGGCGGTCTATCTTAAAAAGTAATTATCCCATCATTTCCATAATCCGTATTTAGTATTTTCCTAACAATGCCAAGAGTTGATTAGTTTTTTATGAATACCGCTTAACCGGAAGTTGCGGTTTATCCGGAACAAAATTTAGTTTCTTAAATATCTCTGTCAGAATGCAATTTAGGGATATACAATTACGTACCAAAGTTATAGATAATGTACATTACTACAACGTTTGTATGAAACAATTTTTCGTAACACTGATTGTTTAGGAGTTATTTTTGAATAATGGTTGACTGGAAGTTGTTGTTTGAATAATCGTTAATGGGAAGTTGTTATTTGTCCAGAAATGGAAGTTTTTCATACATTTCTCTGTCAGAATGTAATGTAGGTATTTACAATTACATGCAAAAGTTATAGATAATGTATATTACTAGAACTTTTGTTTGAAACATTTTTCTGTAACACTCATTGTTTAGGAGTTATTTATATATTACCGGTGTGGGCTTCTGTTTTCAATAAATTTTGGCCACATCAGATTTTTTTCATTATCGTTGTGTAAGAACTAAGCTATATAATAGTTATATGTTAGCTAATCAGGGTATATTTCTTAAGTATTTTCTAAGCAAGTTCAAGCTTTTTTCGGGCATGCTCAGTTCACTTCGTAAAATTCCATCGTTGAAATTAAGAAAAATATCCTTGATTGAAGAGGTGCGAAAAAGAACGTCGGATATTGTCACTTCCTAAGCCGTGATAGTTTTCGAATTTGGATGAAATTCTGTCCATAGTATATTTATGTTATCCTTTGTAGTTGAAGATACCTTTTATTTTTCTCATGCTGCTTCCATGATGAAAGGAATACTGGTATTCTTTTGGTTTGCGATGAAGAAAATCTTATTTTTTTCTCGTATCCCTGCTTCCATGATGAAAGGAATTGTAGTATTTTTTGGTATGAGATGAAGTGAAAGAGGTCTTTTAATCACTCTCTCCCCCTTTTTTACCTTGATCTGCTTATGAAGAAGTTAATGATGTATAAGCGATGCTGAAAAATGACATTCATATGGGAAACTTCTCAAGTTAAATGTTGTCAAAATGCTATTCATAGGGTCACTGTTTTACGTTAACCCCGACTTTTTCCGATATATGACAGCGTTCTTGCTCTAAGGTTACTTACCCTAATGAAGGTAGGAGAAAACTACCTCACTCCTCACGTTACTTGGTAACCCTCAATCCCCCTACAGAGCTTATGGATGTAAACATGGAGCATTGGATTGTCAATTGAACTTTCGGGATAATGACTACCAGATACCGTAATTTACGGAACTCAAGACGCACTTTTTCCTTCAAAAATTGCCTTCATAATTTAGGTGTGTCTTATACTCAAATTTAATACATTAAAAATTCAAATGTCTGAGTTAAAATTCCCCCAGTCTTAAAAATTGCCATAAATTTGAAGCCGCGGGAAACCAATCTCTATCTGGCAACATTGGATACAACTCGCAGCAGCAGTTCAACGATGCGTACAACTTGAATTGAAAGTGATTTTAGTATCGGTAACGGTACGATATTTTTGTAAGTAGTTAGTTTCGCAATGGAAAAATTAAAGAAAAAAAAGAAGAAAGTTCAGTTGACGAAATTCAGGGATTTTAAAGGTCTGTTCGGTTTTATTTACTAAGAATGATTTTTTAGTTTGGCTTTGCAATTCTATAATAAATATGTAAAAAGTTTATTTTTTTTAAACCTCCGCTTAGAAATTAAGATGCGTCTTAAAGTTCGTAATATACGGTATTTCTCTTATTCTCTACCACCTTTTATACTCATAGACTTTCTTAAGTATTATCTTAGGTCGTTTCTTTGCCCACAAACTCATATTCCCGTTCTTAATCTGCTTCTATTTGATTTATAGTTCAGCGGATTTAGTGGATCGTAGACGGGAAGTACCCAATTCCAATCTCGCTAAATGAAGGCGTTAACTAAGTAATTAGGCGAATGTTCGGTCTTTGAAATGTAACAGGGAAGTTAGTAATCGTCCCCGTCGCATTTGGAATGATCTACGGCTGATACATCTCAAAATGTTGCGTTGATTACTCGAACGGCAAAGGGTGGAGCGATGAGAGTTGGTGTTAAAGCAAGGATGTATGTGACAGAGGTACGCATTTGTGTCGACTGGCTCGTTACGTATGCTAAGCGGAGACCCTAATAACGTCGTCATAACAACCCCGATAATGCAGCGAAGCACTTGCGAACGAATTTCGCCAGTTTGAGAATTGCGTTGTTTGATTGCAATAACGGAGGCTGGTGATGAAACCCTAAGGTGAGATTACTTGGCTGAGTCACAGGTTTAATATTGAATAACTTTTGAGGGGAGTCCCATGTCGGGGGTTGCGTGATGTATCCCTGCTGTTTTACGTGGATGGATTCAGGACGAGGCCCCGCGATAATCTGGGAGATGCTGGGAGCTTAATGTGCGAGCAATTTAGTGTTTCGTCTGGAACGGGTCGGGGATTATGAGATGTTTCCGCGATTTATTTAACGGAGAGTGCTGCCGTCCATGACGATTGAAAGCATTGTCCCTTCTCAGGCTTTGCTAAATGCGATATCGTCATTGTCGTTATAAGAGTCACAGAGTCCTTTCCGTCTATTCCTGGAAATTTTTCGGTCCCGAATCCCGAGAAAGTTGCCTGACAAAGGTAAAATCGTTTCTTGTATCAAAGAATGTCTTTACAACGGGATATAATTTGGCAACGGAGGATTAAGAACTAAAGAAAATTTCGTTTACATCGAGATATATGTTTACATTGGGAGCACTGCCGATAAATAACATTATTCTTCTTCTTATTTTTATTATTTACAAATTCGTTGTCAACCAACCAATAACCAATAGTATGACGGATACTTTAAATTTACGTCACACTATAATAAAGCACTACAGCATTACAATACAGATATATCTTATTGTCTTTGTCCAATTTCATATAAACACTATGTTTATGATTATTTTATTCATTCTCAACCTTATGAATTTAATCGTTTTATTATTCTTGAAATATTCTTAAGTGTTCTATCATTTTTAGGCTACTATTCTTGAAATTTAGAATTAATGTCATTTGTGAAGATATTTTATTTGATTTGATTGCTTGAAGTGAATATGTATTTTTTCCCTTTCTATTTTGCATAATTTTTATCTATTCTCTGCTTGTCTTTCATAACATTTTTTATTCTCCTTCTTCACAAAATACAGTTTTCTATCTATAGGTTTCGCAGGTTTTTCCCACTCCCCCTCTTGTGAGTCCTTTCCTGCAGTGGAATTTTTTCCCTGAGCTCTCAGCTTAGGTTTTTTCAATCCACATATTGCTTTTCTTCGTGTACTTTTGCAAACTATCTCTTTCTTTCTGTTTCGCATAATAATAATAATTTTAATAAAGGACTTTATTCTGGGCGAGATTGAGACTATTAAGTCTCTTCTTACACCAAACCCTTTACGTTGACATATGACGATGGGTTAGGTGTAAGAAGAGACTTTCTAGTCTCAATCTCGCCCGAATAAAGACCATTTATTATTATTATTATCATTACAACAATATACTATTACAAAACTGAAATCTTCAAGCTAAAATACTTAACTATCACAATATAGACATCTTACAGCTACAAATATATACATTACTATAGAGATATAATTATGAAGAATAATCAGTTTTCACATTTTAAGGTAAAAGTTAGTCTGAAAAAATTAACATTTATCAACAAATTTTCCATCCTTATTTTTCTTTATACCCTATATATGTATTTAGTCTTTCCAGGGTTATATTTTTATATTTATTTAAGTAAAATACTATATTGAAAATGTATTGAAAGAATAAAATGTAAATTGTACGCTTGTGGAAACGATGCTGCGTACGTGGGACTCCATTTTTTATTTGTTTGCAGATGTTTAGTTTACACCCATTCTCTATTTCTCATGTTTTCACTGCTTCCTTTATTTCTCTCTTTGGTATTCCTGCATCCCCATATCTTTCTGATCTGCCCTAAACACTGCATTCGTGGTCTAAAACTGGGTCTCTTCCCATTCGCATTCTCTTCCACTATTGTCTTTAGGAGTTCTTGATGCCTCAGTAAATTTCCAATAAGCCGTACTCTTCTGTTTACGATGGATCTCCACTAGCTCTTTTTCTCGTTCACTCCCCTAAGCACTTCCTCATTGGAGATCTTCTCGGTCCATTTGATTTTTAGCATGCGTCAGTAGCCCCACATCTCGAACCAGTTTAGTTCCTCTTCTCTTTTTCCCATGAATTTAAGTCCCTCATCCACGGAGGGCCCACGCATACTTCAAGGGAATTGTATACGGAGGGTGATATTTTCTTGTTTTTGCTGAGCATTTTTCATCCTCTCGATTCCATATCATACTTCCTTGATGCAGAGCATAGGAGTAAAAGCTGATACTTAAAATAAATTCAACATCATTATTGTATAAATTTTTGAAATAGTAACAATGAAAGATATACGTATATTAGACTCTTAAGGTATACCTAGCGAAAACAAAATTAAAAGTTAAAATGGCCTCAATTTGTTTTTATGAATGCAATAAAATTTCAGGCATCGTACGAAATTGGATATATTACTTTGATTCTTTCCGAAAGATAAGCAGTGGAGAAAAATCTGATCAGATCGTTACTTGAACTCGGATTCTCCTTATAGGAAGGGAGGGATAAAGAAATACGTCGGTCCAATGAAGTACACATACATGTATAAGACAAGTCACAACAACTAATCAACACATAAATCAATTATATTTCACATCAGGTATTATGCATCTATATCAAATTTTATTTCCTCGATAACATTTCATCACAAATATATACAAAATTACTATACATTTATAATAATTGTAACACAATAAATTCATTATAGTTTCCTTGTAGTGTTTTCTTTACATATTCTAATTCAAATAAACAGTTTTTGTTGACAACATCCACTCAATAGATGAACAGTCATATATTTCTTTCATTTTAAATTTCTTACTTTCTTGATAATACAAGAAGTGAAAAATAATGGATAATTAATTTTAACTTCCTTTCCTACATTTTTATCCTACTTTCTTGGTAGATGCCAAAGGAAAATTTTTACCATTTATTAGAAATTCGTAATGATATTTTAATATACATGTAAAACTAACCCTAAGGAGAGTAGAAAATGATAGATGTTGATGTAAAACAAATCGCTAAACACATAACGAATCGATAAAATCGCTTTAGTGGTATCAATGCAATCCTTATGATATAAACTCTTATGGTAGACCATTGTGAAAGTCCCTTTTAAAAGCCGCCAATCGTGAAAGGCACTGCGTAGGCGATGCAATTCGCAGTTTTTTTATAAAATCGAGTATCGCATGCAATGGAAGCGTCCGGATTTCCGATAGAACTCGTACATTTTAAAAAGAACGCGGCAATTGAACGGATACGAAGAGGCATAACTTAGCTTCGCCGGGCATTTACATTTTGCGTTGTCTCCGTCCCTAAACTGCGGTTGCTAATCTGTTTGTTTGTTCGGATGCCAGAGAACAGTCGCAGGATTTATTCGAAGTAAAAAGCTCCATTGAGAACGGGAACCCCCTCTCCGTGGAGTAGATGACCAAGAGCACGCAACTTCCTGCGGAAGCTTTCGCTTCAGATGGCAGCGAAAGGGGAGGTGATATCGAGCGATTTGGGGTCAACGAACTCTCCGAGGATGCAATCCTAACCAAATGGAAACATTTGACGCAAATTGTTTACTAAGTACCTCTGCGGAGGAGCGCTGGTGAACGTTTGGCATTCATGGAAGAGCTCATGAGAATACTGTGCGCAGTTAAGAGGATTTTATGAGACGTTTACGTTGCGAAAGCAGAGTAGAGAGGGTCGGTAATGCGTGGAGAACGAAGGAGTGTGCACTGAAAAGGAATACTGAGGAATCAATACATAAAAGTTTTTTGTATTGGTATGGACGTTAGAAAAGGATTTATAGAAGCAGAATATCAAAGTGGCAGCATCATTAGTATGCATTGGAATGAATTCACGTATGAAAGTTTAATCTACTATTGGTGTCCCATCGTTACAACAAAAATGAGAAGAAATAGGACATTTTTTACAATATTTGTCGAGCACGATCGGGAGAATGATTGCCTGCTGACGGGAATGATGATCGTGATAAATATATATTGGGGAAAAGTAAAGCGTATGTCTCCGCAGTTAATACGGTAGTTGAACCATCGATAAAAGCTCCTGAGTCCGAGGTTTTATTATGTTAATATTATAATAATATATCGTCTTTATTCGTGCGACAATGAGATTAAAATTCTCTTCTTCCATCCTATAAACCGTCATGAATTATACAAACATTAAATAAAAGAGATAACATGAGAAAACATTAGGAAAATTGTTGATGTTAGAAACCTAGGAAATTCTTAGGAAAAAATTATATCCACTGCGGGGAACAACCACGTTGGTGAAGAACCAGCGCAATATCTAAAAGATGAGGAGAAACATGACAAATTATATAAATATACTATTGGTAAGGAAATGTATTTGATACATCGATTGCTATAATCTTGCTAACATTAAAATAAATGGTGTTAATATGCATAATAACATAAAACAAACAAAAAATAAATAAAGTAGCTAGATTTGCATCCAAACGCTACATCAATAGACAGATAAATACATATAAATTAAATTTAATATTTTTTAAAATACGAAGAACTTTTTAAAATTTATTTGCTATGGCAATCCACAACGTTAGGCCTGAACATCTTGATTTTATAAGATAAATACATATTATAAAAACATCATCAATACAATACAAGGATTATACGACTGATAGGAAAAATAATCAGTGCGATTGTTTGCAGTAATCGCAAGACTGAGTTTTCAGGTGCAAGAAAGTAAAATTTATTCATTAAAAAAGTGCCAGTAGGAAATAATTCCATATACGCCATACAGTATTACTATCCAGATAATATTTATAGGTCGTTGATAGATTGGAGATCGTCTTGTTGGACAGATATATACTAAAATGGTTGAAATTTGACGAAAATTCACACCTCGTCGTATCTGCGAAAATATTCGGTAATTCTTCTCTTTTCCTGTTGTTGCTATATTGTAACTGGATACCGAAAGGAGATGGTTGAACTTGGTGGGTGAGAGGCAGAAGTGAATGTGGACGTGCGTATAGAAGAGAAACATGAAAAGATGCTAGATGTATCCGAAGCGTGATACGCAGGCGAGGATGGGCGAGGGAGCGAATAGAAGGGAATATTTTTTTGTGGATTTGGAGGGGAACGGCGTCAGTGCTATATATTAGTATGTATGAGTATGTGGAAACGTCTGATGCGGTGTCAATAGCTTGACTCCCTTTTGATGGAGTGATCTGCCACAAACAAGAGGAATTACCATCACGTCGCTATATATTCGTATATATGCGAGAGGGGATCAAAAAGTTCCTGGGAAGTAGCTTCAACGCCGTTGGGGTGTTTTTAAGCTAAAGTGAAACGAAGTCCTATTTTTGTACTCCATTTCCGCTTGCATCTGATAAATAAAAGTCTGAACAAACTCGCACGTGCAACAAAATGTTGTAGTGATTATTGTTGTCTGAGAGTGAATTTTATTCCTGAGATATCTGCACGCCCTTTTTTGATAAGCATCAGTAAATGTATATGCATATGTAGGAGACTTTAAATATGAATATACATTATTTATATGGATGCAAGAATATATAATAAGAAAAATCTTCCTAGAGATAATGCCGCCCTAATACGTTTTCCCTTCAGACGCAGCCGTACAGTTAATGTATATTCATATGTAAGTAAATAAAATATATATTCTAGGATAAGGAATTATGAAAAAGAATAAAATAAATGACTATTTGTCTTATTAGGGTGACATTATCACTAGTAAGGTTATTTATTTTATTTAATTAACAGTAATTGTCAATGGCCAACTATTATAATGAGTAGTTTAACTTTAATCTTCACTTAAGTGGTAACAAACCGTTCTTTGAATCTGCGCTATCATTTAATATGATGATTAACGGAAGTTCCAGATTAAGAGAGCTTCCCGTAAGTAGAAATACGCGTTATGCCATTAGATTGCAGTTCCGGTTAATCACTGAGCTCAATCTGTCCCTTACTAATACCTAGGCTAATCATCGATTCAATTACTAGTGTATGTTAAATTATCGATTGTAAAACGTTTAGTTAGAATTAAAGTGAAGATAACAATTAAACTCCATGCTAACTATACATTATAATACCGGGCTAAAGAATAAAAAAATGTAATTTAAATAGAGATAGCTAAACGCAAATCTAGAAGTTTTTGAGAATAAAAACGAAAGTATAACAAGGGATGAAACACCAACCGCTGTGATGCACTGATTAAAATGGCAAGTATCCGATAATATCTTATTGTTAGAGGAAGAAATAGCCAATCATAGATTGGCATGGTATTATGAGCAAACGAGTTTAATGGCGTATTTATCCTGAAAAGGAATGGCTTCAGTGATATCTGTCGGCCAAGTATTCTTCCATAAGATAAATTTGAACCTCAACTCCCCCACCATTATGCTAGCAAAAACTCGAGAGATGAGAGGGGTTGCATTAATATGAATAGTGAGGTAGTTTACTCTTGCTTTCCTTAATAACTCAAAATAATGAGTGGGGAAATGACTATGATAATATACCATAATTTCCTTGAAAGTAACTTTGTATTTAAGAATCATTTGGTGAAAGAAGAGGTTGCTGACTTCATAGGGGAGAGTAATTGTTTATAAAGCCTTGAATGCATCTATTTCGTACGTAAATCTTATCTATACACTGTGTTTAATCTATATAGCATAAGTATATAATAACTAATGTTTCAGAATGTTGCTGATATCGCAAATATAAATATTTATGCAAAAGTAGGATTTGTTAAAGTCAAAATAGATCTTGCTGCTTCCTTTCTCAATTAATAAAGAACATTTAAATAAATGATAAGTTATATACTCACGAAATCCTCAAAAAAAGAAATAAGCGATTCAAAAACCGTGATTCTTAAAAATATTCATGGAATGTATGTAAACTGCATGCTCTACATATCACGAAACGTGTTACTCAGACCGATTGTAAGTAAACCGAGAATTCGGTTAGAGCGAGTACTTGGCCACCATCCAACACAAGAGGACCGATATTCAGAGCTGTAAATAACCCCGGACTCGAATCGACATCATGTGGGATGGCCACCAATTTTTATTTCAATTCCTTCAGAAATTATCTGTGATCGAATTTGTCCAACTTACATGGAGAGCCATAAGTCTCGGCTCTTATTGCACCGAGGATACTCTTAAATCTTTCCAATATTCTTCACTCATCTCTAAAAGAGTATCCTTAGAAGCATGATGATTCAGGGCCTACTAGTTTCTACATTTAAAAAATAAGTTTACCATCTCTCTTCCGACGCTTTCCTTCTCCACTCCATTGATTGTGCCATTTGTCTTTTCCGTCATCAGCATTTTTCCAGCACTTTCTCCCTTGGCTTTCCCCATTCGATCAGTCATTTGCACGGCCTATCGTGATTTCCGCATCCGTGACTCAACGCTTTCGATATTCTCTCCTTTTTTAAATGATGCTTTCGATAATCAGCTCTCTTCTCCGGTTTTTTGCCTCGTTTTTTGTATCCCTTCACTTGTCTCGAAAAAAATTCCGCATGAATGATTGATTTCCAGCCAGGTGGGAGAAATACAAGCTTGATAATTATATCCCATTCCCGTTCATTAATTAACTGACTGGATGGTTTTACCGACCTACTTTTTTATTTTAATCAGCGTTTTTATTAAAGTTTTATATTTCATTGCTTTCGTAATGTTGCTAGTTCTATTTTTAAATTTTATAGTTACAAATAAAATCAATATTGCTTTAGGAATTAGTTTTTCACTTTCTTATTCTTCCTTACTGGTGTTTATCATCCTGACGTACGATGAACGTTCAAAACAAACACAAAGGTGGAACAAGAGAGTAAGAAAGCGTGAAAATGCTAATGTTTAATGCATTACTTTTGGAAAAGGTTTTCTTGTGGATGATCTGGTTAAGAAACTGAAGCTTGCGTTATAAGGAAGATAGCGCATTGTTTGTACTTGAAGTCAGCGACAAATTTCCTTAGTTAGAGGCACTCTTCAATTGAAATATACCGTAGAAGTTCCATTACAAAAATTATAATTGGGCCCATTTGCCCCTTTAAATCATTTAATAGAATGTCTGATTTGTTTGAATGTGGTATATGTGTTCAATCAACAAATTGTTTATCAATAAAAATTTTTAAGTTTCCCAGAAAAATGAATAAGTGTGTAATTCAGATTCTTCATATTACCTTTACCTCATTCCTCATCTTGGCTAGTAAGCCTTATTCTCCCTGCTAGCTATTGGTAGCTAATGTTGGAGGGGTGAGGTACCTGTCTATTTTCGAGCTGAATATTTTATCGAAAATTGCCATTGCAACTTGCCTATTACGGAGTACCGGACACATGAGGGTCAGAACCACTTCATAAAAAACAGTTGATGTACCCTTTAATTATGAAATTTTTAAAACATGTTTAATGTTAAGGTATGAAATAAGACAATTGCTGGAATATTTTAAGGATTATTTTCTTTTAAAGAATAAAATCCTTTGCCTTTTTCCCTGCTGAAGATGTAACAATTATCACCTCGGGAATTTTATCCTTTTTGGGAATTTTTTCCTTTTCTTCCCCCCTTACTTCTCTGCTCTTTTTTATCCACCTTTCCGCTCTTTTCCTCCAGCAATTTATTCTTCCTCTTTCGACGCGATTACCGGATATTTTAGGATCTTCTGCGGATTTAGTATCCTTTTTAGTTTTCCTATGGTAATTCCGGTCAACAGCAATAAAATACAGAATCGCATACGAATAGATCGAATTTTAAATTAATTTTCAATTAACCACGGAGCTAAAACAATTTTTTGTTTGGTTTACCATCCGTAATGGAGCTTAAGGTTAATACTTGTTTTAATTTCGCACAGTTTCTCTAAAATCAGTCAATCCTAAGGGTATCTCATAATTATCATATTTTATGGATATATTTTCGAACGTTATAAATTCAATCCTTTCTCATAGAAAAAGGGGCTAAGGCATTATTCACATCTTATTTGCTAGTAGAAATAATCTTAAAGTGTTATCTAAAGCAACGAAACCTAAGAATGCGTAATTAGCGATAATAATCTAAAAGCACTTAAACGGTACATTGCAACCGGAAAAATGATAAAATGTTCTCCAACCAGTCATAAGCACGAAATGGCCTCAAATTAGGTTACAGCTGTTTCGAGAAGCATAAATAATTAAACATCTGCTGTGCCGACCAATGGAGCCAAAAAAATTCCTTCGTACGCTCCCATGGTTCCCTCATGTTCCAGTTACCCCAGGGCACATTATATATATACACGCAGTACCAATTCGGGAAATAGGTTTAACTCGTAAACTGCGAACGATACTCGGTAGTTTCACCAAATGTAACTTATAGTATAGCTAAGGTATATCTACGAATATTCCGACCGTTCCAAAAAAAACTATAACGACCGACCTTTCTATTTTTATGGGCCAGCGTTCGGATGATTCGCAGAATCCAATACAGTGTATCCTTTCGTTTAACGTTCGATTATTGATATTTGGGAATGCGAACGGAAAGAAATCTCCCCGGCCGTCACAGACATTCCGACAAATAATAACTTCCATTTTAGCAGTCGTAACGGGGATTCCAATAAAAGGTGCGTTTTAATTCGATCTGTCGAGAGCCGGGGAGGATGATGGGATTCGGAATCGAATCTTTCCGAGCTCAATATTTTCAATCTCAATATCAACGAATGTCGCAGTTATCTGCCGAATGATTTCCGAATTATATTCCGCCGACTATTTCATGAAATTGTGCATCAATTCCCAGAATGGGTCGTTTTACGCCACGCCATGCAAGAAAAAGCGTGGGATTTACGATAATTCTCAAAGCTCTGTCGTAAGATGCATTGAAATATATGAGCTAATTCCTTCATTAATACTACTAATAGTTAAAGAATGGTTGGTTAACAAAGTTCGCAATACTTTACGGTATTTGGTACACGCTCTCTTGGTCAAATGCCATTTTGCGAAGAGTTAAAAACATATAATTAATATGTTCTATCCTCACTTTGTGGAATTCAGTATAAACCATCGTAATCAAACGCTTAGTAACTTCCACGATTTTATTTTAAACAACCGGTTTCTTCAACTAGTTGACATCTTCACCTGAAGATGTCAAATTGTTAAAATAAAATTGTGGAAGTTACTAGGTGTTTGATTACGATGGTTTAGTTTAAAACATACTGTGTTATTGATATATTCATATCAATGATCTAATTTATAATTTTCCTTCGGTATGGGTAATATTGTACAGTATACAATAAACAATATTGTATATAGTATAATGTATAGTTTAGTTTATAGGACAATAGCGCATTGATTGTTTTAATATGAATTACTTAAAGCCAATTATATTTTAAGGAATAAAATTATCATTATTTAGTATAGCAATACGGTTCTTAACCGATGGGTGTGAGAGAGAATTTCTAAGGGAGCGAGAGAAGTTTCTAAATTTTTTAAAATGAATTCTAAACGTATCAAATTGTTTATGCAATATTTAAAATAACTAGCAATAACTTTATTTTTGTAAATAAGAAATAGAAACATTTTTTAATGGGATGTGAGAACTTACTTTCAGATTCAGGGGATTTGACTATTAAAAAGGTTAGGAACTACTAATATAGTCTATAGTATAGAATTCAGTGCACTGTATAATATAGTATGTGGAATAAAATGTAGTATGTAGTTTAGTAGACAGATTAGAATATTGTTTTGTATGCCGTATAGTACATGGGATAGTGTACTGTATAGCAATATATAGTATAGGAATCGAATCAAATTGGTTTTGGCTCATTCCTGATGGCTGATATTTTCCCAAGAGGTGATCGGATCACAAAAAATACGGGCACTCAGACACCGCAGAAATAAAACTTGTTCAATTCGAGTTTCGGTTTATTTCCTAATGTATCTTAGGTGTGAGGTAATGGTGCATAACTTTGAATTCTCGGGTGCAACATTTTTAAAGAACTGGATGATATATAGCGATAAAAATGTGTGATGAGGAGGTAGAAGATTGCTTAGTGGACAATGCTTTAACGCTTGGATTTACTGGGAGAGGAGGAAATGGCTGTGCATAACAGCGTGCACTCTATGTTGTGGAGCAGAATTTAGGCGTGGCAGCGCAACGCTTCGTATTCTGTCTTCTCCGAAGTATTTTCCCCAAATTCAAGTGAAATGGATTTGGAATTAAATGAGAAACACCGTAGGACGTCCTTTCTGTGGCGGCGGAATGGCTTGGCAAGGCCCAACGTGCATGTACTATTAATTCAGTTCCTACGGAAAAGTTACGGCGAATACTGTGCGGAAAAAAATCGCGGATGGTGAAAAATGGGTATTTGCTTCATTTCTTTGGAAACTTTGCCATTTTCTTGGAACAAAAAAGATGAGGAATGAATTCGGAGATAAGGGTAGGGTTTCATGATAATTTTACCACCTCGTAAAATAATTTTTTTAGTATGACTGTGAGATAGAATACGATGTTTTTCCTGAAAAATGTCGATAATTCTTACATTAGCGAACAAAAAACTTGGCATTAATCCGGAATTATGTTTTCAATCGCGTGGGACTGATATGAAATATATTTTATCGTTGATAATTTTATTACATTATCTCTGTAAGTTTTACCACAATGACAAAAGCAATTTAAACAGGATTAAAATGTCCACGCTGTTGAAATATGATGTGGTTTTATGGGCTGCGGGCATTCCAGTCGGCATTGTAATCAATTAGTTTGTCAATGATATTGGTACTTTTTAATATACATTACATGTATATTGTTATCGAACCCTATTGAACTTCAGAATATGTTATGGCTAAACAGATCTTACTGCATTAGGATCATTTGATAGCAAATGTATTTTATAAATTACATCAAGACCTTCACGCGAGATCTGCCCTCTTCACAATCGACAACCTTGAAATACGTGACTTCCATATCCTGGAATTAATTTATAAACCGCGTCAAAGTTAATTCTATAATTAAAATATGATCAGGTGGGTACGTAGGCAAACATGTACAAGTATTTATGTATAATATTTTAAGTTAAGTTAAAATTAAGGAAGCAAAGGAAAGATGTGGTTAAATGTAAGTTTAAACTTGAAGAGACCTCCAAGCCCTTTATTTATTCACTTTATTATTAAGTTTTTATATCTTTAAACTTTATATTTATTATAGCATATTAAATATGTCAGCATGAATAACTTTGAGTATGTATTTAACTACCTTTACTTATCACACTCTCGAGTAATGATAACAATTATATACCGTACCCTTAAGTATATCATTGTTGTATGCAACGGTAAAAAATGAGGGCTTCAGCATTAGCATAACATCTTGTATTACGGAAACCTCACTGCGCATGCGCTGAACATAGCGTCGCTTTGTTGCGAGACTCGAGCACGTGTATTCTTATTATTACGGCGCCCTTATCGTAGGCGTTTAAATTTAACGGTTATCGAAGCAACGGCGTACGTCTCGCTCAAACTTTTTTAATATTTAATGCATAGTAATTCGGTACCATCTTCAGGCCCTGCCGAATTACATCTTTGAAAAGATTTTCCAGCCGTTGCTAACCTCACTCAAGTTATTGCCTCTTTTTCCGACGGCACGCAAATTTTCATTAAAAAATCGATCCCTCATTTCGTTTACGTAATTTTTTCTCGGTGATCATCGCATGCCTTGGAAGTATCTTCGAACTCTTTCTTTTTCCGTTGTTTCGATTAACTGAACCATGTGATACGGTCCCCGTTGTATACGCTCGGGGGCGTATTATTCATGTAAAGAGGTAATTCTTTAATATGAAATTTTCCCCCGGAAAAGAGAACTTTTTGTGTATCCCCCGGATTCTCATCTCTCCTTCGTTTGTTTTGCTCCCTTCTTTTCTCCCGCTGTGTCTCCTAATGGACTCCTATCCAATTTCCAGTCGAGTGTTTTTGCTCCTTTACGTCTACCAATTTATCTCGCCTTTTCCCCTCTTCTTCTGACCATCGCCACGATAACACTACACATGCTAAGAAAGCTCTTTCTTTTCCCCTCAATTTTCCTTGAGGAATGGCTGTTTCCATTCCCTCGTTTCACTGCGTGGTCCTCTTTAGAGTAGCGAATCCGCAGCAAATGCTTCGTCTACTGTTTGAGACGAATCTCGACATTCTTGGATTGACAATAAACATTTAATAAGTTTTGTTGCAATTATAAATTAAAGAACATTCTGCGAATAATTCGTAGAATTGGAGCTAAATTTCGGAGACCTATGACTAAGTTAATTTGCCGTAAACTGGTAATAAAAATGCACAAAAATAATTCATTCCGCCAAGAACGTATTACTATAAAAATGGCAGCACGTAATTGCATATTCTACACTTATTATGATATTGGTGCAATAAAATAATTTATAAGATGGAATTTTAAGTACACTCCTGGCCAAAATTAACGCAGCACCTCCCTAGCGGTCCTAACGACCGGTGGTGGGTTAATTTTGGTCAGGAGTGTACTATAAAGCCGGTTAAAATTTAACAATACATTTCAATAAAGTTTGACTAGAAATAAACACGCCCTACTTGCTTTTCATTATATTCGTGCTTGTAAAGTGTATCTGTTTTGAAATATTCAAACTCAATCTGGAGACAAAAAAGAAATTGTAAATATATATGGCACCTAATTTGTTTACTGTCACCGAAGGTTGCATCCACTTCATCTAATGAAAGGGTACAATAGACTTAAGGAATAGCTGTTTTTCTTTAAACGACATTGAACTATATTTGGGTCAAATTTATTTTTTGGTTTTCGAATTGTATTTATTCTCTTCTCGTTTCACATTACTGATCGTATCTATCTTTTGATTCATTGTTTATTTTCCATTTTATATTAAAATGCATATATTTTCCATATCATTTACCTCTAACACGTATTTTGTTCAACTTCAGTGAAAACATCCCTACATGAGGATTTATTCTGAGATCCCTGAATTTCTCTTGTTGTTCAAAGCTGCAAGTTCAAAATAGCTTTAAGCCATTTCGCATTTGAAGCACTAAAGCTTAGTAGATGGGAGCACCAGAGTAAAGTGTAAAAACGCATAGCTTCGCGGTGGAGTTCCACAGAACGATAGTACGCCTATCTCTTTGCATACAGAGAAGAACTACTTACGCAGCTGCCAATTATCCATGAGATTATAAAATCAAGGACAATTATCGTGGTATATTTAAGACTAAATTCCTCGGCAGTGCAGTCGTACATAAATAGCCGTAGTAAAACTAGGCCAAATGTAGTAACTGCCGAGGCCTAACACGCGTAAGAGGACGACAAACTATTTTTCATTGTACTATTCATAATCGAGAGAAAATTGACACCGTTCTAGAGTCTGAGAATTTCTTATCGCTTCCCATGGAACGCAAAGTACGTCTCATTGCTATCTCAATCATAACTTACGGAGTTCCAAACTAAACTTTGGAGGACTTTGATAGAGTTTCGTTGTCCCTTTGATGGAGAGAATATGCTCATCTTTGCGAAAACATATTTTAGTAGCGATCTATAGGTCCTTTTCGTACTTGATTCCGGAAAAAAACTTCTATCTCGCAACCCTCCTGTCGTTCAAAGAATGGATAAGTTGTTCCACTCTGTATGCATTTTAATTTCTACGTTTCTCTTAGAAAATTTGAAAAACCAGTATTTATGCACGCAAACTATGGTAATCGTTTGAACATTTGTGGTCGATAAATGTAATCTTCCTGTAGAATAAAACAACCTTAGCTTTAAATTGCTCATCGCAGTGCCACTGAAGTATTCTAACATTCAGTTACCTCTTATTGTGCTTTGGATTTTTAGAAACTTAATGTAAAATTTTAATTTTCTTATTACAATAAACATTATATTCTAAAGGATGACCTTTTATCATTTAAGACATCCCTGATAAAAAATTTGATGGAGGTTTAGTTAAGACTTGTATTTTAATTACCGTGATTTTATTTACTTTAGTTTGGACCATTTCTATTTGTTTTTACGATGTTATTTTTATTTACCTTGTTCTACTTTGATATGATCATTTTTTGACGAATTATTTGCAATTATTATAACACAACCTTGTGGGGCTATCTGTTTGTGTTAAATCCATAAATAAATAAACGAATAAATAAACGATCGAGGAACATATCTTTTTTTTACCGAACCTAACTAAAATTATACTTTTTAGTAAAAATTATCAGTCTTGATGGGACTTATATTTCTCTCAAGGTATTTCTAAAAAAACATTCGTGGACAGCTTATGAACATAACCCAAAGTAGGCATTGAATTCATTCCATAACGTTGGACTGGGAAGGAAACGAGATTCCGATTTGAGTGATTTGTTCGGCTTAATTTCATACGAAAAACTAAAAAAGCGAAAACGATATTTATTTCGAAGATGTGAATTTGGATCTGACAATCACCAAAGTAAATGTTCAGGATGGAGATGAACTCGATCGTATTCGCTTCGTGTGATTGATTTCCCGTTATGATTCTCCTCTCTCGATTAAAAAGGGTTTTACCGAAGCAGCCAGCTCACATTCACGTTTAAATTTATTCGCTGCGACCTGCTACTGGCTCATGTCACGTGTTGTAATAGCGGCTGTTCCCAGAATTCCCTCCGTGGCTCATTATTGTTTCATAATTTCACCGCACTTTGACGTTAGGTCTTGTGGCGGCATTAACTCATGCATTATAACTAATCTGCAATATATAAACTAATTACATTAATAATTACTCATGTTAATTGCGTCATAATATGGTTAAGCATTTATAAATAGATATAAATATAAGAAATGATAAATAGGAATGAAAATTGTGACATATTAGGGACACGTACCTAGGTCTCCCTTTTATCGGGCATATTATTAACACAAAACTCCCATTACCTGCCTAATCCAGTTATATTATATATGAATTATAAAATAGTTTATCTGTAGATGTAATATAATATATGCATATTTAGATACACTTACACTGATATAATTTACACCTAAAATTGCATTAACGTGCAATTTAATCATCCTCACCACCAATCATGCGATATTACTACTATAGCGATCTTAAGGTCTAATAAGTACCCAAGGTGCATCACTCTGCCAGGCTATGCCCAACTTCTATCCCAAAAATATTACTTGTTTGAATCATTATTTTATATAATTTTAATGAAAATTATGATTGTATTAGAAATATTTCAAATTTACTTGCAAGTAAACTACTCTACTCCCCAGTTGTTTACTTGAAAAATGAGCTTTTTATCTCTTCGATATTTCCCTATAAATGTTTTATTTTGTGGATTTGTTAGCGCCTAACCATGAACCCACATACTTCATGTTTAACCTAATTGATCTCCATTATTATCTTCTTTATTCTATATCTTGTTAATGGATTGAATGAAATACAGGACTTTTTACTCCAAATTCCCCCCGTAATTAAGTCGATTGTATGTATTAACCCTTAAAGGACTGACGTTCCCATATGGGAACGGACTGCAGCTGGGTTCTCTAGGTAGCTAAACAATATCTTGAGTGCCATAAAATGGTCAGTAAACGATACTTTGTAAGCTAAGAGGGTCCAAAGCTTACTTTCATTTGAGTTTTGGTGCATTTAAGTCAAGGGAAATATTTCTTGTGATTTTTCGAAAAACAGGGAAATTTTGAGATGGATCCTTCTGTCAACTAATTTTTATAAGTTTTACTGTTTTTAATTTAAAGTAGTCTTTTGCTTTTATACCTTTAGTATGATGTTCTAATCATCGAAAGAAATTTAATAGAGCAGAGTTTGAGGTTATTTGTTGTTGTTATAACGTTGTTTATTGCTGCGTTCCCATATGGGCACGTCAGGCCTTCCCACTACTACGCGATTTCCTTGCCGATGGCTGTCAAGGAAAGCTATATATAGTATATAAAAGAATATTTTGCGACATAATACATTATTTGTGGTGCAATTAAGTTAAGAATTATTTTAGTTTTAAGTTGTGTCAAGAAGACTATGGCAATTATTATGCATATTTATGAACTAAATCTCGGAAAACCTAAATTTATATAGTAGAAGCGGCAACAACATATATTAGCAAATGATTATTGTACTAGATATACAAATCCTTTCAAATTTTATTAGCTTCACATAAAAATGATATCATTAGAGGTGTTATAGTTTTTATTCAGGAAAAACGTAAGTTTTCATGAGTCGACTTCACTGAAGGAGGCTCTCCGAATCCTTGACGAGGATGAAGAGAGTGAGGTAGATGTTACCGATTTCTTCATTTCTCCAACAGAAGAAAATGAGCGAACTGATGAAGCATTGGCTGATGAAGATGAGGAAAGATTGGTTGACAATTTCACTGGCAAGCAAATGAGGGCACAAGCCGAAATTCGGTTGGCAACCAACGAAAGTATCGGTGCTGGAAAAGACGATGGGGCAAAAAAATCTATGCGGAGAAAATGGATAAAGGGCAGCATTGAGTGTACGGGAAGTTTTTCTGAAGCAGATTACTCTTCATACTCTAAACTTAGCTGCATCTAATTGCTAGAGCTCTTCATCGATGACGATTTCGTCGCATTCATAGTGGAACAAGGTGAGAATTACGCCCGATTTTTTAATTGCCCCAGTCCACAAATTACAGCAGAGGAGATGCGAGCCGTCATTGGCGTTTTGATTGTATCCGGGTACAACATTCTCCTGGAAAAAATATTACTGGGACGCGAAAAAGGATGTACATATTGAATTGGTTAGTAGAGCGATGAGAGGGGACTGATTCATCCAAATAATGAAATTTTTACACTTAGTGGATAATACTAAGTTAGACAGTCAAGCGATGGGTTCTACAAAGACTGGCCTACGATGAAAATAATTACACAGAGATGTTTGCAGCATTTGGTGCCTTCCCAGTTCTTAGATTGTGAAGAAGAGATGATAAGATACTACGGAAGACACAGCTGCAAGCGATGTAGTAGAGGTAAATCGATAAGATTCGGTTATTATAATTTGAAGTGGTATGTGAAATAATATAATAGCATTAATTTATTTAGCTCAATATATAATTTATACGAAAGAATTTATTGCCACATTTGAAAGGATGTGGCTACAATGGAACTGGGCAAATCAGAAAGAACCGGATTCCGAAAGATTGTCCGCTACCACCAAAAAATGATCTAAAAAAGGAGGAGAGAGGAAAGAGCATCACAGCTATTTCTACATGTGAAGGAATAGGAATCACTAAATGGCTGGACAACTTGGTAATTGTGGCAGCTTCAACAGCGTATGGAGTTACACCGTTGATGAAAGCTAAAAGGTTTTATAGGAAACAAAAGAAAATTATTCAGCTTCTATAACCCTACTTCATATCCCAGTATAATAAGCATATGGGTGGAACTGACTAAATTGATGTAAATTCACTGCATATTGGTAAGATATGATTTATATAAATTATTTACAACTCAGACAATCGAATAATAATAATAATAATAAAAGGAAATCCTCAGATCCAAGGACAAAATTAGAGTTTAGACGGAAGATTGCTCAGGTGTACTTTACTCGGTACAAGACGGAATAAAAACCACCCGGTGGACGACTCAGCAAGGCTTCCACGTCAAAAACTGGCTCCACGCAAGAGTTATGGTATGATCAATTAATCGGTGTAATCGGTGGCATACCGCAGAACAAGGGAAAACGCTGCGCATATGAAGAATGCGAGAGTCGTGGGAGAACAATGCGTAATAAGTGCGATTTTGGGCTCTGTGTTAAATGTTTAACAAAGTACTTAACAAAATAATTATAAAACAAATACTTATATCTTCCAAGAAACACCATTTCATACAATATTTTTTTGAAATAAATGATTTTTTTCGATGAAATGCTTTTTTTAAATTTCATCATGGCGCGCGTAATAGTAGTAGTGGGAAGGACTGACGTGCCCATATGGGAACGGGCATTTGCAACGAACCTATTATTGTTAACTTTTTTTAAACAATTTTCTGTTGTTAATTAAGGTCATCTGAATACCGATATACTAAAATTAGGGTAATTTTTAAGAAAAAATAATTCTCGTCCTTGGAGGGTTAATTAATTATATGTATGAAATGAGCACCTTAACTTTGTATGGCTTATTCTTTCATTCAGAAATTCCGGCTTCTTCATTTTAATTAAATTTAAAATAAATATCTAGCTTCCCTTGTACTTTTAATTAATATTCTTCAAGATATTTTATTTATTTTCCGGTAAACATTAAATTAAAAATAAGTCACGCTCTGCAGATTACATACATAGCACTAAAAAAAGACAAGAAATATAGTGAGTAATATCGCGTGACTCGTCTGTAAATTCCAAATGATTCCTCCATCTTCAGAGAGAGCGGTTGAGTCGAGAAGAACAAGGACGCCTCATATCTCTCGGAAATTTATTGGTTAATTTTAGTGATAAGCTCTCTCCATTACCCGCGCAAGATGTTCCACTCAGATTTATATAAGAAAGAATGGGGTCTCTCTCTTGGGCTATTAGGAATCGTGAAGGAATCGTGATATTTTTATAATTAATTCATTTATTATATATTTACCCTCCTATCAAAAAGAACTTATTCGAAATTTTCGATTCAGCACCCACAGTATATTAAGTGAAATGGAATAGTATTTATGAAGAGAAATTCATCAGCTACTTATTGTATTCGATAGATTGGCCATTTAATTAAATGTTCAACTTGTTATGGCCTACTCATTAAATTATTTGGTTAAAGGCATTTCTACTTATTATGACAAAACTGGCATTTCACATATTCTACTATATTTTCATAGGGGAAATTCTATCTTTAGGAGATGCTTCGGGCCTTTGAGAATTCAAATCCACCCCTGGTGGGGGCGTACTTTCTGTAAATATATTCAGCAACCTCGGAGTAGCTTCCTGCTTGCTTTTCTTCGAGGATTCCAACCGTTAAGTCAGAACGCTTCCTCCGTCAGCAACGCTTGTTGTCTTTTCGCATTGATTATTTATTCATTCATTATACCTTAACAATACCGAAGTAGTGACGTTGAATTTCACAGCATTCAAAAATTAACTCAGTAAATGTTGTAAGGTTCTACGTAGTGCATAGTAAGCATCACGTTAGTAAATAAATAACCCTACCAACCAAATACAGTAGCTTAGAAACTACTCTAATATTTAAATTTTAAACAGTCAAAGTTTACATCTTAATTAAAAAGCACCACAAAAAGCATGTGTGCCTGATAACTAACTTTTCATCGAAAGCTTTATATTTACAAATATGGAATACGAGCACGTAAATAACGTTTTGGCAACCAACTATAATAACTTAAAAATTGCGCCGTAAAAATTATAATTTACGTATGTTAGTAATATCTAGGACTAATGAAACGTAAATCAATATTACCATGTCAGCTTTGTCAGGATTCCAGATATAGCTCCACAGCAATCGCAGCAGCCCGAGGGACCGCGAGGTCCCCGTTGTACGTTACTCAACCAGGCAATCCCATACTCATGTCATATTTCGTTATCGACAGGTACACTAGTCTAAGTTATTGATTTTGCAAACACCGTCGATAAAAGTTAAATAAATACTTCAATTAACGTATTTATCGGCATATAACATGCATTGTCATATAACACGCACTATTGTTTTAAGAAGGAAATTCGAAATTAAAAAAATTGAAATTAAAAGACTTGGAATGGTCAGGACGCAACGCAATCTGCAGGCCAGCTGCCAAGGACTGCGAAAGCTAGTCTTTCATTACAATTTGCCAAGTGAAAGGTGATTAGTAAAGTTAATTATCTCTGTTTCGAGTTCTTTTTTAGCAAAGAATTGTTTCTGATAGTAGCATATTTGTGCCATTAATGCCACGCACAAGTCGATCACCGTTAAAACTTAATTGGTAGTTAGTCAGATGTTTGCTTCTTTATCCCTATTGTTTATACAATGTATATATAATATTCACAATTTATATATATGTATTGCTAGGTATTTATTTATTAACATTATTTAATTAATGCTCATAATCGGGTAAAATGCGATGTTTCGAATGTGAATACTAACGCACATTTGATTGCCGATTAGCTGATTTTTTAAAGTAAAACAGAAAGTTATTTTCAGGAAACAAGACATTTCCAAAATAAAATATTATAAAACACCCTAAAAATGACGTTATGTTTTGAGTTAAAATGAATCTAATTTTTTTATGAAATTAATTTTAAAATAAAAAATCTGATGTGGCCAGCACATGACTTTCTCCATATATAAGATGTAAATATTTATCTACGGCAGTAATTTCGAACTCTATATTCCATCTAAACTTGGAAAATGAGTGATTAATTTATGTATTATTATCTTTGACGTCACAAACATTATAAATAATGTTTTTCGGGACATGATGGATGAAAAACGATGAAATTGGCTTTTCGCCCATAGAGCCAAGAGCGCCCACAAAGTACATAACAGCAACTTCCGGTTTATCAGTATTTCAAGAATAACTCCTACACAATCAGTGATACAAAAATATGTTTCTTACAAAAGTTATAGTAAATTTTATTTTCTAAAACTTTTATAAGATATACAATATACGTATATATCATATTTATGGAGATATTTTGAAAACCGGAAATGAGCTTGGAAGAATTAAGCTCAACTTCTGGTCAACCGATTTACTTCAAAAACTAATCAACTCTAACGACACCAACCAAATAAACATAGATAAAATTTGGTGATGATATGACGAATGGTTTTCATGTTAGAGCGCCCACAAAGTACATAACAGCTACTTCCGGTTTATCGGTATTTCACGAATAACTCCTAATCAACCGGTGATACAAAAATATGTTTCATACAAAAGGTATAGTAAATTACATTATCTAAAACTTTTGTAAGTAATACAATATACGTATATATCATATTTATGGAGATATTTTGAAAACCGGAAATGAGCTTTGATGAATGAAGCTCGACTTCCGGTTGATCGATTTACTCCAAAAACAAATCAACTCTGACAGCACACACCACAGTACTATATATGAAGTTTGGTGTTGATACGACTAATAGTTTTCATGTTAGAGCGCCCAATATCACACACACACATACAGACACACACACACACACACACACACACAGACATCATTCCGAAAATGGTTAAAACGTGTTCTGGGGACCCCAAAACATGTATTTCCGTTGAAATCTCGAAGTCGAATTTTTTCATGAAAACAATACTTTCTCTATACTTCGTATATGGAGAAAGTAAAAATGAAATATACGCGTATAACACGCAAAAAGAATTACAGGCCTAAGTTTTCGGAAAAAAGTACGCGTTATACGCCGATGAAGTCGGTAATCACAAAATGACATGCATATTGCGCTATAGATTTAAGGTTGCATTTTTCGCATGCGAAAGCGAATATGTGTCGCACTCTTACTTATTCGCCTTCAAAGCGCTCCCAAAAAAAAAGAAATTTGTATCCGCTGTCGGATGTGATCGCTCCAGCCTCAGTTCACTCCACTTACTTTCGCGCGTAATCCGGAAATCGTTTCCTTCCGAAGGATTTCGCAGCGGACTATTTATTCAGCCTCTGGTCGACGGCCGCGCCGCTTTAAAATGACGGCTAAATGGCGAAGCACGCGGATTTAAAAGGGAAAACCCACGCGAAATACGTTAATTTATTTTCACAACGCGTCAGAGAGGCGCCTCATTAATCAAGCGAGCGGCGGACTTCGCGGACATACGAGAAATCGATACCCCGTGCAGCAGATAATGCTGTCAAAATATGCAACAAGGACAGGCAATTGCTCAGCGAGTCCTAAAACGGCCGGCGACGCCCGACTTCGAGAGATGACAATAGAGCAGATATCCAATGGGTTTGACTGCACCTCTCGCTCTCATTGAGTTACTGTGTAACCGGGAATCTGGCGTCGCTCCAGAATGGAGTTGTGAACCGAAAAGAAATGTTGCAGCCGAATCCAGGTCATTGAACCGTAATTGTTTCCGCTCTTGTTTCCCCCTCTGCTCGTTGAATGCCGTTCCGTTCCGGTTTCGCTTGAGCAGTCAACGGCGAACCGGTTCTAACTTGAATTGTCACTCGCAGTATTAAGTATTTTATATTAGACACTTAAATATCACATATGAATCCCTATGAAACGTGTTTATTACTTTCTCAATATACGAATTATAGAGAAAGTATTGTTTTCATGAAAAAATTTGACTACGAGATTTCAACGGAAATACATGTTTTGGGGTCCCTAGAACACGTTTTAACCTTTTTCGGAATGATGTCTGTGTGTGTGATAGTGGGCGCTCTAACGTAAAAACTATTGGTAGTATCAATACCTAACTTCAAATATAGTACTGTGGTTGGTGTCTTTAGAGTTGGTTAGTTTTTGGAGTAAATCGGTTAACCGGAAGTTGAGCTTCATCCTTCAAAGCTCATTTCCGTTTTACAAAATATCTCCATAAATATGATATTTAAGTATATACTATTTTCTATAAACGTTTTAGAAAATGTATAGTATTATAACTTTTGTTTGAAACATAGTTTTGTATCACTGATTGTTTAGGAGTTATTCATGAAATACTGATAAACCGGAAGTTGCTGATTATGAACTTTGTGGGCGCTCTGGGATCTATGGGCGAAAGGCCAATTTCATCGTTTTTCATCGATCATGTCCCGAAAAACATTATTTATAATGTTTGTGACGTCAAAGATAATATGATATAAATTAATCACTCATCTTCCAAGTTTAGATGGAATATAGAGTTCGAAATTACTGTCGTAGATAAATATTTACATCTTATATATGGAGAAAGTCATGTGCTGGCCACATCAGATTTTTTTTAAATTTCTATTCATTCTTAACCTATCATCAGTCACGCCTATGATCATAACACGAACAGTCGCGCGTTGTATTCCATACAACAGATCGTTTTTCGGTCAAAAGTGTAAAATAAATTGAACTTAAAATTATTTATGAGTACTAAACTTAAGGTAATAATATAATTTAAGAGGAATAATTTAAGAAGTAAACAAATATTAGTAAAAAATATTATTAATCACCTTTATTTATTTACATGCGTTCAGAGAGTACCTAAAAAGCTAGATGTCTATTAGTTCCAAAATTGAAATGCGTCTAATAAATTTTAAGTTGAAATAAATGAAAAATTCCATGCAAACGATATAAAAATCAAAAATGGATTTCACCAACGAAAAACTTACCCAAGCGGTCGCGCATTATATGTGTTACGACAGTCGTCACTTCACAGATATACTCGCTTTCGCAGTCGGTTTAAGTCTAAAAAGGAGCTTTGGACGACTTTACAAGTTAAAGGAAAGTGCAATAGAGGAATAGACCCGAGCATGAGGTTCAAGGAACCACCCAGGTAGAAACGGGACCCAAAAAACCGTCTGTGTTGTACAGAATACAACGGCGCTACTGGCAGAGGGTATAAAGGAGTATAAAACTACAAATAGGCACCAGGCCAGGTGGTAGGCATTTCTGTGGGAGGAGGTAAAATTTAAATAATCTGCCTGGTATTCACCCTAGTCGTGAGGAAAACCCCCCTGAAACCTCCCGAAGGCAGTATGTAATACATATAATTACAAAATTTACAAAAAAATTTCAAAATTTACAACAATGATGCTATATATCATAATTGACTTAAAGATTACAATATTTAAAACAAGTACAACTATACTACAACAATATCACGTAACCCTTTTAATTTTATTCATGAATAAATTGTAGGAAGAGGGTAAACGTTCTAAAATCACCAGGTAAATTGTTCCATTCTGTTATTTTGTTCATTCATAATATGATCTGAATCTTTTGTCTTACATTAAATTCTTCCTTCCTACTTTTGTATTACATTTTCATTTGTCATTTGGTAGAAGATAGAGAAAAAATGTATCTCTCATTTACTTGTGCCGTAGTCTTGTGAATGCGATGGTATCAAAGCTACTGATGTATGAGTGAATTATTGCACTGATCAAGTTCTCCATTATGGAATTCTAAGAAAAGTGAAGTCTTTGTGCTTCACTTAAATGTATTTGTTCGATGTATAGCGTTCTCGCTTTGTGAGTAAAGTAAGGACAAACTACCTCACTCCTCATCTTGCCTAGTAAGCCTCATTCCCCCACACTACCACGAATTTTAGTAGGGACGGAATGGCCTTCGAGATGAATGCTTTACTTAAAGGCATTACATTAAGTTTTAGAGGAAAAGTTATATCATAGGTATGATCACAATACGAAGAATTCAAGTTTTGAACATAACAAATACACGATTCAGTATCGAAAAACGATTATTCGCAGATTTTTATAATCAAGAGCATTGAATATTACGATTCATTTTGAAGATTTGATATCATTAACGTTTTGTTGAATAGATAATATAATAAGTATTAAATATTGGAATAAATAACATAGCATTAAAGAAGTAATGATTGCAATCAACCATTTAAACGGAACTCACTAGCTTTTATTTTTGTCAACTTCATATCTCCGTTATGCTTTTTCAATTTTTTTTATTTGCCGTTAGTCAAGTGACATTATCACGAACCAATAATTCGAGCAATAAATAACAGTTACCGGGCCCGGTTCAGTCGTAAGCATTTTAATCAATCATTTCACTCACATCAATTCAGGATCGGCTTAATTCCAGCAAAAGCAATGCTTATTGCAGTTAATCTCTATAGTTTCGAATTTTGGTTCCATGGCGTAGCTAATACGCACCCTGAAATGATTTATGGGCTATGACGTTCAATTTACGATAGGGATTTATTAATCCAGGGCCACAATGGCGTTAAACCTTTCAGCGCTATAGTATTGTTAACTTTATGATCGGTTTGCGACGCAACAATTATACCTTGTTTACAGTTCTCTTTTATGAAGTTATGGCAGCAATTAAGCTTCTTGTGTCCTCAATTCACGGAGTATTGAAAATTAAAGAGCGCTCAGATTCAATTGAATATAGCTTGAATAATATACCTCTAGCGATAGAAACATCTACCACATTACACTAGAGCGTTGTTTGCCTACGTTGGCCATAATTTAGCTCTAAAATGGCGGATAGAAAAATGTCCATTGTAAGTACGTAAGTTAACATTATGTGACGTAGAGAAAGACCCTCATGAAGATTTTCATGCAATCTTTCCTCGGTGGGATATACGCACTCCATTCCCGGTAATTGCTTCACCAATGCATTCACTCATTCTTTGTGTATATCTTCTCTTTATCTTGGTAACCAGCTTCCACTACTCCTTCTTTTGGATTTGTTTACACCTGATTTTACTCTTCACCAGTGAGCTACCTAAGAACGTGCGATTCACGAGAAAGTGGAAGCAATTCGTGTGCGGTAGAGACTCACTGGAGTGGAAGAATTTAGTAGGTCTAACTCCTCCCACCATTGCTGCGAAGAGACGTTTTCTGCACGGGCAGACCACAATGAATTTGCTGCCAACAACTCACTGTTCACAAACATGTCTCAGCCGCTTTAGAAAACTTGAAGCTTTCTCTTAGAAAGATCTGGCTCCGAGGGATCCCTCTACAAAAATGGATACGCTGCTGAAAATTATAGGATTCTCCAAAATAATGCTACACCGCTGAAGTCGTTGAATTATAATTGAGGTCTTTAATACAGGTAATTAAATCAAGGATGAAGTGAAAATGTAAAATGTAGTAAATTTTAGTTATTATCAATATTGAAGTTACAATCACAGAAAAATCTATTAGTATTTTCTTAAGTTGGTCCAGCAGTAGAAACGTATAAAGATTTATTTTTTTTTACAAGAAAGTGGTTCAAGATTTTCTACACAAACGAAGAGAAATTGTTTTAATACAAGAAAGTTAGATTGAATTGCGTCAACAGTTTTTGTAAAAATATGCTAAATTTCAAAACCAGAGACAGTTTTGATAGTTTAATAAATATACATGTCATGATGGAAATTTCAAGACTTATTCGGTATACATTTTGTATGGTGTTTGTTCTAAGCTTAAAGCGTTCTTAAAATTCCATCTCAGGGTGTATTAATTTGGGTATAATTATTAATATGTATTAAAAATAAACCCCAATAACCTGCAGAGTACCTCCACTACCTGTTTTTCATTTTGCGAAGCTGAGCTTCTGTAATTCCAAGTCCACATCAGAAGAAGTTATTAAACTTACCTCTCCCACTTATAGCGGAAATATTCGCTCCAAATATTTCCTCGTTCTAGGAGGAAAATGGTTAGGGCTTAGGAATTATATTTCTTCGGTTTAGTTTTCCTTCTGATACCTTACCACGACTTTTTATCCTGTAGTTCATCATATAGGAAAAAAATTAACTACGCTCTGATGGAGAATCATCTTAGTTCTTCTTCTTCTGAAACATACTCGTACTTATGTAAATATTAATTACTTAATTTTGGGGTTTGTTAATTTCAGGGACGGCAGTAGTGTTTATTTCTCCTAGCAGCGTGCTGGTAACTTCATGATTGGGGAGTTATGAGAAAATTATCCATACAATACTATCGAGATGTTGCTATTTTTTATATTCTTTATTTTTCTAAGGTTAAACCCTAATGGACCTCTATTACATCTAACCTTTGAATTCCAAAATTAAGTTTAGAAACCAAACACATCACAGCTGTAGAAAGATTCGGATGTGGGAGTTATCTCCTCGTCTGAAAGCTTTCAGAGAAAACCAACGGAGCGAGGAAACGCTAACAGGAGGAAGATAGCAAAAAATTACGAAAACACAGGGAAAAATAATAACCATCATCTACAACGCTATATGACAAAATCAATACCTTGTACCAGCATAATAAAGTCTGAATGTGGAAACTAGCGAACAATTGATAGCAGTTGAAGTCGATTTTCTACAGTCTCGACTCGTTCTTGGATAGGATGCTATCAAAACGTACTTTCTTCGTCTTATATCTGAAAAGAGAAAGTAAATATGATAGAAAAAGTTAACAAGAACGAAGATTTAGGTATGCTTCAAAATAAGAAGTGTTAAAAGGTTTTTCCAGTGGAAGGAAGCTAAGTTTCTTTCCGAATATGATGCACAGTAGGATAAAAAGTCAGGGCAAGGATTCAGAAGGAAAAGTACCCAAAGAAATACAGTTCCTAAGTCCTCAACTTTTTCTTCCTAGAACGAGGAAATATTTGGAGCCTATCTCTCCGCTATGAGTGGGAGGCGTAAGTTTAATAACTTCTCCTGATGTGGACTTGGTGTTATAGAAGTCCATCTTCGCAAAATGAAAAAGGGTATTGGAGGTTCTTAAGAAATAAAAGAACTTGGTAATTTCCTAGGGAATGTATTTGGAGCGACTAGTGTCATCTAGGTGTAGAGATCATCAGACTACTTCACATCGGAAAAGAAGTATATATTTGAAAAGAGGAAGAGAAGAGAAATGAGTTAGTTAGGTAGTGGTAAAGAATTAGATGTATTGTGGGAATTTTATCGGTATACAGGATTTAAACAAGAAAAAGTAGAGCATCTTTTTCCACCTCATAATCATTAGTTGTAGTAGAGAGTAGGTAGCCGATGGTTGAATTATAATAATAAAAAAACACCAAAAACCATTAAAATCAGACTTACATTACCCACTCATGCATATTTCGCTCTCTATGAGAGAATCTTTGGAGAAAAATACGATTCAGCAGGTTTTTAGTGTTATTTGCGTATTATTATAGATTTACCTGATATTTAAGCTCCAGATAAACTTAGGATACCCGCTCATAGAACTCATTTCTTACGCTCGAAAAAAAAATAAAAAGGGCGACTTTCGGCTTCCGAAAACTAGTTAAATTGGAAACGCGTGGAAAGTGAAGTTTGTTTTCGAAAACGAAAATAAATAAGCCGTTGAAATAATGCAACAGTCGCGCGTTTAATGAAATCCGGAAGGTTTTGAGCGAATTTAAGCTTCCAGTTAATGACGCGTTAATAATCTGCCGGAGCTCATTCGAGATGAAAGCTTGGCGTTAATGGACCACTTTTCATTAGAACTCTGGGAAAATTGAGAAAAGTTGCGCGGAAGTGCCTCGCAGCTGATACATCTCGTCGAATTAATTAACAACTTGCGGTGATCTTCGTCGACAGTCGCTCTCTGGGAATATTAATTTAAGAAGCTTACTCGCGGAGATTATGCCCTTCTTACGGGAACTTTTTCTTCTCAAGTGTGCACAAATCGCTTTGTACATCTCTCGACTGTCTCCGTCCAAATGCGTTTTGCTGCTTACGAAACAACTGTCGGCGGGAAATACGTCACCAACGAGATGCATCTGTTTTTGCTCGCCGTGCTGTATTCGTGTAAGCCTCCGATTGTACAATGCGTTGAGGCAGAAAAAATTACAAAAATTGAACATACTATAATGAAATTTTAAAACTGAGCACAGAAGAGAAAAATTTGATTGAGTCAACTAAAAAATCAGAATCTACTTTCTGCAGAGGTATAGCTCCAACCGAAGAAAATAGATTATTTTTTTTAAACTTTCGATTAAACCTTTTATTCTATTTTGAATCAGCGTAACGAATTGGTAAAATTACAAATGTAGCTGCTAAATCTACTCCTTTTCTAAATTATTTTAACTATTAAAAATAATAACTCATATTTATAATATTTGAATTCAGACATGCCATTGTTTATAAATGTAGGTATATATAGAGTATGATCACAGTGTTAATAAGGTATTTGCGTTAAATAGTACTTTAAATTATTATTACACTTTGAAGGCAAGGACATTGGGTAAGGTAATTTTGCTCGAGAAGGCGTGCTTCCCAGGAAAAATCCCAAGGAAGAATAAACGTGAAAAATGTCCGACGAGACCGGGAATCGAACCCGGGTCTCCCGATTGCCAGGCAGATGCTTTGTCATTTGAGCTATCCCTTACCTGACCGGCAATAGGCAGACCCGGGTTCGATTCCCGGTCCCATCGGACTTTTTTCAAGTTTATTCTTCCTTGAGACTTTTAAGGCTATAAGAAATATGCACGGTTTCAAAATAAATAAGTGACCAAATTCAATAAAATAAAAAGAATATATAATAATAAGATAAATAATAATAATAGTTGGAATCAGGTCACATTCTTGGTGAGGTTTACTCTTGGAAAACGTTTGTTGCTAGTTTCATCATTAAGACGTTCTCAAATATCTGCACAAATTGGTCTATGGATGTCCACTGCTCTTTTCGGAGGAACTGGTTAAAGATAGTAACACGAAAAGATTTAAATTTAAACCATTTGTTCATTCATGTCTAAAACATTTAATCTGGAATAAATTACTATAAATTTGAAGGTCGTTTGGAATGGATTGTAAACGTGAGACGCCAAAATTTTACTTTTTTAAAGACTCGCTTTCGAAGTAAATTATATTGAAAATTAAGTATTTTCATGACATTTGAAGGAATAACAAACACCTGTATGATTGTTTAGCATGATAAGAAAAATATCGTAGGAAAGTTTAGAGATAGCGGTGTGGAGGATCCTGTTATTGGAATTACTAGCAGCGCGTTTTCTTACAGGGTTTAATTACCGGTGAGTACAAGCTTGTTGACTCTGCGTCGTGAAATAACTGGGTAGCTACCTGAACTAATACTATCAAGGTCTATTGTAAGGTCTATGGCGGTCTAGAAAGGTCAATGTAAGGAGGCAGAGAAGTGGATACGCCGACCACGTATCATCTACTTCAAATGCCGCGCGGTTAGCTCTTGACCCCAAAGAGCTCTTTCGCCACGGACTTTAATTTTTTAAATGGGGTGGCAAAAACTCGTACGTTGCTATACCGAATGAGAGCACTTCACTTTAATGTCCCTGCCTCTGCTCCCCTGAGAAATAACTGTTGAAGCATTTCCTTTTTCAAGTTCATTACCTTTTTCTGTTTGGTACTCTTCCTACTCACTTAAGAGACTAGAAGCATATCAGATACTTGACATCAATTGCCCGAAGGTGCCTTGGTCGAGGGAGCACCGAACTTATGTGATTACACCAATCATCTATATATATAATAAATCTGTAGAGGGGGTCGTGTCTGTACATTGATCCGATTTCAAAAAAAGTTGTATTGCTGGATACTAGGGTTGTTCCCGAGTCCGAAACAGGTTTTAGAAATTTTCATGTCTGTCTGTCTGTCTGTCTGTCTGTCTGTCTGTCTGTCTGTCTGTCTGTCTGTCTGTCTGTCTGGATGTTACAGCATCACTCAAAAACTATCCGACCGATTTTGATGAAATTTGGTATGATGGTCATTTGTCATCCGGGGAGTGACATAGGCTACCTTGTATCCACCTAGCTGTCCCCAGTTCGTCCCCAGTCGGGGTCAAAAATCTATTACACGCTATAACTCTCAAGCTAAATATTTTCAAAATTTCAAAATTCGTACAATATTAAAAGTTTCCCTAGCGCAAATGATAGGCTAATTTTTGTTGACCCAACTGTACTCGGTTCGACTCCAGAGGGTCGAATAGTTTCCATAAGAAATACATGGGAAGACATTTTTATAATTTGCACGAAACTTTTCTTTAACAAAATTAAATTAGAAATAATGGTCCTTTGAAACTAAAACTAACACCAAAACAAAGGAAATAGAATAAAGTTTTTTATTTTGGTAGTAGAATATTGCTTTCACTTCGAAGTTGTGAGAATTACGAAGTTAAATACGAAAATTTTATGAGAATCTGACATTGTAAACAACCCGTCGTCAAGGCCAATCTCGATATCTTTAAATTCAAATTCATTAGCATTAGCGTATCATCAACAACCAAGCTTTGTTTATAGCAACACCAGTGTTTGTTGATTCTTTACGTGAAATGAATGTTTATCGTCGTATTAAATGAATCAAAAGGAAAAGGTGCGAAATGACCTCAGCTGTCGAGGCACCTTCATAATTACTACTACTACTTAAATTAATCTTCTTTCCTCATATAAAGTAATTATATCTTCTTAGCTTGGTAAGTTGATAACTTACTCATTCTTATTTTCCGCTCTAAATAATAATCGTTTTATTTAGCATCCCGCTGTGAATTTAATCTTTAACGCTGAAGAATAAATCAATATAAATATTTGAAATGTCCCTGAATTCAGTGATTGCTTCCATTGAAGTGTCAATAATTGGGCTTAATAAGCAGCAAGGAATGACAAGTCTTTGATAGCTGACTTGAAAGGTAAACGAATTTTGTACTTTTAGATATAGAATGGGAAATTAAACCAAGAAATGTTTTATTGGATCATCTATTGGTGTGTTTAAGAATAGTTACTGTCCACCTACTCGATATCATTAAATTTGAATTCAAATTCGTTAGCATACGCGCGACTGCAACAATCAAGCTTTGTTTACAGCAACGCCAATATGTATTGTTTATTTACGTGAAATTAATGTTTATCGTCGTATTAAATGAATCTTCTTTTCTCATATAAAGTAATTATATCTTCTTAGCTTGGTAAGTTGATAACTTTCTCATTCTTATTTTCCGATCTAAATACTAATCGTTTCATTTAGCATCCCGCCGTGCATTTAATGAATCAAACAAGATCGTTGAAATACCCCTGAATTCAGTGATTGCTTTCTTTGAAGTGTAAAGAATTGGAATTAAAGCTGCAACGAATCACAATCCTTTTATGCCGGACTGGGAAGGTAAACGGATTTTATGTTTTTAGATACTGAATTGGAAATTAAACCAAGAAATGTTTTAGTGGATCATCTATTGGTGTGTTTAAGTATAGGTACTATCCACTTATATCTTTTCTTGATAGTGATAATCATACATATTGGTATTTTGTTATATCTTAAATAATATGTTTAAATGTTCGTGTTAAACGATTGCCGATACGTTATTAAGTTTTTTAGACTATAAAATATGGAACACTCTCTCAGATTATGGGCGGCTGTCCTTTATTTTTATGCTTCGGTTCTATGCTGGCTGCTCAAATATTATCATTATAAATACGCCTAAATATGTATGTTGTATGTTGCAGGATTTAATTATTCCAGAAAAGCATCATTTCGAAGTATAACCTCTAACAAGATATTTCACTTTCGAAGTCTTTTTCGTTAATTTACTTCTCATTTTCAGTTACATATACTATAGAAATTCCCTCTAGAATGAAGTATTGCTGGTATATGGTTTTCCTTCAGTCCAATATTAAACTCGGGAACTTTTTTCAGATATGTTACTCTATACATGAAAATATCATCTTCGATTATTTTCACTGTATGAATCATGTCCCTGAATTTCAATTATTTGCGTATATCACCGAAAACAATTAATTAATTTAAGTTTTGTTATTTTGATTTTATGAATGTCTTAGGGAAAATTGCGAGGAAAATTTGCGAGCATTTCTTATCACTACCGACTACATCGCTTAAATGAGATAAATCCTACAAGTTTCATGTCTACTTTCGCTTGAATTATGTTTCGTCATTCCACGTTAGTAAATATTCAAAAGACAGTATTTATTGTCAACGGGATCTGAAAACATAATAATTAAATTAAATCCTACTCAAGAGAAGAAAGTAGTAGTTCACTCTGATTTTGCAACATAATGCTCAAATTATAATAGCTATTTAATTAAACAGATGCCCGCTTACATTATTAATAGGATAAAAATTTCTTCACAATTTTTACAGTTAATTTAAAGTCAGAGTGTTAGTAATAAAGTGTTAAGTAATTTTAGTATAGAACAACCAACGCCATCTTAAGGAATAAATTCGGAGTTAATTCATAAAAGGACGCGTTCTTATTAGAATAACTACTTCACATTGTAATTCGTTTGCGGGGTTTATTTGTTAATTCGTTTATTTGATAGATGCGAAGATTTCACTCGCTCGCTGTTCGTCAGACATATTGGACGTGCTAAGAGACTGGTTCATTTTTCGTTTGTGGTTTACAAGATTTGTGTGGTTATTTTTGAAATTTTGTCTCCATTCATTTGGTACTCAGTTGTTTCCTCTATTTCTTATAGCGACTGCTGCATTTGTTTAGTCTGTGATTTACATTTGTGAAGCTGTTTTTTGTGATTTCGTAAGTCACATAGGATAAAGAGAAGTATTGTTTTTTCATAAATTTAAGAGTTCTCATATCTAAATTTTTTCATATGTAAATTTCATTACTTCCGATTTACATTCATTTTTCCGTTGAGAATCAACGGGCACTCCGCTAGTTAGCAATATGTTACATCAATGCAAATTATCATTTATAATATAAACTCGAAAAATTATACCCCTAAGTCAACATAGGATGACTCAACTGGTGGTGCAGAGACCAGAATGGTCACTACATAAATACAGAGGACTTTAACAGGCGATGATTGAGACTATGAAGTTCCATCTTCTTTTTAACGTATAAAAAAGGATATAAAGAAGAATTCAGATATAAGCAACATCAAAAATCAATAAGAGGAGAGATACTGAAAAAAGGTAGCAACAATACATTTATTAAAAGTACAAATATTAAAAATCCAAACATTAGTGGATATAAATTTAGAACAGATTGGTGAAAATTTGAAAATACTCGGAAATATTGCTACAATGTTAACATATGAGCAGTTTAACATAAATGGTGATATGTTTAATGGAGAATATAACTAAAGGCTTTCTATACAAATCATCCAAAACATTTGAATATTTATCTACAACATCTCATGCATGTTCCATAATTTTACACATTTAAACACAATGAATATAAATGATAATTAACAAACCGAAAACAAAATTGTACGGTAATGAAAAGGTAGTCCATACATCATGTTAATCCATCCATAATGTATTATTTAATGCACGTTTATTCGATCGCCATACGTTCTAAGTTGCAAAATATAGTTAAACTATAACAAAACGTGGTTTTCCGCTGCTATCTTACGAAATGCCGAAGTTGTTACCGAGGGAGGGCGCAGAGATTGGGATTTTCCAAGGGCGTAAGTGCGCCCCTGCGTGTGACTTCCCCTTATCTCGTGAATTACTCCCTTTTTGACGCTTCCTGCGCTCCTCGGAGACGGCGGTGCCTGAAAACTCAAATCGTCCACAACAATCTAACTTCGAAACGCTTGCCAGGAGACTCATAGGGTCTGGAAAAAGTAAATGGTACGCGTTTCTCACTCCTAGATTGTAGAAAATCCTTATGTTACCCTTTTTCTATCCTTAGGGTAGAGTAGAATTTGGAGCTATTCCTAGAATGGCTGAGATTGAATGGTTCCTTAGACTTTAGGTGGGGAACCTGAGGCCTTTCAGGTCTCTAAAACAAATACTTACTTATATATACATGGCGTTGCTAGCGACCAATTGTTTACTTAGTTGCACGGTATGCTTTCTATTTAGTAACACCTCGTCAACATAAATGTTTTATGAATACGACATTTGGACTAAATTATAAGTTAGTTGCAACTAATTGTTAAATACCAATCAATAAATGTAATAATAGTAACAATAACAATAAATCGTCTTTATTTGGGCGAGATTGAGACTAAAAAGTCTCTTCTTCCATCTAACCCATGAATATGACCGGGTACGTTTTCTCAACTGCATTTGGTGGTTTGGCGCATCGAACGGAAATCATATTTAAAATGTTCTGCTCAGGTATACTTAAAGATTAAATTCATTTCCTTTGCGGAGTTGCGATGTATAGCCACTTGAATCAGGGCATCGAGCTATGAATTTTCCGTTCCAATTTTATCTCCTATTTTATGAAAAATTGATTTCGGTTAGCTCCACCAGCCATAAATGAACCGATTACAACCGTTTCATATTTTTTTAAACATTAAACAATATAATCCTTCTGTATTTTTTATTACGTTTACGCATTTTATTTTCACCAAATGAGAATTAATGCTAGAAAAAATAATCCATTTAAAAGAGAAGAGCGTAGCTGATTGATGCTATGCTATGCATGTTTTGAGTTGTTGATAATTGGTATAATAATATGATAATGGTGAGATTTGTGAAGAAGTGGTTAATTGACGTATACAATATGAGGAAAATATTGGGGAATGTGTATTATTGTGTGCAGACCTTGTAGAACACCATTTACCAAGAAAAGAGAATACTGCAATATGCATGCGAAACGAAAATTGGATTGGATAACGATTTTCGGTTCTGGATCAATAATTACTGTTTTCCTCTTAGGTTCGGTTTTCACTTAAGAAATAAGAACCCGAATTTCGCTTTCCGTTTTCGGTTACGATTTACCATTTCACTTCAATATCCTGATTACAAAGTTAAGGATAAGACACTCGAGGGCTGCCTCAAGGCTTTATACGCGGCCTAACGAATTCCAAAGCGACTGAATGGTACACAGAGCCCTCTCGTGATAAAAGCCCCCCAGCCCCAGTCTCAGACCATTAGTGTTATCATGAATACGTGGAGAAATTCCATTTGGACTGCATATTGCGTTCGAAAATGATATCTGTGCGAAAGAATGATCAGAGAGGAGAAGGAATCCCCCTTTTAAAGAGGAGAGAACGGGAGAAGAGGAAGTGGGGTCGGTCCAGATGTCGATGGGATTATTCTCCCCCTGCGATGCTATTTTTCCGCGCCTTCCGATATGACGGCTGAGATGTTTTCAAAGTTATTGGGGACTCAATATCGCTGAGATGCGAAGGCAAACAACGGCAACGCGATATACGACCGAAAGGGAAAAATATCATTTTATTTAAATAATATATCGCGCTCGAATTTCCAGGGGGAAAGAGCGAAATTTGCGAGGGATAAAAAGAGTCTATTGGAAAAGTATAAATAACTCCAAACGTTGTTTCCGTGTATCGTGTTTGCTCTTTCCTCCAATTAATGCCCGTTTTTGCCGTGACGATCACGGAGTTGCGTAAATGGAACGAATGTGAAAGTTAGTGGCGGAGAGAGGTTACGAAAAACAAACCTTTCCGAATTGAGCGAATCCCGCTGTAAAGTAAATAATGTCGGGGCGAATATAAATACTATTTTCTGCCGTTGAAAGTTTTGTTCCCTCGACGTTTCTCTTTATTATATCTGAAGCCTTCACCGTTCCTCGGTGAAAGCAAACTTGCAGATGGATTTGATTTGATCCATTGCCAGGGCATATTGTCCGGAAATATTTTTATAAAGCGAATGAAAAAGATAATGATGAATTGAAATTAGTTCTCATTTAATAAGGAAGGCCTTTAGTGTTAAATATCCTGAAAATATATGTCGGATAGCTATTCCAAAATTCTTTCAATCATCCAATCCACGTACTAGAATAATGCTTTTCCTTTTGATATTGAATATACTGCTTTTTACTACATCGTTATCGACCCCAAGGGACTAAATTCCATTGTTAGCGAAAAGAAAGCAACTTCTTAATTTCCACAGAAAATTTATTTAATGTTGATGACTCCACAGAAATGAAACCGGGCGTGCCTAAATAAATTTACTGAGAAATTAGTAAGTTCCTTTCTTTATCCGTAGCTTTCCGCAAATTTACGCTTTCTATTCACATTTTAAAACAATTAGAAGTTGATTGGAGATTAGGAGTCTATTGGAGCTCGATGGAGAAATTTACTTATTCAGTTTTACATTAAAAAGGAAATCGGAATTTTAAAGGTGGAAACGATTTAAAAGATACTAATTTCTTACGGAATTCAAGGAAGATAATGAGCGTCTTCCGATGAATGAATTATTGGTTAAGGCGTTTCTATTAATTCGTCTTTGATTGGTCTCCCCCCTCGTTCTTTAAATGATTTCATTTTTCATGCTCCTCCTTCTCAGCCGTAACGATGCATTATGAATTTTTTATTATGGTGAATTCAGTAGACTACAGATTAAGAAATTACGAAACTCATGATAATATTATTCTATTTATATTTTTTTCAGATGTATAGGCTGTTTCTCTACCAATCAGAGACTGTATTCTATGGGGTAAACCGAAATTACTAGTCTCAGAAGTGAACCTACGAAAATCTGGTGTCACGTATTAATACGCATCAAAACCTGCAGCCGTTAAACTCTTAGTAGCTCAGTTTCAGAGTAAATTCTCTTAGTGACAAATTTGTTTCTTTAGGTCGGGTCGAAAGAGAGAGAAGAAGGAAATAATAAAAAGTATCGTTTTCTTGCCGTTTTCTGCTTCTTCTTTCGATACTTCCTGTTTTGAAACTTACTCTCGTTTGATGTCCCCGTCTTTCCATCTTTTCACGGTCTTCTTCCTCTTCTTTTGTTCTCGGTTTTTTGTCTCCACATCCTTTAGCGTCTCTGTCCCTTCTGTTGACGCCCTTCTCTACGTAACCCTCCCTCCAATCTCTTCTTTTTTACTATCCTTTCCTATCTTTCCTCTTCTCTCTATCTCTCAGCGTTCATTCTTAAATCATGGAATAACGCATAAGAAAATAAACCGAAAACCTTAACGTTTTTCCGTCAAATTTCCTCGTTACGTTTGAACCAACGCTCGATTACTGGTGAATCAGAAATTATTATTAATAAATCTCTTCCCCGTGTAGACAACATTCTCAAGTTTAAATTTGTTGGTCTCTGGTTAAATCCAACAGGATCGTTAAGCGTCCCCTTAAGGAATGTATTCAAAGTACATTTTGACTCTTTCAGGGTTTCTTTCTTGTACAGGAAAGGGGAGCACAATATAAGGAATTTCACCCCAAGGCGCTTTAAATATTTTTCTATAAGAAATGTTCGCGAAACTTGGTACGTTAACAAGACTTTCCCAGAAAGGATTTCGTCTTGAATCTCTAGGTGCTGTTAAGAGTAGGTGCTTGAATAAGGTAATTTGCAAGGATTTACTGCTTGGCTCGACGGCGGTTGCTCCCAATTTGCCCATAAGAAATATATTGAGACACTTGAGAGTTATTCGAAGGAAATTTTACAGAATAATAATAATCTATTTTGCTCTGGGTAGATTTCCATAGAGCAATGCAAAATACAAAAATGCCAAAAATACAAAATATTTTTAAAAATCACGACAGAAATACAAAAATATAAATGGAAAATCAAAATAACAAAAGAATGCACATAGAAATACAAAAACACAAAAGAAAGATAAACACAACATAGGTAATCAGAGAATACGGAATATAAAGACAGACAGCAAGAGAGGGAAAAAAATGAAATGCAACTCGTCTAACGCAAAATACTCATTTAAACATCAGCAGCTAAGAGATACTCGATTAATCTTAACTTAAAAAGTCTAGGAATACTGAAACGTAGTATGATGGTATAGAATGTTGCTAACTATACAAATATGCTTCAGAAATATTCAAATGATTCGTTACCATGGGTCGCTATCAACGTTTTTCAGCAAGAAAAAGCGTGTGCTTGGACCCACATGGGATTGCTTATTGGATCCGTATAAGAGCCTTCTTAGAGTCTTCGTAGCAAATCAAGGATCATTTTAAGTCTCACTTAGCCAAATAGGATCAGTATGTTTCTTCGATCGTTTTAAATAAGTTTCTATACCCTGCCAATTTCCTCCATCAATATTCCTGATGGACCATTCCAAGGCCTCAAAATTGGGGCCTCTAAGATTCAGAATGGCCTCTAAGATAGGGTAATACACGTTTCTGTATCCTAAAAGAGACCTGAACAAGTCCATAACGATTCCAGAAAATTAGTGGAAATTCATTAACCAAATGCTTAAAATTAGCAAGTGCCTTTTACTCGTATGTATGTATTTATATTTACATATTTACGAAATACAGAAAGAAATTTTCCACTGAAAAATAATTCCTGTTTTAATAACTCAGTAAAATACACTAATAGTTTCGATGCATGAGCATGATTAAGTTAAGTTATGTTATTAAAATAGGAAATATTTTCCTGTGGAAAAGTTCTTCCTATTTTTTGTCTTTAACCATTATGGAATACCACAAAATTACTCTCAAATTCGTGGATTTATACATATTTATTTGTTTTTTTGTTTTTAATCTGTATCCTGTAATTTCTGTCAATGCATTGAGCAAGCTTGATTTTATCAGTGAAGGAAATGCTTTTTCTGGGTAATAATCGATTTCAGGCTAGGTTTCCATCGGCACCTTTTCCTCATTCCGAGCTTTTCATTACACCCATCCCCTCTCCTCCAGAAGTTTCATCTTCGTAAGAAACAATTTCTCCCCTTTCATCCTGTTCTTCCTTGTAGACGAGTGATACTTCTCTTGAGTATCAGTTTCCTGTCGTAAGTGACTTTTCCCTAGTTGTTCTTTTTTCTAGTTTCTCTCTTCTCTCCCTTTCGGTGACTCTCTGCTTGTTGTGTGGATAACCCTCAAAGAAACTCGTGTTTGTCTTTCTGAACGACCCTCAATAAGAACGGTTTCTCTTAAAAGCTAACAAAAGAGTGAAATCGGTTGATTATGGTAAAAGGAAACTGTCAATCTATTTTAATAATCTGCAGTGAATATACGTTTATATGTCTAAGTTAGCTAACTCACGCAAGAAATACAAATAATGTTTCGTTGTACGTCCTTTTTCTTTGGTTAAAATTTATTAGACGTAAGAGATCAATAGAGGTGCCAGAGATAAGCGAAATTGATAGAGATTCTCATTTTTATCATAAAAGCTAATTTTCAAAGCGAGATAAAATGTATCGATTTTTCATAAAAGGAAGAAGCTATTTGGGCTTCCGGATAACACAGTGGGTATTGCTTTCGCTTTTAGTAAAATTGGTCCTGGGTTCAATTCCCAGTGGGGATCCTTCAATATGCGTGTAATTACCTCAGCTGCCAATGACTCTTTAAAATACTATGATAAGGCCAATTCAGTAAATGTTTACGTTGCTGTCAATAAAAAATGGGTCGAAACACATGAATCTGCAACTATGTCCCAGTAATTTCTAAGAAGAGAAAGAAATCCTAAAAAATTCTAAATGAACGAGATATTGATGAGACAACTGACCACCACAAACAAATACATAAAAAATGAGGTAGATTAACGTATTAGTAGCCAGCTAAAACAAAATTGGTAGATATCTGTTCTCATTTATGTATTTTAATTAATTAAAGAAACAACCATGCACTTTGGAAAATATGCAATTGTGTTTGACCTCACGGAATCTTGACATGAATCCTTGATTCATACCCGCCTCTCCCTAACGGTAAAAATAACTCTAAATAGTACATTCTGTAATTTTTAACATAGTTTACTATAAATGGTACTTTTCATATATACTACTTAAACTATTTAGAAGTTAATTATTTATAGTGTGATTATTTGTGTATTAATTTTTTAAGACACGAATAGAAGTTTATATGAGTGAAGTAACTCTGTGATTAGTTAATCAAGAGCATGCGCGGATTTCCATCCCAAGATTTTGATTTTTGACTGATTATGTTTCAACGCCTTCCATTTTTTAACATTGAATTTATACAACATATTACCAACCGGCGAGAACTCTCTACCGTAGAGATATTAAATGCAAACGAATTTTTCACTCCGTCTTCCTTCATCAAATGAAATGAATTCAATTTCATCTGAGTCCGTTGGACCTTCGCCAAGTCCATTTTCTTCCTGTTTTCTTCTTTTGATGAATTAAATTCGTTACGGGAAGCAAATTCGATTTTCCTCTCTTTCCTTCTTTCCTTCCAACTTCTCTGTTTTTGATGACGCAAACTTTTCCGATGTAATCGCCCGTTGTCATCTTAATGTCTGCAAAGTTAAGTCATCAGTCGGAAGGCAGGTTGGATGCTTACTACCAGATTCTACCAAAAGCCTAAAACTTCTGAGGGAATGAGGTCTAATAGAAAAGATGAGGAATGAGGCAAGTTTCCCTTCCTTTCCTCAATGATCTAGAATATGAAAGGAAAAAATCCCGCGTGGATGCTGCACAATCTTTCTATAAATTTCATTGGAATCAATCCAAAACAAATGCCAATATTATATCCCACGCAGTAGGTACACTCCTGGCCAAAATTAATGCACAACCGGTCGTTAGGATCGCTAGGGAAGGGCTGCGTTAATTTTGGCCAAGACTGTACATCTTCATCGATATAACTTACAGGCCTCATTTTGGTGTGTATCAGGAAGCACTTACCAAATCCATTTTGTATCGTTCGTGGAAAAAAGAATTATTGAAGAGACTCCTTCTAGCATCTATTTCCTTGACTTTCCTCGTGCTTTTTAAACTGCCTATAATATATCAAGGAGAATAAAAATTATCTGCTATATCCTCTGACGTACTTTATCTGAAATTTTAAAAGTAAATCACACCTTTGCTTAGAACTTCTATCTTCTAAAGTTTCACTTCCTACGTCATAAACATCCGAATAACTCTCACTTTCTAATGTTTTCAAATCTCATTGCCTTTTTTGTACGTTTTCTAATTCACAAATCCAGCATTTATCGGCAGTTTCCCATGAACTACATGCATACTCTAGATGAGTCTTTACTAACGCAAAATAACATCGTCCGCAGACTTTAGTTTGCTCCTACGGACCATTCTCTTGACGTTGCTTATGTTAAGTATGCTTTAATTTAATCATCTTTCAATTAATTGTACAGAACTGACAAGATACCAACCTGCAAACAGTGTCTTTCTGTGTTCAGTTAATGATGCAAGTGTTTTGTATTAATAAAAAATTCTCCAGAATTCACCAGAAGTTACTTGATGATATATTCCTTCAATCCTGATACAAAAGACAATTTTAAAATATTTTATTCACCAAATTCTGGAGACGGGAATTGCTCTCTTGGTATGGCATTGAAATTTGGCCATGCTGCTTAAAATTTTTCTACTATTTTGTTTCATTGCCTCTGTATCTTACGGATACTGGCCCACCAAATTGCACGATCTGCAAGTCATATTCGAGCCATACCAATTTAGAAAAACCGGTGGTGTAGCCCAATAGCTTTCATCTGTTTTCCTACTCAATTGCATTTGTATGCTAATTGGAACTGATGTTTAGCTGCACATCTAATTTCTCTAAGGCCATCATCAGGGCAAAATCCATACCATCGGGCGCCCTAAGGCAGGAGAGTTAATCCTCTTACAGAAACAACGCTCCGTAATTGTAAGAGGTTTACATTTACCTAACCATAGACATTGAAATCTGTCATAGCATATTTATAGAAGAGTAACTCTGGATTATTTTATCATAGGTGAACTATTCACTACTACATATCATTATGAAATAATTATTCATTATAAATAACACATTTAATAATTTATTCGCACTAAAAATGAATACATACAAGAGTGTAAGAGAATTAAATCAACAAATTTAAATAGATTGGATTAAAGATAGCTCAATCAATTTGATTGAATATTTTGAATATCGGGAGATCCGAAGTAACAAAAGTTTTGTTTAAGGTTAATGGTAGATATCTAGGGTTTTCACAGTTAATTTATTTCAGGTAGAAATTTGGAGGGTCTCCGTCTTAATCCGGACACCTAGCTCGCCTTCACAGGTACTGAGCGCCCTTACCTTCCCATCAGGGGGATCATAAAAAAAACTGACCGCGTGGAATACGATTTAAAAAGTTATAAAGAATTCAAATGAGTAAAAATTTATTATCTTCGTCGTCTCACTCGTCCAAAGAGATATACAAGCGTCTTTTGATCGACGTTTTACGATAAAAATTAAGATTTTTCGTGATTTTGCTAGAAAATAGCTCACCGACCCATTTGGTTTGGTTTGCTGTCTTATTATCAGCTAGCTGAGGTACCTGTTGAATCTCAACGGGGGTTGGGTTGGGTTGTGGGGAAGGATTTCTAGATTACTAGATTTTTGCTAGAAATCCCTCCCCCAACCCAACCCATCCCCGGATCATTCACTCAACGGGTCATTTTTAACAAAATCACGAAAAATCTTAATTTTCATCGTAGAACGTCGATCAAAGGACCCTTGTATATCTTTGGACTAATGAGACGACGAAGATAATAAATTGTTGCTCATTTGAATTGTTTATAACTTTTTAAATCGTATTCCACGCGGTCATTTTTTTTATGGTCCCCCCTGATGGGAAGGTTGGGCGCTCAGTACCTGCGAAGGCGAGCTAAGGGTCCGGATTAGGACGGAGACCCTCTAAATTTCTACCTGAAAAAAATTAATGGTGAAACCCCCAGATATCTACCATTAAACTTGTTAACTTCTAAATTTTGCTAAAAATACACATAAACAAATCTTTCCTTTTTCTCGTCAACTTCTGATAAATATCTTGATATTTTATCACCATCTTCGCTGTCATGATGTAAAGTTACTTAGGTAACTAATCTTCAACGAAACGAGTGTAATTAACAAATACTTATAAATGGTAGTATGGCTGTCCCTACGGATTGATTATTATAATAGCAAATGGTTAGAACTACAGGAATAATTTCAAATAGTCCTGAATTCCCTATTTATGCTATAAGGTAAAACACATGAGACTTGCTTTAACAATCGCCTTATTCGTCAATGGGACAGGTTATTTGTAACCAAAAACTATACTTCCTTTATGTGCAAATTTCCGCATATTTTAATCAAGGACGCTTAAACGATACACGACTTAAATAAGAATCTTTATTCAAATTCTCTTTGTATGGTCCTCGTCTCATTGTCATTAATTTTAAATTTATTTCTGCAAAAGAAATGATGCCTGCAGACAATAAAAAGAACATGCATTTATTGTGAGAATTTTCGAGTCGTCTCAAGTCAAATCAATGCTACTATGGTTGAAAATGTCAATATGTATAATACCGTTAGCTCTTAAATAAATCTATAAAATTCACATTCTACACCACAGTGTAGTGCTTAGAATTAAACTTAAAACTATCGCAATACATTTATTAATAGTTATTGACATAGTATAAATTACTGTGTAAAAATAACTGACGGTAATTATAATAAAAGATAAATTTGCACCAATTAATGATGAATATCAATTTATTTATGAAAAGTTTCACTTAGAAAATATCAAAATTTGTTGTAAGAATAAAATGAAACAGAACGAAAGAACGGGAAATATGACCCAATATAGCATGGAAACATCGCTTTTTTCCTTACTTCAGAGTCGTTGAGCCTGAAGAAGACATGGATGCTAATCTGATAAGTGTTGAGTTCTTTTTCTTTGTGCCATGCGAATATTCTAATATTTTGGAGTATGCAAATGGCTGATTTTGCTTTGAAATTGTAATTTCTGAATGAGAGAGAGAGGGGGTGCATCTATCCAGTAACAAATAGCATTATCTCAGGCGCGTACACTTCTAGATCTACATTTATAATCTGTGAGCTGCCTTTCGGAATGAGACGGGGTGCATACACCGTGTCTCAACCTCCATAATCTATTGTTTTCGCAAATCGTTAACGGAGAAAATGAATTTTAAAAGCGACCCGTTCTAGCATCTACTTCCTGATATTCCACGCAGTATCATAACGGTCGATATAACAGAGAGGTCACTTAATATCAGCGACATTCTCTGAAAACGTACTTTCACTGTATTCATGAATAAATTAAGAATGTTTAAATCCTCTATCTTATTCCATAAGTCTTCTATCTTATTCATCACTTTGCCCCATGCTTATTGTTTTAAACTGGGCCTGCATAATTCCTTGTGGTGTAGGTGTAAAGGAGGTACATGGTATGAATAAAGGAAATTAAAACGGTGGTAAAAATGTATCAGTCAATTAATTGATACTTTGATCTCAGAAGATGTAGTAAATTTTGTGCGTTCATCTTAATTCATGGACCGTTTAAATGTGCCTAGAAAATTTTAAAAATGATGTAAATGGAGTTTGGCTTAGCACAGGAAAGCGTGCGACTTTCCCAAAGGTTGTACGAGAAGAGAAAAATAGCCAAGCTAAGTCACTATTTTTCTCTTCTCGTACAACCTTTGGGTAAGTGCATAGAAAAATTAGGTACCGAATAGACTCGAAAATAATCCGACCCGAATATAAGCCGTAGCACCTAATTTAATCACAAAATACTAATTAAATCAATTTATTTACTAGCCTAGGGTAGGACATCCGACGTCTCCCGATCAGGAATTCAAACATGATTGTTTTCATTGCAAAAACTCCCTACGTGTAGTACGTGATAGCGAAAAAATTAAGAAAAAGTGTTTATTGAGTACTTGAAGAATTTGCAAGCCAATTTCTTACTACGGCATACTATTTCCTCCGGAAAATACGTAAGTAAAACCCTCACTTTAGTATAAGTCGAGGGATCATTTTAAGCATAAAAATGTGCTGAAAAGATCGGAGTATACGCGAGTATGTACGGTAAATGTCTATAAGAGCTAACCACTTCTAGGAATTACATTCTCGTGGACAATACTCGATTAACAGCATTGAGCAGTGAAATGGGCTTATGGTGCAAGCATCCCCTGCCGCACACATTAAAGCGGCTCGTGGTGTGCATTTGTAGAGACAGATTTGGAGCTCTTCGCATCGTATCCTCGCCGGGAGGGTGTGAGCGTATCTAGGTTGGAAATTAAAGGAGAGAGATGAGCAGCTTCTCGTATCATTTCTGACCTCCGTCAGGGACAATCTGCCCTTCAGGGTAATCAGGATGATAGTCCTCATTGGCGGCAGAGCACCCGCATTAGATCGGCTCCAACCTCCGCTTTCACCGCCATCCGTAAGACAAAAGTGCGCTCGCGAACGGTTCAAGTTGCGATGCCTTTGTGAGTGGGGAAAACTGGTCTCCATTGTGGGGATAATGAAGGTCGATCTCTTTCAAAGCCCTCCTTCGCTTTCACCGCGTTTTGCAACGGACGCCTTTCAGATTCAGACGCAGAGGCCCTTTTCGCCGCCGGCGGTGGATGTTTGCGTACGGGATGTAGAAGTTGTTAGCCGCAGTTCTTTCTTCAATTACATCCGAAACGTGGAGGTTTGGACCTCTTCGATTTTTTATGAAACAAACGTCGAATTGCATTGTAGCTCTATCTTTAAGGAGTGGGTCTTCGAATACTTAATTAAATGGCGAGTGGTCGCATTTTTGCCGAAACGTCGATGGGTGTGCGCTCCGCGTTCCGTTCGGGACTCAAACAGGAACTGATTAATTAGGGGAAAGATTCATTGGAGCGAAATTTTAACGAGCTACATTTTATCTGAATGAAAACGTAATGTAATCTTGAACTCATCATCAATATACTTTACTTTCTCTTTCGCAGATATACTTTAACTACTACTATTACTAACAAATTTTAAGTTAATAAAACTACTTTTGCCCTATACAGCGTGCGGAAAAGTGTGGGACACCATGAGTTACCATTAAATATTAACATGATACATAGTAATATATATTCGAATAAAATATTACGATGATCTATTCACCAATAATTGATATTATACAGTTATTACCGAAAAACAAAAATGAGTTTATATTTAGTAGTTTATTGTGAAAAAGTGAAATGAATAGAACGCTTTTGTATCTTTATAATTGCTAGGGTGGATGGGAAATGTGATGTATTGAAATTTAGTTTAGAAAAAACGAAATATAACTGGTAATTAATTGTAGTAACTGTAATTTTGAGATATCTGAGGTGTAAATACATTATAATGGGTGCCAAGTTAATGCTATGTAAATTAAGTCCTGCCTTTATAGCTGTATATGTTATAATATTGTTTGTAATTACAGTAATGTTATTTTGAAAGGTTAATCTGCAGGCTTTCTAGTGCAAGGGATTGTTTAATTTATTTTATGTTGCTGGATTATGGTTGTACATGATGACAGTCAAACAGCAACGTATAATAATAAATAAATAAATCAATAGATCGAACTTCACCAACCTCCAACTACCCAAAGCTTTAATAGGAATCGTTTACCGAAATAGATTGAGCCCAATTTTCCTTAACTGCTGATTTCCAATTAAGTGCTCTTAAATAATTCAATATTCCTGTAATTCTATTCTCCATCCCCACCTATCAGTTGTTATTCAACTGTATAACCATAGGCAAAGCATTAGATAGTTAATGTATTTTCCCAATTTTGTACTCATAAAGTATTCAATATTCGTTTAATTATATTTTATATCCCCTCCTATCAATTTTCACTCTAACGGCAAAAGCATTATGAAGTAAACGTATAAACAGACTAGATATACGGCAGTTTATAATTCTATAGACGATTAGAAAACAGAATTTATGGCTTCATCGACGCGAGTGGTGGGAATCATTTTTTACCCAATTAATAAGAAAACAGAGCGTCGTGGATTTGCTACCTAAATTTGGAAGCGATAAATCTCTCTTAAAATCAACTGAGTCAGCCATTGTAAATGAATTGGAAAGCAGCCAACCTTGCGTCAACCTTCCAATTCATTTTACGAAACTCTTTGTCACCGAAATTAAGTTTTATTCCCCATTCGTTCTTAATAGACTAAGAAAAAGAAAACGTCGAACGCTGGAGATTTTTTTGGAGCCTTACGGATGTATAAATCAATTAAAAATATAAAAAAAGAGTTGTTGTAGACCAAAATATTGTAAAAATGTGAGCAAACAAAAATTTAAACTACTGGGAAGTAGAAGCGGTCAAACAGTTTTTTTACCTAGGGTCTGTAATTATTCGTGAAAATTGACTTTTATCTTAAGTATAAAAGAAAATTTCCTTAGCAAAATAAGATTTCAGTCTTATAATGTTACTACCGGTATTATCGATAGAGAAATCTGTTTACATGTCAACACATTTTGGGTTATGATGTGAACGTTTGCAAATATTTGTATTTGGAGAACTTAACTTTATGATAGTCAAGGTTAGATTCTAACGAATACTGCGGAATTCCTCTCGGAAGCAACAAAAAGATGGATTAGGAGATGAATTTTGAATGGGAGGGAAAATTGATGTTGAGATTTAATGAAGAGATTACGGATACATAAAATGGAGAAAAGGAAATTTATATTCTATGATCACAACCATACAAAGGTTTAAGTATGTATGACAGAACATTGCAAAAGCAGGAAGATATGGAAATGCGGTAAAGAAAGGAAAAAGGAATTTCTTATGCGTGGAAAAATAGCCTGGTAGAATAATAGGAAGAAAAATAAAATAGAAATATGTTCTTGACTTAAAGAAATGGAGTCCTACCACACATTCTTGCCTGTAGCATTGATGTTAATGTTAATATGTTCTTGTTTACATGAATTTCTTTTATCGCTCTCTTTACCTTAAAATGGACATAATAGTGCTGAAAGTAAAACTGAAACTGTAAAAAAGCTGTTAGAACACACAAATAGTAAAACTGAAATGCCTCTCCTAATCTGTTAGCTGGCCAATAGTCGCTCATGCCTAATTTATACGTTGATACAGTATATTACGCAATAAAAATGCTATGTTTATAGGTATTTTAGCCTACAAAAATAAAAAACAAATGCATACAAAGTGGCTATTGTTTCCGTAAACAGAGAGGGTAGATGAGTGAAATATTCAGTGGGATATTCCAACTGTACTTTGCATAAAGGTTAAGGAAAGGCAAAGAGGAGATTAGCATTCCTTACGACGAGGTTGGATACTTTATAAAATACCGAAGTGTTTTGAGGAAAATAGAAGAATATGAAGGTCTCGATTCAGCTTTCTAGCATTATATATTCATTAAGAAAACCAAGTAACCTGAATTTAGAAACTCTTCCAAAAAGAGATAGGTATAATAATGTCGCAGATAGGTGAAAAAATGGCGTTGAATAATCTTTTATATAGGAGCGTATAGCATGTACCACAAAGTTACACATTTAGGAATCAAGTCGCATTTGAAAGTGGTATTGCGTACATTCAAATATGCATAAAATAGAAATTGTACGAACGGAATTGAATTTAACCGGTATGTAAACCAAAGTAATAAACATAAATACATGACTAGTCTACCATTCATATGCAGACTCATCTACCGTAATATTCACTATTCCATGCCATTAATTTCGTTCCTTGGTAACCAAAACTTTATATCATCTATTATCTTTTGCCTCTTTCTTCTTCCAGGCTTTTCCTTTCTATTCAATCCTTGATTACTTTTATTAAATCATTCTGTTCTCTCAATAACGTTGTCTTTATCTTGCCCTCTGTTTTTTCCTTTAATTCTACCCCCTCCTCGATATTTGACCAACCCATTTTCTCCGCCGAGGCTTAATAACTTCAATGAAATTCCTGTTCTCCAACTATCTCTTGCACCTCCGTGTATGTTTTCCAATTTAACCAACTTATTTTTCCCATCCTTCGTCAAATGATTTCGAAAGCCTACAATATTTGGACATTTATTCTATATCCCCTTGCACCTATAAACGACATTTGTATCCAAATTTATTTAAAAAAATGCATTCATTTCAGGAAATGACAAAAATCCGCGTTGCACGCTCGAGAGGGTCGAATTGAACGCCGGAAAGCCACGCGTGGCCCAAAGGCCGCAGGTTCTGCTTCAGATAGAATATAAAATGAAAATTTGCTTTTTCCAAACGCTTCCGATTAAAGCGGATTATATATTTAAAGTGCGCTGGAGAATGTATTATTTGTGAACCATGCGGAAACAAATATGTAAATTAGAGGCAGTTTAAATATTTGAGTAACAAGTTAATGTAACTGGGCATAAATTTTGAACGATTCAAAAATATGTATGAATCTCTATCTGTTTGACCCTTTTATCCCTGATGAGGTTTATTCGTAGCCGCTGGTTCGTTACATCGAATTCTGCTCTCGATAATAAAGAGCAATAGCTGAACTTCCATTCTAAAAATCGGAATTAAATCAACTATACATGAAAATTTCAATGTGTATCTCTATTTCACTTGCAAAAAGTACTTTACCGCGTGAGAAATAAAAAGGTTTCAGGCGACACAGAAATTGAGAAGCACAAACGAATTACTGTGCGGTTACATGTTTTTACTGAATTTTGTTTACCCTAAACTAAATAGAATTTTTCACTCATCCTAATGGTACGAAGAGCAACTGAGGGGGAAAACAAAATAATAGTAGTATAGTGTATTGGCAGTTTTAAAAATGATCATAAGTGAAAAATTTGGGATAAATGATCTTTTACTCAAAGTTGAAATAATTAACGTAAAAAAATAATACATAAAAGTTCTATGTGCAAAGAATAACTCCTCCTTAATGAGAATATATGAATATTATATAACATTAGTTTAAAATAAAGCTTCTACAAGATGAAAAATAACACCGGTTTAAGTTAATAGTTTTCTTATAATTAGTTAGAAAATTGATCAACCCTTGAAGGACAGTAGGAAAACTACAATTGAAATACCGTTTTCTTTTCTAAATTCTGTTATTTGGGTCAAATTATGATACCAACTCAATTCTTGAGAAAATATACAGCCTAATTATTTAGGTATTAAAGTGGAACAGATATGTCCCTGTGGGCAGCTTATCAATAGAATAGGACGAAAGATAAAATAACAAGAATGTTTTAAAATAATGGGAAAATATGCCCCTCGGTCCTTAAAGGGTTAATTCTCTGAATTCTCCTAATAATCTATTTTTATATTACTCTGAATTCTCATTTTTACTTTAACCAAATCTTGTCCACTTAATTTAACTTTCAAAACTTTTAAAGTTTTTAAATTTAAGTTCGGACCACTTCAAATGCAAATTAATATATGACAAAGGAAACAATCCATTTAAAAAGGGCGCAGCAGTAGAGCGAGATTGCGACTTCAGCTGTAGCGAAACGAGTCCTGTGTCGATATGGTTGCATAACATAACGGCGTTATCCATCCGGTGTAGGTAAATTATAAATTGGCATCGAGAGAGTGAACTTTTCATTGGGAATGGGATTACATAACAAAACCAAGAGTATTAGTCTTTGTAGAATGAGGATTGGAGGCACCATCTGTAAGAAAGCACCATTGCAAAGGGAATTGCGAACACGATATTCGTCCCGTCTGCGGTTTTGTAATGCAGTGGAAAATATTCATGACTACCTCACAGAGATATGAGCATCGGTGCAGCTTTTTCTGATTCTTTGGACGCTTCCATTCTTTTCGATGAGCTCGAACTCTTGGCATCGGAAAAGTGCCCGTTGTTTGCTAGTTGAATCAGGGGATTTGGGATGAGGATAAATTTCACGAAAATAAAGTTATGAGATCCACCGAGGGAAGAAACGCTAAGATAACAGTTTAATCAATTTGAGGGAGCCGGAGCAGCGGAAAAAACTTTATTCGTTTAATATTCACTCTTAAAATAAATTCCTTGTAGTTGAAAATTTAGCTTCTTCTATCATTAGGTTTCGCAGGTTTTTTTTAGCCCCCTCCTTACACGTTGGTGATTTCTTGTAGTTGAGATAAGCAACAGTGAAGCTGAAGATAAAATAAAATAATATTTTGTTTTAATTGCTCTAAGATATCCTGCACTGCCCCAATGGCTTTCAATTCAACAGAGAAATAATCGCGACGATGTTTTGATGTTGCTTAATTTAAATATCTAAAATAATGTCATAAAACTCGGTCAAAATCGCATATAAAACTTTAATGGACAAATAATACCAGTAAGGGTCAATTGGACTCAGATAGGCAACAACGCGACCTTTTTTTCCCGTCGTCCTAGGGTTAATCAACAGAGTAGTTTCTTTCCTCTTGTATCCATATTATTGCGTTATTTTCGTCTGTCCTTACCATGTTAAAAATGACAAAAACTTCGATGTAAAAAGAGATTTTATATCATCAGCTTTGACCTCCGTTTTGCAGAAGTGGAATTTACCCGCCATAGTAACTTATTTGGGCAGGAAACTGTTCGGCAAGTGGAAAACCTGGGTTCGAGACCAAATAATATCACTATTTTTCACTTCTTGTTTAACCTAAAGTCAGTTATATTCTATTCTCAGAAAAGAAGATGCACTACAGACATAATAGAAACAACTTTATTTTTCTAAAAGATCTTTTCAGAAACAAAACAATCAGTAAAAGATTGTCATTTCCACTATCTACATATAATTTATATCATTATAATATTAATTTACACCGATAAGGAAACTTTTATTCAGTAATGTCTTTCCACAAAATCATGCCTTCGAACAACGACATCGTGTGCTTGAGGGGATAGAATAAGATTAGTAGTTGGTAGATTAGAGGGAGAGATGTAACCAAAAGATATGTACGTGACTGGGACTCGAACCCACATCTTCTACTCTCGGGATCGATTCTCAAAAACTTGAAGTATCACTGAGACCGTTCTTAGTCCTTTCTTAGGATTTAGTGGATTTTCGTTTATCCATTGGGTGTTATTAACCGCACGCCAACGCGTGCAAAGTTATTTCCTAAATCCATTTACTTTCAGAAGATTAGGATTGGCTGAGGAAGTTTTCATAAACCATGGACCTTAGAGATGATTGGGGGCATTTCCGATGTGGGTGTATCATGGTTGGAAATCGAAACAAAGAAAACAGACGAAGGATTGTGGTACATGTTGGGAAAAGAGAGGTTTGGGTAAATAAATAAAACGGAGACAGGAGACATGTGTGGGTCAGATATTGACATAGTGAGGGGAGAAAAAAAATAGAGGAAAGGAAACAGATACAAAGATACAAGTTGTTGGGAAAAGAATAAAATAATAAATTATGAAGGGATAGAAAGGGCATTGAAAGAACAATTCTTCGATTCACAAATCTATGAAAAGGTAATCAACATATGTGAGATATTGGTTAGTCACACTTTATTTTATGATCCAATTTTCCGAAGTAAAAGAGTCATGTAAGGAATCTTTTATCTTTATTACATCCGAAATTTTTCTCTTTAATTTAATTACTGTATATATAATGACGATGAGTTAGATGGAAGAAGAGACTTTAAGCCTCACTCTCGACCTAATAAAGACTTATTAATAAAATTCATAGAGTCGGGCGAGATATGGTGGAAATCCATCATGCAATGAAGGAGATAATTGGTACTTTTTCCACAATTTTTTTTTTTATCTTACTACCGGTTTCAACGGAGGACCGTCATCTTCCTGAAGATTATTCTAAAGAAATTATTATTATTATAAAGAAAAACATTTGAGTCGATGTCTTCACACTTGCTCCTGCTAACATATCTTGTTGAAAGGACTATATTTTCGTTTCTCATTTGGTACTTGATAAAGAAAATATATATTTAGTTTAATTTTGAAATTTACAATCTTAATCATGGCTGTGATAACTCGAAAGCGAACGAGCTATGAGTACACTGAATAGTGGCTCTAATTAAGGTTTCTCCTTAAGGAATGCCAAGAAAAATATAACTCATAGAGTCATTATGCTTTACTTACAAGGACATGTTTTCCTTATCGAACACCAAAGAAATGTTACTGGTAAAGTTGTTATATTCGCTTAGCATTCTGACTTAGTGGGGAAAGCAAATGCAGAATAACTCACCCTGTCTAGTGAGCCTCATTTCCACTACTAGATCTTGGTAGCTAATGCTAGAGGGGATGAGATACCAACCGGCCTTCGGGCTGAATGCTTAACAACCGGAATTACACTTCTTTTGTTCAGCGTTGCATAGAAAGTGATGCGACGTAAAATGGAAAGTGGATTTAGAATATCGAATTTGGCGATGGGTTCATCTCCCTCCACCGCGTGGCATTGGGCCAAACAACGCACCCAGGGAAATATTTTTAAAAACTTTGCGTTGGGTCCCATCGCTGGATTCCGAGTCCAGTAATTTTCTCTAAAAAATACGATCGAGCGGAATTGGCGGAGGAGACCACGTCGACGGATGCGTACTTGAAATTGCTCCTATGGCATATTGTATTGTTTAGTGAATTTGAAAAAGGGTTTCCGAGTAAAGTGACTTTGATATATTTTGCTTTTCGTTCACATTCATTCGTCGACAGTCGCTCTTATTTATTTTAATTTCTTGAGCCGTTGCCAGGATCGCTGTCATCGGACATGTGAAGGAAAGAGAAATTGCGGGGACACAATATTCAAAGCTTCCTTCTTCCGTCTCTCGCTCTGCCTTTTTCTCGGAATCGCAAATCAGAAACAATATCGAGGCTAGCGTAAATGGTGCGACCTCCAAATTGGCAGAATGTTCGCAGTTTCGGAAGCACCGCATTTCCTGGAATAAGAAGATGGCCTCGGCTTTGAGTCAACTTCCGATACATTTCGGGGAATTTTGGCAAAAAAAGAAAATGTCGTGAATTGTTCGGTGATGTTTGCCAGTCACGATTGCATCGATTCTTTGATATCTAGTTCATGATTCGAATCACTGAAAGAACAACTCTAGGAATGAATTTCATCGATCAGTTTTATGCTAGTGTGATTTTCGTACAGTATTCATTTATTTATTAAATGGGATATACCCATTTTCTTACAAACTAGAAAGCATTTTACAGGAGTAATCACATCAAATTACAAATAATAACATTGAAAAAAGAATAAGATTTATCAAATAATATGGCGAAAAAACAAAAGAGTACATAACATACAGAACAATTAAGTGAATAATTTCTGTAACAATACATTTTAAACCTTTGCATTGTTACACATTCCCAAAAATAATATGATACATTAAAATATAAAACCATTTACTAATTAAAATTTGAAGAAAAGATTTAATAAAGTATCAGAAAATAATAATAATTTTACATCAATATAATAATCGTGGTAAGGATATTTTATAACTAAAAATTTGTGGATTTGTACAAGTTTTAGTCGACATAAAGTCTCACCATATCTCCCGAGACAATATTCATATTATGTATATATTCAACTTTCATACAAGGAAAGGGTTGAGGTGACTTTGCACATAAGGGAACCCGTGCACCCAGGAAAATTTCCAAGGAAAAACGGACTTGAAAAAAGTCTGACTGGGCCGGGAATCGAATCCGGGATCTTCCTCTATCCGGGAGGCTGCTTTAACCACACACAAAGTCCCCAAGAACGGCTTGTTAAAATGTTCTGGTCGGTAGCGTAGACGGTTAAAGCAGTTTACCGGTTAGAGGAAGATCCCGGGTTCGATTCCCGTCCCCGACAGTCTTTTTTCAAGTCCGTTTTTCCTTGGTAACTAACTTTCGTAAGTGGTTTGTTTTTCATTGTGCTTATGCTACATTTAAATATGTCAATATTTATTAGGTATTTCCTAATCGATTGAGTCTATATCTAGGTGCATTGAATGTGTAATTATTGTCGTAGGCTGGTATTAGGAATAAGTCCTTGGTAATAATAAAATCATCAACTTTTACAAAAAATCTAAAACTTACGCAAGATAATTTTTCAAAAAAGGTAATTTCTAAAGAACTTAGGCACAATGATATATTGTTTTATGCAGTCAGGATTTTATAATTGCATCCTCTCCTCCTGAACTGCATTCTTAATTACCAAAAATATATGAAGTTTACTCTTTAATTAACATCCAATTTTTTTTTATTTGTAGATTCGAGCCAACCGGAAATATTTACATTAAATTTTTGACAATAAACATCCGCAAGTATTTTGGCGGATACGGTCCTTTTCGAACGGCAAAAATTTAAATTTAAGGTCGTGAAATTATTTTAATAGGGAAAATCGAGGTAAATTGAACAAGTTATTCGCGAAATACCTCCAAGAATAACTTTTAAAAGATCAAAGAGTTTCCGGAAAAGAGTAGAATATTCTAGAGGCCACGCATCTCAAGGCAATCAACGTAAAAATTCTAAAGATTCCGTTCTATAAAGAGAACAAAGAGAAATTTATTTTTAACGAAAGAATCGTTAATCGCAGACAAGAGATCCCGACTCGGAGTTGAAATTTTAGATTCAGAGATGAATTGAAAGCGAAGAAGAGATAATTGCTCAGGGAAATGCGAGGATCTCGAAATTTCGGATAATTCAAAGATTATGGTCTTTGAAGCATCTCTGGATGAGCACAGTGGGGAATGTATCCTAAGGATTTTGCTGACAAAACATCTATACTTAAAGTTGAAAGAGAAGTCTCCGGAGAGTGTCTCCAATGCCGGATTGTTTCACTCTTCAAAGCGAAACAAAGTACGATATTTGCAAACCTCTAAGCCGCTTTTTCTAGCCACTGCTCCTATTGTATGATCAGCAGATACGCTAAAAGAAAAGATAACGGTGTTTTCAGACCAGCACAACGTTTTCATTTACGTAAAGAGAGAATGGTGCTGCCTTTATTTCTCAGAAACTAATTTCAGCGCGTTACCGATATAACGGAAGAGAAACGAGGATTTGGTATGGAAACTTTGCGGTTAATTTATGAAAGGAAGTTGCGACGAAACTTCGAGAAAAGAAAATGAGATGCAAACCGATGATACAAAAGAGGAATATTCCGAGAATTTATCGCCGTTGCGTAGGCAGGGAACAACCGAAATATTCGAAATAAATTACTTTTTCGCTCGAGTCCCGTTAAGAGTACATATTCACAAAGAAACGCGCGACCGGAGTACGTATCGATCATTTTTCGCTGCGCCCCTTTTCCGAATAAAAATGGCGCCTTCTTAATTTTTTCGGAGGGAAGACAGATAAGACTGTTAGTTCCATCGCCATTCACTCTCTGAAAGGCGTCGTCACCACATTACTTCGATAGCAAGGACTCGACGTATCCAAAATTCATTACTTCCACAACCGGGTGGGGAATCTATGGAACGCTAGTCCAAAGTTATGCTCGAGATAATTTTTTCAATACACTTCTTCAGATTCTATTTTTTTTACTGAAAAAAGTAAGTTCCAGACTATATGAATACACGTTCCGTTGTTTATTTAATCTGAAGGACTAAAAAAGGCACCAGGTCAGGTGGTAGTAATTCCTGTGGGGGAGGGAAAAATAAAATACCCCGCCCGGTATTCACTCTAGTTAGGGTGGAAAATCCCCACAAAACCTTCCAAAAGCAATATGTCTTTCATATAATTACAAATTTATATGATTACAACATTAAAAAATCAAAAACATTACAACATAACAATATTTTTTATTACAATAGTTAAATGACAAAACGTTTTAATTATGTAAATAAATTGCAGAAAGGGTTCGGAGGAAATGGTTCTATAACTTCTCCAAGTAAAAGTTTGAAAGTAGTGACTTTATACTCAATATTTACTAGTTTACGATTTTATACTTAATAATTTAATTTAATAATCCGTTTTCTCTTTAACAATATCTTATAGACCAATTATTGACGCAATAACGTAGATAATGTCAACATAACAAACTACGTACGTTAGTGCATCTCCTTCAAACATTGGTTCTTTTTTATTAAATAAGGCACTCTTTCAAAAAGAGGTTCAGCATACCTGGACTACGGTCATAAACCGCACGATTCATGTACTTCCTGCTTCATAACGAAGGTCAGCCATAAAGGCGCGTATGTAGATGTCCAATTCGAAGAAGTAGACATTATGAAACTAATGAATTCATCAGAGATACGGATTCGCCTAACCCAATTAATACTCTGTCTTAATATAAGATTTACATCTAAAAATTAGCATTACTTTTAGAAAAAAATCCGTTTCTTTAGCTATTGGTTGCTTTTATGTAGTTTCATTTTGGTTTGTTAAATTACTTTTGAACTTATTCGGTCATTCTTTCATAATGAAATGCTTCTCTGAATCTCGCAAACTTAAAATGATATAATCGACCTTGGGTTGTATACTTGTTGTTACGCTCCACAACATTATTTGCAACAGTTATATGTCTTTATCCTAGTAATATTCTTTTTCAACTTTAGTGCGAAATATGTTGGATGTCTCAAATAATTCACTAATGATAATTTTTCAACCCTCAGATCACTTTATCACATGATGAAAGTTTAAGGTTTTTAGTTTTTACAGTTTTCGGCGTTCATTAATCTTCCTCAATGGAAGATGTTGGCACTCATTCGAAGCTTTTCCCAGATGCGTTTCCTTTGCTTCCTACAGTCCGAATCTGGCCCTGGTTGCAAGCAGGGTGCATCCACCATTCATCTTAGTTCCCCTAGTTTTTATTGAAGCGTATCTTTTGAGGAATTATAAATCTTCGAATCGGGTGGTTCCAGTGTCCATTTTCTGGCTCTTTTCCGAAATAACTGATCTTTCTTTTTTGGACGCATAATTTCCACAATGTCGCATCCTCTCCCTAAATCAATCTAGTACTTCAGGCGATAGCTTCCCATCTCCTGCGGATTCCCGTCAAAATTACGTCAGGAAACGTCTTTTCAAACACCTTCCGATTCATCCGAGCAATTCATAGCAAAAAGCGGGCTTTAAATTTGCCAATCCTCGAGGGCAGCGCTTGACCTCCTTCCTTTCATCGGCTGAAAGAAGGAGAATTGCCGGAACCGTTTATAACGGAAGTATTTAAAACAAACGCGGATTTTGGGAGAATATTTTCGCTCGTTCTCGTCCGTTTTCAAACGCCAACATTCTTTATTTCAATGAGATTCGCTTTGGGGACTTTCTCTTGCGAAAAACATTCGACAGTGCGTCGAATCCGGTCGAATAAAATATATGGAGAAAGGTTGAAATATATCTTAGCTTGGGAGTAATGGGAATCTGTAAGGAGACGAAAAAGACAATTTATTTCTTCTCTTAGAAGTAATAGGAAAGTGTGTGTGGACGAAAAGGAAATTTACTGCAAATTTGTTTGCTTTCTCTCTTAATTTATGTTCGATTATATATACGGATTTAAGTTGGATTTTATGGTGCAGAAGTAAAGTTTAGTATAAGCAATTTGAGTGTAATTATATTGAGGAATAAAGATTTAAATTCTGCTCCGCCCATAGTATATGGAGAAGAAAATAAAGTTAAAATAAGAAATGCCATTATTATAATTTGATTCAAATGTTACAGATGGACTAATAGTCATGTGTAAAGATTATTAAATACAGTTTTAAATCAGTGCTTATCCACTCTGTACACTGACACAATTTTACATACAATATTAATTAACATAAATTCAACATTAATGGCTATTATAGAACATATGTCATATAGTTGCTACGAATATAATTATTTCTATACGTGAGTTCACGAATAGCCATGTTAGATCGATTCTCGGTGGGGGCCCAAATGCAAAATGACGTAAAACTGTCGAAGGACTTATAAAAATGCTACTTATATTACAATAAATGTATCATCTATTCACAACATGTCACTACTACAGTACAATTGACTCTATGCTAAAAAACACGTTATTAGTTAACAGATTTTACCTAATATAATAGTGATAAATAAATAAAAGTAAATGAGTATAGGAATATTTCGTGCTTCGGGAAATTCAGGGATTACTCCAAACTGTTATTTTTTAGGGAAAGAATATCGATTTGGGATAATCAGTAACTAAAATACACGTTAATTGTTGTTCCTAGGGCAAATAATAGATATGGTGAGAGGCAGCTGAAATATATAATCTCAAAATTGTTCAATAAATATTGTGGCCAGAGTGATATACATTATTTAACAGTGCAAGAAGCATTAAGAGGTTTCTAAATAATCTTTTGTTGAGAAATATGCTGTTATAAAGGTGATTTTGCATTGTTATATGGAAGTGGTTTGTAATAACTTCTTATAATTTAGTGGATGTATTTTTTATATTTCGATACTGAACTGTTTTCTTTCATCAAATTTTGTTTCTTTTTTTTCATTTCATTTGTGATTTTGGGTTCCGTCGACATGCTTTGCCTGATGGAACTTTAATGTTCTATTTGTTTATATAAACTAATGTGGAAGTTGTGAAACTCGCATATCCGAAATCCTTTGTAAATTAGTACTTTAATATCTGACGATTTCGTAGATATTCTTCACTTATAAGCAAAGATGACAGGAATGGAAGGAACGGAGGCAGAAATGAAACAGATGGAATTGGAGAATGCTACGAACTCCAATACATTCCTTGTCAAAACTACAATTGTATCCAATAAACAGAGCGGCAACGCTTCTTCTGCAGTCGGTGGTTTATTTAAGCGGAGGAAACGCGACTCTGTCGTCGATGGCTTTGGAAGCGTCGTCGAAACCCAACGGCGTGAACGAAATTCCTCCGAAGAAAACAAATTTTCAACGTGAGGCCCATAACCGTTAGTGGTAACAAAAAATGATAAGAAATGCAGAAGAAAAGTTGGCGCGGTTTCAAAGGGGAGTTGTTTTGATAGCGAAGAAGGTCCTTGAATAGGAGCCAGACTATAAATCGCCCAAAGAGGAGATTTAGTGGAGGAAGAGCGGCCCGGGATTGTTTCGCCGTTCACGACTCTGTTTACCTGCAAGTGGGCATCCCCTGGGCATTAAATAGGCCATAAAGAGCGGCTATTTCGCAGTCATGGCGCACTTGAGAAATGCCCCGCAAATGTGTAACTCCACGAGAGCTCGAAGACCAGGTGATTGTGGAAAGAATACCGGTGTTCAATGGGCACCGGGGAAACCATAAAAGGGGAATGATGAGTTGGTAAACACATCTAAAGGAACGCCGTGCACGGGAAATAAACTAGATTCAAGGGGATGAAGCTGAGATGCACATTCACTGTTTCCTCTTGCACGTTGTCCATAGTTTGCAAGCATTCGAAATTTTCTCGCTTAATTCAGGTCCCTTGTTCCCTCTCGTCAGTGGTAAATAAGGAAGGTTCGGGTCGCATAAAGGTGGAACGACGTATTCGAAAAGTTTCTGTGCGCATGCGCAGAACTTTGTTTGCATCACCCTTCCGTCAAACTCTGGAACACAGTATTTCAATTATTACGGTGCCTCTAAAAGAGACGCTAAATATATCGGTTATGAAAGCTACGGTGTACGTCAAACTCCCGATAATTGGGGAAGTTGACCTTTGAATGTGATAGAGAGATTTATAATTAAAAATTCATCGGAAAATTTTATGATGTGAACAAATCTACTAACGAAGCACAGTATCGACATTGAATTTCCACAAAAAATACTTTTTGTGGAAACCAGAATATTTCATTTTATTTATTCGTCATGAATAATATTAAAAGGTTCCAATAATTGAAGTATGAAGTAATTCAATGTATTTTTTAATCAAGTGAGGACATTTTAATCAAATGATATTGAATGCAATATTTTCAATTATTGTTTTCATTTTATGTACTTTATAATGGTATTGATATTTTAATTGTATGATTATCACGTAGATTTTAGTATTATAATTACCTTTGCGCAAGTTTTTCAAAACGCTCACTCTTTGCGGGTGTTGGTGCTGTGTATCTTTTTCCTGAAACATTAAGTTTTCTTTCCACTTATTCTAAAGTATTCCTTTCTATTTATATTCACCTGCACATTATTTATGTTTTTTAATATAACTTACGACAGGTTATACGGAAAAAGAGACTTTTGAGTCTCAATCCTCATATTAATGAAGAATTTACAGACCTTATATTTAGCTCCCTCACAGTGGTAGGCATAGGGAAAAGAACGTGTTCCACAAAAGGAGATAGAGTAGAAATTTCTGCGCTGTTTTTCTGTTTTCAGAATGAGATAAACTCCCTTTGAAATAACAAGCGTTGGTTTTGGGGATTATGTGGTTAAATTTCTCATTTAAAGGAATAATTGATGGGCACTCAAAATATGACACATGTCAGTATTCTTTACATTCTCTCGCTCGCATTGCAATCGCTCTTTCAAGAGGAACCACATCCGAGCCATTTCCTAATTTTAACACTCAAAACGTTTTTAGCATCGTGTTAGCACTGAAAACAGTATCATTAATATAAAATTTCCATTTCTACTCGTATAATCTCTTTTTCCTTCCTGTCAAAACCCGAACTTTATCGTTACGTGCGAGAGCTTTTTACTGATTTATATCTAATGAATAACCAAATATAACTGGTGGAATATATTAATATGTAATTTCAGCTGATATTAAAATGCCAATGGATTCACAACTGTTTTATTTCCATTCCTAGAAGCACAAAACATAATCATGTTTTACGAGTTGATATTTCATTCTTTTCCACTCGCACGCCTCACAGCTGTTATATTTTTGCTTTATAACGTGTGATGTAACGATCTCCCCAACTATTTATTTATATGCCGTGTATAGGTAGTTTCCCATAAGAAATGCATTAGGGCACCTAGAGAACAAATACATTGCTTCGCAAGCAATTTAAAAGCAAAGAAATTTAACGGCATAGGAGAAAACCCATTGTGCTGAGACTTGCATGAAGTATCTTTGTGAAATGTATCATGTTTGTTCTGAGGAAGATGCGAGATGATTTAGGGACCTTTCAAAAGATATAAACCTGGATTTTATTTTATCTTTTCTCTGGCGTTTTACAATGCTCAACACGCAATTGGAATAATGGCTGAACAATGTTCACGTACTGCTACAATATGAATGTACTCTACCACTTTTATTATGATATCATTACACTCTGAAGGAGAGGGTAGGTCTCATTGTCAGTTTAATCTTCTCCACTCAATTTTTAAGGTTAATGCTAGATAATTTTAACTATTACATTCAGAAAAATTCACTACTATTAACTTACATTTAAAAAATAAATCTATTGATAAAAAATTGGCAATTTTTTGGTATATATCATATAATAGGTGTAGACTATCTATTAACTAGACTAAACTAACTAGAAAAGACTAACTAGACTACTACTAGCTAGTAGACACAATAATAGATAAAGAAATATAAACTAATAGACACAAAATAGGTTATAGATAAATAGGCTATACACACATATCAAAAAAAAGATTTCGGATGCCTGAGATACTCCATAACTGAAGGTTTACGCGGAAAATACCCTCTATGCTAGAGAATGCCCACACAAAATGGGGGCGTAAAATACCCCTGAAAGCACGGAGGTGATAAAAAACCCTACGAAATACGTTCGACATATTTGTATCGTCCGGTATCTGCTCATACGTCCCTCGTCGGATCCCAACAGCCATAACTCTGGCATAGGAGAAAGGGAGAGAGAGAAAGTTGGCTGATCGATACATCAGCTACATATTTAAGAAGTAATTAAACTGCTACATACGCATTCGAATCGCAAATAACTAATTCTGCAAACGATACTTTTTTTAAGGTTAAAATGATTTTTTGTGTGAATAATTTGAATGGCTTTGTAATAAGTAATTCGTTTGTCAATCAAGAAGCGTGCAAATATGTTCGTTATTTTAATAAATGTTGCTTAGTTTTCTGCAATCAAATTTGTTTCGTGTAACGCCTTAAATAAAAGGCAATAATGTCTCGTGCCACCTTAGTAACATTTTAAATAATGTCTATCTCCTAACAACAACTAAGTGACGCCGAAACATCTCTGACGAACATGCTCAAAGGTGTCTAGAACGAAAACTGTACCCTGTTTTCATAGAAAAAATCCATGGTAAAGAAACTTTTACTAGACCGCTATTTATTTCAGAATAACACGACTCAGGTTTCGTAGCGTCGCTACATATTCAGGTGACAACATAAGAACACTTCCAAATATATATACTCATGAACGTCAAGAAATCAGCGAATAGGAAAGGAGGAGGGGGGAGGGGAGTTCGTGAGTATATATATTTGAAAGTGTTCTTATTTTGTCACCTGAAGATGTAGCGACGCTACGAAACCTGAGTCGTGTTATTCTGAAACAAATAGTGGTCTAGTGAAAGTTTCTTTACCATGGATTTTTTACAAGTTAGAAGGTACCACAAAATTAACCCTGAATCTGTATCGCCTGTTTTCATAGGCTTATAAATTAGATTAGATTGACCCTTGATTTAGTGAGATTTTGACCGAACTTGACTCTACCACCAAACCGTGTATGGTGCCTCTATAAATTCTTCACAATTTAATGAAAAATGAAAGTCAGGCGTAGGAAAAAATCTCCGTGACTAATATTTGATGAAAAATAACCTGCGTAATTTGCGGGGAAACACAGAGAAAAGGGATGAGATATAGCCGAGAAAACGTAGTAAAGTTAAACATAAAACTCAGTTCGTAAAAACGAATTGATGAAAAACAAAATAGGAAACCAAAATACCAATTTCAAAAGATAAAAATGTAAGTATATAATCTAAAAAGGAAAAATAACATCGTCAAATATTTAAAACAAGCTGCAAATAAGTTATAAATTGAACAACTATCCGTGCATCCTGAAACTCATTATTTTGCATATACTGTACAGCTATAAGAATACAAAAGTAATACTATTATAATAACTCTCGTCTTAATCAACGTTACGTAAAATAGGAAATATGTTCATCAATTTAAGAAAATTCGCTCTGAAATCGAGTGCTATTAATAATTGAGATTACAATAATAGTAATAGTCCAATAATAGTTGTAGTAATAATAATAGTACATGTAAAATTTTATTAAAAATTGAATTATGCAAATATATGTATGGTTTTTATTGTAACTTGAACAATTCCTATAGCATTCAAATATCAATTCTAAGGAATATTACTTGTATTAATCTATTCACTGATCACCTCCACAAATTGTTGTATATTTGGTTTGTCCTTCCAAAAGATCATGTCGTAGGTAGCCAAACCTCATAAATGCCTCGGAAAAACATCAAGCGCACAGTGGGGCAGGATCGCTAAAAAGTGGCCATTAACGTAAAAATAAAGTTTTATTGTTGGGAATTTTCAGCATCTGATTGGATAGAGGAATGTTTGACAAATCATAAGATGGCACAGGTAAGTGCATTGTTGCGTTTTAGTTCTATTTACAAGGGAGACTTCCCAGTTCAATGTGAGCAGCCGTAGACGCGCGAAGAATCGAACCAATGGAGCGCATATTTCTAAGAGGCGTAGCTCTTCGTCTGTGCTACGGATATTCATATAAGAAAATGAAATCATCGCAGGAAGGTAATTACTATCACCATATAGCATACTAATGTTTTCATAAATTAGGCTATTATTTGAAATTTGCTCTTTTTTAACTTGGAATTTGGCAGAAATTTTAAAAGAATTTTATTGAAAAGCAAGCTAAAAATAGTATTGTCGGGAAGTGTCCGACGTTTAAACTTAGTTTATACTAAAGATAATTGTTTTAGCTAGTGTTGCATGCAAAAAAAACTTTTACATATTCCCCCATTCAAATATTATGCATAGCGAAAGAGAGCGCCGTTATCAATCTCGAGGAAAATTTTTGAACCTTGCGGGTGTTGAGCTTGAAGGTGAACAAGGAGGTGGCATTATTGACGAGACTGGACTGATCCAATTGAGGCGGATTGACACTTTTTGGCTGCTGAGAAGAAATCTGCTTAGACATAGATCATTATCTACGTATAGCTTGATCGAAGATCATGTTTCAAAAATATTGAAAAAGTCGTTTTTTTTGCCAGAAAATATTAAGCTAGCAATACGTAGGGTGCTCAACGAAATCCAAGCGCGGTGGAGAAAAGAAAATTTTAATGAGCAGAGATTTCTTTTCAACTACAGAGAGTGGTTGCAAACTTATGCAGTTTTATCCCCCGGTGAAACGAACGGAGATAAGTCCTATTTCCCTCGTCACATGGCCGATTTTTCTTCTGTAAGCAATAGGACAAAACGACGACGAACGGAGCATATAAGAGCAACGGCCTGCTCCAATGAATTGACTTATACTGCCCAAATAAGCTTAAGATCCGATGGCAGAGCTGATGCAGCTGCAGTTATAAAGGTCTTTTGCACGCCAACTAGAGCTAAAAGATATAGACGCAGCATTTCCTCATCTTCTTCTTTCGCCATAACCAGTGATCGTGCTCTGCAGTTGATGTTGGATGCTCATCTGTCCAAAAATCAATACCAATTGATCCGAAATGCCCTCTTGGAAGTTGAATGTGAAGCATTTCCACCATACCATCACGTTTAGAAAGCAAAATAGGCCAGTTACCCCTCTAAATCAGCAATCCTTGTGGCCGAAAACACTGCTGAGGTTCAAGTACAAGAGTTACTTTACCACACAGCCGATCGCATTTTGAAATGCCAAGAAGAAGTGCTGGCAGAACTTACACCCGAAACAGCGGAAAATGTTACTTTGATTTGCAAGTGGGGCTACGATGGGACATCAGGTCAAAGTAACTACAAACAGAAGTTTGTCGATGAGCAAGGAGCTCCAGTGGACGATTCATCTATTTTGTTTGATTGAGGCTCAGCATTTGCAATACGGCATGTCCACCCTGCATGCTTGGATTAGGATATACGAGTGCTGCTTACAGGTAGCATATAAATTACCAGTGAAAAAGTGGCAAGTTGGGAAAAACGATCCCATGTATTCAGTCGTGTAAAATACAAAAAAATGTATACAAGATCGTTTCCAACGAGAACTAGGATTGACCGCGGACAAGGCGAAGCAAGGATCGGGAAACAATAATGACGGAAATATGGATCGTCGCTTTTTAGAAAGGATTGATGTGACATGTGCAATTACCGGATTAGATTACGAGCTAATAAATCGGTTTCGCACTGTGCTACAAACACTGTCATGTGGCTATCAAATACATTCAGACATGTTTCATGATTTTTCCATAGAAACTGCTCGTCGATTTGTATATTTATACCCTTGGTATTATATGCCAACAACAGTCCACAAAATCTGTTGCACGGGAAGGCTATCGTAGCGCAATCTGTCTTGCCAATTGGCCAGATGTCACGGGAGGCTCAAGAAGCTTCTAATAAGCATATTAAAGAATTCAGACGATATTTCTCAAGGAAATTTTCGAGGAAGAAAACAATTGAGGATGTATTCTTCCGTCTCCTGCCGCATTCCGATCCTTATATTTCTAACAGAAGAAGTTCTCACGCGATATCCCCTTAAGCAAAAATGCTGCTTCTATCCTCAAATATTGAATAACGTCAATCAAGTGGTTCAGTGGTCGATGATGCGGACGAATTTCTGTCAACTTCCTCAGATTCTGATATCGAGGTGTGAATGAGAAAGAAGGGTGATTTCAGATTGTATATGAATTTTGTTTGTTTATGTATATTCAGATTTTTTATGAGTTTTGCTTGTTATGTATAATATATTTTGTTTGTTTATATAGATATATGTTTGTTTTATCCTTTCTTATATTTGTGTTTTATTTGAAATGTAAGGTACTTAACACAGGCATATTTAAAAACCGACATAAATATTGTAATACTGTGGATATAATGTTTGGGCATATTGTGGGTGTGATGGGCATATTATGGATGTAATATTTAGAACATATTGTGCATTTTTAAATACTATGCGCAGGTATTATGTTTAAAAGAAATCGAAAACCACTAAAACCTGAATTTCATTTCGTCTGGTAAGTAGTATTTGCCATGACACAGAGTAGCTTTGCTTAAGAGATTTCCGTTACATCTTTAAAATGGCCATTTGTTGGATTGTTTAAACAATAATATCAGGAATACAAGAGAAATAGCAATAAATTCGGATTCAGCGGCTCAAGAACCTATTATATCATCAATTTTTGATAACATATTACTAAATACAACATTGTTAAAACATTTGGCCAGCTTTTTTCGATTTGGAACCACTGTGAAGCGTCCCCTAAACCTCCCCAAGTAATTGTCACTCGCACGTGTCTTAGGACATGGAGATACCAACCTTATTTATTTAAAGAAATACATAAAGAGATAGCTTTTATAATAAATATAACTGATAGATGTAAAAATCAATATGGACAATCAATTCACAACATAATCGCAAAGAAAAACTGGGAAAGAAAAACAATTAAGAAAAAAGTAGATCTGTATATGGAACTAAGGATGGATGACTGTTCTTCAAACTGGGATGGTGATAAAAGGTGATAATTGGTGATAAAAAGTCGAGGAGTAGAGAAATGGATTAAGATTTTAAATTTCGTCAAGCTGGATGATATACGAGAGGAGAAAAATTTAATTGAATCTGTGCCTACCATGTAGAATATTCAAAATCATTTTGAAACTCAATTGGTCGGAAAGAGAAGAAATACTTACGGATAACATAAAGTTTTAGGCTGTGAAAGTGGGAATTGCGATAACGGAGAACGGATAGAAAAAATTAAATGGTTTTTGCAAGAGATGAATTTTACTATTGACGGCAGTTGTCTGGATGAGGGAAAGTAATCAATGACGGGCATAGCGAAAGAAAAACGTTCACCAGGCAGTGGGGTCAGATAAATCTGGGAGGCTATTTTTCTGATCCCTTTTCCTTTAAAATGATGGAGGAACTTGCGAAAACCGGTCTCGTAGCCTGCCATTTATTGTAGAAGTGAATGTTTATTTTTTTAATTGAAACTAATCCTCCTTTTAAAAAATCCGTTCTATAATAACAGTAGGCACGATGTACGAACAATTTAGTGAGTTAATGTTAGATAAATTATCAGTGTCAGTTGAATGTTGGATACATTTTCCTCATTTAATGGATTAAAGTTCTATGGAAATAAAAAGATGCTGCTCACTGTCTCACATAAAGTCACTATTCTGAATTAAATAAATAATTAAAATCAGTCTGGTTAAATTAAAAAAATGAATGTGGTCACGTTTTGCAAAGGAGCGATCAATTTCTGTTTCAAAAGTCGTGTACATTTCCTGGCTCATTCTCATGTAAATCCACGCGTATAAATCAGTTGCTTCCCTTTTTAGGAAAAGGACGCTAATGGTCTCTTTTGTTCACAGTTATCCAACGTATGCCACTGCCTTTGCATATGTCTTTCACCCCTTTATCTACTCATACGTTCACCTCTGTTCTCTAAATGGCTTTAAGGAACTTTCACGTCCCTCCCCATGAGGATCTGGCGCACCACCAACTTGTTTCTCGGTCATCTTCCCCCTTAAGTACCAATCAGAGTCTTAACCAACGGTATTTTGGTTTTCTTTTTCCATACACACTTTATCTACGTCTAGCTCTACGTAAAATAGCCCTACCATAATAGTGATGCAATATTTCGTTCTGTAATTTACTTTTATTATTAATTTTGTGTTTATTCTTCTCTGATTCACAATCATTACCATTTATATAGACTTAAATTACCAATCTTCAATTAATCCCCTTTATTCCATACTTTTCTCCTGTAATCCTTCCTAATAGCATTCAGTTTTCCTTCAGAGCGTTCAATATTCAGTTCTCGCATTACCACTCCTTGTTAAAAAGACAATCATGTTTTCGAATACCATCCCTCAAATATATAGGCGAATCAACTTGTTAAGATTATTAGTTACGTATCTGTAGCTTATCACTGATATGGAATTGATTTTGCATATAACTAATATATTTCCCTCATCTTTCTTGTGATGTAGGTTAAATTATATTGAAAATATAGTATACCGTTCAAATTTCATATTTATCACATCTAAGACTTTGAATTTTGTCACGAAATTTATTTGGAACAACTTTACTCTTCTGCATGCATATATTCTAAATTCTTTCGGGGATTTCTCACATAAAATCTCTCATCATTTCTCCAATCATCATTCAAGCACTTCTATAATTCTTCAACTATTCTTTCATTCTTAAAAAAAAACATTTTACCCAAGTAAATAAAGGCATCTACCAATTGAACATATACAAGTTACAACTATCAGATTCATTCATCTCATCAAGTACTTCAAAAGCTCTCGTTTCAGTAACGTTTACACTTATTGTCAGATCTGTTCTCTTTGAATCCACAGTCGTTCTGTTTCACTCCATTTGCAACTAATTTGGCTGCTCCCCAATCAAATTACAACGCCAGCTTCCAATAGTACCCCTCCCCATCCAAAGTCGCAATTGAAGCTTTAGAGATTACAAACCATGATGAGGTCATGTTTCTGATTACGGACGATCTTCACCGGTCTATTTACTGAAAATTATTTAAAATACGAAAAAGTGTTGGTATTTTTACATTCCGTTGGAAACTTACTATCCCTCCAAATTAAATAATGTAGATAAACTTTATTTTCTCTGCGAACAATAGAATTTAGTTGCCCGTTTACACATTGAAATGTTCTATAGCCCAGTTCTGTAGAATTCCTTTTATCTCATGTCTTCCATCAATTTTCATTTAATTTCCTAATTTGAGGAATTCAACCAATGTTTGAATAATTCCTTAATGTTAAGATTTCATTGAACTATTGTCTAACTCATTCAGTCACTGTAAGAAAAAATACGATGTTAACATTCTCAATTATTATTAATATTTTTATATATGTATCTACAATGATACGAATTATATCTTAATAATTTATTTTATTGAATTCCAATTATATAATATCCAATTCCAATTATATATATTTAAATGAATAGAGATAAATGTTTAAATATTTTCGGATTCAAAGTAATGTCGCTGCAATCAGCATCCTTTGTTCTATTGAAAACAACTCTAGATAGAAGAATAGTTCCAAAAGAATTTGAAAACTCAAGTTTAATGAAACATACTACATGTGTTGGTAAAATTATGAATTTCCTTTCAAAACATTTCTTCAGGTATTTATTGTAAACTGTTACTAGCATCTCTATATTCCATAAGAGGTGAACTGGTTATTTAGGCCTGAGAACAAGAGAATTGCAAAGGAAGTCATTAAATAAAATTCTTTTTGCTCTAATCCTAACATAACAACATTCTCAATACAATAATTCTTAACCACATAACTTTGAAAACAACAGGTGTCGAAATATATGGATAGATGGAAAAACACCTCACCTGCAGTTTCAAATTTTCGATCCTCGTCTTTTCCTAGGCAATTCCAGTCTGGCCGTACAAAGCCATCAAGGGGGAAGGATGATTACTCCTCCCCCTCTGGTAAGAGGAAATTATCTAAATTTTGCAAAGTGAAAGGAAATAGAATCAAGAGCAAGAGATTTCTCCATATTTCTAACCAGCAATATAGTGGCCCGTAACTCACTGGTTATACTACCTATTCATTCGCTTATCATTGGATACCTTGATAAAATGAAACAGGATAAATTCATCTTTACTGCGTTAACTGTTTCTATCGTTTGTGATTGATTATCTTGTATTTAATATAGCCTTTCCCCTTTTTATTCTACAAGTATTTTGACATTTTACTTTGAACATGCATTCAAACTATGTTATTGAATTTTAATGAATGAGTCAATTCTATAACAAACTGTAATATACGTAAAGGTATCTTCATTTGGTGAAATTGAAACTACGAATTGTAAGAATTTAATTCAGAATTCCATTCAAACAAAAATATAAACTACAATATGCATATATTTTTAACTAAAATGGTGGAAATAGAAAAGAAAAAAAGAATGGTTTTGTGGAAGAAAAACCGATTTTTTAATCACAGGACTACTTTCACTTCAAAAAATAAAAATGGGTATGATTTAAAGGGATTTGGTTGGAATTTGAGTAAACTTAGATCTTATGCAGTAACTGGTAGGATTTAAATGCACGTATGCACCTTATGCAGCAAGTTAAATTCCAAATGTTCTGTTTAGAGAAAGTCACGTACCTAAAAGTGTAGTTATGTTCTTATGTAATCCTACCAAATTGGGAAACATTTCTTCAGAGAAAAAGGGTTTTAGAGGAAAAAGATAGAGCTATCTAGCGATTTAGAATTTAGCGTGTGGGCTCTGACAATTATAGCTTAATGCGGACAAATGTTCCGTGGTAATTATTTTCACAGCTCTCCTCAGGGAGTTATTTGAGCTAGAAAGAGGAAAGTTAAACAGTGGAATCGATAGAGTCACCGCACGAAAAATACTACGTACGTGGGGTACGGAAACACCATCGGACAGGCACTCTGTTCGGTGAAGCGAATCGCAGGTTTGAGAGAAGAATAGGCCTATTGGAGCGTTGCTACTCTATGCTTCGCTGAACCGATCTGAAGTATGTGTGAAGTGCATCGCAAAAAAAGTGTCGGAATTAAGCTTCGCAGAATCGGGCGAAGAATAGCAGAATTCCGTAATGGAAATAAACTCAGAAATTCCACTCTTTCCGTAAAGGTTTATTTTGTTTAGCCAAAAACACGGCCGTTTTCATCATGGTGACGTTCATTCATCGAAACAGGTCGTGTGTGATAAAATAAACGTTTGTGGGAAAATAACAAATTTCGGAATTTATTTCCAAGTGTTCAAATGTCGTGAGGGAGAATTTCTTCTAAGGTTATGCGATTTTTTATTAAATTGTTAATATTTTTAAGATAGCTAGGATCAACGAGTGAATTATAGGTTAGAACAATTCAGTTCTTAACACTGTCGCGTTAAGAACTGAAATGAACCTCTGTCTAACTGTGGCGGAAAAAAGTAAATTTATTTATCTGTACTTGAAAATTACAAATAGGCCAGGTGGTGGACATTCCTGTGGAGGAAGGGAATAATAAAATACCATGCCTATTATTCACCCTAGTTCGGAAGAAAACCCCCTAAAACTTGTTGAAGGCAGAACGTCATACAATGCAGTTACAAAATAAAAATCAACCAAACACAAAATTTACAACACTGTTGCAGTATTTACAAGCTAATAAATTTTTTAACATTACATTGTAATTATTTATTTGTATAATATTTAAATGAATTTTAGGGCATATTTTACAAAAAAATAAGTCACCGGGAGGGAAAATAGGCGGAAATAGGCCAGAAGGTTGCTAGCTAGCTGTATGAATGAAAAAAAGGCTAGCTGTTGAAATGGAGATTTCACGCCTTTAATTATCTTTAATTTCGTTTCAGAGCAGTCAGATACCAGGAGAAGAGCTTCCTACAATGGACGAGTAGCAAACCAGAGCATCTCCTTGAGAAGATCTCCCAAAAGATGGATTCCTTAAGAATGGCGCTTGGCGACTTGAATGCGCGAGAGTGACTCCCCGGGCGCGGGGAGCCCACGGGGCCCCCATGATTATCGCGCTTCTGCTGTCTGTGCTCGTCGCACTGCCCCTTCATTCTCCCTCCGATGTCCCATCCAATTCCTCTTCTCCTGACTTCCACAACAGCACCTTCCTCGTATCCAATAGCACATTCCTCGACGTCACTTCCAACAGCACGCTCCTCGACATCGCATCTAATAGCACATTCCTCGATGTCACATCCAACAGTTCTTCCCTGGATGTCGCATCCAACAGCTCCTTCCTCGATGTCATACCCAACAGCACTTTCCTCGACATCTACAACGGCTCCCTCCTCGAATTTCAGAACAGTTCTTTCCTCGACATCCATAACAGTTCATTCCTCGACTTCCAATGCGATGGAAATGGCAGTTTAGTGCTCGACTTGGACGGTTCCGCCAACGGGACACAGCGGTGCGACAAATGGAACGCGTCCTCGTCGGATTCGAGCAGTAGTGGTGTGTCCTCCGTGGTGTGGCCGGTGAAGCGGGAGGCGGTGGTGGAGGGGGAGTTGGTGCTGGGGGGACTGATGATGGTGCACGAGCGGGGCCCCGGGGTGAAGGAAGGGGGCAGTGCCGAGGGGTGGTGGTGCGGGCCCGTGATGCCTCAGGGAGGGGTGCAGGCCGTCGAGGCGATGCTATACACGCTGGACGTGTTGAGAGGCAACTTCCTTCCCGGCGTGCAACTCGGCGCGCTCATCCTAGACGACTGCGATTCCGATACTTATGGACTGGAAATGGCGGTGGATTTCATCAAAGGTGAGTACTCAAACAAGCATTTTAAGTTTTTCTTATTGATTAGCCATCAAGTCGAAGTTTTTACTACTCTGGCGTTTCACTCGTAGATGACGTAGAAATACCGTAATTTTCCATACATAGTACGCATTTTTTTCCACAGAAATACGTCAAATAAGTAGGGTGCGTATAAAAAATGGTTACAAACATCATCTTTTTATTAGAGCTGTAGATGACATTTGAAGTAAATAACTCAACATACATATATGTATTCTGATTTCACGTTTATTCTGAAAAAACACTGTTGCATATTAATAAAATTATTAAATTAAAACAAAAATTCAGAGAGGATGAACCTGTTACTGATAGATCATCACATTGAGAAATCAAAGGGGTACGTAAGAGCAAGGGGGAAAACCATCCATTAGCAGCATTCCTTGCTTGCGCAGTGATCTTTCGGGTGCTGAACGGTCCAGCAGATGACCATACGCGAATAATAGCGTAGAATTCCATTCTCTAAAAGCGAAATGCGTATTATACATGGTGATAAGAAAATTCTCACATTGCGCTCGTAATAACGTGGGTGTGTCTTATGGTGGGTGCGTATTATAATTGAAAATTGACGGTACTTGGCGCTAAAAGGCTGATTATACGAATTTCCTTCTTCGAATGCCTGTAACCTGGCGTTGCGTGTTCTTACGACTGCACAAATTCAGTGCACTACAATTATTGAAGCAGTTATTCTAAAAACTCATTCGAACGGATAAACGTGCGAGGATGGTCCTTAGGTTAAAGATTGGTGTCTTAGATGGAGTCCCTATTCTGTCTACGAAATGCTTATCATTTGTAATGTGTGCAACAAGTAGATAATCTACAGCATTGAGGTGATTACTAGGTTAGGATAATAGTTGTACCACCTGTGGCAGAAAGATAATGAATCTCATTTACGATAAACAAATAATATCCTGAATGATAAACAACCTATAGTGTAGTTGCATTACAAAAGTTCTCATGCCATTAAATATCAATTGTAAAACCGGTAGAGTTTAACGTAGGCCCTTTTCTGATCTTTTTCTTACAAGATCGTCATTGATTCGTACACAAGTAAATACGAAAAAGCACACATTACAAGCTTACTCATCAAATTTGTCCATAATCGCAAAAGGGACCTATGTTTGAGCACTTTCATCTTTAATTCCCGTCCCTTCTCATCAAACTCTCATGGTTCCAAAATATTTCCTTCGACATTCGCCATAACTGAATCATTTTCTTTATTAATATTTTATGATTAAGGGATTATATTATTATTGTAATCATTATATGTAACTCGGCAGTTTTGTTTGATTCGTCCTAGGATGTCATCACTTAAGAAAGGTGACTAATTCTCATTGATCAATTAGTATTCGGGCTTCTTCCCAAACGAGCAATTGGAATTTCCTCGGAGAAAATTGTTTTTGCTGCTCTAAAAGTAGTTAATGCCCTCGCAAAAACGTTTTCAACCCTTTTTGATGAATCGGGCTCCTTAAACGGATTTATCCGGGAAATATGTCCGCTCATTTGTCATCTCTTTTCTCCAACAAATTCCTCTCCATTTTCATTCCCTCCTTCATTATTTCTCGGGGCAGACACTTTTCTTCATTATTTTCAACTAGCTTAAATACCCGCCGTTGCCCAAGCGTGAAATGATGTTTATTTCCTTGATAGGTTTTTGTTTTGACGCAAAACATAAACCTCTCCAAAATTGAAAATTTTAGACAAACAACTCCGAGAAAGGAGACCAACTTTCAAAAGGGATTTACGTTTGTATTTACTCGGGATAAACCGTCGCGACCTCGGTTTCTTCCTTATCCTTTCGTTGAACAAATACATTTGCTTTTATCTTTGTCACATTGCTGAGGAATGTTACGACATAATGCCAATTTCATTCGTAACTACATAAAGATTCAAGTCGTTAAATACCATTGCAATATCTTTCTCCGATTAAGGAAAATTTGAGGTGATAAAATCGTAATTTTAAGCTCCAAATTTGGAACATATTACCTTAGAATTGTCTCGAGTAGTTTTTTTTTTCAAAATAGTTAGTCTATTCATTCTTGCTATCTTCTGACCTTCGTAAACCTTTATAACCCATTAGTGCTACCATCGTAATCAAACACTTAGTAACTTCCACAATTTTATTTCAAACGACCGGTTTCGTCAACGAGTTGAACCTGAAGATGTCAACTCGTTGACGAAACCGGTCGTTTGAAATAAAATTGTGGAAGTTACTAAGTGTTTGATTACGATGGTTTATACTGAATTCCACAAAGTGAGGATAGAACATATTAATTACATTAGTGCTACATTCACTGTTTATCTCTAATACGGCAAATAAAAAGATAAGAAAGACTTTGTAATTTTTCACAGGAAATTTAGTTACATCCGGTTTCACAGGCGTGTTTGCATCTTAAGGTAAAAAAATGAGAAGGATAATAAGTATGGAATGTGTAGTAATTTTCCAGGGAATATATAGGGTGATACTACATATTTCTGGGTTCTTATTTTTTAGTACCTGAAGATGCAAACAGGCTTAATCAATGAAACCGGTCGCAATTAAATTTTTTGCGGAAAATTATAGTAATTCTTACTAATAGTTGCCGTCCATGAAGTCTCAGCTTCGACTTTAGATTTCATGGAGGATGAAAATCGTGCAGCATATGTTAATTTAGGAAACATTGAAGTCGTATTATTTACCATTTGAGTCTATAAATTTTGCTAAAGAAGTATTTTATATACGTAAATTTTATCTTACAACCTTTTTTAGGATAATGGTATTTATTGTTCGTTTGGAAACTTTACGGCCCCAACTTTACGTATTACTCTTACGGTCCCTAATAATATGGCATGGCCCCCGAGTGGGTCGTTTGGGTCCCTCTGAGAACCATTGCACAGGAGACGTGATTTAGTGATGGAATATCAGCCAAGGATCGTCCTCCCGATTGCAGCCTATTTCCCAATCTCTTGAGACGGTATTGGCCTATGGGGTCTTTGAATTTACAATATGTTCATTCTATAGCCGCACTAAATTTATCTTAAATAATACAATACAGTAAATACGTCTTTAATTGGCGAAATTGAAACTAGTAAGTCAAATCATCAATTTAACCCTTGTCTTATACACTGAAAGCATTAATGCACATCAAATTAAATATATCAGTAATATATAGACTGTTATCAAGTAATATGGTAACAGAAAAGAATTCTGGAAAGTAGAAAAGGATTGTGGAGCAAAGAAAAAACTTTAAAAAAAATTTAATCACAGAAAATATAAGAAGAAAACTGCAGGGAGAATTCCACTTACAGAAGGTGGGTGTGAAAAATCTGGGAAATGTGTAGGAAAGGTTGGAAGTTCGAAAAAGAAAATATTTTTTACTCATTTATATTATCATATTTTGACTCCTCATTGTTATAATTTGTTATTTCTTCGTCAAGAAGAAAGAAAGTTACAAAAGAGCTGACCCTGCTTTATAAATTAAGGTGATGCAAATGATGATAGATGATGATGATGTAACGTTTAACGTGGCAGTTTTCCCAAGGTAAGAAATAACCTCTTATTTGTAATTTATTTACATTTATTACCTTGTAGGAGTGTTTCGTCTACTTTTTAAGGTATGTACACGCAAATAGGTGAACAATAGGAAGAAATCTTCCGTCTGAGTAGACTAGGATTACGATAGATGGCATTACGTGGTTACTGCATCGATTCCGTCTATGAATGGCTTGATTCAACCGGATACGCTGCCTCTTGATTCAGATCGCCATCCATATTCATCACGACGTTGCAGGAACACCGATTATTGCCCCCTCCCGGGAATCGAACCTGATACCGCTTTCATTAAAGGTGAACCCACTTGACAACGAATATATAAATACGAATTTATAAATAATTCTTCTAATGATTTTAATGATGGTTGATGATGAATATGTAATTAAACTCAACTATGTATATATGTTTAGTTTAGCGTCATTATTTTCCTCCAAAGTAATTCTCCTATGAATTCGAATCACTAAGTTTCATAAATTAGATGGTTTTTTAATATTTGAAAACGTTTGAGCGGATCTCTTTGGAAAGTATATTTCAATAAAAAAACGTCCATCTCAGTATCTAATGTTTTCATGCTGTGGTATAGTATTGAAATATTCAATAAGCTTTTAAGATGAAACCGCTATGTCTCTCCGCCACCATTTTAGTCGAATATAACGGTAGAAATGGTAATCATTTGATACATTTACACTTTCAAAACATAAATACCTCGTTTTCCAACATTAATGCATGGTATATATAAACCAATATCATATAAGGCATCCATAAGTGACGCCAAAATACATCTCTTACGTAGTTATTCTTTGATTAATAGACATTTATATTTATTACACACTTCTATACATAAGTTCTTGCAATTGCTTTTCGCACCAATAAAAATTCAAGTTATCATACACAAACTCAATTCATGATTTCGAATTTTTTAATGCAATCGGAGGAATGTCTCCGGGTATCATGAGTCTGCTCCTTAAAAAAATGCAGAATTATGAATAAGTCAGCGAATAATTGCGGACGTACTCAAAATTTATTAGTAACCCTTTTTAGCCTCTAAAGTAAACAAACTATTGATGCAGCAATCCATTTTCAAAGCTATATTATTGGGGCAGTTTGTATGTACGTAAATAATTACACTTCCTTAATTGAACTCGTAACTATATTCAAGAGGCCATTAGATATTTAGTATTCATCACCATTTCATTAATTCTTTGTCCAATATCCCCTTGGCTTTCCAAAAATTAACAAAGTTATTCTTTAAATATCCTGTATTACCTCATTTAATACTATTTTAATCCGCATAATAGTTTCGTTCTTCTTTCCTCTTTTGATTGCTTTATTTTCCTCTGTCCATAAAATTTGATAAGATGACAAAGAGTAAGATGTTAAAAAAGAATTAATAGTTTCAATCACGCCCTCAAAAAAGGAGATTCTATTCGTATACAATTGTGAAATAAATGAAACCAAAGTAAATAAGGAACAAATCTGGGGTTGCAATGTTACCTTAAAAACATAAGGTCCATACATTTCCTTATCTGTTCTTAAAAAATGAAGATTTGTGATTACTGATGATTATTTAAAGATAAAGCGAAGTGCATTATATACAGTCTGCAGACACTTAATTTGAGACAATACGGTCCTGTGAGATTAAAGGCTTGAGAATCGTTACTATATATTCTAATGATAACATAATTTGCGTTCGAGTGCATTACAGTCTCTCAGCGTACGTAAAAGATTCGTTCGTAAAGCGTCCATCACGGCAGCACCTTCTTGATTCCTGGGACTCTTTCGGAATTCATTCCTTACCTGAGAGCAAAAACTGCGTGAATGTTCCCTCACATTGGAAAGGTTATTTAAGTTTCTCCATCGAAAGGTAGTTTCATTTCGGAATTGCTAGATGACTACCTTTTAATCTATATTGTGCGGCTTTACAAAGGATTATCCCGGTTTATCTTCAACCCTTTTCTACCCCCACTGAGATTAACATTTATGTAGAATGCAGGATTTGGAAAGAAAACATATTTTCACAACGATGTTCATCCAAAATCTATGGCACCGAAAATGATGACGAAACCTCCTTAACCAGTCACCTTTTTACATTTCACAAGTTATATCAATGAACATTGTAAGTGTACTCAACTACTCAATATAGATGAAGGTTTAGTTCCCTAAAATTGCAGCGTAAGTAACGTAATGTGCAGCAATCTATATTAAAAGGCGTTATTCAGGAGAGAGACGTTAAACAAACTGAATATATGTCCACAGAATGTTTATCGAGCCACTGTTTCCGAACGCGTGCTTTCATTTTCAGGGGATGAACCTAATATAAAAAATATTGTTGGAATTTAATGCAAATGAAAATGATGGAATGCTTGCATAGGAGTATATGAAATCACGTTGAAAAGATTTATGCGGTTTCTTATTTTTATCTTTAATTGATATTTATCTACACATATAGAACTACGTAAAGATTGTTCATCAAAACCCAAAATATTTTGAAAAATTGATGATTTAATGTGGTAAAAATGGAAATAATGAAATCTCTTGAATAAGAATTCCCGCTGGACTATATAACTGCAATAACTCACCTAGATTTTGAATGAATATTTCATTGATTCAGATTTTACCATGAAATAGTTTCCACTAACATTAAAAATAAATTTTACCTAAGTATTTTTAGTTTGGGTACTTTCTTGTAATAAGTAGCGAAGTCTAGATACTTCTATCTGTTCTGCAATTATACTTTTATTTTACTGCTACTGTATCAAGACCATAAATTACGCAAAACTGCGTTATTTTGCATTAAACTGAATTAGTATGAGATCATTTCCTCTCAGGACGTTTTTTATGGAAATCACTTGAGCTCTGACTTGTACAGTGATCGCGATTTTAATGAAGTAGTAAATTTAACGTGATTATTCGAATAAATCAACGGGAACTAGGAACAGACATAGACGTATGTGTTTGCTTATAAGGTGATGATAAGATTGTTTCCATAGAATATCTGTTCGTACATTTCTCGCAGTTTAAAACCGGCGCACAATTTCGAAAACTCGCGCTAATTCCATCCTCCCAGTGCTTATTTGATTTCCCTCTTGGAGGCGCCTCTCACAAATGACCCGAAAGCTTCCAGAATCCTCCGCAAAGCGTCACTAGTGGCCGAGGCGGGACGCGCCCTGTAAATCTCGTGGACAAGATTGATTCCTCATCCTCCCCAAAGGATCTGTCCTGAGTCATAGATTTCCCGTCTCAAATTTCCTCGCAAGTTCTAACAGGACTATATATTTGCTTTAAATTAAATTGAGCCGCTTCACCACATAGCCATGTTGTTCCCTGGTACTTTTTAATGTCCGTCAAATGGGAAATTTGCTTGGAAAAACTTGTAAAAGAGAAAGATAATCACTCCATGGAGGCTATTGAAAGTTATAATCGTCCCTCACACCCCAGAGGAAATTCATTTTGATATAATTGCGATAAATGCTCCAAAATGGAGACTGAGGAAATTTCGTTCCGTAGATTTCCAGAGAATTGTAAAGAAAGAAGAGGTTGAAAAAGGGAAGGATGAAAAGGACATGCGAGAGAAAGGGTTGGGGGTGGAGGGGTTTCCGACGGGAAACGAGAAGATTGACTCCCTCTAATTTCCTAGCTCTACCTCCAGCGCCGGTCAAATCTTCAGGTTTCCATTTAATGATTTTCAACAGCCTTTTTTATTTTTAAAGAATTTTCGGGATCTTCGCAGGAAAAATTAAATCTCTGTCATCTTTAAGTGATGGAGAATTTTATTTCTCAATGGAGCTTAAATTTCATCCTAAAAACATTCATTCAAAGTTCATTTTATAGCCAGATTACGATTAAATGATATTTAAATCTGAATATAATTTGTATAAATAAATAATTCAGATATTATGATCTAAAAAATCTGATACTTAATATAAAAAATATAATGTATGAATAAAACTCAAACCTGAATATTTTAATTATTTTTCAGAAAATGAGATCGAAAACGGATTTTTCTTTTCATTATCTCGTTTTTTTACAAATAATCGGTAATGTTTGTTGCATTCATTTACTTAGTAATATTTTAATCGCTAATATTTGCACAAAAGATGTGTAACTGTGACTTACTTATGGTAATTTATATTTCAATTATTGATACTTCATTTCACTGCTTGATTAGCTCGTCCATAACTCGTGATTAATTCCATAGCTTGACTAGCTGTAATGTAATAATAAATAGAATATTAGATCTAATATTTCAATCTATAAAAAACCGCAAAATACATACACATACAAGACCATGGTTTCCATGCATAGTATCATCATCTGGCCTGGTGCATCGAAACCATGGTCTTGTGCGTGCATGTATTTGTTGTTTCGTATAAATTAAAATATTAGATCTATTATTCTTTTTATTATTATAATGATCATCCACCAAGTGAAGATCGAAACTATCAACGCTAGAGTAATTAAAAAGCTACATATAATAAATAACCTTCCAAATTGATCATTCTATTCGATTCTCGTAGTATTGTGTTGGGGAACAGTTCTCCTGTTGTTGCAGAAGAGAGATCGGAATTGAATCGATATTTGGCGTACTCTTTGAACCAAAGCGAATTCAGAAACGGAATATATTTCGATTCAATACCCTGATATTGACGGCTAGTTAAGAATTTCTTTCCGATTGCTCTATGTCAGTGGTTCCCGAACTTTCGAGCCCGTGGACCTCTTGAAAGAGGAAAAAAAACTGAGAGACCCCTTCTCAATTTTGGCACAAACCAAACAATAATATTACAAATTCATGTCTGTCTGTGCAGCATTGAGCCCGAAGGCCGGTTGGTACCTCACCCCCTTCGACATAAACTACTAAGAGCGTGCAGAGAGGAATGAGGTTCACTAAACATGATGAGGAGCGAGGTAGTTAGCTATTGCTTTCCTCACTGAGCAAGAATGCTATAAGCGTAATATGTCCACGCAAGTGAAGCACAATGACTCTATGAGTAACAATTTTGCTGTCACAAATTCATATATTTATTGTTTTTCAATTCAAAGGAAAAATATTAGTTTAAGACATTCGCACAGAAAAATTAATTTCATTAGAAAAATTATAATATAATTGTCAAACACAATGTGATATTTAATGTGAATCATATATTTTTAAAGCGTCTGCGAACCCCCAAAAATAATGTCGAGGACCCCACTTTGGGAACCTCTGCTCTATGTCATTGTTTTCCAAGCTCTAAAGTGACTCCAGCCCCACTTTCCGTGTCGTAAAACAGCCAAAAATGGCGTCGAGATTAAAACAGCAACAAAATATCACATATTGTGGATTAGTTCGTGTAACTGATTGATGTAATTCAATATTTTACGAATACTTATTTTGTTGATGAATAGCATTAAAACTTTTGGAATATCCATTTGCACTAAATGTATTAGATAAAAAAATAAACGAGAAAAATAAAACGACATCAACATGCTAGAGTTCCATTGTACAACGATGAATCCCATCATTTGTGAAATACTGCACTACTGTATAGTAAATCAAATATTTACATAAGTTATTTTTGACATAGTATGGGTGATTCTTTTAGTTTTCATATTGTATATTGAATGCCACCCTAAAGTAAGCATAGAAACGAGTTTAAAAGAATGTATTACTGGTTGCTTATCTTCCAGGGGTGGAGTAACCCTCTTCAGAAATTTCAAATATTCTTCCAGTATTGAAATCCCGCTATGTCTTATGCTGAAAAAGTTGTACGCATTTATCAATTTTAAGTTACACATCACCTTCTAGAAAATGTATTTACAGCTGCAGAATAACGTTAATTAATTATTTAGGAATGAGTTACTAAGGTTTCGGATGAATCGCTCTATTGCTAATTAGTCAAACTAGCTCCATTGCCTTGTTGAAATTTCAAAAACTTACAAAAAATATAATAGCTTCAATGAAGAATTATGGCGCATTCATCAGAATTAATGGCGCCATTATTAATTTTATGAAGAATTAGTCGCCTTACTTTATCGATTACGAACCACCCTCCACTTTTCAAAACTCTTACAAGGGAAGGCTTCAACTTTAAAGTGCTTCGAAAACTGTTGTCATTCATCTCAAAATGCTGGAGTTCCTCGGATATCCCGGTCGTATCGAAATAAGGAGCGAACAAAATAATAACGAAATATATCATTTTTTACAGAGCTTGAAAATGAATCGCACGAATAGGAAACTCTATCTTCGAAAATTGCGTAGTATTATTTTACATCACTAGTAAAGCAACGGTATTCTTTTCTTCGTTTTAAAGAAGGATATTTCACAACTTCTCTAGATTTCCTTCTTGCAATATCTGACTTCCTCGGAAGGCAATCTGTTCCCAATTTCGGTCTCCATAGAGAGCATTGCAAGCCACACCAGTCTATCCGATATCCAGTCGGGTGACGCCGTCCCTTAAAGAAAAATGATTAAATTCTTTTCTCATCACGTCTTATAACCACCAGAAATAGTCAAAGACAGCAAAATACCATTAAGAAAGAGATTTCATCCCAGCGTCTTACACTAATGTCTGTAACTCTAATGGAGTATAAATTAGAATAGGAAGACAGTTATAATATACTAATAATCCATTTTGTTGATATTTAAATCTCAATAATACGGATCTACAATCCCCATTGTTCTTAATGCCAACAAGTTAATTTACGGTAAAATTCATACAAAACCTCATCCTTAGCCCCTAGCTGTGCACGAGTAGCTAAATAGCTAGAAACGCCGTATTTCTTTCGCAGAAATACTAACATCCTACAATTCAATTTCATAAATAACCAGAGATAATTCAAGGCGAACTTGAGAGCTCAGAATAATTGCTATAACTTACCGAGATAATCTCATGTTCCTCACAGGTGGATTAGGGAACATCTCAATCCTCTCAATTAAGGATGCTATTTTTAATCATTCAAACCATTGTAACTATTTTCTAAATTTTGACTTTATATCTTTTGGCTGAAGATTTCGTTACGTTTTTTAAATCTTTTGATTGATCTTTGATCAAAATTATTTTCTTCGCCATTAAAACGTTGTGTGACCCAGTTTTAAATATCACTCATTATAACAAATAACAATTATCCACCTTAATGAAATTCACGAAAGGGACCGTGACTTAAAGGGAATCTAAAAGAGGATTTTTTTTAATAAAACGCTGGGTGGTTGAAGGGAACTCTTCTGTATGATAAACTTTACGCCCAAACTTGATTGATTTCAGCGATAATATGCCATCGTTTGAACAATAAAATGCAGAAAATTTACAAATATGTATTGACGTTAAACGTATGTATTCTCTGATATTAGGATAAATAAGTAGTTCTACCCATAAAATGAACGCGACTAGTTTTCCGATATAGGTATCGTCATCAAGGAGAAAGTAAATTAGTGGGCGGCATGCAAGATCTATGGGGAAGTATGGTAAAAGTGCAAGTACTGAGAAGTAATAATGATTTAATTAATATGAAGTTGAAATCAATCTGGGAAGCTTAACAGCGTGCAACTCCATCCTAATAAATGGGAGGGAAATAACTTAACAAAATTCCTCTGTGGAATTTTGTTAGATTTTTTCCCACCCATTTGCTAATATGAAATTGAGTAACTAATTTAAGAAAAATTAAATCGTAAATTTAATCTAACTAATTCTCAAAATTATTATATAAGCAATTGTACAAGTAAGGTATTACGTTAGAAAGTCAATTTCTTTGAATGTACTGATTATTATGGAGGCATTGATCAAGGCACGAAGGGATTTATGAAAGTATTCTTGTGAAAGGTAGAAGAAAAGAACAGGAGAGAAAGAAAGAGGGGTTGCTGATTGACGGACTGAATGGGCAGGAAATGGTACAAAGAACTGAAAGAGGAAGCTCTTAGAAAAGAACCTTGAAGGCTTCTATGCCAGGCCAACCAGTAACCAGAATATCACTGATGATGAATTACGACTTTTGCCATTAATGCGATTTGATTTTTTATGATCGTCATCTCTCAAACTTAATAGTTGAATAATTACGATTTTTTCAATTGAATTACGAGCTCCGGTTAGGATTTGAGATTTGCATTGCTATTCATTCACTCATAATTACTGACTGCCAAATATGATATATAAAATAATATCAAATATATCTCATGCACTTGATTGAAGAAAGTTGGCTTCCTCAGCGTATCGGTACGTATATTGGATTGCCGTTCGGGAGAGCAGCTGTGCTCAGCGCTTAAGTTGGCTTTATAGCTGTTCAGTCTGTTTTTTGCATTAGAGTAAAAACTATTGAACGCGGGTAACGCTGTGGGATGCAGATCATCTATTTACATCGAATTTAAAATTTAAATGCTTTTATTTTATGTTTTTGAGTGGGAGAATTGCTGTTGAGCGGTTTTAAATAAGAAATTATAGTCAACGTTGCTTAAAAGTAATAAATGCTTAGTAAAGATATTCCAAAAATTACAATTTCCTTTCATTTCAATTCATCAAATTTTCACATCAATTCTTTTCCTTTCATTTCATTTCAAATTTCAAATTACCATTTTAATCGCAGAATTATGCAAATTTATTTTAAAAGAAACAGGATTTTGTCCCAGTTTTGTAGAAATAATATATTTTGCTCTCAAATTCAAGGCACAGGGACCTTTAATTCGACCAAGTTCTGCTTCAAGTCTTCCTCTTTCCATTAGTGTTATTGCTTTTGGTGGCATAAATTTTTGTGTGGAATGGTTGAAAGAAATGGGAGGGGAAGTTAGGAGTTTTCAGTATTAAAAAGTAGTCACCTTCTACTTTTAGTTCAATTTTCTCTGGAAATAATTTCCAGAGTGGAAGTTTCTGAGAAAATTGTGATTTAATATTTTGCGTAAATCCAAATTCTATAAGCTTATAAATGACGTTAGAAAACCAATTTTTCATACTGAGATAACGCTTAATTCTGCGCGAACCGCTATCTTTAGAATTGCTACGATTGTCAAACTACTGTTTTGATTTTCGTCATGACTTTCTTAATTTAATAATGAATAAATATCGGAGAAAAGTTTCCCATCTATTTTACTCATTAAAATCCCTATACACTCTTACCTTTCTGACTGAATTTCTTTCTGAAGTCGAAGATGAAAAAATTATTCTTATCAACTATCAATAAATGTTTTTCATTAGCAACGAAACTTTACGCAGTTTGAAATACCTTCACTGAGAATTAAAATTTCATTTCCTTGCTTGGAATTGTGGCACTATACACTTAAAGATAGAATCCATATATGCTAGATACATGGGTGATCGGATCTATTGACATGTATTTTTTGAATATGCTAGACGCAGATTCACATAACTTATAACTTATGAGTTGATGTTGTGGTAATTATCATCGTATCTACCGGGTAATACTATCTTTCCATACTATTGGTCTTCTTCCTGTACTATGAAGTCTTATTAATGCTTTACTTGAGTGTTCTACCTTTTTGGTAGGATCTTGTGCCATAAAACTCTCTGTTCCATTTACGTATTCATCACAAATTTCCATCATATATATGCATATGAGTCTCTAAATGTAATATGTATATATTTAAAAAAATCTTTCAAAAATAATTCACTAGGTCAGCTACCACATTCTGGATTTCCCACCCAATATTGATCTATGAAGCATACACAATGAATAAATTTAAATTCCTACTGTTTTAATGTATTATCAGTGTATATTATTGAATGTTTTGTAATGAGTTTATCTCTATATTTAAGTTTTATTTCATTGTTATAACATTTTGTATTTAGCATACTTAAATAACTGCTTGAATCTTGTGATATTCTAATTCCGCTACTCTTATGTGGCTTGGCATAGGGAAGATCAAACATATATTAGATTTAGACACGCCCACCTCTTGCGTCAAACGCCCTTCCACAGCGAAATTCTAAGAGGAAAATATTTCTTAAAAGGGATCCCGGTATAGAGATTTACGCTCGCTGCGCCTCGGTCTGATCCCCTTCAGAAATCGAGATTTCCGGGAGGAATCGGCACCCTCTCCGTAGAATTGAAAACGCAGAGGATAATAAAACAGATGGTGCTCGCTCAGCACCAATTTCGGCCGCTCCCGGCCAGTGCTAATCCCCAAAAGAAAGTCAAGGCCTCTTCCGTGGGTGCTCAAGTGCTCCCACGGCGCTGAGTGCCTAAAGTAGGAGCTGCATCGACTCCACTATCCGAAGAGTACAAAAATATGCTCTCACTTCATCTCTCGAGCTTCATTGTCCTAATTCAAACCATACAGAACATGTTGACGTTCTACAGAGACGTAGAAACATAAAATTTGCACGAAAATGTTTTTCTTCAATTTCGTATAGTGCGGTGATGGCTATACAGTAATTTTGTTTAAAAGTTATCTATATGTTTTTCCCAAAAAATTAGATTATTTACAATATTTGTTCTTATAAGAACATGCAACGATATCTATGGACTTTGAGGAATAAAGAATTATGTGCTACTTATATGTTATTAGCTAAGGAGTAAGCAACTATTATGTACATCGTAGTCTTGGGGAAACTCTTAATCTACGGAGTACAAGTTTTGTAAATCTTTTTACAGAAATGCCACTTTCGTATACTTTAAGTAAACTTTTATTCACAGTTTTATGATTACTTCATTTATGGCAGCCGACAAAATTAAAAGAGGGTCATCCACCCAAATCAAAGCGTATAATTTATAAATATATAAACAAGAAGTAAATAATAAATAGTTAATATAAATAGGTATAAGATTGTTCAGTAATAAGTGAAAATAGTTTATTTATTTATATTTAGAAACATTGTACTCAAGTAAATAATAACATACGAAGTTTTAGATCAAAGCATTTAAAAATTCTGCGATCTTTTTTTAAATGGTGAATGATATCTATTCGCCATATTCTTTTTTATTGATGGCCCAGGGTAATTCTCAAACAAAAAATTTCGAGGAAGACCTTAGAAAAAGAAATAAATTTGAGGTAAGCTCTCTATTGAAAATCAAATTTTTTGGATTCTCTTCTATTTTTGGAATCTCGCTTGAGAGTTTACGCTGATGCCCTCCGGTTAGAATTGGTTTTCAACGTTTCTTCGCATCTTCAATTTTTCCCTTCTGAGCTGAGATGATATACACCGAAACGAAGTTGAGAAATATGCTGTGGATATAAAAATGAATTGTTTTTGATATTGAATATGCATAAATCGGATTTATATATAAAAGGAGTTTATGTATAAAATTGAAGCTTCGGAAGAGATATGGAAATATATGATCAAGCATCCAAATGTGTGTCTACATTGTATTCAATAAGAAAACCCATTTTAAACCTTTCTCTGTTTTCTACTATTATTCCTAGTTAGGCAATGGGTTTTATTATGTAAGATGAGGAATGAACTTGCTTTTGCAAATTAGTCAAAACAATACGAGCCGTGAACTTCAAAGTAAATGCAGTAAAATTACTGTAAGCACACATTCCATACAATTTAATAAAAAGACATGTACGTGAAGGCCATTTATCAGCATCGTCATCCCTTATTTTCTTTCGTATTATTTATCATGAGAGGGGGAGAAAGTAAATGAAGGATACATTTGTTGCTATCTTGAATCAAACGAAAAATGAAAAATATTTCATTCGTCAAAAATTCGCAGCCAAGGCTTCGTCGCATACATACTCTTAATGATGGGAATAGAACAGTGTTCCAATATCAAAGGTCATTTCTCCAGTCAGTGTTCTAATATCAAGAATTTGTGTCACTTACGATGCTTTTTGGACGCATGCACCCAATATTTCCTTAATAATCAGAAACAAATCTCTGAACATACAGCCCTGCTTGTATTCCCAAGCGGAATAAATCAAAAAATGTTTGTCGGAATCCTTAAAATTTAATATGATCCCATTTAAGAAACCTCAAAAACCGCTTCTGGTGTACCGCTTACGGAACGTTCTTAATCAGTATCACTCATAATTTGGTTATCCGTCCAAGTTTGGGAATCGCTGACAATTTTTTTAAGTGAAGCGGAGTTGGCGAAACCTAACTCCCATAAAGTTTCTTTCGTTATAAAAGTATTGTTCCTTTGCGAAGTGAGAAGTTTTAAAGACGTTGGGTCACTTTTCAAGCACACTTTAGTTTCATCTGTCCATTCCTTTTTATAGCGCTTCCTTATGTTAATTATCATCGTATGTCACATGAAAATAACAAGTATCACAAACATGTACTTATTGATGATGTTTCTATATATTTCGTCATGTTTCTTGACATCTTTTAGTTATGACTATCAGTAGGTTTGCGCAGGTTTTTCGTAACTCCTTCTTCTTGGGTATTTTCCGGTTAGGGATATTTTTTCCTAAGAATCTCTTAGGTTTTATATAAATATATATCTACAATTATTTTGTTTTCCCTCATACTATCTCTTTGTTTTTAATTACTGTATAATCTATGATTTAGAATGAATGACGAGTTAGATGGAAGAAGAGACTTTTTGTCTCAATCTCGCCCGAATAAAGACGAATCATTATTATTTATAACTGGATTATTATCTTCAAGAAGGATCACCACCGTTATTGTTCACAATCTTCTTTTTTAAATATAAGGAGAGCAAGAGAAGAAGGAAAGATGGAACAGAAGGTAGATTGATCTGCTTTTGACTATCGTTATTTTTTTACGGATTGATCCGCTCTTGACTTTTGACATTTCTCCGAACGCTGAACCTTAAAATACGTCAGAGAAGGCAATCCCGCGATCCATGGAATCATTTTGACAGAATCTCATACGCCGAAAAAAGTGAAATATATGATTAAAGCTTTGTGGCAAGTATTGTACCACGATAACATAACAACTTAAACGAATAAAATGAGTGTGCGGGCTACGATAGAGCCAGTAATTTCGTTAGGTTGGAAGAGGTGGTCACGAAGAAAAATGTGAGTCAAAAACTACTCTCGACGAGAGTGGCTTATTGGAGTAGGTGACATGGCTTAAATGAATGGGCACCTAAGCCAGGAGAAAGGACAGAGGTGTAGAAGTGGATGCTAGTGGAAGGAAACAAGCAAAGAAGAGCGCAAAAAATGGAGAGAAAGTTTGGGAATGGGAGGACGTGGAAGAGTTAGGGGTCTGGAACGATAAGAAACGCTGGCGTTTGGGGTGCAAGAAGCGTGAAGAATAAGCCGCAGTTTATATATATTATATATATAAACGTGAGTGCATATATGTAAAGGCACCTGCTATCTATAAAAACCATGCTTTAATATAAGATTTTTCTTTGCTCGTTCCGGCCTCATCTTTTGATTCATATCCTATCATTGCAAGTGTCATGTAATATTGGGAGCAAAAATCAATTATCATAATGTATATTGGATATTTAATTAACAACTTAGAAAGAGCTTCGCCTTGTGATAAATTCCAATTTATGAAAATCGTTTCCTGGTGATAATGATATTAATAAAAATACATTATTCAGAGCGAGATTGAGACTACAAAGTCTCTTCCTACATCGAAACCATTGGAAAAGTACGTGGAAAAAAAACCTACTCTGTGAATTAAAAATCCCAAAGCTAAGAGATTAGGAAAACATTTCTACTGCAGGAAAACATCCTCAGGAATTGGGTTGTGAAAAACTTGCGAAACCTGCAGATAGGAAACTTAATTTAGTGAATAATAATAATAATAAAAACTCTTTATTTGGCGAGGTTAGGCCCATTAGGGACTCTCTTACACCTAACCTTTAAAGAGATATGAAATCAGATTAAATGAGATGTAAAAGACAAGAAGACAAAACGATTTTATCATACAAAGAGAACAATTAGTTATACATTCGCATGCAAGTAAAAAGTAAATTCATTTGGAAAAGGAAACTGTTTAAACAAGACATAACAACAATAGAAGTAATAACAGTGGTAAAATAATGTCAATAGATATTAATGAAGGAATGAATATATTATGAATGTTTTCTTCTAATACACACAATACAATAAATGCATTGACATTCAAATGCTTCTATGCCCTAGCGATCTTTTGCTAATATTTCGTAACCATTTGTTGTGCTGTGCTCACTAGTATGCATCAATGTGCATAGTTTTACATGAAATCGATTACCATACCTAATGCGAAATCCAAATAGTGAGATACCCATGTAAATGAGTAAATTAGTAATGCTGATTCGATAACCCCTGAACCTGCGAGAGAGGAAGAAGTGATCATTGCCGGAGTGTATAAACATGGATAAAAAATTCCTAAATTTCATTATTTCCGCATAATTTCGAGCAATGGCTCTTCTCGTCTATAAAATATTATATTCGAAATGACGATAAAATTTCGATTTCCCAATTTGCATCATAATTCATTTTTGTTTCTCATTTTTTTTTCTCTTTACGTCTGTTTGAATAATTTCCTCATGATTTCCGCTGGACACGTGTTTGTGAATTGACGCCATAAATAAAACGTACGATTTTTTTTATATCCATGAAATAATTTTCCGCGAATTACTGGAGCTTCAATAATGTTGTTGTGGGAATACGCACTCGTTAAATAGATGACTTTCGGATGAAATTTATTACTTTCCTCTTTCTAATTAACAGTGTATGTTGTAATCAAACTTCAATATTTTTGCAAATACCCATCATGCTTCATGCACCGTTGAAATGAATTGATACAATAGCAACGTTTAGTCTACAAGTACGGTTTTCCTATAGTGAAAAATACAAATTTTTTTCTCATTCCTGAGACCACTTTTTAACCGATGCTCACTTGACTGACGCTCCAATCTGTCGACTCGTTTGATCGTCTTAAGAAGTTCAGAAGCCAATTATTGATGTCCCATTGAGTCTGTAAATACGGAATGTCGATTTAATGAGATATCGTATGAAGCGTGGTGTCGATGTACGAAAGATTCGGGGAAGCCGTCGGTCAAACGGTTCGTCGATGAAATTCGACATTGTCGGTCTAATGGGATGTCGATGAAAGCTAAGATTTTTGAACACATGAGTGGTCAATGAAACTTTAGGCTGTTATGCAAATGGGGTGTCTATGAAGTAAGGTAGGTGGTCAACCAAGCGCAGATCAATCGAGGAGAAGGCATTTATAATTAATTGAGAACCAATTAAACAGCCAGATAACGATTCCTCTGTCGAAGACTGTTAACTCTTCTAGCTTCTTATAGAAAACGTTGCTCTGTAACTTCAAATATTTTGCATGAAAATGGTAAACGTGGAGTTTATGCCAACAATTGCGCATATTCAATGGCATCTAAAATTATATATCCTTCATATAAACATAGGGGGCCCTGGGACTATAACTTGATAAATTGAACATACTTCATTCATATTTCGGTATAGTACAGAGAAAAATGTTTCGTCAATCTACTTTGGGCACAGTATTATTCATAGCTGTGATGGCATTAAAGCTACTGAGGTATGGGTATGCTAAATAGTGGCACTAATTAAGGTCCCTCCTTATGGAATTCCAAGAAAAGTGTTACTCGTGGAGTCTTTGTACTTCACTCATGTAGGTAGATGGAGGTATATTCCGCTCACAGCATTCTCGCTTAGTGAGGAGAGCTCCTCTCTCGCATCTCACTCTTCATATTGCATAGCAACCTCATTCCCCCTCCTAGCTCTAGATAGAAAATGGAAGAGGGGGCCCAAAGGGAGATCCAAAATCATCTCAGTCGTTGAAGCTCTTTGAAAAAATACTACCAATACTAAATATTTATAGAGAGCATAAGATTTCAACCAGTCTTCGGGCTGAATACTTCACAGACATGTATAGGACCATTGGGCTCTCGAAAAATTCCCCGCGGGCAGTCCATGCTGTTTATAAAAGCTTGAAACGTATCCCTGTCGTGAGCGAGAATTTGTCAGGACTTATGTCATATATTTGCGACAGTGCTTCACAACAGTGCCGCTCGGTTATGTTGTAAATTATCTCCGTCTTAGTACAGTTGAATTCCAGCAACTTTTTCAACAACTCCCGCCCTTTTAAAACGAGCTCATTTTTTTCTAGTTTATACCGTCAGCAGTCAAGCTGCAGCAGCGGACGTTTTGAATTTAAATTAGGAAAACGTCTGAAAAATATCAGAGAGCTCTTTTCCCCGCCTAATCGGCTTTCGCTATAAATAAAAACGAATTTGTACGGTTGTGCTTTTGAAGTGAGCGTTTCCACAGGATATTTATGCTCTATTTGGGAATACTCCCTTGCGAGTTACTACGACTGCTCGGGAATCTATTGTGCCATAATCCGTTAGCGTCGTAGAAATGCTTTCCTGTGACGATTTCAGACGAATTTATCGACTCGCTCGGGATGTTTTGGAGTCTGCCATATTATGAGATGCCTGATGCAGATGAGGTGTTATTAAGATGACGTATCAGTTTTGAAATAAAAAAAATTCAATCCCTCGCTGGCGTAAGTAAAAGAGCGGTTCTACTTCACGGAGTAAAAAATCAGTACTACAATATTGTAGTCTATACTACTACAGAAAGTAGTGATGGAGTCTTGTTAAAATATTTAATTCAATGAAAATATATTAATAATTCGATATAATTTAATACAATATAATGTGTATACAATAATATATATATTTTATTTTAAACACACGTAAACAAAAAAACTAAAACTAAATTATTACTTAAAAAATAATCTAAGAATGCCCCCCAATAGATTATCAAAGTAAAATAATTGTAATAATAATAAAGCTATGAAATAACTAGGATGGAGTTCCACACAATAATAAAGCTACTTTTATTCGGCCACGATAAACGCAAATACATCTCATCTGATATCTAAACCTTCACCATATAAAGAGATTGAAAATATATACAAATAAGAAAACTATTGGTTTATAAACATAAGATTTCCGTGTGTATCAACTCCCGGAGTGGGTAACCTACGAAACAACAATTTTGTATTTTAATTTTCATATTGTAGATAAGTACATTTTTAGGAGAAAGCAGGTTAAAGTAGATCACAATATATGGCAAGGAGTGACGGCAGGTAGAGAAGTGGTCTCAATAATTCATTTAGTCGAAAGAGCCGAAATTGTTAAGACGTGTCTCGCAATCACGTTGATAAATTAACAGTAATGACATCAAGGTTTGTCGCTAGTTATGATTCCAAATGTAAATTCATATGAAACTTTATTAAGTATAAGATGAGTCAATGATCGTTTAAACAAATTAATTAATATAATCAATAGAAATAGCTGTAGCTTTATGAAACTCCATCAAGGAAGGAGAAGAAATAGCTTAGTCTCAATTCCACAGAAAATTTTTTTTAATTAATAATAAAATTAATTAATAAAATACTACGACATTGGTTGCAGAGTGAAAGGATGTTGAAGTGAATGAAGCCAAAGTAGACGCTGTTGCACAATTTATGAAGAGGGTCGTAACTCTGTAAAATTGAGACTGGCGTAAGGTTTAGAATTGTAGATTTTTAAAATATCTTTCGAATTCAAAAATATTCGAATATATACTTTCCACGAAACCATACATTTATAATGGGTATACTTATTCGAATCTATTCGCTCGCTTGTATTTTGTTTTATGGAAGTTATACGTTCAGCCGTTGTTGAATTAAAAATGCGTTTAGTTTTCAACAATGCTTGACTTTATGTGGAAAGGCTACTCTGTTAGACAGAATTAGCCAATGGAATGGTTTCAACTTAATCATCATTTTGAAATTATGAATGGTTATATGGAAGGATGGATGGAGAGTTAGTGCGGATGGAGTCAGCATTGGAAAAGGAAAATAGTGTCAAAGCAGAGCTACTTACGAGGCAACGAAACACGAGGGGAGAGAAATGCATTTGGAACGGATTACGCGACGGGCATGTGCGACAAGAACAGGGGAGATGGAGTCAGTAATTGAGTTATGAATGAATGATTGATGATGATGAATGATTGAGTTATGAATGGATGTAAATGCATGAAAGAAAGGCTGCGTGACCTGTTTGGAAGGGGCACAGAGAGAGGATAGAAAGAATGGGAAAGAAGGCGTTTGATGAGATCCTGAAAGGTATTTAAGGGAAGGCAGGACCGAGAAATAAGCTGGTGGAACGTGATGGCGTAGATCATTATGAGGATGGACGTGCACGGTTTGAAGAACAGGGGTAAATGTATGACTGGATGTGACGAAAGGTGCAGGCCGTGACGTAACTGTGAACAAATGAGGACATCCGCGACCTTTTCCTAAAAGCGAACAGTGTGATATATATGCGGGCAAGTACACAATGGACCTGTACCATTACTGATTCGGAATCACCTTCCTTTGACGCCATGGCCTTTTGACGCCGATTTCGGTGCCATTATCCAAATTTACATTCTGAATTACGAATCATTGTCAGCTGAGGAAGTTTTTCATTCCCCATTCTCGGTTTCATTTGTGGGATGAGGGGAATGAATTATTCCGCCTTTTTTCGCTCAAAGCTGAAAGCGAAAACGGGAGGGCCTTCGTTGGAAGCGGTGCCGGGTTCGATACAGAGCTCAGCGGAATCACAAAATATGCCGCTTTATCATTTATATATCATTCAATATCATCAGGAATCCTGAAGAACTCGTATGACTAGTAAAGGACATGAAATAATGAGCAATTGTGGATATAACTAAATTTTTGTTGGTAAGTCAGTCTTTATGTGAATATTACTATTATTATGGAATTTTCACTGAAAGTAGGTGCGTCACTTAGTGGCAGTGTTTACAATTTTAAATTATTGATACAATATTCATTATACAAATAACGTTGATTAAGGGGAACACTTGTAATATGCCTGGTATTGGCACTAAAAGGAAGGGAAACCCTTCGGAAAACCTCCCTTAAGCAGTAGTCATGATACTTAATCAGGTAAATGAAGGAAATCTATGTCCATAAACCACTTGTACTTCGGTGTAAATATGCCGAAAATTTTATAAAACTATCCCCTAAAGTTAATCTCCTTCTTATCAACATTCTACTACACCACTCAGATTCTCCCGAATAAAAACTTTCACTATAATAATATTTCACAAAAGGAAACGTAAAATATATATAATATTTATATGGATATCAGTATTACGAGTATATTGTTTCATCTAGTATGTGTTAGTTTTGCAAAAGTACACTGCCGGTGTGCGATGCATCTATTGCGAAAGACTAGGGTCGTGGCAACATATATATGCCTGTTATTATCAGTAATATTGTAATTAGTATTGTTTATAGCGCTGAATAATTTTATTCAGTAAGATAGTATTGCAGCAACGCTTTCACCGGAATGTTAGTCCATCCGAAACTATTGGAGTAATAATAATATCATTCGTAGAATGGCTTAGTTCTTTCCCGGCGAATATGAGGAATAAATTCCTCTCGGGTTCTCCGCCAATTGGTGTTTACCACCAATTTAATCCGCCTGAGAACCCGAGAGGAATTTCATATCATTCATATTTTCCCTTATTTTTCATCTTGCTAGGCAGTTGCAGAATAAACAAAGCATTTATGTATGTATGATAGTATATCGATGGGAAAAATGAAATTAAAAACAAATGAATTCTAAAGTGGAATACAAAAAGTATAACGTTCAGATCGATATGTATGAACAAAGGAAGGGAGAAAGGTATTAGCTGAATGGAATTAATTTCTGTTTATATTATTATTTTAAGAATTAATTACTTCACGAGTGACCAAATAATCCGATGGGAACGTGTTCTTCAATTATTAACGGCATGTAATGTCCTTAAACAACACAGAATCCTCCTGTCAATTAACACATTTTACACTAACTAAAATTTTTTCTTCTTACACGTAGATAAATTGCTATTCACTCACACGGAATGACCTCACGCTCGTGGTTGTTTACACACGATTTTATACGCACACGTAATGAAATATTAATAGCAGATGGGAAGAGAAGATGAAATATTGCTATTCACAGCCAGCGCAGAAGATCAAAACTTTAGCACGTAAACAAAGTAGCACCAATTAGGACTCAGAGCAAACTAAAAACAAAGGTAGTGTGCAATTCTTCAGAAGTGTAGGAAACACAGCTTCCAGTCAATTAAATATAACCTCAAGTCTCTCTCTGTACCTGTCAAGAATATTCGTAAAATAACTGGCAATAACAGTAGAGAAGAACAGAAATCATGTTAGCAGAAGAATTAAACATGCCATTGGAAACAATATGAATATTTTGAATTCTATAATGGCCATGATTTTGAATAAAAAATTCTTCCACCGTAGCGTCATGTCTTTACTTTTGGAAATGATAGTTCGTGGTGTAAGGAAACAAAATTTGGAACACGGCTCTTAAAGAATTAGAGGTCTAAAATCTCCAATAGCCAGCCGTCTTTGCCGGTGTTCCTCGTCTCATTCACCGGTATTCCGAGAAACAACAATAAAAAACACTTAAAAATAGCGGTGCCTTTTCTTTTTTTCTCAAAATACCGGTGATTGAGACGAGGAACGCCGACAAAGACGTCCATTAGAGATTTTTAACCTCTAATGAGAGTTAGTATTCAAACGCAGCAATAATCCTGACAACGCAAAGGGGTACGGACCGCTTTAAGATCTAAATCACAAGTTTGAAAAGGAAATCGCAAGTTCAGTAAGAGGATACCTATAAAAGAGTTATATATCATTGATTGGATAAGGACACTAAAATTGGAGGCCCATGTGAGGCAATGGCAACCGTTATACGTCAGCAGTTCTCAGCTGGGCACGGAGGGACAGATGGAACACTGACATCACCAAGTCTCTTTGTGTCGCCTGGCAACGAGAAGTTTTAAAGAGAGAGAATTAAAGAACGGCTACCGAGGTCCTCTACTCACTAACCGTAACCAGAAACCCCACACGTTGGAATAATATGCATCACATATAAATTAAAAATACGCATGCTTACTTGGAAAGGTTGGGAGTGGCAGAGGCTTATGCTATTCGTTTACTTTATATGATTTCCAACGCGGTCATAATTTCGAGAAGGATTCTATTTGTCATTTATTTCTTAGAAAAAAATAATGTAATACTATTTGAATCATTCTCGAAATAACCTCTCGTATCAATACATCTCCGATTGCAAAGCTGCGAAGGTAATCAAATTTTGTTCTACTTTAAAAAATTTCATCTTGGAATACCACGAAGCCAATCGTTAGTCAGTTGATTTTATTCGTTTCAATTCTTTATTTTATTTAAATATTCATTTAAAAATGAATATATTACACCATTAACTGATACAGAAACTTTGTGAAGAAGAACATGATGCCGTAACCCAACGCTGGAACTATGATCGTATGATTAATGTATGTATTCTTATATGTATTCTTATATTATATATTTCAATTTAAATTATGTATATGTAATATTGTAACTTTTATTATTTTTCAATTTTTAATGTTTACAATTTTTTATTGTTCTTTTGCCCATGTAAACATTTAAAATATTGTGTTTTACTATTATTTTTTTTCTTAAATGTTGTTAAAATTTGTATGTTCTCTAAAATTCTTCATTGTGTAATAATAATGATATTTTTTGTATTCTTGAATGATATTAGTTTATAAACAGTTTATATATCATTACATACTCTACTATTTTGCAATATTAAGTCGCTATAGATGTATTTATATATGTTATGTAAAAGGTAGAGTGCAATTTTGCCCGTAGTAAAGATTATTATTATTAAATCTGATATTCTGTGGAAAGCTCGTAACTTCTTAGTGAATTTTAGAATTAAGTTCCTCCAGAATTTACCTCAGACTACTAATTATATTGTATTTATGTTTACTTATGTTTATTTTGAGGGTTATCTTCAAGAGGATTCCAATTACCATACTTTGACGAGCGCCTTTTTAAATTGCCTTTAGGTGCAGTGTGGTGAAAAATGTGTCCTTCATTAATGTTTCCTCCTTCAAGTCCCTGACTGTTATATTATAAAAGTTGATGATGTATGTGCCGAGTTGAATCGTGGAATTCATTTAGGTCCCTCCTCATTTAATGCTTCTAAAAGGGTTATTTATCGGGCCGTTGGCCGTACTAACAAGGATTTTTTTCCACTCAGAGCATTCTTGCTCAAAAAGGAAAGTAAACTGCCTCACTCCTCGTCCTGCCGTATCGCCTAATCCTCTCTTCAAAGCTTTTGTTAGCTAATGGCAGAGAGGCTGGGTATCCAACCAGCCTTCAGTACTTTACAGGCAACCTTTAAGAAGATCGAATGAAAGAGCTTGAATCCTTTTTCATTCTCCCATGATTTTCCTCATTACAGTTGTATCGTTCTTTAGATCCCAGGATTCATCCATCGCTTTTGACTTTTCGTAGACCTTATTAAAAGTCCTACTTTTTAAAGTGTGTATGGATATATCTATCGAGCCATTCTATATGTATAGTGCAAAGGAAAGATTAAAAAATCTGGCTATAAAATTGATGCAAGTTAAGGTATATTTTATGAACTCCTCCTGTACTCAACTTTGGTAACAGAGCTCAAAAGGAAATATATTATTGAAGAAGTCAGTCGTTGATGAGAATGTTTCTTTGATGAATATTCAATGAAACGTTTCCGTATTTTACTATACCGTGTCATAGGCAGATTGGTAGCCTGCAAAGAATCGAGATGGAAAAATATCAATGGTTATAAAAAATTTTACAAAAATAGACTCAATGTTAACATATATTAAAGTGGTAAAGAATATATTGTAGTTTTATTAACCGTCAATTCTTTCTTTACTATTTTTAGGTGATGCATTAAATAGTTAAATGGGAAAAACGAAAAGTGAAAATATCAAATACCACAATAAAGTACATATTTACTGCCATTTAATAATGTAGTTTTATGATTAGGTGAATGCAATTCAGTAAACGCAACTTAATGGATGAAAGCAAACACAAAACTGTGTATAACAGTGTGTTTTCTGTAAACAAGACATATATGTGACGTTGATGTGTGACAGTGTGGGATGTTATTTCATTTTGATGCTGTTATAGTTGTTCATATTGGGATTATTGAACTCATAATTTAAATCTCAAACTTCCTTTATGTTTTCAGATTACTGAAAATGAATAAATATATCTTGCGAAGATCTCTATGTAAATTCTGGAATAGCGCACGATAACTACCCTCGCTTATTCCCCGCATCGCCTTCAATAAAATCGAAGATGGCCATCGTCATCGGCGAACATAAAAACTTATCAAACCCGTTTATCGATATTTTCCAACGTAGCATTTGGCCCGGACAAGAGTACCCTTGGTCATGTCCCGTCCCGTGTTTGCGATGAAACGAAGGGGCTGATCATCTGTTTGCTTCCCTCTGTCCCTTAACTTTCTCTCTGACCGCACAATCCCTTCCGGAAAAATCTCCAATTCCCCGGAAAGATTAGTGGCTGCTTTGTGGTTCACCCTTCCCGCTGAAGAGGTCTTTGAAATCCTCCTAGAAACAGATTTGCAGCGTTGATACAGACCGCGTTAATCTCCGCCCAAGACGACTCCATCCTCTTTACACCGAGTACATTGCCGAGATAAAACTTCGATTCGCTCGATAGAAATTGCTCAAGGGTCACTAAGGGCAGCCAGCGCTTGCACACCACTTTTAATGCGTGTGGATTTTTACAATCACATTACACATGCAATTACACATTTGGGGTGAAAGGAACCCTACCTACCCTACTCAACCTACATCGGCGCCGCGCATAGTCCACGATTTGTAGCGGAGATTAATTAATTAATTGAATATGCGAGGCGCTGATGGGTTGAGTAGGGTAGGTTGGGTTCCTTTCATCCCAAACGTGTAATTGCCCAATTCATGAAATGGGCAATTACACGTTTGGGGTATAACATATACATTGCATCACTTTTTTGTTCTGTAGTAAATTATAAATCTTCTTCTAGGAACATTTTTATCGGAGAAGTAAAATAATTGTGTCCGCCACAATATCCGCCATCTTTGGCTACTCTTCTGAAAAGTTTCTCAAGTTCTAAGCTTACCTTTCAATTTTCCTTGCTTGATATTCCTCGGCTGTCACTACTTCGTACCTTTTATAGTGTGACTGGAATACTTACGCTTCCTCATTTTTACGTTTCATGCGGCTTTTTCTTTTCATAATATTTTTAGAATTCGCCTTTTATGTCATCATTTCAAGGCCTCCGTTTTATGAATGCTTTGTTTTAGGGTCCAAATTACAGTTTCTTGTTGGGGAGTACGGAAATTTTGACAGCGCACCATTAAAGGTTCTTGGGTATTATAATTCTTTAATTACAGCATGTACTCGTGTATAAGCCTAGTTCTTCAGGACGAATTTTGAGCTTAAAAAAAACCCCTCGGCTTATGCTTGAGTGAGGGTTCCGCTTACGGGTTTATTAATTTAAAATATAAAGGGCATTATTGAATATACATTCATAAATAATTAACGTAATGATACCTTAATTACTGTAAGCTGATCGGAATCCATTTTTATTTTGAAATGAACCAGTAGCTGCTTGATTTTCCATAGTAGGTTTATATTCGAGTCAATTAATTTTTCCACGTTTTTGTGATAAAATTGGGCGCGTTGGCTTATATTCAGGTCGGCTTTTACTCGAGTATATAGGTAATTATTGGAATATTTAAAAGTTTAGAACTCAATAAGTATTGAGTAATCAGTAAAAATCGGTAGTTAGCAGTGAATTTCTAAAAATTCAACAAATCTTGAAATAAGCCAGAGAAAGAGAGCTGTAAATAAAGTATAGACGAGTTCCACCACTTTATATGAACAAAATGTACACAAGTGTCAATAAATATTAATATTCCTACCTTTTCTTCAGCATTAACAGATAATTGGCTGATCTGGAAGCGCTACTTTTCCGCATTTTTTCCTTCTCTTTATTTCGGTGCGATTTGAGAGAGATCCGCGAAATTTGAGGAAGGGCAGATGATAAAGGAAGGGCAGATGGAAAAAGAAGGGCGCGATATGAAACCCCGTCTTGCGCCTCGAAAATAAATATAAGAGAAGAGGGAAGTTGGGGCTCCTTTTGCAGGAATAAAAATGGAACACAAGAATGGGAACTCTGAAGGAAAGAAGATAGATTAAGGGGACACTATTCGCCCCTTGCATTAGCCAGTGTTTGTCACGTTGCCATAATGTCCTTCTCTTCTTAGGCAAAACTCCTCGAGTCTTCCTGTATTTGTATTTTCTGAGCGTTTTAGTTGTAGATCTGTAATGACAATCTCCTTTTTCTCATTCTGTTTGTATGTTATTTCCATTCATACGAAATTGTCTCTATCTTAACTTGGTGGTATTAAATCACTGAAACCAAAGAATTCCAAGCAACAAAATGCTTTTTTTTATTTTACAGACCACACAATACGAAATAATACGCAACCAAGGTTTCGAGGTGATGATGATAAGGCCAGGCCTAGGTCATGTATTGTTTTGTATTCTGCGATCTGCATAGATTAAAAAAAAATATTTTGTTGCTTGAGCTTCCTTGGATTTATTTCTGTTAGTTTCTACTTACTTTTATCCATTCATTCACATTAAATATAACAGGTAAGATAAAATGATTTTCTAGAATTTCTTGAGCACTATCCTTAAGAATCTCACTGTACGAGTTTTCGTTGTTCTTTTCATTTCTTTGCTGCTATTCCTGAGTCCCTTCTTTATTTAAGCTTCGGTACTGATAACAGATCTACAGGTACAGATCTAACATAATATTTTATAAATTGTAAGATATACATGAGCCGATATAAGATACGGTGATATTTTTGTTGAATATTTGCATCTCTGCTTATGAATCTTACTTAATCTATGGCTTTGTGTTGTTCTCTCATTTCTGTGCTATTATCTATGTTTTGATTCTATATGGTCATTTATGGGAAGAAATTACCATTGGTAACAAACATTTAAACTTGGTAGGAGACGAATAAACTTTATAGATTCATCACGTATTCATTTTTCCGCGAAGTATACGCGAATGCAACCGTTTAGGAAAATAGAGTCAAGGTGCTTGCACCCCCTGCCACACGCCGAAAGGCGGCTTGCAGGGTTATCACATAGACATAGACATAGACGTATTCTGTTTGCTTACTCTTACAATTATTGAGATTTGACTACCTACTATTTATGACAAAGCTTTTGGCGTTAGGAGATAAAGAAAATTCTAAATACCCGTTAACCCAAAATGCCCTATTACTATTACATTGATGTTAGTGTGATATTAACATGATATGTACATCGCATGTAATAGGACACAAGCTATTGAATATGGCGCCTTTTTATATAGAAAATCGATTCTGAAGTAACTAAATAGACCGCGTAGCATATTTTGAAAGATTCACGGACCATAATGGTTAACATATGGAGGAAAGAGACGTTTCCCAGTAACACGCCTAAGGATGGTTTATCCCAGCTTGAATGCAATTATATCAGCCATTCATTAAGCCTTTGCAGCTATAGAATTAATTTTAACGCATGGAGTCCTTTCAATTTGGGCAGGGCCAGCAGCTTGTGGATCCCCAATATTTCATTTCGTGGGCGGCAAGGTGTTGAAGGCGGTTACGTGCGGATAACCGCTGACAATGTAGCTACGCTGCTCAACCGAAGAATGAGATCCAATGATGGATGCGCTGATATTATCATTTTATACGCATAAGAAAGGAGAACAACGATCGAATTACCATCACGCTTCTTTTGTATAGAAAAATGTCGAACAGATGTTAACAGAGGGATAGAGTTTGTAACAGAGAGTTAAGGGCAGAAAGCGTTGAAATTCTATCGTTATTAGAATCGGTGTCAAACAGGATGTCAGAATTAAATAACCTGATTGTCTTTGATGCACAATTCGAGATATCGATTGTAGTCAACTACATGGTGATACGATTCTGTGCAGCGTGAGTTTAAAATTTTTTTTAGTATATCCCTTTAGCTCTTTAATTTGAGAATAGAATTTGAAAGTATAAAATCCAAAGTTAATCCACAGGAATTTGTTTGATTTTCATATATATGAATAATTACAATCGTTATTAGGTCGACTTAAACTCGAATGTATGAATCATCTAATAATGTTAATTAATTATGTTGGCCTATGATAGATAATTAGAAATATCAAATGATTCTAATTACATGATGATGCAAATCTAATCAGTGTGCATTTAAAAATGTTTTCATTTTATTTTTTTGGACCTTTAACACGAAAAAAGTGTAAAATTTAACATAACTCAGATAAAATTTGTTGAATATTATGTATCATAATTAAAATACATTATTTTGTCAAATTAAACCTGAACATATACGGCTCTAATAATTTTAATTAACTTTTTCAATAAATGCCTTTTAAGATAATCCTGAAGCAAAGAAAAATGACGCACTTTAAATATAAATTAAAAGATTTAAGGGGCTTATCGCAGCATTTGAACATGTATCAGTTACTATTTGCTGTTTTTATACGTCCTCTCTGCTGACGTGTATGAGGAATATATCCGGACAGTAATTGGCGGGATAAGAGAGTGAAATGCGGTCCCGTATCAAAGGGACATCTGTCATTCCATTGAAGGAAACCAACCTTTGGTCGGGTCCACTTAGATCGGCCCTTTGAGATACATTCGCTGAAGAGACTCACTTCTCAAGATATCATTTACACGATTCGTTTGAATGCGGAGGCTAATTCACTAATTAAAACAAAGGCTCCTGGGAAAGCGTCAACACGATGTTCAAACGTTTTTCGTCACTTTTCCGTATTAAAAGTGTGAAAGAAAAACTTCTCTTTAGGTTTACACTCTATGAAAATATGAGCATATCGTAGACAAAGGAAATCCAAGAAGCTCTCTGGAACTTTCGCTATAGAATGGAATTTATTCTTAAGGCTTTTTGTATGTAAGTGTCATTGTGTAGTTACTTCTCTTACGTAAATGTGTCTTTATTGTTGAATTACTTCATTGATTCTCAAACCCGCCACCAACATGCATTTACTGGATAATTAACGTGAAGGGCATAAGAATTGCTAACGTAGATCCTATTTAATTACACATGCAAAATGTTATTTCCTATCCAATTAAATTAAATTAAATCTGTTTTTTAAGGGGATCGGGTAAAGTACTTTGGTACTGGTAGGCTTACGTACTACCGATGCTAATTTTTAACCAAGGTCGTTATAAACAAACAATCTATAATTGACCCTGCGTGTGCTGATTGACGAGGATGGAAATAACATACACGTTATTAATTTGATCACAGGAAAAGAAATTTCTGAAACATCTCGCCTAGACTGTTAGTAAATGGTAAGTTTATTTAGAGTTAGATTCTAATAGTCAATGTTTCCCCTAACTACAATATAAATTATATTAGACTACGTAGTCTATCCATTACGTGATACTTTTCATAGCATTAAAATTATATACATCATACATTACACCATTTTTAAATCTATAAAAATATTTTAAAACAATTGCACAGCTTCGTTACATAATCTTTTATTTTAAATTAGATCTAACTTCTTTATTATAGATACACATTCTCCCTGAAATATTTGTTTCATTTTCTATCCTTTTAACTTGTTCAGGAATACTGTTAAGTGATTTAAATCCATCAACCATGATAGATTTCCTATAAAACTCACTTCTATGCCTACCAATGTAGGTATATATTCATCGACGCTTTTGTGTCATACTTGGGAATGTTGCAATTAAATATCAGATCTTTACATAGATAATTACGTAAGGATACTATAGATAGTGCGTACTTTAGTGTGCATATGTTACCACCCAAACGTGTAATTGCCCACTTCATGAAATGGGCAGGCGCGTTGCCCATTTCATGAAATGGACAATTTTTTTAAATGAGTCAATGAGTCAGAAATTTCATGAAATGGGCAATTTTTGCCCAATTCATGAAATGGGCAATTACATGTTTGGGGTGTAACACATATACTCTAATATATTACAATAAGCATAGAGCAATTCGAACAAAATGGAGTTAAGTATTATGGGGAAGAAAGAATGTTATGCAGGTACTGGAGTTCTTCAATTCCATTTGCAATATTTGAAAGATGAGCGAGCGGAGTTATACCACGAATACTTGTGTGTTTAAGAGACATTTGTTTGGGATTCGGTAACAATTTATGGCGGCTTGCTTTTGTTCGATCAAAGATACACCGGTGCCTCGGCATCCGAGCTCAATTCGTTTTTCGGAGGCCGTTTCTGCATCCTGGATTCCTCGAAGTCGGGTCGATATCACTCATTCGAAATGAAGGGATGTGAATTAATCCATTCCCGGACCCTAAACAATGCCCGCGATCGTAAACAGCGCGTACGCATAAATTGCGAGACGAACGAAACTACTAAACGTCGTCATAATTAATACTAAATGTGAAAACGATTAATGAATTCTGGGGTCTTGTTTATGGCCTTTGAAAGCAGAGATTTTTGGACGCCCCCGTCAACATTGATTTTTCACATTTCATCCCCCTTTTTTGTGAAGCATCTTTTTGGTGGAACCCATTTTCAGTTTCCCGTGGTTTCTTGCTCTCGACAGGTGTCAGGAGGGGAAGTGCTTCATTTTATGGAAGAGTGCAATAAGATGTCATTCATGAGGATTTGGACCGAAATTCTTCATTCCAGTTTTAAGGGGGGAACAGCTTCTCCCATAGAAGGAGCTGTCTTCCCCACTTACTAACAAGGGCACTCCCAAACATTTTCAACTCTGATTTTGATCAAATTTGGCAGAATGATGGTGCTCCAAACATAGTCGTTTTATAAAGTTGATCCATGTCAACTGTTGGTGTCTAGATTGCCGTATACAATTCCAAATTGAAATTTCTGGGGTCAAACTAGTAATTTTCTATAAATCTCCATCTAAGGAAAACCTATATTATGGCCGTAATGATAATGGAAATATCATAAAAAAATAATAATAATAATTTTACTCTGCAATAGTGTTATGTATGGATGTATTATATGAAAGTAAAAGCATACACCAATACTTCAAGCAATTTATAGTGATATTGATCCTTGTTGATTAAGATCGAATAATTGGATATATATAACTTTTATGCTATTTTTAATTTGCTAAACAGTCTTGCTACTTTAGGCCATCATAAAATCTGTTCAAACATACAATTCAAAGAGAATATGAGTATTACCAGCGTATACACCTACGTAAGTAAATACCATTCACTTCTGGTTAACGAATGCAAGTGAAAGGGAACATGCTGGTTTTTGACAATTGAAGTAACATGCCTTATTTAATACGTAAGATACGACAGAAGATTTACCTCAAATAAGTTATGATTTTAAAGTCTTTTAAAAACTTTTGATAGCATTCAGAGTAATACATTAGGAAATGTTTGCAATTTAAATCACCAAATACTTAAAATATGAAAAGTTGTTATAGTTAATATTTCTAATATAAACGACAGTATCAACCCGAACTTTTGATAATGATGAGCTTTAGTTATTTTACAGCGTTGGTCGTGGATGAACTTTGACCTGTAATTTTCAAAATTAGGAAATACGTTATCCTAAATTTGAAAAATAAACTTGGAATAAATTAATTAATCTTTTTTCAAAATACTTTTGAAAAAAGTCCACTAGTTTCGCCTACAGTCAGCCATCTTGATGAGAAATTACTAAAAGTGTCTTACTCCTTTTAAAGTAACGCCTTTCTTCCAAAAAGTTGAGCTGGGGCACATCAGATTTAATTCCGTAATTTTCAAACTATTATAGGTGCGCATTCCGTGGAAATTATATGATCAAATTACATCCGAAAGGTATTTTGAGTTACTCCATCGTACCAAATTCCATCAAAATCAGAGATGCAAATGTATGAAATTCCCCTTGTAAAATAGGCTGGTCTTATCTGCTTAATGGATTAGCGAGTGCACCTCAAATTATTGCAATGGAGCCGCACTAACGAGATGCTTTCCAGCTATAATCGGAATGAGCCCATAACAGATGGCGTTTCAGCGTATTTTGTCAACGCACATGCTGTTCGAACGTGGAAGCGTCGCTTGAAGCTAAAATCGACTTCTCTCCGAATGAAATGCTCGAAATTTGAATCGTTTCAAGATAGAGGTAACACCATGTATTGTCTGAAATTTTTAAGCTCTCGAAACATTTGTGGTACGATGAAATCCGCCTGTAAAAAATATTCAATTGGATGAAAAGCAATCGGCTACAAAGAGGAAAAAGAATCACTTAATTAACAGCAATCCTCCAAAATCTTTAGCGAGGAGTTACGGAGTCCGATAAAATGTTTCCACGTTGAAAAGTCAGTCAAAAATCTCGGATTTCATAAGAGAGTGTGACTTTTTATCGCATTTTTTTGGGGATGAAAAGGTTCCCAATCCTCGATTCCCATTGTGATTTTAACGAAATCTGTATCCGTGGGATGAATTTAGCAAATGGAAAATTGACTGAGCTTTGGATGAATCCGCTTCAAATGTTCCTAATGTGCCGTGTGCGGCGTACAAGAGGATTTATCAACTTGATTGAGCTATTTCGCTTTAGCCCAACAACTTTTTTTTTCAATGCGATTTCATTAGCATATAAAGTGGAGCCAAATTGAAATATCGCATCCCCTAAACCCACACTTTTAAAGTTTCGAATGAATAAAATTGGATTTCTATATTTCAATGACGTTAATCTGACTAAAATTGCTTCATACAATATCTTGTTAGCAGATATGCCAATTTATTGTAGAAAATACTGCTTGGTTTAGCATGAGAAGTTCCTATAAAGTTGCCTAAGTCAGTAACGTTACCGCTAGCTAGCAGATAATAAATACTATGAGTTAAATTTGCTTTTTGAATGCTAAATTAGGTCAGTCATTACATGGATTATACATAATATATATATTCATTGTGTTTAACAATAAAACCCAATGCTTTTTTAGATTATAAAAATGTTAATTCGTGCTGAGAATAAACATAGGATGGTCTACATAAATTATCATTCTAGTTAGAGTGTGAAACGTCGCTGTAACTGAAAATTCGATGCTAATTAGGTCTTACTCGCGAATATATCGGATGAATATTTATATTGTTTTAAGTCCAAATCCTTGTTTCCAATGAGACCCAAGTAAAAGTCCGAAAAATAATCTGTAATAAATGTGGAATTTATTCTAGATAGAAGATAGACTTTTGCAGAAATGGAGGGAATCAAGCTAATGTTGAAAATAATATGATCCCTCTTTTATTGAATCCGAATCTCGTTCCTACTCCGACATACGCGATTTAAGTTCATTCTTTGAATTTCACGCGAGCATTCCGAAGGTGCAGTTTATTTCTTGTTTGCGATCTCACCGGAATTCAGGATTGCAAATTCCTCCAGACTCGATTGCAGTAGTTGTTTATCTCAAGACAAACTTCGGAAGATATAACCAATATAAAAGTCCTAAAACTGGATTTTCGACCGGAATACTCGATACATCATTTTCTTTGATATTTAGAATGAGAATCGCTGTTTTGAATAAATATCGCTTGCATTATCTTTCGTTCTTTCGCCAAGACTAGTGTAGTACGTTTTCTCTTTTCAATACTACCGTTCCATATTTGCCATTCATATTATAGTTTTTGACAAGTGCCATAACCTATAATTTTGAGAAATGATGATACTATCCCGTGGAAAAGAAACAAAAATATTCGCAAATTACTGTAGCAAAGATCAACCCGATGAGAAATTTATAGCTTAAAATTTATCAAAGGTTAAATTGTGCATATTAATGAGATTGTAACCCTCTATCCAAACGTAATTTCGATCTTTAGGGTTGAAAATATGCGAAACATTTTTCAATTTCATAGAAATCTCTTGCGCTGACTTCTCTGTGCTAAATTAACCATCTGCTAAATATCACAGATCCCGTCAATTAGGATTCGAGAACCCACATAGACAAAATCGTTTCCAAAACGTGTAATTATCTGCATTACGTGATGAGGAACTTAAATGGGAGTATTATGCAGGCGAAGGAGTTGGTATTTGACGCCATAGCGATGCTTTTATCAGAATATACGACTAATGTTTGGAATTCGCATGATAAAATCAATATTAAACGGATCGAAAAACTGCAACGGAAATCTACGCTCTAGTATGCATTACGGGTACCTTAAAAAGGACGATAGATTTACGAAATGCTAGAAATACTCGGTTAGGAATTACTAGAAAAAGGCACAGCGCTAATCGACTAGCAGACATCTTATAGGAACTGACATTAGCTGTCGTTCACTCATTAAATTGTTTTCAAGTTCACTCTGATTTTCACAGAATGCATCACTTGACTTGTGATAGTGACATAGCAGTACTATATAATTTACGATATGTATCATGATGCTCATTTTACACCGTTAGAAATTATTTATACAAGTCTGTCTACATACCGCTTACATTAACATTCGTTTTTACACAAATTCTTGTAATCTTTTGTTGATACTTCGGCTTTTACTCTTAGTATAGACGATGTATACTTTCACAACTGTTTCCACATTTCCTCTTAGTGACTTTTTACTGTTTTTCTTCAATTTTTGAGGTAAAATTTCAGCAACATCCATGGTATAATCTATTCCTAAAATTGTTTTATTTACCTTTCTTTGCGACTCTCATACTTAAAGCTATTATATATTCATTTTTCCTTTCTTTTCCACTTACTAATCTTAATCTATGAATTATTAATAAGATTACTCAAATTCTACTGTGTCTGATTTAGTATTCCATTTACGAGTTCTAAAATGGAAAGTATGTTTTCCTTATAGCGTTGTTTAAAATTTGGTTCATTTCACGGGCACGCAAAATGCTGTAACGTTTTGATTGGTTTATACTTATGAAAGTACCGGATAATGTCGCGACCCTAGTCAGTTGCCGGGTACCGCTCGATGTCGTTTTCAACTTCTTTCCTCGTCTTCGGTAAATGTAAGCTATAAAGTGACGGAGCGCCATTTTATTTGCTTAAAGTATATGATAATCCTACTGCACTCATCGAAACTGAGAATTATGAAAGATAATAACAAACGTCTTTTCTTAGGGCGAGGTTCAGACTTTTAGTCTCTTCTTACATCTAACCCTTGTTCATATAACTTTTAAGAAAGACATAGCTTGAAAAAAAACATATACTGAAGAAAACTGTATTGCGGGTTTAAAAACCTTAGATTTACCTTAAGAAAAAATATACACCGCAGCAGAAAAGCATCCGCAAGGAGGGGGTGCGAAAAACCTGCGAAACCTACTGATAGTTAAGTAAATTCTAAAGGAAAAGCAGGTTAAGAGAAATCTGAAAGGCCTAAGGAACAAGTTTATTAGATAGAATCGTGTAATACCGTACTCTACTGCATACTGGTAAATTCATGCACAATTTTTCCCTTTTTTGTTTTATGCTATTCTTGTACATTGATAACACTTATTTAAATGTTAACATGATAATGCTTATTGATGTACTTCTACACACAAATGCACTTATTGATTATTTTTATAAATATATTTTTCATGATTCTCCTCATTTTTTAGTTATTAGTACTATCGGTAGGTTTTTACACCCCCTTCTTCGTGGGTGTTTTCCTGCCGTAGATATTTTTCTTCTAAGAATCTCTTAGGTTTTTTGCATCCGCATTTCATCTCATTTTTCCTCATGCTATCTCTTATATTTCATTATGGTATACTCTATGACAACGGGTTATGAGGAAGAAGAAAATTTTAGTACCAATCTCACCCGAATAAATATTGTTATTCCTCGATTAATTTCCTCTGATGTATTGGATATTGGTTTGTACTTTTGGATTTGGAAGAAAAGTAAAGGCCAGCAATTTTTGCGTAATTTGTCCAGCTCGTTTCCGCTGTGTGATTTAAACGCCCTCCGCTCAATTATTTACAAATTATCAAACATTTTTATTCAATTACCCGCTCGGAAGTGTACAGAATTCATTCCAGAGTTCCCTCAGGGAGTTACGAAATCCAGACTCATAAAACCATTTTTGTATTTTTAGCCGGCTTTTTTCGATTTCAGCCGACTGTGCGCTGTTTCAAGTCTCAATTCTCCCGGAAGAAAGTATTGCTTCTTTGTGTCTTCTTTAGAAAGAGTTTCCTCTTCGCTGAGCCTCTCTTCCATTCCTTCCTCTTTCGTTCTCCCGCATTTTCTTGTTTGAGGAACGCTTCTTTTAAACCCGTGATTACGGCAGCTTCACATCCGAATAATGTTTCGGGAGATTTAACAAGGTCGCCCGAGCGCTATTCCAAATAAAGAATCAGTCTACAAGAATACGGACTGATTCAATTGGATTTGAAACAAATTCTAAAAGAAATAATAACATTTGTCATTTCATATCCTCGTTCTTCTTAGTACGGTATATACTTGAGTATAAGCCGGTCCGAACATAGGCCGAGGCACCTAATTTTATCACAAAACTGGGGAAACTAATTCACTCGAGTATAACCCTAGAGTGGTAAATGCAACAGCTACTGATAAATTTTAAAATAAAAATAGATAACAATAAAATTGCAGTAATTGATGCAACAGTAGGAGAAGACAATTAATTGTTAATAGAGCAAGGGTGGAATACGATTTAGCTACGGCGGATCTTACCAGATCCTACTACCAGCTACCAGATCTTCAGATACTACCGGAGAATAGGTAAGTGGGACCCACACTCGAGAATAAACCGAGGGAGGCTTTTTTAGTACAAGAAATATGCTGAGAAACTCGGCTTATACTCGAGTATATACGGTATATTCAACCATTGTAAAACGATAGTTTACTCGACTTTGTTCATTGAAAAGAGAAATTATTCTCCGAATTATACACAGATTGTTTATATAATGATATCAATTAATTATGTGTTACCTATTATCAATACTTCATTTGTTATTTACTATCAACGTAAGACCCATAAGGTCTTTATTAAGATAAGATTGAGACTAAAAAGTCTCTTCTTCCATCTAAACTTTCGTCAATGGTATTAATAAAAAGCATAAATAATCAAAATATGAATAGAGATGGAGAGGAATCCTATAGAAGGAATGGATATAAAATACACGGTAATGTCTTAGGAAAACATATCCACTGCAGGAAAATACCTAAAAATGAAGGTGTGAAAAACCTGCGGAAACCTACTAATAGTAGAAACTAAAAGATGGGAATAAACATGAAAAAATATATAAACACACTTTCAATAAGTGATGTGATACTTCAATAGGCATGGTCACGTAAACATTTAAATAAGTGTTATATATAGGAACGTTGTATAAAACATGGAAATTACCAAAGCAGTACTACAAAAAATTATAACAATAACAACATATAGCTACTAATTTCTATCCTATGCCTACGCAGTAGCACATTCCTTTAAAGTCCTTTAATCATTAGTTCCGCACTCTATCTCCATTTGTCCATTTCCCTCTCCTTTTTTTCTTTCTTCCACGACTACCGATACTGCCACGCCCTCAATCTTCTACCGGTATATAAACATGCTTACTGGTACAGTTCTAATAAGCGATGATGGCGCTCAGTCGCTGAAATGGGTCGTACGTTTGCAATGTTTTGTGTAAAGAAGACGTCTTCGTTTCATTCCACGAGATGGAGTTCCGCAAAACTTCGCCTTTATCTGTGAATTTTATTTGCTCGATTCACTGAGCTGCTCAAGTAAAGGTATACGACATCATAGCAAAATAATATCGTACCTATTCTTCAGTATCTAAAGATCTCTGAAGCCTTTTTCTAGGATTCGTTCAAGGGATATCCCTCCTCCATGTTCCTAAGGCTGCAGGAAAGCTGCCTTTCTGTCTGACCTCTTTTCTTTCTAATAGATTTATCATATAAAACATACCCAACCAATTTTCCTCTTTCAGCTATATAATTTTCAACAGCTATCTGAAGTTTATACGTTTGTGCAAGACCTGTTCAAACGTACCATCCTCACTTTCGGATTGTTTTTTTTACCTTTATCCTTATATATTTGTCCTAATACCCACGGTTAGCAGATTGGGTGTCTCTTTTTGTGTCGATGAGAGTGATCTTGGGTCCAAGTTTCGTAGGGGAATCAAAATATTGTCCCTTAATTAAAAAATGGGAAAATATCTGAATGTATTCAATATCATTATCATATAAAGCTACATTAAAGTGTCGTAGAATCCTAAAATTTAAAATAAATAACATTTAGTTAAAAGGGAGTTTAACAGTACTCTTCCATTTAACTCTGACAAGCTGAATTGTAATCGGTAGTTTAACCTTCACTGATATTTAAAATAATGATTAACGTAAGTATCCCATTGAGTGGCTTTCAAATTTTAAACAATTTTTAATTATAATACGACCAATGCCACCAAACCAAATGTACTACTAAACCTAATGTACGTTTTTACTACCAGTGAATACGAAGCTCATTATCGATTATAATGTGATTTATTTGACTTTAAGTGAATATTGCAGATCCAACCCTTTTAACTAGACATTATAATACCTAGCCAAACTCTTATGAACTTCAATGAAACAATACGTACTATGATCTCTTAATTTTTTTACCTTTAATAGGAATAGCAATTTAATCTAGATAATTTTGTCAGAGATACCCCAATATGCTGCCAAAAAGTAGTTAAACTATATTTGCCTAAATTCGTTTTATAATTGTAACATCGTTTGACACATTTGGCGATCAAACTTTTAAAATTAATTTTGAATCCCTCGGTGTCTAAATGCATTAGTATTTCGATAAATAAATAACTCAAAAACGCTACTTTTCGTACGGAAACTACGTCGCAGCGCATCTGTACTTTGTTCTAGAATAACCAATATGGGTCTGCACGGGAGTGGATGTGGTGACCACATGTCACCCGCCATATGGGTCTCGGCCTTGGCCTCCATGCGGACGTATTCCCGTGGATCTAATATTTTTACACGCGTATACAACGCCTTCAATTCTCTCTGTTTTCCTCATGGCCCAAGTCTCAATTCCATTTGCAATCCGAACGAGCGTTTTCGTATCTCCTTGCTTAGATTCTAATTAGTGTACAAATCCTTGTCAGCTTCTCTCATATCAATCTGGATCCCAGCTTAATGAATTATGAGGCTGCCGACGAAGGGAATTTCTCACCGTGCCTAAATTTGTATCCCCTTTTGCTTCTATCGATTATTTCAGTATCCTTTCTTTCCGATTGTGTCGAAATAATCGAATTTGGATCCTTTTATTACTTAAAGTCTAATTTATCTTATTTGTAGAAATTTCGTTCTTTATACTGAAATATTTTTATCGAAAACAGAGCTTCTACTTAATAAATCTTGCATTTCTCGTGTGCATGGCTTGATTATTTTATACATTAAACGAACGAATTTCAATGGAATTTGGATTTATTTTATAGCTGTAGCTCTAATTTCATATTTTGTAACAATTTTGAATTTTAAAGAGTAATTTTTATCAAAAATGTGGCTTTTAATTAATAAATTTCTTAATTATCATGTAAATGGCTTGATTCTATTATGAATTTTAGACCTAAACGTGAACGGATTGTAATCGAATTGGGATTAATTTTATAGATTTTAACTCCCATCTGTCTTATCATAAAATAACAATTATTTAAAAAAAAACGAAGGAGAAACGGGCATGGAAAAAAGTCCACCAAGGCCCTCTTCCTTGTAACAATTATTTCTTTAAACTTATTTTATCGACAATATCCCTTTAACGTAATAAATCTCGTGAAATTCGTGTGCACATGATAGCATCGCTATTTGAATGTACATGCGGTGTTTCTTAGAAGGTAATACTGTGCTTTGCTGTTTCCGAGAACCGGTGGCAACGAGGTGCGGAGACTGTCAAAGACAACTATTGGAGATTTTTCAACCTCAAACCGATTGTCTTTCCCTCCTTTTCTTTGTCTTGTTCCTCGATTAAAATGTTCTCAAAATGTCAAACAATATATTTTGCATCTTAATAGCGTTTCCTTATTTCTGCTTTAATTGCTACACCATACACGACAGGGATATTACGTCCTCCATTAATTTTGATCCCCTCTCTGCAATACAACCATGTCATGAGGGAAGGGTTTGCATATTCATATGACCTAGAGAGCTAAAATGGGTGGAAGTCTGTCGCTGGAAGCATCTCCCCTCGCTAGATAGGTCTATAATTAGGGGCCAGGCCACCTCAACTAATTATTCCGAGAAATTTTATGAGCGCGAATGATGTTTTTGGTGACGGCGTAAACGGTGCTCAAGCCCGTAAGGAGAGTGTCGCGCCTGGGAGTGATGAGATTAAGGCCATCTCGGTCGTCATTCAGCGAAGTCTTTACATTGAGAACAAGGGGGAAGAAGAGAAGATGGCCAGGCAAAACAGGGTGTGTGTCTGGAAAGGGAGGAGCAAGGGGAAGTTGGGAAACCTGAAGGTGGAAATAGTAGAATATTAATGGAACGAACTAGGGCTGCGTGAAGTACGGAATAAAGTAGGAAAGCTCGGGGAGATTTAGGGAGAGATGATCTTAGAGTCTATTCCGTAAGGGATAGCCAAAGGGGATAGCGATAGTGCTGAAGAGAGTGGGGGAAGCCGTGATAGCCAGCGAGCTAATAAGCGACCAGCTTATGGCAGCAGAAGTAAATTGATTCTGCTGAAGACGGAAGGGGAGCTTCCGTGGACGTATAGAGCGGAGCTGTGATCTTCTCCCCACGCTGTGATGCCGTGTTCTCGTCTTGTCTTTTGTGCGTCATGTCCGGCCTTCTGATTTCACGTGGATCCTTTCTATTGCTGTTTTATTCTTACTGTACTCCAGTGACTTTTAGCACCCTGTATTTTTTCCTTTTCTTTATACCTTTTTCTTTCATTCTTTTCTATACTGTCTCTGATTTTGATGGTATAGATACATGATAGTTTTACATCCTTTTCTCCTATGAATTCATATAGTTATTCATAATTACTTTATATACTCGTTTATAAGCCAACCTAAATATAAGCCTAAGGGCCTAACTTAATCACAACACCTGGGAAAGATAATTGAATTGAGTATAAGCCTAAGGTGGAAAATTCGACAATTTCCCACATAACCCGATCAGGAAGTCCGTCCGAACATGATTGTTTCAATCCGACAACTCCCGGTGGAAGGTACGCGATTGCCGAGAAAATTAATAAAGAATTTTAATTAAGCAAGTGAGGAATTTACTAGCCGATTTCCGACTGGGGACGACTTTTTCCACCGGGGAACAGGTAAATGATATTCTCACTCAAGTATACGCCGAGGGGTGCTTTCTCAGCAAAAAAAATGTGCTGAAAAACTCGACGTACATACGAGTATTTATGGTGATTGAACTCAATTGTAATTTTTCTCCTGCTTTTTTAAAGCTTCTGTCACTTAACATCTTTTGATTGTTACTCCCGCGCATTCTTCTCGTAAAGAGTAATACTAAGCACTAGTGGATAAAATAAATCGTACAAAAAAATTCCGTCGGAAGAGTTTAATGAGACTCAATTATCACAAAATAGCAATTGAGGATCCGCTTGGAAAGTGTGAAAAGATGAGGGACTTACTGCCGTGGACACGTCAACACAAACGCCGCCATCTTGCGGCATTCCATTCAGTCTTTTCCCAAAAGGGAGCATATCGATCGAGGGCCAATTACGCACACCTGTTGAAGTGCATATAATCTGCCACGCCTACTTCCTACATTTAATCGCTTTCCATCGTGTTCTCGCAATTTATTGATTCCCCGATGGATTTTCAACGAGCTCCCTCGGAAGGTGAGTAATTTTGATGGCTATCGAATCTCGTGGGGCGCATCAAAAGATATTGGATCATCCGTCGAGTTGTCAGTATTTACGCCACGTTCTCACTTGGCCCAGGATTCGAATCCTGGTTGAAGCAATCGCGTATGTTCGTATTCCTTTACTGAAATACGATTTTAAATCCAGCCATAATTTATCAACAAAAGGTTGCTGGTGAAAATATTATGAAACTGAATACGATAATTATTTTACTCGTTTCTCAGCTGTAGATCGTACATTTGAAGGTTTTTTAGATTCTGTACTTCATCAGCTTTTAATGTAGTATCACTTCCTAAAAATCTTGTTTCTCTCCAATCATAAATAATAAATTATGAATTGGACTTCTACCTTCACCACAGAAATTTTTATTCTGTGATATAGTATTATCTACATTTCCTATACACTACCATATAGTATTATACTATGATACATTATTATTAATTTTCTGTAGAACAGTTAGGAGTAAAATTTATTTATTATTAAACACATAAGATAAATTATACTCTACTTTATTCCACAAATTCCGTGTATTATTATTATATGTAAGATGAAGTTCCACCAAATGATTTTGTTTATTAATTATTCTTTATGATAGAAGCCTACCACAAAATTGAGGCTAAATTGTTAGATTCTGTTCTTTCCAATCGTTTCTAATACATTAACTATCCTCTCCTGCTTCTTTCCCCACGCCCACATGGGATTCCTCTCTCATTATCTCTTTCCCGACACCATCAAAGGTTATCATTTCAAAGATTGGCTTGTCGCAGCACTCCAGTCCATGCTATCTCTTGTCGTCCGCTTCATCGCCTCATAATTCCCAACTTTAGCGCTTGCCATCAGCTGCCTCTCGTAATTCAACTTAGTGCTGCTTCTATCATAGTTCCACTTCCACTATTCCATCCATTAACGTCGTCAGCAGACTATAATTCCTCGAGTAGTGCCCTATCCATTTTTCACCGAAGTTTTTCGCAGAACTCTTCCTTCGTTAGGTCGTCTAAAGAACTCCTCGTTAGTTACTCGCTCTGTACTCGTACTCTGTACTCGTATTATGTTCATTATTCCATTTTAAAATCAAATCTTATCTTCTCTTTAATGCTAATATCGCAGCCCTTGTTTCACTTGTCATGATTAAGTTCGTTTAACGGATTTGAAATAGTTTATAGATTCTAAGCAGTTTTATTTACGGTCAATAATTGTTGTTTTAAGTACAATACCAGCTTTGCTTGGAATATTCTACTCTCTCTCCTCCTCATGATAATTATTTTCCTAGTTTCTCAGATATTCATATAACAAAATTTCTTGACCTCTTTTAAGTCTGACCATCCACAGTTTTAGCTGAAAATATTCTGTTTCGGCTACCAGCCACCAATTATTTTTTACTCAAATAGAACATATAACTATGTAGAGTATATACCTATATTTGTAACTCTTTTTTACTGGTTTCAGTAAATCATGTTTGCCTTCAGATTTACCTGGCCATCGAACGGTTTATTTAAATTGTACATTTCAGTGTATTTTATGTTATAAATATTAGCGTTATATTCAGTGCATTATTATGTATTTTATTTCTTTGTAAACTACGTAACGACTGTTTGGAAATTCATCAAGGACCAACCAATGTTGACCATACATTAACGACAACTTTATTTCCAATGAAAAATAGGCAAGACAATCTTCAATGCATTCCGATGGGAAAGCGTGGCGTCGATTCATTGAATTACTTTGTTTGCTTTCTTCGACCAAGCTTTTGTAAATAATTTCGTTAAAAACCAAACTTGTTAAAACCTTTCTGAATATTTAAGGGATATATCGTATGATGAATCAGGAACTGTTTTTGTAAAATGTACGTTGGAATCAAGTAACATTTCTGTTCTAGTATTGCTGATATCTAGCCGTCACTGTGTATTACTACATGCTGTACATTAAAATCAGGTAGTTATGAAAATAAAATAAAAATAATTTGTTCAATAATTTCATGTTATGTATTTTTTTAAGTATTATTTATTTTAAGTATTTTTATTTAAATTTTCTATCCGCCCAATTCTCTGTTAACTGTTCTGTTAATGTGTTTTAATTTAACGGAAGGGATCTACACTTGTATAGTATAGATTTCAAATATGACATTGACGCTGGTATAGTTCTGTCTGAAATACTTGTTAATATGTTGATACTTCAGGTTGCAGGCATAATAAAAATCAGAGGTTTAAAAGAATTGCGGAAATCACTGCGGTAATATTTTGAAAGTAATCTTGTTAAAATTAATTAGGAAACCTATTTTTCAGTATTTTTATTGATTAAAATTACAGGATATAAAGAAACATAATTGTATTACTAAACATTGATTAATCATAAAATTTTAAATTTTTCGAAGATATCATCTACAATTAAACTTAGCTCTAAATAAAATAAAAATATAATTGTTTATTATCCTCGAGACATCCCTTGATAGTCATTGATGGCGGATGAGGCCCGAATACAGTCGGAATCTGTAAGAAACGAAAATAATTGTTTTACTATGCTTTTATGGGATATTGAATTATTCAAAAAAACACACATCTTACAGAAAGAATCTCCAGGTATTTTCAGATATTGACTGCTTGCTTTCACCAGCAGAATTGTCTCTTTTTTTAGAAGATGTGTTTCCGGTGGAGCCTTGGAAATAAGTCAGAAAGATCTTTTACTCTCCATTCATACTTCATTTTAATTTATCGAATTACGTTTCGTTTTTGGTGGTTTTTAAAGAATATCGTATCGCTGCTAAAAGTGTGCAAGAGGACTGATGCCAATAAAAACACAGCATAATATTTATATGCACAAAATATTTAAAAATTTTCATTTTTAGCTTAAACTTTGTCAGTGTATGTAGACATGTGATTCCTTAAGATAAGATCGCCGTGGAAGTTAAGCGTGTGGTTCAATAGCACGTAATATGCAGTGGGTGGGCAGTCATACATGGAGAGTCATGGTGATTTTTACTCTAAATTTCATTCCCAAGAATGAACTCACTTGGTATTTCCAATAGACTCGACCGCTTCTCGTACAGCGAAAGATCCATCTAGTGAACCGGGTTGGATAATTTCTAATCGATCTTAAGAGAAAACAATAATTCGTAAATATTAAAGGTTATAAATTTCAATCTTATCTCCAGAAGCGAGATGATTGAGTTAGGAATATGAAATGTGATAGTGCATGCCACGAGTTATAAATTATCTAAATGATATCGGTTTCTAAGACGAATCCATAAATCATTGGTACGATTTGAGAGCGATTATTTTAATTTCAAAAGTTAAAAAGTCTTGCCTTTGATTTGATCTCGCCAAAGCCATCCGTACCACGAAATGGATGATAATTATTTGGTTGAGCATAAAGAGAAAGAGTGCAATCTCAGATATCCAGCTAAATGTTTCCATTGGATCCATTTTCCTCTATGAACTTCAGCAGCTGAAATCGTTGTGAAGGCAAAAGATTGCTATGTGTTTATGGTTACTAAGGCCAGGTGCTGCAAAAGGTTGCTATGTGGTTATGGTTACTAAGGCCAGGTGCTGCAAAAGGTTGCTATGTGGTTATGGTTACTAAGGCCAGGTGCTGTAACTAGGAATTTGTTTACTTATGTAGCGTTTAAGTTTATCACTGTTTTTATCAGTAACTTTAATGCAATTTAATCACTTTGGGCTTGACATGGTGGAACTTCATCTTAAAACACATAAGATAAGAAAATAATAAAGTAAAGTTTATTTTATCCTATGTGTTAAATGTAAATAGAGTTTCTGAAAAGTAACCTAGCCGGCATTGTAGCTTTTAAGAAATTAAGTGAATCCGATCACATCTCTGATACCTCAGCAGCTTTCATATCGCTACAACCAAGAATAGGGATGAGAATACAGCGGATGAAAGATACAGTTTCCTTCACCGTGTACCAAATGACAAACGAAAAACGTTTCATTCATTAAAACGTGATAGCTGGAACCTTCCTTCAAGATTCAAATTAAAGGGAAGCTTGAAATTTATCGGTCTCCCCGACTCACGGGGTCATTAGGATCAAATTAAAATATCACTCTCAAGTTTCCGCTACGCGACCAATAAGCTTCCGATGGAAACGTTCCTTAGAGGGAGATTATCATTCATTAGCTTCAAAGTGCGTATCTCACAGTCAAAGATTCCAATAAAATGACGCCTCTAATCATTCCGCTGAAAGTCGAGCTAGGAGCCAATTTGAATTAGCTGTGCTAATTCGCGATGGATGAGAAAGGGAATTCGGTGACGCCCTTAGCGATGGAGAAAGTTACAAATGAGAGATTCTGCACTCAGTGCGAATATCGTGTAATGCATATGTACGCTAGACGACAAAGTTTAGACATGATATTCAGGAAGGGGCTACAAATGCTAACAAATGCACCAAATTATAATGAAAAGGATTTCGGAATTAAAATAAGAGTCTGAGGAACTTAAAATTTTAGATTTACCAAAAGAGATCTATATTAACAATAATAAACTGAAAAAATCTGTTGAAATTGCTTCCACTATATTTTAATCAACCTGCATAACGTCTAAAAGATTGAAAAACAGCCTAAAAATTGCACTTACCTCCAAATATTTACATTGCATTAGATAAGTACATAGGTAACAACATAAAGTAATGTTCCATCAAAAGAACTTTTGTAAGGAAAGAAAAATTAGAACACGGCTGTTAATAAAGTAGAGCTTTAAATCATTTGGAGATTTTAATAAAGTAATCAAAAAGTCACACAATAAATGTTATTCAAAGAAAATACAATATAGAAACTTGTTGAAGACCCGTCACACATTCAGTGAGACTACAATAAGTTAGAACTGAGCAAATTATAAAAGGAAAACGTCTTCACTCGGGGGAGTTTAAAACTAAAAGTCCTCCATCTAACCCTAGCAATCAGGGTAGACATCGAAAGAGGTTGATAAATTTCTCCACTAGGGTAGAATCTCTTCTTTGAACAATAGAAATACAGATATAGTCAGTAGAAATCAATCAGATGTGCAGATGACAAAACTATCGTATGTGAATTTGGTGGAGCGATGATTGGTGGAATTTCATGGTGCACAAATTTATGAATAAAAACACATGTACAATTCCACAATACAAAGTCACAATAAATATACGTTTACTTGTTTCGGCAAGCCTATGCCATCCTCAGAGCTAAATAGAGGAGCTGAGCGAGGGGTTTTTAACTAGAGTAGAACCCCTCGCTCAGCTCCTCTATTTAGTTCTGAGGATGGCATAGGCTTGCCGAAACAAGTAAACGTATATTTATTGTGACTTTGTATTGTGTAATTGTACAAGTGTTTTTATTTATAAATTTGTGTATCGCATGTGATTTATAAAGTAGATTACAAAAGTTAATAAATGCTCTATTTTTTTAAGCAAGAAAGTTGGAGACGAAACACGTTAGAAAATCTAAACCTACGAGATTTACCAATGAAATGACGGGAAAGTTAACCATCGGTGCAGATGCAAAAATCTGTCGCAGGTATACTTGGGCTGTGTTCTGTCCAGGGATGGAAGGAGGGCAGATGAAGTTAGATGAAGAAAATAGCAGAATCCAAGAAAGCTTACGTGAATTGAAGGAAAATATTGACAAAAGGCCTTGATGAAGGAATAGGGATAAAACTGGTAACAACCTAAGTGTGGATTGTTTTGCTATAGGGATGTGAAACGTTGGCCCTATAAAAGGGGGACATAAAAAACTGAAGGCTCTCGAGGCGTGGATGCAGCGTCGAATCGAAAAACTAAGTTAGGATTACATTTGGAAGTGCTGAGGACGGCAGAAGATGAGAGGGTTATGATAGGAGAAATAATATGGAGGCAGAGGGAGGGTGGTTTATTGGGTGGGGAGGGAAAGAAAGCAGTTGCAAGTAGAATGCAAGTGGAATGCGGAAGGAAGGCGTGGATATTATTGGATGACGTAAAAAGGGACAGGTCATGACGAAGAATTGAATGAGAGGGGGAAGGAAAGAGTAGCGATACATGAATTATACTTCTCCCGGAATCAGTCTCTTTTAACGCATTCCTCCCTGACCTGGAGTCCCGAAAAAAAAGTTGCTATCTCCCGGAATTTCATTTCTGTTGTTGTAGAGGCGCCACAAGAAATAAGTTTGATTATAGCTGCTCAGCAATAAAAACTAGTGAAGTGTTTTTTTTCATTTGTATTCGATCGACCGAAATTATGCCTCTCGCCATGTCCCTGAATTTCTAACTCCTACATTACATATATTTTATCAAATTGTATTATTTGTATAACACAGTATGATGTACGGCCTTTGGGATGTTTATGGAGAGGTTTTCCGCCCGACTGAGGAGGGCTCATTTTTCTATTTTCCCCTAGGATGACTTTCACTTGGCCTTTTGACTATTTGTAACCATAACTTATGAATAGATCTTTCGAGATGAACAACTCAATCGGTGATAACCTTATATATTAAGGTACACTCCTGGCCAAAATTAACGCAGCACCTCCCTAGCAATCCTTACGGCCGGTGCTGCGTTAATTTTGGCCAGGAGTGTACAATACAATAAAAATGTCTTAATTGCGCAAAATTGACGCTAGGAAGTTTCATCTTCCATTTAACCCTTACCTTAATTTAAATTGTTATTGTATTACTTAAAATTTTGATGTGTTCATTTTTTCTGTTCTTTTTTTGCCACAGAGCTTTGTAATTTGTGGTTTTTCTTTGTAAACATGTTCCATAGGACTTTGTCCTAGAACATAAATAAAGTTATTCTATTCTACCTTGTACATATAAAGTATAAATACACATATAATCGAAAGACAACAGAAATATACACAGATTTATGTCAGGTAGTGTGGAAGTAGAGAGAAAATAAGTTGACTTCAATCACAAAAAGTATCCACAAAGAGAAAGGACGGTATGAACTATTAGCGAAATGCGTATGAAATGTTAAAAGAAAGATAGAGATAGATCACAACATCAAGGTAGAGGACTTTTATAAGCAAGTTTCGCTGTTAATAACGAGGTTACCAAAATGTCGCATATTATTTCAGAAATTGAATCCCTTGGCAAGAGAAAGCGCATCGAATGGTCACCGCAAATTCAATTTCAGATCTTAAAATTAAATTATCGGACGGATCGGAGAATGAATTGGGAAATGGGAGTTGAGGTCATCCTCCCGCTCATCAATCTTTTCTCTGTGGATTTTTTTCCGCAGCGTTGGTTTTTTTATCAACTGTAAGATGCAAGGATTTTTTTCCATACAAGGTTGTTAAGCTTTCCTTGAGAATAGCTTTTGGAAAGATTTCTCGGGTTTCCACCCAGGCTAGGTCTGGAGACATTGGTGTTGCCAACCTTTCGATGACGTATTTTTTCATTTTCCTCAAGGCTGAGGTGATGTTTTTCCCACTCTGCGTTCTATTTCTATCTCGTTTCTCAATTAATCACTATCAATAAGAGAAGTAGTGAGAGAAGAGAAAAATGTCCTCAAATATAGTTATGATGACCCGTTTCGGCTCGAAGCCATCGCCAGGTGAATATACAGGAAATGCAAACACTAATAGTGTTCATAAGTGCTTGTCCATAGTGTTTACACGGAAAAGTTTGCGCTTCCTGTACATTCACTCAATGATGGCTTAGTTCCGAAGCCGGTCGTTGGAGTTATATTTGGTGGAAATTACTAATAATGTGTTCTCTTATTTCGATTTGTTTTTTCTAGGAAGAGCAGCCATAAATTATCGATTATATTTATCAATTATGTAGCTGCATTCGAGGTTAGGTGGGAACAGGCCCAAATGGATCTAACCTCCCCAATAAGTAATCATAGTTTTGTGTTCCTTAAAACAAACATAATCAAGCATTGGACTAATTAAGTAGTAGGTACAGCTACATACAGAAATATACAAGAGCAGATACTTATGAACATTTTTAGACATTTCATTATAATTTAATGTCTAAAATTAAAAAAATTAAATTAAAATAATTTTGTTTAACTATAATTTAACTTATTATTTTTATTATAATTTTGTTTATTATCAGTTAAAACCATTAATGCGACCGGTTTCAACTAGTCATAGTTATCGGCAGTCCACAGTTCCAGTCCAGTTGTTTATATTTAATTAAATTATTTTTTAATGCTTTAGTGAATTATTTTTAAATGTTTTATTTGTATAGCATTTATCGCTTATTGATGTATTTCAGTCAAAAAATATTTTACTGTAAAGGAAATTAGAGTAATTTTATGTTAGTGCATTAAGCATTTTTCGCTAGGCTGCCCACAGGGACATTTGTCCCATAACATATCTTCGTAATTAGGCTATATATTTTGATAAGAATTGAGTTGGTATCATAAGTTGGCCAACATAATAGAATTTGGAAGATAAAACTGTAATTCAATTGTAGTTCTCATACGTTTCTTAAAGGATTAAACAGTCAGAAAGGGTAACAGTCGCGTTAAACTAAAAACTTTGAGGAATGTCACCTTAGTTATTTCTACGATTATTTCCATGATGGAATATCACCAAGTAACGTCTTCCTCAGTCCTTTCCTTTTATTTATTTTTTCATTCATAAATTCACCTACAGTGATCTGTAGTAATTTTTATCAAGCAAAAATATCCATAGTATTTTTCAAAAAAATATACCATTATCGTCTTTCGTCGTATTGGCAGCGTATTGTACTCTTTCAGAGCCATGATCTCAAAGCTCCTTGCAGTTAAGCTCATTCTGATCGTGATAATCTTTCTGTTTGTCATATTTATCTATGTTTGAATGAACAGGGACAGCAGAAGTATACATATAAGCTGAGGGCATTGGTATAGTAACGATAAAAAGTGGATCTATCTAATATAATTTGATCGGCCAGCCATCCATATATTGATGAGGAAATCAGTGTCAGTGCAAATGGGAACGTAAGCATGGCAGAATCCGTTGAGTGTCAACCGCCTTAAGTGATCCCAAGTGAATTTCACAGAATAATTTGGCTGCTCCAGACAGATTCGCGTTCGAGCGCCTCTTAAAGGCAGTCGCTATCGCAAAACGCCGATTTCTGCAGATGGAAATGGTTTTGAGAGGGGTTTTTATGCGGCTGAAATTAAGACTGTGAATTTGCTTTCTTTTTTAAGATACACTCTACCGCTCGGCTGCGCTGTTTACATACGTAAGCTCCTTGTTTGCTCACGTTATTGCGTCTTTTAAGAAGGGAATGGAGTTAAGAGGAGGGAGCTCTCTTACGTCGGAAGGCCTCTTGTGCCATTAGGCATCGTATGGAGCCGCTTTTGATACCATCAGGCCGCCCTTTATGCCATCAGGCCGCATTTAACACCATCATACCTCACCTGAAACCATCAGTCCGAACTTGAGTAGTTTACTGCTTTCATTCAAGTTGTTAAACATCGACATTTTATATGTTATATCCACTTGACGCCATCAGCAAAATGAAATAAAGTTCCTGAGGTAGTTTAAGAAATGAGGATAGGGCCACCTTCATCATCCAGTAAAGGCCGCAGGTTCTCCATCTTTGATCTATACTACGGATGAGGAAATTTTATCATTGAAAGGTAGGGATTTACAATTAAAAAGAACTACTCCGCAGCATCTGCGAGCATCTCAGCACCTCGTACATAAACATTCTGCCAGCTGTCTTATGGCGTATGGCGCAGGGCACAAAAACTATTACTCTACTGTAATGTGTCTTCTGCTAATCATTCGAGGAAAAAATGAATTCTTGAAGCATTCTAATTTTGTTGCTGTTCTAATTTTTAATTCCCTTATCTTCCGTGCTGCATCTGAGCAGCCTATGTAAAAGACAGGTCTCATTATATCGGATAAATTCTCTTAGAAATTACTTACAGTGAATTTATTAAATTATTTTTTTTTTAATCTTCTAACTTCTAAAGACTCCCATCCTCCGTCCTAAGGCATCTGAGTAACGCTCAATGCTTTACCGTGGCAATTTTAGACGAATCGCTTTACCTTTCGCTGTACTTTCTCCAATTCACGAATACAGCACTTTTCGGCAGGGTTCCAATATTCTCCATGCGCACTCCAGCTGAGGCCTAACCACCGCAGAGTAACCTCTCTCGAGAATTTTTTGTTTACTCTTACCGGTTTCTTGACTTATATAGTATTGCATAAGAAGTTATTAGGCCACGTATGAAATCATCAGGCCGAACTTAAGTGCTGTATTACCTATTTGATAAAATTATTTTTATTTTCACAAAGAAAAATAAAAATAATTTTATCATGGAAATTAACTTACACCGAGTCAAGCATGAACTTATGAGTTTATACATCATAAAATAGTTTCGCATCCTGCTTGCACTTAGGAAAAAAAAATTAATCGCTAAGTTGGCCTGAGTGTTTTACCTAGGAATGAATTTTTTTCAATCTCTTTCACTACTTCTATTTAGTTTTTTATGTTACTTTGTATATTGCTATCTCTTTTTAAATGTTAACTGATTCTTATTTATGTATCACATGTAAGTACTTATTGGTAGTGTATTTATCTATTTTTGAATGTTTTTCTCTTCTCTTATCTTTTAGCTGTTACTATCGGTAGGTTTGCGCAGGTTTTTCACACCACCCTTCTTTGTGGGTGTTTTCCTGCAGTGGATTTTTTTCCTAAGAATCTCTTATTGTTAGATTTTTTACATCCACAATTCTTCTAATTTTTTCTACTTTTAATTTCATAATTAATGACGATGGGTTAGATGGAAGAAGAGACTTTTAAGTATCAATCTCGCCCAAATAAAGATGATTTATTATTATTACTTCAAGTGAAAATAAAATTTGAATTATTCTTACTTAGAAAACTTAGAAGAAATAATATTCAATCGATAGTTAAACCTGAATATTTAAAGTAATATCAATAAAAATATTACGTTTACCTAGCAATTGGATTTGTTTTACTTCGATGTTTTGCTTAAGAATATTATTTCACATCTTATTTGCACTTAAAATAGTCAAATATATTCGAAAACATTATTAAGATCGTGTATTTTAGGAAGAGACGAAATCGTCGTTCTTTACCCTAGAAAAGATTCCACATTCCCTACATTTGATCTATATTTGATCAACTCCATTCGAAAATTTTAATATATTTTGGTTGTAAGAAGTTTTTTTAAATTTTTTTACCGTTGCACACCAATCTATAAGCGAAGAACCAAAAGTATGCTACCGGTGAACTTTGCAACGTTTTATCGGATTTCTTTCTCCTTGATGATGCTCCACCGTCAATATTTTTACAGCGATATCGCTTTTCACACCCCAATTCAAACTTGGCGAACGAAACAGCTTTCCCTTTGTTTATTTACAGTCATTGGCTTTTGATGCTGGTCGATACCATCTTTAACTGAGAGCATAATGGAATGAAACGGCTTTTAATGGCTTTGATGGGGTCGCCTTGGGAACAGGCATCAATTTGACGAGAGTTTATTTGATCAAACTTTTCGGGATTTTGAAATATGACCGAGAGGTGGAAATATTTACGTCCGTAGAATTCCTTTCTCGCGGCATTTGTGTAGGTTACGTGCTTCCGTGGTTTTCTATTGATTTTTACGAGGGAACAAAGTTTTCAGGCGATGAATATTACATGCAGCGAGTACTTTCAAAGAAGTAGATTCCCAACCCTCAAAAGTCCTTGCAAGGAATGAGTGGCTTAGTATTTCTTTATTGAATAATTCTCCCCTTTCCATCGGGTTCTCATTCCACTCGCTTACTTTCTGAACGTGGGAGCTGCTGCGAGGATTCGACGACTAGAATTCTTATGAGCGCAATTTAGAAAGGAGCGAAATGAGTTTTGAGTTAATCTTCAATATCTCCGCTATCGTAAGAGAAAGGATTGAGCAAAAGTTTCGTTATTTGAAATTTTAATATTCGTAAAGAGTACTTATTTGGCAAATTTTCCCCCGCACGAGTACAGAAAATAAATCTGATGTGGCCCGCACATGAATTTCTCCATATATAAGATGTAAATATTTATCTACGACAGATTTTCGAACTCTATATTAAATCTAAACTTGAAAGGTAAGTGATTCATTTATATCATATTATCTTTTACGTCACAAACGTTATAAATATGGTTTTTCGGGACATGTTCGATGAGAAACGATGAAATTGGGCTTTCGCACGGAGCGCCCGCAAAGTACATAATCAGCAACTTCCGGTTTATTAGTAATTCATGAATTACTCCTATACAATCAGTTATACAAAAATATGTTTATACAAAAGTTATAGTAAATTACATTTTCTAAAACTTTTATAAATAATAGTATATACCTAAATATCAGATTAATGGAGATATTTTGCAAAAACGAAAACGAGTTTCGAGTTAAAGCTCAACTTCCGGTTAACCGATTTACTCCAAAAACTAATCAACCTTGACAGCACCCACCACAGTGCTATATATAAAGTTTGGTATTGATGCAGCTAATAGTTATTACGTTAGAGCGCCCACAAGCACACACACACATACACACACACACACACACACACACACACACATTCACACAGACATCATTCCGAAAATGGTCAAAACGTGTTCTAGGGACATCAAAACATGTATTTCCGTTGAAATCTCGAAGTCGATTTTTTTCATGAAAGCAATACTTTCTCTGTACTACGTATATGGAGAATGTAACAATAATCAATGGTTGGTCAATATTTTCATAGTATACATTTTCTGCTTACCGATTAATGCATTTAATCAACATATCCTATTCTATTTCATTATACTGAAAAGACGATACTTATTTAATTTGACTCAAATACGCTCATAATAGTATTCCATTTTTATTAACTATAAATGATATCTCGCCCAAATAAAGAAAATTATTATTATTATTCTTTTTTATTCCATTTTTCTCAGTACTGCAGGATTACACAAGGTTTGGGTATAAACACCAAGCATTCCCTTGAGCAAAATATTTCTGATATTATGATAATTATTTACAAACCAAACTTAAAAAATTTCCTTGCAATATGGCATGTTGAAATAATAACAGCCTTTTTAATTTTTATATAAATGTTCTTTTTTAAGCTTAAAGTTTATAAAACGGTTATTTTGGGATTATACCGGTGGCCGATAACATTATGGGCACTATCAAAACTTGTTTCATACACCAGATCCTTAATATTTCATTCGCTAGTTCTCGATATTTGCTTCTTTTTCATAAAGTGTTCTTTCTGTGCTATCCGTTAAAGGGATTGCTATATCTATCAGAAAAACAATTTTGTTTTCTTTGTCTGTTAAAGTAATATCAGGTCTGTTGTGGAGTATTGTCTAATCAGTCATTATAGAGCGATCAGAGTATAATTTATGCCTTTTATTTTCCAAAACAGAATAAGAGTTATAATTGTAGTACGGTGGAAATTAGTTATCAACTAATAAGGTTTGTTTGCCATTTTACTTGGTGAATGATTTTTGCAACTAACAAGTTTGTTTGTAAGTTGTTGTTATTATTATGTACAATTCAACCCTCCGAAACTTCACCTGAAATTTTCTTATTCAACATAGTTGGTGTAGCATTCGATCTTTTCATTGAATTGTTTAATAACTGCGGAGTAAGCTTATTCTGGTGAATTACATGCGTATATTTATGTTATTTGCTGAGTTTTGTAAAATGAAAATTTAAAAGTAGTGAAAGGTAATTCATTTCCTTCATGTATTTGGTGAAAGTACGGACAAAGCCGATATTTTGAGGCCCTCCTGGTATACAGACCGTTTTAGTACTGCGAGAATGATCAGGAAAATATAGGCCATCTGCCGGTTTCTTTCTAAATATCGTCGTCACCGAAAATTATTATTAAATATAATATTACTAGTATATTAATATACTGATAAATGAAAAAAAAAAATCTTTTGAGTTTTTCGATGCTTCAAAGAGATATACGTGAATGAGGAAAAGTAAGTATATTTCCTATATATGGAGACTTTGAAACCAGATTTGGTTTTGGAAAATGTTCAAAAGTATCAATCGATAATTAATAGAGATCACACATTTAAATGGCGCAAGATGAAGAGTGGAATAAGTATCTCGAGCGTGACTTCTCTATCGAACGACGCTTCTAAAAGCGGGGGGCCAACAGGTGATTGACGTGATACCGTGAGCCGCTCAAAGGTCGACTCAAACTTCGCGGCACGCCGAACCCTACCTACCCCCCGTCCGTGCTCATTAAATGTGCTTGAAAAATAAAAAGTAAAGGCGCAAAGAAATTTCAACGCTGGGCACTTCTATAGCAGCCATCGCGTGGCTAATTTTTTATCGTAGTCATCGTTGTTTAACCTTCCTGCGAAACAGTCGACAAAATGACCGGACTGCGATGTAAAAATTCAATACATTGTTAACTTTTTTCGGTATATTTCGTGATAAAGATATTTATTTAATTTGTTTTTTTTTGGCGGGTTTCCCGATATAGCCTCCGTTACACTTTCATTTTAGTGTTGAGGCTAACAGTGGTAGTATTGCTTCGACAGGTCATTTCGCACGTTGGCTCCCTCCGGTAATCGAACCTGGGACCACTTTCGCCAAAGCTGAGCGTGCTGCCCACATTGGTATCCGAGAATCTTTGAGGTTAACAACATCCTTTACTCCGACATTGAAAATTTTTAATTACATATCAGTGGTTATAAATATAAGCATTTGTTCTGTTGGACTTCTTAGTCCTTAGGAAAGGGTTAAAGGTTCTTTGCACAGAAGGGCGTGCATTCCCGGCCCGTCAGACTTTTTTAAGGTCCGTTTTTCTTTGAATTTTTTCTTAGTCCTTAAATAAATATAAAAATGGCAATGACATTTTCAATTTACATTGCAAATTGCTTAGTGTCGACTAAGCATCCGCGTGTAGCAACACAAACGATCAGAAAAAGTCCAACTTGTAAGAAAGAACGTGTGATGAAATGAAACTTTCGAAAATTTAATGTGTAACTGTTTCGCTGTTGAAATTCATTTCCGATAAAATCCAAACCATACTTTGTATCTCACAGTGTTTATCAGTTTGAAAATACCTCACAGTAGCTACAATAGAGTGACGTGGCAATAGCAAAAAGCGCTGATAACATTACGGGAAGGTACCTGTAATGGTTTAATGACGGACTTGAACCTTGAACAACAAATATTCCAGCAAAAATAATTACAATTTTATGAAATAAATTGTAAATATGTATAGCTCTAATATGCTGTACGAGGAGAACTGGTAGGGTGACTCAAACCATGGCAGCATATACATGATAACGTAATCGAATCAAGACACCCCCAATTTAACCTTGGGAAATGTGTCATTTCAGATTAATCTATATGTTTCATAGGGTATCTAGTCAATGTTGACCTCAGAATCAAGGCGTAAATCTTATGCTAAAAGATTTCACAATCTGGGGTTACATACGAACTCATGTAAAACTGAATGCATTCGTTGGCGTAAAAAGGTAGAGCGGTGACATTTTTATTAATTTCAAAATAAAATTTATCACAAAACAAACCTAATTAGAATATAATTCTTTTTTATCTGGCTTGCCAAACGGGAGCGAGGAACAAAATTATTTAAACGGCTTTGAAGAGACCGCACATCTGGTTCCGTCGTCAGCACTAGCGCTTTGTGATTGCTTTGTTTTTCCAGCTCACTGACTTCGATATTATTGACCAGCATAATTTTGCATTGAAAATTGACAAGAATTTAATTGCAACACAGATAGCTGTATTAAATTCAAAAACAAATATTTACTGTACTCGAGTGAAAGTTGATGATGAAACAAATCTACATTTTGATTTGTATATGCTATAAATGGACTTTGATAATCTCTCTTACATTCAAAATATTACCCTTATTCAAAGCGAATACTGATCAGAAGTTTGATTTCTACTGTAACCAATCTCCAATCTTCATATTTTATTGATATAGTTCAAGGACCACCCTCTAGGGTTTCAGTAACCATATTAGTGGTAATGTATTTTTAGATGTTAATATTTATTTTTTCCCTATTATGATAAGTTAATCTTCTTAGAATTCCATTGAAATATAAACCTTTGGCTTTAATTTCCCTTTTCGATTATATTCATATATATTATTAACGAACTCCGCATGCAAACCAAGAGAAAAAGATTTCTACGACAGATTTTATTCCATCAAAAAATGTAGTTTGGCTCAAATTCTCAAAACTTTATCAAATATACGGATTTTTAGCAGAATTTTGTGGCTTTGAAAAGTTTTGCCTCGACAAGTGGGGTCACTACTGAGGGGTTTTCTCATAGGAAACATACAAAGGCAAACGAGAGAGGAGAAACACATTTAAATTTTTGTCTACAAAATGATATATCTAGTATAAAATTAATTCTCTTCTATTAAGTATTAACTGAATATCTCATAATACATGATAATACAGGTAAATTCTCCAAGAGCGGGAAGCGAGCGTATTCTCCGAAAGCAAATCATTCGAACGAACGTTTCTTCAAATGATAAATTCTCGTGAAATGAAAATGAATGAAAGTTCACCCAGCCCAACCTTTAAAGAGGATCATTGCTTAACTGAATAGATTTAAACTAAACAGCTCCTTTAATGTAAACTTTGGAAAACTTCAGGTTCATTAGAATGATTTATATTTTCGAATAATTCTCTTCGAAGAACTTTCCTTTGAAGAATTTGCTTCCGAAAAATTTGCTACCTAAGAATTCGTTTTAGAAGAATTTGTATGCTCTCTTTAAGTGATGAAGACGAACAACAAAACTGCTGATTTTAAACCCTGCCACGCGGAACCAATGACTTATACGAATTAAAGCAAAGGAAAAAAAGGAAAGGAAAGGGAGACGGTGGAATTTCTCACTTCTGGGATGTTCGATTTTGGCATCAAAGCGAAAGTCTAGAGGAGAAGAAAACTTTTAATTCTTTCCGAGCAACGCCGCAGACTTCGGCTCTTAATTAAATAAAAATAAAATATGTTCGGAGATTATCGGAAAAAAATACAAGGGAATCGAGAGAACAAAAAAAAACAAAAATTATCGATGACAACAAAAATCAGCGTCCACGTTTGGACGCATTTTTCTCTCGAATTTGTCGGCACCACATCCTCCTCTTCATGGATCAGAGAGTTGGCGGACAAAGAGTTGAGGGAATTGACCAAACGAACGCGAGCATTAGGGGAGGCGGGATTGCGGCGGGCACTCCAGTTCACGCAACTCGAGTCTTTCGTAAATCGGAAGGTATGAAGAGGGATTATAAATACGCAAGCGGCGAAGGGCAGGGCAGTTCCCCCTCCACCCACCCGTGTCACTACGCGCGCGCGCGGCCCTGCTCCGCCAAGGGAAGGCCCGACGACGCTTGAATTGTGCTTTTGAGAGTGGCTCGAGAAGGTGTATCTCAGTGGTCCACGGGCTGAAGACGAGTGCTACTTTTCCGGTGGGCCGAGACGATGAGTGTCTCCGCTTTGCATCCAATTTCCATCCTAATCTGAAGAAAACGCGACTTTTCTCTTTTTTGTGGACTTTGGAAAGGTGTGACTGTTCGCCAGTTGACGTTTCCGCGGCGGAGTGACATTTCCCCGCTTTGAAACACCGGTGAAAGTCATCGAGTGCGGTGGACTGGAAGAAAAACACTGGTCCGCATCCATTTGACTCCTCCCGAAGGCATCCTAGACTCTTCGGCGGGTTTTATGGCCACCCCCGGCGGCGCTATCCGTCAGAGGCGATTTCCCGAAATTGTACACGAATCCATCACCGAGAGAGCCCTCTCATCCGATCGTTCGAATTTCGGGCGATCCGTCAGAAAGGATTGCAATTTGTGAAACACGCGGCAATTTCCACGTGCAGTACCGCGTGCCGATCCCTCGCGTTTTACACGTTTCGCTTCGGCGAAAATTCCGCGCACGAAATCCTGTTGCTCTCCCAAAAGTTATGCCCGCGTGAATGTGCGAGCACTTGTCGAAATCTGGGCTCTTCGTCAAAGGGAAGCGATTAAAAATTGAATCGATTCGTCCCTCTTTTTTTGTTCGCCGAGCGAGAGCTGAATCGCTCCACGGATAAAGGCTAAAATCGCACACATACCGGCATTATCCCTTGTTTCTCCCACCTTTCTCTCTTTTACCGAATTAATTTTATGTTCTAAATTAAAAAATAGGTTCTTCTCCCTCATCCGGTAGGAGACCGGATAACCGATCGGTTTTCGGTTTTAATACCGATCGGTTATCGGTTACCGTACCGATCGGTTAATTCAAGGTTTCATGCAGAATTTTTTTAAACTATCGCAAACTCTCTTCTCATAAGAATATCATTTCATAATATCTTGAGAGAACTTTTTTCTTTTTTATCAAAGGCCACAAGTTCCTTTCGCACTTTTTTGAACCGCTTTCGACGTCTCAGCCATTCCCATTCAAACGCGCGCTACTGCAAGATTAACAAGGCGTCGCCTACGGAATTGTTCCTTTCAACCGACTCCATCTCATTCAATCTCCATCTTCGCGGATTGTGCTCCTTAGAGTAAACGCGGCACTTTCAGAAGTAACGGCGTCTGGACCCGGGAAACCACGTGGCATTATCTCCATCGCAGGAAATAACTCCAGTGCCTCTTTTCTGCGCGCAAATATTTACAACAGTCTCTTTTATTCGCATTTCCGGTACCTAGACCGGTCCCATTTACCTCTTCCGTTGTCGAGTCCTTTTCTAGTATTTTATTTTATTTCATTGTATTCCTCGCCAGCAGTCGCCACATCCAAAGGAAGTCATACACTCACCGGAAGACGTTCTTTTGTTTGGAATACTCTAGAGCTAGAGGGCAGCACATCCACTATTTGTTTTCTTTGTATTGCCTCTTGCGCTCTCAAATGTAGAACTGTGTAGGGAAATTCTTGTTTTTAAAAATTCCATCTTTACTGATTTTGATCCGTGAAAGAGGTAAAATTGTCTTTTATACGTTTGGTTTATTCAAAATTTAACGATAGAATTGGAATGGCCTAAAACATGCTGATATTTTCTATCGTATCTACTTGATGAGTTGGCCAGTTTTTTTTTAATTTTTCGGCAATTTAATTGAAATATCCCTTAGGAGATGGTTAAATCTAGCCTCCTTTCGCTTTCTTTCCTGAACTAACCGTAAATGTTTCTACACCTAAATCTTGACACTGAAAGGTAGGAGGGTATTTTTCTTTATAAACCACGCTTCGGAATTCGATATATTTCCGAGGGAAATCAAAGCTTCTTCCCCGCTTCCTTAATGGTGAATAATGGCTTAATGTAGGATTAGTCGTTCGTTCAAGGATTCAAATCCCGATCGAATGAAATAAACTGCCATTTGGTTCAGTCTCCTTGTTAAAAAAAACTTCTCTTCGAGAGGATTCCCTCGAAATCCGTGCAGTTGATTCGTATAGAAAGCGATATCGTGGCTTGCAAATCCCCACGGGGGGCAGTACCAGCCTTTTGTGATTTACGACATGCGTTAAACCCCTCTCGCCTTTAATTTGAGGTGTTCCTTCCTCGTGCGAAAGGAGGATTTGCAATTCTAATAACTCATTCTGAAAAATATCTCACGGCTTGGACGCCTAACCCCTACCTCAATATTTTCCGTTCGACAACACGCTCGGAGACTATTTCTCAGACTCTAGCAAATCTCTTAATCGTTGTTGTGATCCCACTTCTGTCTTGGGTAAACGAGAGCATGATATAGGGGTATAAAAATTGTATGGACTGATATTATATGAATCAAGACTCTTAAATATTTATACCTTTCTCTCGAAATAAAATGGTTTAATTTTAAATTTCACCCATAAAGAATATTCTCTGATCTGCGAGTAACTTTATCTTCATTAGAAGACTAAATTCTTAACTAGTGCTGGGACAAAAGATTGGCGAGCGAAAGCACGTAATTTCCCAAAAGACGTCGGAATTCGTTCCACTACTTTCATTCCGTAATTATGTTTGGGTAAATATGGGGCCTCCTATGCCCCGGAGGAGAGTTTTAAATTACACGGGACATCCACCGTTCCTATCCGCTCCAAGCATTCGCTCCGAATGGATATACCGAAATTCTTTTTTCTAATAGTTCCCTACGCTCTCCTCTTTTTAACAAGATCAACTTGGAATCCCTCGCTCTCCGACTCGATGACGAGCTAAGGATGTCGTCACTCTTTTCAGCGGAGGGAATCAGATTTGCTCGCGTCAATTCGCTCGCATCCGCCGAGATGCGAAACTCTATTGCATTTTACATTCGGTGCATTTCGATGGTCCCGAGAAAAGTGTTCTTCTGGAAAAGCGACTCTTTCTCGAGCACTTTTATCTCCGCCGAATAATTCATGCCCATCCTCCCCCCTCCTCCTCTTCTGAATCTTTGACAACCTCTTTTGGATACGCGACACCGATTCCGTGCTTTTCAACTTTTAAGTGCTGCTTGAACGAGGGGCAGGAGAGGCGAAGTTCCGCCGAGACCTTTGGTGTCGAATTCAATTGCCGCGATCATGGAGATTAAATTAGAAGAGTCAATTTGACCCCCGTTATCGCCCGCGTTAAGATCGAATACGGAAGCCTTTTTCGGGAGAGCTTTTCCGACGTTCCGATCGAGTAATATGTTTCTGTCAGCGGCGAATTGTGATCCGAGTTGGAGGGAGACTTTGAGAGGTTTTTGGGATCGTGTTGAAGGTGTCGGAATGATTTGCCTGCGAATACAAGTTCAGGAAAAGACGGCAACATCTCCTCCAGCGTTCACCTCCAAATTTTGCAGTTCCATTATCCAGCTAGACTTGTAGAGTCTGTCGGAACCTTCGATTCCACTCCACGCTTCTCTAGATATCCTTTCCGATTCTAGACAGTTCGAATCAAACCCTACAGAATCTAAAACCAGATGTCAAAGATATTATGAACATTAAAAAATCAAAACGAAATGTTTATCATTGAGCATCTCTTTTAAATGGAGCGATCTACCACTTCAGATTAGACTCATCAATAATTACTTCAAAATACAACAGTACGATATCTTTCATACGGATTCAAACCAAACGAAAAGCTCAGATTTGGACAAGAAATCATTGATGACGTATTGTATTCCCTTGAAAATGATAATGATGCCAGATTTATAGCGAAAGATTAATCATAAATCATTACTCAAATGAGATGAATTACTCGAACGTGAGATTAATTTGCAAACATTCATAAGTAATGCAAGAAGCCGAATTATCGCATCATTTAACAACACTTTCCACCAACTGCATTTCAACCCGATGCGGGTTTCGTGAAACAGCTTCCTTGTTATCCTAGGCGTGGTTCGGGCAAACGAACACCCTCTTTGATTTGCATGGATAAACACCGCAGTCGTATCCCACAAATACATATCCCTTAGCCGTGCGTTTCCACTCATTAAGCCAGCCATTCGGAGGAAATCACACGGAAACGGGACCCCACACGATGCCAGTGGTCGATCGGTGGGCGGTGAAGAAAGGAAATTAGCAGAATGCGACTGGCGCCTTTGATCTTCTTGGCTTGTTTGATGGACAGAGTGGGCTCGATGCTGCGACACTCCGCCTCCAGAAACCTCACGTATCGTCTGAGGGAAGAGGAGAGCAACGACGTGGTGCAGGGGAGGCGGGTGGAGTCCCTGGTGTGGCCCGTGAAGAAGGAGGCGGTGGTGGAGGGGGAGTTGGTGCTGGGGGGACTGATGATGGTGCACGAGCGGGGCCCCGGGGTGAAGGAAGGGGGCAGTGCCGAGGGGTGGTGGTGCGGGCCCGTGATGCCTCAGGGAGGGGTGCAGGCCGTCGAGGCGATGCTCTACACGCTGGACGTGTTGAGGGGGTCCAAGAGGAAGTCCTTCCTGCCCGGAGTGCAACTCGGCGCCCACATCCTGGACGACTGCGACTCGGACACGTACGGCCTCGAGATGGCCGTGGATTTCATCAAAGGTGGGACAATTGATGAGGGCTAATGGATTGATCAAACCTTGAACTTAACAGGAATGAATGTGTTTGTTTTTTCGATTTGGAATAGGCCTATGGTTGAGTGCAATGCCTCAAGAAATAAGGGTTTTAAAATACAGGATTAGATTTGAAGGATAGGTAATTTTTTGCAATTTGAGCTAAATTCTTTCAGTGCCAATTAGGATAGCTAATGAGTACCTGAAAGGACTGAGTTAAGAAGGGAAATAGGACAGATACATTCACTAACTCCAACATCCCTAAACATACAAAAATTGGAAAATGTAATTGGAGCTTTGCATAAAATAGACTGAGTGATAATTATTACACTTTTTACTCCTTGCCAATTATAATTAGTGGGGAGTTTGTAAATCACTACGACGTAAGCACGACTAATCCTTTGCACATGATTTCAAATGAGGATTCCGAATAATATTTAATCCGTCCATAAGAAGAAAAAGGATTATTGAATTAGCAGCATGATCGATGTAATTAATTTGATCTGTCGTAACTTCGTGGAACGACTATCAATAAAAAGTCTAACGTATTTTCCTCACCTTTAATCTTGTGAAAAATACGAAGTTTGGGAACGAAATTAAGTTATCAATGTGGTAGATGAAAAATGTGTGACACTAAAGAAAGAAAAGTAATTCTAACGAGGGTAAATTGGAAAATAAATTTTAAGCTGGTTGAAAAAATTTTACTAGATGTTCTATCTTGAGGCGGAGGTTAATCAAATGAAGTTGAATTAAGAATAACAAGGAAGCTTTTAGGAGGAGAAAAAAGTTACGACGAGGAGCTTTGGAACAAGAAAAATATTGATTTTTCTTATTCCAAATTCTTAGTATGTGAGTTTTGCTACACCGGTGCGAAATATGGTCCCCAAGACAAAAGGCCCGAAAAGATGGCCTTCAAGATGTGGAAACGGTGTGAAATGGAAAAGGTCAGTTGGGCTGATACAAGAACAAACGAGGTAATGCTAAAGATGCTAGGAAAGGGCTTTGTCGAAGGTGAGATAAGGCAGAGGAAATGGGTCGAGTTAGCTATCGAAAGGAAAGGACGGTAAGTAGGGAATTCAAAAGCACGTGAAACAACCATAAGGTGGATGACTTATGATGATTGCGTTGATCCAATTCAGCGATATAAGTTTCTTTGGTCTTTACATTTCTTTCGTTTTCTCGCTCTAGGCTTAAATCTCCCATCACTTCTCGTTCGACGAACACACTTTATCTACATCTCTCTGCATAGGCGCACACGAACACAAATTCCTTTCTGTGTCGGCTTTCATTACTCACTCAAATTATTTTCTCAGCCATCCACTGTCGATCTTCGCGCAGAAAAATGAAATTTTGAAGCAATTAATAACAGCACTTATATCTATAATTTTTACCGCAGCATCTGAACGGGGTTACACATTTCTAAACTATTTAGCTGGACTTCGTGGAAAGGCATACTAAAGGAGTATGTGGTAATCGTGGACATTTATGAGCAAACCAAGTCTTTCGTCACACCTTTTGAAGGATGCGTAATATATGCTAAGACTAAAAAGAATTTGATGATGAAGAGAATCGTTGTACTTTTTCCTCTGTGATTATTAGAGCAAATTATAACAAATTCACAAGTATCAGCGATTGATTGCCACTTAAGGACGAATTTGTTATTATTAGTATAAAATCGATGGAAAAATACAACGATTCTCCTTATCATCATGACATATTTCCACAAGATATCACCAGCGACTGTGAGTTTTAAAAAGAATTTATTATCTCCAAATTTATTGAGAAATCTAACCCAATTTTAATCCCATTTTCTTTATTTCGACTCCCATCGACTCCCTGACACGAAATGCAGCAATGCTATCAGCAATGAAAAGAAATCTCCTCTATCCCATACACACTCAACTGATGTTGCTCCTGCTCTTCCTCTCAACGCATTAGATGCTTTCTTTGTCTTAGTACGTAATTATTCTTTCTATATACCTAATAATTCTCATCTGTTTCTTTTTTCTCTCTCTTTTTTTCTTACTTAGAGTTACCTAAATATCTATGTTATATAAAATGTTGACTAGTACATACATACTGTGTGCATTATTTTGATACTGTTTTTTTATAATAATATTCTTTTATTTTATTTTTTTCTCTGATAATGTACGTTTCTTTTCTATTTTGTTTTTTTATGTTACTTTGTATATTGCTATCTCTTTTTAAATGTGAACTGATTTATGTATCGCATGTAAGTACTTATTGGTAGTGTATTTTTTTATTTTTGAATTTTTTTCTCTTTTCTTATCTTTCTGCTATAACTATTGGTAGGTTTGCGCAGGTTTTTCACACCCCCCTTCCTTGTGGGTGTTTTCCTGCAGTGGATTTTTTTTCCCTAAGAATCTCTTAGGTTTTTTACCTCCACAATTCTTCTAATTTTTTCTACTTCTTATTTTATACTTAATGACGATGGGTTAGATGGAAGAAGAGACTCTTAAGTCTCAATCTCGCCCAAATAAAGACGATTTATTATTATTATTATATATCTTCAAGAATCCAGTTGGTACCGCTCAGTGACCAAACGTAGCAATTCTTGGCAATTTTTTCTCCTTTTGCTGTACCTCTTCTAGGACTGGAATGCAATGCTTATCTACCATATTCTGCATGCATAGGTACTCCAAATGGGGTCAACCTGGAGTCCACATTCATGAAGGCACCATGAATCTCTTACGAGTGAATGTGTTTGAATGCAGAGATCGCCATGCGCAGTTGCAAACAATTCATTAAAAAGAAAGAATGCCGTAATTAATGGATTGATGAAAATATGCAGTCTAACAGTAGGTTCATTAATTTCAACGTGATTTAATTATTGTTATTTTTTATTTATCTTTACATTAAGGACACAAATTGGCAAACAAAGGGAAGCCATTATTGAGGGGGGAAATGAAAATATTTTTAAACCCTGTCTGTAATTCATCCTATTACGGAAGGAAGCCCTTATTAAATCTCCTGAAAGGTTGTATGTAGAGAAAGGTTTCGCAAAATTTACAAATACGACTTAAAATGTCAAATATTTTACTTAGTCTATACAAACATAGCGCTTCTACCTCAAATACTTGCTTGAAATTTACTTCAAAATCTTAAATCGTAAACTTCAGTGAATCAGGCGAGGTGTTGTGGTAATCCATAATGGAAATAATCTACGAAAGATTTGTACTTTTACCACAAATTTATTTTTACAAAAAACGACAATCACACGACCGGTTTCGACGATTAATCGTCATCTTCTGGTTTAATTCTGGTCATCTACTGGATTAATCTTCGAAACCGGTCGTGTGGTTGTTGTTTTTTGTAAAAATAAATTTGTGGTAAAAGTACAAATTTTTCGTAGATTATTTCCTTAAATCGTAAGTTGTAGAAGTAAATGTCTAACTGCATCATTTTATCTATACTCAATTTAAAATGTACAATATCAAATTGCTGTTGGTTTACGATTTTTTTGTAATTCTACGTATAAAGACACCGAAAGGAAGGAGAAAATAGCTCAAAAACCTTTCCAGTTGAATTGTTCCTTTCTGTTATCTCCCGATTCAAAGTTAACATTTGCATGTATCCGTTCTCTGTTTAAGAGTGTAAAATTTATATTTTGGCCGTTCATCCCGAGGTGAAGAATAACAGTTTTGATCAATAAATGGAGGGGGAATTTTTTAAAAGAACATTTCATTTTCACTGGCATTTTCCGTTTTCTCATAAAAATGAAGGAAATTTTAAGCTCCTAATTCTATGTGATTTCACCTACTCTTGTTTTTTTCAATTTTGAAGGAAAATATTTTGGAGAGATCGAAGGCAATTGATTTCGGCGAAACGGAAATATTTGAAGTTGCGTGCTTTTTAGGTAGGAATTTTCGAAGAATTTTTTGCAAGAATGTTTCCGAAAATACCTCAAATTCTTTGTTATTCCAAATTCTAAAAACGAATTTCAATGGGGATTTGATACAGACCGCAGTGCATGTAGCAATGACTTGAGCAAATTCCAAATTCCTCAAGCCTTCTTAAATTCCGAAAACGAATTTCAATGGGGATTTGATACAGACCGCAGTGCATGTAGCAATGACTTGAGCGCCTGAAATTTTACGGTCCTTCCACTCCGTTCACTATTCCTTTATTCCTATAGCTTATGAAGATTTAATCACCCCTACGTTCGTAAATTTCCCTTTAATAGTAATAATTAGCACGAATTTTACCAATAGATTCACATACGATTCTCACAAGGAACCTTTTGTGATATAATTATAGCTGGCTAATAAGAGTTGCCGGATAGAAGAGATTAATAATCTCAAGAAAGGAAAATAGGTGTAGCAGTATATGGATTTTTTAGAGTTAATTAGGAAAAATTCTGTAATAGGACTGGAAAGTGGAGGGATAGTTATCACAAAAATGCAGAATTTGTAGTTGAAAGTGATTTGAGGTGCTTTCGCAAATGGACTCCTACCTGGCTTTCACCAGAGCCGAACGCGCTGCCCACTAGGCTATCCTGTAGCCCTGCCTATTGACTGACCAATCTGACTACACCCTATTTGACTGATTTACTCATTTTATCTTCCTCGCTCTTCATTTTATGAATGATTCCTCTGAATTTTCTCTTTGCTGAGGAGCACTTGTTTATCATAACTTTAGAAATCATCTTTCTAATGCAAATCTGTTGCAAATTGGCTGTCATATTCACATGATTTTTCTTGAATACAGTAGGAACTCAGATAATAAACACCTCTAATCACGAATAAAACGGTTCTCGAACATTCCAGAAAAACCTACTCAAGTGACTGACTATTTATCTAGTTACAAGAAATCAACTCGGTAAAATAGATTACTGTCAAGGTTTTACAGCCAGCGATGGAGTGTCTATTTCTATGCTAATTGATTATTATAAAAATATTTTGTAAATATATATATATGTGTGTGTGTGTGTGTGTGTGTGTGTGTGTTATTATTATTATTATTATTATTATTATTATTATTATATTGCCAGATAGGGAAGTGAAACTGATTCCAAATCTGGCGTAGGTCTTGGGGGCTGAGGCTTGGGGCCCGACACTCCCTTTGACCATCCTCTACCTTGACCGGTACGCAAAGTCCAGATCCAACTCCAGAACTTATCAATCAACATAAGTCCCATCCACTCTTTACCGGCCAGCCTTGTTCCCACACCCTAACACACTCCCAAACCCCCTCTCTAACCACATCCCAACCCACATCCCAACCCGCACCCTAACCCATACCCTAACCCACACCCATACCCTAACCCACACCCATACCCTAACCCCCACCCATACCCTAACCCAATGTGTGTGTGTGTGTGTATGTGTGTGTGTGTGTATGTGTGTATATTTATTCCACTTAGAGCCCCACGCCATATCCTCAGCACCAAACTAAAAACGGGGCCCAGGCCGCCCCACCAAACGCCTAACACCCTGTGCCCTCTATCGAGGGGTGCACGAGTAAGAGGAGGCGGTGTCCCGCCACCGGAACTGAAGCCCCGGCCTAGCCGGCGGCATCGCCCTCGATGGCCCTCTATCGAGGGAGAGTGCGTGAATGCGGGTGCGTGGGTTTGCGTTGGTCTGCGTGTACAAAAGGATGCTCCTCGCGTTAATAAAGCCTTCATCAAGGGACTGACACGCTGGGGTCTAACTGCTCCTCACCTTGCAGAGCTTTGCGTCGGTGAAATAACGTGCATCAAGCGGCGACAAAAGTAAATTACACGTCGCCACTCCATGACGCGATAACAATAAATAAATAAATAAATAAATAGATAAAAAGATAAAGGATAAAAGGTTTAAAAAGGGGTCAGTTTAAGTGAAGGAGTGGGCAATCCTCCTTCAGCTCTCCCGTTTGGGAATCGATCAGGAAATTTTTTTGGGTCCACACGCCGAGCATCTCCCCGCTGCAGCATGCCTCGGCGTGGTCTCTTTCTAATTTCAACCTTTTCCGGAGGGCCCTCGAAAACGCCTCCGCGTAGGCGACGTCTCTCGTCCGCCCCCGGAAAAAGGCGTCTAGCTGTCTCCTAATTTCTCCCTTCGCCAACGAAAGGAGAAAGTTGGCGAGCCTGGTACCTGGGGACCCTCTCTCCAGGATTCCCCCATATATTTCCTTCACGAGGACCTCCCTTTTCCCCGTCAGGTTCTTTGTGGCCCCAACGACCGCGCTCCACAGCGGCCTCGTCTTCGGACAGACGTATGCCAGGTGCCAGGCCGTGCCGACGACTCCCGGGCACCAAGGGCAGTCGTCTTTTTCTCTTATCCCGGTCTTCCTGAGAAAGGGGCAGTCCGCCCACGCGCCATGAGCCAGGCGCCATGCCGCGTCCCCATCATGCCCCAGGGTGGGGTGCGATCGGAGGGATCTCCACCTGATCTCCTCCCTCGGCTCACGACCCGAGAGTGGCCAGATCTCGTTGTTTCTTCTGTACAGAACTTCTTTGTATACGGCCCTTTTGGGGATCGGAAGATCCATCCTCCTCCCGAGCCTCGCGCTGGAGAAGACATAAACTCCCGCGCCCTCTCTCTCCGGCCCCATCGACCGCCACGCCCTGACTAGCGAGCGGCGAAAGCCGGAGAGCCGGCGCGACCCCGTGCCACGATCGAAAGCGTCCCTCCACGGACGCCCCCCCGTCGCGCGCCCGAAGCCCGCGGCCGCGAGCAGCCTCCACGGCTCCGCTGCTGCCTCCTCTGAAAGGAGGAGCCTCTGTGCGGCGTTGAATCGAAATCCGAGGATCTTAACCCCAACGTCGACGAGCCCGAGTCCTCCCTCTCGAACCGGCGCCGTCGCCACCTTCTTCTTCACCCAGTGCTTTCTACCCAACCAAATGGCATCCACCAGCAGCCTCTGGATCCTTGAAGAAAATGAGGGTGAAGGCTGAAAGGTCTGGAGGGTGTGCCATATCTTGGGCGCGACGAACTGATTCGCCACGCACACCCTCCCCCTCAACGACATCGGGCTCATTCTTGGCTTCCAACTCCTGAGGGCCGTCTCGATCGTTTCGACCATCTCTTTCTCAAGAAACTCCCTTTCCGGATCTTCGTCGTTGAAGATCTTTCGGCCTAGGTATTTGCCGTGTTCCGAATTCCATCTTATTTCGAGGGGAGAGTCCTGCCTGCCTCTCCACCTGCCGACCCACAGCCCCACCGTCTTCTCTGCGTTTATCTTGGCCCCCGAAGACCGAGCGTAGAGGTCGTACGCCGGAAAAACCCGCCTTAAATCCTCCTCCTCCGATGCGAACACCGTCACGTCGTCCGCATAGACGCTGACGGCTATCCGCGTCTCCGGGTGGCGGGGGATAGAGGCACCGGTGAGCCTCGCTTTGAGGGCCCGAACGAGGGGCTCGAAGGCGAGGGTGTACAGTTGTCCGGAAAGTGGACATCCCTGCCTTATTCCCCTTCGGAAAGGGATAGGGGGCGTAAGAGAGGACCCGACTCGGACCATGCATACGGCGTCCCGGTACAGCGTCCGCAGCATGCCGATCAGTCGGTCCCCGAAACACATTCTTTCTAAAATCTTGATCAAATAAGCGTGGCCGACTCGATCGAAGGCTTTCGACTGGTCCAAGGAGAGCACCGCCAGAGGCGTATCCTCGGCGTTCGCCGATCTCACCATGTCCCGCACAGTGGAGATGGCGTCAAAAATGCTTCTCCCCGGAACGCAGTACGACTGCTCGACGGATATGACAGATGCTATTACTCTGCTGACCCTCATCGATAATAATTTTGCCATTATTTTGTAATCCGTGTTGGTGATCGACACGGGCCTCCAACCATCGATCGTTCTGCCCCCCCCGCTCTTCGGGACGAGGGCGATGACGGACGACCTGCTGGTTCTGGGGAGGCTTCCCCTCCGAAAGCTCTCCCGCACCATGTCCCCGAACAGGCCCTCGAGGACGTCCCAGAAGGCGATGTAGAATTCCGGGGTCAGTCCGTCTGACCCCGGGGTCTTGTTTCTATTAAGCTTCTTAAGTGCCTCCAGCATCTCGTCCTCCGAAACCTCCACGTTCAGCAAGGCCCTTTCGTCCTCGCAGACGCTGTCGAGGGCTTCGAAGAGGAGGGCTTCGTCCTCTTCACTTGTTAGAGGCTCCGCGTCTTTTGGGTCGAAAATTTCGCCAAAATAGGCGGAAACGTGCATTCTTATCGCCGCAAGGTCCTCCTCCCATCGACCGTCGATCTCCAGGCCCTCCAGCGGTCTCGGAACGACGCGCGTGTACCACTTCGCTACGTGAGGAGCCAGCGGGTCGTCGTTGACGATTATATTCTCCCACCCCATCCTCGCCACGATAGCCTTAGCCCGCTGTAGTTGAATTCCTTCCTCTATGGCTTCCCTCTGCTGCCGTCTGAGTCTCCTCACGTAGTCGACCGTTCTCTCCTTCACTTCAAACTTTAGGGTCTCCCACTTCGATACCGGGTCTCCCAAACAACGTAGATCGTTGATCGCCGCGATGAGCGTCTTTATGTTTTGAACGTACTCCTCGTTGCGCAGCAACCCATTGTCGAACCTCCAGTACGGAGGTCGAGGGATCACTCTTGGCAACGAAAGAGTGGCTGCCACCCCTCTATGGTCGGTAAACGACGGCACCGTCCTCATATTTTTTACGGCTGAGAGGCTCCCGCCGGACACGTATAATCGGTCCAGCCTCGAGCGCACGTTTCCACCCTCCGCTCCGTGAAAGGTGAAACCCTCCTCTCCCCTCCTCGTCTCCACCCACGGGTCCACCAGCTCCATGTCCTCCACCAAACTCCGGAGCGCGTTGGCGACCCGGGGATGTCTCTCCCTCCCGGAGGATCTGTCCCTCCCGGGGTCCAAAGTGACGTTAAAATCTCCCCCTAATATAGTCACTCTCGGTCCTCTGCGCTGCTGCCTCGTCGCTTCTAGGTGTTCTCTCAGCCGATCGATGACAGTCAGCGCCTCATGCTGCTCGTGCGGTCCGTAAAATGACACGAAGTCGAGCGTCACACCCCCCAGGCCGACGGTCACACCCAAGGCGTGCCCGTCGCTAATCACGACGGGCGGGCGCGCACCGCCGCACACGGATCTGTGCACCGCGACCGCCGTTCCTGTGTGAGGCGTGGAGAGGGGAGAGAAGAAAAACTCGTACTGCGGCAGGGAGTCCATCGCAGGCGCGACGGTGTTGGTCTCCTGCAGCAGCACCACTTCCGGCCGATGGGCCTCCAAGAAGGCCGTCAGGTGTGCCCACTTTAGAGTTCCCCTCACGGAGCGAACGTTTAGCGAGATTATTCTCAAATCTGTCATATCCGTCCTCGAGCAAGGACAATCCAATCAAGAAACGACGAGCAAACTATAAAAGGATCATAAAAAGCTGGAGCGTCATACATATGATAAAAACAGACGTGCTTTAAACCACGCACTATGATGCGCGAATAAATAAATAAATAAATAAATAAATTTATAAATTTATAAAAGCACGGACGAACACGAATAATAAATAAATAAATAGACAGACACACACTGGCCGAAGGCGGCGCAATAAAATCCCTATTTAAAATTGCTCGTTTCATTAAAAGGATAACCAAGGGCACAAATCGGACACACACGATTAAAACATCCGAGGAATGGATGCATTTAAAACAAGGACAATAAATAAATATTAATAAATAAATATAAATAAAAATATATACACGACACCGACCGACCGACCGACACCGACGAAGTAGATGCGTGTAATGGGCAAAAAATATTGATAAGGGCAATAGATATTTTCAAAATATGTAAATAAATAATGATGGTTATAAATATGACAAAATTATGCATTGAAGATGTCGTCCTGTAGGGCGTGCTGGACCAACCTCTTGATCCTCATCTTCATTGCCCCCTGTTTTACGACTTTCTGCTTGTCGAGGGTGGCCAGGACTTTAAATGCTTCGATGGGTTCACTGAAATTTTCTTTTAAGGCGGCGATCCTGTCCGTCCTCCCCTTTACGTCTCGCAAGAATTTACTTAGGGATAAAAAAGATATGTTTGTGAACCCGGGATTTTTTGTGTAATAATCCGCTATTTGTTTAAGCCCCTCGTCATCCGGGCGCATTTCTTTGGTTATTTTCGGATTCTTTTCTTTCCTTTGCACTTGACCGAGGAGGTTATCTTCTGGGGTTCCCGTGTGTGTTTTCCTCTTTTGAGAGGCCGAGAGCTCGAGGCTCTCAATCGCGACTGATGGTGGCGAATCCATGGCAAGAGGAGCAAGGAGTTTAGCCGTTTGCGAGTCGACCAGATTGATTTCCTCAGGAGTAATATCTGTCTCGGGAGGAGTTTTGCCCTCCTCTGATGATAGTGCACCGGACTGAGTGGTCGCGGAAACAACGGGGACAGAGGTACTCGTGGAGGAACTCAGATCATCAGAGGTAGAGGGAGCATTGGTGGTGGCTAGCGGGACGCCATCCGTTGACGGTACGGTTTTTGGTATTTGTTTCGAGGTGGCGTTTGATTTTGGGCATGTGTTGGCTGCGTGGCCGTCCTCCCCGCACTGGAAACACCTACCGTCGTCAACTCTTAAGAATACCCGGTAAGGGGTGTCCCCAACGTCGACGACGAAGGAGTCGGGCATCCTGATCCCTTCCCTGATGACCATATGTACCATCCTCCTCCATGAGGAGACGTGAGTAAAGTCATCGACTCTAATGCCGGATGTCAGGGGATAAATCGGCGACACTATTCTTCCGGCCTCGCTTAGTATCTCGAGTAAGTCTTTGTTAGAGACCTCGGGCGGGATGTTGCTCAGAAAAACTTTTTTAGCCGCGGTCACCATGCGGCGTGCCGCGACCCATGTGTTGTTTATCTCGACACCGCCGAAGTCGGAGATAAATGTGTCGACCAGTGCCTCGCTCGCGAGGTAGATACAAATTCTATTCTGGGAGAGCCGCGTGGCATGCGTGATTTTACTCCCGCCCCCTATTTTACTAGCAACCGCGAAGACATATTGGTGAACTGGGGTGTCCGGCAAACCTTGCATTATAATACCCCTTTTTCGGTTAGGACCGGTCAGCACCGGCGTTACCCTTCGACGCGTGAAAGAAAAAGTCCCGTTGGGACTCTCGTGTGTAGGTGTGCGTGCGTAATTTCCAAGAGATTCCCCTCGAACCCGCTGCGCGTATGTGCCGAGAGGAGGGGCTGTAGGCGCTGGCGGGGAAGGAATGGACGGTAACGTAGTAGAATCTGAAATGTATGTTGACGAAGCCAAAGTGGAAGGGGAAACGCCAAGAGAGTGCCCCGGGGTGGATGGAGGGGCGGTAGGGGGGGTGACCAGCTCTGAGGTAGAGGGAGGAGAGGAGACGTGCGCCGAGTCTCCTGCGTCGCTACGTAGGGGTGGTAGCTGAACAGGTCTGCGTATGGGAGGGGGAGCTGGCGTGGAGGTAGGGGATACTGGCCTAGAAGTAGGGGAGGCAGGTCGAGGGACGGGGGAGGTAGGCCTCGAGGTATGGGAGGACGAGCTTTTGGGAGCACATGGCGATGAGTCACCAGACAATTGAGAAGCGGGCGTAGATAGAATTGATTTATAGGTCAATTTCTGCGAATTACACTGACTACTTCCAGATAAATCCATCTCTGAGGATGAAGGCGACACTGTAGGTGAAGCCACGTCCATTTCTGCCGCCACCGAGGCGGCAGATGACGAACGTGTGAGACTCACGCTGATGGCGAGCGTATGCGAACAACACGAGACGAAAAACCAGACAAATCAACAAATTGGACACTCACCGACGATCACTGGATGAAGACGAAGCACAAACGAAGCGAACAAACACAGAACGATGAGATGAAACGATGACAACGATGAAAGAAAGCGCACACAAAGTAAGAGACCGGGAGCGAAGCCGAAACACGTCCGAACGCTACGGAGTCCAATGTGTGTGTGTGTGTGTGTGTGTGTGTTTGTGTTTGTGTTTGTGTCATGCAACATGTATGTATGTACTCATGTTTGTAGCGCAGGGTCATCAGTTGTAGAGAGTAGAAGAAGCAAGGCTTTATATATCATTTACAGAGGATGTGGAGTAGTATCCAGAGAGACGGGTATCAATATAATGAATGTGTTTTAAGATACTCACAAATTACCACAGTGAACATTTAAATAGAGGGGCCTTCTTACTTTTAAATTTTAGCTTCACTCGTGAGCTAAATTTCGGTGATATTTCATCTATTAATGATGATCAAGACGAGGTTCTGATAACAGGTTTAATATTGAACGTAGAATTCTTGTTTTCATTAATTTAAGTTCATCCTGTATCTAACGAACTTATAGCTTATCCGTGAACTTTGATCAACGCCTAAGTGCGCCGCGTGGAAAGAAATTTTCGGAAGCCCTGCTTAGGTATATCGTAATGAAATTTCTGCAGCCATTCAATAATTGAAAGGTACTCTTTGAGCGAATGAGATACTCGGGGTCGCCCTTGGGAAGGATTAAAGAGCATTACGCGGACATGAGGAAGGCTCGTTAGAGTCCGAATTCTGGGATTTGTCGAAGAAAAGGCCAGTTCGTTCATTTCTATCGCAGCTTTGCCTTTGATGAAGTTCAACCCTCTCGAACCAAAATCGGTGCATCCGCAGATGTGATTTAATACGGTCCAATCAAGTCCATTAGTGCATTAGTAATTTAGTTATCTAACTCAATTTTGGGTGACGAGGTCGTATCTAACAGAATTAGTTTAGGGGATGGGGTAATAGAGAAAGAGGAGTAGAGTTACAGTCAGGATAGTGTTTGATGAGCTATAGTAAATAGACAAAGTCACCCAATGGGGGAGTACCTGGGTCAGTGCTTGCCAGAGACAAGGGCGAATCGGGCCCGGAGCGCAGAGGTCTGGGGGGCAGATGACGTTAGTCTGAGGTTGTTATGAAGCGCGGAGACATTCGTGCATGATCTTCCAACGTACAAACCAATTAAATGGTGCAAATACTCAACAATATCTTGAAGTTGTTCACTGTGTAGATGAGTGTCCGACTAAGGGTTGCATTAATATTTCATTGTTAACGGTGGTCGTCAAACAATAGCTGAAAATTGAAGCAACAGGAAAATGTTGGTAAAACTTCTCTTGAAAAAATTCTAAATAGATTTAAATAAAAAGATTCATTAATAGTTCAATCGTAGGAGGTTTATAATATCATATTTTTAGGGCGATGGCGTTCACTTTTAACAAACCAGTCTATTTTTTTGCAGACTAATATGATAGTGACAACAACTACAGCAATGGTAATAGCATTGAATTATTGTTTATTATAGTTTAAATTAATTATAAGGAACATCTCAAAATTATCTTTTGAGAAAATGAGTAGCAAAAATTGGACATTTTTTAAGTATATGGGGGAGTTTACATCCCTGTGTTCTAGTACTCCGCAAGCCGGCCGTGATAAGTGTTCTTCCTTGGATTTAAAGGTATACGAATCAGGTTAGAAGAAGAAGATTGTCTAAGATGTCTTCATGAAGCTAGTGAACTGATCTTATGAATCTTATACAATTAAGGAATCGGGGAAAGATTGACAGAAACTTTAGTGTGGATTTATTTTCTATGTGGATGCGAAACAGAGATCAAAAGTAGACGGGAATATCATTTCAGGCCTTCAACATGGGGGTTTGGACTAGAGTTAAAAAATACAGTTGCCTTAGTTTAACAAACAAACGAGGATGTGTCGAAACAGTGTGACTAGAAAGAGGTTTGTTGAGGTTTAAAAAACAAAGGTAGTGGATATGAGTGGGTCAAATACTGAGAGGGACATGGTATTTTTAGGAATGCAATAGAAGTTTGAATACAAAGGAAAAGACAGAGGGGAAGACAAAGACTAAGGTTGTGGTATAATATAAACTGAGGGGTTATCAAGACAGAGAAGGGCGTTTACTGGAGAATTTTATGGCACAAGAACCTACCGTATTGCAGGAGACTTATGATGATGAGGTGGGCAGGCACATATTGGGGTCTTTCATGAATATCACCTTCGAGGAATTGTCGCTTGTGTCTGCAGCGCTACGAAGCAGTAAATCTGCCCTTCAAAACAAAGGAATAGTCCGTGGGTTTTAATTTTGGCACTGGGACTCGTAGATAACTTCAGCACATGAAAAGTGAAAGTAGAGGATTGATATACTGGTGCCGTCCGCTCAAAACTTGAAACGTATTTTTCGCCAAAAATGTGACGATATTTTTATCATTTATTCATTGTCCCTAAGTGAATTAATTTCTTGTCGTTTGGGAAACGCATTTCAATGTTTGTCATATCTTAGTAGCAACAGCTTTTCAATGCTTCGGAAATCATTCTCAGAAGTCTTTAACAGAAGCTTTCGCTGCCAGGCTAAATGCCATAGTTTTCACGGAAGGATTATTATAATTTTACTTTCTTAAACTTTCCGTTGCAATAGGTAATTGGAGAGAAAATAAAAATGTTATACATGATTATACAGATTCATAAACATACGTAGCACATACATTGTATCAATTATAAAATTGTTCTCAAAAATAAGGGAAGAGGGCAAATAAATTCAATTTGAAAGCTTTCACTATGCTCTGAAGATTTTTTATAATACTAATATAAACATCATAATAATCGTCTTTATTTTGACGAGATTGAGACTAAAAAGACTTTTCTTCCATCTTACCCACCGTAATTAATTATGGAATAATTGAATCAAAGAGAATAGCATGAGAAACAATTAGAAGAATTGTGAATGTAAAAAACCCAAGAGAATCTTAGGGAAAACAATCCATTACAGGAAAACCCCCACAAAGAAGGGGGGTCTGAAAAACCTGCGCAAAACTACCGATAATAATAACTCTAAGATGAGAAAAAAACATAACAAAACATAGAAATACACTACTAGTATGTTCTTGCATGCGATACATAAATAAGAGTCAGTTCACGTATAAATAAATTATAGCAATGTACATAATAATATAAAAGTAACATAAAAGGAAAGAAATGGATTTAAAGGTGTAGAGGCAAGGCATGGGTTTTTATTAAAATTATTGTACGTATGAATATAAAGATATGGGAGCGTAAGGACCATTAATGCGTATGCTGTAAATATAGAAGTATGTTTAGGAGCAGTTGAATGGTCTTCGATATGTGTACTCTGTGGTATATGGTGTATGTTTTGGGTCGATTGAATGGTATTAGGTGAACGTACTCTGTAGTTTATGGTGCAATTACGTCAGCGCGGGAGTTGATTTGCTGACCACGTAATGCCACGGCAAATTCTGCTTGCCTAGGCCACATTGTGATTCCGCGCCATAGGCTTTAGCTTTATGATGATCCTGGTACCATTTCCTGAACAATAGAATATCTTTCATTTATTTTGTCCTATTAATGTATTGTTCTATTAATGCTGTTATATTTTGAAAGCTAGAGGTATTAGGAAATTTACCCGGGTTATTTATTTTAAAATTCTGCGGAATTTGTTATTCAAAAGATAAAGCTATCTGGATTTTCCCACTTATGGTATCCTGCCTCGGTGAGGAAAGTAAAAGAATGCTACTTCTCTCCTCATATTGTTTAGTTAAAATAATATCTTCTCAAAGCTTTTGTTAGCCAATTTAAGGAGAACTGGTTATCAAAACAGCCTTTTAATTACTGAGGCTGATAAATTTAAAGATGAACAGTTATTAGTAGATAATGTTGAGCTGTAGATTCCAGTTTCTAGATAAGTGACATGTGATTATGATGACGTAAAATACGGAAAACAAAAACAACAGATAAAACAGTTTTTTATTGTCTCAGCAATATTGTTTTCTAAAAATTAACTGGTTACTAAGGTTTTCACGGGAATTTTAATCCAAATTGAGATTCTTATACTTTCATAATCCAACAAGGTACCGGAGCGGAAAATATTTATTCCCAATAAAAAGCTGTTTTACGCTTAAAACGCAACAGCGTTCTCTCTGATGAAGATAAATTTCAACTTATAAAATGGCTCAAATACTTTAAAAAATTGTTTTATGTGAAAAATATTACTCGGAAACAAACTATCGCTCCAACTTGCCTCGGTTTTGAAAGGGTTCAGATCCACGTAAATACAATGCATTCCACTTTTTGGAGTGTGGCAGGGTTAAAACAACGATAGAGATAGGATAAGCCCTGTAGTCTAGCAATACAGCCGAGCCTCGCCACTTTGTGCTTCAACTTTAGCGGCTTCACTCTATCGTTGTTATTCAAATATGCATATCCATCAAAGAGTTATGATATTTTTAACGTCTAATATGTCTTATTTTCATTTACTTAGTCTAATATATTGATTATATGAGTACAATGTTGACTAAAGGGTATTATTTCATGGTTAAAGGCTGAAATAATGTTAAGAAAGGTACTTAGGTCGTAAACAAGTTTTTTATGCCATAACTACGAAAACATTCGATTTATAAATAAATAATCATAATTCGCGGAAATTTTCCTATCGCGGTAGAGTCTGAAACTGAGTGACCTCTATAAACTGTTCTGAGGTCCCGGTTTCGAGTCCCAATCAGGCAGGTATGATTGCATGTCTTGTTTTAATTTACCTCATAAAGAAAATAAGACGAGATACTCTCTGCAATTCCACAAAAGAGACTTTAATGCGATCTAGGTCTCACTACACTTGTAGTATCATCAAGTATGACGCCTGAAAGCGTTTCATTAATCAGTATTCATCATAGAAGGCTAGCTACAGTCTTTAGTGGTGTGTTAGGGAGAATTATGCAGACAATTGTAAATTTCTGTCCCATTGTGCCGATTGCAAACATCCAGTTTTCAACTTGTTGACCCTTGATCGCTTTCCTCGAGAAGTCTTAATTTCGCGCAATATTTAAGAGAAACACTGCTGAGCCTGATTCGAGCGAAAAAGACCTGCGTGAAAGACCCTCTTCCCTCAAGGTCACGTTTGAGAGAAGTGCTGACAAAAGAGCGCCGATAATCGCTCTCCGAGAGGCCATTTTGCCTCCGCAACTCTACACCTCTCTCAAAACTTCACAGAGTTTTCTGCGCTCGCCTCATTAGCGATGCCTGCCTTGGAAACCCGATGTGCAAAAATGTGTTCAATTTATGGCGTGATTCTTTGTCCGTGACGTGTTAGAGAGTTCATATGCCATCTAAAATTAATATCCATCTTCATAAACACAAGATAAAATAAACTTCACTTTATTTCACAAATTCATTGTGCAAATAAGTTGTATGAACACATTATATAAACATATTGTATAAACACATTGTATAAATACATTTTTAAATTCATTATGTAAATAAATTTTATTTGTGTAAAAATTTAATGCTTAATTTATCTTGCGTTTAAGATGAGGTTACAGCAAGTGAGGGCAGAAGTGATTAAAACCATCTACATTATTAGTTTTGGATGGTACTCGGTTATTTACAGAGCGACATGTCACTCCTCTCACTTCAGGAAACAAATGCATGATCAATCATTCCCGCTCTGAATTTACAAGATTACAAAATGCCAACTGTTACCAAGATGAGAGTACTTTATTTTGTTGCCAAGGCAGTATTACTCATTAGAAGAACACCGACTCTTTAACAAATTTCCAAATTCAATAATTTCTCAGACAAAGAAAAAAGATTTTTTACATGTTTTGTAACTTTCCTGAGAGTTTTTAAAAGATGAAAAGAAGCACCTCGGTTTCTAATAAAATTAAAATGCTTTAAGAATTGAGATCAAAATCTCAAAAAGTTTATATTCAATCATAGTACTCAAAATATTGTGCAAGTTTATGCGATTTATTTAGCTTATATTTTGAAATTATTTCATCACTTCACCATTTCTCTTAAATATTGTGTGATTTTTATTTAATATAACACGACATATTTTACATTCTACAGTTATATTAATTCCTTCTTTACCTTAAAGGTTTTTACTTTAATTTATGTAAAGATATGCAAAATTAAAATCAAGGTTGATCTTTCCGTTCAATTCTACATTAGGTACATAATATTTGCTTATAAAATTTAAAAGGGTGTATTCTCTTAAAAAAGTTTTATTATTAGAATTATATTCTTCTCTATTACGTATACAGCGAAATTACTCTTGTATGTATCCTGATAACTTTTCTAGGTATCGTTGCCTCCGATGATATAAGTCGCACTCAAAAAGCTCGTGCATTTTTAGAGCGGAGTTTTCCACTGCGGAGTGGTGCAGATTTGTGTGGGTTTAGACTAAGTGTCTCGGTGCGTGAGATTCGAGCAAGGTTATTCAAATGAAGTATGTTCTCGTTCGTGAATTTTCAGCACGTGACGAAAATCAGACTTCATTTCATTCCTACGGTCCTATTCGTCATCGCTCGGAGTTCAACTCCATCTTGCCCTAATTGCATTTTATACTTCTGCATGCTTCTTACCTTCATTGGTGCAAAGTCGTTCAAATTATATTTTATTGAAGTTCTATAGAAGAAGAATTATAGTGAAACAGGTTTAACATACAATTTTTCTTTCAAATTTAAAACATTTTTCCTCGATAAATGGATTTAACAGAGCAAGGAGTTGAGTACTTTAAAATCATTATGAACTGAATACAACGTCTGCTTTTATCTATCTTTTGAAGCTTCTGCAGTAAGCCGCTTAATCTATAAAAAAACAACTTTTTCAGTGCCCTGTTGACCTTTAGGTAGAAAGTTGAATTCATCGCTGGAATTTTCTCAGACTTGGGGAGAAAATGTTGCGCCAAAAAATTCACCTTTCTATTTTTCATAAAATATTCCGTATTAAAGTCAGTATTTTTTCGCATTCATTTATAGAGGGTTTGGGTGCAATCGAAGAAGTACACAAGGTAGAAAGGAAGTGAAATCAGAAGATATGAAAAGCTAAATAACATATACTTAAAAAAAAAACCCGACCGGTTTCGACTGATACATAGTCATCCCGGATTGTATTACTGGAAATCAGTCTAGTTTTCAAACAAATTTCGTTGATTTTTTCAAAGAATTATGCTTCGAAAAGTGTTTTTCATTTCTTACGATTATGGAATTCCACATAGTAACGGCTAATACCATTATACTCGTGCATATGCCGAGATTTTCAGCACATTTTTAATGCTGATAAAGCAGCTCGGTTTATATCCGAGTGAGGCATTCACTGTTCTTTGGTAGAAAAAGTCTGCCGTAGTTGTATACCGGCTGGTAAATTAATTATTTGTCAATTTTTACTGCAATCTCGTGCCGTCCGTAATTAGTATAATTTTATTTGCATCCATTCTTATTTTAAAATTTACTAGTACTACATTTCCCACCTCGGTTTATTTTACTCGGGTCAATTAGTCTTTCCAGTTTTTTGAGATTGCATTAGGTGCGTCGGATTACATTTAGGTCGGCTTATACTCGAGTACATACGGTATGCCAGTAAGAACTACCTCAACCATCACTATGCCTATACTGCTCATTTCCTCTCCATGCCTCTTGATAAGCAAAGAAGGAGGGGATTATTTGGAAGAGACCTAGCCTCAATTTTAAAAGATTGCAGAGAAAATTTCCAGAGTTTTAATTTTTTTAATAGAATCGGTTTATTCCAGGTCCTGTAAATCTGTTGGTTTCTGTACGATTTGCTTACCCATTTTTTAATATTTTATTTTATCTATAAACTTTAAATTTTTATATTATCTGACGAAGAAAAATATATTTCTTATTATTATTTTATTTTTAATATATTGTATTAATCTTATTAAAGAGAAAAGGGTGTTTAAAGGCTGAGAAACCGGTGCACATGACCTTAGTTGTCGAGGCACCATTTTCATTCAACTCTACTTCTACAAGGAGGGGATTAACATATTACCAGCCTTAAGGCTAATGCCTTCACTGATTCTCAAACAAATTTTATTCGAACTCTTGATATAGAAACAATTTTATAAAAAAGGTCAACGTTATTTTCATCAAGGACGACGTTTTCCGAATCTAAATTACTAAAATTCATTATTTACGCGAATATTTCGTGAAATTCAGCGCTTTTGATGAGCCTTGTCGTCCAGTGCATTTGCCGCAGCCATGTTTATCCGTGAATGTAGCACCATTCCGCGAGTTCAAGTGTAAATAAATTGCGTCAATTAACAATCTAACTAAACTAGCAGACCGTGCCCTACCCCGGTGTCACTTCCGACGGCTTCCCGGAACTTCCCTGTGATGTTCCATAAAATAATGGGAAGGAGATTCTGCTCATCCGTTACAGAGTATCCCTTGATCCTCAAAGGATTTATAATTCGCCGCTGGCCCTTCTAATGCGCTCGTTATCCGATCCTCAATTGATTATCGGCAAATGCCTCCCTTTTGAGCCTTTTCACTACTTCCGAAAGAAATTTCCGCAGTCGTGAACTTGGAGGTTGTTTCCTCGTTTCCCTTCCATTATTAAGTTTCCCATGAACAACTCCGTAATTAGCGCACGAAATACCGCAACAGATCCTCAAATCGAACATTAGACTTCCTCTTTACCGGGACCGGTTTGACGTCACTAACTCTAGTTTCCAAATGTTTGGACGGAGTTTACTGGTACTAATAGGGGCGTAAACTAGAAACGTCTTTACAGTCTTCTAACGGGTTTCAACCGCAAACCCTACGTCATTAGCAAATGTACTCTATGGACCAAAATCTATTAGGCCGGGTGGCCACCAAATGCGAAGCGAAGCTAAGTTGAGCAAAGTTACGCGGAGCGGACTACGCTTTGACAATCGAATCTATACATTTGAATACACCTACGGCCACCGGATACGAAGCGGAGTTGAGCTCAGAATTGTGACGTCACTCAGCTTCGCTCGGCTCATCTTCCGAACGGTCGTGGTTCGTGCTGAAGCGAAGTCAGCTTCCCTCTACACAGCTCTCGCGTTAAATTTGTGTTCAAGAGCTGCAAATAATATTTTAATATAAGTACGCTGGCTTAATTATAATAACAGAGTAATACCAGTAATAACAGTAATCTCTTACGGAAATTCCGCGATTTAACCGTAATATCGGAGAATTAAATTCCCAAGGGGCAACTAAACGCTAAGTCATCTTACGCCATCTTGTTTTATTACAAACGAATTTTAATCGCTTCGCTTAGCTCATTAGCGCAGCTCCTCTTCCAGTAGCCGACACCTGGAGACTTCACTTAGCTTCGCTTCGCTCCGAGTAACTCTGTTCCGCTCAACTCAGCGCCGCTTCGCATTCGGTGGCCACCCGGCCTTAAGAAGGAATGAAGAGTTCAAGAAAAGGTGCCGTTTGAGTTACTTCGTCTTTCTTTCCTCTCCTCAGTGATCCATGATGCTATGAATTGAAAACCTCCGCGTAAGTGTTATCACAAAGATATCGTGATTATCACTTTCCATGGAATTCAATCTCGGGAAACTGAAATTAGTGCCATTATTCAGTCTCGCTCACACCTCCGTAGTCAAGGTCTTAAAATCCCAAGGAAAAACGGACTTGAAAAAAGTCTGACGGGAACGGGAATCGAACCCGGGATCTTCCTCTGTCCTTGAGATTGCCTTAACGATTTAGGCTACCCGGCTTCAAGCCGTTTTGGGAAAAAGCCTCCCCGATAGAGGAAGATCCCGGGTTCGATTTCCGGCCCCATCAGACTTTTTTCAAGTCCGTTTTTCCTTGGGATTTTTCCTAGGTGCACGCCCGTATGTGCAAAGTACCTTACACCTTTCCAAGGTCTTAAAATAATTGTGAAAAGAATATGAAAGTGGCATTTTCCTCATGCTGTCACAAAAGACCAATAAAAACATTTCATTCATCAAGAGTTTTCTCTTGTAATTGCTTACATAAAGTGTAGTACATAAGAGCGTTGCCAAGAACATCGAACGTCTATTTTTTGTACCGATTTATAACCCGGTTCGATCAAGACGTTATTCCAGTTCTGCACTGATTCCGCTCCGATTGCCTCTTTACAATTAAATCCGGTTTATATATCACATCATTGAGTTCTGTTATGCCTGGAAGGTTATCTAAAAATATAAATTTTCTGAACTTTATGAAACGTTGAAAGAAAGCTTGTGGTATTATAAAATTTGTAAATACAATAATTATGTCAGTTCTTTGCACGAAGATTTCACACATTTATATTAGATTAATAATAATTAATATAAATGATTGTAAGCATTGTATCATCTTAATTGCAAAGTGGAATTTTTAGAACGTAAAATCAGAATGAAAAACTATAGTTATTGGGGTTTTGTCCAGTATTTTTTTTGAGTTTTGGTTTCAACAGTAACTTAAATGTACATGTCGATGTATAATTCTTGTCATCGGAAAGTTAAAATCTCCACGTTGTGGTACTCTTATACGTGTGTTTTAGTATATGTCCTTTTATAGCAGATACAAGTATATTATACTATATATTTGCGGGTTCAGAAAAGCTGTATATTATAATCTAAATGATAAAAAAGTGATATCATTAACAGTGTATCACAGCAAACCAACGCACTTTAAATAAATAGCAACTTTAATTTTTCGTCAAATGACCATCCCGTTATTTTGACTAAAATTCTTCGCATAAAATATGAGTGTGGTCAAACCTATGCGGTCGGACAGACCTCGTAATTTGTACACAAAATGAATACCCGATGACGAGGCTGTCAACTGAGCATATCGTTGACGTAATACGGTTTTTTAAATATTTTTATTTAAAGTGTAATTTTAATTGCAATTTTTTGCCCATTTTGTCATACTTTCAACCATGAGTGCTTTGGTGTTGTATTATTTTGTGTTTCAATAGCTTATTTTGACCTCTCTCTTAATTTTTACGAATTTTCACCTCTCTTTGGTGAAAGGTGAAAGAAATTGTCGTGAAATATTGTTGCGATCTTGCCCACAGCAAGTATATCTTTAAAATTAGTGTGCAACGTCTGTATTTCGTGAAATTCTATTACTAAGATGTTACATAAGTTAAACTTTGTGGGTTCAACAGTAGAATATATCCTATATTCTATTTCGATTACATATATAATGATATTCTATATTCAGATTATATTCTATTGTGGAACCTACAAAGTTTTATTTATGTAACATGTGAACATGCCTTTTCTTACAGAGATCATTTTATGCCGTAGAAGTGGATTTTGGCCTCTATCCGTATTATTGCGTTTATTTTTCAACTTCCGTTGATAAGGTGAAGGAATAATCATAAAATCTTTCCTCCGTCAAGGATATCTTTCTTTACCATTCCACAATTATATAGGTTGTTCTTAGAGGAAAAGTCTTCTGTTTCTCAAACATATCGAAGAGTTAATAGGTTAGATGGATAAGAGGCTTTCCATGGCTTAGCCTCCCAATAAAGGGTCAGATAACAATAATAAGAGTGGTTGAAACTGTAATTGCCGCAGCTTTCTAGACTTTTCCCTCCTCCATCGCATAACCCTCTTCGTCAGACGTCTCTCTCTCTCTCTGCAGTTAAGCTGTTGGATATTGCGGTTGTTTGATACAGAGTCCTCCAAAGTTTCCGAAGAAAGGGCTGGATAAACAGATGAAAAATGTTCTGGCAGAGCTGAAGGAGCGACCTTTTTGTTTCCTTAAAAATACGGTCGACTTGGAAATGAACAAAATCGAAGGGTTTTCCATTCGTAAGAAAATACAGTTACGCGGACGTATAGAATATCCGCGGCTATGACGAGGCAGTAAAGGAGATATTGCGAGGCGCGTAAAATCCGATGTTTTCGCCCTTTGCGACCTCTATTTCGAAGCTTAAGCGGATTAGCCGAATGACGATCCATTTTGGTGCACCCGGTGGTGATTATTAACTCTCCCTTTGAGTTTCCTACATTTCTCACACCCTATGTTTGCTCGCGTGTTATCCACCACTAAGGGGATATAGACAACGGTGGGAATTCAGAGAGTGTTAACAAGGGAACATATAAAATAAGAGGATTATGTGTTTAGCATTTTGCCTACATTTCAATGTTAGCTAAACGAATGGACTTTCCTTTACTTAAACCGTTCTATTTTTCCGCGTGTTTCAGTTTTCGTGAGAAATAATGGAAGTAATTAAGTAGGATCCTAAGGGTGCTAGACCGCTTTCATATTTTCACGGTCCCTTCCGGTCACCTCACTCGTACCGAATTTGGACGAATACCACGTCCTCAAACATGGGTTATCTTTATTTTAGTTATTTATCTCTTTGTAAATTCCTCTTCCTTTCCCCAGATATTCCGCGTCGTCTAATATTTGTTGAGAATGTTTTGATTTTGGCCCGTGTGCCGAAATCTCCGATTCTTCCCTTGATTTACATCAACCAGCTATTCCTTCCTTGAATTTCAGGTTACGTCCCTCTGGGAGATGATGATGTTCTGTATTTGTTGCATTGATGTGCAAACGGAAAGATCGATTGCAGTTTAAAATACACTGAGGTGGATATATATAAAAAAAACAGAAAAGCTTTTTTGTCATTAAATTGCGAGAGAGAGGCTTCGCATGAAGAGGCACTCGTAACTGAACTGGAATGGAAAACGAGTCCCTTATATGCAATAATCCAGTATCGAATTGACTCTAGGGCACGATTAAGGGAAATAAAACAGGAATTTCTCATCTTTACCACGAAAATTAATTTTCCTAGCGAATCAAAAAGTTTTCTAGTCATCAGGTGTAATGAGAAATCTAAAATACCTAGGGCAATATACGACCCAGAGCCGCAGGCTTCGGCGTTTTATGAGGACTTCCGTTTCCCTGAAACAGATACATGCGTTTGAACTGCATTTTACCCAATCTCGTTAACTACATCAAGGGAAAAAAATATAAGAGGTAGTTTACTTTGTTTTACTTAGAGATTGCATTAGATTTCCTTCGTGCACTTCCATGCTGAACAATTGAATGTTGGCTCAAATGCTTTTCATGTGGAACCTATTGGTTTCATTTGCAACCAAGAGGTAATCTGATGGAAAAAAGTTTCCCACAACTGGGTTTAACCTTTAACCGGCCCTATTCTTACGTCTTCACGCCAATGCTCTTCGCCATAAGCTTCCTTTCCTCTACAAAAGAATCCTTGGCCTCTATCCTTCCGCTAAACCCTTGAGTGCACTTCCAATTACATTAAGGAACACCAACCGAATATCAATTTATCTCACAGCTCTTTTTTCCTCTTTTTGCTTTTATTCTAAACTTAGCTCTTCGTTTCAGTAAGGATCTCCTTGCTATAGTTTTCTCATTGTTTACCAGCATCCCTAAATACCTTAATTTAAGAAGGCAATTGAATTTATTTGCCTATGTCTGAATTGGATAATTCAAAGATTGGCGGTACAACTGACAAATATATTTTTAAAAGAAAAGGTTTTATATTCATTTAATTTTTTATTTTTTGTTCCTTGAATTAAAAAAATAGTGTGAAGGATTAGTTAACGAAGTACCTTTTTGTTTACTCTCTTATATAGATTCATTACCTAAAAAATACGCATTACTTTTAGGGATTTTAATCTAAGAATATTTGTATTGTATTTGCTTAAATCCAACGGATGGATGATAATAGATGGCTAAAAAAGATCTTCCAGTGGATACCCCCTGAAAAGAGGAAACGTGGCAGACCACCTAGAAGTTGGATGAAAGATGTGGAGGAGGCAATGACTTCTAGAGGCCTGCATGAAGGAGGCTGGATGGACCGTGAAAAGTGGAAGTTGAGAAGCGGGAGACGACAGCAGTCGTAAAAAAAACCGAAGATATATATATATATATATATATATATATATTTGTTTGCATGTGCTTCGATATCTCAGGTCATTTTGCACATGGGCTCTCACCGGAATCGAACTCGGGACCACTTTTATCGGACCCTTACGCATTGCCCACTTAGCTATCCGGAAGCCCCGATTTTAAAATAATCTTCTTCTTTTACAATACCAATAATTCGATAAAGAATCGATCTTACTCGAGATCATTAACAACGGTACTTTCATGGAAGCTAAGAGTCAATGCTTGTTAATATATAATGAACGGAAATTTCAATAGACTGAAAATTAGATCTAGTTCCTCATGATGCATCGAATTCCTGCGTGCGGTGTCATGAATATTTTCCATAGCATTAGAAACCGCGGACGACACGAATTCCAAATTTCTCTCTCGCAATTCCCTTTACAATCGTGCTGTTTTATTGATGCTATTCCTCTCTCACGCCTACGACTCTCAACTTGAAAGGACCTAAGTTCTTTTTAATGTAATCCCATTAAAAATGAGAAATTCCTCCTTTCCGCCTCTAGTTCACGGTGCTCCCGATTTTGTGGGATGGTGAAGCGCCTTTATCTTATGCAACCGGGGTCGAGTTGGTCGCATAAGTTTACGGCGGCTTTGGATTTCATTTTAACAAGGAGTGACTGTCGTCAGCAGGAATGCATGCGGTGTTGCAGGATCTGCAACTGTTCGCAAATCTGTCGGGGTTCGTCTAATTGGAAGCTAGTTCCGACGCAATAAAAGTGGTAAATTACGATTAGTGTGTAGGCAACTCAGCGACACAGAATTATGCTGGTAGAATGAGCAACATTTTTTGCCTACCGTAATTCTAATTTTTTCAAGTGTACATCTGGTTTATTTCCATTTTCTTTTTCTAGATTTATTTAACTCATTAGTGGAAAGGTAAGCATTAATAGGGCCCTTTACATCCCTCAATGAGTTCAAGAAAATACTTAGAAAAGAGTAATAATATAAGCTCATTAAAAACTGAAATAAGGAAGTGAGAATATGGATTAAAAATACTTAAAGGATTAATTTTATCTTTAAGGCAATTTGATCAAATGATCTAATGTCAACTAAATGAATTTTCATAACGATAACCTTTCCTAAAAATAACCAAGGATGATTTTAAACATAAAGTTCGGTATTAATCGTTAATGTTGTCCTTATTGCAGTTGGGCCTTGCAATTGACCCTTACATTCCTTATACTTCTTTTTCATATTTTAAGTCAATAATTTTTCATTCAAATGAATTTCGATACCGATGACCTTCCCTAAAGATAATCAAGGACGATTCCAAACATAAAGTTCGGTAATCGTAAATGCTGTACTGCATCGTAGTTTGGTGCTGTAATTCAACCTTACACGACCTTTACTTGTATTCCCTTATTTTAAATCAAAAATTTTATTTTTATCTCTCATTGCGTGAAAGCAAAATTGGAAACATATTTCTGCATCTAAGAAAACGTATTCCTTTTATGTATACCTTATTCTCTCAGCACCATATTCAACCCCTTTATGGATTTCTTTCCGTGCGTCTTCCACTATATCCTCTTCATTCCTTTCGAAAGGGATGAAGATGGAGGTCAGTCTTTTTCCACTCCTATCTCAAACCCATTCTGAGCGAAGAAGGATCTGATGCTTCTCAACGGACCCTCTCGGGATGTGACGCAGGTGAGGCTGCGATGTCGTGAGAGCCAACATCATCCTCGGGGGTTATTTGACCTAACATGCATCATACCCCGAAAGCATCGTCGTTACATTTCCTATAGAATCATTGAAAGTATCTTCATCGTCATCATGATTCTGAAACACGACTGTGGTATCGTATAGAAGCCTTGACGTGATGTGAAAAATGAAATACCGTACATATCGAGTATAAGCCGAGATGAACATAAGCCGGGGCACCTAATTTCATCACGAGAACTGGAAAAATTAAATCATAAAATAATAATTTATATGTCCAATAACATACAAAGTATGTATAGGATATGCCACACTTAATACATAGCAATACAAATTACAAAATCTAAATTACAAGTGGTTACAGCAGGATACACTTACGTACATAAATATTTACATTGAGCACATTTTTTCATTAAAAAAATCATCCACACTATAGAATGTTTTAAAAAATAAATGTGTTTTTAAAAATTTTTGGAAATGTTTACCCTTAATTTTCTTCATTTCATTTGGCAGCATGTTAAATATTTTTAATGAAATTATTAAAAAGCTCCTCCAAATGACTCGAGTATAAGCCTAGGGTGGGAAATGCAGCAGCTACTGGTAAATTTTAAAATATAATAGATACCAATAAAACTATAGTAATTGCCATATCAGTAGGTTTGTAGGATAAAATTGACGAATCTTAGTTAATTGAGCAAGTGACGAATTTACGAGCCGATTTACGACTACGGAAGACTTTTTCCGCCAAAGAAGAGGTAATTTGGACCCTTACTTAAGTATAAGCCGAGGGGGGCCTTTACAGCATATAATTGTACTGAAAAACTCGGCTTATACATGGGTATCCACTATACCTATCTCTTTGGAAATAGGAAATGTTTCTCTTGGCTATGGATGGAGAAAACTTTATCTTTCATTAACAGTAGCTGACTCGGTCATGACGCAGACAACATTAAAACTTATGAGGTATGAATCACACTAACTTCACTTTGGTCACTCCTAATTGAAGGTTATGAATAGTCAAACCTATAAGGTCATCTTGATGCTCTTACCTGAATGTTTTCCTCTCATAACATTATGGCTTAGAGAGGAAAGCGATGTCAAACTATCTGGCAGCTCATCAAGCCGTAAGCCTAATTCCCTCTACAGGACTTTTGGTTGCTGATGGCTTAAGAGTTGTAGAAAGTGGCAGCATTACGGCGCGCAGTAGAGGCTCACTACATGAAAATGAGGTTAAGGGATAGCAGGAGTGGCAGAGGTGATACAGGCATTCAAGGCTCATCCCAATGTTCTCGAAAAATGTCATTTCCTACGCGGTCAGATAATGCGAATTTCGATTAGCTTTGTTTTCAGTTTGGTCATGTAACCTACCGAACTGAATCATAGAAAGATATCCTTTTTTCCTTCAGTGTTGCCAGACTGGTTGATAGCTATGTTTTATATTTCTATTCTCGGATTATATATTTCGGAGTGGCTAGATTGAAAAAAATTGGCTCGAGTTTATTATATGCATTTAATCAACAATTTGAGGTAAATATTCCAGGGAAGTGCTTGGCTATACTTTTGGAATATTAATATTATCATTTATTAATAATGTTCAACTGAGAAAAGTACATTTATTTTTTATATAAATTGCTTTATCATAATATACAGATGTGTAACAGGAAAGGTATTAATTACATATAGCAGAACGTAAAGTAAAATTTAAATAGTTTGTATTCACGTTAAGAAGAAAAGCGTAATTATTTTCACTGTATATTCAATTATATATGAGCGTGTGGATGGTAAATATTACGTTTTTTATATTCTCATGATTTTTAATATGATGTACGATATGCAATAAATATAAATACAGCATTCAATGAAAGACATAATTGTTTGCGGAAGTAATTCGGTATTTAAATATTAGGTATTTTTTTAGGTATTCATCCATTCAGTAGGGCTTAAAAATTATGGATACATATCCCATTTCACTGGAGAGAGTCGCTCTTTAAACCCCGTTTAAGTGTTTACAAAATGGGCGTATCATAAATTTACTTCAGTAAACGGGAATGTGTACTCCAAAATGGGATGCGGTTAGCCTTCCTATTTCCGACTAATAGGCCGAGAAATTTCATTTCGACGAATTTTGCAGCGGTGGAAAGAAATAATTTAATGCACCGTAAATCCCATATAAAACGAACTTACTTTTCCCGCATAGAAATTCCACGTAGCATCTGATAAAATGCTATAGAGGGAGTCTTTTGATGATTATTTCTTAACGTTCTGTATTTATTCTGTGCAGTTTTACTTTTAAATAGCCCTGAGGTTTTAAATGTGTTTTTTCCCCTACGGTAAGTATGGTCGTCGGTTTATTTAAGCTGCAAGTCATTTTAGAATCGCTTTCATTTCGGGCATTTCATCAGAAACGTATTTGGAGGTCGTGAGCAGCCCTTCGTTCCGTCGACTGAGCTGCAGCGATTATTTCCCTCATTTCCAACTTTCGCTTAAACGCAAAGTAAATGTTTACTTTGAACGGTCCGCTTCCCTTCCCTGCTCTGACCTCTGAACATGAATTGCGAAAATTTCGCGATGAGAATAATTTAAAGCGCTAAATGTTCCGGAGAACTTTTTCCGCAGCCCCTAATTCGAATGTTAAGTTTTTAAACGCGAAATGGAAATTTGTAACCGAGATTTCGAAGACAGGTGCGCGGATCGTTCGAAGTTCTTTGTTTGCGGAGAATTAAATTATGTAGATGAAGTTTTAGTTGAGTAAGTGGGCTGACGCTTTTATTAAGCGAGCTTGAGACAGTCTTTTCTTCCATCTAACCAAGAGAAATAAGACTATTAATAAAATACTTGGAGAAGAAACAACAAAAATTAATTGAACTTTTAATTGCGTTTTTAGATAACACCATTTAATGACAGAAGTATTGGAACACGGCTGTTAATGAATTAGAGGTTTAAAATCTCCAAATGCGGCATCGTTTCTTGCTTCATCCGACCAGCGGGAGGAAAGAGGAGGAACGCCGTCAAAGAAGGCTTTTGGAGGTTTTAAACCTCTAACACCATTTAAATGAATACAGATAATAATAATGCAAAGCTAGTGAATCACTACAATAAACATAATGGATTACTTCAGTCTTCACTTCGTGAAACCTTCTTACATTATTCATGGTAAACAGATAGAACTATTTCATTTTTTGTTCTTTTTATTCAGCATAAATTATGCAATAATACACACTAGAAATTTATTTAAAATATAAAAGAAAAGAGCATTATTAAAATCATATCAAAGAATTGCAAAACGGAATCAAAAATGAACTTACCATTTTCTTCCAATTCAAATTTGTACAATGGCATCAATACATTTATTTCCGGATGGCAGTTTCTTCTCCAAACTGGTTAATTCCGGTAGATAAATGACCAAACTGCCGCTGCTTCTAGTAATGAATTCGTGAATCCTCCAGATAGGTTCATATCTCCCCGCTAAGCGTGCTTCCCTTTACTTCGTGATAATAACACCTCCCTATACATCATCCAATAACTGATGTCTCAATCTTCCCCTGGGCCATTTCCCCTTGCATCCTGCTTTCAATCACTATCTTCAACAATCTAAACCCTCTCTGTATTCAACCCGCCCATTTCCTCCGCCTCCGCTTCACTCCTATCAAAACCCTTCTCACAAACATCAACCACTTCTTAGTTTGTTTTACTATCGGCAATCTTCCTCGCAGGTAGAATATTTATGTGACAACTCTCTCACAAGATTATCCGTCATATGCATCAAAAGAATTTAAAAAGGTTTTCTGTCCACGATGCGCATCTTAAAAGAAATGATGTTGGTGAATACTCTTACCCGCTTCAGATTTTTCAAACTGGAACAATTATCCTAACAAAAAACATGTTCTATTCTTCCCTTTATACTTTAAATCACTGAATATTATATGAAAGAATACGTTAATTTTAAAACACATGATATTATTTTACATCAATTCTCTACCACGCTGATGATGTTTTAATAATTCCAAACATTAAAGACATGCAGAGGTTTTACAGAAAAAAGGTTTCAGAAAAATCACTAAACATAAAAATATGTTCCTCAAAGACAAGACGCGTGACAAAAGCTAAAACACCTGTTAGATGCAAGGTATTCGTAGACGAGAAAATTATACAGCAGGAAATGAAATTTAAATGCCTTGAGAGAGAGCTTTATGAATATGGTGGTGTGGAATGAGAAGCGAGTCAACAAAAGACAAAGGCTGTATGGAGAGCCGGAAGCTTGAATGACACTGGAATAAGAGACATATAGAAACAAAATTTATAAAATATGGTGAAGACTTGGCCATACATGAGCAAGAAGTTTTTAACTACTGGTACTAGTGGTATTATAAAATCTGCGACTAATTGCGTGTTCTACATAAATAGACAGAAAACGATATAAGAGAGGATATTAAAAAAACGAACGGAACGATCACATAGATGGTAGGAAGAAAGGATAGTGAAACTAGCAAAAAATAAGTTATTGGAAGTTTATAAATAAAGGAACAGTAAATAAAATACGAATATTTGGCCATAATCTATAATATAAAATAGTGTGTGTGTGTATGTTCGCAAAAAACTTGAGAACCGAGAGTCGCAAAACTTTGAAATTTTCTACATTAAAAGTCGACCCCGCACAAAGTATAGGCTACTTTTTATTTCCCTAAGGTCCACGGTTCGAACTTAGACTCAGAAATGCACGTAGAGGTCAGTTTTTTCGTAGCAGGGTTAATTTCTTTTGAAAATTAAATTATAAATAATGGTCCTAGAAAGTCGAATCAACCACCAAAATAAGCAAAATAAAATAAAAATTCTTATTATGGTCGTAAAATATCGTTTTCGATTAGAAATTGCGCACAATTATATAAAGTACGTGAACATTTTATCGAAATTTTGAGGTCGTAAACAACCCATCCCCCTGACGATCAAGGCGATTGTTGATTTCGAACTCATGCGCAATTCCATAAGAAGACATGGAAAATGAATGCTCTTATACAATTAATGCTGTAAGATATCTTTTATGTATAATTCCTTCTCCGGATTCATTCATATATAGGTATAGATACCCAGATAGATACCCAGATAGGATACTAATTCACAGGCTAAACCACAAGCGTCATTGATTTGAAATTTTTACAGCATATAGGCCCTAACGTGAAACCCCCAGAATAAGGCAACTTTGAACCTCAGTGTCATGGGTTCGATGCCAGACGGCCCCAAAATCCCTACTTTTCCCATTTAAATGTATTGCTTTGATTTCGGAAATTTCTAAAAAATACTTCCCGGATAGGTAGGGAATTAAAATTGAAGGAGCTTGCATATATAGACATTATCTATCGAAACCATGAATGGCTTTTACAGAAAATGTCCTGGATTCTATGCTAGGAGAATGCAAACATCTCCCATTTAATATACATGGGGGTAGTTTTTCATTATTTTTTTGTTGCATTTATCGAAACGATAAGAAGTTCTCTCTTAGATGGAAGATGTATATTAAAACTCGGTTTAAGAAAAAAAAATTAATAAGACCATAGTCTTCCTGTATTCGATGCCAGAGCACATTAAAATTTCTCACATAAGGAATATATGTGAAAAGAAGGACGTCGTTTTAGGCAGTTGCAGCCAATATTTCTGCTAGAATTTTCACACATAGTTAGAGATCACGATCTCCTATTGTGCTGCATAGTAAGTATGACCAGGAAGACCCGGGTTCGATGCCGGGCGGTAAATATATCTTCCATATAAAATACATTGGGGTAGTAATTCATTATTTTTTCATGCACTTACCGAAATAATAGGAAGATTTTGATTTGCTAGAAGATGTATATTAAGACTCGGCTTAAGAAAAAAAATTGTGCTGTTCCTTAGCTCGATGCCAGAGCACATTACAATTTCTCACATAAGGAATATATGTGAAAAGTAGGACGTCGTTTGCAGCAGTTGCAGCAAATATTTCTGCTCGAATTTTTACACATAGTTAGAGATGGTGTGGGATCTTCTATTGTGCTGCATAGGAAGTATCGCCAGAAAGATCTGGGTTCGATGCCGGGTGGTAAATATATCTCCCATATAAAACACATTGGGGTAGTTTTTCATTATTTTTTTCATGCACTTATCGAAATGATAAGAAGTTCTTGCTTAGGTAGAAGCTGTATATTAAGACTCTGTTTAAGAAAAAAATAGAAAAAGACCATGCTGTGCCTGGATTCGATACGAGAGCACATTTATAAATATAAATATATATATATATATATAATAAATTTCTGCTATTTTTGTTTGATCATCGTTTCCGAGAACCATTTTTCCCTTATATAAAATGTTAAAAGGTGGTGCTGCTTATCCTAATGTGATCATCGAATATATTTTATAATCTTAAAATCATTTTTGTCTTCATCGAAGAAAGTGTTCATTCAAAGGATATGAGATTAAATCTTTAAGTGACTTTGTAGACTTAATTGTAATTTTATTTACTTTGTTCATTTGTTTGGAAAAAATTATAGCCTGGAAACAGCTATCTACCAAAAATTATGAGGCAAGTTTCACGATCAAGAATGTACCAAGAGTATTTATCAATTGGGATCTCCCCGTTGAGAATCAACGGGCACTTCTGCTTGTATATAATAGAATACGTATGAACAGCAAAATGACAGGGAAAATACAGGCCACTTTAAAAAAGAAGTTTATTCTCTCAATTTGCAATCTTTACCAAAAATTAAAGCTCTTCCGTTTGAATTTCTTATTCTCTGTTTTAATAATTCATTTTGAAAGTATGATATGCATGTAATATCATTTGCCATTTTCTAGGTGTTTATCTTGCGTAATGACATTTATTTTCTGTAGATTAATATTTTTTACTGCATTTACAAATAGTTGAATGTGTTGGATGGAACTTAAGAGACATGGCACATCAAACTATATTGCAGAGCGATATTCGGTGGCTATTTTGTATCCGCGTTTTGGGTCTATGGAAATATTTTTGCTATCTATGGATTTACTGGATGATTGATACGGCCACAAAAATTTCATTCCAGAAGACAATAAATTACACACGTCCACCTACCGCGAGAAAAGTGAAGTAGAACTACGTAGGATTCGTCGATGCGAAAATCCAGTATTTCACGAATATTTCCACTGACCTCGTATTTTCCCGCACATCTTCTCTTTGTTTATATTTTGTTTTCCCGCCTTGTGTTTCAATTTAAAAATGAAAAATAAACACGGGGACGGACGGACCGAGCAACCGAAGAAGGAGTCCTTGGAGAATAAAACCAATGGAAAAGTCTCCGGAAAACTTGGATGGAAGGACGTGGGAAATTGATCGGGCACAGGTTGAGTCTGTTGGAGACAGTATTGGAATGTGGGCGGAATTACAGAGGAAGAGCTGAGGTGATGGATAGCGTTGAGGTTGAGAGAACCGAGCTGAGGACAGGACGGCTTAGAGAATCGAAACTAGGTAATCCTTGGATTTCAGAACCTATGAGGATGTTACATTAATTCGAAACTCGTTATTCTGGGGAAACTGCCAGTCTCCCCATAACCAAATGAAGAATAATATAAGGAGTTTTTACAAATGTTTTTGAAAATGTAGTGATGGTATAATTTTCTCGGAAAGTGTCTCAAAAGTCGCTAAATTCTCCAATAACGTTGCTAAAAATAGTTGTTGAAACGGTGAAGTTGTTTTCTTTTTTCTGGGTATAACATTAGTTCATATTTTACTAGAATTACATGTGTAAAATAAAATTATATTATTGACTCTATTATTGACCAAAACTCGCTCAACTCATCACAAATTTTGCAAAAATATAGTTGGGATATAAAGACATAATTTTGCTATTTTAAATATTTTATTTCTTTATTTGTTCCACGTAAAAGCTCATACACATAGAGCTAAATACTACAAAAATTTTAAAACAAAGGATTTAGGAAAAACGGACTTGAAAAAAGTCTGACAGGGCCGGGAATCGAACCCGGGATCTTCCTCTATCCGAGAGGCTGCCTTATCCATCTAGGCTACCCGGCCAGAACATGTTAAAAAGCCGTTTCAGGAAGATCCTTGGTTCGATTCCCGGCCCTGTCAGACTTTTTCAAGTCCGTTTTTCCTTGGGAATTTTCCTCGGTGCAAGTGCCCTTAGTTGCAAAGTACCTTTAACCCTTTCCAAAGGATTTAGGTTTCTCGTAGGATAACATCCTGTTTAGGGTTAACTGACTCTTCTTTGCATAGAATTATAATTATTTAAAAATTAGTATTATTATTCATATATTACACTAATTACATGCACAAAATGAAATAGAAATCTTTTATTGACTAAATATCGCCAAATTCATAAAAGTTAAAGCTGAAATAGGTTGTGGTATAAACAGAGAAATCTTGCTATTTTGAATATAACATAAATTTAGATTTTAGTCAGATAACATTTTAAAGATTAAATGCAATTCCTTCATTGACTAAACGTAATACAATTTTGGCAAAAGCGTCAAATGTATTACGCCACGAGTAGGTGGAGAAGTGTCTACGTAGCAGAACATATTAGATAGAGTGAAGGGGCGTCTCGGTAAGAGGATAAAGTCTCAAGTAAAATCGCTAAATTTGCATCAATGCGCCCCGACGCGGCTGCAGAAAGTGAAATGCGCAGCTGTCGATGGAGTTACTCTGTTTTCCGGCTTATTCGTAATAATGTCGATTTCAATAACGTGGCATCAGGATTATGTTTAGTGCGAGGGCGGAGGTCTTCTCGGGACGGATCGATGGAGAAAGAGACGGCCGCTGCAAGGCGCAGATAAGGGAGCCCATTGTGACCGTGGGGAATTAAGACAACCAAAGCGAAATCTGGGCTATCACGTTCGAGGGGAAAAGAAATTCGCGATATGAAAATGGAGATTAGTGGGAGCCTGTTTAGCACGGGGCTCGCCACTTTTCTATACTCACTCCCAGATCCCTTTTAGCCTCCGGTATTGCTTCGAGGGGGATGAAAGTGGATGAAAACCACTTACCCCTCGATGGCAAATAGGTCGCTCCCAAACCACGCTGGTTTATTTAACGCTTGATATACAGTATTTGTTTCAGACTTTCCCGTGGATGGACTGTCGAAGGAGTACATCTGGGAATGACAACTGGGTTGCTTCACGGAGTTAGGCCGACGTTTCGGCTGCTGTCTCTGCCGCTATCTTCGGGAAAGCGCGATTTGTCCTGAATATAGCAGACAGGAAAGCTCTACCTTTCCGAGAGATGGGAAAACAAAAAAATACGACATGTCCTGAGGATTGCCTCAGTGACAGCAGCCGAAACGCCGACCTAACTCTGTGAAGTAATCCGGTTGTCATCCCGAGAACTACTCTTTCAACGGCATTTGATTCATTCAACATTCTAACAGGCAAAATCTGGCCTCTCTCTCACTTAAGCTTCAATATCTACGTAATGGTCGCACTTGAAAATGGAAAAAAAATTTATACTCTTTATTTTGAGGATTGCTACGTAGGCAAAAAGGCTTCGTATTTTCTCAAAGAGCGGTACACGATGCGGGTGAACACTCTGAAAGGGAGCAAAAAACAACGAAACAAACAAACGCAAACATACTTGAGTATTCCACTTCTCGCCTGGTTGGTATGCTTTGAAATTTCTACTCAATTCCCCTTCTTTTACTCCTTGATAACTTATCCGCCCTTTATTTCATCAAACGACTTTTGCCTTTGTCTCCTCTCATGTCTTTTCTATCTTCAATGAATTCCTTCAACAATCCATCTCTTCTCAATGTTTGGCCCACCAATTTCCTCTGCCTCTGTTTTATTACTTCAATCAAATCCCTCTCTTTCCATCTCGAGCAATTCCGCGTTTGTTTCCCCCCATTCCAACTCACTTTCTCCTCCCAACGCCACACCCACATCTACAATCTTTAGATTCTCTCCTCTCTTAGTGTCCGCGTTTAACATCCACACAGCAAAACACTCCACGTCGAGGTCTTTACCAATCTTTTCTGATTCCCTTATCAAGGTCTTTCGAGACCACTTCCATCCGCCTCATGAAAGCTTTCTTGGCTACTGCTATTCTTCTTCTAACCTCATTTGTTCTCTTTCCTTCCCGAAAAAGAACACCGCCCGAAAAAGGGCATTTGTCTACCTGCTCTACTTTGGCCGATTTTCCCTTATTGACAACTAACATTTCTTTCCTTGTAATGAATCTCACAAACGAAGCTTTATTAAAGTTTATTTTTATCCAGTTATTCCTTACTTATAATCTCTGAAATGCAGATGTACAATATAATATGAAATTGGAGTAAAGGTAGTAGAGTAGAAAATAGTAGCTCAGCATTTATTCATCGTTTGAAAATCGATTGTACAAACTACCATCTCTTTAAAGGTGTGTAAGCAATTACAGAAATTCAAAATATATTCTTATCCTTACTCTCAACGGTACGGTGCTAAATACGATCATGCAAGTGATTTCGGCAATTTTTTCTTTGTTCGATGTTGAAGTTTCAATTCGTACGGTTCCATTAAACACAGCCAAGTTGAAAATTTCAAAAAAAAAAGTTTTCGATTATTAAAAACGAATAAATAAAGAGAAAAGCGCCTTCAAAAGCAGGTAAAGAAGGACATAAACTCTCCTTAAAGGAGGGTCAATAGCTTCAGGTGAAGATGTCAGACCCTTGACGAAACAGGTCAATCTCCTGTGAAAGCTGCTTAGGGGTCTTTCTTTTGAGATGTGTCTTTAAATCCACAAAATGACTCTTGATCGTATTGATTTGATCAATTGAATAATCAACCTTAATTTTGGTTTTCATCACTTTTATTTTTCGTTCAGGTGTCTTCCCTAGTCTATTCGTTCATCATAATAAATGAAAACACTTATGAAAATACATTCACCGCATTGCAAACCTTTTTGGGAACTTATTTTATAATTTTTAAGTAACATTTTTACGGCCTTTTTGTGAAACCTATCTACCACCCAAATCGAGGATTAGGAGTATGTTAACAGTAAGAAATAATTAGCGATACGTAAGTTTCGTATGTATGTTTTAAATATAAAAAGGAAATCACATAGAAATAAAATAATTAATTAAAGTAAAATGAATATAATTCGATCCAAAGATGGTCATTGAATAATAATATTGGACTCTGTACTATTCTTTGGCATTGAAACTTTGCCTACCAAATAATTGTAAGTTATTCATATTCATCTACATAAATACCCTACAGGTAATACCAATACAATACCATGCAATTGTAAGTTATTCATTTACATCAATATTATCCTACATCCTACAAGTCGCCTTTCGGTGTGAGGTTATATATTCATTATCGTAAGGACAGGAAGGATATTAGATGAGGGATATTAAAAAATTTAGTCCTGAGTGACAGGAAATAAGAAAAGCTTGGGCCACACCCTTTTAATGCGAAGGGAGCTCTAACAGTTCCCCGGAAGACGTTCCACTAGTCGTTCACAAAAGGCTATTTTTACATCTCATTTTTGCGTGAACTTGTAGAGACTTTTCATCATTAGACGCTCGCTTCTCGACAATCTCGCACGGTTTAATTCTAGCTGGAGACTACGAGAGAAGCGTTAAAGCCTGATTCCCGGAGAGCTTTTTGTGCGCACCTTAGAGTTAGCTGCGGCTCCGGAGAAAGGGGCATTAGAGAAGAGATTAACATATCACTCGACGCTCGAATTTTGAAGGTTCTTCAAAGACCTTCCGCTTACATTTGCATAAAAAAGGACCGGAAAACCGGAAAATGGAAAGGATGAACTTATTTGAGACTCTGAGTCGCTGATGACATTCTTTCGGTACAATTGATCGAATCCCATTGAAATTTACCAATTTGTTATTTGAATGAGGTGAAAAATATTTGGCGATATTGAAAATTAATTGGCGATATTGAAAATTGTCATGAAAACGGAAATAATTTTTTCACCAAAATGTTGATACACCAGTCTATTATATTTTTTATAATCACTAGTATGATTTGAAACCGTCTCGGAAAATACTAAAGAGTATTAGGATATAAAAGTCTAGAAGATGTACAATTTGCGTCTGGGAAATGTCATGGCCATAAATATGATAGATATTTATGCTCTATCAGAAGTTTGAAAATATATGCAGACAATAGTAGTAGTATTGCTAAAAGTACTTCGGCAGCTTAGGTTATTTCGCACATATGCTCTCACCGGTAATCGAACCCGGGACTGCTTTCGCCGAAGCCGAGAGCTGCCCACTTGGCCATCCTGGAGCCCAAATAAGGTAATTCCGGGAGAGATACCCCACCTAAGGAAATGACTTCATAACAATGACTTCAGAGATAACAAGAATGTGAAACTGCGTGTTATATTAGAGAATTTATTGTTTATTAACAGGATATAAACAAATTTTGTTTAAAAACATTTTTACAAAAAAATATGAAAGTTTTTCTGCACCCATGCATTGGCCATCTTTCCCGAGTGTCCGGGTGAGACGCCCCACCTCTGTGGGAGAGGTACCCCATTAGCTTAAACAAAATTTAATCTGGAAAGCGCTTGTCATATACAAAATTTTTAAATATAACTTAAAGTCAGGATCTAAGAAAACGTTTAAATTAACTTTAAAACCTATTAAAAATTTTCATTTACAAAATTTCTTGGAGGCGTCTCAGCCCCCTCTAGAGGCATATAAATAGCATATTAAGGCTTGGTCATGGTTATTTTGCAAGTGACGTCTTTTCACGCAAACATATTGTCGATTCAACCGAAAAATATGACAATGTAAATGTTTTTTTTTTTAGAAATTTCGAGGCAAATATTCTCACAGAAGATATTTTTTGATTTCGAAAAAATATTATATTTGTAATGTCCATGTGGGTTTACTTTTGCCGGGTATTACATCTCGATCAGAAAAATAGTGGCAAAACGCTCCACCCTAGACAATACCTCATTGAAATTAAAAGGTAGATTACAAACCTTTTCTTGAAAAAAGCCTTAATCAGTATCACCTTAAAGTTAAATTGATACTAATAGGGTACATATACCTAAAGATAGCACCGGGGTAACTATCCCAAGAACAGGTTGCGCGTCTATCCTTTCAGTACGGGTGAGATGCTCTTTCAGCCAGTGAGGCTACACTACATGCAGTCACTGCATTTTGATAATAGATGAACCTATAGCTATAAGTTTTCGCCCTTTAATTGAAAATATTCAAATATTTAAACAGATGCCAACCAGAAACATAATACCCTATCTTATACGTAACAGGGCGGAAAAAACAGTGCCTACTTGAAATGATGCTATAAAACTGCGTAAAAAGAATTAATCGCCGTGAAACTCTTGCAGAAAAACGGGTACCTTTCACCTGACTGACGCACACCGTCAGTAGAGCAATATTGTGGTTTTCCTTAAAAATACTGCGACTGGGGCATCTCTCCCGGTGGGGCATCTCACCCGGAATTACCTTATATGCAGACATTTCTTAGTCAATTCATGAAGAACTAAATACGGAGATTTATAATTAATTTCAAAGGCAATCAAACGCAAACGATGAATACTTACGCCAATTCGATTGGTATGATGGATTTTGTGTCGATCCTAGAGCTAATTGCATCATCCTGGAAAATTCTGGCCTTAGTAGAAACTATATTTACCCTCTATGTGAAGCATATCAGCGCTTCAAATTCCATACACTATATATACTGCAATAATAAATTTGAGGGAGGTAAGGCAATTTATAGCTGAAATTTAGAAATGGTCATTCTAAAAATTAACGGTTGAAGGGAAAAATACCTATGGGATATATACTGCCAAATTCATTGGGTCGTAAAATTTGATTAAAATTTTCTGTGGTTAAAATTAAGGCATCAAGGACTGAAGACAGCAATGAATAATGAAAATAGTACCGTGAGTTGCAGAGCGTTAATTTTAACGGAAAGCTCATGGCTAAATATCGGTTTCATTTGAGTAATGGATGCGTTGATAGACCCAATTCCATGAAAGAATTATTACCCATAGATAGGAGAAGGGATATTAGAGCATAGCGTTTGACGTATTGAATTGTCTGCAATCAACGCTATGATTTACGAGTAAAGCTCATTAATTGGGAGGATCGTGATTAATACTCATTCATTGTCATGAAGTTCCATAATCAATGAGTATCAATTAAGATATTCATTGATTTTGAAACGGGATAGATTCTCTCTATTAAGCGAGCTGAGACCACAGGTGCTTTCATTGTTTTGTTCTTCCTAAAACAAATTTACATATTTAATTTTATTTAAAAAATCTAAGTATAACCTAAACAAACTATAATTAACATTCTCAAGTGAAATCTTGTTGCATTCTAAAAATACACTAAGAAATTAAAATATACTGTCAACAGAACAATATATTTATCCACACGGCCATGGTTTTTGTGTTAGTTTTCACCATCATCAGTTACAGGAGCTTCATTACAATGTGTGGGTAATGTGCTTAAATATATTATTCTGTGGACAGTATATTTTAATTTCTTAGTGCATTTTACTAAATTTATTAATCTATATGTAATTTATCTAATAAATGAAATCTAAATTAAATCATATCTAGCTTACTACTCTAAGTAAAAATAAAATTGAAAACGTACCAACAAGATTTATCTATATGCCATATCTATATCCTACCATTTTACTGACGATACACCACTACAGTGCACGGTGATTTTTATATACACCTCTTGTTTCTAACGCTACTAGCGGCTTACCTTTGAAACAAAAAAGATTCCCCACCTTTTGCTTAGAGCCGTGTGGGTTTCTCTGCAATCTAAATTCGTTTTTCCTCATATGATTTATAAAATTAATGAATAAAAGGAAAGAGTCGGGTGTGGGAAAAAATTTCGCAACTCTTGGGCAAAGAAAAAGCCCACGTTGCGGGAAAGGAACCACAGAGAACGGAGTGAAAAAAAACCGCAAAAGCACGTAAAAAATACAAAACTCGACACAAGATGAAAGTACAAAGAAAAAATATAGGAAGAGCATAAAAATATTGTTTTAAGAAAGAAAAAAAAGCCACTGATATAGAACATTATTGTGCGAACATTAAATATGAATGATTGGATTATAGCACTAGATTGCGTCATACATGAATACACTGCTAAGTTAAAGTGTAAACATAACCTCTGTTGTTTACATTGAGTCGATTTATGAATTAATTCCAGCTTAAGTCATTTGTTCTAGAGCGATAATACCTTGCAATAAGCAGATTATAGTAATGGATGACAATCGGATAGTGGGTTGAAACGCTTACTGCTTAATGAAGTAGGTACAAAAGAAGTCGGCTCTTCTATCCTTGCCTGTCCAATGAACCGGTAGATATCAGCTCTCTCTCAATACTGAGCATTCCGTCGAGAGAAAGTTTAATAACCCTCTAAAAGAAGCCAATATTAGCCGGCTTATAACGGCATCCTATTCTTTTTATTGTTCATATTCCGCCCCGGAATTGCATTTTGCAGAAAATCCTCCGTTAAAGTCGGTTTTATCAGAGAAGTTTCACGAAAGAAGAGTCTATATCTTGGTATGGCAGGCTGGCTCGATTTAATGAGGAAAAGATTACTTTTCGATAGTTAGAACCCGTCTTGAGAATGCGTGGAGCGTATGAGATCCTACCAACAAGTGTAACATTTAACTAGATATTTCCGGGGGAAGGTGATACGAATTTGTCGTAATTGTTTAGATTCAGTAGATTTTACATCGTAGACGGAACTGGTCGCAGTGAAAAATTGTTGTGAAAGTTATCGTTTATCTTCTTAGGATTTATGCAGTGGAATTCCGCAATGTCGCTCTTGGCCATATCAGCTTTATAATTTACTTCAACTTTGCGTGAGATTTCTGAGAGAAGATTATAATATGATTTATCGTAAAGATTTCATCAAGATGATTTATTACAACGATGATATATAATAGCATGAACATTTCGGTTTCACGGTTTCTGAGGCCTCAACAAGTCCTGAAACTGGTAACATAAAAATTATGGAAGAAAAAAGAGGAACAACTTTTCACAAAGGAAACTAATTCCGTCTTTACTAGTAATTATGCAAATTACATATAAAAATTATGTTTCTAAATCAGCCAAGAAGAAGTCATCAATCACCTAACATCCATTAATATGAGACAGAATCATAAAACGTGCAACTATATTGAGCTTTATATTATTTACTTTTTATTATAAAATTAGCAATTCACAGAAAAAATAGGTTGTTTGTAATTAGTTAGTGTTATTGTAAACCCGGTATTATAATGTAAGGGAGGCCCGTCTAAAGCGGTCCCATGGGGCAAAGTGGTACCCTACGTTTTTTCTCCCTTGTTTGTGTTGCAATCTATTCTGTAGCCTACGTACTACTTTCTCACCGTCAAGTCAGTTGAGTTGTAGCCTCTGTTAGGAGTCGATTTATAATGTTCTCTCAGCAGGGAAGAAAATTGCCGTTCCGAGATAATTGATCTAAGTTAAGTAAGTTCTTATACCTTTGATTTCTCTAATAATATTAACATAACCTCGTTTGAACTATTTCCTTTAGAAGAGCCAGGGGTCGTTTTAAAGTCTTTATTACGTTTTTAATATTATTTTACGTTTTTTAACCGCTTTAAATTTAAATTATACGTGGGGTAAAGTGGTCCCCCACGTTTTCATAAGGTACCACTATTCAAAGTGGACTCATGATGAGTGTGCAGGAGTTGATGATGATATTTGCAATGAGATTATTTGTGACTTCTGCTTATAAATCTCTATAAAATAATAAATAAATTCTAGAAATTTAAACAACTTCTTTGAATAATAAAAAGTTGTCAAATGTTAATTATTAGTATGTTATTGTGTGTATGAAACTCCAAAAACCATCAAAAAAATGTTTTGATGGTTTTCTGAGTTTTTAACACGCTACATTACAACCATCAGCAGTCATCTTACTTTATTATATATTTATTTTATTAAATTCTATTATTTCCGTGATAAATAATGTTATTGTGCTTTTGTAATTATATCTAGTCGTGTATTATTTATTAATTACGTCTTAGATGAAGAAATACTGACCAGAAAAGAATATTATGGGGAAATTGAAAATAATTATATTAGGGGACCGCTTTACCCGTGCACCAAAGTAAATTGGACATTTTGCAAACTTAGAAAAATTTTATGGCAACGAGTGTAATTTTATTTGCAAAATTTACAGAATTTTGGAAAAGATACATTAAGGTGTAGCCTTTACACTGACAAAGAGCAAGATCAGAAAATTATACCTAGTAGAAAATATACCCAGTAAACTCTTCAGGGGACCACTTTACCTCGGTTTCCCCTATATACATTGCAATATCACTCCCTATATAAATTGCAATATCCACTCTAACTTTAACAAACTGTATTATAATTAATTAATTAATAATAAATAATGAAACATTCTCTGATAATGATAGTTAAGTTAATTCTGGTACGTACTAGATTCAACCCAAGTATTATTATGTCTAATTTAATCTGTCTAACAGCTGATATGAAGATGTATTTCCGCGCAATTTAGTGGGATGGAGTGCATTTTAATAAATATGATAATTAATACAGGATTTTAGGGTTAAAGTAAAGATTACAGTAGAATTCCATTTCAACTATGAATTCTTCAAACATACTTATTTGTATCTAGGACATAAACTGTTCTCTCTCCTCCCAGGTAATTTGATTAATTCAATTTCGGTTTTGGTATTTCTAAGAAATTTAAAAAATGGTTCTTTTTAAGTGAAAACTTAGAAAAAAATTGTAAATACATTCTTTCTTGTTTTTCCTTTTATGGTTTCTATGTAATTGTAAATTTCTTTCTAATTTTGTTTGTTTGGCCGCATGCAAATTTAATTTGAGGTAACCCCGACACAGGTTCTTTTTCCTCTGGGGTACCTATATTCCCCCCTTCTTTGGTTTTATTTTGGTTCTTATATGACCAAAACATTGTATATGAACGATTTATCATATTTGTAAAAGGGTGGAATAAAAAATTTATTATTATTAAACTATACATTACAATACCGGGAATCTCATTCTACCATGTTACCATAACATTTACTAACATAAATCTAATTGATGAAATGAGGAACAAGCTGTATAAAAATTTTGTAAATAGTTTAAAACACGGAGTGAAAAGAATATATATCCGCAAAAATTTGCCGGAAAGCTCCCGAAAAATGCGAGTCCTTCGCTGGAATATTTAGGGCTCACCAGTGGATAGGTCCCTTGCCATCCGCCGCAGATAAGAATTCCATTGAATGGAAGCGTTCTTTCCAATGATTTTCCCCCATCGTACTCATCAATACCTGTATCAAAAATTCCAGCGCGGGAAAAATGAGTATCGGGAGTCTATTCGTGGAGGTGTTCTCCACCAGAGTGCGCGTCGGTCGATCTTCCACGAGGAGAGTAATAGCACCGCCATTTTAAACAGAGGGGACCCTGTACGCCTCGGAACAAGCTCAGGCTTTTACGCTCCCCCAGAAAAAGTATATTCTGGCATAAAACTGTTATGAAGCGAAAATGAAACGCCTCTAGATTATGATTCCGGTCTGCGAGCGAAAGTTTCCTTCGGAAGAGGCTGTGAAAGAAAGACGGTGGACGTAGTAAAGATGACGACGTCACCAATATAAAGTATTGCGATTGGTTGGCAACGTGAGAGGCTTGCCTCGAAGTTCTATTTTCGTATTCTCATAATGGAATTTATCAAGAAAGAGGGATGGAAAAATATAAAAATAGTGTCAAGGATGCTTATTGATACCCAATGAGTTACATTTTGGTTAGAGAGAGATATAGTGATTGTGTAAAAAACTTAATATAAACAGAAATGGAAAGATATTATAATTAATTTAAGGTTAGTGCCTAAATATTCATTAAAAGGATCAACTTAATGACATTTTCAACTACAATAATAACACAAAGTAGTCAATATGTTGAGTGAAAGATGGAAATGAATAAAGGTTATCCGAGAATGGGAGAAGAATGTAAATGGTCTAAAAGAACAAAAAAAAACTACTTTGAGGATAAAACAAAGGCAAGAAACAATTCTGGAAAGGATCAAGCTGTAATGAAGTAGAGAATTTAAACAATCTATAGCGTTGAAAGATTTCATTGAAAATTAAATTCCACAAGGAGTTTTTAAAAAATGTCACCGATTCTACCTTCATTCTATAAAAAGATTGAACAATAGTAATTAATGTTATGGATATATAACAGCATTCGAAAAAGTAATACTAAAAGTTATAAATTAAAGGATTGAAGGCGTTATTGATGGGAATATTACTGTCGTAACATTGGCAATAGGAGCTTGATGAGAGAATAAGAAAAGGATTGGTAAAGTCTTAGGCGCGGAGTTCTTTTCCATAATTATTTCAAACTTTGTTCTTAAAAAAATGGATAATCTGGTCCTGAAGGACTAGGAGAATTATTTCTAGCGTGGGATGAAAAATTAAGTTTTTTTAAAGAAAAAATCCGGAATGGCTGGTAATGGGGTAAGAGGAGAGAGTTTATTGAAGTCATAAAAAAGGCAGAGGAGATAGATTGTTAAAGGAAGTAATTGAAGGTAGAGAGACGTTAAAGTTATTGGATGGGGGCGGGGTAAGTTATCTAGAAGTAAAAAAGGGTGCTGAGTTGGGAATTATAAGGCACGTGAACCCTCCGTAAGGGCGGAGACTCGGGTTACACTCCTCAAGAAAAAACCTCCAGAATGCGCAGTCCCTGCACGTTTATCACGTCGGAGGAAATTAATGAGTCGCTTTATCCTCCTCAGTTACGACAGGTGCCATAAGATCTCTTACTTCCCGAGGATTCATCATTGTTCGATAAGCTGCGATGTAAGGAAAAGGCGAGGACTTATCGATTGAGCCCTCTTCTGCGAGCCACTTGTTGCACTGCATTATTAGTGTGCCCGATGGAGCATTCTTTTCCAGAGGACATTATTGGATCACAGAGAATTCCCAAATGAATATCCCCTTTCCATGTTTGCACTCATCTTAGGAGGAATTTTAAGGGAACCCTTGAATTTTACACGCGTTAGCATTAGCATAAAGTCTCGAAAATATCTAAATTTCTGTTTAAGCTATTCGTGTGTTAATTTTGATTCTGACCTCATTTAAAGCTTTGTAGATCATTGTACATTTGATATAACATTTTTCAACCAACATATCGGTCTCTGATACAAATGCTCTTTCACGCATTTACATTTTTAAGAGACCTTTTGAATTTTACAAGTCTATTGCATAACCATTAAGTTTCTTTTGCCGTAAAATATTTATAAATCTATTGACGATGTTCTCACAGTCAATTTTGATTTTGATCTCATTCAAAGTTAATCAAAGCCTCAGTTTACTCAAGCAAAGTATATCATCGAACATTTTGTACAATATTTCCAAACCTGCTCATTTTCAACATGCTCGGGTACAAATTTTCTATCTCGTGTTTACATTTTTTGCTATTGAAAATATTCACAATATATTAGCCAATAGAATCAACTGATTTTTAATCTGTCATAGTAGCTCGCACTTCGTGGAGAGACATTTTAGTGAATCAAGAAGAAATCCGTAACCTCCACAAGAAAAGTTTTATTTAGACAACCGGTTTCGGCCAGAAGCCACCATCAGTAGGGTGGATCGAAAAAACTTCTTTAGAAATCGCTTAACGGCTAGTGCTTAAAGGTTATGGTTAGTGGTTCTTATAACATATAAAAAATTCAACTCCATCGGGTTATGTCCTGAGGCTGCGAATTTTAGTAAAACTTTTAAATTTTTGTGAAAAATGTCAAATTTTTGCATTTTTTCCTGATGGTTTCTCAAAGTTTCCGAAGTTATTTAATGTCAAAGAAATACATATATTGCTTGGTTGTTGCTTAATATTAAAGATTTAGTACCTTTGAATCAAGGAAAATGGTTTCTCGGTTCGCCAAAATTCTTCAAAATACGCAAAATGTACAGAAATGTTACGGATGTTGGTTAGACAATAGGGTGGCTCCTTTTGTCTTTTTTTTGATAGAAATGTAATACCCGCTAAAAGCGGCACACCCACATTACTGATATAATTATTTTTCTAGTCAAATTCTATCTTTTGTGAGAATTTTCACCTCTAAGTTTCGGAATTTCAGCAAGAAACGTTAAAATTGCCAAAAATTCTGGTTCGGTTCAAACGAAAATCTTTTGGATAATTGGTTGGCCCATCAAGTCTAAAATAAAAATCTGTCATAGTAGGTTGATTGCTTGAAGACAAAACCGGTCGTCTATATAAAACTTTTTTTTGTGGATATTACTAATTTCTTCTTCTCTGTTCAACTCATTTCGTTACGGTGGAAAAACGTTTCCATCTGAATTCCTCCCCATGCCGTAATTGAAGATGCTATCTATCATTTTGGTTTACTACGATGACCATCATGAATAATTACCCCGTGGAATATGACGTTCGATAATGGCCCGAAATGAACGGGTCCTTTTGAGCGACTGTCGCTCAAGGCATTGATGGGAGCCTCATTTCACGTAATCCGTATCTAGCGGACGGGAAAATAGAACAGAATGATGGCTAGAGAAACTAGGCTGAAAACCAGGAATGTCAGGGGCATTAGTTACCAAGAAAAATGAACCTTAATATGGCTTACGAGTAAATATGAATGCCATATGAGGTCCAAGTGAGTACTTCAATTACCATATATTATTATTTTTCTTTTACTCCAGTTATTTAATTTTGTCCTCTTTTTTCTTTATCGAGCCAAATAAGACCAGTTTTTCTTAACCATATCTCTCGCTTGATTCAATTTTCATTGTTCTTTCCCTGTACATTTGAAGATTTTCTACATGTACTTTCGTCCATTGTGCATATAAGTTTGGCCAACAAATAACTTGCTTTCTTTACTTGTTGTTCATATATCTTTCCTATTTTTACGAAGAATAAAATTGTTTAACTTTGTAAATATGTCACTTTTTCAACAAATACGCATAATTTCTATGTTTCAGAATTATCTTTAAGTATTTCGTCAAATTGTTCATTCATTCATCATCATCATGTCATTTCGATCCATATTTAATCAAGTTCAATTTAGTGTTGGCTTCCATAATCTATTTTATTCTTCATTTTCAATATCTTTTCTTATTCTGTAGAAAATATTTCGTGTAGTTGAATGATTATTTTCCTCGTATTTTTCATCAAAACCACCGTCAATGTTCTGCGGATATTTTCTAGTACCAGCAAAATATAAAAAGAAGAGGAAGGACTCCATTATTTCAGAGAATGGCTGCATTGATGTGTTTAGCCATTGTAGGCAGATCCGGACAGATTTTCCATTACATCCAGAAATTGAAATAAATCTTTTGCCTCTTTTATCACCGCTTCATTTACTAACAACGACAAACTTTCGAAATTAAATTTAATTACTCGGTGGAACTTAAATATATACAAGATAAAATAAACGTTACTTTATCCACAACTACAAATACAAATATTCCACAAAAAAGTAATGTTAATTTCATCTTATGAGTTCCACGGAAAAACGGACTTGAAAAAAGTCTGACTGGGCCGGGAATCGAAATTCCTCTATTCGGTAGGCTGCTACTCTAGGCTACCGAGACAGAACATACTAATACAACCACAGAGTGTTTAAGGTAGCTTCCCGGATAGAGGAAATCCCGGGTTCGATTCCCGGCCCATTCAGACTTTTTTCAAGTCCGTTTTTCCTTGGAATTTTTACTGGGTGCACGCCCTTATGTGCAATTTACCCTTTACCCTTTCCTTTATCTTATGGGTTTACAAACACGTTGGGACGCTAAATCGGACAGTACAGTAAACGAATGGATGGCAAAGAATGATAAAAGAGAAGCTAATAAATTTGGAAAACAACAGAGGTGTAAATTTTTGAAGGTAATTCCATGTGCCTTATCTGTAATGTATTTAAAATCACATTAAAAAAAATAATAATGATATATTATACTTCGACCCCGATTCGGCCTACTTCGGCCCTGATTCTGAGTCTCAGATATTTTCGTACTTGATTCTAAACTAAATATGTATATATGGTGATTTTGAAGCTGTAATTAGACCCTGGGAAGAGAGGTGCCCCCAAGCCCCTGCGAATCCGTCCCTAGTGATAAAGCGATCCCTGATTAGAGGTATAATATTCCTCAATAGTAATTCCGCCGCAGAATCATCTTTTCACATCCTTAAAGCGAAGGAATGTCATGTGATAGATACGCATTAACCTGAGGGCGATCATATGAGCGCTTTATGGGACCGGAATTTGATGAAGGAGACCCTCCAAATGACTCGGTCCATCAGCCCTTTGATCGAATAGCCTCAAATTCCTATGTTACGGGAACTGCCATCATCTCCTACACCCAATGAAGCCACTCTACCCTTTGTTTCCTAGACATTTGCAAATATATTAATTCACTAATTATGAAATCCAACTTTTATTGCAGTTTACATTAAAATATCCTTTTAGATTCAGGCCGCGGTGGCTAAAAATGTATTGACCAATTTTACTGAACTAATGTTTATAATAAGGTGGTCATGCTTCACGTAGACAAAGGATTCTATTACTAAACCACTGAATAAGACAATGATGACAGTATGCTGCATCGTCATGTAACCCAGATCGTCATTGTCTTGTTCAGTTGTTTGGTAAACTTATCATTATACTGTGTCTTTCGCTAGTAAGTCTCCAATGTCTCTCACTGGTGAGTAAAAGCTAAAATCATTAGTTGTATTTACGTAGAAGTTTCATTAATGCATCATTGATTTTGAAATGAGTTTTGATTCTGTGTTGATTTTTTGCCTAAGCATTGTCCGAGCAGGATGCCATTTCTGAATACTTTGTTCAATTTTGTGCTAATAGCGAGTAAAAATTGGTAATTGTGTGATAAATTTTCAAATATTCGTAAGTTATTTTCCGGTGTTTATATTGGCTCCAATCTTAGCGCAGAGAAGGAAAGGGAATGCTTAATTCTCTGCGCCAAGAAGTGGATCCAATATAACCACTGGAAATTGCGTAACTAATGTTTGAAAATACAAAGCAAAATTATCAATATTCATCCCAACTAGTTTCAGTAAATCACTTTTACCTAGCTAACAAACGGTTTAAAAAACCGTTTGGCTCTCTGAATTTTACTTAAATCACCACGGTTTAGATGTGTACTCCAATGGAAGTTAGGAAGCAACTTGGTAAACCAAGCCAAGTATTTGATTGGAGTGTATGGATTTAGCTTTGAATGCAGCAACTGTAGATTCTGCAGCCTAATACAAGACGATGAAGGAACATTCAGTAATATGGAGATATATGTATGTACCTTCTCGCATATTCATCTCTATTCCAACCATAAAGTCATCTTCCCTAGGGTTGACTGGATCCTCATGACCTACACCATTGCCTACCAAAAGCTTTGAAAGGAGATTGAGCCTTGCTGAGCAGGATGAGGAGTGAAGTGATTGATTCTCTTCTTTTTGTAGATAATTCTGTAAAGTAATAAGTCTAAGTAAGCTAACCATTTCAGAAACGCTATTTATTTTATTTCACTCAAAATTGCGTACGGATGATTGAAAATGTATCACAAAATTACCAATGTTTACCCTAAATTTAAATCTGATTTACTTCGGAATTCGACAATTTAAACTTAGTACCAAATTGAAATCAGCACCAGCCCATATACTCTCTCTTTCTTTCTCCGGTTCTGATGCATAATGTCGCTACTACTCATGCAATTTTCTTCCCTCACATCGAATGTCTTCAGTGGGAATTGAGGGAGTTTTCAGCGTGACTGTGAGATTCATTACATGGATTTAAAGTAAATCAAGTTATCCAATATTATTAATTAAGTTAAAGTTATCAAGTTCTTTATCAGCCTCGAAAATAAAATCATTCTCTTTTACAGGAGAACGGTAGCATTCTCGAGTAGGACGAAGTTTTTCATCTCGTTAACGGTTGAATTTAATTTCGAGGAAAAGTAATGGTTTGAGGGAATTAACTTGGCGTTCTATTACTCTTCATTTTTAAAGTCTGAGGCAGAGCTAAATAACAATCCAAGGACGTTTGACAGCGAAGAAGGCCTTTCACCCGAAAAAAAGCAACTGAAGCAAGTAGCGCAAGGTTGAACGTGAAAAAGTGGTTCGCTATAGGTACGGATTTTTCTCGTTTATGGTTGTGAAACATGGAATTTTGGAGGGAAGAGAAGATTAGTGGAAACAGAGACGCTGTAGAAGAATAATGAAGTTAGAACGGGGAGATTGAGGAACTAATGAAGAATTTCCTCGAAGAGTAAATGAAGATGGAAGTCTCGGGAAAACTTTGGTGGAAAGACGAGGGAAACTAATCGTGCACAATTTGAGGCATGATAGTCGGCCGAAGGCTGTATTTGAGGGAGCTATAGAGGGGAGGAAAAGACCTATTTTGGATTACAAGAGGCAGATAATAGTTAATGTAAAGGAATTATTAGAGGATCGGGTGGGGTAGGACGGCTCGGAGAACTGCCACAATCTTCCGATTGTTAAGCCGTCATAATGATAGGAATGTTAGAGAGTCCGGGGTGTGATATTTTAAATCCTCGCCCTCAGTACCTCCTAGCTCTTTGTAATGCGCTTGATTATGAATACTCATGCGTTAGAGCTTCAATTTTGATTGATTATGACGGCGATGCGTCGAAACTCGTCTCCATCTCATTACGACTACGGAATATGCTAACTTAATACATTAGGGATCGAGTTCCCTCGTGTAAAATTGATCCCTGCCTTCCATTTTTACTTCTTTAAAGATTTTTTTCGTATTTTTTGACGGAGGGTTATCTCTTTTTCGGATCACAAAATGCTGACGTAAGCTAAGTTCAACTTTTCGCGTTCTGTTCGAAGGAGGACGAATTCTTCTTTGAAAAAGGACCAACCGAAATCGGGGGATCATCCGATGTTTTGACTCGCTTAATTTTTGAAATACAAACCGCACCGTACCTTTTTCGGTTTAAGAGTATATTTACAGGGTACGATTAGTCTTCTGATGAGCTAATATTTAGATAAGGCTGCAAGGAAAAACTCGAAAAACATTTTCATAGGAGGACTCATATCTATGGCTGCGAGCGTTGTAGTTTACGGAAGGATTCCCGCCTAAGATCGGCAGGACTTTGGATATGAGAAAATATGTTAAAAATCAGTGGTAAGGGAAAAACGAATATTGAAGATTTGTACGTAAAGAGATAAATAATAAATATGACCGAGGAAATGGTATATTTCTTAGAAGGTATGAAAATAAACCGCAGACTTAGTCTGATGATGAGCTATAAAAGTAGAGGAGAGGCTATATTAAAAAATCAAATGTGTTCAATCGATTTTCATGTCAATGTCAAATATAGTCGTAAATACGGTCGCCGTTGTCACCTGGTGACCGGTACCACCTAGTAATCATACCAAATTGCAGCGTATAGATTAAATAAATAAATAATCAAGTATAGTGAAATAGATGTTGGCCACCAATGCCGCTAAAAAAACGTCAGCCGTTGGAAATAATTAGAAAGTCATTTGTTTCAACGGATTCAGTTCAACAATTTCAACTCTGAAAAATTAAGAAATGCAACTTCATGGATTGAAAGATGTTTTTGTAACAGTATAGATATAGTTATTTATAAATTTCAATTAAGAAAACCATCTGGTGGCAGCTAGTTCCGTAATATAAAAAATATAATTTTAAAACAGTACAGAATGCATCAATCGACAAAATAATAATTTATTAAAAAAACAACAGCAACAAATAGATTAATTTTCATAATATGTCGAAACTGAAACACGTGATCATCGGCCTACATTTTTTGAAGCGATTAACGATGTCCTACTGCAACTTTATTCCTCTTATTAATTTGTATAATTATTAGAATCGTTAATTACGTTCATTCTCAAGAGAGTGATCCTAGTGAAGCATCTTTCAATTAATCTGCACATTTTCCACACCCTTGCGCTTTTGTATTTTTTTCGGTATCTTTTTTGTTTCGAACTCCATTGCGTTACTACTTCTTGACCCACTTTTGTATCTATTAAAAGTTACCCAAAACCATACAATTATTAGCATAAAATGAAGAAGAATAGTAAAGTAATTCATCTTCTCCTTATGATATTTATATAACATGTTAATCATTTCATCCCTCTAATGATTAATTCATTGATGTTACGTGTATAGAATATTGCTATCTTTTTAAGTTTTTCATGTTTATGTTTTATTCGTATATTCTTGTCGGTCTATATCCTGTAATAATGAATCCGTTTATCGCCAAAAAGCCATCATGAAAGCTGAGATCCATTTTTGGTTTATTACCGTTAACTAAATAAAATTTTCGAGTACAATTATCCCAAAAGCCCATTTAACGAAACAGTATCTTGCAAAAATAATGCGTACATCATGCCCAAATGCGGGCTTGTTACAGTGTAATATATCCCGGCACCAAACGTTAATGCTTCATTAATTGAACGGTTAAAAATCGCTTTAGGCTACCATAAAATTGCTTCAATAATGAACATGCTTAACGAAGAACGCTAAAATACCGTAACTAGATAGTTCATAATGCTCTGGTTTTCAATTACCCATGTAATCGAGTAATAGTTTAAAAATATCCGGATACTCTAGTTATCCATCGTATGATTTTTAAATTCCTCTATTATTCATTGAATATTCATAATTATAGACACAAAAATGGATTATATGAGCTATCCAATTATACTTCTAAATTGATTTCAATCAGAAGCTAACATTTTCAAAATAAAAGACCGTCGGATAAATATTGGTTTTAATTGCTTTATCTTTTTGTAATAAAGTTCTAACTAACTGAAAGTTAAAATTGACATTTTTAAAACTATTCAAAAAGATATCAGATACTAGAATGGATAATACCATTGGTGTAATGGCCCAGGTCAGTTGCAAAACGACCTCAGCAGTGGAGGCACTTTTTGACATATTATTTCAACTTTTCCGCACAAAATAAATTCAACATGCACCAATGAAAAACTACTTAAACAATTTTAATCATTAAATTATGAGTTTGTATCTTTTCGTGTTTATCCTGGAATAAACGGCGCTTTTAGATTTAAACTTTTCTACCGAAGCGTCTCTAATTAGGATAATGTTTCATCGACGTTAATTTTACCCTCGACTAATTTTTTATGATCTTATCTGTTTCCTATTAATATTCATTTTTTAAATCCCAAAAATATTCCAATTCAAAAGCGCCTACATTCAAAGAGAACGTTTAAATCTGCTCTTACGGATACGTAGCTAATCTAGTTAACCGTTGAGTAATTAACGAATCGAAAAAAAGCGAGTATCGGAGAGAGTTCTTAATGAGAGAGATAAGAGAAGACAACCAATCGAGAGATGCCTCTGCTCATCTTCACCACTCAGAGTGTTACGAAATCTTTTACAAGAGAATATATAACTCGAAGTTCCGTACTCGATACTCGGTTTAATACTCGTTGAGTCTAGTTGTCGGAAAATAATGCTAAATGTCAAGAACCTGATTACTCGATACTCAGTTATTGGATGCCCTAGCTGCACCATTACTTTTTAAAAAGTATGGGATAAGGGTGTCGACCCAATTGACTCTTGATCCCAAAGGAAATTTGATCAGCCACACCCCCCTATCAGTACCTCATAATGGGTAATGATTTTTTCTTAGGATTTATCACTTTCTTATGATTATTTTTTTCTTTTAATTAATTATTTTTTAACCTAGCATTTCATCCCATTATAAATATAACTTTTGAATTTTTACAATGAAATTCACTTTATTGTTATTTTTTACGTGTTTTTGCGGTTTTTTTCACCCTCACTATCCTTTCACGCAACGTGGGTTTTTCTTTTTCTACCTTCAGTTGCAAAGATTCTCTCCGACACTCTTTCTGTTTGTTTCAATGTCAAAGGGTTCATATTATACCGACATTCGAGGCTAGGTGGAAGAGAGGCCTACATTGGCTTAACTTCACCGATAAAGGGTCCATCCATCTAGTATAAATTAGACCATCCCTTTGTATTAGGCAACCCAACTCACACGCAAATACTACAATTTTCAATTTTTTTTCCTCCAGCTTTAATTATTAAATCAATTTTACGACTCATAGATGCCAAGAAGTATTTATGTAAAGGAATCTCTAAGTACGTCACGGATATATCTGATCAGCGCAATTGTAAAGGGGTCACTCCGGTTTGAGCCTCACCAACTCCACCTCTGCCTACGCAAAGGAGAGAGAATGGGGCTTACTGATGAGGAGTGAGGTATGATGTGAAAAGTGAAGTATAAGTTGAGAAGTGAGCTTAGGCCCCTGCTATCTTTACCGAGGAAAATCCACTTATGTTCAACAGAACAACCCAACGAATACCATTCATCAAGGAGTGGCCCCAATGAATTCAACGTCATTCATACTTCAGTAGCTTTCAAATTATGAAATCCATGAGAAAGGCTGAGTCAAAGTTAAATGAAAGATAATTTTTCCCACAGTAATGGACAAAGTAAAGTAATATTTCATTTCTCAGGATTATATAGAGTGAGCATGCTATCCTGTATTCAAGGAGAAAAAATTGCTTACATGAGGAAGATAATTTTTCTTGACGTAGCTGCCAGTTGTGCAGGTTTAGAAAGCACAGTACTGATTTTCCTTCACTATCTGTTCGTATTTTTTTTTCAAAGGATGTAAACATGGATATGCTTTTTAGTGCTTTTTCTTCTACATTTAAATTATGAATTATCTAACAAAATTAAGTAATAGAAACGTACAAATAATATTCTTTATCAAATCTTTTTCCATGAATTTTTAAGTTAAATTTGTTTTTAGTTTTAACTTTTAGTTTTTCAAATGATATAATGAACCAGAAGGGATGGAAACTAAAGTAATTTGCCTCGTATTTTTTACACTCTCAGTTTTAACTGTGCTACTTGTTAACGAGAATTTATTTAAACCACTCAAAATCAAGAAAATAAAGATACACTAGTGAATTAAAATGTTTGTTAATGTATTACCTGTTAATTTTCAATGTTATTTCTTATAATTTAAATAGCATACAAGTTTTAAGTTATAAGTGCTGTTAGTTTATAGATATTTTTGTTTTGTTTTCTCTATTACGTATTTTTTCTCTTAAAGTACTTCCTTCTTCTTAAAGAAAAATCAAAACTTAGTTTTATTAATCATTTTTGCTGAACTTAATGTTTACTATGCTGCGAAATACTATGTGAAATTAAATTTTTAAATTGCCTCTTACGAACCGACTTTCGGAAATGCTCATCCGGCAGCCCCAGCTATCGCATTAGCAGTTCTATAAATTAATCGCACTTAATCTTCAGTTTTCGGAGAGATAAATCTTCCCTGAATTTTCCGGAAGACTAGCGGGCCGCTTTTAAAGCTCTACCGTGCCGTATGTCGAACAAGCGTGCGATGGTACCAGTATTGTATGAGGAGTGGAGTTGGCGCATTGTGCTTATCGCTTCGGTACATGATTGATGATTCGTCGTCCATTCCTCCTCCTAAGCGCTGCTCCTCCACGACGTCCCCCTTTCCCTTCCACGTCGAATAAAAGTCACTTTCGCAGCGCCTTTCAGATTGCACCACTCGTTAATCACGGGAGTGCGTCAATAGATTTTCCGCTTTACTCCACAGCATTTTTCTCTATCTCAGATTTTCACGATCTATTCTCTCTAAAATACGAGATCCGTCTCGGAATTCGTCGCACAGCCTGCCTTGTCACGGCAAATAAAAGAGGAGGCGAAGTCTTACTTCACGAAGTGGAACCCAAAAAAAAGGACCCTCTCAACCCGACTGACGCTCGGTGCTGAAGATAAATGTAACAATATATCAAAATGAACAATCTGGTGACACAAATTGCGTGCCAATAAAATAACACTACGGCATAATCTATAACAGCATGAACATCAGTATTCATGAACAAAATTAACATAAAATTAAACTTATCAGATTATATAAGGTGGGATTCTACAACACAGAATGAATCATAATAATAATAAATCGTCTTTATTTGGGCGACATTGAGACTTAAAAATCTCTTCTTCCATCTAACCCATCGTCATTAACCCTTAAAGGACTGACGTTCCCATATGGGAACGGACTGCAGCTGGGTTCTCTAGGTAGCTAAACAATATCTTGAGTGTCATAAAATGGTCAGTAAACGATATTTTGGGAGCTAGGAGGGTCCAAAGCTTAGTTTCATTTGAATTTTGGTGCATTTAAGTCAAAGGAAATATTTCTTGTAATTTTTCGAAAAACAGGGAAATTTTGAGATGGATCCTTCTGGCAACTAATTTTTATAAGTTTTACTGTTTTTAATTTAAAGTAGTATTTTGCTTGTATACCTTTAGTATGATGTTCTAATCATCGAAAGAAATTAAATAGAGCAGAGTTTGAAGTTATTTGTTGTTGTTATAACGTTTTTTATTGCTGCGTTCCCATATGGGCACGTCAGGCCTTCCCACTACTACGCGATTTCCTTGCCGATGGCTGTCGAGGAAAGCTGTATATAGCATATAAAAGAATATTTTGCGACATAATATATTATTTTTGGTGCAATTAAGTTAAGAATTATTTTAGTTTTAAGTTGTGACAAGAAGACTATGGCAATTATTATGCATATTTATGAACTAAATCTCGGAAAACCTAAATTTATATAGTAGAAGCGGCAACAACATATATTAGCAAATGATTACTGTACTAGATATACAAATCCTTTCAAATTTTATTAGCTTCACATAAAAATGATATCATTAGAGGTGTTATAGTTTCTATTCAGGAAAAACGTAATTTTTCATGAGTCGACTTCACTGAAGGAGGCTCTCCGAATCCTTGACGAGGATGAAGAGAGTGAGGTAGATGTTACCGATTTCTTCATTTCTCCAACAGGAGGAAATGAGCGAAGTATTGGCTGATGAAGATGAGGAAAGATTGGTTGACAATTTTACTGGCAAGCTGTAGTAGAGGTAAATCGATAAGATTCGGTTATTATAATTTGAAGTGTAATGTGAAATAATATAATAGCATTAATATATTTAGCTCAATATATAATTTATACGAAAGAATTTATTGTCACATTTGAAAGGATGTGGCTACAATGGAACTGGGCGAAACAGAAAGAACCGGATTCCTAAAGATTGTCCGCTACCACCAAAAAATTATCTAAAAAAGGAGGAGAGTGGAAAGAGCATCACAGCTATTTCTACATGTGAAGGAATAGGAATCACTAAATGGCTGGACAATTTGGTAATTGTGGCAGCTTCAACAGCGTATGGAGTTACGCCGTTGATGAAAGCTAAAAGATTTTATAGGAAACAAAAGAAAATTATTCAGGTCCATAACCCTACTTCATATCCCAGTATAATAAGCATATGGGTGGACCTGACCAAATTCATGTAAATTCACTGCATATTGGTAAGATATGATTTATATAAATTAATTGCAACTCAGACAATCGAATAATAATAATAATAATAATAAAAGGAAATCCTCAGATACAAGGACAAAATTAGAGTTTAGACGGAAGATTGCTCAGGTGTACTTTACTCGGTACAAGACGGAATAAAAACCACCCGGTGGACGACTCAGCAAGGCTTCCACGTCAAAAACTCGCTCCACGCAAGAGTTATGGTATGATCAATTAATCGGTGTAATCGGTGACATACCGCAGAACAAGGGAAAACGCTGCGCTTATGAAGAGTGCGAGAGTCGTGGGAGAACAATGCGTAATAAGTGCGATGTTGGGCTCTGTGTTAAATGTTTTACAAAGTGCTTAACAAAATAATTATAAAATAAATACTTATATCTTCCAAGAAAAACCATTTCATACAATATTTTTTTGAAATAAATAAGATTTTTTGCAATGAAATGCTTTTTTTAAATTTCATCATGGCACGCGTATTAGTAGTAGTGGGAAGGACTGACGTGCCCATATGGGAACGGGCATTTGCAACGAATCTATTATTGTTAACTTTTTTAAACAATTTTCTGTTGTTAATTTAGGTAATCTGAATACCAATATACTAAAATTAGGATAATTTTTACGAAAAAATAATTCTCGTCCTTGGAGGGTTAAGTATAAAATAAGAAGTAGAAATAATTAGAAGAATTGTGGGTGTAAAAAACTTAGGAGATTCTTAGGGAAAAAAATCCACCACAGGAAAACACCTACAAGGAAGGGGGGTGTGAAAAACCTGCGCAAACCTACCGATAGTAATAGCTAAAAGATAAGAAAAGAGAAAAACATTCAAAAATAAATAAATAGACTAGCAATAAGTACTTACCTGCGATACATAAATAAGAATCAGTTCACATTAAAAAAAGAGATAGCAATATACAAGGTAACATAAAAAAACAAGGAAAACGTACATGGATTTTCATTCATAAAGTACCTACATTATGAGGAAAAATAAAAGAATATTACAAAAACAGTATCAAAGTAATGCATACAGTATTTACTAGTCAAATAATAAGACAAGTCATATGACATAGACATTAAGGTAAAAAAAGAGAAAAAAGAAACAAATGAGAATTATTAGGTGTAAAGACAGAGAATAATTACGTACAAAGACAAAGAAAGCATCTTATGCGTTGAGAGGAAGAGCAGGAGCAAAATCAGTTAAGTATGTGTGGGATAGAGGAGATTTCTATTCATTGCTGATTGGATTTCGTGTCAGGGCATTTATAGGAAAGATTTAAGTAAGGATAAAGGAGTAAAATAAGGTGATTCAGGGAATGTATATTGAAAGAAAGGAATAGTGTGGCTTTTAATTACGAAGTCCATCTAGCTGAAGTAAATTAAGGCATTTTCTCTTGAAAGAATGAGAGGACACAACGAGCTTGATATTAGCCGGAAGAGAATTCCATAGCTTGCTTGCAGTTACAATATAAGGGTAGTGGAATGTTTCAGTTCGGTGGTGAGGGATAAGTAGTTTTTTGCATCCTCTTGTGTTACGGTTATGTACTGAATCTAAACTTACAAATTCGTTTGCGGCTGAATTGCGGATGAACTGTTGCAACAAAAATATTTTATTGTATTCACACGCAATGATTGTTGCAATATATTATTTTGTAAAATAACATATTACAACGTGAGCAATATTGCAGTAGGACATGTTAGAACATACACACTGAGAATATTACAATATATAGAATAAATACATGACAACAATATGAAAATTTTGAAAAATTAGTAAAAACCAACATATTTTAATTTATTCTATGATAAACATAAGAGATACGACCAATATCAGGCTCACACCCGGGGATGATGCCAGACATGGAAATCACGGTTGTATCAACTTTGTTTGTGGCATTGCGTAAATTAAAATTTGCTAGTCTTTAGTAATTTCATTTATTACCGTATTAGCCCAAATATAACGCGATATTTTTAGATCGTTTATTTTCCGTTAAAAAATCGACTTGCGCTAAATCGAGATTAAGTAATGGAATCTAATATAAACAAAGATATTTTTCTACAGAGGTTGAAACGTGAATGAACGTCCGACCGAATGTTTTACATTACTTAATTTTATTGACATGATTTTAACCTGTGTTATTAGCTATAATTCCTTAAATAAATGCTTCTCTGATTGAATTTTACTTTCTTTGAATTATTTTCTGAGTATTATTTTTTTCTAAATATCTTTATGAAAATTTCGCGTTAGTCGCGGACGCGTTAAATTCGGGGTCGCCATATATTCGAGCGAATACGGTAGTTCTGGGATACCACTAAGTAGAGGAGAAAACCACGGGGTTTAATTTGAACATTAATACTATAAAATTAATGTCACAATATAATGACTAAAATATGAATACACATCGTACCACCATCTTGGGATTAATTTTTCTTCGATTGTTGCAGTTAATTTGTTAACTTCTATCAAATCATTGCATATCAATATTAGAGACAGATGTACCAAATAGTAGTGTTTTATTGAATTTTTGGGTCTGAAACTGTTGTGGTGTAAATATTTGAGGATTTACATTCGAGAGTATCAGTTTTATGCAAGAGTCAACTATGTAGAGCCATCACGAAATAAAACTAATTTGCAAATCAATTCATTCGTAAGAAATTCTCAAAAATAAGGTAGTACATAATCCAGGATTGCACTTCTTCAGGAAATAAGGTCTCAAAAATGTTTTGTTACAAATTGAAATCATCAATGTCGCTTAAAGAAAAACTTCTGTCGAGGTTTTCCTCGCTCTCCTTTTTGTAGTCCTTTCAATTTACGACGCTCCATTATTCAATGAAAAAGACTCGCATCAAATTAAAAAGTAAATTGATTCCCTAGCTTAAATAGGTAATGATTAGGGTGAGAAAAGGTAATCAGAAGTAAGCGAACCTGAACGAACCTTCTTAAGCAAAAGGGATCCGGAGGGATGGGTCGCTTATCAGCATATTCTGTAATCTCGGGAAAGTGAATGATGATCGGTCCTCAAAGGAAGGGAACAGTTTAATGTGGGCTCAAAGGACCTTAAATGGGGCAACTTAGGAATTCCCATTTAACAACGCCCCCGTTTATTTGAGGCTTCCTCACATTATCGATACAATTATGAGCGTAAATTAACTGCATCCCTGAATGGGAAACTCGTGGTTACATTCGAATGTCGTGTAATTGATACGCTACAGCATGACTTTGCGGGTAGAGCTTGAAGCATGCATCTTCAAAGAAAAATATAGCTGCAACTTCAATGAAAGATGTGGTTCTTTCTATGTGAGCTTCCCAGAGTTCTTTAAGATATGCGCATTTGAATGTCATACTCAATCGTTGGAATCACCGTCACGAACTTTTTTTTCGAGACTGAGAGATTTCAATGAAAATGCAGAACCTCAATTCGGTGCAGATTTCTTTTCGTCAGACTCAGCTTCGGATTTTTTACAATTCTCCGGTCTTTTCTATTCACGGTACCCTTCCGAGCTTTCCAATCCTTGCAGACATCAATCGCCGAGGACACTTCCATACATCTTTTCATACGTGTTCTTTTGTTCTTTAAAATCCGTACGCCTCCTTTCTTCGTATTCCGCACATTCTTTTTTCCACTCCTGCATTCACATTCTCCTCTCGCGCTAATTTAATCATTCTGCCTCCTCCCTTCCTTCTATGTGTCCAAGCCAACGTAAAACACGCCTTTCATATATTACCCACGCCCCCTTTTTTGTCCGCGTTCATTCAATACCCGCTCGTTACTGATTCTGTCTCTCAGGTTTTTGACTCACATTCGTATATTCATATACAAATGTATTCAGTTTATTCATGCGACTGACACGTCCAACTTTCGCCACCGCATAACAAAATGGCCAGAGGCACGTTTCTATATATGGCATTTTTCACCTCCTTCCTCAAACATTCTTGTGCACTGATACACAACCATTTTTTTATTTTAGAAATCCTTATATATTATTGGAATTTTTTGTTCCTTGTATTGATAATTCTCGAATTCGATACCCCAAAATATACAATATCTCCTCACAAAAATTCTAAATTGAAGGATTGTAAATTTTCGAAAAATTACGTAGAAGTTTATTTTAAGTAACTATTTATGTTGTTTATTTTTCTACTTGTACATTTTCCATTATTTAACTTATTTTTCTCACTATGCTTTTTTCGTATGTATTCTGATCCTCTAAGCATTTTTCACTAAAAAAATTGTTTTTGATATACATGCCGAAAACAGCGTCAATTCTGATATAAAGTGATGGCAATCTTGGTAAAGAAACGAAAATTCGTACAAGACTGTTAAGGCGTTAGATATACGTGTGTGATGGATGAAAAGCGTGGTGCCCTGTCTCGTTTTCACGGAATACCGGGGAAGGAGAAGAGGAATGCCTACAAAAACGGCTATTGGAGATTTTAAACCTCTAATGGCTTTCCCTATAAAGGTTTTTCCTCTGGGATGCCTAAATTTCACTACTTGTATCCATTAAACTTTCTTAAGTATCTTTTATGAAAGTGAAATAAATATTATTTTTACAAGTCGTGCTTTCCCCTAATCGTTACCTTAAACCCTTCGATATCTGCGAAAGATTCCTGGAAACCGAATTTGTAATCCGGTCACTCTAAATTAAACTCTCCAAAATTTAGGACGCGTTCCCCTTGGAAAACAGGAAATGGCGTTTTTCCAACTTCGTCTGTTTCTGAAGGTCCTCGACCTTAATCCTCGTCCACGTGCTGCGGCTCTCGGCATATCTGACATGGAAAACTTCTCGGAGAGTCACACCGTTTTTAAAAACATTCAACCCCTGGGAAGGATTTTTTTAGCCTCGGAAAACATTTTTCTGTAGAGGGGATATTTCTTTCTGACTCATTCCTGGAATTAAGATCTAATTTCAGTTGCGATTTTCTCACGCCATATTTTGATGAACAAAATATCTTCATCTCTCTTTGGGTATAGGCCAGAGGATATTTTACAGATAATGAATAGAAACAGTGTAATTTTCCACACTTTTATTTAGAGGACGACCGGTTTCGCTACCGAAGTAGCATCATCTGGTGATGATGATGATGACCAGATGATGCTACTTCGGTAGCGAAACCGGTCGTCCTCTAAATAAAAGTGTGGAAAATTACACTGTTTCTATTCATTATCTAAAATGGCTTTCCACAAAGTAACGCCTGATCATCTAGATTTCAACGATATTTTAAAGTATTTTCCTCAGTCTTCTTTATGACTGTGATAATACTAAAAGTACTGAGGCATAAATGAAGCTGAAATCACAAAAAACATTCCTTACTGACTTCTATTAAAAGTAGTATTAATAGAACCATTATGCCGCACTTGTATGGAAATTTTCCATTTTTTTGGCTCTGTGAGGAAATCAACGACCAACGATTTCAATTCTAATTTTTCATAGCGGATCTCATTTCCTCTCGAAACCTTTTCATAGCTAATGATTGGGAGGCATTTTGATCCAACCATCCATCGGACGGATGACTTATTATATTTAATTAAAAATTCAATACACTGGAGGAACTCCTTCCTACTTCTCAGCCTCCAGCAACGTCCCTACAACGTCAGACCGAACAAGCTCGAGTGCATTTTGGTTCAATGATCAAGGGCATCATTCTTTAATAGGCGTAGCATGATGAAGTAATATAGTTCCACGTGAAGAATACTTTTATTTGCGATCGGTTTCAAAGCATCATAATGATGAACTATAATTGGCAGAAACCGATCGCAAATAAAAATATTTGCGTAGACCATTCACTTCTTTACATCGTCGTGCCTCTTAGCATGGATTTACAAAGTTTAAAGCTACTTCACTCGGATTTATAAATAGACGGTTAATTGATGAAACATAATTACTTGCCATATATATACTCGTATATAATCAGAGGTTTTCAGCACATTTTTATGCCTAAAAAGCCCCCCTCGGCTTATACTCGAATGAGAGTTTCACTTACCTTTAAGTGTAAGTGTAAAAAGTCTGCCGTAACCGGAAATCGTAATTTTATTGGTCTCTTTTTTTATTTTGAAATTTACCAGTATCTGCTGCATTTCCTACCCTAAGCTTGCACTTGAGTCAATTAGTTTTCCATTTTTGTATAAAATTAAGTGCCTCGGGTTATATTTGACTTGACTAATACTCTAGTATATACGATAATTATTCTACTCTTCATAATATTTCCCAACCTTTCCCCAATGCGAATCAATAATCCTTGACCAGAAGATACAATTCTTTATCAAAGTTTCTTTTTCAATTTCTCTCGTTAATAAAGTCTAAATACTTTTTGGGAAAGAATAACGAGATGAAAAAGTCTTCCTTTGATTTCTCGGGGACCAAATGATCTATTGTCTCTCGAAGATTAGATTTTCCGAATAGAATTTGTCCTCATTTAAAATCCACGAGACATTTTGGATTATTGGGGGAGGGGGGTCCCGTGGGTAATCTATCGATGGATCTCCCTCAGCATCGATCGCTCCCAAATTCCCCCGAAAGAGGATTTTCTCTCCGAAGGGATGCTGCCGCTGGACCGGCTCCGCGATCGCTTCATATTGAGTTCCATTTTTAATGACCTACGCTTCGTTCTTTGTACTCCCTTCCCGTATCCATTTGTTTCGGCTTTGTAAAGCGGCCGCAACGTCTCCAGTACTCCAGTCTCTAATTTGAGAAGAAAGTTAGATCGTGAAATATTTACAAAATCATTAGCAGTTGCCTCCATTCTTTCCTTGTGATCATCGACCGTTGGCGCTCTGGTGTCTCCTCCTATTGTCGGCCCATAAGCATTTGCTTAGGAAGAGTGATAAAATTCCTCGGGTGTCATCTAAGTCGTGGGTGTGAGACCCTTTTCTTATCGGAAGGGCGCATGCATCATTAGGCCGAATAAGAATCCATTAAGCTACGTGATAAAACTAGAGGTCTCACTTGAGCGAGCAATTGAGCATTGAGACCTCTTTCTAACGTTTTCGTGTCTAACATTCTTCCTCACTTAATGTCGATAAGTTGGGGCATATGACAGAGTGGATTTTTTTCCCACTTGTGAAGTATTTCGCTTATAATGTTTTCCGAATCTAAACACTCTGTTTTAGAATTCCTATCAAGGATTATTATTTTTAATTCATGCTGATATACGACTTGAACTACTGGCAGTCATGACCGCCTTTACTTCAGTTATTTAATTACTATTACATTACATCCATGTACACTCCTGGCCAAAATTAACGCAGCACCTCCCTAGCGATCCTTACGGCCGGTGCTGCGTTAATTTTGACCAGGACTGTACCTTATATATTTACTCGACATTTTTACCGAACACACTTTCGCAATGGACAGCTAATCAAAATATAAAGAGGGGAAATAGGAGAGGGTACACAAGCACTAAACCACCTCCAATGTGTTTACTCATACTATTTTAACCATATATTTTAGGACTAATTCTAGATCAACAGGACGAAAATGTTTTACAAAAGTAGGAAGGTTAATTTGTTAAAACAAGAAAAATTAAATAGAATATATTTTTACACATGAAATTTGATGTTTCATATTTTAGTGATCCCTTCGTCATTTAATATATGTATTATAATTCCTGGTAGCATTTATGGTTTGCAATCAAATGTAGCTCCGACAAAATATATCTTCCTTGCCCTGTCAGACTTTTTTCAAGTCCGTTTTTCCTTGGGAATTTTCCTGGGTGCACGCCCTTATGTGCAAAGTCATCTAAACCCTTTCCTTATTTAAAATATATCTTCCTGAGAAATTCTTGGTTTAAAGAAAAATGTTCTATCTCTTGACAGCGCTGCATCATATCATGGAATGAGTTATTCGGTTTGAAATGGTAAAGCATTTTTTGCGTTTTTAACTCGAGTCTAGATATTTAAATAATAATTATCGTTCCATAATCCCTTGATGGTAATCAATATCCCATCTGGACGTATCTGGATATCCCCGGTCGTTGTTTCAAAAAGAAAGATTCCGGGAAAGCACGTCCGTAGTGTAGTACTACTTTATGTCAGTGAAGTCCATGATATTGCCTCTTTGCCATTACCTACTTAAAATATAATTATTTGATTTCACTTACATTAAATTTGCCATCAGCACCACTGAGCGAGTAACAATGAATACATTTCTTCCTCATTTTCCTTTTATCTACATCCATACTCCATTTTCCCATGGTCCTGTAAAAACCGGTAAAGCGAGATTTCTTTGTATCAAATAATGCATTTCGGTCCTAGGATCAAGGGCATCATTCATAAATAGAGGGAGCATGATGAGGTAACAAAGATACCTGCAGGAGGAAATATTTTTATTTGCGACCGGTTTCAAGCCAATATAATGATACACTAATTATAGTTTGAAACCGATTGCTGATAAAAATATTTCTTTACGTGGAAAATGAGCTTCTTTATTACATCATGCTTCCTAGGATAGAATCACGCAAAGTCAAGGCTTCTCAATTGGATTTTAAAATAGACAGGTAAGGTATATACTCGCGTATAAACCGAGTTTTTCAGCAAGTATTTTATGCTGCAAAAGCCCTTTCAGCTAGTTAGATTGCTTTGAATCAAATAATGCATCATCAGAGCTATTCTTCGAGGTCTGAATTTAATAGCTTTTTAAAAATAAAGCCGTAATTTTCCTTTTCACTTACGCAATAAAAAGGCAATGAAACAAAGCAATTAATTAACAGTTACAAAATAGCGAAGAAAGGCCGCATTGAACTGTGAGAAGGCAGGCCCATGGTCTCGAAGTGATCTATGGGGCACACGGCGAGTCCCCAATATTACGTAATGTATTACCATCCCCATTGTCCTGCAGAGGGCGCTAGGAAATTTTTTGTCTCTTTCATATGAAGGTTCGTTTCGATCCATTCTTTACGCCACTGCGACCACTCGAATTTTATCTTCTCCTGGATTGTAGAGGGGCATGAAGAATTCTCACCAAAGATGCTTTGCAAGCACAGGGGCGCTCCAGAGCAGGGGTGCCAGATTTCGGAAATATTTCCGCGGGAGGTTCTGACAGTTCGTCAATGACATGAACATTCCTGCGAGGGACATGGAAATGGTGAAAAATCAGGACAGTTTCCGGTTGATAATACTGACAATAAAATGTATATTATGAGGAAAAAAATTTGGAATACGGTTGTTAATAAGTTAGAGGTTTAAAATCTTCAATAGCCGTCTTTGTCGGCGTTCCTCACCTCATTCACCGGTATTCGAAGAAAACAGGAAGGACCGGATTACCAATTTTCTAAGCAACACCCAATGTACATTTTAATAGTGATGCTATCACCATCATGGCATGCGCACTTTTATACCCCAACGCTATTTAAATGTACATTGGGAGTTTCTTTAAAGTCGGTAATCCGGAGCTTCTTGTTGTCTCCGAATACCGGTGAATGAGGTGGGGAACGTCGACAAAGACGGCTATTAGAGATTTTTAACCTATTAAGAGTCTTTCGTTAGGGCGAGATCGATTTCTTTCTCTTCTTACATCAAATTCCTCGTCATTTAATTTTTTAAAAAGAGGTAGCTTGAATAGAAGTACAGTAAAACTCCAATTATCCAAACCATCCGAATTTCGACTATCCGAATCGCTTTAGGACACCATCTCATATAGCTGTTTTAAATTCGCTGACGTGTTAAGCATAACGGTAGAAACCGAATAGACATGCGAAAGTGTTACCATTTTTTAAATTTATTAATACATAGCTCTCTTTTAATGCTATATATAGTTTTTTCTCCCGTTTTAAATTTACATACAGAAGTTAATTAATTATCCGAATTTTCGATTATCCGAATTTTTTAGTATCCGAATGGGGTCCGGTCTCAATTGATTCGGATGATTGAAATTCTACTGTACACAGTAAGTAATTCAGAAATTATGAATTTAAAAATTATAACTAATATTGGTAATGACACTTCTTTGAAATAACTGGCAGGTTTTTACGAAGTCAAACGAAACGTGAGCTTATAACAGTATCTTAATTCATCTCATACTTTAAAACTTCGCAGTTTTTAGAATTCTATTGAGAGCGTCTCTTCACTTAAAGGTTATATTCCCCGTCGTTTGCTCGTTCCGTTGCCATTGGTAATTCCAAAAAGGAGCGATTTCCGCATGCGAATCTTCGGGGGTGACAGCACTAAAGCGACCGCGCGATCCTCACACTGCGATCGATCGTTCTCTATTGAAACAACGTCTCACCTCCCTTCCTCAAGACACTCCACTCGCACCAGTGTTTGGAATAATTACACATAGAATCTTAAGCGGGCTTGTCGAGAGTAACACCAAACAATCCTCGACATTGCCAGACGGGGTAAATGAAAAATCATGCGGGACGCGGGATTGTCCAACACGAATTACCGACCTTTTAAGACACTCCCAATGTACATTTCGATGGTGATACTACCATCATAAGGGATATAAGTTCACTTATACCCCTGATGATGGTAGCATCGCTATTGGAATATACATTGGAAGTTTCTTTAAAGATCGCTAATCGTTATGTAGCCGCTAAGAAGTAGTTGTTCATGTAGTCGCGTTGCAAAATTATGAAAAGTACATAAAATCGCATATTTAGCTTTGGTTATCGAAAGAAACGTCTATTGAATGTCAAATCCAATTCAATTAGTTCATTAAATGTAAAGTATGACACGCTGACAAAGACGGCTATTCGAAATGTTAATCCTCTGAATTGTCTTTCATTAGGGCGTGGTTGATACTAATACATCTCTTCTAACCTCTTCGTCATTTCAATTTAAAGGAAGGGCATTTAAAGACGTCCATGTGGGACAATCAAGGGCGTCTAGCATCCATTATCCTTGGGATGAGAGTCATTCTATAATGAGAATAAATAGGCAAATATTTTACTGCTAATTTAAGGTTGGGTTTCACGATCGGTTAAGCCGAAAGAAAGAGTAAAATCGGAGTTAATGGAAAACGATTCCGTCGGAGCGTGGGGAGTGTTTATTTGCAAGCGCTCAAACGCTGCTTCTTTGTTTTGGGTCTTGGATTTCATCCGGCTCTTGAGGCAAAGGTAAAACCAGTGAGCGTCCAAAAGGGCGCTTCCCGACTGGGCAGAGAATTCGATAAACCAGCCCATACTTCTACTGAAGGACACCGGCGCCCTCTTCTCCCTTAAGTGGAACTGTCTTCCGACAGCTCTCAATTGGATATCCTCCATCGGTCCAGAGCACCTTCTCCCTTTTGTCCGCAACTCCCTCCATTTTTATGCCATCGAGAATTTCAATCCTTTCTCCTTCGATACTTCCCTCCATGATTCTTCTTAGCAATTTAGGCATAATTTACGCCCAAACGTCTTCCTCCAGCTGATTTTCCGAGCGGTTTTCTTTCCTCGCAGAGCTTCCTCATTTCGCAGTCCACTTCACTTTAAACGTCCTCCTCGGCGAGGATATTCCGAAAGTTTTCAAGTGCTTCCCGACTTTTCTTTTTAACTGTCCATGTTTCACCGCTTAAAGATACCGCACTTCAAACAAAATATTCGGCGGATATCTTTCTCAGTTGGGAACTCATCTTGTTGTCGAAAGTCCTTTCGAATTTTCGAAAGCTTTCTTAACCGCAGATATCCTATTCTTTTTCTCGTCGGAACAACTTCCGTCTTCAACTTGCTAAGCTTCCAAAATACACCTGGCGGCCGATTAACGAACAGTTCTCAATGTGAATAAATTGATCAAAGAATGCTTTTGCGGGTTATATTTACGTTCAGACTATAACGCATACTAAAGGAATAAAAGGACTTTTAATTTTCACGGAAATAACTATGGCGTGACTGCATCATCATATGTAGACAATGATTTCTACGCGTAGATCTAACTATGGAGTGTTAAATTTATCTCCACATCTGAGTATGATCAATAAAAATAAAGTTTTTGTGCATGGAGAGGGAGACCAATCAAAAGTTTGGATATGAAAACGAATTACCGTACATTTCCGCAGATAAGACGATAGTTGATTATAGAAAAATTTCCAAAAATCCGGGGTCGTCTTATGGGACACACAAAAAAATTAGATTGTAATTTTCCCGAGGAAAAATGGACTTGAAAAAAGTCTGGCGGGGCCGGGAATCGAACCCGGGATCTCCTTCTATCCGGGAGACTGCCTTAACCTTAAAGAGGAAGATCCCGGGTTCGATTTCCGGCCCCGACAGACTTTTTTCAAGTTCGTTTTTCCTTGGGATTTTTCCTAGGTGCACGCCCTTATGTGCAAAGTACCTTTAAACTTTTCCTTTAGATTGGAATTTATTTTAACTAAATCCATTATAAAATAAAATCAATCACTCATTAATTTATTTAAAACTATTTAGTTGTGTAACAGTAGTAAAACAGTATTTAAACAAAATAAATATAAAATGTTGCGTTTATTGAGCTACTGACAGTCAAGGTCATCACCCGAATGTCCGAATCAGGACGAATGTTTGTAGCAATCGCAAGGCAGTGCTACCAGATGCAAGAAAATAAGAATTGTTCATGTGAAAACTTATGAATAGTACATAATTTCGAATGCACTGTACAGTATTACTATCTAGATGATGAACGCTGATCTAAACGAAATGCATCGGCCGTAAATAGTTTGGGGTCGGGTTTTAGGAAAGATGTATGCTAAAACTATAATACTTCGACGAAAATTAGTACCTCGTCTTATCTAAAGGTCGTCTTATCTGCAGAAATATACGGTACCTATTTAGTCTGAAAGGCTCATTATCTCTCTTGGGATTCGGATAAAAATTATTATCTCTCAAATCTTCGTTTCCACGCGTAATATATAGCTTATCTCACAATATCGATATTGACCCCAATGGACTGAATGTCTTTGTCAGAGATTGACTGGAGCTTTGAGGGGTTTTGGAGGTCGACGGAAAAATAATTTCAATTCAAATTTACTCCTACGATATTTGGGAAAGAAAGAAAGCAGAATATTACACGTTGCAAAGCAGAGTTTTAAGGGAGAGTAATTTCTCCATAATGAGTCTCAGTTATTTATTCTCCGGTTGAAAAAGTCTGCCGTAGCTGGAGATTGGCTTATATATTCCTCAAATTCTCAATTATCCAATTATATATCAATTTTCTTCGCAAATGCGTGTCGCCCGTAATTACCGTAATTATATTTTTATCTATTTTTATTTTGAAATTTACCAAAAGATGCTGCGTTTAATTTCATAGGCTCATACTCAATTAGTTTTTCCAGTTCATTGTGATGAAATAAGATGCTTTGGCTCATATTCGGGTGGAATCATCCTCGAGTATATATGGTAAGCTCATATATTTATTAAGTGCGATACTCATTCCACAAAGTTGATCCTGAACATATTCGATTTGCTATAAATGCATGTTCGACTAAGGAACAATCCACCGAATAAACACGAGGAGAGGTGACGCTGATTTTATTTTTCGAGGAAGATGAAAGGGGACGTTATCTGTTATTAAAGATCTATTGAAAACGATGGAGGAGGTGAGAACAATGGAGTTGGAATGACATCCAAACCAGATTGAAGTCGGGAGGTTATGGGACCTCAACATCAACTGCTCGATTAATCACTCCTGGAGAATGCAGAGGAGAGAAAAGAAATTGACATTTGACGACATTTATGCCCCAACGAACGGAAAATATGAGGTATCGATGAAAATGCAAGACCACGTATTAGGAAATCCAATTTCGAGCATCGAGAATTCGGGCACTTGACATTCAGCATCATATTCCTATTACCCGTGGTATTGGATGGAGTATTGAGTAATGAAATTTGAGTTGCATATCCTCTATTGAAAAATTAATTCACATAGTAGATGGCGAAGATAATCTTGGGTGATGACAAGTATACTTCTCAATAGGCTTTCTTCCTTAAACTCTAAGATCCTCGTCTCTCTGAAAAATTTTCGTGTGGTCTGCGATTCGTTGACTGTTCAACTTAATTGATTAAAGTCATTAATTTTTGGAACTAGAGGAATTAAATTTTTCCTTCATCAGAGACATATTTATTAGGGTAGTGTTGCAATCAGAAATCTCTATGTTCTCCAGGAAAAATCATAAATCTGTAGAAATACAATCGACATAGATCTTCCTAAATTGTTCAAATAAATATTTTATTAGTATGTATCAAAATAATTTGTCTCAAACGAAGTTCATGTAAAAAACCTTGTCGGATTGTCAGCGTAGTGAGTTAATATTCCCTTGCCTACAAAACGCAATGATTTTCTATAGATTCACCGAAAATAAGTTAATTATTTTCATTGAGTTCGGACCTAATTACTAAGACAGAATATAGTGAAACTCAAATACATTACATGCTCTTCCATTTGAAAAAATAGAATTACATATATATTAAAATAATCGAAGTCAAAATAAAATATTTTACGCTTTTTCTCTTCATAAGACTCACATAATTATGAAATAAGGTGTCGAAGTTTATAAATTATTATAAAATAAATATACGAATTTATATTATTATATATTGGTTCTAAAATTACGTGTTGAACTTAAGTACCGTGTCCTTAAGAAGTAATAAGCACTTAACTACGTAAGTAGCTAAAACCTCAATTCTTATGGATTCTCTTATAATTGTTATTGCGGGCTCGTCAAAAAATAAATTATTATTTTTATTTAATTTCTCATCTCAAGAACGACATAATCGAATTGCCATAAATGCATGTAGAAAATAAAATAAACAATTGAAAGTTATTCAATTACCTTACTGCAAATGGAATTATCTAAGTCTTCCCGAGTAAGCTCTATAGCAAGAATTCTGAAGAGATTTTGTGACAGCCAACGCCCATCTCTGACACCTCTTCTGTCCCAACATCTCCCAACACCACCTTCCATTTCGGTGGTTCTTTCATGAAGTGTTTTTTTTTCAATCACTGTATTTTATTGAACAGTTCGTCACTATATCATCGTAATGATTCCTAATACTATGAACCATTTTATACCGAAAGCCTCAAGGAAGAAATATAGCTTATTAGAAAGATAAATTAGTGACGGATTTTGCTCTTACCTCCATCTGTATGCTATAAGTAGAAAACACTCCTCGTGATGCCAGCACAGTGACCGTATGAATAATATATTCGGTTGCATTTAATAAGGAGATACTACAATAAATTCGGCGCAATTCATACCTTAGTTTCAGCTCTGTCATAAACTGAACTGAGTCGTAAATTAGATATGAGAGGGAGAAAATTGAATGAAAAGTCATTTTCCCACCATCCGAGCCAAAAAACGAGGTTTCCAAAAATTCTATTCATGAATATATGATAGAAGGGGTATAAATTAGGAAAAATTGGCCTTTCATGTTTGAATGGCAGCGGGTAATGACAGTTTCAAAAATGTTCATGGATGAAATAAATTTCCCGAAGATGCCCTCTTGCTCGGTTGACCAGACTCGCCCACAATTTTTTGCTTCGGCCCTTCATTATCGGTCCACCTAACCTTTTCTCTAGCACCACTTAATCCCTCTGACGTCTCCATTTGGCGAGATGCAACGAACCCAATCGATTTCGTCCATCTCCACCGCAATTCCACGCTTTTTCGTCCTTATTTTCAATGGTTTCCCCATCACAGAAATCTCTACTCCGGATTTTCCGCACAACGACTCCGAAATTTCGATGGAAATGTAACTGTGCCGAGCCAATAGTTTGGACCTTTTTTCGGCGCAGCTACAGAGATTCGCTGTTCAACTTTTTATTATTTACGCACCGCCCGAATGGGATGCACGTGAATATTTCATTTCCTTATCATTTGCTCTTTTCTTGTTCAATCCTGCTTGCCGTGTCTCCCCATTCCTTTTTGGAGCCACTTCAATTTTTTCTTTGCCATGCCTTTCGAAATTCTTCCACAGCCCAACGTTTAGTTGATCTTTCCCTCCAATGTATTTGATAATTCGTTTCGTTTACCCATTTCCGTCCATTCTGTGCGTATACAAAGCCAGAAAGAAAATATCTAACTTGTTTTCCCTATTGTTTTGTCTCGCTTTTCCTTACGATCGCATATTTCTGTCATCACTTGAACTCTCAGATTTCTTTTTAGCGTCCCTGGAATTTTCCTGTTAGTTTGTCTATGTAGGATTTCTATCTTACACAGATTATTATTAATTCATTCTTTTTAGTCGAGTTAATACTCCGATAGCAAGATTGTATTTAAAATGCAATACTGAAGTAATACAATATCATCCTAAACAATAAAATTGTATTAAATACAACAATACACAGAATATTTTAACATACTACAGATTACAAAAATTTGATATTACAAAATTATTAACAATTATATTAAAATTATCTGCTATCTACTATAATAAAGCATCCTAATGAGGACATCTTCCACAAAAATTATACTTTTTCACATATTAGCTAATTTGTTCAGTACGAATTTACAGTCATTAACAATTGTTCCTTACCTTAAATAGTTAACATACTACTCAGGCATATTGTTTATAATCTAAATTCAATATTTTTATCATTGCGGAAAATTTAATTAAACATTATAATCCATATATTTTTCAGGCGTTATAAACATATCTATTGAAGTTTGATTGTGAAACGTCTATTTGATTTGAATTATAAGTTTATTTTATTTGAAACGAAGAATTCATAAATGCAGAATAGAAAATTTTCCATTCAAAAATTATAAATTATTGTGTACCGTTTGATTTATTCAGGTTTTCATCAAACCATTTTTCATATTACAGCAGAGCAAACGTAAATTCGATCTTTAACTGCTGCCCTGGCATTTTGAACTTTTTATCGATTGGCATTTATCATACGAAATCTTACAGAAATCGCATACAATGGAATGTGTACTCATTAGATTCCCTCGTTCCCTCTGCTGATTGGTGTTTGGATTTGATTTGCTTCAAATTCATTAGTTATTTCATTCGACATAACGAAACAGATGTTATGACTGTGAATATAGCCATGTCGTTTGTGCAGTTTGTGTTGGTGTGCTCCAAACCCTAATTTAATTACCTTCGCTCCCTTACTATCTGTTTATTTGTATCATCGTTCGAATCGTATGCTTATGAAATGCATGGTAGAATCACTTGCAATGACCAAACCTGAAACAGTATGATTCATTTCTTATTAATATATGATGAATTAGTGTAGGACTCAACGTAATTTATATTAAAAGGGATGTACTTTTTTCATAATAAATTGTGAAAATAAATTTAAACTTTGCAAGCGGATATGTGCACTTTAAACCATAAGTTAAGCAGAAAGGTAAAAATAGTTACATGATTTTTCACTTATCGTTAAAATTTTATATCATATTCATGTTGGACATTGTTAAACCCACAAATCCAAATATGCATTCCCCGTTTATTGGAAACCTTTCGGTTTCTGCATTCCCAAATCCCAACAAAGGTTTCTCGAATCTAGAAAAGTACCTTAAGAAATTAGAAATATCCACAGTAAAGGATTAAACGATAAAACTGAATCCTAAGTAAATATATCTTCACAATTACGATCCTAAGTTGCATTGTCACAGCTGTAAGTAAAACAATTTTTAATAAATCTAAAATTGTTTACATATCTGAAAGGTTAAAAATGTGGCAAGACCGCTGTGGAATCGTTACTGCTCCTCAGGGATCCTGTTCAACGGTTTAGTTGGAGATGCAATGTATTCGTGAAATTATGGGATCTTTAAATTCTTCTTATTCGATTTTAGATCAACCTTACGCAACAATATCTCTGCACATCTGCAGCACTACGCCACGAGCACTCCTGTTGTAAATAAATAGTAGTTATCGTGGCATTTTTATGGAAGAACCTCGAAAATAAAATTTAAAATACACGATTTCGGAAAACGCTGAGAACAGGGATAACAAATTGTCGATTGCGGTGCCCCGTTTTCAATTCCGCAGAGTTTTAAAATGCAGAGATTCTGATGTTAAATATTCCGTGGTTTTTCTAAAAAGGCTAAGCAATCCCGAGCAATTTTTGAGAAAAATTAGGAGTAAGAAACATAACTGAAAAAGACAGGCTCATGACATCGGACGTAGGGAATTGCGAGTAAGAGAAAGGGATTTACGAAAGAGTGAAGGAGAGAGTCGCATGAGCGGATTCAAATGGGAGTGAAGAGGGTAATTACAACTCCCATCCCCTCAGATATTTAAAAGCTTTCAAAAAAATTGCTCTTTTTAGTTACTTTCCTCGAGAAATTTCCGGTGGAATTAGATACGTACCAAACGCACTTGGAGATATTTGCGCATAAAAAATATCTTGCTAATTCATATTGCAGTAGTAATAATATCTCTTTGAGCATTTAAGATTTGAACGGTTTGTGTTTTGGTTTCTTTTTCGTATCAAATGGTATAATTGTGATGGCAAAATTGGTTGCAAGCATATTCTCCTAAAACAAATCTTCGAACGATGAAGCTCATATGCGTAGACAATCTACCCAACCACACCCAACCCAACTTATTCCAGTCAATTTACCGAATGGATTTCAATTGCGAATCAGCCCTTTCAATTTAAATTTAGGATAAATTCGAAGTCATTACAGTGATATGTTTTCGAATAATTCATTTTCAGAGAATTTACTTTCGATGAATTCACTTTTCAAGAATTTGTATGCTCCCAACAACATTTACTTGCGATCTTATATTTTATTAAGTTTCTTTTTTAAATTTTCCAACAAAGTAGGATATTATATTTATTCCCCTTAAAGTGCAGTTACAAGCCAAAGAAAGTAGACTGAAATACTATCCTCCCAATAAAAAATAACACGGATATCCAATGAGATAACACTTGTTTAGTGATTACCATCATTTAAATGGCAGCAGATGTGGGAAAGAAAGTTTTGAAAGTTACTTCCCCATAATATACTCAACAGTAAGAATATACATAAAGAAAATGGAGAATTATTATCTTTAATTTATGAAAAGAACGATCTGCATCACGTAAGAAAGTCCTAAACTTCCCTTCGAGACAACTGCCAATTTCTTAAATCATGAGGGAATAATTCATGGGGAAATTTTGAGAATAATCTCGGAGATATATGTGAACAACAATGTTTACAGACCTCAAAGTTTGGTTTGGGGAAACGAAAACAAAAAGTTTTCCTCACGCTACACAACAAATTAAATATATATAAGAATTCGTTTCCAGGAATTATTTTCTTCAAAAACTACTACCCACCCCTTAGGAGTTCTACCGTGGGATTTCTGGATCCCATATTTATAATGCATTCAGGAATCTCCCACGAAGATCTATCGATCGATCTAAGATCGATAAGCTATTATTTTATAAACTTACTAATCTTAACGCTTTATAGATTTTTCTTATGAAATAAGAAATGTGCCAGATGACGCTAGTTTGCTAGCGAAACATATCGCCATGAAATAAATTTGTGGAAGTGTACCACAGAGTAGTGTTCTGCTTCATTCATAATGGCCTTCCACGAGGTAACGCCCTCGCACATCGAATTTACTTTATAGATACGTTCTGGTTAAAATAAATACAAGCCCTGAGTCCCCTACAGGCGAATGAGTGAAATAAGCTCACCTGACGGAATATCTCTGTTGAAATTTAATGCATATTCCTCCACTTAAGATCATTAACGCTCTCAATTTTCTGTTTAAATGTAACTTGTTTGCAAATTTTTTTTATAACTATTGAAATATCATCGTTGATAAATAACTAATGGGTCTCGAAGATCGCTCTAAAATATTGAAAATGTTTCAACAGAAGTTTTTGTGATTTTATACGCTTTTTAATGAATTCATATAACATTTATTTTTTAGTAATAACATTTATTATATGTTATTACCTTATAAGTAATTAATATTCAGCTACTGACTGGCTCTGGAGGATCTTAGCAGTAAATTTGCGTTACTTTCATTATTAAACCAGTATTTCGGGAAATATCAATAATATATAATCTGTAATAATAGCATAGCATTATTTTCTGCATCATTATTTAATTACTAATCTTGTGAAATTTATTGTTATAATTAGTTGCATAATTTATTTAACATCTGTTCTATTACAAAATAAAGCTTTCTATAACTTAAAAAAAACAAAGTCTTCCAAACGGCTTGTTAAAATTCTCTGGCTAGGTAGCTTAGATGGTTTAAGCAGCTTCCCGGATAGAGAAAGATCCCGGGTTCGATTCCCGGCTCCGTCAGACTTTTTTCAAGTCCGTTTGTCATTAAAATGTGTCTTGAAGTCACACACAATTTCCCATAATACGTATTTATATTTAGCAATGTATTATTCACTTACTTATTATCTTGACTTTATATTCACAATAACTGAGCACCGGGATGCTAACATAGGAGTCATTCTTGGCTGAGAGAAAAAGCAGGAAACCGTTATCCAATAGTCTCTTAAGACGAAGATGGGACCCCCCATCGGGCGCACTCTCCGGGCAGCCGAGAAATTGGGTTTTCCTCATTTAGAGAAAGTCTTCCAGACGCGAAGTAGAGGTATGAATTTGGAGAGCGAAGCACCCGCGACAACGCATTCGACGGCAGAAAGACTTGGAGGAAAGAGTGGGCCGATTAATATTGCAAACCGCAAGGGGGAGCTGCGATCCACTCCTATTCATTCTCGAGAGCTTCGTTCTTCACTATTTGCATCCATGCATTATTTATCAGCTATAAATTACACGCCGTTATATTTATGCATCGAAGTGGCTTTGAATTACGATGTTCAATCTGCACTATGAATGAAACTCCAACGATAGTAATTTCTTCCATCGGTGCTCTGGGAGATAGCTATTGCTTTCCACTAAAGCCCTCAGTCGCTTGACATAAGCTACCTTTAATTTTTAATTTTCTCCAATATTCAGTTGTTAGTATTCTGTTTTACTTCTCTTTATGTCTTTTTTCCTCTCTCATATCTATTTTAATTACAAATTCATGCATATTTTTCCTAGTAAATTTGTGTAATTCGAAATTGCTGCAATAGAGAAATTTTTATTTGAAATCTTATTTGTATCTGCCCCTGATATTTTAATTTGAACTGCCAATTTAATTGTGAACTTCTATTGAATCTTATTGGTTATGGAAAGTGTCTTCACTAAATATATTAATGTTGCATATTTTATATGTCGTTGTCTCTCTTCGAATACTTAACGTTTCGTAATAATGTATTACATACTTAATGTTTCTTCTGTCTGTAGGACTTTTAATTGTTAGTGTTTACTATGTATGGTGCTTATTAATTTATTATTTAGACCATATTTTAGTTATAGATCTTGATAAAGGTATTTTTTTAATAAATTTTAATATTTCTTTTAGTAGGTTTGTGCAAATAATTTACACCTCACTTCTCTGTGGGTATTTTCTTACTCTGGATACTTTTTCCTAAGATTTACGTTGTTTTTTATTAAATAGCTAAAATCTTTCCTATTCATTATTAATTTAAATTACCTTTTACTATCATTTAATAATTTGATTGATCTAAAATTGATTACGAATGAAATAGAAGAAAGGACTTTAAATTCTCGTCTAAAATAAAGATATTATTTATTTATTTCCTTATTTTATTTATGAATAGCACCGTTGTTCCTTACCCTAGTTGCAAGTATAATATCTTTAAAATTATTCAAAAAGATTTCCACTCTCCCGGTGAAACGAATTCTATTGAATAAACTTCACTGAATCAGGCGAGGTGTTGTGATAATCCATAATGGAAAGAATCTAGGAAAGATTTGTACTTTTACCACAAATTTATTTTTTACAAATGACAGTAACACGACCGGTTTCGACGATTAATTATTATTTTTATTATTATTAAGGTCTTTATTAAAGGCGAGATTGAGACAGAAAAGTCTCTTCTTCCATCTAACCTTTCGTCAATGGTATTATATACATAAAGGTTTGTGTATATGCGAATAGAAATAGAAAGAAAAACTTTAGAAGGAGTGGAAGTAAAAAAAATCCTAGGGTGATATCTTAGGAAAAAATATTCACAGCAGGAAAACACCCACAGAGAAGGGGGGTGTGAAAAACCTGCGCAAGCCTACTGATAGTATAAGCTAAAAGATGTTAAAGGAAGCAATGTATAACATGGTGATTACAAAAGCAATAGTACTATAACTAAATTACAAATTAATAATAAAATAAAATCAGATTCAGATCAGATTAATCCTCTGGAGGAAGATTAATCTGATCTGATAAAGAAGATGACAAGTGTTACTGTTATTTGTAAAAAATTAATTTGTGGTAAAAGTACACATCTTTCTTAGATTCTTTTAATGAATTCTATTGAGTTTACATACTAATAAATTTTGTTTACCTCTCATGCAATAAAAATATTCATAAGTACGTATCAAAGTAACTTACGTTTAGCGTCCTCTATCTAAATGTATAGGTTGTTGAATATCGTTTACTTTCTTCTTGCTTATTCTGTTTAACGAATGCTCTTGATGAGTGAGAAAAGATTAGTAAAATCCTTGGTAAGAGGAACCAGTTGCTATATAGATGTGATACATTGTTTCTGAAAGATGGGGAATCATAAGATTGGAGTCCTCTGAGATGTGAGAGCAGCGTAGAATGGATACAGTGAGATTGGTAGATGGTAAAGCAAATACGTTGGAGAGAGAAGACTGGGTTTTGATTGAAATAATTAAGCGACGGAAGAGGAAATGGGTGGGTTCCATCCCGAAGAAAGTAATGGAGATAGGATGCAAGAGGAAAGAATGAGGAAAAGACAAGGTCAAAACTTATTAAATGATAAAAGTGGAAAGGCAAGTTGCTGTGAAACGAAAGATTGAGAATCGAGTGGGGAATATTAGGGCACAAAAACCGAGGGAAAGCAGAACTTTTATGATGATATCCATTTAATTTATTCCATTTAGATGGAAGAAGAGACTTTTCAGTCTCAATCTCGCCTTTAATAAAGACCTTAATAATAATAATAATATTATACTATAGTCAGCATCATTAATAAAATATACATATTGGGAGCCCCACCCTTATATGTTAACATGCTTTTGTTTTGATTTTTTTCTGTTTGATTAATCCTTGCAGCTGAGCTTTAACTATGTATGCCGTCACTTACGCAACTTTTTCCTAAAATGTGACGATATTTATTACATAATTACCATTAAGTTTTCATTAGCAAAATTCGAAGATATATCATGTGTTTTTGGTGGTCTTCCATTCATTAATAGATATTCACAAAGATTCTCCCACGGTTCTCTTCAGCTATTTACTTATTTATTTATATATTTATCACATAGAGCATAACAATGGAAATTTACTGTGATAATGTAACAAATAGAAGTATATACATGTAGCTAAATTAATAGCTAAATGCAACATAGAGAAAATGTTAGCATGAAAATTAGATGCGACAATTACAAGGATCTGATGCGGGTTAAACTTAATATTAAAACTATAAGCTATTTTTCACTAGTTTCACTGACAGAACATGTATCCAAACAAACATTACCTGGAAGAACCAAAAACTGGCAACAGAGCGACAGTTAAAAACTGTATAGTTCCAGTGGTACTGTCGCATACAATGTTAGCCCAGGGTAAACTGGGCTTGCCCGGGGCAGAGCCATGTAAAGGGGCCCCAAATGGAAATTTTATTTCTCGCTCCATTATTCATAACCGAAAGAAAATTTGTGATGTTACAAGTCCAAGAGAATTTCCATCCTCTCACGCTTGAATACGAACTATTACTTTTTAAAACATACAAATACCCTCTGGGTCTCTGAGCTTCTGGGCTTCCTTGCTGTGTAGAGAATAAGCTTATCTTTGCATAATCACATTTCAGCAGCGATTAATGCGCCATTTCGTGGGCGAGATCTTAATTCCTAAAATATCTCTTATCCAGCTTCCCTCGGGCTGTTGAGTGGCCGCGGGAACGGAGTGGAAACGGTTCCAAACTGCATATCTAATCTTTATATTTTATGGAATTGATGTAAATTACTGCGGTGGCGTAGGAGCGACTCGTGAAGAGTGAAGTATACGAGGGAAGAAGGCGTTTTGGAAACGTTATCGCCGAGAGATGCTTCCGTTTGAAATAATCTCGTGAGAATGCGATCCAAAGGGTCTTTCTTCTCCTCTCTTGCGGAGCGCATGGGCGAGGGGGAAAGCGGTTTACTGAGCCATGGAATATTAAAAAGGCCCCAGAATTGAATTGTAGAATTTTTCGCCTCTACGCTCTTTCCTCACAGAAATTGGAAATGAATCCAAAGAATAGTTCGGTCATCGGATTTCGTCGCGATCCTTCTCGTGCGCTCCTCGATGAAATGGAATTCTCGGGCAGAAAGGAATGTATTTTTCATGGCGAGGGAAGTATGCCAACAGTAGGATCTGCAGAGAGCGGAGGCATGGTTACGATACACAAAAGCGAGTCCCGAAATTGTCAAGTGTCAGAGTTGCGAGTTCAAAAAAGCAAGTGGCGCAAGTTAGAGAGGTCCAAAACAGGAGGTGCCTCGAATAGACAAGTGCCGGTAAGGATCAAAACAGTATTTTCTGCAATTCCTTAACACCTCAAAGCTAAATGCAATCCTAAAAAGCTAAAAAATAAACGAATGCGTCCGTAAAGGATTTGGGAATCGCGGTGCACAGAGCATCGTATGCATGGAAAAAGTTAAAGAGGGTGTCTCCTTTGCAATGCTTTGAAAGTTGGCTGTCTCTCACTGAGGACCGTGGTGGTGAGGGGTGCCGTAAGCAGAGCCATCAACTGCACAAAAGTTCACCTAAAACGGTTTAGGCACAAGTCCCAATTACGTAGGGCTTTGTCACTCTATTCCTCTGGCATTGCGACTTGATTTTCTACCCTCGTTATATTCGTTACATTTCAGATAATTTAGTCTCAAAACAGCCCCAGTAGCTATTTTATTCCCCCATTATTTACTAATTGCTCATTTTTCTTCTTCCATGCCTACTGTTATCATACTTTATGTATTTACAATTGCTCTTCTGATGTTCACAGCAAAAGAATGGCTAAAGGATGACTTCAACCAAAAAGAGCGCAGTATATATCTGCTCAATTCGTTCATTACCTACATTTCAGTTGTATTACCTACTTCCTGCTGATTGTGATTCTGATTATTAACCTAGGGTATCCGAACCAAGTGATAGAACAAGGCTTTAATAGCTGAGATAACACAGTAGATTAATATCGTATGTATATCAAGCTATACTAAAAGCAGTTCCTTCATCATAATGTCCTCATTATTAAATATTAACTTTTATCGGTGATGTTGTTTACTTTAAAATGTATGTATTATAAGGTCGAATACAAGGGTATTTGGGATAATTTTCTTAAACTATAAGGGGATCCAGGAACTGAAAAGGTTGCGATATCTGGTCTGAACATTCTTCTCAGATTCTTGTGAACTTACTTAAACGTAGTTTAACTTATAAAAAAAACCTGATACAATCCCCCACTAGATTATTTCTGACCCCAAATCTTCTTTTCTAACGGATTCTGCCTTTTACTTCTGAGGTTGCCCTTTTATCTTTATATTTCTTATTCTCTTTTAATTTTATTTCCTCGAAACATGTTCTTGGTCGCCGTCCTACGCTCCTATTTCTATTAGCTTCTGACCTATTGGAATCTTTACTATTCGCCTGTGTTCCATTCCCCTTCTTTGCTCGTTTCTCTTTTTATTTATTTAACTTGTCCATTCTTTCATCGTTTGTATCTCTCATAGATCTCTAATGTTATAATTACGAGTAGTTTTCCTGCCTAATCGGCTCTTCCCAGATATCTTCATTAATGTGGTGATTTAAGTTGTTTAGATTCTTCTCCTGTCATAGATTTTTGCTCAGCTGCTTTTACGGAATAAATTATTATGATTTTGATAATAGCATAATGTATTCTCCGTTTTATTTCAAATTCTACGAATTTGTTTTTTCATTCTTCTGCCACAACAACCCCTGTTTTTTTCAATTCCAATACTTCTTCCCTATTTCCCAACATTGCTGTTTATATGAGCTTCTAAATGATTTATTTTCGTGCTTCCTCTCTAATATGTTGATTTATTTGCACCAGATTGGTTCTTTCAAAATCCTCACTGCCTTCGTTTTTTCTGATGATATTTTCATTTAAAAAAACTTCTTGCCTCTATAAATTTTAACAAGGCTTTTTGAAATCGCTTTAGCAGAGATTTCAGGTCCGACAGAAATGTCTCGGCTACGTCAAAGCCCTGAGGGACTATTTAAGGGGTCAATTTGAGAGTTCTTTGCGGGCCCAAGAGGTCTGTAAAGTTCCTAAGATGACCCTTCGCCCCAAATTGTGGGAAAACCAGAGTCTACGACAATTCACTGCCGTTTCGCCGCGAGGGACGATTCTCCGCCACTGGTTTGCCACCGTCTTTATGTGTTACCATTTTATCAATGAATATAGTCCATTATGATATCAATGGGGATTCTAACTACCTTTTGGTGAACTGAGAATTACCTATTTCCATCTCTATCCACCTCTAATCAACTATAATATATAAACCATATCAAATTTAAATCAAGTCGCATTCACTTTATCCTTTGTCATTAATTTTCCTCTAGTTTATACTTACAGAACCTCAGAAAAAATCGCGCAAGAAAAATTCCAAACACTATAAGTATAATTAGGAAAAATAAAATTATTTGGGATCCCTAAGAGGATTATATACTTTATAAATGCAAGTTAGCCAACGCCACCGATTTTAACCGAAGAATGAGATATATTTTTCAGACACAATATATAAGGGCTACAATACATTTATATGGGCTACCATTAGGAATTCAAACCGGGACCGTCTTAACTAAAGCCCACAAATGTTGCTAGTATTTTCGGGTGTATAATGTGAATGGAATTTTTTAAATCGTGTTTATTCCATAGGGAATTTGCTTCCGATTCCAAAAACGGTCTTCCCGTGGATGTATTGTTTTCAAAATATCGATCAGGAAAGGAATTTGAAAGGTCTCAGATGATAGTGAAATTGAGGTATATAGTTAATTGTTTATTTAACGTCAGTTAATACGTGAAATAAAGGAATTCCAATGGTAAATGACGAGTAAAGTACTTTGAATGTGATATAAGACCAGGATGAGTGATGGTGCACTCGTTGCTATATTCACACAAGGATATATGTTTCTTAGTGCGAATCTGAGTATTAAAGTATGGGAAGCTAAATGTTTGGATTATATAGGGCCTTTTTGAGTGCCTAACTTCTCCAGAGAACCCATATTTCTGGAGAAGCTCAGCAAACAAAGGAAGAAAAATATCGCGTTCGAAACCACATAGGATCGATGCGTCACTTACCACAGACTGTTTCACACTTTCTCAAGATTTTTTCGACAGAACCATCTTCAAGAGTCATCTCACGTCTGGTTCTTTTGTTCTAAAATTCCCCGCTTAACGCACTCCTTTATTTCTTGATAACTTATCCCTTCCTTCATCTCATCCAACGACTTTTGCCTTTGTCTTCTCCTGCCTTTTCCTCGCATCCTACCTAAACCACTTTCTTTTGCAATTTCGTCTCACTGTTTGACTCACTCATTTTATATCCCATCGCTTTATTACCATAATCAAAAGCGTTATATCTCTTATCTAAAACTCCTGCATTATTTTTTAACCGCTCAAATCAGTTTTGCCATTCTAGTTCTCATCTCCGAATCCTCCAATATTAGCTGCTTTCTTTGCATAGGGTCCACGTTTCACATCCATTCAAAATAAAACCCTTCGTTAATGTTTTTACTATTTAACCTTTTTCATTCATCGAGATCTTTGGCCATCTCTTTCTTCACGGAAGCCTCCCCACCTCTTCTTCTTCTTCTTATAACCTCATTTGTGTATCTTCCCAAGGAAGAACACTATCAAAGAAGAAATGGCCTACCTGCCATCAGTAATTACAGCTCACCATCATAGTTAACTTAAAAATACATCAAAAGCGCACTTCGTATTCATATAAGAAATATGCTTCTGCTTTATTTTTAGATGGCGTTCCCCAATATTAGGCCAGAAAACCTTGAGTTTATAGTTAACTTACTACAATATAAGCTTCCTTTTCCACTGTAAATCTCATAACTCTTAAAAGTATTTTTAAAAGTTTACTTTTACTTTTTACTTGTATTTTATTTTGTTATATGATTTGAATTTTTTATTATACTATGTCATATGTATTGTAAATGTTTATCGTTAAATGGAAGATAGGACTAAAAAGTCCCAATTTCGCCTAATAAAGTCCTTTGTATGTATGTATGTATGTATGTATGTATGTATGTATGTATGTATGTATGTATGTATGTATGTATGTATGTATGTATGTATGTATGTATGTATGTATGTATGTATGTATGTATGTACGTATGTATGTATGTATGTATGTATGTATGTATGTATGTATGTATGTATGTATGTATGTATGTATGTATGTATGTATGTATGTATGTATGTATGTATGTATGTATGTATGTATGTATGTATGTATGTATGTATGTATGTATGTATGTATGTATGTATGTATGTATGTATGTATGTATGTATGTATGTATGTATGTATGTATGTATGTATGTATGTATGTATGTATGTATGTATGTATGTATGTATGTATGTATGTATGTATGTATGTATGTATGTATGTATGTATGTATGTATGTATGTATGTATGTATGTATGTATGTATGTATGTATGTATGTATGTATGTATGTATATATGTATGTATAACTTTAGTTTATCTAGAGTTATTTTCATTCGGAACCTCTCGCAAATTCGGTGAATTTACAGGTATAAGTTCACCATTTTCGGAACGACAATTAATATCTTCAACCACAGAAAAGTTATAAATCGAGTAATTCTTTTCCGATACAATATTCTTGAAAGTACAAGCTGTATGAGTGATACTACTTGAAGAATAAGTTATACATTCGATCACCTTGGCCTTTGCTTGGCGGAACTTCATCTTAAACCCATAAGATAAATAAATTCTAGTTTATTCCGCAAATTCCATTTTAAAAAAGGACACAGCACCGTAGATATTCCGTGCGTATCCAGCGGAAAGCAGTGAAAATTTATGCAGATAGCTATTAATGAAGATTATTTTAATTTTAAATGGTGAAAGCGTAAGGTTAAAACAGCGCAAGTCACGCATTATACGTATATCCGAAGTTTCCGAGTGCATTGCTGCCTCGAATGAGAACAACCCCAGCTTCGAACGTTCCAAAGTTCCAACGTTCAATTCGAGAGGAATTCCGCCCGAAGTTTGAACGACACTTGTATGCCCGAACTGAATTCCCAGAGAAAAAAATACGCTCGCAGCTTAAACGCCACCTGCCGGCTACAATAAAAACCAGATGGAAATCATTACAAGGTAGATTAAAATCGAAATTACGCTGAAACCGTTAAACAGACGAAGAACGGATTGGGGCGTGTTCCGGGGAATTCCAACCTCCCAATGAGAGATTCGGGAGAGGTTTCACGATAGATGGCAAGAGCTTGGAATGTTTTGGAAGCCCAGAGGTGGCATACGAGTTCTTCGAAATCAAATTCTTTGAATGAAAATTCTTCGAAGACGAATTCCTCGAACTGTCAATTCATCGACTGAGAAATGCCTCGGAAATATACCACTTACTAATGAATCTGAATTTATACGAAATTTATACGTATTAAAGGAACGGATTCGGAATTTTAATCTATTCAGTACAACTGTGTACCTCCTTTAAGGTTGGGTTGGGTATGGTCATTGCTTACGGCATTTTTAAGTGGTACATGTATATGTCTATGTCTATGTAAGAACCCTGCAAGCCGCCTTTCGGCGTGTGGCAGGGGGTGCAAGCACCTTGACTCTATTTTCCTAAACGGTTGCTTTCGCGTATACTTCGCGGAAAAAATGAATTTTTGAAACGATTCGTTTTAGCATCTATTTCCCTAATCTTTCGGGCAGTATCAGCACGGCCCTATTATACCGGTACATATTATTACTTTCTCCCTATACGTAGTATAGAGAAAGTATTGTATTCGCAAAAAAATTCGACCTCCAGATTTCGACGGAAGTAGATGTTTTGGGGCCCATAGAGCATGTTTTAGCTATTTTCCCAAACATGTCTGTCTGTGTGTCTGTCTGTCTGTTAAAGTTTGTGGGCCCTCTATCTAAAAAGTAATTATAATGATCTGATCATTTTCAAAATTCATAATTAGAATTTTATTAACAATGCCAAGAATTGATTAGTTTTTGGAGAATATCGCTTGACCGGAAGTTACGGTTTATCCGGAACAAAATTTTGTTTCTTAAATATCTCTGTAAGAATGCAATATAGGTATATACATTTACACACAAAAGTTGTAGATAATGTATTATACTACAACTTTTGTATAAAAAGGTTTTTCGTAACACTGATTGTTTAGGAGTTATTCCCCAATAATGGTTAACCGGAAGTTGTTGTTAATCCAGAAATGGAAGTTTTTCATACATATTACTGTCAAAATTCAATGTTGGTATATACAATTATGAACAAAACTTATTGATAATGTACTTAACCACAACTTTTGTAGAAACATTATTTCGTAACAGTGATTGTTTAGGAGTTATTCTTCAATAATGGTTAACCGGAAGTTGTTGTTTACCCAGAAATTGAAGTTTTGCATACTTATCTCTGTCGGAATGCAATGTAGGTATGTTCAATTAAGTACCAAAGTTATAGATTATGTTTTTTACTACAACTTTTGTTTGAAACATTTTCCTGTAACACTCATTGTTTTGGAGTTATTTATATAATACCGATATAGGATTCTGTTTTTAATAAATATGGAGAAAGTCATGTGTTGGCCACATCAGATTTTTTTTCAAAGAATTTGTCATTCGAATAATTGAACGTTCAATCAATTCGTTTTCGAAGAATTTGATCGAAGTATTGATCTCCTGAAGAATTTGCTGTCGAAGAATTTGCCTGTAACCAACTCGGGAGAGGTTCCAGTCCTACCGCCAAACCCAACCTTTCTACATCTACCACCTGCCTACGGAGACCCCTTTCGGATGAGTTTTATCGTTGAAAATGGCTTATTTTGTGTTGTTTGAATGAAAAATAGGCGATGTAAAATCGATCGGCGAGCAAATGGAATCTCGGTGAAGAGGGTCGTTGAGGAGATTGAATTGGGGAAATGAGATTCCGGACTGAATTGAGTCCATTCACTCGTCAAATCAGCAAGACGAAAGCAAAGAACGGGAAAATTCAAATTAAATTCAAAAGTTTTATGTATTTAATACGAGGCTATGAATCGTTTGACATAAATCAGATGGATGCCATTAAATAGCTTTGTCCAATTACGAATACGACGAAATTGACATGAAAAAGGAAGGAGGAAAATAAGAAATTAATTTCATTCAGAAACGAACTAAATCACATGAAGTACAATAAGGATGATGAGGAAATATATTAGAAACAAAGAACGTAAGGTAAAGAATGAAGGGCATTAAAAATTGTGTGAACTGAGTGAAAGAACTGTATTTGGAATTGTAGAAGAAAATTTTCGTAGAAAATTTATATCAATCTTTTTCCTGAAGTTAGAAGTGTTTGGAGAATATTTTATCACCGCGACTAATATAAATATTTAGAAATAATATAAACCGATTGGAATATTTTATTTTTCAAGTATGAACATAGCATCGGATTTCACTCTACGTGGTCGAAGACTGCATTTTCCTCCTTCATTACTTGTTACAATGATTAATGTTATTAACGAGTGATCTTACTTAAGAATAGCATTTTCTAAGCATGGGGAGATGACCTTCAACTTGGTTTGCTTAGAAAGTAGGTTTAATTCTTTTTATCTTCGGAAAAAAGTACACGAATCCATCACGAAAACAACAGTCTTCCTATAAAGACACTGCTCTTGACATTTTACATTCAAGAGTCAAATTATAGACCATGCATAGATAAGAGTTCTACCTTTCGTTTCATTCACGAGCCCTAATATTCCCTATTCAAAGCCCTTTCTTTCCTTTCATGGTAAACTGCACCTAATATCGCCAAGCGTTTCTTTTTTTCGATTTTTCCCTTTGTCTCCTGTATTGTGTTCTGCCTTCAATTACATTTTTTCCCAACGCCTCTCAATATTTGGCCCAGCCATTTTCTCTGCCCTCCTTTATTACTTCAATTAAAACTATCCCTTTTCCAATCATCGCCAGCACCTTCATGTTTGTTTATCTATACACTCAATTTACTTTTCCATTCCATGTCACATCAACATATCCGCGGCATCTGATATTTCGTTGACCTCCTTTCTAAAGTTCTACGTTTCATAATTTAGACCATTCATATTTGTGTAAAAATCTAGCGGTGATTGACGAAACCAAAAGCACTCTTGCAATATTTGGCATCAATGTATGTTATAGTAAATGTGGTATAGTAAATATATATGCTAACTGAAGTCTAAGTACGTATAATATAAGTATAATATAGTATAATATGATATAGTAAATATATATGCTATACTGAAGTCTAAGTACACGGACAAATTGACCACACATTTTCATTTTTGGGGGAGCGTGCTAATGGTCTGGCTTATTAAGAAAGCTTAATGGAAAAGGAGAAATATAACAAGCGAGAGACCGAGCATTATTTTAATAACACGCGCATTAAAGTGATAGCTTGAACATTACCAGCGAGAGAGCTACCAGAGATTTTAATGTACGAGTTATTAAAATGTGTGTCTCCAAGGTGTGTAAATCTATATAAGAAGGCCAAAAGCATTACAAAAAGACAATACTAAGTATCTTGGCGTGACGGCTAATGTTTTTGTAACTATTAATTAGAAGGTGTATTGATAAAAAAATGAGAAATGCGTATTACAACAATCACCGACGTGTATACCTTATAATAATCGTCGCCTGCTGTATATTTACGAATACGTCTCTATATTTATCCATCTGATATTAGTAACTGTAACAAGAAGTAAATATATAATTAATCTTTCGTTTCAATGACAGAACTTTTATCTTTTGTAAATTTTTATTAGAAAAATCTGTCCCAAGACAGTGCAAAAGGTTAAAGATAAGAAAGACAATTTTACATGACTTTAATTTTAAACATTGAATATAATTTCGGATTCGAAACGGATAATTTGCTTCTACAAAATATTTCAAAACTCTGTTAACGCCAGGGATACAAATTTCACCATTGATATCGATTTTGTCTTAACGCCTTAATCATAAATTGCACAATAACCTTGTATTGATAAATGATGATGAATTACTTTTTTTCTTGATTTGGATTCAAGACTTTTTCGATTGCTTTTCTTCAACTTTCAAAAGAACATTTCAAAATTTCGCAAATTAACGATTCAGTTTCAAGAAAATTGACTTACTTTTTATAATTAATAGCAGTAATTACGATAGAAGGGATCTATCATAGATTGGTTATTTCGATGGGTGAAAGAAAAATAGTTCGTAGCCTTCTCATGAAGAGTTTAAACAAATATTTCCCTCTTACAACTTGTACAATGTATGTACTATTCTGAAATTAGATGCGCTTACATTAAATTAAACATAAGCTAAAATATGGTAATATTTATCGCCTCTATCTTCCTTGCTCGAGATCAACGAACAATTATTCACGCATTTTATCTTTATAGTCGATATTATATCGTTTATAACTTGATTAATGTGTCCGTCACCACCTCCGACGCATAATAATGAAACAATTACGTTTAACTAATTAAATGACGAGTTCCGCTCAGGATTTGTTATTAAAATTGTTATTCATTAACTGTTAATTGCCTGATTGAAGAGTCCATCCCCACTTCAGATCCTCGCATTCTCCCGAAGACTGTTAATGAGTTCAGCGTTTGGTATCCGAATTTGCGGTTGTGCACTGCATTCGGTGCAAATTTAATATGTATTGCAAATGTCTGTTTGTTCACGATTTGCGTAACATATATTAGATGCGGGAAAATGTTCTGGTAACAGCTAGTATGGTAACAGTTTGTAGAAATATAGCTAGGTGATATATAATATTATATGTTAGGCATTTAATATTACTGCATAGTTGCGTAAACCACACATATTTTAAACATTTTTATTAATAGTTCAGTTAAGAAACACATATATTGATGAATCCGAGTAGATTACTTAAACATCCAATTTTATGTTAAGTCGAGGTTTAAGTCGAATAGAATGTACATGTCGGCGTGTTTTGCTTTTTTTACATATTAGACTTTAATTTCTGATTTATTTTAATAAGTATGTCTAAGAAAGCTTATTTTCCATGTTCCTCTATGTCATGTTCGAATTCAATTATGGAGTTATCCTATTTAATACCTCTTAGCATTGAAAAATGATCATTTCTGCTTCAATTTGTTGAACTTTATATTAATTTGATCATTACGTATGCATCAAGAAATATGTATTACGAGTAAAATGTTGCTTGCATACTGCAAGCAGATCGACAACACTAATTTCATGTCGGCATCATATAAGAACGGTCCTCAAAAGGAAAAAAAAAGGATTGAAAATATTCATAAAATTCGTTGCAATTTAATCTTCTGGCATCGAACCCGGGTCTTCCTGGTGAACTTACTATACAGCACAACAGAAGATCACCATCTATAACTATGTGTGAAAGTTCGAGTAGAAATATTGGCTGCAACTGCCTCAAACGACGTCCTACTTTTCCCTTATATTCCTTATGAGAGAAAAGTTATTGTCCTCGGGCATCGAACCCAGGAATACTACGGTCTTATGAAATTTTTTTTCTTAAACCAATTCTTACCATACATCTTCCAGCTAAGCACGAACTTCCTATCATTTCGATAAGTGCATCACAAAATTAATGAAAACGAACGCAATGTATTTTAAAGGAGGATATATTTACCACCTGGCATCGAACCCGGGCCTTTCTGGCAATACCTTTTATGCAGCACAACAGAAAATCATAATCTCTAACTATGTATGGAAATTCAAGCAGAAATATTGGTTGCAACTGCCTCAAACGACGTCCTACTTTTCCCTTATATTCCTTATGAGAGAAAATTTAATGTGCTCTGGCATCGAACCCAGGAACAGTTCCGTCTTATCTATATTTATTTCTTAAACATATTCTTACCATACATCTTCTAGATAAGCAAGAACTTCCTATCATTTCGATAAGTGCATTAAAAAAATAATGAAAAACTACTCCCATGTATTTTAAAGGGCGGATGTTTGCATCGTCTTAGCATCAAACCCAGGATATATTCCGTTAAAGTCATTTATGTTATCAATAGAGCCTTACCATATCTATCAGTTCCTTGAGTTTCAATTCTCTACGTATTCAGGAAGTATTTTTTTTTAATTCCCGAAAATCAAAGCAGTGCAGTTAAAAGGAAAAAAATTGGGACTTTGGTGCCCTCTGGAATCAAACCCATGACACTGAGATTCAACATTTTTCTGGTGGTTGCACGTTATGGCAAATACGTGGTAGAAATTTCAAGTTAATAACGCTAGTGGTTTAGCCTGTGAATTAGTATCCTATCTGGGTATCTATATATATGAATGAATCCGGAGAAGGAATTATATTTAATAGATATATATGAATGAATCCGGAGAAGCATCTATATATAATAGATATAGTAATAATAGGTAGGCATATAATGTATAAAATCATAAATAATTAAAATACATGTATAAATAAATGAAATCACACATATCACAGATTTACTTTCACCGAATTACAGAGACCAGTTTCGGCACGTTCGTCCACCATCTGATGAAAGAGCACAGAATAAAAATTGCCTCTCCTTCTTTAAAATGGTCCACACCCCTGGATGATGTTCACTATCCCTTTCCTCACAATCCAATTCTCCCACCTTTAATCTCCTCCTAGGATATAATGCCACGTTCCCTATTCTTTTTCTCCTGATGATGGCCGAACGTGCCCAAACGAGTATTGCAGCCAGTATCACGTGGTGAAAGTGTATTTGCCCAGTCCAGTCAGTTGATACGGTTCGAGTGTATTTGTGATGCGTGGATTATTTGTTAAAATTGATATTACTACATTTCTTGGATTTTTCAGCATGACTGGAAAGCCAGAAATATCTGAAAGAAAATTTTACGTTCCGAGTGTCATTAAATATTATTTATATAATAGGGTACAGCTTCACTGCGGAAGAATGTCAAACTTTTTGAGAGAAAATTTCAAAAAGCGAAACGTTGCGAACGGTGGAAAGCTACAAGCAATTAATTTTGTCTCTATTCTACAATGCGGTTCTTCCCCTTATCAATGGTCGTGAATTAATTAATGTTTTCCCCAGGCCTGAAATAACGAATATATATACTCTGATATGTAATTCATTTGCGGTTGGCTTTCGTTATTTTTCAGTTCTCTCTGTCCAGTCCATCTCTTTCTTCTTTTCTCTTAGATATGCCTTTCGAAGTTTTTCCTTGTTTTATCTGCGGTGGAAGTATTTCTTTTAGATCATAACATCACAAATTTTACTTCATGAAGCTATTCTCTCTTTTTTTGCATTTATTTGCCTCTTGTGAATAATTAGCAAGGGTTATATATTACATGTACACTGAAACAACATTTTGGTTGAATTAACCGAAAATTAGTAAATTCAAACACATGTTTAGGTTAATATAGCCCAAACCAAAGGAAATGATTGAATTTAATATTTCAAACGGTTAATTCGACCGTTTCTTTCTTGGTTGAATTTACTAGTATAAAATGTAAATTCTACCGATTTTCTAGGTTTAATTAACCTATTGAATAGTTAATATTAAAAATATAGTTCATCCTGAAGATGCTTTTGGATTTTTTTGGATTCGTTAGGAATCACAGGTGACGATTAACGCGGCCAATCGGGGGAAAATGAAGAATTCAGCAATTTCAAATTGTTGAGAAAACATTTTAAAGTTCACTCATCTCCTAAATTTCAACCCTTAAAATTCAAAAATATTGAATTGTTGGATTTACGAAATTTTTTCTTTCAGTTTTATTTCTATGAATAATTTTGACGTATTTCGCTCAATAAGGAACTTCATAATCGATAACCTGGGCCTGAGCTAGGTAGATGTTCACAACGAAAACAAGGTTGTAAAAATAACAGCAATTTATAAATATATACGAATTCAATTGCCGTAAAAACTTAACTTACATTACGATCCTTTTTTAAATACCTTAAATCGTCATCAGGTGTGGTTTTTGTTGACTCTGTGGTATCGCTTGTACAAAAGGAAAGTAGTTCATATTTTACCGTTTGTAAAGAAGGGTCTTTTGTTCCATTTCATTCTTATGGAACGATTGCTCTACGGATAAGTCTTAATTAAAGAGCTTTAAGTTGTTAAAATCGCCTATTTCATCTCTAATTCCATTAAGGTCTGGGATTTGAAACTAGAATACCGTTGAGCGCATATAATTGTGCTTTTTTATTTGTGGCTTCCTATTCCCATTTCAACGCAATCTTTTAAGTTTTGGGCCTTTTCTTAGACCTCTGAGTATACCACTATGAGTTTTACGGGCATATAAAAAAGGAAAAAGCCGAATAAAAGAGCATGAAAATGTGTTTCAAAGCATGGAGGTATGCTCGTATGACAGAGATTTGATAAATATGAAATATTTAGTTGGCGAGGGCCTGTGAGAGTTGACGGAGGTCGCGAGGGAGATGAGAGATTCTGAATGCGGGACTGATCATTATTTGGTTGTCTCCACTAATTAAACCGGTAGGGATTGGAGAGCAGTTGCGCATGAAGTATATGTGGGTGCGTCGGAATGTAAGGAGAGAATGTTAATAATGGAGAAGAAAAGAGCCCCTTGGAAAAAAGTGTTTAAAAATCAGCTTTGGAGGCGTGTGAAGTGACTGTGGTTTTTCGTATGAAAGAGAATGTAAGGTAGCAAAGATTTAATTAATATATTCACCATTAGGTTTATTTATGCTCTATGGCGGGCCATCAAAGGGAAACATTAAGAAATATCTAGCAGTCGTGCAAAAAAGCGTTAAACCTATACAAGTATATAAAATAAAGAATCATGCAGTCGCAATTAAAAAAACTATTAAACCAATTCATGTGTATTATACAAAAAGAAAAATTTCAGTTGTAAAGACAGCTAATGATAAAAGAAAACGAAATCAAAATACAAATCTTTTTAATATTAAAAGTTTTTATTTGAAAATTCTCAAAATATAAGTCTTGTAGCTTTATACATATTCTTTAAGCGAAATAGAAATTTTTAAGATATATATGTGAAAGGCTAATATTTTTCAACAACATAAACGTGACAACTATCTTCATACATAATTATTAAATTTATATTATAGGCCCTTAGTGGCAAAATTCAATAAATTGTTGTGATAGTCCTGGCATCGCCTCTGAAATAACATCAACATACGCACAACAATCGTCATTCCTTAATACATGTAAAAGAGGACTTAAAGGCAAAAATATTCGTAAATATATACTTGAAGTTATCTATAGTGAATGCTTCTTTCATTGTAGCGTGGAGGGAATTCCAAATAATAATAGCGGTGACTGTAAATAATAATGTAGAAAAAACTTGTACAGAAGGATGTAAATAAGAAGGATGTAAATAAGGAGGAGAAGGAGTATCATAAGATGATTCCCTGGGATGAGAGAAGGGTCTTCTATAAAGATAATAAGAGGAATTGTTATGATCATAATCTTATCATTATTTTTGGTCACATTTTTCCCCATTCGTTTTTGACCCATGGCCTCTCTAATTTAGGTAGGAGAAATGTTCGGTAAGGATTAAATGGCTTCACTTTTAAGTAAATGGCTAACAAAGCTTAATGCAAATGAATGCTCCATTCTCCGAGAGAAAAAAAATCCTGCCAGGATTACGCGAATTAACTTGCCTGGATAAATATAAACCTAGCCAATTCGGCTTAACATTTTAGGGTCACGCTCAACTTTGAGGTACCCACATCCCACGAAAATACGCCGGAAGAATTAAAAATCACGCAAAGTGCGTGTGAGTAAGAGCGCTGTGCCATAAGTGAGGCGTATCTTGAATATGCAGCAAGTGTTGGGGCGGATGAAACATGCACCTAAGAACTCGAAAGGCGTTACGAATGGCAGCACGTTTCGTGAAAAGTTTTTATGAGGGAGCGGAAAAGCGTCGTCGAGATGCTCTCTCGCACGGATTGGGAACCCTGGGAAGAAAGGAGATTAGCTCCGTTTTAGTCTCGAAAATTCTCGGAAGTGGCGAGACTTGATTCCGCGAGCTTATTCGTCGCCTCCAGCATGCAATGCAATGCAGCCGGAGCATATTTCACACCTGAGGCGAAAGTATAATTAGCTCCGCCTCAGTAAATTAAATTTGTGATCCCGAGACGAAATAACGGCTTCAAGATTTTATTTTAATCAAAACTGGACGAAAGAATAAGATTACGATAGGAAAATAGGTATACGACGCGCTACGATTGTTATCTTTGAAGAGTTGAACGGCGAGTTGTAAAGTTGTAGCAAACCTCGAGCATCGTATGATAGACCAAAAAGGTAAAGAAATTTTATTTTGTTATATGCAGAATTTTAAAATTGATTTATTCGTTGCTTTTAAGTGCTTCCACTCCATAATCATTTACTATTCTTCTGTTATTGGTGTTTAATTTTTGTTCCTATTTTGACATTGTAATAACTTTTGTGTTATTTGTCTTCCGTGTATATGTTGCACGTATTAAGATTGAGAAGCAAGTCAGCTCCATAATACACTTACCTTCCGCAAAGTATATTCATCGGTGCTTATTAGAGCGATATAGAATTTATTTCTGTCATTTATGTTTGATTCATTAGTACCCCTGTACATGTCTAAAAATTTTCTTTAAACGTGGTACCTATTATCTTAATGTGATATTACAATATATCTTTATATTGCCTCAGTTGGAGACATTTTTCATTCAGAGTATTTGAGATTGAATATTGAGTTGGTGCGGCTTTGTAGACTTCATTTTAACTTAAATTTATTGGTATTTTGGATTGAAAAGTCTGGTATTTGCTATCTATCAAAAATTGTGAAGTTTGTGTTACGATCATGGTGTTTATGAAATGTAACATCCCCGTTGAGAATCAACGGGCACTTCTGCTAGTTATTCATATTTTCATTATACTCGTAGCTCGGATCCATTCACGATCACACGCACGAAGAAAATGCTTTGCGATTTTCAACTTGGTAAACAGATCCCAAATACATAGTCTGTAAGGTCTATAATGTCTTTCTTAAGAGGAGACTGATACGAGATTGAATAGTCTCGTCTTCCATTTAACCTTCCGTCAGTGATATATAAGCCATTTTTAAGTGAATAGAGACAATATTAGAAGGAGTGGATGTAATAATAAACTAAGTTAAAATCCTAGGGGAAAAGATCCACTGCAGGAAAACACCCACAAAGAAAGCTATGTATAACCACATCAAAGAAATAATAAAATATCGTGTTTCGAAACAACCAGCACTAAATAGTAATAGTGGCTAAGGAGTGGATATGAGAACGGAGAATTTAAAGTCGGATTAAGAATGGTTAATGATTAATCTTTTGAAAAAATAATGCTTTATTAGTAAGCAATTTCTTTTAATATTACATTTTCTATAATTCTCTGCCCCAAAGCCAACTAAATTCTACCCAAACAAGCTAAATTATAAATTAATACTTCAGATCATTCTACCAGGAATGAAAAATAAACCTGATTGAATCTGATTCATATATAAGCAATATAAAATTCATATACAATTTAAGGTTATGTGTAATTAATTTCAAACACGCTTTATATGAGTAAAGAAAGTTGGAGTATAATTAATTATATGTCATGTGTATTAGGAGATTATATTAAATTATATGCGTGGAGTATCATTTAGTATGGTAAATAGTATTGTAATTTAGTATGGCTGTGAATAGTGACCAACATCAGCATCAAAGAAGAGCGAAACAGTATGAAGTGACGAGTTACAAATGAAGTAGGTACCTTGAGGCTCAAATGAGGAGAAAGTTTTATGTCTAAGATTAATAAAAAGGAGATTTACTTTCCCTTCAAATATATTTTTTGGAGTCTCTACTTTGATTAATACCAAGGCAGTTCATTTGAAAAGACTGCACGACATGCTAGGGACCCTTCGTCTGACAACCATGACCCATTTTTTCCAACGCAAGCAAATCCTTGCCTTTCATTGGTCCGTAGCGATACAAATATAATTGACATCATCGTAGATGCTCGTCGTCGAGCGGCCTTTGAATGCAATTTTAAATCAGATAGCATTAGTAGCAACGTTTGCATTCGATGTCATCCCTTGGTAAATGAAACTCTGGGAACAGCTCTCGCCTCCGAATGGTGCAAGAAGAATGGCTGCTCTCTTAAGGGACAAATCCAAACAAAGGAAAGGGTCCACCGAGCAAATAAGGGTCCCAGGTGTGCACGTGCTCAATTCAAGTGGCCTCAAGATTGAGAAGAACACTCTTCCTCGACTTATGGCCCGCGTTATGTAGGGGATTGTTCGGAGGAAAAGCCAAATGCGGGTGATTAATAAACTCGGTGGACAATGAAAAGAGGACCGACATCTCTAATCAAATAGGTTTCACTGGGTGCGGAGTCATTCTTTGCTGAAGCTGGGGGACTGTTACGAGAAATTAACATTTTCAAGAGATGATACATTGATATTTATTGATATGCAGCACCGCGTAGTATACAAAAATATAAGCACGAAAGCGAAAAGTTGACATTCAACGTTTTTTTTATGCCTCAAGTATTTTCAAAGCCTCAACTTTCAAACTTTGTAAATTATTAAATGTCGCCACGTATCTGATTATAGGAAAATTTTCCGTACGACTAAACCAGGTCGTCAACTCCCATGAAGAATGCCTAAATATTTTCATTCCTATCGATCGGATTCATTATTTCGGTTTCAATTTTAATTTATAAACAACGGATCGTTATTTATTTATAAAATGCATATTAATTTATAAATAATGAATCGTAATTTTTGTAAAAAATGCTGAAATAATTTAATTTAATGTATTAAATTATTCAATTTAATGTAAGAAATAATTTAATGCAGTAAATAATTTAATTTGTAAATAAAATCAATTTATAACGTAAATTTTGAACTTAGTATACAGTATATATATCTATTATATATAGATGCTTCTCCGGATTCATTCATATATATACCTATATAGATAGATAGGATACAAATTCACAGCCTAAACTACAAGCGTCATTGATCTGAAATTTTTATGACATATTGGCCATAACGTGAAACCCCCAGGAAAAAAGAGACTTTGATCCTCAGTGTCATAGGTTCGATTCCAGAGGGCCCCAAAGTCCCGATTTTTCCCGTTTGAATGCATTGCCGTGATTTTCGGGAATTAAAAAAAAATACTTTCCGGATAGGTAGAGAAGTAAAACTCAAGGTGCCTATATTTATGGTCTTGGACTTTCGAAAACATCAATGACTTTTACAAAAGTTATCCTGGGTTCGATGCTAGGACGATGCAAAGATCTGCCCTTTAAAATACATGGGAGCCGTTTTTCATTATTTTTTTAGATGCACTTATCGAAATGATAGGATGTTCGTGCTTGGCTGGAAGATGTATGGTACGAATAAGTTTTAGAAAAAAATTTTCATAAGACCGTACTGTTCCTGGGTTCGAAGCCAGAGCACAATAACGTTTCTCTCATAAGGAATATAAAGGAAAAGTAGGACGTCATTTGAGGCAGTTGTAACCAATATTTCTGCTTGAATTTGCATACGCGGTTAGAGATGGTGTTTTTCTTTTGTGCTGCATAGAAAGTATTGCCTGAAAGACCCGGGTTCGATGCCGGGCGGTAAAAATATCACCCATATATAATACTATGGGGTATCTTTTCATAATTTTTTTATGCATTTATCGATATGTAAGGGAGCTCTTGCTTAGATGGAAGATGTATATTAACACTTTGTTTAAGAAAAAAAATAGATAAGACCATGCTGTTCCTGGGTTCGATGCCAGAGCACATTATAATTTCTCAAATAAGGAGTGTATGTGAATAGTAGGACGTCGTTTGAGGTAGTTGCACCTAATAGTTTTGCTTGAATTTTCACACATAGTTTGATATGGTAATTTTCTATTTTGCTGCATAGTAAGTACACCAGGAAGACCGGGGTTCGCTGCCAGGTGATTAAATTGCAGCGAATTCTACGAATATTTTGAATTTTTTTTTTTCTTTTGATGTCCGTCCCGATATGATGCCGAAATGAAATTAGTGTTGTCGATCTGCTTGCAGTATGCAAGCTACATTTTACTCGTATATATATACAAGTTGTATACAATTGTATACAAGAGTACCATGGTGAGGTGTTTTGTAGTGAGTCAACCTCACAAACCTTCACTCAATACTGCAGCACACTGAGCTAACTATTGACTGTAGAGGTACAAAATAAAGTTTAAAAAGAAATTACCGGAATTAAAAAAGAAATATTTAAGGACTTTTGCTGCTAGTATTACTGATCAATAAAATGCCTTCCTAATTAAAATGCACATTTGATGTGGAATGGAAAAAATATGTTAACCTACGATATAACGCGGCATAACCAAAAATGAATTTACATGACACCTTTTCGGAAGCACTGCCTTGCAGAATAAAACCCCATAAATATTACTCCTGACATTTAATTACGTTTTACGTTTCCACTTGATATAACGTGAAATCTGATAAAATACTTAAAAACTTTCCTGAAATTCAGCGTATTTTCTAAAGCTTGTTAATAACCAATTCCAGTTTTGATGAAATTACAAAAGAAATCTCAAAATTGAATAAATTACAAAATGAATGATGCCCTTCGAAATCCAAAGAAATCATAATATTTAATAGAAAAGCTTATTTTTCTCATATTCTAGAATATTCGATTTGGGATCCACATGAGCTAGATTCGATCTCAAATTTAGAGATATTCCAACGTAGAGCAGTTTTTGTTCGTTATAGGACATTTCAGATTTGACAGCAGCGTTATGGCTTTGGCAAATACCTTAGTTGGATTTCGCTCCTGATGATAAGATCTGATTTCCGACGAAAGTTTTTCGAAAAATTCATCGGATCAGAAATTTTAGACGGAGTACATGAAATTTTAGTTATGCTAAAGAACGAACGCCATCTCCGAGAAGCATCTACAAAGAGTTGAAAGGAAGTAATCGCAAAATCAGAAAATTAGTTTTGGTCGTTCTTTCCGTAGCCTATTAGAGAAGCTAATAGAGTAGATTCGGTAAGGATTGCGATGGTACTACACCCTTAGCCGCACTTGACTGGCGGCTTGTGAGGTATACATCTACCGCATATACCTACTCGTGTAAGGTAATTCCGGGTGAGATGCCCCACCGGGAGAGATGCCCCACCGGGAGAGATGCCCCACCGGGTGAGATGCCCCACCGGGAGAGATGCCCCACTGGGGAAGATGCCCCAGTCGCAATATTTTTAAGGAAACCACAAGATTGCACTACTGATGGTGTGCGTCAGTCAGTTGGAAGGCACCCGTCTATCTGCAAGAGTTTCACGGAGATTTAATCTTTTTACTCAGTTTCATAACATCATTTCAAGTAGGCACTGTTTTTTTCCGCCCTGTTATAAGGTAGGGTAAAATGTTTCTCGTTGGCATCTGTTTAAATGTTGGAATATTTTGAATTAAAGGGCGAAAACTTGTAGCTATAGGATCATCTATTACCCACGTGCTGTTACTGGCCATCTTGGACAAAGTGTAGCCCCACTGGCTGTAAGGGCATCTCTCCCGTACTGAAAGGACCTCCCCACCTCTTCTCGGGATAGATGCCCCAGTGCTTTCTTTAGGTATATGTTAGGTATTAGTATCAATTTAACTTTAAGGTGATACTGATTAAGGCTTTTTTCAAGTAAACGTTTGTAATCTACATTCAAATTTCATTTCAACTTTAAATCCACGGTCGAATGCATTTTATGTAAGATCAAAAGATGATGTAGTGTTTAGTAAGCACTAGGTTGGTGCGTTTTGCCACTTTCTTTCTCATCGAAATGTAATGCCTAGAAGAGGTGGCACACCCACATTGAAATTACAAATATAATTGTTTTTCGAAATAAAAAAAATCTTCTGTGAGAATTTTTGCCTCGAAGTTTCGATAAAAACATCAAAATTGTCATAATTTTTTTCGGTTGGATCGACATTATTTTTGTGTGAGAAGATGTCGCTTGCAAAAACAAAAAACTGATGACCAAGCCTCAATATGCTATTTATATGCCTCTAGAGGGGGCTGAGATGCCTCCAAAAATTTTGGAGACTTGCAATGAAACTTTTAAATAGGTTTGAAAGTTAACTTAAACGTTTCCTTAGATCCTGAATTTAAGTTATATTTAACAATTTTGTATGTGACAAGCGCTTTCCAGATTAAATTCAGTTTAATCTAATGGGGTACCTCTCCCACAGAGGTGGGGCGTCTCACCCGGACACTCGGGAGAGATGGCCAAATGAAACAGATGATGGTGATGGTGGTGAAAAATTATGGTGCAGAAAAACTTTAATATATTGTGTGAACATTTAAAAAAAAATTTGTTTATATCCTGTTAATAATCAATAAATGTTCTATTATATCACACAGTTCCACATTCTTATTATCACTTATGTCATTGTTATGAAGTCATTTCCTTAGGCGGGGCATCTCTCCCGGAATTACCGTATAAGCCAGTTTTTCATCACATTTTTTTGTATTAGTAAAAGCCCCCCTCGGTTTATATTCGAGTGAGGGTCCCACCTACCTGTACTCAACCTAATTAAACTGATATATAAATTGTATGGTTGAATAGATATTCAATAATGTAGTTTGATTGGAAGCTACTTTTATTTTGAAATTTACCAGTAGTTGCTCTATTTTCTACGCTAAACTTCTACCTGAGTCAATTAATTATCCCAGTTTATTGTGGAAGAATTGGGTGCTTCGGCTTATATTATATTAATACTTGATTAACGGTTAATCTAAAATATCATGATGAAGAAATCAATTTTAACGCCTTTAAGTGAAATACTGTTTAGAAATGTAAAAGCCTTATCTTTAACTCGTTTAACACAAGAGACTGAGAAAAGCGATGGCAGGCATGCAGTTTGGCCACTATAGGAAGTCACGGGCACTTTAGTATTTATCTCACTCATATCCTGTTCTTTTGAGAGCCTATGGAGTAATGTTTCGGTCAGGGTGGGTCTACCCATCAAGGACTGCATTAGGAAGGGGCGGCCGATGAGCCAATAGACAAATGGCTTAGGCAGTTCCCCCCTTGCTTTCCCCTTGGGATTCTTCCCCAGAAAGGGGCCGCAAGCTTTCAAACTGACTCGGGGGCGGATCTGGAAACTTTCAATGGAGGCAGCGATTTAAGACAATTTTCTCGTAAGCTCATCTTAAATTAACCTTCAAAATGGAATTATTGGTAAATGTACAGCAATAGATGGGAATCTTCATTATCAGATACTAATTCATCGTTCACGTCTAATCATAGGTTGCTAGCGATACATTGTCATCAAAGACTATCTCTCCTCCTCCTGCTATTTTGGATATCAGAATGACCTGATTATATTAATTGTTAATTTTATTTTATCTTGTAATGTCCCCTATGTAGTTTTATTGGATTATGTGGTTTCATTGTAATCTTATTCTTAAAATATTTTTACGTGTGTTATCTTTGTAAGACTATAATTCTTGCAACATTTTCTTCTTTTATCATCTTAGTGTATTAGGCCTTTTTTATCTTGCATTTGTATGTGCTTCTGATTGTAATTTCATTTCCTTCATTGAGATATATCTGCTATTTCTAATGTTTATTTTGAATTCATCTATAATTAGTGTCATTCGTGAAGATGTTTCATATGATTTGATTGCTTGAAGTGAATATTTATTTTTCTCCTGTCTTTTTTGTTTATTTTTTATCTATTCTCTGCTTGTCTTTCATAACTCTTTTCATTCTCCATCATCACAAAATATAGTTTTCTATCTGTAGGTTTCGCAGGTTTTTCACACTCCCTGTGAGTGATTTCCTGTGGCGGAAATTGTTTTCTGAGCCCTCAGCTTAGGTTTTTCAAATTCACATATTAGTTTTCTTTTTGTACTCTTGCAAACTATCTCTTTCTTTCTGTTTCTTATATGACGATGGGTTAGATGTAAGAAGTGACTTCCTAGTCTCAATATCGCCCGAATAAAGACCTTTTATTATTATGTGCATAATCAGCACAATAAATAAATCAATACTATCAGAAAAAATAAGTGTATCTATTACACACTTATAACTATCGATTAAAAAGTATTAACATTTTATTAATAGTTACTCTTCATTCGACCCTCTTCTTAACGTTTGATTTAACTTTTGATTTAAATTTTGATAACTTAAATTTTTTGAAGGATATAATCTTGCTTCATCGAGGCCTCAGCCTTCTTGTCCCTTAATTATTTCTTTCTGCTTTAAATATACTTGTATTTATTTATTTCTGCGTTATATCTGCTAGGAGTTGCAAACTCACATTCACCTTGAATCATGTTCCGTTTAATCATAATTGAATGTTATTGATCTCTTAGCTTAACAGTACACTTATAGTTTTTACTTCGTTATTCCTGAAGGTTTTTCTCATTCAAGAGCGCTCTCTCCCATTTTCTCCTCTGATACTATCCTTCAGTCGATAAAGGTCTACTATCTTGCCTATTAAGTAGCCAACTCAGTCCCAAGCGCTCAATTCTCTACTCTACTCAAGTTCCAGGTTTTTCATGGCAACTTCTGATTAGTCACGCTACATCTGTGGCAAACTCGCTGTCTTTATTGCGACTCTTTGAATATCTTATAAACAGAATTTGAGTGTCGATCATTACGCGTTACTTTCTAATCGCTAATCAATTTTTAATTTATTATATTGTTCATCTTAAGTGGATTATCATTCGGGGTTATCTCAAATATATCACCAGTCTCTTCTCCGTTTCGCATTTCTTTATTTCTGTGAAAGATAACAGTTATACTTCTTCATATTTTTGTTTGAGTCGTCGTTTATACATTTTCTCGATCCTGGAGTCTCCACGCCGCATTGATTATAACGCCCTGTGGCATCCTCCTTTCCTCTACCGCCTGAGGGAGGTTTATCTGAAACCGTCCCTGAGTACATGCCCTGGGCCAGATTTAAGCTCTACAAGACTCGACATCCACCCCATTTCACCACCAAATCATCCTTCCATATATTAAGACGCCCTTAGTGGCCTTTAATCTTTATTCTCGTATTCACTTTTAGATTTACATTAGGGTGTTATATCCTCTACTTATTTCCCCCTTGTTCGAGAAAATGTTTAATTTATTTGGCTACTTACCTTGGAAACAGAAAGGTCATCGACCGTATCACTTACTTATTTGTTCCTCCTCTTTTATTTTAACTTTATTTCTTCCTTCTCCCCAAAAACTCAACCCTGGAATTCTCTCCTACTTGCGTATCAAGTTGCGTACGTGAGGACTCTCAGAGTTTAGACTTTTATGAACACTTCCTTTTCATTTTCCCAAGAAGTTGAAAATCTTGGAACAATACGAGATGCGTTCTAAAACTTCCCAGATCAAGCTTTACCAAATGAGCCAAAATAAATCTGCCAGTTATTACAAACCTGAACCAGATTGTCATGCAGAGTGTTTGAGAGTTATGAAGAAAAGTCTTCACAAATTCACTGCCACGACACTGAAAGGTAACAGTAGTTTTTTCAAACGATAACGAGAGTCTTCCGGGAACTTTCTGAAAGCCCTACGAACCAAAATACTTGCAATTTCACGGAAACGGTGAATTTATTCCGAATGCGCGGCGTCGGAATTGCTTCCTTATGAGATTAAAAGTATGAGTAGAAATAACTTTACAAAATTCCACTGTTTATAAAATTCTTACTACTTCTACTATACAATACGCTACTTCCTCGCGCGTCGTGACTTTTTTCGTTGCTTCTGTTCTTACGCTAGTTTTTCAATTCAGTTCTACATACCTCTTAGTAGATAAATAATATTACGATCGAATCGAATACAACCACAAAAGTAATATATTCTGCAGTATATCTAATTTCGCAGTAGATGTACAAACAACGATAATAGAAAACCAAAAAATACTAAAATCTACTCCGACCTCGATATGTAAACTTATCAACAAAATATAATACATAGAAATGCTGCTTAGATGATGCTGGGAAAAGATTTCCCTGCCTCCTGAAAATAAAAAATGCATCTTATACGTTTTTGTAATGCAAATCTCATATCACAAAATATTATGAGGAATCAACCGTTATCATTGTATGAAAAACAATCCATAGGTACAAAAGACCAACTAGGTAGTTGATGATGTCTCTTGTATTTTTCTTGGTCTTTTCATATCTTGCGGTTCTCAGCTGAAGAATGCATATATCCAACATTTGTAGTTTCTTCTAGCTACGTGGCCTAGCTTACTTATCTTCGTTTCTTATAGTTCGAATCACTCTACCATCATCCTCAACTGGATTTGTTTTTGTCATTTCTCGTGAACACAGCGCACAGCTCACAGCGCTCCAAGGTTGTATTTTTTGTGGTAACTGCGTTATTCTGTCGTTTGCTCGCAGGTTTTGCTCTCGTAAGTCAACATTTGCAGGACGCAATAATTGAAGATCGCTTCGTTTTTCATACTAGAATGTCTCTTTAATACCATTTTAAAGCATTCACTCTTCCACGTTACGCAAAATAGTATTTTTGGTCTGTTTTCATAGTCATTTTTTATCTTATACCTCGTAGACCGGTTATATATATATTACGTAGTGAAGATTTTGTAGCCAAAACATATGTACATACTTGTGTACACGACAGTAATTTTTTCTGCGGTCTATCTTTCATTAATCTGCCGTATTTTATCGATGAGCGATATTCGAATAGCTTATTACGTAATGATAAAATGCGATGTAAGAAAAATAACTTACCGTTGCCCCTGGCAATGTCACCATCATTTTACACTTTATGATAAAAAATCTGATGTGGCCAACACATGACTTTCTCCGTATTTATTGAAAACAGAAGCCTATGCCTGTAATATATAAATAATTCCAAAACAATGAGTGTTACAGGAAAATGTTTCATACAACATTTGTAGTAATATACATTATATATAACTTTGGTACATTACTATATATAAAGCTGCAAATCCTACTGATTGACACAAAATCCTGGGCATTTCTAATCGAGCTGGAAGGCTGAAATTTTCAAGAGAGATTTATAATTGACAGTCGAGTTGGGAAAAAATCGAAAATCTACAGATTTTGTCCTAGGTTTAAGACCAGAAAGGATTATATTTTTCAATGTATTTAAACGGGAAAAACGAAAAATGGCCATGTAGAGCAAATTTCTTTCGTTCATAAAAATATGAAAATGTAATCGTAAAGCAGTGGGACTTTGTCTATATTACGTCTAAAGGATCAAAGTTTTCTTTTCTTGCGACCGATTTTAACATTCCGGCAGGAAATTTGCAAAATTTTAGTTTGAACGCCAATTTATTACGTTTTTTTCTCCTCATTTTGAAAATTAAATCTATGGCAACAACCATTGTTTGAATCGAAAACAAGTTTGTTTACGATCCTATTTTCATATGCAATGATAAAGGTTTGATGCATTTTTAATTATTTTAAATCTTTCTTTCGATACATGTTATTACTGAATGCTGAAAAATGTAAATTTCGTTAAAATAGACAGTGGATATCTGCACGGTCAATGAATCCATCCTGAATGCATGCTGTGATAACATAAGTTTATGTAGAGAATACGAGACCATTAACAACGAAGATAATCGTAAAAGTCATGTAAGTAGTGAGATTTTTCTAGAATGAAGTACATAGATACGAATATAAATTAATAAATAGGGATATTAATGTAAATTAAAAGGTTTAACGACAATCTTTAGAAATAACATAACTGTAAGCATTACGAATCATTTGTTTCGCGAACACTATAATTTATTAATATATTATAATTCATAGCTCACTTAACCAAATACATTTATCATATACTGAACTCTCATCTAAATGAACAACAAATATCTAATCAGGAAATACATGGTATTATTGAACTATGTTAGGATATCGTTGGTTTACGCATATGGTGGATTGCTTTTCGTGTGTGTGAGTTTCTGTTCTTTTAATTTTATGCCTATTATGTTTATTCTTTTCTATTTTAATTACATATAATTATTCTGTCATCCTTTCCAAAGAGAATTTAAAATTAAGTTCTTTTTCTACGTTTCTTTAATTAATACGTAGTACACAATTAGTTCGTAATATATTACGTAATTCAACATTCATCAAAATAAAAAAAACAGAAATCTACTCATAAAATACACTGATTTCCTTCAACGACTTTCTGATTACGTTGTTCTACGCTGGATAATTCTTGGTTAGTAAAAACAATCTTTGCATGTATCATTGTATGAATATTATTTTCCCATCTTCTCCAAACGGACTTTAGAATAAAGTTCTTTTTCTACGTACTTTAAAACTATTTACATAATTACGTTGCCTATTGTCTATTTGTTTATTTAATTAGAAACGGAGCTCATTGTCGTAGTAGACAACATTTAATGAATATAGGATTATTTTGCAGAATGTCTTGCACTCAACCACATACTACACAGGTAATCGTCTATTTATTCCGCATTTTTATCTTATGCAGATTTTTATTCTGACTTTACTTTGTTTGGCGTATTTCTTTAATATAATTTTACGAATGCGTATTCATTACAGACTCCCGTATCTCATAAACGCGAAAGGCTTTAGAAATGATTATTTTACTATCATATTATTTGGCGAATCTCAATCTCACTTTTTTGAAAATTATGCATACAATAGACAGTGGTATAATTAAAAAAATTTTCTTTCCATATATGTTATGACTGCAAGTTGAAAAATGTAAGTTTCATCAAAATGGACAGCGAATATCTGCACGGTCAATGAATTATTCGGGAATACATACTGTGATAACATAAGTTTATGTAGAAAATACGAGACCATTTATAAACGAAGATAATCGGAAAAGTCATGTAAGTAGTGAGATTATTCGAGGATTAAATTTAAAAGTCTACACTGAATCTATATAAGGGGGATAAGAAAGCAATTTCGATGAAAAATACTCATTAATTACTGATGAAGAACGTATTATACCGGATCAAGTCTACCTATGCCTGAGTAAAAGTAAGTACAACTGAAATTTACATCATCCTAAAATATTACTATCAGAATATTAATGTAAATTAATAGTTTCAACGATATTATTTAGAAATAATATAACTGCAAACAATACGAATCATTAGCATCAAAATCGGTATAGTTTAGTATAGTAGTATTTCACTTTATTCTCACTTAACCCAATGCATTTATCGTATATTAAATTATGTCTAAAAATTTCCTGTGCAATGGCCATTTCCGATTCCCACTTTATGGCGTTATAATTAATCACAATATTCATAACATCTCTGATGAAAGCAGGAAGATCCCAATTACCACCATTTCAATAACTAATACTATTAATAAAGACACTCAACCATTCTATAGCCAGAAAAATCTTGCTAGCCGGAATTCGTACCTTGGTGTTGGAGTCCGAGCACAGTGACCACTTTCTCACCGCACTCGGTGTGTTTGGTATTTTGCCCTTAGTTTCTCTTAAGATCGACAGATAAGCTCCAGCGTCCTGTCTCGCGTGCCACCTCATAGTGTGGCTTCTTTAGATGATGTTCCTTTTAGGAGGGGAAGCTTTAAGTAACGTATGCCTCAATTTCACACTACATACATTGTGATACATTGTAACCAAAAAGCTCATACGGGCAGCCAAACCCGTTGCTGCCCGCCTTTCTTGAAGGACCATATTGTAATTGAATATCAAGAAAGTGTAACTTTCATTTAAATGAACAACAAATATCTACACAGGAAATAAAATTATATCCTTGAACGATGTTAGGATTATACGTATATGTTGGATTGCCTTTCGTGTGTGAAAATTGTGCTTTTAATTGTATGCCTATTATGTATCGTCTTTTCTATTTTAATAACATATATTTATTCTGTCATCTTATCCATACAGAATTTAAAATTAAGTTAAATTTTCGTTTTTTTAATTAATACGTAGTACCTTACGTAATGATATAGGATACTGCTGGGGAAACGATAAATGTCCATGAAGAACCAAATGTTTTCATTCACATAAGCATGAAAAATGTACGTACAGTGGAGAGTATTTAACTAAATTATACCTCAAAGTGGAATTTTCATTTTTCCTGCATCCAATTTCGCCATGTCGGCAACATCTTAAATTAAATACAAATTAATAATGTTTTTATTTGCACCCTTCCCAAGATAAAAACTTTGGCTACGACCATTATTTACGTGGAATACAAATTTGTTTGCAGTTCAAATAACATACGCCGTGATGAAAGTATGAAGTTTTTGAAATATTTTTCAATATTCTTTTGTTTGTAATATTAATATACATCAAGAACATTTAACTTTCATCAAAATAAACAACAAAAATCTACTCATAAAATACGCTGATTTCCTTGAACAAACTTTGGATTACGTTTTTCTACGTATCAGCTGGATGATTCTTCGTAAGTAAAACAATTTCTGCGATTAAAAATGTATGCTTACTATGTTTACTCTTTTCTATTGTATTCACCTCAAATTATTTTTTCATATTCTGCAAACGGGCTTTAGAATTAAGTTCTTTTTCTACGTTTTTCAAAATTATTTACATAGATACGTTACCTGTAGCAAATTTGTTTGTTTATATAATTAGAAACGGAGCTCATTGTCGTGGTAGACGCCATTTAATGAACATAGGATTCAATTTCATTATGTCTGGCACTGAACCGAATACTTCACAGGTAATCGTCTATTTATTTTCCGCATTTTTATCTTATGCAGATTTTTATTCTAACTTTGCTTTGATTGGCGTATTTTCTTAAATTAATTTTACAAATGCACATTCATTAGGAATCAACTCCAAATCTCCCGTATCAAATAAGCGTAGAAGGCCTTTGAAATCCAAAGGGGGACGTCCTAAAACCTTGAACGACCTTCGGATTATGTAGTTCTACGTGTTCGCTGGATAATTTTTGTAAGTAAAAACAATTTCTGCGTTTATCATCGCATGCAAAATATTTTCCCAACATCTCCATATGGGCTTTAAATTCAACTTCTTTTTCTACATTCTTCAAAATTATTCAACTACGTTGCCTAATTTCTATTTGTTTATTTAATTAGAAACGGAGCTCATAGTGCCGCTTTAGACGCCATTTAATGTGCATAGGATTCAATTGAAGTATGCCTTGCACTGAACCGAGTACTACAGGTAACGAATCATCTATCGATTTCTCGCCTTTTTATCTTACGAAGACTTTTATTATTACTTAAATTTGTTTGGCGCATTTCTTTAATTTAATTTTACGTATGCGTATTCTTTAAGGTCTCAACTGAAAAACTCCCGTCTCAATTAAACGTGAAAGGCTTTCGAAATAATTATTATATTATTAGATGAAACTCGATCTCATATTTGAAAATTAGGTATACGATTGACAGTAGTATAATTAAAAAGACACATATCCCTTCATAATTTTCTTTGCTTGCAGTTTGCAAGCACCCATTTACTAGTAATTTTATATACCTACATTGCATTCTGACAGAGATATGTATGAAAAACTTCCATTTCTGGATAAACAACAACTTCCGGTTAACCATTATTGAAGAATACCTCCTACACAATCAGTGTTACGAAAAAATGTGTCATATAAAAGTTGTAGTAAAATACATTATCTATAACGTTTATGTGTAAATGTATATACCTACATTGCATTTTGACAGAGATATGTATGAAAAACTTCCATTTCTGGATATACAACAACTTCCGGTTAACCATTATGGAAGAATAACTCCTAAACAATCAGTGTTACGAAAAAATGTTTCATACAAAAGTTGTAGTAAAGTACATTATCTACAAATTTTGTTTGTAATTGTATATACCTACATTGCATTCTTACAGAGATATTTAAGAAACGAAATTTTGTTCCGGATAAACTGCAACTTCCGGTTAAGCGATACTCACCGAAAACTAATCAACTCTTGGCATTGTTAGGAAAATACTAAATATGAATTTTGAAAATGATCGAATAATTACTGTTTAAGATAGAGCGCCCACAACCTTTTTTATCACAGACAGACACACAGACAGACATGTTCGGGAAAATAGCGAAAACGAGCTCTATGGGCCCCAAAACATTTATTTCCGTGGAAATATGGAGGTCAAATTTCTTTGCGAATACAATACTTTCTCTGTACTACGTATAGGGAGAAAGTAACAACAAATAGCGTTGTGTGACAAAACTTGACATTAGCGATGAGCAGCACACGGTCCACATTTTAAAGTGAACCTATGAATCTAAAGCGGAAAACATTATCTTTCAGAGATACGATTCATCGAAACATGCTTGGATAAAATCGCTTTTCGACGAAATTTGTGAATCTTTTGAGAAAAGGGAAAGAGAAGTTACGCTGAGATTGCCGAATAAATTCAGAGAAAGTTCGTTTGAGGAAAACGTAATAGGAATTCTGGGCCCTCCCTGCCTCTCCTGACAATGAGCGTGAAATAAGAGGGACGCCGAGACAAATCGCTTTAAAAAAAAGCCATTCCTTTCGCAATCCGCGAAGGCAATAAAAAGAAATCGATCTAGGGTGTTTACAGCTTCTGCCACAAGCCGATAGGCGGCTATCAAAGCAGGTGTAGATGAAGTTCAGTCGGTTGTGAAAACTGCGGTGCGATTGTGCGTCCAAATTGGAAGGATCCCGCCTCTGGGAGAGCTACCATAACTGCGACTTTCAACTGGAATTGCTCCTGGGGGAGACGCCTCGAGATAAATAGGAGAAACTTTTGTAAGGCCTCCTGTCCCCGCCCCTCGTCCCCTTATACACTGAGTGGCCGCTTCAGACCTGACTGTTTTAAGTAAATTAACTGTATCGCCTTGCTGCTGTCGCTGGAAACTGGTATAGAGAGGCGTAGAGCTGGGCTGGGCAAGTTACAGCAAGCACAGATGTGACGATTGTTATCTCATGGACCACAGAAGTAGAATTTTGGGTAGACGAAGTTCATGTTTAGTGAAGAATAATGATTAATACTTAGAGTAAGTTACGATACACTGCATTTCTTATAAAATAATTATTTCCAGTGTATTAATTTTAAATAATACAATACTTTGAACTATAATGCAATACTTTGTACTATAATGCAATACTTTGTACTATAATGCAATATTTTATAGAATATTAATTACCAATTACAAAAGTACTATTTAAAATAAACAAATACTGTTGTCCATTAAAATGCATGTAATTGCTAGCTAAACCTAGCTAGTTCTTATCAACACAGATATTTTTTTATATCTAATATACAGTTTTTCATAAAAACTTACCTGCTCCATACAAATTTACAAACATTAACTCCCTTACTAATCTTATTTCTTATAGTATCATTATTATATGGTTCTGAGTAACACAGTAGTATGGTTTCATTTAATCTCAATAATGTATTTACCTAGGATTGCTGGGCATTGCTATTTACTCATAAAGAGAAGTAATGTCCTTCTAGTAAGAAGTAAAGTAGAAGTAAAGTCCTAATGATGTGATTAGCAGGACAAAGCAAAAACTCTTGAGAAAACTTTCCGTAATTTGAAATGAGATTGCGATATCCTTACAATTCCACTTCAAAAACCGTGATCCCTTAAACTCTATCATTGCAAAATGTTTGATAAATACCATTTCGAGCCATTTTGTTGTATATTAGATAAAATTTTTAATATGGTAACTCTGTACTACATTTTTAATGAACTAGTAATTAATATTATTATTGTAAAAGAATTAATATTATTTGAACCCATTATTGGCAGATCCTGTTTAAGATGCGTACACAGCTCCCGTTGACTAAACTTAATTGCTCCTCTTTAGACATCCGATTCAACTATTTCAGCGTCGGTTCTTGTTTTCTTTACGCATTGGTTGCTGAAAAATCTCTGCCTCCAGCTGTATACTGTTTTTTTACTTTAAATTATCATAGCCAAATGTCGATGATTATAATGTAAGGAAAAATTAGATACAAAGCAATAATCATTCGATATCTTTCACATTTCTAGAGCCAGTTGGACATTTAAAATACAACACTAATCAGTATTTAATACGCATCAGGGCAAAATGAGCAGTGATTTAGTTTGCCCTTATTTTCCTCATTGATATGTTGTGTGTTTAGTGGAATTAATTAAACGCAGAACAAAGCACTAATTTAGCATTCACTAAAACGAGATTAGGATGAATACCAACAACCTTCAGTAATTGCCATATTATCGCAGCCACTGATAATACAGAAAAAGTAAAGGAAATATAGTTGTTCTCGTTTATCCATTGAAGTTATCTCAAAGACATGAGAAATCTGTTCATCAAGATATGGCCACAGGGAAAGAGATGGGTATCTTTATGTGGATGATCCCTTATGGCTCTTATCGTAAGGAACTCGGTTGTAAGTGTTGCTTCAGTGATCACTTTAATATCCAGATCTTGATCCAGTAAAGCCTCTGTTTTTATTCCTTGAATGACCCACAGATTAGCTGACCAATTTCACGCTCTTTGTCCGAAGAAAATATTTCGCCCCCAATAATAATAAATATTTATTTCGAGGGTTCGATAATATTCAATTATATTTTAGTTTGAAATTTTTACGATTTATTGAACTCCATTTCGTTCCAGTATTGGGCAACGTTAGTATCTGTTCCGAGGTTCAACTCCTTCCGAGAATTGGCTATAAAACTCCCTTAACTCATATTATCATGCAGATTAGTGCAAACAGTGTGAATAGAGTAAGTTGCTTCATCTACTAAAGAAAGTGAATAAGGATGGAATGCATGGAAAAAGAGCGAAGGGAAGACAAAAGCAAAAGATGCTAGAATGAGTGTGGTTACCAAGACAAAAACACAAGAAATACAGGATATCGTACTTAATAGTGAGGCCTACTTTAGGGTAGAGTATATATGAATACAAATAGCAACGTAAATAGCGTTACATCGACTGATTGTATGCACACATAATGCGCCCTTAATTCTACGATTTCATTTTAAAACAGGAAAATGGGTGGTAAAGGTTTTCAGATCGCTCCCTTTCCTCTTTTTAGATGTGAATATTCACAAACGTCCTTTGTTATAGTAGGTATAAGGGATAATATCAACAAGACGTGCGTGTTAAATTTAACCATCTCAAATAATGGCTTCGCAATAATTAGAGTTAGCCTTATTGAGGTAACAATATAGTTCGCGCTTGCGCATTGAGTCGCCATAAAAGGGCGCTGCTGAAACTCTAATTTCTCTGGCATCTGCTCCTCTACTCCTCAAGATATTTGTGCTGCTGCGCGCATTTCTTTTTGAGAAAAGTTTTCAAATCATCGACCATCCCGAAATTATATTTTCCTTTGAGTTCTTTGTTTTTTTCTCGTCTTCTTCCCTCTCGAGTCTGTCTGCATAAGAATTACGAAAGAGAGCAGTTCTTTCCTTTTCCTTTTATTGAGAAACTTCGCGTGCCTTCTTTGTGGGTGAGATTAAGTGACTCGTGCTCGTATTTCGGTTGCTATTTACGAAAAGCAATCATTTTCCGGAAAAATCCTAGATTTTCACTGTTTTTTTACTAGTTGAGAAGGATGCTCTGTAAGTACTACAAAGAAGAACTCTATGGAAGATATAGAGGTAGGATAAACGGGGAATATTTTACTTTCTTGTTAATGCGTATGATTTTTTAAATACCTTAGACAGTTAAATGCTATTTGTTTATATTCATAACTGTCCAATTATTTAGAAACATCGTCCATAATATTTGCATTGCTTAGAATCCATTTGCGGAAAAATCTAGTTCGAATGAGATAGACCTATCTTCAAAGTAAAATGCGATGGTAACACTAATAAAAGAATTAGCCATTTTTGACAATTTAAAAGTTCATACATTATTGTTTCGTGTACTTTTAACTCTCATATACTGTAAGCAAAGATATCTTTTGCATTAAAAGTATAGCTCTATTAATGATACTGAAAGCACAGAACGCTTGATTAATTCATTAATCAAAATAACACGAATTTCAGCTGATGAAAGACAAAAATATCTCATAAATGTACAATTCATGTTTTATTCTATTTAAAGGAGAGTTTATGGCTTTATTTTTTTTTAATTTGCTTCAATCGATATCGAGATCTCAGTGACTTTTTAGAGTACATACTGTGACATTTTCAAAAAAGTTGGACAGTATGTTAATATATGTGGGCATCATGATGCAACCATATTGTCCTGTTGCCACTCTTTCTTTTGATACATCAATCTAAACCACTATGGTTGAAAATTAGCACTATAGTAGCTGGTAACACTTGTTCGTAAGTCCTCTTTATATTCATCTCTAGCCATTTTCATTAGCATAAATAAAATTAGAAAATAGAGATGCATGGATTTTAGATCAAATATGTAGAACATTGGTACGCATATTATTAACCATAGAAGGCTGATGAAATTTGCAGCTCATAGGGTACCGTTTACAATGGTTCCATGAGAGATTCTATAAAAAATTATAGTAGTGTTGGTAGTAGTAGTTTTTTTTACTTTCTGCATATACGTAGTATAGAGAAAGTATTGTTTTCATAAAAGAATCTAATTCGAGATTTCAACGGAAATACATGTTTTGGGGTCCCTAGAACACGTTTTGACCATTTTCGGAATGATGTCTGTGTGTATATCTGTATGTGTGTGTGTGTTTTTGGGCACTCTAACGTAAAAACTATTTGTCGTATCAATACCAAACTTCATATATAGTACTGAGGTGCGTGCTGTCAGAGTTGATTAGTTTTTGGAGTAAATCGATTTACCGGAAGTTGATCTTTATTCCTCGAAGTAAATTTCCGGTTTTACAAAATATCTCCATTAATATGAAATTTTGGTATATACTATTAATTATAAAAGTTTTATAAAATGTGTTTTACTATAACTTTTGTATGAAACATATTTTTGTATAACAAATTGTTTTGGAGTTATTCATGAAATACTGATAAACCGGAAGTTGCCGATTATGTACTTTGTTTGCGCTCTGGGTGCTGGGGCGGGGATTTCATCGTTTTTCATCGAACATGTCCCGAAAAACATTATTTATAATGTTTGTGACGTAAAAGATAATACGATAAAAATTAATCTCTTATCTTCCAAGTTTAGATTTAATATAGCGTTCCAAAATACTGCCATAGATAAATATTTACATATTATGTATGGAGAAAGTCATGTGCTGGCCACATCAGATTTTTGGTTTTAGTTTTAGTTCTTTAAGTAATGCAGTAAAATATTTATGTAAATAAATGATAAATTTAACTAAGCTATAGTTATTGTAACAGGTTTTATGAAACTCTTCAACGTGTATTAAGATGGATTTCCTCTATTTTCAGGTATGCGAAACTCTCTTCCTCTTCTTGACCTGCTTCTGTAAGTGCCCATTGAAACTTAGCAACGAGCTAGTCGGAAAGTTAGCTCTAAACATACCATCATGGCGTCAGTTTCTTGTCCAAAATTACTACAAGGGGTTACAAAAGGTAAGTTTCCCTATGCATCTAAAAACAGTTCTCCGCTTCATAACCAAATACTATTTATTCATCATATATATTCGCTATGTAGTACATACGTCAGCCATCTTGTTTTTCGACCCATTTCTCTAAGCGACAGCTCATGAATTCCAACGTCACGCTGATCTCCCGCCAAATTTCTCGCCCAACAATCCACTTCGTCATCATGTGCGATTCGTCAATCGCCAAAAGGTTTTTTTAGAGTACGGGAACTGGGTTAATTACTAGAGGCAAGATCGTTTGAGTTTGATGGACAAAAGAACAAATCCCCCCTCGAATTTTCGAGAGCCTCTCTTTCACGGGTCAGAAAGCGTCGTCCCCGATGAACTAAACTTAACATGACAAAAGACTCCGCCCCAAGTTCTGGCCCGAGATTCCTCAGCATATTTTTGAAATATCGCATTAATTGACGCCCCGTGGGCCAGGTGGTCGATCAATAGCCTCCCTTTTCCGTCCGAAAGATTGTGGCCATCATTTTTCCGGTCGATTCATCCACCTTTTCGAGGAAGACCCTTCCCTTTTTTGTCGCGCAGTGCTTCGCCTTTTTGTTGCGGGGGTGGGATGATCCACCCACGTTTCATCCCCTCTAATTAATTACCCGAGAGGGCGGTAATATTCTGTTAGACTTACCGTTGAACAACCTTGCAAAACGACCGAGCTTGTCCAACTCAACCTGATCCGAAGATGCACTGTGTCCTCAATTGAAAAACGACTTTTTAGTAATTTAAAAAGTATTTTGGTCTATTAGTTGTGCTAGTTTGTCTTTCTTGTAGCTTTTCGTTTTATTCACCATTGTGAAATTCTATAAGAATTGTTTTCATAATAGCCTTCTTCTCATAGTTGATAAATTTAAACTATATTTTCAATGTTAGATAAAATAAAAATGAAAATAAAATTAAAATAGTTATTTTAAAGAGTAAATAACATATAACAGGAAGAATGTTTCCATAGAAACTAATTCCTATTTTTATCAAACTTTTGCAAAAATCACTACTCGCATATACGTCGATTTTGATTTTAATGTGGTATTTCAATGACAAAAAACGATATATGATAGCGCTATGTAACTATTAATACCAAGCCATATTAATGAATTTTAGTTGATCAGATATCCTGAAAAGTAATGGCAAAGTTCTAAATAAACAAAACAGATCTTCGCAACTTCCACCAAGGATTTATTTGACAACCGTTTTCGGCCAAAATATTACCATGAATGGCGTTGCGTTGGGTTGTAGAAATTGTTTCTATGACACTAAAATAGCCATGAAAAATCATCATTAAGAACATGTCGAAAAGTAAGAAACGTAGATTATAAATTAATAGATTTTATTTTTTATTTTTTAAAATTGATTTTCGATAATGTGGAGATTCTTAACTCTTTGAAGGCTCTCAGACAATCTTGCTCGTTTGAACAAAATACATCGAAATCCACGAAAAAATTGCATTCCTTTTATGTAACTTCACTTCGAATTCTATTACACATCATGTAAAGTTTGTAGTTACTCTTGTACTTACTTTCGTTACAAAAATTCCTCTTTATAAAAAAAAACTATTTTTTGCGAATAGTAAATGGATTATACTTTTTCCTAATCCATTCCTGAAATTCCTGCATACAATCAGAACATTACCAGAAAAATACCATTCTCTCGATAGCAAGATTCATTTCGTTGGAGACAAAAATCACGAAGATATTTTCCAAAGGCCAAATCGTTGCGGCTAAGATAAACGACAAAGCCAACGAGGATAAAGGCCCCGAACCCCTTGTTTTAATTCTTTTTTTTCCCTCGGATCTCAAAAGTGATCTGCATAAATCAATTTCTCCGTTTTTATTTATTCTAACATTGCCGGTGACAACCCACGAGAACTTCCCCTCGGCCTTGTTTGACCGTATGTCGTCATGGGACATTCGAGAAACATCTAGATATCAGTGCTGCCATTGCTTTGTACCATCCTGAGTTCTATTTCGGATTCCTGGGAGAATACTCGTAACTCCCCCTATGCTCGAATTTTAAGTTAGTGTTTTGTTTTTGCGTAATTTAAGGAGGGCTTTCTGTTTTGCAATGCCACAACCAAATGTGCTGTTATGTATAAAAAATTTCATTCTTATATAGCACCTATATTGTTTTTCCCACTTCCAAAAAAATGTCTTCACCTCACCTAAGGAATGAGTTTTTCTTTGTAAATTTAAGAACTGGCCATATTTTTATGATTACATAGAAGTTTATTTAAAGTAGCTGTGTTTATTTTTCTTTCATACCTTTCCATTTTCCAACTTGTTTTCCTCTCTTCTTTGTTAATTTATATTCTAATCCTCGAGGCATTTTCATAGAAAATTTATTTTTGATACATATACCGAAGAACTTCAATTAAAGTGATGGTTATCCCTGTAAATGCTTTCTTCTAGGATGACTAATTTTCACGACTTATTTGTTAAAATTCCCAAAGCAAGTGTCTTTTTTGTAAGTGAACGTAAATATTATTATTAATTTTATCCTTCTCTTCTTCTATTATTTCGTTACGAACTTTAATGACAAACGTTTTCAATTATTACGAGTTGCCTACGGAACAGTTGGCAAATTTTAGGAAATTGAGGAATATGCTATGTACCAACTTCCTCCTATTTTGTCCCAGATCAAGTTTCAATGACAAAAATAAGTAATTGAATTCACTTCCTCATGGCAGTCATCTTGCTTGCGCAGCGGCTCTTTCTAATCGAATTTTAAGTAATAGGTAAATTCCGTTGGAGCCATAAATGAACTTATCGTGTGATTTACAAGGAAATGATTGTGATTGGAGTTGGCGTTAATAGAGTTGCCAGATTTCGACATTAAACATACAGGAAAACAGTAATCAAATACAAAAAGCTGAAAAACACATTAAAATCCCCAAATCTGAAATTAAAACATATGAATATGCGTACAAACACCTATATCGTGTTTATTTATCGGATTTGAGGGTTAAATTGAAAACATCATTTAAAATTTATCACTTGCTTCAAATTGAATGCTTTTGAATGGATTCCTCGCGGAATATTATAATCAAAGACTCGAGGGACCATGAATAAAAGCTTGCGAGAGTAATCTGAACCCGTGACAACGGCTGTATATCCATAAATATAACGTGGAACAAGTAGACCATTATAACTTTAATCCAATAACTATTTTAAGGCAAACATTGGCCATTCCTGGTGTCCGATGGAATTTTTCTGAAGGACGGAGTATGATAAGGGAAAACTGATCGTTGCGTTATTTTACAGAATGTCTTGGGGAAAAAGTTTGAATGCTTAGAAAATGCTGGTTTTGAAACAAATACGACTTGTAAGAAAAATTAATGAAAACTTTTAATGACTGAGTTCCTTGGAATCGTAAAAATTTCTGGATTTCATTTTTAAGGTGGTTGTCCTCACCACCAAAGGTGATACGAATTTTCCAGAGACGATTAATCTAACTCTCATTGTATTCCTAAGATAATTGCGTCTGTCTAAATATTGTATTCACTTAGTATTAATTCATTTGTTTTCGATTTCGCCTGATTATTGTTACGTAATAGTTATTTATCACAAATTTACTCGAGGACTAGAACTTAATTAAAAGACTAAAATGATTATTATTGTAAATATATTCATTTATTTTTTATTTATGCTCAATTAATTTTAATATATTTTAATGAGGGTGTATACTTTGTTAATTAAATAGACTAATTCATGGAAGTACGACTTCTTCGACCAGCCTCGGTAGCCATAGAGACTATCAAAATCAATAAAATTTACGAAACTTCGATTAATATATTTATCTAGGAGTTATGTTATTGGTTATGTAAGATTTTAGCTTGGATGGATAAATTGTTATATTATATAATATGCAATATTATGATATACTATTTATAATAATATTATATGCTCTCCAATAGCTTACATTCATAAATAATCATCATGTGTACCATTTGTTTAGAATGCTTGAAATGTCATAATTTATCAGCGTCACCATGAAGTACTGGAAAAACAGTGATCGGTGATTGGTTTACGAACAGTTCCGGCAGCGAAAAAAATCGGACAACGATCACTTTCACGAAAGATTTTTATGTCTCCTTGACGAACGACTTACGGGGAAAAAAACTCGAAAGGCAGCCCCGCTGGGAATGTCAAAAACGTTTGGCATTCTAGGAACAAGGGGAGGCGAAAGAGAACCAGTTTAAAGCTAAAGAGAGCTATTAAAGATCGTCTGAAGAAGTGGAAAGATGTCAAAGCGAAGAAGTTAGGAAGCCCCCATTCCCTAGGTCAACAGGCTTGAGGATCTCCACAACAAAAATGCCATTAATCACTTCAGAAAAACGGTGAAGAGAAAAGCAATTGGCATTTGTCATCGTTTACGTCACAGACGGAAAAACACTAGATTGATGAAAATGCTGGATTTTGTTAACGTAATTTTTTTACAATTGGAATTGATTTATAATAGAAACTTCTTTTAGATACATCTAAGTTATTATATATACATATAATTTGCAATATTATTGGCAGCAGTAAATAAATCTTTACAGTCTTATCTATAAGATAATTTACAAATATTCTATGTAACAGAATTACAGTATTTTATATCAGGTAACTTAAACTATTACATATATAAAAACACAATTGATACATATATTAGAACACAGTTGATACACAATTGTTTGGAAGGAGAGTTGACATCTTTTTTTCATTATAAAGTTGAAATTCCACAACATCTCGACCACCTCCGTGGATTTTAATACACAATTGAGAAAAAAATTGCAGGTTTTAAGTTTTACAACAGATCAAGAGATTTATAGCTACAACTTCCTTATTTTCCTTTTAATTTCGTCTCTGTAAACCATGTAAATGAAAAGGCGTTCGGTTAAAAATAATGAGAATAGCTAAATTTAGATCTTTGGCACCATGATTGTCGTGGAAAATGATTTTTATCGTAGAAATATATGACGTGAGTGTTCATATACTTTGTGTTCACTTTCCCATCATATAGAATCATCGAGCTCTCGTAAAAATTGAAGTCAAATCGATGAAATAGCGATACCAGTTCGGGACATTGTCTTTGGACGGATTACGTTCTTCATCCGATCACACAATGTACTCCATCACGCGAACTGACGTGCGCCGTAGAGCGAAAAGTCTTCGTTACTAGTCAGCTCGCAAAATCTCCCGGAAGATGTCCCCCCATTCGCCCTCATCCGTGCGGGAGATGACCCCTCGTTGGTCGGCTCCATTTTTTTCCCTCGGCAATTTCCAGGGAGTCAATCTTATCTGTCCGAGCGACACCACCGCATTCTGCCCCTCTTTTGTTTCCTCCCTCTCTCCTTTTGACCGCCGCCGGCCCATTCGAATGAAAGGAAATACATTCGGACAATATGAATCGGCCAAGATTTTCCGGGGATTAGCGAAGGATTGGATGAGCAGGGATTTTTCAACGTGTGCTCGAATGGAAAAAAGGTTGCCTTACGCTCCTCTGAATAGGGCGACGTTTAATTACGAAATTTCGGAGGAAAAATTCTAAAAGTCGACCCACGCGTCTGGAGGTCACGGTCACAATCACTTTTTAGAATTAATTTACGGCGTGAAATTTTGGTTTAGATGTTGAAGATGCTGCTGCAATGATTTTGTTTTCAACGGTTCGTCGAAATTACATTTGCCAGTTATCTATCCCGAGGAATAAAATCAGGCAAAAGCTTGCATTTACAGATAATGGTTTTAGATTTGTTTGCTTTTGTGAATGAACAATATGCGCTAGAGTTTTACAAAAAATATTCGATGACTGTAGGTTTTCTTTAGGTAAACCTGACCTGAAAACAACCGTCGTAAAATATATATGCAGAATACTGAAGCTTCTAACATTACGAATGATATTCTTAATTATAAATTATACGTAATTGATACATTAACAGAGCAAAATATGAAGTCAAAAATAAATAATATATTAATAAATAAAACAATATATTCTGATAACCATGTAAACGCGAAAAAAAGAACGATTTCGTCGCTAGACAGTAGGCAAGACTCAGCCGAAAATTTTTGTTTCAGAATATCATACTTTTAAAATGCTGAGGTATTAAGTTGAAAATCCTAGGACTCATATAAATTAACGATCGCTTAAACAACGTCAAGTTAGGCTTAATTAGGCAGGAATTACCTTTACTTAAATTCAATGTAATGCCACTCTAACTTACAGTAGGGATATTACCACTTAATACAATAAATAATTTCAAGTTTAAACAAGTAAGAAACTTTAGTGTTGAAGTTTGTAAAACTATCACCATAATTTCTATTATATCATATCTTTCAAAAAATTATCCTAACTTAAAGGACTCCGACTCAAAACGTAAAAACTGTTAAATTTCATCCCCTTCAGTCTCTATTATCTGACGTTGCGCATTTAGTAAAAGGTCACCAATGATAATTGATGTTAATTCGACTAATCGATGATAATCCCTCATCGGAATTTCATAATTACGATGCTCAACTTAGCGGAACTAAATTAATTAACAAAAGGGTCGACTTATGCATTTACAAACGGAAATTCTAAACGAAAATTATAAAGGCCTTTCCTGCAAACTCGAATGCCTAAACGTGTACTTTACTTCCTAGCAACGCCCGTTGATTCTACGGGAGGGTAATCATCTTTGGTATTTTTGAGTTATGACATCCCTGATCATTAGCTCAGTGCATTTGGTGAATGTTTGCGTGTTTGTTTTCGTGAAAATATCAACTTGCTTTTCCAATACGAGCGGAGTTGAATGCGATCCCTTTATCGAAGCCCTGATCTTAAAAGCAAACGCGATATAGACGAGCAAACAAGTTTCGATTCAATCTGTGCACACATCCCTCATTTGAAGATAGTCTCTAAATATATCGGAATAAAGCAAACACAAAGACTTGAGATATGAGCTATGATATTTAGAAATTAATTCGCAACGGTAATAATTCATTAGGAGGAGTGATTCTAAACATCAACATTAACACGAAAACATTTCTTTGAGGACAATTATTCGAAATTTAAGTTATTATAACTGATGGAAAGACTTTATCGAGTGAAAGTGAAATTTTTGGTAGTCATTTTTCACTCGGAAATCGGGAAATTGATCGGATATCGATTTTTACACTTTTATCTTCGCAGGAATCTAAGTAGATTATACATCCTCGTTTTCATGTTTGTTTTGAATCATTTTTCCCTTTTATTCCCTACCTTCTTCTCCCCTTCAAGCTTTCCTTCGCATCTGTTTGCTGTTTGTACATATTTCGCAAATGATATGCTCATGCGAATGCTGGAGCATATTTGCTTATAACTTGTTAGTCTAATGAAATACTTGTTTTTCCTACATTACACCGACATTTTCCTTTAGTGAAATGTCCTTTTAGTCGACAAAGTACTCAGCTATGACTATGTACTCAGCGAGGCCAGATTCAAGATCAATCGCAAAGGGACAATGCTATGGCCCCTGGGTTGTAGGCAACTCTCAGTGCATGTCTGTTGTGCTGTTTGTCTAGTTTACGTTTATTTACGCAACACGCTCAGCCTCCAAGAAAGCACCAAGATCAGAGGTGGAGGACTTGCCTTCAGGCCACATCCTGCTTTACTGCTTCCTCTTCTTCACTTCTGGAAGTTACCGTATTTTCCTGCTTTTAAGACGCATCCTAGTTTTGACCACATATTTTTTAAAAAATACTAACTTTTCTGATCCTCTTTGATATTGTCTACCGTGTAGCTAAGAAGAGATACTTTATCTAATACTGTAAACAAACATGCTAACATAGTGTTATACAGATCATCATCACTGGATTGGTATGCAATGTAAATTGAATGCATTTACAAAAATATATATTAGGCAGCAATTAAGTATTTTTGCAAAATCTGATGTTGGTATTGACAATTTTAGAGGTTGATTCTTTGCTGATTTATTCCACAAAAATACGTGTATGCTTGATAGTAAAGTAATGTAGATATTTCATTATTTCCCTCGAATTTGTTAACGAAATCAACTTAAAGTAAAGTGTAAACTATTTCCGTATAAATTCAATCCTAGAAGCATTAACTTTGTAGAAATCCGTCAAAGGAAGCATTGTAAAATAATTTAGCAAAAGTTCTACGGGATATATAATACAAGTTTCAAACTACATGTTCCTGATGACTGATGATGAGCATGTAGTTCGAAGCAGGTCCCACTAAAGAATATCCTGTGGAACTTTTGCTAAATTATTTTACCATGCTCTACATTTCTATATATTTTACTTATCTAAAAATTTCCGTTCTTTACATGCTCTTTTAATGTTGAATCGTATCAGTCATGTAGCATGCCACTATCCAAAGTGGTCTCCAATGCGGCATTATGGTTTCGTACGAGGCCTGATGAAACACGCTGTTTTCCGATGAAAGAAAGGCTCCCAACCCTGACCGAGAGCATGGGGCCGGTGACCCAGACCAGATTACACCGCACACATTCTAAGGGTACAATGTAAAGAGGCGACAGATGGCGGTTGTTCCGACTCCACGGGAAATTGAATGAACGAATTTATGTGTGTTCTGAGGTGTACGAAGTAGAACACTCACTTTATGATTTCTTTAATGTTCTCGGCAGACCTTCCCTGTGTTTCCGCCCAACAACAACAAATATCTAATGCATATCTTTCTGGAACTGTGTGTTTGGAGGAAAATAAGTTTCTGAGGAAGTTACAGTAAATCAAAACTTACTATTAACATTGAGGGATCGATTTTCAAAAAAGGTACTATTCTACCACACTCCATTCCAAGTCGATTAAAATCTATTTTATGAAGTAATTTGGGTAGGTTATAAGGTTTCGCCATTAATCATATTATAAATTCCTGCATTAACCCCTTTTGGCATTGATTTTGTTCCTTCTTATGTAATATTTTTGGCAGTGGAAATTTAAATGAAATAAGTGGATGGAGAAATAGAAAATGTATTGAGATGTCTGGGCCTTGCAAAAAATGTGGTGGATCGAACTTAGCTTTGTAAATCCTTATATATAAAAGTTTAACGTACATAGATATAACTTTAACTAAGTATTTCTTCACCCTGAGGATGGCTGCTGAGTCCGTGGCCGAAACGTCGGTGGTATACGCCAATTGGCTGAGAACCCGAGAGGAATTTATCAGTATTTCTCCCTCCCAAAATAAACTCTAAAAATAAAGTTACCAATTTTAAAGCTTACACGTTATCTTCGACTCATGTACTGACACCAATGAATTTGTTCTCATTTTTATTTTATGCGTTAAAAATAACTAAACTGCTTAATAACTTAACTTCTCACCGTTTGCTTTCTCTCTGAAATTGAAGATCAGTTTGATGGTCAAATTAAGCTAAATGATAGGTTTTTATTATTTCAATTGTCCAAAAAAATCCCCCCTTAATTCAGACACAGAAAACATTTATATAACGATGGTTGACTTTCAATTGTCCAAAAAAATCCCACCTTAATTCAGACACAGAAAACATTTATATAACGATGGTTGACTGACTACACCGCCCTATTTTCTTAAGAAAATGATTTTGTATAATCATTAAATAATATTTATCTTACATATCTTGTTGTATAGATAACTATTGAATTACATTTATCAACGTGCTGAAGATTCTTTATCAAATCTTACTCTTTAGAGTTTCTAATTTCCCATCATTCTAAAAACAATTCGATACATGAGTTGATCCATTAAATAGATTATGCGGTTTTACGACTTCATTTTGTTTTTTCATCGACATTGTTTACTATTTTCAATCCGAAAAAGATCAGAGCTGGACTCTGTTATCTGGATTGAAATGGAAAAATTCATTCCTTTCTCTCATAAAGGAAATGAAGTTGGATAGATCTGTATGTTAACGAATGTAGATGGAATGTTAATTTAGGCTCCAGACCACGCGCGAAACGAATACCCTTATAGCCATTGTTAGATCAATGTTTTCTCCTATTAAGAGCGTAACAATACTGTGGCTTGCCTCGATCAACAGCGCCGAAACAAATGCTTTCTATTCAGTGGGAGAGAATTCCGTTTCGACAATGAGTTGATTCAATCAAGTTCATCTAAAACTTTGCGCCAGTTTAAATGGGTGATTGATGCGATTCGTGCTGATTCAGTTGGCAAAAATTGGCCTCCGTAAATGGTGAATCCATTGCTTCAGCGGATTCTTTTAGTTTTGGAGGAGATTAAATTGATTTAATGAGGCCTGAAACGTCTACTTCAGCCAGGTTCCTGCTGAATTTAATGCTAAAATATTAATCATCCCATTTTCCAAAAGATCGCCCTGACAGGAATTAATTACTTTTCCCCCCTTTGAGTTCCGTCAGCGGGGACCTGTATTTAGGGATGGAAGTTTTTTTTTATCTTTTCTGGGAATGCCTGCCATCCTCTAAAAAGTGTATATTTTAGTATCTATTATATTATCTATTTCTAAAAGCTTTGTTTTGTGCAGAATTTTCCAAATAGATGCTTCGTAGAAATACATTCAGAAATAATTATTTGAATTCAAAAATGTATTTACCTCACTACAAAGATGATGATTTTCTAATAAATTGTTCATTTGTTTCCCACGCTTAATTTATCTAGGTAATGTAGCATTGTTCGCATTTCATATAATAGTAGTAACTACAGCTAAGCTTAGTTTGGAGAACGTAATAACGTTAGTCAAGAGGAACTTGGCCGCTCTGGTGTAGAATAACCCTTTGATGTGGTTCTTCGAAATTGAAAGTGTAATACATCTCTGATTTATCATCATTCTGTTTTTAAATTGGTAACAGAAAATCTTTGTATTTAAAACTGAAAACTGTTATAAAAACTTGATCATAATTGAAAATGATTATAGAAAAACACTATAGAAAAACAGTTCGCTCTAGAAAACCTTAGAAATAATATTCACATATGTTAAGATGTAAAAATGCGTATCCTTGGTGGAATTTCACTATAGAAGAATTTTTAATAGCACCACTTGTACATCACTCGTTTTCTTATTAATCTAGCAACAAGTGTTGCTATTAAAGATTCTCCTATGAATTCCTTCATTCGTACCCTTTAGATTAACCTTAAGATGCAAAGGTAAATGTTATTATGGTAAAAAGTAAAATGCTATGATGGAGATAATTAGCGTTATTGATTCTCTAGAAGATACGAAAGGCATCTCCTCTTGGAAGTGTGGATAGAACAGGAGGATTATGTTATCAACAGTACCAGATCGTATGTTATCTACAGTACCATTGCTTCCCTTATAAGTTAAATTTAGTGTAAGGTAACGTCGCCACTTGTCATAGCGACCATCTGAAGCGTTATGGTAACATAAATAAATAAACTCTAATATATACCGTTTTTTTAACTGGCACGTTGGCGGAAGAAAGAAAATAATAAAAGAAATGGTGGTTTTTGTGGAGGGAAAAAAACTGTTACATGCTAGATCCCAGAAAAAAGATTTCCTCTCCTGGAAAGCGCCCACAAAGATATGGAAGGTGTGAAAATCCCGCGAAGAAAAGAATTAAAGACACAAAATGAGAAGTGAAATATTTTGTTCGTTGTGAATTTTAGTTGGAGAATTCCACGAATTTCAGGACAATGTTTCCGTGTTTCAATTCTTATAGAATTAACAGAATGATGCAATTATTGAGTATACCATATATCACTGCAATTTACACATCATCCTTTAAAAATCCGGCAGAAAAAAGAAAATTGAAGACACATCTGCTCTTTGGAAGAGGGAAGGTAGAAAATATCCCTCAAATAAAATTATGGTAGAATCTATAATTAAAGATAAATAAAATTGATGTAACTTTTAAAGAAAAATTAAAACTATTATACATAAATATTTTTACTTTCTCCATATACATAGTATAGAGAAAGTATTGTTTTCATGAAAAAATCGACTTCGAGATTTCAACGGAAATACACGTTTTGGGGTCCCTAGAACACGTTTTGTCCATTTTCGGAAGGATGTCTGTGTGTATGTGTGAGTGTGTGTGTGTCTGTACTTGTGGGCGCTCTAACGTAAAAACTATTGGTCGTATCAATACCAAACTTCATACATAGCACTGTGGTGTGTGCTGTCAGAGTTGATTAGTATTTGGAGTAAATCGGTTAACCGGAAGTCGAGCTTCATTCTTCAAAGCTCATTTCCTGTTTTCAAGATATCTCCATAAATATGATATATAGGTATATTGTATTCCTTATAAAAGTTTTAGAAAATATAATTTACTATAACTTTTGTATTTAACGTATTTTTGTATCACCGGTTGATTAGGAGTTATTCGTGAAATACTGATAAACCCGAAGTAGCTGATTATGTACCTTGTGGGCGCTCTAACATGAAAATTGTTTGTCGGATCAACACCAAATTTTATATATAGTACTTTGGTTGGTGTCGTTAGAGTTGATTGGTTTTTTTAAATAAATCGGTTTACCGGAAGTGGAGCTTTACTTTTCGAAGCTCGTTTCCGTTTTTGCAAAATATCTCAATTAATCTGATATTTAGGTATATACTATTATTAATAAACGTTTTAGAAAATATAATTTACTATAACTTTTGTGTGAAACATATTTTTGTATCACTGATTGTGTAGGAGTTATTTGTGAAATACTGATAAACCGGAAATTGCTGATTATGTACGTTGTTGGCGCTCTGGGCGCTTGGGCGAAAGGCCATTTCATCGTTTTTCATCGAACATGTCCCGAAAAACATTATTTATAATGTTTGTGACGTAAAAGATAATATGATATAAATTAATCACTTATCTTCCAAGTTTAGATTGAATTTAGAGTTCGAAATTATTGTCGTAGATAAATATTTACATCTTATATATGGAGAAAGTCATGTGCTGGCCACATCAGATTTTTCACAGTTGTTTTTGTGGAGAAATAACTGAATTTTTCTAAAAGAAAATAAATGTTCACTATTGGAGGTGTTTGACCCTTGTTTCTCTAATTTCGTATTCAGCGGAAACCTCCACGTATTTCAGAACAATAACCCCAGGATTCAATTTATAGGGAGGGATCGGAATGAGGCCATTACTGAATATACCCCACACCACAGAGGCTTTTACATTAACACAGCCAAAAGATTGAGGCAAAATAAAATGAAAGATACAGTTTTCTCTGTCCTGCTCTTGGAGAGAAATGAGAAAACCCGTCTCGTCAAACTGTGTCAGAATCTGTTGACATTGTTGCGTGATTCAAAATCGAACCATTGTGACGCAAGTTATGGGAAAATGGCCGCCTCTCTCGGATTTAAATCGAAAGTAATTCAGCGATCGGGCGAGAAAAACCTTGGAAGGCATAATCTTTTTCATTCCTTTTCCCTCTCGGTAGTTACATTGAAGACTTTCATTTCGGATCCTTCGAAGCGATACGGAGAGAAACAAAAGACTCTCGCGGAACGCATTCAAAGAAATGCGGGGAATTCGGCGCGTGAAAATACTTTGTCGTGTTTATCTTTGTTCCGACGAATTCGGAGTTCGTTCCCCCTCAAAGTTTGCTCTTCCAGGTGTATCGGAGAAGTCTTTCTAGATGCTTTTCCCTCTCGGAACGAATTTTTCGATTGAATTACGCGCGCCGGTTTGATTAATGAGTTGTATTCAACGCCGACTCAATTAAGACAGTGATTTTCTCCGGCGATTCCCTTTGAAAGTTTGTTTCGGGAATTCCTTGGGAGTCGTCCGGAATTAAAGCGGAAGGGGCTTTTAATTTACTGTCCCCTTTAAAATTAACTTCCCGAAAATGGAAAGTTACCCAGAAATCCTTTCAAAACTCCTTCGGTGCCTCGGATTCGCTTCAATAATTTATCCAGAAGGAAGTGTGCCCACTCAATCCGTTCCCTACGCCATTAACCTTTCCCCGATCCCGAAGGCAATTCCACGCACACCCCAGAGACTAACTTGCTCTCTCCGGCGCACACACGCACGCTCCAGCCATTCCTCTTTGCGTTGACCGTCTCTCTTTTTTCGTCCCCAGGAATCTACTCATTACTATGCTCTCGTATCGCTACCAACAAAATTAAGGGGAATCTATAAATCTGTGGGAATATCCGATGTCCTCACTTGAGGACGACCGCCGCGGTCGAAACCGATCGTAAAGAATGGAGTTTGTGGGAGCCACCGAGTACTTTCACTGGCGAGGAGGGTCAGGGGTCCTTGAATTTATATTTGGGCCGTTTATTTCTCTCCATATTGGATATATATTGTGGATGTTTATCAAAATATAAATATACCAGCCGCCCACCGTCTTTTCCGGGAAAATAGAGGTTATTTCTGTTGCATTTCTGTGAATAAATTACTGTATATGTTCTTGCCCAACCAATAGGAAATTCCATTTCCTTTTCCGATACAAAATATCGAGGAATAATATAAATATAAATATAAATAAATAATATAAATAATAAAATAAATATATATATATCGAAAAAAATATTTTTAATCTATGTTAACATTTCTATGAATATTATTAACTATGAATTGAAAATTATGTTTACAACCAGGTTGCAGTGTATTGGCTTTCAGATCATCAGTAATATTAAAATTTTGTATTACAATGATAGCTATACTAACTCTTAAAAATGTGAAATGTAAGCTATTAAAAGTTGCAAAATCACACCTAGTCCGTAGAAAAATATATGAATAGTTAATACATGTCTTATACGCAAAGAACTGTACATAATCAAGCCAAGAACAATTAAACTAAAAGCTATGCAAATTAAAAATAAGATCGATCTCCAATAAAAAATTCAATAAATACCTTAGAAAACCCTCCAATAAATATCTTTAACATTCACAAGTGTGACATTAATATGCGCAAACCTTTTTAAGAACTATAAAATTCCTATTAAGGCCTTATGTGTACATGGTTATTGTAATTAATTTTCGGAGTTTTATAAAAAAAAGGATTCCAGAAAGTAACCACGAGTCCAAGTACAACTCAATATTCAAGCAAGAGACAGAGGTTCTTGACCCGTAGAATCTAGAGAGACTTAGAGACCAAGCGATATTGAATCGTTCGACTGGAAGACGCAGTCTCGATAAATACGTGTTTCAGAAGCCAAGTTTCCGCATAAAGAAGCACGAAAGATTCCTCCTTCGAATTCTGCTTGTCACTGTCAAGTCCTCCATGGCCTCCATCCATGGCCAACACAATGCACAATTCTCTGTTTCAGTCATTTAAACCTTAGCCACAAATACGAGTCTAAGTATTCTCCGAAGCGAGCATATATCCTCACCTATCATCATTCTCGAAAGAGAATTGCTTCTTACAAATACCGGACGTAAATTGCAATAAATGCCGTGTCATACTGTGGCTAGAGATCTGACAGCCATATATTTCTGCTTATTTTTGATAGTTGGAGTGATATTGTTTTAGAATTTGAATATTCAACCGGAAGTAAGTTAATGTTATATTTTGCGTGGTGTATACCATCTTAACAAGCTGTGTAAAATCGTTGCAAAGTATAAATTGATGGTGTATTAATATTTGTGTCATGTTTCAGCTCATCTTCTATCGGTAGTTTTTCGCAGGCTTTTCACACAATTCTTCTTCATGGGTGTCAACATTTCGGAGTCCAGCCATATTTCTTTCCTTTTCATTCGCAATAGCACCTTTCTACCAATACTAGATTAACTCGAAGTAGGCCCGAGCAATTTACATATCCTACCCCTCGATCATACATTTTCATAAATTCATTTCATATCGAAGGGTATTATTTTTTGGAACTCTTTACCTGATTCTATAAAATATTCCAGCTCGGTGAGAGTTTTTAAGGATAATATATACCACTATCTCTAAGCTGCTGATGTTTAAAATGAGTATTCTCTGAGTATGGGAGTCGCATCTCTTGTTTTCCCTTATTGTCTGTCTGTTAGTTCTAAATTCTCTGTTTACTTACGTTGTGTTTTTCTTTATTTTGTACTTCCTTATATTTCTGTATCTCTCAGTGTATTCTTTTGTTCTTTTCACTTACCATGTACTTTTGTATTTCTGCCGAGATTTTTTTGAAAATATTTGTGTTTCCATACATTCTTGTGCTCTGCGCATTTTCGTGTTCCTCTATGAGAAATATCCGGAGCAGAATAAATTAATATTATTATTTTCCTGCAGAGGTTGTCTTGCTAAGAATCCCTTGAGTTTTTACATCTACTTCTACCCCCACTTTTTTTCTTATGGTATATTTTTACATTAATTATGGTTCAATTTATGGCGATGGGTGAGATGGAACAGGGGAGGGATTTTTAGTATCGATCTCAAGTAAATAAATACGTTTTATAACTATTATTATCATATCAAGTTAAGGTTATAGTATAGCATTAACTTTTAACATCAAACTCTGTAAGATTATACATTACTTTACATATTATACATATATTACATTAACTTCTTTTTATTTTTTGAGTTATTCTCGATAATGAACTGCATGAATATTCAACCTGCTGACGATTCTAACGTATGCTTTAATTCTTCGAATGTATGTAATGAAAAATCTTCCAAGAGTTATAGCAGATATAAATCCACCGGAGTCCTCGTAAAAGTATTGAATAATTACGGAGTATAAAAAAGGTCGACTCGTACACGAGATAGACAGAAAATGGAAATTATAAGTAAATATCGGTACTCTACATATAGCCGGGCATTATAATTCAAGGAAATGACGTCATGTTCATCGAATCAGATTTTATATCAATATTGATTGACAATCTGAAATGGTATTTCTCGAAGAGTAAACTTAAGAAACATATCTCCATCTCCGATATGATAATTTCACCCAAAACACTCAGGCGAAGTTTAAAAATCGCCCAGAATCATTATCATAAAATAAATTTTTCATTAAATTCTGAATAAGTAAATTCCTATGCATACTACTCCAATGTGATCCAAATAGAACGGTTAGGCGGTATGTTTTAACTGTATCTAAATTGAGAGTGGTGGTAAAAAGAAATAAAACTCGAATTTATTACGACTTCCGGGAAGCCTCGACAAAATCAACTTTCCCTTAGTTTTGAGCAAAAACAGGGACTGTTTTCATAGGCGGGAAAGATTCGAGAGCTCAATTTAATTGATTTCGAAGTTCGAATGAGTCAATTTCCAAGTTCAATTGAATCGCAGTCAACGGCACGTGATGAGAACGAACAGCTATCGCCTGCTTATCGAATTGCATGGAATTTCTTAATTTGAGCGACGTCTACCGGGATAGGAAGAGAAATACGGGGAAATGCACACATTATTTTGTGCCTAATCCCCAGTTGAAAACTATATTTACTGGTATTTATAGCTTTAAACTTGGTAGAATTTGAACCGAATGATTCTTAAATAATTAATGGAAACGCATTTAATATTTTCCATTATAATTTTTAATAACCGACCGGTTTTGGCCTTTCAGCCAACATCAGTAATTAAAAACTATTGTGTAAATAACTAACTTAGTCTCAATTATTTATTTTATGACGTTCCACGAAGTACGGTCTGATCGCATCGACTACAGGAGTTTTCAAGGTTTCAATAGGTTTCAAGTAATGTTAATTATAGTAATAGCGGTAAAATAACATACCAAAATATTTATTGAGGAGATTAACTGATTAACTTTCGCCTATATTCATTATAAATATCTATCTTAAGATTAAAGATATTTGATTATATTCTACTGCATATCTTGATACGACATTAGCATCCTATCATTACCTTCATAGTTTATCAACAGAGAGTTCTCATAGCTATATCTTCGTAGTGAATTTTTGGAAGTTACCGTGTATCGTTTATGTATTGATTTTTGACTCTGTCACCGTCTCAGACGCTTAAACATAAAACAATTACGTCCATCGTAATAATACCGCTACAATTTTACATGGCCAATATATTAGTAGCCTAACGTCTTGCTATCATTTTACAATATAATTATCGAACATGACTGAATTTTATCCACTCTTACAACTATGTGGTAATTTTAAAATACATTATTTACTAATTGAATGATGTTTTCCGCTTAGGATTAGATATTTTCATTGTTGTTCATTATCCGTTAATTAATTGATTGTCGAGGTGGGCGCCATTTTAGACACTTGCGTTCTGCCGCAGACATTGAACATATTAGGCAATTGATGTCAGCATTCAGGAGAAGCGGTTGTGCTCAGCTGTTTGTATTTAGCTTTAATATAATTTACATTGTTATTCCGTCCGTCTCTTTGTTCGCGATTAGCGTGAAAACTATGGGGCGAGGCTGCGGGCAACAGCTAGGCGTATTCAAGGCGATTTCTTGGGCGTGTCGTCACCTGCAGATGAAATATGACCGTGGCGCGTGTTTCTCCAAACAAATGAAGGGTGAAATTGAAAGAGGCCTGGGCGGAAATTGCTTCGGTGGCCTTAAGAAGGCATTCTATTACGCGACAATATCGAGGAGTCGACGTTGGGGATCACACAGTGCCGATCACCGTATGTTCGGAAGTGAAATTCCTAAGGTGTGGATTTCGGCACGGTTAACTTTTATTATCAAAGAGGAAGAGTCTTGTGTATTTTCCCAGGGTTTTTAGGTAGGTGAGAAAAAGGTACGAACATCTTTCTTTAGATATCCATCCAGTTCTGGTATAGATAAAGTTCTACTTCGTTTTAAAGACCGATGATAGATCTAAACGAAAATAGGCGGTCGTAGCTACGATCCATAAAACTGACAGCAAGTTAGTAGTAATTATTTACGCGTCAATATCTTTATTATCCCTTTTTACTTTTTGAAAAACTACTCTGTGGTAGGTTAGAGGTATATTTTGACGTAGTATTTTTAATTTATTCTTGTATACATTTTTCAAATCACTCGTAACTTAAAAATGTAAATAAGTTAGTTCGTTGATAGTCATTATTGATGTTGACTTGGTTGTCATGTGCTTGTTTAGATAACAACAATAATTTGAGTTTTTTGCAGTTATATCGATAGAGAGAGGAAATAAAAGTTATGCGAAGTGATATAAATAATTTAATTCAATCGCTTGACACATCAATTTAAATCCCATTTAATCTGATAGTATAGTTCACTCCCTAATAGATCAACCTGTACTAACTTGCTCCCTCATGTATTCTTTTCTGTAGACTTTTATGTTTATTTTTGCTTCGGTTTTATATCCAGTCGTCTAATTTATACCTCTGTATTCTAGCTATTTTATATGTATCTCATTGTATGTTATTATTTTATAGTATGATTATTTTAAAGTGTGTAAGTTGGGCTATCCTGCATCCATTTAAAACTTAATAAATAAATAAATAATTTCGCTCTGCAAATAGTTCTATTTCCTTCTATTGTCATTTTTTATATTTTAATTTCTTTAGTCTTCGACTTTACACTTTTTTATCCTTTTCATAGCCAATTCCACCATAACGGTTTTACGGTACCTTATTATAAATTTAATGGTCATTTTTAAATGAAGTTTTTAACAGCATTTTCCCATTTAAATCGTCCGCAGGAGCTAGGGTAATTGATTCCCAGGAGGGCAGCGAGTCGTTCCATATAAAAATTCCGCTGAGATTCCCCTAACAGTAGGAAATGATGTAACGCAAATTGATATATGTAGTGACGTCCAAAATGAAACGAAGCCTCGGAAATTATTTTGACAACTTGGAATGGACGAATGGTCAAAAGAATATCTTGGAGAAAAACCTCGTTAACGCGATTAAGTTCGAAATCTGACAATGGCAGGAAAAGAAGCTTGTCTCTAGAAAATCCAAAACCACTGTTGGACCAAAAATACGTACATCTATATTTAGTTATGTATCCTAAAAGTCGCCTTCCGTGTAATGGCAGGGGGTGCATGTACCATTTATATTCTTACTTTATTTTTTTAATCGTTAAATTTTGCGCATCTTTCGCGGATAGAATGAATTCTACGAGCTACTTGTTCTAGCATCTCTTTCTTTGATATTCCTTGCTGTATTTGAACATCCTACATAAGGATGCATAACATCAGTTAAATCCTCATGCTACATAGAATGCTTTATTATTATTATAACTATTTGACCTTTTTTTCTGCGAGGTTAGACGTCCGGGTGGGCCTCTCTTCCGCCTAACCTCACATATAAGTTTTACACATATATTTATATTATAAAATGCATAAGCGGGGCTAAAATAGAGAGAAAAAAGAAAAGCAGTGGTTAGTGGGAAAAAATCTCCGAAAAGGAAAAAACCTACGTTGCGGAAAAAACCCACTCAGGAAGAGGGATGAAAAATACACGCAGAAACACAGAGAGAAATAATATTTACAGAAAAATAATTACAAATTTCAAAGTATCAATGATACAGTTAAAATAGCAACTTAGGTAAAGTAGCAGGCAATGTGGTTTGATGTAAGTATTTAAGTATTCGCAGGGGATCTATTTCGTAGTAACATTAGTTGTGGCTGGGATGAGTAGTACCTGAAATGAAGTGAGCGAGAAAAAGTGGATGGCATTTACTGGATGAGCACTAATATCAGAGAAAAAATACTGTAAAAAAATGAAATGAATAATAAGGAGAATTGATTGTATGGTAGGTAAGCTAGACATGAGTAATCAAAAGGATTTAAGACAGCTTTGTAAAATGTTTAACTTGATGGGAACTGGAACATTAAGTTCATACATTCTCTGATAATTTATATACTTTCTCTGAATTAATCAAATATATTAAGCCTTTGTTTAAACCTTCAAAGCTTTCCCATCCTGCGCCTGGAGGCATCTGCGTGACGCTTTATGATTCGTCGTAACTTTCTTTACAGAACGTATTTCTTTTCGTAGTACTTTTCTAATTCACGAATACAGCACTTTTCAGCCTATACGCTACACCCATACTCAAGTCCCAAATAACGCTAATTAACATCGCTCGTGGGCTACTTGCTCGTTCCTTCCGACTCAGTAGTCGTTCCAACGAACTGATAATACCACTGCATGAAGGATAAGCCTTATCGATCTGCCATTCAGTGAAGTCTATACCACCCATCGACTCCAATCCTCGTATTTCACACATGTTCTTCTTGTTCTTTACCTTCTCTTGTTTTCTAATACTAAAGCCTTGGACTAGTTCTTCCATCAGATTATAACGTGCATAATGATAATACGTCTTTATTCGGGCGAAATTGAGACAAAAAATGTCCTCTTCCATCTTTCATTGTCACGCACATACAATAATGAATTTAAAGAGATAGAACGAGAAAATATAGAAAAATGTGGATGTAAAAAACGTAAGAAACTCATAGATAAAAATGTATGCACTGCAGGAAAACACCCACAAAGAAGGTGTGAAAAACCTGAGCGATTTGACCCAAAGAATTTAATTCTCCATTCTTCATTACATTTATCTGACATCTTTCTCAATCCAATCCCTTTAGCAACTCAACGCTATATTTTCTATCCATTCGACTGATATTAATATCCTTCTCGCAATCCACTCTTGCGCTGACCCTTTTCTCAACCTTTTCTAGAATTCAGTATTCCCTGTCATGGAGTGGAGTACTATAAAGAAATATTTTGCAAAATACATTCTCGAATTTATATCTGTTCGTTTCTTTTTCAGATGCGTTACATATTTAATACTCAAAGGTTTTCATAGACACTTTTATTTATGTCTATGTAAGAACCCTGCAAGCCACCTTTCGGCGTGTGGCAGGGGGTGCAGGAACCTTGACTCTATTTTCGTAATCGATTGCTTTCGCGTGTCCTTCACGGAAAAAAGTGAATTCGTGAAACGATTCAGTCTAGTATCTATTTCTCCAATCTTCCTCGCAGTATCAGAACGGTCCATATAACAGGGAGGTCGCATTATATCGGTTACATCATCTGAGAACGTAATTTCTCTGAACTTATGTAGTAAATTTATCCTTTGAATTATTCTTCTATCTTCTAATGATTCCCATCGCGCGTCTGTATCATCTGAGTAATATTCGCTGTTTTATCGTATCGTATCGTATTTTACAAATCGCATCGCCTTTTGTTGTATCTTTTCTAAATCCCGAGTATGGTATTTGTCGGCAGGGTCCCATACACTACCTGCATAGGTAATACATTTAAGTAATATATTAAGTATAAATACATACAGTATAAGTAAAAATACATTTAAGTAATACAAACATCAATTAATGAATAAGGAGTGGGTAAACAGATGCTCCTCTTTCTACTCAATTTGCAAAAACTAAACACTACATTAAAAATGAAATGCGTTTCGAATATGTAACGAACATGAAAATTAAACATCCAAAACTGCGTGTGAAGCAAAAAACCACTGTAAAAGAGCGAAATAACGCAGTGCAGCAAATTAAATGGTCAATGGCTACGTCGAGGCGATCATTTTTTTCCGACTCCCTGTTGCACGTCAACTGCAATCACGTCTTTCAGGTTGACCTCACCTTTCCCGTGACATTTTTCCTTCATTTACAGTATCTGCGTTTGTATTTAGTCGGCTAAAAGGGAATACGTTCTTCAGTCGGGTGACTGGTAAATAATATTTTTATTGTAGTCTCATTTCTGTTTGTTTATATTATAGAGATAATTTATAGCTACAGATGGCACAATTTATGTCGAAAAATTATTTATATTGAAAATCACGCAGTTTTTTTATTCTGCAATTTCTTTCATGAAGTCACGACCTCGAATATCGATTTCACAATTTATGTTTGTTGAACTTACATTTTCCAAATCCTTGTCGTGTTTGTGACTCGCTGTCATTTTTCATTTCTAAACCATGAACCACTTCTGTTTCCTTTGGTAGATTGTACTTGTATAGTTCTCTTTTAGTTAATATATTCAATGGATACATTATGCATTTGATATTTTAAGTTTCTAAATTACGCAAACATAACTTGAACATGTTTTGTTAAATATGAAATGATAATATATAATAGGTTTTGTTAACGTATTTTTTTTGTATTTTCGACACCTATTCAAGTCGTTTTATTTCCACTGTTGTGGGCCATTTTTTATACTTGGAAGGTTTCTTTTTATCACTAAAATTACATAGTCTTAGATTTGAATGAAAGAGCGAGGACAATTTTTAAAATTCCAACTACAACTGGCTTGAGAAATGTTTCCTAAGAGGACAGCAAGTATTTATCCAATTACCAGTACACGTTTTTAAAAATTAATATTAAATACAATGGAAGGATACAGAAATAATTATTGAATAATATAAAGCTAAACGAAGATGAAAAAGTTAGGAATTAGAGCAAGTCATAATGAGAGCCGTAAATAAAATAACTTGTACAAAGGTGTGTCATAAGAAAATTATTTGAGTATTTTCATTAGGAAGAAGCAGCTAGAGAAATACAGCATCTGAGGAAAACTTGAAAAGATAGACCATAATGAAAGTCTGGCTGCAGAGAGCGAAAAAAAAGGAAATCCTAGGGATTCTGCGATGAAAAAGAGGATCCATTATGTAGGAATCCGAGGAAATAAGGGATTCTTTGAGTAAACCAAAACTAATTTCTTTTGCAAATATGATGAATTATTAGTCCATGCCCCTCAGGGTTATCGCGAAGAAGACGTTCTCTTTGTTAGAAAGAGGGGTTCCTCAGGCAAAGCAGTTAAAACAAAGATGAACAGCGAACACGGTTGATGAAAGGGTGTTTATTTTGTTTATAAAACCGTTGCTATGACTGCTGATGGCCATTTCCCTTTTTTACACCAACAAAAATCGTGGGCGACCTCTTTTGCATTCTGCGATGCAAAACTAGGGCATTCTCATTCGAGTGATTCATTGCCCACTCGTGCTTCCGCTGATTCGTGAATCGGATGAAGGCTACGCATATTTGCAAACGATCTCAAATCGCAGCCCGAGTGAATTCTTCCGCCCGTTTAACTACATGTTATTATTCTCTTATTTATTTATTTAATTTACCATTGGAAGTATTTACATTGCGTTCGTTAAACTTCCAGTTAAACGACTCCTCCTGAATATAAATATGTCTCATAAGCTACGTGTGGAATTGCAAGAATCACAATGAAGCATTTACTTAGGCACACATAGGTAAGTGACTGAAATCTGAAAGAAAAATAGAACTGAAAAAATATCGACGTTTATCGGTGGCTTATCCTTGCCTAGAGGAACTATGATATTGATAATATCCTCCTCCTCTTTCACTTCGACCATATTTTGAGAAATGGATTTGTTTTCTGTTCTCTTTTACTGCAGGATGGATTTTATAGATAAATGTTATCTCTCCCTCTTTCGTTGATATCGACGCAGAAAAAAACAAAATGAGGGAAATTGCACTCCAACTTATACTAACCATGGTCGTTTCTTTCTTTTAATCCTCTGTTATAGTAAAATTTTACCCTCCTGGAGTTTTTGTATGTAAATAATTACCACAAAGTTGCCTCACTTTGTAGCTTATCAACGTAGTTCATGGCTACGGTTTTATTTATTTATATTTTTGCCGCTGCTTGGCTGTTGTCAGATGGCAGCCCCAATCATTGTCTACAACAAAACACAAATACACAAACAAACACACAAACAAACACAAAAAAGAGCCCTAATTCATGCAGCATGCCCTTGGTATACAACCCAGATATCTCATAAATACGGTACTACATAGTATTCATCGTTACTTTGATAAGCCATATTTCATTTTGTCAAATTGTCAATCATGACACTTACTAAAAAACTGACAGGAACTTCAGATTCATTCCACTATTTCACAATCAACTCCAGTTATTGTATCTAAATTCCATTTTGTTTTTCGGTTAGGGTTTAAAGTCCTCTTCAAGCAATATGTTTTCAACTCTTCAACTTCTCGATTTACTGAAGAAACAATGGCGATATCACGGCTTTGTTTCTTCGGCTTAAATTTCTGTTTGTGAACTAATTTATCGATCGAATCCATGAATGCCTCTGAGCTATAATGTAAAACAAAGTATTCAGATTGTTCACTGTATTGCATGTTATGGGAAGTGTTATTCATGTCGTGCTCTGCGTTCACGTGGACTTTTTATGCTTACTAAAGAAAACATGGCGTTACCCGTCCATTTTTCATTGGCTTTAACTTATGACTATAATCTAATGTATCGATTGAATTCATGAACTTCACCGAGGCATAACAGAAAATAAAATATTCACGTTGTTCGCTGTGATGCATGATATAGAAATTGTTATTCATATCGTGCTTGCCGTGAGCTCACGTGAACCATTCATGCTCGTAACATATTAGTGCTGTAGGGAAAGCAAATGCAAACTAACTCACTCCTCATCTTCCTCATTCCCTTTCCAAATGTTGGAGTGGGTTAGGGATACAAAGACTCTTGAAGCAGATAAATTATATTAATTGTTTTTCCACTAATATTAATTCGCCCGTATGCTTTTGTCGCTGCGATTTGTTCTTCCTTTATACATCACGAATTTCAATGTAACGTATACAGATAGGCTGTTTCTGGAGCGTTATGAATGAATAAAGTTTTCATTACGACTCAAAATGAGCGAATTAAAGGATTAATGGCATTTCGGAAGCGGCAATAAGTGCGGAGCGCCCAATGCGATGGATCGATGCAAATTTCGGTGCGAATGAGAAAAAATGGCGGACTCGGACCGTAAATCAACGGTCAAATGGCATCGCAATCGCTCATCCGATTTTCTCTTGATCTTTGGGGATCATTCGATTCAAAACAGGTTTCGCGTCACGATTCGGGACATTTACGTCAAATATTACGAGCGATTTCGTTTTGATGGATTCGGTTATAAACATCGGCCTGGAAACATCGTGAGCTTGCGATTTAACGAACGCTTAGGTGATGCCATATATTGCAAGAAGTAATTTTTTTTCCATGATTGCATATTCGTATGTTATCATTCGTTAACCTTCACCTAAGACTTGGGAAACATAATGTGCGCTATTTATTCAAACGCAAATTATCGCTCTTTTTACTCTCCTAGTAGTCACGGGATCAACTTCGCGCAGTTTTATTTCATTTTAAGTTTTGTCTCCTCCATTAAAATACAAGTGATATTAAGTTTCTTGCTTTAAATAATTATTTTAATCCAGAGAAATAAACTATTTTTTATTAACCAATAAACTCCAGGCTAAAAATGATAACCAGAATTTCGTATAAGCAATCCTATCCTGATCATGGGGTACGAATTACTCGTAGTTCTTAGCATTAAATTGCGATAATTTTCATTAAATAAACGAATTTTTGGTAAATGATTTAGCTTTGAGATTTTACCTAGACTGCAAAAGCTATTGTTAAAGTCGCAAGAAAAAAAAAGCTTTTTGAAGTTTCATTTTATATGCAAAGGTTAAAGCTTCGAGATAAATCAATATACTTACATATAGCCATATTTGAATAAAGACTTTTATTTAATATATATTTGAACCCCAAATCTATTTGTATGGTTCCTGAATTTTTTATTCTTATTTTAACGGTAAATTCAAATGCGTATAAAACGTGAGGTGTGGTGGAATTTAGGCCAGCTAGTTCGTAACCTATCTTTAATAAAGAGTTCATTCTCATTGGAAAAGGTAGACTTTCAGCTCTAAATTAATTAAGTGTCATAGAATAAACGGAATGTTCGTCAAATGTTTTACGTTTACCTGCATTTGCGTTAGGGTTCATCTCGACTATCACAGCCATTGTTAAAGTCAACTCAAAGAAGTCTAATTTATCGGTAAAAGTAAAAGGAATGCTTCGTGAGCGAAATCGAGCATACACGTTTCTGTATCTATTTAATTACTTAATTCCACATCATAGGCATGCAAAAGCGCACCAATATGAAAGGAACGGTGCGCGTGTGGTGCATGACGGTGCGGATTTGACTCTGGAATCGGCAAATGAGGTGCAAACGTAGTTAGGGAGTACGGCTGCAGAGGGTCTGAGGATAAAGCCCACTAAAGCAAAGGTCTTCGATGGAAATGAGCGGATCGCAGCATTAAGAGCATTCAGTTGGTGGGTGATTCTGTTTGATTGGATGCAACGGAAGAATAGGTAACTGAATGGTACGTCAATACAGGTAGAGGATATCCATACGCGAGTATAGAGCACTCAGTTACTGGATATTTGGCTTCATTTCCCAATTATTCGACCACTAGGGTTTGACCGAGTACCGAAAATCGAGTTACGTGTCCTCCAATGAAAAATGTCTTCACTCGATGTTGGTTGGAGGAGAGCTTAGGAGTTGTAAGTCTGTGACTCGGTAAACGTTTCCCTTCTCCAAAGTATCATTGGTGAATGAATGAAGAAAGAATAAAACTTGAGCATATGGAATAAAATAAACTATTAATTAATTTTTTTATGTGTTTAACCCTTCCTTGACTGTGCCCTGAGAACTTCCAAAAACAGCTGTGTGGGGTACTCGGGTACCCCAACGCTTTTTTCGCGAATATTACGTTGTTTTTTTGTTTTTCTTTCACTTAACCTTTGATTATATTTAGAAATACAGTATTGATTATTTTGTTGAGATTATATTTTATTTTTTTGGGGGTAGCATTAGAGTTTTGGCTATTATATGATGTCAACCCAGGCATACCCAAAAACATCCCTGTAAATGAGATTTGGGATGATAATGTGATATTTAATGCAATAAATAATGAATCAATTGAAAAATCTGTAACAAAGGGTGACTGAATTGCTGCAATCACACGACATGACATTGTATATAGAAATCCATGTAAAAGTGGCTGTGCGGGATACTTTGGTACCCCATTCAAAAACTAAAGATTTTTTTGGCAATGAGTCGGTGTCTTTCAATTTTATAATATAAAAGGAACATTGATGCACGAATAAATGGTATAAGAAAAATATGTGGTTAAAAAAAAACTTTTCTGTTGAATTTAGCTATTTCGGGGTCCTCAACTACCCCGCTCCGCCAAGGAAGGGTTAAGATGAAGCTCCTCCAAGTGAGGGCCGAAGGGATTGAAGAAGAAATTTGATAGAGCTAAGCTGCTTATTAAATTTATGAAAGGAAATCGATTCACCATAAATTGTTTTAAATTGGTTAAACCATGCATCTCATTCCTGCACGCTGGCGTTATTTGATGTATAGCATCTTCGGATAGATGTTTCGGTAGAGTATTTCTTACTTCATTGCCAAAACTCATTAAATGCCCTTGCATTTTCTAAATATCATTTGCCTAATAAAAATAAATTAATTTTTTAAATTATATAGTTCATATTATATAACATAACCATCAGCAGCCGCCCTGCTTTATTCCAGTTTATATAACTGCTTATGAAGTACGTGACTTGAAGTATCCTCTTCAGAATCTGCTTGGTTTTGAGGAATGTTTTGGAGATCTTGAGAATGGAGAATCTCAACATTATTAATCGATTAGCCGGAAAATTGAAAACCGAAATATTTTGGATTACAGAAGAATGATGTGGTCCACGGATTAATGTGAGAAACACTCCAAATAGGCGACAATAGATGTGCAACGAAGCGTGCTTGTGCCCACCTCGCTGTACGTCAGCGTAATTGGGTGTGTCCGGAGAGCCGAAGTGTTAATTGACCGAAGGAGCTGCTGTGTGACTAGTATGAGAGGGGGGTGTTTTGCGACACAACCCATGGTATCGAGGCGAGCACCCACGCTAGGATATTTCTAGTACTCCCGACGGTATTTTTGTGATAGTAACCACCCTAAATTTGAAAATCTCGATGGACGCCGCTGGCTGACCTTTATTTATTTATTAATTATCTTTTCTTTGACGAATATTAATCAGTAGAAAATTTCATTATATCTGTGATTTTATTTCTGAATTTTCATTCTCACTTTGGTAAATGTTATAGTTTTCTCTTGTAATTAATAACATTTTTATCTTTCTGTAAATTTATTGATTTATGTGTATGTTCTACGTAATTTTAATATTGTCTATACTTCATTGTTATTTTTACTGTGTTTTCGCGGGTTTTTTTCAACCCCCTTCTCTGTGTGTGTTTTTCCCGCTACGTGGGTTTTTTCTTTGGCAACCTTCAGTTGCAAAGATTTTTCCCCTACTCTACTCTGCCTTTTTGTTTTAATTTAATTTATACTTGTTCATATTCTGACGACACACGAGGTTAGGTGGAAGAGAGGCCCACTTGGGCCTTACCTCGCCAATAAAGGGTCAAACTAACTAACTAGTTAGATTTAAAATACATTTTTTTATAAAGACAATGCAAAATTATAATAATATTCATTGGATACAAATTATATTTGCAGATAATGTATTAGGAAGAAGGAAATCTGACCCTTAGTTGCACTTAGACAATATCTTGCGGAATGTTAGCAAGTGTGTGAGTAAGTGTTAGTATGTTGTTCGTATTCCATGATGAAAGGAGAGTTTCTCTAGCTTTCTCTTCTGCATCATTGGAGAAAGTAGGCAAAAGCTACATCCTTAAGTCTTTTAATCGTTTTTTTTTAATTTGATTTAATTTATTAACACACAATTCAGCAGAATAAGGATATTTTCTTATGAATATCATCATCATTATTATTTTCTCCCTCAAATTGGTGTCGTTCTAAGCTTCGTATGTGTATAAACAGTACAAATGTCTTTCTCGGGTGAAATCGGGACTACGAAATTTTTTCTTTCATTTAACCATTCTCTAAAACAAAATACATACCATGAATTCATCTTTTAAATTAGAATATAAAATATATGCAGATATTTCAACAAGTATATAAAGGACTAAGGAGAGATAGATGATTCTGTGGAGAACATGATTCTGATATAAAGTGAGAGTGTATTGAATCGGGAGTTGGTGTATGAAGAGAATTCTAAAAGAGAACAGGAGACCGTGGAAAAAGCTTAGTTGAATGTAATGAATAATATGCCTTAGATATGCATCTAGGTTTAGGACCTAAAAGGAATGCATGAAAAGATGAATGTAGCTAAAGATGTGTGCAGAGATAAGGGGATAAGGTATTGTGAACAAACGAGCCATATTACGTGCTCGGCCCGAAGAGGGAACAGCGAGAGTTATATGTATGTAAATTATTTAACTCACGACTCTAGCAGATTTAATCAGGTTTATTTATTACCATTTTTATTCCTTCACTGACAGTTGAATTCCGCCCAAAGGCACAGCGTCGTATTCGCGAATTAGAGAAAGTCTAGTGAAAGGCGGTTTTTGACAATTGCTACGATGTGTTGGTGATGTATGGCCTTCGACTTTGCGATAGTTGGAGTTGCGAAGCTGATTCATGGCGTATGAATCGAAAAGAGAGAAAGATTCGCTTTCTGATTTTATTTATTCAGTATTCGTACTATCACATAGACAACCTGTGGGAGTTTGATTGGTGATTCGAAATATCTCTGTGGTAGATCACTGTCCCTCCATTCTACATGCAAAACACTCCACCAATGATAAACACTGCACTCCATACAAAAACCTACGGTAAGTGCATTCTCTATAAAAATTTCTTTGTTGCTTCTATTTTATTTTAAATCTAATTTATTCTCGTGTTTTTATAATAGAAAAGCGTGTATTATTCTACTGTATACTTACAAATATATGTACACTTATGTTTTTTATCATTTTTTACATTGATAACACTTATTTCAATGGAAAGGGTGAAGTTAGTTAGTTAGTTAGTTTGACCCTTTATTGGCTAGGTTAGGCCCAGGTGGGCCTCTCTTCCACCTAACCTCGTATGTCGATTACATTTAAACTTATTAAAAACTCAACTTATTAAAAAAAATACAAAAAAAGAGTAGGGTGTGGGAAAAAATCTTTGCAGCTGAAGGTTGACTAAGAAAAAGCCCACGTTGCGGGAAAACACCCACAAAGAAGGGGGGTGAAAAAAATACGCGAAAACACAGTAATAGAAATAAATACAATAATATACAAACATAGATATATGAAAAAGTAAAAGCTTAGATATGAACAATTATCTTAGAAAGTAAATTTAACAAAAGGTATAGAAGACCTAATTGATTTAGTTATAATAAAAGTTAAAAGCTATAATAAACTAAATAATCTAATATTCTATAAGCTACATATAGTATAAAGTAAAATATAATTTGTTATATTCTCATAGCTAACTTTTTCTTAATCGATTTATTTTAATTTTGCGTACCTTTAAACTTTTTCAAGTCCATTTTTCCTTGGCACTTATTTAAATGTAAAGAAAGACATTTTGGGAAGTGGCTGTTAATGAATTAGGGGTTTAAAATCTCCAAACCCCGTCTTTGTCGGCGTTCCTCGTCTTACTTCCCGATAGTCGGCGGAAGCAATAAATGAGTGGCGGACTTTTATTATATCCAAACTATCTTTCAAATGCGATCCCTTTATCCTCAGGGGTCGTAAGATGCCTATCTTAATTATCCTATCTTACGACTCCTGACGAAGGCATCGCCTTTGAAAAATACTTCTGGTGTGGTGACTATATTTAGGTATTTATGTATCACATATATGTACATTATACATACTAAATACAGTAAGAAAACACCCCTTGGTGGCTGTTTTCCTGCAGTATATATTTTTTCTTAGGAATCTCTTAAGTGTTTTTGTATCCACAATTATTCTGATTTTTTCTCATAATATCTTTAATGTAAGTTTTATATAATCTATGACTATAGGTTAAATGGAAGAACAGAAAAGTCTCAATCTCGGCGGAATAAAGACTTATTATTACTGTTGTTAATTTTTGAGACGACGAATGAAACTATGGCTCCCAAGGAAGGCATTACTAAACATAGTTATTCAGAGGCATGAAGAAAAACTTGGTTATGTTCACGCAGTACCAAGTTTTTCTTCATCTTTCATAATTTATTTCCACGAATTCCGGCCTAATAATTTAGAATCAATTAGGAATTGAGGTTAGGAACGGATCCAAAAACTTCCCCGAAGAAGGTAAATTCTCATTGACTAAAATTTGGAAGGAAGCTTCTTCAATAATCAATTAACGTCCATTTTTCGTATTTAAGAACTAGTTTAAGGTCCCACTTCATGTCATTTCAATGCTACATATAATTACCTACACCATATTAATTGTTTACCTATTCTGTCCTCTTATGTACTTGGGTGCTGTTATTAATTTAATTTAGCATATATAATATAGGACTCCCGTATATGCGAAATAAAGTATTATCATTATTAATGAATGATATCTCAGATCTTATTGTTACTGACGTAGCAACAATACCGAACAGCAACAACAAAGTTTAATTTTATTTTCAAACGAAATTTTCCATAATTTGTCATTTTCTTACAGTAAACTTTTCCTTTTTTTAATTCTGCTTACCCATGATGATGGATTCCAACGTTGAATTGGCGCCAATACTAGTCAACGGAGTGCTCGACAATTACAAATAATTAAAAAATCATAATAGATTCAAGTATATACAAGTTGAATAATATTAATTACAGCAAAATGAATCCAATTCATATGATCCCCTTTACGGCAATTCCACTCTTTACATTTGAAAACCATTTATTTATGTCCACCGTAATCAATGCTAAACTCGATTGTCGTTTTCGTTGACAACTAACTGTAGTAAAATGTTATGCCAATATTGCAAATCGTACAATATTCGCTAGTATGTATCCCCAGTTGTTACAGGAATAACCCATGTGACCTTTGGAGAACCAACCGTGATTGGAAGCTATTATGAGCGTGAGAAAAACACGGAGCGAAGCATCGGCATATCGCGTGAACATCTCACCGCGGGATGTAGAAGCGGCCCACGCACAACGCCGGGAAAAAGGGAAACATCGAATTTGATTAGCGGTGAATTGTGACCGCGATAAATAACGCGGGAATACGCAAATGAGATGCTTTCGCGACAATGAGTCGGAAGACGCGGCGGAAGGATGGTGTCCACGCTTTCGTGTTTCCCAAAAATGATTCGACGGCCGGAAATGATTGGAAACACAGCACTTCGTCCGGAACATTCTCGAAATATTTGCGGAATCCCGAAGTTGGAGTTTGCTCACATCTGCTTCAGTGAAAGCTTCGAATTTGGCTAATGATTCGGAGAAAGTATTAGCCTTCATTTCCTTCCGAAACATCTTGATTAACCCCCACCCCAACGTCCTCTGACGTACTTTTACGTACGTCTGACGTAATTTTTCACTTCTTCGTCATATGGGAAGTTTTATTCTCGTCTAATTTTATGTGATACACATATATTCTCATTAGCAAGGGTTGATCTTTGCATAAATGCGTGTTTTGTTATTATTTGTTATTTATATATATTATATCAATTTAGATATTGAGAATATGTATCCCAATTTATTCATCCGTGATTATTTTTAAAATATTAAAAACAAATTTATTGGTACTAATACATACAAAGTATGTATAGGATTAGTCATTGTCATTGATTGTATAGCAATTAATTAAAATTACACATAAGATTATCACTAAATTCACTACAAATCATACATCTTATTGCAATAATCACATATACATTTTAAAACCATTATACAACAATCACAAAAACGCTCTACTACCATACATTTTATTACAATTACAACGAATGCATTTACTACGGTTCTCATTGCATTTTTACATTACAAAGTGTATAAGAAAGTCATCAAACCTAAATTGCATATTCCTTTCATTAAAAACTGTTAATTCTCGGTAACGACCCAATATAATATTCTGCTTTTTCCCCTCAGAGGTTTTTGAATCATTAGCACGAATACAAACAAAATACAACACCAAAACTTTGCAAAACAATTTTTGAAGTGGAACGTAGCCGCAGAAAAAAAATAGTTTGTGCAATGCTGTTTATAGGAAGCAAGGTTTATACATTTCTCACGTAACAAAGAACTCGTCGCAATTTAAATTGAGTTAAACGTTGAAATTTTATATATAGTTTGTTTTGGTCCGATATATTGAATGAAAATTTAGTTAATGCCTTTTATTTTCGATAGCGGAATTCACGGTGACGAAACGGCAACTGCGAATAACTCTCATTGGAGCTTGAGGGGTTAAACCAAAGAACTGATTCGCGCTTAAATTATATTTAAATACCTTTCTCCGCTTGCGTATCAAGTAAAATTTCCTTCACTATGAAATTATCCATATTAACGAGCTGATTTGAGATAAGTGATTAAGGCGAATATGAAAACATTTCCTTTCTTCGCTTTATCTTAGCTTTTCGCCCGCTTGCACAGCTTACACATGAACTGCCGTCCTTTTCGCGCCATCGCCTTCTCCTTCAACGCCATTTATCCTTTCAAATAATCAATATGAAAACATTTTCTTATCCTACACTTGCAGGATATGGAATGAAGGAGCTGAAGCGTGGCTCGAATATTTATCGTAGCAACAGAAGATTGCTAAAGCGTTTAACGTAATGATCAGCCGCATTCGAGACCCGTTAGCGCACTTAGCGGTAGTCGCCGTACACCAACTTCAGTCTCCTTAACCCTCGAGTACTCGCGTCTGGGTCGAATCGACCCATGTGAATTTTAAAATTATATATCTTTTTATTAGTGCTTTTTTACTTCTTCTTTCTCATAGTAGCTGAGTTTTAGAATGTTTTGAACCAGCCATGCATTTTCGCCAGATCGGAAATGGAAGTTTAATTATTTAAACAAATTTTTCTTAGCGGTAGTGCCAGGTAGATGAAAGACCTTTCCGTAAAATATTGCATTTATGACCTTGTTCCGCCTAAATTTTTAGAGATGTTATATAAATTTCATATAATTAACAATTATTATTAATATATTAAATTGTATTTTATTTTTAAACCGTTTACTTTTTATACGCAATATTCCAAATTCATCATCCATATACTCGGCGTCAGGGATATCGAATTTTTACAGACTTTTTTTGCAATTTTTAAATATTTATTTGATTTTATTTTAATAACCAGGTTAACCATTAATTAATATGAAAATATCACTAATGAATTATAATTCACTACATTTTGAGACAATTTTCCCCTTCGGAAGATGTCGGGTCGATTCCACCCAACACGAGTACTGACGTGACGATTTGGGATGCGAGTACTCGAGGCTTAATAGTGTGTTATTTAAAAGGATCATTGTTGGAAGATATGAGTGATGGGGAAAATAAGATAGCATTGTTGCGCAAGAGGTAGATTATCGGAGAAGTTACTCATTGTTGTGTAAATTACCCGCTCTGTACTGTGTATTACAGCATATGAGTGCTTTTGCCCTACTTCTATGATATTTTTGCGCAGTTGTCCCTGATTGTGGTACTTGAGAGCCTGTTTCAGATTCTCCAATCGGTGATAGGCCCAACGGGAGAAATTTTGTACAGATATACTGCTACAGATAAAAGATTACCTTTATTAAGGTAAGGTCTGCTGACAAGACCAATCATTAATGTCCACCATTTGCACAATTTCTAACTTTCTAAATGTAAAAACTTTCTTTTCCTGGCAAGGTTTACCAGCAAGGCTTTCCCACTATCACCCGTCCTCCCCTTCTTCGTTTCCCTTACAGGATGAATTATTTCTATATATAGACTTTTATTCAGTTTTAGTAAGCTTTTGATTGATTCGTGTTTTTGTACTTTATGTCACCACGGCATCACCTATGCCTCTCATAGCCCAAAGACTTCTCTAATAAACTTTCAATGGTTTCATCAACTGCATATTGTTGAACGAACGTTATGAAAACGGATGTGACGAATTTCTAGGGAAATTTGGCCGTAGTAAGTTGCCCATTTCTAAGTTGCCCTTTTACAAGTTGCTGTTGGAATGGCTCAGTTAGAACGGCCGACGGCAGAACGGCCGTTAGAAAACACGACTTTTATACTGGCAAGTGCAGTGATACTGTCGGCGATCGGACTAATTAACACGGCGGAGTTCTGTGACAGTTTCTAGCAATGTGATTGGCCAATTTGCTGTATCCCTTTCGTTACGAATTTCTGTGATCTTCTTTGTTTTTCCCTCTTGTTCACGAAAAACTGAGTTCTCCGAAGAGAAGGTCATTTACACGAGAGCGCGCTCGCCTGAACATTACGTCGACGCCAGTGACAGTAGAGGAGTGCTATCTTTCGATCGCGTGTGCTCACATTCTCGTGAATTTACGTGGGAGTCTCTCTAAAGGCTAAGTTGATATCATTATTATTTGTGCAAACCGATCCATATCATTTAATTTGTGTATAATAATGTGTTATTCTCACTTGTTCGCATTTATATAGTATTATTTTTCTGTGGTATCGCACTTGAGCGTATTATCCTTGATAAATGTCTTTCAGAGTCATTGTTTCTTATTCTTTCATTATTTCGAATTTGGTCGTTTGTGTCGCTGGCCCTGTTGACTTTCTAACAGGTATTTCACGAAAATAATCGAATGCCGTGTACCGGTGGATGACAAGGTGGGTTCGCCTTCGTTTCTATTTGGTATATTGCAACACGGATGACTCCAACATTCAAGAAGAGATCCCAATGTGATAGTGATTCCGATTTGATTACAATGCTAAACTGCTACTCTGGATCAGTACCCACTTAAAAGTATTCAGACATCATTAATTGGATCTCTCTCTTAACGATCAAATGGCTATTCAAGTGATTCAAGAGCTATGAGTTCAACCGCTGATGTCCAAACGTGTGTTAACGGGTTGTAACCATGATCTTATTTATGGAATGTAAGTCTTATGGTGATACTGCTTTAACTGGTAAATGAATGCAGAGTGATTTCAACTGTCTAAATACTTCTAAACATTAAATTTACCATACTGGACCCTGTTCTTTTCGTTGGTAAAAACATATTCAGTCTATATCAACCAGTCCTCACATGTATTATATAGCTTCTGATACGCTTATGTCTTTTCACTACTCTCAGTTGAAAATGTGAATCTCCTTAAATTAAAATATTTTCATTCAGGTTACGATGAGAATATCGTAATTTAAGAAAAATGGAGTCATTTTTAATGTGATTTTTATGCTTGGGATAAATTAAAGAAATTGATATACTGGGTTGGCGGTGAAAGAACCTACCATAGAGGCTAAAATGACTTTACATAAAAGAGTGCTTGCACCTACCTTTTAACAATGGCGATGGAGTTTGAAAATCGAGGGAAGAATATGAGTTGACTGACGATTGTTGGAATTCATCACGTGAGTAGTAATTAAGGAAATCCCGGATAGTTAGTCTCAACAAGGTTGATCATAACTCAGTAATGACTTCGTGATGCGCTGCTGTTGGTCGGACACCGCTGTACACCCACTTCCATCATGTATGAAGCTACTCCCTTCATTCTGGACATATGACCTTTAGGAGAAAAAATCAATACGTGAAATTAATTGCACCATCCATATCTCCAGTAAATCCAGATGTGAAATATTAATTGAAACTTTTATTATATAAAGAGAAATAGGGAAGTACAATATAAGTTAGGAGCAGTTGCAAAAGTTTAATTCTTGACCCAAAATAGAAGTGAGCTTCTCGCTGTCCGTTCGTGCAACTTGGGTGTGTTGAGCATATTAATGAACTGGTTACAGCTGAAATGGATGGATGTGAGGAGTACGTGTGGTAAAAACAGGAAGGGATGAGGCCAGTAATGAATGTATGTGACTAAAGGAAAGGATGCGTGACTAATATATGAAAGGGGTTGACGTATGGAAAGGAAGCAGGTTGACAAAGGTGGGAAGGGAGAAAAAGCTGATGAAAATGGGGAATGAGATGCTGAAGATGCACGCAAAGAATGGAAGAGAATGTGCGAAAATAAATATGAATGTGACTGGAGCGAAATATAATGCAAGAATAAGAAAGTGCGGAGTACTATTGCGGATTAATGAAGCTAATCAGGCGCTCACCCGGAAATAGAATAGAGTTATTACTATTTATGTAATGTGATTGCGCAATGTATTACATATAATTTATATTTAATGTAAAGAGATTCCTTCCTCTAAACTTAATTATTCAGTCTTTTATACTTTATTCACGGTCGTTATTAATCACCATGACGATACATACATTACATAAACAGAAAAGAATAAAATCAACATGACTGGGAACCCAGGTCTCCCACATTCCGAGTAGTTGTTGCGAGCACTGAACTACCATATCGAATCAGCGCTCCTGTGAACCATTGAGTAGCTGCGTGATAAGTAGTTATTCATGTTGCAAAATTATGAAAAGTGCATAAAATGGCTTATTCAGCTTTGTTTATAGAATAAAACATATTTTGATAGCATAGATGGCGATTCAGCCGAAACCGGTCGTTTTGATCAAGTATTCAATTCTATTATTTCTTTTACCCTTACGTAATATCGTTCCACGAATCGAGACTTAAAACGATTTAGTATATCTCCTTTCAAGATTTTTTAGTTCCTTTTCTTCATAAAATGTCATTTAAATCTCTTTGTCTTCTTCTAAATAGACTTTTTCAGTGAAAGAAGCTGGATGAGAGTAATATGAACTTTGTATGGAAAAAATAAACTGAAATCACTGCTGATAAACTATACATGCTCAAAATGCTTGCAATTTTGTTTCTTGTGTGTGTCTGAAGATGGCAATGGAGCGTATATTACTAGCTATTTGTTTTACCTTTTCGTAATATAGTTCTATGAAGCGGTACCAAACTCTATAGAGTACATCCAATTTCAAGGCTCTCCTAAATTTCTTTTCTTCACAAAATATCGTTCACCGTACATACTCCAGTATAAGCGAATCCGAATATAAGCCGAGACATAAAATTTTATAACAAAAAAATTGGGCAAAATTATTTAGTCTTGTAAAAGTATGTAGTATGAGTGAGTATTTTCAGGTAAATGGCATTCATAGTTAGCCAACTAACAAGCAAATCTCATTCCACTTTATCTTTGGACGGGACTGATAAGTAGACATTAATTAATGCGACTTGTAATATATCTGTTTGTATCAATTTCCGTCAATGTTTTCGCGGTTTTCTTCGCTCCCCTTCTTGTGTGAGCGTTTACTCGCACAGTGGGTTTTACTCCAAAAGTCTTCTGCCGATGTGTTTTTCCCCACGCCCCCATTCTTTTATTTACCTTTTCTATGTTTACTTTATATATAATATGTAAAATATATAATATATAAAATATATAATATATAAAATACATAATATATAATATATAATATGTGAAATGTAAACATATATATATTTGTATTTTTACATATTATCTCCATTGTTTGCACAGCTAAATGTCTTCAAAGGTTAGGTGCAAGATATGGGACTAACCTCGCCAAAGAAAGAGTATTTATTATTGTTATTAATTTCAAAATAAAATTTCCAAGAAAAACAGTAGTTCCGTAAGCGGAAAAGGGGGTCAAAAATTGACTAAGAATTGTTGATTAAGTGAGGAATTTTCAAGCCGATTTCCAACTACGACAGTCGGACAGTTTTTCACTGGAGACCGTGAAGGGAAACCCTCACTCAAGCAAGCCTAGGAGGGCTTTTGAACATAAAAATGGGATGAAAAACTCGGTATCAAAAGTATATATAGCATATACTATTGGGTTGCTAGTTGTATGGTTTTGGATTTCCTAGACACTTTTTCTTTTCCTGTCATTGTCAGATTTCGATTTTTATCGCGTTAACGAGGTTTCCTTCATCTTTAGATTATTCATTTTTACGTTGATTAAATAACATCCCAGTATCCGTTCCATTATCGACGTCTCTCCATGTATCAATTTACGTTACATCACTCCCTACTACTGGGAGAATTTCAGCGGAATAACAAGCTAATTAAATGCGAAAATGCCATTCAAAAATGCTTAGTTATTAATTAATTAAATAATAAGCCCAGGGAACTTTTACGCTTACTAAATTTCACTTAAAAATTGCTGAAAAACTCGGCTAATACACAAGTGTATGTGGTACATCCCTTTTTTAAGCTTTACCTAAATTTAATTCCTTCGCAAAATACCATTTAAATCACTTTTCCCCGTCCTCGCGAGAGGCATCTCAGCAGCGCGATTCGTTGCAATGTCCACCAAACATTCCCTACATTTTCCTCTCTCAACTCTTCTCCCCGCGCTTTTAAATTTCACTCCTCCGATCTTTCATTCTGTCAGGCGCAGCTTGTGCCTTTGAAACGTTTACCTAAAAATCCATTATCGTGGTTTTTTCCAGTGCGAGCGAAGAAAATTGACCGCAGGTATTCTTGCCTTGGGTTCCATCCCTTCTAATCTCTCATTTAAATATTCAAGGGACGAGCCCCAGCAGGGCTCTTCCCTCGGCGTAAATGGATTTCGGCGGAATGAAATTTCACTTCCATTTCAATCGGCCATTATTCGATTATGCCCACGCTTCGCTTTCTAAAATCTTCCGCTGAAATTGCTAAATATCGCCTATCGGCGATCATGATTTTGCGCCAAACATAAAACACAATGAATGCGCGATCGTTTGTAAAAGGGCTTGCGGAGATACGGCGAAGCTGAAAATTCAGTACGTGCACCGGTGGAGCGAATCCGTTGCGATGCCGAAGCCCTGATTCGCCGGGTTTTCTGGTATTTGCCCATGTGCTTCGATTACAAAGGAATGAGAGTGGGTGATTGGAGGTGGAGTTAAAGCTTTCATTGACATACGCACAGTTAACGCTCTAGAAATATAAATATTCCAGAAATGTAAACTTTTACTATACCACAGTGTTAGTTTACCCTCATGGAGTATTTTTACGTCAATAAAATTACCACAAAGTTACTCCCGACTCTGTATAATTCTAGAAATACTTTTCAATTCTAAATTGAAGAGAAAACTGTGAATACTAGCTGAATATTGTTTTAGCCAATTTTAGCAAAACTCTTGGTCACCCTTCGTTTACCTTTTATTTTTATTAATTTTTTGTCTTATTAATTGTTTCCTCATGGTTTACTATTGCAGTTTTTCCTGTTTCTGTTTTTATTTCATTATTAATCTGTAATTTAGTTATAGTTCTATTGCTTTTGTAATTTCCATGTTATACACAGCTTTATTTAACATCTTTTAGCTTGTACTATCAGTAGGTTTGCGCAGGTTTTTCACACCCCCTTCTCTGTGGGTGTTTTCCTGCTGTGGATATTTTTTCTTATGATACCATACTAATTTTTCGAGTTTCCTCTACAAATTGAGAGTTCCCATATGGTAGACGATGAGATCTTAATAGTATAATTATGAAAGCCTTTGGATATCATATTCACTATATCCTTTACGTAGTCGGATGTTTTAATATTTAATTTCCGGTTAATTTTATAACAAGCCTTTCTACCAAAGAGATCTATAGAATCCGAATTCAAGAACTCCCATTTTTAGCAATGTGAATTACTTTTAAAACATCAAACTTCTACCGAAAATTCTTCATCTTTTTAATTTTTTTCGCTATTTCAAGCTGAAAAATACATGGCATGATGTGGATAAGATTCTTGCTGGAATTTCATTGCTATATTTTGCTGCTGGATTTTCTAATTTAATGATTAATGACTGTATATGTTTTAGAATTTTGTTCATTAAAACTTTCCCTGGGAAGATTCTTCTGAAAAATCTGAGATTTAACTGTATGTTCAAAGCAAACGCAATTCTGCCTAAAGTAGAACCCGGGACACTTAGACCTATATAAAGTGCTCTCTACTCTTCTGCGTGACATAATTATATGAAATTTAAATATTAACAATTCTGCCAATCATAGTTCTCCAGCCTCAGACGAACAATGATGATAGCTCACGCAAATGTATACAAACCACCTTTTAACCCTAGAGTAAAGATTGTCATACATAAGAGTACATAGTTCTAAGTAAATCGGACGTGGTCAAGCTCACGGTCAAGTTCACGTCTAATGATATCCGTTAGACGGAATTAGTCGCAATAAATATGAATTCAGTAGAAATACAAGGTTTATTGTTCTAATATTTTATGTATTCCGGAATTTTCATCCAATAGTACGCAAAAATACATGCATAGATAGACGACATATTAATTAAATAACTCAGATCTTTGTCTACTAAGATACTTTTACGAAGTATTACCTTCTTTTGGCAAAATTCTTTTTCCGTTTTTTATCTTATTTATTGCTCATTTTTAACCAACTCATTTTGTTTAACTTCATATCCATATCCATTATAATAATATATCAATCAGTCTGTATTTTATGATTTCAAACAAGCTATAAAAATTAATACCTTTTTATTTGTCTTTCTATTCAATTACACAGTTATGATTCCGTTATATTTCCTCATGAATCATGATTATAGTCTCTAACTCCTTTTCTGTATCACTAATGTGAAATAAACATTTGTTAGAATTCGGTATTTTAACCATCATTTTTAGTTCAATCCAGTAGTTTTAAATAAATTTCGCTCTTTATATTCATCAAGGAAAGGGTTAAAGTACATACTTTTGCATATAAGGGCGTGCACCCAGGAAAAATCCCAAGGAAAATCGGACTTGAAGAAAGTCTGACGGGGCCGGGAATCGAACCCGGGATCTCCCTCTATCCGGGAGGCCGCCTTAACCATCTAGAAGGCCAGAACTTTCGGTTCTCCAGAATACCCGGTTCAGAACCGGTTCTGGCTGGATAGCCTAGATGGTTAAGGCAGCCTTCCGGATAGAAGAAGATCCCGAGTTCGTTTCCCGGCCCCGTCCGATTTTTTTCAAGTCCGTTTTTCCTTGGGGCTTCATATTAATATTCAGTTCCTGCGCGAAAGAAATTCTTATCTGGTTGTGGCAAATGTTTAGAGTTTTTCTGCATATATGTGCTGTAATTTTGTTTATGGGTTTCCTTGACAACGGAAAGCGCCTAATCCAAGCACTTTTTGTGAAGAAGACTAGATCGTCTTCCCTTGCTATTTCTGCAAATCTCGTACTATTTCTTCCCCCCATATTAATCTCCTGCAACTGAATGCTTAGAAATGATTAAGGATCGCAAACACCAGGTAATGAAGTAATTATGAAATTATAAGTACCCCGTACAGAAAATGTTTTCTGTCTGGACGAGTATGGACGATCTGAAGTTCCTATGACGGCGTTTAAATATGGTTTTGATTGTACAATGAGTCTATAGGCCAATTGCTTGGGCATATAAGCAATACAGCACCACGCAGAATTTTCCTTCAATCCGTTGACGTCCTGTGCAGATAAAAGCTTTTAATTTCACCGCATGTATGGTGTGGAACCCAAAATCTGCGGTGGAGGTCTTGAATAATGCGTTTTTGAATCAGATAAATCGATTAATTCGGATTATAAATTGGTGAAGAAGCTTGGCGTGGAAATCATATTGCCAGAAATTGACCAGGGAATCAAATTTATCCATTGCAGAAAAATACATACGAGGAAAAAGGATTCCAATACTGCGCAAATATGCTGATAGCAATACTTAAAATATGAGAATAAATATGGCCAAATAGTAAAAATGGAAAACACAATCAGCAAGTACAGTTATATAGAATATCAATAAACAATGTCATGTTTATACTTCGATAAGGTATGTCAAGAATAAGTATGTGAAAAGAGAATTTAATTTAGTACATGATAATACTCTATGTATAGTACTCAGCCCGAAATAGGGAACTCATTCCCTCAAACATTAGCTACCAAGAGCTAGTAAGGGGTAATGAGGCAGATAAAGCAAGATGAGGAGTGAGGTAGTTAGACCTTCCTTTCCTCCACAAGCCACAATGCTATAAGCAGAACATTTCCACGTAGTTAAAAATAACTTATTCTTAGAGTGACATTTTTCTTGACATCCCATAAGGAGATAACTAAAATTAAATAAATAAATACCTTAATTGCCGCTAAATTATTAATTAAAACCTTATTAGCTTTCATGCCATCACAACCATAATCAAGACTATGACACAAGTAAATAGAAAATACATTTAAATACATTTTTCTATTTCTGTACTAATAGAAAATTAAAATTGACAAAAAACGAATGATAAATTCATCATAATATGGTGGGAGGAACCAAATGACAATGCAAGGCTATAAAAATAAATATGAAAAGCGTATTCAAAAATCCATGACTACAAAATGTAATAATTTGAGAAAATAACCAGATAGAAATTATGGTACATATATATAGATATATGGTACCCATTTATTTGTGTTTGTGATTCCTATGCTCTTATTTTAGAGATTCCTCCGGGGCTTTCCTCCCCATCGCTCTGTAAGCTGGTTTCCTCTTTGAGGTTCTCTAGTGGGGGCGCCACAAGTGGAGACGCTACCCCCCGTGCTTACAAAGCATCCCGTTAGCGGATTGGAATCGACTCCACGTGTTTCAGCGGTTAGAACATCTGCCGTGGAAGATTCACGTCCCGATCACGCACACATTTTTCACTTCCCTTTCGCAATACGTTTTATTGCGATCGGAGGCATTTATTGGAATCGGAAATAATGAAATCCTTTCCCAGTTAAGCATTTTCGCGATGCAATGCGAAGTTCCAGAGAGTCGAATGCGGTTAATTAAAACGCTGTAGAAGTCTTTTGAGATGAAAGAGTACAGGTAGTTACTTATGTATGTGTTTCGTAAGTCAATAGCCGGTCCAACTTCGGAAGCCGTTTTCTTGCTCAGTTGGTTTTTCCTCTTCCTCAGGCAAACCGATTGCAAACTCCCGAAAGGGGGAGAGCGAAAGAGAGAGGCTGAGATGACTCGAGATTTAGACAGACGGCGAAGGGTTTGATCTTTCTGATAAAGCGGTCCCGGGATCGATTCCAGAAAGTATGATGTTCGCTTAGAAAAGGTTAATAAGTCCAAGTTCTTTCTCCGGAAGTATGAGACAAAGTTCATTTAGTAAAATTGATGTGATTAAACATCAAATTAGTATAAATATTGGTGACTTGATGATGATGACATCTTAAGAAAAAACATTGGTCGTTTCGACAACATTGTTTTAATCGTGTCTTTCCATATTCAGGTTTACCTTAAGAGAATTTTAGAGCAATAAATTATTCAAATTTTAACCAATGGAGACTTGTTTAATAACAAAGATAAATACCCTAGCTATACGTAAGTCTGGGGTGTACCATCTCACTTTACAATAATTGTGATGGGCTAGATGTGTTTATGGTGCATATTGTTGCATATATACTGTGTATATTATTCTTATATTCTGTGCACATCAGCCAAACTAGTAGGAGTTTTGGCACAAGCATTATTGTTGCTTTCAGAATCATTACTCTGAGTATCCTTCCAACATGTTAGATCGTGGACGAAAGCGATCTTTAAAAATCTTTTGTGTAAGCCTCTAGTGTTTTTTCTCAAGATGTAGGAAGGGGAAACCTAAGATGTGGGAAGTTAATTCTTTGTGCAATATGTGTCAAAACAGCACTAGGTTAGATCATAGGCATTTGGAAGGCAAAAAATGAAAAAGAATTTAAAATAAAAATATGCCATTTTTTTATCGTCGCTAAATTAAACACGAAAACCAGCTATCAATCTTTAGCCCCGAAAAACATATCGCTAAAGAGGGTTTTTAAACATAGTGGCTTTAAATTGGTCTTTTAATCATGACATCAGTTCAGATACTATGGAAAGAACGCATGTAATATCTTCATAGTCTTTCATCTACTAAAAGTTATGCTATTTCGTTTTTTGCTACTAGTATGTAATTGAGGATATACGTCATAGAAAGTTCTAGATGTTGCACGAGATGTCGTCGAAATAGGAAAAAATCGATAAAAGAATGAAACAGCCGCTAGGTATAACGATAAGATCACTACGTCGTCAGCTGCGGAGTAATGGTCTCTGATACTTTCAAAAACGGAGGAATAGATAATTGAACTATAAAAGGAAAAAAAGTTGAATTTTCCTCTTATTTATCGGCCCCTGCACCTCATATATCTATATTAAAACCTTTAAACTATAAAAATAGAAAAGAAGGAGCAGAAAAAGGGATGGAAAAATTGTTTCAGCGGAAGAAAAAAGCATCGAAGTTGTGAAAACACTCCTTAAAAGGGGAAAGAGAAACACTGTAATGCCGAGAAATGTAGCATGAAAACAATTCGTAAAGAGTATCAATGAAAACAAATTTTTCAATGCATATATATTGAACGTTTCATGTTTATGATATCCATTCCAGATGTTTTGCGTTAGTGAAAGAACCTTTAGAATATCATGTTTGTCGCGCCTATGAATAAATGCCTCGCTGGTGGTACATATATAAAGGTGATACATCGATGATAGCCCAGCGTAACTCATTTCAGGGTATTATACCCCATTCGCTGAATTGAGTCAATAAATTGCCTCTTTGTAATATCTGAAATGGGATGCGGTAAACAGGCCTTTCCTAGTTTTTGGAATGCAAACACCTTTTACTCCGCTCTACTAAATGAATAATTATGGAGCATGAAATATATGATAAATGAATAATTACTGAATTTCTTTTGTGATGAATTATTCATTATGTACCGATTGTACATTTAAAAAATTACATTAGCATTCATACCTATTAATTTTTTTTAATTAAAATTTGTTTTCAAGACAGTTTATGAATTTTACCAGGTGTCCTACAATTTTACTAACTCTGTGTTCTATATATGCTTCATTGCATTTGGTTACACATCTCACTTGACAGTGAGACTACCTCCAAGAACAAAAACCCAAAGCCTAAATTTGTGTATTCCTAATCGTTATAATAAATATCGTAGTATATTTGAAGTTTGTGCCCACATTCTAAAATTTGTCACCTTGAGTACAGAGGCAAATTGGTTGAAGAACAGTTCTGACAGCGAACAAATGTGTCAGGGAACACTTGCCAGAAATACCTTTGTTTTCGGACACTGAAAACATATCCGAGCAACTAAAATCTCGTGAAATAAATACAAAGAGTATAAGCTTCCAGAGATCTATAAAAAATATGAAATAAATTTAATAGTTGTCATTGATAATTTTGTAGTGGAAGAATTTCAGAACAGTTGTCTTAGAATAATGAAGGCTCTCTAAAGTGAAAATTCAATTAATCAGTTCCTACGATTGGATAGAAACAACAATTGACATTGGACATCATTTATACTAACCCAAAAACTGAAAATATGACATTGTTTAAAATGCAATACTAAAATATGTGTGCTATTTTTATTGTTTAAAAATAAACTTCGTACGAAATAATACAATTTGTATTTACTTTTTGGGTCTCCATAACGAAACAATCTAATTATCATGTTTGTCTGCGTCAAATCAATGTTTTCTCATACATCAGTTCAGGTAACCAATTTACGTTCTCAGAGGATGTAGACAATATTATGCTTCCATCCTGTTATAAATACCATTCTGATATAGAAAGAGAGATTGAAAAAATAGATGCTAGAACAAGAAACTTCAAGAGCTCGTTTTTACAGGAACAATACGCAAAATTAATCGATTAAAAAAATAGTTTCAAGATGCATGCTTCCACTGCCACATGCTGAAAGGTGACTTGCAGGGTACATAACTATTTGTAGATACAGATTCAAGATACGTATATGTAGTTTCGTTTTGAACGGCTTATTTTCTTCCTCTCGGGAGCATACAGGGACATATTCTTCGAAACAAATCTTCCAAAGCAAATTCTTTAAACGATCAATTCTTCGAATGACAAATTCTTCGAAAATAGACCACTATAATGAATTTGATGTTATCCAAAACTATATTAAGGGAATTTATTAGAAATTGAAATCTTTCCACCCTCGACCCACTCCGAGACAGTTCCTTTAATATAAATTTGTTTAACTTCAGATTCATTAGAGAGATATAATGTTGAAGAATTTATCATTCGAAGAATTCGTTTTTGAAGAATTTGCCTGTAACCGTCCACTCATCATCCCCTGTACGTTCACAATTTATATAGTCAATGCGTATAACATAGGAAACATATGTGACCCTCTCAGTTTGCAATAGTAAATTCTACCCGAAGCATAAGCACAAGCGGAGAATAGCGGAGGAAATAATCTGAAAGCCCTGAGTTTGCACGAAACTCCCTGAAACTGCGAGAGAAGATAAGCACCAGACTACAACTACTCCTTTGTCTTCCTCCATCACCACGGGCAGTCTAAAAAGTCTCTCGGGAACACTCCCTCAGGCGCCATCTTCCACTTCAATTTATTTATTCCTCGACGCTGCCTCAATTGTAATCATCTTCAGTACAAAATGTGCAGTCGCCGCCGCCATTTCCTTCGTTTCCTGGTATTGTCTCCATAATCGTCCACTTCCTTCCTTTCTCAAAGATTTTTATTCTAATATCACTTATTAAAAAGGAAAGTAAAAGCATTTCACTCATCCAAAGCGATGAGCCAACATATTACTTCATTTGAGTCGTAGAAAAGAAACTGAACAAAATATTGTTGTAAATGGGATGAATATCATTTCATCACGGGATGAATATCATCAAGTATTCAGGATCAAATGAAAAGATAAACCTTTACTAACTTTCACTTGTTCCTCATGGAGATTTATCACGAAGTCACGGCCCGAGCAGTGGATTTTATCTAGCATTCATTTCTTAATCAGGGAATAGTAGAATGGAACAATTTACCTGGAGAAGTTTTCGAATTTTTCTCACTTCCTCCAATGTGTTTAATAATAGAATTCCAAAGTTTGGTTTTGTGATTTTATTTTAATTATTAAGATATTGTTGTGCAATTCGAAATATTGTAATATTGTTGTAAATTTTGTAATTTTATGACTTTATACGTAAGACGTACTTCCTTCGGGAGGTTTCGGTGGGGTCTCTTCCTTACTAGAGTGAATATAAGGCAGGGTATTTTATATATACTCAACAGGAATCCTTGGAACTTATTTGTAGTCTTTAAGAACAAACAAATAAAAGTATAAAAACAATGAGAATACATCCTGTTAAATTTTGTAAAATCATATCTAATGCTTCTAACTCTCATATCCATAGTCTACTTAATAACCCTTTACAATAAAATAAACCATGTCATATTTTACAAAACAATAACTAAACTGACTCTTACAGCATTATTGACAGTCTACTTAATAGCATTTATTTGCATTTAAGTAGAGGCTAAATTCAAATGTCGTATTCATAGATCTTTACAAGGCTACTAAGCATACTCGTATACGCCGCTTCCTCATCACAAACGCAACCCTTGGTAGCTACTAAATTAAACAAACAATAAATACTAATGCTCAATAAGAAAGCGAAAAATTAGAGTGAAAAAAGAAACCAAAGTATATATGGAACATGAAAGGAATTCCTTAAGGATAGTGAAAGGCTGTGGCAAACAGCTTAAGTCAGAGACGAAATCATTATTTATTCATTATTATTTATAGATACTGTATTTTGATTGCTTTCAGGTGTAAGTTACAACTAAATATATTTTCTAGCAACATTAACAGCACAAAATACCCTCCATAATCTCTGGAAAGCCTCTTTCTAATTACATTTGTCATAAAGGCTTGCTGATTAATAATTCGAAATCACATTATTGTCATAATGACTTGCTAAATTATAAGAATAAAAGAAAGTTGGTCCAATGGGAAAGAACGTGTGATGGAATGGACGAAGAAAGATTACCATCAGTAGTCCTAAACTGTAAATGCGCTGGAGCGAAAAGTTTTTAGAAAACCTAGAAAGAAATGTGTATCGTAATAGAGGAAAACTGGCGTGGAGAGAAGAGATATCAATTCAATAGACTCGTCTCAGTTCCAAGTTTTAACATTCCTATTTTTCCTTTGCAGTTGCCAGTCTTCTTTCAAAACTTCGACGTACGCTCCCTCACTCCTTATCCATGCCGCGTCTCCCTCCTCAAGTTCCAACGTTGAGCGAAGAAGGTTGTTGCCAACGTCGCCCTACATTTCTATCAGACTTGCATTATTGATGGACAGAAGATTTCGCGAACATTCGCGGAAAGCTTGTTTCCTCATCGCGAGATTGTTTACGCTTCCTTCGCACATCCAAAGCGTTGTTAAACTCAGCACATGCCCTTTTATAAGTAGCCGTTGTTGCGGGGCAAATGGATGCAACATTGAAAGGATACTCAAAACTCTTCAAAGGTTAGCGTCAGTTTTTCGTATTGTTCCCTTGAAATGTTGATGTTTGATTTACATAGAACTTAAGCCTCCTTGAACAACGAATTATTTTTCGTCTATCTTTGGATACAGAAGACAGAAAAATTTATTTTATTTAAACGAATTTTCTTTTGTCTCGATTTTGTTCATGGAAGTGAAAACTTGAAAACTCACTAAGGGAAATCATATTTACCGTTTGAGGAATGAATGGTGTTGAAATATGGTCACTTCCTGTTGGATGCTATAAAAAGTTATTCGTTAGATTATTATGCAGCATACACGTTTACGTATTCCTCTCACAGTATTCTGGTTCAGTGAAGAAAGGAAATAAATTACCTCAATCCTCATCTCACCCTACATCTGACCCTCTTCAGAGATTTTCGGCAGCTAACGGATGAGGGAATGAGAATTAAGCTGCAATCATAGGTGTATGTAACATATAGGAAAATAAACGAGTATCAAATAAAATAAATAACGTGATCGCTGAAGCAGATACTGTAGAATTAATTATGCTTTCTTCCCTCGTTAAGATTTGATTTGTATTAACATTCCATCCCTTTCCAGGGTCCATCGGCAACATCGATGGAGCAGCAGACTGCAACCGCTCCTCGTCGTCGGTGAGGAAGGTCATCTCTGGCGTCGTGGGCGCCGCGTCCAGCGTCACCTCCATCCAAGTGGCCAACTTATTGCGACTCTTCAAAATCCCACAGGTGAGTCCTCCACTTTAACACTTCTGCACGTACCCACAGGCCTCTTGCAATCTTACTAAACGAGGCACTGTTTCAACTGAATGAATTTTTCTTTTTACGCTGTAAATCCCCTTTAAGAAACATTTTCTTCAGTACAGTACTTCATCTTACATCCCTTTCATGGCTTCAGATATTTTCCAACGCATTCACTCGGTAATTTCTCTTCTCACTTTTGGTGAATCCATACTTGCGTAATTTTACTTTTTGAGTTGTTTCTCGTTCTTCGTCAGAACAACTTCACGTAGAACACCCGCATAACCATTAGGGATGCCAAATTATTATAGGAAATGTCGCAATATGTGCCCTTAAAAGTAACTAAAAATTTCTGATTCTATAACGATAAATTTAACTCTAAAGAGTTGTTCAGAAGAAGAATGTCGTGGATTAGTCAGAATAAGTAAAATAGCATTGGGTGAATTACACGGATAAAGTGTATATAAATACGAATTGCAAGTCTTAAATTAACTTAATATGATGCTCATTTGAAATATAAATAATACAAAAACATGTCAATTTGGGCAGAGGAGGATTTATTTAATAGAAATCCCGAAATTGATATTTACGATTCGCTTAAAGAGAAAATAAGCTAAAACTAGCTACAAAATCATTTAATCAGGAGTCACGTTAACAATATACTTTTCATCCTTTACATTCATCTTGTACTCTTTTTATAACTTATTTGCCTTCCGCAGTCGTTGATTATAACTGAACGAAAAAATTGTTTTTATGAAGTAATACAATCTACAGATTTGGTCAAATGACGGTCATATGATTTAAAAAATGCTTCGCTTCCAATTAAAATGGCATTATTTCCAACAAAATAACAATCATCTACGTATTTCAGCAGTGATTTTACTATTTAATGCAAAGCACTGTCGTTAATAATTCTACTTATGCAATAGCAGTTTATATCAATCCTTGAAATAATACAAGTAGTGACAGTTGGCTTAACTTCAATGTTAGACCATGATATAGTATCCTTCTTTACTAACCAAGAGAAATATAGTGACGAGTTCCTATATTTCCTATTACTTAGATTATTATTAAAAGAGAAAGAAAGTTGTACGTGATAGTAATAATAAATCGTCTTTATTCGGGCGAGATTGAGACTAAAGGTCTTTTACATCCAACCCATCGTTATAAATTATACAATAATTGAATTAACAATACAGTATGAGGAATAAATGAAAAGAATTGTGGAATTAAAAATCCTAAGAGAATCTTAACAAAAATGTATCCAGGGAAAATACCCACGATGAAGGGGGGTGTGAAAAATCTGCGAAAACCTACCATCAGTAATACCTAAAAGGTGAGAAAAAACACGACAAAATATATAAATACACTATCAATCATTTAATACACGATGACAAAAAAATTTTTCTCTCGAAGTCATTTTCCCATATGTCATGGGGTCGGCTGATGAATGATGGTTTGGGTGATTATGAGGATGAGATTGGTTTTGGCGATGAAGCGTCTTTTACGGCCGGATGCCCTTCCTGCCACCAACCCTGAACGGGAAACTCAGCCAAACACACATAACCATTCCCTGATCAGAAAAATCCCGATCAGCCGGGATTCGAACCCGGGGCCTCGGGGTTGGAGCGATAGCGCTTAACGCGCTAACCACTCGCCAGTCAAGGCCGGTTGCGAAGACAAAAATTATGGGCTATAAAATGCAACTTTATGTTTCTAACCAGTATTTACTCTTCGATTTGTCAAATAAATTCAGATCGCGTTAGAACATAAGAAGTACCCTCATTGCCAAAAAAAACATTCATCGGATGTAATGGTTAAGCCGTTTTTTATTGGACATCTCTAAAGCTGCAGCCAAAGCAACGAATAAAATTTCGGCTCCTCCCCTCTGCTGACCAACTTGCTCTCCTAGCTGAAGCGTTCTTGCTCACGATACATGTTTGGTGCAATTTTCTCTCTTCAGAAATTCCTTTGCGTTAGTCACTTGCCCCAAATTCGCGTTGATCCGGCCGATGCTTTCCATAGAAGGCTAAATCTTTTACATTCCGTCCTCTGCTTCAATTTATCCTTTGTAATTATCCTCCGCGTAGATCACATGCGATGAAAACTTCCTCACGTGGAAATTCGTTTTTCTATGGGAATCGCCATATTTACGATCCGATCACTTCATTGCCTATGCATCGCATCTGCTTCACTCAAAAAAGATCCTTTGATATCGAAACTAGATTTCATGGTCACATTCAGGCGAGTTCGACCTTGTTCTCAATGATGCAGTTATTGCTAAAATGGCCGTGCTGAAACAAAGAAAATGGCACTGCTTGGAAAAGGCTCGATTTAAATATAAATGCAAATTGAAATTGAATTTTCAGATCTAAATCATAATTTAAATCCCTTAATTATGTAATAATCCATGATTAAGATGAAAAGAATAGGCGAAAAGTCTTAATAAAATGGCTTATCAATAACAATTGGAGAAGTAGTAAGAAGAAGATTAGCTCTTCCTTCAATTTAATTGATTTAAATGATAATTTGCTTTCTCCTAATTTTTAGCAACAAAAGTTAATTTTAAAATTTCGTAAAATGAGACTCCCTGCTGGACTGCAAGAATTGAAACCGTGAGTACAAATAAAAGAGACTGCAGACAGAAAAAACCATAAAAATGAATTTCCGTACAAACACATATGGCATTAAGCAAGTACTAATAATAAAAACAACAGCTATAATACAAAAAATCATGGTAGAATTTAGAAGGGACTTGTATGCTTACGGAAATATTCCTGAAAAGGCCCTTAGAAATCGCCTTCACTTCGTGGAACATTGCTGTTTCATTCAACGTGAAAGCACCCGGTATGCCAATCTCCGCACAAACATGTGCTCTTTTAAGACCAGTAAGTCAATGGTGGAGACGTAACAGGGAATACGCTTAAACCTGGAATTACAGAATAATCGCTGAACATGCTCACAATGGAATCGATGGAAATTAATTTGAATGGAAACAGTGTTGACTGCGGTTTGCTCTCTGGGAAAATACCCCCGTTGAAGCATAAAGATGATGAAATAGAGACTAAAGGAAGAGAGAGGGTTTGACGTGTGGGAAAGTGTCATGTCGGTTCAAAGTGTTTCGAAAGCTTTTGATCCTTCCCTTTTCATATTTTCTGCGGTCCTCTTTAAATCTGCTCTTGACAAGCGCTTATCACTAAGTCCGACTCACGGTGGAGTCACCCAATGACCTTTAATGTTTCCATCGCCCACTTATCTATCTCAATGGAATCAATTTTCTCTGCAAAGTCTTCTTTATGAACTTGCGTTTACTCATCGACTGGTATTAAATGCTCTTGGCAAAATAAATCTACCCAGATCTTATGGAAATAATAATGGGATGTCTTTATTTTGGCAAGATTGAGACTAAAATTATTTTCTTCCATCTAACCCTTCATCATAAATTGTATCATTAAAATGTGCATAATGTGGATGTAAAATACCAAATAGGTTCTTATGGGGAAAATTATCCACTGCAAGAAAATACCTAAGAGGAAGGGAATTGAAAATTTACTGATAGTAAATTATAAACTAAAAGTTTAGAAGAAACGTGACGAAATGAATGAATACATTATCGATTATTAAATTAATGGGTGTGGTACATCAATATGAATAGTCAAGTTGACATTTCAGTAAGAGTAGTCAATATTCATAGGGATACATAAAATAAACATGAAAAATTTAGACAAAATTCATAACTAGCTATACAGTGCAATTATACATAAATGTATACGTAAATACAGTTACGTTGAATACAATTACGATTAGTGGAAACACAAATGTTTAACTGAGCCTCTAGAATTATGATATCGTCACCTAGTAACTCATTTAGAATTTCAACCAAATTAAATTGTGTATTTCTATTGTATGTCGGATAACTAAGCTTCTAGCCAAGTTATTTTTTATATTTTTTCATCAAACTTACTTTTGTAAACCCAATTCTTACCCTTCTGTTATCGTTTAGACGTAAAGGAGCTAGCCTAAATGAAGACACAAGTTTTCTGTTAATTTTACGAAGAAGCACGGATCTCACTAGAGAATTATTTGCTTGAGTGATTCCATAAATTAAACTATTCAACGCTGTGCCTTGCTTTCTACCGAGAAGAAATAGTTAGAAATGGTAAATTTGGAAAGATAAAGATGTGAGTTGTTCCTTTTGGAAAAACAAATCTGCACTAGCAGAATACAAAGTAGCGCGGAAAAGGGAAATAAACTTAAGCAACTAGAAGAAGCTACGAGACGTCCTAAGCACCAAAAAACAATTAACTGGGGCTAATAAAAGTTGGGAACTAAAATAGGCCAAAAATATGGTTTTTCCAGGCAAGGTCCCGAGAAAATCACTTTTGTCTACTTGTCAACTGCACATAATTAATAAAAATTCTCCGTTTTCTTCTTTGGTAAACAAATTGGGTTATACATTTTCTTTAGCCCTTTGTTCCCTTCTTGAAGACTTAGAAATACGATTTCCTCGGAATTCTTCGACATTTTTGTGATCAGAAAATGGAAGAAAATATCCTCATTTGGGTGCTGTTCAACACTGCCAGTCGTCTTTTACCGCGTCTGCTTTTTCTCTCCCGTCATATTCCTTCTTTTTAAATTTAAAATCCTCCGTAAAATCATATCACTGTTTCCATGCATATACCTGTTCTTCTTTACCAAATAAAGGAGCCTATACTTCGACAAATTTCCTTCACCTGATATATGCAATGCAGCAGATGAATTTTATGATAAATAAATTATACGATGCATTCCTCATTGTTTATAAACAGAACCATTCTACAACAATGTTTCTCTCGTGGAAAAAATTTCAGAATACTTGTGATTAATAAATACAAAATTGTGTGGTTTGTATATTATGCCATATCAGTGGCTGAAAATTAAGGCTTCAAAGTATTTGTTTCAAATTTCGTCATAACTTCTGAAAGTGTTTAATTCTCTGCAACTAGTAAGAAAAATAAAATAATAATACTTATTTCCTCTTATAAATGGTAAAATATTTAAGCACATTATGCAACTTAAATATCTAAGAACAACAGTGACTTGTAGCAGAATTTATGTACAACTGATAGGGGGAACATACACAAGGTGTATTATTAATAATAATAATAATTTTAATCCACCCTTTTTTACAATAATAGATCATACAAATATAATGTTTTGATCATATAGAGGACAAAAGAAAACCAAAGAAGGGGGGAATATAGGTACCCCAGAGGAAAAAGAACCTGTGTCGGGGTTACCTCAAATTAAATTTGCATGCGGCCAAACAAAAATAAATTACAAAGAAATTTACAATTACATAGAAACCATAAAAGGAAAAACATGAAAGAATTTATTTATTTCCTGAAATATCTTAGAAATACCAAAACCGAAATTGAATTTACCAAATTGCATGGGAGGAGAGAAAATAGTTTAGGTCCTTGATACAAATAAGTATATTTGAAGAATTCATACTTAGGTCTGGGTATTAATATAGACGTATCAGTTCTTGAATATTTTTTAAATCTTACGCTCGAAACTTTCATTGTATATTTCTTACTCTAAAATAGTAGACATGTGTCCGACTGTTGAGCACGATTTGCTTTTGTCTATGCAAAATTAAAATTTTTAAAATCTAAGTTAGGCGACCACGCCACACAGTATATGATCACGCAGATCTTTAAATTTTCCGAGCAGAACAATATTTTCTGTAATTTATAAGATATTTGAGAGCACATAAATAGAACAACTTAGAGATTAACATCAAGACTATGGAAATGTACATCAATAAAGTTCCTCTTCCTTTAAGCCCTATATTCTTATTCTGTTAGACCCGGGATACTGAACCTGGTACCCGCGGACACCGAGGTGCCCGAAGCTACTTTACACAGTGCCCGACAAGTTTAATTGCTATAACAGTAAATCCTTCTGTGCAACTGTGTGGGAACTGATTAGCTTCATGTAAGTGAAAATCTGGTTTTTCTACGACCGACTTTCGCAAAGATATATCGCTTTTAGTTTTTCAGGGGGAGGGGGCCTCGCTATCTTGGGGCCGCTGTTTTCCGTCTGCACATCAAATTAACTTTTTGTTGTATCAGTTTGGAGTCGCTTGTTTTTCTTCTTTAGTTAACAATTCTGTTATTGTTGTGTGTCGTCTCCATTTCGAGTTTCAGCAGGAGATGTTAGTTATTCATAGCGAACTTCTTCTGTCTCTTATTGTGTCGCGCAATAGCGAGATCATGGTTAGTGACTCATTCTAGTCGCTGTCGTAAGTATTTTTGGATAAATTTTCTCGAGGGATGGAAAGGTGCACCTATGAGGTAAAGTTTTAAAGGTGAATTGTGCATTTCTTTATATGCTAAGGTCTGATAGCGCTTTTTTCATTGTGTTCCATTTTTAATCATGTAATACTATAAAACAAGTCCGATAAACGTGAGGCGACGCGACGGTTAGATCTGCAAAACTCAATTTAAATATAGATTGCGGTGCACCATTTTAAAAGCGGGTTTATCCATTGTTGAGCGATGGTTAATATATTTGGATGTGGTTTCCTTGAGAAATTGAATGGTGCATGAAATAGCTTCTGAGGATAATTCATTGTAAAGTATTCCTGTGATTGTGTTGAAGAATGCTCTGTATTAATTTTATTTCATTTCTGAAAGTGTTTGAGGGGTTAGTCTTAAAAGTCCATAAGATAGCTTTTTAACGTTTGAAACGTTTCAAATTTTAGGTTACCCTTTAAACGTTAAGAAAAGAGTAGAAATGTATTTGTTAATGGACACATTTCGAATTTTGATTTCGGATAATATTTGTAGCCTGTCACAATGTCACGCGAGAGTTCGATTTGCTCTGCTCAACTCCCTCTAAACTCATCTCAGGCGGATTTGCAAATGATCACCAATGATTGGTCTTCGGGAGCCGCATCAAAAATTCCGAACGCTTGATAAACTTTTCACAATAACTTCAATTCAATTCAATCTTGCATTTGTTTTCTAGTCCAAAGCATGATCACCTCTGACGAGAAGAGACATGAAAATATAAGCTTTTGTATCCAAATAATTATTAACAAACCACTGCTAACGGATGAATAATGTTTTCAACTGATATCCGAGATTTGCTGATTGCTTCCCGTGACAACCAATACAAATAATTTACTGCTTTACCATTCTCTTAGTTTAAATGAAATAAATCAAAAAGTAGACCAATGGTCTTCCATCAACATGCCAAAATTAACAAAAGGGGCCTTCCATTAACAAAACAGGCCATTAACTTCAATATAGTAACCGACATAATTTCCGGCCGTATAACAGATAGAAGTATAATTCCTTCTTTCTTTTCTTTATGTTAATTTCTTTTCTTTGCAGACCATGTATGTCACTTCACTATGTAGTTTCCGATAACGGCAGATAGGCAATCACCACAACGATAGGCGGAGGTAAAGCTAGGTATAAGATTAGGGTATGTACAGGGGCGTAACTAGGTTCATTATGTTTTTCTGAAAGAAATTAATCAAGTATATCTAAATTCTTATCACTGAGATGTAAACAACAAGATCCTTATCAAAGCAGCACTCAAAAGTGGCCTGACGGTAGCTTTCTTGATACGCCATCTTGCATTCGTTTTTTAGTACCTATTCCAGTTTAAATTCTTCCGCCTACTTACATCATATAGTATATCAAATTGCGGGAATGTTGAAAATTTGAAGTGTTTGCAATGCTCAACTGTAGGTGGCTCGATTCTTCCCAGCTCATCCTGATTTTTTAGGAATTTTGCAGAATATGTATCAACAATTTATATGTTCGGCGCGATTCATATATTTTTCTAACCTAATTAAGTCGATGTTTACTTTCCGACATAAATGCCCTTCTTACACTCTCTTTGTTACTTCCTCTGCTTGGTGTGCTCACTCTGCCTCTCTCACTTTCTCGCGTTCTTCAGAGTGAAGTAACAGATAAAATTTGAAAAAGAAAAGAAATTATTATAAAGAAAAGAGAAAATAAGTCTGAATTATTTTTGTTGGTTCCAGCGCATTACTATTCTGAAGGGGGTTAAAGTTGACCAAATTTTGCGAAAAATGCCGGTCACAGGTTTTTCGCGAAATTCTTCAACTTATTGTGGTGTAAGTAATCCCGTGTCACACGGTGTCTCAATCTACTATTTTCTTCGCTTTAGGTAAAAATGATTTCCAAAATAAGAGTCCGTCATTTTGTAATGTAAAGTATATAAATATGCAACAGAGGTCATTGAAACCAAGGAAAATGAAGGAGATATTTGGTATTTCTGTGAACTCTATCATTGAAACCAAGTATTATGAAGGACAGAAAACATATTTATAACATGGTATCATATTTTACCCGATGATTTTCCTAGTTTGGGTTCAGCATTGATTTGAAGTTGAAGAATTTCGCGAAAAATCTGTCACCGGCATTTTTCGCAAAATTTGGTCAAATTTGACCCCCTGTAGAATTGTAATGCGCTGGAACCAACAAAAATGATTTCGCAGTTATATGCAGAATTTATTTAAGAATGACCATGCGAAGTTTCAAAGATCTCACTAAAAAAAACCACTTTCGTATTTTTGGCCAGCTTTTTTCGATTCTAGCCCACTGTGCGGCGTTATCATCTGTTCCCGCGAGGGATTAAACACACCTACACTGGTGTACCGCATGTTATATAACCGGGATACTCAACCTGGTGCCCGCGGTGCCCTAGCTACTTTACACAGTGCACGCCAAGCTTCGATAAAAAGATTTTTATACTTGCTACAACAGTGTTTCTTGGGATTGCACTAGTGGCGATAGAAAGAGGCTCGGCGGGGAAGGGTCAGAAACTTTGCTGGTCTGGTCTTGGGTTTCGTGAACATCCAGGGTGATGGCATGTCTAAACTTTATCCTTCTTATCGCCTCTGTCCAGATTAACAAGACGCGTATCTACGTGATATTTTGTTCATAATATGAATGTGTAGATTCAGCGCGACTTAGCTTATCAGGGTATCAAATTCCCCTAATCATTGACTAAGTGCTGCTTTTCGGTACGCAGGGGTGCACATGCAGCGAAAACCTTTATACCAGATTTATTCCCCCAATAAAATATTCTTCGGAGATAAAGACTTTCTCACGTTGTGAGGTTATTATATATGTTGTAATTTTCTCGACCTTATTCACCAAGGAGCGTTTTTTTTAATGGCCTACGGTTAACTAGTAGAGTGATAAGCCAAGGGATGGCCTGAATATTACTCTGGACAGAAATGTTATGTGGTGCCCGCATCGCTTTTTGAAATGCCCTTGAGTGCCCCGGCACAAAAAAGGTTGAGTACCCAGGTGTTAGACATTACCATCAAATCATCTTCTACGTATTCATTACACTTCCGAAGAAATGCATTGACGCCTGCATTTTAGGCTAGATAAATTCGGGCGGGTTGTATACATGCAAGGGTCAAAGGCATTTTCATCTTTGCTATCAGGGGGACATGTATCGATAAGCATCAACATTATCAACATCAATATGTATCATAACTTAAGCATCCATAATTTATTACTTTTGTGTAGCAAAAAAGATGGCATGGTAAATATTTTAAAGAAATACCAACTAGTCTTATACAATAATCAGCGATGTGTATAATTTATATATCCGATATCAGTAACTCCCGTAAGAAATGCTGGGGAGAAATTTGCGAACCTTAATTTCATAAAATTCCCTACGTATTAGGATTATAAATGTTTAGGAGTTGTTAAAGGACCATAGGAGCATTACATATTGATATTTTTTTATCTAAATTATCCTTGGTTCAACTCTAGAGGACTCGAATCGTCTCTCATAAAGAAATGCACGTTGTGTTAATTTCGATCGATTGCAGAATTTTTTTCTTTTGCAGAATTAAATTAGAAATAATGGTCGTACGAAATCGAGATGAATACAAAAAGAAAATAAATTGCATAAAGATTTTTATTTTGGTCTTAAAATATCGTATTCGAGTCAAAATTGAGAAAAATCAAATAAAAATAACGAAAATTTGGTGTGATTTTATGGGCATAAAAAATTCCCTAACGACAAAGGTAATTGTTGGCCAGTTACCAATTTCTAAAGTTTTTGTTTTTCTGTTTTCTATAACATATTTTTATGGAACAATCTGATACAGTATCAGAATTATATATATTTTTGGTGATTAAATGTTAAATTTATTCCGTTATTTCCACGGGGACTAGTAAACAATAATAACCGATATTACATTCGTAGCAAACGCCAAAATATAGTGGCAACGGAGATGAAAGTACTGATCAAAGGCAAAAATCTTGAGAGGTGAAGAGAATAGGATGAATATAAGAAAGGAATGCAAAATTGAAGTGTTCGAAGAGTGGGAATAAGGAAATGGAAAGACTCATTGACAGGATTGGAAAATAATAAAATATCTGGGATATGTGGAGACAGCAAACCATGTTGAGAAAGAAAAGTGGGAAGGTATTGAAAGGTGTCATCTAATTGGAAAAGAGAGAAATGGAAAAGGCTGAAGATGACATTCCATTGATTAGGATTAAAATTCCTCATCTCCGAGCTGTTTTCCATCCTCGTTGGGCATTGATATCCGTTTTTCCACCAGATGCCCCTTCAGGTGAGAAAACAAGAACTCAAATCTCTTATAACGCTACGCTTGCCAGGTGGAAATTTTTAATATGCTGGGAAAAACGGAATCCTTCAATACGGTGTGGAAAAATGGGGCGCGTATTAATCCGAAATTCAACAGACCTAGATTAGATTAAATTAGATTCTTTCTTTAAAAAAGTGAGCTTCTCTTCCGCGTAATCTCTCATGTCGTTTTACTAAATTTTATGAAATTAAAAACGGAGAGAGGGACAGGAAAATCAGGGCAAATTAGGGTGGAAGAAAAAAAATTGCTTCGGGGAAACACGTGGAAAATGGGTGGATAAAACTATTAAAATAATACAGAACAAACTTACTCAAATAGAAAATGTGATACGAAAACATAAACTTATATTCAAAAGATACGAATTAGCGGAAACATTGAGGAAAATAAACCAAAACTTTCAGAAAAAACTATATAATTGCTGCATTCTCATCAGAATGCATCGTATTTTTTTGCGAAATGAAAGTAAGATACCAGGAATTTCGTTTAATTAAAAACTTTTTCGTTTAGCTCACATTAAAAAATAACTAGAACGTAATTTCACCAACAAACCCAGGCTAAATAACATGGATTAAAACGAGTTCAACCAACGTGCTGTAATGACGGGAACTAAAGACTAGCATCGTTAAAGACATGCATTAAAACGCTATTTAGACGAGATACGGAATGCAATTTTAGATGCATGTGGATCATGAAGGAAGCTAAACGATCCCCATGCGAGGGCTTCGTTGGGGAAATAAAATCTGTCTCCATAGAGCCGTGGAAATTCGTTCGAAGTATTTTATTCAAACTGTGTGTTTTGTAATTGGAAAGGACAAAGTAACCCGACATAAAAGCTGCCTTACTCAAAGCAAAATCCGCTCTCAAAAAAGGACGTGACATCTCTAAAACAGAGATGAGATAGCCTTTACAACACACATCACAGAGTAATTGGACTCTTTCTAAGCTATTGAATATTCCTGTTATCATATATTGATGAATTAGATAATTTTTGTTCACTTGTTGATATAGGGAAAAGATAAATGTAACTGTAATAAAAAAGGATTGAATTGGTGAAAGGAGGTTCTTCCAACTAAAGCCAAGAATAAACGGAAATGTACATGTAAAGAAAGAAAATTTGGAACACGGCTATTAAAGAATTAGAGGTATAAAATCTCAAATTACTTTTTAAGAGTAATTTGGTACCTTATTAGTCCTAAAAGTGTTCTTAAAAAGTGCGGTGTCCTTTCTTAATTTCTCGACTAACCGGTGAAAGAGGCGAGAAACGCCGACAAAGACGGCTATTGGAGATTTTAAACTTCTAATAAGAAATGTACATGTAGAATAACAACGTGACTGGGGCTCGAACCCACATCCCCTAGCAATCCGGGGAAGTATTCCAGCCACTAAACTGCTATATTCTTCCCAAGGAAGGGAGGACATGAAAAAAGTCAGGCAGGACTGGGACACGAAACCGGATCTCCCTATTGCATTTCTATTGAGTTATCTGGCCAGAAAATTCCAAATGGCGTTCGGGAGACTGTGGGTAAAGGCGATGTGTTTCGTCCCTCTAAGCAGCGTCCTCACAGCCACGACCGTCGTGTCGGTGTTCTTCAGGTCCGTTCTTCCTCGGAATGCTCCTACGTGCACGCCTTTACGTGCGAAATCACTTCCACTCTTACCCTTGCCATTTTCATGTTAAAGGGATGCTTTGTGAGCAAGGCACCCTACATAGTGGCACTAACTTCCGCCGGAAGTCAAGACGTAATTAAGGAAACTTTAATTTACTTTTGCACCGGTCTTGTTCGTTGTAAAAACTACAAAGGTATGAGTGATGCGGAATCGTAGCATGCGGACACAGCTCGTTGACACTTCTCTGGTACGGTGAGGAAATCTATGGAAAACTTCCTCACTCCTCATCTTACATAGTAAGCCTCACTCCAAAGCTTCATTTCACTGATGTTAGAGTTGTTAAGGATACAGCTAGCCTCCAACAAACATTTTACTAAAAAAAGAACGAGAAGTAATTTTTTATCATAGATATAATAATAATAATAAAAACTCTTTATTTGGCGAGGTTAGGCCCATTAGGGCCTCTCTTACACCTAACCGTTAAGGATAACTAATGTTAAATACAAAGAAAAAGGTGGAAAAACAATACAAATACATATAAGAAGGGGAGCGAAAAAAAAAACGCGAAAACATAGGGGATATGTAACTTAAATATAAAAACGACGAAAATTTCACCAACAATGTGGTTTAGTGATTAAAACTCGGGTTGAAAAAGAAAAACTTACGTTGTTCCATCAGGTTTTTTGTGTCCCTCTCATGATATTATCTCTTTGTATAAAATTGAATAATATTTAATGATATTAAAATTAGGTTTTTATGAAATGAATCACCATGTACTTATATTTTTAAAAGCCAAAATATCTATTCTTGGCAATAACCACAGATAAATTATATCACTTTTTATCTTGCCATGTAAACCTCATCCCTTAAGCTATTTTTATCAAATAGCAGAGCGGTTGAGGGTCCCATCAGCCTTCGGGCTGACGGCTCCACGTACTCAAGAGCTATTGAACCTTTATCATAAAATCGATCAAAGTAACAGTGCCGAGTGAATGGGCCATCAGCTATCTATTGCCAATCGTTAAATTATGAATATGCGACTATGCTCGTTGGCCCGTTCAGTGAAACAGTGATGCGTCACGAAATTCATTCACGGCCAATTTGTCGCCTGAAGTATTTATTCACGATTAGGGACGGAACGCGTGAGAAGACGCGATATCGTAATTCTTGGCGAGGAAATCCCCATGACCGTCAAATGGACCGTGAAATTAGTTCGGTCCTTATCTAAGGCGGTTCAGGCCGACCGATGACCTTGGGCTCAGTCATCTGCCCTTTGTGATCTAGTTCATCTAAGATTCGCCCGAGAAAAGGCTAAATTACGCCACTCGTACTACGCTCGCGCAGTTTTCAAAGCGCCGTACGATGCACGTTATGATGGGAAATTAATTGGTTGAGGTTAGCAGTTACAGGCCCCCAAAGGCTCAGTTAGTTGGAAGGGCTTTGATCCCCCGGAGCAGTGCTTACCGTCATTCTGTCTGTCTAGCCGCATCTAAGCCTCCACTAAAAATCCTCAACCGCACGTTTGTTCGTTTCGGTCTAAATTAAAGGGAGAGCCCGGAGTGAGTTCCATTGTATTTTCGTACGGCAATCTCAGTAAAAGGCGGAGTACCTAACGAAATAAAACGCATATGTAATGAGAAACTTGAATAATACCCTCGGATATTTTGCGGAGCACAAAGGAATTACATGAGGAACACCAATGTTCCGCGACGCGTAGGTCTGGAGAGGAAATTTATCACTCCTTTTCTGGTAAATACGTCGTCTGCCTTGTTATTCCCAATTTTCCCATTCCATCCTCTCATTCGCCTTTGGATACATATTTTCATACTTCGCAATTCCTTGGTATCTTCTACGTTTTACCAAAGTTTCTTGTCCATTTTTCTCCCTCTTTCAAATCGCTCTAAATATTTTATCAAATTCTTCACTTCATAATGTTTAGTACACTCTATTTTAGTCACCTTGCTTCCATTCTTTATTTTTCATGTAAAGTCATACTTATATCCTAGTATGGATGGGTTTGTAAATGATAGATATTTTTAGTTCGATTGTATTGAAAAATATGATGCTAAGGATATGTAATGTGAAATTAGAAATAAGTTTAATATATAAATATGTATATTCTAATTGAGATATAATTTACTTTATTCTAGTGTATATAGTGTGTAACAGATAATTATAGTGAAATTGTTGTAAAAGTAGTCTGAAATGGTATAATTGAAATTTATGGAATGTAGATTTAGTGATTTGTTTTATACATGCTTCTATAGGTTCTTGGGTGTTTAAAATGTTATCATTATTAGACTTCCTTATATCTTATCCGCTTTACTCAACCTTGTCTAAATTTGCATAAGAAGTGAAAATTAACGACAAAATCGGGACTCGACCCCAGGTCTGTCACTTTACGGGCACGTATTCTAACCTGCTATATTACCATTCCACATTACGTTCGTCAAAATTCTGTAAACTGGACCTTATATGAGCAATGAGGTGGTGCTACACACAGTGGCACCAACCACCCCTGAGGTCCCTTTATCATCTATTCTTCCCCTCTTTCAGAACCTTCATAATATTAATACACTACACTTTAACTACCATGTATCCTTTCTATATTTTTCTTTTATTAACTACCATGTATCCTTTCTATATTTTTTATTTATACCACATACTTATCCTTTACCCTTTCTTATATCCTATTCCCTTTACTCAACCTTTATCATCTATTTCACCCCTTCTTTAAGATCGATTGCATTCTTATCATATTCCCTTTCAGTCACTTCGCTACCATCTATCCTTCCTATATCTTTAGTAAACCGTTCACAATCTCCAAGCCTCTCCTAAAATCCACAATCATTCATCACCAAATCATAGCTAACAATGCCTCTCCTGTTAGCGTCATATATATCCCTCAAATAATCCATTAAAAGTGCATTCAGCTTACTCACACGCCTCTCTCTCTCTACACAAACCCAACTTTCGATGCGAAACAGAGAGGCGGGAAGCCCTCAGGAAGTTCAACTTCATAAATCACGAATCACTCCATAAATCACGCATCGCTCCATAAATCACTTTTTTCAACCCCATTATATTCGAGGGAAAATTCGAAATTTCTTCCAACCATTGACTGCAGTCAACGGAGACGGGGAAACGGTTTACACGCACAAACAATATTCCTTTGAGGTTAGCGATTAAGTCGTTAAAGCGAGTTTTCTTCCTCGTTTGAAATTCCTGGCCCTCGTCGGCTATTGATCGAACGCGATAAGCCCTTATTAAAAGGCGTTCCCGAGGCAAGGAATGGCGGTTAATGGTGTGGAAAAAGCAGTCTCGTAAGCACTCGGACTATGAAAGAGTATCGCATTTGAATACCCCAATCAATAGAGGCATTCGATGAGATCTCTCACTAGGAGGAGCCGGTCTTATTTCTCTGGATCCAAGGGCGTTCGGGGATGAAACGACGTCATTTAGCGTGGAGAAAGTAATCAGTACCCAAATGAAATTCTTCCCCTTCCCGTCCCCATATTATGCAGCATTTATCTATTCCGGTGCCAATCTATTCCTAGTTTTCCTCACTTTTCTCTTCCACGTGCATTTATCTATTACGGCCATCTGTCTTAGTCCATTATATTCACAATCCTTCCAATTTCCCTTTCCTTTCCTTTATCCCTTCAATATGATAAAAAAATTGGCCAGTTCTTACGACTTAGCTTCTTGCATAATCTGTTTTTCGGCAGCCTTTCACTTTCTTTGCGAACTCCTCTCGTGAGCTTGAATTCTGGTTTCCCTCTTTCTTCGCTGTAGACCGTGTTCTGCCTTTGTAAGAGAAGATATATGACTGGTCTTTTTAAGTTTTAACTGGGTTTGTTTTCTTGCTTTATTTTCCAGTTTTCTTATAATCGCCAGTCATCTTTTAAATCCTTGGTTACCATTAAATATGTTGACTTTCTGTTCCATGGCTCTAATTTATGTTCTCTCTCTTTCTGTTCCATGTTATGACTCTTTATCAAACGTTTATTTACCGTTTGTTTACATTTTTTTTCTTCTACAATTGCAAAACTCAATTTCTATTTTCATCTACACATTTGGCTTAAATTCTTTGTAAGTTTGAATATTAAAATAGCCGTTGAAGTCTAAGACAATGAAGCTTACTCTATAGTCATCAGAGGCATTCGTAATAGGGCGAGAATGAGGGACGTTTTGTAACTCTTTGCCACAAGCCAAAAGGTGTCTGACAGGGAATAAATGTAAATTCAGATGAACCTCGATATGTTAGTGACTCTAATTATGTTAATATCAGCGTATGCATCCTTGCTGAAAGATTAGTATAAACCCAATGGATGAATATCGAAAAATATAGACCGAATATAAATATGCATCCGTTTCTCTTTCGTACACTAAACCTAGGAGGATTACATCAAATAAATGTGAACAGTTTCAACCTAAAGACAGATCTGGGTAGTACGGATACAATTAAACGCATCGAAAACTTAAAATATAACCCAAAGGCACGTTGTAAAAGTGACCTATAAATAGAAAAAAAACACAACCAACAATATTTGTAAATACGAAATATAACACGCTATCTTTGGACAAATATAAATCAAATCTATCTTGAGACAAATTATTTGATTTTATTTTGACAGCTGGGAACTGTTTCAGGGATATCCAATTATGAGAAAAACTAAACGTGATAAGTTTAATATTCTCTAATTCATATGAATATACTACAATATCGAACTCAAATGCTTAAAGGATGTCTTGCATTTAGGTAAAAAGATGGTTGAACCAGGTAAAGATAAATCTAGATGCGATTGCTACAATTTCTTACCCAAAAAAATTAGCTAAATTGTTATTGCTAACAAAATATAATTCTGTCTAGAAGTCACATAAACTGAATAAAAATAATAATCCTTTTTATAATAGCACTTAGTGATAGTTACCTGCTAACGAGTCCTAGACTAGGAAGTATTTAAATAAATTGTTATAGAAGTTCGAAAAATGGATCATGTATAATATGAAGTGCATTTTAATAAAAAAATTAAATTTTAATTGAATGTTTCAAGTCAAGTATGATGTACTGTATAATGTAATGAAACTACCGAATAGCACTGCTTCTATAAAATGGGGTGGCCTTCGATAGAGTTCCTCATAATAAATTAATTTACGCATTGAAATCGGCGGGTATCCACAAGTTTGTAATTAACCTGGTCAGCGATTTTATCTACCAGAAGGAACAGGAAATAGTACTTGATGGCATTAGTTCGAGCGAAGTTGAAGTACCTCAGAGGCAACTCAGCGTAGCGTAATGGGATATTAGGGCTCGCACCACTTACTGATAGGAAACTTGTACTTTATGGATGCGGAAATAATTATTCCATTGCTAAATCATTTAAAATACTCCATATGTGTTTAAAGAAGGCTCTGTTCATTTCATAAATGAAGATAATACCGATAAGGTTTTCTTACGATGGTGTTGAACGGGAAGGAAAGAATCAAATTGCAATAATAGTCTCGATTTTTAATACTACTTCGCGTGTTTTTTGTCTGTGATCTTTTTAATCAGTTTATTTACTGGTTTAACATCTATTATTATCACAAATATAATTAACGACTTTTAAAAAGTCAGCTTTATTTATGTTCGAAATATAAGCCTTAAGGTTTAAAGGAGAAAATGTCCTCGCAAAGTTATCAATTCTTTTGTATTATATTTTCCAAAATTTCTTCTTGTAATTGTAATTAGCTCATCCCATGAGACTTGTCCAAAATTCCATTTAAGGAAGACTCATATTGTATTGTTTGGCCATCTAGTATTACACAGTTTCAATAAACAAAACGTTTTGATTTTTTGTCGATTTGGTCCAAGTTGACCTTTGGACGCACTCTCGTATTCATCTTTGAGGTATTGTTTTCTCAATTTTTTTTACAATCGAAGAAATAATTCAAAACATTCTTGCCCTGAATTTTTTAAGTATCTCGCATAATATAACAATTTTTCCACGAAGAAACACATCATGATTGGTAACAGTGCATGAAATTTCCTGTCCTCGGATCGCACAATCGTCATGACTGCAATCATGATATTTGTCCGTGGATTCGGAGAAAGGCATTGAAATTAGCAAATGAATAATGAGAGCTAGTCAGGCTCCCCGAAGCGCAAAGCTATTTTTTGTTGGTCATCCTCTTTCACGGTTTAGGCTGTTCCGGCATCAAAAGCTTTGCGGCTCCTAACTTCCTCTTGTGCCTTTCGGTTTGTACCGAATGGCTCGCTTTGGAACCTATCCCTTCCTCCAGCCCTTCAACATAGACCTTTCACTTACTGAATAGTACAAAATTGCGTTCATATTCACATATGCTTGATTTTTTTAGCTATATCTTAATACAATTGTTTCTCTAGATTGTTCATAATAATGATTTACGAAATTAATATACCTCAGTTCAGTTGATCAAACTCCACTTCACACCTTTCTAATTGTCCCCTAATGCCATGAATTTTCTGCACTGTTTACTTTAATACTTCATGAATCTGAGAAACAGTAATCCATCTGATTCTACTCTACTTTAGTTCTTTCTTTTCTATCTATTATATAGAGACGCTTCTCCGGATTCATTTTTATATATATATATATATATATATATATATATATAGCCAGATAGGATACTAATTCACTGTCTAAACCACATGTGCCATTGACTTGAAATTTTTAAAACGTATTGGCCATAATGTTTAACCGCCAGAAAAGTTGCGATTTTGAACCTCAGTGTCATGGGTTCGATTCCAGAGGGCCCTAACATCCCGATTTTTCCCCTTAAAAGCATTGCTTTGATTTTCGGGAATTGAAAAAAAAATACTTTCCGAACAGGTAAAGAATCAAAACTCAAGAAGCCTACAGATATGGTCATGGTCTATCGAAAACATAAATAACTTTTACAAAAAATGTCCTGGGTTCGAAGCTAGGACGATGCAAAAATCTCCCAATTAAAATACATTGGGGTAGTTTTTCATTATTTTTTTTGATACACTTATCGAAACGATAGAAAGTTCTTGCTTAGCTAGAAGATGTACATTAAGACTCGGTTTAAGAAAACAATTTAGCTAAGACCATGCTGTTCCTGGGTTCGATGCCAGAGCACATTAATATTTCTCACATAAGGAATATATGTGAAAGGTAGGACGTCGTTTGAGGCAGTTGCAGCCAATATTTCTGTTTGAATTTTCCCACATAGTTAGAGATGGTGATGTTCTGTTGTGCTGCATAGCAAGTATCACCAGGAAGACCCGGGTTCGATGCCGGACGGATAAATTGCAGCGAATTTCAAGAATATTTTCAATCCTTTTTTTTCTTTTGAGGACCCTCTCCACATGGTTTCGACTAGAAATTTGTGTTATCAATATGCTTGCATTATGCAAGCAACATTTTACTCGTATTAATATAATTGCGAACTATATTGATGAGTTGGTGCTGCCGTAAATTTGTAAAATAAGGCGCAAAAAAAATGAGAATGTATTTTGAGACAAGTAAAATTCTCCCTATAAATGAATTGAAAATATTCTGCGAGGTAGCTCGATAGAAAAGGGCAACTCCAAGGAAAGTGAAATACCTTTAGTTTAGTTTTGACAGACTTTTTTCATGTCCTTAACACAATAAAATAAAATTGTATTTGAGAGCCGCTTCTTAGCTTTCCCTTTGTTAGTTAATTCCATGCGTATAGTTTAGTGGTGCTGAATTATACCAGTTAGACCCTTTTTCTTATCGTATGAAATTTCACTTTTTAAGAGTTGAAATTTGGGAACTTGAGCCCTCAAATTGAGAGCTATTTTCTTTTTTTATTAAAATAACTCGAATTTATAGAGAATGCAATTCTCATCCTGTTCAAATACCGCTTTTTGCCAATCTTATTCTGTCCTTGGAATGATGACAGTGTTTTTTTCATGAGTACTAAATTTCTGTATTGTGTACGTAGGGATTCTGGTTAATTGTTGAAGTTATTTTTATAAAGATTGTTGGGGTTCTACAGTTTTTAAAGAATTGCAACTGTATTAATTGTAAATTGGCATTGTCTGTAAAATACTGTACTAAATGAAGGAATCCTAAGTGACTTTCCGTAGTTTAACCTGAAGAACTTCTCAATCCAATGATGCTGGAGAATGTTAAAAATTTCAAAATAGGCTTAAAATATAATAAAATTTAAATTGTCTACAGTTATGATTCTTTCATTTGAACCACTTTATAATCTATAATATTTTATGTTAATATTTTCGTGGTAGTATAATGTATTTTTTATGTTGTGTGAATTATATCAAGCGACTTTATCTTTATATGGTGGTGTTTCTATAGTTGTATGTTCGTTGAATTATTGTACTAATTGGACTTATTGTAAAAATAAGTACTGTCCAAAAGTGAAATTTGGAGAAGTTTCCCTCCCGCCCTTGGGTGGATGCCGTACGGACTGCATTGTTTTCTTACAACATCCCCATCGACCCTTACAACTAGAACAATTACCAAATTGCTACGATTTACAAATAAATGAACAAATATGTAGAACTTTGTAACGGTGTTTACTTATAGTATAAGTTAATAACACCACGTTTGTGTCATACAGTGGTAGTACAGTATAATAAACAAATAAATAAATGACTCAGTCATCAACAAATACCAGTTACACACAGCATTATTAATACAACCATAGAATGCATTCACCGTTGATTCTGCTATTTCGCATAACGAATGTTTCGATATTGTTCGTTCGGCGTTGGATTAAGCCGAGGCGTGTACATCATCTGAAGAGCGTGGGTCGATGAGGAAGGCGTGTCCGGAAGTAGCACGTGTCCCAATTACCTCTATCGCGCTCAAATACTCCTCTGAGGCGCTATCAAATTGTTCGCTCATTTAACGGTTAGAGAAAAATCCGTTTGAGGCATTCGCGTTTATATGAACCCTTTTGCGTTCATTTTAGACCAAACTTCGCAGTCAACCGAATTTGACATATTTCGAGTTCTCATTAGTTAAATGACTCCGCTATCTCTTTCGGCGCATCTGAACGGCTGGCACTTCGGTAATAGAACTAGGCGTGCTGAAGCCCTTTTGAGGCCAAATTTGCAGGACTGATTTGAACCGAAGGCAGTACATCGGAAGGGAATCCGTTCTTCTAGGTGAAAGGGTTTTGGGGCGTGCTCTAGGTGCCTCTGCCAAAGCCATGTCTTCCAACACCAATGTGAAGTACCATTTTCTAAGGTAACGTTTTCTAAGGTAACATTTTCTAATAAAATTTAGAGACTTCTAGGAATAAAAGTAAACAAATATACCTTGTAAACTCGAGTATAAGCCATGCACCTGATTTAAAAACAAAAACTAGGAAAACTAATTATCTCTAGTATGTGCCTAAGGTGGGAAATGCAGCAGTTGCTGGTAAATTTCAACATAAAAAAATATTCCAATAAAATCACAGTAATTGAGGCATCAGGGCGTAATTTTATATATACTATTATTCAAAAATACAATGTATGTATTAATTTAAACAGGAGAACAGGGAAGTGGGACCTTCAATCGTGTATAAGCCGAGGGTACTTTTTCAGCATATAAAGGTGATGAAAATCTCGGCTTGTACAAAAGTATATGAGGTATTATAAAATGGGATCGCCCAGGAAGATGATGTACTGTGAGGAATTTGCAGGCTCCGTAACTGGTAGTCGTCAAGGTCTAATAGGAACCCTCAGAAAATCTTACTAGATAAGTAATATTGAAAAGTGGTGCGAATGATCCATGTATTCCAAGAGGGGACCTCGTGCTTTCCTGGTGTATCTGATACAGGAATTTTTCGCGGGTCCTCTAAACGAATAAAACCGACGATTCGGCCGCTGTCCTCACTGCCATTTTTAGGGTTGTATTCTGGCTTAACTTGGTGGAACCACATATAGCAAGGATTATAATTACTTTATAGTTTCCATGCGAATCATATAAAAACTACAAAGTTTTTTTATTTCTCGCTGTGACTAGTGTAATTGGTAAACTAGAGCAGTTAATAGAGGAGATCTTACAATACCAAAGCTCTGTAGTGGTAATACGTAGAACTTCGGAGCAAGGCTTGTTATAGATATTAACTGTTATGTAAGATAACGTCGCCATCTCTTCTAGTGGCTAACCTGCGGCTGTGTTGTAAAATAAAAAGTATTCAATCCACACAAAAGAAGAAATGAGAATTCTACCAGCTTCGACGCATGAGCGTCATACTCAAAAGCTAGCTGGGAAGGGTATTCGTAACAAGCAGAAAGGGGAACAAGAAAAGAATGGGAAACCCCTGTTCCTTCCTCTCACCATTGTTTTCCTTTCTCCTTGATACGTATACCGTTTCCCTTCCCAGCTTCCTTCGCACCCGAAGATGATGCCCATGCGTCCAAACCGGTTGTGTTGTTATTCGCTCTTTTGTGTGGTAGAAACTCGCAGTTAAATTTCACAATATTTTCGCTCAAATGTTGTAGATTTCAACAAAGTGATTGCCATTACCTTTGAACAGAATTGCACAACCACACCCTTTAATTTGTAGTTATATTTATTGTATTTTCTCTTTTTCTTTTATATGTTTATGTTTGTATTTCAACACTTGTATGTGATAGTATTTCAATTTTGTATAATTCTGTATTATATTAGTATTCATTTTTAATTTTTCATGGTATCATCTTTAATAGATTTGTACCTACTTTGTACAAGGATCTATTACATTAGTATTATTTTTCATTTTGATATATAGATTTATATAGTTGTATTTTTTAAATATTTTTTATATACTAGTATTTTATTTTGTAATATGAATTGAATTTTTTATATACTATGTAATTTTTATTGTAAATGTTTATGTTTAAATGGAAGATGGGTCTAAAAAGTCCCATTTTCGCCAAATAAAGTCCCCTGTATGTATATATGTACATATTATAGCTCTTGGAATGTGTATAATGGATGCTCACCGATAGAATAATTGTATTTTCTCCGATTTCTTGGCATATGTTTTCTTTATTCACTTTGGAGGTTTCAAAACATAATTTCGCTTCTCCTACCCATGCAGCGACCCTGCAAATCCACTAAATCAGTTCCATCCTCTCAATTGACACCTCTCCTGTTCAGCGACTTTCATGGCAAATATCCCGATTCCAACGGATGTATTCATTTTAAAAGCAGAATATTTTATATCTTTATTTTTAAGCTTCGCTAACTCTATTTCTGTTTCGATTAAATGCATTCCGACAAACCCTTCATTTTTTGTGTTGACGCATTTTTGATTAAAAATACCGGTAAATCACGGAATTAAGGCATTTTAATTACATATTAAAAAGTGATAGACAAATTAATTGTAAATCACATCAGTGTTGGATGGATGTAAAGTAAATTCAATAGGGTACATTTTTTCCAAAAATTCTCTTAGGTTTTTACATCCACAATTTTTCGATTTTCTATACTATCTCTTCAAATTGATTATTGAATAATTTATGACGATGAGTTGGATGGAAGAATAGACTTTTAGTCTCAATCTCGCGATAAAGGCGATCTATCATTCATCCTGATGAGTTGATAGGATAGCATCTTAACCATTCCGCCAGAGGTAATTATATCAAGATGCTTCCCACCATTTAAAAAAATAGATAAACGTAATATCATATTCAATGTGGTAAATGAAAATCAGAAATGATAGTGAGGCGGTTTGCTACTTATATGGCAATAATTATTATTGGTGGAAGTGGGCGAACTAAAATGGTTTTGGTGTTCTTTTATAGTGAGCATTTCAGAAACTAGCTGTTAGAAAGGACTACTTAGTGAGATATCCATTCGATCGTTCATTCTAATTTTTTTCCATTAACGTGAGATATTTAGAGCTGAATTCAATTCTGTGTTCGGAAATTGCTAGAGGAGGGGTGGCGAACCAATGCTCTAGAGATGCTCTTGATTGCAACCTAGTAATGCCTATTCAAGCCCCGACATTGAAGGAATTTGGCCTATTAAAGAGTAATAAATAAAAATTCATTAGTTATTTCTTTGTAAATTATAGTTTTAATTTAAAAATTAGAATGATTTATAAACAATAGTTGAGGGCCATTAACGGACATGAGTTTTTAGAAATGGAAATGGTCTTGTGGAAATGCGTCATGACAAAGAAGAGAATCTTTGCACTTTTTCTTACTCGATGATGGCGATCAATTGCTTTTAATAAATCATAAATAATCGTTTTTAATAAACACTACAAAAATTATGACAATTTTCTTCTCTTTAAAAATCTTACGTATTTAAAAAAGTAAAATATAATAAAATAATTACAATTTCATGGGTATAATCTTCAATGGAACGAAATGTCTGAACGTGCGAAATTTTAATCGTCCACGGATTAAAGTTTCCCTTAAAGAAAACGTATTCACAAAAAATTTGCTGCTGATGAAAATGTCTCCTTTCTCTGAACTAGTGGGAGGGATAGTTAACAACGGGAAGAATCTCCAGAGTTTCTCTGTTCACTTTAATGGAAATCTTTGAGCCCTCGCTCCGGTGATAATTTCGAGGAGAAGATTTCTTTGAAGGAACGAGCGAATCTGTAATCACCGAATGGAGTTCTTCTTTTAACTTATCCGAAACCGGTAAACCATTCTGGGAACACCCAGGTGCTGCCGTTTGCTCGGTTTGATATTCGCAATCAATAGATCGGATTCTAAAAGCTCCACCTTCCATCTCCACTGTTTGAAATGATGTGGCGATACGAGTATTTAATGCAGTCTTTTGTCTTGTCTAGTATCTCTCCGTTGTAATTGTCCATAATTAACATTCCGAGTGGAAACTGCTAGTCTCACCTTCAAATATCTCTTTATCTTCCCGATGAATGTAAAGCTCACCTCTGCACGAATATAAAGATGCCTAAAGTAAGTTATGGAACACTTTCCTCTATCGTTTCAATAGCTAAATAAAATGATCGTGAGTGGTAATAAGTATCAATTTGTTGGCATTAAAGATTACATTTCTTTGCTTTGAAGGATTTAAGAAGTATATGATACTCACTTAGCACAATGAAATTCCATATAAACTGCATGCATTGAAAAATACGGATGGATAAAAACTGGATTGGCTTAGAATTTGCTGCGAAATACAAACAAGGCAAATACACAATACCTCTTTAACATTTTACATATATTGAACATGGTCAAGTAATTGTATACGGTTCATGTATTTAAAAAAAAACCTTTCTCACCATTTTTATATATTGTATAAATGCTAAAATAGTCGCAATCTAAGGTTTTTCGAAATGACAGACACTGAAAATATTTCGGTGATATAAATTACCTAAATAAAACAATCACCAACTTACTGTTTCTCTCTCTCTCATTCCCAAATAATAATTAGGTTTTTCTTCCACTTTTGATAAGCCGAAATATTGTACATCTTTCTATGCCGCTATCGAAGTTGTCCGATTGTGCCGATGAGTATTGAATCTTTGTCTTTTAAAGTGGCTCATAGGTAATGCGTTTTAAAAAGCATCTATACTTTGGAATATTTTTATGATTTTATTTATAATATCCGTATTTATTTATTGTTTTGTTGGATGATATTATAAATAAGAAAAAATGTGATAAAACAGACTTAAACGCAAATTTGATCAGTATTACGTAAATTGTTTTTACGACCTAGGATTCCACCTTACTTGAGTCTTCATCATCATATTACTGAAATAAGGCTATTTGATAAACAATTAAAGTAAATTACAATACAGCAGAATTATTTTCCTTCTTGTTAAAGTATGTAGATCTAAGATTGGTTGATTGCTAAAGCTCTTTTCCATTAACTACTTAGAGTTTTCATGAGAGAATTATGCTCGTTGAACAAGCTGTAGAGTGAATTTTTTTTCCTTTGGCATTCTTAGCCCATTAATGATCACAAACCATTCAAACCATAGCTAACTAAAATTTTGGAAAGAAAAAAGACTTGCTGGGCAATATGAGAAGACAGATATGTTGCTTTCCTTACTGAGTCATAATGTTATAGGATGGAAAACTTCATGAAAATGTAGCGCAACGGCTGCATAGACAACACTTTATATGGTTTTCGACAAGGAATAAAGAGAATGGAACCCATTGCTCAACGTCACTCATTCTTACAGCAGACACTAGCTGTCATAATATCACAGCCATGAGCATGAATGGGATAAAATCGAATCAAAGACATTTTGTTCGATCCCATACCAAGGGACAAATGAAATTATTCCATTTATCAAGTTACGGCGGCAGGAACAACGAGACAATCTGAAATGAAGCCCTGGAAGAGCATCAATGATTAAAATAAGAATAGCTCGAGTCACGGATACCGATTTCTGAAACCGAATTCGAGACGAAGTGCCCTCAAAGAGAAATGCGGAAGAAGGAGCAGTTCTATGGAATAAAGAAGATGCTATCCCCAAATGTCTCAACCAGAACCGTAATCTTATCTCGGAGAGACTATCTCCTATACAACGCACCAAACGTTCCCTCCCTCCCTCATCCCTTTTGAGCATCGTTTTTCGGAAGAGTGAGAAACTAACCCACAAAAAGAGTCTACGCGAGTTCTTAATTTGCGGATTCCATCATTCAGAAGAGAATTATCGGGTATCCAAGTTTCGCAATGAATAGGGAAAGAGAAGCGCGCGAAATTTTTCGAATGTATTCCATAAGCGGCTGAATTCATTCTACATTGCCGTCGTTCTAGAGATCGCCTTTGAAACATTCGCTAGTTAATCAGCTAGTTTTGCTGAAAGAACGAGCCGCGCAGCACGGAGGCTATTGTTAATTGACGTAGATTTCCCCAAACGAGGGAAACTCTTTCACAGGGGTTTCTTTCGACGAAAACGTTGCACATTGAACTGAAAACGTCCCTTTCAGACGAGCATTAACGTATTGCGAAATCCATGTGACATTTAGAGGGAATGAAGAAGCTGCGACGTAAGATAGAAAAGGAAGAGCAATAAGGAAATAATAATAATAATAATACGGCTTTATTGGGGCGAGATTGAGACTAAAAGTCTCCTCTTCCATCTAACATCGTCATATATAGAATACATAAATAATTAATTTAAAGAGATAGTATAAAAAATTTTGAGAAGAATTGCGGATGTAAAAAAACCTAAGAAATTCTTAGGAAAAAAATGTATCCACTGCAGGAAGACACCCTCTAAGAAGGGGGGTGTGAAAAACCAGCGCAAACCTACCGATAGTCATAACTAAAAATATGGTAAGAAACGTGATTACATTTTATAAATGCACTATCAATAGGTACATATATGGGATACATCAATAAACATAGTCATTTTGACATTTAAATAAATGCCAACCATATATATAAGAACATAAAATAATAAGGGTATACATATTTTAAAGCATAAATACCATTAATCCAGTACACGGTCAATATTACATAAAACGTAGATATTACCACAATATAGGGATAGGAAACAGGTGAGAAAAGATTTTTTTATTACTAGAATAAAGAAGAGAGGATTTTATTTACAACAGCAATAAGTAGAGAGGTAGGAAATGAGAGAATTCGTAAAGAAAGAGAAAGTAGGAATACGCGTGGGAATACAATTTTTAACGGAAGATCTCCTTCGACTGTTTTTTGTTTTATTTCTCTCTCGGATTAGTTCTTTCTTCGACGGATATCAACCGAAAATCGTACTTCCTGCTTCTTTCCTTTCATAGCTTTTATTCCTCTGATTTGAATATAAATTCTACTTTCTCACATTTTCAATTCCTTCTTTACAGTTTGAGGCCATTGACAGACTCTAGTTCTCTTTGAATCATTAACATTAAGATATTTATATTCAAAGCCGCCGGTGGAGTATGGCGTATTAGCACCAAAATTACTATCTAACTAAAAAGGACTTTATTTTCCGTAAGCTCAGCGTAAATATGGACTGAGTGTGACGATTTTTCTCGGAGATTATCTTTATCGTTTCTTCAACAAGGCAGATAGGCAGAGAGAATGTAGTGTATTCAAACTATTATAATAAAATATAAATGGTTTGATATATACCAATGTCAAGATCGTGTTACGGGCAGCGTGTTTGGTAGACATGTTAGACTTCTAACGATTTTCGAGAGCGAAACAACGAAATAAAAGCAAAGGAAGAAATTCGTTTAAAAATCTATGAACTAGCTAATAAATTCAAGTCGTAATAAACTAAGTAAATAATACAACATGCCTAAGGTTTTGAATCCTTGCTTTGGAGTCTCTTGCTGCTGGTGTGTGAAATGAGGACCTTCAGAAGTGAGGATATCAAAAGACTGAAGCTCCATCGATGTGAGGGTGAAAATGGAAAAATTAAATGTGGTTGTTGGAAAATCAAACACTGTAGTGCAGGAAATGGTGGGATGGGAAGAGGGTTTTTGATTGAAGTAATTAAGTGACGGCACAGGAAAAGGGTGGGAGAGTGATGATAAAGAGACCAATTTAAGGAAGTATGCAAAGGGAAAGACAGAGAGGAATACAAAAGAGGCCATGTGATACAAAGGGAGGGATCAATAAACGGGAGAAAAGGTATTGAGTAGTAAATATTAGGATCAATGAACCTAACGAAAGAGACTTGGATGAGGCATCGGTTTACTAAAATATTTTTCATTGATTCTATTTTATCTAACAATTATAATCTATGCTGAATGACATCATAGCTAGACTAATGGTACGGAGGCAACCTCAATGCCAAATGCTAAGACAGATAACAAAGTCCTTTTAGTGGTGGTAGTTGCAAGGGAGTAAATTGTAATGTGATCGTTGTAACGTGCAACAATTTAAATCCATTTAAGTTTGCTGTTACATTCTTTCATTAATTAATTTCAATCAATCAATCATTATATACAAAAATACCATTCACAAAAAATATATAAAATAAGCTTATTGTATAATCAATAAGTGTTGTATATAAGTATAATATTATTGTATAATCAATAAGTATGTATAATGCTTTAGAGAGCCAAAAGATTATATAATTTAATCTTGTCCAACTATCTATAGTTAAATACCATTCACAAAAAATATATAAAATAAGCTTATTGTATAATCAATAAGTGTTGTATATAAGTATAATATTATTGTATAATCAATAAGTATGTGTAATGCTTTAGATAGCCAAAAGATTACATAATTTAATCTTGTCCAACTATCTATAATTAAAACTTACTTTCAATAATTGCATAAGACACATAATTAAGTAGATGTATGGCTTTCGGTAAATCATATCCCACACAATAGAAGAAAGTGGTTATAAGATTAAAATATTATAAAATCATTCCCTTCAGCCTTAACTTTGTGGAACTTCATCTACAAAAAACAACATTAATTCACAAGTTTGTGTTGATTCTGCTGATAATGTAACACACTGCAGGTTTCGACGATGCCACGTCATCTTCCTCACTTTCCCAAAGCTGAAGATGACGTGAATACGTTGAGAGCGATGGTGTGGTATATGATTAGAGGTATAAAGACACATTCATCAATCAATATGGTGTTTTGAAAATTATTATATAACAACATAGGATTTTTACAGTAAATTTCCCATTTTTATATTACATTCCTGGATATTTACAATGGTAAACCATTCCTATCACTGATCTAAAGATTCTTATCTATGAAGATATCAACTTCAGAAAATATGTCCTTCTCGCGAGGGATTATAATTACATTAGGTCACGTCATTTAAGGTTGGAATATGTTTTATGCTTATGTTAATTATGCTTGAACTATGCCTTCAAGATATCACTCTTTTCGGATCCTTTTTATTATTCGAAATATATGGCTTCAAGGCTGAATTTCCGAATACAACTATTTACTTAATGTCAAAATGAGTTCACATGTTGGTTACCATTTAAACGTAATTTTAAATGCTAATTACGTTGCTGAAACTACGGTGGAAATTGAAAAATTTCACATCTTCAAAAATGGCGTCCGCTTTCTTGAGGACAGCTGATCGTAAACGTTATTTTCCACGATAAATCGATACTTTAATCCAATTAATATTAATGAATGAGGAAAAGTAAGTTCCCTCGAAGTTTTTCCATTACGATACTTTGTTAGATATATTAAAACACCTTTTCGAGTCGTTTAGTGGAGGGAGTGATCCGTGAAACGTGAAAGAACGGGAATAAGTTTGCAAAAAATAAAGGTCTGGTAACTATACAACTCAAATTCCCTTATCGGAATTCCTTTCGTTTTGCCTGGTATCGAATTTAGGATACTTTCGGTGGAAGTTATAACACCGTTTAACGTCCCATTGGCCAGGAAAGGACTGGCAAACTCGCCAGCAGATGGGGTAGGCGGTTTAAGACAATTTCCTGCTATACTCATCTTATTATAGAATAATCTGTCCTCCAATTTTCCCCCAAAGAGTAAAACTTGCGACTTTGACGTGATAAATACATTAGATATATTGCAATCATGGAATCTTTTTGCCATCAATTTCTAGTTCACTCTCGGTGTTCCACGCAATTCCTCGTTTTGAGTTAATTGATGAAATACCATGAGGTACTGTCGTGTAGTTTTAGTATGGGAAGTTTCCGACATTGAATAGAAGAAAGTACTAGCTTTGCTTATTGTTAATATTACAAACTAATGTGCAAATAATAATTATTATTATTATTGTACTACTAAAAAGGTTCTAACTTAAGAGATATATTTTAACTGAAAGTCGAAATCCCAGAAGAAATTCTTATGTAGAGTTAGTGTATCTAACTGATCCGTTAGATCATATAAAAAATGTTTTTTAAGGTAAACAAAATAAATACAATAGAAAATAAACAATGAAACAAAATATACGTACAATTAATAGCGAGGAAACGATTAGAAAATATATCATGGAAAAAGAAACAATTAAGTTATTTAAAATGTAATTCAATATCATTTATAGGAAAAAAGAATCCTTCAGTCTAAGAGAAAATTCTCTTTCAGAGTGTATAGAAGAAACGTAACTGGTAACAAGGATAACCATTAGGAGCTGTATATGTATAAAATTGCTTACAGATACCTACACTGAGCTTGGGAACTTCGAAGCGTCTTTTTTAAATAATATAAGAACAAACAGGGTTTATTTGCCTAACCGATATAAAAACACTTTTAATCTAATAAACATAAAAATACCTTCACGGTAAAATTTTTAACTTTGCATATAGGTGGCATATGAACGTACCTACAAAAATCAAATATATTTATATTAACAAACAAATATAATGTATATGTGATTAGAATATAAATTATAATAGATAAATGAACAAATTTGCGTAATAACAGCTGCTAAAAACTATGGCAACTCGCGTTCATTAAAATATTTATGGGAACAAATGTATGAATTCGCTGTATATAGATACCTACGTATGGTCGCATCTGAAGAAGGAGTAGAGAAATGATTTTGGTTAGTCTGCCTCGCCGCAAGAGGGAGAGGCGTCTTTTAAGACTTCACTTCCGTCAATTGTTAGCCGAAAGCAAAAACTCGGCGGGATCATAAAAAGGGAGCGGCGTTGCCAGATACACCACTATTTATTCCCCTGGGTAAAAAGTGAGGGAGCGAGATGCCGCTGAAGAAATTTCCATTCCATTGGCTCCTCATCTGCTATCGATCCCAAACATCAGCACCTGTTTCTGCCCATCAAAAACTCTCCTTTCAGCAATCCGCGTCTTCGTGTACAAGACTACGCCTTAGGAGACGTGGCAACGCTGTTGGATTAAGGCTCGCTGAGTAAAAGCCTACTCCTCTGTTTATATCTTTTACTCCCATCTTGATTTTTCCATTTTATTTGTTCGATAGTAAACTATCCCCACGTGTCCACAACGTAATGAGCAAAGAGTTTTCGTATTTGTAAATCCTCTAGATGCCATCTTTGATGCCTGCCGCCGACAACTCCTTATCTGAACTTCCCTTCTCATCGTACCCTAATTTTACAAAAATTACCACGCCTTATCCAGGGTTCCCTCGAATGTTGATCCTATCGTCATAGTCCTTGATCAAATGCGAAACCCTTGATCAGGAGAGATAGGTAATCTCTCTTGTTCATGGTAAATACCTCCGTAAAGATTTTCGTTTATTTTTAAAAATTCAGTACGTTTCCTCGGGAAATCCATTTCAAATTTATTTGGCAATTAGTCTGATATAATCTATGATTAGATGTACTCGATAGGCTATTTAATGCTGTTATTTACTTACACGGGTGATACGTCTTGTCGATTTTCAAACGATTCGATAAAATAGTACTGAATATGCTGTGAAGAAAGAAAATTTGGAACACGACAGCTAAAGAATTAGAGGTTTAAAATCTCCAATAGCCGTCTTTGTCGGTGTTTGGAGATTTTAAAGAGATTGGAGATTTCTCCTGAAGATGAAAACATTGCCTTCTAAATGTACATTGAGTGCTCTTGAAGTGCGGTGTCTTGTTTTCTCCAAATACCGGTGAATGAGGCATGGAACGCCGACAAAGACATCTACTGGAGATTTTAAACCTCTAAATTAAAGAATAATACGTTAAGATAATTTGTAACCCTAACAGCTTATTATAAGAGTTAAAATGCCATGGCTCAATTAAAGAATTTTTTTGATTAGCCTCAATTCCCCATCTATTGTATAATTAATGTACATTCAATGTAATATCAATAAGGTTGTGCTTTGTATATCAAGAATACAACGATCTCGTGAAACTGGGTGGGAATAATGGTGTATTCCAATACTTAATAATAATAAACTTCATTACAGGCATTTGCCCTCTTACTTTTTACAGACAATGATGAGAATGTGTTGGATCGAAATAAAACATGAATATAAATGCAGGATACAAAATAAGTTATATCAATTAAGTGCAATTATTTGGATTGTAGTTGAATTACAAAAGCGTCGAGCTAAAGAAGGAGAAATATCACAAAACAGCACATAATAGTACAAGAAAATTTGATAATAATTCATAATATAAAGTAGGAATTAATTGCAATAATATATTTAATTATTAATATGTTGGATAAAATAAAAATTAACTGAAATTAACAGTTAGTACTCAATTGAAATTTTAAAAGATAGGTTTTACAATCATACCTTTATAGCTAAACTCATAATAATTTCAAATCTCTCTTTAATAATGTTAACTTTTGTGTTTAATATAAAACATATTATACGTAAACAACGATAATGTGAACAGACGAGACATTAGTTCACATTTAGCGTATTTTCTAAAATAGTTGTGAATGTTTGGTGTCAGTTAATCATCAGTTCTATAAATATAATTATAAGTAATAGTTGTGCGAAATCGAGACAATCATAAGTGAGAAAGATGGATAACAGATATACTTGTCCTGGACAACCAGTTTTATTTCAAATCGAGTAGTGCTTTAATAATACGTAATGTGTCACTTATCATAAAGTGTATCACTTAATACATCACATAGTGATGCTTATTACTTATATTATCACGCGATATGTCACTTATGGTAAAATATCGCCTTCGTTCCTCAATCGTGGCAATCACGACTGATGCCAGGAGGATTCGTGACTATTCGCGAATCTATACAACAATTAGGTGCTCACACTACGATAAAAAAGTGACAAAAGCATTCTTGTAAGTTAACGTGTACCGCAAATTATAATTTGAAAATACTTCTGAAGAGGAATTACTTACAATGTTGTACACTCCTGGCCAAAATTGACACAGCACCTCCCTAGCGAACCTTACGGCCGGTGCTGCGTTAATTTTGGCGAGGACTGTACGTTAAGCAGATTTCTGTTGACAGCATTTAACTTTACTTTATAACTCGAACTTGACTATTTCGTTTCTTGGTCTCCTGTTTCCACGAATTCTATCCTCTCCTTTCACCCTTTGTTCTCCTAGCCCTTCACTCCCTTTCCCTCCTTTCTTTTGAGTGGAACTACTACTCCGTTTTCAAGTTTCGGGTGTGCTTGACGATGTCGCGAATGCGTATGTAAACCACTTCTTTTTAAGTGTGTTTTCGTGGAAATTGCTGCATCAATGAATTCGGACTCAAGTTTCCTTTGGTAAAGTTGATCCGTGTGTTTTAACGCTGCGGGTCACTTGAAATACTACAACAGATGTAGATGTAGAAGACGGCATTGGCTGATTGCATTGCCTGATCATGATTACTGTCAAAATTTACTCAAATGAGAACGAATTCATCTCCAATAAAAAGTAATTAGCATAAAATAAAAAAAACATGCGATTGATGTGTTTGCGACACGTCCATTTTAAAGCTCATTACGATGTAAAAAAACAAAATCAATTTTCGGAGGAAGTGTTACCTACAATTGCGAGCGGTCTGTTTCATGTTCGGGCTGTTTGATGAGGAAAATTGTAATATAAAAAGCCCGCAGAGAGATGGGGCATGTTTTTCGGGACTCAGTCATGTGGAATGAAGGGAGACGTTTTATTTTTTCTCGCGAAATATATTGCAAACACGTTTTCAGACCCAATGATCGCTATCACCTGTTTTGGGCGATCATTCGGTGAAACCGGTCGAGTGTTCGCGATAAATTTTGCGGAAAAGGTAAAGCGACTCCTTTCATTCTATTCGGGGAAAATTATGCGAGTTGGGTTTTTTGTAATTCCGGTAAATATTCGCTTTCACGGATTTATTCGAATACAAATACGACGAATGTATTCCTGATGCTGTAAATAAATCCACAGCCATTACGGAATAAATAATATAGTTTATTGTTTCACAGGAATTTTTAATATTTGTTTTCCTTTGACTTGATTTATATTTGAAATAAATTTATATATATTAAAAGCGATTCGTTTTGTTAAGAAATGCTACGATAAAAAAGTAAGCGTTACAAAAATGCTCTCAGACGTAGGTTGGGAATCCTTGAAAGAAAGGAGATTGGAAGCTAGGCTGCGATTGATTAATAAATTCAGGGAAACTACATTTGCGGAAGATACAATCGGTATCGTGCAACCCCCCTGCTACCTCGGTCGATCCGATAATGACCGTAAGTTAAGAGAAATAGATACTAGGACAAATTGTTTTAAAAATTCATTCTTTCTGCAAACGATACATGACAATAACCAAATAAGGAAGTAGTTTAGATTCAACTGGTGTTTACACCCCCTGCCACACGCCGAAAGGCGGCTTGTAGGGTATTAATGTAGATATAGATTGGCTTTCAAATGTTTTAAATACAAAAATATTTAACAAATGCTTAACCAAGAATTAAATTGCATCCCATTGCGTATTCTTCCACACAAAATTTTATCAAAAACCTATTTATGCCTCTTAAAATATTTCTTTAGTGAGCTTTTTAAGGTGAACGGTTTCTTTCGCACGTGAAAATACAAGTCTAGCACTTGCGTATGGGTAATGGGATGCGATTTTGACATGCTCCTCTGACTAAACCGTTTTGAGCATAAGTCACAGATGAATGTATAGCTTCCGGAATGAATGTGTAGATGCATCAAAAGATTCCCTTTTATCGTAAACCTCTTCTTACAGATGTGACATTCAAAGGCCTTTGCACTCGTGTGTGACGCCACATCTCCTGTTAAATGACTCTTTCGGTAAGGAATCTTGTACGTGAAAGATAGGTAAAGAAATAAGCATTCTAAGATAGATTAAAAAGAGGATGCCATAATGGAATGGACATACGATATTGTTGATAGATAGATAAGGACTATATTAGGTAAAATTGAGATTTTTTAGTCCCATCTTCCATTTAATCTATACTAATAAAACACAATAATGCATAATTTTGAAAAAAAAAACAATAAATTACAAATCTAAAATAATATAAAATATAAACCTAACCCATACAAATATTAAAATACAAACATATATAAATATTACAAAAAATCCTGCATACAATCCTATTGTAAGGAAGTATAGTATATAGCAATGATGCACTACAGTATAATCAAATGGAAACCAAATTTGGCTTTTAAACGAGAAAATTCAATATAAGGCAGGCAAGAGGGTCCATGAAAAATTGAATGTGGTCCACAGGAAAAAAAAATTTGGGAACCTATGGTGTACAGAAATCATAATAGAAAGAAACTAGAACAAAAGAGAGGAAGGAGAAGGAATGCTGACAGATATCAAAGAAGAAAGGAATCATATAGAGCTGAAGAGAGATCCTAAAGACAGAACGCTGTGGAGGCAATATTTCCTTTGAAAACTTTAAGGCAGAAGCACCAAAGAAGATTCTGAGAAACAGAAATTCTGCTTCGAAGCAACATGGCCATCAATGGAAGTAGCATGCGATGTGATACGCAGAATATCCAGAAAGAAGAAAGCATTCCACCTGAAATAGAAATTATTCACAGAAAATAATACAAGCTTGGAAATGGGGAGACCGGTCATAATAACCTATATTTGGATTGTTCTTTTGCACGGCTGCAAAACATGGGTTACAACAGCAGAAGAGGCTATGGATTTGATAAAAGAATGATGAAAATAAAGAGATCGAATGAAGAAGCCCTCCGAAGAGAGAGAGAGGAAAATATTGACCAAAGGGAAACGAGAACTAACCGTGCTCTCGGTGAAGGTCTGCAGAGGACAGCATTTGAAGGAGCGGTAATTGGGTTACAAAAGAGAACGTAGGTTGAATAACGAGTGAAATGGCTAACTAGAGAGTGACGAGAAAATGAATCTAATGGCAGTGAACAGCATGAAAAAGATCAGTCCTTGTTCCGACGACGTATATCCATGATAATCCGAAGTAAAGCTATAAAATCGGAATCTAACGAAAAAGATTGTCATTATTCGAGTTTTGTTTATCTGAAAGAATCCTCCAAATTGAAATTTACTCAATAAATGTCCATATTTCCACGTAACCTACATTTTGAAACTTACAACACGATTCCTACACGGTTTTAATTTGCACAAAATATTACTGCCACCTTATGTCCATGAAAAAATGTTAATTTAACATGTGAAATACAAGGTTGTAGATGAAGATGCAAGTTGACTTGTGAAACCGGTCGTACAATAAATTTTTTGTGGATAGTACTAAGTATTTCATTTTAATAATGTCTTTCCACCAAGTGACGCCTTCAGCCATCGATTTCACAATGTATCGTTCTTAAATTGCTTCTCAATCTTGTACAACATTGCGATATTCTGAAATATACTAAGGAATGAATTAAGATTATCATTGGCAATCATCTTGGCTTATTATAGCTTTGAAAAGTGTAATGCATAGGGTCGTTATGCTCCAGTTACACGCATACCATTGTGATAGAGGTGGGAACAATCGATTGAAAACAATCGAATAATTCGGTTGTTTGCTTCAATCGAATTATTCGAATAAAGCGTTTCGATTTTTCACTCAATCCTAACCGAGTTAATTTATTCGATTGTTTTGAGTGAGTAGAAAAAATCGAATAAATCTATTCGTTTTTTTTTAGTGAGTGGAAAAAAATCGAATCAATCTATTCGATTGTTCCAAGTGAGTTCAGAGGAAGTGAGTGAAAAATCGAATAGATTTATTCGATATAAGTTGATAGAAGTGGCTCGTAACATGATCACATTTTGTGGAAGTCTGGTAGAGATATGTGATACTGATGTAATATGAATATAGATATCATATATACGTGTGTGTATGTATATCTGATCCGATATCCCGGCAGCCAGGTGTTACTGCCCCTGACCAGCTAATGCGTCCTGTCCAGCCTACGAAAGCGAGTGAATTCATTCGAATGAAAACAATCGAATAAATGCCAAAACAATCGAATAAATGCCAAAACAATCGAATAACTATTCGATTGTTTTTTTCAATCGATTGTCCCATCTCTACATTGTGAGTGTCAGTGAGATAAGCGTACTACCTCATTCCTCATCTTGCCAGAGAGACTCCCTCTCCAAAGCTAAAATTTGAGGAAGCATAGAGACTCGAATCGACTTTTACTTGGTTACTTTATTTATAGGCAGAAAAAGTTACATGCATTTTTATGTTTTTCATAAATTTTTTACTAAATGGAATACGTTTCAATCATTAAAATTCCTAATTTTCAAAATTTCACTGTGAATGAAATAGCAACTGGAAACGAACGCTCAGAGGCTGTGGATTCCATTAGATAAGACATTTTCCTCATTTCCGATTGTGGTCCCGAAGCACGTAAATTTCTCCCTCTAGTTTCATCGTTTTATCTATGTATCATCCCCATGGTTTTTCACTGAAAATTTTCTTTGGGCTTAATCTCGAGCAGCTTAAAATCGGGGTACGTTCTGAAAGCCTAACCTTTAACTTAAGGTATCAAGAAAGTTTACATGTAAATTATTTCTAAATATACACTTTTCATTAGTACGTGCGATGGTGATGTTCCTGCAAAATCAGGGGACTTTATAAACGAGAAGCAATTGAAAGTCGAGATAAGAAAACAATCACCCGAGGAAAGTCATCATCTTCCCTCAAACGCCTTGTTAACGCAATAACCTTTTTCAATGATGGCATCTAATGGTGCTCCCCCTCGGTTTGCAGAAGGAGGAAGTCGTAAGACCCTCAGATGTTAGCGATCGGATGATAACGCCTTCGCTGGATTAACCGCAGTTTGTTTTGCTCGAAAATTTACTCGAGAATTTCGGAGTAAAGCGATTTTCATTTATGGGTAGATAATGTATTCCTCCTAGATGGAAATTCAGCCACAATTTCGGATCACTTCATCGGTGTGAAATAAAACTGTAGAATTGGCAACAATTTAATGATGGCTTATCAGATTTTCCTGAAGGCGTTTTGGAAACACAATGATAAAATAACTGGATTCTTATCAATCGAGAAGTTAAATGAATTCAGAGAAACTGGTATTATAGAGCATATGGTTTATTCCACAGATACATCGACCTGGAAAGATATCCAACGGAGGATAAAATTTCCAAAATATAAAGGAAAAATTATCATACTTGTAAAATGTATGTTGTTCCGCCATTCAGTTGCACTGGAATGCCATCTTTTTCAGAAGACCAGTAAAAAAATATAATAAATTATCAGAATTTTCTGAATACCTTTCTATGAAATGATAACAAGAAGAAGGCTTCACAAAGGATTGACAAATTCAGTTACAGCGTATTTAACAGCATCAAATTCTCAGTTGTTTGGTGTTTTCCTATCTTTTATAGTTTAATTCGACATCTTATATAGTTCTTATTCATATCGTACATATTACATCTTTCCTTGACCTTTTTCTTTTTCTCACCAAAGTCTAAATTCTATTGTTATGAATCCACTTTCCGGTTTTCTCTCTTGTTTTGTTTTTTAATAAAATTGTTTCATTGTTAATTTTTATATTGTAATATTCCTCCTTTTCATAGTATCTAACGTATGTTGTCAACTACGGCTGTTAACGTTAGTAAAATTGATAGTTATACAAACGCTGTCGTTGACACAAGATCATTTGTCCAATTGTATCGTAATTCTTTGTAATTTAATGAAGGTGCTTCGACAGCACTGACCACTGACTGAATGACAGGTCATTGTACCCCAGTATCGGGAATCGCACCCGGGGCCATTTTCAAGAAAGGCGAAAACTGCCTGTCTGTCTTACCGGTTTCACTAGCTAAAGGAGAAACTGAATTAAGAATATCTTTATCGGTTTCATTTCTACAGCGACTTAAACCTTTTACTTTTCCTCTATAGAAAATAAATAAGGGCTTATTTTGAAACTTACATTCGTTTGATTCTTTCATTACCTTAAATTGATTATTTGTTCATCCACAATTATTTGGCTAATCGATTACTTTTTCCAATTAATGATTCTAAATCCATGAAAATTTCTACTTTACGTTCCAATTCGTGTCTATTATGCAAAATTATTTTTACTAAGTATACACCTCTAGTAATATTTTTATTTTCAATAAATTTCGGGCCCAATTCTTTTTTGGTTTTTTTCCTAATTTGAATTACCTTTTCGGACGTCAAATTATAATATCAAAGGCTATCCAAATGCACTTTCATAATTTTTATTCCATTAAATTAAATGCAGGATATATTTTTGTATAAGTCTTCGCATTTATTATGAGGTCATAAGGTATTTAAAATTTTCATACCATTAAACGTCAAATAAATTATGAGTGACTAGTTATAATTTCGATTTAATATTAACACAGCTCCTGTATATTTTATTCGCAAAAAAAGTCAAATGCCCAAAAATCATTTTGGAGTCAATCGTCAACGAGCGCTTAGGTTAGAAAAAGCAGGTAACAAATACGAGCATTTCTGACGTATCGCTATTGAACAGCTCATACTTAGCAGTAAAATCTCCTTAACGCATAGTCGCTTAGCACTAATTTCTCGATTACAGGAACCTAAACTGCGCTTCCGGCAGCAACACATCGCAACTAATGGAGATTCATTCGATTAATCTGTTAAGGCCAATTTGGTGTATATGTCACACCCCAAACGTGTAATCGCCCAATTCATGAAATGGGCAAACAGAAAGAAAAAAATTGCCCATTTCATGAAATGGGCAACGAAAATCCACTCCGTTTCACAAACGGGGGAACCGATGTTTTCCTGTTTTTTGGCCTGAAAAACCTTCTTAGGATATGGTAATATTCTAAAATGTTGCAATAATTCTTATTATATCAATAAAATATTTTTTATTATATCACGATGCGAGTGATTACATGTCCATGCATATAGAAACTTATGGAGAAATTTGTCTTAGTCGTGGTTCTTGCATGTTTTCCCACTATGGCATGAGGAGCTGCATTTTAAGTTGCCTTTGGCACATTTACATCTTTTATTGAGACAGTCACCCTTGCATGAACACCTTTTAAACCCTTGCCCGTTGCTCATCGATAATTTCCTTACTATTTCCCTCAAACATAGCTCGTTATCGGGGATACATACATAAATGGGCGATTACACGTTTGGGGTGTAACACATACACCCGTGCCAAGGATATGGTCACTGTCAACTGTCCATTAGAGCTTTAATAATATGCTAAACGCTTTGTTTGCCTTTGTGCATTGCAACCTGAAGATTAGCGTATGACTGTGGGTTTAAAATGATAATATACGTGGTTTAAATAACAGAAAATACTAGCTAGAACGCAAGATGTCACTGAATGAGGAAAAAGTCTCGAAATCTAGCTACAAATTCCTAAATTGGCATGTGCAATTACCTCGGTATTTCCCTTAAATCTTGTCACGCAAGGGTTAAGGTTGAATTCCTGTTCAAAACATCTTTTTTAAATTTCATAGGCTATGTTTCGTAATGGGAGAGATTTTAAATCCTAGTCTAGATTTGGCTCTGAAATGACCTTTTAATTTGTTTCGATGCCAAAATCACTGAGTATTTTCTGTTTTTCAATTATTTTGGTTCTCATTTCCTCATCACAGAATTAACTAATCAAGTTTTGAGGAACCAAAATGAGATTTCAAGAAAATGGCACTTTAATCAATGCACTCGTCGTGCCCCATCAGAAAATCCTTTCAAAAAATAACGTCTCGTTTCACCGGAAATGCAAAACATCAACATAGCGAATTGAAATACTCTAGAACGAGAAATTTCACGAAAGAATATTCCGAATTGTGAAAGATGAAATTCCGCTTCGCCTTTCTCCGAATCTAATATGCACTGGTGATTTCGGGACCAATTTATGAGGGATGAATAAAAATTTCTTATAATGAGGCTATTAATTTCTCGTCCGACAAAATCTCAAGGGAAATCCACGTTGAAACAAAATATCGCTGGTGCGCTCATCCGTGAGGAATGGAAGAAGAAGCAGAATAAAACGTAATTGTCTAATAGGCGAAATAATTGAAATAAAAGAGCAAATGGGAGAGGATAGGAAGGAGGGGCAAAGCCTGATTAAGGATCCAAACTCCACTCCACGATTCTAATGTCCTTATGATAACATTCAATTATTATTGTTTGCAGATAGCTCCGTTCAATTATGCCCATAAGACGATACCACGCATTGTTTGCTTTCCTTTCACGCACAAGCACGCATACATATATAGAGGGATATAGGGTGGGTGGGGCAGCGATGGAGTCGTCCTAGGTATCTTTCAAATGGGGCTCTCAAATGAATGTTCAGGTATTCAGTTTTCGAATACTGAGTATGCCTACGAAAATGAATTTCCGAGCTAATTCAGATAATGATTAATACCTTAAAGAACTGTACAATTCAGGATAACCAACTGACAACATCAAATGTGCTTTGCAAATCTACCGCTAACTCTGACAAAAAGATGTGAATTCCAGCAACAGAGGTGTGTAAGAGACAAGAAAGAATAGTAAGAGCAGAAACAAGGTGACACAACGTCTTTATATTGGAAAGAAAAAAATTTTAGGCATGCAGAAAGATGGTACACTCCTGGCCAAAATTAACGCACCAACTCCCTAGCGATCCTAACGACCGGTGGTGCGTTAATTTTGGCCAGGAGTGTACAACAGACTGAATACTGAATACTATAATATAATTTAGTATCGAACTCTACATGAGGGTAGTAAATGTTTATGATAAAACTAAGTAGAAAACTTTAACTCATATGAGTACTCTTTCCTTCGTATGGTAGTAAAATATGTTATTATGTATATTGCTATCGTTTGTTTTAATGTGAACTGATTCTTATCTATGTATCGCATTCAAGTACTTACTGGTAGTGTATTTCTTTATTTTTTCATGTTATTTTTTTATTTCTCATCTTTTATTTTATTGCTATCGGTAGGTTTGAGCAGGTTTTTCACATTCCCCCTTCTTTGCGGGTGCTTTCCTGCAAGGGATAATTTCTTTCCTAATAGTCTCTTAGGTTTTCATATCCTCAATTCAAATTCAAATTGTTTCTCATACATTCCTGTTCTCTTTAATTTAATTATTTTATTATTAATGACGATGGGATGGATGAAAGAAGAGATTTTAGTCTCAATCTTGCCCAAATAAAGACGATTATTATTATTAATGTTACTGTTATTATTAGAAAATGATTGTTTCAGAAAAAAATAATCCAAAAATGTATCACTAGGTTTGTTTGCTCACCATTGCAAATTGCAAGATTGTTGGCATATTGAAATCATATTAATGAAATTAGATTAACTCTATCCGTTTGATTTTTCAGAATTCAAGGTCTTCTTCATTCATTCATAGTTCGCCATTTTAATTAACAGTGCAAGGCAAATGCTTATGTGCTTCGATAAAAAGTAAGCTTTATGGATATTCTCTAAGAAGCGAGTTGGGAAACTTTGAAAGAAAGGAGATTAGAAGCTTGGCTGCGATTCCTTGATAAAATCAGCGAAAGTACGTTTTCTGAAGACGTTACTGGGTTCTTTCGACCTCCTGCTACTTCGGCCGATCCAATGATGAGCGTGAAATGATGTTAAGACAATTCCTTTTAAAAATTCATCCTAACGACAAGCGAAAATAAGAAACCGAAGAAGCTATTCGATTTCTCGGACTTTACTGCCAGTACCTCATATCGAAAAATCTGATGTGGCCAGCACATGACTTTCTCCATACACAAGATATAGATATTTATCTACGACACTATTTTCTAACTCTAGATTCAATCTAAACTTGGAAGATATATATACTAATAATTTTTTTGTAATTTTTGTAGATAACTGTATATACCTAAATATCAGATTAATGGAGGAATTTTGCAAAACGGAAACGATCTTCGAATCGTAAAGCTCGACTTTACTCGACTAACGACGCCAACCATAGTGCTGTATATGAAATTTGGTGTTGATACGACAAATAGTTTTCATGTTAGAGCGCCCACAAAGTACATAATCAGCAACTTCCGGTTTATCAGTATTTCAAAAATAACTCCTAAACAATCAGCGATATAAAATATGTATCGTTCTAAAGTTATAGTAAATTACATTTTCTAAAACTTTTATATATAATAGTGTATACCTAAATATCATATTTATGGAGATATTTTGCAAAAACGGAAATTTGCTTCGAAGAATAAAGCTCGACTTCCGGTTAACCGATTTACTCCAAAAACTAATCAACTCTGACAGCGCCTATCACATTGCTATATATGAAGTTTGGTATTGATACAACTAATAGTTTTTACGTTAGAGTGCCCACAAGCACACACACACAAACACACAGACATTCCGAAAATGGTCAAAACGAGTTCTAGGGACCTCAAAACATGTATTTCCGTTGAAATCTCGAAGTCGATTTTTTTCATGAAAACAATACTTTCTCTATACTACGTATACGGAGAAAGAAATAAGGCAGCATGTATGGTTTAATGCATGAGTGAAGACTCAGGCAAACGTTTAAAATAAACGGCTTTATTTTTCACAGTAGAAAACAACGTAGTAGGAGGTTAATTCAAACTTTTATGGGAAGAGAGTGTAATGATGCAACTGACAGAAATAATTGGCTTAGAAAAACAACCAACAAGCCCAACGCGACCGAATAAAAGGCTTAATTAGTTTTTGGAGACGTATAACATGCCCTTAAAACTATCATGTCACGACTAGTAAGTGTTTCAGAGGAGATTGTTGGCGAAAATCCCCACACAAGAAGAATTAGTGGTACCCAAATAGAATAAGAATAACTGCAGCAAGGAGATTACCGCTGGGGCGCTTGAAGCTTGTAAGGAAGTGACTTTACAGTAGTTTCGGCGCATTTACTCAGAGTTCATTGTCAGGGACAAGGTGGATGCCCCGAGGCCCGGAACCACGCAAGAATTAGCATCTAGAAATGAAATTAGCATTACACAAGCAAGGCAGAAAATTCAATGGTGCCTAGCAATCCGGTAGTATCCAACTTGGCGTGTAAATGCAAAACACTTGAATTACGAAAAGCTCGAAATTAAGAAAACTATTTTATAAAAATATATAAAAAAATATATATATATATAATTCTAACAACATTAATCAATTCTTTGTTGTATCCATCCAAGTCTCTTTTTTAAACAACAAAGACTATATTTTAACTGCGTTTATTCCTAAATTCTAGCTTTTTCCGACAGTGTGCGAAAAGGGACCGCGTATATTTCCGCAGATAAGGCGACCTTCAGATAAGACGAGATATACATTTTAGTCAACGTTTTTTCGTTTTAGCGTATATCTGTCCTATAAGACGACCCCAACACAATGGATTGATTTAGTTGAGATCAGCAATCGAAATTTGGATGGTAATACTGTATAGCGTACATAGAATTATGTCCTATTGGTAATTTTCGGAATGGACAATTCTTATTTTCTTGCATCTGGTAGCACTGTCATGCGATTGCTGCAAACATTCGCTGTGATTCGGGCAATGACCTTTACCATCAGTAGCTCAACATAGATAACTTTTAATATTGATTTTATATCGATATATTAGCATTGTTTTACAATTGCCACAAACCTAAATTGTTTCACATACATTTGTGAGTGATTTGTTTCACTTTATAATAGTTGCGATTTATATCAACTTCCATATAATTTTATTATCTGTCTGATTAGACGTACTGCAGATTTTGGAGGCCTTTTATATGATTCAACTATCGACCTATCAACGGAAATATGCAGTACAGAAACTTCCATTTTATAATACGAAAAAACTAAGCGTTTAATATGTCACTTTCCAATGAAAAAAATCTAATGTGGCCAGCACATGACTTTCTCCATATATAAGATGTAAATATTTATCTACGACAGTAATTTCGAACTCTATATTCCATCTAAACTTGGAAGATGAGTGATTAATATATATATTATTATCTTTGACGTCACCAACATTATAAATAATGTTTTTCGGGACATTTTCGAAGAAAAACGATGAAATTGGCCTTTCGCCCATAGAGCCCAGAGCGCCCACAAAGTACATAATCAGCAACTTTATGAGTAATAGTATACACCTAAATATCATATTTATGGAGATATTTTGAAAACCGGAAATGAGCTTTGAAGAATGAAGCTCGACTTCCGGTTAACCGATTTACTCCAAAAACTAATCAACTCTAACGACACCAAGCAAAGTACTATATATGAAATTTGGTGTTGATACAACGGATGGTTTTTATGTTAGAGCGCCCACAAAGTACATAACAGCTACTTCCAGTTTATCGGTATTTCACGAATAACTCCTAATCAACCGGTGATACAAAATATGTTAAATACAAAAGTTATAGTAAATTATATTATCTAAAACTTTTATAGGGTATACAATATACGTATATACCATATTTATGGAGATATTTTGAAAACCGGAAATGAGCTTTGATGAATGAAGCTCGACTTCCGGTAAACCGATTTACTCCAAAAACTAATCAACTCTGACAGCACACACCACAGTACTATATATGAAGTTTGGTATTGATACGACCAATAGTTTTCAAGTTAGAGCGACCACTATCACACACACACATACAGACACGCACACACAAACATACACACAGACATCATTCCGAAAATGGTCAAAACGTGTTCTAGGGACCCCAAAACATGTATTTCCGTTGAATTCTCGAAGTCGATTTTTTTCATGAAAACAATACTTTCTCTATACTTCGTATATGGAGAAAGTAAAAAGACTATATAAAATAGAAAATGAAATCTTTCGATAACTTGAAAGAACATTTAAATGAATTTCACTTCGAAATAGGATTTTTTAGATAATTTTTTATTGTAAATTTTATTTATTTTATAGTTTTTACTTTCTCCATATACGAAGTATAGAGAAAGTATTGTTTTCATGAAAAAATTCGACTTCGAGATTTCAACGGAAATACACGTTTTGGGGTCCCTAGAACACGTTTTGATCATTTTCTGAATGATGTCTGTGTGTATGTGTGTGTGTGTGTGTGTGTGTGTGTGTGTGAGTGTGTGTGTGTGTATGTGTGTGTGTGATAATGGGCGTTCTAACTCGAAAACTAAAAGTCGTATCAACACCAAACCTCATATATAGTACTGTTGTGTGTGCTGTCAGAGTTGATTAGTTTTTGGAGTAAATCCGTTAACCGGAAGTCGAGCTTTATTCATTAAAGCTCATTTCCGGTTTTCAAAATATCTCCATAAATATGATATATACGTCTATTGTATAACTTATAAAAGTTTTAGATAGTATAATTTACTATAACTTTTGTATTTAACATATTTTTGTATCACCGGTTCATTAGGAGTTATTCGTGAAATACTGATAAACCGGAAGAAGATGATTATGTACTTTGTGGGCGCTCTAACATGAAAACTATTTGTCGGATTAACACCAAATTTCATACATAGTACTTTTATTACAGTCGTTAGAGTTGATTAGTTTTTGGAGTAAATCGGATGACCGGAAGTCGAGCTTCATTCTTCAAAGCTCATTTCCGGTTTTCAAAATATCTCCATTAATATGATATTTAGGTATATACTATTATTTATAAATGTTGTAGAAAATTTAATTTACTATAACTTTTGTATGAAACATATTTTTGCATCACTGATTGTTTAGGAGTTATCCATGAAATACTGATAAACCGGAAGTTGCTGATTATGTACATTGTGGGCGCTCTGGGCTCTATGGGCGAAAGGCCAATTTCATCGTTTTTCATCGAACATGTCCCGTAAAACATTATTTATCATGTTTTTCGCGTCAAAGATAATATACAATATTAATCACCCATATTCCAAGTTTAGATGGAATATAGAGTTCGAAATTACTGTGGTAGATAAATATTTTCATCTTATATATATGGAGAAAGTCATGTGCTGGCCACATCAGATTTTTTGAAGTATGAATTTCGATTTGTTTTGCTTTATGTGTAAGTCTCAGGCTCGGTGTGAACATCTACCGAAGAGGCTCTTCAAGAGGAATCAAGGGGTCGATGTAGAACACACACACGCATATATATATATAGATACCTGTGAGAGAGAGAGAGAGCATTAGTGAGGGCTCGCGTCAAGGAGTTAACTTAATCGGGGCACAAAATGAGATCTGCAAAGTTGATCAGGCCCACTCTCGCCTTGGAATCCCTCTCAGATTTTTCTCAGCCGGCGCTGAGATGCCATAGAAAGGAAATGTTGTTTACCGGAAAAGTAAGAAAGTGAAGATTAGATGTGAAGATAAATCTCAAGGTGAGGAAAACACCAGCAAGAGGATGGTTGAAATGCTGTGAAAATGTCGAGGAAAGGAAAAGGCTAGAAACACAAATATTCGAACTTCAAAAAATATATATCTAGAACAAATTGGGAATATAATACTCAGCAATTTACATGCTTTGCTCGATGCATTTGAAGTATTTTCTTAATTATTTTTAAGGCATTATACTCAAAAAAACTCAAAATCGCTACTTACAAAAATATATATTTTGCATCTCTGTCATCCGCAACTGGTTTTCTCCAAGTAGTTATTATGCATTTTCACGAGAAAATGCCTTTTTAAAATAAGAATGACTATCACTGTTGAAGAAAGGTACATACAAAGCAGTAGGATTAAATGGGGATGGTTGGATGGAGGATGGTTGAAATGCTGTGAAAATGTCGAGGAAAGGAAAAGGCTAGAAACACAAATATTCGAACTTCAAAAAATATATATCTAGAACAAATTGGGAATATAATACTCAGCAATTTACATGCTTTGCTCGATGCATTTGAAGTATTTTCTTAATTATTTTTAAGGCATTATACTCAAAAAAACTCAAAATCGCTACTTACAAAAATATATATTTTGCATCTCTGTCATCCGCAACTGGTTTTCTCCAAGTAGTTATTATGCATTTTCACGAGAAAATGCCTTTTTAAAATAAGAATGACTATCACTGTTGAAGAAAGGTACATACAAAGCAGTAGGATTAAATGGGGATGATGGTCTACGAAATCATATATTTACACTCTGATTGAAAGAGCTTACAGATGTGCGGTTTTATAATCAGTTTTTATTTACAACTTCTCAAAGCTAGTCAATTGCGATTCAACATATTCTTGAAGAAAAATATATCAACCAATCGTATTATCACTCATTTATTCTTACGTTAGTCTAGTGTTACTTATCCGAGGTAATAACATTGCTGCGCACTGAATCTATAGTCATTGCTTAAAGAAACAATTCATTTGTCATGGACACTTTTACTTCTTAATATTTATTATTTAAGATTTTTATCCCTAGCCAAAACCTAATTTTGAGGTAGCGGCAAAATTTTCGTTTTTTAAGAACGTTCCTAAAAGGAATTGAGCCGAAAAGTTCTCAAAGCTTATAATCAGATTTGTGTGCTGGAGATGGTGGATCTTTTCCTTAACTTGAGATATATCCGATATCCATAAAATTAATTCGACATTGCAATAATGCTAACTCAATTTTAAGAGGTCAAGGAGAAATTAACATGACAAAGTTCTGATAAGACCGGGCCTCGAACCCGTATATTCCACCCGTCAAGCAGCCGCTCTAACCTACTGAGTTGTATTACGCTAAGTTCAAAAATTCCTTTCTCAGCAAGAGAAATGTGGAAGATCCCGAATTGATCTTGACAGAATATTTCATATTCGAATTTCGAAAAACTATATCTTTAAGTCTGTACCTCTTTGTTGATGAGAATGTCCCATTTTCGACTTTTGGGGGCAGAGGTGAGGAACCTGAAGCCCTCAAGTTACTTGAAGCCTTTAATGGCGTTCAGCCCTTTTCAATTCTGAAACAAATGCTCTTCTTTAAATAGTTTTATTTCCCAATCTTGCTAATTGTGTCTAATAATCTAATCTTGCCACGCCAAGTGAAATAAAGTTGGAAATTTTCTTATGTTTTCACTTTCTACTCTATTTCTTATGTAAAATTTCGATTCTAAATTGTTCGAACAAATGCAACTCGCAACACAATAGCTGCCTGATTGCTGCTCACGAGGCCTCTCTAATGGTTAACGTGGCCTTCCTATGGACAAAGGTTGCCCAGACCCTGTTTGAGAAAATGGTCATCCTAACTACAGCCCATTCCTCAATTTCCTCTCTCGTGCTTTGCATCTTCATTCATGTATGTTCCTTCTCTCTCACTTGGTGAGGCTTCTCTGCTAACAATCACATCACTTTTTTTCAAGTTTTATTTTCCCTCTAAAATGACATATGATCTGCATTTTCGCTAGTAAACATTCGAGGATATAATATTTTCTGCAGAATTGTACAACTACTGTTATCAATCAGAGTTTGACTTTGTGGAACGCCGTTAAGATAATGAAAACTGGAATTCGTATTTTCCGAAATATTTTTAATCAACGATCGGTTTTGGCCCAGCTGCCATTTTTAGGTACAGCACTATAAATATGGACTAAATATACGAACGCCCATGGCTAGAATCTCCATTATTAGCTACTTGATAATTTGATGCATACGAACCTATTCGTAATGCTATTTGGTTTACTTTAATGTTACTATTATCATCTTGCTACCAACTTTAGAATAAATATGTTATTTTGCTTGCAATTTTATGTCCCTTTTTCGAGTTGATATTTATTACCGAGTCCTATATCTCTCCTCATTTATTTTTAATTTGTCTTCTTTCGTTTCATTTGATATTTCTATATTTTTGTACAGTTATTTTTATGTTTTATGTCTCCTTTGTTTTTTGTGTTTTCGCGGTTCTGTTTCACTCATTCCCTGTGGGTGATTTCCCGTTGCGTGGGTTTTTTTTCTTTGTCAATCTCCAGTTACAAAGATTTTGTTCCCTCACTGTAATCTTCCTTTCTTTCCATTTTAATATATATTTCAAATATATAAAATGTGTATTTTATATATAAAAGGTGTATTTCATACATAAAATGTTTATTTTATGTATAAATTGTGTATTTTATACATAAAATATATAAATATCTTAAATAACCTCGCCAGTAAAGTTTTAATTTAAATTTATCTATTCAAATTATCTTCGTTTTCAGGTTTCCTTCTTCTCGACGAGCCCTGAGTTGAGCAACAAGCAGCGATTCGAGTACTTCTCGCGCACAATTCCCTCGGACCACTACCAGGTGAAGGCGATGGTGGAAATCGTGAGGAGGATGAATTGGTCTTACGTTTCCATTCTCTACGAGGAGTCCAACTACGGGATTAAGGTAATAACTCAAACAAGTCTCATCTTGACAGTTATCACAGAAAAGAGAAACAGCTCACCATGCTTCAATCAATACGAAATAATAATGGAATCTTTGTTGATTGTTGTTGTGGGTACGACAAAATGGCCGCGGCAATTAACTGATAATGTAAATAAATATCGTAGGAAATCAGTAAAAAAAATATATTAACAAAACAAAATTTAACTAAAATAGACTAAAATATAATGTATAAGAGTTCAATTTCCGTGTTTACTTTTTCCTAGAGAAAGAATCTCGCTGAGAATCTATTTGATATATTTATTTATAATTAATATATTAATATCTAATTTTCATGATTGAAAATTAATTAATAGCTTAATTTCTAATTAATACATTGATAACTAATTTATTTATCCATTTATTTTATGTCGCACTTTCCCAAAATTACAATGGTCTAATTATATCATATCATAGTAAAATAATAATTGCAAAATACAAATTAATTACTATGTGAAATTAATTTTTTTGATTGATTGATTATTTGTACTACGTTTATCTGTGGTGTCATATAAATAGAGCGCGGAAAAAAAGTCTCCAATTTTTCAAAAAAAGTCGCCTAAAAAGTCGTCAATATTTTTGAAAAAAGTCTCTTTAAAAGTCTGAGTTATTTCCATGAGAAAGTGGCTGAATTTAACTGAATTGATGGAGAAAAGAGGGTAGAGATGTGGATTCGTGGGTTTACGTGTTATTTTATGGACTTCTAAGACAGGAGATCACCATAATTTACAAAATATTTTTTAAAATTCTGAATAACACTTTCTTTGATGATCAGCAATTGTTCAAGAATATAATTGACCCCTGTAATTTTTTTAGCTGATCAATATCTATCTTTATTTTGAAATAGGGAAATTAAAGTCAAATTACAGGTTATGGAAAACAGATTTTATTTATTAATTGCATGATATAAAATAAAGGAAAAAAACGTATGTTCATTCACTTTGAGTTGTATTGCCAAAAAATTATTTAATGAAGTAGTGACAGATAAGGTATTTTTCTATGTTTTCCATGGTAAATGTTGTGCGACGTTCAGTCAAAATAAGTTTATACGTCGAAAACGATCGCTCAACTTCACATGTTGTAATAGGAGCATATCGCAGCGTAGCCACTTCACTTAAGGTGAGTTTTTGTAAAACATTAGATGTCTGCCCCTTGACCTCTCCGTTGAGAATCTGAGCTATATCGGTCATTAACTTGAAGCCTTCGTTTTTATCCAAAACATTGCACAATTTGCCATAAACACTTACGGCTTGTTCACCCTTTACACATTCAAGTTTCTTCTTCACATCCATTATTGTCGACACCGAATCACTGAGGCTCAGGATGGAAGATTCAAGATATTTGATTTTTTCTATCAAAAACCCAAAGGATGCTGAAATACATATCATTTCCAGTGGGAGTGTGCTATCTTCTAAGAGTTCTCGAGCATTTTCTATGCATTCTGCATCGTCTTCAGGGTCAATATTCTGTATAACCTGAAGTAAAAAATTAAAATACAGTTTTCCTCTTTAATTTAAAACGTGCAGTTGTAGTTATTTTTAACTGAGCAAAATTGCAGGAATTCTATTTCATATAATGAAATTGATTCATCAGTTACAATCATAACTACAAATAATTACTTACATTCTTAATTTTCTCGAAGTGTTGTGCATTGAACACGCAAGCTTCCAGCCATGTTCCAAATCTCGTGAGGACTGGATCCGGAGGCAATGGCAGATCACAGCAAAATGTTTTGTATATTTCCACGCGCGACGGTGCTTTCAAAAATACCTACGAAAATATTAAATATTAGTTCTGCAGTAATATATTGGAAAATTTATTTTTAGTATTATTAACGGCAAGTACCTACCTTCTTAATGGTAGAGACCCATTTATTTGCAGTGGGAAATCTTTTGCGAATTTCTTCGCATACTCTGTGAAGAGCATGCACTTTGCAAGTGATGTGAATCATTTTAGGGTAGAAAAACACCAAAACTTTAGCGGCTTTAACCATGTACGCCGCTCCATCGGTTAGGAGAAGAAGCAAATTCTCTCTAGCACTATTATCTCCAAACAAGGAAGCTGTAAACAATTGGTGAGTACATTACGATAAGGTAAATATGCGGTAAAACTCATCAACATAAGTTATACCGTTAATTAATTTCAGTTCTAATTTGAATATGCTCGCCTTTTCAGCAAACATTTCACCATACCAAATAAGGTATCATCACTTACTCAAAGATTCGTCAATGCAGCGAGCGACCGTTTCATTATTTACTCTTTCAAGTTCCTTGGATGCTATGAGGTAGGGCTTATTGGGCTCATCTGGTGTCAATTTTCCGACCAATATGTTGCACACATATCGACCCTTAACATCAGTCGTTTCATCAACAATGGCATATAACTTGCTTACTTTCAGGTCATCCTTGATACTTTTCGTGATCTAAAACACAAGAGCATTTAAAAAAAATATTAAGGCAAACACTTAAAAGAGCAATAAAAATTGGCCAGGGCACATAATTACTTTCTTAGTAAATAGTTAATATTTTTTCGTTCTTAATCTTATTCCAGTCGGATTACGACCAGAAAATAGTAAAAGTATTTCAATAGATAATACTGTTTCCGACGCAAACTATGCAAGTTGAAAGGCAGGCAGAAAATAGGTGTTTGTATTTTATGAAGAATTATAATTAAAAACACACGCAATGTATAGTTAAAGATGTATCGAACAATGTTGACTTATTCGGGAATGCCCATTCAAGGTATGTGTTATATTTTATACTTATACCTTGTTATATTTTAGTGAACTATTTATGTAATACAATGATTGATACAGCCGAATATTTCTTTGAAATCGTATTAAACCAAAGTTTTAAACGCTTATATCCAAAGAGCAGGCATGCAAAAGATTTTTACAGCATTTACTACGTAAAAGTATTTAGAAACTCATACCTTTTCGTGGAGTCTCGGCAAGTATGTTTTCCGAAGAGAACTCTCAGATGGAACTGTCCTTCTTAAATATTTTTCCATAAACGATGTGAATAGAGGGTGTTTTGATTTGTGAGTAGGAATGTTCAATGCCACAAATAGCTCGCACAAGTCCAAAGCAAACTCATCGCCGGTGACTGCAAACGATAGTTGGCTCTGTCGTAAACTCTGCAAGCTCACGGTCTCCTTTAATTTCACTTGAGATAGATGCGATGAGCTGTCAATGTGCTGTTTCACATGTGACTTTTTGTCCGATGATATCTTGAAAAATAATGAGAAAGATAAATTATTATGAGAATTACTTTTAAAGTTAATTATTCAGCATAGCTCAAAATAGGTCTTTGTATTTTTATAAAGAATTATAATTAAAAACACACACAATGTACAGTTAAAGATTTATCTCACAATTTTGACTTATTCGGGAATGCCAAAAAATTCTTAAGATAATAATTATAATTATTAAAGTCGTCAGATTCAAAAGTTGTATTGATACTCACGGTTTTTTCACAAGCATTGCAGTAAATACTGTTGCTCAGTACTTGCAGGTACTTGCATAGTGAAGCATACGCAGTCAGCTTGGCTTCTGAAGACGCCTGCCCTTTCACCTTGTACATTTTCTTGGGCTGGGCTGCACAAACGAGCGGACGATGGTCTTGCGACGCTTGGGGACTTCAGCGAATAACTGAAACTTTACGCGGCTTACTCGAATATATAGAATTGTGTTCATACAATGTGTTCACCAGTCCTTGTTGAGCCTTCATTTTTCCTCCTCCTCCTTTCCTAGGCTCATTTCGTAACCATCTACACTCAACGTGAGACATTCACTTCGTCGGAAATTCTAGATAACCTTTCATATATTTGTATCATTTTTCCACTAATCTCCTGCAAAAAAGCAGAGTGCTAGCATACAGTGTAGCACTGTCCCCTTGTCAGCAGACCACCCGGGTTCAAATAAGTTGGTTCATAATGTCCCTTTGTGAAGTCTTTGGACATCCTTAGCAAAAAAAAGGGCGAGGTGGCCCAGGGAAAGAAACAATATGTGAATTTAACATGCAATTGGATAAGTACATGGTGAGCTCTACCCTCACATATCCAAACCACCTTCGAGTTGAAGCACTGCATGGGTTTACTTCATGAACGGTGGAGTAATCCAAAGAATTCATTGCAGTTTCCGGAGCTATCAATAAAATTCCGCATTAGCAATTGTTAGTAGCTTACATTATACGGTAAATATCTGCTCCGTGTAGTATGCACCGCATAAAAAACAATATTTGTCCGACACAAAGTAGAACAAGTGTGGTCACAAGAGCCAAATATTAACTTAGGCAGGTATTTTCAATAAAAAGTCCCGGAAAAGTCTCTTTTACTCAAAAAAGTCCCGCCACAGCAAAAAAGTCCCAAAAAGTCTCTAAGAAAGTCATTAAAAACGGTTTTATTTGATAAGATTGGTGAAGATTTGTATTTAAAACCACAAAAGTCCCACTTTTAAAAAAAGTCGAAAGACTTTTTTTCCGCGCTCTACATATAAATATAGTTTCATTTTTAGTATCGAAATCCTAGAAATGATGAATTTGTTCATAAATCAAATTATTCTAAATCTTGTTGATTTTTGATAGTTGTCTTGTTTGATTAGCGCCATTAACGTGTAAACAGAGGTCGCTCATTGTCCACAAAAAGTTATTGTTGCGTTCCACGCGAGCGCACGAATTCGTCCGAACTTGTCATTATTAAAAAAATCGCAACAATACTTCTTCCGACTGTATCCCAACATATATTGTAGTTTGATAATGCTCCAGAGACGGTAAAGTTTGATTCTGGAAACTTTTAGAGCCTGGCTCGTCGTATATCTTTCCGGTGCCAACCTCGGCCTGTCGCCGAAGAAGAGAACTCTCAAGAGTTCTTGTTTTTCTTCTCGAGAGTTCAATTGATATTTTCTGAAGGTGAAGTGGCTTCCTTTAAACTTATAGAATGCAAATTGGAGACCTTCATTTTATACCTTTCTTGAACTATTCAATCGGCTTTCCAATAAGTACATCTTCTCATCTATTATGCTCTCATATTTACTTCTAATGGAGTTATTCTTAGATATTGAGAATATATAACGAGCAAGTAGTTTTGATTTTCGAAACAATGTTTGCATTTTCTAGATAAGTAGGTTTTTCTATACGAACCCGTTGGCCATGAATGTGTAGTTAAATATTTCGGAAGAGAGGAGGAGGTGTTTGATATATTTCCGTGAAAGATCGAAATGGATGCTTCACACAGCTCAAACTAGAAAGATATATGAGTAGATATTTATTATTATTCCAAGTAAATGGAACATAGTCTAATTTTCTAATCAGGAATAACGATGACCTGCAAATCACACATTAACATCTCTATTTTCAGTACCTAAAAAGCACGTTGATACTCAAGCAGGAAATAGAGATTTATGTATTCCATACTAATTGGGACTTGTAAAGTTCTCAAGAAAACTTCGGGTAATTAATTCACCATACCTGCATGGAAAAACAAGTTATTTGCGCACCCATTTCTTCCTCGACCACATTTCCATATGAAAATACTTTTCATACCATTCAATAAAGAGATATTAAATTTAATATCTCTACTTTTATGTGCTATTTTGACCTATTCCTAAAGAGCGTAAATTATTAAGTTAAGAAAGATAGATGCAAAGACAAATCGTTCTAAAAATCCATCCTTTTCGTAGACGATACACTATAATGAGTAACTAAAGAAGTGGTTCGAATACCCCCTGTAGAATTGTAAAGCGTAAGAATCAACAAAAATGATTTCGCATTTATATGCAGAATTTATTTAAGAATGACCATGCGAAGTTTCTGAGTCCGCACTCAAAAAAAGCACCTTCTTATTTTTGGCCAGCTTTTTTCGATTCTAGCCCACTGTGCGCCGGTATGAAAGTGATGATATGGGCTGATATGGGTTAATTAATTTGTATGCAATCAGCACTACTCATGCATCATTAACTTCCATACAGCCATGAATGAGACGCAGGTGTTAGTAAATTAAACATGCGATTTTCCTCACTAGAGGGGAAATGTAAATAGAAATTCATCAAGACGTGGACGGAACGTGAGCCCTTACGGAGCGACCGATGTTTGCTCTCGACATCGTAACAAACATACGAGAATAAAAGTGGCAGAGAGCTGAAATTCGGCAAAGATACTTTTTCACGTAGAATGTCTGTCAGAGGAAAAATTGCAGCTAATCAGTGTATTCAGAAGGAAATCTCGAGGATCGTGTAGAATGAGAAGGGAAAACTATTTACGAGGCGATGGAGAAGCGTTCGCCGAGCCTGAAAAAATCGCGTTAATACGGCAGGCTTAGCACGCTAATGAGCACAGAGGACGTATTTCTTCAAAGTTAAATTTGTATAACTAATGACGAACTATGCGTGTTGTAACTATGGAGGTGGATGTGATAGAATAAGAACGTGTCAAAAACAAGCAAATATAACTTTACATAAGCGAAACATCTGATTCTTAGCGAATAAAATGCCGTATGTACTCGTGTATAAGACGAATTTTTTCAGCAATTTTTATGCGTATAAAGCCCTCCTTGGCTTATACTCGGGTGAAGGTCCCACTTACCTGTTCTCCGGTGGAAAAGGTCTACCGTAGCCGGAAGCTGGAAATCGGCTTGTAGATTCCTCACTTGCTCAATTAGCAATTCTTTTAACATATATAAAAAACAACTCCAAAACCATCAAAAAACTTGATACAATAAATACAGATACCGTGGTGTAATGGATAACACAACATCTTACAAAGCAGGAGTTTGCTGGTTCAGTCCTAGGTTAATCCAATTTTTGCCACTTTGCAAGTTTTTTGATGGTTTTGGAGTTGTTTTTTTATATATAACATAACCATCAGCAGCCGCTTTCCTTATTCTATTCAATTCTTTTAACATTTAACTTATTTATGGTTCAATTACTGTAATTTTATTTGTAAATATTTTTATTTACAAATTTACCAGAAGCCTCTGCATTTCCCATCAAAGGCTTAAACTTAAGTCAATTAGTTTTCTCAGTTTTTGTGATAAAATTAGGTCCCTCGGCTTATGTTCGGGTCGACTTATACTCGAGTATATAAGGTACGTATGACGTTCAAAAATATCAAAAGTATTCTAATTGTCAAACCCAATAAGTTAATTATCAATATCATTGTTGTGCAAATAAGCGTGTGTAAATGATTCATTATTGAATACGCTCGCAACAATGCTGCACGGCAACATTGTTCGATATATCATTATAGTTTTAACCCATCCCAAATGCATTTAAAGTCGATTAAACGTTTTACGCCCCTAGTGTATTTGTGAGAGATGTATACTTTACGTAGAATAGCACTTCAACGTCCACACAGAATCAAGAAGCAAAAAGGATCAGGTAGTCATTTTAAACGAATTCCCCGTGGCACGAGGGCGGAGCGGGTGACGCCACAGAAGTAATGGAAAACGATCGAAAACAAAGAAAAACAGAAACGTAAACACGTGCGTCAAAGATCGCTCGAAAACAATGGGATACAATTGAAAACAAAGAAGAAACGCAAACAATTTCGTCAAAGATCTCACTACGCAACAATCGAGCCTAATGGAACGTATTTTGAATATACGTGGTTTATTTTTCGACCAACTTACTTAACACATGAGACGTCCATTGCAATGGTGGGCATATAATTGCCCCTAACACCTTAGAAAAACTGGAACGTAAGATTAAAATATTTCAGCCTTAATCTAAATTTTGCTCCAAATGAATGGAACAGACATTTACTAATCAGATAACTAACGGTGACTTGTAAAGCACGGATAAACATCATTATTTAGACTGTCTCCTTGATCCTCGTTGATTCTCAAGGAGGAAATAGAGAAGTACCATACTAATTGGGACTTGTTGAGCTCTCAAGAAAACCTTGGGTAATTAATGCAAAGAATAGGGGAACGAAAGGAGCTTAAGTCACTGGATTATTTTGAAATCGCGTAGAAGGTTCAATTCTGAATGTGTATGAGTATTATGAAAACAAAGGATCCAACGTTAGTTAATAGCTAAAAATTAAGACATAGAAATTGTGCAAATAAAGATTTAAAACAGATGTAAGCGTTCACGGTATCTCAAATACTACGTACAAAGACATATTACTTCGTTGTGTATCTCTGTTTGTTTAAGATTAGCCAAATCTTCCATTTTCTCTCCCTTAACTGATTAATATCAATTATTTCTTGATCGTGACAAAGCTACAGTCACATTTTCCATAGGAAAAAATCAAATCAGACTGATTAAGGATCGTTCCTACGTGGTTGCTAGTTTCAACCAATGATTTTCAATCAAAAACACATACTAAAATATATTAAATTGCCTCCTCTTAAAAAATACTACCATATTCTTACCAATTCTTCTAAATTGGGCTTAATTCCCCATTTATTCTCACTGGTAAATGCATTAGCATTGGTCGTCAAGGGGATGGGTTGTTTATAAACACAATTATTTAATTCATTTCTACAAAAGTTTCACGATTTCAATTCGCAAACAATATTACATGACCAAATTAAGAGTGTTTGCTCGATTTTTCTTCAATTGGTGCTTCTTTTGATTTCGTGCGACTAATGATTTTACTTTAATTTTGCAAAATAAATTAAACCTGTGATCGATTTTAAAAGAAATCTACATGCATTTCATTTTGAACCCAATCCCTAATCCTGGGTCTAATACGGGACGACTAGATAAATAATAAGTATCATACTACCTCCCTGAAAAGATATTTGGCAATCTCTGTTCAAGCTTAAACTCCGCCCTTGCTTCTGGTTCTCGAGTTTTTTACAAAAAAAACATCCACACATACGAACTTACTTCTTTTTTGTAAGAAAAATGACCTCTTATGTAGGTAATTTCTTTGATGTCGCTAGTTTTATTCATAATTTTATACTGCATTATTCTTAAATGTACTTAAAGTACATTTATTGAAAACGTACCCATTGAAACCTTCAAAATTATTATGATAATCAACGCTCGCAACGAAAATTAGGATTCGAACCGTGTTGATGTCGGATGCCGTAGCAAACCCGGAAATGAGCTGAAGTGTGGTGTTTTCATTGGACCGCAGAGCAAACCAGGACGAAAATAATTTGGATCCGATGCCCCACCCTGAAGCCATATCAAACAGCAGCCTTCATTCTTTCATTAAATATTCCGACTCCGTCCACGAAATTACTGGCGAGTTCGTTGCTTGATTGACAAATAAATCAAGCAATTCTAATCACCGTTGATGATTTGAAAAATGCAAACCCCAGGGAGTTCGGATGATTGCCCGCTGTGGCTTGCCCGAGTTTGCATAATAATTAACAAATAATAATATAAATAGGAAATTATTTAAAAGAAAGATAAATAAGGCATACAGTAGAAATAGAATTCTGCGAATTACCTCACCGTGAAGTCCTTTTGAATTTTCACATCGTATTCGATCAATATTCTACGTCAGGGCTTCATTCATTCATGACTGTTTTATGTTTATCTCTACCGTACTTTTTAAATACTCTTTTAATATAAACATTGTGGATGTGACCCGTTTTGTTGAACGTAGGTACTTATTTTCTTGTATTATATTACTTTTCTCTCGTATTTTTGCGTTTATTTTTATATCTTTCCCCCTATTTGTATTTTCAATATTTCATATTTTAATCTTTGATCCGAACTTTTATGTGTTATTGTATCTCTTCACGGTATTTTTGCGATTTTTTCTGCCTCCTTCTCAAAGTGTTTTCTAGCAACCTTTGTTTTTTATAAACTCACAAAGTTTTTTCTACCTCAGTTAAAGCTTATTTGATTGATTTCATTATTTAATATATATACATGCAAGATTATATGGAAGAAAGGCCCAGTTGCTCCTTACCAATATTGGATCTTTGTATTTATTTATTGTGTTTTAAGTTCAGCCAACAGAAAATTACAGGATGAACACCATTGCATATTATACATTTCGTATTTTATCTATGTAACCTCTAAAAACCATTTCCAACAAACTTCCTTTGGTACGTGACTAGATTTAAAATCCGCTATAAGCGAACGTTTGCTGTCGTATGGCCTTTTCCTCCTTGTAAATTTCCTATGAAGAATACGAATGTGAAGAGAAAGACGTATTTGAACCATCGATGCTCTGATACAGTTAAAGCATTAAAAGGAGAAAAGAAAAATTTAGAATGAGAGAGGATGGATAATGATATTAACAAGATGTCTGTAAGGAATATTAATAAATGGCAACTGTAAATTATATTAACAATTGATGTGCTGGATATGCAAAAATTCTATAATGAACAAAGAATTTTTTTTATTTAAAATTTTTAACTTAATTTATTACACATGTGAAAATGTTTAGTATCAGATCTTTAATATTTGTTATGTACGCACACACACAACCATTCCCTAACCGGAAAAGTCCGATTAGCCGGGATTCGAACCCGGGACCGTGAGGTTGGAGTGTTAACGCGCTAGCACGTTAACCACTCCGCCACCACGGCCGGTATCATGCTGATTCATACAAGTAATACTAGTTATCTCTCTAATGGCAACAGGAAGATCCCAATTACATCCATTTAAGTAATTATTATTATTTACAAATACACGCAACCATTCCCTAGCCGGAAAAATCCGACTATCCGGGATTCAAACCCGGGAACTTAGCATTAGAGTGCTAGCACGCTAACCACTCCGCCACCGCAGCCGGTAGAAGAAGTAGATGAGTGATAATTTAGGGATATCTTGAGGCAAGTTTACATGATAACGTAAAGAAAGATATTTTGAAGCACGGCTGTGAAGTAATTAGAGGTTTAAGATCTCCAAAAGTCGATTTTGTCGGCGTTCCTCTTCTCACTCACCTGTATTCCGAGCAAACAATAACCGCACTTTTTAAGAGTAATTAGGTACCTTATTAGTCCTAACGATGTGAATTTGTTAAGTAAAAAAGTGGTCCTTTCTTTTTTTCTCGGAATACCGGTGAATATGACGAGGAACGCCGACAAAGACGGCTATTGGAGATTTTAAACCTCAGAACAAGATGACTGTTCTGAGCTTTATTATAATTTTTATGTAATACATACACACCAATTCACGTACGCGTATACATACGCATACTGGAAACTTTATTTTTTGCTAAATTGGAAGTTGAAAGAGCTAAAGAGAAAAAGGAAGCAACAGACCCTGATGAACCGAGACAGTCGTTTGAAAATGCTCGGCTGAGCGACGGCCCATTTCGAAAAATTGTCATCTCTCTCCACTGTGTCTGAGACGTGTATCTCTTTAGTAATCTACGAGGGACGTTCGGGAAGTTACAGGAATCATGTCGTTACTACTTTTGGGACGGACTCAAAATAAAATAGAACCGGTTCATCTCTTCGTGTGCCTCCCAGCACGTTCTCAGACGACAGTTTTCTCCGGAGGACGTCTTCACTTAGGAAGAGTAGAAAATGGGGCCAACGCTCCCCCATTTAACCGAGAGGTGGTTTCTTTTTCCACCTCCTGTTACTCCTTCAAAATTGACAACACTCGAATCCGGTTCAGATGGTCAAGATAAATGTTCTTCATTTTATGGAACAGTTACCGTATTTCCCCCAGTATAATTCATATGCTATTCCAGTAAAATATCATTCACAAATATACCAAGAGTGAAAAACAATTATATTATATGTTTATATATATATATTTATTTATTTATTTATTTATTTATTTATTTATTTATTTATTTATTTATTTATTTATTTATTTATTTATTTATTTATTTATTTATTTATTTATTTATTTATTTATTTATTTATTTATTTATTTGTTTATTTATTTATTTATTTATACTTGAATAAACTTGTAACGCATTTGGGATAGGTTCAAACTACAATAACATTCCAAACAATGTTGTTGTGCAGAATTGTTGTAAGCATGTCAACAATGATTCGTTTCCTCAAGCTAATTTACGCAACAATTAGGTTGATAATTTATAATCAACAATTTATATAAACAATTAGGTTGATAATATCTTTCTGTGATCGACAATAATAATTCTTTTTGATATTTTGAAACGTCATACGTACCGGATATGCTCAAACTATAAGTCGACCAGAATATAAGCCGAGGCACCTATATTTATCACAAAAAATTGGAAAACTAATTGTCTCTATTATAAGCCTACGGTGATAAATGGGTTAGATGGAAGAAGAGACTTCTAAGTCTCAATCTCGCCCAAATAAAGACGATTTATTATTATTATTGTTATAAATGCTGCGACTACTGGTAAATTTCAAAATAAAAATAGATACCAATAAAATGATGTAAAAAGGAACAAATCCAGCTATACTTGGTGGAATTTCATGTTAAATAACGTTAAAAATACAAAACTTGTACAATTCCACAAAATATATATTTCACACAGTTTACCGGTTTCGGCGTTTATTACGCCATCCTCAGAACTGGGTAAGAAACCTGGAGCAAAGTATTAAATAGTAAAAAGAGTGGGGGAGAGTAAGGAAGACTTGGAGGGAAAGAGTCATGAAACAAGGAGAAAAATGGGGGTAATGGTAAGGGGTAGTCATTGTTTTGCAGAGGGAGGGGGGGACGAGTGGGGAAGAAGTGCCATTAGGAGTGGAGAGGGATTGCTTTCGAACGTAAACTCGTTGGCCAGTTGGAAATTATGGCGTTTGTGGAGGTGAATTTGAAATTCCTCTAAGATATTGAGTTTCCTCCCTTTGACACCCCGATATAAAATAATTGGAGAAAAGGAGGAGGAGTGATTCTGTTCTAGAAGGTGATCGGCAAAGTGCGACTGTCCCGATCTATTTAAAAAGGCATTTTTGTGTTCCGATGCTCGTTTAGAGAAAGTCCTCCCTGTTTGACCTATGTAAGTAATAGGGCAGTCATTGCAATCCAATCTGTAGACTCCAGATTTAAGCATAGGGTCAATTTTATATTTAGCATTGCAGACAAAGGTCTGCAAATTGTTACTCTTCCCCACTCTTTTTACTATTTAATACTTTGCTCCAGGTTTCTTACCCAGTTCTGAGGATGGCGTGGCGTGATAAACGCCGAAACAGGTAAACTGTGTGAAATATATATTTTGTGGAATTGTACAAGTTTTGTATTTTTAACGTTATTTAAAATGATGAAAATTGAGGCTATCCTTTAAACTTTTTGGGATTAATTTTGTTTACGTATTAATTGAAATAGGTCCCACTTACTAGTCTCTTAAATAATCAACCCAAAATCATGACGTATTTACCATAATGTAACCATTCAAAAAGTTATTTGATACCACGAAATTTTAATTAAAATCCAAGTAAAAATAAACTGCAAAAATGTAGATAAATCGAATTAAAATATTTGTCTATCAACGAGTATACCTGAGTACTCTCGAGTGTTAGCCGAGGAGAGCTTTTTAAGGATTAAAAACGTGCTGAATAAATGGACTCATACACCAGTATGTACAGTAGTTATTTTCCTTGTCTGACGAAGTTACCGAGAAGAAATGTATTTTCAAAATCAAGCCGTTGAGGACCATTTAAGGTGGTGCCTGAATTCTGCCGCTGTTTCAATCCACTCTCTTTTATCCAACACGCACCAACGCACTTGACGTATCGAACCATCCATTCCACTGCAAGCTCACCCCATTTAAACTCTTTCATTTAATCCGCTGGAATGCGAAACTTTGTTCTTGTGACGAAGCTCGTGACGTGAGGGATCGACGCCGTGGTCAATGGGAAAATAAATCCGAGACGGAGAGAAATAAAACCAACCCTTATTTTCGGGAAAATTTGTTGCAATATTATGAAGAAGAAAATTTGGACGCTTGTGTATGTTCGCGGGAAAAACTGATTCTTTTCCATTAAAAATGAGAACTTGGAACAGTTTTTTTTGACTGTAAAGATTGTTAAATGTCTTCCCTATGCAGGTCATTGGCTACTTTTGAATTACCCAAGTGTGCCCATACTAAATTCACGTAAAGTTAATTTTACTCGATTCAAAGTATTAATTCCTTTGCAAACGGCTGCGGTAGCGGAGTGATTAGCGTGCTACTTCTCCAACTACAAGTTCTTTCTTTCTTGGGTTTGAATTCCGGCTAATTGGATTTTTCTTGCTTGGGAATGGTTTGTGTCTTTTTATTTTGTGATATTTATTGAAATTGATGTATGTTCGTGTTTTCATTAGATAAAATATCATTTTTATTGAATTAAATAATGACTAATAGGCGTACAAAATCGGGACAAGCGCCAAAAAGAAGGAAAATTGAACAAAGATTCTTATTTTGGTCGCGAAAAATAGTTTACGAGTTGAAATTACGAGAATTTTGAAGAAATAAATAAAAATATTGTGTTTTTATAAACAACGCGTCTCCTTAACGACCCACGCGATTGTTGAGGCCGAGCTCAAGCATTTTCCCGTGAGAATGGATTTAGGCCTATTTAACCCTCTGGTGGTCGCTTGGAAAGATTTCTATTCCACGCGAAGGAATTTAATGGTAATTGCACCTCTCTTTACTTTTTATTGCCTTCCAATTTTCAGTGCCCATAAGGAGACGTGTGACAAAGAAATTTAAAGAGAAATCTTTAGTATCGAGTCAGCCGCTTTCTGATGGGCAAGCGTTTTCTTAAACAGAGTCGAGCTGAAGGAGCGCCAGGAGTCAGTATTTAGTTAATTTGAAGTTTAAAATATATTTATTGCTTTAAACTTTCACAATTTAACTAGTGCTTTTTTTCGATTTGCTTCTTATTAAAATTTTGACCACCAGAAATAAGAATTAGTATTTCTTTTTTTCAGTACGTATCTTCCTACACTATATTATTTCAAATTATTCATCGAACTATTAATTTTCGATCTGTTGTTAACAAACAACAAATATCAATGGTTAATACCATGCGTCAGTTCATTTTTGGTTCAAATGACAGAAATATACAGTTTGATGGTAAAGTAAAGATGTTTCCCGATGCTATAATTACATCTCACACCCCGCGCGACCAATGGTGTAGGTGAAATTCGTGCGATTAACGGAGAGTAATAATTATCCAGAATAATGCTAATAAAATACCAGCCCTTTTGAAAAGGAGGTAATTTACTATCGTTCGAGCATTTGCTGTTATTAAAAACAAATCTCTGGGTCAAACTTAAGGACATACACGAGTGTTTTATTATCATTCTGAAATCGAAAAAGCAGAGAAACAAGATATTGGTCAGTGCTGAGTCAGAGCAGGGAAACATTTTGGGATACTTCAGGAGACCGTAGAAAGAAAATTTTGTTTTGCGTCTGGTGCTCGGGTCATCGTGAGAATTTACGTCGTTATTTTTGGGAGTCCTTATTTCGTCCAATTCTGCGTCTTCAGAAGAATCTTTATAACAAAAAATGTTGTAAAAATCCACAAGAAAGATTTATTGTGGAGTTTTTACAAGTGTTGCTATTAAAGATTCTTCTATAATGAAATTCCACCACGTACCGCTCAGTGATATTCATTCTGTGTCTTTGCTTTCAACTCTAAGTTGGAGTCCTTCATTTGCAAGTTTCAAATGCACATTCCGAAATCAACCGTCGACGTAATTTCAGAATAATGAAGCAACAAAACGTTCTCTCGGTTGAGTAAATAGATTAATCTGGGTCTCATTATTTAAATTAGATGTCTATTGTTGTATTGATATTCCAGTTATATGCAGTATGTTTCTTATTTCCCCGCTGAGATTCAACTGAAAGTTAGGCTAGTATATGATAACATCAAGTCGACAAGGTCTATTCCGCAACAATGAAAAGCAAAAACCAGCCCTTATTTTCGGGCGGCATTGTTGCCGTGCATAACATTATCGAGTCGACAATCTCTACTACGCAACAATGACATTTAAAAGCAGCAATGAGTAATAGAAAATAAGCTTTGTCCGGTTTTCGTCTTTCTACTTATCCTCAAATGTTTTCCGTCTCGCTCGTTACTTGTGACCGCGGAGTGGAACAGCTAATGTTGGCTCATTGCAGGCCTTCGAGGAGTTGGAGGCTCTTCTGGCTCGCCACGACATCTGCATCGCGATCAAGGAAAAGCTTGTCAAGGACTCCGGAGTTGCAGAAGAGGCTGCTTACGACTCCATTGTGCTCAAGCTGCTCACCAAACCCAGGGCCAAAGGTAAAGTGCTTTTCGTTTATTTTAATCTCTCACTAGGTTTTCCATTAACGTTTCCTCGACTTAAATATTGAGAAGTGCTTTCTTATGGGAAATTTTAAAACAATCATCAGCCTGAGAATGCTGAATTTTAAACAGTCACAATTTATGAATGATAACTTTACAACAAAGCGCATAAATAAAACGAAGGAAGCCATGATTATATATATATATATATATATATATATATATATATATATATATATATATATATATATTAAGTCTAACCATATCACATCCAGCCGAAGATGGAACATTCACCATTCACCATTGGTAAAACGGGACGAATTCTTTTGCTCGACATTTTTGAGGCTTTCTTCAATCCTTCAATGCGAATAATATTTGAAAAACTATTGGCCAGTTTTTAGATTGAAATTTTGTCTCAAACGGAGAAAATTACCCCCAGTTCCCGGGCGTTAATGAACTATAAAGCGTACGGTAGATTAATCAAGGTGTAAAAGGGTCATTTTTGGAAGCTAACATTTTCACCTCAACCTCAGCGTGGTGTTTTCTTTATAATATAATAAACCTTATGGTTACGGTAAATTTTTTCGCGAAAATGTTTGACTATTCTTTGTATTAAATTTACTATGCAGTTGAAATCATTTAGTTTCTCTGTAGCCGAAAATGTATTTAGTTATTGAGTATCTTAAAGAAATCGTAATTTTAAGGAAGACGGGATGGAGAAGGTATATTGACTATATAGACGGGTAGAAAACTGATAGGATACCCAGGTCTATCTAGGCAAAACATTATAAATACATTGTTTACCTGATGTAACTTGTAAGTAATTTTTAACTTTCCAAAGTATTATAGACACGTCGTGGTATTAACTCGCTAGGTTATTGATGTTAAGTGCATCCTTCGGAGGCCTTGCTTCCCTATTCAGATTCTGAGGTGTCACTCAATCTAATGGGTCTCTCCTAACTGGTAATAGTTTCGACACACACATTGGATCTCCTTCAAAGGAAAGCGGAGATAAGTTATCCGAGGCAAAGAACGAGTCAATGATAGACTCAACAATTGCGGTAGGAGTGAGACAAAATAACGTGTTCCATTGTAGTAAATCTCGAGAGGAATTAACTATTGAAATTCCGCTTTTTGGGTATTAATTCAAGTTTTCTTGCGTATTTCTACCTCTCATTCAACTCCTCTCCAAGTTATATTTTGCCATTTCTGTGATCGTGCTTCAGTTTTCCCTCACAGAGGGTGTTCAAAACGTTCGCTAAAGGCGCAGCTTATTGTCGTCCACAAAAAGTATTTATAGCTCATTGTCGCGCGTGTGAGTACGTTCAGACTTTCAATTGTTAGATACTTGGAACAATACGGCACGACAATGTCGCTCGGTTTCATTTTAGCTTGAAAGATCCCAGAAGCGGCAAAACTTGATTCCAGGAACTCTTTAAAGAGGTCTTTCCACTCCGTTTAAGATTTTACTCTGTTCTCTCAATCGAAAGATCCTAGAGAAAGTCGAATTAACCTGTTAATGAAGGCCAACGCGAGGGAAAGAATGCAATTATACAATTTTACAAGTCGTCCTTATGATACTGCTACTCTAATCTATAAAAATTTAAGACTTTTCGTGAACCATGTAATTTTACTCCATTTATATGCAAGAACTTTACTTCGTTTATATGCAAGAACGACCTCATTTCCTGTAAGTGCACCTCGTGGAATGGCCTATTTTACGGATTTACTAGCGCAGAAAGATAAAAGCGCTAAGAAGGCAATTTAAGTTTTTGAAACGGTGAGAAGGATATTTCTTGTTCGAAAAGCGGTACAGCGCCGTTGAATTTTTTTGTTCGCGTTACAGGAACGGCTCAGAGTAATTTATTAAATAACGGTAAAATTATTGATTCATTTTAATCGATTAGTAATCAAGTAATAACAATGATTTATTTCGTTGCAATCGCATGCAATTGCACAGACTGTATTGAATTGGTAAGATATCAAAAAAGGGAATATAATAAGTTTTTTTTAAATTGTATTAATCACATTTCGTAAATTAAATTACATAAATTACTTAATATGCATGTCTTTTTATGAAATTAACATCTTCATATCGCACAGTTTTTTTACATGGCTGAAGTTTACAAAGTGGCTTGGCACTAAACATATTACCCTTATATACATTCCGTTGTGTTTAACAATCTCCCCCCTTATACAGGGTGTCCCAAAAGTCATGGACCAAACGAAACACAGAGGTAGATCCTCACCTGGGCTACAGGTTTGCAATTCATCTTGGTGTCCGATCTTCTTTTGTTTTCGAGTTACGAATTTTTTTCGTATTTTCTGAGAAAACCATGACTTTCCAGACATTTTTGGTTATGTTGACGTAAGTATTAGAGATGCATTGTTGAATTTTTTCTCTAAAAATGCTAAATAGTTGTTTTAACTGACAAAAGAATAGTTTTTACCCTTACTCATACCGTTCAGCCAAAATAAAATTTCAAATTCTTAAATTCTCAAAATTCCGAACTTTGACAAAATCTTTGAGGGCAATTTAAAAAAAAATTCATAAAAAAAAAAATTTTGCCACGTATCTTAAAAACTTTTTCAAACCATCAGCTATTTACCACGTAAATTTTGTTGGGTTATCTTTACGGCATCATACCTGAAATTTGATTCGAAACGTAGTAAATCGATGATTCCCAGTTCTAACAAACAAGTCAAAGCCTCTTTAAACCTTAAACTGGAGTCATTAATGTGTTTCATTATCGGAACAAGAAAACGTTTTACCATTTAACATGGCTGTGGCACTCTTCGGCGGTAAGTTAAAGTACCCCCTTCCCTCATTACTTGCTTTAATCAACAACAATACCCTTCGAGACTACTACAATGTATGGACGATTGTTGGGAGCCGCGGCGTAACTAAGCTTTCGCAACAATGCAGCCCACGATGCCGTTGTGTTTAACAATCTCCCCTTAAACCTAGCAAGATATATCTCTATCCAATAGAACTTCATCCACTTAGAAATTAAATTTCTATAGTGACATTGCTTTTAAATTTCCTTGGAAACTAGGACTCTTGTTACCTTATTTTTGCAGAAAACTCTGTGGAATTTTATCATATACTCGTAGTTTTATACCCATTGTAATATTGATTTCTTTCGAAAAAGCTTTAGATGGTGAGTAACGAAATAATAACTCGTTATTTCTTCTGGTGCCATATTAGTGCTGGGATTGCGAGAGAATATGTACAAGGTAAACCTTAGGAAATTGGTTGCTGTTGAGGCCAACATTTTCCGGGGTCAATCTAACCGGAATCCAGCCTAGATACGTTTGTCATAATGCTCTTCCGTGATGAATTCTTTAAAATCAATAAATTACTAAAAGTTAGTTTCAAACTTTTAAACTAATCTAGCTTTGAATAAAACCATTGAAAATGGTGGCTAAGTTTACCTCTACATTCTAGTAACACTCGTTTTTAAAGAGAGATGAAATAACTCCCTCGGAAGAAGTTGCATTTCCTCATAATTTCACTCGACAACTTCAGTATCTTAATAAATACTATAAAGTGTATTCATGTTCGCCTTAAACTTAAGAGCTACATATCACAAAGTTCCGAAACTTTCGCATACTTGAGCGTCGACATCCTGCAAACGATAGGCACTTTTTACCTTCCGTACACTTGCTCATTTAACAAACTTTTCGTAGGGAAAAGTTCCTTTTAATCACCTCATTTTAGTATTTCTTAGAAAGTTTCAACTAGATATATTTATGCACAAAATTGATCAAAGTATTATAATAAAAAAAGAAAAATAATAGGAAGTATTTGCTGTGCTGATCTAGGAAATAGAGTTTGAAGTTGTCTTGAAATTAATTTAAGTATTGATTGATTTAAATTTGTTTTTTCAATTAATTTTTAAACTAATTTTATTTTGAAGAATGTTTTGTATGTATGGTTATTTCCTATTAATCTGTAATGACCTTGCAACCTGGCTTGTGGCCTATCTGCAAGTATTTCTTGTGTTATTCGTCCAGTCGATGATTGTTTAATTTTTGAATTTGCGCTGAAATTGATTAAATCCTAATATTCGTTATTCATTTCGACAACAGATACCATTTTTGAATTAGATTTTTTCCACTCTCCTATTTTATGAGGTTAAGCCGTAAAATGGGCCCATAAGGAATTAACTACGATAGATGGGTAACTTTGTCTCTGAATTGGGGATTCGAACGGTTTTACGATTAAATTTTCCCATCCCTAACTAGAAACCAAAAGCTTTCAAACTTGTAGCCTTCTCTCTTAATCCATCCATCCATCTTGCAATCAATCGATTCTGGGTGAATTAAAAGGAGATCTAATTTCCAAATTTGACTCAAGGAACCTTCTCATTGTTGAAAAGGTACAGTGCTAGAGTTTTGAGAAATATTGAACACCGAGGACGTACGTTTTGAAATGGAAACAAAACTCTCATCAAAACAAAATAAATTCAATTTCACCCCATAGGGAAAACCGGCGTTTTCATTAACTTTCTCTAAAGTTTAAGAAGATGCGCGGCGGCACCTCTGCTTAGTATTCCAATGGCTCCCCAGATGGCAGGCACGTCTTCACTTGCTCACTTAACAGATTTGTTTCCCTAACTTTCCTTCTTCCTGAAGACAATCACAATGACTTCCTCCAGAATCGTAATGCTTTAGCGCCTTTGAAATTCCCGGGAAGTCATTAATCGTCACCACACTCTCCGCCCTTAAAACAGACAGAATTCATAGCGCGTAGTCGAGTTGGGATGAGCTCCTCATCGTCGAGATGATCACGAAACGCAAAACTGTATCGTAACGTTCGTCTTTTTAATCGTATGGAAACTTTCATTTAGAATTATCGTGACCAAAGTATCAGTAATATAGGAAGAGATTCCAATGCTGGTTTTCCGAACTGCTAAATACAGCTGAAAAGGGTATCTCAAGATTCACGACTAAAAACTGCAACGTTCACCTGTAACTAATAAGGTCTTTAAGGTCTTAATTAAAGCGAGATTGAGACTGAAAAGTATCTTCTTCCATCTAACCTTTCGTCAATGATATTACGTACATAAAAACTTGTGTGTAGGTGAATAGAAATAGAGAGGATAACTTTAGAAGGAGGAGATGTGAAAAAACCAAGGTGATATCTTAAGAAAAGTATCTACCAAAAGAAATCACCCAAAAAGAATGAGGTTGTAAAAAAACCTACGCAAACCTATTGATAGTACAAGATGTAAAAGAAAGCTGTGTATTATATGGAAATTACGAAAGCAGTACTATAACGAAATTACGAAAATGATAAAATCAAATAAAAAAGGGAAAATTGCGATAGTACACTATGAGATATAAGCCGTGCATGAAGGTAAAATATATCGCAAAATAGCTTATGGGCGACGATATAAAGATGTCAGATAATAATTATAAATTTTATTATTAGCGATTTCCAGAGCTTGCAGGAAGGAAAACATTGAATAGCACAGACTCATTACATGATCCTAAAAATGACAGGCTCAAGGGATCAGGAAAGAAAAATAAGACATTGTTTCATTCGTGCAGCACAGTGGTTCTTAACCGAGGGTGCAGGCACCCCTGGGGGTGCGATAGAAGTTTATTAATTATTAATTAAAATTAAAAACAACGTAGCAATTAATAAATATGTATATATTGTTACACGTGTAATAATATAGTGCTTGCTTTAAACTTATTAATTTATTGATGCAATAAATGCATTATCTCGCACTTAATGTTTTTCCTATATAAAAATTGAAACATATTTTTCGAGGGAGCGCGAAAGCTTATTTTTCATACTCAAGGAAGTTGTTACTATTAAACTACTCATATAGAAGGCAAACTTATAACTTTCTTGTTTAAAAAATATCTGCTTTTTAACATTAAATATTTCCTTTTTATTTATTATAACATTTAACATTAAATATTTACTTTAATTTAATTAATTATAACAAATAGATTACTAGATCACCGGCCGTAGCGGCGGTTAGCATGCTTACGTGATAACTCTCCAATGCAAAGGTCCCGGGTTCTAATCCCGGTTAACTGGGTTTTTCTGGCTACGGAATGGTTCTGTGTCTTTGTAAATAGTAATAATTATTGAAATGGATGTAATTGGGATTCATCCTGTTTCCACTAGAGAAGTTATTATTATATAATTTACTTATCAATCTATTTAATCTTATTTCAAATTTTATGGAATTTAAGGTACTAAGGTTTTTGTTTTCTTTTTCTCTAGCGATCCCATGCTGAGTTATTCTCAGTATATGCTGCATTGATATGACGTTTGGTGCAAAATAATCTCCAAAAAGTTGATTTGAAAGGTCTACCTAATTTATTGTTAAAGTCATGTTACGTGCAAAGTCACCTCAACCCTTTCCATATATGTCTACCTAATTATTCTATTTATTTTCACTATTCAATTTTCCCCTTCCATCCAAAGAGCTTTATTAACAAGACTCGGAAGAGTGCTTTCATTTAATAAATTAAAATTATTGAAGAGAACGTTATTTTTTCCATTTGTTTCGTCAAAATGTTAACGCGTTTTCGTATGTTTTATTGTGAAATCAAAAATTCGTCCCTGTATAAAACACAACTGATGTTCGGTTTTTTTTAATTAAATTGAAATGTCCTGTTCGTTAGCTTTTAGGATATTTTCCTGTCTCTTTTTCACAAGATCCTTTTATTCATTCAACATTTTCGAACATGGTATTTAACATTGTAATTGTTAAGGGAAATGAGAGTGTAGGAGAAGCTGTTGTACCTTGTACTACTTTTTAATGTTCACTATAAGTCCATTTTGTTAAAGATGATGTTAATAAAACATGCACCACTTAAATCTCTGACTTTTTCCCTCATATAAATGTGAATGGTTTAAATAAATTTTGCTTCGAAACGTAGTAAATAGACTTTTTCATATGATACAAAGTGGATCAAGGTACATTAGGCTCGTGTACCTTGAGACAGTATAAAAAATTAAGTTTTAAGAAAAATAAATTTCTCATGTTTCCAACTTATATCCCGAAGTCTACTGCAATAGTCACAAATGTATGTTCTCCAAGCACTCACTACAACTACAGCACAAAAATGTGTTTATTAAATTTCATTTGAGTGTTTTTGTAAACCATTTCTCCATTCTTACAATGACATTTTCATTTTATTCCCACGTTTTGCTTCGTGGCATGGTGTACTAGGCCTAAAACAAAGATAAACAAAACGATTGCAGCATGTTGTACCTTTAACAACAGGTTCAAGGTAGAAGATGCGACTTGGTTTCAAGGTACACGAAGTAGTAACTTTAAACAAACATGGCTACCGGATCATTGCCTTTGCTTATGAAAGTGAAACAATTATATTAATTTACTCCCAAAAATTTTTTTCTATAAACTGATGCAGTGTTCTTCCACGTTTTACATTGCAAAAACGAAATATTTCGCACTATAACACACGAAAATATTACTTTGACTAGCTAAAAATGAAAACCAATTCTACAAGGATTTAACTCACCACAGCGAAGGAGATATTTCTTTCTATTTTTTTTATTTCATATACCCCACAAACATCCATTTTCTGGACTTTTACAGTGTAAGGTATTATTAACAACAACAACAATCACACAAGACCATTCCCTAATCGGAAAAATCCGACTAGCCGGGTTTCGAACCCGGGACCGTGGGGTTGGTGCGATACCGTGCGAGCACGCACTCGGCCACCACGGCCGGTGGTGCTACATCAAGTTGGTGGTTACATCAAGAATGATGTAATGGACGAAGTAGTTTGTCACCTTTAATCACCGAATAATTATAAACAATTCAGTTCAAAGACCAGTTGGAACTTCCAACATTAAGAACCAAGGCAAAATGAGGAGTGAGGTAGTTTGTCATTGATTTTCTCACTAGAATTCTATAGGTGGAACATGCCCTTGTAAGTGTATTTCACGAGGAGAAATTTTCATGCTATAATAAATATAAAAGTTTATTTGATTCGGTTGAAAAGTGTATCGTGATCGTGATGGTGATGTTTGATGCCATTATATTAACGATGGATATAGTTGGATACGGTGCGTTGAAACTTGATGAGTTGAAACAACAAGCATACCTGGATATTTCATTTAAGTTTTTCCTTAAACTTGAGATTTTTCGCCTCACGTGGTATTTGTATGGTTTGGGTAAATTCAATAAATTTCGTTCTAACATTTTTCCTCGGTTCCTTGAATTCCTGAAAGAGAAAGATTAAGACATCATTTGTTTAATTTGTCATCTATCTAATCCAGTAAGAATGATGGCAACAGAATTCTTCAAAAATATTTCGAATATTAAATAAAGTATAGAAACATCTTTGCGTGTATAAGTGAGAAATGGCATTTCCAGAATTAATTGCTTTTGGTTTCCTCAGCAGTCGGCTTGACTCAACAGTCATACTCAACGCTCTTGGTGTCTTTTGCAGTCACTGGCTTACTGCGTTTAACTCCTGTAGTTTAACTTCCATTATTCCTAAACTTGCAAAATGCCTTGATTAAGACCTTTCTATAAATCACCATAACGAAGCAAAAATCTGACGATTGGAATGCTGTGCTTCCTCAAGCTGTCCTTTCAGTAGGTAACCGCTTAATTTCCTCATCAGTTCTAACGTTAACACTGACAATAAATCTCCCTTCCACCATTCCTTCCATTGCTGTCGTCAGCAGAAATTCCAACTACAAAGTGTGCTAGATTAATTTCATCTGTCTTTTCACCAAGGTATACCACTATCTTTTGGTCATAAAATGACTTTTTATAGGGATAGTTATAGTGCATAGATAGTTTTAATACATTTTATATTGTTTTATCAATCATATGTAACACCAATCGTTTATTGCTTTTTCTGAGTCATCAAAAATTATTTCGCCAATACTGTATTCTTTTAATACCTATTATTATAATCCTTAATCTCTTATCGTAAGACTGATTATCTAAACTCTGAGGAATATAGCTGTTCATCGTATAAAATTATTCAATTTTATTCCGTACTTATTTAAACTTAATGCTGGAAATGAATGTTCGGAATATTTTCACGCTAAACCAGAATAATTCGAACTAAATTTGATACCAATAAAACCAGAAAGAAATGCGTATTGATTTATAAGTATAAAGGGTTCTAAGATAATGAGCCTTATGTTAAATAAAGTGAGGTTAAATAATCACTGGAAGAGATTAAATAAGGGTTCGATACTCAGGTAGAATATTCGGTGGAAAATTTGCAAAATTTTCATTTGTGTATTTTAAGCCAACGGATACATGACCAATTGCATGAAAGTTAGTTTTTTTTCACTGTCAATATATCAGGATAACATTGATATGTATATTAAGGTCGTGTTAAAGTATTTTTGTGACTTTGGATAAACAGCGCATTATTTCAAAATAATGCAGAATTATTTAAGTATTCACGTTCTTTACAGCTTGGGAGACTTTTTTTATTAGAAAGAATACACTGAGAGTCACCCTGTCAAAATTCATAATTCCTGCTGAAAGGAATATCTCCGAAGGAGTGCTCACCTAGAATGAAGCTTGAAGATAAAGCATTGTAATCCATCGCCGTGACTAAAAAAAGGCGCAGTGCACGCGTTTGAAAAGAGAAGTTCCGACAGGTCGTCCCTCAGCGCGTGATGATAGCGCTCTCCTGCGCCAGCGGGAAACGTGCGAAACACTTAACTCAAATAATGAGACGTCAGACTAATTGGAGCGCAAGGATGGGGAAAATATATCATTTCGCACATAAACAAATGCCATTTTCGGAGGACGAGAGAGGGGAAAAAAGGCTGTTGAGCATTTTTCTGAATTTACGTGTTTCCTAAATTAGTGAAGATTAATTAAAAATTTCATCCACTTTGTCTCTTCCAGCAATGGCGGGAGAAAGGGGCACACGCCTAGATAATAATTATTTAACTTATTAATCAAATTTTAATAACAATTTCTCTATGAAAATTTAGCTACGCCTACGTCTCGTCGCAAAGAGCAAATCGCTTTGCCAGAGTAAACGCATCTATATAATACATAAGAGTAGTTTTCTTTTTGCTTCCATCAAAATGTTCTCCTCAAAAGGACTGCCAAAATATCATTATATTTGTTAAGAACAGTTTTCTACTAAGGAGCCGCCAGATATATAAAATGTTCAAGCATAAATTTTGGTAAATGCAGAAGTTAATCCGTGCAACTATACATGTGATAGTATTTACAAATCTCTTTTGTAATAAATTTATTAAATAAAATTATATGATTAAATTTACTTATTTCATCAATGACTTTATTGTAAAATTAGTAATTTTATGTTATTTTATTCAATAAATGTATTACATGTATAGATTCATAAACTTGTAACATTGATAATAGTAACTAATAATAACGTCTCTAGTGGAAATAGGAAGATCTCAATTACATCCATTTTAATAATTATTATTATTTACAAATACAAACAACTATTCCCTAGCCAGAAAAATCTGGGATTCGAACCCGGGACCTTGGCGTCAGAGTGTTAGCACGCAAACCACTCCAACACTGCAGCCGGCACTAATCAATTTATTATACTTTTCAAATTTAAATATCTCATTTAATTGCAAAAAAATATTTAAACTTCTATAACAAACAAACTTAAATGATGTTGCATTTTTCCTTTCATTCAAATAAGGACAAGTTTTTCTTTAACAGAAAATTAAATGCCACTGTGATTTTCGTAGTACTAATCTATATATATAAAGCAGAAATTCTGTGTGTTTGTGGGTTTGTGTGTTTGTGGGTTTGTTTGTCTTGGATTGGAGTCCACACCGTTTGCCCGATTTGTCTCAAACTTTGCATACGTGTCCATTTATATCAGGAAGGAAGTACTGTTGCATTTTTATTCAAGAAATTTGCTGGGTTCGAACCAAGATCGCTCGGATAGATTTTCATAAGTAATACACGTAAGCTTCACTTTTATCGGTTGCAGGCTTTATTTCTTTTGAGGAATTAAATTAGAAGAAATACTCGTATAGAGTCGAGACAAACACCGAAAGAAAGAAAATTGAATAAATATTCTTATTTTGTTCGTGGAATTATACTTTCGATTAGAATTTGCGAGAAGTTTGGTAAAATATACAAAACTTTCGTGAAAATTCGAGGCTGTAAATAACTCATCCCCCTGACGACCGATCCCATTGTTGAATCCGAGCTCATGTTTTATCCCGTAAAAATACTCGTGGACTTTAGGCCCATAAAGCTGATGATTGAAGAGTACGATATATATCATGAATAACGAGAAATTTTCTGTAAGAAGGTAACCAGCAATTGCAGGTACGTAATTAGAGTCAGGAGATTGTGTGTCTTCGATTTTAGTACAAACCGTTTGCCAGAATCGCGTCCGACTTTGCGTACGTGTTTTCTGGGACCAGGAAGGACGTACTGTCTCAATTTTATTCGATAATTTGTTGGTTTCGAACCAAGATCGCTCAGATTGGTTTCCATAAGGAATAAATCTAATCTTCACTTTAATCGGTAGCAGGCTATATTTCTTTTGAAGAATTAAAACAGAAAAATAGTCGTGCGGAGTCGAAACAAGAAGCAAAAGAACGGAAATTAAATGAATATTCTAATTTTGATCGTGGAATATTGTTTCCAAATCGTAATTTGGAGAATTATGATAAAATACGAGTGAATTATCCAAAATTTTGAGGTTGTAAACAGCCAATCCTCACGATCAATGCGATTGTTGACCCGAGCTCATGAATTTTCCTGTACAGTAAGAATAGCTTTGGATTTTAGACCTTATTCTAAAGGGAATTTACGCATTGCACGACCGGCAACTTGAATTTAATCTACTTCTATATTCCCCGTTGAGAATCAACGGGCGCTTCAGCTAGTCATTAATATATTTGAACTTAACATCCTGCAGATCTATGATTTCAAAAGATTCCTCTGTGAAAATTAATCCCTGTCCGCAAATGTGTTAGCTGTCAAACAAAATACTTTGAGTGAGGTAAAGACCAGCTTCTTTTGGAAGACACCAAGATAAGCTCCATTGTTATTCTTCTTTGATCTGCTGATTGCCTTTATATTGAAGCTCGATCCCTTCCCACTGTGATATTTAATCGTCGCATTTCTTTATTTATCTCGAATTGGTATCTTCATATATTTTTCCATGGGTCTCTTTATTTACCTTGTGTATCTCTCACGAGATTTTCTAAATATACAAGTTTTCCTCTCCGAGTCCACAGACCCTTCACTCAAAGGTCGCTCTTTCCGCCCCATTTGACGGATACACTAGGGCCTATCCCTTTGCTATTTCATCCAAGTCTCAGGACGTTTAAGGAGGGAAAGACGACATATTAATTCGTGGGTGCTTTTATTTTAATTACACTGGTTTCATCAGAGAGGTTGACACCCTGTGTTTTGTTTACTAATCTATCAGTTTCTTTCTTTAGTTCCATTGAGATTAGCTCTAAAATCTGTTTAAAACGCAGCCCCAAATATACTCAGATATAGAGATGTTTTACAATTCGCACCACGATAAAATAGGTTTGCTAATTTCCATATAAGGCATAAGCGCTAAAAATCTTTAAAATATTTAAGTCAGCCAATTTATTTTAAAGAAGAACGTAAAGTATTTCCATATTAAGCTTCCCTTTCCTCAATATGTGCTTCATTTAATTTGGGGTTTAGTGAGCAATATCTAATGTAACCAACCGCATGAACTACCTAAACTATACCTTCATAAAAACCGTGGTCTCTCCCTATTATACATGGAAGTGAATCATGCAATGATTGTTATGAAACTCGTTTTTATACCCATTTTGCGGTAAAGTATCTCGTTGGCTATTCACCATCCATACTATGGCAAACAATAATCTCCTTCATTGATATCTGGAAAAAGAAAAGTTACTTTCATTGAGTTGTTTGATAACTTACACCGACAAAAATATAAAGGTTAGCCTAACATTTTCCTTCACCAATAGACACCCGGCTTATTTCTCTGAGTTCGTACTAATCCAATTTAGGCAATAAACATATTTATGATATCTGCTATATCCTCAACACAAGTCCCGCCGCTCTAACCGAAATCAAACTATCATATCCTTATCTGCAAAATAAGATACGGTGCATTCAAGTTATAACACCTCCGATTTTTTTCTCAAGACTGGCTACTGATAGAAACATGTGGTTTGCTTTAAAATACGCGCACACTCATTTAAAATGCGTGATAGAGATTTCAGCTCTGTACGGCACATAGAATTCCTGTGGCGGCAGAGACAGTTAGGACTGTTGTTGATACTTAAAATTGCGTCCTTCTCGGAGAACAGTGTGTAATCATTCTTTTTCTCAATCTGCGTGCTGTGCAACGTTTACGTGTTAAAACGCATCGCCATCTGAGTGAGACATGTGGTGACGGTGTCATGGATGTGACTTTTGGCTTTTTCCAAAAATGAAAGACACTCTCCGTGGTCGCACATTCACTAGCCGTCCTGCAATTGTATCAGCGATTTTCTAGTGTCAGAGCAGAACCCTAAAGAAGCGTTCGCAGCGGTCATGGAATCATGGCATCGTCAATGTAAAAAATGTGTACCACTGCAAGGAGATTACGTCAAGAAGTGACAGAAGTTTCACAGTTTGTCTGTGATTAGTTTGTGAGAAAAATATCGGAGGTATTATAACTTGAATGCAATCCCACCCCTTTTCAGATCAAGGATCTCTAGAATCCTATCCCAAGGCTGTCAAGAATCACATCGTTCTGAGAAGGAAGGAATATTTCCATGAGAGCCTTCCAAATCCCCTCTCGAGTCCCCCTTTGCACGCCATTTAATTGGCCGTAATCGTCAATCTGATTTCCTCCCTTTCGTCCCCCATCCTTGGGGATGTAAGTTTAGAAAACTTTAGAGTAAGTCTGTATTCTCCACCACTCTCACCACTCCCGATCCCTAATTAATGAATACCTCAGAAAATCTTCCCGAATTGACATCTTACCACTCACCAGTGACTTGTTTTCTTAGCCACTAAGCTTGAAGCCTTCCCTCCAACTCCCAACCTCTTACTTTGCATTCTTTCCGCCTTACCTCACCCTCGTTTATGCCTGTCAGCTGTTGATTCAAAGATTCCTCACCTAAAGATGGAGTAAATTGATATCTAAAGTGGTTTTAAAATAAATTTTGTTGATAGTACCAACCATTAGTTTGTTTCACCATGTTGATATATTTTCTATTTGCTATGAAGTAGTCGTCGGTATTCATTTAAGAGTGTTTCTTTCCTGGCCTGACCTGGCATTTGGCATTTATGTGACCCGGTCAACATCATCTTGAATGATGCCACGTGGGTTTGGCTGATGAGTATTGAAATTTGTCGAAATATCCAGGAACAGAGAAATTTGATCAATTTTCAAATTTACATAAATTATAAATTTTTATTTATTTTGATTTAAATTATGCAAACATGGTCCGATCAGTTATTCATTAAGTTAAATTGCTTTATAAAATAATATAAAGAATTTTAAACTAATTATATACATTTATAAATTCACACATTATAGTATATTATTAGAATTAATAATAGGAAATGTGACAGTGCGATTCTTTGACACCATATTGGGATCCTGGCTATCATTTCGAGACGCTCTGCAACTGATAAGGAGAATAATAATAATAACTCACTAACATCTATCTTTTCCCTAATTATTCTCCCCTGCTTTCCATTGTTAACCTGCTTCCCCTTCCTCCTCCCCCATAGCTAATCTGATTGGTGGCTGGTTTTTGTACCTTGTGTGTATATATATGTGTACTCCTGTATTACTCATCGCTTGATAATGGATTAACGTCCGAAACCGGTCGCGGTATTAAAAACTTTTAAAGTAGAATTTTGCACAGTTATTTCCACCCATTTATTAGGATGGAGTTCCCCAAAGTTAAAGCTTCCTTGATTGATTTCATTAATAAGGATGTTTTAACCTCCTTGTCGAAATTAAACACGATGTAAGTCATTGATTCATCTCTTTAAATAATGAAGGGTAACTCTGTTACACATACTTCGAATAGTAAAATTATGATAACAGATTCATTTCGTTGCTGTACCACAGGTGAAACTTGCATTTGAAGAAATTAGACTACTTCAATTTCCACGGTGAATACCGCCTGGGATAAATGCCCTATCATACACCTAAAAAAAGAACGAGGCGCCAGGGAATTTATGTTACTTAACTGCATATTTTGTGAGTCATATTGTCCCAATAGAAAGCGATTTTTGGAATGGAAATGATAAAAGGAAATTTGAAAAGTTGAGGAAAGAAGATGTAAAGAGGAGCAAGTTTCCTCGTCTTTTGCTGTGATAATTCATGGATTAAAATGGGAGTAGTGTTTCCCATGATTTCCGGAACAAACATATTTATATGAATTTAAGAGAATGTTTTTTTCCTCAGGTGTAATAATCTTCGGCTCCGACCAGGAGGTCGCTGGGGTGATGCGCGCCGTCCGCCGCTGCAATGCCACCGGCAGTTTCTGGTGGATTGGCTCCGACGGGTGGAGCGCAAGATCACTCGTCTCTGATAACAACGAACCAGAGGTAAGCCATCTCAATATTCAATTCATACATAAACATTTTCCCCCAGCAAAGTATTCTCCTATCGTGCTCGGGTATTTCCTTAACATTGAGCCCTGGAATACCTGGGTAACTCTAATCGAGCCGTATATGAAATAGAAACGATTAATTTAAGAGTATCATCAACTATATACTAAAATTTCTTAGCGGAGTAGTTCTGATAAAATGACCCTTTCCAAAATTTAATCCATCTATCCTTCACCTTCAGTCAAACAACAGTTGCTTAAGCTATAAATACAGCGATCTCTGTTTTAAAATTGACTCCTGTCTCCCCATAGACTCTCCCTAAACCAGCATTCTACAGCTTGAAAAATGTAAAGATGGAAAATTTGGAACATGACTTTTGATTAGTCAAGAGGTTTAAAATCTGTGATATCTGTCTTTGTCGGCGTCCCTCACCGATATTCGGAGAAAAAAAGAGTTCTTTAAAATAAGGGAATCTGAGCATTCCTGTTTTTTCCAAATACCGGTAAAGGAGGTGAGGAACGCCGACAAAGACGGCTATCGGAGATTTTAAACCAGTAAACCTTTAATAATATTCGTAAATTCGTTAAATAGTAAATATCATGCCTCCTACTGCCGTTTAAAATAAATCTTATACATTTTGTATAACGTCAGAATTAGAATAGTTTTAGAGGTAGTTTACATTATCTCCTCAACTTGGCGAACAATCACTTATTCCCAATTAATTCACCAATTATTTCCTCCGTCGAACTCCTGCATCCCCTTCCACCCTCGCCCGCTCCTCCTCTTCTCACTTCAATTAACTAAATTTCCTCCCCTTCCATCCCGCAAACATTTCAAGGGTGTTATTTGTTTTTGGTTTGCATTATCAGACCTGATGATGACGTTCTTGCGTCGAAATGTTTGTTAATTAAAAAAATGTGGAAAAATAAATACTCGGCGTAATTCTTTTGACGATGAACGAAAAAATATTCCAATTATGCAAAACCTGAGAACAATAAACGTAAATTAATATTATCAATATGACTTTCTTTCTCGTAAAATGTGCGTAAATATTCGGGCAGGTTCACAGTACATATTACTTAAACACTCCAAGAACCCAATGCTCTTACTATGATATTCAACTAATTTTGCCTTTCATACGTTCTGTCACTGTTTTCAATTAAACCGAATACATTGTCGCTATATTACCAATTACGTAACTGAAATTTATCTTACGACTTACTCTTTTTCAAAAGGTTAAACCATACCAAGTCATTCAGCATATAAAGAATTTAATACCGCGATATAATAATTTATCTACCTTTCCCGATTGCTGTGTAAAATTTTTAATGCTGTAAATATTTTAAAGTTAATATTTAACTTACAAAGTGAGCGTAAATCAGTCTCGATGAAACCGTGCTATGGACATGGTAGTCATATGACAGCCTCTCAGAAACTGTTGGAACTAATTTCCTACTTTCTGATCGCACTAAAAAAACTACGCACTGCATCATTCAATTACAATTTTAACCCGTAAAGATTTAACACCTAATTCAACTAAATCTTACTTGATACAAACTTCAATATGATCTTGTTAGATCCCTGTTACTGGAGAGAATGTCCTAGAACAAACAGAAATTTTAATCAGTGAAAAAAAACGTTAATCAAGAAACTGTCGATGAAAAACGGAACTCGTTTTTATTTCCAAATCAATTCATTATTTCAATAGTCCTCCCATTAAGCCAAGGTGGTAACGCAGCAGCAACAGAAAATGTTATGGTTTATTTGGGTCTACCTGTCACATATTGAACGGAGGTCAGCATTTTTATATTTATTAACTTAGACGATTTAACAAATAAGTTCTTATGCGTGTGACGTAAAAGAATAAACTGCGTAATTTATCATAAATTGTTGGAGGTGATTGTTGTGATTATAATGATGAAAATTTTAAAATTTTCGACTGTAACGACATTACCAGAGATAGAACAAAATTTCCAATTGTTGCAATCAATAGAAAATAACGAACGTTTTTAACAAAGGCTTGACACACTTTAAAATTCTATTTTATGAATGTGAAAATGAATGGTTCATCAACTGATGCAATTTATGAATACAAAAATCCTTTCTATGGAAAATATCCTTAAAAAAAGTAAATTATCACAAAATGTTTACCCTCCCCCCTTTTGCCGGAAACTCTTCGATCCTAATGAGATTCCAGATTTCCCAAAAGCTGAAGAGGTGCTCCTGTAGGGTATAAGGGCCTCCAGCCGTGTAATTAATGCCGAAACCGATGCTCATAGTCATCTTACTAATCAGCACAGCCAAGATCATTGTCAGACTCTTTACAGCAAGAGCAATAAGGAGATACTTCAACCTTATTTGGCTTTCCCTCGGAGGTTGTGTTCATACCAGAGGTGATCAAGCCTCCGTCTCATGAGGGTCAATTTCGCTCTTTTAAAAACCTTGATTGTGGCACGAAATGAATTTTGCTACATTTTAAAAATTAGTAAGTAATTAAAAATCGTCATTGCAATATTTTTATTCCTATGATATTTAGGAGTATAGAATGTAACGTTAAAAGCTAAAATTTACAGCTTAATTCATCAATATAACCAATAAAAATCGTAAGAAACTGTTACAATTACGCTGCTGGAGTGCACGGGATAGATGAAAGGGCAGTGGATTTGACCTGTTATAGACCCATGTCTCTTTGAGACCAATTACTGTGATATTTAAAAAATTCAATTCCTCGTGGAAGTTTTTAATTGACTTAAAGATGTGAAAATGGCGTGGTGGAGGAAATATTGAATGAATTCCATTTGCATTAATGTGATGAATACTTTCAGGTTGAAGGAACGCTGTCGGTGCAACCGAGGGCTCATCCAGTCAAAGGATTTGAAGACTATTTTCTCTCGCTAACCGTCGAAAACAACAAAAGAAACCCTTGGTTTGTAGGTGAGTCTCTTATTATATCATTTCGTTTCCGAATCATTGCCCTTTTTGGCGCATTTTGAAAAACCTGTAAGTGAACGCTGTCATGATCTATTTATTTAGAGCAGTATCTCATGTGAAGAGAATTTCAAGGAACAAAGCCTTTATCAGTCATTCTGGGATTAAATAAATCATAAAGAATATAATTGAGGTAAGGAAGGATATAAAATTATCTTCTGAGTAAGAGTTGATAAAAATCGGGAGTCAGAACTCATTTCCTGAGAGAAAGACTGATGGAGCGCATTTGAAAAATGGAGGAGAAAACAGTTCTTGAAGTGGAAACTACAAAATATTTTTTAATATAAAAATATATTTTAAAGGTTAATTAAAGGCTAATGTTTAGTAAATAGTTAGCTAAAAGAAAATCGAAAATTTTAAATTTAATTACATATCGTCATACTCGTATCATTTTTCATTTTTTTCTAATGAATGAATATGTATGATGTTGGATTAAATGATTATTAGTTACCAAAGAACATTATGAAGGTATGAACTAACCATTTACATCAATACATGTTAGAATTCTGGGAAGACCATTTCCGATGCCGATACCCTGGAAGTCCCCTCACCCCATTCAACAGGCACTACACCAATGCTTGCACTACCAATGAGAAGCTCACCAGGCAAAACACTGCCTTTGAAGGACAACTGCAGTTCGTCAGTGATGCCGTCATGGCCTTCGCTCATGCATTCCGGTAAATGACCACTAGATATTCAGTTCTCTTGAATATCAACTCCAAAGAGAACATATATTTTAGTTTAGCACTTCTAATTTCTTCACTTTGATCAGATCTTCTGCATGTTTCCAAGTCATCTAGAGTAAGTCGTGAGACTAGAGGTTTTGAAAAAAAAGTTTCGATTGTAACATGTAATATATTCATCTTTAGAGCCACTTTTATCAGGGGCGCAAAGTTTTATATATGATTATTGGAATTGTGATTAATTATTACATATTTGAAATCACAATTAATCATTAGAATGCATACCAGAGTTTGCAGAACTCCTTTTTTAAGCTCTCTTGAGAACAGAACAGAATACATCATATATAAGAAGTGAAAAGGTGGCTCTTTTCTCCTGGACAGAAATCATATACCTGTTTTTACTGTGATAAAATCAACATGTAAGAATGAAAATAGGCATTATTTCCTAATTTTAGGATTTAACACCAACTAAAATCTTTTTAAACCAAATGAATCACTATTTATCTATCTTCAAAGAAACCTATCCCACACCTTTCTTAACCAGATATGGCCTTCTCAAATATTGATGGTTCAATTTCTCTTACAGCGATATGCACCGAGACCTATGCCATGAACGAGCTGGCCTGTGTGATGCTATGAAACCTGTCAAAGGAACAGAACTTCTCAAGTATCTTAGAAAGGTAGAGTTTGTGGGTAAGTTGTTTTTAACTTCAAATAACTTCTATAATAATATTAATGCATCTTACATCAGGACAAGGTTGAGACTTTTAAGTCTCTTCTTACATCTAACCCTTATAACAGAAGCTAAGAAATCAAAAGTCACCTCTAATTGCAATCAAAGATTTTTCGAGTATTATTTAGTAAGTAAAATATTGTCCTCTCTCATTGTTGATGCAATGACAGTAGAAATCACAAGAGTCATCGTAAGCATTCACTTTCCTTAGGAGCATACCCTCTACTGTTGAAACCTAATATTTTTCATATATCACCTTGTTTTCATGATATATTAGCTATAATCATACAATTCGTAAAACATGATGGATATCAATTGCCAACCTTTGGTACCTTCTATGTGGAACCACAGGAATAGTGTTCAACAAAATTTGCTAATTTTTAAGTCGGCACCTTTTGAATCAGAATAAAATAGCACCCATTCATAAAATTCCCAAATTTTAAATCTCTTAAAGTCTCACAGACATCTGTCATATACATTATGCAGCATATATAATTGTACAAAATGAGCAATTTATCAATCATCACATACAAGGTGTTTCAAACACACAAAAGTTTTAGACTAGAGATACTTGCTTATGTGATCAAAAAGTGACTGTCTTTTGTCAGCTATCCCCCACCAATTAGTCATTTTCCTCATGAATTATATATTAAATTGTGCTAGTCATCATAAAGTGTATTCATCCTCATGTATACACTGCCATCAACATTTATAACTTTTTAAATACATCCTAGGAGTTTAATTCTGTCAGGCTATGCACCACTGGCAGTGCTTCTATTGGGACCAACATCTTAAAAAGAGTCAAATCAATGGTCACTTTACTTCATCTTCAATCAGGAGAGTGAAGACAAGTCACACATTACCAAATCAAGGGAATAGGGTGAGTTTTGGAAGACAGGCATGACATGATTTTGTCCAAAACTCACTGGTTAGATAATCAAGCTTGAGTTTTGGCATTGTCACATTTCAATGTGAAGTTTCTTTGTTGCAATGTTTCTGAGGAATTCCTTTATGAACTTTTACAAAGCCTCAGAAATTTTAGAGCTTTTGAAAAATTTCACAATAGCAGTTATAACTAAAAGTTCAGCATTCTGCTTGGAATTCTTTGAGCACAATCCCCATGGTGCCAAAGAACACAATGAGCATGCTCTTCTCTCATCTTTTTCTGTAAATTCAAGTTTGGATTTTTCCATTTGGAGGATAGTTACTTTGTCTCAGGGCTGTGGTAATAAAAAGTTCAACATTGATCCTCAAAATTTAACTGTTCCACTGTGACAGAGTATAATGGAATTTTGCAAGTATAGGTCTTCTTGTATTTCCATTAACTATCCCTGAAATGAACACACCAGCTAAACATATGTGCAGCTTATGCTTTGTTCCACTAACACAAGCTTAATCATTGCACTTTCTTCATATTTGTACACAACTTGATGCAAAATTACTCTTCTCAAGCCCATCATGCATTTGCCAGACAATTCACATAGTGTACAAGATTCTACATTGAATCCCAATCTCTACACACAGGAACATGATCTATTTCCAGCAGGCTAAGTCATAAGATTAGTTCTACCATTTATTGTTTGACTGCTATACTGCAAATACTTTCTGAATAATGTGAAAAATTGGATGACTCCTTCTATTCTTATCACCCACCCCTTTGAATCTTAAATCAGTTGTTCTCCTCACCAACAAATAACAAGAAAGTCTTACAAGTACTTCCATTGCACATGCAATGCCTGTATATCTTCTTTAATTCTTTATTATTTGCCTCACCTAAAACATTCAATCGATCAATCAAAAAAGTACAATTGTCATCCTATCAAGAGATGGGATTTAGATATTTTTCATAAAAACCTTTGAATCAGAATCTTAAAATTACAATTCACCCGTTAAAAGGAAAAAAATAGAAACTTGTTATTCCTATTTTTGTTGTTTTGGAATACCACCAGGCAGAGGCCTCTATCATCGATATTTAAAGGGTAATATAATTTCCATATTTAATCAGTTTGTTGATTATGCAAATAAATACCCATTCATTCTTCTCATTCCAAGAATCGCCTATGAATGGGTCAACAAGTTTTAGATTTTCAAGGCATTCATAATTATTGACTTATATTCTTTTCCCTTGCTGAGTTCAATAAATTTAGTTCTTAATGAATATTTATCCCAAACTGCATACTGTGTCAGTTAGCGCATATATTGGAATTTGTAAGCATTTTGCTGAATCATGTAAAACAGCCTCATTGCCTGCAAATCTCTTGACTACTTAATCTTACCAGATTTTTCCTCAAAAATCACTCCTTTGTCTATCTCCTCTCAAATTACTTTTCCCATGTTTTCTGGGTCTACATTAAGTGAAGCCCCTGTTTGAATTTCCCTTTATTAATTATTCTAGAAAATTTTAATTCATTATTTTATATTGAAATAATTTGGGGATTTATATCATGAGTTTACAATTTATTTGTTATTTTATCAATCCATGGATTGTAGATAACTAGAAATAGGAGAATAATGTTGAAAAAACATTGCTAATGAAGAAAAATTTACTGTTAGTTACAGTATTTTTACTGATCTGGTAATAATATCTTATCAAGAATTTAATGCTATAAGTCAAAGAGAGGATATGTTTCAAACTCAATGGCCTTGTGCATTACTACATGGATGATAGATGCGTAATTCATTTGATTCATTCATTCTGTGAAACTGTTTGAACAGCATTACACGAAACATTCAATGGAAATATGAAGATTTAATAAAAACAACATTTCCGTGAGAAAAAAATAGAATTTTTGGATTTTCTTTTCCCAGGTCTGAGTGGGGATAGATTCCGATTTGATCCTCAAGGAGATGGTCCAGCCAGATACAACATCATTCACTTCAAGCAGCTGAGACCCGGTGTTTACAAGTGGGTACGAGTAGGCGAATATACTGATGGTGAACTCAAACTCAACATGTCTGGTCAGTTTTCTTCTATACTATTTGGTATTATTACATTGAGTTCATATTTCTTCATTAAGTTAAACATTTCACCAATGTGAAGAGAGAATGATTAATCAAGGAATGTAGAAATCCTCAGAGAAATCTTTACACAAATAAATCCTTAGAAAATAGATCTGTAATATCCAAAAGTAACTAAACATATAAGGTGGCAACATGTTACCATTTACTAACCAATAATACAAAGAAAATAAAATACCTGATAACCTGATTTCACTCAATCATAAATCAAGAATCATGTAAAACATTATTGGAAAGGTATTATATAGTTTATAAAATTCCATTCAAAGGAGTATTTTCACAGAGATTGCCTGTAAAATTCATCAAGCATAAAGTCCTTGTACAACTGTGTTTAACTAAAACATAAACATTTATATATTTTACACTGTTTCTTTCTGCTGTTATAATAATGTTGCCAAAAGATTCAAAAATATCTTGCTACATAGATTTTGGAAAATGTATATAATCGTAAATATTTGCTCTTTGCAAGGAGAATGTTAAGTGATTTTACACATTAAGGCATGTACCTAGGAAAATTCCTCAAGAGGAATAGACATGAAAAAATAAACGAACCAGAAATTGGAGGATCCAATTTTGAGTCTTGCTCCTTCCAAACTTTTGTATGTCCATTCTTCTTGGAAATGTATTCTTTATATTATAATTAGGGATGGGACGTTCGAATCTTCGAATCCCTCGAATAATGCCTCTTTTCTCGAATCTTTGAATCCTCGAATCCATTATTTTTCACCTCGAATCCGAATCCTTAAAAATCTAAGTCACTTACATCCTCAGCAGATGAAAATCCTTGCGTTTATTTCAACCAACCAGCAGTTAGAACGTTACCGCCATTACCATGAGTGCAATCGAAAGTAATGATGGAATCGATTCTTCGAGAGTGATAAATTTGGATAAATTCCTATTTCCTGAGCGGGTAAATTCAGAATATGCGCCAGGGTGACCAGATGTGCGCACAAGTCGCCAAATTGGCGATTTTTCATACTACTTGGCGATCTAATGGGAGCATTGGCGCCTGGCGATTTTTAAGGCGACTTTCGAGAATTCGAAGCTGAAAAACAGCGAGTTGAGGTCACGCGTATCCAAAAACTCAAAACTTCAAATGTATAGATGAGCCCGGCGCAGCGGCCGTGTCATCTGATATCCAGGTGCAAATCGACAATTTTTTACTAGCAGCTTTGTAACATCTTTCACAACAATGTAGTGGAGTCGATCGTTGGAAGGAACCAATGCCTCCTGCATACAGCTTGCTTTGGTTGACCATGGAGGTAATGTAGCCAGGCAGTCAGGAGACAGAATGGTAACATTGTTGTAGGGTTGAGATTACAGAATATACGAAAGTAACGAGCGAATGCTCCACCGCCACTACTAAATCTCATTCAGGAACGATACAATGTCACAGTACGGATTAGAACCTTACGTAAGTAGGAGTTCTAATCTATATGAATAAGTTCGTGAATACACATTGTCGAATCTCGTCCGATGTCAAGACACTTCGATATAATATAATATAATAATAATAAGGTGACATGCGCTTTCATCCAGTCTTCTGGCAAGCTTCAAGGAGCATAGTGCTGTGTAGTAGAAAATACGAAAGAATACCTGAATATGTCTAGTGAAATGTGGAAGCATTTCACAATATCAGATACAAACTTTAGTTTTGCCATTTGCAAGTATTGTAAGACATCCATATCACGCGGTGGGAAATCGCATAGCACGAGCGCAATGAAGAAACACATGAGGAAGCATTGCTTTCAAATGTTTGCCACTAAAAGTGACGAGGAGGGAGAAAGGTAAGTAAAAATAAAACACATCTTTGAACTTACATACCATTTATGTTGATTATTTATCGAAGTAGCAAATTTCCCATGGGAATATCATCTTTTCAGTTTTTCAATAGTATTTACCTTATATTTCTAGTGATTTACCAGAGTCACCATCCCTTGATTCCAATGCAGAGGAGACAATGCACTCTGCTTCCTCGAGTTTCTCTGTAGCAATGGACAGCACTTCACGCGACTTGAGCCCTAATTACCCTTTGCCGAAGAGGAACAACTGTGGGCCATCACAATTGACATTGAAAAGTTTCATGGAGAAAAAGTGAAAATTCAAGCCAGGTGATCAACGAAGTAAAGAAATCACAAGATTAATTGCTGAGATGGTGTGCCTGGGTAATCAGTCCCTGTCAGCTGTGGAGAATAAAGGTTTTCATGCTCTGGTTCTCCATTTAGAGCCAAGATACACAATGGCATCTAGGAAGCATATTGGAAATAAATTAATTCCAGAAATGTATGATGAAGCAAAAACAAAAGTCAAGGCCATTCTCAGCAAAGCAGAGAGTATTTCCATTACAACAGATATGTGGACGTCAACGAGCAATGATGATTACCTCAGTATAGCTGCTCACTTCATTGATGCTGACTTTATATCTCACCATTTGTGTTTAGAGGTAGTGCCTTTTCCTGAAGTTTCACATACTGGTCAAAACTTGAGGTTATTTATTTGTGAAACTCTTAAAAGCTGGGACATAGAAGACAAAATATTTTTGATTTTGCGTGATAATGGGAGGAACATATGCTGTGCTCTTAATGAGTCTGATTTCAGCCATATTCCATGTCTTGCTCACACACTGCAGTTGGTGGTCAAAGATGGACTTCTTAATAACAAGATGGTGAGTGGTTTGATTGCTACATGTCGGCGTATTGTAGGTCATTTTAATCACTCTTCCAAAGCTACCAAAGTTTTAAAAAAAGCCCAAGTGACTGTGGGAGTTAAGCAACACAGGCTACTGCAGGATGAGCCCACCAGATGGAACTTTTCATTGCATATGCTTACAAGGTTGCTCGAACAAAAGGCAGCAGTTACACTGGCAGCGACATAACTTACTGTTCCTGTTGAATTAACTTCTCATCATTGAGAGCAGATTGTAGGTGTTGCAGGCATTGCAAACATTTTTAATCAAGCAACTTTTGCTGCGAGTACAGCTGATGTAACCTTATCAGAAGTTATCCCCATCATTAACAGTGCAATGCATGAATTGAAGAAACCTGCACCAGTCTCTTCTGGCTTACAAGGTGTGAAGAACGAATTATTGACTGCACTGAAGTGCCGATACCCATCAGTGGAAAGTAATGAATTCTACGCTGTTGCAACTCTCCTTGATCCAAGGTTCAAAGGAAGTGTTTTCCAAAGTAAGGAGCTTTTTCATCAAGCCAAAACCCAGCTAATTCAGGAGGTTAAAAGCATAAGTGGAACATATCCTATACTGCTATAAAATGACCACATTCCATGTGGTCATTTTATAGCCGTATTATGAGCCCTGTACAAACATCTAATCTTTCTGCTACTGCTGAAGAAGAAGTGGAAAGGTATTTGCGAGAAGAGCTTCTTCCTCCTGAAAACAATGCCTTAGAATACTGGATAAGAGTTGTACATCAGTTCTCAGTGCTACCAAAACTGGCTAGGAAGTACCTTTCAGCACCACCCACAACAGTGCAATCAGAGAGACTGTTCAGCACAGCTGGCATTATATATGATAAGAAGAGGAATCGGTTTGATCCTGAACGTGTTAAAATGCTCATTTTTTAAATAAAAACTTAAAGTAATAAAGTTTTTATATACTTGCAGTTGGAGTGTTTGATTCTATAGTGTGGAAAATTAATATTAGAATTCAAAATAAATACAAGCTTATGTAAAAACGACAAAGCAACATTTAGGTTGTAGATAAAATTTAGGATTCAAGGTAAAGTTAAGATTTGGATTCGAAATAAGATTCGAGATTCGAGGGTGAATTTAAGATTCGGATTCGAGAAAAACTGGATTCGACCCATCTCTAATTATAATGTATGCAAACGTGTATAACATATATCTCTCAAAAATTAAAGTGAAAGCCTTTTCTGTCTTCGTTATTTGCTGATCTTGGTTGAATAGCATATGCTTTCTGAACCAAGTTCTCATGTTCAAGCTTAGGCTAACAATTTCAGGTTTTTTCTGTTTAGTTCATGGATATATGTATTTTTCATCTTATTAATGAAATGAAATGGATGTTATTAACAGTTTAAGTTATTGATAATGATATTTCATTTTAACATTCAGATGTCCAATTCCGGCTTCATAGTCCTCATCCACCTGAGTCCGTATGCAGTTTTCCCTGTGAACTTGGTCAAGCCAAAAAATATGTAGAAGGTGAAAGCTGCTGTTGGCATTGCTTCAACTGTACTCAATATCAGGTCTGTGTTCACACTTTTCACTGTTACTAAGATGATCTATTTGCCTTTTGTTCTTCTGCTATTCAAAACATATTTTCTCACTTCATTCTTATTTATTATGTTGGATTGACTTCTCTTCTCTTTCTAATTTGGATTATCCTTCCTGACAATCCCTATTGCTTCCTGTTTATTTTATTCATTTACTCTTCATTTTAATTTCATCCTAATCAAATGTCAAATTATTTATATACCTCAGTAAAAATGTTGTCTGTTAACTGCTATAGCAATGAATCATAATTATTATCAATTATCACATTATATTTTCATTATTTCTTGAAGAAATACTTAAATACTAACAATAATATTTCATTGAAGAAAACAGTAAATAATTAGCCTTTATTGTGATTCCCCTTTTCATTGTGCAAATAAACTTTTATATTCTAATCATAATGAAATCCCTCAAATGTATTAATGACCAGTGTCTATCTTGTGACTGCCTTGACATTTTATTTTCTCTTCATACTCTATCCAGTATCATCGGCTTTCTTTTCTTTATTTGTGTGATATGTATTCTTGGTGTAGATAAATTATTAATATAATAAAAAGCCAAAATTAGATGTAATAAAATTATTGTATACATATTTTCGTAAATAAAATGACTTTCAGTTAAGACAAGGTATACATTTTTGTCAAAGTTTTATAGTCTTAGCATATTTCTATAAGATAGTGGTAGTAGTAGTAGTAGTAGTAGTAGTAGTAGTAGTAGTATTGATAAAAGTGCTTCGACAGCTTAGGTCATTTCGCACATTGGCTCCCACCGGGAATCGAACCCGGGACCGCTTTCACCAAAGTTAAACGCGCTGTCCACATGACTATCCGGGAGCTTTTCTATAAGATAATCCTCATACTATTTATGGCCTAAGAATTTAGTTTAGATCAGCAATCATCATCTGCATAATTATACTGTACAGTTTACTTGGAACTATGTCCTTTTCGTAATTTTTCAAATAAGCAAATCTCATTTTCTTGCATCTAACAGCACTGCCTTGCAATTGCTGCAAGCATTTGCCTTATTCAAGCATTTGGGTCATTACCCATTACCCTTGACCATCAGTAGCTCAATGAACATAACTTTCAATATATATTTTTTTTTTATTATTGTTTTACTATCATTACATGAGTAAATAGTTTTAAATGCATTTTTTAGTGATTTGGCTGATTTTTATAATGGTTTTAATTCATAAAATTTTCAATCTATTTTTATTTTATCCGTCTTATAAGAGAACCCCAGATTCTTTTGGCATTTTTTTATGATTCAACTATTATCTTATCTGTGAAAATGTATGGTAATTTGATGTCAACATAATTTCTCATTTTTTTATTATAGATTAGGCATTCTTTAGATGAAACAAGGTGCATTCTCTGCCCATTGGGAACTGTTCCAGATGCTGCCCATGTAAGCTGCCTTCCCATCCCAGAGGTAATAATCATTACAAAAATATTAATTATGATTGTAGTGACAATATTTTCCATTGAAAAATCAGATATTGGAAAGAGATGTCTTAAAATGGTCATCACAAGAAATTTAAAATTGGATTATAAAGAATAATAAAAAAAGAATTCTAGGTCAACTCTGTTGATGGATTTTGGGAAATTAATACACATTTTAAAGGATTTATCAAAGAATTATCTGTATAAAACATATTTTGCTAGAATTAATTTAATCTAAATATATTTATTTATTATACTTCAATTTGAATGTTCATTTTTTAAGCAACCATTCAAAGATTTTTTAGTATGACACAAAATAAGTATGAATTTTCCAAAATGTTTTCAATTGATCCAATTTAGCCAAAATTGGATAATGGAAGTTTTATGTATGCCTAAAATACTCGACCTGGTGGTCAAAACCTTCTTTTACTTCAATATCTCTATAGTCAATTCTGATTTTTTTGGTTTTGCCTTTTTATATAATATGTTTCTTGCTGAGTTAAAGAATCTTAAAGAAAGTTGAAAATTATTCATCTATTTGCTTTTGGAATATCATTTCAATTTCATTCAGCTTTCATTCCTGAATTTTATTTCCCTCAGGTTTACTTGCGGCCTGAAAGTGGATGGGCTATAGGAATGATGGCCTTAGCTTCTTCTGGTGTGATGCTCACATTATTTGTTGCTACTGTTTTTATTAAATACCGATCAACCCCAGTTGTGCGTGCTTCAGGAAGAGAGCTCACTACTGTGCTTCTGGTTGGACTTCTCTTGTGTTATGGGATGACCTTTGCTTTAGCTTTACGACCAACTGATGCAGTTTGTGGATTGCAGCGTTTTGGTGCTGGGTTCTCATTCACTCTGGTTTACGCAGCTCTCTTGACCAAGACAAATCGTATTGCAAGGATATTTGCAGCAGGAAGACGAACGGCAAGGCGACCAGCTTGCATATCTCCGCGCTCACAGCTGCTCATATGTTCTGCCCTCACATCTGTGCAGGTAAATAAAGCACTAGCCAGTAGCGTATAACATTAGTCAAGTATGGTACAGCTAAAATTAAGAACACTGAGGCCCTTGCAAATTTTAAAAAGGCAAAAAAATCCCAAAAGCAAAAGATGAGGGTATTAAATCATTTGAAGCTCAAACAAATAACATCAGTAAATGTGCAAGTTTAAAATTCAAAATTCAAATTTCCTGTTTTATTCATGAAACAGGAAATTAAGTAATCATGATTTTCATCCAGCCATTTTGCTGTTTCTGTTACTTTTATAACCTTAACTCTCTCAATCAGTTGAATCTTTTACAATATTTCATGCTCTTAATCATTAAAATTGGGATGTAAAACTTAATGAAGGAAATTAAATTATGCCAGAGCAATCCAGTGACCCAATTATGGAAACAGATGTTTTGTCTATTTAAAATAACTAAAAATGGGAAGTTCTTCATAAGTAATTTGCTAAATTTTCCTTCCCTAAACACCTAAACTTCAATATAATTTCAAAAATATTTTTCACATACCGTATATGCCGGCGTATAAGTCGACCCCTAAAATTTTGAGGTGAATTTCAGGTTTTAGCCTAAGTTCAATGTATAAATTGACCCAAAGTAAGGCAACACCACTTACCCAGTTCTATTTTATGGGAAGAAAAACTACGGTATCCATAAATATACAATAGCGCTAGGAATGTTCACCGATAAGATTAAAACTCTAAAATTGATTTTTTCAGCTGCAATGTCAAGTTCTTGCCCCTGCTTAATTATTAAGCAAGTTTCTTTTGTTGTTATCACTCATGCTTCACAAATAGCAATGCTTTACGAAACAGAAACACAATGGTATAAAAAATTTATCATAGAAATAATGGTAATATAGCATGTTAATCTCAAATCATGACACAGCTAAAGTAACTTCCATTAACTCTTAACCCTAAGTTGAATCATAATGAATATATAAACAAAAACAAACCATGATATACATATTGATCTTCATTTGTGAAAAGAAAACATTGAAATGTACACATATGAAATTTTTGTGAAAAAAATACAATTGTATTTTATGATGAAATTTGTTTTATATGATATCTACGTTAATTTGACTTGCCAATAATTAGTTTCAGTAAGAAATAATTGTGGTGAGTTGCAAGTGTTTGTCTACAACTAGTGTTAAGCAGGTAGTTTCACTTATTTACCCATCGGTGGTAAAGATTTAAATTATATGTTTTGCTTATAAGTCGACCCCTGGTTTTTGAGAGATTATTTAGGCTTCAAAGGTCAACTTATACGTCAGCATATTCGGTAAATATTTATCTCACAGCATATATAGTTAATATTTTATAAAATTTTCCATCAGGGAGATGGTTATTAAAAATTAGTTAATGCACATTCCAAGAGTACAAAGACAATTTTGCTTATCTAATACAGTCCGATTGTATTGGAGTGTAAATTATATATTGTAGTGTGATTAATTAATTAAACAATTGATTTAATTGAAAACATTTAATCAATTTTTTACTGTAGTGCAATTACTTGGCTTAGTTAGTACAACCTCATATTATTTTAATGTAACTAAAATGGGTTGTATTATGATAATATTGTAATATTTAGTTTTGAGATACAGTTGGTGTAATTTTCTTATTCTGTCACATCATCATCAAAAAATAGTCTTTACTAATTCTTTCTGACTGTTGATCTCATGTTTTCATGAATATTAGCTTATATTATTTTGCTTCCTCTTTATTAGTTGTTGGTGTCAGGAGTATGGTTTTTGGTTGCCCCACCCCGTGCCGTTCATCACCATCCAACTAGAGAGTCCAATCTTCTGGTGTGTGCTTCTCACACAGACGCATCCTATGCCTTAGCTTTTGGCTATCCCATCCTTTTGCTGATTATCACAACAGTGTACGCCTTCCTCACAAGACGCATTCCAGAGGCCTTCAACGAGAGCCGCCAGTTGGGAGCCACTATGTATGCTACTTGTGTTGTTTGGCTTGCATTTGTGCCCACATACTTTGGAACAGCTGCGCATGTCCCTCTGCGTGTTGCTTCTGTGGGTGTGGCCTTTTCTCTTTCTGCATCCGTGGCTGTGGCGTGTCTCTACGCACCAAAGGTGAATCACATTCCATTCATTCACTCTTCATTCCCTTCCTCATCTCTTAAATTTCAATCAATTGACCATGCCCCACTTTCATTGGCACCACCAAAAACATTCATGGACAAATAGCTGTTAAGTTACAATACTTAACACATCTTACAACTTTGAGAGTAATCTTTAATATACCAGGCTAGATCTCACTTTTAAATCATTTGAAAAATTAGACTGTATGAAGATAGATTTTAAAAAGAAACTACTTTCTCTACATTTGAATGAAGCATGGTATACTGTTCAATAATCTCCTGGTTTGAATTTATTTTAATATGTTTAACAGTAGAGGTTAAAATAAAAATCTCATTCCTCATTCCCAGAACATGTTTTTCTTATAGTATTGCTTATAACTCTAGGATTAAGAATATTCATTAATTAAGAAATCTTTATTTTCTGTGTTATCAATAAAAGATATAAGATGTCTCTTATACTAAATATTACTATACATTATTAAAAATTGACTTTTATAAATTAAATTTTTACCTGCTCCAAACTTCATTAATTTTCTAAAGACACAATTTAAGCTCCTGTAAATTAATAACTGATAAACCTTTCCTATTATTTTATTTGCTTAGCAAGGAAAAGAGAAAAAGAATTAGAAATTTTCTCAGTTTTATTTTTGGGTCTTGGTATTATCAATATTATGCCTTTGAAATTGTCTGCAGGTTTACATAGTGCTGATTCGGCCTGATCTGAATGTAAGACAGAGCCGCATTGGTGCTATGTCCTCATCGTCTGCAGCTGCAGCAGCTGCTGCTGCGGCGGCTGCTGCTGCTGCAGCCGCTGGCAGTGGGACGTCAAGTGTTGCAGTTGTGGCAAGCAGAAGCTCTGCCACAGTCACAGTGACCAAGCACAACCATCAGATTGCATCCTCGCAAGCGGTGGATTCAGGAACTCAGAGTGATGGTAACAACTATTTTCACATAGCTAAGTTTTGGTTGACCATAGGAATATTACCCAATCTACAATTATGTTGAAATTATAATGAAATCCAAGTTTTCAGCTCTTTGGATGATGGCATGATATATTGCATGTTTATGTGATGTTGCTTTTCAAAATATTACAGCCCATAGTGATGATAGTAATCAGGAGGTATATTTAGGTAGTCTCCATTTGCTTTCACATAAATACAATGATTCTCTGGAAATTGTTTTAATTATGGAATAAACTGTCAAGTGTAAATTCTATTAGCTATTGATGTGTTGGATATGCAAAAATTATGATCATACTTACATTTGCAAATTGTATAAATAGATTGAACGTAAGTGTGAAAATAAAGTCGTTGGTATCCTTGAATCAGTTGTGACTTGGAATAAAGAGTTAAGGAAAGTCATGATATGACCTCACCATCAAGAATAATTTATGATGATGACTTATCGATTATTAATGATTTCTAATTACATTTTAAAATAAAAGTATTTCCAGAGGTAATTTATCACTTTTGACTCTCCCAAATGGTGTTTTTGATATTTCCAAACCCTTTACTGATATTGCCTCTTTATTTACAGGTTTAGATCTACATGACCTAAAAGAGAAGTCTGTAGTTGCAAGATGCTTGGATGGCAGTCTTGTCACCAGAGGCACTCAAACAACCATCAGTGGCTGTGTAGAAAAGTCCTCAGTCAATAATAACAGTTTAGGAAATGGTCAAGTTCAAGAATTGGAATCTGATATCCAATTGTAGCAGTGTGTTGAGCCGCAAGATGTGGCTAGCTATTTACACATACAGACCAAAGTTTAATTAAGACATTTAAAAACTTCTAAAGATTGTGAAAATGAATGATGGTACCTTACTGTGAGTCCCAACTATAAATTTATAATCAAAGAAAAATGCTCTCGGTAGTTCATTTGTAAGTGTTGAAGATTTTGTGGAATGCAGTTATTGTTAAGATGAAAATTTGAACTTTAAATTATGACTGTTAAGCAAAGCAATCTTAGTTGTTGCCTAGTTAGTTGATTTGATGTGTCTCTTTAGTGTATATATGTAAAAATATTGTCATGAATGTCAATTGGTGTGCCCTGATCCAAAGAAGTCATCTTGAAATAAATTATTTATTCTGGAAAAAGCTTCATTAATATTTCCAACCCAACGTCCCTGTTGTACTGCTAAAAGCTTCTCTTAGAATATTGTAAGTTTTTATCAACAGCTTTTCTTGATAGAAAAATACAGCAACTTAACAGTTTTACTGCGGAAATTTTTATACAAAAAAATGCAGGATTTATCTTCATTTTTCCTAACTTATAATCTAGAAAATATTTAAATTTCTTTAACATAAAATTATTTAGACTCTGCTATACATTTTAGTTTTATATACATCATTCGTCCATTTCATCTGAGAGGGACCTCTCAATTTTGCTTCATTAGTTACTTTTTTAATTAAAAGAGATTAGTCAAGTATCATCTATTACACAAAAGATGAACTTTGAACTGTTCACATAAGAATATTTAGCACAAGGAGGTTGAAGCACTTGCAAAAGGCAGGAAATGTGAGTCAACTTTATTTTGTACAAACATTTTGCTAATTTAGTTCAATCAGGGTCCAGTTCTCTCCATTGTAGTATTCCTTGTAACATCATGATCCTATGGTCTGCAAGCACAGAGCACAGGATACTGAGAGTTTTCCAATAGCCAGCCTTCTATTCCAAAGTTTGTCAAAGGCCCTGGTTAGAGTTGACTTCACCAAGTTCATACTGAATGGTCTTATTGTTATTCATCTCTCTGAAGAGGGATAAGAATGGATGTGTGTTTGCAGCATTTCCTTTTTCAGTTCATGTACTGCCCTATTTATTCAAACATTTATTAAATCTTTTCAAAAAAACTAATGTTCTACGTAATTTGTCATTAAGTTCCATGAATTTAAACATCACCTGTTTTCCTAAACAAATAAGTGCAATGCAAATTGTACCCTTTATGCTTGCTGTAGTAATCTTTCTTTGCCAGCAATCATTTTAGGTACACCATGTAATAAAAGAAGCCCCTATTTTTAGCAATTGTAACATTATTCAAGAATTTCTAAATAATTTAGAATATTAGGTCTTTGATTTATCAAATGCTGTTACGTCGTGTTTTGCCTGGACCCAGCAGACGGCCAGAAGTAATCAGCGCCTCGCTACGGAAAGGAGAGAAACCACCAGAGTTGGGGGTGGCGACGCTTGGGCTTTTTGTGTAAAAGAGTGTTCGCGGGTATTCTACGAGAAAAGATACAATAAATACAGTCCACTTAACCAGCGTTAATTATTTATGTTGTTGAACGAAGGCGCAACATAAAATTGGTCCTTCGGACCGGATTCTACGGCAAAATAACTTCGTATGTGTTTGCTGGCTTCTGCGTCTTGTGACGGCGGCTCGACACGGCGCGTCTTCCCTTGCAGCCATCGCAGCATCATTCCTTATCTCGACTACGCAGTTGGTTCGGTTCGTGTTCGGGTTCGGAGGGTTCGAAGAGGGTTCGGAGAGGCGTCGCCCGCAGATGGACATCGTACGGGAGTAACGTAAGTTTGGCTCGTATTCCTTTCCTTCCTTTCCTTTCCTTACTCTTTGCACGCTTAGAATTCTACCATGGATTCCAGTGAACGTAATTTACTGATTAAACAACGTGGCATTATTAAGGGAAGTTTAACTAGAATCAAAACATTCATCGATTCATTTGATAATTCATCGGACCTTAATACAGTACGTGTCAGATTAGAACGTCTTCCTCAAATATGGGAGGAATACAACGACATTCAACGTAAGCTAGAGTTGTACGACAATGAGGATCACAGTGATGACAGAGAGGTCTTTGAAGAAGCTTACTACGAAACACAATCAAAGTGCCTATCCTTGCTAGAAACAGCACGTTCCGAGGCTCCACCGCAATCACAAGCTTCATCAGTAAATTCGCAAGTTTCGTCACCGGCATCGGTGGTCAACATTACACGACTGCCAACCATTCAAATTCCTACCTTCTCTGGCAACGTAGCAGATTTCATGCATTTTCACGATATCTTTCGAAGCTTGATTGTAAATAATGATGCACTCGACAATATCCAACGTTTTCATTATCTGTTGAGTTCACTTGCATCAGAAGCCCGAGCTCTCATAGAAAGCTTACCAGTTACGAGTGCAAATTTCAGCGTAGCATGGGATCTTGTTTGCAAGAGATACAAAAACCCAAGATTAATTGCAATGAAACACATAAAGAACCTACTAACACTACCTCACGTAGGAAGAGAATCAGTACGTGACATGAGATGTCTACTCAATCAACTAGTGAGCAATACCAACGCTATAGAAGCATTAAATTTAGAGACTCCCATGCACGAAATACTTATTTCCCAATTAGTGTTGGAAAAAATGGATCACTCTTCCAGAAACGCATGGGAGGCACAGACGGACACTCATTCATTCTCAGCATTGAGTGAATTAATATCTTTCATCGAAAAAAGATGCCAAGAGTTAGAGATAATAGACTCCATCGAGAATAAACAGACAAGGTCTTCCACCAGCCAACCAAGGCAAGGTCCGACAAAGCAAGGTCCGACAAGGCAAGTCTATGATGCTACGAATAGTGCCTGTGTCGCATGTGGTAAAGAGCACCCACTATACAAATGCTCTAAATTTCTGAACCTTGGCCTTCAGCAGAGAACCGATATTGTTAAACAAAACAGATTATGTTTTAACTGTTTACATCCTGGTCACAACCTTAGCCAATGCAATTCCAGCCACTGCCACAAGTGCAGGATGAGGCATCACACTCTTCTTCACCGAGAATTTATCAGACGACAGGAAAACTGTCAGCAACCTCATCAACACACTTCTGTTAACTTGGAAGGCAAAGGAAATGACAAACACAATGCATCCAATTCTACGCCATCAGAGGACCTCGCAACCTACTGCTCTTTAAAGGTTAAGCCCGAAACGCAAATTCTTCTATCCACTGCGATAATAAAAATTCCTAACTGCAATGGGAAACTCCATACATGTAGGGCACTGCTAGATTCGGGTTCGCAATCTTATTTTATCATAGAATCACTGGTACAACGACTAGGCTTAAAGAAACGTCACAATCATATTTCAATTCAAGGATTAAATTCTACAAGGTCAGAAACAAGGCACATGGTCAACGTAGAAGTTTTGTCAAGTACAAAGGATTACAGGTTAAATCTTACTTGCGCTGTTTTACCACGCATCACTGGAGATTTACCGGCAGTACACATTAACAGTCAAGACTGGAGTATTCCAGATGATATCCAGCTTGCTGACGTCAAATTCTTCCAGCCGGGACCAGTCGAAATGTTGATAGGTGCTGAAGCCTTCTTCCACCTACTGCGTCCAAACAGGAGAACTAGACCAGGAAATTATCCTATCCTTCAAGACACCGAATTGGGTTGGATTCTTTCAGGACCCACTCCTTTGTCCAACACCACACAAACTCTACAATCATTCCTGCTGAGATGCGACGATGACTTAGAGTTACAGTTAAAAAGATTTTGGGAGTTGGAAGAAGTACAGTCTACTCCTATGTCTCCTGAAGAAAGACAGTGTGAGATACATTACAAGGAAAATACTACGAGAAACACATCCGGGAAATACACCGTAAGGCTTCCCATTAAACAGTCAGCTCCTGCTCTGGGTATGTCTTTTGATAATGCCTTTTGACGCTTTCAGCAGCTCGAAAAGCGGTTAGACAGGCAGCCTGCTTTGCGGCAGCACTACAACAACTTCATGGCAGAGTATGAAGCATTAGGCCACATGAGAAAACTTGAAGAGGAAGATATTGCAGTTCCCCAGCCGTCCTACTATCTACCTCATCATCCTATATTCAAGGACTCGAGCACAACTAAACTTAGAGTGGTGTTTGATGCGTCAGCGAAAACATCGAACAATACTTCCCTCAATGACATTCTTATGGTTGGTCCTACAATACAACAGGATTTATACTCCATCATACTTAGATTTCGGACCCATAATGTTGTATTTACAGCCGACATAGAAAAGATGTACCGACAATTTAAAGTCCACTCAAGTGACTTGAATCTTCAGAGAATTTGTGGAGAACATCTTCTGAAAAATCTTAGAACACTTCCAATTAACCACAGTGACGTACGGAACGGCATCCGCTCCATTTCTGGCTACTCGCACACTCAAGGAACTCGCCTTGAATGAAGTAAGCAATTATCCGGCAGCAGTTGAAGTGCTGACCCGAGATTTCTATGTTGACGACGTCATGAGCGGTGCTCAAACTGTAGAAGAAGCTCTTCTACTCCAAAGGGATCTTATAGATCTACTTAAGAAGGGAGATTTCCACCTTCGCAAATGGTGTTCTAATCGAACTGAGTTGCTTGCATCTCTATTACCAATGGACAGAGAAACACATCTGCCATTTCAAATCGAAGACACCAACATCATAAAGACATTAGGTCTTTTGTGGGATCCGTCAGCTGACAACTTCAAATTTCCAATTAAGGAAAATCAGAAGGTTCCGCAGTCAACCAAACGAGGTGTACTTTCCATCATCGCCTCCATCTTTGATCCATTAGGTCTACTAGGACCCATTGTAGTGAGATATAAAATTCTTATGCAACGTCTATGGCAATTAAAGCTAGGTTGGGATGAAACATTGCCCATTGAAATTCAAAGGCAGTGGTCAAACCTGCATGAGCGTTTTCATCACATCGCTGAAATTGATATAAAGAGATTGGCAACTTGTGAAGGAATTGTCATTAATGCGCAACTGCACGGATTTTGTGATGCTTCAGAGGCAGCTTACGGCGCATGTCTATTTCTAAGATGCTCCGATGATAAGGGACGAGTGACAGTCAATCTATTGTGCTCAAAATCTCGCGTAGCACCTCTGAAACAAGTTTCCATACCACGGCTAGAGTTATGCGGCGCTTTGTTATTGGCCAAGCTCACAAAGAAAACCTACGAGGCATTAAACATTGAAATAGAGAGTGTTCATCTATAGACCGATTCAACAGTGGTTTTGTCATGGCTAGACAGCGCACCGACCAAATGGAAGACTTTCGTTGCTAACAGAGTGTCTGAAATACAAGACATTACTCATACATATCAGTGGAGACATGTTAGGTCATCTGATAACCCAGCCGATTTGATATCCAGAGGGACAACCACGGATGAATTAAAACACATTAGGTGATGGTGGAATGGTCCGGCCTGGCTCTCAGATTCAATACTTTCATGGCCAACTTTGACTTCTAAAACAAGTAACAGTACGGAAATCCTTGAGGAACGCAAACCACTGGTGACTTTACTCACCACAAGGCGACAGAATTGTATTGTGCTAGAGAACTATTCGACACTATCACGACTTCAGAGGTCAACTGCATATTGTCTGCGGTTTGTTTACAATGCCAAACATTGCAGATCTGCACGTCACAGTGGAGTTTTATCACCCACAGAATTAGAAGATGCTCTTTACTGCTTAATAAGAATGGTTCAACAGAACTACTATACCAATGAATATCACAATTTACAAACTTCTGAGCAAGTTGACAACAAGAGCAAGTTAAGAAATCTCAACCCTTTCATCTGCGGCCACCAATTAATCAGGGTGGGGGTAGGCTTCAGAAGTCAGTGTTGTCATTCCAGCAACAGCATCCAATTATTCTACCGCCTAATAACCATTTAACAAAACTGATCATAGAGCAAGAACACAAAGGATTACTACATGGTAACAGTCAACTACTTCTTGCATCTCTAAGGCAGAGATTTTGGATACTCAATGCCAAGAGTACCATAAGAAAAATTATTCATCGCTGCATAACTTGCTACAAGTTAAGGGCAGAAACTACTCAACAGCTAATGGGGCAATTGCCACAAGCAAGAGTAAACCCTGCTCGCCCATTTCTAAATTGTGGGGTAGACTACGCTGGACCAATTTACATTAAGTATGGGTCACGAAGAAGCAAGATAAAGGTTAAAGGGTACGTATCCATATTCATTTGCCTAACAACCAAGGCTATACATTTAGAACTTGTGAGCGATTTAACCACAGAGTAATTCTTGGCAGCGCTAAGAAGATTCGTATCTAGAAGGGGCCATTGCTGTGAGATTTGGTCAGACAATGGAACTAATTTTCTTGGAGCAGCTCGGGAACTTCGAGATCTTCTCAATTCCAAGGAACACCAAGAGGTTGTTTCTAATGAGGTCAGCCAGAAGGGCATCAAGTGGCACTTCATTCCTCCGAGTGCACCGCACTTTGGAGGACTGTGGGAGGCGGCAGTCAAATCAATGAAATATCATTTGCGACGCATTATGGGGAATTCATGTCTCACATATGAGGAACTATCCACCCTATTAATACAAATAGAAGCGTGCCTTAATTCCAGACCACTTATCTCTATTTCCAATGATCCCTCTGACCTATCCATTCTCACACCCGGTCACTTTCTCATCGGAGAACCCATAACAACCATTCCCGAGCCAGACTTAATTAATGAGAGATTGAGTTTACACTCTAGATGGAGACTTTTACAACAGCAACATCAGCAGTTTTGGCGCAACTGGTCTTCCGATTATCTCTGTCAACTCCAGCAACGAGGGAAGTGGAACAACCATCATCCCAACCTTCAACCCGGAGCAGTGGTTATCTTGAACGAAAAGAAACTACCACCTCTCCAGTGGAGGATTGGCATCATCGAAGAGGTTCATCCAGGAACTGATGGTGTTGTTCGAGTGATCACAGTGCGAACTACCTCGGGAAATTGCAAGCGGCCTGTGACTAAAGTGTGTCCTCTACCAATTGACAAAAATTGATTTATGCTGAATTATTTATCTGTACTTTTTTTGTATTGTATTTTGGTAAACAAATTGTTTACGGTGGGGGGTATGTTACGTCGTGTTTTGCCTGGACCCAGCAGACGGCCAGGAGTAATCAGCGCCTCGCTACGGAAAGGAGAGAAACCACCAGAGTTAGGGGTGGCGACGCTTGGGGTTTTTGTGTAAAAGAGTGTTCGCGGGTATTCTACGAGAAAAGATACAATAAATACAGTCCACTTAACCAGCGTTAATTATTTATGTTGTTGAACGAAGGCGTAACAAATGCCAATCTTGTAATTTCATAATACATCCAAAATGATTTCTCCAATTAATTATTAAGAAAGTCTTTTGCTTAACATTGCTTTGTACTGATAATGAGATCTCATTATTTAAGTAAATAATTTATCATTGATTTGGGTTTTATTTAAAACCATGAAATAAATGCAAATAATAATAGAAAATTATCTTTATTTATACATAAATACAATCCAAATATCATAATAAATTCCTATCTTCTGGAATATGAACTTAAAACGAAAATAAAGATCACTGAAATAGACTTTACGCAATGCACACACTACGCCAAATCACTTTTTGAAGATTCAAATTGCCTGCCTACCCACCGTGGGGAAAAAAAGTTGGGTACTCAGCTAAAAATTACGATTTTAGATGGCCAATTACGGCCGTATGGGTGGAGATTTTTCCACGAAACTTTGGAATTTTGTTTTTTCGATTCTTAAGTTTACTTTTAACTTCTGAAAAAGCCTTTACTCTCATTTTCTGGACCATTTTGTTCTTATGTTCTCGGGGAAAAATACGATTATTTTGGGCTTGCGGGGTTATCTGTGGATTTAGAGCTTGAAAAAGGTTAAAGAGACATTCTTAGAATAGCAGAAGCCCATGATTCCGTTAAATTGAGAACAATTTTCGCCGAAAAAATTATTTTAGGTCTAAGCTTTCTTATCTTATTTAATATAAATGATCAACAAAATTTTATAATCTATAAAGTTGTCTCTTCTTTGGAGATAAGTTGCAGAACTCGCCATATTGGACAGGGCAACATCAGTCTGTAAAAAACAATAAAGCACAGTTTTTCAGTCATAACATACAACATAAAATCACTCTTTCGGATTCTAGCCAATCGTTTCTACAATCTAAGTTTTTAAATTTGAGGAAGTGATTTGGTGAGAGATAAGAAGTAAGAGATGAATTGCATTAGGTTGCTCATCACAATCTTATTATTCAAGAATATTTTACTATCTTCAGAAAACTGAAAGCATACTTTCTGCATCCCATATAAAAAACAAATCATAGAAATCACTTGTATATATTAACAGTGATAGAATTTAAGATATAAGCAATGTGAAAATTAAACTTTGTGATTTTTGTCTTTTTCACCTCAGTAGAATATATTTCAATTAGCTATTACATAAATAATATTTAATTTGATGACCTGAATTAATGTTATTACTAATCAGAGTTGGGCGGTATCGAAAATACATGTATTTTAAATACGTATTTTCGATACTGTTTCGTATTCGCGCCAGTTTTTATTTTCCTTTTGGCCACCAGGGGAATGTATGCCTTCCCAAATTTTGGAAGCCCTTTTTCGTTTGTGTTTTTTCTTTTTTCTATGTGCACTTTTTTTGAAAGTATCTCGTGGGCAGTCTGTCTCTATCTTCAGCGCATACCAGACAAATACTACGAGAAGGCACCTCCCCTCAACCTATGGTGAGTCATACGCTCCCTCGGGCAATTTACAGTCCACGTTATTTATCAATAATTCTTATTTCTCTAAACTTCAACTAATTGGGCGAAATAGAGAACATTGTTTTTTGGTCCTTCGGCCCGGATGATTATTAACCCAGAGCGGATCTTGTTTGGCTTACTGGCTTATCTTGGGAAAGGCAACTTATGCAGCTTTTCAGTTTCTTTGTGATTGACGGTAATTTTCTGTGTGCGGGTGATCGCTTTATCTTTTGTTTGCACGTCAATATATCTTTTTTTGAAGGTGTCTCTTACAATTGTTTATCATGCCTAATGACGAGATTGAGCATGAAAGTAGTAGTAAAAATATTCGGAAATGGAATCGAAAGTATGCAATTACCAAAAGGAGACGTGATTTAGTCATTCGAACAATCGAGAGATTGTATCTAATGTCGACCACGGTTTTATCTCAAAGGGATGAATTATCCATTTTCTTAAGTCGTGTTTCGACTTTGCCGGACGAAATGAAAAATTTTGTTTCGTTAACAAATGAATTGCGTGAGTTGGCATTCGATTTGAATTTAGACGTGGAGTTGTCCGAAAGCGAGTTAGAGGAACGAGTTGAATGCCACTATCATAAGATAAATGCTATCGCAAGCCGAATAACGAAGGAATCCCCTTCTAATATCAGGGAAGGTCAACCTTCGGTCTCTCCCTCAATGCGACTACCTACTATTAGTATTCCGACTTTTGATGGCAATCTCGCTAACTTTAAGCAATTTTTCGATGTATTTACGAGCTTAATTGACTCAAATAATACTTTATCTGACATTGAAAAGTATCATTATCTTTTATCAAGCCTAAAGGGTCAGGCATTGGCTTTGGTTTCTAGTATACCTATCATTTCAGAAAATTACGTAATTGCATGGCAGACGTTAGTTCAGCAATACGAAAATAAGAGGTTGCCTGCTTTTCACTATCTAGAGAAATTACTTAGTATTCGGATCAATACTGATTCGGTGGATTATTTGCAGAATTTTTTCGATATCTTCTCGGAAAATGTAAACGCTTTGAATGCGATGAAAATCCAAATCTGTCCGAATTTATTATGTTTTATATCGCCTCAAAAGCTTTGGATAAATCTATCAAAAGGCAGTTTGAATTAGAGAATCATGACGTCGATTTTCCTTCAATTGTACGTCTTTTAGAATTCGGGCGTAGATATGTGAACATTTTAAGAACATTTGGATGCAAGCAAGTTAAGTCTGACCTCGTCAAAAATTCCTCCGTGACTAAAGGGGTTTCTTAAAAAACTTCACTGTTGACTACGTCTCGATTTGAACGTGAAAACAGGATTAAATGTCAGCTTTGCAAGGCGCAACATAGACTTTATCAATGCCCGCAATTTAATGCATTTAATGTGGAAAAACGAAAGGACTTTGTCAAATCTCAAGGTATTTGTTTTAACTGTCTATCCAGTGTTCATAAATCACTGGACTGTAAATCTAAATACAGGTGCAGGTACTGCTCTCGCAAACATCATTCATTATTATGTTCAAATAGTAATTCTGGTCAAGGTTCACAGTCGAAGTCTGATGAAGTTAATCAGGAACCGAAACATTCAAGTACGAACGGGGCTTCTAAAGACTTATCTGAGGAGGCTAGATACGTTTTTAGTAATATAGTAGTGAACTCGATATCCTGCATGACGGAGTTTAACTCAAACCATATTTCTGTTCCCTTAGGCACTGCTGTGGTATTAGTTAAGACAGCTTATGTAACTTTAGAGCCTATAAGAATGATAGTTGATCCAGTCTCACAGGCTAGTTTTATAACTACCGAGTGCCAACAGAGATTAGGGCTGTTTTGAAGAAAGATGAGCCTTAATTGTTTAGGTTTATCAGATACTCCCGTGTGTAAGACACAAGGTGTTACTTCATTCATAATGAAGCCACGCAACAATGACAAGGAAATGCAGGTCTCTGCTATCGTAATTCCCAAAATAACTTATAATCAGCCTTCCTTTCCAATCCCTGACTCAGTTTATGAAAAATTCTCTTCGTTGGATTTAGCGGATCCTACATTTTTCAATCCAGGGCCAATTAATTTCTTGGTTGGTGCTGATTTATATTCAGATATTATGACAGAAGGTCCCATACTGCGGCAAGTAGATCTCCCTAGTGCATATCCGTCAGTTTTTGGGTATATTCTTTTGGGTCCAATGGCAACAAGAGTATCGAATCAAAGTTCAAATGTGGTCACTTGCTTCACGTCTGTTGAAAATGACCTGAATGCATCCATACAGAATTTTTGGAGAATTGAGGAATTGCCTTCAGTTATTAATAACTCACCTGAAGATAAAGTTGCTGAGGAGCAATTCAGGACATTACATTATCGAAATCCTGATGGAAGTTATGTGGTACCTTTGCTACTAAAAGACGATGATATCTCACTATCTCTGGGGGACTCACAAACGCAAGCTATCAGGAGATTTACCAATTTACAGCGTAAATTTAAACAGGATGAAGAACTACATGCTGAATATACAGCCTTCTTGGAGGAATATTTGAATCTTGAACATATTTCACTTGCTAAATGGGGATCGGGAAATTACTATATCCCTCATCACGCAGTTGTGAAACCTTTCAGTAGTACCACTAAGGTTCGAGTAGTGTTTGATGGGTCATCGAAATCTAGTTCTGGCAAGTCATTGAATGATTTCCTTTTAAAGGGGCCTAAGTTGCAACAAGATATATCAGATCTGATTAATAGGTTTCGCTTACATCCGATAGCACTAGTCGCAGATATTTGCAAAATGTATCGAATGATTCATTTACTTCCTCAGCACAGAAATTATCAACATATCTGAGAAGGAATCCTTTCAGGAGTATAGACTGAATACAGTTACATATGGGCTCACTTCATCCCCTTATCTTTCAATCCGTACCTTGCAGCAATTATCTGAGGACGGGGCTGATAACTTTCCGAAAGCTGCGTCTGTTCTATCACGAGATTTCTTTGTCGATGATTTGCTGACGGGGGCATCTAGTGAACCTGAAGCGATTGAGCTAATTCAACAGCTACAAGGGTTATTGCAGTCTGGTGGATTTCAACTTAGAAAATGGTCTTCAAATATATCTCAATTATTTCAAGGATCTCCTATTGGTTTAAGTCAATCTGATATATATTTCAGGCAAGAGGGTGACCAAATGATGAAGGTTTTAGGTAATCATTGGGAACCACGTTCAGATACATTCTCTTATCACATTAATATCTCTAAAGCTTCTTCAACCAAGAGAAGTATTCTTTCAACAATAGCAAAGTTATTTGATCCATTAGGATGGATATCGCCTGCAGTATTTTGGGCTAAGTATTTTATGCAGGAATTATGGAAATTTAACTTAGGTTGGGATGACCCTGTTCCTCCTCATTTGTTGAGAGCTTGGAATGATTTTGTCAAACAACTCCCTTCCTTGTCGGAGATCAAACTTAAAAGATTTGTATGTGAAAAGTTTTCAGGTGGCATGATCATAGACTATCACCTGTTAGGATTTTGTGATGCATCTGAAAAAGGCTATTCCGCAGTTGTCTATTTGCGCAGTGGAAAACTCGATGTGCAGGGTCACGCATGTATACTCATGGCGAAAACGAAGGTAGCACCTATTAAGACTGTTTCCATTCCAAGACTGGAACTTCTTGGAGCTGTATTGCTAACAAAATTAATTGAACATGTCCTTGAATCATTATCTAAACTCATTAATATATCCTCTGTGTATGCATGGAGTGACTCCACTGTGGTATTATCCTGGTTGAAAATGTCTCAGCATCTACTAAAAACATTTGTATGCCATAGGGTAGTTCGTATTATTGATTCGCCAGTTGAAATAACATGGAATCATATATCTACAAAATCTAATCCCGCAGATTGTGCAAGTCGAGGTGTGTTGCCATCACAGCTAATAGCACATGATTTATGGTGCAATGGTCCCTCGTGGGTATCTTATCCTTGCGAGCAATGGGAAATTAATACTATGGAAAACATTGATCATGACCAAATTCCTGAATTAAAATCCCGTAGTTCTATTGTGATGTTTCATACCACCACGAAAATCGATCTGTCTTTTATTGATAGATTCTCTTCTTTGCCACGACTACAGAGAGTAATAGCTTATTGTTTACGATTTATTGCCTATCTCACCCCAAAACGGAAACAGGCTCCTACAGGCAAATTGAGTTTATCAGAACTTTCCGAAGCCTTGATAGTGTGCATTCGTGCCACACAAATTTTCTTCTTTGGACAAGATATCAAACAATTAAAACAGGGTTTGCCTTGTTCTACCACTCTTCAAAGATTAGTTCCATTTATTGATTCCCACGGTTGCGTCAGGGTGGGCGGCAGGTTAAGGAATACATGTTTAGATTATGCAAAGAAGCACCCATTGTTGCTTCCAAAAGCCTCTACTTTGACTAATCTAATCATAGATTATTATCATAAGGCGTATAATCATGCAGGCTCCACCACTCTATTGAATTTGATATCTCAAAATTATTGGATTGTATCTGGCAGACAAGCAGTCAGGACGCGCATTCATAAATGTATTGTTTGTTTTAAGTTACGTACCCTCTAATGAGAGATCTTCCAGCTTCCCGAGTGCGACCTAGTCGTCCATTTCATCATACGGGTGTGGATTTTGGTGGTCCTTTCTACATCAAAGAATCCATTAGAAGAAACGCTAAAATTTCTAAGGCTTATTTGTGCCTATTTGTTTGCTTTGCCACGAAAACCTGTCACCTAGAAGTCGTTTCCAACTTGTCTACTGATGCATTTATAGCTGCTCTTGACAGATTTACATCGCGACGTGGATTATGCGCTCACATATATTCTGACTGTGGCACTAATTTTATTGGAGCCCGTAGATATCTAATGGGAGTGAACAAACAATTTCACGATTCGTTTCTTAGGGATAATATTACTGATGTACTCATGAGTAGACATATTACTTGGCATTTTAATCCACCAGCTGCTCCACATTTTGGAGGTTTGTGGGAGGCAAATATGAAAACTGCCAAGAATATATTTCGAAGAATAATTGGGGAACGTTCATTGACGTTTGAGGAGCTGTCAACTGTGTTCGCTAGAGTTGAAGCAACTCTTAATTCACGGCCTCTAACTGCGCTCTCAAATGACCCTAATGAGTTGGAAGTACTAACTCCAGGGCATTTTTTGATAGGTGCACCTCTCCTTAGCACCCCAGATTCTACTATTACAGATCTCAATTGTAGTAGGTTATCTCGCTGGCAACTTGTAAGGCAAATTACTCAACATTTCTGGCAGAGATGGTCAAACGAGTACTTGCATACACTACAGATGCGATCAAAGTGGTTTAAAGATCAGCCGCTAGTTATGTAGGAGATTTAGTATTGATTCGTAGTGATAAGTCCCCTTCTCAGCAATGGAGATTGGGGAGAGTTACGAACATATTTCTAGGTCGGGACGGTCGCGTCCGAGTAGTCAATATCCGTCATTCACATGTCATTTTAAAACGACCTGTTGCTCAATTGGTAAAGCTACCAATTGAGTCCTAGAAGATAATCTATGGATATATTTTTTTTTCTAAGTCTGTTTTCGTTGTGAGGCTGGGTAGCTGTCCTGGCGACCTATCTATCGTCAAAAGTCTATGGTGACCGCCCCTCGCCAAAGTGAAGCTTAGGGCATACTTACCTTTTCTTTTCTATAACTTATCTTGTGTTTCTAACACCCTTTGACCAAATATTCACTATTAAAAATTTCTAAATTATCTGAAAGGAAACCGCCTCGCCTCTCTGTCCAGGGGGCTTATTCTATAACTTAGGCTTTCGATCGGAATGGTGTTTTTGGTCGGAATGGTCGGCCATATTGCCCCAAATTACGATCAGAATTAGGAAAGTTATTCTATAACTCGCTATTCGATATCGAGCGGGATTTTACTATCGGAATCCCATCATCGACCTAGGGTCATTGACCTCGGGTCATAGACCGTAAGTCATCCCGAAGTCGACCTCCCGGAGTCGATCTCCCGAATTCGACAACCCCGAGTTGACATACTGGAGTCGACTTCTCATAACTGTCCTGCCTGAATTGACCTCCCGTAATCAACCTCACCGAGTCAATCATGGGTCATCGACCTCAGGTCATCGACCTCGGGTCATCGACCTAGGGTCATCGACCTCGGGATATCAACCTTGGGTCATCGACCTGAGGTCGATCACCCGAGGTCGATCACCCGAAGTTGATCACCCGAAGTCCGGGAGGTTGACTCCGGGAGGTCGACTCCGGGAGTTCGACTCCGGAAGGTCGAATCCAAGAGTTTGAATCCGGGATGTAGACTCCGGGATGTCGACTTTGGGTGGTCGACTCCGGGACGTCGATTCCGGGAGGTCGACTCCGGGAGGTAATTCCGGCAATCGACTTATGGAGAATTTCAGAATTTCGACTCCATGTGGTCGACTCCGGTAAGTCGGACCCGATAATCTGAATTCAATATCCGGAGGTCGATTACCCAAAGTCTATTACCCGTGGATAAACACCCACAGTCGATGACTTGAGGTCTATGACCCGAGGTCAATGAACCGAGCTCGATGTAACCGAGGTCGATAACCCAAGGTCCAGAATTTTGACTCCATGTGGGCGAGTCGGGGAAGTCGGACCCGATAACCTGAATTCAATAACCAAAGGTCGATGACCCGAGGTCGATGTCCCGAGATTGACTCCGGGAGGTAGTCTCCGGGAGTCCATTTATATGCACAAAATACGGGAAAATCGGCAATAAAACGGCCTTTGTTTGGAAAATGAAAATTTTCTTTCTATATTTTGCCTAACATTCCGGTAAGTTTAGCCGAATATTAACACGTTTTATGTAGTTCGCGAAGTAATTCCATATTTTGAAAAAAAAATCCACTGATTTAAGTTAATTAGTGAAAAAACGGCGAAAAAAGGAAGCTTGTTCATGTTTTGAATTGTTTTTAATTTTCTAGCGAGATCATTCGATATTTTAAAGAAAATTCCTCTTTTATTAGCAACAGGACAGTCGATGAAAACAGGGCATTTCTTAGAATTTCTTTATTTTTTTGGCTGTACTTTACCTAAATTCGAGGAAAGCTAGTGGAAGTTGGACTCGTTTTCGAGATCTAAGCGAGATCTTTGAATATTATGAAGAAGAAGAAAACCGAAAACGGATAATTTCAACGAGATTTCAATCTTTTTCCTCTATTTTACCTTAGTTTTCGTGATTTTGCCATCATATGATCGAAAAAAGCATCGAAAACGGATAATTTAGCCAAGATTTTAATCTTTTTCCACTATTTTGCCTTAGTTTCCGCTATTTTGCCAAGATCTGATCGAAAAAAGCATCGAAAATGGATAATTTCAACGAAATATCAATTTTTTTCCCCTATTTTGCCTTATATTTTGTGAATTTACCAAGATATGATCGAAGAAAGCATCAAAAACGGTTAATTTCAACGAAATTTCATCTTTTTCCTCTACTTTACCTTAGTTTTCGTGGTTTTGCCAAGATCTGATCGACAAAAGCATCGAAAACGAATACTTTCAATGAAATTTCAATCTTTTTCCTCTATTTTGCCTTAGTTTTCTTAATTTACCAAGATATGATCGAAAAAAGCATCGAAAACGGATTATATCCACACAATTTCTATCTTTCTTCGTCTATTTTTCCTTTTTTTCGTGATTTTGCCATGATATGATCGAAGAAAGCATCGAAAACGGATTATTCACCAAAATTTCAAACTTTCCTGGATGAATTTACCTCCCGTAATCGAACTCATCGAGTCGATCATGTGTCATCAACCTCGGGTCATCTACCTCGGGTCATCGACCTCGGGTCATGGACCTCGGGTCTTCGACCTCGAGTCATCGACCTCGGGTCATCGACGACGGGTAATATACCTCGAGGTATATATATACCTTCGAAAATGGATAATTTCACCAAACTTTTAATCTTTTTCCTCTATTTTGCCTTAGTATTCGTTATTTCGCCAATATATGATCGAAAGAACATCGAAAACGGATAATTTCAACGAAATTTCAATCTTTTTTCGTCTACTTTACCTATGTTTTCGTGATTTTGCCAGGAAATGATCAATTAAACCATCAAAAACGGACTATTTCACCTAAATTTCAACCTTTTTTCATCCATATTGCCTTACTTTTCGTGATGCTTCCAAGATATGATCGAAAAAAGCATCGAAAACGGATAATTTCAACGAAATTTCAAACTTTTTCCTCTATTTTGCCGTCTATGGTCGACTCCGAGAGGACTCCGGGAGTTAGGTACCGGGAGTTAGCCTCCTGGTGGTCGACTTCGGGATGTTGACTCCGGGAGGTCGAATCCAGGAGGTCAATTCCGGGAGGTCGTCACCAGGATGACTTACGGTCTATGACCCGAGGTCAATGACCCTGGGTCGATAACTCGAGGTCGATTACCCGGTGTCAATGACCAGAGGTCGATGACCCGAGGTCGAGGACCCGAGGTGGTTGACACATGATCGACTCGATAAGTTCGATTACGCGAGGTCAATTCATCCAGGAAAGATTGAAATTTCTGTGAAATTATCAGTTTTCGATGCTTTCTTCGATCATATCATGGCAAAATCTTGAAAAAAAAGGAAAAATAGACGAAGATAGATAGAAATTTTGTGGATATTATCCGTTTTCAATGCTTTTTTCGATCATATCTTTGTAAATTAAGATAACGAAGGATAAATAGAGGAAAAAGATTGGAATTTCGTAGAACTTTTCCGTTTTCTATACTTTTTCGATCATATCTTGGCAAAATCACGAATACTAAGGAAAAAATCTGATGTGGCCAGCACATGACTTTCTCCATCTATAAGATGCAAATATTTACCTACGACAGTAATTTCGAACTCTATATTCCATCTAAACTTGGAAGATGAATGATTTATTTATATATTATTATCTTTTACGTTACAAAAATTATAAATAATGTTTTTCGGGACATGCTCGATTAAAAACGATGAAATTGGCCTTTCGCCTATAGAGCCCAGAGCGCCCACAAAGTACATAATCAGCAACTTCCGGTTTATCAGTATTTCATGAATAACTCCTAAACAATCAGTGATACAAAAATATGTTTCATACAAAAGTTATAGCATATTACATTTTATAAAACGTTTATAAATAATAGTATGTACCTAAATATCATACTTAAGGAGATATTTTGAAAACCGGAAATGAGCTTTGAAGAATGAAGCTCGACTTCCGGTAAACCGATTTACTCAAAAAACTAATCAACTCTGACAGCGCCTATCACATTGCTACATATGAAGTTTGGTATTGATACAACTAATAGTTTTTACGTTAGAGCGCCCACAAGCACACACACACATACAGACACACACATACACGCAGACATCATTCCGAAAATGGTCAAAACGTGTTCTAGGGACCCCAAAACATGTATTTCCGATGAAATCTTGAAGTCTAACTTTTCATGAAAACAATACTTTCTCTATACTTCGTATATGAAGAAAGTAAAAAAGAGGTAAAAGATAGAAATTTCAGTGATATTATCCGTTTTTGATCCTTTTTTCCATCATATCTATTCAAAATCACGAAAAGTAAGGAAAAAATCTGATGTGGCCAGCACATGACTTTCTCCATATATAAGATGAAATTATTTATCTACGACAGTAATTTCGAACTCAATATTCCATCTAAACTTGGAAGAAGAGTGATTAATTTATATATTATCATCTTTGACGTCAAAAACATTATAAATAATGTTTTTCTGGACATGATCGATGAAAAACGATGAGATTGGCCTTTCGCCCATAGAGCCCAGAGTGCCCACAAAGTGCATAATGAGCAACTTCCGGTTTATCAGTATTTCATGAATAACTCCTAAACAATCAGTGATACAAAAATATGTTTCATACAAAAGTTATAGCAAATTTGATTTTCTAAAACATTTATAAATTATAGTATATACCTAAATATCATATTTATGGAGATATTTTGAAAACCGGAAATGAGCTTTGAAGAATGAAGCTCGACTTCCGGTTGACCGATTTACTCCAAAAACTAATCAACTGTAACGACTGTAATAAAATTACTATATACGAAATTTGGTGTTGATCCGACAAATAGTTTTCATGTTAGAGCGCCCACAAAGTACATAATCATCTTCTTCCGGTTTATCGGTATTTCACGAATAACTCCTAATCAACCGGTGATACAAAAATATGTTAAATACAAAAGTTATAGTAAATTACATTATCTAAAAGTTTTATAAGTAATACAATATACGTATATATCATATTTATGGAGATATTTTGAAAACCGGAAATGAGCTTTAATGAATAAAGCTCGACTTCCGGTTGACCGATTTACTCCAAAAACCTATCAACTCCGACAGCACACACCACAGTACTATATATGAAGTTTGGTATTGATACGACTTATAGTTTTCACGTTAGAGCGACCACTATCACACACACACATACACACACACACACAAACACACACACACACATACACACAGACATCATTCCGAAAATGGTCAAAACGTGTTCTAGGGACCCCAAAACATGTATTTCCGTTGAAATCTCGAAGTCGAATTTTTTCATGAAAAGAATACTTTCTCTATACTTCGTATATGGAGAAAGTAAAAAAGACGCAAAAGATTGAAATTTCGATAAAATTATATGTTTTGATACTTTTTTCTAACATATCATATAAAAATCACAAAAACTAAGGAAAAATAGAGGAAAAGGATTGAAATTTCGTTTAAATTATTCGTTATTGATGCTTTTTTCGATCAGATCTTGGCAAAATCACGAAAACTAAGAAAATATAGAGGAAAAAGATTGACATTTCGGTGAAATTATCCAATTTAAATGTTTTTTTCGATCATATCTTAATGAATTCACGAAAACTAAGGCAAAATAGACGAAAAAGATCGAAATTTCGTAGAAATTATCCAATTTCGATGCTTTTTTCGATCAGAACTTGGTAAAATCACGAAAACTAAGGTAAAATAGATGCAAAAGATTGAAATTTCGTTGAAATTATCCATTTTCGATGCTTTTTTTTGGTCATATCATGGTAAAATCACGAAAACTAAGGAAATATAGAGTAAATATCATATCTATGTAAATTAAGATAACGAAGGCAAAATAGAGGAAAAAGATTGAAATTTCGGTGAAATTATCCGTCTTCGATGCTTTTTTCGATCATATCCTGGCGAATTCAGGAAACTAAGGCAAAATAGACGAAAAAAGATTGAAATTTCGTTGAAATTATTCGTTTTAGATGCTTTTTTCGATCATATCTTGTCAAAATAAGGAAAAGTAAGGGGAAAAAAACGCAAAAGATTGAAATTTCGATAAAATTATCTGTTTTTGATGCTTTTTTCTAACATATCTTATAAAAATCACAAAAACTAGGGGAAAATAGAGGATAAAAGATTGATTTTTTGGTGAAATTATCAGTTTTCAATGCTTTTTTCCAGCGTATCTTGGAAAATAATGAAAAGTTAGGCAAAATACAGGAAAAAGATTTAAATTACGGTGAAATTATCGGTTTTCGATACTTTTTGAATCATATCTTAAGGAAATCACGAATAGTAAGGAAAAATACACGAAAAAAAAAATTGAAATTTCGTAGAAGTTATCCATTTTCGATTGTTTTTTCGATCATATCTTGGTAAATAAAGAAAAAAATGGAAAATAGAGGAACAAGAATAGAATTTATATTTGTATTTGAATTGGATCAAATATTGGCAAAAGCATGATTACTAAGGAAAAATAGAGGAAAATGATTGAAATTTCGGTGTAATTATCCGTTTTTGATCCTTTTCTCGATCATATCACATCGAATACTAAGGGGAAATAAAGGAGAAACATTGAAATTTTGGTGAAATAATTTGTTTTCGATGCTTTTTTCGATCATATTATTGTAAAATCACGAAAACTAACGAAAAATAGATGAAACAGATTGCAATTTCGATGAAAATATCCGTTTTCGATGCTTTTTTCGAACATCTCTTGGCCAAATCACGAAAAGTTAGGCAAAATAGACGAATAAAGATTGAAATTTCGGTGAAATTATTCGTGTTCGATGCTTTTTCCGTTCATATCCTTGAAAAATCACGAAAGGTAAGGCAAAATAGACGATATAATATTAAAAGTTCGCTAAACTTATCACATTTTGTCCCTTATTTCGATATAATCATGAAAAAATTACAAAATGTTTGCTGAAGGAGAGGAAATAAATTAAAACTTAGCTAAAATTATCCCATTTTGTCGCTTTTTTCGATATTATCTTGACCCGAGGTCGATGACCATTGGTCTTTGAACCGAAGTCGATGACCCGAGGTAGATGACCCGAGGACGATAACCCGAGGTCGATGACCCGAGGTCGAAAACGCGAGGTCGATGATCTGAGGTCGATGATCCGAGGTCGATGACCCGGGGTCGATTATCCGAAGTCGATGACTCAAGGTCGATGATCCGAAGTCGATGACTCGATGTCGATGACCGGAGATCGACTGCCTAAGGTTGACTCCGGGAGGTCAACTCCGAGAGGACTCCGGGAATTAGACACCGGGAATTATACAATGGGTGGTCGACTCCGGGACTAAGACTCCTTGTTGTCGACTCCGGGATGTCGACTCCGGGAGGTAGACTCTGGGAGGTCGACTCCGGGTTGACTTACGGTCTATGACTCGAGGTCAATGAACCTGGGTCGATGACTCGATGTCGAGTAACCGGTGTCGAAGACACGAGGTCGATTACTCGAAGTCGATTACCCGAGGTCCATGACCCGAAGTCGATGCCCGGAGGTTGATGATACATAATCGATCCGATGAATTTGATAACGGGACGTCAATTCATCCAGGAAAGATTGAAATTTCGGTAAAATTATCCGTTTTGGATGCCTTTTTCGGTCATATATTGGTATAACCACGAAAACTACGGCAAAATACAGCTTAAAGATTGAAATTTCGTTGCAATTATCCGTTTTCGATGCTTTCTTCGATCATATTATGGATAAATCACGAAAAAAATGGAAAAATAGACTAAGAAAGATAGAAATTTTGAGGATATTATCCGTTTTCGATGCTTTTCTCGATCATATCTTGGTAAATTAAGAAAACTAAGGCAAAATAGAGGAAAAAGATTGGAATTTCGTTGAAATTTTCCGTTTTTGATGCTTTTTCGATCATATCTTGTCAAAATCACGAAAAGTAAGGCAAGAAAGACGCAAAAGATTGAAATTTCGTTGAAATTATCCGTTTTCGATTCTTTTTTTAATCATATCCTGTTAAAATCGCAAAATATAAGGAGAAATAGACGAAAAAAGATTGAAATATCAATGAAATTATCCGTTTTTGATGCTTTTTTCGATAATATCTTTGAGAAAACACGAAAACTAAGGAAAAATAGAGGAAAAAGATTGAAATTCCGTTGAATTTATCCGTTTTCGATGCTTCTTTCGATCATATGATGGCAAAATCACGAAAGCTAAGGCAATATAGACGAAAAAAGATTGAAATTTCGTTGATATTATCCGTTTTCGATCCTTTTTTAGATCTTATTTTGGCAAAATCGCGATTTATAAGGTAAAATAGAGAAAAATAGATTGAAATTTCGTTGAAATTATCCGTTTTCGATGGTTTCCTCGATCATAACTTAGCAAAATCACCAATATAAATGAATAATAGACATAAACTATTATAACATAATAGATTAGGAAACTAAGCCAAAATAGACAAAAAAAGAATAAAATTTCGTTGAAATTATTCGTTTTTGATCCTTTTTTCGATCAGATCTTGTTAAAATCACGAATACTAAGGAGAAAAAGAGGAAAAAGATTAAAATTTCGATAAAATTATTTGTTTTTGATGGATATTTTAGTGGATATTATCCGTTTTCCATGCTTTTTCGTTCATATCTTGGCAAAATCACGAAAACAAAGGGGAAATACAGGCAAAAGATTGAAATTTTGGTGAAATTATCCGTTTCGATGCTTTTTTCGATCATATAATTGTAAAATCATGCAAACTAATGAATTATAGAGGAAAAACATTGAAATTTCGGTGATATTATCCGTTTTCGATGCATTTTTCGATCATATCTTGGCAAATAAAGAAAACAAAGGAAAAAATAGGAAAAAGATTAGAATTTAAATTGTTTTTGAATTGGATCAAATATTGGCAAAATTACGAAAACCAAGGAAAAATAGAGCAAAAAGGTTGAAATTTCGGTGATATTATCCGTTTTCGATGCATTTTTCGATCATATCTTGGTAAATAAAGAAAGCAAAGGAAAAAATAGAGGAAAAAGACTAGAATTTAAATTTATATTTGAATTGGATCAAATATTGTATAAATCACGAAAACTAAGGAAAAATGGAGGAAAAAGATTGAAATTTCGGTGAAATTATCCGTTTTCGATGCTTTTTCCGATCATATCCTAGCGAATTCAGGAAACTAAGGAAAAATAGACGAAAAAAGATTGAAATTCCGTTGAAATTATTAGTTTTCGATGCTTTTTTGATCAGATCTTGAAAAATCACGAAAATTAAGGTAAAATTGAGGAAAAAGATTGAAATTTCGGTGAAATAATCCATTTTCGAAGCTTTTATCGAACATATCTTGGCCAAATCACGAAACGTTAGGCAAAATAGACGAAAAAAGATTGAAATTTCGAAATTTTGATGCTTTTTTCTAACATATCTTATAAAAATCACAAAAAATAAGGGAAAATAGAGGATAAAAGATTGATTTTTCGGTGAAATTATCCGTTTTCGATGCTTTTTTTCAATCATATCTTGGAAAAATAAGAAAAGTAAGTCAAAATACACGAAAGAAGATTGATATTTCGTATAAAATAATCCGTTTTCGATGCTTTTTTCGATCATTTCCTTGTGACATCAGGAAACTAAGCCAAAATAGACGAAAAAAGATTGAAATTTAGATAAAATTATTTGTTTTTGATGCTTTTTTCTAACATATCTTATAAAAATCACAAAAACTAGGGGAAAATAGAGGATAAAAGATTGATTTTTCGGTGAAATTATCAGTTTTCGATGCTTTTTTCAATCATATCTTGGAAAAATAAGAAAAATTAGGCTAAATACAAGAAAAAGATTTAAATTACGGTGAAATTATCGGTTTTCGATACTTTTTTAATCATATCTTAAAGAAATCAAGAATAGCAAGGCATAATACACGAAAAAAGATTGAAATTTCGTAGAAATTATCCATTTTCGATTGTTTTTTCGATTATATATTGGAAAAATAACGAATACTAAGGCAAAATCTAGGAAAAGATTAAAATTTTGATAAAATTGTCCGTTTTCGATGCATTTTTCGATCATATGATGGAAAAATCACGATATCTAAGGAAAAAAAAAAGATTGAAATCTCGTTGAAAGTATCCGTTATCAGAGCTTTCTTCGATCAAATCTTGGAAATATCAAGAAAACTAAGGCAAAATAGAAGAAAAAGGTTGAAATTTCGGTGAAATTATCCATTTTCGAAGCTATTTTCGAACATATCTTGGCGAATTCACGAAAAGTTAGGCAAAATACACGAAAAAAGATTGAAATTTCGGTGAAATTATCCAATTTCGATGGTTTTTTGATCATATCATGGTACAATCACGAAAATTAAGGAAATATCATATCGTGTTAAATTAAGATAACCAAGGGAAAATCGAGGAAAAATATTGGAATTTCTATGAAACTATCCGTTTTGATCCTTTTTTCGATCTCATCTTGTCAAAATCACGAAAAGTTAGGAAAAAGAGACGCAAAAGATTGAAATATCGATGAAATTATCTGTTTTTTATTCTTTTTTCTAACATATATTATTAAATTCACAAAAACTAAGGGAAAATAGAGGATAAAAGATTGATTTTTCGGTGAAATTATCCGTTTTCGATGCTTTTTTCAATCGTATCTTGAAAATATAAGAAAAGTAAGGAAAAATACACGAAAGAATATTGATATTTCGTATAAATTATCCGTTATCGATGCTTTTTTTCCATCATATTATGGAAAATTACGATAACTAAAACAAAATAGACGAAAAAAATTTGAAATTTCGTTGATATTATTCATTTTTAATGCTTTTTTCGATCAGATCTTTGCAAAATCACGAAAACTAAGGAAAAATAGAGGAAAAAGATTTAAATTTTGGTGAAATAATCCATTTTCGAAGCTTTTTTCGAACATATCTTTGGCAAATCACGAAAAGTTAGGCAAAATAGACGAAAAAAGATTGAAATTTCGAAATTTTGATGCTTTTTTCTAACATATCTTATAAAAATCACAAAAAATATGGGAAAATAGAGGATAAAAGATTGATTTTTCGGTGAAATTATCCGTTTTCGATGATTTTTTCAATCTTATCTTGGAAAAATAAGAAAAGTAAGGCAAAATACACGAAAGAAGATTGATATTTCGTATAAATTATCCGTTTTCGATGCTTTTTTCGATCATATCCTGGCGACATCAGAAACTAAGCCAAAATAGACAAAAAAAGAATGAAATTTCGTTGAAATTATTCGTTTTTGATCCTTTTTTCGATCAGATCTTGTTAAAATCACGAATACTAAGGAAAAAAAGAGGAAAAAGATTTAAATTTCGGTTAAATTATCCGTTTTTGATCCTTTTTTCGATCTTATCTTGTCAAAATCACGAAAAGTAAGGAAAAAAAGACGCAAAAGATTGAAATTTTGATAAAATTATTTGTTTTTGATGCATTTTTCGATCATATGATGGAAAAATCACGATATCTAAAGAAAAAAAAAAGATTGAAATCTCGTTGAAAGTATCCGTTATCGGAGATTTCTTCGATCAAATCTTGGAAATATCAAGAAAACTAAGGCAAAATAGAGGAAAAAGGTTGAAATTTCGGTTAAATTTTCCATTTTCGATGCTATTTTCGAACATATCTTGGCGAATTCACGAAAAGTTAGGCAAAATAGCCGAAAAAAGATTGAAATATCGATGAAATTATCTGTTTTTTATGGTTTTATTTTAACATATCTTATAAAAATCACAAAAACTAAGGGAAAATAGAGGATATAAGTTTGATTTTTCGGTGAAAATATCCGTTTTCGATACTTTTTTCAATCGTATATTGGAAAAATAAGAAAAGTTAGGAAAAATACACGAAAGAAGATTGATATTTTGTATAAATTATCCGTTATCGATGCTTTTTTTCCATCATATTATGAAAAATTACGATAACTAAAGCAAAATGGACGAAAAAAATTTGAAATTTCGTTGAAATTATTCATTTTTAATGCTTTTTTCGATCAGATCTTGGCAAAATCACGAAAACTAAGGTAAAATAAAGGAAAAAGATTGAAATTTCGGTGAATTTATCCGTTTTCGATGCTTTCTTCGATCATAACTTTGCAAAATCACCAAAAAAAACGAATAATAGACGAAGAAAGATAGAAATTTAGTGGATATTATCCGTTTTCCATGATTTTTCGATCATATCTTGGCAAAATCACGAAAACTAAGGGGAAATAGAGGCAAAAGATTGAAATTTTGGTGAAATAATCCAATTTCGATGCTTTTTTCCATCATATTATTGCAAAATCACGATAACTAAGGCAAAATAGATGGAAACAGATTCAAAATTCGTTGAAATATTTCGTTTACGATGCTTTTTTCGACCAGATCTTGGCATAATCACGAAAACTAAGGAAAATAGAGGAAAAATATGGAAATTTCGTTGAAATTATCCGTTTTCGATACTTTTTTTCGATCATATAATTGTAAAATCATGCAAACTAATGAATTATAGAGGAAAAACATTGAAATTTCGGTGATATTATCCGTTTTCAATGAATTTTTCGATCATATCTTGGCAAATAAAGAAAACAAAGGAAAAAATAGGAAAAAGATTAGAATTTAAATTTGTTTTTGAATTGGATCAAATATTGGCAAAATCACGAAAACCAAGGAAATATAGAGCAAAAAGGTTGAAATTTCGGTGAAATTATCCGTTTTCGATGCATTTTTCGATCATATCTTGGTAAATAAAGAAAGCAAAGGAAAAAATAGATGAAAAAGATTAGAATTTAAATTTGTATTTGAATTGGATCAAATATTGTATAAATCACGAAAACTTAGGAAAAATGGAGGAAAAAGATTGAAATTTCGGTGTAATTATCCGTTTTCGATGCTTTTTTCGATCATATCCTGACGAATTCAGGAAACTAAGGAAATATAGACGAAAAAAGATTGAAATGTCGTTGAAATTATTCGTTTTCGATGCTTTTTTGATCAGATCTTGGCAAAATCACGAAAATTAAGGTAAAATTGAGGAAAAAGATTGAAATTCCGCAGAAATTTTCCGTTTTCGATGCTTCTTTCGATCATATGATGGCAAAATATCGATAACTAAGGCAAATTAGACGAAAAAAGATTGAAATTTTGTTGATATTATTCATTTTTAATGCTTTTTTCGATCAGATCTTTGCAAAATCACGAAAACTAAGGAAAAATATTTCCTTAGTTTTCCGTTTTCGATGCTTTCTCGTTCAAATCTTGGTAAATTAAGATAACTAAGGAAAATAGAGGAAAAAGTTTGGAATTTCGTTTATATTATCCATTCTCGATGCTTTCTTCGATTATATCTTGGAAAAATAACGAATACTAAGGCAAAATCTATGAAAAGATTAAAATTTTGATAAAATTGTCCGTTTTCGATGCATTTTTCGATCATATGATGGAAAAATCACGATATCTAAGGAAAAAAAAAGATTGAAATCTCGTTGAAATTATCCGTTATCGGAAAAATCACGATAACTAAGGAAAAAAAAAGATTGAAATCTCGTTGAAAGTATCCGTTATCGGAGCTTTCTTCGATCAAATCTTGGAAATATCAAGAAAACTAAGGCAAAATAGAGGAAAAAGGTTGAAATTACGGTGATATAATCCAATATCGTTGCTTTTTTCGATCATATTATTGCAAAATCACGATAACTAAGGCAAAATAGATTGAAACAGATTCAAATTTCGTTGAAATATTTCGTTTACGATGCTTTTTTCGATTAGATCTTGGCATAATCACGAAAACTAAGGAAAATAGAGGAAAAATATGGAAATTTCTTTGAAATTATCCGTTTTCGATACCTTTTTTCGATCATATAATTGTAAAATCATGCAAACTAATGAATTATAGAGGAAAAACATTGAAATTTCGGTGATATTATCCGTTTTCGATGAATTTTCGATCATATCTTGGCAAATAAAGAAAACAAAGGAAAAAATAGGAAAAAGATTAGAATTTAAATTTGTTTTTGAATTGGATCAAATATTGGCAAAATCACGAAAACCAAGGAAATATAGAGCAAAAAGGTTGAAATTTCGGTGAAATTATCCGTTTTCGATGCATATTTCGATCATATCTTGGTAAATAAAGAAAGCAAAGGAAAAAATAGATGAAAAAGATTAGAATTTAAATTTGTATTTGAATTGGATCAAATATTGTATAAATCACGAAAACTAAGGAAAAATGGAGGAAAAAGATTGAAATTTCAGTGAAATTATCCGTTTTCGATGCTTTTTTCGATCATATCCTGGCGAATTCAGGAAACTAAGGAAAAATAGACGAAAAAAGATTGAAATGTCGTTGAAATTATTCGTTTTCGATGCTTTTTTGATCAGATCTTGGCAAAATCACGAAAATTAAGGTAAAATTGAGGAAAAAGATTGAAATTTCGCAGAAATTTTCCGTTTTCGATGCTTCTTTCGATCATATGATGGCAAAATAACGATAACTAAGGCAAATTAGACGAAAAAAGATTGAAATTTTGTTGATATTATCCGTTTTCGATGCTTTCTCGATCAAATCTTGGTAAATTAAGATAACTAAGGAAAATAGAGGAAAAAGTTATGAATTTCGTTTATATTATCCATTCTCGATGCTTTTTTCGATCAGATCTTGGCAAAATCACGAATACTAAGGCAAATTAGACGAAAAAAGATTGAAAATTCGTAGAAATTATCCAATATCGATGGTTTTTTTTGATCACATCTTGGCAAAATCACGAACACTAAGGGGAAATAAAGGGGAAAGATTGATCTTTTTGCAGAAATAATCCGTTTTCGATGCTTTTTTCCATCATATAATGGCAAAATTACGATAACTAAGGAAAAATAGACGAAAAAAGTTTGAAATTTCGTTTAATTTATTCATTTTCGATGCTTTTTTCGATCAGATCTTGGCAAAATCACGAAAACTAAGGTAAAATAGAGGCGAAAGATTGAAATTTCGTTAAAATTATCCACTTTCGATGCTTTTTTTGGTCATATCATGGTAAAATCACGAAAACTAAGGAAATATCATATCTTTGTAAATTAAGATAACTAAGGCAAAATAGAGGAAAAATATTGGAATTTGGATGAAATTTTCCGTTTTTGATGCTTCTTTCTAACATATCTTATAAAAATCACAAAACCTAAGGGAGAATAGAGGAAAAAAGATTGATTTTTCGCTGAAATTATCCTTTTTCGATGCCTTTTTCAATCGTATCTTGGAAAAATAAGAAAGGTAAGGTAAAATACACGTAAAAGATTTATATTTCGTATAAATTAAACGTTTTCGATGCATCTTTCCATCATATTATGGCAAAATTACGATAACTAAGGCAAAATAGACGAAAAGAATTTGAAATTTCGCCGTTATTTTCCGTTTTCGAAGCTTTTTTTGATCATATCCTGGCGAATTCAGGAAACTAAGGAAAAATAGACGAAAAAAGATTAAAATTTCGTTAAAAATAATTCGTTTTCGATGCGTTTTTAATCAGATCCTTGCAAAATCACAAAATTTAAGGTAAAATTGAGGAAAAAGATTGAAATTTCGCTGAAATTTTCTGTTTTCGATGCTTCTTTCGATCATATGATGGCAAAATCACGATAACTAAGTCAAAATAGACGAAAAAAGATTGAAATGTCGTTGAAATTATTCGTTTTCGATGCTTTTTTGATCAGATCTTGGCAAAATCACGAAAATTAAGGTAAAATTGAGGAAAAAGATTGAAATTTCGCTGAAATTTTCTGTTATCGATGCTTCTTTCGATCATATGATGGCAAAATCACGATAACTAAGTCAAAATAGACGAAAAAAGATTGAAATGTCGTTGAAATTATTCGTTTTCGATGCTTTTTTGATCAGATCTTGGCAAAATCACGAAAATTAAGGTAAAATTGAGGAAAAAGATTGAAATTTCGCTGAAATTTTCTGTTTTCGATGCTTCTTTCGATCATATGATGGCTAAATCACGATAACTAAGGCAAAATAGACGAAAAAAGATTGAAATTTCGGTGAAATTATTCGTGTTCGATGCTTTTACCGATCATATCCTTGAAAAATAACGAAAGGAAAGGCAAAATAGACAACAAAAGATTGAAATTTTGGTGAAATTATTCATTTTCGATGCTTTTTTCCATCAGATCTTGGCAAAATCACGAAAACTAAGGGAAAATAGAGGATAAAAGATTTAAATTTCGGTGAAATTATCGGTTTTAGATGCTTTTGCATCATATTTTGAAGAAATCACGAAAATTAAGGCAGAATAGATGAAAAAAGGTTGAAATTTTGGTGAAATTATCCGTTTTCGATGCATTTTTCGATCATATCTTGGTAAATTCAGAAAACAAAGGAAAAAATAGAGGAAAAAGATTTGAATTTAAATTTGTATTTGAATTGGATCAAATATTGGCAAAATCACGAAAACCAAGGAAAATGGAGGAAAAAGATTGAAATTTCGGTGAAATTATCCGTTTTCGATGCTTTTTTCGATCATATCCTGGCGACATCAGGAAACTAAGCCAAAATAAACGAAAAAAGATTGAAATTTCGTTGAAATTATTCGTTTTTGATGCTTTTTTCGATCAGATCTTGTTAAAATCTCGAATACTAAGGAAAAAAAAGAGGAAAAAGATTGAAATTTCGGTGAAATTATCCGTTTTTGATCCTTTTTTTCGAACATATCTTGTCAAAATCACGAAAAGTAAGGAAAAAAAGACGCAGAAGATTGAAATTTCGATAAAATTATCTGTTTTTGATGCTTTTTTCTAACGTATCTTATGAAAATAACAAAAACTAGGGGAAACTAGAGGATGAAAGATTGATTTCTGTGTGAAATTGTCAGTTATCGATGCTTTTTTTCAATCGTATCTTGGAAAAATAAGAAAAAAAAGGGAAAATACAAGAAAAAGATTTAAATTACGGAGAAATCATCGGTTTTCGATACTTTTTTAATCATATCTTAAAGAAATCACGAATAGTAAGGCAAAATACCCGACAAAAGATTGATATTTCGTATAAATTATCCGTTTTCGATGCTTTTTTCCATCATATTATGGCAAAATTACGATAGCTAACGCAAAATAGACGAAAACAATTTGAAATTTCGTTGAAATTACTCGTTTTCGATGGTTTTTTCGATCAGATCTTGGCAAAATCACGAAAACTAAGTATAAATAGAGGAAAAAGATTGAAATTTCGGTGAAATTATCCATTTTGGAGGCTTTTTCCAATTATATCTTGGAAAAATAACGAATACTTAGGCAAAATCTAAGAAAAGATTAAAATTTTGATAAAATTGTCCGTTTTTGATGCATTTTTCGATCATATGATGGAAAAATCACGATATCTAAGGAAAAATAGACAAAAAAAGATTGAAATTTCGTTGAAATTATTTGTTTTTGATCCTTTTTTCGATCAGATCTTGTTAAAATCACGAATACTAATGAAAAAAAGAGGAAAAAGATTGAAATTTCGGTGAAATTATCCGTTTTTGATCCTTTTTTTCGATCATATCTTGTCAAAATCACGAAAAGTAAGGAAAAAAAGACGCAGAAGATTGAAATTTCGATAAAATTATCTGTTTATGATGCTTTTTTCTAACGTATCTTATATAAATCACAAAAACTAGGGGAAAATAGAGGATGAAAGATTGATTTTTGTGTGAAATTATCAGTTATCGATGCTTTTTTCAATCGTATCTTGCAAAAATAAGAAAAATTAGGCAAAATACAAGAAAAAGATTTAAAATACGGTGAAATCATTGGTTGTCGAAACTTTTTTAATCATATCTCAAACAAATCACGAATAGTAAGGCAAAATACACGAAAAAAGATTGAAATTTCGAAATTTTGATGCTTTTTTCTAACATATCCTCGAAAAATAAGTAAAGTAAGGCAAAATACACGAAAAAATATTGATATTTCGTATAAATTATCCGTTTTCGATGCTTTTTTCCATCATATTATGGCAAAATTACGATAGCTAAGGCAAAATAGACAAAAACAATTTGAAATTTCGTTGAAATTATTCATTTTCGATGCTTTTTTCCATCAGATCTTGGCAAAATCACGAAAACTAAGGGAAAAAAGAGGAAAAACATTGAAATTTCGGTGTAATTATCCGTTTTTGATCCTTTTTTCGATCATATCTTGTCAAAATCACGAAAAGTAAGGTAAAAAAGCAGAAAATTGAAATTTCGATAGAATTATTTGTTTTTTGATGCCTTTTTCTAACATATCTTATAAATATAACAAAAACTAGGGGAAGAAAGAGGATTAAAAATTGATTTTTCGGTGAAATTATCAATTTTCGATGCTTTTTTCAATCGTATCTTGCAAAAATAAGAAAAATTAGGCAAAATACAAGAAAAAGATTTAAATTACGGTGTGAAATCATCGGTTTTTGATACTTTTTTAATCATATCATAAAGAAATCACGAATAGTAAGGCAAAATACACGAAAAAAGATTGAAATTTCGAAATTTTGATGCTTTTTTCTAACATGTCTTGGAAAAATAAGAAAAGTAAGGCAAAATACACGAAAAAAGATTGATATTTCGTATAAATTATCCGATTTCGATCCTTTTTTCCATCATATTATGGCAAAATTACGATAGCTAAGAAAAAACAGACGAAATATATTTCAAATTTCGTTGAAATTATTCATTTTCGATGCTTTTTTCGATCAGATCTTGGCAAAATCACGAAAACCATGGATAAATAGAGGAAAAAGATTGAAATTTCGGTGAAATTATCCGTTTTCGATGCTTTTTTCGATCATATCCTGGCGACATCAGGAAACTAAGCCAAAATAAACGAAAAAAGATTGAAATTTCGTTGAAATTATTCGTTTTTGATCCTTTTTTCGATCAGATCTTGTTAAAATCACGAATACTAAGGAAAAAAAAGAGGAAAAAGATTGAAATTTCGGTGAAATTATCCGTTTTTGATCCTTTTTTTCGATCATATCTTATCAAAATCACGAAAAGTAAGGAAAAAAAGACGCAGAAGATTGAAATTTCGATAAAATTATCTGTTTTTGATGCTTTTTTCTAACGTATCTTATGAATATAACAAAAACTAGGGGACACTAGAGGATGAAAGATTGATTTCTGTGTGAAATTATCAGTTATCGATGCTTTTTTTTAATCGTATTTTGGAAAAATAAGAAAAATTAGGCAAAATACAAGAAAAAGATTTAAATTACGGAGATGTCATCGGTTTTCGATACTTTTTTAATCATATCTTAAAGAAATCACGAATAGTAAGGCAAAATACACGAAAAAAGATTGAAATTTCGAAATTTTGATGCTTTTTTCGAACATATCTTGGAAAAATAAGAAAAGTAAGGCAAAATACACGAAAAAAGATTGATATTTCGTATAAATTATCCGTATTCGATGCTTTTTTCCATCATATTATGGCAAAATTACGATAGCTATGGCAAAATAGACGAAAACAATTTGAAATTTCGTTGTAATTAATCATTTTCGATGCTTTTTTCCATCAGATCTTGGCAAAATCACGAAAACTAAGGGAAAATAGAGGTTAAAAGATTTAAATTTCGGTGAAATTATCGGTTTCAGATGCTTTTTCATCATATTTTGAAGAAATCACGAAAATTAAGGCAGAATAGATGAAAAAAGTTTGAAATTTTGGTGAAATTATCCGTTTTCGATGCTTTTTTCGATCATATCCTGCGAATTCAGGAAACTAATGAAAAATAGATGAAAAAAGATTGAAATTTCGTTGAAATTATTCGTTTTCGATGTTTTTTTGATCAGATCCTTGCATAATCACAAAATTTAAGGCAAAATAGACGAAAAAGATTGATATTTCGGTGAAATTATTCGTGTTCGATGCTTTTCCGATCATATCCTTGAAAAAACACGAAAGGTAAGGCAAAATAGACTACAAAAGATTTCTAATTTCGGTGAAATTATTCGCCTTCGATTCTTTTTCCGATCATATCCTTGAAAAATCACGAAAGGGAAGGCAAAATAGACGATATAATATTAAGATTTCGCTAAAATTATCCCATTTTGTCGCTTTTTTCGATATTTTCTTGACCCGAGGTCGATGAACATTGGTCGTTGACCCAAAGTCAATGACCCGAGGTAGATGACCTGAGAACGATATCACAAGGTCGATTACCCGAGGCAGAAAACGCGAGGTCGATGACCCGAAGTCGATGATCCGAGGTCGATGGCCAGAGCTCGATGACCCGAGGTCGATGACCCAAGGTCGATGACCCAAGGTCGATGACCGAAGGTTTATGACCCAAGGTCGATGACCCAAGGTCGATGACCCAAGGTCGATGACCCGAGTTCGATGACCCGAGGTCGATGACCCGAGGTCAATGACCCGAGGTCAATGACCCCAGGTCAATGAACCGAGGTCGATGACTCGAGGTCGATGACCCGAAGTCGATGACTCGATGTCGATAACCGGAGAACGACTGACTAAGGTCGACTCCAGGAGGTTGACTCCGACAGGACTCCGGGAGTTAAAAGCCGGGATTTAGACAATGGGAGGTCGTCTCCGGGAGGAGGACTCCGGGATTTAGACTCCTGGTTGTCGACCCTGGGATGTCGACTCCGGGATGTCGACTCCGGGATGTCGACTGCGTGATGTCGACTCCGGGTGGTCGACTCCGGGAGGTCGACTCCGGGAGGTTTACTCCGGGAGGTCGACTCCGGGAGGTCGACTCCGGGAGGTCGACTCCGGGAGATTGACTCCGAGAGGTCGACTCCGGGAGGTCGACTCTGGGATGTCGCCTCCGGTTGGTTGACTCCTGGAGGTCGATTCATGGAGGAAAAATTCGGAAGGTCGACTCCAGGATTACTTACGGTCTATGACACGAGTTCAATGACCCTGAGTTGATGACTCGAGTATCCGGTGTCGATAACACGAGGTCGATTACTAGAGGTCGATTACTCAAGGTCCATGACTCGAAGTCGATGACCATAGGTTGATGACACATAATCGATCCGATGATTTTGATAACGGGACGTCAATTCCTCCAGGAACGATTGAAATTTCGGTGAAATTATCCGTTTTCGATTCCTTTTACGGTCATATATTGGTAAAAACACGAAAACTACGGCAAAACACAGCTGAAAGATTGAAATTTTGTGGATATTATCCATTTTTGATGCTTTTTTCGATCATATCTTGGTAAATTAAGTAACCTAAGGTTAAAATAGAGGAAGAAGTTTGGAATTTCATTGAAATTCCTTTTTTGATTCTTTTTGATCATATCTTGTAAAAATCAAGAAAAGTAAGAAAAGAAAGAAACAAAAGATAGAAATGTCGTTGTAATTATCAGTTTTCGATCCTTTTCTTAATCATATACTGCTAAAATCGCGAAATGCCTTGTAATGTAAACGAGAAAAGATTGAAATATCAATGAAATTATCCGTTTTTGTTGCTTTTTTCGATCATATCTTTGAGAAAACAGGAAAACTAAGGATAAATAGAGGAAAAAGATTGATATTTTGGTGAAATTATCCGTTTTCGATGCTTTTTTCGATCATATCCTGGCGACATCTGGAAACTAAGCCAAAATAGACGAAAATAGTTTGAAATTTCGTTGAAATTATTCGTTTTTGATCCTTTTTTCGTTTAGATCTTGTTAAAATCACGAATACTTAGGAAAAAAAAAGATTGAAATCCGTTAAAATTATTCGTTTTTGATCCTTTTTTCGATCAGATCTTGTTAAAATCACGAATACTAATGAAAAAAAGAGAAAAAAGATTGAAATTTCGGTGAAATTATCCGTTTTTGATCCTTTTTTCGATCATATCAGAAGACATCAGGGAACTAAGCCAAAATAGACGAAAAAAGATTGAAATTTCTTTGAAATTATTCGTTTTTGATCCTTTTTTCGATAAAATCTTGTTAAAATCACGAATACTAAGGAAAAAGAGAGGAAAAAGATTGAAATTTCGGTGAAATTATCCGTTTTTGATCCTTTTTTCGATCATATCTTGTCAAAATCACGATAAGTAAGGAAAAAATGATGCAAAAGATTAAAATTTCGATAAAATTATCTGTTTTTGATGCTTTTTTCTAATGTATCTTATAAAAATCACAAAAACTAGGGGAAAACAGAGGATGAAAGATTGATTTTTCGGTGAAATTATCAGTTTTCGATGCTTTTTTGAATCGTATCTTGGAAAAATAAGAAAAATTAGGCAAAATACAAGAAAAAGATTTAAATTACGGTGAAATCATCGGTTATCGATACTTTTTTAATCATATCTCAAAGAATTCACGAATAGAAAGGCAAAATACACGATGAAAGATTGAAATTTCGAAATTTTGATGCTTTTTTCTAACATATCTTGGAAAAATAAGAAAAGTAAGGCAAAATACACGAAAAAAGATTGATATTTCGGATAAATTATCCGTTTTCGATGCTTTTTTCCATTATATTATGGCAAAATTACAATAGCTTAGGCAAATTTGACGAAAACAATTTGAAATTTCGTTTAAATTATTCATTTTCGATGCTTTTTTCGATCACATCTTGGCAAAATCAAAAAAACTAAGGATTAATAGAGGAAAAAGATTGAAATTTCGGTGTAATTATCCGTTTTTGATCATTTTTTCGATCATATCTTGTCAAAATCACGAAAAGTAAGGAAAAAAAAACGCAGAAAATTAAAATTTCGAAAAAATTATTTGTTTTTTGATGCCTTTTTCTAACATGTCTTATAAATATCACAAAAACTAGGGGAAGAAAGAGGATTAATGATTGATTTTTCGGTGAAATTATATTTTTTCGATGCTTTTTTCAATCGTATCTTGCAAAAATAAGAAAAATTAGGCAAAATATCAGAAAAAGATTTAAATTACTGTGAAATCATCGGTTTTCGATACTTTTTTAATCATATCATAAAGAAATCACGAATAGTAAGGCAAAATACACGAAAAGAGATTGAAATTTCGAAATTTTGATGCATTTTTCTAAAATATCTTGGAAAAATAAGAAAAGTAAGGCAAAATAGACGATAAAAGATTGATATTTCGTATAAATTATCCGATTTCGATCCTTTTTTCCATCATATTATGGCAAAATTACGATAGCTAAGAAAAAACAGACGAAATATATTTGAAATTTCGTTGAAATTATTCATTTTCGATGCTTTTTTCGATCAGATCTTGTTAAAATCACGAATACTAATGAAAAAAAGAGGAAAAAGATTGAAATTTCGGTGAAATTATCCGTTTTCGATGCTTTTTTCTAACGTATCTTAGGAAAATAACAAAAACTAGGGGAAACTAGATGATGAAAGATTGATTTCTGTGTGAAATTATCAGTTATCGATGCTTTTTTTCAATCGTATCTTGGAAAAATAAGAAAAATTAGGCAAAATACAAGAAAAAGATTTAAATTACGGAGAAATCATCGGTTTTCGATACTTTTTTAATCATATCTTAAAGAAATCACGAATAGTAAGGCAAAATACCCGACAAAAGATCGATATTTTGTATAAATTATCCGTTTTCGATGCTTTTTTCCATCATATTCTGGCAAAATTACGATAGCTAACGCAAAATAGACGAAAACAATTTGAAATTTCGTTGAAATTACTCGTTTTCGATGGTTTTTTCGATCAGATCTTGGCAAAATCACGAAAACTAAGGATAAATACAGGAAAATATTGAAATTTCGGTGAAATTATCCGTTTTTGATCCTTTTTTCGATCATATCTTGTCAAAATCACGAAAAGTAAAGAAAAAAAGACGAAAAAGATTGAAATTTCAGTAAAATTATCTGTTTTTGTTGCTTTTTTCTAACATATCTTATAAAAATCACAAAAACTAGGGGAAAATAGAGGATGAATGATTGATTTTTCGGTGAAATTGTCAGTTTTCGATGCTTTTTTCAATCGTATCTTGGAAAAATAAGAAAAATTAGGCAAAATACAAGAAAAAGATTTAAATTACGGTGAAATCATCGGTTTTCGGTACTTTTTTAATCATATCATAAAGAAATCACGAATAGTAAGGCAAAATACAGCGTAAAAGATTGATATTTCGTATAAATTATCCGTTTTCGATGCTTTTTTCCATCATATTATGGCAAAATTTCGATAGCTAACGCAAAATAGACGAAAACAATTTGAAATTTCGTTGAAATTATTTATTTGCGATTCTAATTTCGATCATATCTTGTTAAATTCAGAAAACAAAGGAAAAAATAGAGGAAAAAGATTTGAATTTAAATTTGTATTTGAATTGGATCAAATATTGGCAAAAACAAGAAAACTAAGGAAAATGGAGGAAAAAGATTGAAATTTCGGTGAAATTATCCGATTTCGATGCTTTTTTTGATCATATCCTGCGAATTCAGGAAACTAATGAAAAATACACGACAAAAGATTGATATTTCGTATACATTATCAGTTTTCGATGCTTTTTTCCATCATATTATGGCAAAATTACGATAGCTAACTCAAAATACACGAAAACAATTTGAAATTTCGTTGAAATTACTCGTTTTCGATGGTTTTTGCGATCAGATCTTGGCAAAATCACGAAAACTAAGGATAAATACAGGAAAAAGATTGAAATTTCGGTGAAATTATCCATTTTGGATGCTTTTTTCAATTATATTATGGCAAAATTACGATAGCTAAGTCAAAATAGACAAAAACAATTTGAAATTTCGTTGAAATTTTTCATTTTCGATGCTTTTTTCATCAGATCTTGGCAAAATCACGAAAACTAAGGGAAAATAGAGGATAAAAGATTTAAATTTCGGTGAAATTATCGGTTTTAGATCCTTTTTCATCATATTTTGAAGAAATCACGAAAGGGAAGGCAAAATAGACGATATAATATTAAGATTTCGCTAAAATTATCCCATTTTGTCGCTTTTTTCGATATTTTCTTGACCCGAGGTCGATGAACATTGGTCGTTGACCCAAAGTCAATGACCCGAGGTAGATGACCTGAGGACGATATCACAAGGTCGATTACCCGAGGCAGAAAACGCGAGGTCGATGACCCGAAGTCGGTGATCCGAGGTCGATGGTCAGAGCTCGATGACCCGAGGTCGATGACCCAAGGTCGATGACCGAAGGTTTATGACCCAAGGTCGATGACCAAAGGTCGATGACCCGAGGTCGATGACCCGAGTTCGATGACCCGAGGTCAATGACCCGAGGTCAATGACCCCAGGTCAATGAACCAAGGTCGATGACTCGAGGTCGATGACCCGAAGTCGATGACTCGATGTCGATAACCGGAGAACGACTGACTAAGGTCGACTCCACGAGGTTGACTTCAACAGGACTCCGGGAGTTAAAAGCCGGGAATTAGACAATGGGAGGTCGTCTCCGGGAGGAGGACTCCGGGAGGTCGATTCATGGAGGAAAAATTCGGAAGGTCGACTCCAGGATTACTTACGGTCTATGACACGAGTTGAATGACCCTGAGTTGATGACTCGAGTATCCGGTGTCGATAACACGAGGTCGATTACTAGAGGTCGATTACTCAAGGTCCATGACTCGAAGTCGATGACCCTAGGTTATGACACATAACCGATCCGATAATTTTGATAACGGGACGTCAATTCCTCCAGGAACGATTGAAATTTCGGTGAAATTATCCGTTTTCGATTCCTTTTACGGTCATATATTGGTAAAACCACGAAAACTACGGCAAAATACAGCTAAAAGATTGAAATGTTGTTGATATTATCCGTTTTTGATGCTTTTTTCGATCATTTCTTGGTAAATTAAAAAACCTAAGGTTAAAATAGAGGAAGAAGTTTGGAATTTCATTGAAATTCCATTTTCGATGCTTTTTGATCATATCTTGTAAAAATCAAGAAAAGTAAGAAAAGAAAGACGCAAAAGATAGAAATTTCGTTGTAATTATCAGTTTTTGATCCTTTTCTTAATCATATACTGTTAAAATCGCGAAATGCCTTGTAAAGTAAACGAGAAAAGATTGAAATATCAATGAAATTATCCGTTTTTGATCCTTTTTTCAATCGTATCTTGGAAATATAAGGAAAATTAGGCAAAATAAAAGAAAAAGATTTAAATTACGGTGAATAGTCGGTTTTCGATACTTTTTTAATCATATCTTAAAGACATCACGAATAGTAAGGCAAAATACACGAAAAAGATTGAAATTTCAAAATTTTGATGCTTTTTTCTAACATATCTTGGAAAAATAAGAAAAGTATGGCAAAATACACGAAAAAAGATTGATATTTCGTATAAATTATCCGATTTCGATCCTTTTTTCCATCATATTATGGCTAAATTACGATAGCTAAGGCAAAATAGACGAAATCAATTTGAAATTTCGTTGGAATTATTCATTTTCGATGGTTTTATCGATCAGATCTTGGCAAAATCACGAAAACTAATGATAAATATAGGAAAATGATTGAAATTTCGGTGAAATTATCCGTTTTTGATGCTTTTTTCGATCATATCAAAAGACATAAGGAAACTAAGCCAAAATAAACGAAAAAAGATTGAAATTTTGTTGAAATTATTCGTTTTTGATCCTTTTTTCCGATCAGATCTTGTTAAAATCACGAATACTAATGAAAAAAAGAGGAAAAAGATTGAAATTTCGCTGTAAATATCTGTTTTCGATCCTTTTTTCGATCATATCATGTCAAAATCACGAAAAGTAAGGAAAAAAAGACGCAGAAGATATTAATTTCGATAAAATTATCTGTTTTTGATGCTTTTTTCTATTGTATCTTATAAAAAATCACAAAAACTAGGTGAAAATAGAGGATGAATGATTGATTTTTGTGTGAAATTATCAGTTATGGATGCTTTTTTCAATCGTATCTCGGAAAAATAAAAAAAATTAGGCAAAATACAAGAAAAAGATTTAAATTACGGTGAAATCGTCGGTTTTCGATACTTTTTTAATCATATCATAAAGAAATCACGAATAGTAAGGCAAAATACAGCGCAAAAGATAGTAATTTCGTATAAATTATCCATTTTCGATGCTTTCTTCATCATATTATGGCAAAATTACAATAGCTAAGGCAAAATAGGCGAAAACCATTTGAAATTTCGTTGAAATTATTCATTCTCGATGCTTTTTTCGATCAGATCTTGGCAAAATCACGAAAACTAAGGATAAATAGAGGAATAAGATTGAAATTTCGGTGAAATTATCCGTTTTCGATGCTTTTTTCGATCACATCCTGGTGACATCAGGAAACTAAGAAAAAATAGACGAAAAAAGATTGAAATTTCGTTGAAATTATTCCTTTTTGATCCTTTTTTCGATCTGATCCACTTAAAATCACGAATACTATAGAAAAAATAGGCAAAAGATTGAAATTTCGGTGAAATTATCCATTTTTTGATCCTTTTTTCGATCATAACTTATCAAAATAACGAAAAGTAAGGAAAAAAGACGCATAAGATTGAAATTTCGTTAAAATTATCTTTTTTTGATGCTTTTTTCTAATGTATCTTATAAAAAACACAAAAACTAGGGGAAAATAGAGGATGAAAGATTGATTTTTGTGTGAAATCATCGGTTATCAATACTTTTTTAATCATATCTCAAAGAAATCACGAATAGAAAGGCAAAATACACGATGAAAGATTGAAATTTCAAAATTTTGATGCTTTTTTCTAACATATCTTGGAAAAATAAGAAAAGTAAGGCAAAATACACGAAATAAGATTGATATTTCGCATAAATTATCCGTTTTCGATGCTTTTTTCCATCATATTATGGCAAAATTACGATAGCTAAGGCAAAATAGACGAAAACAATTTGAAATTTCGTTGAAATTTTTCATTTTCGATGCTTTTTTCCATCAGATCTTGGCAAAATCACGAAAACTAAGGGAAAATAGAAGATAAAAGATTTAAAGTTCGGTGAAATTATCGGTTTCAGATGCTTTTTCATCATATTTTGAAGAAATCATGAAAAGTAAGGCAGAATAGATGATAAAAGGTTGAGATTTTGGTGAAATTCTCCGTTTTCGATGCATTTTTCGATCATATCTTGGTAAATTCAGAAAACAAAGGAAAAAATAGAGGAAAAACATTTGAATTTAAATTTGTATTTGAATTGGATCAAATATTGTCAAAATCACGAAAACCAAGGAAAATGGAGGAAAAAGATTGAAATTTCGGTGAAATTATCGGTTTTCGATGCTTTTTTTTATCATATCCTGCGAATTCAGGAAACTAATGAAAAATAGACGAAAAAAAATAGAAATTTCGTTGAAATTATTCGTTTTCGATGTTTTTTTGATCAGATCCTTGCAAAATCACAAAATTTAAGGCAAAATAGACGAAAAAGATTGATATTTCGGTGAAATTATTCGTGTTCGATGCTTTTCCGATCATATCCTTGAAAAATCACGAAAGGTAAGGCAAAAAGACAACAAAAGATTGAAATTTCGGTGAAATTATTCGCCTTCAATTCTTTTTCCGATCATATCCTTGAAAAATCACGAAAGGGAAAGCAAAATAGACGATATAATATTAAAATTTCGCTAAAATTATCCCATTTTGTCGCTTTTTTCGATATTTTCTTGACCCGAGGTCGATGACCATTGGTCTTTGACCCGTAGTCAATGACCCGAGGTAGATGACCCGAGGACGATAACACAAGGTCGATTACCCGATGCAGAAAACGCGAGGTCTATGACCCGAAGTCGATGACCCGAGGCCGATGGCCAGAGCTCGATGACCCGAGGTCGATGACCCGAGGTCAATGTCCCCAGGTCAATGACCCGCGGTCAATGTCCCGAGGTCAATGACCCGAGGTCAATGACCCCAAGTCGATTACCCGAGGTCAATGACTCGAGGTCGATGACCCCAGGTCGATGACCCAAGGTCAATGACCCGAGGTCAATGACCCGAAGTCGATGACTCGAGGTCGATGACCCGAAGTCGATGACTCGATGTCGATAACCGGAGAACGACTGACTAAGGTCGACTCCGGGAGGTCGACTCCGACAGGACTCCTGGAGTTAAAAGCCGGGAATTAGACAATGGGAGGTCGTATCCGGGAGGAGGACTCCGGGAGTTAGACTCCTGGTTGTCGACTCCGGGATGTCGACTCCGGGATATCGAATCCGGGATGTCGATTGCGGGATGTCGACTCCGGGTGGTCGACTGCGGGATGTCGACTTCCGGTGGTCGACTCCGGGAGATCGACTCCGGGAGGTTGACTCCGGGAGGTCGACTCCAGGAGGTCGACTCCGGGAGGTCGACTCCGGGAGGTCGACTCCGGGAGGTCGACTCCGGGAGGTCGACTCTGGGATGTCGCCTCCGGGAGGTTGACTCCTGGAGGTCGATTCATGGAGGAAAAATTCGGACGGTCGCCTCCAGGATTACTTACGGTCTATGAAACGAGTTGAATGAACCTGAGTTGATGACTCGAGTATCCGGTGTCGATAACACGAGGTCGATTACTTGAGGTCGATTACTCAAGGTCCATGACTCGAAGTCGATGACCCTAGGTTGATGACACATAATCGATCCGATGATTTTGATAATGGGACGTCAATTCCTCCAGGAACGATTGAAATTTCGGTGAAATTATCCGTTTTCGATTCCTTTTACGGTCATATATTGGTAAAACCACGAAAACTACGGCAAAATACACGATACACGAAATACACGAAAATAGAGGATGAAAGATTGATTTTTGTGTGAAATTATCAGTTATCGATGCTTTTTTCAATCGTATCTTGGAAAAATAATAAAAATTAGGCAAAATACAAGAAAAAGATTTAAATTACGGTGAAATCATTGGTTATCGATACTTTTTTAATCATATCTCAAAGGAATCATGAATAGTAAAGCAAAATACACGATAAAAGATTGAAATTTCGAAATTTGGATGCTTTCTTCTAACATATCTTGGAAAAATAAGAAAAGTAAGGCAAAATACACGAAAAAAGATTGATATTTCGTATAAATTATCCGTTTTTGATGTTTTTTTCCATCATATTATGGCAAAATTACAATAGCTTAGGCAAATTTGACGAAAACAATTTGAAATTTCGTTTAAATTGTTCATTTTCGATGCTTTTTTCGATCACATCCTGGCGACATCAGGAAACTAAGCCAAAATAGACGAAAAAAGATTGAAATTTCGTTGAAATTATTCGTTTTGATCCTTTTTTCGATCAGATCTTGTTAAAATTATGAATACTAAGGGAAAAAAGAGGAAAAAGATTGAAATTTCGGTGAAATTGTCCGTTTTTGATCCTTTTTCGATCATATCTTGTCAAAATCACGAAAAGAAAGGAAAAAAAGACGCAGAAGATTGAAATTTCGATAAAATTATCTGTTTTTGATGCTTTTTTCTAACGTATCTTATAAAAATCACAAAAACTAGGGGAAAATATAGGATGAATGATAGATTTTTCGGTGAAATTGTCAGTTTTCGATGCTTTTTTTCAATCGTATCTTGGAAAAATAAAAAAAATTAGGCAAAATACAAGAAAAAGATTTAAATTACGGTGAAATCATTGGTTATCGATACTTTTTTAATCATATCTCAAAGGAATCATGAATAGTAAAGCAAAATACACGATAAAAGATTGAAATTTCGAAATTTGGATGCTTTTTTCTAACATATCTTGGAAAAATAAGAAAAGTAAGGCAAAATACACGAAAAAAGATTGATATTTCGTATAAATTATCCATTTTCGATGCTTTTTTCCATCATATTATGGCAAAATTACAATAGCTTAGGCAAATTAGACGAAAACAATTTGAAATTTCGTTTAAATTATTCATTTTCGATGCTTATTTCGATCAGATCTTGGCAGAATCACGAAAACTAAGGATTAATAGAGGAAAAAGATTGAAATTTCGGTGAAATTATCCATTTTGGATGCCTTTTTCAATTATATCTTGGAAAAATAACGAATACTTAGGCAAAATCTAAGAAACGATAAAAATTTTGATAAAATTGTCCGTTTTTCATTCATTTTTCGATCATATGATGGAAAAATCACGATATCTAATGAAAAATAGACAAAAAAAGATTGAAATCTCGTTGAAATTATTTGTTTTTGATCCTTTTTTCGATCAGATCTTGTTAAAATCACAAATACTAATGAAAAAAAGAGGAAAAAGATTGAAATTTCGGTGAAATTATCCGTTTTTGATCCTTTTTTCGATCATATCTTGTCAAAATCACGAAAAGTAAGGAAAAAAAACGCAGAAAATTGAAATTTCGATAGAATTATTTGTTTTTGATGCATTTTTCTAACATATCTTATAAAAATCACAAAAACTAGGGGAAAATAGAGGATGAAAGATTATTTTTCGGTGAAATTATCAGTTTTCGATGCTTTTTAAATCGTATCTTGGAAATATAAGGAAAATAAGGCAAAATACATGGAAAAAGATTTAAATTACGGTGAAATCATCGGTTTTCGATACGTTTTTAATCATATTTTAAAGATATCACAAATAGTTAGACAAAATACACGAAAAAAGATTGAAATTTCGAAATTTTGATGCTTTTTTTTACATATCTTGGAAAAATAAGAAAAGTAAGGCAAAATACACGAAAAAAGATTGATATTTCGCATAATTTATCCGTTGTCGATGATTTTTTTTATCAAAGTGTGGCAAAATAACGATAGCTAAGGCAAAATAGACGAAAACTATTTGAAATTTCGTTGAAATTATTCATTTTCGATGTTTTTTTCGATCAGTTCTTGGCAAAATCACGAAAACTAAGGATAAATAGAGGAAAAAGATTGAAATTTCTGTGAAATTATCCGTTTTCGATGCTTTTTTCGATCACATCCTGGCGACATCAGGAAACTAAGAAAAAATAGACGAAAAAAGATTGAAATTTCTTTGAAATTATTCGTTTTTGATCCTTTTTTCAATCAGATCCACTTGAAATCACGAATACTATGGAAAAAAATAGGAAAAAGATTGAAATCTCGTTGAAATTATTTGTTTTTGATCCTTTTTTCGATCATATCTTGTCAAAATCACGAATACTAATGAAAAAAAGAGGAAAAAGATTGAAATTTCGGTGAAATTATCCGTTTTTGATCCTTTTTTCGATCATATCTTGTCAAAATCACTAAAAGTAAGGAAAAAAAAACGCAGAAAATTGAAATTTCGATAGAATTATTTGTTTTTGATGCATTTTTCTAACATATCTTATAAAAATCACAAAAACTAGGGGAAAATAGAGGATGAAAGATTGATTTTTCGGTGAAATTATCAGTTTTCGATGCTTTTTAAATCGTATCTTGGAAAAATAAGAAAAATTAGGCAAAATACAAGAAAAATATTTAAATTACGGTGAAATCATCGGCTTTCGATACTTTTTTATTCATATCTTAAAGAAATCACGAATATTAAGGCAAAATACACGACAAAAGATTGATATTTCGTATAAATTATCCGTTTTCGATGCTTTTTTCCATCATATTATGGCAAAATTACGATAGCTAACGCAAAATAGACGAAAACAATTTTAAATTTCGTTGAAATTATTCATTTTCGATGCTTTTTTCCATCAGATCTTGGAAAAATCACGAAAACTAAGGGAAAATAGAGGATAAAAGAGTTAAATTTCGGTGAAATTATCGGTTTTAGATGCTTTTTCATCATATTTTGAAGAAATCACGAAAATTAAGTTAGAATAGATGAAAAAAGGTTGAAATTTTGGTGTAATTATCCGTTTTCGATGCATTTTTCGATCAAATCTTGGTAAATTCAGAAAACAAAGGAAAAAATAGAGGAAAAAGATTTGAATTTAAATTTGTATTTGAATTGGATCAAATATTGGCAAAATCACGAAAACCAAGGAAAATGGAAGAAAAAGATTGAAATTTCGGTGAAATTATCGGTTTTCGATGCTTTTTTTGATCATATCCTGCGAATTCAGGAAACTAATGAAAAATAGACGAAAAAAGATTGAAATTTCGTTGAAATTATTCGTTTTCGATGTTTTTTTGATCAGATCCTTGCATAATCACAAAATTTAAGGCAAAATAGACGAAAAAGATTGATATTTCGGTGAAATTATTCGTGTTCGATGCTTTTCCGATCATATCCTTGAAAAATCACGAAAGGTAAGGCAAAATAGACAACAAAAGATTGAAATTTCGGTGAAATTATTCGCCTTCGATTCTTTTTCCATTCATATCCTTGAAAAATCACGAAACAGAAGGCAAAATAGACGATATAATATTAAAATTTCGCTAAAATTATCCCATTTTGTCACTTTTTTCGATATTTTCTTGACCCGAGGTCGATGACCATTGGTCGTTGACCCGTAGTCAATGACCCGAGGTAAATGACCCGAGGACGATAACACAAGGTCAATTACCCGAGGCAGAAAACAAGAGGTCGATGACTCGAAGTCGATGACCCGAGGTCGATGGCCAGAGCTCGATGACCCGAGTTCGATGACCTGAGGTCGATGACCCAAGGTCGATGACCCGAAGTCGATGACTCAAGGTCAATGAACCGAGGTCGATGACACAGGGGGTATGACCCAAGGTCAATGACCCGAGGTCAATGACCCGAGGTCAATGACCCGAGGTCTATTACTCGAGGTTAATGACCCAAGGTCGATGACCCAAGGTCAATGACCCGAGGTCAATGTCCCGAGGTCAATTACCCGAGGTCAATGTCCCCAGGTCAATGACCCGCGGTCAATGACCCGCGGTCAATGTCCCGAGGTCAATGACCAGAGGTCAATTACTCGAGGTTAATGACCAAAGGTCTATAACCCCAGGTCGATGACCCAAGGTCAATGACCCGAGGTCAATGACCTGAGGTCAATGTCCCCAGGTCAATGACCCGCGGTAAATGACCCGCGGTCAATGTCCCGAGTTCAATTACCCGAGTTCAATTACCCGAGGTCAATGACCAGAGGTCAATGACCCGAGGTCAATGGCCCCAAGTCGATTACCCGAGGTCAATGACCGAAGCTCGATGACCCCAGGTCGATGACCCAAGGTCAATTACCCGAGGTCAATGACCCGAGGTCAATGACCCAAGGTCAATGTCCTAAGGTCAATGACCCAAGGTCGATGACCCCAGGTCGATGACCTAAGGTCAATGACCCGAGGTCAATGACCCGAGGTCAATGACCCCAGGTCAATGACCCGAAGTCGATGGCTCGAGGTCGATGACTCGAAGTCGATGACTCAATGTCGATAACCGGAGAACGACTGACTAAGGTCGACTCCGGGAGGTCGACTCCTACAGGACTCCGGGAGTTAAAAGCCGGGAATTAGACAATGGGATTCGTCTCCGGGAGGAGGACTCCGGGAGTTAGACTCCTGGTTGTCGACTCCGGGATGTCGACTCCGGGATGTCGACTGCGGGATGTCGACTCCGGGTGGTCGACTCCGGGAGGTCGACTCCGGGAGGTCGACTCCGGGAGGTCGAATCCGGGAGGTTGACTCCGGGAGGTTGACTCCGGGAGGTCTACTCCAAGAGGTCGACTCCGGGAGGTTGACTCCGGGAGGTCGACTCCGGGAGGTCGACTCCGGGAGGTCGACTCCGGGAGGTCGACTCCGGGAGCTTGACTCCGGGAGGTCGACTCCGGGAGGTCGACTCTGGGACGTCGCCTCCGGGTGGTTGACTCCTGGAGGTCGATTCATGGAGGAAAAATTCGGAAGGTCGACTCCAGGATTACTTACGGTCTATGACACGAGTTGAATGACCCTGAGTTGATGACTCGAGTATCCGGTGTCGATAACACGAGGTCGATTACTAGAGGTCGATTACTCAAGGTCCATGACTCGAAGTCGATGACCCTAGGTTATGACACATAACTGATCCGATGATTTTGATAACGGGACGTCAATTCCTCCAGGAACGATTGAAATTTCGGTGAAATTATCCGTTTTCGATTCCTTTTACGGTCATATATTGGTAAAACCACGAAAACTAAGGCATAATACAGCTAAAAGATTCAAATTTTGTGGATATTATCCGTTTTTGATGCTTTTTCGATCATTTCTTGGTAAATTAAGAAACCTAAGGTTAAAATAGAGGAAGAAGTTTGGAATTTCATTGAAATTTCGTTTTCGATGCTTTTTGATCATATCTTGTAAAAATCAAGAAAAGTAAGAAAAGAAAGAGGCAAAAGATAGAAATTTCGTTGTAATTATCAGTTTTCGATCCTTTTCTTAATCATATACTGTTAAAATCGCGAAATGCCTTGTAAAGTAAACGAGAAAAGATTGAAATATCAATGAAATTATCCGTTTTTGTTGCTTTTTTTGATCATATCTTTGAGAAAACAGGAAAACTTAATTTTGGTGTAATTCTCCGTTTTTGATCCTTTTTTCAATCGTATCTTGGAAATATAAGGAAAATTAGGCAAAATACAAGAAAAAGATTTAAATTACGGTGAAATCATCGGTTTTCGATACTTTTTTAATCATATCTTAAAGAAATCACGAATAGTAAGGCAAAATACACGAAAAAAGATTGAAATTTCAAAATTTTGATGCTTTTTTCTAACATATCTTGGAAAAATAAGAAAAGTAAAGCAAAATACACAAAAAAAGATTGATATTTCGTATAAATCATCCGATTTCGATCCTTTTGTCCATCATATTATGGCAAAATTACGATAGCTAAGGCAAAATAGACGAAATCAATTTGAAATTTCGTTGAAATTATTCATTTTCGATGCTTTTTTCGATCATATCCAGGCGACATCAGGAAACTAAGCCAAAATAAACGAAAAAAGATTGAAATTTTGTTGAAATTATTCGTTTTTGATACTTTTTTCGGTCAGATCTTGTTAAAATCACGAAACCTAATGAAAAAAAGAGGAAAAAGATTGAAATTTCGGTGTTATTATCTGTTTTTGATCCTTTTATCGATCATATCTTGTCAAAATCACGATAAGTAAGGAAAAAAAGACGCAGAAGATATAAATTTCGATAAAATTATCTGTTTTTGATGCTTTTTTCTAATGTATCTTCTAAAAAATCACAAAAACTAGGGGAAAATAGAGGATGAAAGATTGATTTTTGTGTGAAATTATCAATTTTTGATGCTTTTTTCAATCGTATCTTGGAAAAATAATAAAAATAAGGCAAAATACAAGAAAAATATTTAAATTACGGTGAAATCATCGGTTAACGATACATTTTTAATCATATCTCATAGGAATCATGAATAGTAAGGCAAAATACACGATAAAAGATTGAAATTTCGAAATTTTGATGCTTTTTTCTAACATATCTTGGAAAAATAAGAAAAGTAAGGCAAAATACACGAAAAAAGATTGATATTTCTTATAAATTATCCGTTTTCGATGCTTTCTTCCATCATATTATGGCGAAATTACAATAGCTAAGGCAAAATAGGCGAAAACAATTTGAAATTTCGTTGAAATTATTCATTTTCGATGCTTTTTTCGATCAGATCTTGGAAAAATCACGAAAACTAAGGATAAATAGAGGAAAAAGATTGAAATTTCGGTGAAATTATTCCTTTTTGATCCTTTTTTCGATCTGATCCACTTAAAATCACGAATACTATAGAAAAAATAGGCAAAAGATTGAAATTTCGGTGAAATTATCCATTTTTTGATCCTTTTTTCGATCATATCTTGTCAAAATAACGAAAAGTAAGGAAAAAAAGACGCATAAGTTTGAGATTTCGATAAAATTATCTGTTTTTGATGCTTTTTTCTAATGAATCTTATAAAAATCACAAAAACAAGGGGAAAAAAGGGGATAAAAGATTGATTTTTGTGTGAAATTATCAGTTATCGATGCTTTTTTCAATCGTATCTTGGAAAAATAAGAATAATTAGGCAAAATACAAGAAAAAGATTTAAATTACGGTGAAATCATCGGTTATCGATACTTTTTTAATCATATCTCAAAGAAATCACGAATAGAAAGGCAAAATACACGATGAAAGATTGAATTTTCAAAATTTTGAAGCTTTTTTCTAACATATCTTGGAAAAATAAGAAAAGTAAGGCAAAATACACGAAAAAAGATTGATATTTCGTATAAATTATCCGTTTTCGATGCTTTTTTCCATCATATTAAGGCAAAATCACAATAGCTTAGGCAAATTAGACGAAAACAATTTGAAATTTCGTTTTAATTATTCATTTTCGATGCTTTTTTCGATCACATCTTGGCAAAATTACGAAAACTAAGGATTAATAGAGGAAAAAGATTGAAATTTCGCTGAAATTATCCGTTTTCGATGCTTTTTTCGATCACATCCTGGCGACATCAGGAAACTAAGCCAAAATAGACGAAAAAAGATTGAAATTTCGTTGAAATTATTCGTTTTCATCCTTTTTTCGATCAGATCTTGTTAAAATTATGAATACTAAGGGAAAAAAGAGGAAAAAGGTTGAAATTTTGGTGAAATTATCCGTTTTCGATGCATTTTTCGATCATATCTTGGTAAATTCAGAAAACAAAGGAAAAAATAAAGGAAAAAGATTTGAATTTAAATTTGTATTTGAATTGGATCAAATATTGGCAAAATCACGAAAACCAAGGAAAATGGAGGAAAAAGATTGAAATTTCGGTGAAATTATCCGTTTTCGATGCTTTTTTCGATCATATCCTGCGAATTCAGGAAACTAATGAAAAATAGACGAAAAAAGATTGAAATTTCGTTGAAATTATTCGTTTTCGATGTTTTTTTGATCAGATCCTTGCAAAATCACAAAATTTAAGGCAAAATAAACTAAAAAGATTGATATTTCGGTGAAATTATTCGTGTTCGATGCTTTTCCGATCATATCCTTGAAAAATCACGAAAGGTAAGGCAAAATAGACAACAAAAGATTTATAATTTCGGTGAAATTATTCGCCTTCGATTCTTTTTCCGATCATATCCTTGAAAAATCACGAAACAGAAGGCAAAATAGACGATATAATTATAATATTTCGCTAAAATTATCCCAATTTGTCGCTTTTTTCGATATTTTCTTGACCCGAGGTCGATGAACATTGGTCGTTGACCCGAAGTCAATGACCCAAGGTAGATGACCCGAGGACGATAACACAAGGTCAATTACCCTAGGAAGAAAACGCGAGGTCGATGACCCGAAGTCGATGACCCGAGGTCGATGGCCAGAGCTCGATGACCCGAGGTCGATGACCCAAGGTCGATGACCCAAGGTCAATGACCCGAGGTCTATGACCCGAGTTCGATGACCTGAGGTCGATGACCCAAGGTCAATGACCCGAGGTCAATGACCCGAGGTCTATGACCCGAGTTCGATTACCTTAGGTCGATGACCCAAGGTCGATGACCCGAAGTCGTTGACTCAAGGTCAATGAACCGAGGTCGATGACACAGGGGGTATGACCCAAGGTCAATGACCCGAGGTCAATGTCCCGAGGTCAATTACCCGAGGTCAATGACCCAAGGTCAATGACCCAAGGTCAATGACCCAAGGTCAATGACCCGAGGTCAATGACCCCAAGTTGATGAGCCGAGGTCAATGACCAAAGGTCGATGACCCCAGGTCGATGACCCAAGGTCAATGACCCGAGGTCAATGACCCGAGGTCAATGACCCCAAGTCGATGAGCCGAGGTCAATGACCAAAGGTCAATGACCCGAGGTCAATGTCCCCAGGTCAATGACCCGCGGTCAATGTCCCGAGGTCAATGTCCTGAGGTCAATGACCCGAGGTCAATGACCCGAGGTCAATGACCCCAAGTCGATGACCCGAGGTCAATGACCCATGGTCGATGACCCCAGGTCGATGACCCCAGGTCGATGACCCCAGGTCGATGACCCCAGGTCGATGACACCAGGTCGATGACCTAAGGTCAATGACCCGAGGTCAATGACCTCAGGTCAATGACCCCAGGTCAATGACCCCAGGTCAATGACCCGAAGTCGATGACTTGAGGTCGATGACTCGATGTCGATAACCGGAGAACGACTGACTAAGGTCGACTCCGGGAGGTCGACTCCTACAGGACTCCGGGAGTTAAAAGCCGGGAATTAGACAATGGGAGGTCGTCTCCGGGAGGAGGACTCCGGGAGTTAGACTCCTGGTTGTCGACTCCGGGATGTGGACTCCGGGATGTCGACTCCGGGATGTCGACTGCGGGATGTCGACTCAGGGTGGTCGACTCTGGGAGGTCGACTCCGGGAGGTCGACTCCGGGAGGTCGACTCCGGGAGGTCGACTCCGGGAGGTCGACTCCGGGAGGTCGACTCCGGGAGGTCGAATCCGGGAGGTCGACTCCGAAGGTCAACTCTGGGAGGTCGACTCCGGGAGGTCGACTCCGGGAGGTCGACTCTGGGATGTCGCCTCCGGGTGGTTGACTCCCTGAGGTCGATTCATGGAGGAAAAATTCGGAAAGTCGACTCCAGGATTACTTACGGTCTATGACACGAGTTGAATGACCCTGAGTTGATGACTAGAGTATCCGGTGTCGATAACACGAGGTCGATTACTAGAGGTCGATTACTCAAGGTCCATGACTCGAAGTCGATGACCCTAGGTTATGACACATAACCGATCCGTTGATTTTGATAACGGGACGTCAATTCCTCCAGGAACGATTGAAATTTCGGTGACATTATCCGTTTTTGATCATATCTTGTAAAAATCAAGAAAAGTAAGAAAAGAAAGACGCTAAAGATAGAAATTTCGTTGTAATTATCAGTTTTTGATCCTTTTCTTAATCATATACTGTTAAAATCGCGAATTGCCTTGTAAAGTAAACGAGAAAAGATTGAACTATCAATGAAATAATCCGTTTTTGATCCTTTTTTCAATCGTATCTTGGAAATATAAGGAAAATTAGGCAAAATACAAGAAAAAGATTTAAATTACGGTGAATAGTCGGTTTTCGATACTTTTTTAATCATATCTTAAAGAAATCACGAATAGTAAGGCAAAATACACGAAAAAAGATTGAAATTTCAAAATTTTGATGCTTTTTTCTAACATATCTTGGAAAAATAAGAAAAGTATGGCAAAATACACGAAAAAAGATTGATATTTCGTATAAATTATCCGATTTCGATCCTTTTTTCCATCATATTATGGCAAAATTACGATATCTAAGGCAAAATATACGAAATCAATTTGAAATTTCGTTGGAATTATTCATTTTCGATGGTTTTATCGATCAGATCTTGGCAAAATCACGAAAACTAATGATAAATAGAGGAAAATGATTGAAATTTCGGTGAAATTATCCGTTTTCGATGCTTTTTTCGATCATATCAGAAGACATCAGGAAACTAAGCCAAAATAAACGAAAAAAGATTGAAATATTGTTGAAATTATTCGTTTTTGATCCTTTTTTCCGATCAGATCTTGTTAAAATCACGAATACTAATGAAAAAAAGAGGAAAAAGATTGAAATTTTGCTGTAATTATCTGTTTTTGATCCTTTTTTCGATCATATCATGTCAAAATCACGAAAAGTAAGGAAAAAAAGACGCAGAAGATATAAATTTCGATAAAATTATCTGTTTTTGATGCTTTTTTCTAATGTATCTTATAAAAAATCACAAAAACTAAGGGAAAATAGAGGATGAATGATTGATTTTTCGGTGAAATCGTCAGTTTTCGATGCTTTTTTTCAATCGTATCTTGGAAAAATAATAAAAATTTGGCAAAATACAAGAAAAAGATTTAAATTACGGTGAATTCATCGGTTTTCGATACTTTTTTAATCATATCTTAAAGAAATCACGAATAGTACGGCAAAATACACCGCAAAAGATTGAAATTTCGTATAAATTATCCATTTTCGATGTTTTTTCCATCATATTATGGCAAAATTACGATAGCTAACGCAAAATAGACGAAAAAAATATGAAATTTCGTTGAAATTATTCATTTTCGATGCTTATTTAGATCAGATCTTGGCAGAATCACGAAAACTAAGGATTAATAGAGGAAAAAGATTGAAATTTCGGTGAAATTATCCATTTTGGATGCCTTTTTCAATTATATCTTGGAAAAATAACGAATACTTAGGCAAAATCTAAGAAAAGATTAAAATTTTGATAAAATTGTCCGTTTTTGATTCATTTTTCGATCATATGATGGAAAAATCACGATATCTAAGGAAAAATAGACAAAAAAAGTTTGAAATTTCGTTGAAATTATTTGTCATTGATCCTTTTTTCGATCAGATCTTTTTAAAATCACGAATATTAATGAAAAAAGGAGGAAAAAGATTGAAATTTCGGTGAAATTATCCGTTTTTGATCCTTTTTTCGATCATATCTTGTCAAAATCACGAAAAGTAGGAAAAAAAAGAAGCAAAAGGTTGAAATTTCGATAAATTTATCTGTTTTTGATGCATTTTTCTAACATATCTTATAAAAATCACAAAAACTAGGGGAAAATAGAGGATGAAAGATTAATTTTTCGGTGAAATTTTCAGTTTTCGATGCTTTTTAAATCGTATCTTGGAAATATAAGGAAAATAAGGCAAAATACAGGAAAAAGATTTAAATTACGGTGAAATCATCGGTTTTGGATACTTTTTTAATCATATTTTAAAGATATCACAAATAGTAAGCCAAAATACACGAAAAAAGATTGAAATTTCGAAATTTTGATGCTTTTTTTTACATATCTTGGAAAAATAAGAAAAGTAAGGCAAAATACACGAAAAAAGATTGTTATTTCGTATAAATTATCCGTTGTCGATGATTTTTTTCATCAAATTATGGCAAAATTACGATAGCTAAGGCAAAATAGACGAAAACTATTTGAAATTTCGTAGAAATTATTCATTTTCGATGTTTTTTCGATCAAATCTTGGCAAAATCACGAAAACTAAGAATAAATAGAGGAAAAAGATTGAAATTTCGGTGAAATTATCCGTTTTCGATGCTTTTTTCGATCACATCCTGGCGACATCAGGAAACTAAGAAAAAATAGACGAAAAAAGATTGAAATTTCGTTGAAATTATTCGTTTTTGATCCTTTTTTCAATCAGATCAACTTAAAATCACGAATACTATGGAAAAAAAAGGAAAAAGATTGAAATTTCGGTAAAATTATCCGTTTTTGATCCTTATTTCGATCATATCTTGTCAAAATCACGAAAAGTAAGGAAAAAAAGACGCAAAAGAATGAAATTTCGATAAAATTATCTGTTTTTGATGCTTTTTTCTAACATATCTTATAAAAATCACAAAAACTAGGGGAAAATAGAGAATGAAAGATTGATTTTTTGGTGAAATTATCAGTTCTCGATGCTTTTTTTCAATCGTATCTTGGAAAAATAAGAAAAATAAGGCAAAATACAAGAAAAAGATTTAAATTACGGTGAAATCATCGTTTTTCCATACTTTTTTAATCATATCATAAGGAAATCACGAATAGTAAGGCAAAATACAGCGCAAAAGATTGTTATTTCGTACAAATTATCCATTTTCGATGCTTTTTTCCAGCATATTATGGCAAAATTACGATAGCTAAGGCAAAATAGGCGAAAACAATTTGAAATTTCGTTGAAATTACTCATTTTCGATGCTTTTTTCGATCACATCTTGGCAAAATCACGAAAACTAAGGATAAATAGAGGAAAAAGATTGAAATTTCGGTGAAATTATCCGTTTTCGATCCTTTTTTCGATCACATCCTGGTGACATCAGGAAACTAAGAAAAAATAGACGAAAAAAGATTGAAATTTCGTTGAAATTATTCCTTTTTGATCCTTTTTTCGATCAGATCCACTTAAAATCACGAATACTATGGAAAAAATAGGCAAAAGATTGAAATTTCGTAGAAATTATCCATTTTTTGATCCTTTTTACGATCATATCTTGTCAAAATAACGAAAAGTAAGGAAAAAAGACGCATAAGATTGAAATTTCGACAAAATTATCTGATTTGATGCTTTTTTCTAATGTATCTTATAAAAAACACAAAAACTAGGGGAAAATAGAGGATGAATGATTGATTTTTCGGTGAAATTGTCAGTTTTCGATGCTTTTTTTCAATCGTATCTTGGAAAAATAAGAAAAATTAGGCAAAATACAAGAAAAAAATTTAAATTACGGTGAAATCATCGGTTATCGATACTTTTTTAATCATATCTCAAAGAAATCACGAATAGAAAGGCAAAATACACGATGAAAGATTGAAATTTCGAAATTTTGATGCTTTTTTCTAACATGTCTTGGAAAAATAAGAAAAGTAAGGCAAAATACACGAAAAAAGATTGATATTTCGTATAAATTATCCGTTTTCGATGCTTTTTTCCATCATATTATGGCAAAATTACAATAGCTTAGGAAAATTAGACGAAAACAATTTGAAATTTCGTTTAAATTATTCATTTTCGATGCTTTTTTCGATCACATCTTGGCAAAATCACGAAAACTAAGGATTAATAGAGGAAAAAGATTGAAATTTCGCTGAAATTATCCGTTTTCGATGCTTTTTTCGATCACATCCTGGCGACATCAGGAAACTAAGCCGAAATAGACGAATAAAGATTGAAATTTCGTTGAAATTATTCGTTTTGATCCTTTTTTCGATCAGATCTTGTTAAGATTATGAATACTAAGGGAAAAAAGAGGAAAAAGATTGAAATTTCGGTGAAATTATCCGTTTTTGATCCTTTTTCGATCATATCTTGTCAAAATCAGCAAAATGAAAGAAAAAAAGACAAAAAAGATTGAAATTTCAGTAAAATTATCTGATTTGATGCTTTTTTCTAATGTATCTTATAAAAAACACAAAAACTAGGGGAAAATAGAGGATGAATGATTGATTTTTCGGTGAAATTGTCAGTTTTCGATGCTTTTTTTCAATCGTATCTTGGAAAAATAAGAAAAATTAGGCAAAATACAAGAAAAAAATTTAAATTACGGTGAAATCATCGGTTTTGGATACTTTTTTAATCATATTTTAAAGATATCACAAATAGTAAGCCAAAATACACGAAAAAAGATTGAAATTTCGAAATTTTGATGCTTTTTTTTACATATCTTGGAAAAATAAGAAAAGTAAGGCAAAATACACGAAAAAAGATTGTTATTTCGTATAAATTATCCGTTGTCGATGATTTTTTTCATCAAATTATGGCAAAATTACGATAGCTAAGGCAAAATAGACGAAAACTATTTGAAATTTCGTTGAAATTATTCATTTTCGATGTTTTTTCGATCAAATCTTGGCAAAATCACGAAAACTAAGAATAAATAGAGGAAAAAGATTGAAATTTCGGTGAAATTATCCGTTTTCGATGCTTTTTTCGATCACATCCTGGCGACATCAGGAAACTAAGAAAAAATAGACGAAAAAAGATTGAAATTTCGTTGAAATTATTCGTTTTTGATCCTTTTTTCAATCAGATCCACTTAAAATCACGAATACTATGGAAAAAAAAGGAAAAAGATTGAAATTTCGGTAAAATTATCCGTTTTTGATCCTTTTTTCGATCATATCTTGTCAAAATCACGAAAAGTAAGGAAAAAAAGACGCAAAAGAATGAAATTTCGATAAAATTATCTGTTTTTGATGCTTTTTTCTAACATATCTTATAAAAATCACAAAAACTAGGGGAAAATAGAGAATGAAAGATTGATTTTTTGGTGAAATTATCAGTTCTCGATGCTTTTTTTCAATCGTATCTTGGAAAAATAAGAAAAATAAGGCAAAATACAAGAAAAAGATTTAAATTACGGTGAAATCATTGGTTTTCGATACTTTTTTAATCATATCTTAAAGAAATCACGAATAGTAAGGCAAAATACACGAAAAAAGATTGAAATTTCGAAATTAGAATGCTTTTTTCTAACATATCTTGGAAAAATAAGATAAGTAAGGCAAAATACAATTTTAACAATTTTAAATTTCGTTGAAATTATCCGTTTTCGATGCATTTTTCGATCATATCTTAGTAAATTCAGAAGACAAAGGAAAAAATAGAGGAAAAAGATTTGAATTTAAATTTGTATTTGAATTGGATCAAATATTGGCAAAATCACGAAAACCAAGGAAAATGGAGGAAAAAGATTGAAATTTCGGTGAAATTATCCGTTTTCGATGCTTTTTTCGATCATATCCTGCGAATTCAGGAAACTAATGAAAAATAGACGAAAAAAGATTGAAATTTCGTTGAAATTATTCGTTTTCGATGTTGTTTTGATCAGATCCTTGAAAAATCACAAAATGTAAGGCAAAATAAACGAAAAAGATTGATATTTCGGTGAAATTATTCGTGTTCGATGCTTTTCCGATCATATCCTTGAAAAATCACGATAGTTAAGGCAAAATAGACAACAAAAGATTTCTAATTTCGGTGACATTATTCGCCTTCGATTCTTTTTCCGATCATATCCTTGAAAAATCACGAAAGGGAATGCAAAATAGACGATATAATTATAAGATTTCGCTAAAATTATCCCATTTTGTCGCTTTTTTCGATATTTTCTTGACCCGAGGTCGATGTACATTGGTCGTTGACCCGAAGTCAATGACCCGAGGTAGATGACCCGAGGACGATAACACAAGGTCGATTACCCGAGGCAGAAAACGCGAGGTCGATGACCCGAAGTCGATGACCCGAGGTCGATGGCCAGAGCTCGATGACCCGAGGTCGATGAACCAAGGTCGATGACCGGAGGTCGAAGACCCGAGTTCGATGACCCGAGGTCGATGACCCAAGGTCGATGACCCGAAGTCGTTGACTCAAGGTCAATGAACCGAGGTCGATGACACAGGGGGTATGACCCAAGGTCAATGACCCGAGGTCAATTACTCGAGGATAACGACCCAAGGTCGATGACCCAAGGTCAATGACCCGAGGTCAATGACCCGAGGTCAATATCCCCAGGTCAATGACCCGTGGTCAATGACCCGCGGTCAATGTCCCCAGGTCAATTACCCGAGGTCAATTACCCGAGGTCAATGACCCGAGGTCAATGACCCGAGGTCAATTACTCGAGAATAATGACCCAAGGTCGATGACCCCAGGTCGATGACCCAAGGTCACTGACCCGAGGTCAATGTCCCCAGGTCAATGACCCGTGGTCAATGACCCAAGGTCATTGTCCCGAGGTCAATACCCGAGATCAATGACCCGAGGTCAATGACCCCAAGTCGATGAGCCGAGGTTAATGACCCAAGGTCGATGACCCCAGGTCGATGACCCAAGGTCAATGACCCGAGGTCAATGACCCGAGGTCAATGACCCCAGGTCAATGACCCAAGGTCAATGTCCCGAGGTCAATGTCCTGAGGTCAATGACCCGAGGTCAATTACCCGAGGTCAATGACCCCAAGTCGATGACCCAAGGTCAATGACCCGAGGTCAATGACCCGAGGTCAATGTCCCCAGGTCAATGACCTGCGGTCAATGTCCCGAGGTCAATGTCCTGAGGTCAATGACCCGAGGTCAATGACCCCAAGTCGATGACCCGAGGTCAATAACCCAGGTCGATGACCTAAGGTCAATGACCCGAGGTCAATGACCCCAGGTCAATGACCCCAGGTCAATGACCCGAAGTCGATGACTCGAGGTCGATGACTCGAAGACGATGACTCGAGGTCGATGACTCGAAGTCGATGACTCGATGTCGATTACCGGGAAGAACGACTGACTAAGATCAACTCCGGGAGGTCGACTCCTACAGGACTCCGGGAGTTAAAAGCCGGGAATTAGACAATGGGAGGTCTTCTCCGGGAGGAGGACTTCGGGAGTTAGACTCCTGGTTGTCGACTCCAGGATGTCGACTCCGGGATGTCTACTCCGGGATGTCGACTCCAGGATGTCGGCTCCGGGATGTCGACTGCGGGATGTCGACTCCGGGTGGTCGAATCCGGGAGGTCGACTCCGGGAGGGGTACTCCGGGAGCTTGACTCCGGGAGGTCGACTCCGGGAGGTCGACTCTGGGATGTCGCCTCCGGGTGGTTGACTCCTGGAGGTTGATTCATGGAGGAAAAATTCGGAAGGTCGGCTCCAGGATTACTTACGGTCTATGACACGAGTTGAATGACCCTGAGTTGATGACTCGAGTATCCGGTGTCGATAACACGAGGTCGATTACTAGAGGTCGATTACTCAAGGTCCATGACTCGAAGTCGATGACCCTAGGTTGATGACACATAATCGATCCGATGATTTTGATAACGGGACGTCAATTCCTCCAGGAACGATTGAAATTTCGGTGAAATTATCCGTTTTCGATACCTTTTACGGTCATATATTGGTAAAACCACGAAAACTACGGCAAAATACAGCTAAAAGATTGAAATTTTGTGGATATTATCCGTTTTTGATGCTTTTTTCGATCATTTCTTGGTAAATTAAGAAAAGTAAGAAAAGAAAGACGCAAAAGATAGAAATTTCGTTGTAAGTATCAGTTTTTGATCCTTTTCTTAATCATATACTGTTAAAATCGCGAAATGCCTTGTAAAGTAAACGAGAAAAGATTGAAATATCAATGAAATTATCCGTTTTTGTTGCTTTTTTCGATCATATCTTTGAGAAAACAGGAAAACTAAATTTCGGTGTAATTATCCGTTTTTGATACTTTTTTCAATCGTATCTTGGAAATATAAGGAAAATTAGGCAAAATACAAGAAAAAGATTTAAATTACGGTGAAATCGTCGGTTTTCGATACTTTTTTAATCATATCTTAAAGAAATCACGAATAGTAAGGCAAAATACACGAAAAAAGATTGAAATTTCAAAATTTTGATGCTTTTTTCTAACATATCTTGGAAAAAAAAGAAAAGTATGGCAAATCACACGAAAAAAGATTGATATTTCGTATAAATTATCCGATTTCAATCCTTTTTTCCATCATATTATGGCAAAATTACGATAGCTAAGGCAAAATAGACGAAATCAATTTGAAATTTCGTTGAAATTATTCATTTTCGATGGTTTTATCGATCAGATCTTGGCAAAATCACGAAAACTAAGGATAAATAGAGGAAAATGATTGAAATTTCGGTGAAATTATCCGTTTTCGATGCTTTTTTCGATCATATCAGAAGACATCAGGAAACTAAGCCAAAATAAACGAAAAAAGATTGAAATTTTGTTGAAATTATTCGTTTTTGATCCTTTTTTCCGATCAGATCTTGTTAAAATCACGAATACTAATGAAAAAAAGAGGAAAAAGATTGAAATTTCGCTGTAATTATCTGTTTTTTATCCTTTTTTTGATAATATCTTGTCAAAATCACGAAAAGTAAGGAAAAAAAGACGCAGAAGATATAAATTTCGATAAAATTATCTGTTTTTGATGCTTTTTTCTAATATATCTTATAAAAAATCACAAAAACTAGGGGAAAATAGAGGATGAATGATTGATTTTTGTGTGAAATTATCAGTTATCGATGCTTTTTTCAATCGTATCTTGGAAAAATAAAAAAATTAGGCAAAATACAAGAAAAAGATTTAAATTACGGTGAAATCATCGTTTTTCCATACTTTTTTAATCATATCATAAAGAAATCACGAATAGTAAGGCAAAATACAGCGCAAAAGATTGTTATTTCGTATAAATTATCCATTTTCGATGCTTTTTTCCATCATATTATGGCAAAATTACGATAGCTAAGGCAAAATAGGCGAAAACAATTTGAAATTTCGTTGAAATTACTCATTTTCGATGCTTTTTTCGATCAGATCTTGGCAAAATCACGAAAACTAAGGATAAATAGAGGAAAAAGATTGAAATTTCGGTGAAATTATCCGTTTTCGATCCTTTTTTCGATCACATCCTGGTGACATCAGGAAACTAAGAAAAAATAGACGAAAAAAGATTGAAATTTCATTGAAATTATTCCTTTTTGATCCTTTTTTCGATCAGATCCACTTAAAATCACGAATACTATGGAAGAAATAGGCAAAAGATTGAAATTTCGGTGAAATTATCCATTTTTTGATCCTTTTTTCGATCATATCTTGTCAAAATAACGAAAAGTAAGGAAAAAAGACGCATAAGATTGAAATTTCGACAAAATTATCTGATTTGATGCTTTTTTCTAATGTATCTTATAAAAAACACAAAAACTAGGGGAAAATAGAGGATGAAAGATTGATTTTTGTGTGAAATTATCAGTTATCGATGCTTTTTTCAATCGTATCTTGGAAAAATAAGAAAAATTAGCCAAAATACAAGAAAAAAATTTAAATTACGGTGAAATCATCGGTTATCGATACTTTTTTAATCATATCTCAAAGAAATCACGAATAGAAAGGCAAAATACACGATGAAAGATTGAAATTTCGAAATTTTGATGCTTTTTTCTAACATGTCTTGGAAAAATAAGAAAAGTAAGGCAAAATACACGAAAAAAGATTGATATTTCGTATAAATTATCCGTTTTCGATGCTTTTTTCCATCATATTATGGCAAAATTACAATAGCTTAGGCAAATTAGACGAAAACAATTTGAAATTTCGTTTAAATTATTCATTTTCGATGCTTTTTTCGATCACATCTTGGCAAAATCACGAAAACTAAGGATTAATAGAGGAAAAAGATTGAAATTTCGCTGAAATTATCCGTTTTCGATGCTTTTTTCGATCACATCCTGGCGACATCAGGAAACTAAGCCAAAATAGACGAAAAAAGATTGAAATTTCGTTGAAATTATTCCTTTTTGATCCTTTTTTCGATCAGATGTTGTTAGAATCACAAATACTAATGAAAAAAAGAGGAAAAAGATTGAAATTTCGGTGAAATTATCCGTTTTTGATCCTTTTTTCGATCATATCTTGTCAAAATCACGAAAAGTAAAGAAAAAAAGACGTAAAAGATTGAAATTTCAGTAAAATTATCTGTTTTTGATGCTTTTTTCTAACATATCTTATAAAAATCACAAAAACTAGAGGAAAATAGAGGATGAATGATAGATTTTTCGGTGAAATCGTCAGTTTTAGATGCTTTTTTCGATCAGATCTTGGCAAAATCACGAAAACTAAGGATAAATAGAGGAAAAAGATTGAAATTTCGGTGAAATTATCCGTTTTCGATGCTTTTCTCGATCACATCCTGGTGACATCAGGAAACTAAAAAAAAATAGACGAAAAAAGATTGAAATTTCGTTGAAATTATTCCTTTTTGATCCTTTTTTCGATCAGATCCACTTAAAATCACGAATACTATGGAAAAAATAGGCAAAAGATTGAAATTTCGGTGAAATTATCCATTTTTTGATCCTTTTTTCGATCATATCTTGTCAAAATAACGAAAAGTAAGGAAAAAAGACGCATAAGATTGAAATTTCGACAAAATTATCTGTTTTTGATGCTTTTTTCTAATGTATCTTATAAAAAACACAAAAACTAGGGGAAAATAGAGGATGATAGATTGATTTTTGTGTGAAATTATCAGTTATCGAAGCTTTTTTCAATCGTATATTGGAAAAATAAGAAAAATTAGGCAAAATACAAGAAAAAAATTTAAATTACGGTGAAATCATCGGTTATCGATACTTTTTTAATCATATCTCAAAGAAATCACGAATAGAAAGGCAAAATACACGATGAAAGATTGAAATTTCGAAATTTTGATGCTTCTTTCTAACATGTCTTGGAAAAATAAGAAAAGTAAGGCAAAATACACGAAAAAAGATTGATATTTCGTATAAATTATCCGTTTTCGATGATTTTTTCCATCATATTATGGCAAAATTACAATAGCTTAGGCAAATTAGACGAAAATAATTTGAAATTTCGTTTAAATTGTTCATTTTCGATGCTTTTTTCGATCACATCTTGGCAAAATCAAGAATACTAAGGGAAAAAAGAGGAAAAAGATTGAAATTTCGGTGAAATTATCCGTTTTTGATCCTTTTTTCGATCATATCTTGTCAAAATCACGAAAAGTAAAGAAAAGAAGACGTAAAAGATTGAAATTTCAGTAAAATTATCGGTTTTTGAGGCTTTTTTCTAACATATCTTATAAAAATCACAAAAACTAGGGGAAAATAGAGGATGAATGATAGATTTTTCGGTGAAATTGTCAGTTTTCGATGCTTTTTTTCAATCGTATCTTGGAAAAATAAAAAAAATTAGGCAAAATACAAGAAAAAGATTTAAATTACGGTGAAATCATCCTTTTTCGATACTTTTTTAATCATATCATAAAGAAATCACGTATAGTAAGGCAAAATACAACGCAAAAGATTGTTATTTCGTATAAATTATCCATTTTCGATGCTTTTTTCCATCATATTATGGCAAAATTACGATAGCTAACGCAAAATAGACGAAAAAAATATGAAATTTCGTTGAAATTATTCATTTTCGATGCTTATTTCGATCAGATCTTGGCAGAATCACGAAAACTAAGGATTAATAGAGGAAAAAGATTGAAATTTCGGTGAAATTATCCATTTTGGATGCCTTTTTCAATTATATCTTGGAAAAATAACGAATACTTAGGCAAAATCTAAGAAAAGATTAAAATTTTGATAAAATTGTCCGGTTTTATATTCATTTTTCGATCATATGATGGAAAAATCACTATATCTAAGGAAAATAAGACAAAAAAAGATTGAAATTTCGTTAAAATTATTCGTTTTCGATGTTTTTTTGATCAGATCCTTGCAAAATCATAAAATTAAAGGCAAAATAAACAAAAAAGATTGATATTTCGGTGAAATTATTCGTGTTCGATGCTTTCCGATAATATCCTTGAAAAATCACGATAGGTAAGGCAAAATAGACAACAAAAGATTTCTAATTTCGGTGAAATTATTCGCCTTCGATTCTTTTTCCGATCATATCTTTGAAAAATCACGAAACGGAAGGCAAAATAGACGATATAATTATAAGATTTCGCTAACATTATCCCATTTTGTCGCTTTTTTCGATATTTTCTTGACCCGAGGTCGATGTACATTGGTCGTTGACCCGTAGTCAATGACCCGAGGTAGATGACCCGAGGACGATAACACAAGGTCGATTACCGGAGGCAGAAAACGCGAGGTCGATGACCCGAAGTCGATGACCCGAGGTCGATGGCCAGAGCTCGATGACCTGAGGTCGATAACCCAAGGTCGATGACCCGAGGTCGATGACCCCAGTTCGATGACCCGAGGTCGATGACCCAAGGTCGATGACCCGAAGTCGTTGACTCAAGGTCAATGAACCGAGGTCGATGACACAGGGGGTATGACCCAAGGTCAATGACCCGAGGTCAATGAACCGAGGTCAATGACCCGAGGTCAATGAACCGAGGTCAATGAACCGAGGTCAATGACCCGAGGTCAATGACCCGAGGTCAATGACCCGAGGTCAATGACCCGAGGTCAATGACCCGAGGTCAATGACCTGAGGTCAATGACCCGAGGTCAATGACCTGAGGTCAATGACCCGAGGTCAATGACCCGAGGTCAATTACTCGAGGATAATGACCCAAGGTCGATGACCCCAGGTCGAAGACCCAAGGTCAATGACCCGAGGTCAATGACCCGAGGTCAATGTCCCCAGGTCAATGACCCGCCGTCAATGACCCGCGGTCAATGTCCCGAGGTCAATAACCCGAGGTCAATGACCCGAGGTCAATAACCCGAGGTCAATGACCCGAGGTCAATGACCCGAGGTCAATGACCCGAGGTCAATGACCCCAAGTCGATGAGCCGAGGTCAATGACCCAAGGTCGATGACCCCAGGTCGATGACCCAAGGTCAATGACCCAAGGTCAATGACCCAAGATCATTGTCCCAAGGTCGATGACCCCAGGTCGATGACCTAAGGATAATGACCCGAGGTCAATGACCCCAGGTCAATGACCCGAGGTCAATGACCCCAGGTCAATGACCCGAAGTCGATGACTCGAGGTCGATGACTCGATGTCGATAACCGGAGAATGACTGACTAAGGTCGACTCCGGGAGGTCGACTCCTACAGGACTCCGGGAGTTAAAAGCCGGGAATTAGACAATGGGAGGTCGTCACCGGGAGGAGGACTCCGGGAGTTAGACTCCTGGTTGTCGACTCCGAGATGTCGACTCCGGGATGTCGACTCCGGGAGGTCGACTCCGGGAGGTCGACTCCGGGAGGTCGACTCCGGGAGGTCGACTCCGGGAGCTTGACTCCGGGAGGTCGACTCCGGGAGGTCGACTCTGGGATGTCGCCTCCGGTCGGTTGACTCCTGGAGGTCGATTCATGGAGGAAAAACTCGGAAGGTCGACTCCAGGATTACTTACGGTATATGACACGAGTTGAATGACCCTGAGTTGATGACTCGAGTATCCGGTGTCGATAAAACGAGGTCGATTACTAGAGGTCGATTACTCAAGGTCCATGACTCGAAGTCGATGACCCTAGGTTGATGACACATAATCGATCCGATGATTTTGATAACGGGACGTCAATTCCTCCAGGAACGATTGAAATTTCGGTGAAATTATCCGTTTTCGATTCCTTTTACGGTCATATATTGGTAAAACCACGAAAACTACGGCAAAATACAGCTAAATGATTGAAATTTTGTGGATATTATCCGTTTTTGATGCTTTTTTCGATCATTTCTTGGTAAATTAAGAAACCTAAGGTTAAAATAGAGGAAGAAGTTTGGAATTTCATTGAAATTCCGTTTTCGATGCTTTTTGATCATATCTTGTAAGAATCAAGAAAAGTAAGAAAAGAAAGACGCTAAAGATAGAAATTTCGTTGTAATTATCTGTTTTTGATCCTTTTCTTAATCATATACTGTTAAAATCGCGAAATGTCTTGTAAAGTAAACGAGAAAAGATTGAAATATCAATGAAATTATCCGTTTTTGTTTCTTTTTTCGATCATATCTTTGAGAAAACAGGAAAACTAAATTTCGGTGTAATTATCCGTTCTTGATCCTTTTTTCAATCGTATCTTGGAAATATAAGGAAAATTAGGCAAAAAACAAGAAAAAGATTTAAATTACGGTGAAATCGTCGGTTTTCGATACTTTTTTAATCGTATCTTAAAGAAATCACGAATAGTAAGGCAAAATACACGAAAAAAGATTGAAATTTCAAAATTTTGATGCTTTTTTCTAACATATCTTGGAAAAATAAGAAAAGTATGGCAAAATACACGAAAAAAGATTGATATTTCGTATAAACTATCCGATTTCGATCCTTTTTTCCATCATATTATGGTAAAATTACGATATCTAAGGCAAAATAGACGAAATCAATTTGAAATTTCGTTGAAATTATTCATTTTCGATGGTTTTATCGATCAGATCTTGGCAAAATCACGAAAACTAAGGATAAATAGAGGAAAATGATTGAAATTTCGGTGAAATTATCCGTTTTCGATGCTTTTTTCGATCATATCAGAAGACATCAGGAAACTAAGCCAAAATAAACGAAAAAAGAATGAAATTTTGTTGAAATTATTCGTTTTTGATCCTTTTTTTCCGATCAGATCTTGTTAAAATCACGAATACTAATGAAAAAAAGAGGAAAGAGATTGAAATTTCGCTGTAATTATCTGTTTTTGATCCTTTTTTCGATCATATCTTGTCAAAATCACGGTAAGTAAGGAAAAAAAGACGCAGAAGATATAAATTTCGATAAAATTATCTGTTTTTGATGCTTTTTTCTAACATATCTTATAAAAATCACAAAAACTAGGGGAAAATAGAGAATGAAAGATTGATTTTTTGGTGAAATTATCAGTTCTCTTTGCTTTTTTTCAATCGTATCTTGGAAAAATAAGAAAAATAAGGCAAAATACAAGAAAAAGATTTAAATTACGGTGAAAACATTGGTTTTCGATACTTTTTTAATCATATCTTAAAGAAATCACGAATAGTAAGGCAAAATACACGAAAAAAGATTGAAATTTCGAAATTAGAATGCTTTTTTCTAACATATCTTGGAAAAATAAGATAAGTAAGGCAAAATACAATTTTAACAATTTTAAATTTCGTTGAAATTATCCGTTTTCGATGCATTTTTCGATCATATCTTAGTAAATTCAGAAAACAGGGGAAAAAATAGAGGAAAAAGATTTGAATTTAAATTTGTATTTGAATTGGATCAAATATTGGCAAAATCACGAAAACCAAGGAAAATGGAGGAAAAAGATTGAAATTTCGGTGAAATTATCCGTTTTCGATGCTTTTTTCGATCATATCCTGCGAATTCAGGAAACTAATGAAAAATAGACGAAAAAAGATTGAAATTTCGTTGAAATTATTCGTTTTCGATGTTTTTTTGATCAGATCCTTGAAAAATCACAAAATGTAAGGCAAAATAAACGAAAAAGATTGATATTTCGGTGAAATTATTCGTGTTCGATGCTTTTCCGATCATATCCTTGAAAAATCACGATAGGTAAGCTAAAATAGACAACAAAAGATTTCTAATTTCGGTGACATTATTCGCCTTCGATTCTTTTTCCGATCATATCCTTGAAAAATCACGAAAGGGAATGCAAAATAGACGATATAATTATAAGATTTCGCTAAAATTATCCCATTTTGTCGCTTTTTTCGATATTTTCTTGACCCGAGGTCGATGTACATTGGTCGTTGACCCGAAGTCAATGACCCGAGGTAGATGACCCGAGGACGATAACACAAGGTCGATTACCCGAGGCAGAAAACGCGAGGTCGATGACCCGAAGTCGATGACCCGAGGTCGATGGCCAGAGCTCGATGACCCGAGGTCGATGAACCAAGGTCGATGACCGGAGGTCGATGACCCGAGTTCGATGACCCGAGGTCGATGACCCAAGGTCGATGACCCGAAGTCGTTGACTCAAGGTCAATGAACCGAGGTCGATGACACAGGGGGTATGACCCAAGGTCAATGACCCGAGGTCAATTACTCGAGGATAACGACCCAAGGTCGATGACCCCAGGTCGATGACCCAAGGTCAATGACCCGAGGTCAATGACCCGAGGTCAATATCCCCAGGTCAATGACCCGTGGTCAATGACCCGCGGTCAATGTCCCCAGGTCAATTACCCGAGGTCAATTACCCGAGGTCAACGACCCGAGGTCAATGACCCGAGGTCAATGTCCCCAGGTCAATGACCCGTGGTCAATGACCCAAGGTCATTGTCCCGAGGTCAATACCCGAGGTCAATGACCCGAGGTCAATGACCCCAAGTCGATGAGCCGAGGTTAATGACCCAAGGTCGATGACCCCAGGTCAATGACCCAAGGTCAATGACCCGAGGTCAATGACCCGAGGTCAATGTCCCGAGGTCAATGTCCTGAGGTCAATGACCCGAGGTCAATTACCCGAGGTCAATGACCCCAAGTCGATGACCCAAGGTCAATGACCCGAGGTCAATGACCCGAGGTCAATGTCCCCAGGTCAATGACCTGCGGTCAATGTCCCGAGGTCAATGTCCTGAGGTCAATGACCCGAGGTCAATGACCCCAAGTCGATGACCCGAGGTCAATAACCCAGGTCGATGACCTAAGGTCAATGACCCGAGGTCAATGACCCCAGGTCAATGACCCCAGGTCAATGACCCGAAGTCGATGACTCGAGGTGGATGACTCGAAGACGATGACTCGAGGTCGATGACTCGAAGTCGATGACTCGATGTCGATTACCGGGAAGAACGACTGACTAAGATCAACTCCGGGAGGTCGACTCCTACAGGACTCCGGGAGTTAAAAGCCGGGAATTAGACAATGGGAGGTCTTCTCCGGGAGGAGGACTTCGGGAGTTAGACTCCTGGTTGTCGACTCCAGGATGTCGACTCCGGGATGTCTACTCCGGGATGTCGACTCCAGGATGTCGGCTCCGGGATGTCGACTGCGGGATGTCGACTCCGGGTGGTCGAATCCGGGAGGTCGACTCCGGGAGGGGTACTCCGGGAGCTTGACTCCGGGAGGTCGACTCCGGGAGGTCGACTCTGGGATGTCGCCTCCGGGTGGTTGACTCCTGGAGGTTGATTCATGGAGGAAAAATTCGGAAGGTCGGCTCCAGGATTACTTACGGTCTATGACACGAGTTGAATGACCCTGAGTTGATGACTCGAGTATCCGGTGTCGATAACACGAGGTCGATTACTAGAGGTCGATTACTCAAGGTCCATGACTCGAAGTCGATGACCCTAGGTTGATGACACATAATCGATCCGATGATTTTGATAACGGGACGTCAATTCCTCCAGGAACGATTGAAATTTCGGTGAAATTATCCGTTTTCGATTCCTTTTACGGTCATATATTGGTAAAACCACGGAAACTACGGCAAAATACAGCTAAAAGATTGAAATTTTGTGGATATTATCCGTTTTTGATGCTTTTTTCGATCATTTCTTGGTAAATTAAGAAAAGTAAGAAAAGAAAGACGCAAAAGATAGAAATTTCGTTGTAAGTATCAGTTTTTGATCCTTTTCTTAATCATATACTGTTAAAATCGCGAAATGCCTTGTAAAGTAAACGAGAAAAGATTGAAATATCAATGAAATTATCCGTTTTTGTTGCTTTTTTCGATCATATCTTTGAGAAAACAGGAAAACTAAATTTCGGTGTAATTATCCGTTTTTGATACTTTTTTAATCGTATCTTGGAAATATAAGGAAAATTAGGCAAAATACCAGAAAAAGATTTAAATTACGGTGAAATCGTCGGTTTTCGATACTTTTTTAATCATATCTTAAAGAAATCACGAATAGTAAGGCAGAATACACGAAAAAAGATTGAAATTTCAAAATTTTGATGCTTTTTTCTAACATATCTTGGAAAAAAAAAGAAAAGTATGGCAAATCACACGAAAAAAGATTGATATTTCGTATAAATTATCCGATTTCAATCCTTTTTTCCATCATATTATGGCAAAATTACGATAGCTAAGGATAAATAGACGAAATCAATTTGAAATTTCGTTGAAATTATTCATTTTCGATGGTTTTATCGATCAGATCTTGGCAAAATCACGAAAACTAAGGATAAATAGAGGAAAATGATTGAAATTTCGGTGAAATTATCCGTTTTCGATGCTTTTTTCGATCATATCAGAAGACATCAGGAAACTAAGCCAAAATAAACGAAAAAAGATTGAAATTTTGTTGAAATTATTCGTTTTTGATCCTTTTTTCCGATCAGATCTTGTTAAAATCACGAATACTAATGAAAAAAAGAGGAAAAAGATTGAAATTTCGCTGTAATTATCTGTTTTTTATCCTTTTTTTGATAATATCTTGTCAAAATCACGAAAAGTAAGGAAAAAAAGACGCAGAAGATATAAATTTCGATAAAATTATCTGTTTTTGATGCTTTTTTCTAATGTATCTTATAAAAAATCACAAAAACTAGGGGAAAATAGAGGATGAATGATTGATTTTTGTGTGAAATTATCAGTTATCGATGCTTTTTTCAATCGTATCTTGGAAAAATAAAAAAATTAGGCAAAATACAAGAAAAAGATTTAAATTACGGTGAAATCATCGTTTTTCCATACTTTTTTAATCATATCATAAAGAAATCACGAATAGTAAGGCAAAATACAGCGCAAAAGATTGTTATTTCGTATAAATTATCCATTTTCGATGCTTTTTTCCATCATATTATGGCAAAATTACGATAGCTAAGGCAAAATAGGCGAAAACAATTTGAAATTTCGTTGAAATTACTCATTTTCGATGCTTTTTTCGATCAGATCTTGGCAAAATCACGAAAACTAAGGATAAATAGAGGAAAAAGATTGAAATTTCGGTGAAATTATCCGTTTTCGATCCTTTTTTCGATCACATCCTGGTGACATCAGGAAACTAAGAAAAAATAGACGAAAAAAGATTGAAATTTCATTGAAATTATTCCTTTTTGATCCTTTTTTCGATCAGATCCACTTAAAATCACGAATACTATGGAAAAAATAGGCAAAAGATTGAAATTTCGGTGAAATTATCCATTTTTTGATCCTTTTTTCGATCATATCTTGTCAAAATAACGAAAAGTAAGGAAAAAAGACGCATAAGATTGAAATTTCGACAAAATTATCTGATTTGATGCTTTTTTCTAATGTATCTTATAAAAAACACAAAAACTAGGGGAAAATAGAGGATGAAAGATTGATTTTTGTGTGAAATTATCAGTTATCGATGCTTTTTTCAATCGTATCTTGGAAAAATAAGAAAAATTAGCCAAAGTACAAGAAAAAAATTTAAATTACGGTGAAATCATCGGTTATCGATACTTTTTTAATCATATCTCAAAGAAATCACGAATAGAAAGGCAAAATACACGATGAAAGATTGAAATTTCGAAATTTTGATGCTTTTTTCTAACATGTCTTGGAAAAATAAGAAAAGTAAGGCAAAATACACGAAAAAAGATTGATATTTCGTATAAATTATCCGTTTTCGATGCTTTTTTCCATCATATTATGGCAAAATTACAATAGCTTAGGCAAATTAGACGAAAACAATTTGAAATTTCGTTTAAATTATTCATTTTCGATGCTTTTTTCGATCACATCTTGGCAAAATCACGAAAACTAAGGATTAATAGAGGAAAAAGATTGAAATTTCGCTGAAATTATCCGTTTTCGATGCTTTTTTCGATCACATCCTGGCGACATCAGGAAACTAAGCCAAAATAGACGAAAAAAGATTGAAATTTCGTTGAAATTATTCCTTTTTGATCCTTTTTTCGATCAGATGTTGTTAGAATCAAATACTAATGAAAAAAAGAGGAAAAAGATTGAAATTTCGGTGAAATTATCCGTTTTTGATCCTTTTTTCGATCATATCTTGTCAAAATCACGAAAAGTAAAGAAAAAAAGACGTAAAAGATTGAAATTTCAGTAAAATTATCTGTTTTTGATGCTTTTTTCTAACATATCTTATAAAAATCACAAAAACTAGGGGAAAATAGAGGATGAATGATAGATTTTTCGGTGAAATCGTCAGTTTTAGATGCTTTTTTCGATCAGATCTTGGCAAAATCACGAAAACTAAGGATAAATAGAGGAAAAAGATTGAAATTTCGGTGAAATTATCCGTTTTCGATGCTTTTCTCGATCACATCCTGGTGACATCAGGAAACTAAAAAAAAATAGACGAAAAAAGATTGAAATTTCGTTGAAATTATTCCTTTTTGATCCTTTTTTCGATCAGATCCACTTAAAATCACGAATACTATGGAAAAAATAGGCAAAAGATTGAAATTTCGGTGAAATTATCCATTTTTTGATCCTTTTTTCGATCATATCTTGTCAAAATAACGAAAAGTAAGGAAAAAAGACGCATAAGATTGAAATTTCGACAAAATTATCTGTTTTTGATGCTTTTTTCTAATGTATCTTATAAAAAACACAAAAACTAGGGGAAAATAGAGGATGATAGATTGATTTTTGTGTGAAATTATCAGTTATCGAAGCTTTTTTCAATCGTATATTGGAAAAATAAGAAAAATTAGGCAAAATACAAGAAAAAAATTTAAATTACGGTGAAATCATCGGTTATCGATACTTTTTTAATCATATCTCAAAGAAATCACGAATAGAAAGGCAAAATACACGATGAAAGATTGAAATTTCTAAATTTTGATGCTTCTTTCTAACATGTCTTGGAAAAATAAGAAAAGTAAGGCAAAATACACGAAAAAAGATTGATATTTCGTATAAATTATCCGTTTTCGATGCTTTTTTCCATCATATTATGGCAAAATTACAATAGCTTAGGCAAATTAGACGAAAATAATTTGAAATTTCGTTTAAATTGTTCATTTTCGATGCTTTTTTCGATCACATCTTGGCAAAATCAAGAAAACTAAGGATTAATAGAGGAAAAAGATTGAAATTTCGCTGAAATTATCCGTTTTTGATCCTTTTTTCGATCATATCTTGTCAAAATCACGAAAAGTAAAGAAAAGAAGACGTAAAAGATTGAAATTTCAGTAAAATTATCGGTTTTTGATGCTTTTTTCTAACATATCTTGTAAAAATCACAAAAACTAGAGGAAAATAGAGGATGAATGATAGATTTTTCGGTGAAATTGACAGTTTTTGTGTGCTTTTTTTCAATCGTATCTTGGAAAAATAAAAAAAATTAGGCAAAATACAAGAAAAAGATTTAAATTACGGTGAAATCATCCTTTTTCGATACTTTTATAATCATATCATAAAGAAATCACGTATAGTAAGGCAAAATACAACGTAAAAGATTGTTATTTCGTATAAATTATCCATTTTCGATGCTTTTTTCCATCATATTATGGCAAAATTACGATAGCTAACGCAAAATAGACGAAAAAAATATGAAATTTCGTTGAAATTATTCATTTTCGATGCTTATTTCGATCAGATCTTGGCAGAATCACGAAAACTAAGGATTAATAGAGGAAAAAGATTGAAATTTCGGTGAAATTATCCATTTTGGATGCCTTTTTCAATTATATCTTGGAAAAATAACGAATACGTAGGCAAAATCTAAGAAAAGATTAAAATTTTGATAAAATTGTCCGTTTTTGATTCATTTTTCGATCATATGATGGAAAAATCACGATATCTAAGGAAAAATAGACAAAAAAAGATTGAAATCTCGTTGAAATTATTCGTTTTCGATGATTTTTTGATCAGATCCTTGCAAAATCATAAAATTAAAGGCAAAATAAACAAAAAAGATTGATATTTCGGTGAAATTATTCGTGTTCGATGCTTTTCCGATAATATCCTTGAAAAATCACGATAGGTAAGGCAAAATAGACAACAAAAGATTTCTAATTTCGGTGAAATTATTCGCCTTCGATTCTTTTTCCGATCATATCCTTGAAAAATCACGAAAGGGAAGGCAAAATAGACGATATAATATTAAGATTTCGCTAAAATTATCCCATTTTGTCGCTTTTTTCGATATTTTCTTGACCCGAGGTCGATGTACATTGGTCGTTGACCCGTAGTCAATGACCCGAGGTAGATGACACGAGGACGATAACACAAGGTCGATTACCGGAGGCAGAAAACGCGAGGTCGATGACCCGAAGTCGATGACCCGAGGTCGATGGCCAGAGCTCGATGACCCGAGGTCGATGACCAAAGGTCGATGACTCGAGGTCGATGACCCAAGTTCGATGACCCGAGGTCGATGACCCAAGGTCGATGACCCGAAGTCGTTGACTCAAGGTCAATGAACCGAGGTCGATGACACAGGGGGTATGACCCAAGGTCAATGACCCGAGGTCAATGACCCGAGGTCAATGACCCGAGGTCAATGAACCGAGGTAAATGACCCGAGGTCAATGACCCGAGGTCAATGACCCGAGGTCAATGACCCGAGGTCAATGACCCGAGGTCAATTACTCGAGGATAATGATCCAAGGTCGATGACCCCAGATCGATGACCCAAGGTCAATGACCCAAGGTCAATGACCCGAGGTCAATGACCCGAGGTCAATGTCCCCAGGTCAATGACCCGCGGTCAATGACCCGCGGTCAATGTCCCGAGGTCAATTAGTCGAGGTCAATGACCCCAGGTCAATGACCCCAGGTCAATGACCCCAGGTCAATGACCCGAAGTCGATGACTCGAGGTCGATGACTCGAAGTCGATGACTCGATGTCGATAACCGGAGAACGACTGACTAAGGTCGACTCCGGGAGGTCGACTCCTACAGGACTCCGGGAGTTAAAAGCCGGGAATTAGACAATGGGAGGTCGTCTCCGGGAGGAGGACTCCGGGAGATAGACTCCTGGTTGTCGACTCCGAGATGTCGACTCCAGGATGTCGACTCCGGGAGGTCGACTCCGGGAGGTCGACTCCGGGAGGTCGACTCCGGGAGGTCGACTCCGGGAGGTCGACTCCGGGAGCTTGACTCTGGGAGGTCGACTCCGGGAGGTCGACTCTGGGATGTCGCCTCCGGTCGGTTGACTCCTGGAGGTCGATTCATGGAGGAAAAACTCGGAAGGTCGACTCCAGGATTACTTACGGTCTATGACACGAGTTGAATGACCCTGAGTTGATGACTCGAGTATCCGGTGTCGATAAAACGAGGTCGATTACTAGAGGTAGATTACTCAAGGTCCATGACTCGAAGTCGATGACCCTAGGTTGATGACACATAATCGATCCGATGATTTTGATAACGGGACGTCAATTCCTCCAGGAAAGATTGAAATTTCGGTGAAATTATCCGTTTTCGATTCCTTTTACGGTCATATATTGGTAAAACCACGAAAACTACGGCAAAATACAGCTAAAAGATTGAAATTTTGTGGATATTATCCGTTTTTGATGCTTTTTTCGATCATTTCTTGGTAAATTAAGAAACCTAAGGTTAAAATAGAGGAAGAAGTTTGGAATTTCATTGAAATTCCTTTTTCGATGCTTTTTGATCATATCTTGTAAAAATCAAGAAAAGTATGAAAAGAAAGACGCTAAAGATAGAAATTTCGTTGTAATTATCTGTTTTTGATCCTTTTCTTAATCATATACTGTTAAAATCGCGAAATGTCTTGTAAAGTAAACGAGAAAAGATTGAAATATCAATGAAATTATCCGTTTTTGTTTCTTTTTTCGATCATATCTTTGACAAAACAGGGAAACTAAATTTCGGTGTAATTATCCGTTCTTGATCCTTTTTTCAATCGTATCTTGGAAATATAAGGAAAATTAGGCAAAAAACAAGAAAAAGATTTAAATTACGGTGAAATCGTCGGTTTTCGATACTTTTTTAATCGTATCTTAAAGAAATCACGAATAGTAAGGCAAAATACACGAAAAAAGATTGAAATTTCAAAATTTTGATGCTTTTTTCTAACATATCTTGAAAAATAAGAAAAGTATGGCAAAATACACGAAAAAAGATTGATATTTCGTATAAATTATCCGATTTCGATCCTTTTTTCCATCATATTATGGTAAAATTACGATATCTAAGGCAAAATAGACGAAATCAATTTGAAATTTCGTTGAAATTATTCATTTTCGATGGTTTTATCGATCAGATCTTGGCAAAATCACGAAAACTAAGGATAAATAGAGGAAAATGATTGAAATTTCGGTGAAATTATCCGTTTTCGATCCTTTTTTCGATCACATCCTGGCGACATCAGGAAACTAAGAAAAAATAGACGAAAAAAGATTGAAATTTCGTTGAAATTATTCGTTTTTGATCCTTTTTTCAATCAGATCCACTTAAAATCACGAATACTATGGAAAAAAAAAGGAAAAAGATTGAAATTTCGGTAGAATTATCCGTTTTTGATCCTTTTTTCGATCATATCTTGTCAAAATCACGAAAAGTAAGGAAAAAAAGACGCAAAAGAATGAAATTTCGATAAAATTATCTGTTTTTGATGCTTTTTTCTAACATATCTTATAAAAATCACAAAAACTAGGGGAAAATAGAGAATGAAAGATTGATTTTTTGGTGAAATTATCAGTTCTCGATGCTTTTTTTCAATCGTATCTTGGAAAAATAAGAAAAATAAGGCAAAATACAAGAAAAAGATTTAAATTACGGTGAAAACATTGGTTTTCGATACTTTTTTAATCATATCTTAAAGAAATCACGAATAGTAAGGCAAAATACACGAAAAAAGATTGAAATTTCGAAATTAGAATGCTTTTTTCTAACATATCTTGGAAAAATAAGATAAGTAAGGCAAAATACAATTTTAACAATTTTAAATTTCGTTGAAATTATCCGTTTTCGATGCATTTTTCGATCATATCTTAGTAAATTCAGAAAACAGGGGAAAAAATAGAGGAAAAAGATTTGAATTTAAATTTGTATTTGAATTGGATCAAATATTGGCAAAATCACGAAAACCAAGGAAAATGGAGGAAAAAGATTGAAATTTCGGTGAAATTATCCGTTTTCGATGCTTTTTTCGATCATATCCTGCGAATTCAGGAAACTAATGAAAAATAGACGAAAAAAGATTGAAATTTCGTTGAAATTATTCGTTTTCGATGTTTTTTTGATCAGATCCTTGAAAAATCACAAAATGTAAGGCAAAATAAACGAAAAAGATTGATATTTCGGTGAAATTATTCGTGTTCGATGCTTTTCCGATCATATCCTTGAAAAATCACGATAGGTAAGCTAAAATAGACAACAAAAGATTTCTAATTTCGGTGACATTATTCGCCTTCGATTCTTTTTCCGATCATATCCTTGAAAAATCACGAAAGGGAATGCAAAATAGACGATATAATTATAAGATTTCGCTAAAATTATCCCATTTTGTCGCTTTTTTCGATATTTTCTTGACCCGAGGTCGATGTACATTGGTCGTTGACCCGAAGTCAATGACCCGAGGTAGATGACCCGAGGACGATAACACAAGGTCGATTACCCGAGGCAGAAAACGCGAGGTCGATGACCCGAAGTCGATGACCCGAGGTCGATGGCCAGAGCTCGATGACCCAAGGTCGATGAACCAAGGTCGATGACCGGAGGTCGATGACCCGAGTTCGATGACCCGAGGTCGATGACCCAAGGTCGATGACCCGAAGTCGTTGACTCAAGGTCAATGAACCGAGGTCGATGACACAGGGGGTATGACCCAAGGTCAATGACCCGAGGTCAATTACTCGAGGATAACGACCCAAGGTCGATGACCCCAGGTCGATGACCCAAGGTCAATGACCCGAGGTCAATGACCCGAGGTCAATATCCCCAGGTCAATGACCCATGGTCAATGACCCGCGGTCAATGTCCCCAGGTCAATTACCCGAGGTCAAGTACCCGAGGTCAATGACCCGAGGTCAATGACCCGAGGTCAATGTCCCCAGGTCAATGACCCGTGGTCAATGACCCAAGGTCATTGTCCCGAGGTCAATACCCGAGGTCAATGACCCGAGGTCAATGACCCCAAGTCGATGAGCCGAGGTTAATGACCCGAGGTCGATGACCCAAGGTCGATGACCCAAGGTCAATGACCCGAGGTCAATGACCCGAGGTCAATGACCCCAGGTCAATGACCCAAGGTCAATGTCCCGAGGTCAATGTCCTGAGGTCAATGACCCGAGGTCAATTACCCGAGGTCAATGACCCCAAGTCGATGACCCAAGGTCAATGACCCGAGGTCAATGACCCGAGGTCAATGTCCCCAGGTCAATGACCTGCGGTCAATGTCCCGAGGTCAATGTCCTGAGGTCAATGACCCGAGGTCAATGACCCCAAGTCGATGACCCGAGGTCAATAACCCAGGTCGATGACCTAAGGTCAATGACCCGAGGTCAATGACCCCAGGTCAATGACCCCAGGTCAATGACCCGAAGTCGATGACTCGAGGTCGATGACTCGAAGACGATGACTCGAGGTCGATGACTCGAAGTCGATGACTCGATGTCGATTACCGGGAAGAACGACTGACTAAGATCAACTCCGGGAGGTCGACTCCTACAGGACTCCGGGAGTTAAAAGCCGGGAATTAGACAATGGGAGGTCTTCTCCGGGAGGAGGACTTCGGGAGTTAGACTCCTGGTTGTCGACTCCAGGATGTCGACTCCGGGATGTCTACTCCGGGATGTCGGCTCCGGGATGTCGACTGCGGGATGTCGACTCCGGGTGGTCGAATCCGGGAGGTCGACTCCGGGAGGGGTACTCCGGGAGCTTGACTCCGGGAGGTCGACTCCGGGAGGTCGACTCTGGGATGTCGCCTCCGGGTGGTTGACTCCTGGAGGTTGATTCATGGAGGAAAAATTCGGAAGGTCGGCTCCAGGATTACTTACGGTCTATGACACGAGTTGAATGACCCTGAGTTGATGACTCGAGTATCCGGTGTCGATAACACGAGGTCGATTACTAGAGGTCGATTACTCAAGGTCCATGACTCGAAGTCGATGACCCTAGGTTGATGACACATAATCGATCCGATGATTTTGATAACGGGACGTCAATTCCTCCAGGAACGATTGAAATTTCGGTGAAATTATCCGTTTTCGATACCTTTTACGGTCATATATTGGTAAAACCACGAAAACTACGGCAAAATACAGCTAAAAGATTGAAATTTTGTGGATATTATCCGTTTTTGATGCTTTTTTCGATCATTTCTTGGTAAATTAAGAAAAGTAAGAAAAGAAAGACGCAAAAGATAGAAATTTCGTTGTAAGTATCAGTTTTTGATCCTTTTCTTAATCATATACTGTTAAAATCGCGAAATGCCTTGTAAAGTAAACGAGAAAAGATTGAAATATCAATGAAATTATCCGTTTTTGTTGCTTTTTTCGATCATATCTTTGAGAAAACAGGAAAACTAAATTTCGGTGTAATTATCCGTTTTTGATACTTTTTTCAATCGTATCTTGGAAATATAAGGAAAATTAGGCAAAATACAAGAAAAAGATTTAAATTACGGTGAAATCGTCGGTTTTCGATACTTTTTTAATCATATCTTAAAGAAATCACGAATAGTAAGGCAAAATACACGAAAAAAGATTGAAATTTCAAAATTTTGATGCTTTTTTCTAACATATCTTGGAAAAAAAAGAAAAGTATGGCAAATCACACGAAAAAAGATTGATATTTCGTATAAATTATCCGATTTCAATCCTTTTTTCCATCATATTATGGCAAAATTACGATAGCTAAGGCAAAATAGACGAAATCAATTTGAAATTTCGTTGAAATTATTCATTTTCGATGGTTTTATCGATCAGATCTTGGCAAAATCACGAAAACTAAGGATAAATAGAGGAAAATGATTGAAATTTCGGTGAAATTATCCGTTTTCGATGCTTTTTTCGATCATATCAGAAGACATCAGGAAACTAAGCCAAAATAAACGAAAAAAGATTGAAATTTTGTTGAAATTATTCGTTTTTGATCCTTTTTTCCGATCAGATCTTGTTAAAATCACGAATACTAATGAAAAAAAGAGGAAAAAGATTGAAATTTCGCTGTAATTATCTGTTTTTTATCCTTTTTTTGATAATATCTTGTCAAAATCACGAAAAGTAAGGAAAAAAAGACGCAGAAGATATAAATTTCGATAAAATTATCTGTTTTTGATGCTTTTTTCTAATGTATCTTATAAAAAATCACAAAAACTAGGGGAAAATAGAGGATGAATGATTGATTTTTGTGTGAAATTATCAGTTATCGATGCTTTTTTCAATCGTATCTTGGAAAAATAAAAAAATTAGGCAAAATACAAGAAAAAGATTTAAATTACGGTGAAATCATCGTTTTTCCATACTTTTTTAATCATATCATAAAGAAATCACGAATAGTAAGGCAAAATACAGCGCAAAAGATTGTTATTTCGTATAAATTATCCATTTTCGATGCTTTTTTCCATCATATTATGGCAAAATTACGATAGCTAAGGCAAAATAGGCGAAAACATTTTGAAATTTCGTTGAAATTACTCATTTTCGATGCTTTTTTCGATCAGATCTTGGCAAAATCACGAAAACTAAGGATAAATAGAGGAAAAAGATTGAAATTTCGGTGAAATTATCCGTTTTCGATCCTTTTTTCGATCACATCCTGGTGACATCAGGAAACTAAGAAAAAATAGACGAAAAAAGATTGAAATTTCATTGAAATTATTCCTTTTTGATCCTTTTTTCGATCAGATCCACTTAAAATCACGAATACTATGGAAGAAATAGGCAAAAGATTGAAATTTCGGTGAAATTATCCATTTTTTGATCCTTTTTTCGATCATATCTTGTCAAAATAACGAAAAGTAAGGAAAAAAGACGCATAAGATTGAAATTTCGACAAAATTATCTGATTTGATGCTTTTTTCTAATGTATCTTATAAAAAACACAAAAACTAGGGTAAAATAGAGGATGAAAGATTGATTTTTGTGTGAAATTATCAGTTATCGATGCTTTTTTCAATCGTATCTTGGAAAAATAAGAAAAATTAGCCAAAATACAAGAAAAAAATTTAAATTACGGTGAAATCATCGGTTATCGATACTTTTTTAATCATATCTCAAAGAAATCACGAATAGAAAGGCAAAATACACGATGAAAGATTGAAATTTCGAAATTTTGATGCTTTTTTCTAACATGTCTTGGAAAAATAAGAAAAGTAAGGCAAAATACACGAAAAAAGATTGATATTTCGTATAAATTATCCGTTTTCGATGCTTTTTTCCATCATATTATGGCAAAATTACAATAGCTTAGGCAAATTAGACGAAAACAATTTGAAATTTCGTTTAAATTATTCATTTTCGATGCTTTTTTCGATCACATCTTGGCAAAATCACGAAAACTAAGGATTAATAGAGGAAAAAGATTGAAATTTCGCTGAAATTATCCGTTTTCGATGCTTTTTTCGATCACATCCTGGCGACATCAGGAAACTAAGCCAAAATAGACGAAAAAAGATTGAAATTTCGTTGAAATTATTCCTTTTTGATCCTTTTTTCGATCAGATGTTGTTAGAATCACAAATACTAATGAAAAAAAGAGGAAAAAGATTGAAATTTCGGTGAAATTATCCGTTTTTGATCCTTTTTTCGATCATATCTTGTCAAAATCACGAAAAGTAAAGAAAAAAAGACGTAAAAGATTGAAATTTCAGTAAAATTATCTGTTTTTGATGCTTTTTTCTAACATATCTTATAAAAATCACAAAAACTAGGGGATAATAGAGGATGAATGATAGATTTTTCGGTGAAATCGTCAGTTTTAGATGCTTTTTTCGATCAGATCTTGGCAAAATCACGAAAACTAAGGATAAATAGAGGAAAAAGATTGAAATTTCGGTGAAATTATCCGTTTTCGATGCTTTTCTCGATCACATCCTGGTGACATCAGGAAACTAAAAAAAAATAGACGAAAAAAGATTGAAATTTCGTTGAAATTATTCCTTTTTGATCCTTTTTTCGATCAGATCCACTTAAAATCACGAATACTATGGAAAAAATAGGCAAAAGATTGAAATTTCGGTGAAATTATCCATTTTTTGATCCTTTTTTCGATCATATCTTGTCAAAATAACGAAAAGTAAGGAAAAAAGACGCATAAGATTGAAATTTCGACAAAATTATCTGTTTTTGATGCTTTTTTCTAATGTATCTTATAAAAAACACAAAAACTAGGGGAAAATAGAGGATGATAGATTGATTTTTGTGTGAAATTATCAGTTATCGAAGCTTTTTTCAATCGTATATTGGAAAAATAAGAAAAATTAGGCAAAATACAAGAAAAAAATTTAAATTACGGTGAAATCATCGGTTATCGATACTTTTTTAATCATATCTCAAAGAAATCACGAATAGAAAGGCAAAATACACGATGAAAGATTGAAATTTCGAAATTTTGATGCTTCTTTCTAACATGTCTTGGAAAAATAAGAAAAGTAAGGCAAAATACACGAAAAAAGATTGATATTTCGTATAAATTATCCGTTTTCGATGCTTTTTTCCATCATATTATGGCAAAATTACAATAGCTTAGGCAAATTAGACGAAAATAATTTGAAATTTCGTTTAAATTGTTCATTTTCGATGCTTTTTTCGATCACATCTTGGCAAAATCAAGAAAACTAGGGATTAATAGAGGAAAAAGATTGAAATTTCGCTGAAATTATCCGTTTTTGATCCTTTTTTCGATCATATCTTGTCAAAATCACGAAAAGTAAAGAAAAGAAGACGTAAAAGATTGAAATTTCAGTAAAATTATCGGTTTTTGATGCTTTTTTCTAACATATCTTGTAAAAATCACAAAAACTAGGGGAAAATAGAGGATGAATGATAGATTTTTCGGTGAAATTGACAGTTTTTGTGTGCTTTTTTTCAATCGTATCTTGGAAAAATAAAAAAAATTAGGCAAAATACAAGAAAAAGATTTAAATTACGGTGAAATCATCCTTTTTCGATACTTTTTAAATCATATCATAAAGAAATCACGTATAGTAATGCAAAATACAACGCAAAAGATTGTTATTTCGTATAAATTATCCATTTTCGATGCTTTTTTCCATCATATTATGGCAAAATTACGATAGCTAACGCAAAATAGACGAAAAAAATATGAAATTTCGTTGAAATTATTCATTTTCGATGCTTATTTCGATCAGATCTTGGCAGAATCACGAAAACTAAGGATTAATAGAGGAAAAAGATTGAAATTTCGGTGAAATTATCCATTTTGGATGCCTTTTTCAATTATATCTTGGAAAAATAACGAATACGTAGGCAAAATCTAAGAAAAGATTAAAATTTTGATAAAATTGTCCGTTTTTGATTCATTTTTCGATCATATGATGGAAAAATCACGATATCTAAGGAAAAATAGACAAAAAAAGATTGAAATCTCGTTGAAATTATTCGTTTTCGATGTTTTTTTGATCAGATCCTTGCAAAATCATAAAATTAAAGGCAAAATAAACAAAAAAGATTGATATTTCGGTGAAATTATTCGTGTTCGATGCTTTTCCGATAATATCCTTGAAAAATCACGATAGGTAAGGCAAAATAGACAACAAAAGATTTCTAATTTCGGTGAAATTATTCGCCTTCGATTCTTTTTCCGATCATATCCTTGAAAAATCACGAAAGGGAAGGCAAAATAGACGATATAATATTAAGATTTCGCTAAAATTATCCCATTTTGTCGCTTTTTTCGATATTTTCTTGACCCGAGGTCGATGTACATTGGTCGTTGACCCGTAGTCAATGACCCGAGGTAGATGACCCGAGGACGATAACACAAGGTCGATTACCGGAGGCAGAAAACGCGAGGTCGATGACCCGAAGTCGATGACCCGAGGTCGATGGCCAGAGCTCGATGACCCGAGGTCGATGACCAAAGGTCGATGACTCGAGGTCGATGACCCAAGTTCGATGACCCGAGGTCGATGACCCAAGGTCGATGACCCGAAGTCGTTGACTCAAGGGCAATGAACCGAGGTCGATGACACAGGGGGTATGACCCAAGGTCAATGACCCGAGGTCAATGACCCGAGGTCAATGACCCGAGGTCAATGAACCGAGGTAAATGACCCGAGGTCAATGACCCGAGGTCAATGACCCGAGGTCAATGACCCGAGGTCAATGACCCGAGGTCAATGACCCGAGGTCAATGACCCGAGGTCAATGACCCGAGGTCAATGACCCGAGGTCAATTACTCGAGGATAATGATCCAAGGTCGATGACCCCAGATCGATGACCCAAGGTCAATGACCCGAGGTCAATGACCCGAGGTCAATGACCCGCGGTCAATGACCCGCGGTCAATGTCCCGAGGTCAATTAGTCGAGGTCAATGACCCGAGGTCAATGACCCCAAGTCAATCAGCCGAGGTCAATGACCCAAGGTCGATGACCCCAGGTCGATGACCCAAGGTCAAAGACCCGAGGTCAATGACCCGATGTCAATGACCCCAGGTCAATGACCCAAGATCAATGTCCCGAGGTCAATGTCCTGAGGTCAATTACACGAGGTCAATGACCCGAGGTCAATGACCCCAAGTCGATGACCCAAGGTCAATGACCCGAGGTCAATGACCCGAGGTCAATGTCCCCAGGTCAATGACCCACGGTCAATGTCCCGAGGTCAATGTCCTGAGGTCAATGACCCGAGGTCAATGACCCGAGGTCAATGACCCGAGGTCAATGACCCGAGGTCAATGACCCGAGGTCAATGGCCCAAGTCGATGACCCGAGGTCAATGACCCAAGGACGATGACCCCAGGTCGATGACCTAAGGATAATGACCCGAGGTCAATGACCCCAGGTCAATGACCCCAGGTCAATGACCCCAGGTCAATGACCCCAGGTCAATGACCCCAGGTCAATGACCCCAGGTCAATGACCCGAAGTCGATGACTCGAGGTCGATGACTCGAAGTCGATGACTCGATGTCGACAACCGGAGAACGACTGACTAAGGTCGACTCCGGGAGGTCGACTCCTACAGGACTCCGGGAGTTAAAAGCCGGGAATTAGACAATGGGAGGTCGTCTCCGGGAGGAGGACTCCGGGAGTTAGACTCCTGGTTGTCGACTCCGAGATGTCGACTCCGGGATGTCGACTCCGGGAGGTCGACTCCGGGAGGTCGACTCCGGGAGGTCGACTCCGGGAGGTCGACTCCGGGAGGTCGACTCCGGGAGGTCGACTCCGGGAGGTCGACTCCGGGAGCTTGACTCCGGGAGGTCGACTCCGGGAGGTCGACTCTGGGATGTCGCCTCCGGTCGGTTGACTCCTGGAGGTCGATTCATGGAGGAAAAACTCGGAAGGTCGACTCCAGGATTACTTACGGTCTATGACACGAGTTGAATGACCCTGAGTTGATGACTCGAGTATCCGGTGTCGATAAAACGAGGTCGATTACTAGAGGTAGATTACTCAAGGTCCATGACTCGAAGTCGATGACCCTAGGTTGATGACACATAATCGATCCGATGATTTTGATAACGGGACGTCAATTCCTCCAGGAAAGATTGAAATTTCGGTGAAATTATCCGTTTTCGATTCCTTTTACGGTCATATATTGGTAAAACCACGAAAACTACGGCAAAATACAGCTAAAAGATTGAAATTTTGTGGATATTATCCGTTTTTGATGCTTTTTTCGATCATTTCTTGGTAAATTAAGAAACCTAAGGTTAAAATAGAGGAAGAAGTTTGGAATTTCATTGAAATTCCTTTTTCGATGCTTTTTGATCATATCTTGTAAAAATCAAGAAAATTAAGAAAAGAAAGACGCTAAAGATAGAAATTTCGTTGTAATTATCTGTTTTTGATCCTTTTCTTAATCATATACTGTTAAAATCGCGAAATGTCTTGTAAAGTAAACGAGAAAAGATTGAAATATCAATGAAATTATCCGTTTTTGTTTCTTTTTCGATCATATCTTTGAGAAAACAGGGAAACTAAATTTCGGTGTAATTATCCGTTCTTGATCCTTTTTTCAATCGTATCTTGGAAATATAAGGAAAATTAGGCAAAAAACAAGAAAAAGATTTAAATTACGGTGAAATCGTCGGTTTTCGATACTTTTTTAATCGTATCTTAAAGAAATCACGAATAGTAAGGCAAATTACACGAAAAAAGATTGAAATTTCAAAATTTTGATGCTTTTTTCTAACATATCTTGAAAAATAAGAAAAGTATGGCAAAACACACGAAAAAAGATTGATATTTCGTATAAATTATCCGATTTCGATCCTTTTTTCCATCATATTATGGTAAAATTACGATATCTAAGGCAAAATAGACGAAATCAATTTGAAATTTCGTTGAAATTATTCATTTTCGATGGTTTTATCGATCAGATCTTGGCAAAATCACGAAAACTAAGGATAAATAGAGGAAAATGATTGAAATTTCGGTGAAATTATCCGTTTTCGATGCTTTTTTCGATCATATCAGTAGACATCAGGAAACTTAGCCAAAATAAACGAAAAAAGAATGAAATTTTGTTGAAATTATTCGTTTTTGATCCTTTTTTCCGATCAGATCTTGTTAAAATCACGAATACTAATGAAAAAAAGAGGAAAGAGATTGAAATTTCGCTGTAATTATCTGTTTTTGATCCTTTTTTCGATCATATCTTGTCAAAATCACGGAAAGTAAGGAAAAAAAGACGCAGAAGATATAAATTTCGATAAAATTATCTGTTTTTGATGCTTTTTTCTAACATATCTTATAAAAATCACAAAAACTAGGGGAAAATAGAGGATGAATGATAGAATTTTCGGTGAAATTGTCAGTTTTCGATGCTTTTTTCAATCGTATCTTGGAAAAATAAAAAAAATTAGGCAAAATACAAGAAAAAGATTTAAATTACGGTGAAATCATCGTTTTTCGATACTTTTTTTATCATATCATAAAGAAATCACGAATTGTAAGGCAAAATACAGCGCAAAAGATTGTTATTTCGTATAAATTATCCATTTTCGATGCTTTTTTCCATCATATTATGGCAAAATTACAATAGCTTAGGCAAATTAGACGAAAACAATTTGAAATTTCGTTGAAATTATTCATTTTCGATGCTTTTTTCGATCAGATCTTGGCAAAATCACGAAAACTAAGGATAAATAGAGGAAAAAGATTGAAATTTCGGTGAAATTATCCATTTTGGATGCCTTTTTCAATCACATCCTGGTGACATCAGGAAACTAAGAAAAAATAGACGAAAAAAGATTGAAATTTCGTTGAAATTATTTCTTTTTGATCCTTTTTTCGATCAGATCCACTTAAAATCACGAATACTATGGAAAAAATAGGCAAAAGATTGAAATTTCGGTGAAATTATCCATTTTTTGATCCTTTTTTCGATCATATCTTATCAAAATAACGAAAAGTAAGGAAAAAAGACGCATAAGATTGAAATTTCGATAAAATTATCTGTATTTGATGCTTTTTTCTAATGTATCTTATAAAGAACACAAAAACTAGGGGAAAATAGAGGATGAAAGATTGATTTTTGTGTAAAATTATCAGTTATCGATGCTTTTTTCAATCGTATCTTGGAAAAATAAGAAAAATTAGGCAAAATACAAGAAAAAAATTTAAATTACGGTGAAATCATCGGTTATCGATACTTTTTTAATCATATCTCAAAGAAATCACGAATAGAAAGGCAAAATACACGATGAAAGATTGAAATTTTGAAATTTTGATGCTTTTTTCTAACATGTCTTGGAAAAATAAGAAAAGTAAGGCAAAATACACGAAAAAAGATTGATATTTCGTATAAATTATCCGTTTTCGATGCTTTTTTCCATCATATTATGGCAAAATTACAATAGCTTAGGCAAATTAGACGAAAACAATTTGAAATTTCGTTTAAATTATTCATTTTCGATGCTTTTTTATATCACATCTTGGCAAAATCACGAAAACTAAGGATTAATAGAGGAAAAAGATTGAAATTTCGCTGAAATTATCCGTTTTCGATGCTTTTTTCGATCACATCCTGGCGACATCAGGAATCTAAGCCAAAATAGACGAAAAAAGATTGAAATTTCGTTGAAATTATTCGTTTTGATCCTTTTTTCGATAAGATCTTGTTAAAATTATGAATACTAAGGGAAAAATAGGAAAAATATTGAAATTTCGGTGAAATTATCCGTTTTTGATCCTATTTCGATCATATCTTGTCAAAATCAGCAAAAGTAAAGAAAAAAAGACGAAAAAGATTGAAATTTCAGTAAAATTATCTGTTTTTGATGCTTTTTTCTAACATATCTTATAAAAATCACAAAAACTAGGGGAAAATAGAGGATGAATGATTGATTTTTCGGTGAAATTGTCAGTTTTCGATGCTTTTTTTCAATCGTATCTTGGAAAAATAAGAAAAATAAGGCAAAATACAAGAAAAAGATTTAAATTACGGTGAAATCATTGGTTTTCGATACTTTTTTAATCATATCTTAAAGAAATCACGAATAGTAAGGCAAAATACACGAAAAAAGATTCAAATTTCGAAATTAGGATGCTTTTTTCTAACATATCTTGGAAAAATAAGATAAGTAAGGCGAAATACAAGAAAAAAGGTTGATATTTCGCATAAATTATCCGTTTTCGATGCTTTTTTCCATCATATTATGGCAAAATTACGATAGCTTAGGCAATATAGACGAAAACAATTTGAAATTTCGTTGAAATTATTCATTTTCGATGCTTTTTTCCATCAGATCTTGGCAAAATCACGAAAACTAAGGGAAAATAGAGGATAAAAGATTTAAATTTCGGTGAAATTTACAGTTTTAGATGCTTTTTCATCATATTTTGAAGAAATCACGAAAATAAAGGCAGAATAGATGAAAAAAGGTTGAAATTTTGGTGAAATTATCCGTTTTCGATGCATTTTTCGATCATATCTTAGTAAATTCAGATAACAAAGGAAAAAATAGAGGAAAAAGATTTGAATTTAAATTTGTATTTGAATTGGATCAAATATTGGCAAAATCACGAAAACCAAGGAAAATGGAGGAAAAAGATTGAAATTTCGGTGAAATTATCCGTTTTCGATGCTTTTTTCGATCATATCCTGCGAATTCAGGAAACTAATGAAAAATAGACGAAAAAAGATTGAAGTTTCGGTAAAATTATTCGTTTTCGATGTTTTTTTGATCAGATCCTTGCAAAATCATAAAATTAAAGCCAAAATAAACAGAAAAGATTGATATTTCGGTGAAATTATTCGTGTTCGATGCTTTTCCGATAATATCCTTGAAAAATCACGATAGGTAAGGCAAAATAGACAACAAAAGATTTCTAATTTCGGTGAAATTATTCGCCTTCGATTCTTTTTCCGATCATATCCTTGAAAAATCACGAAAGGGAAGGCAAAATAGACGATATAATTATAAGATTTCGCTAAAATTATCCCATTTTGTCGCTTTTTTCGATATTTTCTTGACCCGAGGTCGATGTACATTGGTCGTTGACCCGTAGTCAATGACCCGAGGTAGATGACCCGAGGACGATAACACAAGGTCGATTACCGGAGGCAGAAAACGCGAGGTCGATGACCCGAAGTCGATGACCCGAGGTCGATGGCCAGAGCTCGATGACCTGAGGTCGATGACCCAAGGTCGATGACCCGAGGTCGATGACCCAAGTTCGATGACCCGAGGTCGACGACCCAAGGTCGATGACCCGAAGTCGTTGACTCAAGGTCAATGAACCGAGGTCGATGACACAGGGGGTATGACCCAAGGTCAATGACCCGAGGTCAATGACCCGAGGTCAATGACCCGAGGTCAATGAACCGAGGTCAATGACCCGAGGTCAATGACCCGAGGTCAATGACCCGAGGTCAATGACCCGAGGTCAATGACCCGAGGTCAATGACCCGAGGTCAATGACCCGAGGTCAATGACCCGAGGTCAATTACTCGAGGATAATGACCCAAGGTCGATGACCCCAGGTCGATGACCCAAGGTCAATGACCCGAGGTCAATGACCCGAGGTCAATGTCCCCAGGTCAATGACCCGCCGTCAATGACCCGCGGTCAATGTCCCGAGGTCAATTACCCGAGGTCAATGACCCGAGGTCAATGACCCGAGGTCAATGACCCGAGGTCAATGACCCCAAGTCGATGAGCCGAGGTCAATGACCCAAGGTCGATGACCCCAGGTCGATGACCCAAGGTCAATGACCCGAGGTCAATGACCCGAGGTCAATGACCCCTGGTCAATGACCCAAGATCAATGTCCCGAGGTCAATGTCCTGAGGTCAATTACCCGAGGTCAATGACCCTAGGTCAATGACCCCAAGTCGATGACCCAAGGTCAATGACCCAGGTCAATGACCCGAGGTCAATGTCCCCAGGTCAATGACCCACGGTCAATTTCCTGAGGTCAATGACCCGAGGTCAATGACCCGAGGTCAATGACCCGAGGTCAATGACTCGAGGTCAATGGCCCCAAGTCGATGACCCGAGGTCAATGACCCAAGGTCGATGACCCCAGGTCAATGACCTAAGGATAATGACCCGAGGTCAATGACCCCAGGTCAATGACCCGAGGTCAATGACCCCAGGTCAATGACCCGAGGTCAATGACCCCAGGTCAATGACCCGAAGTCGATGACTCGAGGTCGATGACTCGAAGTCGATGACTCGATGTCGATAACCGGAGAACGACTGACTAAGGTCGACTCCGGGAGGTCGACTCCTACAGCACTCCGGGAGTTAAAAGCCGGGAATTAGACAATTGGAGGTCGTCTCCGGGAGGAGGACTCCGGGAGTTAGACTCCTGGTTGTCGACTCCGAGATGTCGACTCCGGGATGTCGACTCCGGGAGGTCGACTCCGGGAGGTCGACTCCGGGAGGTCGACTCCGGGAGGTCGACTCCGGGAGGTCGACTCCGGGAGGTCGACTCCGGGAGGTCGACTCCGGGAGGTCGACTCCGGGAGCTTGACTCCGGGAGGTCGACTCCGGGAGGTCGACTCTGGGATGTCGCCTCCGGTCGGTTGACTCCTGGAGGTCGATTCATGGAGGAAAAACTCGGAAGGTCGACTCCAGGATTACTTACGGTCTATGACACGAGTTGAATGACCCTGAGTTTATGACTCGAGTATCCGGTGTCGATAAAACGAGGTCGATTACTAGAGGTCGATTACTCAAGGTCCATGACTCGAAGTCGATGACCCTAGGTTGATGACACATAATCGATCCGATGATTTTGATAACGGGACGTCAATTCCTCCAGGAACGATTGAAATTTCGGTGAAATTATCCGTTTTCGATTCCTTTTACGGTCATATATTGGTAAAACCACAAAAACTACGGCAAAATACAGCTAAAAGATTGAAATTTTGTGGATATTATCCGTTTTTGATGCTTTTTTCGATCATTTCTTGGTAAATTAAGAAACCTAAGGTTAAAATAGAGGAAGAAGTTTGGAATTTCATTGAAATTCCGTTTTCGATGCTTTTTGATCATATCTTGTAAAAATCAAGAAAAGTAAGAAAAGAAAGACGCTAAAGATAGAAATTTCGTTGTAATTATCTGTTTTTGATCCTTTTCTTAATCATATACTGTTAAAATCGCGAAATGTCTTGTAAAGTAAACGAGAAAAGATTGAAATATCAATGAAATTATCCGTTTTTGTTTCTTTTTTCGATCATATCTTTGAGAAAACAGGAAAACTAAATATCGGTGTAATTATCCGTTCTTGATCCTTTTTTCAATCGTATCTTGGAAATATAAGGAAAATTAGGCAAAATACAAGAAAAAGATTTAAGTTACGGTGAAATCGTCGGTTTTCGATACTTTTTTAATCGTATCTTAAAGAAATCACGAATAGTAAGGCAAAATACACGAAAAAAGATTGAAATTTCAAAATTTTGATGCTTTTTTCTAACATATCTTGGAAAAATAAGAAAAGTATGGCAAAATACACGAAAAAAGATTGATATTTCGTATAAATTATCCGATTTCGATCCTTTTTTCCATCATATTATGGTAAAATTACGATATCTAAGGCAAAATAGACGAAATCAAATTGAAATTTCGTTGAAATTATTCATTTTCGATGGTTTTATCGATCAGATCTTGGCAAAATCACGAAAACTAAGGATAAATAGAGGAAAATGATTGAAATTTCGGTGAAATTATCCGTTTTCGATGCTTTTTTCGATCATAACAGAAGACATCAGGAAACTAAGCAAAAATAAACGAAAAAAGAATGAAATTTTGTTGAAATTATTCGTTTTTGATCCTTTTTTCCGATCAGAACTTGTTAAAATCACGAATACTAATGAAAAAAAGAGGAAAGAGATTGAAATTTCGCTGTAATTATCTGTTTTTGATCCTTTTTTCGATCATATCTTGTCAAAATCACGGAAAGTAAGGAAAAAATGACGCAGAAGATATAAATTTCGATAAAATTATCTGTTTTTGATGCTTTTTTCTAACATATCTTATAAAAATCACAAAAACTAGGGGAAAATAGAGGATGAATGATAGAATTTTCGGTGAAATTGTCAGTTTTCGATGCTTTTTTCAATCGTATCTTGGAAAAATAAAAAAAATTAGGCAAAATACAAGAAAAAGATTTAAATTACGGTGAAATCATCGTTTTTCGATACTTTTTTTATCATATCATAAAGAAATCACGAATTGTAAGGCAAAATACAGCGCAAAAGATTGTTATTTCGTATAAATTATCCATTTTCGATGCTTTTTTCCATCATATTATGGCAAAATTACAATAGCTTAGGCAAATTAGACGAAAACAATTTGAAATTTCGTTGAAATTATTCATTTTCGATGCTTTTTTCGATCAGATCTTGGCAAAATCACGAAAACTAAGGATAAATAGAGGAAAAAGATTGAAATTTCGGTGAAATTATCCGTTTTCGATTCTTTTTTCGATCACATCCTGGCGACATCAGGAAACTAAGAAAAAATAGACGAAAAAAGATTGAAATTTCGTTGAAATTATTCCTTTTTGATCCTTTTTTCGATCAGATCCACTTAAAATCACGAATACTATGGAAAAAATAGGCAAAAGATTGAAATTTCGGTGAAATTATCCATTTTTTGATCCTTTTTTCGATCATATCTTATCAAAATAACGAAAAGTAAGGAAAAAAGACGCATAAGATTGAAATTTCGATAAAATTATCTGTATTTGATACTTTTTTCTAATGTATCTTATAAAAAACACAAAAACTAGGGTAAAATAGAGGATGAAAGATTGATTTTTGTGTGAAATTATCAGTTATCGATGCTTTTTTCAATCGTATCTTGGAAAAATAAGAAAAATTAGGCAAAATACAAGAAAAAAATTTAAATTACGGTGAAATCATCGGTTATCGATCCTTTTGATCATATCTCAAAGAAATCACGAATAGAAAGGCAAAATACACGATGAAAGATTGAAATTTTGAAATTTTGATGCTTTTTTCTAACATGTCTTGGAAAAATAAGAAAAGTAAGGCAAAATACACGAAAAAAGATTGATATTTCATATAAATTATCCATTTTCGATGCTTTTTTCCATCATATTATGTTAAAATTACGATAGCTAACGCAAAATAGACGAAAAAAATATGAAATTTCGTTGAAATTATTCATTTTCGATGCTTATTTCGATCAGATCTTGGCAGAATCACGAAAACTAAGGATTAATAGAGGAAAAAGATTGAAATTTCGGTGAAATTATCCATTTTGGATGCCTTTTGAATTATATCTTGTAAAAATAACGAATACTTAGGCAAAATCTAAGAAAAGATTAAAATTTTGATAAAATTGTCCGTTTTTGATGCATTTTTCGATCATATGATGGAAAAATCACGATATCTAAGGAAAAATAGACAAAAAAAGTTTGAAATTTCGTTGAAATTATTTGTCATTGATCCTTTTTTCGATCAGATCTTTTTAAAATCACGAATATTAATGAAAAAAGGAGGAAAAAGATTGAAATTTCGGTGAAATTATCCGTTTTTGATCCTTTTTTCGATCATATCTTGTCAAAATCACGAAAAGTAGGAAAAAAAAGAAGCAAAAGGTTGAAATTTCGATAAATTTATCTGTTTTTGATGCATTTTTCTAACATATCTTATAAAAATCACAAAAACTAGGGGAAAATAGAGGATGAAAGATTAATTTTTCGGTGAAATTATCAGTTTTCGATGCTTTTTAAATCGTATCTTGGAAATATAAGGAAAATAAGGCAAAATACAGGAAAACGATTTAAATTACGGTGAAATCATCGGTTTTGGATACTTTTTTAATCATATTTTAAAGATATCACAAATAGTAAGCCAAAATACACGAAAAAAGATTGAAATTTCGAAATTTTGATGCTTATTTTTACATATCTTGGAAAAATAAGAAAAGTAAGGCAAAATACACGAAAACAGATTGTTATTTCGTATAAATTATCCGTTGTCGATGATTTTTTTCATCAAATTATGGCAAAATTACGATAGCTAAGGCAAAATAGACGAAAACTATTTGAAATTTCGTTGAAATTATTCATTTTCGATGTTTTTTCGATCAAATCTTGGCAAAATCACGAAAACTAAGAATAAATAGAGGAAAAAGATTGAAATTTCGGTGAAATTATCCGTTTTAGATGCTTTTTTCGATCACATCATAAAGAAATCACGAATAGTAAGGCAAGATACACGAAAAAAGATTGAAATTTCGAAATTAGGATGCTTTTTTCTAACATATCTTGGAAAAATAAGATAAGTAAGGCGAAATACAAGAAAAAAGGTTGATATTTCGCATAAATTATCCGTTTTCGATGCTTTTTTCCATCATATTATGGCAAAATTACGATAGCTTAGGCAAAATAGACGAAAACAATTTGAAATTTCGTTGAAATTATTCATTTTCGATGCTTTTTTCCATCAGATCTTGGCAAAATCACGAAAACTAAGGGAAAATAGAGGATAAAAGATTTAAATTTCGGTGAAATTATCCGTTTTCGATGCTTTTTTCGATCATATCAGAAGACATCAGGAAACTAAGCCAAAATAAACAAAAAAGATTGAAATTTTGTGGATATTATCCGTTTTTGATGCTTTTTTCGATCATTTCCTGGTAAATTAAGAAACCTAAGGTTAAAATAGAGGAAGAAGTTTGGAATTTCATTGAAATTCCGTTTTCGATGCTTTATGATCATATCTTGTAAAAATCAAGAAAAGTAAGAAAAGAAAGACGCAAAAGATAGAAATTTCGTTGTAATTATCAGTTTTTGATCCTTTTCTTAATCATATACTGTTAAAATCGCGAAATGCCTTGTAAAGTAAACGAGAAAAGATTGAAATATCAATGAAATTATCCGTTTTTGTTGCTTTTTTCGATCATATCTTTGAGAAAACAGGAAAACTAAATTTCGGTGTAATTATCCGTTTTTGATCCTTTTTTCAATCGTATCTTGGAAATATAAGGAAAATTAGGCAAAATACAAGAAAAAGATTTAAATTACGGTGAAATCGTCGGTTTTCGATACTTTTTTAATTATATCTTAAAGAAATCACGAATAGTAAGGCAAAATACACGAAAAAAGATTGAAATTTCAATATTTTGATGCTTTTTTCTAACATATCTTGGAAAAATAAGAAAAGTATGGCAAAATACAAAAAAAAAGATTGATATTTCGTATAAATTATCCGATTTCGATCCTTTTTTCCATCATATTATGGCAAAATTACGATAGCTAAGGCAAAATAGACGAAATCAATTTGAAATTTCGTTGAAATTATTCATTTTCGATGGTTTTATCGATCAGATCTTGGCAAAATCACGAAAACTAAGGATAAATAGAGGAAAATGATTGAAATTTCGGTGAAATTATCCGTTTTCGATGCTTTTTTCGATCATATCATAAGACATCAGGAAACTAAGCCAAAATAAACGAAAAAAGATTGAAATTTTGTTGAAATTATTCGTTTATGATCATTTTTTCCGATCAGATCTTGTTAAAATCACGAGTACTAATGAAAAACAGAGGAAAAAGATTGAAATTTCGCTGTAATTATCTGTTTTGATCCTTTTTTCGATCATATCTTGTCAAAATCACGAAAAGTAAGGAAAAAAAGACGCAGAAGATATAAATTTCGATAAAATTATCTGTTTTTGATGCATTTTTCTAATGTATTTTATAAAAAATCACAAAAACTAGGGGAAAATAGAGGATGAATGATTGATTTTTGTGTGAAATTATCAGTTATCGATGCTTTTTTCAATCGTATCTTGGAAAAATAAAAAAAAATAGGCAAAATACAAGAAAAAGATTTAAATTACGGTAAAATCATCGGTTTTCGATACTTTTTTAATCATATCTTAAAGAAATCACGAATAGTAAGGAAAAATACACGAAAAAAGATTGAAATTTCGAAATTTTGATGCTTTTTTCTAACATATATTGGAAACATAAGAAAAGTAAGGCAAAATACAAGAAAAAGATTTAAATTACGGTGAAATCATCGTTTTTCGATACTTTTTTAATCATATAATAAAGAAATCACGAATAGTAAGGCAAAATACAGCGCAAAAGATTGCTATTTCGTATAAATTATCCATTTTCGATGCTTTTTTCCATCATATTATGGCAAAATTACAATAGCTAAGGCAAAATAGGCGTAAACAATTTGAAATTTCGTTGAAATTATTCATTTTCGATGCTTTTTTCGATCAGATCTTGGCAAAATCACGAAAACTAAGGATAAATAGAGGAAAAAGATTGAAATTTCGGTGAAATTATCCGTTTTTGATGCTTTTTTCGATCACATCCTGGTGACATCAGGAAACTAAGAAAAAATAGACGAAAAAAGATTGAAATTTCGTTGAAATTATTCCTTTTTGATCCTTTTTTCGATCAGTACCACTTAAAATCACGAATACTATGGAAAAAATAGGCAAAAGATTGAAATTTCGGTGAAATTATCCATTTTTTGATCCTTTTTTCGATCATATCTTGTCAAAATAACGAAAAGTAAGGAAAAAAGACGCATAAGATTGAAATTTCGACAAAATTATCTGTTTTTGATGCTTTTTTCTAATGTATCTTATAAAAAACACAAAAACAAGGGGAAAATAGAGGATGAAAGATTGATTTTTGTATGAAATTATCAGTTATCGATGCTTTTTTCAATCGTTTTTTTGAAATATAAGAAAAATTAGGCAAAATACAAGATAAAAATTTAAATTACGGTGAAATCATCGGTTATCGATACTCTTAATCATATCTCAAAGAAATCACGAATAGAAAGGCAAAATACACGATGAAAGATTGAAATTTCGAAATTTTGATGCTTTTTTCTAACATGTCTTGGAAAAATAAGAAAAGTAAGGCAAAATACACGAAAAAAGATTGATATTTCGTATAAATTATCCGTTTTCGATGCTTTTTTCCATCATATTATGGCAAAATTTCAATTGCTTAGGCAAATTAGACGAAAACAATTTGAAATTTCGTTTAAATTATTCATTTTCGATGCTTTTTTCGATCACATCTTGGCAAAATCACGGAAACTAAGGATTAATAGAGGAAAAAGATTGAAATTTCGGTGAAATTATCCATTTTGGATGCCTTTTTCAATTATATCTTGGAAAAATAACGAATACTTAGGCAAAATCTAAGAAAAGATTAAAATTTTGATAAAATTGTCCGTTTTTGATTCATTTTTCGATCATATGATGGAAAAATCACGATATCTAAGGAAAAATAGATAAAAAATGATTGAAATCTCGTTGAAATTATTTGTTTTTGATCCTTTTTTCGATCAGATCTTGTTAAAATCACGAATACTAATGAAAAAAGAGGAAAAAGATTGAAATTTCGGTGAAATTATCCGTTTTTGATCCTTTTTTCGATCATATCTTGTCAAAATCACGAAAAGTAAGAAAAAAAAGAAGCAAAAGGTTGAAATTTCGATAAATTTATCTGTTTATGATGCATTTTTCTAACATATCTTATAAAAATTACAAAAACTAGGGGAAAATAGAGGATGAAAGATTAATTTTTCGGTGAAATTATCAGTTTTCGATGCTTTTTAAATCGTATCTTGGAAATATAAGGAAAATAAGGCAAAATACAGGAAAAAGATTTAAATTACGGTGAAAACATCGGTTTTGGATACTTTTTTAATCATATTTTAAAGATATCACAAATAGTAAGCCAAAATACACGAAAAAAGATTGAAATTTCGAAATTTTGATGCTTTTTTTTACATATCTTGGAAAAATAAGAAAAGTAAGGCAAAATACACGGAAAAAGATTGATATTTCGTATAATTTATCCGTTGTCGATGATTTTTTTCATCAAATTATGGCAAAATTACGATAGCTAAGGCAAAATAGACGAAAACTATTTGAAATTTCGTTGAAATTATTCATTTTCGATGTTTTTTTCGATCAAATCTTGGCAAAATCACGAAAACTAAGGATAAATAGAGGAAAAAGATTGAAATTTCGGTGAAATTATCCGTTTTTGATGCATTTTTCGATCATATGATGGAAAAATCACGATATCTAAGGAAAAATAGACAAAAAAAGTTTGAAATTTCGTTGAAATTATTTGTTTTTGATCCTTTTTTCGATCAGATCTTGTTAAAATCACGAATACTAATGAAAAAAGAGTAAAAACATTAAAATTTCGGTGAAATTATCCGTTTTTGATCCTTTTTTTCGATCATATCTTGTCAAAATCACGAAAAGTAAGGAAAGAAAGACGCAGAAGATTGAAATTTCGATAAAATTATCTGTTTTTGATGCTTTTTTCTAACGTATCTTATAAAAATCACAAAAATTATGGGAAAATAGAGGACGAAAGATTGATTTTTGTGTGAAATTATCAGTTATCGATGCTTTTTTCAATGGTATCTTTGAAAAATAAGAAAAATTAGGCAAAATACAAGAAAAAGATTTAAATTACGGTGAAATCGTCGGTTTTCGATACTTTTTTAATCATATCTTAAAGAAATCACGAATAGTAAGGCAAAATACACGAAAAAAGATTGAAATTTCGAAATATTGATGCTTTATTCTAACATATCTCTGAAAAATAAGAAAAGTATGGCAAAATACACGAAAAAGGATTGATATTTCGTATAAATTATCCGATTTCGATCCTTTTTTCCATCATATTATGGCAAAATTACGATAGCTAAGGCAAAATAGACGAAATCAATTCGAAATTTCGTTGAAATTATTCATTTTCGATGGTTTTATCGATCAGATCTTGGCAAAATCACGAAAACTAAGGATAAATAGAGGAAAATGATTGAAATTTCGGTGAAATTATCCGTTTTCGATGCTTTTTTCGATCATATCATAAGACATCAGGAAACTAAGCCAAAATAAACGAAAAAAGATTGAAATTTTGTTGAAATTATTCGTTTATGATCCTTTTTTCCGATCAGATCTTGTTAAAATCACGAATACTAATGAAAAACAGAGGAAAAAGATTGAAATTTCGCTGTAATTATCTGTTTTTGATCCTTTTTTCTATCATATCTTGTCAAAATCACGAAAAGTAAGGAAAAAAAGACGCAGAAGATATAAATTTCGATAAAATTATCTGTTGTTGATGCATTTTTCTAATGTATCTTATAAAAAATCACAAAAACTAGGGGAAAATAGAGGATGAATGATTGATTTTTGTGTGAAATTATCAGTTATCGATGCTTTTTTCAATCGTATCTTGGAAAAATAAAAAAAAATAGGCAAAATACAAGAAAAAGATTTAAATTACGGTAAAATCATCGGTTTTCGATACTTTTTTAATCATATCTTAAAGAAATCACGAATAGTAAGGAAAAATACACGAAAAAAGATTGAAATTTCGAAATTTTGATGCTTTTTTCTAACATATATTGGAAACATAAGAAAAGTAAGGCAAAATACAAGAAAAAGATTTAAATTACGGTGAAATCATCGTTTTTCGATACTTTTTTAATCATATAATAAAGAAATCACGAATAGTAAGGCAAAATACAGCGCAAAAGATTGCTATTTCGTATAAATTATCCATTTTCGATGCTTTTTTCCATCATATTATGGCAAAATTACAATAGCTTAGGCAAATTAGACGAAAACAATTTGAAATTTCGTTGAAATTATTCATTTTCGATGCTTTTTTCGATCAGATCTTGGCAAAATCACGAAAACTAAGGATAAATAGAGGAAAAAGATTGAAATTTCGGTGAAATTATCCGTTTTTGATGCTTTTTTCGATCACATCCACTTAAAATCACGAATACTATGGAAAAAATAGGCAAAAGATTGAAATTTCGTTGAAATTATCCATTTTTTGATCCTTTTTTCGATCATATCTTGTCAAAATAACGAAAAGTAAGGAAAAAAGACGCATAAGATTGAAATTTCGACAAAATTATCTGTTCTTGATGCTTTTTTCTAATGTATCTTATAAAAAACACAAAAACAAGGGGAAAATAGAGGATGAAAGATTGATTTTTGTATGAAATTATCAGTTATCGATGCTTTTTTCAATCGTTTTTTTGAAATATAAGAAAAATTAGGCAAAATACAAGATAAAAATTTAAATTACGGTGAAATCATCGGTTATCGATACTCTTAATCATATCTCAAAGAAATCACGAATAGAAAGGCAAAATACACGATGAAAGATTGAAATTTCGAAATTTTGATGCTTTTTTCTAACATGTCTTGGAAAAATAAGAAAAGTAAGGCAAAATACACGAAAAAAGATTGATATTTCGTATAAATTATCCGTTTTCGATGCTTTTTTCCATCATATTATGGCAAAATTTCAATTGCTTAGGCAAATTAGACGAAAACAATTTGAAATTTCGTTTAAATTATTCTTTTTCGATGCTTTTTTCGATCACATCTTGGCAAAATCACGGAAACTAAGGATTAATAGAGGAAAAAGATTGAAATTTCGGTGAAATTATCCATTTTGGATGCCTTTTTCAATTATATCTTGGAAAAATAACGAATACTTAGGCAAAATCTAAGAAAAGATTAAAATTTTGATAAAATTGTCCGTTTTTGATTCATTTTTCGATCATATGATGGAAAAATCACGATATCTAAGGAAAAATAGACAAAAAAAGTTTGAAATTTCGTTGAAATTATTTGTCATTGATCCTTTTTTCGATCAGATCTTTTTAAAATCACGAATATTAATGAAAAAAGGAGGAAAAAGATTGAAATTTCGGTGAAATTATCCGTTTTTGATCCTTTTTTCGATCATATCCTGGCGACATCAGGAAACTAAGCCAAAATAAACGAAAAAAGATTGAAATTTCGTTGAAATTATCCGTTTTCGATGCTTTTTTCGATCATATCCTGGCGACATCAGGAAACTAAGCCAAAATAAACGAAAAAAGATTGAAATTTCGTTGAAATTATTCGTTTTTGATCCTTTTTTCGATCAGATCTTGTTAAAATCACGAATACTAAGGAAAAAAAAGAGGAAAAAGATTGAAATTTTGGTGAAATTATCCGTTTTTGATCCTTTTTTTCGATCATATCTTGTCAAAATCACGAAAAGTAAGGAAAAAAAGACGCAGAAGATTGAAATTTCGATAAAATTATCTGTTTTTGATGCTTTTTTCTAACGTATCTTATGAAAATAACAAAAACTGGGGGAAACTAGAGGATGAAAGATTGATTTCTGTGTGAAATAATCAGTTATCGATGCTTTTTTTCAATCGTATCTTGTAAAAATAAGAAAAATTAGGCAAAATACAAGAAAAAGATTTAAATTACGGTGAAATCATCGGTTTTGGATACTTTTTTAATCATATTTTAAAGATATCACAAATAGTAAGCCAAAATACACGAAAAAAGATTGAAATTTCGAAATTTTGATGCTTTTTTTTACATATCTTGGAAAAATAAGAAAAGTAAGGCGAAATACACGGAAAAAGATTGATATTTCGTATAATTTATCCGTTGTCGATGATTTTTTTCATCAAATTATGGCAAAATTACGATAGCTAAGGCAAAATAGACGAAAACTATTTGAAATTTCGTTGAAATTATTCATTTTCGATGTTTTTTTCGATCAAATCTTGGCAAAATCACGAAAACTAAGGATAAATAGAGGAAAAAGATTGAAATTTCGGTGAAATTATCCGTTTTTGATGCATTTTTCGATCATATGATGGAAAAATCACGATATCTAAGGAAAAATAGACAAAAAAAGTTTGAAATTTCGTTGAAATTATTTGTTTTTGATCCTTTTTTCTATCAGATCTTGTTAAAATCACGAATACTAATGAAAAAAGAGTAAAAAGATTGAAATTTCGGTGAAATTATCCGTTTTTGATCCTTTTTTTCGGTCATATCTTGTCTAAATCACGAAAAGTAAGGAAAAAAAGACGCAGAAGATTGAAATTTCGATAAAATTATCTGTTTTTGATGCTTTTTTCTAACGTATCTTATAAAAATCACAAAAATTATGGGAAAATAGAGGACGAAAGATTGATTTTTGTGTGAAATTATCAGTTATCGATGCTTTTTTCAATGGTATCTTTGAAAAATAAGAAAAAATAGGCAAAATACAAGAAAAAGATTTAAATTACGGTAAAATCATCGGTTTTCGATACTTTTTTAATCATATCTTAAAGAAATCACGAATAGTAAGGCAAAATACACGAAAAAAGATGGAAATTTCGAAATATTGATGCTTTATTCTAACATATCTCTGAAAAATAAGAAAAGTATGGCAAAATATACGAAAAAGGATTGATATTTCGTATAAATTATCCGATTTCGATCCTTTTTTCCATCATATTATGGCAAAATTACGATAGCTAAGGCAAAATAGACGAAATCAATTTGAAATTTCGTTGAAATTATTCATTTTCGATGGTTTTATCGATCAGATCTTGGCAAAATCACGAAAACTAAGGATAAATAGAGGAAAAAGATTGAAATTTCGGTGAAATTATCCGTTTTCGATGCTTTTTTCGATCATATCCTGCGAATTCAGGAAACTAATGAAAAATAGACGAAAAAAGATTGAAATTTCGTTGAAATTATTCGTTTGCGATGTTTTTTTGATCAGATCAGATCAGATCAGATCACAAAATTTAAGGCAAAATAAACGAAAAAGATTGATATTTCGGTGAAATTATTCGTGTTCGATGCTTTTCCGATCATATCCTTGAAAAATCACGAAAGGTAAGGCAAAATAGACAACAAAAGATTTCTAATTTCGGTGAAATTATTCGCCTTCGATTCTTTTTCCGATCATATCCTTGAAAAATCACGAAAGGGAAGGCAAAATAGACGATATAATTATAAGATTTCGCTAAAATTATCCCATTTTGTCGCTTTTTTCGATATTTTCTTGACCCGAGGTCGATGTACATTGGTCGTTGACCCGAAGTCAATGACCCGAGGAAGATTACCCGAGGACGATAACACAAGGTCGATTACCCGAGGCAGAAAACGCGAGGTCGATGACCCGAAGTCGATGACCCGAGGTCGATGGCCAGAGCTCGATGACCCGAGGTCGATGACCCGAGGTCGATGACCCGAGGTCGATGACCCTAGGTCGATGACCCGAATTCGATGACCCGAGGTCGATGACCCAAGGTCGATGACCCGAAGTCGTTGACTCAAGGTCAATGAACCGAGGTCGATGACGAATGGGGTATGACCCAAGGTCAATGACCAAAGGTCAATGACCCGAGGTCAATGACCCGAGGTCAATTACTCGAGTATAATGACCCAAGGTCGATGACCCCAGGTCGATGACCCAAGGTCAATGACCCGAGGTCAATGACCCGAGGTCAATGTCCCCAGGTCAATGACCCGCGGTCAATGTCCCGAGGTCAATTACCCGAGGTCAATGAAACGAGGTCAATTACCCGAGGTCAATGACCCGAGGTCAATGACCCCCAGTCGATGAGCCGAGGTCAATGACCCGAGGTCAATGACCCGAGGTCAATTACCAGAGGTCAATGACCCGAGGTCAATTACCAGAGGTCAATGACCCCCAGTCGATGAGCCGAGGTAAATGACCCAAGGTCGATGACCCCAGGTCGATGGCCCAAGGTCAATGACCCGAGGTCAATGACCCGATGTCAATGACCCGAGGTCAATGACCCCAGGTCAATGACCCAAGGTCAATGTCCCGAGGTCAATGTCCTGAGGTCAATGACCCGAGGTCAATGACCCGAGGTCAATGACCCCAAGTCGATGACCCGAGGTCAATGACCCTAGGTCAATGTCCCCAGGTCAATGACCCGCGGTCAATGTCCCGAGGTCAATGTCCTGAGGTCAATGACCCGAGGTCAATGACCCGAGGTCAATGACCCGAGGTCAATGACCCCAAGTCGATGACCCGAGGTCAATGACCCAAGGTCGATGACCTAAGGTCGATGACCCGAGGTCAATGACCCCAGGTCAATGACCCGAAGTCGATGACTCGAGGTCGATGACTCGAAGTCGATGACTCGATGTCGATAACCGGAGAACGACTGACTAAGGTCGACTCCGGGAGGTCGACTCCTAGAGGACTCAGGGAGTTATAAGCCGGGAATTAGACAATGGGAGGTCGTCTCCGGGAGGAGGACTCCGGTAGTTAGACTCCTGTTTGTCGACTCCGGGATGTCGACTACGGGATGTCGACTGCGGGAGGTCGACTCCGGGAGGTCGACTCCGGGAGGTCGACTCCGGGAGGTCGACTCCGGGAGCTTGACTCCGGGAGGTCGACTCCGGGAGGTCGACTCTGGGATGTCGCCTCCGGGTTGTTGACTCCTGGAGGTCGATTCATGGAGGAAAAATTCAGAAGGTCGACTCCAGGATTACTTACGGTCTATGACACGAGTTGAATGACCCTGAGTTGATGACTCGAGTATCCGGTGTCGATAACACGAGGTCGATTACTAGAGGTCGATTACTCAAGGTCCATGACTCGAAGTCGTTGACCCTAGGTTGATGACACATAATCGATCCGATGATTTTGATAACGGGACGTCAATTCCTCCAGGAACGATTGAAATTCCGGTGAAATTATCCGTTTTCGATTCCTTTTACGGTCATATATTGGTAAAACCACGAAAACTACGGCAAAGTACAGCTAAAAGATTGAAATTTTGTGGATATTATCCGTTTTTGATGCTTTTTTCGATCATTTCTTGGTAAATTAAGAAACCTAAGGTTAAAATAGAGGAAGAAGTTTGGAATTTCATTGAAATTCCGTTTTCGATGCTTTTTGATCATATCTTGTAAAAATCAAGAAAAGTAAGAAAAGAAAGACGCAAAAGATAGAAATTTCGTTGTAATTATCAGTTTTTGATCCTTTTCTTAATCATATACTGTTAAAATCGCGTAATGCCTTGTAAAGTAAACGAGAAAAGATTGAAATATCAATGAAATTATCCGTTTTCGTTGCTTTTTTCGATCATATCTTTGAGAAAACAGGAAAACTAAATTTCGGTGTAATTATCCGTTTTTGATCCTTTTTTCAATCGTATCTTGGAAATATAAGGAAAATTAGGCAAAATACAAGAAAAAGATTTAAATTACGGTGAAATCGTCGGTTTTCGATACTTTTTTAATCATATCTTAAAGAAATCACGAATAGTAAGGCAAAATACACGAAAAAAGATTAAAATTTCAAAATTTTGATGCTTTTTTCTAACATATCTTGGAAAAATAAGAAAAGTATGGCAAAATACACGAAAAAAGATTGATATTTCGTATAAATTATCCGATTTCGATCCTTTTTTCCATCATATTATGGCAAAATTACGATAGCTAAGGCAAAATAGACGAAATCAATTTGAAATTTCGTTGAAATTATTCATTTTCGATGGTTTTATCGATCAGATCTTGGCAAAATCACGAAAACAAAGGATAAATAGAGGAAAATGATTGAAATTTCGGTGAAATTATCCGTTTTCGATGCTTTGTTCGATCATATCAGAAGACATCAGGAAACTAAGCCAAAATAAACGAAAAAAGATTGAAATTTTGTTGAAATTATTCGTTTTTGATCCTTTTTTCCGATCAGATCTTGTTAAAATCACGAACACTAATGAAAAAAAGAGGAAAAAGATTGAAATTTCGCAGTAATTATCTGTTTTTGATCCTTTTTTCGATCTTATCTTGTCAAAACACGAAAAGTAAGGAAAAAAAGACGCAGAAGATATTAATTTCGATAAATTTATCTGATTTTGATGCTTTTTTCTAATCTATCTTATAAAAAATCACAAAAACTAGGGGAAAATAGAGGATGAATGATTGATTTTTGTGTGAAATTATCAGTTATCGAAGCTTTTTCAATCATATCTTGGAAAAATAAAAAAAATTAGGCAAAATACAAGAAAAAGATTTAAATTACGGTGAAAGCATCGTTTTTCGTTACTTTATTAATCATATCATAAAGAAATCACGAATAGTAAGACAAAATACACGATGAAAGATTGAAATTTCAAAATTTTGATGCTTTTTTCTAACATGTCTTGGAAAAATAAGAAAAGTAAGGCAAAATACACGAAAAAAGATTGATATTTCGTAGAAATTATACGTTTTCGATGCTTTTTTCCATTATATTATGGCAAAATTTTTTTCTTTTGATTTGATTTGAATTTAAATTTGTATTTGAATTGGATCAAATATTGGCAAAATCACGAAAACCAAGGAAAATGGAGGAAAAAGATTGAAATTTCGGTGAAATTATCCGTTTTTGATGCTTTTTTCGATCATATCCTGCGAATTCAGGAAACTAATGAAAAATAGACGAAAAAAGATTGAAATTTCGTTGAAATTATTCGTTTTCGATGTTTTTTTGATCAGATCCTTGCAAAATCACAAAATTTAAGGCAAAATAAACGAAAAAGATTGATTTTTCGGTGAAATTATTCGTCTTCGATTCTTTTTCCGATCATATCCTTTAAAAATCACGAAAGTTAAGGCAAAATAGACGATTTAATATTAAGATTTCGTTAAAATTATCCCATTTTGTCGCTTATTTCGATATTATCTTGACCCGAAGTCGATGACCCGAGGTCGATGACCCGAGGTCGATAACCCTAGGTCGTTGGACAGAGCTCGATGACCCGAGGTCAATGACCCAAGGTCGATGACTCAAGGTCAATGACCCGAAGTCGATGACTCAAGGTCGATGACCCAAGTTCGATGACCCGAGGTCGATGGCCCGAGGTCAATGACCCGAGGTCGATGACCCAAGGTCGATGACCCGGAGTCAATGAATCAAGGTCGATGTCCTGAGGTCAATGACCCGAGGTCGATGACCCGAGGTCAATGAACCGAGGTCAATGACCCGGAGTCGATGAATCAAGGTCGATGACCCAAGGTCAATGACCCGAGGTCAATGACCCGGAGTCGATGAATCAAGGTCGATGTCCCGAGGTCGATGACTCGAGGTCAATGAACCAAGGTCGATGACCCAATGTCAATGGCCCTAGGTTAATCATCCGAGGTCTTTGAGCCGAAGTCGATGACCAGAGGTCGATGACCCAAGGTCGATGAACCGAAGTCGATGACTCAAGGTCGATGACCGGAGGTCGATGACCCAAGGTCAATGACCTGAGGTCGATGACCCGAAGTCGATGGCCCGAGGTCAATGACCCGAGGTTCATGACCCAAGGTCAAGGACCCCGAGGTAGATGACCCGAGGTAAATGACCCAAGGTCAATGACCCGAAGTCGATGACTCAAGGTCGATGACCCGAAGTCGATGACTCGATGTCGATTACCGGAGATAGACTGCCTGAGGTCGGCTCCGGGAGGTCGACTCCGAGAGGACTCCGGGAGTTAGACGCCGGGAATTAGATAATGGGTGGTCGACTCCGGGAGGTCGACTCCGGGATGTCGACTCTGGGAGGTCGACTCCGGAAAGGCGACTCCGGGAGGTCGACTCTGGGAGGTCGACTCCAGGAGATCGTCTCTGGGAGGATGACTCCGGGAGGTCGACTCCAGGAGATCGTCTCTGGGAGGATGACTCCGGGAGGTCGACTCCGGGAGGTTGACTCTGGGATGTCGACTCCGGGAGGAAAAATTCGGAAGGTCGACTCCGGGATTACTTACGGTCTATGACACGAGGTCAATGACCCTGGGTCGATGACTCGAGGTCGAGTACCCGGTGTCGAACACATGAGGTCGATTACTCGAGCTCGATCACCCGAGGTCCATGACCCGAAGTCGAGGAACCGAGTTTGATGACACATAATCAATCCGATGATTTTGATAACGGGACGTCAATTCATCCAGGAAAGATTGAAATTTCAGTGAAATTATCCGTTTTCGATGCCTTTTTCGGTCATATATTGGTAAAACAACGAAAAAAATGGAAAAATAGACGAAGAAAGATAGAAATTTTGTGGATATTATCCGTTTTCGATGCTTTTTTTCGATCATATCTTGGTAAGTTAAGAAAACTAAGGCAAAATAGAGGAAAAAGATTGGAATTTCGTTGAAATTTTCCGTTTTCGATGCTTTATCGATCATATTTTGGCAAAATCACGAAAAGTAAGGCAAGAAAGACGCAAAAGATTGAAATTTCGTTATAATTATCCGTTTTCGATTCTTTTCTTATTCATATTCTTTTAAAATCGTGAAACATTAGGCAAAATAGACGAAAAAGGATTGAAATATCGTTGAAATTATCCGTTTTTGATTATCTTTCAATCCTATCAATGGATAAACACGAAAACTAAGGAAAAGAAGAGGAAAAAGATTCAAATTTCGTTGAAATCATTCGTTTACGATGTTTTTTCGATCATATGCATGAAAAAACACGAAAACTAATGAATTATAGAGGATAAAGATTGAAATTTCGGTGAAATTATCCGTTTTCGATGCATTTTTCGATCATATCTTGGTAAATAAAGAAAACAAAGGCAAAATAGAGGAAAAAGATTAGAATTTAAATTTGTATAAGAATTGGATCAAATATTGTCAAAATCATGAATACTAAGGCAAAAAAGATCTTGGCAAAATCACGAAAACTAAGGAAAAATGGAGGGAAAAGATTGAAATTTCGGTGAAATTATCCGTTTTCGATGCTTCTTTCGATCATATCCTGGCGAATTCAGGAAACTAAGGAAAAACAGACGAAAAAAGATTAAAAAATTTCGTTGAAATTATTTGTTTTCGATGCTTTCTTCGATCATTGATGGCAAAATCACGATAACTAAGGAAAAACAGACGAAAAAAGATTGAAATTTCGTTGAAATTATTCGTTTTCGATGCTTTCTTCGATCATTGATGGCAAAATCACGATAACTAAGGAAAAACAGACGAAAAAAGATTGAAATTTCGTTGAAATTATTCGTTTTCGATGCTTTCTCGATCAAATCATGGTATATTAAGATAACTAAGAAAAATTGAGGAAAAAATTTGGAATTTCGTTTATATTATCCATTTTCGTGGCTTTTATCGATTATAACTTGGAAAAATAACGAATACTAAGGCAAAATCTAGGAAAAGATTTAAATTTTGTTAAAATTGTCCGTTTTCGATGCATTTTTCGATCATATGATGGAAAAATCACGATATCTTAGGGAAAAAAAAGATTGAAATCTCGTTGAAATTATACGTTATCGGAGCTTTCTTCGATCAGATCTTGGAAATATCAAGAAAATTAAGGCGAAATAGAGGAAAAAGGTTGAAATTCAGGTGAAATTATCCATTTTCAATGTTTTTTTTCGATTATATCTTGGCGAATTCACGAAAACTAAGGCAAAATAGACGAAGAAAGATTGAAATTTCAAAGAAATTATCCAATTTCGATGGTTTTTTTGATCACATCTTGGCAAAATCGCGAAAACTAAGGGGAAATAGAGGCGAAAGATTGTTCTTTTTCCAGAAATAATCCGTTTTCGATGCTTTTGTTCATCACATAATGGCAAAATTACGATAACTAAGGCAAAATAGACGAAAAAAGTTTGAAATTTCGTTGAAATTATTCATTTTCGATGCTTTTTTCGATCAGATCTTGGCAAAATCACGAAAACTAAGGAAAAATGGAGGAAAAAGATTGAAATTTCGGTGAAATTATCCATTTTCAATGCTTTTTTCGATCATATCCTGGCGAATTCAGGAAACTAAGGAAAAATAGACGAAATAAGATTGAAATTTCGTTGAAATTATTCGTTTTCGATGCTTTTTTGATCAGATCTTGGCAAAATCACAAAAATTAAGGTAAAAATGAGGAAAAAGATTGAAATTTCGCTGAAATTTTCCGTTTTAGATGCTTCTTTCGATCATATGATGGCAAAATCACGATAACTAAGGCAAAATAGACGAAAAAAGATCGAAATTTTGTTGATATTATCCGTTTTCGATGCTTTCTCGATTAAATCTTGGTAAATTAAGATAACTAAGGAAAATAGAGGAAAAAGTTTGGAATTTCGTTTATGTTATCCATTTTCTATGCTTTTTTAGATTACATCTTGGAAAAATAACGAATACTAAGGTAAAATCTAGGAAAAGATTAAAATTTTGTTAAAATTGACCGTCTTCGATGCATTTTTCGATCATATGATGGAAAAATCACGATATCTAAGAAAAAAAAAAGATTGAAATCTCGTTGTCATATCTTGGCAAGATCACGAAAACTAAGGGGAAATAGAGGCAAAAGATTGAAATTTTGGTGAAATAATCCAACTTCGATGCTTTTTTCGATCATATTATGGCAAAATCACGATAACTGAGGCAAAATAGAGATAAAAGATGGAAATTTCGTTCAAATTATCCGTTTTCGATGCTTTTTTTCGATCATATAATTGTAAAATCATGCAAACTAATGAATTATAGAGGGAAAAGATTGAAATTTCGGTGAAATTATCGGTTTTCGATGCATTTTTCGATCATATCTTGGTAAATAAAGAATACAAATGAAAAAATAGAGGAAAAAGATTAGAATTTAAATTTGTTTTTGAATTGGATCAAATATTGGCAAAATCACGAAAACCAAGGAAAAATAGAGGAAAAAGGTTGACATTTTGGTGAAATTAACCATTTTCGAAGCTTTTTTCGAACATATCCTGGCGACATCAGGAAACTAAGCCAAAATAGACGAAAAAAGATTGAAATTTCGGTGAAATTATTCGTTTTCGATGCTTTTTTGATCAGATCTTGGCAAAATCACAAAAATTAAGGTAAAATTGAGGAAAAAGATTGAAATTTCGAAGAAATTTTCCGTTTTCGACACTTATTTCGATCATATTATGGCAAAATCACGATAACTAAGGCAAAATAGACGAAAAAAGATTGAAATTTCGTTGAAATTATCCGTTTTCGATTCTTTTTTTAATCATATCATGTTGAAATCGCGAATTGATAGGCAAAATAGACGAAAACAGATTGAAATATCAATGAAAATATCCGTTTTTGATGCTTTTTTCGATCATATATTTGAGAAAACACGAAAACTAAGGAAAAATAGAGGAAAAAGATTGAAATTTCGTTGAAATTATCCGTTTTCGATGCTTCTTTCGATCATATAATGGCAATATCACGATAGCTAAGGCAAAATAGACGTAAAAAGATTGAAATTTCGTTGATATTATCCGTTTTCGATGCTATTTTAGATCATATCTTATAAAAATCACAAGAACTAAGGGAAAATAGAGGATAAATGATTTAAATTTCGGTGAAATTATCGGTTTTAGATGCTTTTTCGATCATATCTTGACAAAATCACGAAAACTAAGGGGAAATAGAGGAGAAAAATTAATATTTTGTTGGCATAATTCATTTTCGATGCTTTTTTCGATCATATTATGGCAAAATCACGAAAAAAAATGAAAGATAGACGAAGAAAGATAGTAATTTTGTGAATATTATTCGTTTTCGATGCTTTTTTCGATCATATCTTGGCAGAATCACGAAAAGTAAGGCAATAAAGACGCAAAAGATTGAAATTTCGTTGAAATTTTCCGTTTTCGATGCTTCTTTCGATCATATGATGGCAAAATCGCGAAAAATTAGGCAAAAGGATTGAAATATCATTGAAATTATCCGTTTTTGATTATTTTTCAATCTTATCAATGAAAAAACACGAAAACTAAGGAAAAGAAGAGGAAAAAGATTCAAATTTCGTTGAAATCATTCGTTTACGATGTTTTTTCGATCATATGCATGAAAAAACACGAAAACTAATGAATTATAGAGGGAAAAGATTGAAATTATCAGTTTTCGATGGATTTTTCGATCATATCTTGGTAAATAAAGAATACAAATGAAAAAATAGAGGAAAAAGATTAGAATTTAAATTTGTTTTTAATTGGATCAAATATTGGCAAAATCACGAAAACCAAGGAAAAATAGAGGAAAAAGGTTGACATTTTGGTGAAATTATCCATTTTCGAAGCTTTTTTCGAACATATCCTGGCGACATCAGGAAACTAAGCCAAAATAGACGAAAAAGGATTGAAATTTCGTTGAAATTATTCGTTTTTGATCCTTTTTTCGATCAGATCTTGTTAAAATCACGAATACTAAGGAAAAAAGAGGAAAAAGATTGAAATTTCGGTGAAATTATTCGTTTTCGATGCTTTTTTGATCAGATCTTGGCAAAATCAAAAAATTAAGGTAAAATTGAGGAAAAAGATTGAAATTTCGCAGACATTTTCCGTTTTCGACGATTCTTTCGATCATATTATGGCAAAATCACGATAACTAAGGCAAAATAGACGAAAAAAGATTGAAATTTCGTTGAAATTATCCGTTTTCGATTCTTTTTTTAATCATATCATGTTGAAATCGCGAATTGATAGGCAAAATAGACGAAAACAGATTGAAATATCAATGAAAATATCCGTTTTTGATGCTTTTTTCGATCATATATTTGAGAAAACACGAAAACTAAGGAAAAATAGAGGAAAAAGATTGAAATTTCGTTGAAATTATCCGTTTTCGATGCTTCTTTCGATCATATAATGGCAATATCACGATAGCTAAGGCAAAATAGACGTAAAAAGATTGAAATTTCGTTGATATTATCCGTTTTCGATGCTATTTTAGATCATATCTTATAAAAATCACAAGAACTAAGGGAAAATAGAGGATAAATGATTTAAATTTCGGTGAAATTATCGGTTTTAGATGCTTTTTCATCATATCTTGAAGAAATCACGAAACTTAAGGCAGATTAGATGAAAAAAGATTGAAATTTCGTTGAAATTATCCATTTTCGATCATATCTTGACAAAATCACGAAAACTAAGGGGAAATAGAGGAGAAACATTAATATTTTGTTGACATAATTCATTTTCGATGCTTTTTTCGATCATATTATGGCAAAATCACGAAAAAAAATGAAAAATAGACGAAGAAAGATAGTAATTTTGTGAATATTATTCGTTTTCGATGCTTTTTTCGATCATATCTTGGCAGAATCACGAAAAGTAAGGCAAGAAAGACGCAAAAGATTGAAATTTCGTTGAAATTATCCGTTTTCGATTCTTTTCTTATTCATATCCTGGCAAAATCGCGAAAAATTAGGCAAAATAGACGAAAAAGGATTGAAATATCGTTGAAATTATCCGTTTTTTATTATTTTTCGATCATATCTATGAAAAAACACGAAAACTAATGAATTAAAGAGGATAAAGATTGAAATTCGGTGAAATTATCCGTTTTCGATGCATTTTTCGATCATATCATGGTAAATAAAGAAAACAAAGGCAAAATAGAGGAAAAAGATTAGAATTTAAATTTGTATTTGAATTGGATCAAATATTGTCAAAATCATGAATACTAAGGCAAGAAAGACGCAAAAGATTGATATTTCGTTGAAATTTTCCATTTTTGATGCTTTTTTCGATCATATCTTATAAAAATCTGATGTGGCCAGCACATGACTTTCTCCATATATAAGATATAAATATTTCTCTACGACAGTAATTTTGAACTCTATATTCCATCTAAACTTTGAGGATGAGTGATTAATTTATATTTTATTATCTTTGACGTCACAAACAAAAATAATGTTTTTCGGGACATGTTCGATGAAAAACGATGAAGTGGCCTTTCGCCCCATTGCCCAGAGGGGCTGGGGCGAACATACATAATTAGCAACCTACCCCACAATGTACATAATTAGCAATTTCCGGTTTATCAATATTTCATGAATAACTCCTAAACAATCAGTGATACAAAAATATGTTACATACAAAAGTCATAGTAAAATACATTTTCTAAAACCTTTATAAATTATAGTATATACCTAAATATCATATTTATGGAGATATTTTGAAAACCGGAAATGAGCTTTGAAGAATGATGCTAGACTTCCGGTTGACCGATTTACTCCAAAAACTAATCAACTCTAACGACTGTAATAAAATTACTATATACGAAATTTGGTGTTGATCCGACAAATATTTTTCATGTTAGAGCGCCCACAAAGTACATTATCATCTTCTTCCGGTTTATCGGTATTTCACGAATAACTCCTAATCAACCGGTGATACAAAAATATGTTAAATACAAAAGTTATAGTAAAACACATTATCTAAAACTTTTATAAGTAATACTATATACGTATATATCATATTTATGGAGATATTTTGAAAACCGGAAATGAGCTTTAATGAATAAAGCTCGACTTCCGGTTGACCGATTTACTCCAAAAACCTATCAACTCTGACAGCACACACCACAGTACTATATATGAATTTTGGTATTGATACGACTTATAGTTTTCACGTTAGAGCGTCCACTGTCACACACACACATACACACACACACACACATACATACACACACACATACACACAGACATCATTCCGAAAATGGTCAAAACGTGTTCTAGGGACCCCAAAACATGTATTTCCGTTGATATCTCGAATTCGATTTTTTTCATGAAAACAATACTTTCTCTATACTTCGAATATGGAGAAAGTAAAAATCACAAGAACTAAGGGAAAATAGAGGATAAAAGATTGAAATTTCTTTGAAATTATCGGTTTTCGATGCTTTTTTCATCATATCCTTAAGAAATCACGAAAAGTAAGGCAAAATACACGAAAAAAGATTGAACTTTCGTAGAAATTATCCGTTTTCGATGCTTTTTTCCACCAAGTTATGGCAAAATTACGATAACTAAGGTAAAATAGACGACAAAAAGTTTGAAATTTCGTTGAAATTATTCATTTTCGATATTTTTTCGATCAGATCTAGGCAAAATCACGAAAACCAAGGAAAAATAGAGAAAAAAGACTGAAATTTCGGTGAAATTATCCTTTTTCGATGCTTTTTTCGATCATATCCTGGCGAATTCAGGAAACTAAGGCAAATAGACGGAAAAAGATTGAAATTTCGTTGAAATTATTTGTTTTCGATGCTTCTTTCGATCATATGATAGCAGTAGACGAAAAAAGATTGAAATTTTTATGATATTATCCATTTTCGATGCTTTTTTCGATTATATCTTGGAAAAATAACGAATACTAAAGCAAAATCTAGGAAAAGATTAAAATTTTGATAAAATTATCCGTTTTCGATGCATTTTTCGATCATATGATGGAAAAATCACGATATCTTAGGAAAAATTAGACAAAAAAAAGATTGAAATCTCGTTGAAATTATCCGTTATCGGAACTTTCTTCGATCAGCTCTTGGAAATATATCAAGAAAACTAAGGCAAAATAGAGGCAAAAGATTGAAATTTCGGTGAAATTATCCATTTTCGAAGCTTTTTTCGAACATATCTTGGTAAAATCACGAAAACTAACGAAAAATAGAGGAAACAGATTGCAATTTCGATGAAAATATCCTTTTTCGATGCTTTTTTCGAACATATCTTGGCCAAATCACGAAAAGTTAGGCAAAATAGACGAAAAATGATTGAAACTTCGGTGAAATAAATCGTGTTCAAAGCTTTTTCCGATCATATCCTTGCAAAATCAAAAAAGGTAAGGCAAAAAAGACGATATTATATTAAAATTTCGCTAAACTTATCACATTTTGTCCCTTATTTCGATATTATAATGAAAAATTACAAAACGTTTGCTGAAGGAGATGAAATAAATTAAAACTTCGCTAAAATTATCACATTTTGTCGCTTTTTTCGATATTATCTTGACCCGAAGTCGATGACCATTGGTCGTTGACCCGAAGTCGATGACCCGAGGTCGATGACCGGAGGTCGACTCCGGGTGAGTGACTCCGAGAGGACTCTGGGAATTAGACACCAGGAATTAGACACCAGGAATTAGACACCAGGAATTAGACACCAGGAATTAGACTATGGGTGGTCGACTCCGGGAGGTAAACATCGGGATGTCGACTCTTGGAGGTCGACTCCGGGAGGTCGTCTCCGGGAGGTCGACCCTGGTATGTCGACTCCGGGAGGTTGACCCGGGAGGTCAACTCCGGGAGTTAAATTCGGAAGGTCGACTCCGGGATGACTTACAGTCTATGACACGAGGTCGATGACTCGAGGTCGATTACCCGAGGTCCATGACCCGAAGTCGATGACCCGAGGTTGATGACACATAATCGATACGATGATTTTGATAACGGGACGTCAATTCATCCAGGAAAGATTAAGATTTCGGTAAAATTATCCGTTTTCGATGCCTTTCTCGGTCATATCTTGGTAAAATCACGAAAACTAAGGAAAAATAGACGAAAAAAGATTGAAATTTCGTTAATATTATCCGTTTTCGATACTTTTCTTGATCATGTTTTGGCAAAATCACGATTTCTAAGGTAAAATAGATAAAAATAGATTAAAATTTCGCTGAAATTATCCGTTTTCGATGCTTTCTTCGATCATATCTTTGCAAAATCACCAAAACTAAGGGGAAATAGAGGCAAAAGATTGAAATTTCGGCGAAATTATCCGTTTTCGATGCCTTTCTCGGTCATATCTTGGTAAAATCACGAAAACTCAGGAAAAATAGACGAAAAAAAATTGAAATTTCGTTGATATTATCCGTTTTCGATGATTTTTAGACCATATCTTGGTGAATTCACGAAAACTAAGGTAAAATAGAGGAAAAGGATTGAAATTTTGTTGAAATTATCCGTTTTCGATCCTTTTTCGATCATATCTGTTCTACTTCACGAAAAGTAAGTCAAAATAGAGGATAAAAGATTGAATTTTCGGTGAGATTATTCGTTTTCGATGCTTTTTTCAATCGTATCTTGGAAAAATCACGAAAAGTTAGGCAATATGAAGGAAAAAGATTGAACTTTCGTTGAAATTATCCGTTTTCGATGATTTTTTTCGATCATATCTTGGTAAAATCACGAAAACTAAGGATAAATAGAGGCAAAAGATTTAAATTTTGGTGAATAATCCAATTTCGATGCTTCTTACGATCATATTATGGCAAAATCACGATAATTAAGGCAAAATAGACTGAAAAAGATTGACATTTCGTTGAAATTATACCTTTTCGATGCATTTTTTCGATCACATCACGGTTAAATCACTCAAACTCATGAAAGATAGAGGAAAAAGATTGAAATTTCGGTGAAATTATCCGTTTTCAATGATTTTTAAATCATATCTTGGCGAATTCACGAAAACTAAGGGAAATTAGACGGAAAAAGATTGATATTCCGTTGAAATTATTCCTTTTCGTTGCTTCTTTCGATCACATCTTGGCAAAATCACGAAAACTAAGGTAAAATAGAGGAAAAGGATTGAATTTTCGTTGAAATTATCCGTTTTCGATCCTTTTACGATCATATCTGTGCCAATACACGAAAAGTAAGTCAAAATAGAGGAAAAAAGATTGAAATTTCGGTGAGATTATTCGTTATCGATGCTTTTTTCGAACAAATCTTGGGAAAATCACGAAAACTAAGGAAAAATAGAGGCAAAAGATTGAAATTTCGGTGAAATAATCCAATTTCGATGCTTTTTTCGATCATATTATGGCAAAATCACGGTAACTTAGGCAAAAAAAAAGACGGCAAAAAAGATGGAAATTTCGTTGATATGATCCCTTTTCGATGGATTCTTTTCGATCATATAATTGTAAAATCATGCAAACTAATGAATTATAGAGGAAAAAGATTGAAATTTCGGTGAAATTATCCGTTTTCGATGCATATTTCGATCATATCTTGGTAAATAAAGAAAACAAAAGCAAAATAGAGGAAAAAGGTTAGAATTTAAATTTGTATTTGAATTGGATCAAATATTGTCAACATCATGAATACTAAGGCAAAAATGACGCAAAAGATTGAAATTTCGTTGAAATTATCCGTTTTCGATGATTTTTTTCGATCAAATCTTGGGAAAATCACGAAAACTAAGGAAAAATAGAGGCAAAAGATTGAAATTTCGGTGAAATAATCCGATTTCCATGCTTTTTTCGATCTTATTATGGCAAAATCACGATAACTTAGGCAAAAAAAAGACGGTAAAAAAGATGGAAATTTCGTTGAAATGATCCCATTTCGATGATTTTTTTGGATCATATAATTGTAAAATCATGCAAACTAATGAATTATAGAGGAAAAAGATTGAAATTTCGGTGAAATTATCCGTTTTCGATGCATTTTTCGATCATATCTTGGTAAATAAAGAAAACAAAAGCAAAATAGAGGAAAAAGGTTAGAATATAAATTTGTATTTGAATTGGATCAAATATTGTCAAAATCATGAATACTAAGGCAAAAAATACGCAAAAGATTGATATTTCGTTGAAATTATCGGTTTGCGATGCTTTTTTCATCATATCTTTAAGAAAACACGAAAAGTAACGCAAAATACACGAAAAAAGATTGAAATTTCGTTGAAATAATTCATTTTCGATATATTTTTCGATCAGACCTTTGCAAAATCACGAAAACTAAGGAAAAATAGAGGAAAAAGCCTGAAATTTCTGTAAAATTATCCTTTTTTCGATCATATCTTGGAAAAATACGAATACTAAGGCAAAATCTAATAAAAGATTAAAATTTTGAAAATATTTACCGTTTTCGATTCATTTTTCGATCATATGATGAAAAAATCACGATATCTAAGGCAGAATAGACAAGAAAAATATTGAAATTTCTTTGAAATTATCAGTTAATGGAGCTTCCTTCAATCAGATCTTGGGAATATCAAGAAAACTAAGGCAAATTAGAGGAAAAATATTGAAATTTCGGTGAAATTATCCATTTTCGAAGCTTTTTTCGAACATATCTTGGTAAAATCACGAAAGCGAACGAAAAATAGAGGAAACAGATTGAAATTTCGATGAAAATATCCATTTACGATGCTTTTTTCGAACATATCTTGGCCAAATCACGTTTGGTAAAATAGACGAAAAAAGATTGAAATTTCAGTGAAATTATTCGTGTTCGATGCTTTTCCGATCAAATCCTTGCAAAATCACGAAAGGTAAGGCAAAATAGACAATTAAAGATTCAAATCTCGGTGAAATTATTCGTCCTCGATGCTTTTTCCGATCATATCCTTGAAAAATCACGAAAGGTAAGGCAATATCGACGATATAATATTAAAATTTCGCTAAAATTATCACATTTTGTCCCTTATTTCGATATTATCATGAAAAATTACAAAACGTTTGCTGAAGGAGAGGAAATAAATTAAAACTTCGCTAAACTTATCCCATTTTGTCGCTTTTTTCGATATTATCTTGACCCGAGGTCGATGACCATTGGTCGTTGACCCGAAGTCGATGACCTGAGGTAGATGAACCGAGGACGATAACCCGAGGTCGATGACCCGAGGTCGATGACCCGAGGTCGATGACCCGAGGTCGATGACCCGAGGTCGATGACCCGAGGTCGATGACCCGAGGTCGATGGACCGAGGTCGATGACCCGAGGTCGATGAACCAAGGTCAATGACCCGAGGTTGATGACCAGAGGTCGATGACCCGAGGTCAATGACTCAAGGTCGATGATCGGAAGTCGATAACCCAAAGTCGATGACTCGATATCGATGACCGGAGATCGACTGCCTGAGGTCGACTCCGAGAGGACTCCGGGAATTAGACACCGGGAATTAGACAATGGGTGGTCGACTCCGGGAGGAGGACTCTGGGAGTTAGACTCCTGGTGGTCGACTCCGGGAGGTCGACTCTGGGAGGTCGACTCCGGAAGGTCGACTCCAAGAGGTCGACTCCGGGAGTTAAATTTAGAAGGTCGACTTCGGGATGACTTACGGTCCATGACACGAGGTCAATGACCCTGGGTGGATGACTCGAGGTCGATTACCCGGTGTCGATGACACGAGGTCGATCACTCGAGGTCGATTACCCGAGGTCCATGACACGAAGTCGATGACCCGAGGTTGATGACACGATCCGATGATTTTGATAACGGGACGTCAAATCATACAGGAAAGATTGAAATTTCGGTGAAATTATCCGTTTTCGATGCCTTTTTCGGTCATATCTTGGTAAAATCACGAAAACTACGGCAAAATACAGCTAAAAGATTGTAATTTCGGTGAAATGATCGGTTTTCGATGCTTTCCTCTATCAGATCATGGCAAAATCATGATTTCTAAGGTAAAATAGACGAAAACATATTGAAATTTCTTTGAAATTATCCGTTTTCGATGCTTTCTTCGATCATATTATGGCAAAATCACGAAAAGAAAGGAAAAATAGACGAAGAAAGATAGTAATTTTGTGGATATTATCCGTTTTCGATGCTTTTTTTGATCATATCTTGGTAAGTTAAGAAAACTAAGGCAAAATAGAGGAAAAAGATTGGAATTTCGTTGAAATTTCATTTGAATTCAATTTGAAATCGATCATATCTTTGCAAAATCACGAAAACTAAGGTAAAATAGAGGCAAAATATTGAAATTGAATCATCGAAAACGGATAATTTCTACGAAATTTCAATCTTTTTTCGTCTATTTTGCCTTAGTTATCGTGATTTTGCCATCCTATGATCGAAAAAATCATCGAAAACGGATAATTTCACCGAAATTTAAATCATTTTGCTGTATTTTGCCTAACTTTTCGTGATTTTGCCAAGATACGTTCGAAAAAAGGCATCGAAAACGGATAATTTCACCGAAATTTCAATCTTTTATCGTTTATTTTGCCTTTTGTTTTTGTGATTATTATAAGATATGATCGAAAAAATCATCAAAAACAGATAATTCCAACGAAATTCCAATATTTTCCTCTATTTTGCCTTAGCTTTCTTCTTTTACCAAGATTTGATCGAAAACGCATCGAAAATGGATAATTTCACCGAAATTTCAATCTTTTTCCTCTATCTTTCATTAGTTTGCGTGATTTTACCATGATATGATCGAAAGAAAGCATCGAAAACGGATAATTTCAACGAAATTTCCATCTTTTTCCGTCTATTTTTCGTACGTTTTCGTTTTTTTGCCAGGATATGATCGATAAAACCATCAAAAACGGACAATATCACCTAAATTTAAATCTTTTTTCTTCCATTTTGCCTTACTTTTCGTGATGTTTTAATGATATGATCAAAAAAAGCATCGAAAACGGATAATTTCACCGAAATTTCAATCTTTTTCTCTATCTTTTATCCGTTTTCGTTATTTTGCCAAGATTTGATCAAAAAGGATCGAAAACGAATAATTTCCACGAAATTTCAATCTATTTTCATCTATTTTGCCTTACTTTTCGTGATTTTGCGAAGATCTGATCGAAAAAAGCATCGAATACAGATAATTTCAACGAAATTTCAATCTTTCTTCGTCTATATTGCCTTACTTTCCGTAATGTAGCCAAGATATGATCGAAAAAAGCAACGTATTAGATAATGTCACCGAAATTTCAATTTTTTTCCTCTATTTTTCTTTAGTTTTCGCCATTTTACCACGATATGATCGAAAAAAGCTTCGAAAGCCAATAATTTCACCGAAATTTCAATCTATTTCCTCTATTTTGCCTTTCTTTTCGTGATTTTGCCAAGAATGATTCAAATAGTCATCGAACACGGATAAATTCACCGAAATTTCAATCTTTTTCCTCTATTTTTCCTTAGCTATCGTAATTCTTCCAAGATCTGATTGAAGAAAACATCGAAAACGGATAATTTCAACGAAATTTCAATCATTTTCCTCTATTTTGCCCTACATTTCGTGATTTTTCCAAAATATGATCGAAAAAAGCTTCTGAAACGGATAATTACACCGATATTTCAATATTTTTCCTATATATTGCATTAGTTTTCTTGATTTTGCCAAGATATGATCGAAAAAAGCTTCGAAAACTGATAATTTCACTTAACTTTAAATCTTTTTTCGTCTATTTTACCTTAGATATCGTGATTTTGCCATTATATGATCGAAAAAGCATCAAAAACGGATTATTTCACCGAAATTACAATATTTTACCTCTATTTTGCCTTATTATTCATGAGTTTGCCAAGATATGATCCAAAAAGGCATCGAGAACGGATAATTTCAACGAAATTTTAATCTTTTTGCTCTATTTGCCTTACTTTTCGTGATTTTTCCAAAATATGATCGAAAAAAGCTTCGGAAACGGATAATTTCACCGATTTTTCAATCTTTTTCCTCTATTTTTCCTTAGTTTCCTTGATTTTGCCAAGATATGATCGAAAAAACATCGATAAAGGATACTTTCAAGGAAATTTCAATCCTTTTCCTCTATTTTGCCTTTGTTATCGTGATTTTGCCAAGATATGATCGAAAGAAGCATCGAAAACGGATAATTTCAACGAAATTCCAATCTTTTTTCGCCTATTTTGCATTAGTTAACGTGATTTTGCCATGATATGATCGACAAAAGCATCTAAAACGGATAATTTCACCGAAATTTCAATCTTATCTGCCTGAATTGACCTCCCGTAATCAACCTCACCGAATCGATCATGGGTCATCGACCTCGGGTCATCGACCTCTGGTCATCGACCTCGGGTCATTGACCTCGGGTCATTGACCTCGGGTCATCGTGAGGTCATCACCAGGAGGTCGACTCCGGGAGGTCGACTCCGGGAGGTCGACTCCGGGACGTCGATTCCGGGAGGTCGACTCCGGGACGTCGATTCCGGGAGGTCGACTCCGGGATGAGTTACGTTCTATGACCCGAGGTCAATGACCCTAGGTCGATGACTCGAGGCTGATGACCCGATGCCGATGACCCGAGGTCGATGACTGGAGGTCGATTACCCGAGATCGATGACCCCTGGTCGAAGACCCGAGGTCGATTACCCGAGGTCGATGACCCGAGATCGATGACCCGAGGTCGATGACCCGAGGTTGATGACCCGAGGTCGACTCGGTGAGATCGATTCCGGGAGGTCGATTACGGGATGTCAATTCAGGAAGGACTGTTATGTGAAGTCGACTCCGGTAGGTCAACTCGGGGTGGTCGAATTCAGGAGATCGACTCAGGGAGGTTGACTCCGGGATGTCGACTCCGGGAAGATGACTCCGGGAGATTGCCTCCGGGAGTTTGAATTCAAGAGTTTGACTCCGGGAGGTTGACTCCGGGATGTCGACTTCGGGAGGTCGACTCCCGGATGTCCTTTCCGGGAGGTCGACACCGGATTTTGGCTAAGTTTTAATATATTTCCTCTCCTTCAGCAACATTTTCGTAATTTTTTCAAGCTAATAACGAAATAAAAGACAAAATGTGATAAGTTAAGCAAAATTTTAATATTTTTGCTCTATTTCACCAAAATGTTTGGCAATGAGATAGATAATATCGAAAAAAGCGACAATATGCAATAATTTTAGCAAAATTTTAATATTTTTGCTCTATTTCTTCAATATTTTCGTCATTTTGTCAAGATAATATCGAGGAAAGCGACAAAATTGGATAATTTGAGCAAAATTTTTATATTTTCGCTCTATTTCTGCAAAATGTTTCGTATTTTGTCAACAAGTTCAACTTCCACTAGCTTTCCTCGAATTTATGCAAAGTTCGGCCAAAAAAATTAAGAAATTCTAAGAAATGCCCTGTTTGCACCGATTGTCCTGTGATTTGCTATTAAAAGTGGATTTTTTTTCAAAATATGGAATGATCTCGCTAGAATCTTTAAAACAATTCCAAACATAAACAAGCTTCCTAATTTTCGCCGTTCTTTCACTAATTTGCTTATATCAGTGGAATTCATTTTCAAAATATGGAACGACCTCGCGAACTACTTAAAACGTGTCCATATTCGGCTAGATTTACTGGAATGTTAGGCTAAATAGAGAAAACAAATTTACATTTTCCAAACAAAGGCCGTTTTATCGCCAATTTGTCCGTAATTTGTACATATAAATGGGAATTTTCTTCAAAATATAGGAGGTTGAAAGCGAAATTTTCTAATATATCCTTATTTTGACCAATTATTCCGTAATTTGCAAATAAAAGTGGATGTTTCTTCAAAATATGGAAAGATTTCAGCAAGATCTTTAAAACAAGACTGAATTCTACTAGGTTTTTTTCCCATTTTATGCAAAGTAAAGCCAAAAATAATCAAATTTCGAAAAAATGACAATTATTCGCCAAAAAAAGAGTCCAAATTGCACTATTTTTTTTCATATTTAAGGCAAAGTAAAGCCAAAAAAAATATAATTTTCTAAAAAATGCCAATTTTTCGCCGATTTTCCCTTATATGCTTATGAAAGTGTATTTTGTTTTTAAAACATGGAAGTATCTAACTTAGATCATGAAATATGAGTCCATATATATTCCGATTATTAGTCCGATTTATGCACAAAGAAGATATACATCTAAAGAAGCAGATAATTCGCTTGCATTTATAAAAAGAATATGCCCTCTTAAGAACCAAGAAGAAACTATATTACAAATATACATCTTTATATCCATGAGAAACATTAATAAACAAACTTTGGTAAAATAAATTTCTAAATCAAGACATCAATTCATAAGTATGTAATGAATATCACTTTTAATGTATTTAACAATGCCTGAGCTCCTAATACCTTTGGGATTAACCATGTTGAGGCTATTTTGAAGTCCTGTAGCAAATTTTTTGAATGATAGACCAATTTCAATTTGAATCCTGTCTAGCTTAATTATTGCCTTTGATTATTGAACATATCCAAACACTTTAATGTCAATAAAAAGGATTGTTTTCACCTGGGACATTCAACATGATTCATTCACCAAAAATCTGGTTACATATCAAAGTAAATCTTAAAAACATTTTAAGATGGTGTTCAGGTGGATGCTATATATAGAAATTTAAGAAAGCTAATGATTCTATCAGAATTAATCATTTATTGGGTAAGCTACATTGATAGGGTATCCTGCCAAACTGAAAGAAAGCTTGTCGTGAGAATTAGATATCTTAATTCTTACGAATCTCTCTAGTTCTGTGTTTATACAATTATTACCTTTCTCCACAAATATTTGCGACACATGGACAAAAATCTACATGGGATCAAATAAATATAATGAATCAAGCTCATTCCATCGCTTTCAAGCATTCTAACTAATTTAGAATTTCGTATAAATATTGTATAATTCAAAACTTACTACTTCACATTTGTTACTACATTATAGATAAAAGCTTAACCTATACTACTGTTGGTATACATGAAAATAATTGGTAGACTAATATATGTGCATAAACAATCGATCTTTTCCGTTCAAATCCAATTGTCTGCCGAAACTGTTACACGGAGAGAAATAAACAGACTCATTATAAGGTAATTAAATAAGTTACAAAACACATTGACTTATTTTCTTAAGGTTAAATGCATATATAATTAACTTATTACACATATCACGCATATCATTTGAATAATAAAGATAAATCGTAGAAACTTCATTGACTTCCATGTCTAACTACTACTATCAGCAGCCGAAAATAACATTTCTATGACGACTTCCACCCACTTTTGCGAATGATTTGGCCCCGCTGTTCCTAACAGATCTCACCGAAACGAAACGGAGCAGGTATTACGTTAAATCGTTCCCCACTGCAATTTTTTTATACTAGAAATAGCCTGATTTCCTATAATTTTACCCAAACTTTTCACCAAAATACATACTAATATATGCTTTTTTTCGAGGTCAACTCCTGGATGCCGACTTCGGGACGTCGATTCCGGGAGGTCGACTCCGGGATGACTTACGGTCTATGACCCTAGGTCGATGACTCGATGTCGATGACTCGATGTCGATGATCCAAGGTCGATGACCCGAGGTCGATGACCCGAGATCGACTCGGTGAGGTCGATTCCGGGAGGTCGATTACGGGATGTCAATTCAGGCAGGACTGTTATGAGAAGTCGACTCCAGTAGGTCAACTCGGGGTGGTCGAATTCGGAAGATCGACTCCAGGAGGTCGACTCCGGGAGGTCGACTCCGGGAGGTCGACTCTGGGATGTCAACTTCGGGAGGTCGACTCCCGGATGTCCTTTCCGGGAGGTCGACTCCGGGATGACTTACGGTCTATGACCCGAGGTCAATGACCCTAGGTCGATGACCCGATGTTGATGACCTGAGATCGATGACCCGAGGTCGATGACCTGAGGTCGATGACCCGAGGTCGACTCGGTGAGGTCAATTCCGGGAGGTCGATTATGGGAGGTCAATTCAGGAAAGAAAGTTATGAGAAGTGTACTCCGGTAGGTCAACTCGGGGTGGTCGAATTTGGGAGGTCGACAATTGTAGTTCGACTCCGGGAGGCTGATTCCAGCAATCGACTTATGGAAGCCGACTCCAGAATTTCGACTTCATGTGGTCGACTCCGGAAAGTCGGACCCGATTACCTGAATTCAATATCCGGAGTTCGATGACCAAATGTCTATAACCCGAGGATGAACACCCACAGTCGATGACTTGAGGTCTATGACCCGAGGTCAATGAACCAAGGTTGATGTAACCGAGGTCGATGACCCAAGGTCCAGAATTTCGACTCCATGTGGGCGGCTCAGGAAAGTCGGACCCGATAACATGAATTCAATGTCCGAAGGTCGATGTCCCAATGTCGATTACCCGATGTCGATGACCTGAGGTCGATGACCCGATATCGATGACCCAAGGTCGATGACCGGAGGTCGATGTTTCGAGATTGACTCCGGGAGGTAGACTCCGGGAGTCCATTTATAAATGGCCTTTATTTGGAAAATGTAAGTTTTGTTTCTTTATTTTGCCTAACATTCCAGTAAATTTAGCCGAATATAAACACGTTTTATGTAGTTCGCGAAGTCGTTCCATATTTTGAAAAAAAACTTTTTGGTATGAGAGTATTCACCTGGCCAGAAACTCTCCAGAGTTGCTATTATAGTTAGAAAATTTCTTGATGATGCTCATTGCTCTTCTGTATCCATCAACTTTATCTGTTGTTTCCAAGTGCCAGGTTTAATTTAAGGCTGCATTTAGAAATCAGAACTCCAATTTCTGAATATAGCCAAAAATTAACTCAATTCTCTGAAAGATAAAGAAAATGTTATGCAAAGAACATATAAATAAAAGAATTCAAAAAACATGAGAATATGAATACAAATATAGCAAGAAGTTAAATAAAAACTTGAAACAAAGAATTTGAAGATATGATATGAATAAAACTTAGAAAAATTGAGACAAACTTATTGTCACAAATTTCATTGAGAATTTATCATTGGAGTTAAGGTTCTCCTTTTAGTTAAACATAATGAAGAGGCCGAATGGTAGGTCTTGCTGCATTCCATTCATTAATCTCTGACTTGTTGAGTCAAAGTACTACATTCAATACCAGTCAACCTGGCAATACTGATGTATGATGTAACATACCACCAGGGTAAAATTATGTGAGGCCCTTATCAAATCCGAACTCTCCACACTCCCTTGACCCCAAACATTCATACACGCATTCACACAAACAGACGAACATGCAGATGCAATGATACACACAACACACATTAAGTACAATAGTTCCGCACCACTGTCCCTTGCACAGTGCTCCCTTCCCTTGCCGCATTCATCTCTGCGGGGAAGTTGAAGATGATCTCTTCTTCCTCCAAGTCGATGTTTTGTGGCAAGGGTACCCTGTAGTCCAGTGCCATATTATGGAGGATGGCGCAGGCATTCATCATGATTCCTGAAAGAATATGATGTTTGATTATAGTTGCAACTGTTGATTCCTACAAGTACTTCTTTCATTAACATTTAAGTTTCAGTGGTGTAGATCAAAGGCATGCAACACATCTACTTCTTGCAGATATTGAATTTTCATTAGTTATGATAGTAAGATAAACCACAATTTAAAGTATGGGAACCATACCATCTTTCCATGGGGTGTAATGTAGAGTTCAGTCACGCATCAGGCACCAAAACCACCCTTTAAGGACCCCAATGCACCTCTCCACTGAGTTTGTTGCTGCTATTAAACCTAGCTTCAGGCGAATTTAGGCTCAGGGTTGTGGAATGGTGTGTGCAACCATGGCTCATTTGGTATCCAGAATCCCCTGAAAATGAGGATAGCTTTGTTTACTCAGTACAGTAGGAAACCTTGTCTTATAATAATAATACTTATGAAATGGACAGATTTCCTTTGACTAACATAAAAAAGGCAGATGGTAACATTCGAAAAGTTTAATACTTGATATAATAAGGAAACTAATCTAATCAGCTTTAACTTTATACATACCTAACTTTTATCCTCTCAACTTCTTCGGGTGTTCTAGGGAATTTTACCCATCTATTCAGCAGCTGTGCGTTAACTGCATCACACACTTGCGTAATGCAAATGCTCACGGCTCCTTGGGACAGGGCATGATGAAAATCCTGCCCAATGGTACCCTCCACAAGCCAAGAAATTGACTGCTGTCAACACCTTTAGATATCATTAGCATATTAACTAAATTCTTTTACTTCGAAATTATTTTACTGTATAGAAAACATCATGGAAGTAACATTCTACTATTCCATTCGAAACTGGTAGAACCGTTCGCATTATTTATGTCAGAATAAAAAACGAATACAAGTGAGTACATGACAACGTGAACACCACTACAAATCAACTTTAATTTTGCCAACGAGAGACCTATTCCACCGGTATCTTAATATATTGTGCACAGTTAACACATTAACTTAGTTAACAAAGCACTTCGTTGGAAGTTTCGGCAATTACTTGAAGCTAGATCGAAGTTATAATGACTTGAGTTAATCATACTACAATAAGGTGCATTTTTCATGTATTTTGCCCAACCCTGTTACTAATCAACCAAATGAGGTACTAGTAAGGGATAGCTTTACATTCCATTAATCCAAGCAAATACAGAGCAATTAATATTATGTGATCTAAGAGACTGCATTTTCAATGTCATTATTCCATAAAATGCGAGAATTGTGAACTCTCTGCTGTAAATTTTGCCGAAACCATAGCATTGAAGTTTTGATACATGCATATGAGGGAAAGGTTGAGGAAAATATTCTAAATGCAGAATTGCAGCAATTTTAAATATCCAATGCCCAATCCATTAAAACATTTATTTGCTGGAAAGACTGAATAGCTTTCCAAATTACTTTGGCTGGAATTTATTTGATCTTCATTCATGCCATGTGGCAAAATTATTAATCTTTCCGAGATTTTAGTTTTCATTTTGAAACTTACCCTCCTATTAGCAATATTCTGATTAAAGATAATTGCATTGATAAATGGCCATTTTTTTCAAAAAATATTCAGGTGAGTTCTCTGCCTTTTTCAAGCTTATGTCAATATCCATTAGGAAAAAACGTTTCTGTTAAGTCACATCGTTGGTAAATCTTTACATATATTTTTAGACTACCTGCCACCAAACCAACCTTTCAGCAGCCCCCCAAAATTTAAGTACGTATTGCAGGAATGGTTAACTTTAGGCAGTGCCCAAAGAGTTGAGTAGGTGAACACATAAATAATCTATGATTTAGAAATGTATTTATCTATTTAATGCCTGCTGCTCTTCCTTGAATTTTCATAGTTGCAGAACTGAAATTCCATGTTTCAGAGCTGTGTAAGATGAAGTTCATCTCTTGCATCATAGATGATACTTGACTAATCTCTTTTAATCAAAAAAGTAACTAATGAAGCAGAGTTGAGAGGTTCTTCTAAAATGAAATGGACAACTAATGTATATAAAACTAAAATGTACGGAAGAGACAAAATAATTAAAATGATGGATGATTTAGGGTATTTATGTGGATTTTTAATAAAATTAAGTATTCCTTCATTTTCTGGAACATTCAATACCATTACATACTTTCAACATGTATGTACCAAGCAAAAATTACACCATAGTCCAATTTATTGGATTTTTAAGTAAAAGAAATTATTTTTTAATTCTCAACTTTAATAAATGCAAAACTTCATGATACAACGGATCTTCAAAAAATATACAACATATAACAAAATATATTAGGAGTCATTTCTTAAAAATACCTTATGGATAGCAATTATGGATATTTTCACCACTTATTATATAAAGATTTGTAACTTCCCCATTGAATATGTCTTGAGTATATATCATTAGTATCCAGATAGGTAACTCCAAAGTTGTCAATTTGAATAGTTCAGAGTGCCAAGGTTATAAAAGTTTACCAATGAAGTATTCCTGGCACTCTAAGTTTAGATTTTTAGTCCAAAGCTTGAGTTAGTTCACTGAAAGAGGTAACAAACCACTGGGCCTCCTTCTGCACCTTAGGACGAATCACATTTCCTCCGAATCCTAAAAAAAAAACGATCAGCATTATATTATCATACTGTTAACATAAATTTCTTACACAGGTTACACTTTCTGAACATTTACAGAATAAGAACATGGAGTCTCCAGGCTCACAATTTCCATACTCCAATACATATACCACTTTGATATCTACCGGATTTTTGCATTCTATATACATCGTTGTGCGTCTACTAACACTAACTAACACTAGGAGGACAGGAGTTTCGCCCTACCTAGAAGGACGGCGGCGGTCATTTTGACCGCCTACTTTTAAAATTCGTAATTAAATACTTTTTTAAGTCGCAAAGACGTATATTTTGCAGAACTTCATAATGTGACTTTTGTGCAAGTGCTGATAAGATGTTTTACCTCATAATTTGTTTAAATTTTAATTAATTAAACAAAACGCGGACCGATGTCCTAAATCTGCAGAGTTTTATACTCTGCAATATTTTTCTTACTCATACTAGACCAATGAAGCTCATATTTTCGGAATAAGTGGTACAAGGTCTGAATTGTTGATAAAAGTCAGTCGCGTTACGCCAAGATTGCTATGCCATCTGACGGAAAGCATACAAAACCACTCGTGCGCCTTGAGAAAAACCTCCAGCGAATACGATAGCGGAAGAATTTTTCGAATTATGCTGTGAAAAATTCCAACCTGTGGTTTTCGTCCACTCAAAATCGTTTTATAACATTTACAAATATACAAAACCACTTTCGGCAGGGTTACCAACATATAAGTTTTTATCATTATAAAATGTTCTTCCAATTATTTTCTCAGATAAATATCAAACTTATATCTCAAATTTAAATTCAGTTACCTTTCTTGAATAATTAGAATTCATTTCAGGAAACACTTTATGAAACAGGGCTGCCAACCGTCAAAATGGATCTCTAAACAGAGAGTTATGTGTTGGCAGTATAAATAACTAAAGAGATATTTTGAGCTCTGATTTGTTTCATGTGATTCGTTGAAACTCTTTGGGATCCCGAACTAGTTTATAAACTATAGGAAGCAGGGTGACCAACATCTTCGGCTGTAAAGTCAAGGTAGCAATCAGATCTTCATGAAAAACCTAACAATTTATCAGGCATTTATCGAAAATGGCCTTTTTTTACACATATTTTATTCTGTACCTTGACTTTACAGCGGAAGATGTTGGTCACCCTGCTTTCTTATAGTTTATTAACTAATTCGGGATCCCAAAGAGTTTCAACGAATTACATGAAACAAATCTTTGCTCAAAATATCTCTTTAGATATTTATACTGCAAACGTATAACTCTCTGTTTAGCACTAGGAATACCAGACTTGTCACCCCTCTTAGAACTACGAAATGGAGTCATTTTGACTCCTACTTTATTATTGTTCATATTTGGCGTTTATCTCTGCTTTTATCAATACATTGCTTTATTTTATCAGTTTTCTTTATTATTGTAATTCTTAAAACATGGTATTTACAAAAAAGACGTATTTTTTATTAATGTTAATTTTATAATTTATACCCGCTTAGTCTAGAGTAATTTCAAACGAGTGGATAGGCCATCCCCTAGTATATGTTCTTGGGGTATATTTACGTGCCATTTGGTCTACCGCATCTACTCCGTATTTAGTTTCATTCCAAAGCTTCACCGTTTCAGGAGTATTCTTAGCGGAATCACTAGGAACGCTGAAATTGGGATGGACGGAACTAAGAATTATGACATTCTTGTTTGGTTTACCTTTATATACAGTAAGTGTGAAATCATCATTGTTTCTAAAAAGTTAAGAGTTATACAATTTTTCTTTCATTGATTTGATCTCTTTTGGTACTTCTCGTCTTTTTTTATTCACCGTTCCCACAATGTTGCCTGAGTTCAATAGTACCTTGGCATTTTAGCTGTTCAGCGAGTTTGCCTGAAGTAAAATAATTATCAACGGTAATATTTTGCTCTTCTTTAGGAAATGGCTGCATTAATTTCAGTACTACGTGGTCATCAAACGGCAATCAGCTTGGCGTAAATTATCCTTTCCAACATAAGGAAAGCCATTTGCAAGATATTTGCTATCCTCTTCAACAGCTAGCCAATATTTATGGCCGTATTAGTTTTGCTGGGGAGGAGTTGTTTATCAACCGTAATTTACGGACCGGGTTTGTAGCAAGCTATGTAATTATCAATGAATCTATCCCACACTGTTGAAAAGAGAGCAAAATTATCAGTTTTGAGTCCATGGGATCGATTAGACTTCTCATCAAATTTTAGATATTGCAAAATGTCTACAAAACGGTTCCTAGACATCGTCGTTTACAAAATTGTGTTCCCCAGTCGTTTGACCAAACACTTATAATATAGTGATCATTCATGCCTGATATTCTGCGGGCGTAAAATATGGCAATACATGCATCTAGCTCTTTAACGGAAAGAGAAAAATCTTCATCGTTTTGCCTGCGTGTTTCCTCAATTGAACATCGCTTTATGTGAGTCAGTATAAACGAGTCGATAAATAATCTCCACGCACTCAAAGGACTATCACTAGCTATTTTTCTTCTCGCGTGTCTTGTAGGTCTAGGCGCTTCTCTAAGTATATTTTGGTTTGCACGCCTACCAGCAGGAACGGATCTAGAGAAAAATTTTGGGGGGGGTCCGATCAAATAATTTAAAAATAAAAGACATTTCGGTTTTCACAAAACGTGATGTTAGAATTGTGTTAGACAAATTTGAATATTTTTGCTAGTGATTGCTTATTAAATTGTGTGTTTATTTGCGTTTCATTTTCGAAAAATAGGCACAAATGATATTTCGGGGGGGGGTCCAGACCCCCAGGACCACCCCCCTGGATCCGTCCCTGCCTACCAGGTAAGTGTTCTCCAATCTTCAGCAGTTTCTATTGCAATTCATGAGCTGACATAAGCGTTCCTGGAGAGTCATCATCGCCTACTGTGGTTGTATTTCCTCCATCGTCTTCACCGGCGCAGTCATCTGTCAAGGAGGCAATTTTGCCTTGTTTTGTTGATTGTTTTAGTTCTCGGCCTGTAGGATCGCTGGTTTTGTCTGAATCTTCAGACTCACTGTAAATGTTTTACGGAATAAAATCTTCGTCACCGTCAGAGTCGAAATGATCTTCCGTTTACCATTCCAATTCACCTTCTGGTATTGAATGCAAAATAGAAAGAATTTCATCAGGCTTTAGCCTAATTCTTCTAGCCGTATTGCCAGTCAGGAAAAATGAAGGTCGTACTTCACAGGAATTGTACAGTCCACTGGAGAGTTCACTGGATTCACTAATCCAAATCAAGGGCAGCGCACGATTGTCATGTGCGGCGCGCGGCCTGGTAGGGCCGAACATGCTAGGACAGTAACTATGTTTCTTTCCACTGATTTATTTTCCTGACACATCATTATATCAATGGAAGGATACAAAGTTACTTTTTACGTTTGAAAATCAACTTCCATATAATCAAGGCTGAAACAATGCAGCATGTTGGACAGTATTGCGCTGCAGCAAGACTGATGGGTGACGAGAATGGAGGGGGAATGGGAGCAGAGCAGACACGACGGCTCCCAAACACATGAATTTGAAAGCATTTCATATGAATTGCATATTCACCGCTTTACAGCAAGGTAAAATAATTTCAGGACATTCACATTGTTTGTAGTTCCAAGCGAGGACCCGTAAAATACGAAATGCCCTCAAATATCACGCAAAAGTTTACCAAAAAGAATAATAATTATATATTTTAGCCAACAACTGCTTAGTAACAATTATAGACATAAAAATTAAAACTTGAACAAATATCACTATTTAGTGAAAAGACTAGCAAAATACAGTAGGGAGTCAAAATGACTCTGTTTGGTAGTCAGAGGTAAATTTTGAAAAATGTGTATTTTTTTTCATCAAAAATATTTTCATCGCCAATGAATTCATAAGTCAATGAATCTCAAGCCGAAATTAAAAAAAAAGGTTAGTCAGGGCAGAGAAATGAAAATCGCGAGGAGTCAAAATGACATCATCGGAAGTTCTAGTGTTACAGATCCGGTCTGACGGTTGGCAGCCCTGTTTCATAAAGTTAGTATCCCTGAAATTAATTCTATTTGTTCAATAAAGGTAACTGAATTTAAATTTGAGATATAAGTTTGATATTTATCTGAGAAAATAATTGGAAGAACATTTTATAATGATAAAAACTTATATGTTGGTAACCCTGCCGAAAGTGGTTTTGTATATTTGTAAATGTTATAAAACGATTTTGAGTGGACGAAAACCACAGGTTGGAATTTTTCACAGCATAATTCGAAAAATTCTTCCGCTATCGTATTCGCTGGAGGTTTTTCTCAAGGCGCACGAGTGGTTTTGTATGCTTTCTGTCAGATGGCATAGCAATCTTGGCGTAACGCGACTGACTTTTATCAACAATTCAGACCTTCTACCACTTATTCCGAAAATATGAGCTTCATTGGTCTAGTATGAGTAAGAAAAATATTGCAGAGTATAAAACTCTGCAGATTCAGGACATCGGTCCGCGTTTTGTTTAATTAATTAAAATTTAAACAAATTATGAGGTAAAACATCTTATCAGCACTTGCACAAAAGTCACATTATGAAGTTCTGCAAAATATACGTCTTTGCGACTTAAAAAAGTATTTAATTACGAATTTTAAAAGTAGCCGGTCATAATGACCACCGCCGTCCTTCTAGGTATAACTTTGTGTAAAATCTAACACATTAGTATTAACAAAATTTTCATTATATCGTATTAAATTTGGGATCAAGTTAAACAAAGTCAAAGAGTTTCAAAAAATTCAAAAAATATTTAGTTGGAAATTTTTGAAGTTAAACTCTGAAAACGGTCAAAATGACCGCCGCCGTCCTTCTAGTGTTAAGCAATTGTTGATGGAAAAATTGTTTAATAAGCTAGTTATTAGCCACAATATCAATATAGATGGTATTTTGGATAGAACCAAGATTTGATGTAGTATTGAGCTTTAAAGCTGCCTGCCAACAGATAATAAACTTCCACAATGTAGGATGTAATACTCAGAATATAAACACATACGTTGCCATCAAAAAAGCCTTATAACAGGAAAATAACAGTAGTTAACTTTAAAAAGATTTTACATTCACTACAGGTAATGAAACATAGGACCTAAAGAGAATTCATAAAAAAAATAGATATAAAAAATGTTAAGAAGAGTCTTCAAGCTGTGGAGGTTAAGTGTTACATTTTGTATAAATTTACAAAATGAACATACATACTTGTATATGTTTCAACCTATAAATACAAATTGACCTGAATCTATTTTAATTATAACTTAGTCATATCATATTATATTATGAGATTTGGAGTCTAACAGCTATTGGGTAAAATATAATTGATAACCTAATGGGATACATCAAATACAGCCAACTTCATAGAATCTAAAGTTGGCATAAATTTTGTCACACATTTTGAGTATTGCTGACTTTTTTATAAACATAAAAAATTTTTCGGTTGATTAAAATATGGAAAAGTTCCACCAAATATGACTTGCTTCATTATCTTCAATTGCAAGAAAATACTTACGCAAGATATATGGAAAAAATTCAATTTTATTTCAAATTTTTGGGGTCAACTGCATTAAAGTTGACGAGCTCGAGAGTTTGATCGAAAAAAAAAAAACAATTATATAGGATCACTTTATATATACCTATTTAAATTTATAAATTATGTAAAATCATGCTCTTAGAGACTAATGAGTGGCATAATTTACACAATCATAATCAAAGGCCAAACAAGGAGAGTGGTACCTATAAATGCATCAGCTGGTGGACATGCTTCCAAATCAGTTGCTCCATCTCCAATAAGCACTAATCTCTGGTAACCATACTGCTTTTTCAATTTCTCTATCACAATACCTTTGCCTCCTGTTCTTGATGTAGGCTGATCTTCATCAAATCCTGCATATCCACCTAAAACAGACATAAAATCAAAATGATAGATGAATTCTACAAGCTTCTTATGATGACTATCGAAGAGTTTGCATACAGGAATCTTGATTATATTTCTCCTATGAGAATGTAAGACTTTTGGATATTTTTCAACCAAAACTTTTGAGGGTAAGACCATATTGCAACAGCATTTTTAACTCTTGAGTTTATGCAGCTCATACCTTGCCAAGAAGTACCTCTTTCATAATTTAATACACTAGGATTTTAAAAGAAAGATAATGAGAACGAAAATGACAAAGAAGATGAAAAACATTTCCTAAAAAGAGGCACATACATCATCTTCATACATCTAACCCATTACTTTATACACATATTTATAATATCATTAATAATCATAATATTGTTTAAATTGGGCAGAGCAAGAAATGTTGTTGATATAATTTAATAATTTATGTAATAATGTAATTCAATTAAGCGGTAAGGAAAAAGTAAATTTTAATGTGGCACAGAAAATCAAAAACATTTATTTTAAATTCATTACATTACATTTTGATTATCTCCTTGTTTATTAAGGCATTTTAGGTGTCTTGACAAGATTTCTTTACTGCTATATTATGCTATCCTTCTGATTAATACCCATTTCTCTCCACATTAATAAATCAAACAAGTGGCAATTCATGGAGAGATATTCTTCGCACGCAGTTATGATGGTAGGTCAATCGAAAAAGTTTGTCATTAGCAAACAATGTTTATAGAACAAAGACAAAACCTTCATTGTGACATGATGAAATCCTTACTAATCTTCCTCAAAAGTTTAGGATTAGCAAACTATAACTGTTCAGCACTGTCACAGATGAGCAACAGAAATGAAAGTAACTGCAAGTTCTGCGCTATTGTAATTCAGGGACAATGAACAGTTTGGCATAAAGCTGCTCAGACTTTTTTGCAGTTCATTTAACATGAGGGAGATGCACTGTTTTCACAGTAAAACACTATTTTTATCTTGGAAGTTGATGGTTTAATAACAATAGCAAATTGAAAAGGGAAATATTGTCTTTATTCAGAAAGAATGAGCCATCGAATGTAATGCACACCCCAATATTCAAGTACCAGAAAATGAAAAATCATTTGTCTGCGAATCTAAAGCCCACCTTACGACATGCGATTATGCCATTTGGAACACCACGTATGTGAAAAATTGACAGCACATTGGTGAAACTTTTAATGAGTCACATGGAACCATGGTGAGCCGAGGACGCCACCGGCCCTGTGCTACCAGACATGTGCACAAGTAGTAATGTGACTGAATCTAGTGTGCCATTGATTCTAAAGCACAATCCAATTTTTGAACTGAAAAAATACCCAAAAGGGTGCACATTATTTTTGAGTAAATGAGGTAGATTGTTTGGCAAAGAATTTTGCAGAAGAATGGTGTGACCCTGGAATAACTAAGGCTTAGTCAATATAATAAAAGTGTCTTGAAAAAAAGGATAATCCACCAAAAATAGGTATTGGATGTATTACCGAGGAAAAATGGACTTGAAAAAAGTCTGACGGGGCCGGGAATCGAACCTGGGATCTTCCTCTACGTGCATGTCCTTATTTGCAAAGTTACCTCAACCCTTTTCCTTGTATTTCCTTAAGGGTGTTTCTCCTTACACCTCTTTGTGTTGCCAGTGCCTCGATGAGGCTGTGGGGTGGAGGATGCCGCACATTCGGACAAAACCACACTTGCCCATGCTCTTAAGTCCACAAAACAGCTTGTTAAAATGTTCTGGCCAGGAAGCTTAGATGGTTAAAGCAGCCTCCCAGATAGAGGAAGATTTCGATTATTGAGAAGAAGGGTTCGATTCCCTGCCCCGTCAGACTTTTTTCAAGTCCGTTTTTCCTTGGGAATTTTTCTGGGTGCTTGCCCTTACAATCAAAGTTAACCCAGCCCTTTTACTTTTAAATGGATATATTTAATGAATTAATAGATCTTTATTTTGAAAGAGAGTTTTGATATTCTCTTGTACAGAGAAATTTCTTACTGAAGACTCCTCAGAAAAATATGCTTATTTCTACAAGTAATATGGTAAACATACCAATTATCAGCAATACCTGAATGCAACAGTTTAATGAGAGTAGGTAATAAACATATTTTCTGTATACATGAAACATAAGTTGAAATGCAACAGAAATTTCCTTCCATACAAGTAAAATGTTATATGAGACTAGTGAGTATTTATATTTACCATCAAAATAAAATTTGAGGCGATTTGCATAAACATTTTCTGCAGGTATATCAAGCTCCTTCGCTGCAGGCAAGATGAGGCTTCGAAATCCTCCAGAAATTAGGTAAACAGGCACTTTTCTTCTATGAAGAGTGGTAATTAATTCCCTGTAATCAAGCATGAAAGTGCTAGTCAAATTTATGTAGATATGTCTTACTAAGGATTATATAATATTGCAAATATATTTCAAATCAAAAAAGCTAATGTGATTAATTGGATTTCGACAAGTAGAAGGCTAGCCAACAGGAGGGTTCTGTAGATTTCAAGAATCTGCATCCATATTTTTAAGGTGCTCCACTCAAAAAAGGTATCTTCTTCATATTTAAATGGAATAAAATGGAAAGTAATCCACCTCTCTGAGCCCCTTCTCTAAACGACTTAAAGCACCTTGAAACTTATAAGATAAATCAGAGTTCCCATAGGCTTGCTGAATCACTTGGTAGGTGTTGACAAGACTTTTGTTTATTAAGCACAGAATTTGACCAGATACCATTATTCCAGTGTTGACTCCATCATCTGTCGTGACACAATCACTATTAGGTTCCCAAAAAACAGTAATCCTGATGCTATCAGAGCTGAGAGCAAACTGAGATAGACAGAGCTGAAAAGCTAATAGTCCCTTCTGATTAACCAAACAGATCCAAACACACTGAGACAAGTATGAACCTCGTGAAAAATAATAGCCATACTTTAACCTTTCATCAGTCGTGCCTATGATCATAACACAAACAGTCGCGCATTGTATTCCATACAACAGATTGATTTTCAGTCAAAATTGTAAAATTAATTGAACTGATTATTATTTCTGTGTACTAGACTTAAGGTAATAATATAATTTAAGAGGAATAATTTAAGAATGCAAATTTTAGTAAAAAATATTATTATTCACCTTAATTTATTTACTAACGTTCAGGGTACCTAAAAAGCTAGATATGTCTATTAGTTCCAAAATTGAAATGCGTCTAATAATATTTAAGATGAAATAAGTGAAAAATTCCATGTTAATGTTATAATAAGCAAAAATAGAGTTCACCGACGAAAAACTTACCCAAGCGGTAGTGCGTTGTATGTGTTACACAGTTGTTACTTCACAGATGTACTTGCTTTCACAGACGGTTTAAGACTAAAAAGAAGCATTTGACGACTTTACAAGTCAACAGTAAGTGCAATAAAGAAATAGACCTGGGCATGAGGATCAAGGGACCACCCAGGTAGAAACGGGACCCAAAAAACCATCTGTGTTGTACAGAATACAACAGTGTGACTGACAGAGGGTTAAAGACACACCTTGTATATGTGCAGTAAATTCTGTTACATTAAATACAATTAAACAGAAAAGGGGTACACAGAGAAATTTTACAACCAGACCACTTTGGTAGACAGCCTGCCCCAAACAAATACAACCCTTCTTAAAATAATTCCAAGTATACTCATACAATTTTCATTCAGGATCAGCTGATCAGAGACTACCTCATCAGTCACCAATCCATCACCCATATTCATCGCAAGGAACATGCTTACAATATACTGACTCACACAAGAGTAGAGGAGTTTTTCTACAAATTTACATGAAACGTCAAGCATAAATTGCTATTCTGATGGAGAAAATGTAAGTCTTACATTCATACATAAATGCATACAAGAAAGAATTTCCCAACTTCGCAACTTTTCCCATACATGCACTTCTCATTCATCATGTAATGTATATAATTAGTACCTTTACAAACTACTTTCAGTTATTTAACAGAATAAATACTACTTCCCATTATAGTCATCTAAATATATAAAATAGTGTGTGTTTGTGAGTATGTTCGCTAAAAACTAGAGAACCGAGAGTCACAAAACTTTGAAATTTTACTTAATTTACCACAGTCTGTTCCATCAAACATTGCACACCTTTAGATGAGTATTCATTGTACTTTCAAGCTTTAAAATGCATCATTCAATCAGGCATACATTTACATTCAGTACATTATCAAATCTTTTCTCTTCATTCTTTGATATTTTACTATCTAGCATAGCATCAATGAGCTTCATTATCACACCAAATCTCTGTAATACCTATGCTATCGTGTCTTAGCTAAACAAGCAGTATGCCCTGGATATGATGAGGAACTCAAAACATATGAAGTTAAACCTGTCTAAGATGGAAATCTGCCAAACCTGCAGATTTAGTAGTAATATTATTGTATACACACAGTTTTTCACAGTAAAGGCCCTCTGTAAGAAGGAACCTTCCTAACGCAGATGAAAATCTATATTCTTTCAACCTCCTTTAAGAACAAGAAGTATTTGAGCCTAAGAAAGGTGGAAAATAATTTTCTAGCTTTGACAAGTACCTCATATGCGGCGTATATACGTATATATACCTAGTCTACCTTTGAAGCCTTAAAAAAACCCCTAAGAAACCAGGGTTCGACTAATATGCCAAACATATAATTTAACCCTTTATTACCAAGGGGTTAGTAAGTGAAGCTGCCTGCTTAACACTTGTACACCAACCCTTGCAACTCACCACAATTATTTTTTACTGAAACAAACTTTTGGCAAGTCAAATTAACGTAGATATGATATTAAATAAATTTTGTCACAAAATACAATTGTGGCCAAAAGTATGTTATGTTATGACATGTTTTATAACAAAAGAGTTGAATCAATAAACCATCTTCATATCTTTAAAATAAATTTGACGCATATTTATTCTTTGCAAATTATATTCATTTCTTCACATTTATTTTTATTTACCAAAATGATATATATATATTTCGATGTTTTCTTTTAACAAAAGAAGATCAATAAGCACATCATGAATTTTTTGCTTTCATAATCATTATGATTCGACTTAGCATTAATGGAAGTTGTTTTAGCATTGTCATGATTTAATATTACCCCGCTATATTACCATTATTTCTATAATAAATGTTTAATACCATTGTGTTTTTGTTTAGTAATGCATTTTTATGAGTGTAGCCTGAGTGATACCAACGAAAGAAACTTGTGTTAAGGAGAGACAAGAAGTTGACGTGACAGCTGAAAGAAACAATTCTAGCGTCTTAATCTTATGAAGTAAATATTCCGTAAGCTTTCATATATTTATGGATACTGTAGTTTTTCTTCCCATAAAATAGAGCTGGGGAAGTGGTGTTGCCTTATTTTTTAGGTCGCCATATATGCTGAACATAAGCTTAAACATCAAATTTACCCCAAAATTTTAGTTACATAGTTTAGACAAATATGCCAGATTGACTTATACACTGGCATACTCAGTATATGCCTTTGGCTTGCTTCTCTTCCAAATTCATTTACCATGATCAACAATCCTCTAATAAATAATACACTAAAGAAAAACAATGTATAGAGAGATCTTTAATTTGATAATTAACATTTGAGGTTTTCATATCTTGCCTCTGGTTTTCCAATGCTCCTATGGCTAGGCATTCTCACTTGTTTACAAAAAGAAATCTGATTGCATTTCAATATATTTACCACATTCATTGCTCTATTATTATATTTATTTGTGATATCCTTAATCAGTGATTATTTATAGATGCATGTAATTTGCGCTAGCCTACCTAAGCCACAAAATTATTTAGTCCCGTGGGCTATGCCTTAGACAGGTTTCACTGTACAATCAAAAAATTAGCTCCATCTACTTACTTAACGCCAGGTGTTAACTTTGGTGGATTGGAAGCTAGATACTGCTTCACCATATTGAGGTGAGGTTGAATTATCTTCAGACGCAGCGAAAGTGACTCTCTATAGTCCATGCTTCCTTTCATCGCCTCAGCAGTTCTAAAAATTAAATGAAAGGAATCTTCTGATGGTTAACATGCACAGCAAATTTAATAGAAACATTACAGATTATATATAGGTCTATATCACTTTGAATGAGGGCCCATCACTTCAAATTTCAGTTCTTTACTTTTTATAATAATTTACATATTGGATCAGAACCATATGGTTCCGGTTTGAAATTATACTAACTATTATTATGACTAATATATTTTGATACATGTATTATTATATAAATTTGATGCCTTAAGTTACATAATTCAAAACATATATGTGACTCTAGAAAATGGTATATAGAAGGATTGGAAAAATGAATTACATATACTGAGCCAAGCTCTCCAACAAAAAATACTAATATTTGAAAATTATACATACACATCTTTTGAACAGCATTCTTTTATATTTAATTCAAGAACTACACTACTTCAGACTAGTTTACCTAAGATATAACTTTTATGTCGGAATGGAGCTTTTCTATATAAAACGATTCCATTATCTGTTATGAAATAGCCAGAGTGAGCCATGCAAGGAAGTCTAAACACTCTGTGTGTAACGAATCTTTTCAGCGTTACTATATAACATAGCTAATCTAAGAATCTGCTGTGAAATCAACGTATTTACAGAATATTTTATCTGTACACAATCGTACTACTAGCAATTATTCATAAAAAAGATAAAAGAAATTTATGAATAGCCGGAATTTTTAATCAAGATTTCCATAACAACATCTAGTTAACAACCTTCGTTCAAAATATAAATCCATTGATGATTAATAAAAAGTTACTAACAACTTCTTGACTTCGTCATCTCTGCCAGCGAACTTTCCTAGTTCGTCAATTCCTTCGTCTTGACATACTGTTGAATCCACATCAAAGCATACCGCGTCTGCAGAGCTCCAAACATTTAGCGTTGACTCTTTACTTAGCATTTCCTTACTTTCTGTAATGTTTAAGCAGGTTCGGAAGTTAAGATTTACAAGTACACTTTTAACAGTCTACTATGGTCGGTATCTAATGATGAAGGAAAGGAATATTTTCAAATTAAATAATTAACATTTATCTTGTACCTAACAAAAAGCTTGAGAGTCTTTCCCAAACGAAATTATTTTGGGGGATGAAATATATCAAACAGTAAAATAATTATACCAACATTCAAAGACAACGCTGAAAGAATGTGTAAATATGATGACAATAGCGCAATAGCTATGAATTACAGAAACAATCGTTTGTATAAAAGGGATGAAATGTAAACATACATTAGAAAAAGAATACCAAATATTTCGTAATTCCCAACCTCTGTTACACCACCTGATGCTTCTCAATGCACTTCGGAGCAGCACGGAATATTCACAGTAGATCCTCAATGAAGACTAGCTCTGCTGAATGTAGATGAGAGCAACTTGCGAAACCATCATTTCGCAATTGATCTAGTTCATAAAATAAAAATTTCAAAATGAGATTTATCCCGCTTGACGGCGAGAAATTATCGATTGATTCATTCATACAGGGAATCGGGGAACACGTCTCGTCTTGTCCTTCTCTTTAACCTTCAATTCGCTAGTCAAATTTCAAAAACCTATCGAAACGATAAAGAGAACAGACTCTTATATTGGATTTATATGTTGAATCTACAATTAAAATATATTAAAACATATAATATAAGAATATTAGTACACAGAACGTATAATAAATCTAAAAAGATTGGCTTAAACAAAAATAATATTTATTTAATATAGAATACAAATTTAATCCACAGAATTTACGGAAGAATGAGTCTATCATATATATGTGCGTTTACAGAATAGGACATCATCATGTATCTACCATAAATCGATATGCTAATATATACTTCAATTACATTGTTAAAACCTTATCCTTTACCTTGGTAATCAACCCAATCTTGTTTCATCCCCCAAGACAACATTACCTTCCTCTCATTTTCTCCTGCTTTGATATAGTTCAACAATATTTTTCTTTTCAATACCTGACCATCCAACTCGGTCTCTGGTAAATCTCTAAAATTCTAAGTGGGAGGAAAAAAACATACGGAAGGTTTTCCACAGATTTACCTTGCCTCCATTTATCTTCACAATCAAAAGCTTTTCCATGGAAGAAAATTATTGGTACATGGCTTCTCCTTGACGTCCGTTTACAACAATTCACCCGCTTTTCACAAACCAAAGTTACATTTCTCAGCTAATTTTACGTTAATGTAAATCTCAATTAAGCGCAAATTCTTCTCGGTTACGTTTTTGTAATTCACATATCAACGAACTTTTTTTATTGTTTTTCGATAAATCTCACCAACCATGGCCTCAAGCTTTTTAGAGAACAAATTCACAATCGTATGAAATAGTGCGTTGTCAACTACTGATCTCACGACCTGAAATATTTTATCACCAGCTGGCTCACCTATACTTTTACTATGTTGCTTTAACATTATCTTTGCTTAAACAGTAAAAAGGCTGAGGAAACACACACCTTAAACCTTATATTACCCTTTCTGATTCCCTATAGCAATTCCAACTGCTGCTGTTTCATTACAATTACGAATCAAATAATCACGAACAACGTTCTTTGATTTTTCTTTAAGTATACTTTTTGCTCCGTCGAAAGATGAACACAGAAATCATGTTACGCACTATTTATATTTATAGTTTTAGCCGTTCCCACACTCCGAAATAAAAACCCTTGCGTTCGATAATGCCAGAGCAAACAAAAGCCTATGTATGAGGTATAAGTCAATTGTTTAAAAGAATCTGAAATCAAAACACGTTTAAGAAAGGAAAATAGCACCCAATGAAAGTGATGAAGGATCCGAAATAGAAAGCGGGAAAATTGAAGGGTTTATCGCGCAACTGTTGTTTGTTTACACTGGGATGAAGGACGAAATCAATAGGGTCGTCAGGAGGCTACATTTCTCCGAAATGCCCTTAAACGCTCGCAGTCGCCTACATTGCAAATAAATATGAGAAAAATGAAAACTTTGTCGTGTCAGTGTGTAAGTATCAGAACATTATCAAAAATAATCATTCTTTCTTTGGCTAAAGAGATTTATAACTAATAGTTGGTAATTCCGCGTTTCTGTGGAAGGGAAATGGCGGATGTGTCGGCTAGGGTTTGTAGGATTTTTAATTGCTTCGGGATAGTCATGGAGAGAGCTTAAGTTTTGGAAATGGTTATTAAATGTCAAGGTAGAATCCGAGATCTTCAATAACTTCATTTCGAGCTATAACTTAGCGCTGAGCTTATTTGTAATTTTGCTTTTAAGTTGTGTATCATTATTATTTTTGTTTTGAATAAATAGCGCTTATTTTTTTATAAATTGCAGAAATCATAATCAAGGACTTGGCACGTCTATGGGTTGGACTGGGCATCAGTCGTTGGTGCCCCGTAAAAGCTGTTCTATCAAAGTTGATCAAGGATCATTGTTGGAGAGGTTGTGCGTAAAGGATTCAGTCGTCAGTGATGAATTGCAGGACGTTGAAAGTTTACGTGTTGGCCTTCGCGAAAATAAATATTCCGGCTCATTATCTACTCGGTCCTTCAGAAGTCACCAAGGGATCTCACCGGCTTATGTGAAATTGTGCGTCGGTACTTCTGGTGGGAAACAAATCATACATTCTAAAAGGTTTAACTCCGAAAAACCAACTTTTGAATCACAACATGAGCATCGCAATAACACTCGGTCAGTGAGCTCCGGCAGGAATTACGCGGTCACAACGTCATCTTATTCAGTAGTAAATATGAACAACAATTTCATGTGCAGAACAATGTTCTTAATGAACGATAACCTTCAAAATAACACCCGAGTTCTTCCGAAGAACGTTTTCAGTACACCTACCGAAACCAGTCCGTTCGGTGATCCCAAGTGTAACTTCGATTCCAATTCTTTCTGTTGCGGGAGCAATGGGTTGGCGTTCGGGGACAAGCACGTCGTTGCCAAACATCAGCTGTCAATCTGCGGCATTCCTACCGCGGAGGAAAAGCCCACCGACCCTCCGCCTCCTCCGCCTGTCGATCAGCGGCTCTCGGAAGACAAATGCCTCCCGAAACCAAAGGAGCGCCCATTTTCATGCGAGGAGTGCGGGAAGTCCTTCCTCCTCAAGCACCACCTAACCACGCATATAAGAGTACACACGGGCGAGCGCCCTTACGTGTGCTCCGAGTGCGGCAAATCTTTCGCCCACAAGCACTGCCTAGTCACCCACCAGAGGCTTCACACCGGCGAGCGCCCTTACACTTGTCTCGAGTGCAAGAAGTCCTTCACGCTGAAACACCACTTGGTAACGCACACCCGCGTCCACTCCCGCGAGCGGCCCTTCTCATGCGACGAGTGTGGGCGCACTTTTTCCCAGAAGAGGCACCTCGTCACTCATTCCAAACTGCACACCGGCGAGCGGCCCTTCGCTTGCGACGAATGCGGCGAGTCTTTCTCCCAGAAGGAGCATCTCACCACACACTCCCGCTTCCACGGAGGCGAGCGTCCCTATGTGTGTCCCGACTGCGGAAACGCCTTCCAACGCAAGTTTCAGCTCGTGAGCCACGCACGCCTACACGGGAAGCGCCCCTACTCGTGCCACTCATGCGGTAAGGAATTCTTGCAGAAGAGGACGCTGGTGGCGCACACGAGGCTGCACACCGGAGAGCGGCCCTTCTCTTGTCAGCACTGCGGAGAGGCCTTCGGACGCAAGTGCGAGTTGGCGGTGCATTCGCGGGCGGCGCACACCACCGGAGGTCGCTCTTTCGCATGCAGGCAGTGCGGCAATTGCTTCGCGAGCAGAGAAGGCCTCGCACTGCACCTCCGACTGCACACCGGAGACATTTGCGGCGTTGCGTTCTCTGCAGAAGTCCCCGCGGAAAACCGTTTGGCACCTGCTGTCGAAGTCTCTCAGCCGCAGAAGCCGCACTTGTGTCTGCAGTGTGGGAAGTCTTTTGCGCAAAAACACGGGCTAGTGCAGCACACCAAGAGGCATTCCGGAGAGAAACCACATTCATGCGACAAATGCGGGAAGTCTTTTGCACAGAAGTACAGCTTGTCTCTGCACTCTCGACTGCATCCACCGTCAGAGGAGCCTGTCTCCGGCCCCGCTACCATGCTGCACGCTCCCATGATGCAACACTCTAGTCCTGCTCTCCACTCAGCATCACCAGTAGTTCAGCACGCACCTGCCCTTCGACCTCCCATGCAGCATTCCAGCCCTCCAGCTCCTTCAAATTGAATGAATTGCGAATGGAACTATCTAATTCATTCCCTATTCAAACCAATTCCTAGTTTGGCACACAAGTTATTTAAGGTCTTGTTTTATTATGTGAAATAATGGCATGATAGAGCCAAATGGTTGAAGATGTGGTACTATTTTATTGAAGTTTTATTCAGTCTGCTGGCTATGATTTTTATGTGCAATGTTTTGCCATCAACACTGGCTTCCTTTAAGTGTGATGCTCTCTGAGTTTTTGCCCAGCTATCTTGTGCAAAAAAATTGGAAATTTTTGACACTTGAAATTTTTATGCTTTTGTAATGTTTTGTTTGCTGATAAGTTTTTACATGATAATGGTTGAAAAAATCTAGATTCTCCTTCTCCTATATTCATTGTCTTTGTATGAATTTTCTATGGTTACATCAGACCAATTATTTATTGATTGACATACTAGAATTTTTTTAAATTATCTTTTTATATAGTTTTATATTTTTGTAATTTAAATTTTTTTTCAAAGAGGAAATGCCTATTTTTTTATTGCTTCAGAGTTTTGTGTTGCTTATCCCTGAAAAATGTGAGCCAGTTTATAAGTAGAACTTAAAAAAAGGTGTAATGGCAAAGTTTTTCTAATCATTCCACTAGTTTGGATTGTCTACTGCTTGTCTGCTCTCTGGTTCTTAACATCTAACCAATTTTGAAAGATTTCTACTGAAAGGCTTGCATTTGAACAATAAAACCAGGTATTCTTGGTATATTAATGCATAGGTAATGGTAACTAAGATTTTTATGGTCCATCATGTCATGTAATGCATGTATTACTTTGATGGACGAAAGTTTTTGGTTTTCTTTTTCTGCAGTTAGTGAGAAACATAATTGCATAATTGAGCCATGTCAAATTTCTTCTTGGCCAAACTCATTGCCTGTAGTATTTAAACCATTGTTTAGCATTTCAGAAATCTGTGTGTGCGCATTTCAGTTTCCATTATTATAAGGAAATGAGTTGTCTGTAATAATTGAGAAGATCATGCAATGTAGCGTTAACGACATTTGTTATTATAATTACAAGATATAGAGTTATCTCTGTGTGGTCTTGGTTGAAGAAACTTAGTATAAAGATATTGATTTTACAATTCAAAATTAATTGATGCTATTGGTATTTACAAGCGAATGAATGGCAAAGATCTTTTTTAATTAAATTAACACAATGCATCATACAACTTTCAGAGGTAAGATAATCACAGTCATAGCTTACATATGCAAAAGCAAGTTTCTTACTTGATTCAAGTGTAGAATTTAAGTATGAAGATTCCAAAAGAATTCAATGAGACAACTAGGCCCTAATTCCTCTTCAATTCTATCTCAAAGGAGCAAAATTAGAGAATAATATTTTTTTTCCATTTGAAAAATTAGTACTGCAGGAGAGCCTATGTGTTTTCAAGGAGTGGTTGCTTAAATACATGGATGTAAATAGAATTAAAAAGATGTGATTGTTAGCAGGAGATGTTGATAGTGTCAAATGAGTTAACTATAGCATAGCTGCCCTGTCTATTAATCATGATTATATGGTATGGAATTTTTCAGCAGAACTCTGCATTTGTAGGAGAAGCTTAGAGCTGATTTTTTAAATACTACAGAAGAAACTTCCACACAAAGACATACATTTATAAAGGTGAGAAATATTCATTCAAATGTAATTCATCAACATGGAGAATGTTATTAATTTTTTTCTTCACTGGTTAGGTATTGAGATAAAAATTATTTTGTGCATTCTAACCATGTAAGAGATACAAAACATTGTAAATGACTGTAATTTACTCACTAAGAATACCTAGTATGAAGGAAATGAGCTTGTGCTTTAGTTGGAGTTACGTAGCATGTTATTGTGAATGTAAGCTATACCACTGCACCTTAAAACATTTTGTTAGAATACTGGATATATGCTTATGTAAAGTTTGATCTCAAATTAATTATTGTGGTAAGCTGATTTTTTTGTCTTGTTGAAAAACAGCCATAGTGGCTTTGTATTTTCATCATTGCCAAAATTATCATACTTCAAGGTTGGTGGTCAAATTATATGCAAAGAAATTTATTTTCCATTGCTAATGTCTTCATAAAAATCCTGTATTTGAGCAAATCAGAGTACATAGCAATAGCTCATAATTGAATCACATTTCTCTGATTCGTAAAAACTCATCTGTTCTTATATGACAACAAATTTGTGAATCAAAATGATTGTCAAATGGCACAGGGCAGGCTTTGTATTTGAGTATGGGCATGTGTCTAGGTTCCCTTATAATGTTTACAATTTCTGTTAAGTTAAAATTATCACCAATGATTAATCCTTCTTCCTTAACCCATAGTGTACACAACAGTATTTTAATGTAAAAATATTTAGAGCTGAGTTTTTAGCGTTAAAACTGACACTTGAATTCTTTTAAACAAGTTTTACATCTTGACATGCTTATGTATAATTAAAAATCTCAAGTAATTTTGCTTGAAGTAGGCTGCTATAAATCTTGTAGTTTTATCTTAGATTGAAAAATCATGTTGATAAGTAAACAGTAATGGTCGAGTTGATTTAAGAAGGCATCTGATCTAAGTTCAGAATTTGACATTCACAAGTACAATTTATAGGGTTCTCCTTGGAATGAGAGCATATGTGAGACTATTTATACATATGCAAACGTTTAAAATGAAACTAGCTTTGTTGGGCTCATACAGCCCAGTTTTAGAGTGCACTAATAGAATTCTCATGGAGTAAATAAGTAAAGGATAAAGGTTATATTGTTTTAAAGAGGGAATAATAAGTAACTAATGACTGTCATGTTATACAAATAAGCAACAAAACTTGAGAGTAAATTTGTGAATGCATGTTACATAAAGAAAGTAAAGCATGCTTAGTTTCTTGTACTCTAGAAATTATGTGCAAAAGATGCTTCTATGCGATAAATAAAAAGGACATGGAATCCTTCAATAAATATCATCAACAAGATTTAAGGCATTTTCATTTTACATCCTTTCTTTCCATTTTCGATCATGGAGTTAAATATGCATAAAATCCTGTGATGTTACCATGGAAAAGTAATTATTAATCCCAATTATCTTGTTTATGAACCTTTATTAAGGAAAAACAAAGTATTCTTTTCTGGGATCCAAAGAATTAACAAAAATTAAATTGTGTGATTGATAATTCTTTAAGTATTTTCTTAAACATTTAGAGGAAGGGAGGCAGTCTAATTGCATAAACATTTTAAGAAATTAGGATTAAAATATGAGAAGCTACATTCTTGCTTGTATCTTTAGAACCTGGAGGCAGGAAACTCCAACTTGGATTGGGAACAGAGTTGAAATATGTCCACATAAGGTCACAAATGACAGCATTCTCTGAAATCATGTTCTCTGTACAAACTCAAAAAAGTCAGAGCTGTCTGAATTGGATACATAAATGGTGTCTAAACATCCATCACATTATTTATAAAAATTAAATAATAGTAATAAATGCATAATGATAAAAGTTAAATGATTTTTAAAACCATAATGAATTAGATATTGAAGCACTAATTGATCTTGAGGTGACACCACTTGGCTGCCGATTAGAGTGATTAGGTAGATTCTTTTATCTGCAAGATATTATAATAATCAAACTTGAATTAGAAGATGTAATTCTTACATCAGAATTCACCTAATCACTCTGATAACCTGCTTAATTGATTGTTTTCACATCAAAGTAATTAAGTGCTTCAAAAACTAATTCAAATTTTAAAAGTGAGACAAAGCATGTGTGATCATTTGCTATCATATGAATATGATTTACTTTCTCAATTGGGATAATGATAAAACATCTGAGGACTAGTATGAATTATTCAACTTACCTGTAGCCTTTACTACAAACATCTTAGAGAATATATTAATATATTTATGAATACCTTAAGTTCTATAGTGAATACTGAATACATGAACAATCGTAAAATTGTTCACAAAGTGGAGAAATTCCATATTAAAGGAACTGCAGTGGTCCTCCTCCAGCATATGCCATGTCATTTGACACCCCTGGATTGTTCAGCCACTAAGTAGAGGGTAAAGCAGTGAATTTTGTCATAAATCACTTTTTACGTTATGTACAGTAAAGAAGTATTACTTTAAAAGAATTCAAACTGTTGAAGGCTATGGCCATATGAAGAAACATAGTTGTTATAAATTGGTAACTGTTTGAAACTGTGGCATTGGAAACAATAAATAAATGATTGTTGCATCTTGCTTTAGAATAATAGGACATCTGTTTTTTTTTCCATCACTGTCAACTCATTTAGTACTGTAATTTAATAAATAAAAGCAAATTGAAGACAGCTAATATAAACCAACTCTTATTACTAATATTCCAAATACAATAATTAAATTTGAAATTAATCATAAACTTAGAAATTATACATGATCACCTGACATGAGTTGGCACATAATTACATGTGCCAACTCATTTTCCAGGCATGTTTATAACCCTTTCTCATTGTTAGCAAGTGTTATGCCAATCTATCTATCCCAATTTTAGGTAGAAATCAAAGCAAATGTAGGCCCTGGTTGATGCCATTTATAATTTTTAGAGAGCCTCACATGAACTTATATTAGCAAACCTTAAAATTTCATAAATTTGAATAAAAAATCATCAACTGGAAATAGTTCATTTATTAGTTCAAGATTAAACTAATCTAAAAAACTTAGAATAACTCATTTCATGGACAGTTAAAACACTGTCATGGAAAAAATGCTATGCACATTTATTTCTAAACAGCTGTTGAATGCTGATAGCTATGATTGCCTTCAACCCTAGGAAGCTTTATACATCTCATCAGTTTTAAAAGAGCAGTAGGAGTTATCCCAGGGATACGACTTGCAGCAGCAATCTGGAAAGACGAGGAGAATCAATTTGATGAGAGTCAATTCATATTGAGGTACTTGAAAAGGTGCAGCAAAACTTACATTATGTGGCTGAGCAGCTGAGAGTTTCTCCTGCTCTTCCAAAGAGAGGGACATGTATGGGCTGAAAAAGAACACAAGAGTTAAAACCTACATTAGGCAAAAAGTAGTAATTATTTCTAATTTAAGCTAAATGGGATTATATACTGATACACCTAATTTAGCTTAGTCTGTTTTAGGAGTAAATATTCCTACAAAAATGCACCATGAATGAACATGAACTATATGTTTCATAGTTCAGTTACCACAAGTAAGGCAAATATCGAGAGTTGCATTATAGCGAGTGATTTTTTACCATTATCCATCTCATGGCAAGGAGGATATGAAGTTACATCCATTTTAATGAGTGGTTATTTATTTATTTATCAGTAAGTATCAACAAACAGCACAAGGCCAATTACAGTTGATGATATAACAAGAAGCAAGGAAAAATCAACAATCAGTGAGAAAAAAATATAACAACAAATTAATTAACAACATAAAATTAATTTAAATAATGAATAAAATTATGAAAAGTCAATCTCTTGCAACCATATTTTGGATGGATTTAAGAGGAGAGAAGAAAGGGTCGAAGTGAACGTTGGAAGAAAAGGAGTTGAAAATTGAAGGAATACGGAAAAAGAGGGATAATTTTACAGTTGATACACAAGGAGTGCTTAGAGAGAATGTATATGATAGGCGAGTTGTTCTCGAAGGAACTCAAAGGAAAGGAGAATTGATTTTGCAGTTAATTACAGTATACAGGAAGGTGATGTTGGAGGAAGTATGAGAGGCTTTGATAGTAGGAAGATTGAGGTGATTTAAAAGATGAGCTTTAGGAATGTTTTTGCAAGAAGGCGCTCGAAAACGGACTATCTTTAAAAGGAAGTTTAAGACATGATTGAGAGTGAAGAGGTTAGATTCGGAAGACATGGTCCATATTGGAGAGCAGTAAGTGAAAAGAACACAGCTTGAGAAGTAGGTGTGAAGAGGGACTGGGTCCCTGATGTTGGTAAATCTGTATAGCATCCCCAGGCAAGACATGGCTCTTTTTTTTCATAGTTTATATACTCAGAGAAGATTAGCTTTTCATCAATAAATACCTCAAGGTCTTTGCATAAAGTAACTCTAGGAATGCAGCTATTGTTTAAGAGGTAGTCATTACAAATTTTTTCTTTTTTAAAGGGATGGAAATGACGCAAAACTTTTCTGGATTTAAATTCAACTTCCAGGAGGAGGACCATGCTGTGATAGTGTTAATCGAGTCTTGGAGAGCAGAACAGTCACTTTTGGTATTGATCTTTCGAAATATTTCGCAGTCATCAGCAAATAATAATATCTGGCTTTCATTTGTAATGACATTAGGAAGATAGTCAATAAACAGAGACAACAAATATGGACCAAGGACACTCCCTTGTGCAACACCAGAAAGTACAGGAGCCCATGTTGAGGAGTGATTGCTCAAAACTACCCTTTGCTTTCTATTGAAAAGAAAGCTACTAAGTAGGGAAAGAAAATTACCGTGAATGCCATATCTATGTTGAAGTTTAAGTAGTAGGAGAGAGTGGTCGAGGGAGTCAAACGCTTTGGCAAAGTCAATGTAACAAACATCCAATAGAGAAAATTACTTTGAATTGCATGATACTGAAGGGAGGAGAGATTGGTGAGGCACGAGCGTCCAGCTGAAGTATCGGAATAACGAGTGTCACGTTTTGATATTTCCCTATCAAGAGGCACATCTTGCAATCATCAATTGAGGTGAGAGAAGAAATGCAACAAGCAAACGGTAATCTGAGGTGCCTTATCTCTTCAAAGAGCAGAAAAAAATTAAATGCTAAAATTATCATCATCTGATTCATGAATTTGTTTCCCACAACTTGCCTCACCATTCCTCAGCAAAAATGGTTCAGGAAACTTTCATTAGAGATTTCTCATATGTTTCACTCTCCCCTTTGTCCCTCTGTACATCCTATTCCCTTGTCTCTTGTTTCTTTTCAGCTATGAACCCTCTAGTCAGCACCAGAATTTTTAATTGAGTTTCCATCATATTGGCATCCAACAGTGGGATTTGTTTTCATGTGAAGCTTGGGACCAATTTGTCTGATCCAGGATGAGAAATAAGGAGATAAAAGCAGTCCTGATTTGGATTCCTAGGGTAACCTCTCATCCTCCTTTACAATGCAGTCACTGCTTATGAAGCACAAGTATGAAAAATATGTCGAGAAGGCAATTTGATATGAATTAGGATTATCTAATGACATACTGTATTTACTCAAAAATAACACACCCAAATTGATATTTTTTAAGCTCAAAAATCGGGGTGCGCACTAGAATGTACAGCTTACTAGCTTCGGGCACAATACTACTCGTGCATGTATCCCATAGCGCAGTATGAAGAGATCCTCAGCTCACCCTGGTTTTACGTAACTCTTCAAATGTTCCACCAATTTGCTACCAATTTTTTCACTGAAAGAGTCCCCAAAGAATACAGACTAAACTGTCAGCCGATAGTTTGTAATTGAAAGGGAATTTACAAGCCCATCAAACTTTTTAAATTACTAAATTTGAATTGGTAATTCACTACACACTGAATTGGTAATTCAGTACACACTTACGTAGGAATTTAGGATATCATAGATGACTATCTGCATTTTGTTAACAGTGTTTACGCGTATAAATATACGTATATAGCAGCGTGTCTGTGTATAGTAAAAATGTATACGATACTGGAAATTGCATGGCTGCATATCTTAAGGTGCACTTTAGATTTGTGAGCAAAGAAATTTTCAATTTCCGATGCTCGATTTTTGTTGCCTGCATTACATTTCAAGTAAATATGGTACCATTACTTTTCAACAATTACTGAGCAATAATTTTCTACATTTTATATTAGAGAACACACGTTGGTTATGTTGTATGTATGCATTTTGAAGCATTTGCATAGGGATTAAAAACCCTACAGTTCTATTCTGCCACACTCACTGCTCTTAGATTTAAGAGGACAGACATTAATTATTAGAAATCAACTTTAACGAGTGCTTTTCTAATTTTTGTCATCCCTCATTAAAATGGACTTCTACTGTATATAATTAATGAAATAAGATTCTTACAGTTTTACCCTGAACCACCTACAAAAATTCTGGAAGGGAGAGGATATGATTACAATCAAAATTACAAATAAATGAGGTTTCACCACAAATAGTGTATAGATGAGGACCTGAAAATGATATGTCATTTGTCTATACTATTTTAATAAATTTTGCTATCCACAATTCTGGTTCTTTAAAGCTCTGAATTAGAAATCTTGAAGCAGTACACTGAAGTAAAGAATATTACAGAATACTGAAGTGGAATTTATATTACACAAGAGAGAGAAATCAAAGGGTATCTTACTCAGTATAGTCAAAATGCTTTGGAATGGTAAAAGATTCATCCCTCCTCAACTCTTCAATTTCTACTTCCTGTTCTTCAACAAACTTAGCATATAAAGCTTCTGATTGTAGTCTTTGATAAAAAAGTGATGGATTTTCAGAGTGAACACCTTTACCAAGAGGTTTCATAGTATCTGGAAGAGCAGCAATCAATTTCTCAACACTCACAGAACCATCTCGGACTGAAAGCATTTCAAGAGCACTGCAAAGAAAGAACAAAATTATCAATTACAGGCACACACTCACACAATTGATGACAGAGTAATCAAAAATTCAATTTTATGCTCATGCATATCTATACCAACAAGATTTTTAGCAAAAATTAATAACAATAACAATAAATAAAAGATATTAAGAAGAGATACATATATTGTACACCAAGCAGAAAATCTTTCACATTTTAATAATTTCTTGATTCAGAAATAATAATCAAATATTTATATTCTGATGACTATCCCTGATGATTACCTTCTGACACAAGGATTTTTGTTGTGTGGCAATTTCAAGCATTTGTTCCATTGATATGTTGACATCTTTATTGATGACAAGAGATCGAGAGCAGTAGTTAGTTCAGATTGAATTTTACAAGTCTGCTGGTAACGAGGCTTGGAGACACATCCAACCTTATGCCCTTCAATAGAAAGAAAAATATTTAAATACATTAGAACCAAAGCATTCAATTAGTTTTGCTAAATATGTGAAGGAATAATGCTACCTTTCCCAGATCCCTATCACACAAAGTTTTTTCTTTATGTGTGGTAAGGTGCTCTGAGTAAATATTCATTGGGTTTCATTTACAGAATTATTCATGTGGGAATGAACCAATTTCCTATAATATATAAGCAAGTTGGTGAGCTGAAGTCTAGCACCAGAAATTTTTGAATCTGAATCTTCCACAGCAAACACAAGTTTCAGCAGAAAGATTACGGTATATACAAAAACTTAAGATGTGTTTGGGCTACAGGGGAAGTCAAACATACATGCAAGAATGCATAAAATATAAGCAAACAGATCCAACCAAGTAAAAATTACTGTATGTACTGTGAAGATAATTAGGACCAACATATAACAAGACAATATTTCTTAGCATAGCAAAAACTAATTCATCCAATGCTGTTACCCATTTAACAAAAAAATATGCCAAAAATTAAGCAACTAATCTTCAAAATTTTATCTGCAGCAATGATTCTTATATAGTTAAGGCTATAGTGCGTTGCAAACGATTTTATATTACAAATCACTTTAAGTAGCTGTGGTAGATAAGCAGCAATATTTTTCACTTGAGCCTTGATTACATTACATTCCTTTTACCTAGCTAGCAATAGTTTACAAAAAAATATCGTTTAAAGCATTATTCATTAATTCCTTTCAGTACCAATTCATACACTGATGCATAAATGTCTAATCAAATTTCACAGTTAAACTAATTTTCTTTGTAACCCTTAGAAAAGGCTACACAACATGGCTCAGTATCTCCATCTATTATGATTAAAATATGGATACACAGCTATTTATACATCAAAAATTACAATTTTAAAAGGAAAAAATACACAAGATGCAATAAATAAATTTCAATCATTGTCCAGCAACAATTGCCTGTATTTTTAAACATTGAAAAGATTTTTAAAATTATTAGTGGCATACCTTTGTGTGTGAGTCTGAGATCAGCATTGTCAGGCCTTAAAGAGAGTCTGAATTCAGCACGGCTGGTAAACATTCTGTACGGTTCACATGTCCCTAAAGTTGTAAGGTCGTCAACTAACACTCCAATGTAACCCTCTGATCGACTGATTAGAAGAGGCTCTTTGCTTTGAACCTAATAAAAAATGGGATTATAATTATGAGGCTGGAAATTATGTGATGAAATAGAATTATCATAATTGATATAATAACTTACCCACAAATCAGGTACTTTTGTAAAAGTAGGTAGGTAGGATATGTTGGCAATCGTCAAATTACAGCTGGTTAGTATTTGGTCTTTATTAAACATGATTAGTATAAACTAGGCATGTGAAGTATGAGTTGGAATGGATTCTGTTTAGTGTTGGAGTCAGATAAAATTTACAGACTTAAACTCTCTTTGACTGACAAAACTGAAACACAGCTGAGACTAGTCCTCTGGAGCCATAATTTGGCAGTGCATGATTGCGGGAGTCATGTTGTAGCCTCAAGGAGGCACAGAAATTTAAGCAGAGGATAATTAACACATTCAGTATAGAGGACATACAAATGGAAGTCATCCCATTTTCATTCAAGAAACATCTGACTCACATGAGTTAGTGGACCCATCATCCTTATCACATTGGTGATAGAAACAACTACCTCCCATAGCATACTGAAGCCTATCTGATACAGCAAATCTATTTTTAGTCACGTGGTCAGCATACTAAGGAATCAAAGATAAATGCTACACAATAGAATAGAAGTCAGGATTGGAGTTATTAAAAAACAGAGCTGGTATTAATTGAAACATTTGCTTGTAAAAGCAGTTTTTAATGAAATTTCAACATGCTTAATCAGAAATTTTAAAAGACATATCATCAAGAAATTTTGGAATTCTATCATTCAAATCGAGGAGATCAAATATTTGGTTCATGTTTTAGAGATATATTTTATCAGAGTAAACCTCGGTTAACTTTGGTTTACCTAACTGAGCCAACAGAACTAGCAATCATGGAAGCCACAATTTCATTTACAATGGTCCAAAAACTTTGTACTGAAAGTATCTGAATAACTGCAGATCTATCAAGTCAGCTAACATAATAAGCCAGAGCAAGGAACAAAAAAAGAGAAAAACCGAACCTTACAAGCAGCATTTATTCCAGCAAGCAATCCTTGGGCGGCTGCTTCTTCATAGCCAGTTGTTCCATTGATTTGACCAGCTAGGAACAGTCCATCTACTCGCTTAGTTTCCAGAGTTGGCCAAAGCTCACGTGGATCAACAAATTCATACTCAACACCATATCCTGATACAAAAATACAACAAACATTACCGATTGATGAGTTAGTTTAAACATAATAATAAAGATAGTTTAAAGATAGATAATACCCAAGCAAAAACCCTCATTTATTTACTTACAGTTATAAGCTAGGGGTTACATTTGTTAGCTTCTATGTAAAGAATATATCTATTATATATAGATGCTTCTCCGGATTCATTCATATAGATAGATAGATAGGATACTAATTCACAGCCTAAACCACAAGCGTCATTGACTTGAAATTTTTACGACGTATTGGCCCTAACGTGTAACCGCCAGAAAAAATGCAATTTTGAACCTCAGTGTCATGGGTTCGATTCCAGAGGGCCCCAAAGTCCCGATTTTTTCCATTTAAATGCATTACTTTGATTTTCTGGAATTTTAAAAAAATACTTTCCATATAGGTAGTGAATAGAAACTCTAGGAGCCTATATATATGGTCAGGATCCATCGATAACATTAATAAATTTTTGAGAAAATGTCCTGGGTTCGATGCTAGGACGATGCAAAAATCGGCCATTTAAAATACATTGAGGTAGATTTTCATTATTTTTTTTCATGCACTTATCGAAGTGATAGGAAGTTCTTGCTTATATGGAAGATGTTTGGTAAGAATTCCATTAATAAAAAAATTTAGGTAAGACCATACTCATCCTGGGTTCGATGCCGGAGCACATTAAAATTTCTCTCATAAGGAATACAAGGGAAAAGTAGGACGTTATTTGAAGCAGTTGCACCCAATATTTCTTCTTGAATTTTCACACATAGTTAGGGGTGCTGATCTTCTATTCTGCTGCATAGAAATTATCACCAGAAAGACCCGGGTTCGAAGCCAGGCGGTAAATATATCCCCCATTTAAAATACATTGCGTTAGTTTTCATTATTTTTAAAAATTTATTTATCGAAATAATAGGAAGTTCTTGCTTTGCTAGAAGATGTATATTAAGACTTGGTTTAAGAAAAAAATTTAGATAAGACCATGCTTTTCCTGGGTTCGATGCCAGAGCACATTGCAATTTCTCACATAAGGAATATATGTGAAAAGTAGGACGTCGTTTGAGGCAGTTACAGCCAATATTTCTGCTTGAATTTTCCCACATAGTTAGAAATGGATTTGTTCTGTTGTGCTGCATAGTATGACCTGAAGGAACCGGGTTCGATGCCAGACGATAAAGTTGCAGCGAATTTTAAGAATATTTTCAATCCTTTATTTTTTTCTTTTGAGGGCCGTCCCGATATGATGCCGATATGAAATTAGTGTTGTCGATCTGCTTGCAGTATGCAAGCTACATTTTACTCGTATAAATTACATTCTGTAAAAACTATAAGTTGTAATCCATGCATAAGTTGTTGCTAATTGCTGTAAAAATGGATCAAACTCAATGAAAAGGTAGAATTATCAAAACTTGAAGAGAATATGGAGCATTAGGAATTGGTATACAAGAATTTTATTTATTTTGAAATAGGCCACAATTTGGTCTTGGACCCAATAGCAGCAGCCGAGGGTGTGTAATTTGTCCAGCTATCATTATTCCATATTAGATGAAGATATTAGATTAATTCATGGCTCAAGACAATACGTATAAGACAGTAAGTTCTGCAGAAAATGATAGCCAGGTGTTCTAACCACTAAACTACCATGCCCTCCACAATTTCATTCCTGTTAAAGGGATGCTTTGATGAGCAAGATAGTGGCGTTCCACACAGTGACTGGCATGGTAGTTTAAAGCACCTGCCTGGAAAGTGGGAGACCTGGATTCAAGTCCCAGTCATGTCACAACTTTTCACTCCTTGTTTAACTTTGAGTTTAAAGCGCACGCTTCCTCGTGCAAAGTAAAATTTCATCTTGAAGTTCTAATATAATGATACATACCAGGCTGAGTAACTACAGCATTATGTAAAGCTGGAATCGTCCTCACCATCTTAACTTGCTCTTCCTCAGGTAATGTACAAGAAATTCCATTTGGATATATCAAAGGGGAGTCAAATCCTTCAGGCTCTAGCCAAATTTGATGTGACCTTCCTTTGAACCTGAAATGATATCAGTGGAGTAGTAGTAGTAGTATTGTTAAAAGTGCTTCGACAGCTTAGGTCATTTCGCACATTGGCTCCCACCAGGAATCGAACCCGGGACCGCTTTCACCAAAGGCAAACGCGATTTCCACATGACTATCCAGGAGTCTGATATCAGTGGAGTTATCAGCATTATATAAAGTATAATTAGCAAGCAAATGAAAAAAATAATACAGTAGAAGTCAAAACAAGTATGGCATATAACAAGAGTTACATCATAGCAAGTGATTTATTGGCTGTTGTCTATCTCGCTGCAAAAAGGATCGGGAGTTACATCCATTATATTGAGTGGTTATTTCTGAAGCATTGGCATAACGAGTGCCATGTTTCAATATTTGTCTTGCAGAAGGCATAACTTCGAATCGTCAATTGACGTGAGAGATGAAATCAGACAAGCTAACAATAATCGGAGGCAAATTATCTCTTCAATGAGCATAATAAAGTTAAATGCAAAAATTATCATCCCCTTATTCGTGCATTTTTCCCCACAACTTGCCTCTCTCAGCAAAAATGCTTCAGGGAGCTTTGATTAGAGACTTCTAACAAGTTTCACTCTCCCCTTTGTCCCTCCATACATCTTATCACCTCATCTCTTTCTTTTCGAACAATGATTCCTCTAGTCAGCACCGGAAATTTCAATTGAGTTCCTATCATATTGGCATCCACCCGTGGGATTTATTTTTTACAATTTTTACATTTTTTATTTACATTACAAAATTTGGCACCAAATTGTCTGATCCAGGATGGGTGGGAATATAGGAGATAAGAGCTGTGATTCTGATTCCCAGGGTAACCTCCACCCCTCCCTCATGACAAGAGTTATTGCTTATGAAGTGTGTGAATGAAAAATATCTCAAGAAAGCAATTGGATACGAATTAGAGGTACCTTTTCTGCATGATGGACATTGCTCTTTCATCAGTAGATCATTAGACCTTAGTCCTTGCAGCACTTTGATTATGGTTTATGAATCAATGAAATAATATTGATGATGCAAACATACTTTTTTACGCATTCTGAAGCATTTACATAAGAATTAAAAACCCTACAGATTTTTAAGTAAAATTTATGGGGAAACATATGTGAGCTGTATTTCAATTTTATCACCATAAAAATAAGAATCATGATGGTTTTTCTGTATTAAATACTCACTTTTCCATGCCACATTTCACCAAGAACAAATTTTAAAAGGATATATCAATTTATAATCATACCTGAGAACCTTAGACTCAATTGAAGGACAGTATCTAGGCCCCTTAATCTCTTCGGTTACATGCCGATTCCTATGTAAATTTTTCATTATAATTTCCTCCACTTCAGGGCCAGTATAGGTAATGTGACATACTAGTTGCTGTTCTGGCTAAAAAGTAATTAAAGGTATGAAAAATCTCACAATATTTTCCAAGAAGTAAGAAACTTAAAAATCTCACGTATTGAATTTTTATTAAGATGGAAACTTAGTATGGAAAATATATAATGGTAAAAAATTGAATACAAAATTCTATAAAACCTTTTAGAGAAAAATTATATTTTTGCAAAAAAAATTAAATCACACAGCCTACAGTTTCACTAATGCAATTCTATTCATATGAATGTTCTAATCTAGAAATCTCTAATGTTGACATTAAATGTGAAAATCAAAGAAAACGAAAGGAGTACTTTGTTACATATATTTAAATATATTTTACTTTTGACAAAAACTAAAATTTATGATTTATTACAAGAAAAGAGGTATGCTCACACATCAACTTTATATTTTTCCATTCTTTGTAAGAGAAACAAACAAGCACAAACCTTGAGCCAAACAGAATCATTTATGAAGGAGAATGGTAGAGGCGGATTATCACCTGGCTGTACATTACACATACTAAAGTCGATGGAATCCTTAAGAAGACGAGGAGGCGTCCCTGAAGATAAAACAATCCATTTAAATATGCAAAAGATGTATCATGGTAGTCCAGTTTATGTTCTTCTACCAACCATTATGATCAAAGAATGGCTGGCATTCTCTGAGTAGTATTTATTTTATTTATTAGTAAATCCATATCTAGTGTATAAGCTTACTTTACATTTTCTCATTGAAATTTTGTATTTTAAGTTCAGTCTACATAAATGAATTCTTGGCGATTTTAAGAGTAATTATTGGCTATTTGTCAAGAATTAGATTTAGATGGTAGAAAACATAGTAAGGCAATTTCCAATTAGCATAAACTAACCTGTTTTAAGACGACTCATTGAAAAACCAAGCCTTTCTAAGGTTTGTGCAAGACCTATGGATGGACCATCCCCCAATCGACCAGCAGGCCTTGTCTCTAAACCAATGTTGATCTGTGCCTTGAGAAATGTTCCTGTTGTTATAACAACACTCCTTCCCCTAACACATGACCCATCTCCTAAAATATAATCACAACCACCAAACATTACGAACTTAAGCAAAGCTCAATTAATAAGGGTAAATATTCAATCTCACACATATATAAAAGGGAAATATTTTTCACTTGAAATGTTCTACCTCAGTTTAAATCCAAATATTTTTTTCCTTCTCAACTTCTTTTTCTTCATTAAAGACATACTCTTTAGAAGAGTGTTAACTATGTATTATCATTTTAAGATACTTAAGAGGAGTCCTCTTATTTTAAAATTCAAAGGCATTAAAGATCATCAAAAAATTAAACTCTCTTATTTGGCATGAAAAGGTAAATATGGATGACAACAATACAGAAAGTATAACACTAACCAAGAATCACACCAACGCAACGGTTAACAGGCTTCTCACTGCTCTCTCCATTGTCCATCCACAGATCTTCAACAGAAGAAACTTTCACTTCTAGATTTGGCGTTTTACAAAACAGTTCTTCCTGTATATTTCTCTTATACAAGACTCGATCTATCTGAGCTCTTGGGCCCCAAACAGCAGGCCCTTTTCTTTTATTTAATACCTATTATATTTAATACCAAGAATCAGTTATGACACCACAGCAGAGTAAATGAAATTTCAGTAGTTCTATTCTGACACCAAAAACAAGTGAACAATTTATTATAGTTTATCTACACGATCTACACTAAATTTGATTTTATTTCAGTGAAATTCGGCATGACTTACACATGTAAATTTAATAATGTAAAATAATAAAGCATTCCTGGAATATCTTACTACTTTTCAAAATACAATGTGTTGAACACATTAAATAACTATACTATATTTAATTCTAGAGGAAGATTCTTAGAACTTTACTTTGTAATGTACTCCAGATAAGTCACAGATACGACCACATACTCCATCTAGAGCGTCAATTTCTTTCATTAGGTGGCCCTTTCCAATTCCGCCAAATGATGGGTTACATGACATTTCCCCTATAAAATATTTAAAGAGAAATAACTTTGAAAACATACATTTCCTGTGAACAAATATGATTACCTCTTGATAACAACAACATAGATTTTAAATACAAAAGACAAGTGTAAGATGTTAATACAAAAGGAAAAGCATTCAGGTATACTGCGTAGGATGATATATATACCTATGAAATATAATAGATATAGATGACTTTATAAAGTGCCCTCATAAGGGAATAAAATATTGGAATGGGTAAACGAAACGGAAATTTTACCGAATGGAATTTTTCACGAATAAAATCTCACCTACCTATGGTCTCCTTCTTGTGAGTAACTAAAAGTGTTTTGCAACCCATACGTGAGGCTGCTGCACAAGCTTCCGAGCCGGCATGACCACCTCCTACTACTATTACGTCGAAAAAGGGTGTATTGCAGTCATGAAATAGTCTAACATAACTAACTAGTTTGGCCGCTTGTCGGCTGGATGTGCATTTACTGCAAGTCTGCCACATATTCGTGATCATTGAACCTTAATTTTTGTTTAACAGAATTCTAATTTCACTCCAAATTCAATCACCCTGAATCATTTAATTTCATATCGTGATGCTCATCCCTCTCTACGCTACAGGCAAGATGTTATGAAATATTTATCATAATTCCATAACTTCAATACTACTGTTACCAAACACAATCAGCTGTCCACAAGTAAACTTGGATAAAGCACAGAACTCCAGAGTAAACTGAAGCTGGCTGATTTAAGTTAAATCAGCTGAGGCAAATAAACGGAATTGCCAACTTTCTGAAGCTTTTTCGGTCTTTCGCTTACTTCACGTACAGCACGTACACATCTTTTCTTTGAATTTCTCTTTTACTCTATGTTGAAACACGTATTACTGCTTTTTAGCATATTTACAGTGTTTTGGTAAATGTTTATATAGTTTTATGCTCTTGCAAATTGGTCCCAGGGAAGCAGATTTGACAATATTATAATCAAAATGCTGAATGCGAGTTTGATATTTGTATTAGAATGAAATAATGTACTAGTCTTTGATGTGACTTCTAACTTAAGGAAAAAAGGAATGTAAATACATGGAATAGTTAAAATATTATTTTTTTTAATATTGGCAAAAATGGATCATTATATTTTTTAAAGGACGTTATAATAATGTCCTTTAAAAAGCGGGTTGTTCTCTTTTGAGTTTTAAATTTAAATTGGTACAAGGAGGAAGATCCCAAAAGATGATACTATAAATTATATTAATATGAATAATACTATTAAATGAGAACATGATGTATTTTAAAGAAGTATATTAATTATAATTATAGATTTTTCTCTATGCCCTTTTTTTATTATACTTGGGGACTGCTGATGAATTGGGTGAGGATGAGGTTAGTTTTGGCGATTATATTAATTTTACAGCCGGATGCCCTTCCTGCCGCCAACCCTATAGTCAGTCAAACACACACAACCAATTAAGAAAAATCCTGATCAGCCGGGATTCGAACCCAGGGCTTTTGAGTGATAGCGCTTCGTGTGCTAACCACTCAGTCACCAAAGGCTGTTATTATGCTGTAGATTACCTTCTCAAAAATGCTAGCAAACTAATATTGAATCTTAATTAGTCCATATTTAACATTTGTTTTCAAGAATATTTCCTTTATTCTTGAAATTGAGAATCAAGTTGGATAAGGTTGAGGATAAATACCAAGTCTAAGTGATTCATTAATGAGTTGCAAAAGAGTGTTCTGTATATAGGTTAGCAGAGCTTAATCACTGCATCATTACTACTAACTACACTATTGCTTTGTCTCCAAGGTCCAGGGTTCCAATCCCGTCTGATCGAATTTTTCTGATTAGGGAATGGTTGTGTGTGTTCATTCATTGTTGCAGTTGCCTTGGTGAAGCACCTCCTGACAAGTTCTATATATAGAACCCTCCTGGGCTCCCTATAGGGAGCCCAGGAGGACTTCACCAGCTAGTGGCAACAGTAGTAGAGCAGAAAAAAACTCTGATTTGCAGATGTGAATTTTGCATTAACAAAAACTTAATTGCATCAAGTTTTGGACTTGAGTCTATAAATTTTATTTATACTACAATCTTACAGTTTATAGAGCAAACAATCCCTTTCGATAATAAATTTACAATTATAAATTAAATGAGTCTTTTTGCTAATAATGCTATAGAGATTCAAAGATTTCCCCCAAAAGTTTTCAGTTGCCTGAAATATATATATATATAACTCAGAGGTTCCCATATAATCTAGCTCAGAGGTTCCCCAAGTGTGGTCCGCAGACCCCCGGGGATTTGCAACAATATTTTTGGGGGTCAGCAGACACTTTAACAAAAAATAGAGGATACCCAAATTTTTTAATCTGAATAGTAAAATCTCTTCTGATGAAATTAATTTTTCCTTTGTGAATGTCTTCAACTAATATTCTTTCCTTTGAATAAAAAAAAACAAAAATATATGAATGTATAATATTATTGTTTGGTTCATGCCAAAACTGATGAGGAGTCTGAGGAGGAGTTATTTTCTTCTTTCAAAGGGTCCACAGACTGGAAAGTTTGGGAACCACTGCTTATCACATGAATATATAGGGTCATTTAAAGTGCTAATATGAGTCAGTTAGCAATAAATATTATTGCATAAAAAAACATGGAGGGAGAGTTGAGAGATATCATTTATTGGATTGACAGATGTGCAATATGGAACTAGGAGATATTTCAATATTCTTTTAAATTTAACAGAAATTAAAATTAAATAACTTGGTTTTTAAAACATTGGAAAATTTAAAGAAAATGAATCTTCATGTATTTTTCTTATTGTTTTTTATTAATGTGATGCCTGAGGTGTGCATTGCTTACTTGCTTATTTCACAGCTCAAATTGTTTATGCTTAAGACTTTATTTTGTTAAGGTAATCTTTGGTCTCTTTGTGATCGAATTCCCCTGTAGGCACTTGAGCCGTGAACTGCATGAAAATTGTTAGGAGTGGCATGCAGCCCGTGGCCTAGAGCCAGGGTACTCAACCTTTTTTGGTGCCCGTGCACCCGAAGGTGTTTTGGGAAGCAAAGCGGGCACCATGTAACATTTTCGTCCAGGGTGATATTTGAGCCATACCTTGGCAATGTTATCACTGTACTAGTTAACCGTTTGAAAAAAAATGCTCTTTGATAAATAAGATCAAAAATATTACAACGTATACAATTTCATCACAATCTCATAAAGTGGAAAGTCATTATCTCTGAAGAAGATTTGATTAAGGGAATAGATCTGGTATGAAGTTTTTTGCTGCATGCACACCGCTGCATGATGAAAAGCAGCATTTAGTCATTGATTACGGGGAATTTGATACCCTGGTAAGCTGAGAGACAAGCTGAATCTTCGCATTCGCATTACGATCAAAAATAGATATGCATCTTGTTAATCTGGATATAGGCGATAAGAGGGATTAAGTTTAGACACACCATCACCTTCGATGTTTACGAAACCCAAGACCAGGCCAACCAAGTTTCTGATCCTCACTCCTTCCCTGCTGAACCTCCACTATATCCCTGCTAGTGCAATCCCAAGAAATACTGTTGTAGCAAATAAAAAAACTTTTTACCGTAGCTTGGTGAGCACTGTGCAAGGTCCCTTCGGGCACCAGGTTGAGTATCCCAGGTCAAGAGGTTATACACCTCTCATTTAGCTCTGAAATCATGCAGAAATTGAAAGTAAAAGGAATAAGAGCTTTAGCTGATAAGACTGCTGGATGAATTACAATTAGGTATTTGTAAGTGCGGTAAAAATTTAAGTTCACTTCCTAGCTGAAGGATGAACTTGTTCCTCAGTCAGAGTACCTATAAATATAGAACTTTTACTGTGGAAGGGGGCAAGGAAGGATGGAATTTTAGGGAGCATATTAGAACATAATGGTCTTATAGGCCAATGTCGCAGATTTATCTGTAAGTGTTAGATGGTATGACCATGGAAGAAGGAGTCCTCCTTCTTCCATCTTCCTGACCTTCAGGTACACCTGAAGGTCAGGGTATTTTCTTACAAATGTTTCCCAAAATTAAAGATTACATTCGTTTGGGCTTGTAAATTCTATAAAGGCGGGTAGGACAATAATAATTTAGGGTAGCCGTGGCAATTTGTTAGGTCGTTTCTCTCTATTCAAATTCTCGGTTAACTTCTAAGACTTCTCCCACTCTTTGTGTCTTTGTGCACACTCCCTATTGGGGGTTCGTCACGTTCTCAACTTGGAGGACTTGGAGCACTTGGAGTGTCGTTAGCGCCAGCTCCGAATCTGAGGGAACTAAAACGTTGTAGCGTTCCCATGGTTCCCATCATTTTATCTTTTCTTGGTAATATCGATATTCACTCCGTGCGTTCCGGTGCTTCAAAGAATGGCGCACACTGTTGGTAGTAATGACCGTCTGAATTTAAAGTTAAGTGACAATGATACTGGTAAATGTTTTGAGAAAGTTACGGACGATCGTGATGCTGAGGAGGAAACGGAAAGTGTAGAGTGGGAGCTTGAGAATGAGAGAAGGTTTTCTGATGATGGCACTTTAAGCTTTTTCTGGTAAGTTGATTGTTTTATTGAAGAAAATCATATGTGGACTCCGTTCTCATAAAATTTTCGCTTCATTTAGGCGTGCGCACACATTAACAGTTCTTCTTATATTCATCTCTGTCTTGGTATATGTTTCCATGTTTGAGTCAGTGAAGGAAGACACTGAGTACAATATCAAAAGGTAAGTTCGTACTTATATCGCGAAAAGTATTTCTATTTTTCGCGTAGAGTTCGATTAAGTTTCTCATTGTGTATATTAAATAAATGGTAACTAGAAATTTACTTAAATGGTGAAACTAGAGGTGAAACTAGAAATTTACCATTTTCTTGGATTGTTGGAGTACTTATGATTCACTTAGACGAAAGATGCCGAGAATTTGAAATTGAAGCCGTCTTAAAGGAGTATTTGTTATTTCCCTCTAATTTAAACTTTCAGTTCCAAATATACAATTATTGATGATTTTCGTCCCATTATCAGCCAGTAGAAGCTGACAAACCTTCAACTTATCCATCCTTTTCCTGCGATTCCGCAAGAGTATCAAGATTCTAAGCAGAAAATTTGGTTATTGTAAAAATATTCTTTAATTTCAGTTTATTTTATCCCTACAAACACATCAGTAATTTACTCTCACTGTTTGTTCTTTTTCGCTGTTAGAGAATGCTAAGTTTATTTTACCTTTTTTTCAGAGGTTTGGTGGCATGTGTTTTGGTGTTTATATTGCTGGGAGTGACAGTATCTCCAGATGGTCCTTTTAGAAGGCCTCATCCTGCGTTGTGGCGATTCGCCTTTTGTTGCAGTATTGTCTATGAGCTGGGTCTCATTTTTGTACTTTTTCAGGTAAAATATTACTTCATCGTCAATGGTTACTCTAATAAATTATAAAGTGGCATTGGATCTTTGTTTTCCATGTAATCAGGTTAAGAAAAATCAGTTACCCTTAAAATTTAAATTATTTTCAATTATTGATTATTCTGTTTCAGAGATATTATTAATTTACATGTTGCATGTTAAGCAGGTCTTCCAATATTCTAATTTTAATCTGCAAAAGCCTTTCAGAGAAACAATTATATTATTTTACCAAAGGAAAAGTGATTACTTATAAGATTATTATTAAATTAGAATTGTATATATACAGGTGACGTTTCCTCATTAATATGTGACAAGAATTTCGAAATTCCTTCTAATTCATTTATTTCCCAAGATCCAAAGGCGTCAGAATTTTCTTTGAATAATTGCTCTAAATTCATCCCAAGGTAATCTTATCATTATCACTATCTCAATAAGATAATTGATATGGTACAATTTCAAGATTTTTTTCTTCATCTGATGTGATAAAACCCCCTTTTTCTTTTTTGAAGGTTGGATTCATATGCTCTGCATCCAGAGTTTATCTTCAAAATTAAAGTTGGAGAAATGTCCTCATTTTTAAGTTATGTAATAGAATAATCATCTGAATATTTTCAATTTATAAGAATGCTCAGCTTAAAATGATGTAAAAGTATTCCATAATATAATAATATTGATGATTCTTTTGTTTTCAACAAATCCCTGAATATTCAAGTGTTCTGTATATCACAATTCTGAAATTGTCAATTCTCCTTTACAATGGGAAAAACGAGATACAGGGACATATACATCTCAAGTCTTTGATTATTTTACAAGTAAAATGTTGCTTGTATTCTGCAAGCATGGTGATAACACAAATTTCAAGTCGACTTTATTACGAGAGGGTCCTCAAAAGTAGAAAAAGTATTGAAAATATTCTTAAAATTCGCTGCAATTTCTTCGTCCAGCATCAAACCCGGGTCTTTCTGGTGATACTTCCTATGCAACACAATAGAAGATCACCGTCTCTAACTATGTGTGAAAACTCAAGCAGAAATATTGGCTGTGACTGCCTCAAACGACGTCCTATTTTTCACATATATTCCTTATGTGAGAAATGTTAATGTACTCTGGCATCTAACCCAGGAATAGTACAGTCTTATCTAAATTTTTTTCTTGAACCAATTCTTACCATACATCTTCTAGCCAAGCATGAACTTCCTATCATTTCGATAAGTGCATCAAAAGAAATAATGAAAAACTACATCAAAGTATTTCAAAGGGCAAATTTTTGCATCTTCCTAGCATCGAACCCAGGATATTTTCTGTAAAAGTCATTAATGTTATCGATAGATCTTTACCATATCTATTGGCTCCTTGAGTTTTAATTCTCTAACTATCCAGGAAGTATTTTTTTTTAATTTCCGAAAATCGAAGCAATGCTTTAAAATGGTAGAAATCTGGACTTTGGGGTCCTCTGGAATCCAACCCATGATACTGAGGATCAAAATCGCAATTTTTCTGGCGGTTACACGTTACGGCCAATACGTCGTAAAACTTTCAAGTCAATGACGCTTGTGGTTTAGCCTGTGAATTAGTATCCTATCTATCTATATGAATAAATCCGGAGAAGCATCTATCTATAATAGATAACTTTGAAATATACGTTTAAGTAAAATTGTAAAGATTAAGTCTCAAGAAAACCATCTTTTACTAAAATTTCTTCCATTTTGTAACTAAGTAAAGAAACTCCTATCATATCTGTATAGATTGAATAGTATCTACCACAAAGACACTGATTTCCTCTTTACTGCTCTGTAGATACCCCATGTAAATTTAGGGTCTGTATTACGGTATTATTAGCTGGGGTGAAGTTTTAAACATATTTAGGTGATCATATGACATGTTAAAGTGAACTGCAGGAGTATCTGGGTGATTGATTGGTTTAGTAAATATAGGAAAAGCATACTATAAAATTATCCCATCTTTGTTTTAAAAAATCAGCTTGTCAACACACTAATGAATGAGTATTTTTTATAAATCATAAGCTATTTCATCTGTATTCAACGAAGTCTGCTAATCATGTTAATTTCCTCTCCAAAAGAATTCATTTGATCAGCAATTAAAAAAAAATTTGAAGTATCCATCATATGCTTCCCATAGTGTATGAGACATGTACATTAGAACCTCGATCTATCGTTTTTGAAGGGACCGAAAGAAAAAGACGATGAATGTGGGAAAACGATCAAAACGGGAAATGTAGACTCAGCTCTCACTATTAAAATGAATACATAACGAAAGTTTATCCAAAGAAAACCCCTAAAGATTTCGAAAAAGAATGTACTGAACTCCTAGAGACGGTACAAACAGAGTGAAATATGCCAGTAAACTGAGATGGACAAACAGGGCTCGTACGTGCACCCATGTGTCGTTGATGGATCGATCAGATGGATCAGATTTCTACTGTAATTTAAAAGTCCTCTCATCTGCTTCCATTACTTCAGAATTTTAATGTCTTTAAATGATTCAGATGTAAATTGTGGTACACATGAGTTTCTTCTTTTAAAGCAAAATAAATTCTCTTATACAGACAGATAATGATGCAAGAAAGTTGCTTAAGCATGTGGACAGCAAACTCGGTGTTGCTTTGGAGGAGAAGAGTTATGGTGGTAACTGCAGGCTTTATGATGAAGATTTTCCAGGTGACCCTTTTCACAACGTGTGGGTAAGTTAAATTCCTAATGTGATATCTTATATTCCTTGCATGAGCTTTCTATGCTTAGTCATGGTTAATCCTTGGAAGTGCCATGTATTTAAGTCATTAGCATGGCCCTCTTCCTCTTTTTTGAGTGCATTTGTTGTGTGCTTTCCGACTGGATGAATAATTTCAAGATTCGTCAACCTGAAGGTTAATTTTGATCGGTTGGGCTCACTTTCAGATAGTTTCAAATTTGAATGGAAATTTCTATTTCAGGAATATTGGATCACAGATCATTTTACTGGCTTAACATAATTACATTAATTTACATATTACATAAACCTTGAGAACCTTGAAAAAACCTTGAATTTTTTATGACCTTGAAAAACCGTGAAAATGCCTTGATTTTTTTGCAAAACCTTGAAAAATCCTGATCCAACTCATTTCCTGGTTCAATTCGAAATAAACCACTCATTCAAATTCTGGCGCCAAGCTCAGCACCAGTGCCGCCTATGCGAAAACTCCGAAACCCCCAAAACCTCATATATAAACAACCCTCGCCATTCGTGCCGCTAATTCGCGTGAAGTCTTGTAAGCATTTATGTGAATACATCAGGTATTGAAGGCATATATCAAAACTGAAAAAACGGTTTGTTCTGTTGAAGAGAAGAATATTACAGAAAACAAACGATCATTGGTCTATGAGCGGGAAAGTGGAATATTTTTTGTAAAATTGACATTTAATTTAAGAATGGTTGATGGAATCACTTCACGCCCAATGAGCCCAGGCTGGCAAAAACTACTATTTTAGCTCTTCTGAAAATGTGGTAAACTAGATTTTTTAAAATTATTTCTGCAAATTTGAAAACCAAAAACTGTATTATGACCTTGAAAAATTCTCGACCTGACCTGGAAAAACCTAGAAATGACCTTGATTTTTTAACATCCCGTTCTGCGGACCCTGTTACTCCTCGTTTTACTTCTACATGTTTTGATGGAAATTGGTATTTTTTCTGTTACAGGACAAGATGGATGTATTCGTTCCAGTCCACTTATTTGGCTGGTGGTTTAAAGCTCTTGTTCTGAGGGATTGGTGGCTCTGCACAGTGATCTCCATTGCCTTTGAGATTCTCGAGTACACTTTAGAACATCAACTTCCCAATTTTAGTGAATGCTGGTGGGATCATGTGAGTTTTGAAGTCTTGTGTATTCAATGTTTCTCACTTATGATGAAAATGACATCATTGTAATATTGCAATAATTATGGGGAACAATATAAGCAAAAATTCAATTGAATTATGGCGAAGAGCAGTAAAATAAAGTAAGGCTCTATTGTAAATTCAGCCTTTCTTTCTGTATTTTTATGCCGGAGGACATATAAATACAAAATATCTCATGGAACATCATTCCATGAGAATCCAAGAAAGCTGTAGCCATGGCCTTTCCTACACATGGAGGCACTTTACTTTATTTGGTGCTCCTTTACCTTTTTCCACCTGCTTTTTCCACTGCTCCTTTGTCTCTGATACATTATAATGCATTCCCATTTCATTTACTCTTTTGAAACATTACAGATTACTCACTTGTTCACTGATTGAACTTAATTGAAGAATTAATTCAAATAAAATCTCTTTAAGGATGTTTAATTAGATTTGTTTCTGGCCGGTTGTTAGCAATTGCAGCACATATCAAGTAGAATGTTTTCTTACTACCAAAACTTCAAAAACTGTATCTATCAAGATTTTTGCAATGTCAGCAAATGCACATACCTTCAATTGATGATCAAGTTTAGCATTGTGAATTTTTGTCTCAATTTTGTAAGCTGTGCAATTGAGGCAGCATTTCCATCAATACCTGTCTAAGGAGAGAAAAAGAAAGGTTTATTGATGATCCAAGTGCTCATCATCTTGAATGGATGTACAAGCATGCTTAAATTAAAAGTAAATAATACTAAATCAATAATGGTTAATTTTATACCGAAAAAAGAATCCTAAAGATCCTTTATTGTCTAATCTTAACTTTTTTTATATTTATTCGAGTTGAATCTTTTAATTGATCTTATCTTAGTATATAACTCAATTTCATCCATTTTCTAATGTTTAAAAATATAAATGTTAAATTGCTGTAACGATCCCTGGTATGTGCCTGAAACCAATAGTAGCATCGAGTAACTTATATAGTTCCTAATATAGTTACTATATGGTAGTAGTTTGGTTACTTTTTTTGGCTTTTCTGTGTCAGGCCAAAAACTTTCTGAACAATATTTGTGAGAGCTGATAAAATAGATTCCTTATAAAGAGAAACTTGAATTAAGTTTTCTTCTAAGAGCACTAATGTGGTGAATATTCTGGTGTTTCTATTATTATTGACCTATAAATTTGTAACATACTAGTTTATCAAGGAAGTTTCACTTTGTAAAAGATATATTGTGGAAGTTTTGGGCTATAGACAAATATTTAATAATGAACCGGTGAATTAGCCAAATCTTTCATCACCAGTTAATTGGATAGTGCATTAAAATTATTCTGTTAATTTCAGTGGATAATGGATGCTCTGGTCTGCAACAGCTTGGGCATATATCTCGGCTTGATGACTCTCCGTTTCTTCTCTGTCAGGACATATCACTGGAGTAACTTATGGAGCATTCCTACCTACAGGTAGTGGTGTATAAATTTAATAAAAAAAGTCTATTCGGGAAAGAGCAAATGATCTATGATGAATATCGAGAAAAATAACATTAATTAAGCCTATTAAAAATTATAAAACCTCTTAATTTGAGCAATTGAAACTAAAAGTTCTTCTTACCATATACTTTTATCATAATATCCACAAATTGAGGTGGCTTGAGAAGAAATGAAATTTCTGAGGTACATGAGTTTCTTTTAAAAGTCTTAATGAAGCTTAGAGACAAATATCTGTGAAAAATATTTGTAAACCTCTGTATATTGATAACTTGAGGATGTCAACCAATTCCTCAATGTTTGGATTACAGAGAATTCCAAACCATTCTGGACCACTGTGTCATGAGGATAACTCATGTTAATCATTACTCTATTACTTTTGTTTTAGCTGTCCTTTCAATAGCCTAATTGTTGCCAAGTGGAACCCAACTTTTATTTTATTTTAGTTTTATTTTGTATACTTTTAGCTCAGAATACCTCAGGTGACTTAAATATAAATTTTGGTTCATGGAGGGTAATAAAATGATAAGGAGGTCTAGTTAGATCTTAAAATCGAACTCTATTAATGCATAGCTTTTACACTTTTATATCAATTAACAATAATATACAGGCTTTTCCTAAATGTCCAACTTGAAACAATGAAGTTACAATCAACTTTTTACTTTGTCAACAAGAGATTTATAGAAACTTGAAGTTGAAATTTTGTGTGAAAAGTGGGGTTCCTTATCCAATGAGAAATTTCTTGAAGGTCTCAGATAACATAGGAGAAGGTCAGTTCAAAGATAATTACCTAATTTTATTGGATTTGAGTTCTTCAGTAAAGGCCAGATGAATGCATGTTTTGTAATTTATCAGCTCCATTAATTAACTTTTTATTTAAATAATAAAAAAGAAATAATATGAATTATTCCCTGTTTTATAGGCTGATTGTTGAATGAATGATCTGTTGACAAGTATGAAAAAGAATTTACTCTAATCGTTCCTTTTCTAATTCTTTATTAGTCTGACTGCCAACTTCATGCTAAGGAGTGTATGTGTTATGCCCCAAATGTGTAATCGCCCATTTCATGAATTGGGTAATTACACGTTTGGGGTAAAAGGAACCCTACCTACCCTACTCTACCCATTGGTGCCACACATATTTAATTAATTAATTAATCTCTGCTACAAATCGTGAAATATGCGTGGTGCCGATGGGTTGAGTAGGGTAGGTAGGGTTCGTTTCACCCAAAACGTGTAATTGCCCATTTCATGAATTGAGCAACGCATCTGCCCATTTCATGAAATGGGCAATTACACATTTGGGGTGTAACATATGCACCAATGAACTTGCATTTTCCAAAATAATTGTTATTCTGGTGCCACTCTTATAATATTTATATGTAATTTTAGAATGAAGGAATATGCTAGGTTATGTGAAGTTCATATCTAGTTAAATGTAATGATATTGACTATATCTTCTAAATGTGATTTTGATGTTGACTCTTTGTTAAAGGGGTAAGTTGAAGCGAATCATAGCTCAGTTTGGCCCGTATACTTGGGTGGATTATGACTGGAAAGCTACTTCAAGCCTTGGCAGATGGATCTCTGTGTTGGCCATAATATTTGTGGTGAGTTTTCTTTTATTTCTATATGTAGATCAGAAGCAACCAACCAAAGCAAAGACTTTTTCATTGACTACCTTCTGGTTTCTTAGTCATGTCGTCCAATATGTCTGACGAACAGCAAGCGAGTGAGTGAAATCATTGCAACTATCAAATAAATGAATGAAAAAATAAACGCTGCAAACGAAATTACAATGTTAAGTAGTTAATCTAATTAGAACTCGTCCTTTTATGAATTAACATCTAATTTATTCCTTAAGATGTCGTTGGCTGTTCTTCAATTAAATTACTTAACACTTTATAAAAAACCCTCTGCTGTTTTATTGACTGTAAGAATTGTGAAGAAAATTATTATCCTATAGAGAATGTAAGCAGCGCATCTGTTTAATTAAATCGAAATTATAATTTAACCATTATGTTGCAAAATCAGAGTGAACTCTTACCTCTTCTCTTGAATAGAATTTACTCTAATTTCAATGTTTTCAGATCCCGTTGACGAAATATAATGTCTTCTGATATGTTTATAAATGTGGAATGAAGAAATGTAATCCAAGCGAAAGTAGACATTCAAAATTATGGGAGTTATCTCATTTAAGCGATGTAATCGGTAGTGATGAGAAATGCTCGCAAGTTTTTCTCGCGATCTTTCCTAAAAAATTCATGAAATTCAAATAACAAAAATTAATTACATTTCCTTTACTTGGCCATTTATTTTTCTGTCTAATTTGCATGATTTTAACTCACAACCAAGAACAAATTCTATAAATTCTGCTTTAACCTCACAGTATCTCTAAAACGAACACCAATAGAAATAAGATGTACCAATAAGAGAAAAACCAATTGTCAATATAAATATCAAAATAATTAAATTTTGTGTCAATTATTTTAATCATTTGTGATTATTTTCAGTGACATCGGCAAATAATTGAAATTAAGGGACATGATTCTTATTGTTAAAATATTCGATGATGATATAATTTCATGTAAAAGTAACATACCTGAAAATTTTACTGAGCTAAATATTGGACTCACGGCAAACCTTGTACACCAATAATTCTTTGGAGAGAAATTCTATAGAGTTTTTAAATGAAAATGTGAAGCAAATGAACGAAAATGTTTTCAAAAGTTAAATATCTTCTCAGATGAATTTTGTTTGAAAATGATGTTTATTCGACTAAATGTTTATTAAATTTATCCAATTTTTCCTTGCCTAGACATACAATCTAAAACTTAGGGCAATAAAAAGATTATATGTATATTTTATTTCTTTCGATACTTGTCCATACAATTAAAAACCACTTTGATATGTTAGAATTAATAAACCCTTCAAAATACGAAAGACTTATTGAAGCAAATTTCTAATGAAAATATTTGATCAGCCAGCATAGAACGGAAGTTCAAAAATATATGATAGTAGCCATAATATGAGAGAGGAAATGCATAATTTATATTCTAACAAACTAAATAACGTAGCGGCAACCGTTTGACATGAACGTTAAAAAAAAAATATTTATGATATAACAAAATACCTATGAGTATGATGATCATACCATAAAAAAAGATAAAGGCGGATTGTACCTACACTTAAACACAATATATAATCTACAGAATCATTTCCAATTCTATATCTAAAAGTACAAAATTAATTTACCTTTCAAGTCAGCTATGTCAGCTTGTCATTCCTTGCTGCTTTAAGCCCAATTATTGACACTTCAATGGAAGCAATCACTGAATTCAGGGATATTTCAAATATCTTAATTGATTTATTCTTCAGCGTTAACAATTAAATTCACAGCGGGACGCTAAGTGAAACGATTATTATTTAGATTGGAAAATAAGAATGAAAAAGTTATCAACTTACCAAGCTAAGAAGATATAATTACTTTATATAAGAAAAGAAAATTCATTCAATACAACGATGAATCTTAATTTCACGTAAAGAATCAACAAATATAGGCATTGCTATAAACAAAGCTTGGTTGTTGCAGTCGCGCATATGCTAACGAACTTGTATTCAAATTTAAAGATATAAAGCTTGGTCTTGACGGCGGGTTGTTTACAATGTCAGATTTTCACAAAATTTTCGTATTTTACTTCCAAATTCTCACAACTTATAGATTAAAGCAATATTTTATGACCAAAATAAGAAAATTTATTCCATTTCCTTTGTTTTGGTGTTAGTTTTAGTTTCAAAGGACTATTATTTCTAATTTAATTTTATTAAAGAAAAGTACCGTCCAAATGATAAAAATGTCTACCCATGTACTTCTTATGGAAACTATTCAACTATCTGGAGTTGAACCCAGTACAGTTGGGTCAACAAAAAATAGCCTATCATTTGCGCAAAGGAGACTTTTAATATTGTACGAATTTTGAAATTTTGAAAAAATTTAGTTTTAGAGTTATAGCGTGAAATAGATTTTTGACCCCGACTGGGGACGAACTGCAGACAGCTAGGTGGATAAAAGGTAGCCTACGTCACTCCCCGGATGACAAATGACCATCATACCAAATTTCATCAAAATCGGTTGGATAGTTTTTGAGTGATGCTGTAACATCCAGACAGACAGACATGAAAATTTCTAAAAGGTGTTTTGGACTCGGGAACAACCCCAGTATCCAGCAATACAGCTTTTTTTGAAATCGGATCAATGTACGGACACGACCCCCTCTACAGATTTATTATATATATAGATGATAATTGCAATATAGTCCAACATGTGGAATTATGGGTAAGAAAAAAGTAAAAGTTACAATAACAATGTGGTGAGACTTTTCTGAGCTCATCTCTGGAATCAGCCACCTCAAATTGGTTAAGCTATTACCATCCATGTTTCTAAAAGATAGATAAAATTTGTCGGCCTGTGTATTTATTAAGTCAAGATTGCTAATTCATCATACAAAAATCTTGTTTTTCCATACTGTTATCTAACCATCTAGATTTTAAATGATATTTATATTGTTTCATACATTAGAATCAAGTGTGGAACTATGAAAGTGCTGTTGCTTTTGAAGAACTCATTATTAATGAATGAAAACTTTTGTAAATAATTATCTTTACATTTTTTTCAGTTCCTCTTGGCTGAGTTGAATACCTTCTACCTTAAATTTGTGCTGTGGGTTCCTCCAGATCACTATTTGAATCTCATAAGGCTCATCCTTTACATTTTATGTGGGGCTGTGGCCCTCAGGGAAGCATTTCAGTATTTGGATGATCCGTAAGTTTATATACCTTATAGTGAGTTCATAATACTATCTTCATATCTGTTCAAAAATAACATGCCATCAAATGTTATGGGCACCCCAGAATTTGATCATCGGAAATTGAAAAATCATTTGCCTGCAAATGTAATGCACACCCTTAAGATCTGCGGTCATGTCTTTCATAGCACTAAATATGTGTGTACTATACACGTATATGCTGATATATATATATATGTATTTATTCGTGTATATTCCGTATACGAAATGTCGGTAGTCATCTACTCCCTAAGTCATACGTAAGTGCCCATGTTAAAAGTCAAAGTCGGCCATTTAAAAAGTTTGATGGGCTAGCCAATTCCTTTTCAATTAAAAACTGTCAGCCTAGAGTTTAGTCTATTGTGGTTCTTATAGTCAAAACATCGATAGTGCATTGACAAAGTGTTGGGTGAGTTATATGAAACTAGGGTGAGCCAAGAATCCAGCTGGCCCTGCACTATGAGATAAGTGGATGTGTAGTTTTGTGCCTGAATCTAGTGCATCCATTGATTCTAACATGCACCCCATCTTTGAGCTGGAAAGAACCCAAAAAGGTGTGCATTATTTTTGAGTAAATATGGTATATCATTCCATGCTAAAAAACATACTTTCAAAACATAGAATTTTTAATTGTATCAGGAACATTGAGGAAACCTAAATTAGCCCACAAGTTGTTCTAAATATTCCGCATATTTTCTTTCCTGGATTAATTGTTGCCTCACTATTTTATCTTCTGAGTGTTTACAAGACTTTTGTGAAGTACATGATGTAATTTGTTTATTTATCTGTTTGATTCTTCCTTTCCTGTCTCTTAATTTGAGATTTATTTTTAAAAACAACTAAAGCTAATTTTATAAAGCTATTTTTTATAAGTGCCTTTAGCAAAGACATTGATATGAGGTTGAGGTCCCATTGGTGATACAGGTCATTCAACTCTGAAGTTCCAGTTATTATCACTTTATTCTTTTAACTTTTCATCTCATTTTCTTAGGAGCCTGTGTATGTATCAAAGGATTAAATGAGATAATTTTTCTTTGAATCCTTCTCTTTGCAGATTCAAATAAGCAAATGGAATTTTAGATTAATTGCTATTATTTTTTCAGGGATTGTACAAAGATAGGGCGCCAGTCTTGGATACTGCTCTCAATTGTGGCATCAGAATTCCTGGTGGTTGCCAAATTTGGTTGGGATACCATCACTTTGCCAATTCCCAAGTAAGACTCTCTCTACTTGTTTTATTTAATGCATCACAGTTAGTGACATAGGTGGAATATTTAATTCAATCCTGCTAAATGTCTCTCTTCCCAGGCTTCCGCAAAGATTTAGTCTTATTGTCATGTTTCAGATGTATTGTCTCGCCCAAATAAAGACGATTTATTATTATTATTATTATTGGGAGAAAATTTAGGAATTCCATGGTAAAAGATCTCCAGAAGGAAAAAATTCCTTAAGTGAGATCGGTTTTTAATGTTATTCAAAATGCATGGTATAGGGGGCATCCTATTATTTTATTCATAATGCAGCATTCTCTACTAACAACCATAGCAACCCTAATGCATAATTTAAGCCAGTTTGCCTCTACTGCAGCCGCTTCTCTGGTTCACTTTAAGAACATGCTAATCTCTTCTAACTAGAATCAGAGTGAACCTTTCAAGTTAACAATCACTTCGAAAGTTAATTCAGTGAATTTAATCACATTTTATTGAGTTTATTTCAGTCACCTATTTAATAAAGCTAAATTTGATTTGAATAACCATTCTCTTTGCCTCACGTTTTCATTATTTTTCATTATATTTCGGCAATTTGTAAAGAACTCTCGCAGTCTTACATCATTACATATTTCTGGTTTTTTCAGGCCTATTGCTTCATTTTGGTTGCTTGGATTCATTACCTTACTTCTCTGGACCTTCTGCAAGTTTTTACTCTCGCTGGGTCTCAGAACATGCTAATCTCTGCAAAATAGAATCAGAGTCAACCTATCAAGTTAACAATTTCTTCTCTGGAAAGTTAATTCAGTGGATTTAGTCATTTTGTTTTTTGCATTTTGTCGAGTTTATTTTAGTCACCTATTTAGTAAAGTTACTGTTTTGTTCATATAACTGTTCCCTTTGCATCAAGTTCTAATTCAAATTCCTCTACTGTAAAAGTATTTTGAAAGTTTTTAGGAAAAAAGGTTAAATTTCCCTAAGCCTGTAGATAACAAGCAATAGTAAGACCTAGTCAATGTCTTTTCCTCTGAAAATATTAATCTAGTAAAAGAAAATGATATAAAAGAAGTACAAGAATAGTCGAATTACAATTAATAGTACGTTCCATCCTTTTGTTAGCATTATTTTTCAAGTATGACGTTTTCAAGTCTTGATTTGTATAAATAATTTTTCATTTGGAAATGAATATATATCCTGCTTTTAAAGTAATGACTGCACAGTTTTAGTGAACATTTTTTGTTGTGTTCATTGTTGAATCTAGTTTTCATTACTTTTGTATTCCTTTGTATTCAGTGTTTGTTGTGAAGGACTCTTGCAGTTTTTCATTTTTATATATTTGTTTTTTTTTTCAGGCCTATTGCTTCATTTTGGTTGGTTGGATTCATTACTTTACTCCTCTGGACCTTCTGGAAGTTTTTACTCTCACCAGGAAGTGCTAGTAGGTAAGAAATATTCTCTTATAGTAAAATGTTGTTCTTATGCATTAAAATTATTATGGAATATAAAATGCCAGTTTTTTTCAACTATACTCTTCAATTTATTGTTATGAGGACTTATCTTCTTGTAATAGACATTTTGGTGGAAGACTATGGTTTGTGGATTATTATTTAGAGATTTATCAGAACTTTTTCAATCGTTATGCACGAGTAGAAACTATGCCACTGCATTGCTGGAAAATTTTTTTCCTTGATTTTTATAATAAATTATTTTGGAGTTTTACAGCTAAGTAACTATTATCCAACTAAGCAATGTTGCCCTTGCATATTAAGTCTCCTTAAACAGAAAGTTTGATCCTTTTTCTCTCTCGATAGTCCTATTAACTGGAGCTGCGTATAGGCAAATGGATGATATAGGTTCCATTCCAAGTCTTGTCTGACTTTTTTCAAGTCTATTCCTACTTGAGCAGTTGTTCATGACACTTTCCATTTCAAATACCATTCAGAAGTTGATGTCATTGATATGGTTTTGAACATGTCTATCTTCACTTTGAGCAAAGACTTTGGAAATAGTCTTTTCTCTCCCCTTCACTGTAAGAAGCTGTTGATTGAGATTCATTTGTTTGTTTTGCATTTCAGGAAGTACAGGGGAGATGTGGAGCAGAGACGTGCAAGGTGGAGTTTGGTTTTGTCGTGTGAATTGGGGAAGAAGACACCATCCCCCTCTTGACCTAGTCAAATATATCATCACAGCTATTTGCAGCCATAAGGATATTCCTCCCTTTTATTTGAAAATCTTATTTGAAAACTACCATTTTTAATGGGAGAGTACCATCGATGTGCCAAATTGTCTTATATTTAAGGCAGCTGTTTTATCCTGAAACTATCCCAAGAAAGCTGATAATGTAATTAACTGGAAATTCTGTATCTATACCCTGGTTTAAGTATTCATATACTTAGCCTTTATTATCAGTCATGTATATTCAGCATCATAAGTATTTCAAGTGTCAATACTCGTCATTTTGCCTCGACCTAAGCTCAATGAGATAGACATACTGATGAAAGTATTATGTTAAGAAAAAGACATATGATACAAAAGACCATTTTTATTGAATGAATGTAAAATATTGTCAATGTAAATTGTAATGTAAATTGATTTAATGTAAAATATCCATGATGATGAATAAAAGTTCTTCAAATTGGAGATGTCTTTTCAAATTATTAAGATTCTGGCATTTTTGCAGGACTTTTTTGGAAGAAAGCTTTTTGACCATTTTGAGGTCAATGAGGTGGTTACATGGATTAAATTTAACTTTCTTTAATGTATTATTCAATTACCTCCAGAATTGAAAAAAGAACTCAATTCCAACAAAATACAAAAGAGATACAGGTATTCCTAAAATGATCGTAAGAAATTTTACAAGTTATATTTTTCCAAGAAAATAATTCAACACAGTAAACTCCTGTTTATCCTAAATGATCGGGACGGTGGCCGGTTCAGATAACAAAAATTTTGGATAAACTGAAGTCCCGCGTGAAACACCCCGAATTGTGTCAATATCGCGAAATATGATCATAAAACGTGTGTACGTAGAATGCTATTGATATGGTTGTGAATAAGCTGCATGTTTTTGACTGAAAAATTTGTGTTATCATGTTAAAAAGGCCCCAAAGTATGATTGAAAACTCTAAATTGAAAGTTCTAAATGCTGAATAACAAAGCTCATTTATTTTGCGTTCTTACAGAAAATATCCGCCTTATTTGGCAGTGGGAAAAAACAGGAGTCTGAGTATGTACATACATACATGAAGAGGTGCCACGAGCAAATAAGTAATGGGCCGTGATGGTATTCCGCAGTTGGAGCTGGGTTAGGCGCATTCGGAAAAGTTTGTTAAGATAAAGCAGATTTAGGATAAATGCGATTTGGATAAATGGGAGTTTACTGTAGTTGGTGATTAAGAGACCTAGTCATGTAGAGAAATTTGTGAATGTACTTGGGGTAATTCTAAGAAACAGCAATATGCCCAAAATGATCCAATACTGATTCTACTAACAGTACAGGCACCATTATTGAAATGACCAAGGCTGTTCTGAGCAGCAGTGAGCTAATATGGTTAGCCAGACATGAGCATCTTCTCAATGCTCAATGGGAAAGAAAATTGTCTCATGCAAATTAATAATAGGAATGAGAAAGACAATTGGATGGACTAAGTGCTAAGCAAAAATGAAAGAGACATGTATAGTGTTGTTGAATGATGGAAATCTGGCCCCATGGTCTGTAATGAACAAATTTGCTGTGTATTACCTACCTAAATATTTTCAGAATAAAAGAGGTTTATCACACTGGTTAAGAAATTAAAAAAGAATATAATACTGAGTATTTATCAAGTAGTATACACTGATAATGTGTGTGTTGCCTAAGAGAGAGTAAGATCATGAAATGTGATAAGCAACATCTTGAAGGAATAAGAAGTATTAAGTTTATAAAATGAAAAAGGAATTTATGAAAAATGTGAGGATGTTTGATGTTAATGAAGTACAAAAGATAGAAAAGGTATGTAGTAGCAGATTACTCTGAAAGAATAAAAAATATTCAAGCTGGAAATAAAAAGGCAGATGAATACAGCTAGAACGTACTTGTTGAGATACCTATGTACAGAGTATTATTTTGTATGTTTGTTGCATTGCCAGAATTACCTTAATATCACCAGAGTTATAGACATAATGAAGATGTGATGCAGCTGAAGAATGAGAAAATATCTAGCAGATCCAATTATTAAATGTTTTTAAAAAGTAAATAAGGAAAACCTCATTGAATGGACATTTCATACCATTATTGTAAATAATGGTGAAATAAAATAATTACTGAGGAAAACTTTGTGTTTTTTACAAGAGGTAGTTAATGGTAAATTTTTGTATAAATACGGAGGAAATCAATTGATTGGAAATGTGATCCATAGAGCAGGTACTAACCAATGCAATGATAGATACCCCCTAATGCAAAGATGTTGTTATTTCACTTAATCATAATCTGAAACATTGTAAAGTGCAGAATTATTTGTATTATAGCAGTAGTATTTCTAAATCCAGAGAGAGCTCAATACATATTTAATTTGGATAGGACTTAAATTTGTAGTTTCCAAATGAACTGAAAAATGCAATACACTAATATCAATAGGAAAGAATATTATAGGACAGGAAAGTACATTTAATCTTGCTGTTCTATTGAACAAAAATTTACATTTTATATGTACAGACTCTTGGGTTTCATATCAGAACCTCAAGGTTTGAACATGGAAGAAGGAGGACCTCCTCCTTCCATGGTTTGAATATTTTCACATACATGCATGCAGTTAAGAAAGACAGCTGGTAAATTAAGTCTTGTGATGCAACATTTTAAATGAATTTCACAAGAGAATATAAGCAGTACTTACTTACTGTACACAGCTTTATATGTAGCAAAGAAATTGTTCAGCAAACATATTTTAGACTTTCTTATACTTTTCTAGCACACATCCATTGTAGAGTAGTTAAACCATTAGATAAGATTTACCATGACAGCGTGATAAATTTCATCCCTCCTGCTTCATTGATATGACTATTGCTTTGAAGTATATGTTCTACCACATGAAAGGAGCTCTTTCTCGCAGAAGTTTCACTCCAAATCGCACCCATTCCGCTGGCCTGATCCATAGTTCATGAGCTGGCTCCAAGCAGGACATTATGGCTGCACCTTTCCATGCCGTAATCTGCTGGTCCATATCCTTTGGCTGTGTTATCACATCAAGTTGTTCTGAAAATCAGCATTAGGCACTTAATACATATTGAAGAGCGGACATGTACATTTTATTTAAAGAACTAATCAATCGTAGTAAAAGACATGAATTCATAAATCTATCATGGCAATTTTTTTTGCATAAAACTGATTTATTCAAATGAGAATTCAGGCTTAATATTTGAACAATTGATATTTTGAATGCCAAATCATAAAATAAATTAATATTAATTTTCACTCTGGTTAATTTGGCAGCTTAACAATGAATCAATCAATACCATTAAAATTGCAAAACTTTCAGGATTCAAGATGCCATAAAGAATTCTGAAACAGAATATATATTCAACAATCTATAACATGAGGAAAAACTGAAAACAGATAAGATGTACATTGTGCAAAAACCCCCACCAAAGGTTTGAAAAACATCAAGTTTACTTTGTAAAACTGCTGGAGTAACCAGCATAATATCCAGAATATTTCTGATACATATGCTAGAATTGAAATATGCATATTCAAGGTTGGTATAATGTAAGATAAGCCTAAAAATATATTTGGAAAAATAAATAGTGATAAGAGTATATTTGATATCCAGGTGTTGATAAAAAATTCAGGAAACACTACGTTAAGATAAATGTATCCAGATTCAAGGAAGGGTTACTGATCTTGAGTATATATTAATTGCACAATTTAATTAAAAGGAACATAAATACTGTGGCTATTCTAGAAATTAAAAAGAAGGAATAAGGGATTGAAGGCCAAATACTAATCAATGGGTATTGATAAAGAGGTAGATGTGTTAGATGATACGCTGATAGATAACTTGTTATACCTTCCACAATTTGCTTTCTACTTAGCAATAAGGTGCTTCAACAACTCCTATTAAATTTTTTGGTTTGAGAAGAAGCGATAGAAGTCATTATTAAAGTTATTGCAAATAAAATGTCTATTTTCATGCTTGCCTGTGTAAAGTAAACCAAAATTTTAGCTAGAATTTATAAGTACTTTTCACATCTCCATTTTCTCCATAGAACAAAATATATATATGGTAGCATAAAAGCTCAGGCTAAGTAATAATAACAAAAAAAGTATACTCTTTTTACTTTGTTAAAGAGATAGATACTGTTTAGTAATCCTCCCTTTTATTTGGTCTGTACAGTAAAAATATACTGTGGATAGACAATTCTGAAATCATTGCTTATAAAGAAGGTATATTAGATATTTAAGGTTCAAGAGGAAGGATCTTCCTACATCAAAGAGATGTAAGGCCTCAGCAACAGAGAACATTTACAACACAGCTCCTTGGCAGTGGACGTCTCTGATCTATAATATTAAAGATCCTTATCGACTGAAAAAAATCTATCCTCTAATGTAACAGCAACAGAATTGATTCTGTCAAACAACTTTGGATTTGGCCATTCAGGGATGCATTATTAAGGGTAATGAGAAACTCACCTCCTCTATAAACGTAAGGTATCTGCAAAGATAACCGACTCTTCAGCCACATCCCAATCCCTTTGAATTTCATACCTCCACCAACAACTAGGATGCAGCTGTACATCTTCCTTTTCAGGTCATCGGAAGCTTGAAATAGATTTAAAAAAAGTCTACTGAAACTACTGACATAAGATAAATGAATTAAAATATGACAATTGTATGATATCTTATAATAGAATAAGTATTTTTAAGTACATTCTATTAAAAATAAGTATTTTTCATATGCAGGAATATATAGAACACAAAAAAACATGAATGACAATGAAATATCGGAAAACTAATTTGCCAAGTGCAAAAATTTTGCACGAATGGTAGCTGGGAGCACTGAAATTTGATTAAAAGAAAGCAGAACAAATGTAATTGTTTATAAGGAAGTTATGAACATGTATATACATTTACATACAATGGTAAAACAAAAATTGGTTTCAAAAAGTAAAAATTAACGTGTATAGATATGTCAATCTAAGTAACTTTCTGATTCAAAGTATCATTAATCCAAACTTAGATATACCTGAAGATTTGCACTCTTGAAAATACCACATAGAATTGTCTGTGTGAGAAAACTGGTTCTGGTAAATACAGTCCAGCTCTATTAAGCATATGCCCCTGTACTTTATTGATAATCATAGCAAATGCAACTTTGAAAGGGAATTCTTTCCCTCTGAATGAGATCTCCTCTAGCCCCATCTAGGCTGCATTGAAAAGCAATAGATATCCATGTCATCATGGGGGCAAAAGAGAGCTCCCCAGAGAAACCATGGCGCGGCACTGGGGAGATGGCAAGTTCAAATTTTAACTTGATTTTTTGTTCAAATGGTATATCAAGAACACATGAAAAGATTAACTTTTACTAACCACAGGAAATTTTATTTGGAAACAGCCATTGCTTCGACTCTTGGAGTCATCCTCAGGTTAGTCAGGCAGACCTGAGGATGACTTCATTAGTCGAAACTATGGTCATTTCCAAATACAATTTCCTGTGGTCAGTAAGAGTTAATCTTTACGTTTGTTCCTGATGGAGACTTACCACAAAGTCACGGCCCAAGCAGTTGATTCAAATTGAGCATTTTTCATTTATTGATCTATTTTAAGCAAGAAGTAGGAAATTTTCTCTTTAAAATGGTGTGTTATTTATATGTTTAGATATATGTAGTGAGAAGGGAGTAAAGCAATGGTCACAAAAATCAGGTATTTGGAAAAAAAATAAATAACGATTAAAGGTCTCATCGTGAGTTTGTCTTGAATACAACATCCCATTTACTAACAGGCAGTACTTTGAGGACCTCTGCTCTAGTGCATGCATTTCATTTCATAACTATTGTATGGAAGTAGTCACCATGCTTACCACATCGATCAATGCTCTGAATGATAGCCTGATCCAATCCCAGCAGTGTCCCAGGGTCTAGCTCTAGAGGTCCTTCAGTATCTCTGCTTCCTCCTACACCACTTCCTCCGGCACCACCACCCTCCATGTTGTCCACCACTATGTCCTCCTCTCCGCCTCCGTCCATCACACTGCTATTCTGGATCCCATCCCCTCCTCCCCCTGACGCCTCTCCTCCGCCACCTCCACCACTTGTCTCTAATGTCTCTTTGGCACCTCTCCTCTGAAACATGAGTTCAGTTTTAGAGGCCTTCTGTTGGAGGAAACGTTGTTGAAGAGTAAAATGCATGAAAACATGGGAAAGAAGCTTCGGAAACATGTAGAGCATTGCCTTCAATTCCAAATTATACTGTCTCTTCCACATTTGTGCAGCTAGGATCTTCCTCAGTGAAAGATTAAGTATACATCCAAATCGTCATGAAGCATTCAATTTTTAAGCAAAGCTCAGATGAAAAAGGAATGACGGTGATGCTGATGAAATATAATGCAAATGACTCTAATACTAATGAAGATGACAGTGATGAAACACAAAAATGCAATGACAAAGATAATTTAAGTTGAAAAACTACCACATCTGACTTGTCAGGAAGTTGTAACCCATTCTCAGGAACAATAATTGAACATTTTCTTGTCCTGTATTCAAAAGAAATTTTAAAATCAGCATTTAATTTACTAATGTAAGAATCAGCTAGTAAAATGTCTTTTTCTAGATTACAAGCTGTTGAAAATAAATATTATTAGTGTGCAGTAAAAACCATTTTGTGTCAACGATATCATAAAAATCACATGTTGTTTAAGGGATAATTGTAATTGAAGAGTGGGGAAGCAAACCAGGCAAACCCATAGGTCATAACATCCAAACTACAATAAGAAAGCCTGAAAATGAATAAATGTATACAATGTTACAAGGCATGATAGCATTCTTAGAACTTATACGGAAATTGTATTCTAGATAGGGGTCAGATTTCTATACTAGTTTTTATTTGAGGTTGTCAGTTTAATATTATAGGTTAATGCATCATCTATTTATTAATTTCACAGCTTACACTAGTCTCACGCAAGTAGCTTTCATCATGTGGATCTTCTGGGTCTCCTGTTGACCTCTTCTGGACATGCATCTTCTTGTGGCCGGTGACACCAAATAGCTCTGGTTGGAAAAGACTCAGGGGTGCTATTATGCACTCATCTGCCACCTTTTAGTAATATTCAAAGAAGAAAGAAAATATTAAATTTGAAAATAGTGGAAATTTACATATTTTAATCAAAATGTCATTACTAAGATTCCCACGAGCAGCAATTACCACTGAATGAAGTACAAAAGTGTCTTTCCTATGAGATTCAAATTGGTTTTCATAACACAGAAAATATTCTTCTCTCATGAATAAGAAAGGAAAAACAGATTTTTACAATGTTAGACAAGGAATTGTCGTAGTAGTAGTAGTATTGTTAAAAGTGCTTCGACAGCTTAGGTCATTTCGCACATTGGCTCCCACCGGGAATCGAACCCGGGACCGCTTTCACCAAAGGCAAACGCGCTGTCCACATGACTATCCTGGAGACCAGGAATAGTCTATGATTAAAATATTTTGAACTCCTTCATTACTATTCAATTATACACATAACCCATAGATATCACACCAGAAGCAAATGTGTGACCCCATACTTGTCAGAGATGTACAGGGCTACCGTGAGTGTAGGAATGTTTAAGTTTGTGCTCTCCTTTGATCTCTCCACCACAATAATATTATGTCAACTTACACAAATCTTAACAATTCCAAAATAAATGTAATAATTTAAATTAAAAATAAACAAATACATGATATGTTAAAAAGTACCTGAACTTATTTTTTACCATTTAATGATGAAACCATTACCAAAGTGCAAGACATTACCTATGCAGATAATTGCTGAACCATCGTGGATGTAGCTCGGTTAGCCAATATCTGTGTCAGAAGCTGTCATCCTATTTTGCGTGACAATTTGCAGAAGCACCACAGCACATCACCACTCCAATTGTCTGGCAACAACATATCCACTTTAGATGCTGACCCTTTCGTTTTGGACAAACTAATGACAGGTGACGAAACAGCAAAACACAGTGCCACACCCTGAAACGCTGCTCAAACTGTGACATTCTCCTCCTTTCCGCTAGTATACCAACACCTGTCAACTTACACGGTCACAGCACTGAAATAAGCACCGACAGGCACAGACTTGCACAGATATACCCACAATATGTGGGGCTCTCTACCACAAAAATTTTAAATTTCTCATCCACTGTGTTTTCGGAAAAAAGAAGTTCAGGGACTATTTGAACATACCTCGTATGTTACTGGCATATTTATATAGACAAATCTAATATTCTCCTAATTCTTGGGATACTTTTCCTTTTCAAACCTTTGAGGGTGCCATAATAAAGCTATCCTATAGATGTGACCACCATTTTATTTTAATTCACCTAAAACGTTTAGGTTTCCCCTAAAAAGTCCATGGGGGGAAAATACAGTATTTACCTGGAGAGTGAACTTTTCAACAGGCACAGATGGTTGCCTTACATAAAAAGACTTTTCTTGTGGTCCACAGTTGTCCTGAAAAAGCAAGAGAATTTTTTCATGGAATTACTTGTTTTTTACACACTAGCCCCATTCACTGGTATACTTTGTTGGAATTCAAATAATTAAACATCACATACATACATGTATATGATCACCTTGTAATATAAATTAAATGAAAATGAATGAATCGATTATATGAAAATAAATGAGTGAATTCAATAAAAATAGCCAGAGTTAACCTATACAAGTGAGCTGTAACTATAATCAGCCTTCAAGATAACATAGCATATCTTATGATTCAGTGCTTAACTGACAGTCAGAAAAAGAAAGAAGTAAATATGGATTATCATAACAAATGAGATAAGTTAAAGCATTCAAGAATGGACTGAAAAACTGGATTATTGCTTAGGTATACATGGTACTACTGTTCACAAAACACAGTTCAGTTTAATATGGGTTTAGGTAATTTTAAACAGGTATTTTCCATTAATAAAGGCTTATTAATTGACAAATTATATATGAATATGACAAACTCACAAACTGCCTTAAATGTATGTTAACAACACTGAAGTGATATAAATGCGTAAAAAAATGATGTAAATGTGTAATCCATCAGTACATTTACAAGCTTGAACTACAATTAAATAGGCCAAATTCTATTCCAATGAACACCAATTCAAATTTCACTCTGAAAAGTTTGTAAAAGGACATTTATAACATCTCTACCATAAATGTTGTAATTAAATATAATTCATTGACAGTTAGCATTAAAAGACCAAATATTTCACAAGTATATAGTACATTAAAACCTTTGGTATTCACAAAATTATATATTACCAAATCTACATGGCAAAAGTTTTCTTTGAGTTGATGTAACAGCCATCCGTCCAAACGATTGCTGGGATTGCACTGCCGATATGGAAATGCACATTTTTGTAGAAGCCAATGAAATGTTTGTGTTATGTCTCCACCTCCATAGTCCATCCGAAGCTGAAATTAAAGCATAATTAAACATTAGAAATATTTCTTTCACAATTTATGGGTACCATCAAACCAGAAACATGATAAATCTAGTCAGGTCATTAATAACCTATTTAAGTTTTTAACATAAATTACAGAATTCAATGCTGTTGTAGCTTGAATGATAATATCCAAGAAAGAAAATTCAGAGTACAAGTGCCTTTATGTTTATTTCCTTAGAACAATCAATGTGAGGCAGTGGCTTTAAAAAAAGAGCAATTTACCAAATATCTATTGAGGATTTATGCAGAAAGAATGAGTGTCTTGCGTGATTAGTGAGCTTAGGATCTACAGTTTTCGTAATTTTGGTTTTGAAAAATTTATCTATGGCATTTACCCAAAAAATAATAATAACAACAACTTAGGTTGATCAACCTCTGGTAGGATACACTTTTCAATTTAAGATATAATTATCACATGGAAATATCATTAAAAATATTTTCTTAGGAGATTTACTATTCTCCTGCCAATAAAGTTTTAAAAAATGTTTGCCTATTCTTGACATTTCATCTTTCTGAGATCACGAGGTAGATCACGCTTACTTTCATTAAATGTCTTTTTAAATTCAAAACAAATTAATCTTTTTAATATTAAGAAGAAAAAATTACACTACCATTATTAATACTGGAGAGTGGATGAATGATATGGATGATAAAGAAAACCAATAACAGATACATAATGAAGAGATTCAACAAAGCAAGATAAAAAGACATGATTTGTATTAAGAATTATATATCTCTTGAAGAATGGCTGCTAAGCAAGTACCAAAGAAATAGGGGAAACAGTTTGCTTTAGGAAAGCTTTAAATAGGAAAAATTGAGGCATAGAAATATTTTTCAGAGTGACATGAATGTGTTAGTATTTTGAGGTAAAGTGTGAGGCTTAAACAAAGATATATTTTTCATTTAAACCTACTTCCACGAAACTAACAACAATGCTCATTCTACAACAAACATTTTCTTTTGCAAGATCTTGAGCTCAACTTCAAATTTGAAGTCCAATTCTCAGTATCCACCAAGTTCAAAATTATACAGTATTTTAAGATACTTGACTTTGGGTTACAGTAGGAAGAGTGCAAAAGTGAAGAATGAATATTCCATACCCGAGTGCTGCGATGAGAGATCCCATCTTCCACACATGACACTGAAGTCTTCTGATCTCCAACATCAACCACACATGCATATCCTAAACCAGCTCCAAAAGTTGCAGCTACATGATCCTAAAAAAATTGCATTCATGAATTCATTTAATTATGAGTCTAAATGTTGTCAAAACAATCAAAAGAACACTCTTTTATTTCTTCTGAAATAATTGATAAATCCACATTGCTCCTAAATGCAGCACAATTCAAACAACCTAATTCTACTAAGATTAATATGAATAAATTGTGAATAAACATGAATATAAACACAAAAGGCTTCAATGAGGCATTTTTATGTTTTACTGTCATAATCATGCATTTTTTAAGACTTTTCATTTGTTTATAACTATCAGGTTTGCATTTTTAATTGATTCTGTAAGCTATTCGTACCTAACAATTCATCTTAACAAAAGAATATTTAAGTTACCTGTACAAGGAAACATGCTCCAAATCCAATCTTGGTCAACAGCATATTTGTAAGTTCCTTCAGGAACTGACGGTTGTAAATATCAGGAATTACAAGCACAGCTCTGTAATGCTAATGGAAAAAATGATATTTTTAAACCTTAAAAATTACAGTCTTTAAGCTTCTCTGATTGCAAAATGAATCAAGCTGAATTTTGTCTCTATCTTCACCCACAGAAAAATGAGAAGGAAACATTGACGAAAAGAAATAAATGCATAAAACTACCTATATCCTTCATTGAGGCTTATAGGGCTTCAATGTGATTTAAATTGTGGACCATAATTTGAAATCAAGATAATTAATTTTGTCTGCAATAATTTACAACTGCGTGTTTATACAATTATAATGAAGTTTTTGGAATAGAACTTACTTGACTTTAATAAATATATTACACTAGGAAAGATTATCATCAAATTTTAACATATCAGTTTCCCTCTGCAGAAAAGTTATTTTTAAAGCATTTTTCTTTAATATCCCAAGTTTATGAAAGTTTTACAATCATTTTTATTTGCATAAGTAGAAAGCTACCGATAGAACCTAAAATATCATATACATATATCTTAGGGCTTACCACTAAATAACACTTCTGTTCTACAAATTTTTGCAAATACCTCTTATAACTGTACAGAGTAAAATAAAGATTTCAAAAATCATGACGCTAAATTTTCTGAAATTTATTAATCATATTCAGATAACTGTAGTTTGAATTCCCTGAGATTTTGATACTTTTTGCATAATTTGTTAATGATGAAATTGAAATTATTCTCGGATCTTCTCCTAGTATGCTAACACAGGAGGGGCACAGTAAATTAACAATGGAAATGTTGATTATAAAACATCTACAACAAGCCGCAGCATTGATTTAAAGGCAACGTCAACAGATCAACTCTCAATGAGTGAAACATGGACATGAGATAGTGTTATGATTATAAAGATAGTTCATTTACAAAGGTATTTATAAATTGACATTATAACATTGACATTTAAATCGTCTTGAAAAGGTACATACATACAAAAGGTAATTGACATTATAACATTGACATTATAACATTGACATTTAAATCGTCTTGAAAAGGTACAAAGGTGCTTTGCCAGAATTTATTTAAGAAAATTAGGCTGTGATACAAACAATGTTTCCTTCCATGACATGTATAGAGAACTGGGTTTAAAGACATTCTCTTCTAGACGGCAGCATTTAGATCTACTTTTCTTGTATAAATTATTAAACAATTACTTATCTTGTCCTGAATTACTAGAATTGATTCCTCCCTGCACAACTATTTATAACACAAGGAACAAAGGTCTGTTTTATAAGAGTTATTATAGAACTAACTATAATAACTATATAATAGTCCAATTGTGAGAATTATTAGAGCTGCAAATGAACTTCTTGATGATATAGATTTTTTTGTCCTAAACCTAGCCTCTTTTAAAAAATCCATAAAATCTATTATATCTTAATGCTGTAACTACTGTAATTGGAATTTATGGAGGGTTTCATAGAGTGTTATTATGATTATATTAATATTAATGCGTGTTCTTTCTATTGTGTTTTTATAGATATATGTGTTCTTTCTATTGTATTTTATATATTTATGTGTGTTCTTTCTATTATATTTTTATAGATTTTCCTGGTTATTTTCTTTTATAGATTATTGTCTTTTATAGATTTTTTTCTTCCTCCTGACTTTAATATTATCTATATATGATTTCATCATTAATATACATATAATAATGACATAATTTCCTCTTCTGTATTTCTATTAATTTAAGTGGGTTCATCCCGTAAGAATTTAATAATGTAGTTTGAATAGGTTGTAGGTCAAAATACCTTAAGATCTTTGATGGGGACTTCAAGGCGATACTGAATAGCCCAACTCCATATAGTTTCCAAGTTGGCAAGAACAGCTGTGAGTGATCCTCCAGGGTTACTGTGGATGTTTAAATCACCTCTTTGCATTGGGAAATGGATGTTAAAATCTTCAGCTGGATTCAAGTAGAGACACTGTGAAATGATGTTCTATAGATAAGAATCTCTTTATATCCCAAATAAAAAGTCATATAAAGCAAGTTAAATTAGTGGTCCACAACTCAATGAACGTAAATTGCAGAATGAGACACAACCCATAACTAAGGGTAGCACCCACACCACTGAGCCAAAAAGACAGTATACAATTTGAAGCATTAAGTTTGAGTCAATTCCTCAGGCTAAAATTCCAGTTCATCTCCTGTTATCTATTTAATTTCCATAATATGATAGACAAGTATACATACTTAATATTGTGAAATAAAATTATAGTAGAGATTAATAAAATAAGAAAACTAAAAAAAAATCATCAGTAACATGAAGATTGAATACTAATAAATGCTTTATACACTGTGCTAAATTAATAACAAGAATGCTCTCATGAACAAATCAAGAAATGAAACATTTTTAATTGGAAACTCAATAGTCTGAGAAATTAAGAAGATATATTGACTGAAGGTTTAAAAGTAGTAATAGAAGAGCTATAACATTTCAGAAGAATCAAAGATTATAAAGTTCTGGAACATCATAATTTATAAGAAACAAGAGAGATTTGTTTATTAATTGAAGCAATAATCTCCATAACGATAAGGTTGAATAAAAGATGGCCTGATTAGTCTTGATTCTCAATCTCGAGTTCTTTTTAAAATCTAAATTTTTTAATTTTATTAAACGAGCACAATTCTATGATCTATTTAATTACTTACCTCATCACCAACCACAACATCTCCTTCTGCTTTAATAAACTCTCCTCCAGAATTGGCGACTGTTTCTGGCTGGGATCGTCTATTGAATGCAGCAATTTGTTGTGGAGGTGTAGCATACCTTCGGCTGCCATCAGATTGCAAACATGATTGAAGGGTGTGACTAACTTGAAGACGGGCTTCTTCCATTTCTTGCGCAGCCTCTTTGGTCTAAAATTGGGGAATTGTTTGATCAATGGGAAAAATAATGGTAAAATTTCACTTTCGGACCATTAAGGGAGTTTTTCAATTTCTCCCAAACAGTACCAAAGTGAAATTTTACCAAAATAATGATACAAATATTAATCGAATCGTAGGAAAATCATTTTTGTAGATGATTTTCATCAGTTGTTCTACGATAACAGCTGTTTAGAGTTGAGTTCGCCTGATTTAAGCATAGTTAATGATTTAAGTTTCAATTTCAACATGATAAATTATAAAAGTATTAAGTAACTGTAACATAAAAGAGTACCAAAATAAAGTGAACTTAATTACTCGGGGAACTTCTGGAGGTAAAAGATGATCCTGATGAATTGGTCCACCTGGAAGTCTCCGGCGAGCCACAGCATGAAGCATAGTGTGAGGATTTAAATCCGAGGCTCTGCCGATTCTCAAATTTCTCGACCCTGGATGTATGACGATAACTGTCTGGGCATGTATTTGCTGCACAAATTAAATCGTCATTTAATCAGCTTAGTTCATTACAATGTTAGTAAGATCAACTTCGTTCATATAATATTTTAAATGAAACCAATTCCAAACCTCAGCAAAATTTTCGGTGAAGTTCGGCATGATGATCTATCGCAAAATATACATGAGAAGACAATATAGGTGACACTTTTAATTGTTTGTATTCCTCGGCTTGTGACGCTTAGAATATAGCGGCATTCATTTTTTTGACTTTTCAACACGTTCAAATTTATGGAGCCAATATTTCTCAGTTTTTTTTTAATAGAGAACCGTTTTTGAGACTCTTTATATAGTAATATTATAATTTAAGTAGTACAATGTTTGTAATTGTACTTATTTACCCAAGTTAAAGATAGTAATCAAGTTAATATTTAGTGGTAGGCACTCCTACAGGCACCGCAAAGTGGACCATGTTGCAGTTATTCGGAATTAATATTAAAAAAAAATCATTATTGCTAGATAGATACGATATGTAGTGTTGGATTACGGCGTCTAGTGACCGTATTCCTTTTACTACTTAAAAGAGTAGCGTACCCATGCAGTATTCTGCATTTCGAAAACGGATATGATAGTCTATACTCCATTTACGGCACAAGGAAATTTTTTTCCTGTTTTTCAAAACCGTAACAAAGAATGTTATTTATTCATTCAAAACTGTTGGAATGTTATAACCATTAAATATTCATGAAGTATATTTATAGAAATTTGAATGTGTAGCTTCAGTGAAAAGGATCTGCGAAAGGATTGGAGTAATGGATAATATAATGTCCTAGTAGATGGGACAAGGTTGAGAAAATTCTATATCTTTTGATCTTAGAAGGTAGATTTTCTTTTGATGAATTGTAATCTGTAGAATCCATTTGAAATCGATTCTATTAGCTTAATATTCCATTACTTATTTAATTTTAAAATCCGATGATTTTACGTATTTTTCCTTACCCGCGAATCATTTTATTTTCTAGAATGATGTTGATTGAACCCATGTATGCTATGCTCACCCGTACTCATCTATGGCCCTAATTTTACTTGTCTTTGATAAAGACATACCTCACTGATTATGACATCTAGATTGAATGATAGTCTTAACCAGGGACGGATCCAGGGGGGTGGTCTTGGGGGTCCGGATCCCCTCCGAAATATCACTTGTGCCTATTTTTCGAAAATGAAACTCAAATAACGCAAATAAACACACAATTTAATAAGCAATCACTAGCGAAAAGATTCGAGTTTGTCTAACAAAATTCTAACGTCACGTTTTGTGAAAGTTGAAATATGTTATGTATTTAAATTTTTCGATCGGACCCCCCCAAAAATTTTTTCTAGATCCGTCCCTGGTCTTAACACCTCATTGTGACATTTTCCTTTAAAAATATCGATTTCTGCAAAGAATGCCAATATTACCCATCGATTAATTTTAAAAGTAGAGTATACTGTTGTTCAAAGTATTTTGTTCTTACCAGCACAGGTTAAGAAAATAATACAGGAAATGACCAAGAAATTTTAATCTCAATCCACAGATTAAATTAATGAAAGGATACATTTGTAGACTGAGATATTCGAAGGCAGCTTATTATTAATTCTTGCACTGACCTCACAAAACATTGCCGAGCTCAAAACAAAATGTGGCCACAGGTACATATGTTGGCAGACATCAATATCACAAAAATATATACTTCTGACTTGCAGAGATTGAAAGATAACTTTTTGAATAAGAAAAGATCATAAAAGTGTAATTTAAAAACCACATTCAAAACCATGTAGAGAAATTTAAATAAAAGTATGAAATAATAAAATTTTAAAAAATAGTTCAGGTAATTAACTATAGAATTAGCAATATTCAACGAATTAAGAGATAGAATAGAGAGAAAAATCCCCCTGTAACTGTCTATAATACATATTATCATTCAATTCTGTCACTTCTAATTAGCACAGCTCTGGTTAAATTAACAGTATTAGATATATAAACATTTTAATAAATAACTAAGGCAAATGTTTAATTTCCACTGCTAAACATGAAATGCTGCCATGCATTAAATTTTTGGAAACAATTATGTTACCTAAAATAGTTACCCGATTATCCATTTCAAAAGCTGTCTTTATGAAGGTGCTTTTTTACAAAAATAGTAAATTTTACAAGTGCATGACCATAAGTTCAGGTAAGTGTCAATCATTCATCACATAAATGTTATATTTCAGATCTAAATTAAACCTTCCACCACTTGGGAACTATTGCACCAGAAAAATAAGTCACCTATCTCGTTGCAATATACTAAACAGAACTTCAGTATCATCCATACTATCACCATCACTTTCAATATCACAGAAATCTATGGATGCTTCAAATGAATGCTCTCCTTTAGTATCTAGGAGAGGTATGTGAGAGTCATTTATTTTGTTTTCCCACTTTGTCCTCCTAGCTGTAGAGGAGACATTACTGATTTCCTCATCTTCTTCTTCAACTTGGTTAGCAGAGGTTCTATGGATAACATGATAAATAATACCTCCAAGACATAAAAGGAATCCTAAATAATTTATGACTGATAGCTTATCCCCATTGAAATTCACAGCCAGCATCACTGTCATAAGTTCCTGAAAAAAAACAAAAGAATGTAGGTAAGGTTGAGATTCTGGCACTTGTCACATTATGGAGATATGTTGCTTACATCAGTCAATGTAACATTTATTAATTTAATTGTTTGATAAAAAGCGATAAAAACATGTTTCCTTAATGTACTCTAATCATATGTTAAGGAGAATATTATCTGACATAAAAGAAATGGAAATTCGTAGATTAGACTCAAACTGTGTCATTATCAGCTGCCTGATAGTACAGCCTTTCAGAAAGATAGGAAATCTTATTTTCCTCCTATATTCAAATTGCTATGTTAGCATGTAATTTGCTCATACTGAACTGCAATATTATATTTTGTTCTTAATTAATATTCATAAGATAAGAAGAGGAGACTTCACAACTCTTTTGGACAATCACATCTTTATCTTCATACACATGCCTCTGATCAAACTTCAATGAATGGTGCAATATGATATTAATTACATCATTACTTAAGAGGAAGAGATTCTGAAGATCTTTATTACCTTGAAAATACCTGCCACAGAGAGGGTTAAACTGGAAGTAAAGGATACCACCATATACTCCGCTACCTCCATTAAGAAAGCAGTGACAGTTCCGATAGCAACCATCCAAATGGTTGTGAATAACACTTCCCAATCGTTAAAGCCAAACACTTTGCTGCTAACTATAAAGGATTTACCTGAAGAGAGAAAACAAGTTTTTTAGATTAAGATCTGCATAGTATAAACTTAGAAAACATTTCCCAGTGGTTACCCTTACCTTCAATAGCTATGGCAATAGGTAGAATAGATACTATCATCCATGGCTGCACATGGTATACCATATCAACAGGATTGTGAAGACCTAACTTAGACTTCTGCATAACTAACTGTGCTAAAGTCCACCGAAGGCCACTGTAAATGATCGTTTTCATTTGCATTAAAATTTATGCAGTTTAAATTCTACCACCACATGTCAAATCATACAACTCAAAGAAAAATGCATGTGTTTCCTATGGCACATTTGATAATGTTGCTAGGATTGTCTCAAGGGTAAACAAGAGATACAAGGTAAAATTTTATATACTAGTTGTCCACAAAGAATGAATACAACTTCATTAAAGGATTAAAACTAAGCCCCTTGCTCTCAAGGGGCTTAGCTTTAATCCTTTAATGAAGCAACATGCCTATATCTTTCATTTATCTTTGGCAAACAAAAATTATTATTATTATTGATGATAAATTATTAATATTATTGATGATCAATTATTATTAATGAATTCTGTCAGTCATTGATTTAATGATTTTGTTGTATTATTTGTTTTCTTCTGTACTATTATTTTTGTATTCTAACTTGTACTTGACATGTTCTATATCATTTATATGATCTTTGAATGAAATAAAATTGAATTGAATTTAAAGTAAAAATTCAATTAATTCCTTAGTTCATTCCTTTCAAAATAACCTATTATGACCCCCTAATTCTTGCTTATATTTGCCAAAAACTTTATAGTTAGTGAGATAAAGGATAAGAAAAAAATTCAGAAATATATTCTATATTATTGCTATAAACATAACCAACCCCTGGATAAGGTGATATCTGGCTAATAGATTAAAGGGCATCACTGACTCAGACAATAAAGGGGATGAACCTTAATTCACACAAAAATTAGCCAGAAGTGATCACTTTTAAAAAAAGCTTCAAAATAATCAACCAGAATTTTTAATGTACAGCATTTGAACTTTATCCATATTTTCTTTCTTATGGTAATTGTCTCAGCTTCATAGAATGAAATTTATTTAATAAAGCAAAATAACAAAGCTTGATAGTGATAAAAGTTGCAACTAAAAAGAATAATTACCCCAGACAAAAATTAAATTCTATAGCAGTAAAACATTGATATGCAAAAAATTACAAAAGTTAACCAGCCATATTTAATGGAAAAAATTAAAATTACAAAAAAATAGCAAGAAAACATCAACTTAGACAATGATTTACAGAAGACTATGATAAATATGACATAAAATACTGACATGGCATCAAAAAGTGAATGTTTTTGACTTACCAAATAGGAAGAATTTTTAGCATTTTTAATTATTATAACTATAAAAGATAAATGAAATTGTTACAAAATTAATCAAAACATTTAAAAGCTTAACTATACAATTTGCAAAAAGTATAATCATAATTTTAAGCCTAATAAAAATATATCAGCAACGAAAACTTAAGATACAAGGCTGTGTCACTAACAATAGATCATTAATACTCAATTTTAAAGAAAAGCATTACAGGAATATTGTGTACATTTTTTGATGATTTGTTGGTTCTTTTGATATATTACACTTTTTATTTATTATCCAGAGGAAAATAAGACAAATATCAAACTATTAATCCAACTTTTAAAAATACCTTACCTTTTAAGTATTATGATAAACACACAATCTCACCCTCTAATATTTGATTTATAACATACTAATATTCCTTACCTTATGCATGATGCAAGCAAAACTAAGATGAACCCTAGGACATCAAAAGCTGTTGCTTGAAATGTAAACAGAATCAAACCACTTGATATCATAAGTACTATCACAATTGCCTTCCATGACTGAAAATTAAAAGATCATCATTTAAGCAAATTAAAACAAATATTCTTAAGAATACATGAAAAATATTCAATAGAAACCATTTATTCGCAAGCAATCCTATAATAGTTCTTTTGCACATTCCAAGTGTGTTTTTTAACTTAAAATGAAGTTAGGGAAGAAACTTAACAAAAGGAAAGCTTTGGCAATTATTTTCTTGCTACATTCCCTAATCCAATAATGCTATGGGAAATTATATCATAAAACTCTTACAACTGTTTTCTGAAATGATGCAAACTACATGAAATGTAATTGTATAAGAGTAATATTGCTTTATATAATGTTCCCAAAACTTTTACAGGGTGGCCGCAGAACGGGATATCAAAAAATCAAGGTCATTTCAAGGTTTTTCCAGGTCAGGTCGAGGATTTTTCAAGGTCAAAATATAGTTTTAGGTTTTTACTCAATTCTTCAATTAAAATTTGAAATTTATTCCAACAGAAACAAGGTACAACTTTCAAACTTTACCTGGAAATTAATATTCACGCTATTCAGAGGAACGAATGGAGAGGGTTGTTTATGTACGAGTTTTCAGGCAGTGCTTGTGCCAGAATTTGAATGAGTTTATTATTTCGGATTGAACCAGGATAACGAGTTGTATCAGGATTTTTCAAGGTTTTGCAAAAAAATCAAGGCGTTTTCACGGTTTTCTAAGGTCAGCAAAAATTCAAGGTTTTTTCAAGCTTCTCAAGGTTTCAAGGTCCTGCGGCCACCCTGCTTATAGTCATATATATATAAAAAAATCTGATCTGGCCAACACATGACTTTCTCCGTATTTATTGAAAACATAAGCCTATGCCGGTAATATATAAATAACTCTAAAACAATGAGTGTTACAGTAAAATGTTTCATACAAGCTTTGTATTAAAAAACATTATCTTCAACTTTGGTACATAATTGTATATACCTAAATTGCATTCTGATAGATATATGTATGAAAATCTTCCTTTTCTGGGTAAACAACAACTTCCGGTTAACCATTATTGAAGAATAACTCCTAAACAATCAGTGTTACGAAAAAATGGTTCATACAAAAGTTATAGTAAAAACCATTATCTACAACTTTTGTAAATAATTTTATATACCTACATTGCATTTTGACAGAGATATGTATGAAAAACTTCCATTTCTGGATTAACAACAACTTCCGGTTAACCATTATTGGGGAATAACTCCTAAACAATCAGTGTTACGAAAAAATGTTTTATACAAAAGTTGTAGGAAAATACATAATCTACAATTTTTGTGTGTAAATGTATATACCTATATTGCATTCTGACAGAGATATGTATGAAAAACTTCCTTTTCTGGGTAAACAACAACTTCCGGTTAACCATTATTGAAGAATAACTCCTAAACAATCAGTGTTACTAAAAAATGTTTCATACAAAAGTTATAGTAAAAACCATTATCTACAACTTTGGTACATAATTGTATATACCTACATTGCATTTTGACAGAGATATGTATGAAAAACTTCCATTTCTGGATTAACAACAACTTCCGGTTAACCATTATTGGGGAATAACTCCTAAACAATCAGTGTTACGAAAAAATGTTTTATATAAAAGTTGTAGTAAAATACATAATCTACAAATTTTGTGTGTAAATGTATATACCTATATTGCATTCTGACAGAGATATGTATGAAAAACTTCCTTTTCTGGGTAAACAACAACTTCTGGTTAACCATTATTGAAGAATAACTCCTAAACAATCAGTGTTACGAAAAAAATTTTTATACAAAAATTGTAGTAAAGTACATTATCTATAACTTTTGTATGTAATTGTATATACCTATATTGCATTCTTACAGAGATATTTAAGAAACAAAAATTTGTTCCGGATAAACCGTAACTTCCGGTTAAGTGATATTCTCCAAAAACTAATCAACTCTTGGTATTGTTAGGGAAATCCTAAATATGAATTTTGAAAATGATCGGATAATTACTTTTTAAGATAGAGCGCACACAAACTTTTTAACCACAGACAGACAGACAGACAGACAGACAGACACACAGACAGACATGTTCGGGAAAATAGCTTAAACATGCTCTATGGGCCCCAAAACATCTATTTCCGTCGAAATCTGGAGATCGAATTTTTTTGCGAATACAATACTTTCTCTATACTACGTATAGGGAGAAAGTAAAAAATTATTATTAAATTTGTGGAGTCATTTATTTTAATAAAGTATTACTATATATTCTGATCCCTTGTAATGGAATTTAATGCTTCTTTTTCTATCACTGTTACCCAAAGAGAATGCAATTAATTGTTTAAATCATCTGGGATCAAGGTCGTGTGCAACAAAATCATTAAAGAAGATGAATAGACCCAATAATTGAATACATGTTTTACTAATAACTTTTAAATAATATACACTCTATCTTAAAAAATTAACAGCAGAAAAGGGTGCTTTTTATGTGCTGATAATTTTTTTAAGGAGCGTGATAATTGTTAATATGGTATTAATACCAATATGATATGCAGTAGCAACTGAAAATTTTGATGAACACTGATACTTCAACAGGGCAATACGAATAACAGCAATTAATAACAGAAAAAGTAGCGGAGTAAAAGGAATAAAAAATAAGCATTTTATACATTAAAATTTCATCAAAGATTTTAACTTTAATTAAGTATTTAAGCAATTGAAAAATAATAGTATCTACCTTTTCTTCCAGCTTGAGTAATATAGCAAATCCCATTATAAAAATAATGGCAGTGGACTTAGTCATGGTATACCTGTAAGAAGGAATATTAGTAAATTTATTTGCAACGTCTTGGAAAATCATAAACTTACAATCTCTAGAAAAGCAATGTTGGGTAGGTATCTTGGAAACATTAAAGTAGCCAATAATAATCTGCACCATAGTTTTGCTATTACTGAGTATGCGATAGAAAAATAGAAAATTTCTCATATTTAAATTGTCTTTTAGATTTATTTTCCTTTGTGAAAACTTCCAGCATACGTTCACAGAGCACGGGACTACATGGTAAGATCAAAAATAAGATTTATTAATATTAGCACGAAAGCTAAGCTTACTCCTTACATTAAAAATCATACTTCCATCAATTTCTGATGGCAAGTGCTTTCTGAGGAAATTTCCTACAAACCAGTGGCGTGGCGTGCCTTGGCGGGGCCCCGTATAAAAATTTGTTTGGGGGCCCTTAGGAAGAGTAAAGATTTCTCACAAAAGAAAAAAAAAAACGTTTGCATAAAATTAAAAGAAATATTTATTCATCATAATTACCTATCTGTCACTTTTTCCAGAATTTTTACAAACAATTCAAATTAAATATACAATCTCCTTGCCTTTCTTTCGGCAAACTGATTTATTAAATCATTTATTGCTGATAATGACTTTAGTTTTTCTAAAGTTTCTGCCTCTATAGACAAATTTGGGAAGTTTTTATTAATTTTTGCTTACGCACGTTGGGGGCCCCGTATAATTGATACGGCAGATACGGCGGTAGCTACGCCCCTGCTACTAACTATGATAGGGTGGATATAAGGCTGCCTTTATGGTATTCAGCAAAGTGCCCTGATGACGTAAGACGTACATGAGTTTGTAATAAATATTTGTGTTAATGTGGCTACCTGTGTTAACAACCAGTTCCCACCATATTACTGGAACAATTTCAGACCTAAGACAAAATGAAATATAGGGGAATGCTTCTGAATATCTGTAAAGCTAATTTGAGTATAAAACTTACAAAATCGGTATTACTTGTATTATTTATTGGAAAATTGAAATTATTAAGACTTCAATGATATATTAGGGTGTTCAAATGAAAAGGTATGAAATGACACTGCGGGTATAGTTGAAGTCTTTATTCAAATTAATTACCAGAGGTCTGAGCACAACTATGCCACTGTTTTCGGAGCCGAATTATTCCCTATTCCCAGAATTCCTGTGGCTGAGACAAGAGCAAGTCTTTTACTGATTGATTTCATGTTCTGTCCAATTCTGTAAAAGGATTCCCTGTCCCCAGAATAAGAGCCAGTCTTTCACTCTGTCCTTTAGTTTGTCATATGAGTCACTTTGGGATGTTTTTTTTTAAGCGGACCAAACAGATAGAAGTGGAAGGGTGACATTTCTGGGCTATATGGAGGATGCTGCTGATCCTTCTTGAACTTGGCCAGTACACTTTGTGTGACTCAATAGATGTGTGGACTCGTGTTATGGTGGAGCAGTAGACTTGTCAGACACATAGTCTCCCCCATTTACGGCCAAGAATCTGGCAATGAATATCGGCCGGTTTAACACCTTTTGCAGTCAGATCAATCATCAAATTTTGCAATGTGAATGCATTGATGTCCTTATACGCATTGCCACGTCAATTGGACGGAGCACACAATCAATCAGTGAAGGCCTTGCTCCTGTCATAGCCACAGGAATTCAGGGAACAGAGAATCCTTCAGCTCGTGAAATAGTTGGATAATTGTGCTCAGGCCTCTGGTGTTTAATTTGGATTTAGACTTCAATTATAAACACAGTGTCATTTCGTACCTTTTCACTTGAACATCCTAATAAATTGTACATAGCTATTGTATGTATCACTTGTAATATCTATTGTAGAATATGGCTCAGTAAACTGAAGCCCTAATTATTCAAAATATGAGCTTCAACTGGAGAATATCCAAAGGAATTTTCTTAGGAGAATTGCCTTCAGATTTAAATTTCAAAGAGAGTGGTGAATATGAGAGCCTAATGAATTGTCCAAACTTAAGACTTCTCTCCTCTAGGAGGAAGCAATTAGGCATATTATTTTTATACAGTATTTTAAATATATGGCTCCATTAAATATTATGAACTGTTCTATATCATAAATTTTAATTGTTTTAGTTTTGACAAGAAATCATGCTCGGTAATTATAAAATTATTATGATTAGCAAAGATATGCATTCTAATTACCTTTTTATTGTATTCTGAGAAAGGCTAACAAATATTGTTATAGCCTGGATTTTTTTAATACTTCAAATCATATATTCAAAAAATTTGGCATGTGTAATATAATGTAGCCTTATTATAATGTGAATATTTTGTGATAGTGACCTGGATGTTCTGCTTCACTGTTTATTTTATATATTCTATTGTAATCCAAGTGCAGATCCTTCTTTAATATTTGTGAATTTCCCTTTTACCTAGAATTGCTTGTTAACCTCTTGATATCTTATTGCTTACTTTCATTTTTCAGTTCCTAACGCCTTGATTTCTCAATTTTACTCTTTAGATCTAGATGTATGTTTCAATTTGATATACATTTTCATTGGTAACCTTTATCGATTATTGTTTTGAATACTTATTTAATTTGAGAATTTTAAAAATCATGTTTTCTTAACAATTATTATTATTGAGTACTCACAGAGAAACTGTAACTAACTCTAAGCCCCAGTTGGAAATTCCTATATCCAAGCCACTTGCAAGTCCTGTAGGAGCGACTTTCAACATGTAATTCTTCCAGTCAATAGTTACCCTATCTCTGTGGTGGTAACATTCCCATAATGTTCGGCATATTCCTGCCAGAATAAATTTTACTACCATATGGCATACTGTTACGGATAGAGGGAAACGGAAGAACTGAAAAGAGAAATTATGACAGCACATTTTGATTGAATATTTACATGCTATTACAGAAATTTGATTTTCGCTGACATTATATGCTAAAAGGCATCATTATCTACCCATGGATGATAGAAGACTCACCTTCAGAAGCCAATGTTGATAAAAGACGAGACCTATTGATAGCGCATAGTATAAACTGATCAGTCCAAGAGTACGTACACATATTGTAAAGAATCCTTGCTGGCAGTTTTTAAAACAACTAAACATTTGAAATAGTTTCATAATTACTTCACACTACGAGGTAACTGTACACGTGAAGCATCTGAAAATATTTTAACATACACAAAGATAAGAGTATAAGAAATGAATTAGGGGGAGCTTCAACAAACACTTTAACTACCTTATCGCAGTATCATGAATAAGATGGTACATGTGATGCTTATTTTAGCACAAAAACAATTTTTGGTGGTAACACAACATGCGTCTGCAAGGTGGTATGGAGCTGTCATTTATTATAGGTTGTAAACAAATATGGCGTGCCAACTAGAAGAGGAAAACAGCTATCACGGAAATTGAAGGGGCTACGATTCCGAGTCGTGACAATCGAAATGTAAATCTCGAACAAGGCTACTGAACTCGTAACTGCTTTATTACGCTGAAAATTTTCCGTTCAAGTTGGAGATAACACAGTAGCGTTAACTTTCATTTATCAAAGTATTGGTAAAATTCATCCACATTAATCCTCTCTTGAAAATCAGCTATTATCACTGCATAATTGAAGCGTCAACTATTAGAATATTTCAAATGAAGTTCTTTATTGCAGTTCCTTTTAGCATCAGTTTTTTTCGTGGTTCTGTAATTATGTACCTCAAAACGTTCGCTCGGTTTGATGGTACACTTAATGGGCTGGCTAAACATTCGTCACGATATTCGTCTCGATAAAGTTTTTGAATGTGCCGCTGTTTGTTTAACCATTTTTGAACAAACGTTCAATACTTTTGCTGGTAAATTTCTACTTTTTGCTATCTACCGCTCCCCTACAATCTGTTTTGAGTCTTTCATTGAGAACCTTGACAATTTACTCTTTTCAGCTGTAAGTCATCAAAAGTCTATGTTTCACATAATTACTGGCGATTTAAACTGTGATCTCTCTACAAAGAATCCTAGACAGATGAGTCTCATGAAGCTAATCAACAGCTTTTCTTTTGAATGTCTTGTCAACAAAGCAACGAGAGTAACTACTCAGTAGTCATCATCACTTCTATATGTCATCCTTACCAACTTTGATTCTACTAAAACGATTACTAAGGTTTTTTATCCTGACTTTTCTGATCACTTTGCCTTGTCTACTATTTTCAAGTTAAAACGGCATGTTTGTAAGTCCCCCATCCAGAAGAGGTGTTTTACATTCCATAATATTTTGCATTTCTGTCATGTCCTCAACACTTTAGACTGGTCACCTGTCTACCAAGCTTCCACTCTATATGAAAGTTTTAATGCTTTCTATGATAAATTTATATTTATTTTATGTCCCTTTCCACAAACTAGCACCAAACCTAGACCCAAACAATAAGGTATTCACTGGATCATAGATGAAATTAGACTTATGTCCTTGGAAGTCAAGAAACTAGCATCTCTTAGGAAAATCTCTGATGATAAATGGTTGCAAATTCAGTATACAAACATAAAAAGGAAATACAGGCATTTAATGACAAATGCTAAGAAATCAGTTAATGATAATAGAATTTTAAATGCCTCAAATCTAGGAAGGCTTGGAATACCCTAAATGAAACTTGGAATAAACAAAAAAAATCCACTTTCCCATTTTTGAATGTCATTAATAATGATGGAACTCTGAACCCTTATGATATGCTAATCCTTTAAATTGCTCTTACAATCAATATCCTATTCACAGGTAACTGATCCTAAAATGGCCAATTGTGCTCCAAAAATTATAATTATCATAAAACCTTACTTTTACATCCTTACAATCTCAATGATCTATCTAACTGTATTTCTAAAATTGGAAAGAAAAGATCAGCTGGCCTTGATGATGTATCTGGACACACTGAAAATATGTTACCCTTACATTTCAAATATCCTCCTGTTTCTCATCAATAAATCCCTTCTTCAGGGTACCTTCCCTGCTGTACTAAAAATTGCTAAAGTTATACCTGTATATGAGAACAAAGGTGATACGAACCATATCGATAATTATAGGCCTATCTCTTTAATTTCTCAGTTCTCAAAAATCTTTGAGACAATATTTCTTAACAGACTTGTTGTCAGAGTTTTAGCTTGGTTTTAGGAAGAATAAATCAGATGAATCAGCTATATTGTTGACCATTATATTCTTGTGTGAAGAAAAATCTTATGGGCTTCTTCTTTAAAGCTTTTCACTCTGTTGATCACAGATTGCTTCTTAGCAAATGCCATGCCCTTGGTGTAAGAGGTGTAGCATATTCCTGGTTATCTTCCTTCCTACACAACCGCAAACAATGAGTCCTATTAAGGACAAATGGCTTAAACTATCACTCCTACTCTATAGATATTCCTCTTGGTGTGCCACAAGATTCTAATTTTGGTTCAGGACCATTTTTGATTTTTATCAATGATCTAGCTGATTCTCTAAAACCCTTCTTGGCAAGCAGAACCATCATTTTCGCTGATGTCAGCTTACCAGCTAGCCTGAAGGGGGACCCTACTAAAAATGACTTTACGTCCTCAATCCAGAATATGGGTAATTGGTGTGAAATAAACCATCTTAATTTAAATAGCAGTAGAACACAAATAATGATATGTTTTCCAAAGAAAAATATTTTACACGAGTCACTAATGAGGTGAAATTGCTAACAAATTTTCAAATGAACTAAAGTTCCTTGGTTTGTACATGTACTCTGATCCATTCTTAAACTGGAATCTTTATATTAACCATTTATGTAACAAACTTCATTCTGTTTTATACTTTACTTTTGTTGAAAAAATAGTGTTAGTCTAAATGTTCTTTTAAACTTCTATTATGGCCATTTTTATGCTCTTGTATAATATGGCATATTGCTCTGGGTATCTAGTTTCCGAATTCATGATGTTTTTATGATACAAAAACTTGTTAGGACAATAACATATAGCAAATGTATTGCCACTTGCCATCCTCTTTTTAAGGAGTTAAGATTATAAACAGTATCTGCCATGTATCTTTACACTCTTATTTTTTATGTCAAATGCGATTTATCTAGCTTCACTAATAACTTCATGATCACCATGCCCGTAGATCACAGGATCTTCATATGTTTAGAACAAATTACAAGGCTGTGCAGAATAGTCCTGCTGTAATGGGCATTAAATTTTACAAGTTACCGTATTTGACGGCATATAAGACGCACCCTCATTAAGTTGGCCACTCACAAGGAAAATAGTTTTATAGTCCGTGCGAAAGCGCGGTATCACAAGAACTTAAAATGTAGCTTCTTTTAGTTGTTACGTCTCGTAAAAGCCGAATATTAAAACAATTATTGAATGCAATTATGAAATAGGTAGTATAGACCATCTGGGCTAAAAATAGTATTGAAAGTTAACCCATGGAGGTTGAACCTTCACATATAAGACGCAGGAAAATTTTTCTAGACATAATTTAGGAAAAAAGGTGCATCTTATATGCCGTCAAATACGGTACCTGATAATATCAGCAAAAATTGTTATTTGAAAAGCTTTAAGAATAAACTACTTAATTTTCTAGTAGATAAATGTCTTTATTCTATAAATGAATTTTTATGTAATACATTCTATTTACTTAAGTGTTTGTTTTGAACTTGTGTTTTATGATGTGCCTTATATAATTGAAATGATCCTTGGCCAAATAAAGCATTATTATTATGATAGGGGGCTTCCTACTGAGTTATTTCCCCAATCAATTTATCATCTTGTCCCGATTTGAATGAAAACTCTGATTAAGAATGTACAGAAGATTGTAAGTTTTGAAGTGAAAATGGCCAGAAGACAGAAATTATATGACTTGGTGACACTTAGTTTAATGAACGCCAGCAAACTCATAAAATAAAGTTTTAAAGCAACGTTCCGGTTTCAATCGACTAAATATTATCTGTTCTGGGATTTTCACTCTCAAAATATATTAATATATCTCTAATCCCACTTATAGGAACAATTTAAACTTTGACTTCCCTACTGCAGTAGTCAATTGCCCACAATATACTATTATAATAATGGTGATTACTTGTATGAATAAGTTTCAAAATGTCTGAAAGTTGTTAGCATTAAGGGAAAGTTATTTTTAATTATTGTAAAAATACAATAATTAATAATTGTACATCTCTTATTTTTTCAATCTCTAACTCATTCTAGGACACCTATTGCAATACATGGATATGATAACAACATGGTCAATAAAAGGAAACATGATGAAACTATAATAATTTTCCTGCTTTTAAATCTATCTGATAAAATTTCAAAATAAAGTTTTGAGATAAGAAGAATGCACTTGTTAAAATTACATTGTTTAACATAGATATGTAATGAAGAATTTCTCAGGCCATGCTAATGATTTGCCATTAATTCTACCATGAGTGTGGTCACTTAGTTTTGATAGGAAGCTGACATAACTTTTCTTACAACTGCATTATTGTGGGATGACTGCAGTACACCACATTTTCAGAAAGTGAAAAGATAATCAGATTAAACATAACAATTTGCAATGGATGATGCTAAAAATATTCCAACACATTTTGAATACCACTTACATATATTTTTGGGAAAATAAGACAATGTTAATCAAAAGCATCTCTATGTGTTTTAATTAAATAAAAAAGACAATTTCCTCAATAATTAAATTTATTTGACAAAGTTGTACATAAAGTTTATTAAAAATTTTAATTTACAAATAAGCAAAATCATAGAAAATAAATAATTTAGCATATTTTAATTTTAAAGAAAAATTTGTTTTATTGTATTTCATTAAATTTAACATACCATCTTATGGAAAAGACTGAGTTTTATTTATTCTTTGGCTATAAAGCATTAATAGCAATGTGATTCTGGTTATGTTTTTAACTGTAGAATAAATCACACATGAGAATGTTACAAGCACCGGGCTGTATAACATGAGCCTCAATGATTTTTTTAACCAGTAAAAAGGAAAAGGAGGTAATATTTCTGTAATTCCAGGTCAAAGACCAACTTCAGACTTGTTAAATATCTATCTCATTTCTTAATACTTACATAATTTACAAATTGCAACCTTTACATCCATGCAGTGAATGTAAAAAAAATATTCAGTATAAGACCTGCTATTAAAAATCCTCGTATTAAAATTATTCGTCATTCTTTAAATAAGTAATTATTACAAGCACAGTTTAATTGTACAGCTTGTTAAACATTATTTGCAATTTTTTTCCAGGGATAAAAAAGGAAATTTTAGAGTTGAAAACATCAAACAAGACTAGAACAGTTGCAATGGTTCTGCTTGTTGCAATAAATTTTCCAAAGAGAAAAGGTAAAACATTTTTTTCTGTAGCCTATGAAGTTTCACTAGGCAATAAAACATTGATGGTTCAGAATAACTGAAAACAAGATAAATCATAGAAAGCATGCAAGCTTCCTTGATTGGTTCAAGACCCCTATTGAGGCTTCAAATAGTAATGCACAGCCAATGTGTGAATAGTTCACTGGCCACTTAACCACAGGCAAAAAGCATACATACTGCCAAATACACTTGCACACACACAAATAAGATTAAAACTTCAACAAAACAAAACTACACGCAGCCAAAAAATATTAACAAAATAATGTAACTAGATGATTTCCAAAACAAAAAGGAAGTGGGTAATCGAAGAAACGATTCATAATCGATATAGACTAATAACACTCAAAATCACTTACTTGCTTGACTGTGAATTTAAAATCAACTGCCCAGCAGCTTAATGACAATTTATTCATAGAAAATATAAATTTTTGCAAGGAGTCCCTATTTCATCTATCGTGTACTCTCAACTCAATCAATATGTACTGAGCCAACTGAATATATTAGATTGCCAATGATTGCAGCTGAAAGACTTAGTATACTTGAGTGATGAGAGTTACAGTTTTTGTGCCAGTCAGTATTCCTAAATTTGCACTGTTCAAATGTTTTTCTGACATTTGGATAAAATATAGCAGGTAAACATTCTTTGCAGAAGTGTACATGGTGTTCTTTGTCATCATGCTAATCAAGATAAACATCAACCAGTGTTGAAATATGCAAAGGATTTGAAGAACTGCAATGCCCGAAACCTAATGAAAATATTAATGATATGCAAAATCACAGCTAAATGTATGGAATAGTACATTCTATGTTTCAGTGACCAGCATCTATATTTATAGTGCAAAGGAAGGTATGGTTATAACAGATGAGTGCGTTGAGAGGCCTAGTTAAAAGGTTATCTCCTCTTAATACTACCTTTAGGCATATCAAACTTATAAAATGCATTTTCAGGTATCCAAAAAATTCCTTCTCCCAGATTAAAAATGACTATCCACCATCATCTGGTTAAAAAGGTGCTTTATGCAACCAGAGACATTATCCACCAACTGAAACATTAGACAGTTTCTCAACAACCTTGTATCACCAAAATGGTGCACAGTATAGCTTTCAATATCAAATAAAAAGCATGCAGTCACCAACAATCACTTACATTGTACAACAGTCTCGGCAGGCTATATTAATTTCAGCAGCGCTAATAAAATTTGCAGTCTTTCATCAGGGCTAGGAGCTGAAACTGCCCATTGGTAACTTCCAACATCACTCTTTGGCACAATTTCCGTATCCCTACCTCATGTTGTCAGTAGCCAAAAATTTCCATTCTAACATTCCTGCGGTAAATCCACATGCCACACAATTAAATGGCTGGTGTCACCTTGTCCTTCAGAGGGACCCTTCTCTCTATCCACCAATCCTCTCACTTCCACAGGCTCATCTCCGTCATCATTTACTCGGTCTTCACATTCTCCCTCAGCTCCGTCGATGCTTTCTTCCCCCATGACTGCATCAGACTCCCCATGAACTTTGTGGCACTGTCCAGAATGGGAAGACCTGCCCATCCCTTCCATCTCATCTCCGTTGCCTACAGTCAAAAGCAACAAGAAAGGAGTAAAAGCAACTGAATCTGAGAGGGAAGCATAACCAAATTGGCCAGCAAAACCCAAACACTGCTGCTTGGATCCTAAATTTTCTTTCCTATCATATTAAGAGATTTAAAATTTTGCTCTGACTGTCCATAAATATTTTCTTACCTATGAAGTTCTCTACTAATGTACCCACCCAGTTGTGATATGAACCTACCTTGTTGAACCTATCTACCTATATGAACCACTACCTTGTTCAGATCTTTGTCCAAACTTACAGTAACATTCTTGGGTCCCAATTAAATTTAATTACAATAATAAAACAAGCTACAAAATGAATTTTTTACTCACTATCAGCACTTTAAATTAATATAAAATATTAATCATTAAAAACTGACTTATTTGGTAACTGCTTTTCCATAGATGTTTCTAAAATTTGATTGAAAGTTTTTTGATAAAAACATAGTTTTTGAGACAGCAATGTATTCTTTGTACATCTTATTTTGAATATAAATTATTGTTATAAGTAGAACAACTCCCAAGGTGAAAACTTGATAGTTTTAAGGATAAAAAAGATAAAACCATAATTTCTAATGCTATACAATCAATGATATGAAATTTAGTAGATATCTATTTTCCATGGTTCAATATCTGTTCAAGATCACTCAGCAAACGGTAGATTGAACTAACTTGTCCGAATATGATATCAAATATCCTAACATGAGGTGGACTTACTAAGTCAACATACTTATGAAAAAAATAGCTTTAATGCATTTTCACATTCCTAGTTTTCTTAAAACCAACATAAAAACTACAAAATCTCAATTTTTCTACTTCAATAATTAAATATCTTTTTGTGTACAGTCATTACTAGAGCAAGTAATTTAACTACAATCTTTTTAGACACATTTGAGCTTGGAAATGTTTGCTATGGATAAACCTCAAATGACTAACACACATTAATATCAATACAAAATAAGGAAATCAAACTACAGAGAATAAATAAATAAAAATTTCCCTTCTAGTGTTAATTTCTAACTGAATTCATGATTTATGAATATCAATAATGTTGTTTCAACTACATCTAAACACTAAGAGATTAACTTCTAGGAAACATATGTTAATAATATGCCATTTTTCAGTAATATTATTTTTCATTGATTAAAGTACCTAATAATGATTTTTAAAATTTTAGTAATTATGTGAGGATAATAAAATATAATATACAAACAACCAAATCAATTTAGGTTGAAAATTATAATTCTGATATAATTTTGAGAAATGTCACATTAGGAGTCCAGGAAACTTTATTAAACTTCAATAAATGTTAATTTTAAGTAAAATATGGACTATCTTACCTGAAATGGTAATGAGATTAATCAACAAGTAAGACTATATTAACTTCTAAGTAAGACTATATTACATCAAGGAAACTAGCAAAAGCAATCAACAAACAAGAGTGTAAAATACATGCAGATAACACAAAACTAAATAATTATTTTTATTTTCATTGTTTAAGTACTGTGTTAAATGCATGTTCTTAAAAATTATTTCAAAATAAATTATGTGTTTACAATTATAAAACAATTGACCATGCAGATGGTGCTTCACATGCACAAAACATTTTGTGCTGCAGAAATATATTTGATCTAAAAGGCAGTTAGGATACATGTTTTTGTAAGAAGCTTTTCTGTTAACAAACTATCTACAAGTCAGGACTAACGAAAACCACATCCACAGTGTCTAACCACCATTTCACAAGTAAAGATAACACATAACCAGTTTCCTAGAAAATATGAGAGAGAAAATTTTAGATGATCAGCGTTTTGTGACACATTTAAATCCACATTGGCATTGCTTCAAGTACATAAAGGAAGAGAAATAAGAAAAAGTGAGATAAATTAAGCCTTCCCCACAGGAGAATCACGCATAAATGCAATCCAGCTAATGAAGAATCAGTAGTGGCTTAAGTTATCATGTTCCCTGTTACACCTCTTAGAAGAACAGCCATTAGTATAACAAGATGAATGATGCAGACAGTCAGTTTAACACTTCATCAAGTGACTTGTTTCTAGCATTTTCTAATTCCAAAACAGAGACCTAAATGAAAACAGCTTCCTACCGATGTTTCATGGGAAACAGGAGTGGAAGGGATACACCCTAGTCATGCCTCCTGCCCATCAAGCCTCCCATGTGGACACATTTGCCACACTATCAGATGACTAGCTCCATCTGGAATTTCTCCTGGGCTGTTGACTGCATGGGAAAAAATTTTGACAGGATGGAAGGTGATGGGGATAAAGGAAGAATGATAAAAGATAATACCTCAAAATAAATACAAAGAAAAAACTTAAAACTGCTTTCTTTAAAGAAAAATTTTATAAATAAAAAGGGATGGAATAAAGAGGAAAACTAGGAAATGACCAAGACTTTGGTTGTATTGAAGCCAAAAATATCCACTAAACTAATGGCCTGCATGTTCTGAATTCGAGAAGGTTTTTCAAAATCATTCTGAGAAATTGCTGCACTTTCATTATTAACTAAAAGTTAATGAGAAACGGAAAAATACATTCCCTTAACAGAAATCATCAAAGCTAACATAACAAGTAAACATTTTTCATTGTGAAACTACGTGAAATATTAATTCATATCCTAAAGTTTTTACTATTATTTCATTATAATCTTTCCTTTTTATAACACATGTATTTTTTTCTCTTTCAGTGAAATTTGTCTATTTTAAATATGATAATAACATATGCCCTTAATTCTTGCCCTATCATATACTGTATGGATTTTTGCACATAACCAATTTGAATAATAAATAGAGAAAATAAATTGTAGAGCTCGTGTCTATGCTTGCTTTTATTTAATAATAATTTACAATTTAAACAACTAAGTCACTACAATCAAGGATTTAAATGGAATAATATTCAAGTGGCCATTACTTGTACAACATAAAATTTCTAAAACTTGTAAATTTGACATTTTTGTCACTAGATAAGAAATTAAAAATATTGGAACTAAGACAGGAAAAATTATAAAGGAACCCAAATTCATCAAAGTTGATTTACATACAATAAATGGTAAATAAAATTTATGGTAACAATATACAAAGAATCCCTGCATTCCTCAGTTTATTGAGGTGATGATTAAACCTGAGCTTAAAGTTTCCTTAGCTTAACTAGCAACATTTAGCAGCAAATCATGCATAAAAACTCCATGGAAATTAGTTGAATATACTTTAAGAAATAAAAGTGATGCGACTGAAAAAGAAAAGAGATGATCGAGGTACAAGGAGAGTAACAGAACCTAAGTACCAAGCATGGGGACTTGTCATCCTACACAAGGGGTGTAATTTTAGTAACAAAGAAAAAAATACAACTCATGAAAATGGTGCTTTGAATAGCCTTACCATTACGGAAATCAATGTAGCCTTCTCCACCAGACATGACAAGCATGGAACGGACTGTTGACTTCTGTGGTGACCCTGGCGATGTAGGCTCAGACCTATTGCAATCAATCATAGGACTCTGGCCTGGAGTAGGTGATAACTGTCTTCTACCGCCTTTAAATATAAGAATTAATATTTACCTTTAATAATGTAAGACATTTTAATACTTCACCCCCAAAATGAATAATCCATTCGACTCAAAACACTGATTTTGGTAACTAAGATTACAGCTATGAGAAAATAACGTAAACAAGATGGTCAATATCTGATAATTAGAAAATTTTTCCAGAGAGTTGGTTCTATCTTTAATTATGTCAACGGGATCAAAGGCAACTCCAATTATGAGAGCATAAATTGAAAATGATAGCAATGACAAATTTTCCAGACAAAAGTAAACCAATATAAATCTGAAAGAGAAGAATCACGGTGAGAATATTTGATAAAAATCTTCATCTTGTGAGGAGCTTTAGCAAGACAATACACACCTCCATATAAATCTTCCTCAAAATATTACAGGTATTTTTAGAGGGAAAACAACAGCTTTAAAATGATAAGAGTATATTTTATGCAAATATTAGTAAGTTTAATTGCAAAAATGTTACCTGGAACTGCCACAAAAAATTTGACAGCATCATGGTGTCCATGAAAAGAGATCTGAACATGTGCTATAGAACAGTATGGAATAAAACTTCCTGGAGTGATTTTGTGTCCTCTGCTGTCACCATAAACTCGAACAACACTTCCTGGCACCTTTCCGAAATGGGATGAAGCAGCTCTACCTCCAGCATCTGCATGGATCATTTTTAAGGGTTAATGTTAATGGAGATATTCTTTAGGACATTATAAGTCGGCTAAAAGAGGCAGTTATGGAAGCTACTTTGGTACAGTTACAGAAGCGTTTTGTTAGCGTTTATTTTATGAAATTAATTCCAAATTAGATACTATGCAGAGAAAGTCAAGACATTATATATTTGAGATGATATCTATTTTGTAATACAAAAAATAACAAATTTACAAAACAACTTTGAAAGAGATATGCCCCTTCAATGAAATTTTCTGGTATTTCCACAACATTTTCACGTAATTTTCAACAATGGTCTAAATTTTGAACTAAATATCTTCTAAAATCTTTATTATTGAAGCAATTTAAAACTTTGTCCACAAGGGAGTCACCATGGAAGTGCATTACCAAACAGTAACTATACTTTATAGTATAGTTACTCTATGGTAATCCACATCTATGGTATAAAATAGTTACTCTATATATACCCTACATATGTATAGTTACTCTATGGCATTACTTACTTTCCATCAGAGGGACTGATATGATAACACCATTTCCAGTACCGATCCAGAGTCGACTTGATGAAATAAGTAGTGCTGTGATTCTAGCAAATGAAAAGCCCACCTTTCCAGTTCCTGTAACGAGTTAATTGAGTAAGGCATAAGATTAACTTTTCTACTTGCTCTAAAACTAAAAGTAGATGAAGATGATGGTGAACTGTTAAAGTGATGAATTTAAATCAAACTCCTTAACGTGTGAACTTGAATGAGCCATGAATGCTCATGTTGAAGTCCCATGACTGTTATGGAATGTTATAAGGGAAAGTTAATAGGAATGATACAAAAGCTATAAAATAAATACCAATTCTTACATTGCTGAATTATTTTTGGATTGTTTGGTTATTTACTGTGTTAATAGTGATTACTAAGTATTAATTAAGAAAAATATTTTTTCTGAATTATGAATGGAAAAATGAACAAGAGAGATTAGGAAAGCTTTTTCACAGACTACTGCAGGCATGTGAGCATGCTAATGGATATAACCGACTCAAATTTCAGCAAAATATTAGACAGCAATTATGAAATAATTGTAAGCACTTCCTTTCTTTCACTGATAGAATTAATTAAGCCAAGTAAGTTCCAGACCTTAATGGAAAAATATGATGTTACTCATAGATAGAAAAGCTTTACATACCAATGTTAAAAAGGCCAACAGGAAAACTGACTATGTTAGAAAATTTGAGTTATCACACCTCATGTACATATTGTGTATGTTATGAAAAAAATAAGCTTATACTGCATAATGAGAGACATTTACACCAAAGTATTTGATAAAGAAATTGGAGGAAAAAAATACATTTACTAAGACACTGAATAGAAAAACAATTTATTAAGAAAAAAGATTAGAAAGAAAAATATCATTAATAATTGATGATGAGATTCATTAGAATCTTACGAAAAGTTTTTTATTTAGTTTCCAGAATCAAAAGACCCATACATAGGAGTGGCTGCCAAATAACTGGAATAAGTTTCTGGCTCCCTGAAATCTTCATAATTATTTCCTTCATAAATATCTTTGTTCTCTCTTCCATCAAATTACAATTTCAACTATCTAGTCTAAACAGTGTAATCGTAGCCTTAATTTGAAAAATGTTTGTGTTTTCAGCAGCAATCATGCTGAGTGCCATTTTGGGGCAGCACCTTAACGTGAAAGTCTGCTTTGAACATGGGAAACCTATATAAGAAAAATACAATATGCAGAATAAAGTTAATAATGATGACAGCCTATCTAATACTTGAGAGTTCAAAAGGTTTTACAGTTTGAAACCATTTAGGAAGGCCTTGCAATATGGTACTGTACATTTTCGTTCTGAGATTTCAGAGTCCGGAACTGACCCCAACTTACTCAGTTAAATTTGGAATATTGTGCTTATTTACAGCTTTCGACTAAATTCAATTTTTATTATACTGTAGAGTACAGTACAATGAGAGCTGACGAAAATTGGAAAAGTATTAATTACAGCCAATTTCTTATATTGTTATATTCTTATAATGTTTTAGAATTTGTAAAAAAGTACCTTTGTCTCAAAGATATTACTTCATTGAATCATACACCATAACCAAAGTGCATCCTCTAATATTAAAAAGTGGAAAATTATTGCTCAATAATAGTCGAAAAGTAATGGTATATCATTAGATTATCCTAATTCATATGAAATTGCTTTCTCTAGATATTTTTATTCACATGCTTCATAAGCAATGACTCTGTCTTGAGGGAAGGGGAGAAGTTACTGTGGGAATCTGAATCACTGCTTTTATCTATATTCCCCTCGATCCTGGATCAGACGAATTGGTACCAATTTTTGTATGATAACAAATCTCATGGGTGGATGCAATATGATGGGAGCTGAATTAAAAATTTCAGCCCGACTAGAGAGGTTGCAACCAAAAAGAAACAAGAGACAAGGTGATAAGATGTAAGGAGGGACAAAAGGGATAGCGAAACTTGTGAGAAGTCTCTAATTAAAGCTCCCTGAAGCATTTTTTGGACTTTGTCTCTCATGTCAATTGATATTTCAGAGATATGCCTCCTGGAAGACACATTCCAAAACCTGGCACTCGTTATAACAAAACTTCAGAAATTATCTCTAGTTAGAATGAACGCAACTGCCTATCTTTTCTTGCAGTGAGACGGACAACGGATCAAAAAAATACTTGCTATAACACAAATTTTGTTATATACCATACTCGTTATAACAGACTTCTACTGAATGTCAAAGGAGGGTTCAATGTATAAGGCTATTGCAATAAAATCCCATGATTAGAGAATTTTTACATAGTAGAGCTTAAAAATCAGCTAACATCATAAATAAGAGCCTACCATTGGATAGAGAGGTATTTAAACTGAGCCATATGTGAGGGAGTGGAGGGAAACATGGAAGAGGCCCACTGCATCTATTGTCTAAGCAAACAAAAATGAGGCAGACATTCTATTCGATATTTTTTAAATGTATCAAGTCATGAATGTTGATGAAACCTGGATTCATAGATCAAGAAACACTCTAAACAATGGAATTTTCCAATTAAATCTGTTTCCAAGATGGCTTGGGGCCACTTCTTATAGGATGCAAAGTAAATATCCTTCAGGGAATATTTCCATGACAGAATATACCCTTTATAATCATGGGATAATACAAATGAATTATTGTAAAAGTGAATTTTAATGGAAGATTTTTCTATCATGATGACACACCAGCTAACTTGAAGTTGAATTATTAGGGCAATTTTGTATGATTTACAACATGAACTGCTGCTATAATTCTATAAAAATCTCGGAAAATATGCCTCCCTGTTTCCATATTAATGAAAAACTCTGAAACTTGCAACTCCTACTCCAGGTCAAACTGACACATACAAAAAACATTTTAAACCTCTTTCATCAGGACAAGGGTATAATTTTGCAACTACAAGAAACCCTACAGCGACCCTCTTTTGATTTCAAATAAATTAGGTTTTTAAAATATCGTATTTCCCGGCCTATAAGACGCACTTTTTTTACTCCAAAATATGCTCTAAAATCAGTCTCCGTCTTATGCGCCGATGGTATACGGGTATAACTCTGTCCTATAATAAGCAAGCCGATTTGCCGGGATAAATGCATACCATTAAAAATTTTTTACCGTATCAGGCATATAAAATAGTTCAGTTAATCAAAAATTTTAAGTAGTAGTAAGGAATACAGTTTAAATATTTCGATGACAGAACTTCCTTAAAAAAAAATTCCCAGGTAAATCGGAAATGCATACAATGTAGTACGTTTAGTTTACTCTCGCATGTGGTGCTGCTGCAAAACTTATACACATTGGGCCAACGGAGATGTCACCCCTCTGCTAATACGTTGTATCTCTCGCGATAGAGAGTTTACCGGCACACAACCTTATGTAACAAAGTATGAGTTTTTTTTTGTAAATTCTTACCTGAAAAATCAAGGTGCATCTTATAGGCCGGGAAATACGGTACAACAAATAAACCTCGTCAGAGCCATATTTGAAGAACATAATCAACAAAAAATCAAAGGGGTCAATATACTGTATCATAATGCGAGACAAGGATTCAATCATAACATTGAAATTGAAATTCCTAATCTTCAGAACAACAATCTCACCTGAGAATGTGTTATGATTACTAAAGGATGAGCTAAATAAAACATAGTTAACATTGGTAAAATGCCTTCAAATGTGGTTTAAGCTCTATTTGAGTGTATGAAACAGAGGAGATGTAATTAGTGAGCCATGCAGATGAATAATACATAGGAATATAAGCATATTACACTACAAAAATAAAAATGCATGCAAGATGATTAAAAAAGCAATAAGAAATTAGGTGTATAACATACTACCTCCTGGGAAAACGGCTATTGTGCAGAGGATTGTGGCAACACCAGAAGGAGAGGACGGAGACGAGGAGAGAGCGCAAATTAAATTTTGCTTTCATATATTTCAGCAGTCATTATTCACAAGGTAAAATTCTTTTAAAATATAAATTGATAATGAAAATCTACTTTTAGAAACAAAATTAAGTTTTATTTAAACTGGCAGTTAATACAAATTCAGTGAATGACTCTGGTTTAGCAAAATTTGGCAAAGTATTCTACTTGAAACTTCATTTACTGCATATAAAGCTTAAGCCAATTAAAGATAAGAGCTTCAGGTAATACAATACTCATTACCCTTATTATATAAAAGCCAATCCATTAGTAGAGCAGCCATATGATCCAAAATCATTACAATAGCAATAAATAACAATTTTCTTGGATAAGAAATAACTTATAAATACTGTCACAGATCTATAAATATCTCTTACGGAATGGATTTAAAATATAAATGTTACTTATGATAAATAAATGAGATGGCAAAGTAAAAAAGTAAAATTTAATATATTTAAGTGACGGATTTGACTTGAGATAAAGGCTTCAAAGCCTTGTCTATGCAGCTCTTAACAAAAAACATGCATGGTATATCAAATGGGTATGGGATTTGGAAATTATTCAGTCTGGGTCATCGGAGCAACAGAAAATTGGTTTCTTGTGTTGATGAGCACCCAAAGCTTACCCAACATCTTGCTCACGTAAGGCTCAATGTCAACATCCTGTAAGTGCTCATACATATGAGCATGGTAGAGCCTAAGTGTGGAGTCCATCCTTATCGAAACCCAAACCCCCTCACCAAGCCATGCCATCTGCCGTATCTGACTGTCCTTTCGTGGATGTACATGGAACGATGCCTGCATTCACAAAAATCAAAATATTTATTTTGTTTCTCATATGGGCAGTTAGCAAATCAAAATCTTAACACTATTCTTGTAAATAGATAAATATTAAATACAGTTTGATTATTGTACTTGCAAGAATTTAAGAAAATTAGTTTTTGCTTCTACAGAAGAGGTCTTTTTCTTAAAAGTATACAAAATCCTCAATTTGATTCAATTATCTATCAATTTATGCTTATCATTATTCATAAAAAATTTTCATTTAAATTTCCATACTGATTTTTATACAACCATTTCCCAACCTGTTATCAAATTGTGAATTTAAATTAATCTTTCTGCATTGAATAATTTTTGCTACTTTTCTATAAATATGCATAAATATTGATAAAATAAAATTTCTGAGTATAATTTATCTCATTTATCATTATTCAAAATAAACTTAATTGTGTTACAGAATACGGGTATTATAATTTGCTTGTCATGGATTCATGCAAATACTGAAGGTAAATCCTATCAAATAAAGCAGGAGTTGTTTCAACAACTCAATTAAGTTCAATGTTTCTTGAAAATCCATCTCAACCTTAAGAGTAACCAGTATGTGCTTATGCACAACAAATTATATCCTCTTCCTGATAGAGCAAAATTTAAACATTATCAGCATCAATTGAAAAAATACAAAAATATTACATCTGTACAAAGATTATTAGATATTATATACAATGATAAAAATATTGAAGTTTACCAAGAATTGACAAAGCAGAGATTATTTTTCTGACTAGTTTCAACTTTTGTGTTCTATAATAATATAATTCCACTTCACAAACCCCAACAGATTGAGCTGTAGGCATATGGCCAAGCTACCATGACTTCATTTATATGTGAGCTTAAAAAGTAGCAATTCAACATCCAGCAATGACATTATGAATAAGAATCACGGTTGCAAGAGGAAACCTACCTCTATTTCTAATGTTCTTGGATTCAACACATGAATTATGTTTCCATATCCACACCAAACTTTAGAGTGTACAACTGTCATGCAGCGGATGGACTTTCGAGGCTCCCCTAAGTCTACCAGGAAGTATGAGCTGAGATCCCATTGACCAGCCAACTGTTGCTCCGAGTTTTCATTTGGTGATGCACCGTCATTTTCCTTTTTCTGAAAACTGTGGCGCCTGAACACAGCAACTGTGCCATTTGCTAGGGCAGCCAGCACCCTGCCACGAATGTGCCTGCAGAGATGACCAACAATGATGAAATGAGAATTTCAAATTTGGAGTATAATGTGTAAAACTAATTTAAATTTGTGTTTCTTATGGAGGTTTTCCAGAGTAATCTGTTTCTAAATTAAGGTAATGTGTATTAAAAGTTGGCAGCTGCTTGATAGTATTTTATGCATCTTTGTGGCTCACTCATATATTTCTGCCATTACAGTAAGTAGCAAAATTATGAAGGCTATCATGGGATATTTGACCAGTGTGAATTTATAAGGTCAAACCAGCAATACTAAGGAGCCAGCTTAGATTCTTCCTGACAATTCAAGAACTCTTATCTTTTATTATCTGAAACTACATGACATTAGCAATTCCATTTAACCTGCTAAAACAAAAGCAAAGTTAGTGAAAAATAGACAAACACAATTCAAGTCTGTTTCATTAATTTACACTCAATCACAATCACATACATACACTCATAAACACATTTATAAAATCATAGTTTTAAAATAACTGAAAATTAAGAGATTTAAAGAGAAATTACATATTCTTGAAGATACTTACACAATGCTGAGCACAGAATCCTTCAGTTTAATAGAATGAATGCATCTCCTCCAATGCGCCATTGAGGAATGGACATAGATGGCACCAGTCTTGGAACCAAGCCACATGGTTGGAAGAACACTGCTCATCTTCTCTACCTCAGCATACGCCAACTCATTATCTACAATTTAAGATTCCATAAGTTGGACAATTTAAACTGAAAGCAACCATGAACTACGTTTACCCATTTGTAGGCTGTGCCATTTGATAAAATTTCTTAATTTCTATCTTAAACCCTCTGAAAAGGATACCCTTGCATATTTTCAAGGGAGCAGAACTAATTCATTTCATAAGTTATTGAAAACAGATGGTAAGAGCCATCTTGTTTATTGAAAGACATTGCCTAAAATGGCTACAGACATCTAGTCTACAAATGGGTTAACCTAACGAAAGTTTAGTAAGTTGATGAACATTTAATTACTACTGCTAAGACTTAGAAGCTCTTTGCCAATGAAAGTAACTTTCTTTACTTTTTTTATAATTTTATAATATAATAACCTCTTGGCACTTCCGAGATTCCATCCTTAATAATTCCAGAAACGCCTTGAAGATGGTGGCTACTCCCTGAGGCAGGCATATCTCCTTGCCTTGAATTTTTGGATGAGCCAATCATATCAACCTCTACTCCTAAATAAGTAGAATACAATCTCCATAGTAATTTCACTATTTAATTAATAAATTCCTCAATCAGAAATATGAGCTACCAAAGCTTCATATAATAAATGTTGAACAAGGAGGCGTTTAGGTTAAATGAACATCTAAATACAAGGATAACAACTATGGTGACAACTTTTTAAACTTAAATTTTTATGGTGGGTTCACATCATTAGAAATAATTATTAACCCCAAAAAGCTTGGCTTGCTACCCAAAACATTATCTGTAATTATTTCATAAATTACACAAAGAATAAAAGTGATAAAAGCAAATAAAAAAAAATAAAACTATTCAGTAAAAAAGCATTTCCTCGGCAGCTAGAGATAATTTTATCAAACTTAAATAAAAGAGTAAAAATTAATTTCCCTCGATTGAAACAGTCAATAACTACACAAAGTGGATTACTCCAAAGAAAATTATTCTAATCAATGAATATAAATATTAAATTAGGAGAGCCACAATCCATTGATTTCTGAAACATTCTTTGAGCCAAAAAGAGTCAATTATTAGGTATAAGCAGAACTATAAACATAAAAGAAAAGAAATCACAGTTAACCACTTGTGCAATGAACTTGCACATTCTTTAATCAATCAACTCTTAAAAAAAAACGTTTACTTCAGTAATAAATCATGACTGAATGTTTGAATAATTGATATTTCAGTAAAGTAAATTAGGAACATAGTTGAGAAAGCTCGAAAGTACCGAACTTAAGTAATTTAGCTCAAAAAGCAATTAAAGAGAAACATTTTTCATTCAATTTATTTCCAGATAGAGACAAGTTATCTCACAAATACCTAATGGGAAGTTTGATACAAAATCAAATCCTACAATATAACTTTTGAAGCATTATGAGGTCAAGATTTAAAGGTTTACTACAGCAAAACTTCAAACTGATCAATTAACCTCAGGTGATAAGAATAGGCATAAGTACATTATGGCTTGAGTTTCTCCCAAACAAGCAAGGCTATAAATAATAATAAATTCGAAAGTTTAACAATTCTAAAGGTGATTGCTATACGTTGGGGCTATTCAAATGCTTGATTAAACACTAATTAAAAGCCTAGTTTAAGTTTACAGTTCATGGCAAGGTTAGAGGAATAAGAAACAGTCAAGTAATTGATTTAACTACATACTTAAATACATGGTACGTCAAACCATGCAACACAAATAATAAAAAGGCTCTAAATTTTAGATGAAGTAGATATACATTACTCACTCTCTTTACTGCAGTCAACAACTGTTATCGTAGGCTCTGGTGAAGTCTCAGTTTTATCTTCCTTTTCTTCGTTTTCTTCCGTTTTTGTTTCTTTCTTGACAGTCTTCACAGGGGATTCACAGCCAGTGGCGCAGCTAACAAATGTAATGTTACCCAACTTCTTATCCTCATTTGCAGCTGCACCAACCCCTTCTTCCCTTTTGCCATTCTCTTCAACTACAGGCTCAGGAGATGACTTCTCCATAGATTTCTTTAATAGCAGTTCCTCCTCCTCATTTGGAAGATAGTCGTCATCCTTGGCTCCTTTAGTAACACAATATCACATGCATATGCCATTAATAATAAATGCTTAGATATAATTTAAATATATTCTAACAGCTTAAAACTTGAACCAATACATTTTAACCAACTCAATGCTACTGTATATTCAGCAATAGATGCCACACACTAATTTTTTATGTTAATTTATAACTTTAATTTATTTTAACATTTTAAGACTATTTTTGATTTATTTAAAGGAACAATAAAGTTTTCATACCAAATTTTAGACATGCCTTGAATTCAAGGCATCAGCATTTGGAGGTAATTTAGTTATGCAACCCAGCAATACATGTATTAGTTTTAGTACTATGCTGTAATAAGGGAATATTAGCTATCTATGAAAGAAATGTGAAAAGGATCAATTATTAAAAAATTAAATTGATTATGATTTTATTCCAAAAACAGTCGATGTATAATCCAGGACCATACTTACAAACGGGACACATATAAGCTATGAAATGTTCAAAAAAATTAAAAATGCAAAACTACAAACAAACCACTTACACTGCTTATATCAACATCTCAGCATCTTAGTACCTAAGATGCTGAGCAAAAGAGAGAATTTATCCCGTGAGGCTTGGCTCTGCAATAGGCCAGCAAACCAAACGGATTCAAGGCATCAGAGCTTATGCCAAGCCATGCCTTGAATTCAAGGCATTTGCATTGAGTAGGTTAATTTAAATGCTGACATAGGCATCTATCCACCTTACAGGATAGCAGATGATAGATGTTATGGCACGTACTTTTCTGAACTGCATCAAAAAATGAACTAAGTGCAATCTCAATTAATAAATCTTAACTAAATAATAACTTGTAGAAACATTGAAATATACTTTGAAATATAATGTTGAAAATTCTATGCACGTGTAATGCAATTCATGTTGACAAACAAATATACCTCACACAATATTTTCTGTCTTTCTATTTCTTAGCCAGAAATAGGTGCTTTATCATCCTATTCAATTTTTTTGCTTGTTTCTGCACGGGAATATTTAAGTTTTTACAGTATTAGTATAATAAACTCATTGCCATTTCTTAGCTAATCAGCTTCCCACATATGCTACATGCTCAATATAGTTGGCCTACCAAGGCAGTAGATTGGGTGCTGGCAAGTGAGTACCATCACCTAATGCAATTAACAATGTGAATTTTATGTGTGAATTTGAAAATTAAAACCCTACATAAGGACATTTCCCTTTTCATAATACCTCATCTAATATATTTTACCTCAACATCACTTCAGGTTAATACTTGGCAATAAAAATGTTGCCATAAACCAACTACAGTAGAACCCCGGTAATCCGGACACTCGCTAATCCGGACAGTATATTGGGAGTTATGCAAACCCGCAACTTCTTCTTGTAAATATATAAACACGCATATTAGTAACAAGAAACGAGAGGTGGACAGACTATTTGAAAACTTGCTCCATTGGCTGAAATGATGTGGTGGAGAGCGAAGTATTTCGTTTATTGCGATAACACATCTAAGTAGTGATACTTTTCTGAGACAGCACTTTTCCATTAGAGGAATGTTTAATATGTGCGAGACCAAGCAATTTCGAAAGACAATAAATTTTGAGTTGCAGCAGGGTATCACTTCTCAAAACATAACGTTCATTAAAAATCTATGAGAGAAGAGGCGTAAGAAACAACCCTTCCCTTTGATAGACGCCCAATGAGGATGAATATGCATGGGCTATAGAGTTGGTATTTTTAAGCAAAAAAGCTAAACAATTTTAAGCTTTAATGGCTGTGAGAGAGTGGCGAGCTTAGCGTAAGTTAAACCCTCAAGTGAGTAGAACATAAATTTGGTCCATTTTTCCAGTGTTATGACAATTTTGCTGAGAGAGACGGCTGGTCACGTGAAAAGATGCGCTACGATCCATTTCCTCAGTATAAGACTACACTTACATTGGTTCTTCCGATTCTCCGTGTCTCCGTTTAGTTTTAGCCAGTTTTTAAAACCGAAAGTGACGTCCTTTTTTCTCAGTACTGTCCAGTGATTTATGGCGTCTCGCAAGCGTAAAACCCTCACATTAGAGGACAAAGTGAAAATCATTAAATTGATAAACAGTGGTCAGAGTTACGATGCATATTTCCAGGACGTTCGGCATTGGAAAGTCAACAGTTGGTGGCATCAAGAAAAATAAGGACAGCATAATGAAGTTAGTGAGCACTACAGAAAGTGGTTTGAAGATGGGTAAAACTATGAAAATGGCAGATAACGTTGCGCTAGAAAATACAGTTTACTTATGGTTTATTCAACAAAGGCGGCTTCGCGTACCACTAAGTGGTGAAATGATTTGTGATAAAGCTCGATTTTTTCACAGACAAATGACTGAAAGTGATGAAGGTTTTGTTGCCAGCAAAGGGTGGCTGGATAGATTGAAACATCGTCATGGGATTAGGCGTCTTAAAGTGAGCGGTGAAAAACTATCTAGCAATGAAAGTGCAGTAGAGCCATTTAGAACCGAGGTACTGCGTGTAATCAATGAGAAAAATCTGAGTTCTGAACAGATTTACAATACCGACGAATCAGGGTTGTTATGGTGAATGTTACCTTACAAAACTTTAGCCGATCATAATGAAAAGGTGGCACCAGGAAGGAAAGTAATTAAGGCGAGGATTAAATTTTTGCCGTGTGCAAATGTGACTGGCAAACATAAGCTTCCTTTGTTTGTTGTCGGAACAGCCAAAAAACCCAGTGCATTCTAGTCAGTCACGCTACCTGTGTGCTATTGAGGGCAAAAAAACGCTTGAGTCACATGAGAATTATTTTTGGATTGGTTTAAAACAGAATTCTTTCCAGCATTTCGACAACATATGATATCCGTCAATTTACCACAACGTGCTTTATTGTTGCTTGATAATTGTCCTGGCCATCCTTCTGCAGAAGAATTGTGCACTGATGACGGTGAAATTACCGCAATTTTTTTACCCCCTAACACGACTGCGCTGATCCAACCCATGGATCAGAATGTTAATCAAAGCATTAGGTTAGGATACAGTGAGTTGCTTCTTAAAATATTCTCAATTATCCTGTGCACAATGAAAATTTGGAAAATGCACTGAAAAAGGTAAATGTAAAAGATGTCATGTTCAATCTAGCTAACTGTTGGGCATCTGTGTCTAAATTATTGATCTGCAAGTCGTGGAAAATGTTCTCCCAAATTTTATTGGTTCGGAAGTTATAGAAAATGTGCAAACTGAAGAAATTCAGCTTGCGCCACTCATTAATCAGTTACAAAATTTGAACCCAATATCTAACCCTGAAGCTCTCCGGTGGGCTGCTTAGGCTGACGACAGTATGGCTCGAAACGAAGCTTTAACAGATGATGAAATTATTAGAACAGTAACAACAGAAGATGATGATGATGACGACGACGATGACCACCCTGTGGAATCCATCAAAATTTCTCATTCTGAGTCTTTGGCGGCACTCAATACATCATTAAAGTGGGCCGAGAAGCAAAATTATGATGCACATGAAATTATGCTCTTTAGATGTTTTAGAGACAGCGCACTTGATTTAAAAATAAGAACTGTCGCACAAAAGAAAATAACTGACTTTTTTGCTCACTGATAAAATTCAATTACTTTATATGTTGTAATAGCTTATGTATTATATATATTCATCATCTATACAATATAATTTTTGAGAAAAAATGTTTTTTACGTTATTTTTTGAAAACCTCGGTAATCCGGAAACCCCGCTAATCCGGACGCCTATGTGCCTGAATTCGTCCGGATTACCAGGGTTCTACTGTATTACTTAAATAATTCGAATTCCTGGAATAATTTATATTAATTTCAAAATACAGTAAAAGTTTGTTATAATGGGTATGTCATATAACGAGAAATGGGTTATAGTGAGTGATTTTGCAGCCAATGTCCATCTCACTGCAAACAGGATTGGGAGTTACGTCCATTATGTAATGGCCACCAAATCTTGTAGGTGGGCCATTGCGATAACTGGTAATTGTATCCCGCACTCGTCCCACCCCCACCCCTTCGGAATTACGCCTAAGAGAGGATCCTTAGCTAGACGAATACCCACGCGGAAACAGACTTTGTCCCTCGATTGTGGTGGGCATAAGAAAGGCCCTTTGTTCCGATTCAACCTCTCTGGTTGTGGTGGACATTGGAGGACTCGGCATCACGTCTGATACGCATTAACACGTGTAGACGAAAACCCGCGTGGAGACAGACTGTCTCCCCCAAAATTCCTAAGCTCGATCGCCCCCCAGATTCAGCCCTACGAGACTGGCCTCGAGTCGCCAGATATTAGCGCGTGTCGGTTTGTTCTTTGGTTCCGTACTCATCCCAGTACTGCGTAGAGAATGGCCTTTGTTTCCGATTCAACCTCTGTAGTCGCGGATAACCCGGCGTCACGTCTGATACGCATTAACGCGTGTCGGTGAAGGCCCGCGTGGAAACAGACTCTGTCTCTCTCAACCTAAGCACGATCGCCCCCCTCCCCTAAGTTCAACCCTACGAGACTGGCCCCAGTACTGCGTAGAGAAAGGCCTTTGTTTTAATACAACCCCTCTAGTCGCAGAGGACCCGGCGTCACGTCTGATACATATTAACGCATGCCGACGGCTCTGCTCCCATCCTCATCTCAGTGTGGCATAGAGAAGGGACTTCGTTCTCTCACGTCCCAAAACCTCCATCACGTGTCGTCCCTTTAGGCTCCCTCGTGCGACCCCCTCACCGACGACATTTTTCTCTATTTCCCCTTTTCTGATCAAGAAAGCATATCTAGTATATATAGATGTCAAAAAGGGAAAATAGGAGGTTCGGTTCAGTTCAGTCCAGTTCAGTTTTTAGTTCAGTTCAGTTCAGTTCACTCAGTTCAGGCTCTCTCAAGTTCACTCTCGCACCAAGACTCTCGCACCAAGGCTCACGCTCTCACTCTCGCACGGAGAGACGTCAGACTCTCGCAGATTCGGAAGGACTCCCTCTCATACGAAGCTCTCCCAACGGACCCGGACTCTTTCTCGCCGCCACACGGACCCTCGTTCTTGGACCAACCCCTTTTGAACGCAGTATCGTAGATTCATTTCCTTATTTAAAAAGTCTCTTTTTAAATAATACAGTCGTGTCGTGGCTGTTTGTGAATTCCCCCTAGTTGTGAAGAAGCTACGTCCAAAAGGATCTTCCGTGAAGGCGATCAACCCTTTTTATTCCAACTTCCCGAGTGTGCCCAATTCCCGTGGACTCAAGGTAATAAAGAATATTTATTTTATCTTTTAAGGAAAGTGTTTTCTTCCGGCAATCAAGAGACAACCAAGGGCAAGAATCCTTAAAAATAGTAATCGCTAAACCTCCATTTAAATCGGGGACGCGGCATTACAATTATAACTAGTGGTAATTTCTGAAATATCCTTATAACAAGTGCCATACTTGTCTTGCAGGAGGTATATCTTGGAATAATCAATTAACATGAGAGATGAAGTTCGACAAGCCAACGGTATTGAGGTGCATTATCTTTTCAAACAGCAGAAAAATATTAAATGTAAAAACCATTATCACCTAATTCATGCATTTGTTTTCCATGAGTCGCCTCACCCTTCCTTGGCAAAGTTGCTTCAGGGAGATTTGATTAGAAACTTCTCACGAGCTTCTCTCAACCCTTTATCCCACCATACATCTTATCATCTCGTCTCTTATTTCTTCCGATTAACAACCTATATATAATATACAGAAAATAGACAGCTGCAAATCTTGGAATTAAACTGAGAAAGCGGCCGCTGTTAAATTTTTCAGGGGTGACCACTCCCCTTAAGCATCTCTACTATACAGGCATATGCTAACATATACGTATATTTAATAAATAATATTTATTAATATTATTTTTATGTGTACACACTGTATACAAAATGCTGGTAGTAATTTATGTCGAAAGTCTTGCATTAGCATATGTAAGTGCCAATTCAAAATCGTTCATTTAAAAAGTTTGATGACTTAGCCATTTCCCTTTCAATTAAAAACTCTCGGGCTACAGTTTTGTATGTAGTGAAAAACATTGATACTGTATAAACACAAGTGTACAGTCCAAACATCGACAGTTAATTGGTGGAACGTTTGACGAGTTATATGGAACAAGAGTGAGCCGGGGAGGTGGCTGGCCCCGTGCTACGGGACATGCCAACGAGTAGTATTGCACCCGAATTTGGCATGACATCAATTCTAACGCGCATTCCGATATTTTAGCCAAAATAAAAGACCTTATTTAGAGTATAAAGTCTAGAGCATCTATAGTATTTTTGACACGAACATACTTTTTTTATGCATTAGCATAAGGATTAAAAAACCCTGGAGTTCCATTTTGCTGCACTTGCTGCTCTTGGATTCAAGAAGACGGACCTTCAGTGTTAGAAATCGGCTATAGAGCACACGTTATAATGAGTACTTTTCTGATTTTTGTCAGCTCTCATTTTAACAGACTTCTAGAGTATTTATCTTTTCCTCACCTATCCATCAGAATTCTTACCTGGAACACTTGCAATGCATAGTAAATGTGATGAGCAGACTTCAAATGAAGCCAATACTATGGCAGGATTATTTGCATCAACCACCGTCACCTTGCTTGCATTCAGGGTGCTTGTGCAGATCCATACAAGCGAAGATAACTGCCTCTCCAACTCCTCACCCTCCCTCCTCAAACGCTCTCCTTCCTGGAATGTAAGCAAATTACAAAACATTAACTCAATAAAAATGCTTGTATATGGGCAAACAATTTGATGAAAAATTCTCATGCTATCAATGGTTAACTCATAACAAATGATTGTTCAATGTTTTATTCCTGGAAAAATTATGATTGGAGCAAACTCATTCATTTTCTCAACTTAACTAAATGACACAGAAGTATCATAGATTTAGAAATGATTATCAGAGGAAACATTATTGTTTAGCTAAATTTGTATTCATTAAAAATAATAATATCTAATAATCAGAAATGATGAAATATCAAGCAACATTTTTCTTTAGAAATCTTAGCAAAAATACTTTAACATGATCATAAACTCATAATGGTGTAGAGTAGAGTAACCACTGACAATAGACAGCTGCATTCAAGAAAATAAAGAACAAGCTGTAAATTGACCTGACATATACTACACAAATCATATTCTAGTATTGTCAGATAATACAGCATCGAAATAGATTAAGTGTATGTAATGCTCAAAAAGTTCAAAGCTACAGAGAATAATTCATAGTTTTGAAATACCAATAGTTTGGATTTTTAACAAATCTAACAGTAATTTATTAAAAAAAAGGATATATGCATGGTTTATTGAGATATTTAACTTTCAAATAAAACATTAATAACTGTGGTATAACAATGCATGTCTCGAGCTATAATCTGTCCCATAAGTACAGAAGAGGGTAAAGCATCCTCATTTACCCTAAGTTCCCTGTCTAATTTATCCAATTGAGACTGAGAATCAGAATCCTCTTTTGCTTCAGGTGGTTTTGAATCCTCAGCGATAGGTGAAGCTTCTGCACCATCAGCTTTAGTTCGTTCTTCCTCATTTTCTTCCATCTTCACAGCTGCTGTTTCTTCTTCCACTTCCTCCTGTTTCTCTTCACAATTCTCTGTTGGAGATTGCAGATAAAAAACACTAGCGCCAACTATGGATCCTCCATCGCTTGTGCGTCCACCGGTGAGATCAACTCCTGCAGCACACCAAACCTAATTGATTATATAAGATGATTAAAATGAACATCAGATGGCTGAATTGCAACAAACAAATTAAAGAATAGGGTTACAGGGACATAGTTTTCCCCTGACTGTTCTGGAGTTTCATTTGGATTTTTCGTTCCTGAATCCAAGGATGAATTAGTAATAAAATTGGAATACCAAGGGGTATCCAAATTATGGGAAAAAATGAACTACTGATAATAAATCACTATAATTATTACTGCGATCAGAGAAAAATTTGCAATCAATGTTGAAAGATAATTAATTTATCATCAATCAAAATTTTAAACTTTATGAGTTACTTGAGTGTAGAACAGCACCATGCCAGAAATGTCTCATAATCCTGATCATAGCCCAAATGACACAATTCAGTAGCTGACATAATGATTTATGCATCCAATTGAAGTTGAATAACATTTTGGATAATTCAGTTTATTTAATATCCAACTTTTCCTGAAACATCTTAGCCGAACTGCAACTGACATGGAAACATATGCTCCGATTTCTTCACTTTCAAAGTGAATTTGCCTTCTTAACTCCTTGTTAGCTGACATATTCTATTATATCCTTAAGATACTTAATAATGAGTCAAATGTAAGTAAAGATTGATTCTAAATGTTTCCAGTATTAAAAATGTATGCATATCTCATAATTTTTTCTTCAATTTTAATTTCTTCTCACATAACTTCAATTCGCTATTTAAAGATTTAAAAGTAAGAATCAAAATTTATTAATATAGTTAACAAAATAAGTTTTATATGAATCTTCCAGCTGAGCATATATTTCCTAACCGAGGCAACAGGGCAATTAAGACAAATCCCTTCTATATATCCATCCCCTTGCAAAAGTCTCGTTACACAAAATCTGACCATTATCAGGCTTTATCACCAATTGTTTGGCCCACAACGAAGGGAAACACTTACCTTCATTCCAGGTTCCTCTTCTGTAAGAGGTTTGCAATACACAGGTACAGGAACTGGAACTTGTTGGTGGGATGATGTTGACGTTGCTGATGGAGATGACGCACTCACAGCTGCCAATGGAATGGCTGTATTTGACATACTCCCTACGGCTCCTCCCCTACTTCCTCCACTGCCTCCTCCGCTCCCTCGCACAGGTAAGCTCCATCCATAAGCCTGCATTCTTCCCTCTTCCTTTCGTACATGAGCTTGGACTTGTCGGTACTGCTCTTTTCGTTTCTGCTGGAGCTTTTCTGAGGATCTACCATAACAGTAGTATAGGAGATAGCCCTAGTGGGCATAAGCTTAGGTCTTCAGACTTTGTTCTAAAAAACTTTTATCTACAATAATACCCTACTTATAAATTTATAATTGATTATTTATCAAAGAGAACAGTCAGTAATAGTCAGATTTAATCAAAAAGTAAAAAAATTATGGCTTAAGAAATAAGATAATACAAAATGCTTATTAATTTCAGAATGAGAAATTTACACTGAAAAATGATTTTAGAGATACACAAAACAGAGTTCTTTACATGGCAACTTCAGATAACTCATGTAAAAACTTAACAAAAGATTTGGTAATCTAGATATATTTAAAATCATAAGTAATATTTCACATTCTATGGATTGCATAGTCTGTTCAATAAGCAATTGTAATTGTAAGCATGTAGGCACCTGTAGTCTTTAATTTTATTAAAATAATATGAAAGTTCAAATTATTTAGTTTGTCACTCAAAAGTTAGAGTTATTACAAATATATACCTACAAATAAACACATATATTTATGCAAGAATGTAATTAATTTTTACAATATAGTGTACATGTGGGTAAACTCATAATTGATTTTACATTTGTGATTTTCAAAAGGCTGGATCTGGACTTGAGGCTTGAAATATTTTTATATGGTATTTTCTTAAAGTGATAATATACCAGTAAATGTATCTTTAAACAACTTAATGTAAGGTAATAAATAACATAATTAATACTCACGTCTCTGCAAAATCTAGACCTTCAAGAGGTGGCGTTCGACCAAAATATGGGCCGTGATAATTTTTTAAGGATCTTTTTCTCATAGTATCCATTGCAGGGGAAGGATGATGAGATGGTGGATTGTTAGCAGTGTTGATTGTTCTTTTAGGCATGGACTGTTCATCTTTACGTCCACTAAGTAAACTGCTAAAACTGTAAAAATGTATTAAGATATTTTGAGTACCATATGAATTTGGTAATCTTTCCTCCACCTATACACTATCAAATATATACAATTTCAACCTACAAGGCTTCCTGGCTCAACATAGAAGATTAAAAATAAGTTCCACTTACAATACATTGCCTACATACTTCTGTCACATTTCACCACATTCATACATTTGTGATAATTTTTCAGAGTCATTAAGTTATAAATACCAATGATCTGCAACGCAAGATCCCTAAACTGTGAGCTTTGCCCTTGCAAGGGAGGTGAAATATAAGAAATGAATCACCATTAACAAACAACAAAAGCAAGCATAAGCCACAATTGGGTGCCAAAGGTTGATGTACAAAATAATAATCTTGAGGTGGATGATAGCATAATGATAAGGAAATACTAAGGAGGCAAACTTAAATCATTCAAAAATACAAATTATAATTTATATGTGAGAAATTTCCCTTTCACCAGACCCAAAGGTAAACAACAAGTGAAAACTACTGGATATTAGAAAGTAATCCTTTTACAGAATTGGAACTTCAGTTCGTGTCCCTGTCATGCCACTATTTTTCACTTTATGTCAAACTTTGGGTTTAAGGTGCATGCTTCATCTTTCTAAGAAAAATTTCATAATGAACACATTTAATTAACATTAAAGTTTCTCAATACAAGCATCTTCAACCATGAAGCAACAAATTTAGGGTAGATCAAGTCTAACAGCATCTACTATAATATTCTGGGTTGAGAACGTCTTACTGCCAGAGGAAAATTTTTAGGTTACCTTATAAAAGGAACATTACAAGATGCTGGTGTAGCCAAAATGATGTAGAAAGAACTAGATGCGACAAAGAGAAAGAAGTTGCGCAGGAATTGGCCCCATCTATAACAATTATGAGCTGTTTCAGAAGGCCAGAGATATTATTTTTTACTTTTCCATGATGTTTAAGTTGACAGTAACAAAAATCTTTCATTTTGAGTTTGAGAGAAGTTTCCACTGAATTGGGGTTATGCAGTTTTCTCTAAAATTTGCTGCTTAAAGTATTCAATTCTGCCTTAAAACATGGCCAGGAAACACATCCTTAAACTACAATTTTAGATAATATTTTAAAAACTAGTATTAAAACTCTTTGAAGGCCCTTGGTAATCCAATTTTTAAGCATATTTAATATTAAATTTTCATTAAACAATGTTCTTTAGTCAAATATTGTAATAGCAAATAATCTTCCAAATACTTTCAAAATGAAAAAGTTCCATGGTTATTAAAGGACACTATTTTAAAATGGGTGAGTTTTGCTAAAAATCTTGAATTACATACAACTTTACTGTACTTTTGAAAATCTTGGTCTAAGAATGAGAGAAAGAAATAGAAAAGTAACTGGGAATCAGCATAATACTTGAAACATTGGTTTGCTTAAAGATTGGCAGTGGCAATTCAGGAGGTAAAGAATAGTAACTGAAAAATAAACAATGAAATCTAAATAGAATGTAGGTTTTACTCACAAATCAACAAAGGAAGTTGTCTTTTTCTTGTTCTTCATAGTTGGCAGTTCATCCTTACGAGCCCTGCATGATGCAGCAACGCGTACTGCTTCTTGAAGATCCATGAATTTTTCCTTGTATTGATTCCTCTCCATTAGCACCCTGGCCATTTCCATTCGAGTAAATCGTTTCCTTTGAGCATAAGGGACATCATCCTGAAGAAGAATGACCTTCATACAGTCAAATAATAACAGAATGTATTAAAATTTAGAGATACATCAGCCATAAATTTGCAAGGAAGGCATTCTCAATGACCTTGAATAGTTTTAAAATTTATTTTACTTACATTACAGCCCCACACTTTCATATGGTGTAAATCTTTCCAAATATATTTTCCTGCTATCTTAGAGCATTAGTGATCAATAACAATGTATTAAAACAAGAGATAATTGCACCTATAAACTAGGATATTGATACGGAGGTTACTGGTGATAGCAAAGTCAAAGCAATGCACAGTTTAATAAGGTTGGAAGGATTTTCTAAGTTGAATATTATGGCAATCATATATTACAATTAACTCTCTAGAAAAAATATTTTAAATGGAGATGTAAATGAATCCATAATTTTTGAAATATTCAAATGTAATGCGGCAAATAGTATGTGTTTCTTTAAATGCTGAGCCAATGAATAATGAGACACAGCTTAGTGGTACATAAGAGTTGTCTAACTTCCTTAACAAAAGAAGCCAAATATTTTGTAACCTACCTGAAGGAGAGGTTTCAATCATCTCACCCAATCATAATTTTTAAATTAATTTCTCCTAAAAAATATACATATATATATATACCTTATACACCTAGCAGTTTGAATAGGAGTGAATCTGAAAATTTTACTAAAAACTTAAAAAAACTGTCTATTTTGGGACTGCATAACCCTAGACTAGGAATATTATTTCATTACTTTCAATGAATTTAACTGGCATAATTCAAAACATCAAATCCTTTTCTGAATAAAAGCCAGAACATAAAACTATCAATTAAGCCATACTAAAATTTTTCTTTAGATAAGGATATTTTCTAACTCTTATTTGATACTCAAAATAATAAATGACTGTACCTCATCATCAGACTTGGAAGCTTTAGCTGCTCGCTCAGCCTCCTCACGAACTCGTTTTATCTCTTCCTCAAGTTCAGCCACTCGTTGTCGTAATCTCTCTTTCACTGCCTGCAGGGATCTAATTTCTTCTCTAAGCATATCTTGCTCACTGCAAAATAATAAGCTTATAATAAGGTGGACATTGTAAAGAGGGGATGGTTACATAAAGGGAATGGTTGCAATTCATTCCAGAAAGGACATCTTGATACATCAAGACACTTTTACACAGGTAAAGCATTAACATGAAACATAAATAATTAAAATCACAATCAACCCTGATAAATATTTGGGGTTAGTAAAACTTTACTTAAAAATTTATTGATTTATGACTGAACTTGATATGACAGTGCCTCAAGAGCAATAAAAGTTTGTCTCTATCGAGCTCTGCTCACTTAAAAGTGCTAATATTTAATATTTTCAGAGATCAAGAGTGTCATATCAAGTCACTCATATGAAAATAATTTTAATCTAAAATGTCTTAGTTATAATATAAATAAGAATGAAATTTCTCGAGGTTTAGCAAAATTTGACATTTCAAAAAGGAAAAGGTTTTGATTAAATATGACATTTCCCCATCAACTAATCACAGCTATATTTATTACTGACACAGATAGTTCTAACTGAAGGTCAAGAGTAGTTACAATCACCTAAGTAAGTTAGTAAGTTTATAACTTAAAACACTGCCAATTTATAGTAGAACACTTAATAAATACCTACTTTAAAAGCCTGAATAAATTAAAGAGTTTTTAAAAGTCAATCTCACCTTGTGAGTTCATCTACCTTCACAATCAGGTCATCCTTTACAATGTTCAGAGCATTCCTGAAAACAATAGAGAGAAATATGAAGAAAAGCCATTTTTTCACATAGTTTAAAGTTTCAAATTTTTAACATTTTTTATGGTTGCACTAATCAATTCTGGATAAGATATAACTAACTTCACTGACATTCATATCCTACAGTATAGTAAGTGTAGAATAACAGCCAATTGAACTTACTTGGTTGCCAGTAGCTCATTGTTTTCCATGATGAGATTCTCCACTTCTTTCCCCATTCCTTAAAGAGAATAATTTAAATTTATCCAAAATTGTATAAAATAAAGACAAACAAGATATGACATTTTACTGTGATCTAATTTCAGAAAAGTAAATGATTAGTTTTAGTTCACTGTGAGCAAAACTATATAATACAAGGAAAGAAAAAGAACTGAAATAATAAACTTAAACACTTATTAACTCCAAAACCAATCAGCATATGAACATAAATATCAATGAAGAATAACAGCCTGAAAGTTACATTCATATTGAAAAATATATCAACATAGTAGAATGTATATTTAAATAAACTTGCTGGCATTACTAATTAGCATTACAGTGATACATTTAATAAAACCAATACTGTCTTATGGTCAAACTAAAAAATTACATTGGAAAATTCCATATTGATCTCAGTAATTTGAAGAAACCTCTAGACTAGAAAAACAAAAATGACTCAAGGATAAAACAAAACGATAAATTAAATGTTACTTAAAATAATAAAAAACACTGACTTCCTACATGCACCCCTTCCCTGATACATTTTCATTCAGCATCATTATAAAAAAAGCCACAATATTTTTTATGGAACAATGACTTTACCAAGTTTACTTGGTCTGATAGGAAAGAAGAGGAGAATTTCAGATAGAGTGAGATTATTTATTAGAATCAGGGAAGGGATTAATAATCACCAATATGAATTACAAGAAAGATAATTGAAGTTGTGTACCTAAAAGCATTTTAACCAAATACCTTCATTCAATGTTAGAAGCAAATAATGTTTTGAAAAGGTTACCCTTGCATATAACCCTGTGTATACCATTATCATCTTATTTCTAAGCAAAAATGACATAATAGAGAGAATTATCCCAGAAGTTCTGATGCTAATTCATTGACAGGAAATACTGACTTCAAATAAATTTACTCAATGACTTAAAGTAAAAAAATCAGTATCAATAGCACACTGAATGTTGTTTGGAAAAAATCAATAAATGTAAAATACATCTGAATTGGGTAATACATCTTATATACCTTAGAAGAACAAATGCAATTAAACAAACATTAAACAGTGACTCCAATTAGGAAAAATATTTAGAGAAACAACATCATTAAAATGCAAAAAATAGCTGAATATGAGCAGTGCACATTAATTCCCTAGCCATTTGCAACCTGAGGGCTATGGTAAGGGAATTAATACATAATAAGCAACTGTATTGAAATCATAAAGAAAATGAGGTTACCCATATAGAGTAAGGATGAAGATAATCTGCAAAGGGATTTTTATATCAAGCTTACAATTACATACAGAAGTAATATCTTTTACAAAATAGCACCTCATGTTTGCATAATTACTTTCTTAGACTGTTAGATTAAGATGGATATTCAACATAACGACAAGCTAATATTACAGGTACATACTTACCTATCTTGCTACAGGATGGCACTACTAACTCTTAAATACAAATATGACTATGTGATTTATTACCTACCATAATAAAGTACACACAATATGAATAATTTATACCAGGATTTAGCATCAGAGCTTCTTAAACATACAAAAAAATTTGAAGAAAAAAAAGTTTTTCATAACCTAAAATAAATAGATAAGAAGGGAAGTATCCTTACCAAAAAAGTTGTCATTAACTAAGGTGGCACCAGTTTCCAAGGATTATAAGTCGAGGTCGCCAAAAGGGAAAATTTATGGGTTAGTTTTTAGGTTAATCAAGGAAAAACAAGTTAACGTTGAACAATTAATTCATGTTTCATGACCACCATACATGGATATAATAAGAGGAAAATTCATTTAACTTTTATTGAAATTATTGTTTATTCATTTAAGAATAAAATTGGCTTAATATAAATAACCGCCAGAAATTTTTTTGAAATAATGGCACAGTAGGAATTTATGAAATTTACCTATTGGTTCTCGAAATCTCAATACAATTATAATACATAGATATTGAAATATACACAATAAACTAATAATTCTTTCAACTTAAGCAATAAAATGATATATAGCTAAGGAGCACTAGCAGAGTTTGATATTTAAAAGCTTTCTAAGCAAAGTTTAGCTATCTATTTCTGATAAACATGCACACCTACACCGTGCCTTACTTCTAGAGTGTATTCAATTTTCCAACTAATTTATACTGCTGACTACAGAACTAAGAATCACGAACCAAAATATAAAAAAGCAGAAAATCAGGAGTTGAAAATGGCAAGGGATGAGCTCATTTTGACAATTTGAAAACAGCTTCCAATATGCATTCTGTTCAATTATCAATTTCAATATGCAACGTAGAAACCCTAATTAGATAAATTTCCAATGATAAGTTTTCGAAATTGCATAAATGAGGCACTGGAATACAAAATTTTGAAGATTCTTTAACAAAGACCTATTTTGTTAATAGAATCCCTTTCTTGGTAAAATCAGGAAATTTGAAATTTGGCGCAACAGTAATGAGGTCATTCACCTGTAATGATTATTACAAACTGAGCAATGATAATGAATCAACAGATATTAGAGTTGAAATGAACATAAGGATAAAAGAAAAAAAAACCTTTAATACATTCACTATGATAATGTTTTTTGGAAAATTCATAAATGGCTGTGATTTTAATGGAATGAAAAGATTCTGCATTCCAAAGAAAGATAAAAACCTAAGCTTTTCTTCCCCAATTACTTTACCCTTATGGCTATCCTCCTCGGAGTCTAGGGGCGGAATGATGGGATAGTTAAAAATCAGCCAGGATCAGCAGGGTAAGTATTTGATTGCCACCAACAGCAGGTAGCATATAGCAGAGCACCACCCATTGTGTTATAAGTTAGAGTGGGCAAAGGTGATTCAATGTGGAACAGACCAGAGGCATTCCACAACGATAAATAAGTGCCCACTCGCCCAAAGGCCACCAACCAAGAGGTTTTGTGCAAACATGCAGAGAGGAGAGTGGAGAGGAAAAAACAGAATAAACAAGAAATCAAATGCATAATTATTTCATCAATCTTCCCCATCAGTTATGCTGGGGATATATAATTACTCACTGAAACAAGTTTCAAGGCTATCATCTAAAAAAAATTGAGAGCTTATCCCTAATTTTGAATTATTCATAAAAATAACAATTATTCTTAAAGACAATATACCCTAATAATAACTACTATTCACTTAAATACTGAAATATACGCAAATATTGTAAGATAATAACATGAATATGCTACATAACACTTTTTCATGGATTTATACAATTTACTTATATGCAAAGAAAGATTAAGAAGACAATGGCATGAAGAGCTCCAATATGTAATGACAGAAAAATAAAGCAACATATCTAATTTGAGTAAAAAGCCATTCAGTTGCTACCTCCATGCATATTATAATAACACCAGTGATATTTTAAACCAGAAAGAGCCATCTGAGTAATGAGATAATGCCCTTTGCCATTTAGGATGATTTAATGAAGTCAAAGTCAATAATAAAATATCCAAAGAGAAGGATAGATAAAAAGTAACTACTGTTTTACTTAATCAGAGTTAAACCCTGTAAAATCAAAAAAACAAGGGACCATAAACTGGGTTTAGCTAGTTTGATATGGGAACTTACTAGTAAAGGTAGATGCTTCATTTACCATGAAAGCATTTTTCACTCTCTTATTTTGTAATCTATGTGAATGCTTGCTTCAGTAACATTTTAATGAGTTCTCATAGAAAGAATATTATTTAACTAAAAGGGTTTACCATGATCTCAAGTCTTTAGAAACAGGTAGGCCAAGTTTTGATCACATATACCCTATGGGATTTTTCTATCAGAATTAATAAACTCGTAAACATGAATATGAATTTTCTTATAATTCTCAATCATAGATTCAATTACAATTTCAAGTTCAGTGTTAGTGATTCGCTGGAAATGACAAAGACTTGGAATTGCAATTAACAAGAAGCACAAAAATTATTTCCCAGAGATTTCACATTGTACTTCAAGGTACTTAAGATTCCTTGGTTATGTGATAACGAGGTCTTTCTGTACATGGAAATGACATTCTATCAAATCCTTTAAAAAACTGAAGAGCTTTCCACAATTGTGAGTTATTAATATTGTAGTGTCAGCTCGAAGCAAAATTTTAAATTCACAACTGATCACAAGGATTATATAAAATAGAGCTTGGTAAAATTTCCAGGACAAAAATCATTTTTGATATTAATTCGACAGTCAATTTTCAGTAATAGCTTAAGTATTACAATAGGATCCAGGATTAAACTGAAATACTGATATCATCAAGAGGTATTTAAAATTTTACCAATTGGAATTTTGATTCAATTAATTTAGAAAATGAAATTTAAAAGACAAGTGGAATAATGGTCAAATTTATTTATGAACAAACACTGATAACATTTCTTTTGCTTGTAAGTATCAAGAAGTTATATTCATCTAAAGAAAGTAATGACCTTTGTAAGTTGTTACTTTAGCATACTCAAATAATTATTCTTAATTAATTCATACTTAAGATTTAATGAATTCGTGCATGCAATTTACACAGAATTTTGAAATAGACATGAATTATGCTAACAATATGACAAAGAATTAGGATAAGAAGAGTAAGTTACTAAAATTGACTTTTTCGGGTATATCTTGGGCTGAGGAATTATAAATTATATAAATGATCCATGCAGGGGCAATGGAAGCTAAAACTGAGCATTCGATTAAGTAGCAAAGTAGGGATCAAAGTGCAACTTATTTACAGCAATTAGATATCATGGATAGTGCAAAATGAAAGTGAGGTGGAAATTAACATTCTGACTCATCAAAAATGGCAAATAATGAAACTTGTCATGCTGACATTAATTTGGTGATACTATTTAACGAAAGCTTAACTAGTGAAAGCAAAAAATATTCATTAATTCATAGAGAGACCTTCATTTATTAGATGTAAAAATGTGAATTTTTGTGAAAAATATCAATAATGGCTCTGTTTGGTTTTAGATACTATAATTACAGAAGTACATTCCAAACTATACACAGCACTACAATTATTTCCCAATCAAAAAGATTAAATAAAGTACAAACCAGAGGATGCATATTCTCCAGGATGCACCCAACTCCCTAGGCAATGACGGTTGGCAAAATGGATTAAAAGTTTTGATTAATATTGGGTAGGAACTAAAGATGAATCAATGTTCTCTTCACACAAATTAACATTATTCAATGTAAAATGCAAGGAGACAAATCATATGTATCATAAGAAGGTTAATTGTAAGTCAAATACATAACAAAGATCAGATTTTGAGAAAGATTTTCAATTATAATGCTAAAACAATCTTAAGTCCAATGATCTTAAGAATTTACCTCTGCAACTATGAAATAACATTTAATGTGTCTTGTGAAGGTCTAAAATCAATTGAATTGGATTTTATACAAAACAATATCAGCATATGAAATTGATACTTTGACTACAACTTACATAAAGTATTTAAAACTGATATTTGGAGGATGGAATATTTGCGTGGTAGAGGTTTGAAAGACTCATGCAATAAATGAATCCAGTATGCATACATATTTGTTCTTTATATTTGAACAAGACAGAGAAATTTCTTAACCAGCCAACTGAAAATCAAGTTTGATGATGATAAATAATTCTGGATAGCCCATCTATTTCTGAAAAAGTAAGTTACAAGATACCACAATGAAGTAAATGTTCCTTATGCTGAATTATATATGTATATCTGTAGTGATAAATCTTGAGTGATTGTGAGAAAATTTGGTGCTGAACACATCTGACACACTCAGATAGCTGGTTAAGGAATTCTGACAGTCATACGTATCCTTTTGAATTTTAAATTAAAATTCAATTTTGAACTTAAACATGAAGTTTGGTGACCTTCATCTGACTTTAATCTTATGAAAATTTGAAATGAAAAGAACATGAGAAAAACTGACTTGAGGTTTCAAAATTCAAAATATTCTTTATTAATTCACTTTCTTCAATATTCCCAATTAATGGTGAGACTAAAATAAAATTATATGCAGTTAAACAAGAAAATTGTAAACATTCGAAGGAAAGCAAACAAAAAAGTTATTTAAAGAGGTAAATTTAAAATTACTATTTCCTTAATTTTGCTGCTTTTGAAAGTTAACAAACCATTTCAAACTCTATTAATCACTTTCATCTGAACCAATTTTTTTCCAAACAAACATATAAGTTATGTTAAAAAAATAATATACAACTAAGAAACAATTAGGTGTTCAAAGATAATTTCAAGGTTGCTGATTTAAAAGTTTTCTAGAATAATTATCAGAAGACAAACCTTAGGCTAATCAATAATACATAAAATGGCAAGTCAATACCTGTGATATCTGCACCTTCATCCATTTCCCCAAGGGCATCGGCATCTTGGAAACTGAGTTCTTGGTAGAGTGTGTTACCAATTCGCTGTTCTCTGTGTAAGAAATAAAATGATTATGGGGACTAAATATCAAAGTGAAACTTACTTTAACTGTAGGAATTAACATAAACAAATCTAAATCTTGAAAATGAATATACTTCAAAAATCTACATATATGAATAACTTTCAATCTTGAATTTTGTGCTAAAAGAAAGACAGGTTAAAGAAAAATATTCATCGCATAGAATAAAGAGCATTAGTTGAATGAGATACAACTTTGACATATCCTTAGAAAATGTAATTTAAAAACCTTGTCATGAGTTTTTCTCGGTAATTCGTAAAATGTAAAACATTTCAAGACTTGAAGTTGAAGAAACATAACAAATAAACTAGTTTAGATTTGACTTCCATAAACAATTTTAAGTCATTTGCTGATTGTAACAATATGCATTCTTTAAAAATAATTTTTGAGTATCTTAAAATGAAAATTACTTTTAAATTAAATGAATTTACCAAGGGTTAGATTCAAATCAGGATTTAAAGAAGCACATACAAACAATACAGTGATTTCACTGAAGCTTCACAAACCCCAACTGAAGAGGCTTCAGAGTGATATCAAACTTTAATAAACAACAAAAATATTCCAGAATAGGAATAAATGACTGATATATTTGCAAGTATTTGGATTAGATGTATGGATCACCATTAATACTGACATAATCCAATATACATGAACAACATAGCAAATTTTCGTAAAACTGTCAAAACTGGAATAGTTAAAATTAAATGTATTTCGCGAGGAAAACCTGCTAAACTAATCCATTTTTGCAGAGGTTGCAAACATGACAAAATAGGCCATTATGAACAATGTAAGAACACAAATGTCATTTAAAGCTTACTTTTTGGTATGACTTCTTCCTCCGACATGAGGCCTTGTTTCTTCTTGCATTTCTGTTGGTGTAACTCCTTCAACAGACGCTGTGCCATGGGTTTCTATGATTGGACTAGTATCCTCAGACCATATTTCCATACTCCCTGAAAATTACGGTATATAATGAAATACAATGGAAATGTTTATCAAAACCTATTACCTGTATAAAATATATAGTTAAAATAATAAATTATACCAAAATCAATAAATAGTCAAACAATTATGAGAAAAGAAAAAACTATCCATTTCTTTGATAAACAGGATTATTTTGATATCATATTCATTTGGAGGAAATTTGATCCAATTTCTTACATTAAACCTGCACAAACACATGCCTTAAGCAGTATTTGACTCTGGGAACTTAACCGCTAAGCCACTGAACCCCCACTGTGGTTTAGGAAGTGGCACGCTTGCTCAAAAAAGATTAATCATAAGAATCGGCTCTTTAGACTTATATTCACTAATAAATATCATACAGAGAGTAAGGTAAAAAGAATTACAAGAATTTAAGTAACAAATAGAGATGGTTTGCAAGTGAAAAAATAGAATCAAACCGTGAGGTACCTTACGGAACCACTTATCAAATCAATACACTACTAGCAAGAACATTACTACACAGCAATAAGAAGAACATTTTGTGCACAGAGGTGATACAAGGAACAGGTATTGTTAAATAGGTATATGGAACTTTTCACTTGATATTTGAATATATAAGTTAGAGTAGTAAGAAATGCAAGGAAAAGGGTTGAGGTGACTTCGCACATAAAGGCGTGCACACAGGAAAATTCCCAAGGGAAAATAGACTTGAAAAAAGTCTGATGGGGTCAAGAATCAAATCTGGGATCTTCCTCTATCCGAGAGGTAGTAAGAAATGGAAATAGAGGAGACTAATACATTGGGAGAGAATTAAAATACTCAAAATATAGCAAATGAATAGCAGCATAAATTACATTCAAGCAATTTGTACAACTTTGAATTAAATATGAGAAAATTATGAAACTTATGTTATTATGTCACAACTAGGATAAAAATAATGGGGAAACTTTATATGACAATATCTAAAAACAGCTCTGAAAAATGAATATCAATATGAATCAATACTAGATCAACATGAACTAGTACATTAATGGTTACTGCTTTTGAGTTAACTCTCTGTAACTAATTCTCAATTGCATTAGACAAGAGAATAACTACAAAAGATGAATAATTTAGAAGGAAAGCTTTGGAGATGATTTAAGGCGAGCTAGAAATGCTTGTGTGAATGTTATGCCACTTATATTAAACTTAAAATTGCATTTAAAACTTCGATAGCTATCTACAATATATGGTGTGTATTCAAATGAAAGATTACTTCTTCTATTTTAGCATAAAGACTGCTATAAACAATGTAGATACTTTTTCTGAAGTTTCAATTGAAAATTTATATATATTTTCAACTGGCTGTAGATATCATTTCTGTGATACATTCATTCACTTAAGATTTTTACATTGTAAGTTAGCACTTATAGGCACCTAAATGCATCATATGAATGCGGAGACTCACTTAAATTAACTTAAATAATGTATACCTTCATCAGCAGGTTGTAGAACACCTCCAGCTTCCACATTAGATGGCTGCACTCCGTGTCCTTTACTTGCATCATCCATTGGTGATACCACAGCTTTGTTATCAGTCTGTAAATCAAAAATACATATCAGAAAAGTTCTTCTCAATCACAAACAAAAATAACAAAATATGCTTATATATTTTACTGCTCTTGGTGAGACAATTCAAAATGTACCACATCATAGCAGAATATGCCTAATATTTATGTTTCAATATCACAAGTGCAGAAAATACTCCATATGCATTAATCTTAAGTTATTAAGTTCACTTTTGACATTAAATTAGACTCTTATTTAAGAGATAAAACTAATTACACTTAAAAAACTCTAAATTTTGTATGCAAAATGAATGCTCTTACTCCAAAAAGTCCTCAATTACGCATTATGATCTGTAGGCACTGATTTAATATCTATTTTCCCTGAGTACCTGCAATTCATTTCGGAGGCTGGTGTTGGAGTGGTTACTTTCAGGTGGAGAGGTACCAACAAAATCCAAAGGACTACCGATGCCACCTCCTTTCATAATTGGCGGCTCCAGAGAGCCAAATCCAAAAGAAACTGGACCAGAAGATCTAACAATACAAAAGTTACCACATTTATAATGTATGTTTAATACATAGGCTGTTTATAAAATTAAACTATCTTATGGCAAATCAATAAAATAATATAGAAAGTAAGATAATGGTGGAACTTGTTTTAAAGCTTAAGATGGACTTGTTTCATTATCTTTAACAGAAGTTTGTATGACCACAATTTCTACTTTAATAAGCAAACATTAACTAGCTTGAGAATGAAGAAAATGATAATTGGAGTTTCTTAAAAACATTATGAGAATAATACAATTGAATGGAAGTCATTCAGTGTGAGGGTGAATCACATGAAAACCTTAAGCAAACAATTTTGCTATTTCACGTAGGTGTCACAGCTATGTATACTCCTGGCCAAAATTAACGCAGCACCTCCCTAGTGATCCTTACGGCCGGTGCTGCGTTAATTTTGGCCAGGAGTGTACTATTTTAAAACATTTACAAGTGTTCGGAAAAGAAATCTTTTGTTTAATCCCTATTGTGATTGACAGCAATTTTCCAAAATTTCAGAGGCACACACTGATTCCTTAAAAACCATTTTTTCAACTGATTGTATCGATACTTATGCACTATCAATTGCACACAGTCAGACCTGAAAACATTTCCCCTAAATGTGTATTTGAAGTTAAGAAAATAAATACGAGCAAGGACAGATGACGCTAGAATGTAAGAACTCTTGATAGATTCAACTGCTCATCAGACTGTATGGATTTGAGTATTATCCTGTGATAAAAGAAACAGTTGAATAAACCCCACACTGCTGTGACAGTGCTCCTGAGGATGAAGTGCCCCATTATGACAAATCACATGAATGTAAAAAAGAGTCAGCATAATCACATCTACATATTATGAAATTTCTTTTGTTTCTTTGAAGTTGCCCTTGCTAGATTTCTTTATCTGGTGGTTACTTACCCATGTCTTGCCTCCAATAACTATCCTTCCATACTGAACATAATTTTCTGTTCCATAGACCAGTAAAAGGTCTTCACTAACCTCAATAAATAAATTCTTAAATTCTGGCATCAGTAAGTCCTACGGTCAAATTCACCCACTCAGATTACACTGTTAGATATCAGAAAATAATTAACAATGTACCACACAAACCCATAACTCTTAGGCCAAAATAAGACTTCTTAATGTATTGTGACTTGACAAGTTACCTTAAATTATGACAGTGGACTTGATCTATCACAAAAGTTACAAAATTCTTGAAGTTTTCCACCAACTCATTAACTCACTGGTATAGCAGAATAGACTTAGAACAAATGGATATAACAAATAGAACAAACTACATAAATAAACGTTAAAATATTTTACTTAGGAAAATTGGATAACAGAGCGTTTATGCACTACGGGAATTTTGCAGCCATTTTATGTAAATTTTGTGCCATGGTACTGCGTGCCTCTTATATAATATGACCAATAAGCCAAAATATCAGTAATTTTGTCTTTAACTTCCAATGGTAGAGTGATATTTAACATTTTCAGTCTACTGCCAGATAGAGGGCTGAGAGAACATTTAAAAATAGACTTAAATGGTTTTGAAAGGATTTTTCAAATAACCTTACAAATGAACATATTTCTTTTCATAAATATATTTTTTTTAATCTCCAAATGGCTCTTCCCAATTTCCTCACTCATCTATAAATTTGACATGATATGCCAGCATCCTCCATCCAATGCATATTTTTGTACCAACAAGATAACCACTGATCCTTTCCATCATAATCTGTGAATTTTCTTAATAACTTTGAGGGTCATCCTCCCTAGACTACCAAGTTTTAATATCCAAGTCTGTAATAATGCAATCTAAAATACAATCCTTCCAAGGTGCATATGTCACAAAATTGTCTCAGAACTGCATATGTAGAGGAATTTTATAATCATTTTCACACATAAAAGACCAACAGAAAGATAGTTTAATTTGAAGAATATCATATATGTATTGCAAAATTGAATGAAGGTACATAAAGTCTATTTAAATAATTAAAAGACATTTCTCTAACAATGAACTAAATTTTTCATGTGCAAAGTCAGAGCTAATAAATATTCAACCTCTATGCCATTACTAAACAGCTTCAGCAAGCAATTAAAGCGAAGTCAAAGAATACCAAAATGAGCCATGACTGTATAAGAATTGCAGTAGATATTATAAATAACATTTTAAGAAAATAAAGTACATCAATAACAACAAATATTTTGAAAAAAAATTAAAAGTTACTCTCTAGAAGAAACTAAAAAAGGATCAATATTCTAAAAATCATAGTAAAATAAATTAGACAAGAATTTGTCATTAATATTAATGGAAAAAGAAGAATTACACATACAGGACTACAGTATTGATATTATGCAAAAAAGGCTTAGGATGAATTATGATTCAGATTTACACTATGCTCGCTATAATTATCAGAACAGCATAGAAAAATCAATGGTATGGGGCCAAAGTAAATTTTCATTTAATGAATACAACAGGTTAGTTAATTTCACTTTCTCTTGTCTACGAATACTAGGTTCACCAATCTGCTTAGTCATGCACACACATTGTATCATTGCTATAAATGATGGGGCTGCACAGCAAGTGGAAGGGGTTGAGAAATGGATGAATTGAACAAAAAAATAGAAGATATTTCAAATACCTATTGAGCTGAGACAGACTCATTCCAGGTATCCGTGGGCGGGCAGCTCCCATATGAGAATCTACTCTTTCTGGTCCCATCATAATCTTAGTGCGCTCCATATAATCCATATGAGTTTTGAAAAGCTCCGTGTACCGATCGTGCAACTTGGTGTACTCCTTTTTCATTTCCGACTCTCTTTCTTCCAATCTCGAAACTGCTCAAGGAAATATAAAGTATCCATAAATAAGCTCGCAGAATTAATAGTTATCAGGTATGAAATTTTTCTACGTAAAATATTATCAATGATTGTTATTTAGGTATCTGCATAATATATTATATCTATTTTTTTCTGAGGAATAGTGTCATTTAAATCTATTTGCATGTCATAAAATTATTTGAAATCTCACCATGATCTGATGCGTTCTTCCCTTTAAGCTCAAGCATTCTGACAATAGATTCCAGACTTTCAATTTTGCTGTGTAGGTTCTTTCGATCATCTTCAGCAAGATCTTCAATCTCCAACAGTTTCTGAAAACAAAGATAAATGTTAACCGGATCGCAACGGCAGTACAGTTAAAAAAATATATTTTAAGTACCTGATCGGCTGCTTTTCGAAGTTGCTTCTCCCTTTCATATTGAGTGACCAACTGTTCATTGTCTTCTCTTAGTAGTTCCAGTTCCACTTCGTGCTCTTGGTTTTCAGTATATGAAAGATCTAAGCACTCTAATACATTGACAACTAATGGCATTAATTCTTTTACTACATCTTCGTCATATTTACTAATCATTTTCTCAAACTCCTGATAAATACTTCCAGCTAAAGACTGTACATTTTCTGACATTACTACATGAGAATCCTCATGAGTTCCATACACAGTTTCCTGCTCCAATTCCATCATGCTTACTTTTTAGTCTCTCTCTGCGTAAAATTTCACAAATTTAAATATCTCATTTAATAATAACAGAGAGATTCTGCGAAATAGATACCAGATGGCTTCATTAGCATTCTAGCAGAAGCATTTCAGACACATCATCTATCGCCATTGCTAAACAAAGCACTGCAACGCCAATGTAAAATAACTGCGTTGTTCATTCAACCGAAGAACACTGTATAGGAACAAAAAAATATTAATGAAACTTAGTTTACACTATCCACGAACTCGCTTACGTCAAGATCATCAAAAATTACCAGCAAGAAATAGGTACAACAACACATCATAGTCAATTTCGTACGTCCAATAGCATATCGCAAAATTACAGAAATCTGCAGAAGCAGCGCTGTTTACGTAAGAACGTAGAAAGTTTTAACTAAACCGACAGTCAATTGTGAGTAAGCATGGCGGTTAATATGGGTCCTATGGGTCATATGGGTATGATAGAATCATACCCTCCTGATTATTTCAGGCCTCCACTAATTCACGTACAAACAACGTAAGTATTTTTATCAATACTCCGATCTATTTAATATCTTTTATTACCTATTGGCTCCGAAGCTATGTTACATGTGCTAGTGGACAAATCAAGCATGACACAAGAAACAATTTTGTTATGTATTCCTAGATTGTTGTCGCACCGTTGTAATCCTGTAATTTATTTTACAGGATGGGGGATTTTGTTTTGGAATTATATTGGAATCATGCCCCAATAGCTTGCAGAAATTTCGCAGAGCTCTCTAGACGTGGGTATTACAATGGGACGAAATTTCATAGAATCATCAGAGATTTCATGATTCAAGGTAATTGGTTATTTTTATCGTAGGTTTCACACAGTCGATATTTGAATTTTTCGTATGTTTAATACTTCTCAGACTCTTAAAAAGTGTCAAATATGCGATCATGCGTTCACCTCTGGTTGTGTAAAATTAATTAACATTTGCTTGTAGGCGGAGATCCGTCAGCCACGGGGCGAGGTGGTGATTCTATCTATGGGAGAAATTTCGTTGATGAAATTCATGAGGAATTGAAGCACACAGGTTTGTTCTTTGAAGTTATTTGTATGTATTTCAAAGTCACGGAAAAGATAATGCATGGGTTTCTTCCAGGTGCCGGCATTTTATCGATGGCAAATTCTGGGCCAAATACTAACGGATCACAATTTTTTGTCACCCTGGCACCAACTCAGTGGTTAGATGGTAAACATACTATTTTTGGTGAGTACATAAAATATTTAATATTACCTAATCTAAAATAAAGAATTCATCCTGTAATTAATTAAAAAATGTAATAATCAGTCATATTTGGTCAAGTAAAATGAACATTGATGTCTACATTCTCAAATTCGCAAAGCTAAGAATTTAAAACCATTGATGATTAACCTAAGTTATCTCTTTTTATTAACAGGCAGAGTGCATTCAGGTATGAATACGATCAAAAGGATTGGATTGGTTGAAACAGATTCAAATGACAGACCAGTTGATGATGTCCAGATTGTCCAAGCTATTCCTAAGACATATTGAATGTACTTACAAGTGTGTGTATTATGCTTCATGTCACTCATTATTATTATTATTCATTTATAACAATAAATTGCATCAACTTTGCCATTTCATGAAATAAACCTTTTTGTGTCACATTTCAGTACTTAGCATTTATTTGTGGGTTTGGCAGTGATATACTTTAGGATTTCCTAGTAATCAGTAATGCGATTTAATTAACAAAAAACAAATAGTTGTCACAAGCGTCCCTTGAAAAGCGTAAGAATATTTATTAAAGTAGGAATAGTTGCATTTTAAGGGACCCTTGGGTGTAATATATTCCCTGATGTTAAGATTGAAAAAACCTTCATTGATTCCCTATTTAAACATTATGCTGAAATATTATTAAAAGATAATGCTTTGCTATATATGTTGAATTTCAGTTTATACAGATATCAATCCTCTAAAACTTTTTTATTCCTGGAAAGTATATAGTATTAACATTCTGAAGATATCAGTGAATTGGTTAAATTTTGTTATATGTTGAAAATTGTAACAGAATTATCATTTGCTTATCATTCTTAAGGCCTGCTGTTTAGCCAAAAGTAATTTTGATAATATAGTAGTTGTTCTTATTTTATAATTTACTTTTGATATGGTGCAGAAACTTTTAAAGATCTTACATTGATTAACATTTTGGTCAGATAGAGGTAGCTTGGCAGCCCCACAGCACTGAGATCACAGGTTCAAATCCTTTTAATGGCACAGCTCTTTGTGCATGGTGATGTGGGATATTGTAAAGTGGTTACATTAGACTGTAATTTTCCAGATGGTAATTATTGTTTAATATATTTACTACTTAAACCCTTGTTATAAATGGAGAAAATATATGATTTTGCATAATATAGCCATATCTAAGTTAATGAGGAATTACTGTGATTGAATGTAGTGAACAAAAACAATGTACTGGGTAAAGATTTTTAAGTGGTAGAAATGGAAGTAATAATCTTTTATGATGTGAAGTTGTGTATTTTATATAAACCTTGGCATTTAAGAAAAATCAGGAATTTATGGTTATGCCTAAGCATTGAAACATACCTCAGTAAAATGGGTATTCATTGTAAGTAATATATGTCCGAGACTAAGTAGAAACCAGTTTCTGAGAATTAATAATCCACTACCTCAGCTTTCACTTCTTAGAAACTTGATTTGTAATTCAAAGTAAATTAAATTTTACTGAGTATAATGTTTTTGGCAGGTTTCCAGTTGCCAGTTTCGTATGAACGATTGATGCTGCTGTAGCTATTCAGCTGGTTATTGATTAAGGGTTCTATGGAAAACGCTAATGGTAACAAGTTATTAGAAAAAAAGGACAGTAGTTGACAGACTTAAGAGTATAGTATGCCAGTATTTGGCTAAGTAAACTGTAGTGTTACTTCTTATGAAATTGAAACTTTTAATTTCTCTAATCCTAGTATAATGTTTATACTGCCCATATTTCCTTATCACTGCTCAGCATCACCAGATCGTTGTTATCAGAGGCTTCCTAGATGCCTTTTTTATCACATGCAAAATAATTCTAGATGAAACACTATATGTTTGAAGGACAACATCACAATCAGCCATCCAATATTTAATAATCCCAAGTTTTATGTACTTTTGTATCAATAGTCATAAGTTGGAGACTGGTTGGTTGTTTAATCTCTCGGTTAGTGCTAAAAAAAAGCTTTGGAGATGAAACAGCATGACTTTTTAAGGTGAGAAAGAAGGTAACTTGCTTTTGAATGTTATGAGTGGAGCAAATCCAAAGGAATATTGTCAATCTGCTTCACTCACCGCAATAGCTTTCATGCTATCACTCCTGCAAACTAGATTAAGACAAGGTAATGAAATATTGTTTCCTCTACCGAGAAAATACTCCATTCATGAGATTTCAATATTCTGCTACTTATAACTCGATAATTTGCTACTCATATAACAAGTGAAAATTTACAGAATACATAAATTACAAATGAATTTGCTACCCTCTTATATCTTAACTTTTACATCAGAAAATGCACAAATTCTTTTTTTAAATAAGCTCATCCTTGAAGCTAAAAGTAAAGTGCCTCTTACACCCATCAACAAAAACCATTTTCCAATACCATCTTCTATCTGATATTCTCAAAAAATAGAATTTGAAAATGGTAACACATTCTTAAAAATCCCTTGATTTTATTCTCCCAAAAGAACTGAACAAAAAAAAAGAAGCCATGCGAAAGCATAATAATCAATATTGGCTCACCTTCTTAAGAACTCAATCATTTGAAGATCCTTTTTTCTCTTTGGTCAGATTGTAAATGCCTTTCTAAAACTAATTTTGTATAACATCCCATTTGTTTAAAATATGGTTTAGTATTTGATTTCTAAGACAATACTGAAATATTCCCATACCTCCAGCTAACCTTGTTGAATACTTCCATCTCCATTTGAACAAGATGTTAAAAATTGTAATCAATTGCTGAATCATCTTCCTCCACAGAATCCAATTCAAACATCCTCGGCAGTAATAAACTACATTATATGTATAACTAACAAATGTAAAAAAATCTCTTGTTCATAACCAATTTATGACAAAATACTTAGTAAATCTTAAAAATCCTTATTTTGGCCAATTCTTGAACTAATATTTACCTCGGGTTTGAGCATTATTATAAGGCCAAATGGAAACTCCAATGATGAAATCAGTCACTGTCCTATCACCTCCTATCCTCTCTATGAAAACTATGGAGTATTAAAATACCTTGAGTTTCTTTCTGAACACAAAAATATAATTATTTCAGAAAAAAATGTGATTCAGAGGTTAATCAAGCTCAATTAATCAATCAAGGTTAATCAACACTGAGAGAGCAAATAACCAAAGACTTCCTGCAAGGCATAATAATTACTGAAGTAATCATTTTCAACTTCAATTAAGTCTTGACCAATGGTCCCATTTACCAACTTATGAAGCTATAAAAATCCAAACTACTTTTCTCCATATATTTTAACATTGTACAGAATTACCTCCTGATCAGCAAATTAGAGTGAATAAGCAAAAGTTTCCCAATGCAGTGTTCAATAATAAATAAACCTGGAAAGATAATTTAAAATATTCTCTTAGGAAAGCCTGACTGACTAAATTAAGACAACTGTTTCCTAATCTATAAAAGCAAATTATCTTGTACAAATAAAACAAGAATTATGAAAACATATATTCATCTCCTTCTTACCTATGCCAGTAATTCAGCCAAAACTGAGATCAATGAGCTAAATTCCTTCTGCAACAAATGTATTAGACTGGCCACCTCCAAAAATAAATCATCTAATTTAAAATAAATACTAAAATATAATAAAACTAAACCAGAGTTTGTTCTATCAACATGTGACAAATTATACTCTAAACTCAAGAATGTAGACAATTCCCCCGCTCAAAAGTATTTGGTCATGTATATCAGAAAACCAAAAAAAGGTATAAGGAGGTTAAAACAGTCAAGAGTCGTACTAAATATCCAAAAGATGTTTAAAAAAGAAAAAAATAACCTGAAGAACTGATTGTATATTATAGTTGAGAATTTTCTTTCTTTTCTGGCGCAAAAATGTAATTTAAAAACAAATAATTAAGAAAACTAACATTAAGAAGAAAAAAGTCAGGGATGACATCTTTTAGAGTAATATTTTTTTAAAGGTTATTAATATAATAGCACAGAACCTGAAGAGTTATTTCTTGGACTGTTTTGATTTGTCAGATATTTGTTCCAATGGGTGTACAAAGCAGTCTACGGCTGTTCATTAAAGGTTAGCATGGATCTCCTATCCAATAAAATAGTGGAGCAAAAGGTTATGATTGCATGTCACTAGTTTATCTCTTTGCGTTTTATTAAATTTAGAACTATAACAACTTAGAATTTTTCTTTTAATTTTCCTACAGAATAATTTCACAAAGATATTTAGTTGATCATATTGATGGGTTTAGAATTTGATACAATCTTTTAGGTATATTTTTCCTTGCTTAACTTTTTAGAAAATTTTAAGCCCTCTCTTAGAGAGAAAATATCTCAATTAATAATTATTCATAAAAAGTGAAAATTTGGCAGTGCTTTTAACCGTTACAATGTGGACTGATTTTCGGACTTAACAAAAAAAAGAAAACAATGCTTACATCCACTGATGACTAAAGAGCCGTCTTAAGATCCAAATGTATGGCTTATTCCTTCTGCCTGCAATAAAGCCAATGCAGGAAAGGGACCGCTAGATCATGCTTGCCACTGTTGGTATAAGGGCTGCTCAAGTGGTCCTCCATACTCCACATTTTGATTAAAGATTACACATGAGTTTTTAAATGTCTGGAATATTCCTGCAGTAAGCAGGATTACAAATGCTATTTCCTCTGACACAGGATGTAAGATCACATCTGCATTCATGAATAAATCTAACATTTTTAGATTTTTATGCAATATTTTGTAGATTTATAATTCAATTTCAGAATTTCTCAAAGTGAGAGAAGACGATTTTGATTGATTAATTGACGATTTCATGATTTTTTTGTTGAATTTTCCATTATTTCAATGTGAATCCTAATAGGTAGCTTTTAACATACTTTTCAGTTGAAAGTTCCCACTGGATTTGATTATCATTCCTCTTGGGGAGCAAGAAGAAGCTGAGATTTACTTATACTTTAAGTTTTGACATGCACCATACTTCAAGATTTTCAGCACTGCTCCTCAATTCCTCAAGGTGCTTCTCAATGAAAATACAGAAAAAATTGTGGAACCACTACTTGGGACCTCTATGAAGGAGTATACAGAAGTATGATGACTGCAACCCAGTTTGAAGAAGATTCAGCAAAGGTAAGTTGGATTTCTTTATTCTGGTTGATCTTTTCTCAGAATTAGATATTTTTGTCGTGTGGAAGAGCTTTCATAATGAACAAAATATTGTAAAGAGCATTATGAAAGATTTCAGCTCACCCAACATCAAGTTGTGGTATGCACATTGAATTGAAGAGGACATATTGTGTACAAGCAAATAATTCCACTTATTATTTCTTGGAATATATCAAAAGCCTCCTCGTTTAGGAAACTACCGTATTTGACGGCATATAAGACGCACCTTTTTTCCTAAATTATGTCTCGAAAAATTTCCCTGCGTCTTATATGTGAAGGTTCAATCTCCACAGATTAACATTCAATACTGAATGCTATTTTAAGCCCAGATGGTCTATACTACCTATTTCATAATTGCATTCAATGATTGTGTTAATATTTGGCTTTTACGAAACGTGACAACTAAAAGAAACTACATTATAATTTATTGTGGTACCGCGCTTTTGCACGGACTATTAAAACTTTTTTTCCTTGTGAATGGCCAACTTAATGAGGGTGCGTCTTATACGCTGGTGTGTCTTATATGCCGTCAAATACGGTAATCCCAGACCAATAATCACTTGTGCATAAAGCTAAAGTCACACCTTCTAATATTATCTCTATAAAAAGTTTACTTTTATTACAAATTTATATCTGCATATGGGTGCATAAAGCTAACATACCAACATTGGAGACATGCGACAAAATAAGAGGCAAAGATGATATTGTGGTTGCTCACCAATAGTCATTTTCAGTAGATTTATACATCTCACATGTGCTTATAATTGATGATAATAATTTCAGTAACTCATTCTGGAATGAAAATTATGCAGCCTGTCAGAGTTACTCATCACCACTATGTAGAATTGTATAAGAATCTTTTGTATGCATAAATTCATAAAATTTAATACTGTAAAAAAATCAAAATGGAGAATTCTCGAACATTTCTCCTCTGACTGTGATAATGATATTTTATTTACAGATTATTCATTTCAGGGATAAGTTAATTTATTTCTGAGATGCCTTTTCATTGTGTTAGGCCTCTGATTATCAATTTTATTAACATAATTTTATATACAGTTGAACCCCGGTAATCGGGACGAATTCAGGCACATAAGCGTCGTGATTAGCGGGGTTTCCAGATTACCGAGGTTTTCAAAAAGTAACGTAAAAACATTTTTTTCTCAAAAATGATATTGTATAGATAATGCATGTATATATTACATAAGGTATTACAACATAGAAAGTGAATGAATATTATCAGCGAGCGAAAAAGTCAGTTATTTTCATTTGCGCGAACGTTCTTATTTTTAAATCAAAAGCGCGGTCTCTAAAACGTCTAAAGAGCATAATTTCATGTGCATCATCGTTTTGCTTCTCGGCCCACTTTAATGATGTATTGAGTGCCGCCAAAGACTCAGAATGAGAAATTTTGATGGATTCCAGAGGGTGGTCGTCGTCGTCGTCATCATCTTCTGTCGTTACTGTTCTAATAATTTCGTCATCTGTTAAAGCTTCGTTACGACCCAAACTGTCGTCAGCCTCAGCAGCCCACCGAAGAGCTTCAGGATTAGATATTGGGTTCGAATTTTTTAACTGATTAATGTGTGGCGCAAGCTGAATTTCTTCAGTTTGCACATTTTCTAAAACTTCCGAACTAATAAAATTTGGGAGAACATTTTTCTACGACTTGCTGATCGTTAATTTAGACACAGATGCCCCACAGTTAGCTAGATTGAAAACGACATCTTTTAAATTTACCTTTTTTAGTGCATTTTCCAAATTTTCATTGTAGCTTTTCCGGCATCTCCATCGACTAACCGGCATAACACACCTCCGGACTACTGCCTATCATCCATCCGCCAACGGGATGGTGGAACGATTTCATCGGCAGTTAAAATCAGCAATTTGTTGCCACAGAACTCCAGATTGGGTTGGCATTCTTCCGGCGGTACTTTTGGGATTGCGCGCGGCCTGGAAGGATGATTTGCAGTCCACCTCCGCGGAATTGGTGTATGGGGAACCCATCCGTCTTCCGGGAGAGTTTTTATCCTCAGCATCCGATCCAGCCATCTCCACAGCGGCAACCTTCGTCAACCAGTTACGGGAATCAATGGGGCGGATTGACCCACGCCCGGTAGCCCGCCACGGTGATCGCAACATCTTTGTGTACAAAGATTTAGCGAACTGCACGCATGTGTTCGTGCGTAACGATGCTGTCCATACACCCCTCATTCCTCCCTATGATGGTCCCTTTCTTGTGTTGGAAAGGACACCAAAATTTTTCAAATTACGGTTGGGGTAGGGGGATAAGAATGTTAACATTGGCCGACTAAAACCTGCATTTATCCTTCCTGAGGAAAGCCATCCCGACGAATATTCACAGGTGCAGGTAATTCCTACAAGGGCAGATGACCAGCGTTTCATTCCCATAGAGAATACGCAAGTCTATATCATACCTACACGAAGGAACGAGCACCGCCCTGATGCCCCAGCGGAGCACCAGCGGCCGCCTCTGCAGCCTCCGGAACGAACCACGCGTTCTGGACGGAGAGTCCACTTTCCGGCCCATCTGGCCGATTACTCAACATAATTTTTTTTCTATATATTAATATATGTAATATTTTTTCTTTATTTTCTGTTTCAACTTTATGGAGCCTTTTACTGCCGAGGGGGGTGATGTGGCGGACTATATTAGCAGACGTCGCTGCGGCCAGCGCCTCACAATTATTTTGAGAGGACAAGTGCGATAAGCCAACTTCCCTAGCATCACGCACTGCAGAGGAGAAAAAGCGATAAGCCATCTTCCTTGGCAACACGCTCTTCGTCTCTGACATCGGCCGTCGTCGCACGCTCTATCGTTGCTCCGCACACACTTGTATTGTGTATTTCATTTCATTAATTGATATTTCATTAACTGATATTAAAGTGCTTAAGTGAACGAATCATCGCTTTATTATTCTCACCACGCGACCCCACGCTTTGGATAACATTCTGATCCATTGGTTAGATCAGCGCAGTCGCGTTTACGCAGGGGTAGAAACATTGCGGAAATTTCACCGTCATCAGTGCACAATTCATCTGCCTAAGGATGGCCAGGACAATTATCATGCTACAATAAAGCACGTTGTGGTAAATTGACGGATTTCATATGTTGTCGCAATGCTGGAAAGAATTCTGTTTTAAACCAGTCCAAAAGTAATTCTCGTGTGACTCAAGCGTTTTTTTGCCCTCGATAGCACACAGGTATCGTGACTGACTTGAATGCACGGGTTTTTTGGCTGTTCCGACAACAAACAAATGAAGCTTATGTTTGCCAGTCACGTTTGCACACAGCATAAATGTAATCCTCGCTTTAATTACTTTCGTTCCTTATGCCACTTTTTCATTACGATCGGCTAAAGTCTTGTCGGGTAACTTTCGCCAGAACAACCCTGATTCGTCGGTATTGTAAATCTATTCAGAACTCAGATTTTTCTCATTGATTACACGCAGTACCTCGGTTCTAAATGGCTCTACTGCACTTTCATTGCTAGATAGTTTTTCACCGCTCACTTTAAGACGCCTAATCCCACGACGATGTTTAAATCTGTCCAGCCACCCTTTGCTGGCAACAAAACCCTCTTCACTTTCAGTCATTTGTCTGCGAAAAACTTGAGTTTTTTCACAAATCATTTCGCCACTTAGTCGTAGGTGAAGCCACCTTTGTTGAATAAACCATAAGTAACTGCATTTTCTAGCGCAACGTTATCTGCCATTTTCATTGTTTTACGCATCTTTGAACCACTTTCTGTAGTGCTCACAAACTTCATTATGCTGTCCTTATTTTTCTTGATGCCACCAACTGTTGACTTTCCGATTCCAAACATCCTGGAAATCGCATCGTAACTCTGATCGTTGTTTATCAATTTAATGATTTTCACTTTGTCCTCTAATGTGACGGTTTTACGCTTGCGAGACGCCATAAATCAATGGACAGAACTGGGAAAAAAGGACGTAACTTTAGGTTATAAAAACTGGCGAAAACTAAATGGAGACACATATAATCGGAAGAACCAAGTTAGGGTACACTTACATGTCCAATGTAAGTGTATGCTTATACTGAGGGAATGGATCGTAGCGCATCTTTTCACGTGACCAGCTGTCTCTCTCAGCAAAACTGTTATAGCACTGGAAAAATGGACCTAATTTATGTCCTACCCACTTGAGGTATTAACTTGAGCTCAGCTCGCCACTCTCTCACGGTCATTAAATCTTATATAGATAGAATCAATAAACACCAACTCTATAGCCCATGCATGGTCATCCTCATTGGACGTCTATAAAAGGGAAGGATTGTTTTTTACGCCTCTTCTCTCATAGCTTTTTAATGATCGTGATATTTTGAGAAGTGATACCCTGCTGCAACTGAAAATTTATTGTCTTTCGAAAATTTTTAGTCTTGCACATATTAAGCATTCCTCTAATGGAAAAATACTGTCTCTGAAAAGTATCACAACTTAGGTGTGATATCACAATAAATGAAATACTTCGATCTCCATCACTTTATGTGGCCAATGGAAAATGTTTCCAATAGTCTGTCCACCTCTCGTTTCTTGTTACTAATATGCGTGGTTATATGTTCACAAGAAGAAATTGCGGGTTTGCATAACTCCCAATGGAAAGTCCGGATTACCGAGGGTTCCGGATTAGCGAGTGTCCGGATTACCGGGGTTCTACTGTAGTTATAACTATAATAATACACAATTAATACATATATATATATATATATATATATTACTTGTGGTTGAATTATAAGGGAAACAATTCATTACAGAAATTAACTCAAGAATTCACTTATGTAAAACCAGAAAAACAATTAGTATGAAATAATTCTGGGAAAAGATTGCAAGTTTAGGGGGGTTTAACAAACATTTAAATATATATCATGCATTTTAAAGTGCTGTTATCAGGAAGGCTATATGAAGAAAACATTTCAAGATAAAAAAAGCATTCGCTATATTCACACATGAACTTTAAAGTACAACATGTTTCGTAAGCTTCTTTATATCATATGTAAGCATGCTTACGAAACTGATTTTCCATTAAAGTCCATGTGGAAAATTATTAAGTGTTTTTTAATTCTGATATATCTTACCATGAAATCACGCAAAAGAATATTAATATCATTAATAGCATATATATTATAGACCTATATTACCGAACTCAGAAATAGCAAAGTTACTTTTTAAATTTGCTTTTATTGATTTGAGTTGAAATTAATCTGGGAAGCTTTAACTGTGTGGAACTCCAACCTAGTTAATGGGAAGGAGATAACTTAACAAATTTCCACTGTTTAAAAATTTTTAATATATGCAACCGGTTTTGGACAATAGTCCATTATGATGCACATACAGTTGGTCAGGGGTGCACTTATATATTCAGGGTGCAGCAACATTTCTACTTTCTTTTTTTAAATGCTTTTTAATGAGAAAAAAGGAAGTTATGTTGCTGCACCCTGTATATACAAAGAGAACAAAGCCAAGGTACCAATCCCTACCAGGGTAAGGGGGTTAGCTGTTGTCGATAGTGGGAGGGGTGTTAGAGGGAGGAGGAAGGGGAAGCAGGTTAACAGTAGACAGCAGGGGAGAATAGTTAAGGCTTGGGCACACAGAAAGCAGTCTGTCATGACGAGCAGCGACAGCGACCAAGGCAGTCAAGTTGTATTATAAAATTGTATCATCTCTGTCAAACAGAACGTGGTCTCTCACTGCCTGCTAGTCTTTATCGCGACAGCAAGCGATCTGGTAGTACAAATTTACAGATTTTAGCGTGACTGACTAGCCACCTTCGATCCAACAAAATGAGTGAACAAATTGAAACTTTTATAGAAAATGTACGCAAGTCCAGATTTTTATTTGATAGTTCACATTAACATTATAAAAATGTATTAAAAAAGGCTGAAGCATGGAATGAGATAGCTCAAGAACTCAATATGACAAGTAAGTATAATTTTATTATAATTAATGTAAATATAAACAAAAATTAAAATTACAGAAAAATTTATTACATAAACATTACAATTGTTTGTTATTTTGTGTTGCATTGTTTATTCTTTGAAAGTAATCAGCAAAGAGTTCACGAATTTGAATTGCAGCCTTGGGCGACCTTCGATTTGTTAATGTAGTATCCACAAATGTGCGTGTAGGCTCGCACTCTTCTTGAGTCTCTGCGTCTGTCCACTCTCTTCTATTATTCTTTGATATAACGTAATTGTGCAAACAGCAAGCTGCTTTAAAAAACGTAACCAGCTGTTTCAACATCTGCTTCGATATCTCTTAAAAATACCCGCCATTTCATTGCCAATATACCAAATGCGTTATCCACTACACGACGTGCTCGGCTAAGATGCAAATTGAATTGTTTCTTTCGTGCATTGTTGATTACTCCTTGTTTCGGATATGGTCAAATTCATTAAGTTTGAAGTGCAAAGCCTTCATCACCAACCAAAACATGAGGAACTGGAGTCTCTGCACCCGGCAGTGGCTTCGGCGGTAGAATAGTTTTTCCATCAATGTACTATCGGTAAAAAAGAGAATTTTCGAAAATACAGCTGTCGCTATGACGTCCATAACTTCCTATATCAACAACCATAAACTTATAGTATGGGTCAACTACTGCTAGAAGAACAAGTGAAAAAAAAATTTTGTAACTGAAAAACTGCGACCCACTGTTATCTAGGCATTTCAGTTTGACATGTTTTCCGTCTATGCTTCCAATGCAGTTTGGATATCCCCAAAGTTCTGCGAATCCTTCCTCAGCTCTGTTCCACATCTGTAATGTAGGTTTAGGTAAATATTTTGGTTGTTGAATATTCCAAATTTCTCGGCATACTTCCTTACAATTTTCGAGTCGGTTGAACGACCCAGCCGAAAAGAGAAAGCAATGGTCTGATAGGTGTCACCTGTAGCCAAATGTCTGAAAAAAATCAATGCCTGCTTAACTTAACAAAGTTATTGTATTTTCATGTATTGTTTCATGGTCAGATTCACCAAACAACAAATCATTAAAATTTGTTTTAGATGATGCTGCGAAAACGAAATGGAAAAATTTACGTGACTCTTATATGAGGTTCAAGAAGACTATAAAAGGTGAGACAGGGCACAAAGTATTCCAAGTGGCCATGGAGTAGTCAAATGTAATTTCTGGATGCGCCGCTTCAATATCATTTACATTTACATTTAAACCCTGCAATCCGCCAGTGGCGCATGGCAGGGGGTGTAAGACACCGAAATACCTATCTAATCTGGAGAGCTATTAGCTTCTCTAATACTTCGCGGGAAAAATGACCAAAAGTAGCTATCTGTCCTGGCAACTACTTCCCTGTAACGCTTTTTTGTTTTCTCTCGAAGGTCGCGTAGGTATATATCTAGGATGACAATATCTGTTATCTCCTCCCCGAAATCGGTAGTGACAAATTTATCAAAAAGCTTCCGTCAATATTCACGTCTTCTATCACTAAGCGAGTTCCAACCGAGAGATTCTATCATAGCCGAAACACTGCTGTCAAATCTGAAATCTCCCTTGACGAACCTTGCTGCTATACGTTGAACCATCTCGAGATCGGAAATTAATCCTACTTCGTGAGGATCCCAAACCGCACAGCAATACTCAAGTAGAGGTCGAATTAGGGAAAAGTACGCTATTTCTTTTACTCTCGATGAACATCCCCTAAGGATTCTGCTGGCTAACCTTTGCATTCTATTCGCCTTTCCTACTACGCCTCGAATATGCTCTTTGAAGGAAAAATTACTGCTGAGTGTAACTCCTAGATATTTATGGTGCATCACGAGCTCCAAGGGATTTCCTGAAATTCTGTACGGTGCGCTGGTAACGTTAGTGGACCGCGTGAAAGTCATGGCAACGCATTTCTTTACATTCAGCTCGAGCTGCCAATCTCTACATCAACCCGAGATCATATTCGGATCGTTCTGCAAACAACCAATGTCATCCTCAGTTACGATCTCCCTATACACAACAGTATCATCAGCGAATAACCTAACCTTGCATTTTACATTATCCACGACATCGTTAATATATATCAGGAACAAAATTGGTCCTAATACACTTCCCTGTGGAACACCGGATGTGACGCGAGCCTCATCAGATAAAATCCCGTCCAACGCAACTCGCTACGATCTTTCCCCGAGAAATGACTTTATCCACCCAACAACTTTTCCCTTAATCCCGTAAGCCGTCAACTTATGAATCAATTTTACATGCGATACTCGATCGAAAGCTTTTCTGAAATCTAGAAATATGGCGTCTGTTCTTATACCCTTATCAGCTGCTCTAACTACATCGTAGAGAAAAAAGGCTAACTGGGTATCACATGACCTACCTTTACGGAAACCGTGTTGACATTGAATAATTGCCCCCTTGTCACTTAGGAAACACATTATCGAACTCGCTATAATGTGCTTGATAGTCTTACAAAATATTGACGTTAAAGATATCGGACGGTAATCTTCAGGTTTCGAAGAACGTCCTTTCTTAGTAATCAGAGTGATATGCGCTCTTCTCCACGACATTGGTACAACGCCTTCGTCCAAGGTTTTCCTATAGAATACGAGAAGAAGGGGAGCAAGCTCATTCGCCAGTGTTTGAATGACGAACGATGGTATACCTTCTGGTCCTGGCGCTTTTTTCTTGTCTACCTGCCACAACAACTTTCTTATTCCATCCACCGATAACTCAATTGGTTCCATCTCTGAATTAACACGCATAGAAAATTCGTTCGCGCGTCCATCGTCTAAAGTAAAGCTTTCCTGGTAGTGTCGATTAATTAGATTTGCTTTATCTAACGATTCAGTAACCATTAAACCCACGCCATTACCAAGGCTGGGTACTGAAGACTGACCTCCTCGAGATTCTCGGACATATGACCAAAATTCCTTCTGGTCACCTCCTAAAGACTCTAAAAGGATTTTAGATCTATAATCCTGAAACTCATTCTGCGATTCATCCTTAACAAATCTTCGCACCTCCGAATATTTTTGTCGCTCAAGATCAAAGTCTACTCCGATTTTCTCTTGCTTCTTCATCCGTGCGTGTAAAATCCTTTGCTTCCTATGCAACGCACGCAACTTAGGTTTCATCCAACGCGGATCCTTACGCTCCCTAACGGTTTTAATTGGGACAAATGTAGCTAAGCCTTCCCTTAATATTCGTAGGAATTCCATCCAGCTATCGTCAATAGTATTACCACACAAAAAACTACAGAAGTCTTCCCTTTTCGCATTAATATAATCCCTGAATTCTGAAAATCTCGCTTTGCGAAACATATAAACCTGCCGTGGTGGCTTGAGGGATTTTACTATTTCCGCTTTCATAACTGCAGTTATGACATCGTGCTCTGAAATTCCAGCAATAATATTAAGATCATCGATCAAGTGCGAATGCGAAGTTGCTAATAGATCAAGTACACTACCTTGACCTTCGTGAATTGTCCTCGTAACCTTATATTAAGTTGCTCTAAGGCGTGAAGCGAAAATGTATCTATCAATGTTTGCGATATAGTCTTCTATCTACCAGAGTGCGAGCTCGATAAATTCTCCCAATCAATATGGGGAAGGTTAAAATCCCCTCCTACAACAATGATGGGATCCTTCACTTTCTTCCGAATATTCTCTAACGAATCAGCTAGTTGCTCTATACATCCGTTGTCGCCATCCGGAGGCCGATAAAAGGAACAAAAGAATATCTTCTTTCCACTTTGTCCAAGAACCAAGCACCATACCATTTCGCATGTACCGTTCTCCAAGAAGTCAACCCACTGACTCTTTAAAGAATCCTTTACAGCGATAAACACTCCTCTACCTATTCTACAGAGTCGATCCTTACGATAAACAATATAATCTGGAGGAAATATCTCACCTGATGAAACATCTTCGCTTAACCAACTCTCGGTCCCTATCACAATATCTGCATTATTGCTTCTCGTAAGATTAAGGAATTCTATCTGCTTTTTACGTATACTTCTGCAATTCACTACTAAGATCTTTAAAGCTCTCGCATTGCTCTTTAAGATTGAATTACTAGAGGCAAGTTCCTGTTTCCTTACGCAATTATTAGCTCGTTTCTTTGTTCTAAGTTCGCACCTATCCCCTTGCCCATTACTGTGGGTGTTAATCTCACAAATAAAACCCGAAACCTCATTTATCGTTAACCTAGTGTTGCAGTCTAACCTAAAAAAACACCCACATCCCTGAAAACCCTACCCGCTACCTTCTCCGCATCCTCGGAAGTATAATGTACACCGGAGCGGTTAAGGGGAACCCTACACGAGTCAAGGACGTGGCTCAGATCGACAAAGCCCACCCCTTTGTCCCGACAGAAATCCCTCAGCCGGCGGTTCAGACCCTCCACCCTACTCCAAACCATACCGCCTCGATCAATCCGGGGAACTATGCTGCATATGGACAACGCAATGTCCACCCCAGACGACCCCTTGACTCGAGAAACCTCAGATATCAGGTCCTTGTCGCGACGACATTGGGTAACGGTTAATGACAATCGTGCAGTGACTTTTAAATGATTTAATGAGCAATGAATAGATTACCTGAGGGGTGACTCCTAGGATACCGACTTGGGGTCACTGGTGGACCGCGGCCACTATTGGGAGGCCCAGAAGCAGAGCGTCCAACCTGGGGTTGCTGGGGGACCGCAGCAGCTAACAGAGGCCCAGAAGTGGAACTTGTGGTCACTGGGGGACCGCAGCCAACTGTTAGTGCAATAGCTTGGACGTCGTACTTATGGTCGCTGGTGGACCACAGCCAACCCTTAGGGCGCAGAAGTCGTTGGGAGTCGGAATGAGACTGTCTCTCGAAACGGAATGCACGGCTTAAATAGTCCCCGGAGGCGGGCTAACATTATATTGTAACTACAGTTGTGCCTACATTGTAGACACAACGTCGTCCCGCCTCACGGTCGCTACAATGCCGCGCAAACTACAAAGTAGCGGCGTGGAGCTACGGCGACGGAGTCGCCGAGCGTCTACAAAATAACCCTCACAACATCACCCCCCCGGCAATCTAGATCCCGGGGCAGGAATACAGGTGCAAAATACAAAATATCAAAAAAGGTACAAAAGCAATTATTAAGGCACTATAGAAATTGCACTATTAAACACTGAATGACAAAAAATATTATGAACACATATAAAAAAGTTTTGAAGTAAAGGTTCTTGTTCACTAGGCCACAACATAAAAGTTTTTGGAGGATTATTCACTTCTCAACAAGAAAGTGTCCAATACAAATAACAAATTAAATTGAAAAAATCACTTTAAATATAGTTCAGATATGTCCTAGCATAAAAAAATAAGCAGAAATATATTATAATTAGTTTTTAGGGTAATCACTAAACACACAATATTGTACTAAAATTTCATTTAAAAACACTTTGATTCACACGTATGTGTCCTTAAAACTCCTTGGCAGTCTTTCCTCCTCATACTTGTTATCCGGCTTCCCGGATGGAAGAACCTTTTCTCCCCGTCGTTTTAATTTTAGAATCTGACGTCGTCTTTTATTGTGGCGCTTTCTTCTATTGCTCGTTGATGTGGTAGACGTTCCAACTGTGAGCAGGGTTGTTCCAGAATCTCTCCCTGGGGTACGCGGAAGTCCGTCATGCACGCCTCCACACGTGTCTTCCTCCAGGGAATAGAGAGGGCTGCCAAAGATTTGTTCAAGACGCCTCACTCTTCTCCCTTCCTTCGTGTCTGGTTTGAAGCCGACATAGTAGTCCTCGAGCTCCCTCCCAGGCATCGTGGGTCGTCCATCCTCGGTGATCTGAATATTTTCATCGATCCAGAGAAAGGACTCCTGCTGCTTGTACGCTGACCCGTCCTCCACTAGCCGATGGGTCGGTCCTGTTCCTTCGGCTCTTCCGAGGTCACCCTCCATGGCCTTGGCCGTAAGTTGTATCGAGGAGTTAGGGTATTTGGAGTCGTATTTGGTGAAGGTAAGGAGGGACTACAAGGCGTGTCCTGAAAGAAGGTTGAAGAGGGTGAATTACGTTCAGGTGTGCTCTGGAGTGGAGGAGGCGGTGGACTGCAGGGTTCTTCCTTGCCTAACATATCGGGGACGGCGGGTTCTGGGCCCGGCGGTAGAACACTAAGGTTTCTTTGGTGGGCGGTAACTATGCGCCCATTCTCAATATCTTTGATATCGTATGTGACAGGACTCCTGCGCTTCACTACTTCGTACGGGCCTAACCATCGGGACACCAGTTTCCTAGCTTGTCCCTATTTTAATGCCATATTTCTTAGCAAAACTAACCGACCTACGTCTATCGGCGCCTCCGTTGCCCTTTTATTGAATTTATCGTGCTCTGCTTCCGTGTTAGCCTTGCTGGATGCGAGAGCTTGAGCATGGGCAATTTGAAGTCGTCTTTTCATCACATAGCTGTAAGGTGGCTCTTCAGAATACGTTGGGACAGATGGCGTTAAAATGTTGTCCCATGGCATCGCGAGTTCCCTTCCATGCATGAGAAATGCGGGGCTAAAACCAGTGATTCGGTGTCGACTGTTCCTATACGAGAATAATGCAAAACTCAAGTGGTCATCCCAGTCCCTATGGTCTTGGGAGACGTAGTGAGATATTGTGGCCGCGAAAGACAGATGAGCCCTCTCAAGCCTCCCATTAGCTGCAGGATTGTAAGGCGAGGTGTAAATTGTCTCGATCTTCAGAAGCTGACATATAGTTTTCATTAATTGCGAAGTAAAATTAGCGCCTCGGTCGGTCAATAGGTACTTTGGCACCCCATGCCGGCAAATAATATTTTCTACAAATACTCTTGCCACTGTCTCTGCAGACTGGTACGGTAAAGAAAAGGCCTCTGGGTACCTGGTGAAGTAATCCTGGCAAGTCAGAATATAACGGTTCCCTCGATCCGAGACGGGTAATGGGCCGACAATATCAAGAGCCAACTTCTCCATAGGGTAGGTTGCTTCTACTACAGGCTGAATCGGCACAATTGGTGCTTTTAATTTCCTTTTCTTGCAATTCAGGCATCGTTGTATGAACTCTTTAGTGTCCATATAGCAACCCTCCCTGTAGAATTGCCTTTGAATGATCTCAAGGGTTTTCTGAAGTCCCAAGTGCCCAGCGAGTGGATTATCATGGCACCTTTCTAGGATATATCGTCTCATGGATTTCGGGGCACATATCACTCCCTGTAACTCAGCTCGGTTTGTTTGGACTCTGTACAAAACACCTTGTTGATCGTAAAAATATTGAGGATCATGCTCTTTAGCTAGTTTGTGCAACGCTGCTAGTTCCTGGCAGTCTCTCTGTTCCCTTGCAATCCTATCCTTGTCCCAGACTGGCACGAAGGTCACAGCGTCGTCAACAACGGAGTTTATCCTTGGAGGTATTCTTGAGAGGCTGTCTACATGTGACATGGCTTGTCCCGGCCTATATTGAACGTTATACGTATATTCAGATAACTCCAGTATCCATCGAGCTAGTCGTGGCTTGGGCTCCTTTAATGAGAGAAGCCACCTTAATGGTTTATGGTCGGTTCGAAGGGTGAATATCCGCCCGAGAAGATAGACTCGAAACTTTTTAGTCATTTCCACCGCTGCTAGACACTCCAACTCGGTCGCCGAGTAGGATTTTTCGGCTTTTCTCAGTTGTCTACTTGCGCATGCGACGGGATGTTCACCATCTTCGAACTTTTGTGAGAGAATTCCACCAAGGGCGCATTGAGAGGCGTCTGTGTCCAAGATGAAGGGCAGAGAAAAATCTGGAATTCTCAGGATAGGTTGCGTGTGGAGGCATCGTCGCAACTGTTGGAAGGCTCTCTCTTGTTCTTCTCCCCAGATAAAAGTCAAGAGTCCAAGATCTCCTCGGAACCACGAGCCGAGGCATCGTTGGTGCCCACATGCGCCACCACATGCAGCGAGGAGCAACCTGTCTCCCCGACCGCCGCCATCAACTCCTTCGTCACATGGGGCACCGTACATCCAGGTATACACTTGGAGAACACCTGCTCCACAACTCCCCCCCGGCGGGCCCTTCCCCGCAACGGAGACATGATACGCCGGACATTGGAGCTCCCTAACAGTAACACCGCTCCCCCCACAGCTTGCCTCCGGCCCAGCCACCACCGTGACAACGGGCGAGTGCTCCAGCTCAAGGTCCGTCAACATCTCAAACCTATTGCTGGCGAGGAGAGGTTCAGCCGAAGCATCCCCAGGACACTGCTTCCTCTGCACCGCACCACGATTGCCGCGATTGGCGACCACCTTCCATTCACTAGCCTTCCGGGACGGGCAAGCAACTTTTCGCGAGGATTCCTCCGCAGCGGACCCAATAGGCCTGCCAAGTTGAGTACTCCGGCAAGAGGCGGAAGCACGGCAAGCCTTAGGGCCCGCAACAGATGAACCCCCACGAACCGAAGCATGGCCCAACCCAGTGAGCAGCGAACGGAGGTCCACAACTTCCCTCTCAAAGATCCCGATACGAGACATAAGTGCCTTGTAACGAGCGGTCATCAAGATGGAATTTATAGGAGTCCTCGGGGAAGCAATCCTAACTTAATAATTAACTGAGCGATCAAGAATAAATTTAACTGAGGTACATAATTTAAAATGAGGACTGACTTTACAGCTAACGAGAACGAATAAACTGAACTAACGTTACCCTTTAATCCCTTCCTAACTAATAAACACTTATTAACACTACGTTAAACTGAAACGCTGATTGCACTGAATTACACAGAAGTATCGAGAAGGTAAGGATGTGAATCAAAACAATGTCAGTTATTACGCGGTAAAAACAGCTGCAACACGTCAGGCGAAACTATAACTACTTTAAAACTCAGTAAACACACAAGAAATAAGTCACTAATGCACTGATTGGAAAACAATTGATGAACCAAATGAAGCAAGAACAATACGTAACTTAAATTAGCACAATCTAAGATTTAAAGGATACTTATCGGCCTCGTGAACTCGGACGATCTCCAACGGACTTCGCGCCAACAACTTCGACGTACACAAACACTCGTAGAAATCACAATTCTCAACTAATTTACAAACACTCGACGCTAAACTAAGACCCGATACTTAGTAAACAAAATATAACAACACTACTTTGAATATTATAAGATCTTCTACAACAAAAAGCACAAAAACTCGGAGCACCCTGTAGGCACTTTCTCACAGCTCGACAGCAGCGCCACTTTTTTTTGTCCTCCTCAGAGCAGCAATATAACACAAGCGACAAGAGAAATTGAGGATGAAAGCTCCTCACCAGAGCCTACGTCGCCTTTGGCGACCAACAATGATGAATCAAACCAACTCCATTCACCACCAGAAATGCTACCTCCACCGAAGAAGAAAATGAAGTCACATATTGAAGCCACAGGAAATATTTCGTCTGACTCAGAGGTTGACAAAGTAATTTCCTTTTCACAAAGTAAGAAATCACAGGAAAAAAAATATTGACGGGGTAGATCAAGGATACTCAACCTGGTGCCCGAAGTGACCTTGCACAGTGCCCTCCAAACTTTGGAAAATAGGTTATTTTTATTTGCTTCAACCGTAATTCTTGGGATGCACTAGCGGGGATTGAGTGGAAGTTGGAAGGGAACAGAAACTTGGTTGGTCTGGTCTTGGGTTTCGTAAACATCCAGGGTAAGGCCCGTTGCCCACTACAACGAGAAATGCGTAGCGAGAAATGTGTGACGAGAAATGTGTGAGCGAGGCGGCAGAGTTGATGTCCGTCCACTACAGCGAGTTTCTCGCTTAGCTTGAGATACTTACTTGCATTGAGACCGCGAAGGATTTCGGATGTGGTGTGATCTCAGTTGTTGAAATGTTTATTAATACTTTGAAACGTCATATAATTGATTCTGACTCGAATGACTCAGAAGAAAGTGAAGAGGAAAATGCAGTTTTGCTTTACCTGGTGGCTAAGAAATAGAAATCACGGACGTTCTGGATGAATCGTTACATACATTCCAGATGGGAATATGGAGAATTTCATTGTCTAATCCCGCAACTTGATGATGAAACTCAGACGACTATTCAGAACGACAAATCAGCAATTTTCGGAACTACACAGCTTAATTAAGGATGACATACGAAAGAAATTTAATTCCTTTAGAGAGCCGATTGGTACAAACTGAAGTGTACAAAACCCCAATCATTTGCTTGATAACTTCTAGCGAAACTAAGCGAAAGCTTTGCATGCCCGTAAATATGGCTTCGATTTCAGCTAAGCTGATGTTTTCGGTAGCGATCCGACATCTATATCAATGGGACGCTAAGATACGAGTGTTTCGCACACGATGTACAACGCGTGCACTTCTGATGCCTATCCTTTAGTTAGATGACTCACACCATAAGATAAGATTCCCATGAGAAATAATCGAAAGTGCTGATTCGTTTACTCCTCGGAAAACACAAAGGAACATTCGAGAGGTAATTCGAAACTTACACCCTGAAAACAGATGTTAAGATTACGTTTGAGAGACAAAAAGATTGATAAAATGCTTAGTTAGATCTTCTGCACGCGACTGTTTTGAGGGTGTGAATGCAAAGCTAGGCTCGTGAATAGTGCTTTTGAGAAATTCACAGTGTACAGTTCGAAGTTTAGTTTGGATTTCATAAGGTGCAGATGGACATGCGAAAATTCTTTTCACAGTTTGCTAATAACTCGAGACCGCTATCGGAAAAAACGTATGTTAATGGCTATGTGGTTTATTTTGAAATAACCAATATTAGATGCATAAATTAGGATTTGCTTATTTTAGGGCTGTTATCGGAGGGCACACCTCAAGATGAGTTTAGCGACATTTGCAAATTTACTTGTTCCTTTTTTAAGCATTCTGGACGACTAAAAGTCTGCACAATAGACTCTTCATTACTCGGGATGATAGAAAATATAGTGATATTTATTTTATGGCTGCCTGCTAATTTGATGCATATTTACGGAAATTATTCGATAATCGAATTTCCGTAGAAATTTGAAAAAGTATTGGAGCAGTAAAGATATCAGTAAAAATTAATTTACGATGATATTATTAATAATATTGTAAAAGTGCATAAATGTAAAAGCCCTCGTAGAGGTAAAAAACCCTGTGAAGCAAGCCCATCGGAATAGCTGCGTTGCAAAGACCACCCAAATGCAACCTTGCGGCATGGTCAATGTGCTGATCGAATTCCGCTGACATTTATTCATTGCCGCAATATGGAAGCGCGATGGGAATGCGGTTGTCAGCGCGATTGGTCAGCACAACTGGCTGACACGCGTGATATAAATAGTCAGTAGAATATGTACGCGGGGAGGTCATCGAGAGGAGACAATAAACACGTTACTCGGGAGCCATCGACTCTTTTCATTCTTCTGTTCCCTGCCGCTCCCGGGGGGAATCCCTGCCCGATCCTGGGAGTTTACATTTGGTGTCAGAAGTGGGATCGTCCTCAGGAGTGGGTATATCAGAAGAAGGAATAAGTCATGGCATCCCGAGTAAGTTTTGGGGGGCGAGAGATGAACCTTCAGGATGTAGTGAATGAGTTAAGCGCCAGAATTAGTGGGCTGAAGAAGGAAAACGAGAGCCTGAGGAAGTCGCTTGCCGGCGGTGAATCCGAGGTGGGAAATAGGAAGAATCTTTCACTAGTATCCCTTATCGAAGTGTTCTCGGGGGAGGCAGAGGCGGTCACCCGGTTCTTCGAGAACATCGAGAGGACGGCGGTGCTCTGTGGATGGGGTGACGCCGAGAAGCTACGCGTCGCATCCCTCCGGCTGGGCGGAGAAGCCGCCGAATATTACCGGTGTAAAAAGGAATGCCGAGAAGCGCATTCCTACGAAGCCCTTAAGGACCTGCTGGTGGAGAGGTTTAAGTCAAAAGAAAGCGCCCGGTTTTACCGAGAAAAGCTAGCGGCGATGCGGATGAGAGTTATGGAAGATGTGGAGGCTTTCAGCGATAGGATTCGTGCTGTTAATGCCAACACGTATGATGCAGTCGGATCGGCGGATTATGCAGCTGCAGTTTGCCACGAAGCGGACCAACGAGCACTTGACACATTCCTCAGAGGTTTGCCAAGAGAACTGGGTCGCCAAGTCCGCCTCACGGCACCGGAGACCTTTGACGAAGCCGTTAGGCAGGCGGTACGAATCAATGAGGTGGAGCAAGAGCTGGCGACCGAGACCCCAACGCGGCGGGGTTTTCGTGCCTCAAGGGATCCAGCATGCTTCAATTGTGGACAAGCGGGACATTTCGCGCGGCAGTGCCCGGAAAGGCGACTCTGTTTCTCTTGTGGGAGAACGGGACATCTCGCCAGGAACTGCGCCGCACGCCAAGGCGATGAACCGAAGGGATTTAAGCAACGAGAGGGTTGGTACAACCACCGTGGCCGGCCCCGTCTAGACGTCCTCCTGCCCCGAGTGGAGCGGTCGGAGCCGACGAAGGATCTGGTGGCGGTAGTAAACATTTTGGGAAGGAAATACAGGTTCCTAATCGATACTGGCGCGCAGATCTCCCTCATATTGCGCGAAATCTGTGGGTTAAGGGAAGTGAGTAGATCGCAGTATCGGGTTAGGGGTATAACAGGTGGATTAGTGAGGAACTATGGCGAGAAAATGATTTCGTTTAGAGTGGGGGAAGGAAATTATAGTGCCAAGATGCAGGTAGTTGATGATGCCGGTGGTTTCGATGGCATATTAGGTTTGGATTATTTAGGAGAAAATGAAGCAAAAATCGACGTGCGTAAGGGGATTCTAACAGTGGGGAAACACGTATGGATGATGTATGGGGAAGAGGATGTGAGACAGGAGAAGGGACTGACCGTTAGCGACAAATCCTATCTTTCGAAGGGAATGGACGGGATAAGCGTGAAGTTGGCTAACGCAGAAACAATACCCTCGCGTAGTGAGAGGCTTTTAATTGTTAAAATGACAGGTAAGGGTTTTTTTCCGGGGACTGAAGTGATAGTGGAGCCGGCTTCAGTTAACGAAGATGGGATTTACGTGGCTAGGAGTGTGTGTCGAGTAACGAGAGAAGTCGGAGTTGTAGTAAAAATAGTAAACACGAGAGAGGAGGCAGTGACCTTGAGTAAGGGAGCGCTGGTGGGGACAGCACACGCAGCACTCTCGAGCAATCAGCTGAGGGGAAATCGCAGAGTGGATATTGTTCGCGTAGTGAAGGGAGATGAGAAAAAAAGGGACTTCCTCGATAAATTGCAGCATTTGTCAGCAGAGGAAAGAGAGGCGTTGATACCCGTCCTACAGGATTACTATCAGTTGTTCACGGAAGGAGTGAGTCCACCCGCTACAAATATTACTTCTCATAGGATTAATACGGGAGACTCTCTCCCTATCTATCGCAAGCCGTATCGAACCCCTCATTCCCAAAAAGCCATAGTTGAAGACCTTGTCGGACAGCAGCTAAGAGCAGGAATAATTGTCCCTAGCGAAAGTCCCTGGGCCTCCAGGGTAGTCATCGTCCCCAAAAAATCCACCGACGGTACGCCCAAATATCGGTTTTGTGTGGATTATCGCGAGTTAAACGCAATCACCACATCGGACGTGTACCCGATCCCGAACATCGTTGACACCCTTGACCATTTGGGTGGGTGCAAGTATTTCACAACATTGGATATGACAAGCGGCTACCATCAGATACCGATGCACCCAGATTCACAGCCCAAAACAGCATTCAATGTAGAAGGAGGACATTATGAATACACTCGCATGCCGTTCGGACTAAAGAATGCTCCAGCGACATTCCAAAGGATGATGGATGGGATACTTAGAGGACTTAAACCAATAGAGTGTCTCGTCTATTTAGATGACGTCATCATTTTCAGTGGTGACATTCAGGAGCACGCAAGAAGAATGCGGAGGGTGTTTGAGAAATTTGCGGAGGCGGGTTTGTCCCTAAAATTCGAGAAGTGCAATTTTGCACTATCACAAGTTAAGTATCTGGGGCATGTTATTAACTCTAGGGGCGTTCAACCCGATCCAGAGAAGCTTGAGGCAGTCCAAAATTTCCCTCCTCCAACATCAACGAAGGAGTTGCAATCATATTTGGGTTTGGCAAACTACTATAGGAGGTTTGTGGATGGCTACGCCGAAATTGCACGCCCCCTGACGCGTCTTCTTAGGAAAGGCACCGCATTTATCTGGACCCCAGACTGCGTGACCGCAATGGAAGGATTGAAAAACGCTCTAATTAGCAGCCCGGTGCTAGTCTATCCAGATTTCACCAGTCAATTCATAATATCCACAGATGCGAGTAATTTTGCCTTGGGGGCGGTGTTATCTCAGATGGTGGATGGAGAAGAGCACCCGGTCGCTTTTGCATCTCGGCAGTTGAATCCTGCTGAGATAAATTATACCACAACAGAAAAAGAGTTATTGGGGGTAATCTGGGGCATAAATCAGTTTCGTTGTAACGTATACGGGCATAAATTTAAGATTGTAACCTACCATAGCGCACTAAAATGGCTGTTGGGGCTCAAGGATCCGAGTAGTCGGTTATTACGCTGGTCCCTTAAACTAGGAGAATATGATTTCGAAGTCGAGCATAAGCCAGGGAAAAAGCACTCTAACGCCGATGGGCTTAGTAGGAAGATTCGGCGAATTGGCATATGCGACGAAGAAGACATACGTCAAGAACAGCTTAGGGATTCGGAATGTGAGCGTTTGAAGGGTAAGGTAGATTTCCTGGAAAGAGACGGGATTTTGCACAAAAGAACTAAAGCTGGAGAAAAGGTCGTAGTGCCTATAGCTCTTCGTGGATCCTTAATTCGCTTGTATCACGAACACCCGTTATCAGGCCATTTGGGGGCTAGTGCCACGGCGAAAAGAATTAATCACCATTATTGGTGGCCGGGACTTTGTCGGGAAGTGAAAGCGAAATTACGTGAATGTATTTCATGTAATCAGAGAAGTCCGTATGGTAAAACCAAAGCTGTCTTGCAAGATTTGCCATCTGTAGATAAACCGTTTCTGTTCGTAGCGTTGGACATTGTGGGCCCTTTTCCTCTCAGCAAGGACCGATATAAATACGTGTTGTCTATAATCGACCATTTTTCAAGGTACGTGGAGATGATCCCCATCCCAGACCAAACCGCGGAAACTGTTGCTGCAGCTTTTGTTCGCCGTTGGGTATTAAGATTTGGAGTTCCAGATCGAATTATTACGGATCAGGGGACCAACTTCATGTCTAGCCTATTCGCGGAAATGTGTCAACTCTTGAGGATTGAAAAGTTGAGGACCTCATCATACCATCCTCAGGGAAACGGTCGAGTTGAAAGGGTACATCGAACAATCATGCAGATAATGAGCCATTATGTCAATACCGAACAGAATAACTGGGACGAGTGGTTGCCGTACGCCGTGACAGCATATAACACCAGCTATCACTCAAGCATCAAGTATACACCACATGAAGTCGTGTTCGGGGAGGCGATGAGATCACCGCTCGATTGCTTTGAAAGACGCGATAAGGCCTGCGGAAATCACCACGTAGGGGAGTTAAAGAAGAAATTGCAGGTACTGTGGAATAAGTGCCGGAAGAACTGTAAGCAGGCTCGGGAGAAACAGGCGCGCCATTACAATCAAGGTGCCACGGAAACCGAATACAAGCAAGGAGAATTTGTGTATCTCAGTGATCCTTGTCTGAAAGTAGGGAAGGTGAAAAAATTCCATCGGCCATGGAAGGGACCCTACGAGATTATAGGTATCCCCTCTCCAACAAACGTGAAATTGAAACTCCCCTTTCGCACATTAATTGTGCATAAGAATAGAATTAAACCTTACGTGGGAGGGACCCCTCCAATTTCTGCAGGTCTAGACATAGGACGACGAAGGGGAAGGCCGAGAAAATCCGCGTCAGGAGGTTTTCCCGAGAAGCATTCCTCGCCCGTTCCTGCTGTGCCACTCAGAAGGACAGTGCGGCCCCCTTCCACTCCCAACCCCAGACACCCCGCTGACGACGCCGCATTAGCACAACGTGGAGACGAGGACGAAGCTCAGCAAATTCCGTTGAAGGACTCTCCCCTCAGGTCACCAACCCACGAGATAGATATTTTGCAGCCTCAGGAGCAGCTCGGTAACGAGAAGACAACATCAGGAGAGGGAGCCGACCAAGCCGACCAGCCGAATTTTCCGAAGGACGCCGCGGAAAACCCAACACCACCGAGGCCATCCCCATTACCTCAGAGATCCCCGTATTTATTACGCCCGCGGAGAGGGAGGGTAACGTATTTTCCAGGTCCAAATTCTGGGTTATGCTTGGGAAATCCTGTACCAAGGGAGGCGCTTTCACCGCTAATCGAAGAGGCCGGTGAGAATGAGAATCCTACCACTGAGTAGTGTAGGGTAGTGTTTAAAGATCGGAAGGACGTAGTGCAATATCATGTGACAAAGAGCTGTATGGGACTCTGTTAATTATAGTCAAGTGGGGAATTGTGTGACGTGTGGAGAACAATGAATGGTGTTTTTGTGGAAGTTAAAGAATTGCTAATAATGTATAATTGTGCAGATGGACTTGTTGGACTGAATGTATATAATTTGATGGGGTGCTGTGCCTAAATAATTTCTAAATTCGTATAAATGTAGAAAACGTTATGTATCTCTTTATGGTAAAACTGAACTCTTGTGTGGTGAACACGTGCGACTGTATCATAATCTTGTAAATTGTATATTTTGATGTATATGGTATATCGTGTACATATTTGTCATGCGTGAAAGATGGGAGTGTTTCGCACGGGGGGTTTAAATATGGATGAATTAGAGAGTTGCAGTTATACTGCAACTCTCTTGTGATGGAGAATGGTGTAAAAGTGCATAAATGTAAAAGCCCTCGTAGAGGTAAAAAACCCTGTGAAGCAAGCCCATCGGAATGGCTGCGTTGCAAAGACCACCCAAATGCAACCTTGCGGCATGGTCAATGTGCTGATCGAATTCCGCTGACATTTATTCATTGCCGCAATATGGAAGCGCGATGGGAATGCGGTTGTCAGCGCGATTGGTCAGCACAACTGGCTGACACGCGTGATATAAATAGTCAGTAGAATATGTACGCGGGGAGGTCATCGAGAGGAGACAATAAACACGTTACTCGGGAGCCATCGACTCTTTTCATTCTTCTGTTCCCTGCCGCTCCCGGGGGGAATCCCTGCCCGATCCTGGGAGTTTACAATATACTATTTTGGAAGGAAATCAGTCAGCTGAAAGTTATTGTGCGCATAAATTACGCACATATTTGTCGGAACTGTGACTTAAAATAAATTTGATATACTATTAAAACTGTGACAAATTCTTCAGCTTCCTTTTCGATGCAGCCATCAATTCATGGATTTTTTTGAACACTCAGTGCGTACGACTGGGTTAGCATCAGCTCTCTGCTGGTTCGACCACCAATTACTTAGTCTAGTTTAATTAAGTAGTGGGCAACGGGCCTAATGGCGTGTATTGATTAACTGTCCGGTCCTCGGTCCAGATTAACAAGACTCGTATCAATGTTATATTTTGTTCATAATGTAAATGTGAAGATCAGCGCGGCTCAGCTTATCATATTCCCCGTATTCAGTGACTAAATGCTGCTTTTCGGAACGCAGCGGTGCATATGCAGCGTAAATGTTCATACCTTATTTATTTGCCGTAATAAAATCTTCTTCGGAGATAAAGACTTTACCACGTTGTGAGGTTGTAATGAAATTATATACGTTAACATTTCCGTCCTGGTTGATATTCTGGCCATACCTTGGCAATACTAGTTAACCGTAGGGCGCTTGAAAAAAAGCTCCTCGGTAAATAAGACCGAGAAAATTACATGTGGTGCTCGCTTTGCTTTCGGAAGCGCCCTCGGGTGCCCAGGCACCAAAAAAGGTTGAGTACCCCTGGGGTAGATAATTTGTTTCTGAGTTACGCTGCAACTTTTAAAACATTCCGGCCAAGGAATCTATCGATGTTAAAGATAAAACTGGCTACTTTCTTCTCCGAAACCGAACTGAATAAGCTTCAAGAACAGGAAGCCACATCGCCATCATTTTCTACTTCAAGTTCAAGTGGATTTGAAACACAGGGCTTTACAACGTACTGCTTCATCGAAGAAGCACTGGATTATAGTATTTGTTCAACTTCGACTATAAAAAGTGGCAATGAATTCCTTTCTGCGCATGATGTACATGAACACTTTAATCCTAATAATTAACAACGATTTTTGAGTTTGTAATTTCGTTTATCTATTGTTTTATCAGAATAAACATTTATTGTATCATATTATTTCTTACTTATACGTTTTATAACTTACCTTAAACAAATAGCTAGTCTTTGCTTTGTTTCAATCGGTTTTGCACTTACCTACCCGGGGCCCTTCCCTCCCCGGGGTACTTCCCTCCCCGGGGCCCTTCTGTCCCCGAGGCCCTTCCCTCCCCGTGGCACTTCCCTCCCCGGGGCCCTGCCCTCCCCGGGACCTTACCATCCCTGGGGCCCCATGGGTCCCTCCCCCGTGGGGGAATGAATGAATGTATGAATATATTTATTGCATACAAAATTAATACAATATAAATTTCAATAAATTTTAACATATACTAGAGCTTTAGGTGTCAACTAAGGGCATCCTGTTTTGTTGACACCGAAAATACACAGTACCGTTTGTGTTCACAAACCATAGAAATACATTAAAGCACTCATTTATCTTAGAATAGTGACGTGTGTTATTACGATGGCATAATACAAATATAAGAAAAATGAAGTGACATATTTATACAAAGGAAAGGCTGTACAACAAAAATCGAGTAAATAACAAAGTGAAGGAAAAGGAAATTGAAAAAGTACGTTAATGAACACAGATCCTTTTAAAACTTTTAAAGAAAAAAGATATCAATTTATTCATGATCTAACAGCCAATTGTTAGTCTTTATTATAAATAAGTCACAGTTAGATATACGCTTTTAATTTCATTTGGTAACCTGCAGTAAAATTTTGGTCCTAAATAAAAAATTATAAATATTAAAGTTTAGGTTTTTAAACCTAATACAATTTTCGTTTCGCATACTCTATGCACTTTTTACATATTCCATTTCTAATAATGGAGGTTTATCACTACATCTTAAAAAGTTAATTTTAAAAGTTCTGTATAAATACGTATACCTTAGAGGCAATAACTTTAACTGGACAAAAAGCGGAAAGGTGTTTCCCTTAATACCTAACCCCCCAATGACCCCATTCACTTAGCCCGCAAACTCAGGAAGCACTTGTTCCTCTTATACCAGTCTCTTCGCTTCACTTGTAGTAGTTGCATCTTCTGTCCAAGTTGGCGAAGATCCTACTTTTTCCAGCTTCAGCATCTGTAAATTGGAAAAATATGTAAATAGATAACAATCGTAAATAGTCTATGTCATATAAAATTAAAAATCTCCCTACTTCATTTTGAACATTTTTTAAAGAAATTAAATATATTTTTCTAATCTTAATAAACAATATTCGATTTTCGCAATGAAATGTATGCTTTAAGATAACTTTTTGCCATTGCTGTTTTATATTTGCTTATGACTATATAACAGTAAATTCTGTATATTTTAACTAATTAAAAAAGATGTATTATATTTCATTCTACAATTTCCATTTAAATATGTGAATCATATCTTTAATTTTAATTGAAGTTTAATAAAACATAAAATAAACCAATAAAATATCACACGGATTAGAAATGTCTCCCTATCTAAAAACATCTGATTCTGAATTAAATACGGGAGGGCTGAGATGAAATACGTAATATTAAATAGCTTATTTAAAAAAAATGAAAAATGACTACAATTCTTCCACAAGAAAACGGTTAATACATCAAAGATAACCAATTCTATTTCCCTTGGATATCGTCAACATCATGCCTTTTATCGAATAAACAATCGAAGAATCATATATGTTAAAATTACATTCACAAAACTGAATACTAAACATTGTTTTAGATAAGGAATTGAATAGTCTAAATTTATTATCAACAGCAGAAAATACTATGCGACTAATAATAACCATAATTCTTATAAATCACTAAATTTAGTAAAAAATGGATTTTTTTAAAGGAAATACTAAGAAGAGAAACGAACTTAATTTGTAAATTGCTTTTATATCTGAGGTAAAATTATTTTGTTGGGACAAGTTTGAAATTACGACATATTTCATTAACCATAATACATGAACTACTGTTATGAAATAAGTTAAAATATTCAAGAACTAATGTGTAAGTCAAATACCATTTCCATCTTAGTATTTAAGCATCCTATTGACTAATTCCATGAATCCTGTCAAATGAGTTAGACGGTTCAAAATTTCAACGAAAATCATTTACCAGGTAAGGAAAAACCGATCACAACGAAAGATGGACGTTGATAATTGGAATATAATTATTAAAATAAAGATAATGAAGTATTATAATTGAGATCGATAAGCTGATGTACAGTGGCGGAAAAAATTATCGCAACACTTTGCGAGCGCACCAGTGGCTTTCACAGAAACTATTTGGAATTCTGCTTTCTGTGACTGACTGGCAACACCGAGGAAAGCCTCGAAAAGCGGTAATATTTGAGTCGGAGCCTAGAACTTACCCAAATTTCCTTTCTTTCGAACTCTTCTTAGAGCCTTCGCGCGATCTCTCCCCGAGTTCGTCATATTTATTTCGGCATTTTTCTTTCACAGCTAGTAATCCTATTCATAGAACGAGAGGATGAATATATATTTATTCCTATTTCAATCTTAAATGCACTAAAATACATGAACAATAATTTAAATTTCTAAATAATGTGAAGATTGGCAATTGGGTTTGAATAATGCTTAGCAATAAGGATTACGTGAGATTAGATTGGGAATACGCGATGTGGTGATTCTCATCTTTAGAGAACGAGATTTTTGCAGTCTAGAGGAAAAGAATGTTTTTCGAGATTATAGTGAGAATAGATGACCTATTTTGGCCTCTTTTTCTGGATTATTAGTGCGCTAATATGGCAGTTATTTCTTTAGTAGTTCCGTTTCTCACACGAACATACGTCTTACGGCTGCCTGCTGGATATTAATGTAAACGCAATTCTTCATACGTCCTGTTCAAACATAAGATATTCATTATTTGTGATAAAAATTCCGAGGGGGATTTTTGATTACAAGTCTTATGGTTTTCATTCAGCAATTAGAATTCGAGAAGTCATTAGAGCGAATACTGAGTTACTATGACACGATGTAAAATTTGAATTTTGTCTACGGAATATAACTTTTCGCCAAGTTAATCATGCAGACGAAGGAAATTCGTAATTTTAAATTTATATACGCCATTCGTGTCCTAGAATACACGAAATCTTTATCCGTCCGGAGTTAAGAGGATAAATACCATTGCCAAAGTTAAAACAAACATGATTTTATAAAAATCGAACAATTTCTGCGCATATATCGGACTTGTCTTAAATTTTTTAAGAGGGAGCTCGGTGACCTTGGTCATTACTCAATTGTTGCCTTCGCGTGGAGAAATTCACGTAAAAATGCATTCAGGTTTCGATAATTCGGGACGAAAGTCTTTAACCATATGTTGATCCTTTCAAAGTATTGCAGGCGCTAAGTATATTTTTCACTTTCGTGCCTATATCAACAGGATTCAGGACCCTCTCCTTTACAGCCTCCCAGTGGAAACTATCCTCTGGCTAATGCAAAGCTCCATACTCACCATGGTGCTAAGGAAATTAGATGTTATTGCACTCTTAAAAATATTCCCATATAATATTATTATATTAGTGTATTTAAGTAAACGAAGACTTCCTAGCAAACAACCCAATTTTTTAGTACGGATACTTATTTTATGAACGTCTGACTTTATAAACTTGATTTAGATATAGATTTAGATACATACCCCGCGAGCCGCTAGAGGCGTATGGCAGGGGGTGTAATACACCACCATTATTCATTCCTCCCTATTAGTATCTCTAATAGCCTGAGGAAAAAACGACCAAAATTAATTATCCGTCCTTGCGATAACTTCCCTATAACGCTTCGTCGATGACTCTCGGAGATCGCGTTCGCTCCTTACTGGCACTAACATTTCACTTACTTCGTCTGTAAATTCTGAACGAATGAACTTTTCGAAAAGTTTCCGACGATATTCAGATCTTCTCATCTGTAGTGAATTCCAACCGAGGGACTCTATCATTACCGTAACGCTGCTATCAAACCTGAAATCCCCGTAAAAGAATTGGGCTGCTCTACGCTGGACCATCTCTAAATCTGAGACTAAACCTACTTCGTGTGGGTCCCAAACTGCACAGCAGTATTCTAGACTCGGACGAATAAGAGAAAAATAATTATTAACCGAGATTATGCTGCCATAATAAAATTATTAATAAGCTGCTAAAATGGACCTCTAAGTTTGTTGAGAAATGTCATAAATATAACTAGTTGCTAATTAAGAGGTAATTTTGCAGCTGTTTGACACATGTTATTGGCATATGAAGGGCATGAGCTCGAATTCCGCTCAAATTAAATGAGTTTTTTATCTTAAACTTCTCTTGTTCGGGAAATGAACGAATGTAAGATATGGCTTCCACATATATTTATACACCCCTGTGATGAATATACACATATATATATATATATATATATATATATATATATATATATATTCATCACCGATTCATCCAATTGTCGGTCAAGAACATGTTTCGCGTGTCAGTGGAAATTCCTCATCTACCAAGGATTCGAGGTCGTTCGCTGAAAGACAATGTCTTTGGACTCATTTTCCACTCTTGGGGGTATTTGACAGGGCCTCCTGATTTTTCGAAGCACGATTAACCTTTCTCTATCACAATCAGTGCAGTGGATTTTCGAAAGCCTATGCGTCACTCGCAACAACAAACCGGTCCTAAGGCAAGGAGCTCAGGCTTATTGGTGACTATTTCTTCATTGAGGTATTCACGTTAATCGACGGACAACCAGCAGACTGCGCAAGCAAATCCTTTTCATTATTAGGCTGTAAACAAAAGCCTTGAGAACTATTGAACTATTCTTATGCATATAATTATTCATTAAGCGATACCGAATTAGGGTTAATTTTGTGGTACTTATTAACTTGTAAAAAATCCATGGTAAACAAACTTTTACTAGACCACTAATTTATTATCCGAATAACACGACCCAGGTTTCGTAGCGTCGCTACATCATCAGGTGACAAATAAAAACACACTTCCGAATATATACACTCATGAAGGGAGGAGGGGGAGGGGAGAGAAGGTAGCAGGTAACGGAAGGAGGAATAAAGGGGGAGGAAGGTGGAATGTGGGAGGAAAGGGGTAAGGGATGAGGCAGGTTACATAGCAAAGGTTCTCAATCACAATCCGTTGGATTACAAGATATGCATATAGAATTACTAAGTAAGTACTTCCTTACTCGTGTTTTCGGATAATAAATTAGTGGTCTAGTAAAAGTTTGTTTACCATGGATTTTGTTTTTATTATTCATTGTTCGTCTACAACTATTCGCGGGTTCACACTTTCCAATTTTCTTGGCGTTAGTTCCGAACTAATTATATAGGTTTAGATGTATACCCCACGAGCCCCAAGAAGGGTATGGTAGTGGTTTTAATAACACCATCATCACATAATCTTACTCTATCAGCTTTTCCCGGAGAAAAACGACCAAAAGTAATTATGTTTTGTGAATACTTCCCCGTAACGCTTTGTCGATGCATCTCGGAGATCGCGTTTGGTCTTTACTAACACTAAAATTTCTTTACTTGGTCTTTAAGTTATGAACCGATGAAGCTTTTTAAGAGCTTCCGTCAGTTATAAGATCTTCTCACTTGGAGCGAATTCCAACCGAAAGACGTTCTACCAGTTAATCTTTGCACTCTATTCGCACTTCCTATCACAGCTCGAATATGTTTTTAAAAGGTAAGTTACTGCTAAATGTGACTCCTATGTATTTGTTGTTGCGCACTAACTGAAAGGGAAGTCCCCAAAGCTGGTACTTCACGAGAATAATATTTTTGGAACCAATGAAACTCATAGCAACGAATTTATTTATCTTTAAATCGAGTCGGCAAATAAACCAATCTCGCTCCTTAAATTATATGCTAGGTCGTTAATGCTAGTTATAATTTTTGATAATCTAATTAGGTATCTTTGGTAACTTACCATTCGCTGAAAATCCTGGGCGAAGTCGGCGATGTACGTTGAAAAATGAATTCCGGCCTTTTACAAAAAAATATAAACATTCTCGAATATTAATTATTAGTGAAAGATAACGAACACTTTTAAAAAGATCGGCACTCTGAAAAAATTACACAAACGTGGGCCGAGTCGGCAAATTCAAATCTCCAACGGTCTTTCGACTAATCAGTTTGGCAGCACTTCCTCACCAAATGAAACCTCGACAGAAACTGACAAAAAAACCACCTGCGCAACCGACGGTCAAAATTGCTGTCACCTGATTGGTCGAAATTTAACCGTCTGTCAATCTGGCCCCGCCCACCAACCACCTTGGAAATTTTCCACGACTGTTACCATTGCAAACAATTATATTTTGACGAAGTAGAAAAATTTTTATTTTAAATATATTTAAAAAAATTATTGTCGAAAATTAGCAAATATAATGTTATATTTCGCGAACTCGCAGAAGTGGCAGAGCGATTTTTTATGATTGGATACTAAATATATATTCACAAAAATCCTAAGGAATCTACATTTTTGCGAAGATGTATGAATATTATATCAATATTTTCGACATCGAAATGACGATTTTCAAATTCACATATAGAAGTCGTTATCGGGAAGCGAAAGGATGGATATCTATTGCCATGTATCAATTCTAGACCCATAAGGTTATCCTGCAGAGAAGGGAAGAACCAGACTTAATCTTAGCACCAGAAAGGTCACATTTGAAGATCATGTAAGGAGCAACTAATTTGAAGTCTTTCATACCAAATGCTGCTGAATATCGTTACCTATTAGTTTCACCTTGTTGGATTTAGATTCATAGGGAATTATCCTATGCTATAAACTTCCCAAAAACATATTCAAATAGCCGAGAACTCCAAATTCAAACTCAAAGGATTGAGATTTCCACGATTATGTAACTTTAATTCGGTGGAAACCAAAGATCACTGGAAAACTGTTTGTTTGAGATAACGAGGCACTTTCCCTTACCTTGACCTCCGTCAACAAAACTACTACTTTACTCTTGCTTTCATTATTTCTATTATGAAATGTTCTTTTTCATGGATCGTCGATTAAAATTTTAACGTATCAATTGCCGAATTTTCGAAGAATTCGCGCGAGTAATTCAGCCGCTTATCATTTTTTATTTTTGATTAGGAATCAAGAATTAGTTGCTTTTTTATCCGTCATTAATGGGTGTTCTGTATCTTAAAACAAATATTAGGAATCGAATTTTCAACCTACGTTTTAAAATGTTTTCCAGTTTCTCGCGAGATTTCGCCAACGGGAACCCTAACGGAATTTAATTCGGGATTTCAAATTCAAAGTGTATTCCAAAGGCGTAAATATTTATTAGCCAAGAAGTGCCTATCAAAGTATTCTCTAGTCTAAGGTCATTTTAGTTTTGTAGTATTTCTTCTTTTCGGTAGTACAAATCAATTCTTATGAAAAGAAAGAAAATTTGGAGTACGTTTGATAATGAATTAGGGGTTTAGAATCTCAAAAAACCGTCGTTGTCGGCGCTCCTAGTTTTATTCCCCGGTAGTTTCTAGAAAAAAAAGTAAAAGTGGTTATCTTAAAAGAAGATTGCATTATCGATTTAAATTTTAACGTATCAATTGCCGACTTTTAGAAGAAAAAATCTGATGTGGCCAGGACATGACTTTCTCTATATATAAGATGTAAATATTTATCTACGACAGTATTTTCGAACTCTAGATTCGATCTAAACTTGGAAGATAAGAGTATATCATATTATCTTTTATTTCATAAACATTATAAATATTGTTTTTCAGGCCATGTTCGACGAAATACGATGAAAGTGGCATTTCGCCCACAGCGCCCACATAGTACATAATCAGCAACTTCCGGTTTATCAGTATTTCATGAATAACTATCAAACAATCAGTTATCTATTATATATAGATGCTTCTCCGGATTCATTCATATATATACCTATATAGATAGATAGATAGATAGGATACAAATTCACAGCCTAAACCACAACCGTGATTGAGTTGAAATTTTTATGACATATTGGCCATAACGTGAAACTCCCAGGAAAAAAGCGACTTTGATCCTCAGTGTCATGGGTTCGATTCCAGAGGGCCCCAAAGTCCCGATTTTTCCCATTTAAATGCATTGCGTTGATTTTCCGGAATTTCTAAAAAATATTTCCCGGATAGGTAGGGAAGTTAAACTCAAGGAGCCGATGGATATAGTCAGGATCTATTGATAACGTAAATGATCATCTCGGAAAAGGTCCTGAGTTCGATGATAGGACGATGCAAAAATCGGCCGTTTAAAATACATTGAGGTAGTTTTTCACTAATTTTTTTGATATATTTATCGAAATCATAGGAAGTTTGTGCTTGGCTAGATGATGTATGGTAACAAAAGGTTTCAGAAAAAAAATTAGATAAGACCGTACTGTTCCTGGGTTCGATGCCAGAGCACATTAAAATTTCTCTCATAAGGAATATAAGGGAAAAGTAGGACGTCCTTTGAAGCAGTTGTACTCAATATTTTTGCTTGAATTTTCACACATGGTTAAAGGTGGTGATCGTCTTTAATGCTGCATAGAAAGTATTACCAGAAAGACCCGGGTTCGAAGCCAGATGGTATATACATCCCCCATTTATAATATATTGAGTTAGTTTTCATTATTTATTTTGTTGTACTTATCGAAATAATAGGAATTTCTTGCTTTGCTAGAAGATGTATATTAGGACTCGGCTTAAGAAAAAAAATTAGATACGACAATGCTGTTCCTGGGTTCGATGCCAGAGCACATTAAAATTTCTCACATAAGGAATATATGTAAAAAGTAGGACGTCGTTTGAGGCAGTTGCAGCCAATATTTCTTCTTAAATGTTCGCACATAGTGCGAATAAATAATCTGTCACTCAATGATTTGCTTCTGATTGCGTTGATAGCTTTAATTTCAGATTGCAATGAATTATGTAGGTGTGCAATTAAATTTTTGGCAAATAGATGTTGACGATGGATGATACAGTATACTGTGAATGCATTCGGCACCTCCTTTTTTTAAATATGCATGAAAACCCGTTTTGCCCTGCCATCGGTGGAGTTCCTGATAATATATTGCTCAGAGGTATTTCTTTTTCTTTAAGAAAACCAGCCACTGCATGAAATATTGATTCTCCTTTAGTATCAGTTTGCAAATATTTAGCAAATAATAATTCTTGGCAAGTTTGTTCTTCCTTTGTGAACCCCGCGTATGCTAAATTTAAAGCTTAATTTCCTAACAAAGTTCGCTCATCGAGTTGAATAAAAAACCAAGATGTTATTAAATAGCCACACAATGAATCTTCAACATCATTAGCCATTTCATTAATTCTTCTTTGCACTGTATTATTGCTCAACTAAATTTTCTTGTTATTATTAGATGTGTAGCACAGTACGTATTTCTTCACTTATAGCTGGTATAATTAGTTCTTCACCAACAGTATGGAGTTTTCCCGGTTTGGCAATCATTAACGAAATATTGTAATAATCAAGAAAGTCATCACCATCTTGTGTGGTTGCGGTTGAAAAGAGTTTTGCCAATGTCGGTTGCTTGATAATGTTTTTCTTTTAGTGTTCGAAAATAAGATAAATTCTTATGTTTTATCACAAAGAATTTTATTCCAATGTTCTTGTAGTCTGGAAGGCTTCATACCTTCGTTTGATAAAACTTTCTGGCAAATCTGGAAAATTGGTAATGTATTGTTTACAGGCGACTCAATAAAGCCATATTTCAAATACATATTCGATATTATATTGTCTACATTTTTTCTTTTCTTGATCCATTATTATCTGAAGAAAACAAAATTTTTATGGAGGTATTTTCAATTAAGATTTTTTTGTAATATTTAAAAATATTTTTGTGAAAAACAAAATAAATAAATACTAATGAATTGTATAAACATTATATTATTAACCTTTTCGCGCCGGCAGATTTTTCAGAAATGTTAATTTCAGATACGGTACGCTTTTCCGGATTTCCACCCCTCTGTACCGACAGATTTTTGATGCAATGCTTAAATCCTGTCCCACGAACCGTGAATTACCAATTTTATATCAAGTTGTATCTCAAGTTCTATCACTCAGAATTTAATTAATTTTTAGTCTGACTTCCTCTATTATTCTACTCCACGATAATGTCAAAGGATAATATACATTTCAACGGATATAATTAAATATTTTTTGCAATGTCGTAAATTTTACAGGATTGAATATGAAAAAGTGAGCATGCTGTGATTTTTTTTAGATATTAGTCTTACACAAGTATATGCTGCAAATGAAATAAAAAATATTGTTTGAATTTTTAATTTCTTAAAGTTTCGTAACGATAGCTATCGTAGTTTTCCCGAAATGGGATGGTGAGTGGAAAATGTCGGGCGCTTGTTGTGTAAGTCAGCGCGGAGAAGGTGATTTTATTGCATTTCCGTATCTGACAAGGAACTGTGGTTTTCAATAGTAAAGCCCTGCTCACAGTAGGCTGTTTATCAGCTGCTACTTAGTATAAGCTGGTGGTAGCACCAGCAAGCAGCGGCTGGTTTTGTGGTCACGCTCGGCTGGCACTAGCTGCCAGTACCAGTGGCTAGTTCGCAGGAATATGTCGTCTGTGGGTCGAAAGATAATTCCGTAAGTGGCTATTAAGAATTGGAGTGAGTGAGCTTTGTTCGGATATGCTAAAACGGAAGGAGAGGCGGTGGTTGGTTAGGCCATGGATAAAACGAAGAGAAGAATTGGGAGCATCTTCAATGCTTTTAGAACTTAAAGACGAGGATCCAGAAACCTACAGAAAGGTGTGAAAAATGTCGGCCAGAGAATTTGAATAGTTGTGTGAACTAATCACACCTCTAAATAAAAGACAAGATACCATCTTCAGACGGTCTATTCGTCCAGTGCGTTGTTCAAAGAAAAATTAAGCGTTATGAACGGAATACATAAATCAATTTTTCTAAATCTTCTCTACTTTCTTTTATGCTTTCACCGCCCCCTTATGGCTATTCATCGCCCCCCAAGTGTACCTGTGGCCATCACCGCCCCCTGGATCGCTGCTAATTTTCCTTAGTTTGGTACTTATCTTGACTTCGCAAGACCATTATTTCTAATTTAATTCTGTAAAAGAAAAAGCATTCCTTATGGAAACGTATTATGGACTCCAGGGGTTCGAACCCGAGCCTCGTAGAAACACATTGCGGTTGTTTCAAATCTCTAAGTTAAACCGTTTCTGAAATAAAGGGGGGACGAACGGACGGATTTTGCTTTTTATTTATACTAGCTGAGCCCCCCAAATATTTGCGCACATAGAATGTTTAATAAAGAATGAAATACTCTGTCCTATTCCCTTTCTAAAGAAATATCCTCACGTGCAATAGCCCTTCATTTCAGCTGGCTCCTTCACCTTCGCAACTGCCCACGAAAACCAGGCATTCCATGGCTGTGCACCATAAGATGTTAATGGTTAGGTTACGTATCCTCAAAGTTTATTAATTTATCTTTTATGGAAATTATATGGGTATTAAATATAATTAAAATAATTTATTTACGGGCAGAGCCCTATTGCATGTAAAAATACAAATTAATAATAAATCACAAATAAAATAAAGAATACGTTGGTTTAAATATTTTTGAAATACAGTTTTAAATTAAAATATAATCAATAACAAAAAATAATAGAATAAATAGTAAAAAAATAACACATTTCACATGTAAATATAGTGAAATTTCAAAAATAAAAAAGATGACATAAATATTTAAGTGAAATTGTAAATTCTTAGATAAAGGAAAATACTATAAATAGACAGACAATAAATCATACAATATGCTATAATTTACAATAAAATTTTATTAGTCTGCAATTTTTATTAGTGCCTCTGCAAGCTTCTCAGCTGTAGAGGCTAAACAGGCAAGTAGTGCCAATTCCTTTTTCCGTAGCTCCAAATCCCGCTCGTGTTCTTTCCTCATTTCCTCCAATTCGTTCTGCTTAATTTCGGCTTTCCTTTGCTCCAACAGATACCACTTCTCCTCCAACCTAAGCCGCCTCTCCTTTATATCCACAATTCCTTCCATAACTGTCTCATTTTTTCTTTTATTGGGAGCTGATGGTCCCTACAGAGGATAATTCGTGAACAATTCAATGATTAGCATGCAGCTACAGCGAAGAACTTAATGAGTTGTATGATGTAAGAAAAAGTATAGGAACTGGTTCTGATAGTGTAAATGCATATTAATCATATAAAATATATTAAATAGAACAGCATCTTAATATCTATATAGTATGAATGCTATCTGTTATTTCAGAGGCAGGCAACACTAACCAGTGATTCCTGCATGATGGTCTCCTGTCTCACCTAAGCCTCTACAGTGGCCACCACCACTTCCTCATCAACGATGAACTCCTTGAGTACATGAAATAAGTTTTAAATTTGGAATAATTAATTTCTGCTAAAAATTCTTAAATGATGCACAAAATAAATCATAAGGATGCCCCAGAATTAATGTCATTTACAATCTCCAGAGGTAGACCACCATCCAACAATGAGGTAGAGGTAGCTCTTGTGCTTTGGATAAAAGTTTTAATAATTGGTTATGTAGTATAATGTCTTCCAATGCCAATTGGTACTGGAGGCTTAATATAACTGCTGCATTAAGTATCAAATCCTATCAATATAAGCTTTATCCTTATATTTAATTTGCGAAGAGTCCATCCGTACCCCACTTTATTTCAGTAACAGTTTGACTTAGAGATTTTAAACAAACTGCATTGTGTTTCTATGAGTTAGAAACCCCTAGAAAAACTAATCCCAATACTGAGAAGGCTCGGGTTCGAACCCAGGAGTCCATAATATGGTTCCATAAGGAATACACGTAAACTTCACTTTTATCGGTTGCAGGGCTTATTTCTTTTGCAAAATTAAATTAGTAACACAAGTCATACAAAGTGGTGACAAGCACCAAAAGTATGGAAATTGAACAATGATTCTTATTTTTGTCATGGAAAATTGTTTGATATTCGAAAATGCAAACATTTTGATAAAATACACCAATGTTTTATAGAAATTTGGGGTAGTAAACAACCGATCCCCCTGACGATCTAGGCATTTGTTGATTTTGAACTCATGAGTTCTATAAGATGACATTGAGAATCAATTATCAGTTAAAACTAATGCTGAAAATAAGAGATAGACTATGTCAGATAGGAGGAATTATATTTATAAGTTATATATAATTATATTATAAAAATATGCAGTTACAAACAATATCCTGTGAAGAATCTACTAGACATATTAACTAAATTTCCAAAGTTTTAAGATACTATTAAAAAAATGTGGTCAAACTAATGAGTAAAGCAGACTAATGTAGATTATTAATTTAATTTTCAATAATAAATTAATAATTACAATACATTTGAATAAAAACTTAAAATTGTTACCATAAAGAGCTAAAAAAACAAGTACAACATGTTAACTGAGAAAAAATGCGAGAGAATGAAAATAAAGTTTTGTCTTAAAAAATTAAACAAATATAAAAAATGCTGTAAAAAGTATCTAAATAAATATACTATTTGATGGATATTAATGAGACAACTCAGTGAAAGTGAATTATTTTCAGCCAGAATAAATTTTGAAGTCCTCAAGGTCATTTGTTTCTTGGGGACCTTCGACAAGTAAAGATGCGGATGCAATTTGAAGAGATGTCTGTAGTTACTTATTGAGAAATTATTGTCAAATCTTCCTACCCAAGAAAAACTGAATTAATCTCAGAATACAAGGAAAACTGGAAGAAACCCATTTTCAAAATAATCAATAATGATTTCACTAAAAGAATTTATGCAACTCTGGTAAATATCGACCAATGCCATCCTAACACAAACTATGTATGAAAAATTAATCATTAATTCACTAAAGAGTCCATGAAAATCAAAAAAGGTTTAATGAATGAAATCGTAGCACTAACTGTCTATACACGACAATTAAAATTATCAAAAATTCTGGGGAACAATTTATTCGAAGTAATGTATTTGAATATAACAAATTTCATAATAAGTAATTAAAACAATAGGTAAAAACCAGAAAGCTTCTTCCATTTGCAATTCAATGTGCCTTATTAGCCTTGTCTTATTACGTTTAAAAGCTTACTAGCATTAAAAATAATTTTCTAAATAACGGTGCCTAAGTTTCATATCATAAAATAAAAATAATTTCATTGAAGATGGAAAAGCTCAAGCGAATTATAATGCCAAGTAACACAAATATGTTAAGAGATGTCCGGTTGGATGCATATATTGGATATTAATTCTTTGGCCTTATTTAATTACGCATTATTTTTATTTGTAACGGATTAAAGGAAAAATTTCAATTATTCCATAAGAAACTACGATGGGCTAGGCAAAAGAAAAATTTTAATAGAACATAATTAAACCCACCTCACTGTTTTAAACTAAAACAAGAAAATAAAACCGCAATGCTATATGTATGACTGAATTCTACATAGGAGTTGCAAATAAAATACATTCACTAAATTGATCTTTAAGGGCGAATTCAAATAATCTTTGACGTACGAAATTGCGATTGTGTTGTACAAAGGTTCATAGTAAGTAACCGAGAATACATTAATAAATATTCCAACTGGAAGGATTCGGCGTAAACACTACCTTTCACTATTCACTTCACAACAGCTCAAAAGCCCCACATAGTGAGGAGTGGATATCAAACAATATAACTGTTAGCAATAACAAGAATAAGTTTACTTACTAAAATACAAAGAGCTGTTCCTCCTCCCTGGCAGTAGGCTGTGTCAGATGCTGGCAAACACATCACTAGAATTTCCAAATACGAACTTCAAACCAAAGGTTCTTCATTCACACGGATGCACTGCATAAAAAATTATATAATTTACCATTAAAATGTATCAATAAAGAATCAATTGCTGCCTCTCAGCAACTACGTCGGCATTTACATACTCTTTTGGTTATATCTTTGATTAACTTTCTCTTCTTGGAGATGAAATCGTGGGTAAATATACATGTATCATCGTTTATCCACAATCTATGTTTTACACAAATTTTTACTTGCAATGTAATATTAAATTAATTTAAAATTGAAGCTTTTATTGAAAACTTCACAATATTTATTGAAAACGAATGCAATGTTCAAACAATTAGATTAGATTAACACATGATTCTTAATATGAATGCGAAAATAACATTGGTTAAGAAGATAAATTCACTCAGCACCGCCAAGAAAATTACACTAAGTTCTACAGGCATAGTAGATCGAGCAAGATAAGATAATTAATCGCTCTTACGAGTATCAATAATTTTGTAATAGATACATTTGAGATTTCTTAGTAATCTTGTTTCAACGGAGCAGCGAATTTTGACCACACTAATTCATAGCATGAGACATTATGATGTCTTTAAAACCAAAAGTCTATTACGTATTTCTGAAGCAGAGCAATCAGGCACTTTCAGAATACTTAAAAAAACACAGTTAACGTATATTTAGGTAATACGAATAGAATATAATGACTTACCAGCAGTATTCCCATGCGGTCAGACTTACAACTCGTCAGGATTTACAACCCATCACACGCACGGTTAGTCACTTTATGACAAATATGGCGCTCAAGCCGATTCCTTATGTGACAATAGAGCAGCGATAAATACTGGAATCGTCGCGGGAGAAAGAAAAATCGACTCTCTGAGACTGTGTACTTTTGGAAGCTAATATACGAAGAAAATCATGAAATTTACTTGTAGTATTTCTCAAAAATTCCTTATTTTCACATTTTAAAACATAATGTAATTTTGACAAAATTTAAGAAGGTAATAATGACGAAACAACCACAAATTTAAAAGGAAATTTTTAATTTTTAAAAGACAGGTTTATCAACCAAAAGGAAACCTCACAAGAAAGGAAACCCTTAAGATAAAATAGAAATGAAGGAAAAGGAGATCGTATGCAAGTAGCGCTTTCATAAATAATCAACCGAAATATGGATTATATAATTTTGAATTAGTCTGGTGAAACTCACATCAGAGTTTAAGGTTATCTGAGTTAGATTTCTATAGGATTATGTAGTTCATTCGTCAATTATAGATCATCAAAATCTATTCTGAATGAAATACGAATACTCTTCAGCAATTGGATTTGAACATTTTCTTGGACATGCTCTTTCTAAGTAAGTACTGGAACATACTGGAAGGCCAGAGAAATGTCAGATATGTTTATACACAATATTATTCCATTTGACTATTCTTTTATTCAGCACTTATAATTACAAACTCATAATTTTACAAATAAAAGTATTCACAATACATTCATTGTGCAATAGACAATAAATTAAACTTTAAATTACTAATCAAACTATATGAATTACAAGTTTAAAAGTACTATACATTGAAAAATAACAGACATGAATAAAATAAACCTTCACATACTAAGGATTCAAATCACTTCAGTTCCTTGCTTTAAAACATCACAGAAACTGCATGAAAGTAAATATAAATTTAAAATTAAAGAATAATTATACAGTAGACAAATCTTACAAAACTGATACATTCACTTGCGACATAAGTGTTGTTAATTTCCTACAAAGGCAACAGTTAACAACACATTTCAATTTATGAAGTAAGTATGCATCAAAAACAAGTTCTTTGAATTAGGAATATTTACAGATTAATCTATTCAATAGTTGTTCTTAGAATTCTAGCTTACCTTGACAAGAAAAATGATATACTGCATTCCTTACACTTAAATAACCTTTTATTGAACCATCTGATCAATTATTAGTATTATGATTTGTGTGATGAACATTGTATGGCATTCATTGATGAAATACAATTCATTTCTTTCTTCATAATACAACCCCTTGGTTCCTCTTCTGATGTCTTAGAGTTCTTAACAGCTTTTCTTTCTTTTCTTCTCTTAAGGCGTAGTGAAATCTGTCTTAGATCTTTTTTTGATATCCAATTCTAATCCTTCACTGGAGATTTTCTGAAGATTAGACTGCAATTAGTATGACAGTAGCTTCCTGCACTCTACTCAGCTTCCTTTTGATCATTGTTTTGGTCACTCTTTTCATTTTCCTTCTTCACAAATTACATATATTGTGTAAAATTGCCATCACCTGATATCCAAGAGTTTTGTGATACAGCCGTGATGTAGATGAAGAGTTTCCCATACCACAACAATGTACTTATGGAAATAACTAGCAAGAGGATTCTTAATATACCTAACGAAGTACCTTGCAAAATAATTTACTCCTAAAATGCTAAATGAAATATAAAATATCTGAAAACAAAATTAAACTAATGATTTATTTGCTAAATGATCTATTAATAAAACACAAAAAGATAATTGAAGCACTGAAACAGATCCTTAACCCATAAGATGCGGGAGTATTTTTCTTCTGCGACATTCGTGTGCGGGAGGCAAGTTAGAGAAACGGTCCCTTCTCCTGGTGGGTCAGACTAATTGCAGCAGGCAGAAAACCCCCATAATCCGGGTAGACCTTTCTCCGATGCCCGCGGTCAGCGGTTATTGTTCAAGACTTTTGGTTGTTCCTTTAACGTGGAAGCAATTGCCAATGATTTAATTATCTTATTTTTTCCCTTGCTGTTAGCTGATTAATTTGATACCAAACAGTTAGTAGATACATTGGTTTTTAACGAGTGAGGAAAATATGAAATTACGAGTGCACTACAAATCTTGGAATTACGCAGAGGCCGGAAAACCCCGGGGAAGGGTTTTCCACATTTAGGACAATGCAAAAGATTTTGTGAGGGTGCGTCTCATTCACAGGCACCGCCTTAAAATTGAGGAAGGCCAACCATGGGCAAGGAAGAGCAGGTCAAACGTATAAGAACGTTTTTCCCGCAGTTCTGGCATTCTGGCAGGAAAACGTTTTTATATGTTTCCCGCAGTTTAAGGGTTAACTAATACATTGAGTACCTGCTAACTCTTACCTAAATCAAAAATCATCTTGTATAAATGGCTGATAAATCTAGTACCTATAAATATAATAACTTTAAAATGCTGGCAATAACCTTACTAATATCCAAAAAATAAAAACAATGAACTTATTCATGTAATAAAATGCAGAGGAAAGAGGAAAAACTTCATAAATGCCACTTCATTTAGAAATGTTTTGTAGCATGAAGCAGAGAAAAATCAGCAGGGATTATTTATTCCATATACCCCACAAACATCCATTTTCAGGACACTTACAGTGGAAGGTAATTAACAACAACAATCACACAAGACCATTCCCAAATCAGAAAAATCTGATTAACCAGGATTTGAACCCGGGCCCATGGGGTTGGAGCGATAACATTAACACTTGGCACGCTAACCACTCGGTTACCATGGCCGGTATTGCAGACTAAAACAAGAAAACTAATCCCTGCTGTTCTTCCCACTCCTTTAATTATTTAATCCTAGCAAGGATGGGCTCATAATGGACAAAACACAAGGAAATGGTATTGTACATCCTTTGGCTGCAACCACTACATCATTCTATCTTCATTCAAGATTTAGTTTAGCTCCTTTTCATCATATTTTATGCTGGAATAACTTACCTCCTCATGCACTCCAAAATATTTCTTCTAGAGTATTGATATAGATGCAGCAAGAAACTTGGAGGTGAATAAACAAATTTTTAACCAGAATTAATAACAAATAAAATTTGTGTTTCAAGGTACCACTGTAATTTTGCATGTTCCTTTCATCAACTCTCAGGTTATGATCCATACCAAATTAGTCAAGGGCCTAACACAAAAAACAAGATTTGTCCCTGGATTACCATCCTAAATGAAATATTCTTGAAGTAGCTATGGTAAATTAAGTTAGGATGTGAGTCATCTTTATTATATTAGCACAATATTTTGATCCAATAAAATTGATAATCTTGTGCTAGAGCAGTCTCAGTACTCCTGATTGAGCACTGACAAAGCACGCAAAATCCTGGCCAAATCTAAGATAGCTACCCTATATAACCTGCACATGTTATTGTGACAGCTTAGGAATAATTGTTGAAGTTAACAGATTGGTCATGGCTGCTGTTCCTTGGTGGCCGTGCTCTAACCTCAAATTTCTACTAGAGTGAAAAAAGTTGTTAATTTGAACTGCATTTGTTGATGGAATTCTACCAATGATTGTGCTGCACGACCCCAATTTCTCAACTGAACATCTAGGCACCCTTCAGTACCAACCCAAGCATACCAGCAAACCAAGCATAACTTGAGGAAGCAGATATCTTGATTTAAGGGTAAATATATTCTTGATGTTGCATTATAAGTCAATGAAAATAAAATATGATATCAGTTTAGGCTGTACTTGTATAATAGACTTATAACAGACTTTCAGCCTTAAAATAAAAGATGGAAGGGATACCAGAAAATTAAACTATTGAACTAGTTTGGCAATTTCCTTTTCTAAAATAATCTTTGCAAATACACAACCATTGACAGGTTTGAGTGCAGTGCAGTGAGGCTACAAATATCTTTTAGATAAAGGTTATCTATACAAGCATCATTAAATTTTAAGGCTAATAATAAATCCTCATATATGCAATTACAAAAAGAAAATTTTATTAATTAGGGTATGCAAACAGACACTCATTTGGCCCATTGAAATATCTTGTGTAATGGTTCACTAGAAACCACAATTTGGATCCTTCATCTCTTCCACTGGATGATGTTTCTGGTTTATCACAGGAAACTCCATTATCCACTGCTATGTCACAGTCAACAAGTCACCAATAACTTACTTCTTTTGAGTTCCTAAGAATGTCGTTTGAATTAAAAAATATTCAACTCTTCCCTTACTTAAGTTCATTTTAATCTTAAGATACTAGGGTTTCATTAAAATAAATGTCTCTAATTTAAAGTAAATACACTTTTTATATTAAAATTGAGCATTACAATACTACAATTTACAAAAGCAATGATAAGTCCTGCAGAGATGATTCTTTAAATCAAAATACTTACCAAATATTTGTGTCATATCATCTACTAAAACCTTTACAAAATAATACAATGATCTGTCAAAATATCTATCATGATCAATAGTGAAATCAGCTGAATCAAATGTGATTTTCCAAAAAAAAGGAAACCTTTGAAACAAAGCTACATTGAACCAACTATTTAAAACTAATAAATGGAAATTCATAGTATTAGTAACCAATTAAAAATATGTCACATAATTTACCTTGCATCACATTGATATGCAATATTATCAACAATCACGTACTTAAAGAAATGAGGAGCTTTGGAAATAATTTAATTCATAAACATTAATGATATTTTAATTAATCCCAAAAGTAATACCCTGGATATTAAGACATTTTATTATCGATCTAATCATTTACCAAACTATGCAAATCACCCTAATTTATGTTCCCAATTAACAAGAATTTTAAGTAAGCCTAAATCCCTAATATTCTCTCCCATTTACAATGCCAAATCATTTAATAATAGTTTCAATATATTTCATCATAAATTTTTATAACTCTTCAATACCACTTTCCCTTTAGTCAAAGTAAAATCCATGCATAAACCTGGTAGTACATGGATTACACCTGGTATTTGTGAATTATCCAGAGAGATAAAAAATCTTCACCAATTATATAAGTGCCATGGTGACACTAATATCTGCAAACTATATCTCAATCTCAAGAAACAGTATAGACATCTCCTTAAATCTAGTAAGAAAACCTATAATGATTCCTTAATTATGAAGGCTCCCAATAGCGCTAAGGCAGCATGGAATATTATATATGAAAACACAGGCCGTATAAAACCCTCTTCTCTGACCAAAAGTTGTGATGGATCTGATGACCCTTTAATTTTGACCAACTCTTTGAATGAGTTCTTTCTTGATCTTCCTCTTTTTTCTAGTACAGTAAGTTCACCTCCAAGTCATTGTCCCCCAGCTACTCACTCCTTTAATTCTTCTTCTATGTATCTTCGACCATTTACTGATCAGGAATTACTCTCATATATTTCAAAAGTAGGCATTAAAAATTCATCTGGTCTGGATGAAATCCCAGGAAATCTTATACATATATGTGGTAAATCTATTGTAACTCCTCTTCTTTACCTTATAAATGTATCACTCTCCCAAGGCATTTTTCCAGATATCCTAAAATCCTTGATAGTTATCCCTATTTATAAAAATAAGGGTGATAAAGACTCTATGCAGAACTAACGCCCCATTTCTTTAGTTTCTCAATTCTCTAAAATATTTAAGTATGTTTTCAGCATGCGACTTGTTGAATTTCTAGACAAGTTTAACATTATAACTAGTTCTCAATTTGGCTTTCGTAAGGGTAAATCAACTAATCCTGCACTTTATCATGCTATTAGCTATTTAATAGAACAATTAAATGTGAGTAAGAGTGCTCTTGCTGTTTTATTTTATCTCAGCAAGGCTTTTGATTCAGTTAATCATGATCTCTTATTGCTCTAATGTAATATGCTTGGTATAAGGGGTGTTGCTAATACATGGCTTCAGTTCTATTTATCCAACAGACAACAAATTGTCTCCATCAATAAAAATGGGAAATAATATCTGTCTAATTCTCAATCGGTGCCTCTTGGCGTGCCTCAAGGCTCTATTCTGGGCCCTATTCTCTTTTTAATTTTTATAATTGATCATCCTGGCTGCTTAATTTTAAATAATACCATCAAGCATGTAATGTATGCTGATGATGTTAATGTTTTAATGTCTGATTCAAGAGTCACTAATCTTATTAATGGGTAGGATGAAGTTCTCCAGGCTATGTCTAACTGGTGCAAGTATAATGGTTTAAGTCTCAATAGGGAAAAATGCAGCTAATGCTTTTCTCTGCTTCACAGAAAAAATACCAGGATTCTTATCCAGGTATTGACCTTAATTTGTTCAGCAGAGAGACAAAGTTCTTAGGTATTCATATTGAACCCCAATTGAAGTGGTTGGTTCATATTGGTCACTTTTGTAAAAAATTAAAGTCTGTGTATAACATTATGTCTGTCTTGAAACACTCTCTCAGTAATGAAGTTTTAAAAATTGTTTATTTTGAAAATTTTTATTAGTTAGTATCCTATGGTATTATACTTTGGGGCTCATCCTCCCAATTAATTGATGTTTTTATAATACAGAAAAAATTAATTCACTTAATGTGCAATGCTCCCTATGGAGCTCATTGTTAACCATTGTCTAGAAAATTAGGCCTATTAACTGTTCCCTCCATCTATGTCCTTAATCTTGTAACTTTTGCAAGGAAAAATATGTTCGAAAAGAATTTTGACTATCATAGTTACTATACAAGGAGATATAATGATTTTCATGTTATTAAGCAAAATCTTAGAATTTGTTCCCAGGGCTCTATGGCTAGTTGCATTAAACTTTAATAAAAATATTAATTCCTTTAATCTTTTCAAAAAATCTGTATATGCTTATCTTTTGGATAAAAGCCTCTACTGCTCTGGACATTTCTTTTTGTCTGACTAATTGCACTATATTTCAATGTTTTTATTTATTGGCCTTTCCTATACAACTGCTGTACTCTATGTTGTCTTTGGAACAATAAAATTCTAGTATATTCTATTCTAAGGCCATTGAAAATCATTGGATGATTAATCAAACATACATATTGGATCTTATGTGATACAAATAAATCAGATTCCACAATGATTATCAAAATAAAAAAACAATATTTTATCACTCAATTTATTTGCTTCATAGTATGTTGAGAGGATTTATAAAAAGAATATATTTACATTTAAATGCAGAGATAAAACCACAGAAAATGGGATCTACAAAATAGGATATCAGCCACTTATGATTATTTCTCTGACAGAGATTTAATGTGAAGGTATGTACGTATGCATATATGTGTGTGTGTGCACATGTATATGTGTCTGTGTACAAATACACACAAACACATATACATAATGGCAAACACACCCATATGATATGATTAGAAAAAGTTTCACACTATCAATGTCTTAAGCATATCACACATTTCTTAGTCTCATAGAAATTTGACTGAAAAATCCCTTTGTCATATTCTCAAAGAGAGTGAAGGATCACAAAGAGAGATATTTTATATAAAAGGCAAGAAGGCAGCAGAAGAGAAAATATTTCATTATAAGGACATTTAACTGCAATGATTTTCATTGAGTAAGTTGAGTGGAATATAGTTAAAGATATACATAATCCCCTTTCTCAAAAGGAGAAAGTATTTGAGCGTCATTATTAGGAAAGATTGGTACAGTTATCAGTGCAATGTGAATTCTGAAAATAAGTTTCAAACTCTCCCATCACTTCATTAAACCTGAGAATATTGCAGCCTGAAACTTCATATCTTGGCCACCATTTTTTAGTGCTTATATACTTTAAATTATTCCTCTTAAGCTACTGAAGATGAGAATAACAAATGGCATACAATAGGCAATCAATTCTAATATATTAAAATGCAGGGATGGCTTCAGATAGTAAATAAAGGAGGCAATTGCCTCATAAAATGCCGAATAAGGGACAATATCCTTAGATTAGAAGAGATGAAATAAAAATTCTGGATTATTGCATGATTTGAGAGAACTGACCAACTTGAAGACAGTTTATAATTTTGGTGGTGCAGATAGGGTGTATTTTTTGCCAGGAATGAATAATTTCATGAATGAAAACCATTCAGAAAGCAAATAGATGCACCATAAATGTGGAATATTACTTGCCAAAACCTCTTATGCTTCCATAGTTTCTGAATAGGTAAAAGTATGTAAAAATATAATTCATATTTTAAACTTGAGCCTTACATTAAAATTTTTCATGTCCACTTCCAATGTACGTAACTTCCCAGAGATAATGATAAAATAAATAGAGTTGAAGATAATCACTGAAAATTACTCATATGTTTAACTGATGAATAAGGGGACCATTTGGAAAGTTGTATCAAAACCTTGTCAGAATAATGAATTTCTGAAGCCAAACCTGCTTCCATGGATTCTAAGAATTTAATGAAAATAAAACTGGTTTGTTCACTTTCACTGAGGAAGTTTGGTTCACTTTTTCACCCTAAACATAATAACTTGAACAAAGTGTATAGCTATTCAGAATGAAATTTTATGAAGACTCAAAAGGTTCGTATATAAGAAGGTCTTCCTTGGATAGGTTTATTTTTCTTGGAGATTGAAGTGCTCTCAGAGCTTAAAACATTTATAAAAATGTATAATTAACTTTGTATGCCATTTTCACAAATACTGTGCGAAATTTTATTGATATAATTTTAGTAATTAGATTTACCCTATCAATTATGCATGTTCCAAATAAATTTATAACTGTTTTCTATCTCCTAATCACTTGAAGGCTAAACTTTCACCCTTTAAAGGATTGCACTAACTATTAAATATAAGAGATTTGAAATTTTGTAGGAATCTTTGATTCAACACCTTCATGGATATTAAAAGAGATATCTTCATTCCTGAAAAGGCTGATTAAGGACAGAGCTTTACAACGTACTGCTTCATCGAAGAAGCACTGGATTATAGTATTTGTTCAACTTCGACTATAAAAAGTGGCAATGAATTCCTTTCTGCGCATGATGTACATGAACACTTTAATCCTAATAATTAACAACGATTTTTGAGTTTGTAATTTCGTTTATCTATTGTTTTATCAGAATAAACATTTATTGTATCATATTATTTCTTACTTATACGTTTTATAACTTACCTTAAACAAATAGCTAGTCTTTGCTTTGTTTCAATCGGTTTTGCACTTACCTACCCGGGGCCCTTCCCTCCCCGGGGTACTTCCCTCCCCGGGGCCCTTCTGTCCCCGAGGCCCTTCCCTCCCCGTGGCACTTCCCTCCCCGGGGCCCTGCCCTCCCCGGGACCTTACCATCCCTGGGGCCCCATGGGTCCCTCCCCCGTGGGGGAATGAATGAATGTATGAATATATTTATTGCATACAAAATTAATACAATATAAATTTCAATAAATTTTAACATATACTAGAGCTTTAGGTGTCAACTAAGGGCATCCTGTTTTGTTGACACCGAAAATACACAGTACCGTTTGTGTTCACAAACCATAGAAATACATTAAAGCACTCATTTATCTTAGAATAGTGACGTGTGTTATTACGATGGCATAATACAAATATAAGAAAAATGAAGTGACATATTTATACAAAGGAAAGGCTGTACAACAAAAATCGAGTAAATAACAAAGTGAAGGAAAAGGAAATTGAAAAAGTACGTTAATGAACACAGATCCTTTTAAAACTTTTAAAGAAAAAAGATATCAATTTATTCATGATCTAACAGCCAATTGTTAGTCTTTATTATAAATAAGTCACAGTTAGATATACGCTTTTAATTTCATTTGGTAACCTGCAGTAAAATTTTGGTCCTAAATAAAAAATTATAAATATTAAAGTTTAGGTTTTTAAACCTAATACAATTTTCGTTTCGCATACTCTATGCACTTTTTACATATTCCATTTCTAATAATGGAGGTTTATCACTACATCTTAAAAAGTTAATTTTAAAAGTTCTGTATAAATACGTATACCTTAGAGGCAATAACTTTAACTGGACAAAAAGCGGAAAGGTGTTTCCCTTAATACCTAACCCCCCAATGACCCCATTCACTTAGCCCGCAAACTCAGGAAGCACTTGTTCCTCTTATACCAGTCTCTTCGCTTCACTTGTAGTAGTTGCATCTTCTGTCCAAGTTGGCGAAGATCCTACTTTTTCCAGCTTCAGCATCTGTAAATTGGAAAAATATGTAAATAGATAACAATCGTAAATAGTCTATGTCATATAAAATTAAAAATCTCCCTACTTCATTTTGAACATTTTTTAAAGAAATTAAATATATTTTTCTAATCTTAATAAACAATATTCGATTTTCGCAATGAAATGTATGCTTTAAGATAACTTTTTGCCATTGCTGTTTTATATTTGCTTATGACTATATAACAGTAAATTCTGTATATTTTAACTAATTAAAAAAGATGTATTATATTTCATTCTACAATTTCCATTTAAATATGTGAATCATATCTTTAATTTTAATTGAAGTTTAATAAAACATAAAATAAACCAATAAAATATCACACGGATTAGAAATGTCTCCCTATCTAAAAACATCTGATTCTGAATTAAATACGGGAGGGCTGAGATGAAATACGTAATATTAAATAGCTTATTTAAAAAAAATGAAAAATGACTACAATTCTTCCACAAGAAAACGGTTAATACATCAAAGATAACCAATTCTATTTCCCTTGGATATCGTCAACATCATGCCTTTTATCGAATAAACAATCGAAGAATCATATATGTTAAAATTACATTCACAAAACTGAATACTAAACATTGTTTTAGATAAGGAATTGAATAGTCTAAATTTATTATCAACAGCAGAAAATACTATGCGACTAATAATAACCATAATTCTTATAAATCACTAAATTTAGTAAAAAATGGATTTTTTTAAAGGAAATACTAAGAAGAGAAACGAACTTAATTTGTAAATTGCTTTTATATCTGAGGTAAAATTATTTTGTTGGGACAAGTTTGAAATTACGACATATTTCATTAACCATAATACATGAACTACTGTTATGAAATAAGTTAAAATATTCAAGAACTAATGTGTAAGTCAAATACCATTTCCATCTTAGTATTTAAGCATCCTATTGACTAATTCCATGAATCCTGTCAAATGAGTTAGACGGTTCAAAATTTCAACGAAAATCATTTACCAGGTAAGGAAAAACCGATCACAACGAAAGATGGACGTTGATAATTGGAATATAATTATTAAAATAAAGATAATGAAGTATTATAATTGAGATCGATAAGCTGATGTACAGTGGCGGAAAAAATTATCGCAACACTTTGCGAGCGCACCAGTGGCTTTCACAGAAACTATTTGGAATTCTGCTTTCTGTGACTGACTGGCAACACCGAGGAAAGCCTCGAAAAGCGGTAATATTTGAGTCGGAGCCTAGAACTTACCCAAATTTCCTTTCTTTCGAACTCTTCTTAGAGCCTTCGCGCGATCTCTCCCCGAGTTCGTCATATTTATTTCGGCATTTTTCTTTCACAGCTAGTAATCCTATTCATAGAACGAGAGGATGAATATATATTTATTCCTATTTCAATCTTAAATGCACTAAAATACATGAACAATAATTTAAATTTCTAAATAATGTGAAGATTGGCAATTGGGTTTGAATAATGCTTAGCAATAAGGATTACGTGAGATTAGATTGGGAATACGCGATGTGGTGATTCTCATCTTTAGAGAACGAGATTTTTGCAGTCTAGAGGAAAAGAATGTTTTTCGAGATTATAGTGAGAATAGATGACCTATTTTGGCCTCTTTTTCTGGATTATTAGTGCGCTAATATGGCAGTTATTTCTTTAGTAGTTCCGTTTCTCACACGAACATACGTCTTACGGCTGCCTGCTGGATATTAATGTAAACGCAATTCTTCATACGTCCTGTTCAAACATAAGATATTCATTATTTGTGATAAAAATTCCGAGGGGGATTTTTGATTACAAGTCTTATGGTTTTCATTCAGCAATTAGAATTCGAGAAGTCATTAGAGCGAATACTGAGTTACTATGACACGATGTAAAATTTGAATTTTGTCTACGGAATATAACTTTTCGCCAAGTTAATCATGCAGACGAAGGAAATTCGTAATTTTAAATTTATATACGCCATTCGTGTCCTAGAATACACGAAATCTTTATCCGTCCGGAGTTAAGAGGATAAATACCATTGCCAAAGTTAAAACAAACATGATTTTATAAAAATCGAACAATTTCTGCGCATATATCGGACTTGTCTTAAATTTTTTAAGAGGGAGCTCGGTGACCTTGGTCATTACTCAATTGTTGCCTTCGCGTGGAGAAATTCACGTAAAAATGCATTCAGGTTTCGATAATTCGGGACGAAAGTCTTTAACCATATGTTGATCCTTTCAAAGTATTGCAGGCGCTAAGTATATTTTTCACTTTCGTGCCTATATCAACAGGATTCAGGACCCTCTCCTTTACAGCCTCCCAGTGGAAACTATCCTCTGGCTAATGCAAAGCTCCATACTCACCATGGTGCTAAGGAAATTAGATGTTATTGCACTCTTAAAAATATTCCCATATAATATTATTATATTAGTGTATTTAAGTAAACGAAGACTTCCTAGCAAACAACCCAATTTTTTAGTACGGATACTTATTTTATGAACGTCTGACTTTATAAACTTGATTTAGATATAGATTTAGATACATACCCCGCGAGCCGCTAGAGGCGTATGGCAGGGGGTGTAATACACCACCATTATTCATTCCTCCCTATTAGTATCTCTAATAGCCTGAGGAAAAAACGACCAAAATTAATTATCCGTCCTTGCGATAACTTCCCTATAACGCTTCGTCGATGACTCTCGGAGATCGCGTTCGCTCCTTACTGGCACTAACATTTCACTTACTTCGTCTGTAAATTCTGAACGAATGAACTTTTCGAAAAGTTTCCGACGATATTCAGATCTTCTCATCTGTAGTGAATTCCAACCGAGGGACTCTATCATTACCGTAACGCTGCTATCAAACCTGAAATCCCCGTAAAAGAATTGGGCTGCTCTACGCTGGACCATCTCTAAATCTGAGACTAAACCTACTTCGTGTGGGTCCCAAACTGCACAGCAGTATTCTAGACTCGGACGAATAAGAGAAAAATAATTATTAACCGAGATTATGCTGCCATAATAAAATTATTAATAAGCTGCTAAAATGGACCTCTAAGTTTGTTGAGAAATGTCATAAATATAACTAGTTGCTAATTAAGAGGTAATTTTGCAGCTGTTTGACACATGTTATTGGCATATGAAGGGCATGAGCTCGAATTCCGCTCAAATTAAATGAGTTTTTTATCTTAAACTTCTCTTGTTCGGGAAATGAACGAATGTAAGATATGGCTTCCACATATATTTATACACCCCTGTGATGAATATACATATATATATATATATATATATATATATATATATATATATATATATATATATATATATATATATATTCATCACCGATTCATCCAATTGTCGGTCAAGAACATGTTTCGCGTGTCAGTGGAAATTCCTCATCTACCAAGGATTCGAGGTCGTTCGCTGAAAGACAATGTCTTTGGACTCATTTTCCACTCTTGGGGGTATTTGACAGGGCCTCCTGATTTTTCGAAGCACGATTAACCTTTCTCTATCACAATCAGTGCAGTGGATTTTCGAAAGCCTATGCGTCACTCGCAACAACAAACCGGTCCTAAGGCAAGGAGCTCAGGCTTATTGGTGACTATTTCTTCATTGAGGTATTCACGTTAATCGACGGACAACCAGCAGACTGCGCAAGCAAATCCTTTTCATTATTAGGCTGTAAACAAAAGCCTTGAGAACTATTGAACTATTCTTATGCATATAATTATTCATTAAGCGATACCGAATTAGGGTTAATTTTGTGGTACTTATTAACTTGTAAAAAATCCATGGTAAACAAACTTTTACTAGACCACTAATTTATTATCCGAATAACACGACCCAGGTTTCGTAGCGTCGCTACATCATCAGGTGACAAATAAAAACACACTTCCGAATATATACACTCATGAAGGGAGGAGGGGGAGGGGAGAGAAGGTAGCAGGTAACGGAAGGAGGAATAAAGGGGGAGGAAGGTGGAATGTGGGAGGAAAGGGGTAAGGGATGAGGCAGGTTACATAGCAAAGGTTCTCAATCACAATCCGTTGGATTACAAGATATGCATATAGAATTACTAAGTAAGTACTTCCTTACTCGTGTTTTCGGATAATAAATTAGTGGTCTAGTAAAAGTTTGTTTACCATGGATTTTGTTTTTATTATTCATTGTTCGTCTACAACTATTCGCGGGTTCACACTTTCCAATTTTCTTGGCGTTAGTTCCGAACTAATTATATAGGTTTAGATGTATACCCCACGAGCCCCAAGAAGGGTATGGTAGTGGTTTTAATAACACCATCATCACATAATCTTACTCTATCAGCTTTTCCCGGAGAAAAACGACCAAAAGTAATTATGTTTTGTGAATACTTCCCCGTAACGCTTTGTCGATGCATCTCGGAGATCGCGTTTGGTCTTTACTAACACTAAAATTTCTTTACTTGGTCTTTAAGTTATGAACCGATGAAGCTTTTTAAGAGCTTCCGTCAGTTATAAGATCTTCTCACTTGGAGCGAATTCCAACCGAAAGACGTTCTACCAGTTAATCTTTGCACTCTATTCGCACTTCCTATCACAGCTCGAATATGTTTTTAAAAGGTAAGTTACTGCTAAATGTGACTCCTATGTATTTGTTGTTGCGCACTAACTGAAAGGGAAGTCCCCAAAGCTGGTACTTCACGAGAATAATATTTTTGGAACCAATGAAACTCATAGCAACGAATTTATTTATCTTTAAATCGAGTCGGCAAATAAACCAATCTCGCTCCTTAAATTATATGCTAGGTCGTTAATGCTAGTTATAATTTTTGATAATCTAATTAGGTATCTTTGGTAACTTACCATTCGCTGAAAATCCTGGGCGAAGTCGGCGATGTACGTTGAAAAATGAATTCCGGCCTTTTACAAAAAAATATAAACATTCTCGAATATTAATTATTAGTGAAAGATAACGAACACTTTTAAAAAGATCGGCACTCTGAAAAAATTACACAAACGTGGGCCGAGTCGGCAAATTCAAATCTCCAACGGTCTTTCGACTAATCAGTTTGGCAGCACTTCCTCACCAAATGAAACCTCGACAGAAACTGACAAAAAAACCACCTGCGCAACCGACGGTCAAAATTGCTGTCACCTGATTGGTCGAAATTTAACCGTCTGTCAATCTGGCCCCGCCCACCAACCACCTTGGAAATTTTCCACGACTGTTACCATTGCAAACAATTATATTTTGACGAAGTAGAAAAATTTTTATTTTAAATATATTTAAAAAAATTATTGTCGAAAATTAGCAAATATAATGTTATATTTCGCGAACTCGCAGAAGTGGCAGAGCGATTTTTTATGATTGGATACTAAATATATATTCACAAAAATCCTAAGGAATCTACATTTTTGCGAAGATGTATGAATATTATATCAATATTTTCGACATCGAAATGACGATTTTCAAATTCACATATAGAAGTCGTTATCGGGAAGCGAAAGGATGGATATCTATTGCCATGTATCAATTCTAGACCCATAAGGTTATCCTGCAGAGAAGGGAAGAACCAGACTTAATCTTAGCACCAGAAAGGTCACATTTGAAGATCATGTAAGGAGCAACTAATTTGAAGTCTTTCATACCAAATGCTGCTGAATATCGTTACCTATTAGTTTCACCTTGTTGGATTTAGATTCATAGGGAATTATCCTATGCTATAAACTTCCCAAAAACATATTCAAATAGCCGAGAACTCCAAATTCAAACTCAAAGGATTGAGATTTCCACGATTATGTAACTTTAATTCGGTGGAAACCAAAGATCACTGGAAAACTGTTTGTTTGAGATAACGAGGCACTTTCCCTTACCTTGACCTCCGTCAACAAAACTACTACTTTACTCTTGCTTTCATTATTTCTATTATGAAATGTTCTTTTTCATGGATCGTCGATTAAAATTTTAACGTATCAATTGCCGAATTTTCGAAGAATTCGCGCGAGTAATTCAGCCGCTTATCATTTTTTATTTTTGATTAGGAATCAAGAATTAGTTGCTTTTTTATCCGTCATTAATGGGTGTTCTGTATCTTAAAACAAATATTAGGAATCGAATTTTCAACCTACGTTTTAAAATGTTTTCCAGTTTCTCGCGAGATTTCGCCAACGGGAACCCTAACGGAATTTAATTCGGGATTTCAAATTCAAAGTGTATTCCAAAGGCGTAAATATTTATTAGCCAAGAAGTGCCTATCAAAGTATTCTCTAGTCTAAGGTCATTTTAGTTTTGTAGTATTTCTTCTTTTCGGTAGTACAAATCAATTCTTATGAAAAGAAAGAAAATTTGGAGTACGTTTGATAATGAATTAGGGGTTTAGAATCTCAAAAAACCGTCGTTGTCGGCGCTCCTAGTTTTATTCCCCGGTAGTTTCTAGAAAAAAAAGTAAAAGTGGTTATCTTAAAAGAAGATTGCATTATCGATTTAAATTTTAACGTATCAATTGCCGACTTTTAGAAGAAAAAATCTGATGTGGCCAGGACATGACTTTCTCTATATATAAGATGTAAATATTTATCTACGACAGTATTTTCGAACTCTAGATTCGATCTAAACTTGGAAGATAAGAGTATATCATATTATCTTTTATTTCATAAACATTATAAATATTGTTTTTCAGGCCATGTTCGACGAAATACGATGAAAGTGGCATTTCGCCCACAGCGCCCACATAGTACATAATCAGCAACTTCCGGTTTATCAGTATTTCATGAATAACTATCAAACAATCAGTTATCTATTATATATAGATGCTTCTCCGGATTCATTCATATATATACCTATATAGATAGATAGATAGATAGGATACAAATTCACAGCCTAAACCACAACCGTGATTGAGTTGAAATTTTTATGACATATTGGCCATAACGTGAAACTCCCAGGAAAAAAGCGACTTTGATCCTCAGTGTCATGGGTTCGATTCCAGAGGGCCCCAAAGTCCCGATTTTTCCCATTTAAATGCATTGCGTTGATTTTCCGGAATTTCTAAAAAATATTTCCCGGATAGGTAGGGAAGTTAAACTCAAGGAGCCGATGGATATAGTCAGGATCTATTGATAACGTAAATGATCATCTCGGAAAAGGTCCTGAGTTCGATGATAGGACGATGCAAAAATCGGCCGTTTAAAATACATTGAGGTAGTTTTTCACTAATTTTTTTGATATATTTATCGAAATCATAGGAAGTTTGTGCTTGGCTAGATGATGTATGGTAACAAAAGGTTTCAGAAAAAAAATTAGATAAGACCGTACTGTTCCTGGGTTCGATGCCAGAGCACATTAAAATTTCTCTCATAAGGAATATAAGGGAAAAGTAGGACGTCCTTTGAAGCAGTTGTACTCAATATTTTTGCTTGAATTTTCACACATGGTTAAAGGTGGTGATCGTCTTTAATGCTGCATAGAAAGTATTACCAGAAAGACCCGGGTTCGAAGCCAGATGGTATATACATCCCCCATTTATAATATATTGAGTTAGTTTTCATTATTTATTTTGTTGTACTTATCGAAATAATAGGAATTTCTTGCTTTGCTAGAAGATGTATATTAGGACTCGGCTTAAGAAAAAAAATTAGATACGACAATGCTGTTCCTGGGTTCGATGCCAGAGCACATTAAAATTTCTCACATAAGGAATATATGTAAAAAGTAGGACGTCGTTTGAGGCAGTTGCAGCCAATATTTCTTCTTAAATGTTCGCACATAGTGCGAATAAATAATCTGTCACTCAATGATTTGCTTCTGATTGCGTTGATAGCTTTAATTTCAGATTGCAATGAATTATGTAGGTGTGCAATTAAATTTTTGGCAAATAGATGTTGACGATGGATGATACAGTATACTGTGAATGCATTCGGCACCTCCTTTTTTTAAATATGCATGAAAACCCGTTTTGCCCTGCCATCGGTGGAGTTCCTGATAATATATTGCTCAGAGGTATTTCTTTTTCTTTAAGAAAACCAGCCACTGCATGAAATATTGATTCTCCTTTAGTATCAGTTTGCAAATATTTAGCAAATAATAATTCTTGGCAAGTTTGTTCTTCCTTTGTGAACCCCGCGTATGCTAAATTTAAAGCTTAATTTCCTAACAAAGTTCGCTCATCGAGTTGAATAAAAAACCAAGATGTTATTAAATAGCCACACAATGAATCTTCAACATCATTAGCCATTTCATTAATTCTTCTTTGCACTGTATTATTGCTCAACTAAATTTTCTTGTTATTATTAGATGTGTAGCACAGTACGTATTTCTTCACTTATAGCTGGTATAATTAGTTCTTCACCAACAGTATGGAGTTTTCCCGGTTTGGCAATCATTAACGAAATATTGTAATAATCAAGAAAGTCATCACCATCTTGTGTGGTTGCGGTTGAAAAGAGTTTTGCCAATGTCGGTTGCTTGATAATGTTTTTCTTTTAGTGTTCGAAAATAAGATAAATTCTTATGTTTTATCACAAAGAATTTTATTCCAATGTTCTTGTAGTCTGGAAGGCTTCATACCTTCGTTTGATAAAACTTTCTGGCAAATCTGGAAAATTGGTAATGTATTGTTTACAGGCGACTCAATAAAGCCATATTTCAAATACATATTCGATATTATATTGTCTACATTTTTTCTTTTCTTGATCCATTATTATCTGAAGAAAACAAAATTTTTATGGAGGTATTTTCAATTAAGATTTTTTTGTAATATTTAAAAATATTTTTGTGAAAAACAAAATAAATAAATACTAATGAATTGTATAAACATTATATTATTAACCTTTTCGCGCCGGCAGATTTTTCAGAAATGTTAATTTCAGATACGGTACGCTTTTCCGGATTTCCACCCCTCTGTACCGACAGATTTTTGATGCAATGCTTAAATCCTGTCCCACGAACCGTGAATTACCAATTTTATATCAAGTTGTATCTCAAGTTCTATCACTCAGAATTTAATTAATTTTTAGTCTGACTTCCTCTATTATTCTACTCCACGATAATGTCAAAGGATAATATACATTTCAACGGATATAATTAAATATTTTTTGCAATGTCGTAAATTTTACAGGATTGAATATGAAAAAGTGAGCATGCTGTGATTTTTTTTAGATATTAGTCTTACACAAGTATATGCTGCAAATGAAATAAAAAATATTGTTTGAATTTTTAATTTCTTAAAGTTTCGTAACGATAGCTATCGTAGTTTTCCCGAAATGGGATGGTGAGTGGAAAATGTCGGGCGCTTGTTGTGTAAGTCAGCGCGGAGAAGGTGATTTTATTGCATTTCCGTATCTGACAAGGAACTGTGGTTTTCAATAGTAAAGCCCTGCTCACAGTAGGCTGTTTATCAGCTGCTACTTAGTATAAGCTGGTGGTAGCACCAGCAAGCAGCGGCTGGTTTTGTGGTCACGCTCGGCTGGCACTAGCTGCCAGTACCAGTGGCTAGTTCGCAGGAATATGTCGTCTGTGGGTCGAAAGATAATTCCGTAAGTGGCTATTAAGAATTGGAGTGAGTGAGCTTTGTTCGGATATGCTAAAACGGAAGGAGAGGCGGTGGTTGGTTAGGCCATGGATAAAACGAAGAGAAGAATTGGGAGCATCTTCAATGCTTTTAGAACTTAAAGACGAGGATCCAGAAACCTACAGAAAGGTGTGAAAAATGTCGGCCAGAGAATTTGAATAGTTGTGTGAACTAATCACACCTCTAAATAAAAGACAAGATACCATCTTCAGACGGTCTATTCGTCCAGTGCGTTGTTCAAAGAAAAATTAAGCGTTATGAACGGAATACATAAATCAATTTTTCTAAATCTTCTCTACTTTCTTTTATGCTTTCACCGCCCCCTTATGGCTATTCATCGCCCCCCAAGTGTACCTGTGGCCATCACCGCCCCCTGGATCGCTGCTAATTTTCCTTAGTTTGGTACTTATCTTGACTTCGCAAGACCATTATTTCTAATTTAATTCTGTAAAAGAAAAAGCATTCCTTATGGAAACGTATTATGGACTCCAGGGGTTCGAACCCGAGCCTCGTAGAAACACATTGCGGTTGTTTCAAATCTCTAAGTTAAACCGTTTCTGAAATAAAGGGGGGACGAACGGACGGATTTTGCTTTTTATTTATACTAGCTGAGCCCCCCAAATATTTGCGCACATAGAATGTTTAATAAAGAATGAAATACTCTGTCCTATTCCCTTTCTAAAGAAATATCCTCACGTGCAATAGCCCTTCATTTCAGCTGGCTCCTTCACCTTCGCAACTGCCCACGAAAACCAGGCATTCCATGGCTGTGCACCATAAGATGTTAATGGTTAGGTTACGTATCCTCAAAGTTTATTAATTTATCTTTTATGGAAATTATATGGGTATTAAATATAATTAAAATAATTTATTTACGGGCAGAGCCCTATTGCATGTAAAAATACAAATTAATAATAAATCACAAATAAAATAAAGAATACGTTGGTTTAAATATTTTTGAAATACAGTTTTAAATTAAAATATAATCAATAACAAAAAATAATAGAATAAATAGTAAAAAAATAACACATTTCACATGTAAATATAGTGAAATTTCAAAAATAAAAAAGATGACATAAATATTTAAGTGAAATTGTAAATTCTTAGATAAAGGAAAATACTATAAATAGACAGACAATAAATCATACAATATGCTATAATTTACAATAAAATTTTATTAGTCTGCAATTTTTATTAGTGCCTCTGCAAGCTTCTCAGCTGTAGAGGCTAAACAGGCAAGTAGTGCCAATTCCTTTTTCCGTAGCTCCAAATCCCGCTCGTGTTCTTTCCTCATTTCCTCCAATTCGTTCTGCTTAATTTCGGCTTTCCTTTGCTCCAACAGATACCACTTCTCCTCCAACCTAAGCCGCCTCTCCTTTATATCCACAATTCCTTCCATAACTGTCTCATTTTTTCTTTTATTGGGAGCTGATGGTCCCTACAGAGGATAATTCGTGAACAATTCAATGATTAGCATGCAGCTACAGCGAAGAACTTAATGAGTTGTATGATGTAAGAAAAAGTATAGGAACTGGTTCTGATAGTGTAAATGCATATTAATCATATAAAATATATTAAATAGAACAGCATCTTAATATCTATATAGTATGAATGCTATCTGTTATTTCAGAGGCAGGCAACACTAACCAGTGATTCCTGCATGATGGTCTCCTGTCTCACCTAAGCCTCTACAGTGGCCACCACCACTTCCTCATCAACGATGAACTCCTTGAGTACATGAAATAAGTTTTAAATTTGGAATAATTAATTTCTGCTAAAAATTCTTAAATGATGCACAAAATAAATCATAAGGATGCCCCAGAATTAATGTCATTTACAATCTCCAGAGGTAGACCACCATCCAACAATGAGGTAGAGGTAGCTCTTGTGCTTTGGATAAAAGTTTTAATAATTGGTTATGTAGTATAATGTCTTCCAATGCCAATTGGTACTGGAGGCTTAATATAACTGCTGCATTAAGTATCAAATCCTATCAATATAAGCTTTATCCTTATATTTAATTTGCGAAGAGTCCATCCGTACCCCACTTTATTTCAGTAACAGTTTGACTTAGAGATTTTAAACAAACTGCATTGTGTTTCTATGAGTTAGAAACCCCTAGAAAAACTAATCCCAATACTGAGAAGGCTCGGGTTCGAACCCAGGAGTCCATAATATGGTTCCATAAGGAATACACGTAAACTTCACTTTTATCGGTTGCAGGGCTTATTTCTTTTGCAAAATTAAATTAGTAACACAAGTCATACAAAGTGGTGACAAGCACCAAAAGTATGGAAATTGAACAATGATTCTTATTTTTGTCATGGAAAATTGTTTGATATTCGAAAATGCAAACATTTTGATAAAATACACCAATGTTTTATAGAAATTTGGGGTAGTAAACAACCGATCCCCCTGACGATCTAGGCATTTGTTGATTTTGAACTCATGAGTTCTATAAGATGACATTGAGAATCAATTATCAGTTAAAACTAATGCTGAAAATAAGAGATAGACTATGTCAGATAGGAGGAATTATATTTATAAGTTATATATAATTATATTATAAAAATATGCAGTTACAAACAATATCCTGTGAAGAATCTACTAGACATATTAACTAAATTTCCAAAGTTTTAAGATACTATTAAAAAAATGTGGTCAAACTAATGAGTAAAGCAGACTAATGTAGATTATTAATTTAATTTTCAATAATAAATTAATAATTACAATACATTTGAATAAAAACTTAAAATTGTTACCATAAAGAGCTAAAAAAACAAGTACAACATGTTAACTGAGAAAAAATGCGAGAGAATGAAAATAAAGTTTTGTCTTAAAAAATTAAACAAATATAAAAAATGCTGTAAAAAGTATCTAAATAAATATACTATTTGATGGATATTAATGAGACAACTCAGTGAAAGTGAATTATTTTCAGCCAGAATAAATTTTGAAGTCCTCAAGGTCATTTGTTTCTTGGGGACCTTCGACAAGTAAAGATGCGGATGCAATTTGAAGAGATGTCTGTAGTTACTTATTGAGAAATTATTGTCAAATCTTCCTACCCAAGAAAAACTGAATTAATCTCAGAATACAAGGAAAACTGGAAGAAACCCATTTTCAAAATAATCAATAATGATTTCACTAAAAGAATTTATGCAACTCTGGTAAATATCGACCAATGCCATCCTAACACAAACTATGTATGAAAAATTAATCATTAATTCACTAAAGAGTCCATGAAAATCAAAAAAGGTTTAATGAATGAAATCGTAGCACTAACTGTCTATACACGACAATTAAAAGTATCAAAAATTCTGGGGAACAATTTATTCGAAGTAATGTATTTGAATATAACAAATTTCATAATAAGTAATTAAAACAATAGGTAAAAACCAGAAAGCTTCTTCCATTTGCAATTCAATGTGCCTTATTAGCCTTGTCTTATTACGTTTAAAAGCTTACTAGCATTAAAAATAATTTTCTAAATAACGGTGCCTAAGTTTCATATCATAAAATAAAAATAATTTCATTGAAGATGGAAAAGCTCAAGCGAATTATAATGCCAAGTAACACAAATATGTTAAGAGATGTCCGGTTGGATGCATATATTGGATATTAATTCTTTGGCCTTATTTAATTACGCATTATTTTTATTTGTAACGGATTAAAGGAAAAATTTCAATTATTCCATAAGAAACTACGATGGGCTAGGCAAAAGAAAAATTTTAATAGAACATAATTAAACCCACCTCACTGTTTTAAACTAAAACAAGAAAATAAAACCGCAATGCTATATGTATGACTGAATTCTACATAGGAGTTGCAAATAAAATACATTCACTAAATTGATCTTTAAGGGCGAATTCAAATAATCTTTGACGTACGAAATTGCGATTGTGTTGTACAAAGGTTCATAGTAAGTAACCGAGAATACATTAATAAATATTCCAACTGGAAGGATTCGGCGTAAACACTACCTTTCACTATTCACTTCACAACAGCTCAAAAGCCCCACATAGTGAGGAGTGGATATCAAACAATATAACTGTTAGCAATAACAAGAATAAGTTTACTTACTAAAATACAAAGAGCTGTTCCTCCTCCCTGGCAGTAGGCTGTGTCAGATGCTGGCAAACACATCACTAGAATTTCCAAATACGAACTTCAAACCAAAGGTTCTTCATTCACACGGATGCACTGCATAAAAAATTATATAATTTACCATTAAAATGTATCAATAAAGAATCAATTGCTGCCTCTCAGCAACTACGTCGGCATTTACATACTCTTTTGGTTATATCTTTGATTAACTTTCTCTTCTTGGAGATGAAATCGTGGGTAAATATACATGTATCATCGTTTATCCACAATCTATGTTTTACACAAATTTTTACTTGCAATGTAATATTAAATTAATTTAAAATTGAAGCTTTTATTGAAAACTTCACAATATTTATTGAAAACGAATGCAATGTTCAAACAATTAGATTAGATTAACACATGATTCTTAATATGAATGCGAAAATAACATTGGTTAAGAAGATAAATTCACTCAGCACCGCCAAGAAAATTACACTAAGTTCTACAGGCATAGTAGATCGAGCAAGATAAGATAATTAATCGCTCTTACGAGTATCAATAATTTTGTAATAGATACATTTGAGATTTCTTAGTAATCTTGTTTCAACGGAGCAGCGAATTTTGACCACACTAATTCATAGCATGAGACATTATGATGTCTTTAAAACCAAAAGTCTATTACGTATTTCTGAAGCAGAGCAATCAGGCACTTTCAGAATACTTAAAAAAACACAGTTAACGTATATTTAGGTAATACGAATAGAATATAATGACTTACCAGCAGTATTCCCATGCGGTCAGACTTACAACTCGTCAGGATTTACAACCCATCACACGCACGGTTAGTCACTTTATGACAAATATGGCGCTCAAGCCGATTCCTTATGTGACAATAGAGCAGCGATAAATACTGGAATCGTCGCGGGAGAAAGAAAAATCGACTCTCTGAGACTGTGTACTTTTGGAAGCTAATATACGAAGAAAATCATGAAATTTACTTGTAGTATTTCTCAAAAATTCCTTATTTTCACATTTTAAAACATAATGTAATTTTGACAAAATTTAAGAAGGTAATAATGACGAAACAACCACAAATTTAAAAGGAAATTTTTAATTTTTAAAAGACAGGTTTATCAACCAAAAGGAAACCTCACAAGAAAGGAAACCCTTAAGATAAAATAGAAATGAAGGAAAAGGAGATCGTATGCAAGTAGCGCTTTCATAAATAATCAACCGAAATATGGATTATATAATTTTGAATTAGTCTGGTGAAACTCACATCAGAGTTTAAGGTTATCTGAGTTAGATTTCTATAGGATTATGTAGTTCATTCGTCAATTATAGATCATCAAAATCTATTCTGAATGAAATACGAATACTCTTCAGCAATTGGATTTGAACATTTTCTTGGACATGCTCTTTCTAAGTAAGTACTGGAACATACTGGAAGGCCAGAGAAATGTCAGATATGTTTATACACAATATTATTCCATTTGACTATTCTTTTATTCAGCACTTATAATTACAAACTCATAATTTTACAAATAAAAGTATTCACAATACATTCATTGTGCAATAGACAATAAATTAAACTTTAAATTACTAATCAAACTATATGAATTACAAGTTTAAAAGTACTATACATTGAAAAATAACAGACATGAATAAAATAAACCTTCACATACTAAGGATTCAAATCACTTCAGTTCCTTGCTTTAAAACATCACAGAAACTGCATGAAAGTAAATATAAATTTAAAATTAAAGAATAATTATACAGTAGACAAATCTTACAAAACTGATACATTCACTTGCGACATAAGTGTTGTTAATTTCCTACAAAGGCAACAGTTAACAACACATTTCAATTTATGAAGTAAGTATGCATCAAAAACAAGTTCTTTGAATTAGGAATATTTACAGATTAATCTATTCAATAGTTGTTCTTAGAATTCTAGCTTACCTTGACAAGAAAAATGATATACTGCATTCCTTACACTTAAATAACCTTTTATTGAACCATCTGATCAATTATTAGTATTATGATTTGTGTGATGAACATTGTATGGCATTCATTGATGAAATACAATTCATTTCTTTCTTCATAATACAACCCCTTGGTTCCTCTTCTGATGTCTTAGAGTTCTTAACAGCTTTTCTTTCTTTTCTTCTCTTAAGGCGTAGTGAAATCTGTCTTAGATCTTTTTTTGATATCCAATTCTAATCCTTCACTGGAGATTTTCTGAAGATTAGACTGCAATTAGTATGACAGTAGCTTCCTGCACTCTACTCAGCTTCCTTTTGATCATTGTTTTGGTCACTCTTTTCATTTTCCTTCTTCACAAATTACATATATTGTGTAAAATTGCCATCACCTGATATCCAAGAGTTTTGTGATACAGCCGTGATGTAGATGAAGAGTTTCCCATACCACAACAATGTACTTATGGAAATAACTAGCAAGAGGATTCTTAATATACCTAACGAAGTACCTTGCAAAATAATTTACTCCTAAAATGCTAAATGAAATATAAAATATCTGAAAACAAAATTAAACTAATGATTTATTTGCTAAATGATCTATTAATAAAACACAAAAAGATAATTGAAGCACTGAAACAGATCCTTAACCCATAAGATGCGGGAGTATTTTTCTTCTGCGACATTCGTGTGCGGGAGGCAAGTTAGAGAAACGGTCCCTTCTCCTGGTGGGTCAGACTAATTGCAGCAGGCAGAAAACCCCCATAATCCGGGTAGACCTTTCTCCGATGCCCGCGGTCAGCGGTTATTGTTCAAGACTTTTGGTTGTTCCTTTAACGTGGAAGCAATTGCCAATGATTTAATTATCTTATTTTTTCCCTTGCTGTTAGCTGATTAATTTGATACCAAACAGTTAGTAGATACATTGGTTTTTAACGAGTGAGGAAAATATGAAATTACGAGTGCACTACAAATCTTGGAATTACGCAGAGGCCGGAAAACCCCGGGGAAGGGTTTTCCACATTTAGGACAATGCAAAAGATTTTGTGAGGGTGCGTCTCATTCACAGGCACCGCCTTAAAATTGAGGAAGGCCAACCATGGGCAAGGAAGAGCAGGTCAAACGTATAAGAACGTTTTTCCCGCAGTTCTGGCATTCTGGCAGGAAAACGTTTTTATATGTTTCCCGCAGTTTAAGGGTTAACTAATACATTGAGTACCTGCTAACTCTTACCTAAATCAAAAATCATCTTGTATAAATGGCTGATAAATCTAGTACCTATAAATATAATAACTTTAAAATGCTGGCAATAACCTTACTAATATCCAAAAAATAAAAACAATGAACTTATTCATGTAATAAAATGCAGAGGAAAGAGGAAAAACTTCATAAATGCCACTTCATTTAGAAATGTTTTGTAGCATGAAGCAGAGAAAAATCAGCAGGGATTATTTATTCCATATACCCCACAAACATCCATTTTCAGGACACTTACAGTGGAAGGTAATTAACAACAACAATCACACAAGACCATTCCCAAATCAGAAAAATCTGATTAACCAGGATTTGAACCCGGGCCCATGGGGTTGGAGCGATAACATTAACACTTGGCACGCTAACCACTCGGTTACCATGGCCGGTATTGCAGACTAAAACAAGAAAACTAATCCCTGCTGTTCTTCCCACTCCTTTAATTATTTAATCCTAGCAAGGATGGGCTCATAATGGACAAAACACAAGGAAATGGTATTGTACATCCTTTGGCTGCAACCACTACATCATTCTATCTTCATTCAAGATTTAGTTTAGCTCCTTTTCATCATATTTTATGCTGGAATAACTTACCTCCTCATGCACTCCAAAATATTTCTTCTAGAGTATTGATATAGATGCAGCAAGAAACTTGGAGGTGAATAAACAAATTTTTAACCAGAATTAATAACAAATAAAATTTGTGTTTCAAGGTACCACTGTAATTTTGCATGTTCCTTTCATCAACTCTCAGGTTATGATCCATACCAAATTAGTCAAGGGCCTAACACAAAAAACAAGATTTGTCCCTGGATTACCATCCTAAATGAAATATTCTTGAAGTAGCTATGGTAAATTAAGTTAGGATGTGAGTCATCTTTATTATATTAGCACAATATTTTGATCCAATAAAATTGATAATCTTGTGCTAGAGCAGTCTCAGTACTCCTGATTGAGCACTGACAAAGCACGCAAAATCCTGGCCAAATCTAAGATAGCTACCCTATATAACCTGCACATGTTATTGTGACAGCTTAGGAATAATTGTTGAAGTTAACAGATTGGTCATGGCTGCTGTTCCTTGGTGGCCGTGCTCTAACCTCAAATTTCTACTAGAGTGAAAAAAGTTGTTAATTTGAACTGCATTTGTTGATGGAATTCTACCAATGATTGTGCTGCACGACCCCAATTTCTCAACTGAACATCTAGGCACCCTTCAGTACCAACCCAAGCATACCAGCAAACCAAGCATAACTTGAGGAAGCAGATATCTTGATTTAAGGGTAAATATATTCTTGATGTTGCATTATAAGTCAATGAAAATAAAATATGATATCAGTTTAGGCTGTACTTGTATAATAGACTTATAACAGACTTTCAGCCTTAAAATAAAAGATGGAAGGGATACCAGAAAATTAAACTATTGAACTAGTTTGGCAATTTCCTTTTCTAAAATAATCTTTGCAAATACACAACCATTGACAGGTTTGAGTGCAGTGCAGTGAGGCTACAAATATCTTTTAGATAAAGGTTATCTATACAAGCATCATTAAATTTTAAGGCTAATAATAAATCCTCATATATGCAATTACAAAAAGAAAATTTTATTAATTAGGGTATGCAAACAGACACTCATTTGGCCCATTGAAATATCTTGTGTAATGGTTCACTAGAAACCACAATTTGGATCCTTCATCTCTTCCACTGGATGATGTTTCTGGTTTATCACAGGAAACTCCATTATCCACTGCTATGTCACAGTCAACAAGTCACCAATAACTTACTTCTTTTGAGTTCCTAAGAATGTCGTTTGAATTAAAAAATATTCAACTCTTCCCTTACTTAAGTTCATTTTAATCTTAAGATACTAGGGTTTCATTAAAATAAATGTCTCTAATTTAAAGTAAATACACTTTTTATATTAAAATTGAGCATTACAATACTACAATTTACAAAAGCAATGATAAGTCCTGCAGAGATGATTCTTTAAATCAAAATACTTACCAAATATTTGTGTCATATCATCTACTAAAACCTTTACAAAATAATACAATGATCTGTCAAAATATCTATCATGATCAATAGTGAAATCAGCTGAATCAAATGTGATTTTCCAAAAAAAAGGAAACCTTTGAAACAAAGCTACATTGAACCAACTATTTAAAACTAATAAATGGAAATTCATAGTATTAGTAACCAATTAAAAATATGTCACATAATTTACCTTGCATCACATTGATATGCAATATTATCAACAATCACGTACTTAAAGAAATGAGGAGCTTTGGAAATAATTTAATTCATAAACATTAATGATATTTTAATTAATCCCAAAAGTAATACCCTGGATATTAAGACATTTTATTATCGATCTAATCATTTACCAAACTATGCAAATCACCCTAATTTATGTTCCCAATTAACAAGAATTTTAAGTAAGCCTAAATCCCTAATATTCTCTCCCATTTACAATGCCAAATCATTTAATAATAGTTTCAATATATTTCATCATAAATTTTTATAACTCTTCAATACCACTTTCCCTTTAGTCAAAGTAAAATCCATGCATAAACCTGGTAGTACATGGATTACACCTGGTATTTGTGAATTATCCAGAGAGATAAAAAATCTTCACCAATTATATAAGTGCCATGGTGACACTAATATCTGCAAACTATATCTCAATCTCAAGAAACAGTATAGACATCTCCTTAAATCTAGTAAGAAAACCTATAATGATTCCTTAATTATGAAGGCTCCCAATAGCGCTAAGGCAGCATGGAATATTATATATGAAAACACAGGCCGTATAAAACCCTCTTCTCTGACCAAAAGTTGTGATGGATCTGATGACCCTTTAATTTTGACCAACTCTTTGAATGAGTTCTTTCTTGATCTTCCTCTTTTTTCTAGTACAGTAAGTTCACCTCCAAGTCATTGTCCCCCAGCTACTCACTCCTTTAATTCTTCTTCTATGTATCTTCGACCATTTACTGATCAGGAATTACTCTCATATATTTCAAAAGTAGGCATTAAAAATTCATCTGGTCTGGATGAAATCCCAGGAAATCTTATACATATATGTGGTAAATCTATTGTAACTCCTCTTCTTTACCTTATAAATGTATCACTCTCCCAAGGCATTTTTCCAGATATCCTAAAATCCTTGATAGTTATCCCTATTTATAAAAATAAGGGTGATAAAGACTCTATGCAGAACTAACGCCCCATTTCTTTAGTTTCTCAATTCTCTAAAATATTTAAGTATGTTTTCAGCATGCGACTTGTTGAATTTCTAGACAAGTTTAACATTATAACTAGTTCTCAATTTGGCTTTCGTAAGGGTAAATCAACTAATCCTGCACTTTATCATGCTATTAGCTATTTAATAGAACAATTAAATGTGAGTAAGAGTGCTCTTGCTGTTTTATTTTATCTCAGCAAGGCTTTTGATTCAGTTAATCATGATCTCTTATTGCTCTAATGTAATATGCTTGGTATAAGGGGTGTTGCTAATACATGGCTTCAGTTCTATTTATCCAACAGACAACAAATTGTCTCCATCAATAAAAATGGGAAATAATATCTGTCTAATTCTCAATCGGTGCCTCTTGGCGTGCCTCAAGGCTCTATTCTGGGCCCTATTCTCTTTTTAATTTTTATAATTGATCATCCTGGCTGCTTAATTTTAAATAATACCATCAAGCATGTAATGTATGCTGATGATGTTAATGTTTTAATGTCTGATTCAAGAGTCACTAATCTTATTAATGGGTAGGATGAAGTTCTCCAGGCTATGTCTAACTGGTGCAAGTATAATGGTTTAAGTCTCAATAGGGAAAAATGCAGCTAATGCTTTTCTCTGCTTCACAGAAAAAATACCAGGATTCTTATCCAGGTATTGACCTTAATTTGTTCAGCAGAGAGACAAAGTTCTTAGGTATTCATATTGAACCCCAATTGAAGTGGTTGGTTCATATTGGTCACTTTTGTAAAAAATTAAAGTCTGTGTATAACATTATGTCTGTCTTGAAACACTCTCTCAGTAATGAAGTTTTAAAAATTGTTTATTTTGAAAATTTTTATTAGTTAGTATCCTATGGTATTATACTTTGGGGCTCATCCTCCCAATTAATTGATGTTTTTATAATACAGAAAAAATTAATTCACTTAATGTGCAATGCTCCCTATGGAGCTCATTGTTAACCATTGTCTAGAAAATTAGGCCTATTAACTGTTCCCTCCATCTATGTCCTTAATCTTGTAACTTTTGCAAGGAAAAATATGTTCGAAAAGAATTTTGACTATCATAGTTACTATACAAGGAGATATAATGATTTTCATGTTATTAAGCAAAATCTTAGAATTTGTTCCCAGGGCTCTATGGCTAGTTGCATTAAACTTTAATAAAAATATTAATTCCTTTAATCTTTTCAAAAAATCTGTATATGCTTATCTTTTGGATAAAAGCCTCTACTGCTCTGGACATTTCTTTTTGTCTGACTAATTGCACTATATTTCAATGTTTTTATTTATTGGCCTTTCCTATACAACTGCTGTACTCTATGTTGTCTTTGGAACAATAAAATTCTAGTATATTCTATTCTAAGGCCATTGAAAATCATTGGATGATTAATCAAACATACATATTGGATCTTATGTGATACAAATAAATCAGATTCCACAATGATTATCAAAATAAAAAAACAATATTTTATCACTCAATTTATTTGCTTCATAGTATGTTGAGAGGATTTATAAAAAGAATATATTTACATTTAAATGCAGAGATAAAACCACAGAAAATGGGATCTACAAAATAGGATATCAGCCACTTATGATTATTTCTCTGACAGAGATTTAATGTGAAGGTATGTACGTATGCATATATGTGTGTGTGTGCACATGTATATGTGTCTGTGTACAAATACACACAAACACATATACATAATGGCAAACACACCCATATGATATGATTAGAAAAAGTTTCACACTATCAATGTCTTAAGCATATCACACATTTCTTAGTCTCATAGAAATTTGACTGAAAAATCCCTTTGTCATATTCTCAAAGAGAGTGAAGGATCACAAAGAGAGATATTTTATATAAAAGGCAAGAAGGCAGCAGAAGAGAAAATATTTCATTATAAGGACATTTAACTGCAATGATTTTCATTGAGTAAGTTGAGTGGAATATAGTTAAAGATATACATAATCCCCTTTCTCAAAAGGAGAAAGTATTTGAGCGTCATTATTAGGAAAGATTGGTACAGTTATCAGTGCAATGTGAATTCTGAAAATAAGTTTCAAACTCTCCCATCACTTCATTAAACCTGAGAATATTGCAGCCTGAAACTTCATATCTTGGCCACCATTTTTTAGTGCTTATATACTTTAAATTATTCCTCTTAAGCTACTGAAGATGAGAATAACAAATGGCATACAATAGGCAATCAATTCTAATATATTAAAATGCAGGGATGGCTTCAGATAGTAAATAAAGGAGGCAATTGCCTCATAAAATGCCGAATAAGGGACAATATCCTTAGATTAGAAGAGATGAAATAAAAATTCTGGATTATTGCATGATTTGAGAGAACTGACCAACTTGAAGACAGTTTATAATTTTGGTGGTGCAGATAGGGTGTATTTTTTGCCAGGAATGAATAATTTCATGAATGAAAACCATTCAGAAAGCAAATAGATGCACCATAAATGTGGAATATTACTTGCCAAAACCTCTTATGCTTCCATAGTTTCTGAATAGGTAAAAGTATGTAAAAATATAATTCATATTTTAAACTTGAGCCTTACATTAAAATTTTTCATGTCCACTTCCAATGTACGTAACTTCCCAGAGATAATGATAAAATAAATAGAGTTGAAGATAATCACTGAAAATTACTCATATGTTTAACTGATGAATAAGGGGACCATTTGGAAAGTTGTATCAAAACCTTGTCAGAATAATGAATTTCTGAAGCCAAACCTGCTTCCATGGATTCTAAGAATTTAATGAAAATAAAACTGGTTTGTTCACTTTCACTGAGGAAGTTTGGTTCACTTTTTCACCCTAAACATAATAACTTGAACAAAGTGTATAGCTATTCAGAATGAAATTTTATGAAGACTCAAAAGGTTCGTATATAAGAAGGTCTTCCTTGGATAGGTTTATTTTTCTTGGAGATTGAAGTGCTCTCAGAGCTTAAAACATTTATAAAAATGTATAATTAACTTTGTATGCCATTTTCACAAATACTGTGCGAAATTTTATTGATATAATTTTAGTAATTAGATTTACCCTATCAATTATGCATGTTCCAAATAAATTTATAACTGTTTTCTATCTCCTAATCACTTGAAGGCTAAACTTTCACCCTTTAAAGGATTGCACTAACTATTAAATATAAGAGATTTGAAATTTTGTAGGAATCTTTGATTCAACACCTTCATGGATATTAAAAGAGATATCTTCATTCCTGAAAAGGCTGATTAATAACTTTCTTCCTCCTTTTAAGGCACATGCCCATTGTGGTTAATTCAATTCTATGTAACTTTTCCAATTTCAATTTGTATATGTTACTATTTCATTTATGAATATAGGCAGGGTCAACCCTAGGTATATATGCAAAATCTTTAGATTTTCTCATCTCCATCCTCTGGCACAAAAAGTAAAGAGTAACTTAAATAAATACAAATACATATATCAAAGTTTTGGACCTTAGTGTGGCTCACACAAACTGAATAATTCTTCACTAACATCATGAATAATATAAATGATATTCATTCCAAATACTGTGCTTTTGTTATGAATGAAAGTATTTAATTTGGATATTTTTAAGTTACATAACCATGAAATGACTATACGTAAATCAAAATATTCATTCAACATGTGGCTCACAGAGACTAGGCAACCTCTGATATATTATGTGTATAAAAGATGTTTACTCAGAGCGTCCCTGTTGAGGAGCATCCTCTTTCTCCTAGAGCTGTGAGTAAAGAATAAACTACTGGGTATTTTTCAGTGATCCCATTAGAAAATTTTCCTTGTCATTTACAATTGAACAAAATTCTAAAATTTCTGTTATTTCCTGAGTTGAATGTGAGCTTTCAATGTTTTTTTTACTAAATGGAGTATGTTCAATCAAATTTTGGTCACATAATTTGCAGGATTTATGCTTTTGACTTATCATAAATGATGAACCCTTTCATTGGAGGTGGTAGGAAAGCTTAGAGCAAAACTTACTCATCTCTAGAATATTTGACTTTGCATAACTAAGGGTTGACTTAGGTTTGAATTCTTCCTCCTAAGCACTCTCTTCAAATAAAGCTTTATGATCACTTCAATCAAATTCCTTCATTCACAGCATAGACAGATTGTAAATCAAATGTCAGATACCATTCTCCCAAACAGTAATCCTTGGAGTGGTATAAATGTATCTAGTAAATTATCAAAAACAATGCAAATATAGAAAATGAAAATAAATAGTGCATTTGGGCATAAAAAAGTGAAAATACAAGCTTTGCTTTGGGATATAAAACAAAAGGCTACAAAAGTTTAGAAAGCTACAATTGCATTCTCTTGAATGATTCACCAGAGCTCAAGAAGAAATGAAATAAAAAAGGATTTTCTTTAACAAAATTAACACTAGAGACAATTAGAATAGTCCATTTCTCACTAAATTCCAAATCACTCCTTTGAATACTGCAATATTTGCCATAAGATACACTCACTTATTCTGTCCACTCATACTCAATAAATACTCAAATAATCAATTTACAGAATATTTTAGCCTCTTCAGCATGAACAACCCAAAATTCCTTCTGATAAAAATCTATAGCTTGACATATGAGAATGTACAGTTGGTCAAGGATGAAGAGTTGTGCATGTGGATGAATCAATTTATACGACAACAATCACATACAGATGCTTGAAGTCCCAGTGTTGAGATGAATAAAGAATAGTTGCTAGGAGCGCCTTGGTTCAAGTTTTTGAGATAGGCTAGTAAGAATGCGTTGATTGTCAATTGCCCTCAAGCAACGAATGTACGAACGGATCTCTCCTTCACTCTTTGGAGAGGGAGGCTCCACAACTGGAACAGTTTGAAGCAAATATTAGACATTGACTTGTGATAATGACCTACAACCATGCATTAGGGCAGCGGGAATTTACATAACATTTATAGAATTTTATTGAAGCTAATATTCTCACTGAGATGAAAATTATAATGAGTGGATATGTTTATAATTTAAAATCCTCAGAGGAAGGCATCACTTTGTGGAATTTCATCATAATGAAAATAGATAAAGAATGAAGAAGTAATTCATACAACTTGCAAAGTAATTTTTTAATCACTCACCAAAGTTTCTGGCTCGGCAATGTCGAATAGACCTCATGGTTTGTGCTAGCATGTGCATTTTTTCAAAGTTGACTAGACCACCAAGGCAAGTTTTATTTCCTTCGTGAGTGAAGGTCATGTCTATGGACAAAATCAAGAAAAATGTGATGTTTAAAAAATGTTAGCAAATAAATGAAGGATGTGATTCGTGGCATTGGCATGAGAATATGATATACCTTTCAAAAGTAGAGGCATAAAAGGGACAATGGGGGGAACCAGCTTTCCAACCGACAAACGATAGGCACGATGGTTTCGACTAGGATCAATAAGTGCCTCAAATTCAGTGAACATTTTCCTGAATTTTGAGGGAATCTTCTCCCAGGTGAGGGAAAGTCTTGACACAGCCATATTGCTCAGACCCATAACAACAGCGAAAAAGGCATTCAGGTTTTGGTATTCCTTGCAGCTGAAAGACAAGAAATCACAGGGATTTTATATATGAATAACAATTGAACCATTTGCAGCAGCTTAACCATTTTACTGTAATTACTACAATGTGTTATTACATATAGCTGCTTATATGAAATTAGATGGTTCTTCTGTAAGAAGTTTCCATATGCCTCCCTTATGAAGCATGTTAGAACACAAAAACACAACTTTGGCCACAGCAAAATGGCTAACTTCAGCACCTCAAAGGCACCTATCCCAAAGAGTACAACCATAGCAATCAAACAAGTTATGTACTGATTATAAATTATTCAGATATGGTGAACCTTTTTCCCAAGGTGATAAGCTGAATGAAAAAACATGCCATGGCTCTGGTATTCAGCTAAAATTATTTTTACTCTATCTGACATAATCAATCTAATGAGGAATTATGATTAACATATTTTTTGAGAATTTGATAATATGAACCTTGGAAGGTCTAGTTAAAAAATAAATATGAAGTTTCAATGCAAAGAGCAGAAAGAATTGAAAATTCTAGCTATTATTTAAATATATATAATTTAACTTACTATGCTGCCAATTTAATAAATTTTCGAAGTAACTGTACTCTCTTCCCTAAACTGGAAGTCATACAAAGTTCAGTGACCACCCAAAATTGAATTTCATTGAAGCGACGAAGGAAGACGTCTAAATTTGCAGTGATTTTTCCAAAATGGTGACGGCCAAAGGTGTGGTATATAAGCTCATACTTCATTCCAACCATCCAGAGCAGACATGGAAAAAATTTAAATCAAGAAAATGTAAACTGACAAATAAACAACAAAGATTAGATATAACACTTGAAGCAAATTCAGTACAGCATAAGTAAATATCAATATTAATGAATTTAATACAACAATATATTATAATTATAAGCCAGAATTACATTAACATTTTCCTGTTTAAGGGATTACTTATGACTGTACAAGTCAACTGAATGCCTTTCATGACTGTATAAGTCAACTAAGTTTTGAGATAAAAATGGGACTGATTGTGAGAGGAAAAAATTCCAAGATATGTCTTCAATTTGATGACTATAAAATTTTGCAGCAAATAATTGCAGACTAAAATTTAATAACTTACCTCATGGATACAACAATAAAGGTTCCAATCAAAGATAGCCATATGAAAGGCGAGTTCCTTAGTGCTAAACATCTCCAGATCTGCTTGCATACCCTCTGTGGCACATTCTTGGTCTGGTAAGCAAGTCTGGGAATATTTAAAAGAAAAATCTTAAGAAATCATTGGTTACCAAAAACAGGAGTGCAATATAACTTTGCAACATCATTATTATAAAAATCATTGCTCAATATAAAGTATAATTGAAAAATTGTGAAACAACAGTAATAATTTTACACTCTCACCATGATGATTTACTATATTCAATCAAATGTTCATTTCCTTCAAACTATATATGAGGAGAAAGTGCTAAATGCATCAATTTTGTATCAATTAGTGTCCTCACATCACAACATTGTAAACCTTGCATGTAACTGCAAGTCATCAATATATCCCACTGATAAGTGGTACACTAAACAGATTCTCACTGAGAACAAATTATTGCATACATTAAAATCAGCTACTGATTTTGTTAAATTGAAATGGAGGGAAAAATATTCCTAAGCCACATATGATAACTGAGTCAATACTATTTGTAGCCATTATTTTTTGATATTTTGATATTTATTATTTAATTTAAATTAGCTTTATTTTAAAAAATAATTTGAATTATAAAAATAATTACAATACAAAATAGAGCCAAAAGGTAAAATACCTTGTCTGGCTCTGAGTTATTTTAAAGCTCTAATTAAAATATAAAGTTGTTAAAATCATACATGTCTTGTTATTACTAAAATTTACTAATTTCTTTACATGAATAAATTTAAATTTCTTTACATTATGTAAATATAAAATACAGGATATACATCCAGTATACAATATAAATCTTACAAAAAATATACAAACAATATACAATAAAAATCTTTATGTGATATAAAATATTATTAACATTAGTACTCAAATTTCTTAATTTAAGTCATTTGTTTATTCAATTATAATTTTCTTATATTATCAAAAAAATTGCATTTTATCCAGCTAACAATTATCTTGCTTCTCTAAATTTTTCAATTTAATTGTTAAAGTCTTGTGATTTAGAAAACATCTTACAGTTGTTATAAAACAATTAATTTTATTCCTGCATTTACTGAAGTTAAAATTTATCTGATACTCCAGATTGATGGCTTTAAAATAGCAACAGTTAAATGATTTACTGATGTACATTTCATATTATTTTCCACAGCTCTAGAGTATTAAGAAATTCGTTATATTTGGTTCTCATTACCGTAGAAGTTTTCTATTCTAATTTCAGTGCATTAAACTGCTGTTTCATGTTAAAAACAATGAAAAATATTTTAACAAATTTAACACCATCTTTTTTGAAAGTTGGGCTGACTATCAATGCCTCACTTGTTTATTCCATTACTATTTTTCACATGATTTGAATCACCTTGACCAAAAATCAATCAATTTATATTAAAAATTATACTTGTATTATATTTATTGCTCTTGATTGTGAAATTTTATGATTGATAATTTATCAACAGAGTATTAAAACTTTGTTATAAATTTCATAGTCTAACACATTCTATTGCCAGATTATTTTCAGTACTATTTTATTTTATATAAAATAATATACTTACTAAAGCATCCAAATGATCTCTTGGAGATACAAATATTCGCCCATTCACACTGAGTCCTGTTGGTATACTGACATCATTGTCTTTGAACAGGACTCTTTCTCCTATGGAAAATCTATTCATTAGCTTTTTTTAAATTAGCAACTCTGTTCAAATATCAAAATACTATCTCACATGAAATATGTTAAGCATTTCATTAGCTGAATCTGTTAGTGTTTTCATTTTTGTAACTGACATTTCAAAAAATAAAAAGACCAGTAATTTTCTTCAAAACAATTTCTATTTTAATGGAATAAATATTGAAAATCTGCTCTTATTGTACAATAGAAATGTAACTTCCAGGGCATATGGTTCAACAGAAGAAATAAGTTACAAGAATACCATAATTGACTATCTTTATGAATTCACAGCATGAAAAGTCTCATCTTCTTACAAATTTTGCAATTTGAAAAGTGCTACTGCAAATTTAAATCAATTACAATATTCAAAATAATATCTTATTATTCTTTAGTGAAAGTTAAGTCATCATACTTAGGAGTATATACATTTTAACCTATGATAAAGTTTCTAAATAATAAAAGAGTAAATGAGGCTTCTCAGTGCTGCATTTAGAAATTCAGTTTAAAAATGCCGTATTTATTTCATAGCACATACGGGAAAAAGGGTATTTGCAATATATTTTTACTTTTTCACAAATTCAGAATTTATTGTAAGGGTGGCACAAAATATTATAAAATAAAAACAACAGATTAGACAAGCATTTCTTTCAGTTGGAAAATAAACTAAGGGTATCATCAGATATCACCCAAAATTATTCCTTTAGCTGCGGGGATAATGTTAATCTGTTATTATAATTTGGAATAAAAAGTTAATTACAGCCAGAGGAAAACAGGAATTTACGTGAATTATTCTTGACTTAAAGCCAAGCCATAGCTATCTGAGTTATAAGAGATCACATGGTACTTTATTCCATTAATGTGCCATTTTAATTGCATTAATGCTAAAAGAAGAGTACAAATCTACAGCATCTTCTTGTAGATATCATAATGAAATGTTAATTTTCATTACGGCAACCATTGGGAAAGAAATATGGTCAATAACTTTCAGCATGTTTCTTATAAGCATTATATGTCCAAAGATGTTATAATTAATCAATTGACAACCTTTTGTAGCATACAACAAATGCTATAAGGTGTGACTGCACCCTGGGATGATTAGGAAAAATACTAATCAAACAGAATTTAATGGTTGAAATCATCTGATTTTATCACTTCCAATTGTCCATTTATATTTTCAGAGGAAACTTAGTTACTCTTACACATTATGATGGTTTGATTTTTTTATGAAAGTATATTTGTATGAATTAAAATGAAATTAATATATTTGGAGTATCATTTACAAAAATATTTAAGTATTAAAGTTATATTATTCACCACTAATCAGGACTTACCTGAGGATTTCACCTCTACAAGGACTAGGTCATCATGAGGCAGCCCCAATTTATCAGCTGCTGAATATTTGATGGTCTCTGCTGAGGCAGAAACTTGAAACCTCAGAGTGCAGTATGTATGATCAGCACAATAAACCCTGAAAATTACTGCAAAGAGGACACAATGTTAGTCATTAGGGCTGCAATATTTTCTGGATGGCATTCCAACTAGGTTATCACTCTTATGTCACACCTCTGTGATATTTAATGCAACAGAGAATTATTTACATAAAAGGAAGTTTAAAATTGATAAAACTGAATATTACTGTCATCATTTGGCCGAATGACAACTCCTCCATAAGTATCATTGTCATCCTCTTGACCTGTTGATCCCCTTCCATTGGTCGCAGTTGTACTTGTAGATCTCGATGGTGCTGTGGGTTTGCCAAAGAGACTTATTGGCTGTCCACATGGAGGAAGCTTCCATTTTTGCCCAGCCCTAGCATCTCTCTCCGCTGCATAACGTCGGAGGCGAGACATGACACGTTGCATAAGTCTAGTCTCAGCCCGCAGAGACCTCCACTTAACACTGTCCTGTTCAACCTCCTTGGCTAGCTCCTAAAAACCATTGGAACAATACAGTATTTGGAAATAGATTGTGCTGAGTAGAATGATGGCTACTTAGAAACAAAGCTCTCACAGAAATAAAAATCACTGTGAAATGTGAGCTACGGTACGTATCTATTCGTTGATGCAGTATGCGTTAGATGGACGAAGAAATTTATGTCTCAATTTCGCCAAAATTAAGACAATTATTATTATTATATTGTTTCTTTTAATAGTTAAAGGAAGGTTAAAAATTTAATTTCAAATAAATAGGATACCCAAAAGGATTTTAGTCTCGGATGAATGAATGATGATGAATTTAATTAACATGAATCTGTATCTTTATTGTTTATTTTTGATTTAAAGCATGATTTTTTTCTATTGCTTGTGGTACTTTAAACATCCAAATTGAAGAAGCTTACAAGGAAGCTTAAATGGAGGGATTGATGAAAATAATAGATTTACATGTCAAAACCAGTGATATTTGAAAGAGTATTTGTACTTGTAGTTTTTTTGACATAAAAAATTATATTATCTTGGATTTATACTCCATTTAAGCCAAATAAATTGATTTTACCACAACCAAATTTAGTATATGACATAAGGGATGTTCTGGTGTTTCCTCATAGTTGTTATTCTTCCATATATATCCTCCTCTATAGGTAGCGCAAGAAATGCATCTAGTGTACTTATGCTTATCCCTTTAAAGCTGAAAGTGAAAGAGTAACTTACCTGAAGAAAACTGAGGGCAGCTGGGTCGTCAAACACTGGATTCCGAATGGTCGTCACCCATCTGTGAATAAACTGCACCACTCTCCTCTTGCAGGCGAGGACAAATTCACTGTCTTGATTGGGAGAATCTATATGGTAAGTTCAGCAGCAATTAAGGAATACACAACTGGGAATAATTGGAAATCACACTCTGGACTACAATCAGTGCATTATAAGTCATTGAACTCCATGAGAAACAACTTTCACAATAGGTCTATGAAAACCATATTTCTTAATCACAGGAACTTATTGAAACCCCAAATGTATTATAGTTGAAATGATGCTAATATGGCTTGGTTTGCAAATGGTATCTATTACAAGACAATTATAATTCTTAATACAAGAAAATGTTTGCAACAAGTGGAACCATATTTAAAAAATTAAAGACTAGAGAGACTGTAGTGTTTTGCTATATCAGACTCAGATAAGGACCTTTACTAAAATAAATTGCTATAACTTTTTATATAACATTTTCAATTAAGTAAATGCACCAAAATAGATAATTAACCATTATTATATTAATATAAAATAATTTAACTGTATTGATTGATTCAAAATTTTACTTGGGATTAATTTAACAACTTAATGTAAAAGAAGAACATGACATTCAACTTGATATGATTGCTTCACTACTTCCGTTTTCTATTCTAAAAATGTTTGGTACCGAAAAGCAGATCCTCTATTTTCCCCATCCAAAATTAGGCTGACTTTGTAGTCAGCAGTTCCTTGTAACTATTTAAGAGTTCTCAGAAAAGGATATTGTCTGGCAAGCTCTGTGACAAGTTGGTGAGTAGGCATGAACACAATGTGGGTCAAGAGGAAATCATCAAGGAAGTGATCTGTGGAGACAGGAGGAGGTGAAGGCGGACCCCTGTCATCGTCATCATCGTCCTCCCCATCATCCTCCTCATCTGCATCCTCTTCCTCATCACCTGCACTGCCTCCCCTTCCTTGAACACCTCTTCCATCCAAGCGAGTCTCCAAAAGATGTTCCAGCATCTTCTGAGGAGTCCCAGCCATTACTGTATACCTGCATTTGGATAAAGTAATCTTCAGCAACATCATTACAGAAAATTTGACTACAAAAACAAAATTTTTGGTAATCAACAAAATAGCAAAGGAGTACATATGCTATTTGAATATATGTAAAATGAAGAATTCTTTGCATTACCATATCCTAAATTTTATGTTCCAAAATATACAATCAATGTTTAGGAAGAAACAAATTAAGCTTTCACAAGTTTGACAAAAAATATTTTTCTAAAAATTGAAATGACCCATAGCATTCTTATCCATTAAAAATGTATGAAGACATATTTAAACCTGCATTACAATAATCTTCATCAGTAATGCAATCAATGTGGTGAGATAGTTAAAAACTTTAAAGCTAACATAAAATATGTATAGAATCACTTTTCTTGGATAATTAGCACTCTTTTGGAGGTATGTATCATATTTACTACAGTTCTTAAGTATAAAGAAAATATATTTAATGAATGATGAACATTAAAATGTTTTTGGGCACTCAAAGTTTAACTTGACTGATATTACGAATAACAGAAGATAGAACAGAGTTACTTGGTGGTGAATGATGTACAGTTTTATCAATTAGATCGAAAAGAACTGAAGAAAGATGGTATCATACATAGAAAAATATTGATAACAGAATGCAGATGAGAGGTCTTTTCTTACTTGAAGTGAGATCGTGGCATTGCATGTGATGCTGATATCTTCTCCAAAACAAGGACATCATGGCCATGCTCAGTAAGTCTCACTGTGTTTGCTTCAACATCTCGAAGAATTCGGTCAAAGTCATCCTTGTCAACTCTTAGAAAATGACAGTTTCCTTCTCTTAATACGATTGTTGCAGCTCTGCATCAGGAAAAAAATGTGAAGGCAGGTCATGAATACTTAATACTCTTCATTTAGTGTATGCAAAAGATGATAATGTGGAATATGTTATCATATTACTTGATTTATTGGCTGCGATTATCTAGTTATTCTGATGGATTAGCAAATACCAATCTGAAAAGTGAACCTCAGATTTGCAAAAATAAATACCAATCTAAAAAGTAAACCTCTGATTTGCAAAAATACCACTTCAAGATTTCTCCATAGATTTTTGCTTAAAAATATCAGCCTTTCTTAATATATCAAACATACGTAATATGATAATGAAGATTTTGCTGCTGCCACCCGTTTTTGCCTTTTTTACTTTCTCCATAAACGAAGTATAGAGAAAGTATTGTTTACATGAAAAAATTCGACTTCGAGATTTCAACGGAAATACACGTTTTGGGGTCCCTAGAACACGTTTTGACCATTTTCGGAATGATGTCTGTGTGTATGTGTGTGTGTGTGTGTGTGTGTGTGTGTGTGTGTGTGTGTGTGTGTCTGTCTGTATGTGTGTGTGTGTTAGTGGGCGCTCTAACGTGAAAACTAGTGGTCGTATCAATACCAAACTTCATATATAGTACTGTTTTGTGTGCTGTCAGAGTTGATTAGTTTTTGGAGTAAATCGGTAAACCGGAAGTCGAGCTTCATTCAACAAAGCTCATTTCCGGTTTTCAAAATATCTCCCTTAATAAGATATATACGTGTATTGTATTACTTATAAAAGTTTTAGATAATGTGATTTACTATAACTTTTGTATTTACCATATTTTTGTATCACCGGTTGATTAGGAGTTATTCGTGAAATACCGATAAACCGGAAGTAGCTGATATGTACTTTGTGGGCGCTGTAACATGAAAACCATTCGTTGTATCAACACCAAATTTCATATATCGTATTTTGGTTAGTGTTGTTAGAGTTGATTAGTTTTTGGAGTAAATCAGTTAATCGAAAGTTGAGTTTCATTCTTCAAAGCTCATTTCCGGTTTTCAAAATATCTCCATAGATATGATATTAAGGTATATACTATTAATTACAAAAGTTTTAGAAAATTTGATATACTATACTTTTTGTTTGATACATATTTTTGTATCACTGATTTTCTAGGAGTTATTCATGAAATACTGATAAACCGGAAGTTGCTGATTATGTACTTTGTGGGCGCTCTGGGCTCTATGGGCGAAAGGCCAATTTCATCGTTTTTCATCGATCATGTCACGAAAAACATTATTTATAATGTTTTTGGCGTCAAAGATAATAAATATATATATTAATCACTCATCTTCCAAGTTTAGATGGAATATAGAGTTCGAAATTACTGTCGTAGATAAATATTTACATCTTATATATGGAGAAAGTCATGTGCTGGCCACATCAGATTTTTTAACTTTGTAAAACAGTAATTAACCTTACCTTGGAGCATCGTTTATCAGAGCAAGTTTCCCAAAGTCATCTCCTTCATGTAATGTGGTGACAGTTCCTTTTCCATGAATGACTACATTCACAGAACCTTTTAAAATGATAAACCAAGAGCGACCCTCATCTCCTTGTTGAAACACTGAAAAAGGCAAAAAATACTTTTATCACTTGCAAAATCATTTACCATTAGGAAGAATGGGGGCTTATTATAAAATACAGTCCTTATAGCTAAAGTATATATTTATGGAAATATATTAAGAATATGCTAAAATTAAATAAGACAAACTTGAAATTTCCAGTAAACTCAGGGAATGAAGCAATAGACCAGAAATCTCCTCTTGAAGGAAGGACATGTTTATGATAAGGTATTCAATGCTTGGAAAGGGAAGGCAGCGTAGTGCAGAATGATCATTTTTGCAATGTGGCAACAATTTGATATATTTAGTCACAAAATTAAACCATGATTCATGACAATTAATAGTTTCATAAAATTGACGAACAGAATGCCAACAAATTTAGTGCTGGCCTAGGTAGACCTTAAAAGAAACAAAATGATATTAAGCTTAGTCTTATGCAGAATACATACACACAGTCCCAGCACGAGGATGAGCTTCGAAGACAATGACAGAGGCCAGCTCCCTCTTCACAGAATTTGAGAGGTGAGAAAGAGCTTTTATATGCATCAGTTCTTCATATATTGTTTCCAGATCATCTGGTGTCCTCTCATGTGTTCTGAAAAGAGGATATTGCCATTCAGGAAATTGTGGTTTTCAAGAATAAAGGAAATTAAAAATTCTTGATACGCATAATAGGACCAAACCAAGGAAACCAAAGGGAGGCTGTAGCATTTAGCTTGTTTTTATATATATTTTGATATATTTTTATTTACAAGTATGTTAATTGGTATAAATATTTATACCACCAATGTAACATATGTTACTATTATAAATGTACATTTTATTGTTTAAGGATGCTTGTATATTTATAGACTACGTATATTCATATATAAAATTTGTTGTGTTGTTTTATGATTTATTTAAATTAATTTGGCTGTTTGATAAAATGGTGATGTATTTTAATACATACCATATGCAAACAATAATTCAATTTTAGATTGTTTATGGATTTTGTTCTTATATATTTTACTGACAATACGTCAAGGCATTTGGGAGACTATGTAATTTTATGTCCCATATTCGCAATGCATATTTGCAATAGTTAGTGATTGTAAGCTTTAATTTACATTCTTTAAGATTTAGTTTTATAAATTGCAATGTTTATGCAATGTAATAAATTACAATGGCCATATATTAATACATTTAGCATATTCTTCAAACTCACTCAAGTATATCTCTATCTATAGAATAAATTCTTTGTCTTAATCTCATTAGCATAAAGATGATATTTGTTATTTCGTGTAAGTAATGCATAAAAAATTGTGAAAGTTATGCAGAAATGATTGTTTGAGTAGTAAATGCTCTCACAATCAGAGAACATAAAATGGTCAACTTCATTTCTGAAGTGATAACTTCCAACTCACGGCTTTCGAAGAATTAGCCTCATAGCTGCATCTGGAGCCCTTTGTGCTAATATTGCAAGTGCTTCAACGCACTCCTCTTCAGCCTCTGCTACATCTTCTTCGGTGGGGAACCAAGTGCTGCCTTCCCCATCCCAACCTCCCGTGGTGCCTCTACTATCATCTGCATCTTGCCAGAATCGGTAGAATAGGAACTTGTCTTTGAAGGGCTGCTCATGATTCACTGTGTAGAAAGAGGAATGTTTCGTCTTAGATAAATCATAAAGATTACCTTCTTTTTTATTATTTTTTATTTATTTATCAATATAGAGGCAGTCAATCCTTTTACATGGATATTGTGTACTTTTGTATCAAATATACTAATACAGTAGAAAGTAAAAATAAAATAAATACAAAATTCAAGTGAAATATAAATCCAGTTTAGCACACTAAAATGAACAATAAGACCTGCAACATAATAATTATATCCGATAAGACTTGATATATTGGCACACATATTGAAAAACATAAAATATAGGTAATATACAAAAATCGATTCAAAGAATTAAATCATTAACAAGGAATCCTCTGAAATACTTCCTGGATACAATTAGCTAAGCACATCATAGTTCTTGCATACGGTGTAATGAAGAGGTTTGGTCTACGTTGGTTGTACCCGGGATTCAGATGCATAATCAAGCTGTGCAAGTAATCAGATTCTATTCTATAGTCAATTAATTTTTTGAGAAATTTTAGGTTTTAAAACTGTCTTCTCTGTTTTAAAAGAGGTATGTTGTATTCAAGTCTAATATAATCATATGGTTCATTCAGTTACATTACCATTCCTTTCCCTCACATCTCTGCTTGAAAAGTTCCTTTAGCTAATCATTAGTCACCTCTCAGTCCATGCTCTTCCAGTAACTCCTCAACATCTTTCTTTCTTAAATTAAGATCAAAAGGAGCTACTGCCAAACCCTTCACAAAATTGTGTACAGCACCTGTTCCTTATTTCTAAAAGATGAACTCATTTTCCTTTATGGAGATTTGAGGTTTTTAATTGTTCCTTCTTACAAGGAACGGTTTGTGGATAAATTTCATGTAGGATATTTCGCTTGAGAAATGAAAGCAATATTCAATGCCAAGAATTGGAATCTACCTTGAACTTTCATACCTATCGTCTTTGTATGGTATTCTTGAATCAGGTTTTTCACACATACTCCAGAAAGAATGTCGTCGAACAATAGAAAAGAATTTATTGCTTTTCTTGTGAAAATTTTCATAATATATAGTATCTGCGAAAATAATGACTATCAGAATACCGCGAAATTTCATGCATTTGTCTCTCAAAACGGTGGATTTCCTTTCCCTTTGTTCTTTTCCTGTCATACTACCTTTAGTTTTTTAGCAGTCGCTCTACTTTTAATATTTTTCCCATTCATTTTCACTGCCTGTTCAATTTCTTCCATGAAGAAAATTTCTTATTATTTCCATGATCTTTATAGCGGAATCTGTTCGGCTTACGAAACAGGAAGAGCGCATAGTTCATACAATCTCTTCCGATAGCGTACCATTAAATTTTATCTCAATTTTTGGAAACTATTTATTTGTACTTTTTGATTTCTATTTCCCTTTACGAGACATACATAAGATTTATAATAATAATTCTACCTTACCATAACTCCCTCAGCTAGGTCTCAGTGGTGTAGTGGTGATAGAACTATAACAATGGCTTGCAATGACGGGGTCCCGGGTTCGAACCCTAGATAGGGCATGGCTGTTTGTGTTTCTTGACCACAAAAATTATAAGAGTGGTTTTTTTAAGACTAAAATTTTCCCAAATCGTCGTCATAATTTTATTATAAGCGACATAGTAGTCCGCAAATATCCTTAGGATTGCGATGTCACTGCTTCATTCATGAGTGTTCTACCTTTCGGTAGGTCGAAAATCCCTATTATGCGCCATCTCCTTCATTTCCTTGTAGTTAACCTATGACCCTCATGTCATCCAACATCTCCTGTCTTCCCCTCTGTTTTTTCCTCTGAATCCTACCCTCAATAGCAACCTTTACCAATCCCTCTCCCCTCAATATTTGACCCACCCATTCCTTCTGATGATGCTTAATTAATTAATGCTTCAACGATCGCATCAATTAAAGTCCTCTCCTCCCCAACCATCTCTAACACCTCCGTGTTTGTTTTCCTATCAACCCAACTAACTTTTTCCATTCCACGCCATACCCACATCTCGAAGGCCTCAAAATTAATTTCATCCTTTCTTAAAGTCTCTGTCACAACTTACCAAAATGGAACTAATACATCGAAGAATTATAATGACTATTTTTATTACAAAGGTATAAAAATGAGGAAGGTATAGAATTTCGAATGTATCAATATATTGCAGCTGTTCTTAGCCTCTCTAGAGGCCACCATTCATTTGTCTTTTCTAGCACTCTTCCACACGATCCTACATCATCAGTACAGCTTCCATTTAGCCTACCTAGTGACTGATACACTTCTGTGAACACAGTCGACCAATCCTCCACTCACCGTGTGAAATGACCCCCTCCTCAAGCAGAGCCTGCCACATCGCCGCAGCCTGCTGTCTTGACGTCACCATGGGACATACCATCTGCTGCTGGTTCTGCTGGTTTTGGTGGTGGAGGTTACCCTGTGGATGGTGCTGCTGCGAATGCCTCCGGTGATGGTGATTGGTCCTCTTGCCCATTCCTGGTCCTCCGGCTAAGTCCAGCAGCCAGTCCACGAGGTCAGAGCCGGAGGCGCAGCGGCAGAACACCCTGTGTCCGGAGGGGGAGCCACTTGAGGAGGAAGACCTCCTGTCCCTCAGGAGGCCAGGAGAGCGGGCGAGGAGAAGGGTTCGAAGCACCCAGCCTGCTCTCGCCACTTGTCCGGAAGGGCTCTGCAAAAGAGGTGCATGTTCGTAAATAAAGTCGTTTGAAGGCGAGGGCTACGGGAGAATAGCCGGATCAGAGCCTGTTAAAAAGGTAGTTTAATTCAATATATCTATTTCAGTAACTGTCTATAAGATTATTTCGGTTATTAATTATGAAAAAATAGGTTTTAAGGCAGCGACAAAAAATATATTAAAAAAAAATAGAATATGCGTTGCGCGGGTTGCATATGTCTATGTAAGAACCCTGCAAGCCGCCTTTCGGCGTGTGGCAGGGGGTGCAAGCACCTTGACTCTATTTTCCTAAACGGTTGCTTTCGTGTATACTTCGCGGAAAAAATGAATTTTTGAAACGATTCTTTCTAGCATCTATCTCCCTAATATATACATATCATTATTGGCAGTTACGGATGACCTCTTAAGAAGCCAAGACAAATTTTTTTTCCTACAAAAAAAAATTACATACCCTTTTTATAATTAAATTTGGAGTTATTAATATAATTAAATATGGGGTATCGAATTTACCTAGTTGACAAATTCTTGAAGAAAAATTCGAAAAAAAATTACCTCCACCACTGGGTAGCACACGCAAAATTCGATCATGTATCGTAGTTTTAATGAAGGTGTTATCTTTATAACTGATTTGCTTCATTCTCTTCATTCTAAGAAATAATTTTGTTGACACATTTTGTTTATCACTTTTTATTGTTGTGAAAATAAAAATCGTCCAATAAATAGTTACTAGTTTCATGGATTTTGCTTTATTAAAAGAGATTCAATCATTAACCCTCCATGGAAATTATAATTTTATAAAAAAAAGCCTTTTAAAAATGTTTCTTGTATACATCTGTATTAATATTAATTTAAGGAGGTAAGCAAGTGAGGCAGAGCAGCACATAGCAGAGCGCAAGAATTAATGGGGTATCAATATCTGAACATCTACTACCCTTCAAGTAGAGTTACTGTAATTGGAGAACTATTAGTTGCGCGAAAAAAATACAAACGTGTAATTCTAAACAATAATACATAAAATAAAAATACAAACATATAATCTGTGATGAGATACTAAACAAATTTGTAATTTAGGAATTATTTTGAATAAAAACAAATGGTTCTTTACTCGAGATGAATAAGACAACGACTGATAAGCGATCGTTATTTAGCTAACTTTTGAGCTCCACGTAAGAATGATCGAAGCCGAGAATGATGTATCGTGAAATGAGAAGTAGTCGATAATCAAGACATTGTATCAAACTTTACGAGACGATGTTAAAAGCCGAAATTTTGAAATATGAATCAAAACAGGTAAAAAAATACATAGAGGTTGTAAGATACACGGGGGACCGGTGTGATAACTCTTTTTGGAGAAAAATAATATTTTTCCGATTAAATTTATGGATATCAACAAATAATCTACATTGTATTTTTAGTTAAGGATTCATAAATTGTTAAATAAATTAGAATGCCGATCGTTAAGTTCTTTACAGAGGTGGTCAAATATTGTTGTTAATATTGCTTACTCTCGTAAAATTGCATAGACTGTCACTGCATACAACTAAAAACAAACTAAATATCCCTGTATAAATACAGAACGACGCTCACTTGTACATCCAGAAATAAAACAATTGTAACAGAACACAAACGGTTTTTGACGAAAAATTGAACGGATGAAAAGGGAATTGTTCTTGAGAATTTATATCTGGAGTATTATCTTCATTGGATTGAAAAACATGGACTATAAAAGCAGAAGAGAAAGTTAGAAGCAATGAATACGAGACACTACAGAAGAGTAATGAGAATAAAATGGATAAATCGTGTTAGAAATGAAGAAGTCTTTAATATAGAGAGAATCAGTAAAAATATTTTAAGAACAGAAGAGGGAAGTTGATAGGATAAACTTTGAAGCGTGATAGATTGCTGAAGGCAAATTTCGAAAAATAATGTAGATGAAGGTTAGTTTTTAGACACTTGGTGATGGTAAGCGTTAAAGTTATGAATTATGAGGGAATGAGTGAGATGACTCGGGACTATACGGCTTGAAGAGTTGGGGGAGACAACCATATTCTCAAATTGTCACTCCATAATCTTCTTATACATAAAAATTCAGTCTGCATATGTTTGTGGCCGTAAAACTCGAAAAATGCTCGGTCGATTGACGTGAAATTTTAACATAATGTTGCGTTCAAATGCGAAAAGTTCCATTGCGTTCCATTGCGAAAAGGTTGACATTTTGTCCTCGGTTCGATCCCAGACAAGTCAAACCATTTCCATAAGAAATGCACATGTCCATTTTTGCCGCTGCAGTCTTTATTTCTTTTGCAAAATTTAATGAAAAAGAATTGTCATACTGTATTGAAACAAGAACCAAAGCAGGAAAAACTAATAAAGTATCTTATTTTGGTCCTAAATTATTGTTTTCGAATTGAATTATCGAGAATTTACACGAAATACACGACATTTTTTAGAATTTTGAGGGTGTAAACAACTGGATCCTCCTGACGACAAATTGAATCCGACGCTACGGCATATTGGCCTATTTAGAGTTAAGAAAAAGAGAAACGCTTTTGATTTCGTTCACATTGATGTGCATAATTAATCGCTAGAAGAGATTTTAATAATCTATTTTCGAAAAACGAAATGTGAATTAATTTGATACCGAATGATGCATTCAGTTCAAGTGATTTAATAGTCTGTTTTCGAAAATCAAAATGTGAGTAACTTTGATTTTGATTGTTGCGTTCAATTCAATTAGTTTCTTTCGTATTTTATTTCATACCTCACTGAGCCACAGCAAAACGTGGCTGAGTTTAGCTGGTGGAGAATAAAAAGTGTACCCATAGGTAAAATATACTTCTTTTTTTGTCTAATTCCACATACTTGTGAAGCCACTGGTTTTTATGGGTACATTCGTAAAAAAGCACAACTGTTAAAACCCCCATTAATACAAATTATTTTGAACATTATCCACGCAATTATTAATCTCGATTTTCATACTAACTTACATTAAAGGCATTTTGCATACTCCCAGAGTATTCAATCGTTTTCATAGCCCAATTCTCCAAAGTTAGGACTCGAAGAAAAATTTTATTTTCAATACAATGTTAGTGCAGTTATTTTTTCAATACTTCACCTTTAATCACATTTATGTCTCATAATGTGTCTTGATTGAAGATTTCTCATAGTAAGGGTTACCGCACTATAATTAGCGATTTTTGACAACATTTAGTAGTCGTTTAGAATGATTTGTTAATTTTATACCATATAAAAAACATTCCATCAATGCTGCCAAAAACTGAGATACCCTTACGCTATATAAGCTAAAGTTGATCCAATCCACGCAACACATTCTATTTGACTAGGAGAATGACTTGTTAGGAAAAGCATGTTAATCTTCCATACTTGTTCTCAAACGTATTTACGAATTTTAGCCGTCTGAGGAAGCAAGCAAGGAGAAGAAGCGTCCGTGGTTATACGTCTTCACGAATTTTTATGAATATCCGGAATCACGGTTCGTGTCCTCTGTGTGTGTGACAGGCAAGCAGGGTGGACAGGCAGGAGGGGCGTAAAGGGTGGAGGGACATCCAGGGAACAATAATGGGGGTACAGAAAAGGTCCTCCTTAAAAGTACCGTTACGGCGTGGGCCATCCCTTCGCTCCCACCGAAGATTTGCTTGACGAAGCCGAAAGGGTTTTTGAAGTGCCCGTACAAATTTCGAATGGAAATGTTTTGGATGTAGATAAGCAAATGGTGAGGTTATTTGAAAGATAATTTGCAGAGTCTGCTGTTTTTGAATTCCTTCCACGAAGTCTTCTGGAAGGTCCGTCAGATTGAGACTTTCATCAGAAAATTTTACAACACCGGATTTAGTTAAAAGTCAGTGATTTGTAAGGGTTTTCAGATTACAATTTTGAACATAAAGACCAAATCTTCCAATAAAAAATGGGACGTCAAGTATTCTGGATTCTGACTTAACTTTCTAGCATAAGCATCGTTATCGCCATTACAGAATCAAATTAGTTACTCCAGCATCAAGCATATGTTTTTTAAAATTAAAATTCTCACAAAGTAGTTTGTCTATAGTTCAACACATATTAAAGGTCTCATAATTGAAGTTTGAAAGGATAGAAGAGAGAAAACAGTTCGCTTATTATTAACCTACAAATACATGTATGGTATAATTCACAGTAAGAGGCATAGCATGTCTTGTGAAAATTCATGTAGACTGAAGAGAGGCTTTGTAAGATACATGCTTTTAGGTTGCTTTTTATGCAGGAAAAGTATTTATAGAAAACATCTCTCTACATTCTACCCATAAAGGCACCTGAGAAATCTAAAATTTGAAAAAAAACACTTTCAGCAATGCTATCTTAATTCGGTGACCATTCATTTACTACGGAACACTTTTTACGACTCTGGTGGGATTCCTAGGACAAGGGATAAGAGAGTGAAATAAAAGACAGTTACACATATTGTTTGTCAACCTTAGTCATAAAAAATTACACAAAATTCTTGGAAAATATTAATCCCTCCACTTTGCTTTCCTTTTTACAGTAGATGCACAAATGACCACTCAAAAATCAAAGAGGGTCAATTGTCGATCACTTTTACAAGACGCATGCTAGAAGAAAAAGGGTAATAATGCTTACTTCGGTGATAGCAGATGCAGGACTCGGGCTGTCGGGACTGAAGCACTGCCTCGTCGCGGGGGAGGAAGTCCGATGCGTTGGCGGAGTTGGTGTCCTCGCGTGAGCAGAAACCTGTTGGTGAGCAGGGGGCGCCACTCCTTCTGCATTGAATCCTGGAATGGAAAATGGAAAATCGTCCCTTCAGTGTCGCCGTTTAGAAAATATGAGATGTGACTCTTAAAAAGAAAACAATACGATAGAGTAAAAACATAAGGAGATTATCCATGTGCTAGATACAGTCATCTTATTATTAATCTTTTCATAACTCCAACATCGTTTTCATTAATTATTCTCCTTTAATGTTATCGAAGAAGCGACAAAAAGAAGAGCCTAATTAGTCTATAGGAGACTGAATTAAAAGAGCCTAATTGTAATACTGTAGTCTCCTTGCAATATTGGGGTTGAACCATCCGCTCAAGAGTCATAACCCTCATATCAACATCGATCTTGTTATTGGGCTTTAAAACCAAAGAGTCGGACCTAAACACCACATAAGAAGAAACAAGATGGTCCTCAAGGAAGCAGAAAGGAACAACTAGTAAGTAGATAAGCTCTAGCGAAAAGAGAATTTCACCAGAAAATAAAATTACTGATTGTCAATTACACAGGCTTTGACGTTTGGAGACGGTATATCAAACCTTTGGACTTGTTTCACATGGGTGTGAAACATGGAGTGTAAGATCAGCAGTGAAGAGAGGATGAGAATCAAAGAGGATGTGATGTCGACGGAAGGTGATGAAATTTAATGGACGGACTGAGTAATTAATGAATAAGTCCTTCAAAGATAAAAAGAAGGTAGAAGACAATGAAAAAGTGAATAATAAAAAGAGATAGATCATTTAACAAAGGCACGGTGACCTCTTGAAGGCACAGTTGAAATAAATAAAAAGTAATCCCCGTCTGGAGGTAACAACCAGAGGATCATCAATGATTGAACAACGGAAAGAAGATTTTAGAAAATAAATACGCACTCAGACTAAACATAGCTAGCTGATAAATGGGCAATAGAGTTTTTGATAAAATAAATGGAGATACTTACACTTATACTAAATTTGTGAAGCACCAAAGGAAGTCATCGTCAATACTGAAGTTCAGTATTGTAATGAGTGCATACAATCGTTGCAAATAAATAGCGTGATGGTCGTCCTTAAAATTACTGTCGACTATAAGTTGATGCAATTATAATGAATTAAGGTAAATATCCTATCATATAAATTTAATGAAATAATCTAATTATAATTATAATGTGGTTGCATGTTCCGACGGTTCGTAAGGATCACCGAGAAATTTAAGACTCACTTAGAAGCAAGAAAGAACGCATAGCAACTTTAATCCGTAAAATAAATGGCGAAATACAAATGAGAGAATCTTTTCTGTGTAAAGCCTCAATCTCTATCTCAACAATGCTGTTTATTCGTTGCTACAATGTGTCCGGTGCGACGAGTAAATAAACAAATATTGATCCGCGACCGTTAGTCGTCTTCGGCCATTCTTTGCGTCAAAAAGGGTCCAAACGCCACAATATGATATTTTCAAGAATTACACAATACCAACAATTACGTGGAATATATCACTAATGAGCGACTACGGGTAATATTGTGTATGAGATCTCGCGGATGAAACTTGTGTCCGTGAACTCGAGAGGGGGTGCAGAGCAATGCGTACCACATGATGTCTTAGAAAATTCTCTGATAAAACACATGCGTTGCTAATATGGCTCTGGTTAGAGTTATTTTAAGGAGCGAATGAAGAATTGAATAAAAATGGTTTTCGCATACGTTCATGGGAATGATAGAGGACATAATAATTACTCTACTACTTCAGCAGATTCAAACATGAGCGTTGAATGAGGAAGAGAGCCTCAATGATAGTTTCAAAAATTTATTTTCTCCAAAACCATAACTAAAGAGAAACGAAGGAGACAAATTCCGTATATTCGTGTGCAGGTCGACTTTCCAATACGAAATTGCAATGTAAAAATCCATAATCTTTATATAAACGCGAGATGATAATTTAGATCACCATTTTACGATTAAAAAACAACAGGTTGATATTTGAATCAATCCTAACTATCCATGAATGATACATCGAACTATCTAAACTGATAAATCTTTATGGCATCCTAGGCATTCAATTTTTTCAGCAAATCGATAGTAAGTTATGAGATTTGAAGCAACATGCTGAATATAGTTAATCATTACTCTGATGAATTTTTAAATACTCGATGAATGAAATACCTTTTATTTATATGCAGATGCAAGGTGGAGGAAATTACGTATATCTTTCATGGATAACATTCAGCGATACTTGGCGGTATTCAATTATTTAAAAATCTTTGATTGATTGAAAAAATTGATCACTTTTTGCTTACATCCCCTACCATGTGACGATGCCTATCTTATAAAGTATATTAAAGAACAATGTTCACTTGGTGAGCACCCAATTGAGGTATGTAAACTGTACATACTTATAAATTCATTATTTTACTATTTCAGCGAAGTTAATTTTTAATGTAATAAAATCCGACACAGGAAAATGGTTATAACTATAAAAAAGACATAGAATACATGACAAATCAAGAGGACAATAATACAGTTGTGGTCAGCTGCTATAATCTTCGATCATACTCGTTCACCTGCGATCGACTCATATGGAATGCAGTCTGACGAGAATGACTTTTAATCTTATTTTTGAACTCTATTTATTATTTATACTAACAAAGGGAATGCCATCAACCTTGGCATATATTATCAGCCTTATCATTCATACATGTCTTATGCAGTTTAATTTTGGAACTATAAATCTAATTCAGCTGTTCAGAGACAAACCTGTTGCTATCGATCAAACATCCATGAACGATGGACCATTTGGCCTGCACTTGCATTACAACTTTATAACAGCCTTAACTTGAAGTGAATTATTCCATAGAAATATGCCACACCAACCAAAGCCAAAGAAAAAATCTGATGTGGCCAGCACATGATTTTCTCCATATATAAGATGTAAATATTTATCTACGACAGTTTTTTCGAACTGTAGATTCAATCTAAACTTGGAAGATAAGTGATGAATTTATATCATATTATCTTTGACGTCACAAACATTACAAATAATGTTTTTCGGGACATGATCGATGAAAAAGGATAAAATTGGCCTTTCGCCCACAGCGCCCACGAAGTATGTAATCAGCAACTTCCGGTTTATCAGTATTTCATGAATAACTCCTAAACAACCAGTTATACAAAAATATGTTTCATACAAAAGTTATAGTAAATGATATTTTCTAAAACTTTTATAAATAATAGTATATACCTAAAAATCATATTTATGGAGATATTTTGCAAAAACGGAAATTTGCTTCGAAGAATAAAGCTCAACTTCCGGCAAATCGATTTACTTTAAAATCTAATCAACTCTAACGACCCCAACCAGAATGCTATATATGAAATTTTGTGTTGATACAAAAGATATTTTTCAAAAAATATTTTTCTATTTTTGGCAATACGATCACCTTCCTATCAAATTATTATCACATACTCCAAAACGTGTTCATTCTGAAGCGTATGCATTTATATTTGACAAGAATAGAATCGCGGAAGACAGCTTCCGAGGAGAAACGTGAGGCCCGCTCGCACAGAGGGCAAAGTACAGTGTTACAGGAAAATAGCAGTAAGCAAAAATGTATTCGACCTTGGTCATTCCATAACTTACGTTAACACCGATGAAATAAAAAAGAAAACTTTAATAGGTCTTAGTAGTTACGATGGAAGATTCACTTCAGTTTAGAAGGAAAGGAGCTGCAGTCAAGGAAGCCCTTATGAAGAGAAGGAAATGGATGATGGCATAAGAATTAGGTAAAGATATGATCCCCATGCTGCAGTGTTCACTATAAGGCTAACATTAAAGAAGCTTGATAATATGACATATTGTGAGGCTATCTTATGAAACTATCATATCATTACTTTTTGCAAAGTAGTTTCTTTCCAAATTAAGAGACAAAAATTCTATAAGCGATCATTGCTTACTGGGATACTTTATAACACGATCCGATAGCGTGAATGATGGAAGATAAAAAAACATACTAGGAGTAATTTAACTCCTAATAAATTTTTTTTTCTTCCAAACAACTTAAGTTTAAATCCTTCATACTAGGAATATTCTTCTACGTAAGACACCATAGTAAAAATCGATGATCAAATTTAGCGGAATCCTTGATGGGATACTATCTTCATAATGCTGAAAGAAAAACTGGCAGACGTTTCTGCTCTAAAGTCAGTTAATTTTAACAACAAAAGGTCCTGGTCTAGAACTCCGAGGTTTCTCAACAAGTAAAATTCTGTTTTTATAAATGAAAAGCGCTATTTCGAAACAATTATGAGGTAAATGTATTATAATAGATTGATATAGTATTGAGAAAGATAACGTGGTACAAATTTGCTTGGTACATGAATGGTAATGAAATGGCATAAAAGAACGGGTTTGATATTTATCGGGGGGAAAATAAAGCTTTTTGCTATGTAAAATGTTGCCCTGACGCTAAAATATACATCTCAGAAATTTCCGCTGAATCATTCACTATCAATCCCTTTCCATCATTCAACTCGTGATAATCCCAGAAGTGTAACATGTTTTAGAATCAGTTATTGTTTTTATCGAGAAAATGGAAAAGCTACAATGTATTTAATCGTTAGAGCATTCATTAATACGAGAGAAAAAGGCAGAGATTTATTTCAGAGGAGCAGAATTCGTAACCAAAAATTCCTACGTTATAGTATATGTTTCCGACAAGATCATACGTATGAATGTTACATTAAATACACTCTTTTGCCATCGAATATTAAAACATTCGATTCTCATACCATTCATAACATTCGCAAAGCGAGGCAACTACAACAACGTCTGTAGTCGTCATGATGAAAATTTCTCAAAGCAGCAGAACTTTACCAAAATTATTTTTTTCAAATACATTAATATGGCTGCCACGTTTTGAAAGACGAAAGCTATACGCAATGATTAGAACACAATTCTCTACGGATACACTTTTCTCATTCTAAATTTCCGCAGTTTATAGGATAATATATAAAAAAATAATTTCCAAAAAGAAAATAGTGCTGACGGCTTAAAACCCAATTTTAGCGCGTGTTTTGATGGGAAAAGTAAAGCCGAAACTGGAAATTTAAGGTAAACAACAGGTAGACTATCTTCAGCTGTGTGAGAATTTGATTGATTTTTGAAGTTTGAATAGCATATCATGGATGTCTAATTTAATGTGAACATTGAAATATAATTGAAAAATAAATCATTTGCGTACAAAAATCCTTTAATTTAAAGATGAATCTGACTTCATCGTAAGTCGCCTATACTGAAAATAATAATGATACTCACCAATTATTTCTTTCATTTAAAATATTAGTGGTGTCTCAAAAGTGTCGACCAATCAAAGCATACTTTTTGTCAACTCTTGTTTAGAATACATAGCCACGAAAGATATTCATAAGGCAGCAGTTTTAGTTAATTCGAAATTTTACTGCGCACCATAATAATCTATTCACTCAATTACTTATTTGCATAATTTCCCTGCAAACCGCCATTTAGGGCGTGGTATACTCTTTTCCGGTTTTCATTGGAACAATCAATATCGCAACGTCAACTACCTCTAACGGAGGGTTCATCAGGAATGTTATTGCCCGCATCCAAAACAGCCTTCCCTCAAACTTCTCGCCCTTGCGAAGCGCGTATATCCGAGGAGATATTTCTGGAGATAAATTCCTCGTCGGAGGGAATTTACGACACCTCGCTGTGTCGGCGCTGAGTTTGAAGTTTAGTTAAAGAGGAAGTAAAGCAAAGAATTCCTCTTCTGCGAGGGGAACTTGTAAACAAAACTTCCAAAAGGAACTCCACTTTCTCAGAAGACATTGGCGCAGCTCATACACATAAGAAGGCTTTCGTCTTTAATACGCCTTTAACTTTAGGCTTAGTCATTTTCCTCGGGAAGACTATTTGCAACTTTAATAGCGCAGACTTAATGACTTCGCTCGCGAAGATAATCATATCATCACGAGTCTTACTTCATCTTTGCTAGCCAATGTATGATTTTCTATGCATTCTAAAACAGTACTGTAAAGTCATCAGTTCGAAGAATAATTGAATTCTCAACTCTTCCAACATTACAAGATGAGGAGGTACTTCGTCCTCACTTTCTTTTAAGATGTTAGTTTTCACGTTAGAGCGCCCACAAGCACACACACACACATACACACACACACACACACACACACACACACACACACACATACACACACAGACACATACACACAGACATCATTCCGAAAATGGTCAAGACGTGTTCTAGAGACCCCAAAACATGTATTTCCGTTGAAATCTCGAAGTCGACTTTTCATGAAAACAATACTTTCTCTATACTTCGTATATGGAGAAAGTAAAAATAATCGATTGAGAACTTATAGACGAAGTTGATGATATTTTAGTTCCAGTAAACAACGGACGCAATGTTCGAGAAGCATAAAAAAAGCGTTACGACGAAGTAATCGCTAAAACAGGTAATTACTTCTAATCGTTTTTTTCCGCAGACTACTAGAGTAGTAAACTCAGTACATAGAGTAAGGATGTTGATATTAATACACGTCCTGCCATTAACGTCCCGCTGAGTGTAAAACCTAGTTCTAAAACCTAAACTGTAAATGTCATTTTCAGAATAATTCATACTTCTGTGCCTTCCACATTTTCACAAAACACACTGAACAGCGATTAGAAAAAGGTAAACGAGTGATACATTTTTTTAATATCAAAATAGGTTAAGAAACTAAGGCTGTACGAAAATATTCACCGAAATATTATTAATGAGAGATATTTTAGATGTAGATCAAATAATATTGCACTTGGTCTATGTAAAATAGCGCTTAAGAAATGTTTGTTGCAATTAACGTAGCGTCACCCAGCCACAATCGGCGTCGCATTTTTGTGTATAAATTGAAAGAGAGAATCAGCATTTGAGATAGTAAAAATGTCTAATAAAGGAATAGAATTCTTTTCATTGGATACAATTAGAAGATAAAAAAGGAAGTCATAAATGAGATAAAATGAAGAAGTAAGCCGAACAAACAAGGATGAGAAGATTCAGCGGCAGGAGAGATTGGTGCCTCGTAACGTAAGGTGTATGTGTGATACTTATATAGAGAAGAAATTGAACTAAATTTATGCTAAAATAACTAAATAAATCCAGAGATATTACGCTCATGGAAGACGGATTAGATATTGTGACTTCGATAATAATAATAAAATTCGGGCAAGATTGAGTATAAAAGTCTTCTCTTCTATGTAACCCATTGTCATACAATATATAAATAATCAATTTAAAGAGATAGTATAAAAAATATGAGGAGAATTGTGGATGTAAAAACCTAATAAATTCATAGGAAAAAATATATCCACTACAGGAAAACACCCGCTAAGAAGTGGGGTGAGAACAACCTGCGCAAACCTACCGATAGTAATAACTAAAAGGTGGTAAGAAACATGACAAAATATATAAAATACACTATCAACAGGTACGTGTATGAAATACATAAATAAACATAGTCTCTAGTTATTAGATCAGAAGCATGCTGTAAAAATCGGGGAAATTAATGCTGGTAATGGTCGACTTGGTAATTGGTAATTGTGCCAAATATCGTGGTGTAGCAAAATGCGCTTTTAACTAGTTCATCAAGTATAGCTAGGAAAAGCCTGAAAAGATTTATTTTTATTTAATAGCAATATGTTCGATTGCGTCATCATTTATACTTAAACTTCATAGAAGGAAAAACTCGCAGAAACTATAAAATTGAACTTGTGGAAGTTTTTTTGCCGGCTTCAACCGAATCAAAAAATTCAGACGTTAGTCTTAGGATGCTAATGAGCTTAAACGTTGTAATTAACTGCAAATAGTTCTGATTCCCACATAACTCTAGAATTCTTTCAGAGGAATTACGGAGAATTGATTACGTTTCCATAGTTATTTTATTTAATAGGTAATAATAATAATAACAAATCGTCTTTATTTGGGCGAGATTGAGACAAAAGTCTCTTCTTCTATCTAACCCATGAAAAGGTAAAGATGATCTAATTAGATTTTGATATTCATATACGAAAGCGCAAGTTATTATACCTCTAAGTAATTTCTTCGCTTGCTCTTGGTATCAGCAATATATTCCCGGAAATGCTATGCCGGAAACCGGAGGATTCGTAGGAAGAGTAATAAGGTTGTGAAACGAATGGCGAGATCAGAGATGCTCAGACTTATCTCTGTTCATATGGAACTCTCCCTCGTTTACTTCTGTCGATGAAATTCTCTCATTCAACCAGTATAATAATACTAACGAATCATCTTCATATCTTACTTGGTTTCTAGTAGTAGCATGTTACGAATCTGCTGTATAAGTAGGGCGCTCAAATTTTTCCAGGAAAACGCTATCTCTATAATCTATCGTGGTAGGCCTGACTTCGTGGAACAACACCATGAACGGATAAAGAAAAAACTTAATACAACGTCGCAGTCAGGAACAGAGAGGCAGGCACCAATATCGTAGCCACAACTGGTCGTCCGAATCAATGCATGGGGAAATGGCTGTATTCATTTTACCTTTCTATGATTATTTCTTCGTATCCTCCATATCGACTTTAATAGATTTATTCATATGGTTTCCAGAGTTATGTTAGTTATTATGAAAATAAAATACTTTTGTGCGTCTATTTTATTTTGAAGTTGTGCTGGCCGTACTGTATAGCTCGTACTACATATCTAACGATTAGATCCAAGGAGAAAACGTATAAGATGGTTAATCTTTGAGTTGGGTTGTTGTGTTTTACTTAAGGAGTAAAGTGTTTTTAGGAATTTCCTTAATACTAACCAATAAGAGTGAGAATAAAATCAATGAAATTATAGAAATGCTTGCTAGTAACCAATGAGAATATACGTGAAAAAGCAATGGGAACCAATAGGATTTTATTCAAAGTTAGTCGAGGTATTTACAGAAAACCATAGGTGATCTATTGAATTCCACTTACAATCTACACGTAAATATAGGAATAGCCAATACGATTATTTTATACCACATTGTAAGAAAGAGAATACTGGCTGAAAACCAATAGGACCCAATAAGAATTCTTAATACCCGAGGCTAGAGCTTAATGGTTTTTATTGGTTACCAATAGGAGCAACGAAGTTTGTACTAGTATTAGTAACTGCCAATAGTAAATTTCATAGGACATCAGTAGGGATTTTTAATAGGAATACAACTTATTTCCGCATCATTTCATGGGAATAGAGTCACGTAAGATTTTCTCCTCTAATTTTGTTTTTTCTTAAATAGAAATACTACAGCTATCTTAATTCGAAGCTTCCCACATATGGCTCATGTTCGGTTGAGAATGTTAAAACTCAATTTTAGTACGTTTAAAAAAAAACTTCTGGAAAGGAATTTTCAGACGATTCCATCCACTCCATGCATCATCCATGTGTATCTGCAAGCTGTCCATCAGCAGGGCGTGTAGTAAACACCGAGCGATCGACCCGATTCTTTTGTTTATCACCATGGCGGATCGGAAAGAACGAGGAACGAATTGCCTTCGCTCGTATTTCTCTAATTTTACGCTCAAGCAGCTCCAAGGTCGCATAATATCCGTTACGTCTTCCGTAAACGTATTTTTCCTGAATTTATTTTGCAATTGCTACCTAGCTAACCTAATCTCTTAGCCACAGGTTTCATTCGCAGGGTTATATATACTTGCTGCATCTTATAGACGATGCTCAGCTGAAGTGAAGTAGCACTTCCATCGCCCGATAAAATACAAAGTCTACATTTTTTGGGAAAGTGCTGTCGCAGATATTTTTATAGAGGTGTTTTTTTTTGCTATGAGTTGCTGGGAGAAAGAAAACGGGTGTTGATTGGGGAAAGTTTAGGTACTGTACATGCCAGCAAAATTATTTCTTTTCCAGTTTAATAAATATGCACAGTATTGAGTATAAATATGAAAAAATGAAGATTCACCAATTCAATCAACATTACCCACAATTTATGTGGCCCAAGCCTTCAATAATATGAGATTCATATGATTCGAATTTCTTTCGATTAGAAGAGTTCGATTTTCTATCGACAACCACTGATAAATATCCTCCACAGAATGGGAAATAGTGAGATATCGTTGTAAAATATAGACATTAAGTGAAGCATTAATTATAATATAATTTTGGTTACAAAATAGGTTTACAATACATAAAATAAAATTTCGGGACATTTCAATGAAACTTCTCCGGGTGATATTGACACTGAAATAGATCACTATTGTGACGCCTTTTGATAAGATTTCAATCAATTGATTTTGCGAACTTTTCGTTTATTTATTTATTTCATATAACATCGCAATTTAACCTCAACGACTTTAAAGCCCTGTCGGCATTTACACAACCTACTCCTTCACTTTTGCATTGGAAAGTTAATTAAAGTGACTATATGTTATTATGGAATGATTGACCTATCAGGAATTTCAGGATCAAACCAACTTAGGAGCCAGCGCAGACGGTTTCCGGCTGTCTCACCATTGGAACAACGATTTTAACAAAAACTTTGGCGCCTAGCACTTTTTGTTCCACCCTAGTTCTCAAACGCACTATTAGCGATAAGCAAACAAACTTAACACATGTATATTCATCACTTAATTAGGACGGCAGAGGAAATAGAAAACCGTTGAGTTAATAACGGCACCAAATTGAGAACCAGAGGAGTGGTACAGTCTACGATCCCCCAACAATAGAATCGCGCAGACAAACGAAAACATACTCATTAAATCCTGTATTTCCATTGGAGACAGGCCATTGTATGCATAACGAGATGAAAGTGGATCCCCAATCAACTGCGTCTGGACCAGCCTATTCTAAGATTCATGATAAACGCTAATTCCGGATAAATTCTAATGGTAGTAACGATGATTACGGAATGATAACACTTGCTTGTTTTCAATTTTATGTTGATAATCCCCCAGATAGCGTACCTTCATGCATCAACAAATTGAAATACGGGCGTTGTCCGCTTAGAAGATAAGCAAAACGAGTTTATAAAGTTAAATTGTTAACCTCTCCCTTGATCACTTTATGAGAGCAGCGAAAAATATGAATTTAAAGTTGACTTCAACAATGAAATTGGTGGTCAAGGTAACCGCGGTTTGAAGTGAGTAATCAGAAAACTTCGCAATACTTCCTTATATGCTAATTTAGCGATTCTTTCTCTCGATTTAGCGTCTTTTTCCTTCGTTTAGCGACCTTTATTTCCCTGTTTCATCGGTATGTCTTACTCAATCTAACGTGAGGAGCTAAGAACACCTTCCTCTACATATTCATAGCAGGAAATATTCTACTTCTTTATAAATCACAAAAACTCTATTCTCAGTAGATAAATGAGTTAGATTTTTAAATTAAATGCTCAAATCAAGACATATCTGAATTGCTTCACATTTATAAAAGAGAATTCAAATCGTTTTATGTGTAACAACAAAAATTAGCTAAAAGTAGCTGAACGTAGTTGAACACTTACTAATGTTACTAATAATGGCAATAATTAATAGATTTTGATGGCTATTTAGCATTCTATCTCGCGAAATTTTAAATAGAAAATCAGCACCTCCGCACATTTTGCCAAAATTCGGTAGATCTCGAGCAGTGTTCAAGGGTCAATTAAAAATCTCTACTTTTTTAATTTTCATCAATTACTTTTATTGTATTTTTCAAAAGACTACAACTGTGACAATGGAAAAATCTCAACAAATCGCAATCTCTAATTTATTACGATTAGTATGACGTTTCATAAAATTTCATTTGATATAATTCAATCCAAACGAGCATTTCTTGTGAGATACTTCGCGGAAGACATGGCATCAAATTAGGAAAAATTGCGAATAAAAATTTACCCTAACATATGTCACAGACCGACTACAGATAATGTGTAAACCATTTGAATCAGTTAAACCACAGATTCTTATGTTTGAGGAATAAATAAAAGGATTTGGGAACATTTTTTGGAAAAATCTTCCGTTCCATTGCATACAAAACGAGAAGTTAATAGTTTATACCACCCGAGGGTATACGTAAAGAGAGGAGTAATATCTTCAACAGTGTTATTTTATATGACAGGCGGGGAGTTATTCTTAGATTTTCTCAGAGACTTAAAATCTAACATAAAATAGCTTTTAGGCTTCTCTACCGATTAAAAAAAAACATAACTGATATTGGGAAATATTAAAAGCTTTCATCACGCTAAAACAACTTACACGGGGCGAAGATAAAAGAGTCGTACGTTACGTTGTTTCTGAGAATTGACTTTTAATGATCACGAGAAACCTGCTTATCGCTCGAAGAGCCGATTTTGAGGTACTACGTCTCGAAAACTTCCTCATTATAAATGAATCCCTTAACCTGCAGCAGGGAAAAAAACACGAAAACATGAGTAAATAGTCGTTAATTTTATCTAATAACCATTAGCGTGCATCCCGTACAATACTTGCAATTAATTAGCAAAGTCAACAGTTATCATCAAAATGCGGTAGGAGTTTTTACGCATGCGCGTGGTTGTTACTAGATTTATATCAAATTAAAACAGGACAAATTAAAATATAAGGGGGAAAACGGGCGCGTAACATTGTTAAATTTAATTGATTGAATTATTTGAAATGGGAGGGGAGTAAATAACTTGGTTAGTGAGAGAAGCGGCATTGGCTTATAAACAAATGATTGTTAACGAGATTATACATTATTGTTGTAATTTGAGTATTTCTATTGTCACAAAAACGTCTTCATTATCTTTCTTGATGGTAATACGCTAAAACTAATTACAGATGGGTTTAAATATTGCGGAATAATTAATAATCTATTTATATATAAGCATAAATAATCTCCGATGGACGAAAACGGAAATTGTTTATAATATTTCCTTAATACTGGAATAGTCGTTCTTTCAATTACTGATTTTATATTATAATGATTTGTTGTAAATGATTGCTTATCTCCTGACAGTGTTTTTTTCTTCGATTGCCATGGTCTTTGTCTTCTACACTAAAATACATTTGAAGTATTTTCGCGCATTCTTGATGCAGGTTTAGTTACTACATGTTTTAGTTTATTTTCACTTTCATCAATAACTGTGCTGCATCTTTTTGCGGTATTCCACTACGTACATACAAAGAGGGAGCATGTACGAGTAAATGGTAAATGTTCGAGGTTACTCGGGTATCCCTCTTCCTCAAAATAATGGACACGGCTCAATCAGATGCTTCCGCATAACTTTTATTTATGTAATATTATCATTTCTAAAACTGAGATAACTCCATATATATCATACAAAAGCCTTTAGAAATATATGACTTGTGGAGAGGTGTGACGAATAGAACAAATTTAATTCCCCGAAAAGACCTCAGGTTCTCCATACCTCTGGTTTGTAGACTCCAAGGATTTGCGCAAGGTTCTTCAAGAAGGCCTTCCTCGAGAGCCACGCTCATAGATCGTATCTGATAGTTTCATCTAGTGAAAAAATATGAGAATTCAACGAGTGATCCGTGAAGCGTTACGGTAGTTGGCGTTCTAAGCACGTGACACAGTCTTTAACGTCCGGTGATTTCCGCCATAAAATGAGAGGAAATGGACGAAATGGGAGTAATTAATTCCTCTATTGTTATTCATTCCATTCGCTAGGAACAGGAGAGGTCCAGGAATGTGAATCATGCCTACTTCTAAATATATGTCACAATTACGTAAACAATGCAACGGCGAACATTAATTAAACACCAAGCACTTGCAGATTAGTCAAAATATTGTTGAGGCGGGAAAGTAAACGAAATCGAATTCAACAATAACATTTGTTGTTATGACGACTAAGATAGCAAGTGTATATTACATTACGAAATTTAGATGTATGTTTACTATATCTTGGCTCCCAATCTTTCTTATCGAAATACTGTCATGCGTAGTTAAGAAAAAAATCTCTCCTAGCTTATAATGAAGCAATAACATTTTCTTTTTAATTCTTCCATTTAGCTCACAATCTTTCTTTCTGTCTTTGTACATGCTACTAATATTTAGTAACTAAATAATTATACTATGTAAACATACTGTTATATATTGTTTACTTAGTTTGTCGTAAATATTTAGTGTTGCATTAAAGTTTATACTAAAATTAATGAATTTATTTTTTGCCATTTTTCTTTAGATCATACCCATTTTTTAACGAGATATTGACGTTATTTCTGTTATAATTTTAAACACTAATGAGTTGCACTTTACAATATAATTGCAACTGACAATTTTGCAGGTGTTTACCGTGAGTATTTTCCTGCTGGGTTTTTCCGAAGTGCTGACTAAGGTTTTTTTTTACCTTGAAAAGGTTTTCCTCAATTTTGCATTTTCTTTCGTCTAAAACCTAAAAAGCTCTACCTTGAAGTTTTAAGTGATATAAAGTAGGATGTAAGAAGAGATTAAGAACTATCAATTTCACCCTAAAATAAAATCGTTTTACTATTATGTATGAAAAGAATTGATTACCTCATACGAAAATTCTGAAATAGACGATAAGAATAAATTTTATCTTGAGCTCATATTTTTATGCCACTTGTCTCGACTTCGTGCAATGATTTTTTAAAATTTAATTTTTAAAAGAAAAATGCGCGCGATCGAAAGGAAAGAATTTTACTCGCATTTCCTATGGGAATGCTCTGACACATCTGGAATGGAAGCGGGATCATTAGGTATCACATGGGAAGTTCCCTATTACCATCGAGAAGTTGAAGAATTTCCTGGAAGACGGTCGAGGTCATTCAAAAGTGACTGTTTTATCTTCTCATTGTTGTGTGATACTGTTGAGAGTATGCTTATTTGTTGTACTGGATACTAGAAACAATCCTACGCGACAATACCGCTCGGTTGCATTGTTGTTTGAAAGTACTTGAATCAGGCGATAGTTTCATATACTGCTTTTCTTCCCACGTCTTTCTGATTTCCCAGATTTAAACTGACATTCGTGTTTAAGGAATACTCCTTCGTATTTTTTTAAACCATGGAACACTAAGATCGGATACCGCAGTCTTAACGTGAAATTACGCAATAGCTACACGAAGTTTCTCAGTAAGTTCTCAGATTTCGACTACTGGAAAGGAAACCTCATATTGTAACATCGTATATATTTTTTCCATGCTTTTTAATCTGAACTAATTTTTCAGATTACACAATGCACGGCTAACTTGCGAGTAACGGATTTATCTTATCATATTATTTATATTATTATCGTTCATCATTATTATAAAATCATATTTTTATATCATATTATTATTATTACTGATATAATTATTTTATCCGATGGTATCAATGATCTATAGTACATACATTGTTACCCCAAAATCTGAAAATACAGTTCTAATGAATAACATACTTCACGTTGCAGCACAAAGTTCGAATACTATAAACGTTATGAAGTTGTTAACTTGAAATATCGCAACTAAAATTTTCAAATGAGATAGCTGTAGGAACGAAAATATTATATATTATCAAATCTACTACAGTTGATTTGAATGTGGAACAATCAAAATCCATTAGTATAAAATTATCTCATTTGATCGCGATGTTGATCTCGCAATTACCCGAAGGTAGTGGAAAAGGGAATGAGTATTTGCTTTATGGCCCTAAATATAAACCATAAGCGAAGAAAAACCGGGTGTAATTTTTACTCTGGTCATGAAATTTAGCTTTAGGCCCTACATTGCGAAATTTTGGCTAAAATAAACTAAATAAATAAAAATGTTTGGTAAAATTTGGCGGCTTGTAAAGTGTTAACTTGAGGACCATGGAATTGTTGAAGTTGCCGCTCATAAAAATATATTATTTGACCCTTTATTACACGAGATTAGGCTCAAACTATAACCGAAGAAACTAATATATGGGGGAGATAGTCCAATCAGGAATACTTCGAGAATTATCTATTAAAATATTAAATTACAATATCAAATTTTAAATGTAACAGTCATACATGAAAGCTTATTAAAAAGCAGTTACTAGATGAGTTTCAATAAAGTAGGAGCCAACTGAAATATTTCTTGTAGAATTAACATGACGTTATTTTAGCTGATAACCATTCCTACGTATTTTTATTTATTTACGTCAAACCTCATCATAATCATATTTTGATTTCTGACGTTTGCATTTAAGCGTCAGAACAAAATTATCTTCGAAAGATAAGTTTCTTTTCCTTCCCGGAAACTCGTGGTACTTCAACCGGTTATTTATAACTTAATCTGCAGCAGTAATAAGGCGTAAGGAGATATTTTATATGCCTTATCCTCTGAAATGGAATTTTCCCATACCTCAACACCTGCAATGGTGTTGTTGCAACAGAGATGCATTAACTATGGTGCGTTGGATGCCCTGCACCCGGCCACTGTACTCATCTCTGCAGATTACGATACTTATTAATAAGAACCACACTTACGCGGTTGAACCCTAGGTCACTATTACCCACATCTCAGTTTCGTAGATAAAATGAAATAAAACGTAAATTTTACGATTTATATACTTTTTAATTTGTTCATCTTATTTATATACTATATTTTATCTTCGGTTCTAATCTTACTCTTGAAGTATGCTGATGCATTTTGATAAATAAATAAATTAATTAACCCAGTTTCTCTACGACTCAACGGTTATTGGAAAATTCGGCCCAAAGATAAGCGCTACGTTTAAATTCTTTTAAAGAATAGATAATTAACTCTTAACAGAAGATATAAAGTTAACACAAAAATCGCATGTTACGCTGAATCTAAAATTAAAAATCATTAACCAACTAAATTTAAAACGAAGCCTTTTTTTGCTAATGTTGATGATTGGTTGCTACGGGCCCTATTAAGGGACTGATTTAGCAACTTACCAATGGAGATCGATTTAAAAGAATTACCGGTTAGTGATAATTATGCGGGGGTATACCATTACTTTTTTTCAGGTAGAAATTTCGAGGGTCGCCGTCCTAATCCGGACCCTTAGCTCCGCTTCCCAGCTCGGGAGCGCCCAACCTTCCCATCAGGGGGTCCATAAAAAAACTGACCGCGTGGAATACGATTTAAAAAGTTATAAACAATTCAAATGAGCAACAATTTATTATCTTCGTCGTCTCACTCGTCCTAAGAGATATACAAGCGTCTTTTGATCGACGTTCTACGATGAAAATTAAGATTTTTCGTGATTTTGCAAGAAATTACCCGTTTACACACGGTAACGTTGCCGTTGGATTGAGGTAGGGGGGAGGGATTTCTATCAAAAATCTAGAAATCTAGAAATCCTCCCCCCAACCCAACCCCCGTCGAGATATTTAAAACACCCGCCTATCTGACTGAGCCCCTGATGGAGAGGCCGGGCGCTCCCTAGCTGGGAAGCAGAGCTACCATTAACCGAATTACCTTATGTACTTAAATTTAAAAAAAGGTCTTGGAACATTAATTATTTAATACAAGAGCGATACGAACGTCATTTTGTTGAGATAAATGCCGTATACGTATAAGGTTTAGAGAAACACTTTTTTCCCAGATTTTAGTTAAAAATTTACGTCATAGCCTACATAACTTTGTGGTCCCATATAATCATCTAGGGGACTGAGCGATGGCGTCATAAGAAAGGAAATTAGATTAGCCTCACAGAATAGGAAACTGAAATTCCTAGAAATTCGCCCACATACAAAGAGATTTTATATAATAGGCGCAACGTAATACGCATCTTCTTGGCAACCCGAACTATTATGAAAGAATAATTTTGTAAAAACAATGAATAGGGGCAGATTCCATTGCTACCATACTTCATTTCCTTCCCAAAAAAAATTGAAAAATAGTTGATAGCGATAATAACTTGATAAATAGATAGTAACGAAATTTCAATTAGTGCTAGTAGGAAGAAAATACCATCTCGGCTCACCCTTGCCGGCAGAATTAGCTCTCTATTAGACGCAAACAAATAAAGAAAGAACTGCTTTACTGGCGTTCTTCTTAAATTGCATACAATATCTTAATTAGTAATAAACTTCGTAGTTGATCATTGAAGAAGAGAGGAATGGCGAAAAACTCTACACATAGGGGATACTTAATGCATAACACAACATTGAATACATCATATGCATATTGAGGGGATTGCCTTGTTTTCTGAAGGAAAAAAACGGAAGGCGACCTTAATTAACCTCAATAACGGTTAGAATTACAAAACAATGATTATATATACTGTTCTATGACTCAGCAGCAATTAATAGATAACCTTTAGATCGTGGTTGAGAGACAAATGAGCGATGAAATGCATCTTTAAAACGTAACCGCGGAAACCGGAGCGCCTTTAACAAGGCTCGAGGCCATTTAAACAGGCTGCCGGGAGAATAGTTAAACCGTGGTAAAGGATACACTGTGACGAAACATACTGAAACTCTCTGTCATAGGCTCTTCGATTAAGACATATGACAATATAAAAGTGGATATAGATAAAAATGTATATAGATAAATGTAGACAGATAGCTATTTTCTACCATCATCTAAGCAATAGAGGCTAAAATAGATGAGAAGAAATACATTTAACTTACAGCTGTGAAGTGAGCTACCATATCTTCTTTAGCTTCAATGTATTAAGAGATTGTGGTAATATTTATTTATGGTACAAATTCTAGGAAGTTGGCCGTATTCAGTTTTTCGAGTGTAATTTTTTTGTTTATATATATATTTATTTCAACTCAAAGTTTAAAAAGGCTATGTCGATTGTAATGCTGCATATTATTTTTTATGGTGATTATGACTGCGACTCTCATGTATATGTCGAGAAGCTTTCATCAATTAAATTTCCTATTAGAAGGTATGGACGAGAGAGTGTGTATATAAATATTGTTAGATTCACAATAATATTTATTATGATAAAACAGGGTTGTAGAGCCTCTTAAGCTGGAGGGTCACATTAGAAATTCATTAAATGTGCGGGCCAACGAGGATCTTTTACATCAGACTACCGTTCTCTGGTATTAAGTATTTCGTATTTTTTTATAACTCTTTTAGAGCAGATTGTTTACTAATATAAGCACATTCACGTAAGCCATTGCTTCATTATTTGATTAAAAATATGCACGACAACAGATTATCCAGCTATTTTGTACAAGATGAAGATAGGTTTAGATTAGAACTAGGATAATTGTAAGTAAAGGTTTGCCGATGCTTTACGACAAACTTCATTATGTTTATCAAAGGATACAAGTTTCTGAGATCAAAATTTATTTACCAAATTTCGGGAAGATTGTTGGTCGAAACCTCCAACGTCATGTGTGTATGCTGGACGAACCTGTTATGCCATAGACTATTCTGAATAAAATTAAATCGGCAAAAAATTTGATCTAGTACTCACCGTTCCTCAGTTTGGTAGTGGTCCCTCCACCCCCCGCCGGTGGCCCCGGGGCACACACCACCAGCTCCGCCATCGCCTCTCGGTTTTTCTGCAACGAATAAACAAGGAGACGCCTGTCGTCAGGAAGCACAGTCTCATAGGCGAGGTATCCAAGGCGAATGTCATAGAGGAGTGGGGACGACGGAGAGTCGTCATCCTCACTGTCCGCCACTTTGCCCTCGTCCCCCCAACAGGTCTCTACGGCGCAGTAGCACCCTCTGTCCCTCTTGGAGCACCACCGGCACCCGCCGACGCCCCCTCCGCCCACCAGCACCACCGCCACACCCCCTCCACTCCCCCTCTTCTCCCCCATCTCCTCCCCATCCTCCAGCCCCAAGTACCACGTTGTCCTCCCCCCCACCTCTCGAGGGGGCTTCATCCTCCTCTCATCTTTGTTATAGCCACGCGACAACACTCATTTTCACTCACTTATCCACCGACGTCCAACGATCAGGGTCTCCGACAGGAAAGTAAGTGACACCTCTTTATCAGAGATATACCCTGAAGATATGGTCAGGTTTCCGCTGAACCGAATTCTCTCTCTCCCTTATACCAAATCCACAGTACTTCAAAAACACATATTTTACAATGCTTTCTATTTCCAAGCGAATCCCTAAGTAAAATTAAATTAACAATGACGGTGGGTTGGATAGAACAATAGTTGATTTAATGTTCGACTATTGATGAGGAAGTAATTACTGGAAGAGGACAACGATCAATGATGTACGAACAATTATCAATAATGGACGAAACGAACCTCTAATTACGGATTATACTAACAATGACAGTAGATTGTACAAATAATAGAAAAATTTGATTCAATTTTCGATTACCGATGATATTATAATTGCTGGAGGAAGACTACAATCAATTACATACGAATAATTATCAATAATGGACGAAGAAGAGCCAACAATGGATTAAAAAGAAAACTTATTCGTTCATATCACGCACAAATGCGGCTGATCCTAATTAACCTAATTTAACCGCTGAAAAAGTTGAGATTTTAAACCTTTATCACTTAAGTTGCTGATTTAAATTGGAATTGATTGAATGAGGAGCGAATACCGGAAAAACAGTTTCCGATCTGTTAAAATAAATCGTGTAAAGAACGAAGCAAGGCGATTAAGAAATGATTTCGTAGCGTTGGCATGTGACGGGGATGTATTAACGCACACTTATAAATATATCATAAGCAGGGATATGATTTAATCGACCAAGACTACATCAACTATACTTTACCCAGACAAGTACTATATGATATACCGATGGAAAGAGTGCGTAGTAGCGAATGTGCGTAGAGGTTTACGGATGTGTTATGACTGAATGAAGCGTACGGGAATGGGGAAACGCGGTACTTGTCTGAAATGGAGTGGCGCGAAAGTTACGCATGTGTGGACGAATCGAAGAAAAGTGACCCAGATCGACGAAAAGAGTTACTTTCTCTGCTCCATCGGTATCCAAGTGTCCGTGAAACAACTGTGTTTTCCGTCGAAAGCGAAACTCAATGGTTTCTTTTGTAGCCGCATTCAGTCCGTGGAAAATCAAACACCGTTTTAAAGTGCGGGTGTCTTGCGGCACCTGCGATGCGCAACGAACGGAAACAGAAGTTGAGCTGTATCGGAGGAAAATCTTTGGAAACGTTTTCAAGGGAAACAAACACCGTTGACGTGATGCGACTAATTTAGTTGTCGATCTCTCCCAGAAAACACGAAATATTTCCCAATGGTCGCCTCAGAAAACCCGCTTTATGGGGCGGTATTTCCTACAGGTATCGCTCGCGCCGAAAACTCCTTGGAACCGATTGTTTACTTCGAGCTGAAGCACGTGTCGATGTTGGCGTTCGATGTCTCTACCGAAGAAAGACGATTTCCAGAACTGTTTCTACGACGCCTCAGGGAGCCTCTTTCTGTGGGGTGTCAACACGCCGGAATATAGAAATGATTCACCTACGATAATCAGAGGAATCACGTACACCGAGTTGATAGCTTATGGTGCTTCTAGGAAAGTTATTTACGGTGCCGATTACGTTGCGATTCGGAGAGATAACGCTCGGAGATATGTGGTTTTTTTCTATAAATATAGCTTTACTCAACAGTAATCTACGCAGAGATTGCCTTAAGGTCGAAGCAAAAACTAAGTATCATATAAGATTACCGTTGTAACTATTATAAAACTAGTGGCTAATGCAACAATCATCTAAGATTAGAATCAATTATAAAAAACCCTAGAAAAGTAGTATCCATTACAATAATCACTCATAAAGCCTAATTACTACAACAATCGTCAATTACAACAGCGGGCTGTAACAATCGTATCTATGAAAACAAGCACTTCAGAGACCCATACGTCACAACAATCGCCTAAAAGTTGTTTGTACAACAACACAATTAAAACAACCTCCTAAAAAGCTCCATATATCACAACAATCGTTTCCACTACAACAAGCATGCAATAATCGCAACAACTACGCCAATAATGTACGACAACAATAGCATAAGGCTGACACACGGGAAAAGAATACGCCGATGATTTTTTCGATGTTTCCTTCCAATTTCTCCACTGATTTCACTTTCTTCACTCCCTTCACTTCTCCTTTTCCCAACAGGACAAACGTCCACCGCCTTTCCCACAATTTCTTCCCCGAAAACTTCAACCGGAAGTTGTATTTCTCTCCTCGTCGCACACTATCACTCTACAAACATGGACCATCCTCGCAAGAAAAGAAGCAATCGCTACAAAGCGGTCTTTCCGAATCGGGACTCGGTCCGTGGGCGATGCACAACCTGTCCATCTGGCCTCTTGTTTTGCCGCTAAACACCTCCGAAGGCACACTGTGAATGCACTTGTCCTCTCCGCTGTGGGAAAACGCCGCTGCGGCTCCCTCTGGCCGGCGCTGGCGCTAAGCCCAGTGGTGTTATCTCGCCAGAGGCGCAGGTACTCGAGAGGTCCTCACGGTTGGAGGCGACGACTGGAAGTGAATCAGCACCGCCTTGTGGGGAAGAGAGTGGGCCGGCGTAGGCGGAGGACGGGAACAATTTATTCCTCCGAACTCCCACTTCTACAAGCACGTAGCCGGCGTGGCTCAACCGCAGCGCTACCACAGGCCTTTTGTCTTAAGCGGATCTTTTGTCCTATACGCGTACGCACTCTTCATTTCAATAGTTTCCCTCAGTAACTATCATCGAAAACAACAGTTACACGAGTGAATATAATATACAACGATGGAACTGTAGTACTGAGCACAGTTAGGTATTGTTATTCCAAATGAAAGGTATGAATACCCAAATCGCACACGCTGGAGACTTCGTCAGCGGTTAAAGAAGAGTATAAACATTTCGCTTAATGTATTCCTTATCTACTCGAGTATTATAATGATTAATACCGGATGAATACACAGTGGGGCAATCTCACTCGTGTATTTTTGTGAAGTTTAATCAAATATTCGTTTCTTTTGTCAGATATACGTTTCGCCAAGAAAATTCCTTATCTGATCGAGTATTATAATGATCATTTCTGGATGAATACGCATTGATCCGATCTTCTCCTTGTATTTTTGTATAGTTTTAGTAAATATTCGTTTATTTTGTTAGACGTATTATATCGCTGCCTGCCAGTAGGCTACAAAAGAACGATTGTGCTGCGTCGTCGTTTAAAAGTATGAATTATAGCTATGTTGAGAAGCGTCAGAGAGGAATAAATTAGGGTATCCAAGTATTCCAAGATACGAGCTAAATGACATAATAGAGAGCCTTCTTAAGGGGACCAATTCCCGACAGCCTTTACCTATTCTATCGCAATTAATACTAGCGAAGAAATAATCTTTAACAGCAAAAAATAATATTTTGTGATAAAATAGATTATTCCTTTTATTCACTTAAAGGGTCTTACGCCGTATATTCTGCACCAACGATACTAGCTGCTAAGCAGAAAAGTTTTAAATAGCAATGAATTTTAGGAAAAGTTGTAATATCTGGTAAGAGTGCTCGTAATTACGAATTGAAAAAATACAAAGCTGAAATCGGCGGTTCACGTTTTACTTTCTTATGGCAATTTCCTCGAGATCGTGCGACTATTAAACATCCAATTTCATTTCACTACAGGCATAAACTCCGCAAGCGAAGAAAATGACCTGATATGCATTGGTTATGGTAATCGATGGAAGAGATCTTAATTCGAAGTGATTTGAGACGTTAAAGGAACAGAAAGTAATCTATTATCTGCGGAAAGGCGACTTAAAATAACATGCGAAGTTTGTTATTTGTGCTGTTTCTAGTTCATGTAAAACCCACAGTTGCAAATGACGTTTGGTGGATATTTAACATTTATGAGTTCATATTTATAACTATAATAGAACCAATTACAGTTAAATGCAGGTTGCAACTTCTCATACTGCTTTCCCCTCTTCTATAATTGACATTTCTGAACCCCTCTCTTACATCCATCTCCTACTATTTTTGAATCATGTTATTCTCTAGCAGAATGTTCTCTCTGCACGTTCTTTATATCCTTGCGATTTCTCTTAAACTCGCTAATTTCATAGCTTGAGAACTTACCAAAACAGCAGAATCATTCGACCCAATCGGATATCCAAAATATAACGGAGTGAATGAAGCCTAAATAGATACTCGTTTTAAATAAAACTTGCTTTAATGTGCTAACGCTTTTGGAGGAAATTAACAACAATAGCGAATAAATGAATTTTTCAGAGGGAAATGCCATACAGTACATTTAAGGAAATGCACGTCATAAAGAATAGTTATGACGAAGAATTATTTAAATATTGGAATATTTATGTTAAACACATGAACCTATTCCAATATATATTTCTAAGTTTCCGATGACTCTTCGAATGCAAGGCATGCAAATACAGTGCGGGATCAGATTAAAATTAGCTCAATGAAGTGAAATCTGAGAAAATCCGTTTACATTCACAGATATGAATTGATTAAAGAAAACGAATGAAAAGAAAGTTCTTTGTTTTCTGTAGACTATTGTATTCTTTTTCAGACCACCCAAATACATACAAAATAGTGAATGTGTGTATAATTAGGTACAACTTGAGAGCCAAAAGTCACCCAACTTCCAAAATTCTCATTGAATATCTCAAGTTAAAACATTAATGCTTATGATCGATCAATGAATTTGGGTCAAAAAATGCATTTTAATAAAATATGTAGAACTTTTAAAACTTGCATCTCCTTCTATCGATGCCTTCATGTTGTTTCAGTTGTTGAAAGCAATATTGCTATATCGGCACTCTGATAAGATAACACTTGAAAAATAACAGCCCCGTTAGGATATACGGTATTAGTTGCGTTCATTTCTGAATCTAGAAAAATTACAATTTTAACATTTCATTTTCTAAAAAAAAAATTCTGCACAATTTTAAGGTCAATCTAGCTAGCATAGCTCTACTAGCATAGAGATTAAACAATTTTATTTCCTTATTCCGAAACGCAAATGTAACCTTTTTAAAACTAAAAAAATTCAGAAGATCGTCAATCGATTGTCGTCAATCTCGGATGATTAACAACAATTGATATTAATTTTATCGGTATTTTACTCATTAAAATATGGTAGTTAAAATCGAAAACATTACTGAAATAGCTGAATGCTGAGTATAGTGAGGTAATTTCACGGATCATTTCCTCATAAAAGTAAAAAAATCCAAGCAAATAGAAAAGGTGTTTAATTCTCTTTGTGACAAGCACACCGATGTATAAATATCTCGCATCTATCTTTCCGCTATTCCTAAACGCGAGGATTGAATTCGTTCGAAAGTCGATCGCAAAAACAAATGAATCGCGACTGCGTGGGATCCGAAGAAGAGAAGTGTGGGAACACTTTCGCTCTTCGAACGCTTTCTCGTGAGCTGAGAACCGTTTTCTTTTCCATTCTCAATCGATTCCATCGCACAAATCAAATTCTTCCTTTCGGAAACAGCATTCCGATTATTCCATTCGCTGGCATTGTTCGGGCGCGAGAATCCAACAAAACGGTAGATTCGGTGGAATTCCTTCGAATAACCCTCATCGAGAACTTAAAGATGGAGTCAAATCAATAATCTCAGGATTTACCTCGTGGATTATCATCAATGGTGGAACGGTATGCAAATTTTAATTTAAACAAATAAGAATGCACCGTTACACAATTTCACCACAACGAAATATTTTGAGTTATATTGAGTGATTTTTTGAGTGGCCTAAAGAATCTCCAATAGCCGTTTCTGTCAGCGGTCCGCTCTTTGCCACCGGTTTTCAGAAACAAAAGAAAGGCCGGGATTACTGACCTTCCTAAGCAGGGCGTTTCTTAGAAGGTCAGTTTTCCCGGTCTTTCCGTTGTTTCCGAAAACCGGTGGCGAAGAGCGGACCGCTGACAAAAACGGCTATTGGAGATTTTAGTGGTGATTCTAACCAGCTCTTTTCTAATTTTCTTTTCTTACGAATATTTTGACTGAAAAGAAGTTGAGAAGGTCTCTTGAGACACAAATAGCTAGTTTCGGGGTATGTTTTAAATTAACATTAATACCTCGGAAGCCGCACTAAGGCGTATGGCATGGGGTGTGAAACACCAAACTATCTAAATAATTTTCATATTAGCGCACCTTATACTATCCGGTAAAATAAACCAATGAAAGTCATCTGTCCTCGCTATAATCTCGCAAAATCTTTTTGTCGTCTGGCTGCGAAAATCGCGTTCGCTGGAATCACGAAGTCGCGTATTTTGTCGTGTAAGCCACTGTTTTGGAAGTGAATGACCCATTTATTGGTAAAAAACCATCTACAAAATATAATTAACACTAATTTTGTGTGTAAAGCGGGTTTTGGAGTAGATCTTCTTTAAAAGTACTAGTTACTAGTTTACTAGTACTAGTAACTAGTACTTTAAAAGTAATAGTTACTAGAACATTTACTAGTTTATGTTGAAGCAGTCAGTTAAAATAACTTGACATTAATTTCTAAAAGAAATTTCAGTTTATATGGAAGCAGTCACTTAAACTACTTTGAAATCCGTTTCTAAAAGAAATTTCTTTGGTGAAAACACCTATGTTATTTACAATAAAGGACAGGGAATTCAGGGCTGTGAATTTAATGATGCATTAAAGAGTAAATGATAGAAAAAGCTATAATCCCACCTATATTTGTTTCATATAAAAATATAATACCAATGCAAGGATTTGACATTCGAAACATAGACGACTGCTGGATCAGTAGCGGAGAAAATACAAGTTTTTTTCGATTCGACCAGCTGATTTTAGTCGTATTTAAGTTAATTTGGGAGATTAATTAATCTCAGACAGTCGTAGTCGTTACCAGAAATATTTCACTTCATTACCGAATATCGAGTCATGATGTATTAGTGGTTATCAAATGAGGTGAGGGCAATATAACCCTTTATAAAGAAAGAATAAAGGTTTCGCTCACCACCGCTGATCTTCAGCGTATACATTGAGAAGACAATAAATGAAGTCACGGAAAAAAGGAAGGGTACTAACATAAGATGAAAAATTCAGCTCCTTACGATTTGTGGGCGTTGCAGTAAAAATTGCCGGTAAGAAATAGAGAGAAACTCTGTCCTTGATAAAAAAGAGCACCTAGAAGTACTAGCTCTAAATAAATAAATGAAATTCTTAGTAAAAATAAACCAAAGTGATCGCCACAAGACTAAACAGGCGAAACTTTCAGCTGAAACTAGCAATGGTAACACTTGAACGGGTAAAAGAAAGCTATTTAAGTCTCCAGATCATCAGCAATGGAAATAGAAGTAAGGAAAAAGTAAGTAGATAGCTCAAGCGAGGAGGAAAGTCCACCAGCAAAAAACTATTCCTCGCAGCAAATGATGCAAGCTTGGATATCAGGATATGGAAAAGCCTACGCACATTCTTAAGTATAGCTGCTCAACGTGGACAGTAAGAAGGCTAAGAAAAAAGTTTTGAAGCCAATCTAATCTTTCGTTTTAATTCTCTTTTCTACCCAAGAGAATATTAGTAGCAAAGCAAACATAATGCCGTAGAAGAAGGGTGATAACAAAACGTATAAACCGAGCTCTAAAACGAGCATGAATGTAAAGAATGATTTTTTTTAGAATTGGCGAAAAGATGTAGATCAAATTAATGCAGAATATTTTTTTGAAGTCAGTATAGGAAGGAATACATAGAGATGGATATAGATTGAATTACGATAGGGAACTAATGATTAAAGACGAGAGGGAAGTGATAAACAATCACATGGGAATTAATCAATTAATTAAGTTTAATAATACATTTTGGAGAGCAGCGAAATATCAATCCTTGTATTGATGGCCCTTGATGAGGTTGCTCATTAATATTTTATCTTCATTAACTTTGCCTCCATAATAATTTTCGGATATAAAATTGTTACGTTACAATTTTATTTAATCGATTTTTCTTTTTGAAAATTTGCTACGAATTCCAACTTGGGATACAAAAAACCGCTCAAAATAGATTCTGTACCAGTTAAGGGCGGGGTGCTTGATTTGGTAAATCAGGTATTTTAATAGTATGTACTAAAAGATATTTAGTAGTATATGAAGTTATCCTCCCGGTGCTTTGGATGCAAAGAAAGAGGGAGAGAAGATATGATAAATATGGAGAATTATATAGAAAGATTTTCTACACGAATAATCATGACGAAGTACGAAATACATGCAACGACAGTAAAGAGAAAGAAGAGAAGAAACTAGGTAAGTACGTACACGTATAAATATACGTAAGCATGAATGCAATAAATCCATGACGTTCGAGACTCGTAATTGACTTGCTTATAGCACATCAGGTGGAAACAAAAATATACAGCAAGTTTACCAGTAGTAAAACTTATAATTCAAGTCCAGCAGTGGTTACAATACAGTAAATACGTCGCTCAACAAAGAAAATTCGTCACGGAACATATTTTCGAGCCGATGCGGAAAATGCGATTAGCTCCGAAATCCTAAAATAAGCATATATAAACACTATCAGAAAGCTACCACACGCATTGATGCGCTGGGTGGATCTATTTTGTTTCGGTCATCTGTTCATATTTTTCTACGTGAATAATTTTTCACGCATGTATTCCCAAAAAATACATCCGTTACTCAAGTTTGAAGCATAGCAAAAATATATTGTCTAACAATACTATATACTAGCTTAGTCACTCAGTAGCCGAGGTATTACTATACTTTATGATTTAATTTTACAATTATAGAAATAACATTTATTTATATTAAAATAAGTACTTCAAAAATATTTCTGTTAAATAAAATTTTCAGCTACAATTTTTCTCCAAATACATTCAAATTCTGTATGTATATAAGTAAAGTTCAACAACTTTGGTCGTAATTGCAACATTGCAAAAAGTTGCAAATACGCTCCGTCGCAAAATATGCAGAGGGTAAATGTCGGAACCCAATATTCCGCAGCTTCTTTAACTCGGTCCATTCCAAGGATCTTTTTTAACACGCTCTAATTGGTCGTCTCGGATGGCCGGGCCATAGGGTGTGGTTCGGTATAATGAATATTTCCGGTTATGTGATCCCAGAGGGATTCGATCCCGGTCCGTCTGGACATTGGGACGGTCCGTTGATCGCAGACACCATGCGATACGCTGCGATTTCGTTACCAATTACGGATCCTTTTTTTTTGCGGCGAATCTTATTGATGAGGGAGAAGGTCGACCAACGAGATACTCCCTTCTGTGTCCGGGTATTCCCTTTTACGACATTCTTTATGAATTTGCCAATTGATCGCTTATACACCATCGAATTCTCGTATTGGACGTATTCCTAATTATCTCACGATGTTGAAAATGGTAAATTTGTTTTACTTTGACTGGAGCTCCCCGCCTACGGATTTAAAAAAAATCTGATGTGGCCAGCACATGACTTTCTCCATATATAAGATGTAAATATTTATCTACGACAGTATTTTTGAACTCTGTATTCAATCTAAACTTAAAAGATAAGTGATTAATTTATATCATATTATCTTTTACATTACAAACATTATAAAGAATGTTTTTCGGGACATGCTCGATGAAAAAAGATGAATTTGGCATTTCGCCCATAGAGCCCAGAGCGCCCACAAAGTACATAATCAGCAACTTCCGGTTTATCAGTATTTAATGAATAACTCCTAAACAATCAGTGATACAAAAATATGTTTCATACAAAAGTTATAGTAAATTACATTTTCTAAAACATTTATAAATAATAGTATATACCTAAATATCATATTTATGGAGATATTTTGAAAACCGGAAATATGCTTTGAAGAATGCAGCTCAACTTCCGGTAAACCGATTTACTCCAAAAACTAATCAACTCTAACGACTGTAATAAAAGTACAATTCATGAAATTTGGTGTTGATCTGACAATTAGTTTTCATGTTAGAGCGCCCACAAAGTACATAATCATCTTCTTCCGGTTTATCAGTATTTCACGAATAACTCCGAATCAACCGGTGATACAAAAATATATTAAATACAAAAGTTATAGTAAATTACATTATCTAAAACTTTTATAAGTAATAAAATATACGTATATATCATATTTATGGAGATATTTGGAAAACCGGAAATGAGCTTTAATGAATAAAGATCGACTTCCGGTTGACCGATTTACTCCAAAAACTAATCAACTCTGACAGCACACACACCACTACTATATATGAAGTTTGGTATTGATACGACTAATAGTTTTCACGTTAGAGCGCCCACTATCACACACACACACACACACACACACACACATACACACAGACATCATTCCGAAAATGGTCAAAACGTGTTCTAGGGACCCCAAAACATGTATTTCCGTTGAAATCTCGAAGTCGCATTTTTTCATGAAAACAATACTTTCTCTATACTTCGTATATGGAGAAAGTAATAACAGGGTCCACAACATTTGAACGATAAACCAATATAATTAAGCTCCAGGTGATTTTGATTAACGGTTGAGCAATGAACTTTATAAGTAGTTGAAATTCATTCTGACCGAGGAATTAAGTAAAAATTTTTACTGAAATGTGAAATACGAGCGTTACTATTATATTACGTTGTGTGATTTTTTATGAAACAGATTTTTGTTTTGTTTTGATGGAACAGTTTACTAATAATCCTAACAAATAAAGATTAAAACCAGTTCTACAATACATAGACACTTACAATCTTTTGATCAATAAACGATTATGCTACAGTTTTTACTTCTATTCGAGTAAATTTATAATCCAATAATCTTGTTTCTCGTTCTATCATTCTATAATGACAATTCTTAACAATAATAAATAAAATAATTTCTTAGTTTTAGGAAATGACGAAATATCTTTTAAGAATGAATTATAGAGACCTTACAGCAAGAATTTAACTGTTTAAACGGCAGGATTTCGAATTTTTTATACCAATAAACCAATGGTACTCAAATCAATTGTATCAGAAATAATCAGGAAAATTATGTCATTGGCAAATTATACTGTTATACCTGTATATTAAATGAAGAAATCTATCAATATTCTCTGAATAAGTCTAACGCACAATTTTCGATGATTTGACATCGGATTCTCTCTCAGGATAAGCCCAGAGGTATCTTCCGCTTTAAGGCTAACAAAATTTCTGCTCCCCTGTAAGCTGTACTCCTACCTATCTTTATGTATGAAAATATTTATTAGATCAAATAAAAATTTAATGAAAAATCTACCTTTTTATTACTCTTTTTGCTCCGTAGGTATTAATGCAGGACATGAGATCCATACTAGTATAGTACTAGTCCCTAAATCTTCCCTGAGCCGTTACCTATATCCGCGCAATGCGTTAGCTCTTTATTTTCAGCAGAAAACACTTTATCCGTTCGCCTCCGTTATTCCCTCAGTTGGGATTTCGCTGGAATCCGATGGAGAAACATTAGAGAATTAAACAGACGTCGATGGGGAAACTGACTCACGGACTATTCCAGAGCGACTCTCTATTTATAGTGTCTTTCTCTAAGAAACCAACTAGTCTGATTCATAGCAGATTTCCATCCCTATCAAAGTGACCGTTTACTTTGAATTTCCGTCCGAGAAGAACAGAGCTCCATTTAGATTTTTACGCAAACATGTATGCGCACACTTTAGATAGCTCCCCTATGAAACTTCCGCTGAATTATTCCACAGTAATTTTCTATTCTATATACCTACTTATATATGCCTTGCATATCTACCTCAATATCTTCTTTCATATACTCTCTTTCATTTTTAATGCTAGGTGTGTCGATTCACATCACGGTATTTCTCAGCCCACTGAACTTTCTCTTGGTCTTCCTCTTCCTTTTGAATCACTCGCATTCTCTTCATGTTGCATCTTAGTTGTTTTGCTTCCATTCATCCTTTCATTATGCTCAACATATTAAGTTCGCAATGTCCAAACTCAACAAATTATGAGATCAATCTAATGTAGACAATAATACAGAATAAGCCAGATTTTTCACCACATCACTTTTCCTTTGGTACAAATGTCCTCTAACTCTCACTCTTTCTGCATCTTCTGCCCCACATTAATATTTCTTTCGTGCATTGCTCTTGCATCCTTCCTCTTAGTACTCATCAACTCTTATTCCACTCATCACTGAATCTTACTTTTCTATTTTTCTATATAGATTCCTAATATAATCTACTAAGAATGCATTCAATGTTTCATAAGAACTCAAATGTTTCACTTGGAAATCCCATCTCACCATCTTACAGCGAGATTTTCACAAATACCATATCCGCAATGCCCATCTCAAAAAATATTCATTTAATCAAAATAAAATCTGACTCTGACATATGTAAGCAATGCTTGCCAATTTTACGATTTTAAAATAATAAAATAAATGTCTTTAATTTGATAAATTTTGTCTAGGATGTCTTGCGAATAAATAATTTAGCAAATATTCTTACGGTTTTACATAATCACATGACTGACGTGAAAAATCTTTTAACTACTTGGATAATAACCCAAAGTAATGGTAAGATAATCTCTCAAATAACTGTTATAGTTAAACATTGGTAACATTGAATAATTATGACTAATTGAAGAAGCCATCAGTTGGTATTCTATTCGTATAGCAATAGTAGTAATTGAATAGCTATATCCAGAAAAAATAAATCAATGCATAATATAATATACATATAATATAATGTAATGTAATTAATGCACATTCATATATATAATATCATGTAAAATGTTTCTATGAAACTTTTCGAATAAAGTATTTCTCGTAAATTCAATGTCCGACTTCAATACTAATTTTTCCCCGAAAACCCCAGGCTTTTCCATCTTACAGCATGGTTAAAGAACCAAACTTATGCGCACTTAAAGAAGTAATATTATGGTCTTCCTTTGCTTTCTTATTTAATTACATCCTGAAGATTGATTCCATAATCAAACGCATCGCTTCTGCAGATTCTATTATTTCACGAGTCTATTGCCGTAACACTATTACTCCTCATATACCTTGGCTTTTAGAAAAAACAAACATAAAAAAAACACTCTCCATGACGCGATACTTTTTAAACCACCGTTTTTCAAAATTAGGATATTCTTCCAAAGTCATCACTCAAATTCTATTTCAAGACATTTCGAATATGGTCATAAGAACACGATACTTTGGCCCGCTTTTATAAACTATTTTCCTTTCTTTAGCTCAAAATTTGGCCTAGAAAACCTTCCGCCATTTCTTTATAAATCAAAAAAAATTTCAACATTGGTCATGAAAACTAAAACGAATCCCAATTTATTGAATAATGGAAGAATATTGCATCGTCATTTCTAACAATACGTTAATTGAACAGCTTCAAAGTCAAGAGGTCACCAACCCTTTTTTGGTTTCCGCTCCACCTTGGCTGTTAATCCTTAAACTAAAACTATTTTGTAAGCAATATAGGAAATAATAAGAAAAAAAGTGAAAGTGAAAGGTTCCAACATGGGATAGCTAGACTGAATTGCTGTGACAAGTACTTTTAGAATATTTTATCGCCTAAAATACATAATTACCTGCAATTCTTCTCATCCCTGATTAAATTTCACGAAGCATCGTGTGAATCTATCACTAGTAAATAACTACAAAAGTTTCGACTTCCTCACGAGAAAAAAACATTTCGCTATTTGGTCAGGTTTCTTCGATTCTGTCCCGCTATAAGCTGATTGGCCATCTTTGGTGAAAGGAGATCAGACGCTATTTTTCGATTGCTAAATGAATTCGGAGAAAGAAAGTTAACGGAGGACGTAATGGGCATTAACGGAAGAGAAAGTCTTATGTGATTGGAATTGCAATCCAGATCTTCCCCTTTCTTTGACGTAATCGCTATTATGTGAATTCCGTGTCACATAGACCGGTCTGACCAGAAGAGAAGATTAATCGCGTTGAGAATTTTTTTATTCAGTGAAAGAAACGCGGTAGTAACTAAGGAAATCAAATCATACTTGAACATCAGAGCACAAATTTACAAATATCTGACGCCCTAAAACACGAAATGTTCATATACAAGAGCCTTATGATGTATCAGAGGTACCTTTAGAGAATACTAAATGGTATGTTCTCATCATATCTGTATGATTATAGCTTTATCTACATAGTAAAAGGACAGAGAGCACCTAACAGTAATTGTTCCTTTAACAAGAAAGCATATCCGTAATTGATAAATAGGAGAAATCAATTAAAATGAAATAAGGACGAAAGTGAACCCCAATTTGCGAGTTCCCTTAATAACTTAATTTAATAATATCGCAATTTTGCAATAAAGTTAGCATTTTTCACTCCATTATCCCCAGAGTGTAACATAGACGCAAACACCATTAAGACCTTTTGCAAAAAGAGAGAACAACACGTTGATTAATTGAAATTAAGAAATTTATGAAAAAAATAAACATCAAGCAATGATGTTTCCCGAAGATTGTTCCTGAAGTATAAATTATACATAGTCTTTAGATTGAATTTTCGAAGTTGAATTTTGTAATTCCTACGCTTTTTTCCTTAATATGTCAAAGACCCAAAAGAATGTAGAAGTATTGCAAACTAAATTACTTAAATAATATCCATGATATTAATGTTAATGTAAATGGCAGCTTAAATGGGAAAAACTAAAACGATTATAAATCACGGTATTTTTCACTTTCACCTTACTTTGCGAAGCATCAGTCCAGTCTGTTTGTCAAATGCCTCTATACTTACACCTCCTTCGGTATAAAATCACATTTAAATATATATTTAAGGATAATTGTGATTAAATATTAATGTCATGTGATTAATATATAAAAAGTAAAGAGGATATTTGTTTCCATAGACATAAAGACTCACTACCATCTAAATTTCTATTGACTTTGCTACAAAATGCACGCATGTATTGTGCGTGGCTGGTATATTTTTCGTAATGGTATTTTTTTAGTATTTTAAATGATCAGATAAATAGAAAAAATATTTATCAGTACATAATAAAGAAAACATTATTGATTTAATATCAAGAAAACATACCAGATGGTAAAGATGGAAGCTTAGGACAGCATATTGCAACTCAGGTGGTCCTCAACAGCTAATCATATATTTTTGCGTAACATTTTTAAATTTTTACATAAATACTGCGTTTTAGCAAATTCGTGCAACATAAGAAGGGACAATACAAAAATCTTTATATTTGTATTCATACAATAGAGAAGGATTTCTCACTTGCATTTCTCTCTTTCACTTTCAGACATACGTAACTATTCATTTGAAGTAAGTATTTTCTGAATTTCATGCAACGTTAGGAATCTATATGGTCATCTATATCTCTGAGTTGCACTTGTTATCAGCTGTGGTTTCCACATGCTTGCTGCTTTAAACATTAAGAGAATATAATCTCCCGAAAGAGGCTTCGCTTCCTAAGCAGATGACCTTCCCACTGTCACTCCCTCCGATGGGAGAGTCTCACAAAAAACATCCATCCACAGTATCCGATCTCCTCCGACCTCGAATTCCTGTCAATTCGCCAATGGTCGCCATGGGGACATCAACAACGACACCATTTACGAAATAACGATACACATTTTGCGTAACGAAAAAGGCTAGGATTATAGAATCGAGGTGTTTAAAGATTTCTGTTTAAATAAAGTGACAGAGAGATGCGTAGAACTGGATTCTATTCAACTCACACGGTTACGGCTTAAATAATAATGTAAATAATGATGTCTTTATTAGGCGAAACTTTAACCTTAAGAGACCAATCATAAATTTAATCTAAAATACCATGCTTTAAGCGTGGTTTGAATCCGGGACAAAATGAGTGAAATGTTTAGCAAACATTTCATTGCAAGGAAATTTGAGGCTTAACGAAAAATTATTATTGAACTATTCAAAGATTTTTGCATTGAATTTTGAGGACCCTAAAATATTCCCGGTGGATTGAATGGACTTAGGTTTAGTGTTGACAACCGATAATTAAAACTGTGGAACTATCAGAATCGCAGAATTGAAATCGTCAATATATTGCCAAGAATAACAGATTCATTTGGGAGAAAACGACTTACACCGAACTGGAAATTATGGTAGACTGAATTCTGATTAAAAGACATAACGACGAACTAAATATACTGCAGGTTTACATATATAGCTTCAGATTAAGACAGATAAAAGAGCACGAGATTAACGATAAACTCAATTGTTATAGTTTCTTAGCATGGACCAATTTTATTTGTCCTTCTTTCAATTTGAATCCAAGGTAAAATATCTGTTGAGATTTTCTTCTGCATTGAAATTTTCTCCAACTCGTATATTTCTTCAAAAAATGTCAGACTGGGCCGGGAATCGAACCCGGGATCTTCCTTTATCCTGGAGGTTACTTGAACTATCTAAGCTACTCCACCAGAACATTTAACAAGCCATTTTGGGGGATTTATGAGCAAGGGCTTAGCTTAGTTTAATTGGTTGAAGGAACCTCTTGGATAGAGGAAGATCCCGGGTTCGATTCCCGGCCCCGTCAGACTTTTTTTCAAGTCCGTTATTCCTTGGGAATTTTCTCGGGTGCACGCCCTTATGTGCAAAGTTACCTCAACCCTTTTCCTCGTATATTTCTGTTTAACTTTTTATATCTATGACATTTACAGCCGACACACATACAATTATATTATATACTATGCTATTTCTAATTATACATCATGCGCTAGAATTTATAACGAAACTTTCCATTTATAAAACTGAGCGCAACTGTTTTCGTAATGGTGCTGTATTGAATGGCTCTAGGAAAGTTGTTGACAGTGGATGCTCCATGCTATACGCCACGGAGTCTCTCACGTTCATTAGTAATTAGATGGATGGAGAGATATTTGTGTTTGTGAGAAGCGATGGCAAGGAAAGAGTTGAGAACGAAAGAGGCTATTAGGGGTTTACCAAAAACGGGCGTTGGTGTTGCAGATCTGCCGATTAAGAGAGACGCTGAATTCGCGAAAAATCGTGGGAAAAGATCTTTAACCAGAGATGATCTTTAAGAAAGCCGCCTAGGAAGAAATTGTGGATTCGATAGAAATATATTATTGCTCTTACATCCCTTTGTAATCAAAATAACACAGGAGAAACGCTAAACTACTATTACACCTGACAAATCATCATTTCGTTATGTTACGAAACACCAATCATTTCACCTATTATCACCTATAAGGTTATAACAACTACGTGAAAATTGATATGAGAGATTTCCCTTCATTTTATCATCAATTCTTAATTAATTGAATATTTTATTTGTCTTTCGACTCAAAACAGAGAAAAAATACCTTTTACAACTTCTCTTGCCCATGATGGTCATAGTATTATAGTTTTAAAGAGTTAGGAATGGAAAGTAATTGTTTACAGGAATAGTTATACAGGCTATATCAGTATAGGGTTCATCTACCAGAGCATATATACTAATCAGAGGTTAATTCATACGCCTTGTAGCAGGTGGCTTCATATGGAGACGTTTGAAAGGCTGCTGAAAAAGTTGCGGTTTTGCAGAGAATGACTATCAGTTTCATCTTCTGCAAACTCGTGTTCCGCAAGACCGTCTTCCGTTTTCCCATTTTCGTCCTCATCATCTGCGTCGAATCGTATTTACATAGCTGTTGCACCGTGGAGTCATTTGTACAATGCACAATTACAATTTTGACGTAAGATATTTGGGATGAATGCTACGTGATGTGGCACTTTTCTAACTTTGCTATTCCTTAGAAGAGATATAAAACTCTTTACCTGATTCCATAAAATATTCCAACTCGGTAAGAGTTTTTAAGTTAAAATTATTCAACTATCTCTTAGCTGCTGATATTTAAATGAGTATTTCTAAATTCTCTGTTTGCCTATACTGTGTTTTTCTTTATTTTGTATTTTCACATATTTTATATTTTTCAGTGCATTCTTTTGTTCTTTTGATTTTCCTTATATTTTTGTATATCTGTCGAGATTTTTTAAAAATTTTTGTTTGTATTTCCACATATTTTTGTATTTCTCAGAACATTCTTTAAAATTACCATAAATTTATGTATTTCTACCATTTCCATAAATTCATGTATTCTCTGACTGATGCATTTTTTATATTTTGCGTTGCTCTATGGGATTCTACCCATAACATAATAAATCATATATTATATTATGAATATTATTATAAAATCTCCTAAAGCCGTCTTTGTCGGCGTTCCTCGTCTCATTTTCCCGGTAGTCGGAAAAAAACTAGAAAGGAATGATGCATATTAAGATACCTAAAGCGCTTTTCAAAGGAAATAACTTCCTCATCAGTGGTCGTAAAATAGAAAGATTATTTTGATATTCCCACATTGTGATTAAGGATTTTCCTTTTATGGATGAATTGGCAACCAAATTACTTTTATTTAGCAATTATTCAATTTTTCTCAAAATTTTTTCCATAGAAATCAATAATAAATTTCAATCAATACATGTTCTGCAATATTAGTCAAGTCTTACAGTATCCAGTAATGGTGAACTATCTTTTCTGCTTCCATATTTTGCGAAATTAAATGTTTTTCTTTCCTCTTTCTTCACTCTGTAGGGAAAAGTGTATCCATAATTTTCTTAAGCTTCGGTCTTGGTATTCGAAGATATTTTGAAAGCTGCGAGGTAAAAGTAACGCTATACAATGGCATCTACATAGTTTTCCATTATCGGTTGCTACAAAAGTGATATAAACAACGAGCATAGTGATAGCAAACTACCTCACCTGATCTTGTATGCCTCATTCCTTCTCTAGAATTTTTGTATCTATTAGTGAATGGGCTAAGATTTCGACTAACTTCCGGACTGAATACCTCCAATTCAATTAGGTGGAATCACATACAATACATTTACCTTAAGTCAATAATTAAAATCAGGAACTGATGTGAATTCATGAAAGATAAAATAAGGTAAAATTTATACCATTCGACGACTAAAACCCCAATTTAAGTATAAGGGAAGATTAAAAAAATTCTTTAGTGATATCAAAACAGGGTAAATGAGAAATTCAAACTTTTCCAATGATAAATGAGGGAATTTCATCATAAAAACAAGTTTGTGCAACAAAAATTGCGCGTATTATAAAACTTAAAAAAAAATTACGATTCCACTTGATTATCTTGTGGAATAGTATGTAAATGTAAAATTATTGTGCAAACAATGTTCGTACAGATAAATTATTTTGTACGAAGAAATTATCTCTATATTTTAGAGTTGTATGGGATGAAATATGTCTGATCAAAATTATTCTTTTTGACCTCCAAACATTGTTTACGGCTTTTAATCACGAAACAGATGAGAAACAAATTGTAAATTTGTTCGTCTGTAGCCCACACCCTTTGGTGCTTATAAATGATTGTATCAAGTATTTATTCAAAATAAATGTTTTTATAGCTTTCTCTTGGTAATATTTTGTGAGGTTTTAACGTTTCCTAAAATGTGAAAGGGGTGAATATAATATGAATGCCATAAACAATAGCCAATAGCACGGCGATGAAACGGGTCTTCAGTAGAAGTTCATGAGCGACATATATCAAAACATCTCTTCTTCAAGTATTATATATCAAAGTATGTTTTCCTCAAGTTTTATCATGGAGTAGTAGCACTAATTTACGCCAGAGACAGTATTTTTCATCCCAAGCGATGTATATATGATATGCTTTAAGAAGATAAAAGCCCGTAATAAACTGTTAATGCCTAGAAATGAAACTTTTATCGCCACTCAATTACCTACTTCAAGGTCCCCAAAGGTCAAGATGGCATTGGTTTTATTCGTGCTCGGAATCCCATGGAGACGGATAAACAACCGATTTAATTAAAAGGCAAACATTTCCTTCTGTTTATGAGGAAAATCGACTGGAACTGTTGAAAGAGAAGATAACCGTGAAGACAGAAGTGTGCTTGCGCCTGCATAATAGCATAGAAGCGAAAACTGTTTGTTAAAAGAAGCAAAATAGAAATTTGAATGGAGTTGGGACATATCGTGGGTGAGCCGTCTTTTCTTAAAGGGAGTCAAGCATATGAAAAATAAGTAGAGAAATACGCCAAAATCTACGTGTACTTAGAAATTTTTTAGCTGTGTTAAAAAATTAAGAAGAGTACAGTACTGAGTAAGTTGATTTAAACATTAACATAAAGGATACTTAGTTGCAAATACTTCAAACGAAGAATATAAAAATTATATTATACGAAAAATTATTAGAATTATTGATTAGAATTAGAAGAATTATTGATGCAAAATTTTACAATTAAATTTTATGATAAGTCATTCAAAATGTGGTTAAATATTGAGAATACCAATTCGCCATCTTTCAAGCCCAGTAAGGCCTTGAAGATGAGTAGCGTAAGACTAAAAGAAAGGCTACATTGCCTGTGAGAAAGGATCTTGTGCTGGTATGCATGTGGGGAAGTGATAGGCAGAACGGAATAAAATGTGCATTTGTTTAAAATTTAGATTAATTAGATAATGAAGGAAAAGAGATATACGTGACGAGGAAATAAAAGGAAAAACATGTAAAGATGTATGCATTTAGATGGAGTATGGAATCTTATGGTAATTACAGGAAGCAAGGAACTGGATTATCTAGAAAGGTCTGATTCAGGTCGAGAATCCTTGGAGAAAGGAGATTAGAAGATATATGTATTGCTAAATTGTGATAACAATTAAATTTGCGATTGCTAAATAAATTCAGAGGAAGTGTTTCAACGGAAGACGTAATAGATGTTATGCGACCTCCATGTTTCTTCGGGCGATTCGACCATGAGCATAATTGAGATAAACACGAAGGAAAAACGTTTTTAAAACTCATTCTTTCCGCTTACGATCCGCTATAAAAATAAGAATAAGAAATATATTTACTGCCTGGTGCATGTAATTTCTGCCTTTGTCCAAGGAGGAATTTCGATATGAATGTATATTAGAAAATTGTGATTCTTATTCAGACTGCACAAACGATACATATTATATTAATTATACATATTGTATTATTTTATGCATTTTATACGGTATCCTGTCGAAAGACTGGTATTCAAATAATAGCGGTCTTGGGATCTGAAGACATGAAATGAAGTAGTTTTAAAGTTTAACTTCATTTCGCGTATATTCGTGACCGATAAGGAAGGCCTTATGTGAGTGTTTTTTGGGAATGAAATTTTGTTTGTATGTTTAAACAATACTTATATGCACTTATGAAATATCTTAGTTTAAAATCAAAATATACACGAAAAATAATGTAGCTACGACTATTAGTGCATTTTATCCAGTTGTTCAAGATTCTGTACATGGAAGAGATCGTTAAGACTATCATCATGAAAAAAACCAACAGCGTATAAATTTAATTTCATATATGTATATCATTCATCGTAATATTGCGTTTATTTATTCGTTTGAAAACGAAAAACATATCTGTCTAGTGGAATGGAAAATGGAATAAAGACATTTGCTGCTAAATCAGACGATAAGTGACAAAGTTTTTACTGAACGGATTATAAATTTAAATAAATAATTTCGAACAATCCTTATAAGCTTTTTAATAAATATACTTAGGAGAATTCAATATTTACAAATATATGAAAGAATCCTATCTCTAACTACTTTTTTTAAATGTTATCATCCATAGAAACGAGATATGTTCGTATATATCGCGAAAACTACAAAATTTTAAAGTTTGAAGGCTGCATAAAAATTGTATCTGAGCTGCAATTTCAGAAAAAAAGGGTTTCCTATCTGTATAATTAAAATTAATAAAATATGAAGTTATTTTCTTAAATTACACACATTCTTCCGTAAACTACTCTTTACGTATCGCACTAACAGCCTTTTCATCAAGAGATAAACATTTTAGAAGTATTTCTCTCTCTATAATTTTAATTTCGCCAGTTTATCTCAACTTTCATAATTTGATGTCTAACTCTGGAATCTGATGAATCCGACGAATTAACACGATAACCTTCCTCGTTTCGTTTTGACCTTGGTACTCGCAATTACTTCCTCATCTCTTTTCGTTTAACGGTTCGGTGAGATTTTTCCGAGAGCTTTTTGCTGCCGTTTTCTTCATAATGACCATTGTTCCCAGCAGCGCTCTCCTTCCGCTGTATTGAGTGGGACTCGGAAGGCCGATGGATTCCCTCCGACGTCTTCCTGTTGAAATCCCGTTCGGCAGAAGCATCCATCAAAGAAGACGTTTCCAGAGGTGACGTATTGGGTAGTGTTACCCCCCGTGAAGCATATGACCCCAATGGTTGGGTTTCCAAAACATGTGTTTCTACTAAGCACATGGGGACATGCAATGTCTATAAGTAGTGGAGTTGAATAAAATGGTGTCTCGACGACTAAGGTCATACGCACCGGTTACTCAGTATTAAAAACCTTCATCTCTTAAATAAGAAAAATACAATATATTACAAATAAAATAATCAAAAGAGAATATTTTTCTTCGTCAGATCATATAAAAGTTTAAAGTTTATATAAAAAATAAAATTTAATAAAATGAGCGAGTAAATCGTACTGAACAGTGACAGTTTTACAGCACATGGAATAAACCAACTCTCTTTAAAAAACTTAAAACTCTGGGTATTTCCTCTGTGTCATCTATTAACATTGAGGCTAAGTCTAAATGTCTATTATGCAATGACTATTAGAACCAATGTCTCTATTTTTACTGCTAATTTAGCGCGTTTCAGATTTGTTTCTCATCGGAAATCCTCATCTACCATTCGATCTTAAACCAATAGTTCACTTCAAGCCTATCGGTTTCTAATGCGGTTTCAAGTCTTGAGTGAATTATCACTAGCAATTTTACACCTCCACATCGAAATTGAACAATAACTCAATCAGTGAATAAACCAAATATTACTCTCACCGCTTAATTTTCATTGCAAATACAGTTAATTAAGGGTCGCCTAAAACGTATTGGAGTGCGGAAGTAGGGCGCGGCACAAGAGCGGTGGAGAGAGACGGACAGAGAACTTTATTCGGTGGAATTGAGAGTGGAAAATCCCATCTTCCATTTGAGCGATAAGACAAAATGATAGTGAAATTAAGTGAGTAGAATGTAAAAGAAACTGTCACGTTCATAAACTTAGAAAATTTTCAAAATGGAGTTTAAAATCCATGGTATCGTTAGAAGTGTGTATGATAGATATCTTTCCAAAAGATATTTCGGTGTTAACAACACAAGATAACCTTAGTTGACACGTAAAGCTCTAATATCTGATAAAACTATTTAAATTATATTGTATTAATTTTGTATTCAATATGTAGAGCAAATATATTCATTCATTCATAAATATTAAATTGGAAAAACATTAATTTAAAATTGTTAATCGTAATTCACAATATTGTCAGGTAAAGTAAGCAAGAGTCAGATAAATTGAACGAATAAATTGCACAGGAAAAATAGTAATAGAAGAAAATAATTATAATAATCTACGGTTGTATTTAAGAAAGAGGACAAAAAAGTTATATATAAACTAGACGATAATTACGAGTTAGAACACCATCGGAAAAGTAAAAGTAATTAAACGTGAAAGTAAGAGATTTTATCGTGAGAAGAGGTTAAACATAATTACTCATGTAATTATGCTAAATAAAGGTATGGGTATAACAAATGGTCATAAATTAATGTAAAACATTCATTGAAAAAATTTCAAGTAAATTTAAAAAAATATAAAACAGGAAACATGAAAACATATGAGAAATAAAAACCTACCTAACTCTAAATACACCGACAGCGCCGAGAGTAAAAACGAAAACCAGGAAGGGAGAGAAGACAACCGTGTATAAAGACTGCAAGAAGGAGGCGCCTCCTGACAACAACGCATTAACCGTGGGACAGACAGAGCAAAGGGGAGCCAAAGGAGGTGTCGACGAAAGGAATAAAACATTGGAGTGAAAAAAAGAACACTCTTGACGGAAAAAGTCTCAACTCTCACGGGCACAGAGGAGAGATGAGAGAAAGAGGTGAAGGGAAACGATATCATCAACACAACCGCTTGAAGAATACTGACACTAAACAGACATTTCGGAAGCCAAGTTTCGTCTTTAGCCGAATAAGTGTTTTCACTTGAAGTGATAAAAGATGTTTGGAGGCTAAACTATTTCCATGCTTGTACCCGATTCAGGAAGTGATGAAAAAGCCGCACTGAACGCTTGGAAAGACCGAATGAGATGCAAAGACCGCAGGTTCCTCACTTCCGGTTTGGTGCCTTCTTATCTCCAAAATCGCTAATGTGCTAATTTTGTTAGACTGACGATGTCTAGCGGTAAACTGTTTGAGAACTCTTCTAGTGTTCCTAAACGTTTCGTATAATCAGCATCGTTTCCCCATTTTACAATCGTTTTATATATCAAAATCATCCTTTAATGTTACACTTCTGATAAAATTGTTAGAAATTAGTAAAAATTTTAGTTATTAAGAACTATGAATTGCTTATATATAATGATGCATTAAGTTTCTCAAAAATTCAGATCAAGTAATCATTCTTTCAATAATTATTTAAATCACTAATATCCTTTGATGTTACTTACACTTCTGATAAAATTGGTGAAAAATTTAGTAAATAGTTTAGTTATTAAGGGCTAATAGAGGCTTTTATATGAAGATACAATAAGTTACTCAAAACTTTAGTTTAAAGTATCAAGTAAAGATCAATATGAATATACTATCATCCGAATTTAGTATTTCGACTTTGTGGTAATCACGAAACATAATTTCCTACATGAAAAATACTTATAACAGACTTAATTTTTACCTCTGAGGTGCATAATCAGTTATACAAATGGACGAATGATCCCGTAGAAATGTAATTGGCATAATTTGAAGTACACCAAAAAATTAAATATGCGATTGCATTCTATGAGAAAAGTTATTTGACCGAAAGAGATTGCAGCGCTAAGAACTGCAATGAACAGGTGCCTCGGACTTCGAGCTTAATTCGTTGTAAGGTGCCTTAATGATTATGTCTCGTTGGAGGTATGAATCAATTTTCCTCGTTCAGTATAATAAAAAAAGAATCAATTTCCCTAACAATGCCAATTTCGATACAATTAAGAAGATACAGCAAATAAAGATATAAATAAAACGATACAACATCCAAACTATTAATAAATTAGGAATATGACTGATGAGATGCGTAAATTCGTTTGAAGCAAATAGTTAAGATTTCTCGAATCTTACGTCGGATTTGTTCGTTTTTCAATATTTTCAATTTTGAAATCATCCTTTGGTGAATATCTTCAGTAATCCATCCCATGTTCGCCATGGCCGCTAGAACTGAAAGATCTCGGTAGTTTGCATAGATAGAGAGAAATCAATTGAGATACAATTTATGAAGATTCTGATAGATAGAATCCAGTACCGAAGAGGAAGTGCCTTCTCTTAGAGTAAGCGTTGTCCCCCCTGCGAACTGAGATAGACCATTCCTGCCTTCTCAATGGTCTAATGAAGTTATTACTAATCACTATACACAGGAGGTGCTTTAACACCGAGAGATGACTTGGTGACACAACAACGTTACGTAAGAAGCAAACGCATCTGTGAATGCTTTTCAAGCTTGGAACCTTCCTTCGAACAACGAGTTGAATTAGTCTCGATTTCTTGATGTAGGGCAGTGCTTCTTAGACTTTTCAATAGTAGCTGCCCCTTGAATCTAAATATAATTCTAGTACCAACTTGAAAAATGGTTACTATTTTTTATTTAGGAAAGCACTTATTGCGAGATAATATATTTGTTGCATGAAATAATTAATCCGTTTATTATTATATATAAATCAATATTTGCATTTTTTATGGATAAGTTATTTATCTTAAGAGGTTTGGCGGTAATTTTCATTAACGGTTTGGAAACTTTTCTCGCACGCCTAGAAATGCTCCGTCGGTTAAGAGCCACTGATATAGGGAAACCAGTGTATGTCGGAATAATAATTTACGATCAATTTTTCTAATTATACATGCTAATTTCGTTTTTTTCAATGGCCAAGAGAAAAATAATTATGGTCACAATAGATGATGGTTTCGTGCGAAAAATTAATGATAATATTTCGCTATATAGAGCTTAAATTACAGCTGATTATTTTTAATTTGGCGCACCATTGGCTTGTGAGGATCAAAAAAGCGCAATTCAAGGTTTCCAAACGGAAATAGCAACCATAAAATTTCGCATGAGAGTTCATGGAGATAATTTCCGAATATTCTTGCAGTATTGGTGTCCGAGCAGAACTCCCTTAATCGTTACGTAACTTAATTCTTAATTTTGAAAATTTCAACACATTCCGGTAGTGAAGACACTATTTTAAGATATTCTATATACTATTCAATGATATTTCCTGGCAGGAGCGAAGAAAAAGTTCGCGAGCGATGTTACTTGGCGTTAGTTAGGCCTCACCTTGAGTATGCATGTAGTGTATGGAACCCTGCAGACAAGTGTCATATTCGGGATTTAGAAAAGGTACGACGAAATGCGAAAATATTTGTAAGGAACTGCTACGATAAGACAGTGAGTGTTACTCAGATGATACAGGACGCGGGATGGGAATCATTAGAAGATAGAAGACTAATTCAAAGGATAAATTAGTAAATAAGTTCAGAGAAATAAAGTTCTGAGATGATATAACCGATATAATGCGACCCCCCTGTTATATATCTGATACAGCGAGGAAGATTAGGGAAATAGATGCTTGAAAGAATCGTTTCAAGAATTCACTTTTTCCGCGAAGTATACGCGAAAGCAATCCATTATGAAAATAGAGTCAAGGTGCTTTGCACCCCCTGCCAAACGCCGAAAAGCGGCTTGCAGTGTCCTAACATAAACATAGACATATTTGGTGGAATTCTATTATACAAAACGATTTATTGCAAATCAAAAAAACTATTGCTTGTACAATATTTTTTTTATAGCTTGTACAAACATTTCCACATGAGAACTCGAGACACGATCTTATGACGACGTAGTACGCCAAAACCGGTCGTGTTACTAAAGAAACGTGAGGAATTATATAAGTAAAAAAAACGAAACTTACTAAATTCTTTTTGTAGGGTATTAATCCCAAGAGAGAATTAGAATTTCCTCGTTGGACTATATTGATCGTGTTTTTATTAGAGGCATACATATGTGTATTATTGTACCGAATATATGTATAGTTGCGAATGTTGGTAGATGTTTCGTATTTATCTTTATTGTTTAATGTTATCATTTTTTTGATACTGCTTATTCAAATGTTAGCGTGACTATACGATGTATCACATATACGGGCTTATTTATAGTGTATTTATATATTTTGTAATTACCAATTATCCAACCGGCTTTGGTGGCCGAGTGGATAATATTCCAGTTATGCTATCGATACTATCCCAAGGTTCCAGGTTCGAATCCCAGCTTATCGGATTTTTCCGATCAGGGAATGGTTGTGTGCGTTCGTTGTTACTGTTTCCTCGGTAAAACATCCCCTGAAAAATTCATGAGGGCTTAAGGGCACTTCACCGATAAAGGGCAACAGTTGCTAAGCACGAAAAATAAAAACTACTATAGGTAGATTTCCTCCGGTTTTTCACACTCCCCTTCTACGTGGGTTTTGATCTGCAGTGGATACATTTTTCCTTAGAATCTCTCAGGTTTTTCATACAAATTTTTTCTCATGCTATTCCTTTAATTTAATTATTTTTTAATCTAAAACGATGGGTTAGATGAAAGAATAGACTTTCAGGATGAATCTCGCCCGAATAAAGACGTATTATTCCACCTGAAGGAATCATTTTGAATGAATTTGCAATTTCTCCATCGGAGACAGCGAATTACATAAAAGGAATAAGAATTCTGTTAATCTCTCTATTTCAATTCCTCCTTATGGTTTTCATCTGTTACTTTCGCTCGAATTTCGCCAAATAAAGGAGGGTTGTGGGTCGGTGCTTCAACTGGAAGTTCCGCAATGGAATGCCGTTGTTTGTAGGCGTCTCCGTGGAGGCAGGAAGCGACAGCGCCATATTCGGCTGCGGAAATCGCCTCAACTAAAGACACCCCAACAGAAATTCAGTAACGCTCCGCTGGCAATACACAATAAAAGGTGGTTTCCGTACCATTGGAACTCGACAAAAAATTTCGAAACGGCCAAGTAACAGAGCCATTTGTTTGCTCTTCCGCATTTTACCACTTTTTAGAATGCAAGGCCCTTTCGGGCTATTTATTTCATTTCATTGTTCATGGCGTGTTTTTTTCTGTTTTTAAGTGTGTAATGACCTTAGAACATGGGGATTTCAAACAAGTTCTCACATTTAAGCTCTACCACTACTAGAATAATTTCGAACTAAAATATCACTGATCTATTTATTTAATTTCATTGTGTATTTTTCTTTATTTAATTTAATTGTGTAATAACGTTAGAACATAGGGATTTAAAACAAGTTCCCATATTAAAGCTTCATTACGGCTAGGATAATTTCATACGGAAATCACTCCGGGATTGTCCTACCGCTACGATATCGTTGTGTAGCATTTTCGTGAGTATTTGATGGTAAAACGTTTAGTTTTATAAGAGATAGACAGACTACGGGGTGATTCAAAGAAAAGCTGCTTCAATTGTATATAGCCTCTGCCACTGTTTCCTTTCTATTTTATTTCCTACTCTTTCACTGCTTGTCTGTATAGTTGAATTCTTCAAATACCTTCACCCCTTAAATGTAGTTTACAATATTCTCATAATATTTGTGGAGAAGCATAATAATGAACTGGGCGGATAATAATAATAATAATAATAATAATAATAATAATAATAATAATAATAATAATAATAATGCCGTCTTATTTTTAGGGCGAATTTTAGCCTAGAAAGGCTATTCCTCCAATTAACCCCTTTTCTTAATTTTATTCCTTTTTTTTTTGCATTTTTTATTTATATCACAAACACACACACACACACAACATACACAGACAACCATTCCCTAACCGGAAAAATCCGATAAGCCGGGATTCGAACCCGGGACCGCGAGGTTGACCACCACGGCCGGTGGCGGAGTGCGCGCATACGCATATGAAATATAAAACGTAACTAACACATGCAAGATAAATAGTTAAGAAACCTATTGAAAACATTATTTAAAAATATTGCTCCTATTAGTTGAGGCAAGTGCAAGAATTCACTATAAGGCGCACTTCATAAATGATAACTACAAATAATTACCGATGCATCCGTAGAAAGAAGAATTACTTGGAAATTTAAAAACTAGGAGAGTGACAAAGCAAAATCATGACTGACGGAGTTTGTTAAAATTGGAACTTATTCGTAGATTGACTGAAAGAAGCTGTGTAGCCAGTGAGAAAAGAGTGATTCACCCATATATTTGGCATATAAAAAGGATGAAATGAAAGATGGAAAATGTGGATGGCTATTGAGGGAATAAATACATTTCTGTGATAGTCACTGTTGTACAGTCTCTGCAAACGCTTAACCAAACTGACGCAATCCAAAAGAGAGATTTCACTTTTCTTGACCATCGTCATCTTATGTTATTTTCAATATTAGAGAACTTTCAACTACGTCGCTGTTTTAAAAGGTTCTATGAAATTGTATACTCCTTAAATTATTAAAAATAAAAATGTTCAATTAACTGAGTAAAATTCTTAATTAAGATCAAGGACGTTTCACTTATCGAATAAAAGGAATAATTCGTAAGAATCCAATATTTTTTATGGGTGTACTTCATAAGGAATAGAGATAAAAATGAATAATTCAGAAAACCTATAAAGCATCTTGGAAATCATTTGTATAAACATAGAACCTCTCTGTTAATATAAATCAACCCGCTGCAGCGGGTGATTTATACGCTCAGTACGATTTGTACGCTCAGTATTGTTGCCACAGCGCGCTGTGGCAACAATACTGAGCGTACGGCATGTGAGGCAATAGAAGAATGTGTAGTGAGTATGACAAAAGAATACTTTGAGATGCGCGCAATTTAAAGAGCTTCAGTGAAGTTGTATAAAAATGGTTGTATATTTGAAGAGAAAGATGTTTGCAAGGACATTAAGATATTTATCTGTACAGTTTTCGGCCCGGAGGCTAGTTTGAACCTCATCTCCTTCTTACATTATCTACCAAGAGCTAGCAGAGGGGATTGAGGTTTACTAGGCAGAATTATGAGTGAGGTAATTTCCCTTTGCATTTCTCACTGAGCAAGACTGCTGTAAGTGGAACGAGTCCACGTAAATGAAGAACAATGACTATATTTGAACATATTTTTAGTATTCCATAAGAAGAGAGCTTAATTTTTTTCTTCTAGGCCTTTTTCCTATATTTTATGGGGTAAGCTGATGATTGATGGTTTGGATGATAATGAGGATGAGGTTTATTTTGGCGATGATCTTAATCACTACCATTATATAGCATCACTCATATCTCAATAACTTTAATAAACGAAAAAGATTTATAAATAAACAATAGAAATAACTTTCTTGTCCAAAGCATGAACAGGGTGGTCGATGTGTATATTTATGTACGTATTCATGTTTCGTAAGAGGATTTGTGATGCTTAAAAAATTACGTGTGCTTCATAAGTTTATCTTCCTCATCTGTAAAGAATACTTGAACGCATAATAAATTCGAGCATAAGAAACCAAAGGAGCTGAAATCAGCAATTCTGCGAGAGATTTTAATTTCCGGTGTCTTTTCTGGAGGAAAAATACGAGCTCTTCTCATTAAAACTCCAAATGGGAAGCATTCATGCGAAAGGGGTTTTAATACAGCCCATCGTATATTTTACGCTGTTTCAAAATAAACAAACGAATCAAAGTTTTATTTTTACTAACCATTCGCCCGGAAATGAAGCACGATCTTTCCGAATCGAAATTTAAATTTTAACAATCGAAATTCGAAACAGTGCTCGTAACAGACAATCCGACGAGCCGCGGTATGAAAATTATTGGAGGAAAGCATTCTAAAAAAGAAGAAATTAAATATTCATGGGCACGCTGAGAGCCGTTTTTATCTGGATATGAATCGGATTCCCGAATTGGAACCGCAAGTCACATGGTGGAAATGAAAAGTCATACGCTCACTTTATACATCGCCAATTGAACTTCAGTGAATTAATACTTTCGTGTTCAATTTAAATGAGAACATGCATACAAGTCACTCATATTAAAAGAGAACATTTTTCAGAAAAATTGTTCGTATCCAGGCCAATTGCATTATGAATGGCCTTTTCAATGAACTAGCTTCGATCGTGGGATTATTCTGAATATAAAAATTTGGTGTCTAACCTGAAGTATGGTGATATTCTGAAAGAATATATTTCAAAGCTGTGCGATTGACATTTGTCGAGTTTTAGGCAAAAATACATATCGAGCATACTGGATTAAATTCCTTTCACAAATTAATTTTTGATAAAGACATTTTGTTTTTGGCATATACTTAATTATTGTGATATTTGTCATAAATTTCGATTTTTTTAAATTGCATTAGTAATGATTAGTATTTCCTCACGTAGTTATCTTTTATGAAGTACGTCCTGCACCGAATTATTGCATTTGTCTCAAGTAATATGTGGACTATTTTAAAATATTGTTTTCTATGTGTTACTGTGCTGTGTGCATGTATTGTGTATGTTTTATATTTTAATTTTCAAGCAGTGTAATTTATGTTGACGTTTTACAATTTACTTTTAGTAACAATTTGATTAAGAAAAGGCGTCCGCTATTTTTTAAGGCAATTCACAAAAAATAGCAATTTGGAGAAATTTGACACTCTCTGTATAGTTTATAAATCGATAGCACTCAGGGAAATTAGATCTTAACTTTTATAGACCACATCGCGATGTTTTAAGTCCTCAAAATTTTCATTTTTGGGTTTTTGCCAGCTTTCTTTCGATCCTAAATTAACATGCTCGATAGAGAAATGAACATCAGCTTGTGAGAATTTTTCTTGTAAATCCTTTCAATTCCGTCGGAGCTTAAGGTTAGACCGTTCGTCATTCTCTGCTGTTTTCATTAATGCTTCTTGAGGTGCCTCTCCACTTGAGATTTTTCTCGCGAGTGACTCTTGGGAGCCTCTCTCAGGTGGCGATCCACTTGAGATGTGATTTGGGCTACTTTTACCATCGAGAGCTCACAGCTAGTCTCCTGAGAGCTCTTTCCTTCAGAGACTCTCCAATCCCTATCCACTAGATAAATTCCTCGGAGTACTCAAGGAGTCATCGTTCTTACGAGAGGTTACTGTAATCGTCTCTTTATTTTTATTTCTACATCGTAAAATGTCTACCTGCCGGTAACGAAATGAGAGACAAGCGTACAAGAGACACCGTACACTCCTGGCCAAAATTAACGCAGCACCTCCCTTGCGATCCTAACGGCCGGTGCTGCGTTAATTTTGGCCAGGAGTGTACATCGCCTGGTAGGGTAATGTACGGTGGAGACTTCGTGAGCCCCGTGGCCGCTACGGTAGTCGTGAAGGCCTATCAGGAACCCCGAAATACCTTGCATGATAATTACAAGACAAGTAATGTATATGCTGTTTACAGGTTATTTAAAACTCATACTGACTCATAGCTAATTAACATCGGTGTGTTTTTTATATTTCATTATTGTATTGTATATTTATATTTTGGTATTTATTTTTTATTTATGCATGCATATTCTATGTAGTTGGGTTTATAGCGTCAGTAGATTCAAATATATGTATGTTATTAAACTGCTACGATAAATAAATATAAGAAGAGAGAATATGAGTCCCTAACCAAAAGAATGACGTTTCTTTCCCTCGAGGAAAACGACTCTCCCAAAGGAAAACATGTATCGTTTAATATCATAGCAACGGTTCTAGAAATTGTGTACATTCCTCCAAGAGGAAATGAGGAAGAATAATTGAGGAAGAGACGTAGAAAGGGCAGCAACCCTTGTCATCTGAGAGTCACGCTTATAAGTCCACTACCAAGCGCATCTCCCGGGAGAGGCCTTCAACAATTCTGCATAACAATCATCACAGCAACGCCCCCTCGGACGGACACTGAATTCCAAATGGATTCTGAGAAAACTAATGGACAGAAGAATAATCTCACACATTTCGCCCCACCATTATACTCTTACATTCCATTCTACAAAACTGAGGGCTAAAGGTTCACAGCACCCTCGGATTAATGCAATGGATTCCCTACCTTTTGGTCCCAGTCTCCTTCTTACATAGTATCACGTACGCTACATTAATATGATAAATGGATACCAGGGTTTGCCATGAATACGGGAGAGGCTGATAGGCTGTGTCAACAAGGAATACCCTGAATCTGTCACCAAGACTACTGACGTTGGAAGTCTTAAATAATAATATCGTTATATCCATCCCCTGGATATTTTCAGCGATTCTTCCACGTCTCGGCGTTTTATTCCTATCTACAAAAATAAGACCGTGTAATGAATAGTCACCATCTCGCTGTTATTTAATAATAAATTCATAAAAGAACACGCGTCCTCCAAAGAGAACAGAAGATGTTTAAATTTGAGGTAGTAATCCATGTTCAAATGAAAAGTGAAGGAAAACTTCATTCCCAGATGACTCAAAAATGTATATCATGGGTTCCTACAATTTGAATTCGTAGAATATGCAAAATTAATGATTTCTGTATCTCATTTCCTTTGGAAAGGTTGATTGTCCCTGTGGTTCAATCTTCTTTTGCCTCGAAACGTTTCGAATCATTTGCGAAGATAATACTTTAAGAACATATTTTTTTCTCCTCGTTTATCACAAGCCTCAACCCCGTTCGTAAGTATTCCTAGGCTATGGATACCATTTTTCTCTTCTGCACCAAAAATACGGTTTTTTATTCACCAATCCTTATTTTTCGTACAATTTATTCACGCATTTAACATATCAGAGAATTCCGTCGAATTTGAGGCTTTTCCGCATCTTAGGCTGAAATATCATTCTGCGAACTTTGGCATCTCTAAATTCAATTCTTCCCGCATTGAGAAGCAATTACCTTCGGCCTTGTGAAAATCGCTCTGACGTGATGTCACTATATTTTAGCTCTTTATTTGTAGTTGACTAATTTTATTCCTCTTCATTAAATTACATTTTCTATTTTAGTACTTAATTATTTACCGAAAGGTTGAATATAAGACGGGATGGACCTGTCTAAATTTAAACCGAAATGAAGATGTATCAAATAGTATTTAAGTAAATTTTACAATTGAAGGTCATAGTTGAATTGGTCGAAGAAACATTGAGGGTAGAGAATGTTATCGGATAGTGAATATGATTCGTTGAAAAAGCTGAATCTCTTCCTAAATTGTTTGTCAACAGATGTCGATTTACCGTATTTTTAATGGGAGTTCGATTGATCCGTAAATGTTAATGAAAATTTTAAAATTGCTAACGAAAAGTATTGATCGATTATGGAGAAATTGAACTCCGCAGTTCCTCAAACATATTTATCAACAAATTACGTCATTGGCACCCTTTGCCACAGACTTTTTCAAAAACATTTTCAGTATGTCCTAATCGAGTGTTCGGCAAACTAATTAGTTAGAAGAGCCAAATATGAACAGTAGAAAGATTTGAATTTCTTTTGAGAGCCAAATATTTTTAACTTAAACTATATAGGTAGGTACATTATTAAAATAGAAATAAGAAAACAGTCATCAAGAAGAGCCGCTCTCAAGGGGCAAAAGAGCCGTATGTGGCTCGCGAGTCGCGGTTTGCCATCCACTGTCCTAACCAACTGATATCCTGCGAAATAATAATGTACCATAAGACTTTTGCTTTGCTGTGAATTATGCGAGGATAACATGTGGTTATAGTTCCCAAGAAACGGACTTGAAAAAGTCTGACAGGGCCGGGACTTTTTTCAAGTCCGTTTTTCCTGGAATTTTCCTTATGTGCAGTCACCTCAACCCTTTCCTTGTATATAGTTATAGATTATATAGAATTTGGCATTGTATATATAATATTTATTTTGTGGCACAATCGTCATCAAATTCTAATTTTATATTAAAAATAAGGAAGAAGTTTATGCCACGCTATACGCTTTCTTGTGTGAGTATGATCTTGGTTTCATGATTACGTAAGCAACAATTCATACTCATTGCCTTTCATAAGAGGCAATGGGTATAAATACAGTTATAGCAGGGGTACGTTTAAGTAAATAAATTGAATAAATCCATATTTTTCGCCATGTTATTTATTTTTTAGGTAAATGACATCCGTAGGTAGGACATTTAGGTAAATGAAATCCGTAGTCAACCACCAAGAAATTTACACGACATTATTGGACATTATGCAACTAGTGATATACATGCTTGCATTTATTTCCATCTCTGTTTACGCGGTTTTTTTTCCCCTCCCCTTCTTGTGTGAGCTTTTTACCGCACGGTGGGTTTTTCTGCGAAAGCCTTCAGCCAAGGAGTTTTTCCCCACATCCTAATTCTTTTATTTTTACCTCTTCTTTTTATTTTCTTTTTTATATACTTTTGTATTTCCTTTTTCACCTTGTTTGTAAATAACATTAGCTACCCTTAATGGTTTGGTGTAAGAGAGGCCCTAATGGGCCTAACCTTTCCAAATAAAGAGTTTTATTATTATTATTATTATTTTTAAATGGAGTAAGTTGTGAACGAATCAAGTTTCCACTCTTAGACAGAGTACAGATATTTGCGGAAGTACTTTTTTGAAAAGGGAATAACGGAATTGAGCAACTCACCAGAAATTCCTCCTTCTTGAAATTGCTTTGTGGATCGAGTTGAGAGATTTGCGTAAATATCCATTCATAAGATATTGTAAATTTAATGACTAAAGTTTTCAAATTTGTAAATCATATTTGTGAGTTTTTATCCCATAATTGTACGACGCACCACCTTTTGAAGATTTCCAATCAAGTACATCACCAGTATCCATTCAATATGCACAATCTTCTCTTAGTTGCTCAATAAAAAAATTTCGAAGCGAATGGATGTATTTAAGTTTTAATTAACTCTGAGATAATGTTTAAGTGCGCCGCAGAGAAATGGGATGGAAACTACTAGTTACTCGAACAAACTGCTTTCGCGAAGGTATTCATTGTCTGCTATGTCTGCACTCTCAGCTGTTCGTTACCCCTTTTTCCTATTAAATCTTCAGTAGGCTCCGTTCTAGTAAGTAGAGCAGAAGGGCAAATAAATGTTTAATAGTTGTTACGACACAGGATGGATTACACCGCGAAGAAGATTGAAGTTTGTGAGCGATTTTGTTACAGCGCCCTTTGATTGACGAACTGCGCGGATTGAGAGAATGGAGGCCTCTCAGTTATTAATGGGTTCTTAACGAAGAGTCGCTGTGCAACGGAGCGACCTGCATCACTTCGCGGGAGATCGATAAACCGTTCGGGGGGAAATCCTCCTCCTCGATGCTCGGAATTACATCTTAAACGACAAACCAATTTAAATTTCGAAATCCGCTTAACTGTTACACGTGGAAGAGCCGCAAATTCCAAGGGAAAGAGGAAAATGTTGTGGGTGAGTCTTTGATGCATCAACATTATTCAAATTACAGGACAGAAATGGTATCGCTTTTCGTGAGATATTAAAGTGTTTTTTTTTCAAAATTGGTTATATCAGCCTATAAATTATTGAACTAACTAAACCAAAGGGTTAGGACGAGTTAGATATTTGTAGCAAAATTTTGACGACTGGTCATAAACTTGGAATAGTAAAAATATTGAGAGATGGAATGAATATGTATGAATTTGTGTGTATATATTTAATGAGTTAAAAGTTGTTTGTGCATGTGCCAGAAACGAGAAAACTAGCAGTAGCTTGGCCCTCATAATTTTCACTTCACAAATATCATCATAAAGAACACAATAGGCTACATCTTTATAGCTTCAACGCACTGTCACCTAGGTAGCAATTATTGCATTGAGAAAAATCTGATGTGGCCACACATGACTTTTTCCATATTTATTGAAAACAGAAGTTTATGCCGGTAATACATAAATAACTCATAAACAATCAGTGTTACGAAAAAATGTTTCATACAAAAGTTGTAGTGCAGTACATTATCTATAACCTTTGTATGTAATTGTATATACCTACATTGCATTTTGACAGAGATATGTATGAAAAACTTCCATTTCTGGATAAACAACAACTTCCGGTTAACCATTACTCAAGAATAACTCCTAAACAATCAGTGTTACCAAAAATGTTTTAAACAAAAGTTGTAGTAAAGTACATTATATATAATTTTTGTTTATAAATGTATACACCTACATTGCATTCTGATAGAGATTTTTAAGAAAAAAACTTTTGTTCCGGATAAACCGGAACTTTCGGTTGAGCGATATTCACCAAAAACTAATCAACTGTTGGAATTGTTAGGAAAATACTAAATACGAATTTTGGAAATGATCGGATAATTCCTTTTTTGATAGAGCGCCCACAATATTTTTTACCACAGACAGACATGCTCGGGAAAATAGCGAAAACGAGCTCTATGTGCCCGAAAACATCTATTTCCGTCGAAATCTGGAGGTCGAATTTTTTTGCGAATACAATACTTTCTCTATACTACGTATAGGGAGAAAGTAAAAAAATTGATGACAACAACATTTAACTACAAATTAAATGAAAATGTAAACAATTACGTAAATTCAAAACAACCTCAATTGATCTACAATTTACACCTTTTTACTCTTTCACTGTACCACCCATTTCAAGCAAAGGATTAACATTTTGTAAATACTATAAAGTCTCCCATACAATATGTTTACATCGAATAGATATTAAATAACCTTTCCCTGAAGATTTTATCATTATCCAGATTACTAGATTAACCAGATCATTAAAATCAGATCCCATTAAATGCAGAGAGAATCTAAAAAATCCTTAAAATAGTTCTCAGATTCCTAAGAATTATTTCATTTATTAAATTTCACGTTCCACTTAGTGAAATAGAATTACTTCATCAATTACTATCCACATCCTTTCCTTTCCTCTAGAATATCCATCGAACTAAGTTATATTTGCACCCCAACCGTAAACACTCTCCAAAGCCCATCGGTTTGTTAGGTACCTCGTTAATGAAAGAATATTTGAATCAACATTTATGTAATTCGCAATATTCGTTTCTGCTGTCAATTCAATGTGAATAGCCGATTTAGACATAGTTATAACTGAAGAGGTTTTAATTTGAATAGTTAATATTGCTGTTTGTGTAGCACTCATCAATGATTTACTTAAACAACTATCATACTGAACGTGGTCTAGTAGAATTATTAACAAATTAGCTGTTCGCGCAGTTAAAAATGACGAATAACTTTCTGTCCATTGTGGAAAGGAAAACAAATGTCATCTTTAAGAAGACGCAGGTTCGTACTCGGGAGTCAATGATAAGTTTTAAGATCGTAAGATATTCCATTTTTAAATGGCAACGTCTTCTATTAATGAAGAGGGGAATGGGAACGGATATCAATCCATCTTTGTTTCATCAGATGGTTAAAAGTCAATTAATATTACGCTTGGGATTATTTTATGTATTTCTGTCGAAAATGAGTCTGGTTTGACATTTTATCGAAATTTATCGTGTAAATATTTCTCTTCTCGGCAACTAAAGAGGCGACTGACTTCGCTACGTATTCAAAAACATGTGGAAATAAATTCTGAACCGTCGGAGCTAAGGTCATAGCGAACAAAATTTCAGTAACTACGTCGCAACGTAGTTACTGAAAACGTAAGCGTTTTCTAAATTCGATCATTCGAAAATTTTATAAAAATTCGATATATCTCATCAATGTTTCACGATTTCTTCTCAAAAGTAACTTTCGACTAACCAAATAAAATCAGGATTCCTTTTCCGTCTTTAGGATCTAATTATACTGCCTCGAGGCGCTCCCTTCAATTTCGCACGACAATTACTTTTAATTAAAGTCTTCAAAAGATTTTTTTTAAATCTGCTACGAAACGAAAAAATCAACTTCACGTCCATCCTATAGGCCACGGAAATTATTGAAATTTGATGGAAAATTAAATACACAAAGGCGATTGTCAGATTGATACACGCATAAGGACATAATTTGGAAGGTCTCCAAATATAGACAGACATCGAGAGATAAGCCCTAAGGGGACAGGCACCGGCGAATCTGAAAATAATTAGGAAAATCCTCCGGGAGGCTTCCGGGAAATCCGTTGGAGTTGTCAACCGTAGATCTTCCTCTCTGAACTAACCTCCTCATCTTTCCTTCTCCTCAAACTTGGAGGAAGGATAACGGACTAGGGAACCATTAATTACAGCAGGAATTTAAAACTTTAATGAAAGTGGGTAAAGGTCAAACTGTACCGCAGGCGTTGTTACCGTCAAATGAGCAAAGTTCACTCCATTGATGGATATAATTGCTCAGACACTTTCTCGTTGCCCTTCGGCCAATTTATAGCAAATGGAATTAGTGGTCTCGCTAGAGGCAGCCGAAGTATTCGCTAGAGACGTAAGGCGAACGAAGTGAGTGTACGTATTATATTTTAGGGTTTCAATGGACCAGATAAGTGTTTCTTAGTGAGGGATTGACGGGGGTTATGGCACCGGAGGGGAAGATACCCTTAAGGGTGCAGCTGATATGGTAAGAGATCTTCAGCAATTTGGGAGAACTTGAAACTGATCTCTTACAACCGAGATGATTGGAGATCGATCCTTTAACATTGTAGTATGAGTTTACCATGGGTGGGGTACTTTGACTATGCCCTCAGACTATAGCTATACTCATGCAGCTCTTCTCCATTAAAGTATACGTAAATACGGAAGACAAAATGATAATATTATTCACCTTGAATAATCATTACTATCAAAACTTGTACAAAATCCACAATAACTAACATTGCTGCCGATTTTTATGGATTTTGTACAAGTTTTGCTGGTAAAAATCCTCTATGATGATATTTCACCAAGTATCGCTGAATGGTATTCATAATATTCACCTTACAAGAGGAAGGTTTTTCTTTAAGACTCCATCTCGCAGAGCTTAAATGGGAAGAACTTTGATAAAATGGCTTTCATAGCTTACAATGGCTAAATGGTACATGTACGTTACAATATGTTGCCTGTTGATTTGTTATACGCTACTGCCACACTTTACTTCAAAAACTGAGAAACGATTAATTTGTGAAACTCATTCGCTAAAATTTCTATTGGATATTTATAGAGTTTTAGACCTAAAAATATCGATGATAGATCACTTATCATCAAAGTTTTTCTGATACAGTAAACTCCCGTTTATCCGAAATGGTCGGGACGGCGCGGCGGCTGGTTCGGATAACGAAAATTTCGGATAAACCAAAGTGAAACACCTTTTGCGTCAATACCGCTAAATATGATCGTAAAACGTGCGTACGTAGAATGCTATTGATATGGTTGTGAATAACCCAGCATGTTTTTGACTGAAAAATTTACGTTGACGAGTTAAAAAGGCGCCAAAGTATGATTGAAAACTCAAAGTTTTTATAAGCTGAATAACAAAGCTCGTTTATTTTGCGTTCTTAGAGAAAAAATCGCCTTATTTGGCAGCGGGGGTGTCACGAGCAAATAAGTAATGGGTCGTGATGGTATTCGGTGGGTGGGGGTGGGGTAGTTGCATTTGGAAATGTTTGTTCGGATAAAGCGGATTTCGGATAAACGGGAGTTTACTGTAACTTGTTGCGTTTTGGATGTGTTTTTTCTGTAACATTTCTGCATTAATATTTTATTGCATTATATTTGACAAAAATGACGGTAATTAATCAGTAGATAAAAAATGAGTAACAAAATTTTCCATGAAACCTGGTGTAGCGTCATTGGAATTTTTACGAATTTTTGGATTTACAATGTACAATACATAAACTGTTTCCAATATCTTTAATCGATGCGCATTTAACGTAAACATTTTTGCATAATCTGAGATTTAAATCTAAGTTTATGTGCAAGATATTACGATACGTTACGCAAACGCGCTTGATGATGACCCAATCACAGGCTCATGAATGGATGTCATTAAACGAATTTATCCGATTAAAGCTGTACCATTTTACATTATAGCAAAGTGTAGGAAGGGATTTTCGAGTCTGAATTTCGTGGAAACAAAGTAGTTGGTACGTGTGTATATGTAGCCTTCGAAAGCGTGTTCTCTAATCCGGTGGTCCGATTCACAGTGTGGACTTTCCCCACGATGCTAATTAACAATACTGAGTTTCAATTCGCCCCTCAAATGGCCGACGGATATTATTCGTTGCCGTGGAGACTAAACATTTGGATTCCAATTCCCGCGAATGGACCTAATCAAAATTGGATGCAATACGAACCTCTAACGAATTCATTCCCATCGTTTCCGCAATAATTGTATTATTATTTATTTGCCCCTTTTGAGATCCCGTTTAATTTTCAACTAGTTTAGCCTGTGCAGTTTCCCGTTTACATTAGCTGTCGGACTTCGGTAGGATGATAACCATATTTTTTTAAATCTTTAAACGTTAAATCAGTAACTTTGACACCAATAATGTTTATGGTCAGAAGACACGTCAGGAACAAACAAAGGTTGAGGAATGATTACATAGTTAATATTACGAAATATCTTTTATTCTCTATCTTATTATGATGTTAACATAAAAAGGCAAACAACTCTAAATTCACATTACACCACAAAAAATAAACACTACCTATGAGTCGAGGCCTGGCCTCATCAGCTTCCAATGGTGTGTGTAATTCCTGAATATATATAAAATACAATGCAACTAAAACCATGCTGTATTTAAGTTCTAAGGGTAGAAAATATTGTTAACTCCGTTTTCAAGGAGTAAAACTTACCTGACTATAATCAACATTGCTCGCTAAATCCATTTATCTTCCGAATTATGAAATTATATGATTTACCTCAGGCCATTACTTTTAAACGACATGAAAAATATTCTTTCAACTTCGGAGGATAACGGAATAGTTCAATTTTTTATAAGAAATTTTCTAACTTTTTCCCTCTTCTTTCTTTACCTTGTGAATTGTTCAACTGTTTGAACTTTCTACTGTACAAACTTGAAGCTAATTATTTGTAGTTAGATAAGGTGGATCTTAAAATAATTATAGTAACGATTGATTAGACAAAATTACTTTCCTTGTTCATGCAACGCTTCATAAATGGCGAGATTTAAAAAAATTGACCCTGCAAATAACTGCCTTCGGAAGGTTTTCCCTCCTTAGCTACGATAATAATATCAAGTTTAAATTCTTAATAACCAATTTTAGTTTTGATATACCTACACAAGTAACATAAAGCATTAGCCACAGATTTGTTAAAACTACGGAAGAAACTTGGAGTAAAGTTGGAATGTTTTCATAAATTATACTTGAGAACTATTGCTTCCTTCTTTTGAGAGACAGCTTTTGATATGGAAAATAAAATTTTCGGCGACGTCAGTTCACCCGCCAAAGGAAGTGAATTTCGCCAGCTGCTGGTCTCTGCAGACTGTTGACAATGCACCTGTCGATTTGAACGCATCATCCGAGCATCGATTGATTGCAGCGGATGTTTGCTTCCTCTGTGCGTCCTCTCGTTGCAGACAAACAGCATCTCCGTCGTGATGGGGTAAACACAAAGCGCCTTGTGGACGACGCTGCCACCTGTCGCGCTCTGGGGCAACTAACCGCGAGGCGATGCCGCGCTCTTCTTCGTTCCTTTGTAATGCGGAAGATGTCACTGCTGCATCGGATAATGGAGCGAAATTCAGCTTCTCATTCGGAATGCAACGAAAGATGGGGAATGTTTGGCTTGACTGGAAGTTTTGGCCCAAATCACAGATATCTCTATCTGTCTTTTTCAGTTTCTGACGTCCGAATGTAACGCCGCTATTTCTCAAATTTCTCAGATTCAGATCGTTGCGTAGGCATCTCTAACCAAACAATAGAGCGTCAGACAAATGGAATTCATCAATCGTCGATCTGTCTCTAATATTAAGCTAAATTGTTTTTTATGTATGTTGATGTCCTCGAGCGACACTTCCTCGAGCAGAAATTCCTTTCCTTTCATTTATAAACATTCAATCAAAGCCATCATAGAAATCATTATTAAAGATTTTATCCATTATTAGATACTCAGGCTTGGTGGCGGTAGTTTGGTAGTACTTGGTAGTTGTAAATTGTACTTGATCTACAATACATCAAGCAATACAATATATCAAGCAAAACTTTCATCAATAACAAGATATTTGAATCAATGATAATAATAACAGCTAGTTACGTTACAAATTATATATAACGTTATATTTACGTTTTGTAAAGAATTTCTATGACAAATCAGTATTCAAGACACTTCAGGTGCTTCAAGATACTAAATGGGAATCTTTAGAACATAGAAAATATAAACAAAAGCTTAATTTGCTTAACGAATGCAGAGAAAGTACTTTCTCAGAAGATGTAGCCAATTATATGTGTCTTCTCTGTTTCGTAGACCGCTCAAACACTACGAGGATGATTAAGGAAATGGATGCTAAAACGAGCCGCATCAAGAATTCATTTTGTGAACTATACGCGAAAGAAATTAATTAGGGAAATAGAGACATGGTGCAAGCACCCACTGCCACACGCCACAAGAGGGCTCGTTGGGTAAATATGTAAATGTAGTTACGCCATTTTAAATATAATGCATCGATTGAAGTATCTAACATGAAAAATTATCCAAACCTAATCTAGGATTAGGATAAAATTTTATCTATATCATTACTTTGGAGAGATTTTTATGGCAACTGGTGGTCCTTTATGGATAATAGCTGTCTCGGTGCACAAAAAATACCCACTGTTTATTACTCTTCAATCTCTTATTTCTCTCGCAGTTCGTTAGCCTTAGTAAACACACGGAGTGATTCCCACAGTCCGCAAATACCAAATTAAATGTAGAATTTAATGATTAGGTAATGTGATTTTTTTCGAAAACTTGTTGTGATAAGTCGTGCGTTTAATTGTTTGAGGTTATTAAGGCTTAAAATGGGGGAATTTATTCTCAGAACGAGTTTAATGTATTTTCTGAGTTTGAAGTAAAACAGAAATTACTAAATTAACAGAAAACAAATCAACTGATCAACTAAATAAATTAAATTATACCTAAATTAACTGGAACAGACCAATTCTACTGCGAGACTTTCTTTGCCTCACACCCTTCAAAGCATTGCTTCCTTTGCTTAATTAACGTTTGAAATTTCGCAATCCTTTGAACTATTTTTATTGAGGCCTGATTATCCTAATTAATTACTGTATTTACTCAAAGGTGTCACTGCTAACAAGAGAAAATCGACTCTGGTAATGATTCTTCCATGAGAACATTTTTAACAGGAGTTTTATGTACACAATCACACTAAAATCACTATTAATCTTCGGATATTCGTTCTGTAGTAACTTATCTTTTAATTAGACTTATGCCATTTAAAATTTAAACTCAGAAGAGACATGAATTTCATCCCTATAAAAGTAGCATCCCATTAAAGCTGACCTCTTCAAATCGGCCTTAAAAACAGGACTGAAAAACTCTAATATTTTTTTGATAAAAGTGGTAATTTTTCCTTACTTGGGAAGTCTTGGTAGCCACTGTTGGTTAATTTTTGCTCTCTTTCTTGAGCATTATTTTCTATTCCCGTTTACATTTTAACTATATTCAATGCTGCTGAGAATCAAGAACTAAGTGTTAATTAATATTAACTTTGACCTTTGATTATATTCAAATTTACTTGCATAGATAATCTTTATTAAAATTCTACCTCGCTTGTAACAATCGTAGGCTGATTGTCATTTCATTAATATCAAATGCAGAGTTGGTAGTGTATGTGCAATGCATTTGTTATTTTACACTTTCCTAATTATATGCTTTAAGATATTATAAAAATGTATTGTTTGAAAGGTGCTTTTGGATGTGCTGTTTTAGATATTGTTAAATATTTAATACATGTGATGATTGAAAAACTTAAGAAGTGACATGCGACTAATCAAACGAACAATGTAAAATGTGATTATATAGGAACAGTAATTATATATCAGATGTAAATGTATTAGGTGGAGTAATAGGGGGATGTTTGCTAAATATATTCTTGTTTGTTGTTAAAGTGTGACCTAAAGTAATCCTGTTTGTCAATATAATGAAGTTATTTAGGAATTTTAAATATAAGAATTTAAGCGTAAAAGGGTAAACTAACAATTTTTGGGGCTGCCACTTGATTTTTATCTAACTGTAGCATATAATTATAATAATAACTATAACTTAATGTATTAACTGAAATTATTACGTAGGTATATTTCCATTTTGTCGAATTTTGTTTTTGAGGCAATTACAGAGCTTTTCAATATTCTAAAATGGAGGCTTCTTCAATTAGAACACCCTGAAGCGTTGCTTCACTGTCTTGCAGTCCAATGTACTCTTCTACCTGCTAATATCCCTAAACTAGGTCATCTCTTACGATTAAGGTGTGAAAACAATGCAGTTATAAACAAAAGAATGTATAAAAAAACTTTACAAATGTATTCAAAAATAAAATAAAACTCTAGCTGAAATTATGAACTCCAGGTTCAAACTAAACGGGTACCGCAAACAAAGTCCTGCTTCGAATTTACATATAAATGCTAGAGAATCCTCTTTCAACTGAGATCTCATTATCAACGGGTCCATTTTAATTGAAATCGGTCGCTCTCCAAACGAAGCCATTCCAAGAGCGGGAACCGCGGCTTTCCGTCGCTCGGTAATGGGCATAATTACGCTTATCTTCCTCTATATAAATAACCACGCGGGGCCCTATGTGATTCCGCCTAAAGCTTGGGAATTAGTGGTAACCGTTGGAGGTTACCGGACTTTATACGGAGGGGCCATGGGGGTAGAGAATATCGAGAATGGGGCAGAGTATTTTGCTCATGGATCAAAATCAAATTATTTCTTAGCAAATGGCAGACGACACTGGCAATTATGGAGGGAGAGGAAGTGACGTTTTCATGAAAGCGAGCATAACTAAATTAAAGATCATTCACATTGGAGATTGAAGACGTTTTCCGTGTGATATTTCCTGAAAATCACGTGAACCGAAGGGATACTTCCTAGACCAGGAGGTACAGTAGCCTATAATTTTTCCTCGCGATTAAATGTCAAAATAGAGTATAAGATTATTATTAAAATCTTCATTGAGGCGAGATTAATACTGAAAAGTCTCTTATTCCATCTAACCTGTAGTCAATGATAACAATAAAACATAAATAGTCAATTTGTTTTTAGAGATAGAGAGAAATACTTTAGAAGGAGTGGATATAATATATGGTATTTTCTTTGGAAAAAAGTGACACTGAAGTAAAAAAAAACCAAAAGAAAAGTATGAAAAACCTGTACAAACCTCAATAGTACTAGCTAAAAGATGTAAATATTACTACTTTTTGTATAACATGAAAATCAAATGAGCAATACTAAAGGAAACTGTACATACAATGTTATCAAAAACCGGAAACTTACATTGATTCATTTAGAGAAGATGGATGCTTTCCATTTGATTGATCCTCTACATTTCCGGATTAATTTCATTAAATTGTTACTCGTTAATTTTAATTTTTTGCATAAATATCTTTGATTGATGCATAATACTTTTACGTATTAATAACTAACTGGAAAATTTCAATGATTTACTCAGAAAAGACGGTACTTTTCATTAGATTGATTCTCTACATTTCCAGGTCAATTCCTTTAAGTTGTCGCTAAATTATTTTAATACTTTGAATAAATATTTTTGATAGCTACATAATACTTTGTACGTATTTCATTACTGAGTAATCCAGCGTGTAAGCTATCATTTCTGTAAGCTAAGAGTAAAACTGACTGAGGTATAAATAAATCGCTAAAGCATAAGAGAAGGTATCCTCAGGAGAAAAATGCTCACAAAGAAGATATATATCTTGGATGTAGACAAAGAAAGACTTATGCGGGCATTAAAACGTTTGATTATTTTTTCTGTGAGCATAACCGAGGAAATAACTTACAGAAGAATTACAGCGTGTTTATAAGAACAGGGCTGAAATAGCGTTTCGCTTGGAACTTAAATGGAGACGTAAATCTGTCTCTTCGATGTTTCTCATGCGGGGAGGGGACTTCCTTTTATTCCCCAAAAAATTATGCAACTGTTTCAAAGAGTGTTATTAATGTAAGTGCTAAAATATGTTGAGAACGAAATATAAAGAATTCAGCCCGAAGGCCAGTTGGAGTCTCACTCCCTCTAACATGAACTACCAGAGCTATTAGAAGGGAATGAGGCTTAATAGGCAGGATGAGGAATGAGGTAGTTTGCCCTTACTTTCCTCTCCAAGCCAGAATGCTATACGCCGAACATGTTCACGCAAGTGAAGCACAATGACTCTACGAGTAACACTTTTCTTGTCAGTCCACAAGGAGAGACCTTAATCAGTACAATTATTCTCTCATATCTCATTCTGATTCTTATTCAGTGTTCTATCTTAATACACAGGTTAATTATGCTATCTTTAAAACTTTGTAATAGAATACTTATTGGGAACCTTACGCAGGTTAATTATGTTATTTTTAAAGCTTTTTAATAGAATACTTATTGGGAACCTTACGCAGGTTAATTATTTTATTTTTAAAACTCTGTAATAGAATACTTATTGGGAACCTGCAGACAAGCAATCATTTGTTTATCAGGACCAAACAATTCTTATTTAAACAGTGGAATGTATAGGTTTTACCTAATTTTAGTATGTAGCACTGTATGTAATGCATGTTATATATGAAGTGCAATGTTAATACATTTTCTGTATTCTAATATTCTGATTCAATAAATTATTATTAAAATTTAAAAAATGTCATGCCTTCATGTCATCACAGCCACGACGAAGACTGCGACAAAAGTAAACGAAAGATACATTACTCCTATGCTGAACTAAAGTCCAAAGGTCATCTATTAAAATCTATGAAGAGTGATGTCCCTGAGGTCAATGTACAGCGCCTCTGATGACTAATTACGGTGGCAGTATCCTAGCAATATCAATCTACCTCACTCCTCAGTTTATTTATCTCATCCACTCCCCAGAGCTTGTACTAGGTAATATTAGAGTGATTGAGTAACTAACTAATTTATAGGATGTCGACTTTTATGTCCGACAGGTAATTGAGTTATAAAAATGTGTAACTTTGTAATCATCTGATGTGAAATCATCTACGTTTTAATTAACAATGTCATAATTAGCATTTAATGAGCCATTTTGTAATCGATAACAGAGTTGCTATTGACAAGGTAGTAATCCACATTTGTGTAATTAACACTTACTTAAATGGGATAGATATGAGCAGAGACCTTAATTAGAGCTAAAATTTGGCAACAATCACACACCTCAGTTGCGTTCATGGAATAACAACATTGGATATGACTGTGACAAAAGCAGATGAAAGAAACATTTTTTCTAAACTGTACCAAGAAACACTAAAAAATCTTCAGAATAGATACGAGAAAAGGAAAAGTAAAGCCATTCGTACATAAAACCATTTCTGATTCATTTCTTCCCTCATCTTTCGGATTCGTACCCTTCAACTTTTGATTCCCTCTTCCCTTCGACTGCAGACTTCCCTTGATTACGCCGACCTAATTAGAGCGGCACATTTGCTGGAAAATCTTATTCCGTAATCAAATCATCGCTGCCTTTCACCTTCTACCTTGTCGCGGATTTTATGCGATATTCTGCCGAAACGCGCGTCTTTTCCCTCCGAAGAAAGACTAAATTTAGTCGTCAAATTGAGTTTAACATGCTCCACGTGTGTTGAGCTTCGATATTGAGGAAAGCAGAAAGAAATTTTAAGGATATTAAGGCATTGAGTGCTCCTCTACAAACTCGAGACGATGTGCAAGAAAGGGAACTGTCAAAGAAGTAATCAGTTGGGCGGAAATGCTGCAGCATCGCAAAGTGGTGTTAATACCCAAGGCTAGGATAATTGAAATTTTATTAGTTTTCGCTTTACGGATCAAAGTAACCAATTTATCTATTTCGGTTCTATAAATATTAACCTTTTATTCTTTTAATAGACGTATTATTCTATTCTAGTAACATCCTACACGTGGTGGTACAAAGACAGTTCTCAATGAACTCGAATGGTAACATGCTTGAAATTTTAATACATAAAAATAGGACAATTTGTAGTTCATGAAATGCTTAGAATCAATATTGTGTATTTAATTATTGTAATATTTTAATTGTATGTGAGAGTTAAAGCCCTTTCATGATAAGCGTAACTATTTTTTGAGTTTAGTGACTTTTTAGCGACTTAAAAATTGGATAGGTAACAGTGTATAATATGTTATTTTATAAAATCACATATATATGAAAATGATCATTTAAATACTTAAGAACTTTGAAAATTGTTTCTTTCTATGAAATAATTCCTAAGACTGAGAACATAGAAATTTTAGAACTACTCGCTTGATGGATCAGTGCAAATAACTCAAATGCCAATTCAGCGATTTTGTAGTTTTATCGCGCCTCTTTTCTTCTTTTAGCAAATTATTATCCTATTTTAGCGACATCTGAAACCCTATTTAGCACCATGTGGCTTCTTCTACATGATCGAAGCATAACTTATTGAAGAAAGACAAAGCGTAACATATTTAATTTTTTGATTAAACTTTTAGTTCATAACTAAATGAAGGTATATAACCATATGAAGACTCACAGTTAACTGAGTAAGTAATTCATGTGATACCCTATACTTATTTACTTTTATATAAGTGAATTCAAGCTGTTTTATATTTCAGCTTCGCTTTGGGCGATTTTTTTTCGGAGTTAAGGCACTTTTTAGAATACCTCAGGCGATATAAAAAAACTGACATCTCTGGAAGAGATGTTTAATTCTCTAATTCAGTAGTAATTTTACCGCAATTTATTTTAAGACAAAGGGAAGTTTACAATTTACAGATATACGTGAAAACTAACCAAATCATCTCAACCGATTTATCTTGAATCGCTTTTGCAACCACTAGCTTATTTTTTTACGAGAAGAAAGATCTTCTATTACAGCTATTTTGTTTTTCTCGATATATAACGACAATCGTTAAGCTTCTTTTACGCTTCTTTTATCACTTCTCGCGGATTGCCTCGCTCCACTCCGAAAGTGCTTCGCAAACGGTGAAACTCCTTAATGTCATCAAAACACGAAATTGAATCGGAGAAAGAATAAACCTCGTGTTCTATTTTTGGGCGGTAAAATCCAATTTTGAAGTTGAAGACGTAAATTGTCTAGGTTTCCCAATGCGGGGCATTTATCGCTTTATGGAAGGATTCTTATCGTCCTCGATGGTATATCTACGAAGAAAGTCTCATTCGAGGGAAAATTAGCATTAAAATGTCATTACCGACATCCGCTCCGGGGCCTGTATTCCAGCAATGTATCGACATTTTCTCAAAAACTTTGAGGAGGATTTCGAATTTTGCTTATTTTTCGGAAATGTCTCACGTTGCCTAAAGGGAAGAAGACACTTCAAATCCCTAAAAAAACATGCCGTTTGTACTCATCCGGTTGGTTTCTCATAGGTTTACATTTACATTTTACATTTAAACCCTGCAATCCATCTGTGGCGCGTGGCAGGGGGTGTAAGACACCGAAATACCTATCTAATCTGGAGAGCTATTAGCTTCTCTAATACTTCGCGGGAAAAATGATCAAAAGAAGCTATCTGTCCTGGCAACTACTTCCCTGTATCGCTTTTTTTATTTTCTCTCGAAGTTCGCGTAAGTATATAACTGGGATGACAATATCTGTTATCTCCTCCCCGAAATCGGTAGTGATAAATTTATCAAAAGGCTTCCGTCGATATTTACGTCTTCTATCACGAAGAGAGTTCCATCTGAGGGATTCTATCATGGCCGAAACACTGCTGTAGAAACTGAAATTTCCCTTTACGAACCTTGCTGCTCTACGTTGAACCATCTCGAGGTCGGAAATTAAACCTACTTCGTGAGGATCCCAAACCGCACAGCAATACTCAAGTAGAAGTCGAATTAGGGAAAAGTACGCTATTTCTTTTACTCTCGATGAACATCCCCTAAGAATTCTGTTGGTTGCAATAGTATGCACTACTTCTAATCTTCTCCAGCGAATTTATGTCCTTCACTATATTCACCCAACTTATTCTCAACTTTTCTCTCTTTCCAGAACCATTCGCATTCTATCCGTACATATTTTTTTGCTTCTGCTACCATATCTGATAATGGAATATTTTTCACTTGGCCATTTGGTTTGTAATAGAGAAAAACCTTTCTTTCATTGACTTTTATATTATTCGTGTTCATGACAGTGAAGGCATGAAAGCTACTGGGGTATGAATAAAGCTGAAAAATAGCACACCAATCATTATTTATTAGAGGTCTAAAATCTCCTCAAGTCGTCTTTGTTGGCGTTCCTCTTCTTATTTTCCGGTATTCGGAGAAAACAAGAAAGGAATGCCACACTTTTAAGATACCCAAAGCGCTTTTCGAATGCGATGCCTTCCTCATCAGCGGTCGTAAACTCCGACTACCGGAGAATATGAAGAGGAACGCCGACAAAGACGGCTTTTGGAGATTTTAAACCTCTAATTAATTGACAGCCGTGATCCAAATTTTCTTCCTTTATGTTGATTGCTTAAAAAATGTTAGTCGTAGAGCAATTGTGCTTCACTTACGAGGAAATTTTCCGCTTATAGCCTTCTGGCTTAGTGAGGCATGAGAGAGCAAACTACCTCACTCCTCATCTTCCCTAGTAGGCCTCATTCCCTTCTACTAGCTCTGTTAGTTAACGTTTAAGGGAGTGAGGATCCAACCGGCCTTCGGGCTGACTATATTATAGACGGACACTAATTTGGTTTCTATGCTTTCATCTATCTTTTCTATTTTTCTCCAAACCAACGTCAAACAAGGATTAGGGGTATCAATCCTTGAATATTGATCGTTTCCATTCTTTCATTTCATATTCTTCATTTCATATACTGTGCTGTCATTGCACACTCTGGTTTCCATTTCTCTCACTAATGGTGGAATTTAGAACGTTGATTACAAAATTAATATTCCTTTGCCGTCCACTCACATTAGCAACCAATGTAAACAAACATTTCTTTAAAATAGACCACTCGATTTCAATGCATCGTTGAACTCTACATAATTCAGACGAATAAGGCAATCGCACGGAACTCAATTACAGATGCAATGAAAACATTTACAATTCACGGAATCCCTGCTAGTACGTTAATAAGCAATGCCTAATCTGGGATTTGCAAGACCTTTCCTAATCGATACAACGAATTACTCATTCATCGCGCATGCATAGGCAACCAAAATTAATTGCTGTTGTGCCGATTTGGTATCAGAGTACAATATCCGACGCAGTTCAGTCAATAAATATTCAGTTATGCAAGGTGACGGAGAAATTCATCTGTGATGCAAACACGCGCAAACACGCGTCTCATTACAGTTACTAATTTCATTTAATTACCATTAAATACTAAACGAAGAGCAGGGTATCTAAACTTTAAAGAATTAGGGAAGGTTTAATATCGACAAAAAATAATACTTTCGGGAAAAGTACTATTTTTTACAGGCACCTATATTTAACAGGAATTACTTACATAATGACAAGGACTTCAAGACAGTCCATGGAAACCTCTATTGACAAATGCCTCCGGCTGAAGAAATTTTAAGAATTTTTTTATTATACTATATTGTAGCTTTTAGAATAATAGATCATTTAGTTTATTATAGCTTTTAACTTTTATTATAAATACATCAATTAGGTCTTCTATACATTTTGTTAAATTTAATTTGTAAAATAATTGTTCATATCTAATCTTTGTCACTTTTTAAACATCTATGTTTGTATATTATTGTATTTATTTTTATAACTGTGTTTTCGCGGTTTTTTCACCCCCATTCTTTGTGGGTGTTTTCCCGCTACGTGGGTTTTTTCTTTGTCAACCTTCAGTTGCAAAAATTTTTTCCCACACCCTACTCTTTCTTTTTGTATTTTTTTAATAAGTTAACTATAAATGTAATCGACATACGAGGTTAGGTGGAAGAGAGAACCACCTGGGCCTAACCTCGCCAATAAAGGGTCCAACTAACTAACTAACTTTCTAAATGTCTTTCTATCCTTTTCCCAATTTTGACATATGAATGATAAGAATCCAGTCGAGGTTCAATTGTCCTATACAAGAATATGCTACTTGCAAACTATTTTCAAAATATTTCTTTGCATATGTATTTAGGAGCTTAGTTATTAGAAGAGTTTTTTTTATCTGTAAATATAGTTTAGCTACTTTTTGCTTCCTATGTCTTTCACCTAAACCTAAAATTGACCATTAAATAATTTAGTTACTGATTTATTTGTCAATATTTGATTTTACTATATTATCAATAAATATTTATTTAGCTAGTTTATATTGTTATTTCACTACTATCATTTTCACTAAAATAGAGATTTTTTAATATATCATTTTTTATTGTAGTAGTAACTATCTGTTCCTATGGCGACCATACATATTTATATAGTTTACTGTCTTTTTCGGTACAATTATTTTCACCTACACCTAATATTTATTAAAACATAATTTTGTTTTCACCAGTCTTTTTGTATATCATCCAGATATACCTATTAAGCTATCATATCCCATATTATCCTTTTAACTGCAATACTTTTCTCCTGGGAATACATTTTTATTTTTTTTGTAATTTCAAGAAAATAGAATCTCTTGATCCTTAGGATGCTTCAAAAACATATTGGACGGAGTCGATAATAGCAGACTGACTTTTAAAGATGTTTGATATATTTAAGCCGTATTTTTGCATATTTCTTGAATAAGGAACCAGGCGAAAATTATACAGCACACGCGAACTGGATTCTGAAGCCTTTCATAAGAAGCATCCTGGAAAATATATACGAGATCGGAGGAATAATTTGAATGCCATTTGTGGAGTAAGGAGGGCTGTTTTATTAGCAAACGCGAGAAGAGTCTCTATACGTAGAAATTATAATTTTAAATTTGACGTGCCTTTTGTGAAATTGTGAAGACTCACACCACATTTCAAAAACGGCTTGTCACCAGAAATGCCAAATTATATTTGAAAATGTCACTAGAGGTACCCCCATAAAAAGAAGCTACATACAGTTTAAAATGTATTTGAAAAATATAGTGACTCAAATTCCACTTTAAAGACCTTTACAGAATCTATAGTGGAAGCCTCTCGCTTTGATATTCAATCTATGGAATATCTAAAAAGTTAAAAGTTTATGACACTCTGAAATCGTTATCGGACGTCAAGTCATAAAAATAACAATAAAAAGGAAAATTTACAAGAGTTTTAAGCTTTTCTACTAAAAGTTATAATATTTGGATTTAAAAATACAGGCAGATATGCTATTTTAGATGTCGGAAGGTCTAGGTCGGTCAGCATTTTCCAAACCTTTTCATGCTTTCCCTTCCTTGTTTCATACCATCAATCTATGATAAATATTATCCGTACCATCTAATCTGGAGAGAGACAAAAAGAAAAACAAAAACTGCAATGGCAAAAATGTCTACCAAATGACTAAATGGCAATTCTAGTATAATGTTGTGCCCACTAACACAATTTCGCTTTTTAGGGGTTATTCCCATGTATAGGAAAGATGAATCGCATCGTAAATGATAATTGTGAATATTGAGGTAATAGTTGAAAAATATTTATTTAAAACTATTATTTTGAGGGTATTAAACTTTCGTAGAATCTGTAACAACAAAAAAATAATTGATATTTCTTCAATATTGTAAACAATCATTAAATGACTAAAGTCACAGCAACGTTAATCGTATTGATTAAATCGTCGAAATAACCATAATAACTCATAACTAAATAATTAATTACAATAGTAATTCATGATTCCCTTCAAATATAAATAAATCAATTTGAGACCGCGTTGATTTAGATATGATTGTTTGAGGTTTTGAAAGTCTGTTTAACGGCAACTAGAAAGAAAAAGTTCCTCGAAATCTATTTAAGTCATAAGACAATTTTATAGTTCCTCTAAGTGTCTTAAATTCGATATTTTTTCAAAATACCTATAGTCGTCTATATTTTTAGATGCTTACCATTTCAAAATTAGGAGCACAAAATGCCAACTTAGAAGAGAAGATTAATTAAAGATCCTAATAGGCCAATTAGAGGAGTAATAATAAGGCAATTTGCAGAGCTTCGCATTCATTATCGCGCATCAATTTTTATATAATATTTTTCGGCTTATGATTAAAATTTAGTATGCGCTTGCGAGTATCAGTTACTCTCATTAATATACCCTTATTATTGTATCGAAAAATGATATTTATCTCACGTAATTATCTGTAAATTTAAATAAATCTTCGTTAATTAATTTTTCTTAGTTAATTTCCTTTTTCAATTTCCACAAATTTTGCATATATTCGTTGATAAATGAAATGTTAAAAATATATCACATATCAAGTTTTACTAATTTAAGGATATTATAAACTAATAGGACCTTGAAGTACTATCAAACAGCATCTAGAATCTTAAGCATAATATTATGCGTAGTTATATTAGGCGTAATAAAATATAGCAGTAATCTCACGTTTGAAAAATCCCATCTGTTTAGGAAAATTTTGATCGCGTAAATGAAGCAACATATTTTAATAACAATTTTATCATTTCATCATAAGTGCAGATTAAGATGATAATTTAAAAATTCGATCGCCAAAACCAGTGGTTCGAATAAAATTTTCGTACAGAAGAGGCACCATATAATCTTCCTCTAACCCTCTTTCTGCTGAGATAAATTTGAAAAAGTCGACGGACGCCGCTGGCTGACCTTTATGTATTTATTATTGTTTTTCTTTGACGAATAAAAATTAGTACGACATTTCATTATACCTGTGATTTTTATTTCTCATTTTCTTTCTCACTTTAGTAAATGTTATATTTTTCTCTTGTAATTAATAATACTTTTATTTTTCTGTAAACTTATTGATTTATGTATATGCTGTAAGTAATTTTATTATTGTCTATACTTCATTGTTATTTTTACTGTGTTTTCGCGGTTTTTTTTTACCCCCCTTCTCTGTGGGTGTTTTCCCGCAACGTGGGTTTTTCTTTAGCAACCTTCAGTTGCAAAGATTTTTCCCCACTCTCTACTCTGTCTTTTTGTTTTAATTTAATTTATAATTGTCATATTATGACGACATACGAGGTTAGGTGGAAGAGAGGCCCACTTGGGCCTAACCTCGCCAATAAAGGGTCAAATAAATAAATAAATATGCTTTTCGTTTACCGAGGGAAAATTCTCATTTGGAAAATGAAGAAAAACCTCTTTCCGTTATAAGAGCTATAATCTGGGCACTTTTGCGCTCAAATAATCCCATCATCGCTCAAAAAGTTTTGGGTAATTCGAATTTTTCTCTGGTGTATTTCTATCAATTCCAAGTAGATTACATATTAAATGTAAGATAAATCCCTACGTATTATATAACACATTGGATGTGATGTACAGCCATTACTGATTAAGTGCGATACGCGGTAATTTTCAGATTTCTAGGATTAGAACCACAGAATTCGCAATTATTATCCTTTCTAGGCGATCACTTTTCGGTATCTTGTCCTAAAGTCCGAAGTCAATGTAAATTGTACTCATAGATAAACTGTATTTACAGCTGTAAGGTAAAATTCTGATCAAGCTGCAACTATTGAGCATGCTGCGTCGAATCGCCTTAATCTAAAGAATATTTTCGCTTATGGAGATGAGAGAGTTTAACTTCACAAGAAAAACTAAAATTTAAAACTTAAGGGTAAAGATCTTGAAGCACAAGTATCGCCTCAATTGAACAATTATGTGGGCGTAGCACTGTCAGTTTCTTTGATTTCCTTTTATATTCTCATGAATTCATACTGAGTTCATTGATAATTTTGGTGAAACCAAAGTGTTTTTTAAACACTAGAATACGATTAGGGCAACCTTATTTTTAATACTCTTTGAGATTGTGATGAAAAATCACTCAATCTGTGACCGCTAAAAGTCTTTCACTCAGCCGCCGCAATACTCGATTGTCACCCACCCACAGCTGTCCCGGTAACCGCAAAGACGGATTGCCCCCTTCTATGCCTGCCATATACCACCGAGATGGAAATGTTGCGTCCCTGAAGCATTCAGTTCTTTATATTGGTTTATTGAAGTTTTTAGTTAAGTTATTGTTTTTGTAAGTTTGTAATTCCACGGTGGATAGTATTAAAATTATGTATAAAAGAATATTAATCGGAAAAATATGTTGGCTTTAGACTGAACTCGCTGATGAATATTCAAAGCGAGGAATTAATAAAGAAAAATATTTTTCCCCTTTTATGAATAATCTTTCATTAAAAACTCAATAATTTTTCGAAACTTCAAAGTTTTGACCAAAGTTTGAAGACAACGAACGGAAATTATAAACGGCAGGAATAAGAAATTAATGTCATACTCCTACACAAATATTCAAATCAGATTTCAAGAAAATAAACTTATGGTATATAATTTACGAAATCATACTTATACATCATATAAGAGAGGAAATTCCAACTTGGAAAATGTTAAGTCGGTTTAATTTGGGTGTAGGGAGTCTATGGCCCCACCTACCCTATCCGCCGCTTGTGTTAGAACAGTATTGGTAATGCAAAATGAGTCAATGATTTGTGTATGGGGTGCAATAGTCAGGGACGGAATAATCCTAGAATACACTTGATTACAGTGTTAAACAGAAATTGATCGACAAATATCAAGTTGAGCGTTTCACGCACAATATTAATTGGAACATTTTTCAGTACTCATTGGAAACAGTACTGCCATTTACCCAGATGCTTGGGAATGAAAAGTGTGACGAAGTTGAATATCTTTATATCTTCAGTAGACTTGTGGTAAATATTGGAGGTGAAGCTAGTCTGAAAGAATTACGTGTGTAACAACGATGTAGATGCGAAATGAAATTTTATTTCTATTCATATTATGCACAGCCAAAAGAAAATTTGAGCTGTCGAGGACGTAAGAATTCAAATAATTCCCGGTCATCGAAACGTTGGCGACTTCATTGTCACCAAATCTTACCTGTTTGGAACCCGAGAATCCTTTTTACACAAATCTTTCCCGTTTCCATAACGACATATTTCCCTTCCTTCCTAAATTACATAGACTCTCATGGTATTTATATGTTTTCCTGATAGAGAAAACAGTATGCCTATCTTCGATAAGGCTACTTCATTTATAAAATTTACAAGGAAAGATCTTCATAGCGATTATTCTACCATTTTTAGGATCTCAGCTCTCAATTCAGGATTATTTTCCCATTATGCGATCGTTTCTTTTTAAATAGCCTGATAAAGAGCTCCTCACCCCAATTAAAAACTTAGGGAGAAAATTCAAAAAGTACAGAGACGTCTTGACTCACCTCCCACATGAGCCTGAAGTCCCTTTGCTCGACCCGCAGCAGTTCCACGGGACTTCTAGTGACGACGGTGGAAGTCCTTGGAGCGTCCCTCAAGATGGACTCCCCGAAAGTGGCTCCTGGTCCCAGAGTGCCCCTGAGCGACCAAGAACATCCCTGCTGCAAAGAAAATGAGAAAAAACCAACTTTATTTCTCCGAAAATCGATTGTAGTAACCAATCAGAGTGATTAAAATAGTCGTCGATTGATAGCGTGCAAAAGAGGGGTTGGCTGCACGCTGAGTGACGTAGGTCAGGAGGGAAGCCCACGCAGACAACAATATCCTTATAAATTACCATTTTTTGATTGAAAATCACTTAAGCGAAAATAGTAAATTATAGCTCAATCGATCTGTGATTAAATACAGGGAAATTTGATGCAGTATAATTTAAAACTTATTTACGACGCTGTTAAGCACGAAAATGTGAATTAAAACTTTGTGAATAGCATTCCTGTTGATTCAAACACTGTTAATTAGAACACTGTTAAACACAACATCGTTATTCGAAACATAGGTAATCCCAAATTAAATTCATGGAGGCCGTCATAAATTAGTGGAATTACGAGATAGTGGAGAATTTGCGAATATAACAGTTTAAAAAAATAATGAGTTTTTATTGTATTTCAAAACAGACATAGTCAGCAAATTTTCGCAATTCCAAATCAGATTAAAAAGCTACATATTAGTATAACTTTATTGCCTGTCTGGCTGAAAAGCCGAAATACTGTTACCTGGATGGTTGCTCAACCATTGCCATTATTTATCACAATTCAAAGAGAGCGTATGTGGTGTTCTACATAAACTGAGGAGTGAGTTAATTTGTTATTGCGGGAATGCTATAATTGGCGCGAGTCCACGTAAGCGTAGCACAATAAAACGAGTGACAACGCATTTAATAGAATACCTGGATCTTTTACCTTTTACCACAGAATAGAGAAAATATATATATTTCATATAGTATTGTTATAGTCTTGTTCATGGCTAAGATAAAATAATAGCTATTGAGGTGTGTGTGTGTTGCTGAATGATATAATGGTTCTGAATAAGGTATTTACTTATGGAAAGCTAAGAATTGTGTTACTTTAAGAGTCATTGTACTTCATGGCAGGTTCAGTTTATAGCATTTGGTTCATTGAGAAAAGTAAGAGCAAACTTCCTCAACCCTCATCCTACCTAGGAAACCTCATTCATACTATCTCTTGGTAGAGAATATAAGAGGGAGTGAAGTACTTATATGCCTTCGGGCTGAATACTTAACAGACAGATCATATACTTAACATTGATTTAATTATTCCAAAATTTTGAATCCCAAGGTATTATCAAGTAACAATAGAACTGGTTAATGAATATTTCTATCCAATTTCACCAGTAAACCTTAAAAACTTTATAGATACTCTAGATTATAAGGTAGTTAGTCTACGTTAATATAGCAATTAACTCACTTGACGGGACATAAAATAAATTGAAATATAAGTCAATAATTATTGCATACATTACTTATCCTTGAAATAAATGAAGTCTTGGTAAAGAAAGTAAGAGCAACTACTTCACTCCTCATCTCATATAGTAAGCCTCATTCATCTCTACTATCCCTTGGAAGCTAATGTTAGAGGGAGTGATATTCCAACCGGCATTCGCGCTGAATACTTTACGGACATACTAGAATGAATGTCACTGAACAGTATCACTCATTCCTCAAGGGCTCTCACGGTCATCAGCCACGAGCAAGACTGGGAGAAAGTAAATGAGGGATACATGTTTCTTTATCCTTTACCAATGCGACAAATAAAACATTCACACGTGCAGGGAAACGCGTGGGAGGAAATTCCTAGAATGCGAGAGCTGCGATATTTGGTAGACGACGACGCTGTCTCGGATGAGTCAAAAATAAACATCGAGATTCCCCGGATCGATACATTCCGCGCATTTTTTCCACCCACGAATAAATACACCGAAATGGGTGTTTCTGTCTGAGGTCATCGGAATTCCGACGAAAAGCGCGAATGTTTGCGCCGCGAGTTGTTGTTTTGTTTCCCAGCCGACGAATCACCGCCGCACTTCCAAATAAAAACAATCCGACTGACAGAGATGTCCCGTGTCATTGGAGCGTTGGGAAAGTGTGAGAAAACAAAGAATTCGAAACTAAATTTTGGCTCACACCAAAACAAGCAGAGGAATTCCAGAACATAATAATACATAAGCTTTCTTTCTTTCTTATAGGATATATTTTTCACGTGTCATCCACTGTTTGGGCGAATCTTTAGGAAAAATGGCGAAAGTACGTATATTTTTCTCGCTATGACTTTACGCGATGGAGTATTTTTCATGCAATGCGCAGCGAAATTAAATGCTGATGCATCGTAGCGTTTCGCAAAGTATGAATATAAATTTATATAGAGTGGGTCGCTGATGATTGTGTTATAACAAAGTAAATACACCAAAAACTATCAAAAATCAATTCTGATCATTAAATAATCTGAGTTTTAATGGTTTTGGTGTACTTTCTTTATTATAAGTATGAATATACTGAAATGACCATCTTTAGAAGATTCGTTACATAAAAGATATTCTAGGATTAATATAATCAAGATAAAAACATTTAAGTAATAGCTAATATATTTCTAAAAATTTTGTTCCATTTATTTTATAAACAGTTCGCTAATTACCTAAAACATTCTTATAATGTGCTCATTTTGATTCCTAGAATCGTATTAAGATTGGTTATGAGTGGACCATCGAGTTCTTACTCCTCTTTTTGCTTATTTTACTCTAATTCCGGTACAGCCAAAGCTCTGACATTTGCTAAGGTGTTTCCCCCCATTTCATGCCATGTCGGCATATATATTTTGGAACTACCATACACAGATCGATTAAATTTGAATAAGCATTTCACAAAAGTATACAGAAGTGGTTTATTTATTTATCTGAAAAATACCTTTAGCAATGGGAAGTCCTATCCAAACTTTTCAGTATGTATAACGTTATTGTCTAGTTGTACAATTGGCAAAATAAAAATCGAACGGGTGCCCCCGAATCTTATGCAGTCAGTGAGACAAGTTCGACATTCAAACACTGCATACTTCCGTCTGAGATAAATTCTTTCTTTTCCCTTTTAGCGGTTGTGCCTCGAGGAAGCCGATGTGAGCCTTAGATGAGTTATTTTCTGTATATAGTTGGAAGGATTCCGTATTTAGAAGGAGCAGCGGATGTGAGTTAAACAAGAAAATTTTCTTCTATCCTTATCTAGAAACTCAAAGTTCTCCTTGATATGATTTTATACAATTTTTCACGTATTGGAATAATTCCACCGTCATTACCAACATATCGTAAGAAACTCAAGTTCGAATATTGTGCGCTTGTTAACTTGGCATCAAGCATACAAAAACTCAATAATCAGCGTATTTGAACAAGTTTCAAGTACCAAGAAGAGTTTTCTATTTTCTAGAGAATAATATCTCCACACTATGGTGGCGAAGATGAGCTTGAGACACAAAAAATATCTATCGGTTGGCTTTCTTCTATATTTATATCGGAATGTTAGTAGCACATGGGCAGGACAAACCGTATTTTGAGAGCTCGAGGAAAATATTGATTTTAAGTAGAAAGACGTAATTTCTCCAATGCATAAATAGAATCTAATGGAGTCATTGAAGCTTCCACCAACAGCTTTTGTAGAATACTGGGTTTCTGAGCTGAAAATGATGACTCTAATACGGTATTTCCCCAATTACCTCGGTGGATTTTCAGTTGTATTAAAGCATTGGCTGGTCGTGTGAGAACTCAACTCCGTACGCTTGGGGCAAACTCTGGGCGATGACGATGATGTGCTTTAAAAATCCGATCCTACTGCAGTGGGGAATCGGTAAACGAACAGTGAAAACATCATCGGAAAAATAACCCTTTCGGCTATGACTTCTTTTCCTGGCTTTAGATATGTATTTGGATAACGGCTAACTCATGGAACAAATTCACGCAGCGTTGAGTGTTTTTCAAATGTTACAAAGGAGGAGTAATTGCTACTTCTGCTGAAGAATATTTTAAAGTAAGTCATAACATATATTCATACTTGTAAATAAGAAATATCAGAATGTGGGAGTTTAAAGATTCTCATCGTCAATCCTAACATCGATATCGATATTCCAAAATCGCCTTCGGACAATTCTGAAGTTTCCTGAATGATTTATGTCTTAAGTTTATTAATGAATATGTGACACTTTGATTTTTTAAAGAAAATAAAGATACATGCCACAGAGACTATTTTCACATTAATTCTTATGGGAAAATACAATTTTAAATTTCCTTCAATTTGGTTGACCAGATCAGGATTGTTTTTTTTTTCGAAATTAACTTCATGGATTATGTTTCTTTGTAAATTCTGTCGATTTGTATACTACCAGGCGTAACTTTATTTGGTATACCTTATATCTATATTTTTTATAGATATGAAAACCAAGAATTTTTAAATAAAAAGAATAATAATTATACAAGATTAATTATCCCTTAAGAAATAATCTCATTGGAATAACACACATATGTTATATATACTATACTATACTCAAATATATAATGTTGTTCATCATACATCTCACATAACTGAAAAAGGTAAAATGGTATGAATAACTGCTTAGTAATCTTCGATGTAATATAAAACAAATTTATGGTCCGGAAAATGGAAACATAATTCGTCCTCGGTATGTTTTGTAAGTGATTTCATTGTAAAACGCACAGAAAGTTCAGAGGATTTCTATGAACCATAAATACCATTCGTATGACATAGTTGTGGAAATTCTTGAATGTATCAATTAAGTTACAATTATAATAAAAGATAGAAATGAATTCAGAATTAGAGCGGCTTGAAGTGAATTAAGTTAGAAGTCCGCAAAAAACATTGTATTTGTAGGATGAAAATTATTCCGCATAAAATTTCCGTACAGAAAAATAATTTACGATGATTTTTCGTTAAAACCTTTCCTATATTGAAGTTGTGGAACACTTGAATGTATTAATTCTCGTTCAATTATTTGGAGAGTGGAAAATCTACTCAGAATCAGAGCGGCTCGAAGCGAATTAAGTTAAAAGTTGACGGCAAATTGTATTTGCAGGAGGGAAGTAGTTAGGTAGCAAAAAATGTTAACGGAATTTTTTGCAACAAAATTTCACGCATTGAATGAGAGATGGAAAACCATTTCGCGACAAAACAATTTGCAGGAAAAGGTACGTCACTTAGCAGAATCGCTCCGTGTTTTTCAGCATCGGAATCGTATTGAAACGAACCCCGAGTGGACCCTCCCTCAAAACCCGCGTGTCACCGCTTTAAAATGCAGACCACATGCGCCGCTTTGGATTTGACTTTTTAATAGCTTCGCATCCATTCTCGCCGCCATCCGAGTGGCGCCAGAGATTGCATCCTCGTTTCGGGGACTGTATTTCCTGCCGCTCTGTTTTCCCCGACGGACTTATCCCGCAAACTTTCAGCTCCTCTAATGAGAGAGTTGGTGAATTCGGAATGGGGTTCCGTCGCCGCGTTTTTCCGCATTTAAACGGACGTTATTAACGGGCGCGCAAACAGTTGAAGCGCGGATTGCGCACGGCGCGTGTCCGCCGTCGTGATCTAGAAAAAGGGCACGTGTTGTTTGGAAACTAGCGGTTTCGGATTCAACGCTGAAAATTTAATAACTGAGACTACGTGATGGGATTGCGAAGGCATATTAAGCCTAAAATATCAAGCAAGGAGATATGGGAGAACACATTCCGGGAATACCCCCAACGTACTATATCCTGCGGACTCATAGTTGAGCGTTCTAGATGGTTTCTAGTTTTAAACTCGTTCTTCTCGCTCTAAATATAGATATTTCGCTCTATTTTATGGGATAAAGTTTTGAGGTATATATATGAAAATATTTCTCTCTACGTAACAAATGATACATGTGTAGTACTTCTCCCGCAGGCATTTTTTATACGAAAACGGTCGTGTTTAGAACGAAATATTTTCGGTAGAATTGTTATATCTCTATCATTTGTTGTGACGATGGACTTCTATGTTGAAGTCTTCTAAGGCTGCTTGTTTTGAATATATTTATCCATAATTTCGACAAATAATGTGATAAGACCTTGCTCATCTGACCACTCCTCCTACTAATTGTCAAATTTAGACATAAATACAAAAATAATCAAATTTGACACTATAATCAGATTATGCGTTTACCCGTATACCCAGTTAGAAAAAATATCAGATACTCCCGAATCTTATGCAGTCAGTGAGACACAACTTCAAAATATGTCAATTTCTTTCCTTATGTAACTACTACTTTTCAAAGTTGTGGTTTGCGAATTGGATTTTACGTTCGTCCCTTTTTTTATATAAGAGTTGTATGTATGCGTATGTTCTCTTAGCTACCATATTTTTTAAAAGTATTTTTGACTGATTTCTAACGTATTGGAATACGTATGGAATATAGAAACTGGAATGTGGAAAACGCTTTGGGAAAGAAAATTTGCCGTAATGAACACGAATCTTCATCGGGAAAAGATTCATTTTGCTTCTGAATACTTGCTAAATGACACGGCGAGAGCTGGTTAGTGCTATTTAAGGATATGAGTTCTAATCCCCCGCATAGCTGCAATTAAACTTCTTGAGGCATTTCTTTAGAAACAGCGTTCATCAAACTAGTTATATCAGTATAGAGCTTTAACGCTCTCCAGGAGAAATAATTCTAGAAAAGTTTCTCGGGTTAACATCCAGGTTAGTTCAGAATAGAATAGTTATTAAAATATCTCAAAATTAATCCGGATTATCGAAAAACAACCTTGCGCCGTTATACAAGGTAAAACTGAATTTTGTGGAACACAACTAACAATTATTATTTTTAAATTTTGTTTTCTAGTTATGCTACTGATTGTGGTAAAAAATTTATTTCCGCGGACTAGCATTATTTCCCTGAATACTAAAGTCATATATGCTCAAATAATTTTATCCGAGAAAGTTAACTCGTTAATTAGATTAGTTTATTTATCCGTCTACGGAGCTTAATATAAACCGAGTTGCAACAGTGTAATTACCAATATTCGAATTTTCCTCTGAATGAGTTTGAGTAACACAGGATGAATTCCCAATTAAATTGTTAATTAATGGAATAAATGATTTCCTATATTTTCGATGGTAGTTCTGGAAACAAAGCTCACAGAAACTTTAACTTATTTATTTAAATTTTCTGCTATCCAATTTCTTAGGAAAAAGGTAATCATTATCCGACCATTAATTTTGAATGTGTCTAATTGCCAATGTATTCTGTATATATTCCTTAGGGAATATATTTTTAAAACTTTAGCGAGTTTTAGTTTAGTGTATGTTCTCATACGTAAGATATATACGCTTTGATGCTTGACGAATATGATTATTTCCATAATTTGAATTCTTTACTAATTATCAAAATCGATTGTGTGGGCCTTGACCTGGTGGAATTCCATGACAATCAGCAGCAAGATGACAGAGTATACTCGTAATGTGTTGATACAAACTCCACAAACAGTAAATTACACGACCCGGATTTCGATGCATGTCATCAGTTGCAGATATAGAAATATATTTTAGAGAAAAGTGGAGGTGTGGACGACATACATCGAAATCCGGGTCGTGTAATTTATTTTTTGTGGAGTTTGTATCATTACATTATTTCCTATCAGCTTGCTTTTGATTTGTATTGCTTGTGATTTTTCAGTTTTAACGGACGTAGCGATAACATATTACATGAGCGTTCTACCTTTCGGTAGGGTCATGTGCACTCAAAAATCCCTATTAAGCGCCATATCCTTCATTTCCTTACAGCTATCCCCACCCTTTAAATCATCCAACATCTTCTGTCTCTGTTTTCCCTCTGTTTATCCATTGAATTCTACCCTCAATCACATTTATACATAAGGAAAGGGTTGAGGTGACTTTGCACATAAGGGCGTGCACCCAGGAAAATTCCCAAGGAAAAACGGACTTGAAAAAAAATTGCCTAGATGGTTAAAGCAGTCTCTCGGATAGAGGAAGATCCCGGGTTCGATTCCCGGCCCTGTCAGACTTTTTTCAAGTCCGTTTTTCCTTGGGAATTTTCCTGGGTGCACGCCCTTATGTGCAGAGTTACCTCAACCCTTTCCTAATGTGTATATCCTTATGGGGTTTCTCCTTACACCTCTTTGTGTTGTCGGTGCCTCGATGAGGTCATGGCAGTAGGCAGTAGATGCCGCTCAGTCGGACGAAACTACACTTGCCCTTGCGCACAGTCCCCACAACGGCTTGTTAAAATGTTCTGGCCGGGTAGCCTAGATGGTTAAGGCAGCCTCCCGGATAGAGAAAGATCCCGGGTTCGATTCCCGGCAAAACTTGAAAAAAGTCTGAGAGGGACTTTTTCCTTGGGAACTCAATCACATTCTTTAGCAGTCCCATTCCTCTCAATATTCGACCCACCCAATTCTTCTGTTGATGCTTAATCGCTTCAATTAAAGCCCTCTTCTCCCCATATATATATAACATATAAACATAATAAATTTCTATTTTACTTATAAGGTTGATTAAGTACGTACACCCAGATCTCACACAAGTAAGGTTTCGTAACGAAGGGAAATAGCAAAATTTCGCGAATCGAGGACGTAACTTGGGGAACAATGGATGCTCTGCTATCGAACCATAAAGGGTCGCCATGCAAACGGTGAAGAGAACACGTGCTTTCCTTTGTGATCCGCTTACAAAAGAAACTCACGTTAACCTTGCGTGGAATCCCGCGATCGATCGTGATCATATTTGAACGTGCGCTCGCAATTGAGAGAGTGAAATAATCCATCTTCAATGGGGAGAGTAAACCGCCAATGTCAGACACGAGTTACCTCGTGATACGGCGAATAGCACATAAATTTCGGCGAAAGGCCGGACGTTTTGCTAACTCGTGGCGATAAAGCAGTCAGTGCATACAAGGGATTCCTTGAAGTAGGGAATCGAGCAGTTGCTATTTCCTTTTCGCTATCGTTCCAGCCGAATGCAAACGCCAAATCACGGTTGTTGCAGTGTCGCTCCGGATGCCAGAAATCAAACAGGATTGAAACGGTTTTCTCGCTGAGAAAGAAAATTATAATTAAAAAAATCAAACATTATACTTGAAAAAGTAATGGTTATTCGATGGAAATTCTGTATGGTACTAAAGAAAGAAAACACAGCAACTTTCAAATAAATGTTTCTTAAAATGTTACACAATGTTTCTCAAAGTGTTTTTTACATTGCGGTGTAATGCCTGATGATGTTGGACCTCCACGAAAAGAAGGTCATTGTGGTTAAAAAATGTATATTTGGAAGTTAGAAAGCGTGTTTCATTTCTTTGTTATCTAAACTTGAAGCTGCAGAAACTAGATTTTATGAGGGACTGACGAGATCTAGGCGGGCAGATAGGAAAACTAATGAATAATTGTTAAAATTCAGACAAAGATTATTATAAGGATTAAGATAGGAAAAACAACTATCACCAGTTGAAACGGGACAAAATGTTTTTACAAAATATATCAAAAGAAAATATTTTTGGTGAAAAATAAGAGGTTGCGCGAGAATTTTCTTTTAATATTGAAGCTGATGGAAAATATAAGCAGTTTTTATAATTTAATGAAGAAGATTGCGACTATTGCTAGTCGTGGCAGCAACGGTAAGGATATGGATTCAGGGAATGAATGAACGTAATCTGCAAGGTTTTTATCGCAAATAAATTTATAATAAATCAACAACTTCCATGATAAAAATTACGCCATAAGAGAAATAAAATGGGAGATTTTCTTTTATAAAAGTATAGGCTTTAATTGATTAATGAAAGTAAGCGTTATACATAATTAGTAATTATAATTACGGCTATTCTTATTGATGATAGGTACCGAAAATCGGGATGGCAAAAATGACAGTTTGCAGATTATGTTCCGTTCAAGAATTTTAATTTTCATCGGTTGGGGTTTGGTTTCTCGCTAAACATGATGGCATTTTAATCGCTTCTCCCGAATCGGTTCCGGGTCAAAGCTCTGGTTGGACGGGCATCGTTAGAGGAAAGAAGATGAAAGCTTTAGCTGAAATTGCTCAATGAATTTAGCGGTAGTTCATCCTCGGAGGACACTGTAGGTACTGTGCGGCGGTGTAGAACTCGGGCTAAATTATTTAAAACACGGAGCTCCTAAAACTATTAACAAACATATTCTTGCGAATATTGCATAAAATATATGTTTCCAGCAATTCTGAACCACACGGATCATTAAATTTTACTTTTGAATCCCAAGGACCAAAAATATGAAGTTTTCTTGATATTCTATTCGGTCATGTAACTCATGATATAATTTATCTATAACAATTGTTGCCAACCATGAGCTAGGGCAAAAAAGGATTGTAATTATCATTCAATGGTATATATACATCAAAATCCAAAATGATGACTAGATTTAGTGGACCTAAGTTTTTCATCAAAATATTAATTGGTTTTAAAATTTCCATAAAAATCATTGACTCTCCTATTGTATTTCATTGATGGACTCGTGAATGTTCTTTAACTAGTACTTTGTTACTCTGTAATAAAAAAATTATTGTTGATTTGATGTACTTAGTATTAAATTTAATATTGTATTTAGTATTGTATTTAATATTGTATCAGTATGTAGAATGAATGTATATTAATGTAAGGTAATATGGTAATGATGTTTTCACAAAAGTATTGGTCTACCTGTAACAAACGAATCAAATAGTGAACTCAGCATAACATTAGTAACGAGTTTAGGCTTAACTTTGTGGTAAAGTAGTGTTTTCAACAACAAGACTCATTGTTGAAAACATTTTACTTAACCGCAGAATGATTTAAATTCACACAGCGACCATGGTTTCGCATTTACTATGATCAATGGTGATGCGAAACCATGGTAGCTGTGTAAATGTAAATCATTCTGTGGTTGAGAAAAACATTTTCAACAATGAGTATCTTTCAATATAACATTTCTTCAAGGACCATCAAAAGCATCACATGTCACCAGTGACAACTTCTGGCGTTGAGAATATTATTATCCATCAACTTGCACTGCGCTGTATTATTAAATGTTGATGCAGAGTGGATTACATATTTTACGACAGGATAATTATAGCAGGTCAAGCCATTATTCCGCTAGATATATATAAAAATTTACTTTTAATATGCGTATATATTGATTTAACCTTTAAATTTGAACGGAGTTGCTATAACAACTAATTGAACAATTGACTACGTCTAATACAATGAAAGCCATTATTCAGAATTACTCATACTTCAGTAGATTTCATATAAATACGACCATGAACAAGATTGAATGAAATACATATATACTTACTGCACAAAAGTAGAGCAAGTAACAAACGATAATACCTATTCCGCCATCAAGATGTGGAAATAGAAATAAAATAACAATAAATAATAAAAATCCAATAAATAAGGGAAAAAAATATATTTTTCAGAAAGTAAAACAGATAAAATTTCGAGAAGAAGATGGAGAAAGGTGTACGTTTAATACCCAAACGTATGGGATATATATTTGAACACTATGGGAAGTGAATAACCACTTAGAGAACAGAAGGTTAACTCGCCATTGAAAATCTGAAATTGGAAGCCACTGCAAATAATTGAAGATAGAAAGAGAATGAGGAGAGAAATAATGCACGATCGCACGGCGAATTCATTCATATTAATTAGACGTTTATATATCACGAGGTTAATCAGGCAAAACGTACGCTAGGACTAATTGAGGAAAGCAATAAATTCTGCCGTGAGACATCCGATAGTAGCAGACCTGAAGTGAACGGTGCGTACAAGTTCCGCCATACGCTAGCCTGCAGCGTTCATATGTAGATTTAAATGTCCATTTACATATCATTATACTGACTATATACTGACTATAGATTACTCTCCCTTTAGGGGCAATCAGATTATTCGCCTCGTTTACGCATATTTCACCTCATTACTTTTCTATTTATCCACACATCTTTCTCTATTTATTCGTTCCTTTTTTCTAGATAATAATTTTATTTTATGTATTTAATATCCTTAATTCTAACCACTACTTCCACCTCTTCTCTTAACGATATTTTTCACCCATTTCAAAGAAAAATTTATGGTTTACCCTCTTCTACTAGTAACTCGTAAGATACTTATCATTAATTAACAGCAACTTTTATAAAAAGAACATTCCTGAATCGATTATGAACTAGTTTCAAGCCTTTTCTCTTATTTTTCTTTTTCTTCAACAAACTTCACCGGAAAAAACTTTCTATTTTTTTAAATCCATCAGTAAATCAGTAATTATCAAATATTTAGTGTCCTACACCTTTCATTCACATTCTATGCTACTAAGTTATTCTAAAACCATATGCTGATAGTGTTGTATCTTGTTAATGCTAGTCTTTACCGCCTTACGTCATCCACTAATCTTCGTAGAGAAGAATTCTATTTTGGTTCTGCTGGCGCATAATCCTACTACGCAGCATCCTCTTCATATTCATCTGCCTCGCTGGACCCCTTTGAGAGAGAACCCTGACCACGATTCCCGGCGATTGAGTGGAAGTGCACCTCCAAATCGGATCAAGGGGTTCAATGAATATCTCCTTTCAAGGATGGATCAAAGAATTCCACGGAGATGAACACTATGCAGTCTCGAGCAAAATTCCTCCAGCTTACGAGGTCCTTGACTCACTTTGCGTCATATTTTTCCTTTGTTTTGATCCTCAACAGTTGTAAGCTCAGTACGAACTGATGTTGTAGCTTTATATCTGATCTTAGATAGAGAATCCATACAAATTATCAAACATCTATTCTATTTCGGCATAGACTCATAATTTGTCTGTATAATTCGCAATATCCCTCGCACTGCATACTTATCTTTGTATATCCGTCTCGATATTTTGGATCTGATTCATTCGTTCATCCAATGTATTTCGCAAACATATTTGATGATCAATCTGATTAGCATATAGTCATCAGTTCCGATAAAAACTCAAAAATTGTGAATTTTCTTTTTAAACATTTCGGATTAGTTTTGACGTTATCAAGTGCACATTTTGACAGATCTAACGTTGCTATCAACCCTCGACGGACTACGGATGCCATATGTCATCATCCGACACCTACTATTATTTCATTTTGTATCACAGAATAGGAGAGCTCGATGACAATGCAGCAATTTTGTATTTGTTTGGCTGGTTTTATAAATATGTTTGGCATAATATTTTATGGGTATTGTTTTCAGACAATCACAAAGCGAAATACGTAAGAAATTTAAAATAATTAGAAAAAAATAATTCCGGCCTTGGGGGTTTAAACTAAGACAATTCAATTTTCCAACTAACCTTATACATATTTTCAAAAAAAACTTTCTTTCGCAATTTTAAATTTTCAGCTTTAAAATTCAAAATATGCTGTCATATTCTATAATTTTCACTTTCTCGTTAGTGCATTGTGCTTTCATATAAGTAGCCTTATTTTTTAAATTCGGTGTTAGTATTTTATTACGCTCCTTATTTAATTTCGGATTAAAAGAATAATGTCTTTAAATATGTTTTACTTTAATATTTTGAATATCTCTTAACTCTATATTCTACCAAAGTGTAAAGTTCAATACTTTTAGAAGTAGGATTCTAGCTGTTGTAGTAACAAAATTCAATACAATTTCATAATAACATGTGCCATAGAGTCATACAGTGAGTCATAATATCGTGAAAAAATTCATAAATTTGGAGGTAAATAAATACATGCATTACCTAATCCGTAAAAGTATGAGTGAAACATTCTTAAAAATAATGACTTTGGTCGAAGAATGAAATACTAAAAAAAGGTGTCAGAGTATGCGATATTTCATCATTAAATTTCATCAAATGTCTCTTGGAAAATATAGGGAAAATTTTATTTCGTAATTTTGTAGAGAGTTCAACTGTAAGATCTGTTTAAACCTTAAAATCCTTCATAATTACCAAAAGCTTTGGAACGGAACAAGGCAAGTTGAGGAATGAGATATATTTTCTTTGCTTTCCTCGTTAAGTCGTAATGCTGAAATTGAAAAATATTCTGAAATGCAACATAATGACCCAATAACTTCGAAAGGGTACGGTGAGGAGACACCAATTTAATACTCTCACCTCGGTAGATATTATACGAGTAGGATGTTACTTGCATACTGCAATCTTACTAAAAGACCTTCGAAAGAATTCGTGGAAATGTTACGCCTCTTAGTTCCGAAGAATACCTAGCATAATTTCCCGGTCGTTTGGGGAACTGGTTGCTCATAACCGCAAAATCATGCAAGTTTTTCGTCTTATTTCTCCTAATTATCGTAATTTAAAATCCAAAACGATATAACGGCCAAAATTAGAATTTAAAATTGATTTTACGTCCTTTGGTACTCGTCTAGATTTCGTAGGAGCATTATTTCTAATTTAATTCTTAAAATTAAATGAAGTCTGCAAGAGAAGGGGAGCAAGAGAATTCATATGTATTTCTTATGGGGGAAGTTTCCAGCCCTGGGACTAAACCTATTTCACCTAGGATCAATTTCTCTTTTTTTCTAATTAAATAATTAATTCGTGGGAATAAATATTCGTCTACATCAGTGGCTCCCATCCTTTTTCAGCTGGTGACCCACCTTTTCTTATCGAAATACCTCCACGGTCCATTGGCGGAGTAAAAACCCTTATTTGTTTTTGTGTGTTATTCTCAAATTTCTATATTTTCAATTATTCAAAAAATTGTTCAGAGGTGGTTATTCGATGGTTTCTGATAGCTTTAGGATCGAGCTGCGACCCACCTGTAACCCTTCCGCGACCCACCGGTTGGGAGCCACTGGTCTACATCATTTGTTTCCAAGGTTTTTTCGCTGTGGGCCTCTTAAAAGTTTTCATGGACCCTCGAGCCTGCTTAGTATTTATTTTGAAAAGCGATATCTAGTTTCCATTTATTATATTATCTTTAAACGGGATCTTGAGCTTTCAAAATTCTAGAACAATCAAAAATTGAAAAAAAATCGTGGATCCCTATATTTTATCCCTTTAATGGACCCCCTGTAAATCTATATGGACCCTCATAGGTTCACATGGACCACTTTGGGAACCTATGATCTTCATCTTGTATGAAAGCATCGTAAATATTCCTTTCATTAAGATACGGGAACAGATAAACCGATATGTATACGCTACATGCATGTAACGCGCAACCTGGAACTCCGCGAGTGAATAAGAATCCGTATCTTTGTACCTCGTCCGTTGTTCTTCATTGGCATACTTCCAAATCCGAGGCGGATTCATCCCTTAAGAGTCTCGTGCATTATCTCCAAAGCAGAAGACCTTTCCAATCTTCATTCGACCTTTTATAAGCAGGGGAGTGGAACGTACGTGAGAAACAAAAGGCAAAGACGTTCAAATACAAACTTCCGCTTCGACGAATCCATTCCTTATAACGATTTCATCGCAGCTGCTTCTATATCAGCCCTCTTTTCTCTCACGCGAAACTCATATCTGACATGTTTGTGAGTGATTCAATAGGCAACTTTGGAGCCACTTAAACAAATGAACCTACTCATACTAATAGCTGAAGGTTTTTTATACCGTGGGTAATTTATATTATAGTTGCCCGTGTCTTCAAAAAGGACGGTCACATTTCCTGTGTAGTTTAACTTGAGGAAGGCTTTACGGATAATTTTTCTTTATGGCTGTGAACCTTGAAACTTCCTTATAGAATAGCTACAAAAGGGTAGAGGCCTTCGAAATAAAGAAATGGAGATTCCGAGTTGGAATGTTGTGCAACTAAACATAAAAAAGACAAAAAGTCATTCGAAATTATATTTCTTCCTACAGTCCAAAGGTGTACAAAGGTATACAAATTATGTATTTATATTAAGGTATACATCCAATATCAAGGGACTAGGTTTTCAGCCTTTAAGCCTTTAAATTAATAGATTACAAAAATGTGTGGACTTGACTTCTAGTTTATCTACCTGCTGGGGTAGATGAGGCACAGTTTGCCCCCTCTTCCTCTACCCCAGCAGCTATCAACAACAGATATATTGGTTACAATATATATACACGTTACAGTCAAGTGCTTGAATAAAAAAGAACATAAAATCTTCTCAGAAGCAAAGTTAAGTCAAAGTTGCTTTTAATAGATAAATAAACAGGTATAAATAGAAATGAATCAAAGGATAAAAAATAAACAAGTTTAGAACGCATTAGGTGCAACCAATATGTTAAAAGATGCAATAAAAGGTAAAACAGGCAAATAGATAAATTGGTACACAGGTAAACATTCAAGTGAAGATATTATACATAGTGGAGACAGCTTGTGTTAATAACCCCTAAGGAAAGATTTCCAGAGCAGGCTCTGGAGTATAGGCAGGGTTCAAAAGACCGGTTGTGCAAAACCGGGACATTTACTTCATTAAGGAGGGAAAATCCGAGACTATTGGGACACAAATAGAAATTTACTGGGAAAATGTTCTAGTTTGGCTATTGTCATAATTAGGAGTGTTAGAATACTTCTAATTAGCCCCTTGCTTTCACATTTATATTAATTCTATAAAAAATGGGCTTTTGCACGCATTGACTACCATCAATTTTGATCATTTTTGATGAAAAAAAATGAAATACAAGATATTTCATATTTATACACGTAAAGAAGTTGGTAAAATTGCCAAAATAGCAGTAAATTGAAGAAACAGAAGATTAGGATAGAGAAGAATTAATTAATGAGAAATTTTACAAGTTTTTAATGGAATGATCACGAAATGTAAGAGCAGTTTTCTGTTTAAAAACATTAATTTATGAGTTACTAGTGCTCTCATCACGTTTATGTATGAACACATAGTTCAATGATAAAAAATGCGTCAGTTGATCAATAGAAACTGATTAAGTAGTAAATTTAAAAATGTCCGGAACATTTGAGAGTCCGGAAAAATATTTTTCGGGACATCGGGTGTAACGATTAAAATCCGGGACGAGTTCCGGAAAACCCGGAAAACTGGAGTCCCAAAGTATAAGCCATTGTGCAAAAGAAGTATAGGAAAAACAAGAATGAGTTGATAAATTGAAACTGAAACAAGTTAAAACCCGAAACCTGGAAAGAAGAAGAAAGTTCAGTAACGTGGGTATAGAGGATGTCAAACATGAAGAGGACAGACAAGGTCAGGAATATGGAGGGTAAGAGAAAAGTTGAGGGGAAAAAATTCTGATTGAATTAATCCAGTGAAGGTAAAGAAACTGGATTGGACTTACAGTAAAAAGGTATCCTTGCTGAAGGAAGAGTTAGAAAAAACAGTAGAGAAAAGAGTAAAAAAGGAAGGAGAAGAGTGAAGATAATCGGTAAAGAAAGGAGAAAGTTTTGCAGAAATGAAAGGCAGAGTATAGAAAGGATTGGACACTTGGAACATTCAAAAGCTGACTACCAAAGATGATGATGATGATGAAGCTGTGTTGAAATTGAATATTGCAGAAAGCCTCAGGACAGTAATTGTTATCTTTAGGAGGACGCAGGTTCGATCTCAGGAGTTAGTAATGAGTTTCTGAGAGATTAGGTATAATTTCCCTCTTTTCCAAACCGCACGGCTCCATTCCTTCAATTAATACGTAAATGGGATTGGATTTCTAGCGTACTCGATTTATTCGATGGCTGTAGTTCACGCGAGATGGTCATCAGGTAAGATTTACGTCTTACTGCATTTTTATTTCAAAGACGGGAAAGAATTTAGGAGATTTTTGGATTTGCATGATGCTGTCACACAATGTTGGAAACTGGTCAGAATAAATTATCCAGAAGTTAAAATAAAGTTTTCTTTAACCATCTCTGTTATGACGCTTCACAAGATATGCCATTTCAATTTAATTTTGTAATTTACTTTATTTTGGTGATTTTGTCGTAGACAGCGTTGTTAATTTTTCACTTATTTTGAAATTAATCAGATATTTCTCGGTAACAGCTGAGGGGACCGTCATCCTTGCTATCGATTAAGCAACCGAAGTTGTGCAAAAATTCAACCAAACCGCATAGGAGCAACTGTAATAGCAACAAAAACATTATTTGAGTTTGCCTTGTAAATTTCACGAAACATCTCATTTCTCATTTTCCAATCTTTCTTTTCGAGGGCCTGTATTAATTCGCCCATGTACCGATGCGTCCTTTAGTATCAAAATCTATAGAAAATCTTACTTTTTCGTAGTTTTGATGAAAATATTTCATAAAAATTACATTTCTTGTGACTAAAATATTTTCTTCATCACACTTCTGTCACATGCTATGTTACAGCACCGTCCTTTACGAAAATCGAGATTGGCAAACAGATTTTTTAGTTATTAAATGAACGGGAAGCAGAAACTTCCCATAATCCTTTGCTGCATTAGAACCCGAGCACTAACCCTAGGGACGTAACGAGAAACGCTGCGGCGCGTTTGTATGCATTTCGAACGGCGTACGTTAGCGTAAGAAGGGAATTAAATGATTTTGAGCAAGGTAAATGTCAGAGTTCGCCCCAACTCGCAATTAAGCAGATCGATAAGTAATTATTCTCTTTCTCGTATCGGGTTGCGGATTTGGGTGTGAATTTCCGCTATTAGTACACGTGGGAAAAGTATTGGGAAGTTTGAACATTTTAAAGCAAATTTATATTTTGAAGGATTGACGCTCTATTTTCATTCATTCGGAAAATCGATTCAAACTAATTGGACATCGAGTGAGATGAGAATGATTTTCAAGTCAACCGTATTTTACCAGAGGCCATCAGAAAAATATAATTAACATATACATTAATCATATGCTATCATGAATACATAATTAGTGCTTGAATGATTGATAGATTTAAATTAAACATCATATTGAATGATTTAATAAACATATCCTCCTGTTGGATCGTATATTTTTGGTGGCGATATGATATTTTGCTAGATTATTCAAGCTATACTCTTCCGAGGATTTATAAAATTTTATGCATCATTTATCGTGAACTTCTTTACCATGGGGCCAATCTGACCCCATGGTAAAGCATGCACTATATCATTACGAAAGGCTGCTTATAAAAGTATTTATATCGTTTTTTTAAGATAACGTGCATATATTTGTACTGAAACAACGACGAATGCCACTTTCTTTATGATAATATGAATAAGCTGTATATACGCAGAGATATGAAAAAAATCAAGGAAGAAAATCGAATAATATTTCTGGGCACTCTATATTTTGTGTAGCGATGAAGGTTATATACACATGCATACAAATAAACGTCTTTATTGGAAAAAATTGGGTTTAGGAAGTTCCATCACTCATTTAATCCTTTCCAAGCAAATAACAAATGTAATTTAAAAGATATAAAATCAAAATTATAATCAGTACTTAAAACAGATTTTTTAACAGGTAATGTGCAGAAAAATAGAGCGTAAATGTGGAAGGAAAAAATGGTTTTGGTTACAGAGCAAGGAAATAAAAGAAAGGTACTTGTGTTGCACAGAGGACACCTGACCCCAAACTGAAACTAAAAAAGTGAAAAATAGACGAACGAACACGTAGAGGAGGGGTACTCAACCTGGTGCCCGCGGTCACCTAGGTGCATGAAGCGACGTCCTACAGTGCCCGCCAAGCTTCGATAAAAACATTTTTTTATATGCTACAACATTATTTCTTGGGATTGCCAAACCTTCAATCTATCGGGGATAGAGTGGAGGTTTGGCGGGGAAAGGGTCAGAAACTTGGTTGTCTTGGTCTTGGGTTTCGTAAACATTTTATCCCTCTTATCGCCTATGTCCGGATTAACAAGACGCGAATCTATGTCATATTTAGTTCATTATGCGAATGGTAAAGTGATAATATTGCCAAGGGATGGCCTCAATATCACCCTGGATGGAAATGTTATTTGGTGCCCGCTTTGCTTTCGGAAGCGCCCTTTGGTGCCCGGGCTCCAAAGGTTGAGTACCCCTGACGTAGAGAAACATATTGGTAAGAACATCATTTTAACCTTTCATCAGTCGTGCCTATGATCATAAAACGAGCAGTCGCGCAGTGTATTCGATACAACAGATTGTTTTCCGGCCAAAATTGTAAAATTAATTGAACTAATTATTATTTCTGAGTGCTAAACTTTACGTAATAACATAAATTTAAGAGGATAATTTAAGAAGTAAACAAATTTTAGTAAAAAATATTATTATTATTCACCTTTATTTATTTACATGCGTTCAGAGAGTACCTAAAAAGCTCGATGTCTATTAATTCCGAAACTGAAATGCGTATAATAAAGTTTAAGACGAAATAAGTTAAAAAATCCATATAAACGTTATAATATGCAAAAATATAGTTTACTATCGAAAAAATTACCCAAACGGTGGCGCGATGTATGTGTTACAACAGTCGTCACTTCACAGAGTTACTCGCTTTCGCAGTCGGTTTACGGCTAAAAAGAAGCATTTGACGATTTTACAAGTTATTAGTAAGTGTGATAAAGGAATAGACCCGGGCATGAGGTTCAAGGGACCACACAGGTAGAAACGGGACCCGAAAAACCGTCTGTGTTGTAAAGAATACAACAGTGCGACTGAGGGTTAAGAATATAAGTAATAGGGAGTTTACTTATCATGATAGCTTAATCAATGGAGCTAGCTGTAACTTTGTGGAACTCCATAAAGGGAAGGAGAAGGAATAACTTGGTCTCACTCTGTTCCACTCGAAGATAATTTATTAGGTCTAGTCATAATCAGGTTTTACCATGAGGATTCACCTGATGATGACTAGACTTTAGTCAAAACCGGTCGTTTGTACTAAATTTTCTTCGTGTGGATTTGAGACCAAGTTATTTCTTTTCCTTTCCTTATCTTGATATCTGCATTAAATTAGGTAGAATAAGGGTCTCATACCACCCACGCAATCACATGTGATGAAAACGGATTCGGAATATGAAAAAAACATTTTTATTAATTCAAAACTACATTGATCATAAAACGTGTCTGTCATTAAGGGAAAAATACTTAATCTGGAAAAACCAAATTCAAAAAGACTGATCGGATGTAAACAATAGCCTTCTGTTCATTATATACTCATTAGTTTGAAATGAGAATCAACGCAAAGAAAACAAAGGTTGTGATAATGAATCCAATACGGAAACATACATGAACAAGATTCGTAATTACCGATTTTCGTCGTCTAAAACTGCTCTTTTACCAAACGTATATCGTCTGTTAGTGACGCGAGAGAGAGTCTAAAAATTGTTTTAATCGATTTTCTCCTGTCTCTCTCTCGGAATGAAAAATGAAAAAGTGACGAAAAGTCGATCGTAAAAGGCATTCCGACCTCTTTAACTCAATTAGCGACAAATGAAACACTGGCGTTCGGCGGCAAAGTGAAAAGGCCGCCAAAACAAAAGAACTCCGAAGTGCGCTCCGAAGAGAACAATGGGGACCTCTCGCTCACTGGATTTCTTTTGTCGACTTTCAAGTCCAATTTTCGGCGCAAATAACCTCCCGAGAGTCCCGATTCATTCAATCCCTCACCCCCTCAAATCCCTCAATCCTCACGCCCTCGCTCTACGAGTACGCCCACGTTGCCCGTTCGGAATTTACACATCTGTGCCTATTTTGCATTTCCCATTCGAAAAAAGAATTTCAGAAGGAAGAACAAAGTTAAAAAAATCAGCGATTATTCGAACGCGAAGTAGAAAAGATAATTCCCCGATAAAATTAAAATGGACACGTTTTACCACGTAATTGCTTTGTATATATGATGACTGTCTGATCCCTTGAATCATTCATATTATTTTATATTGTGAAATAAACTCATCTCTAATCATTTTATTATATTGTACATTGATATTATATCGTTATTATTCTATTATTTAATTATTGTTTGCTGTTTTTACTATCATGGTTTATATTCATATGGCAATGTTAATTAATATAAATTTTATATGAAGATTTTGCAATGTTGCAAATATTTCATCTGCAATTGTTATCGTGTTTGTATGATTTTATTTTTAATTAGGTACCTCTGTTTATTTTGGAGACTATAATCGAAATTTTAATTATTAATCATATGCATTAAATGTACAACGCTGCCACCAGACTCTGGGCTAATAAATAAATATGAACGTGGATTTGAAGAGGTAGAAGAATTCTGCTATAATTTAATAATTAGAATGAGTTTTTTTCCAAATTCAGCTACAAATTTATAGTTAGAATTAAGAATTAAATAAATCTAAAGAGACGCAAAAATAAGGAGATTATGTAGAAGAAACAAAATCAGTCATAAATAGCCTTCAATTTTGAAAATATTTCGATATTCAGAGGTACTTTAGCTTATTTTTGGATGCCGCGTTTACTGGGAAAGTCCCAACGAGAAAGATATTCTACGAGGAAAAGATCACCTGTTTATTTCAGGTTGTTAAAGCTTGAGTTTAAGGAAGCGAATAATGAAACTCTATGTATAAAGCAAGCCTAAAAAAAACATTCTTTTAGAAGAGGGCCGCGGGGATGTAACATAATTTGATATTGGGATGCAGGTAAAATATTTTACAAGAAAATTCCTTTGGAGGGAAATCGAATAAATGATTCTTTTGCTAAATTTGATATTTTCTGAACAAAGTTTTCGTTATTAGAACTGAATGAAGTCTATCTGGTAAAAAAATATTCCAAATGTTTCTCATTGCTTCCTTATCATCAATATGACAGTGAAGTGTTATGAAAATAAAGTGGGTACATTGAGAAATTTTTTATGAAAATTGTTCATACGGAAAATCAAGAAATAAGTTCGTAGAAAACTTTAGTTGAAAGAAAAGTCCATTTAATAAGGCACATAGGGAACATAAGGTCTTCTGAAAACAGTTTCAAATTCAGAATCAAATAAAACGGAATTCAGTCAACTCACCGTCTTTTCCCGGCAAACTCAAGTTTTGCGACCATACAAAAGCTTCTCATAAATCATTCAAAATCCAGGAAAGACTAATTATTTTACATTCATGAAATAACAGGTAGAAAATTATGAAAGTATACAAATATTTAAAGTTGACTAGTTCTCTAGGTTGACGAAAAAAAGTGTAGCCACTTTCCGTACCTTGTATGAAATACACAATTTAAATATCTACATGCCGTGAAGATTGAAATGTCACTCTTTTTCCATACTAAACGTAATAAGCTGAATTTTAGAGACTGCAAAAAGTTAAATAGGAATTCAGTACACTTCAGGATAATAAATATCGTATAAATATTTCAACTCCTCCATAAATTCTATTGAGACTTAAAGAAAGTAATACCATAGAGTAAGGATCCTTACTCTATGGTAATACGATTCATCCTTGTCCTCAAAATTTACAATAAGTGTCTCATACAGTGACTATGAAATTAAAGACAATAAGATATTAGAGGAACTGAAGTTATTTCGAAGGAGAGAGATTTAGCACGCTAACTCACAAACAGCGTCATTTTTCCTGTTTTGGAGCTGATGACTCACCGCTGAGCACCTCTTGAAATTGTAGAGGATTAAGGTTAACATTTGCTGATCTGATGATTCCTTAGTAAATATGACATGTAAAAATTTATAAAATAAATTTCACAGACATTGGCGATGTTTTATGGAAATGAATACACCCCATGTTTGAAAGAAAAGAGACATTTTACTTTTTTGGAAAAAAATTACGACTCTTTTCTTTCAAACATTTGAACAATTATACAAGTTTTCTTTTCCTGAACTGCTTTTTTAAACTCAATATGAGAAGACGTTACTGAAGTGTTCATGTTTAAAGTCAATATGAGGAAACGTTACTTCGTGGAAGATCATGATAATAATTATGTAATGTACACTGTGTATGGGTAATTTCCATCATTAATGTATGTATAATTATTTTGGAAGATTCTGAATGTTAATTTAGAAAAAGAGATAAATGCCTAACTTAACTTTACAAACATAAAAATAGATTTTGTAATTCAAATTCATGTTTCTTTGAAATTCATATAATGAAGCCCAAAGAACTTCCATGACTCTAACGATAATCGATATTATAGTGAGGGTACTAATGCTTGATTTAGTAAAGAAATGTGAAGATTGCCAGTGAACAGTGGTAAGTTATGTTATCTCACCAGCTTCCCTATAATCACTGGCACTCTTAATTGCACAAAAAGGCCAAAAATAACTCTCTGCTCCGATGGCGATTTTCTGCTTCTTTGGTCGATCCCTCAGTTCGTTATCTTTATCCGATGAAACAACCGAACCAAAGATCATTCAATCGCTTCTTACGATAAACTATCAATGATAATTTAGCCTCATTCATCTCAATTCTCATATGAATAAATTCTTCATTATATCTAAACGAATATCTTCATTTTAGCGTCTTACATTTTTACTCCAATTATCTTTTTACCTTGGTTTCGCAAAAAACGAAGAACCAGGAGTAGGGTGTACCAATTAATCAAATTGCTATCGAGGGCATCTTTTTTCCCTTCTTCCTAATCCCTCGAGGACCGGCAACAGGTAACGGACGTTGGCCCTCTTCCAAACACTTCTTGGAGCAACAAGTTACTCTCCGTGGCCTATCGAACATCGCGAGATCCGTCATCGGGCTAAAGCGCATTTACTGCTCGCAGTAGTACATCTTCCAAAGACCTGCAGATAAAGGAGAAGCATGAGTCTGCTTCTATAACCTATAAGCCGCCTATCGGCGTGTAGCAGTCGGTGTAAACATCGACCGATCAGTCTGTTTACTTTATTTCTTACACTCACTCCATCACCTCCCAGTCTTCATTCATTCATGACAAACTTTGTATGAACAACAATTTCTTCACTTCCTCATCGATGTTTTGATACTAACAACTTTCACGTAGATTTGAAAGGGCGTTGAAGATTCAACGATATTATTTCACATTTAACAATCCGTGTACGGTTTCCTTAAACAGTGAACCGTTGAAAAATATTTCAAAAACTATACACTCTTTTCAATGAGATATTAAATTTCAAAAAAATGAAAAACTTTGTATCTTCAACATACATTTTATTTAAACACGACCGGTTTCGTAACCGTGATGAAATCTTCTGGTGATGAAACACTTAAAAAAAGGCCTTATATAGGGAACGGATAGGGGAAGGAGACATTAAGGAGTCGGTTGGAAAAAAGGAAACAACGTAGCAGGTAGGAAGAGGAGGGGGGAGACATTAGGAAAAATATATTCATTTGAAAGAAAGTGGACAGTGGTGAGTGGTGTTATCACACCAGTTTCCATATAATCACTACCAAGTGGCACTCTTAATAGCACAAAACGGCCCAAAGTGATAAGAACTTTCTTTCAAATGAATATATTTTCCCTAATGTCTCCCCCTCCTCTCCCTACCTGCTACTTTGTTTCCCTTTTCCCAACCGACTCCATAATAATAAAATTTCTGTGGTAGATACAAAGTTTTTCATTTTTTGAAATGTCTATTCCATTCCGCGAAGTCACGTTTCAGCATATCAATTTTATTTGAGATATTAAATATTTGTGTAATTGGACCAAATCATTTTTTATCGTTATATCCTTTCGAAACGCTACTAATAATCTACATAAATAGTTGGCTTATCATTCAAATTGACTACGTTAATATTCCAAAAGAATTTGTTAAAAGCTGTATAACATAAACTAAGCTCTTTCTTGGAATCTACAAATATTCAGAAGAACATAAAGTACTATTTTAGATAAAGCTTCGACTTAATAAATTCCTCATTCTACATAAATCGCTTGTTAGAATGCTGCCTTGTTTATAATCGACCTGCGAATAAAAGTTCAGCTTACGTCAACTGCTAAATTACTGTATTAGAATTACTTATAATCTTTGCAAGAATGATCGCGTTGCTTGTTATTGTCGTTAACAGAAGGAAGATGCGTTTACTTGAGTTCGGACGATTTATAAAAATACAAAAAATAAAAATATGTTCCTTACATTTGTTCCAAAGCTTATTTACAAAAATATCCTATTTTCTTACTAGCCTGTGAATCTCGTACGACGGGAATACTTATCGCTAATAAAATTACAGACATCTGTAGGACTGTTTATGCATAAATAAATACATTAATGCACAATGATTTTATTGTATAATTAATTTAAGGTTTTGTACCTCACTCCTTTATGTAGAAAGTTGCCGTAACCGTTATCCTTTTTTATCTTGATTTTTGCCGTTTGTTATGCTGGGATTTGTTTCGATTATGTAAGTGTGTCTATGGGACTTTTATACTTTAATAAGCAGTTTAATTGTAAATATTAGAGAGTATTTTGTGAATGATCAACCATAACTTGATCAATAAATCCCTTCTAATGAATTTATAGAATCTGTCTTCCAGAAAATAAAAAATAAAGAAGTAAAAATATTAGAAATCACCCGGTCTTTTGCCTAATGCACGGCAAATCAAACGAAAAGAAACTTTTAAACGCCCTTCTCTTTAATTCGCAATTTCGAGGGAGTGGCTTCGTGAATAAGTTCCAAAAGAAACTTCTGAAGGAAAGGACGCTGTGATTCGGCTGCAACTAAAGAAAATGGGAAAGAGAGAAGGGCGGCATTTTCTTAATTGGCCCCATCCCATAATCCTTCCTTTCTCTTTCCATTGTTTTCTGTCGCTAAGTAGCCGAGGAAAGAATCTTTGACGGAGCAATTCAGAGCTCTGGTTCGCAAGAGGGCACTTCGGGAGGTTGCTTTCTCGTCGTGGAAACGTGATATCTCCACGTTCTTCATACACTTTCTCTCCATGACATTCTGCACCGCTTCAGCCTAGATGCTGTCCCTCGTCGACTTCGTTATCTTCGGTCTCATATTTAATAAAGACAGTGGAATTTGAAGTCTTTCCCAAGATAATCGGAACCTATGGTGACCAGATGTACTACATTCTGAGGTATAAGTTCCTAATACATTATTGCAGTATTTCATTTATGACATATATATAGTAGAATACCGTGTACCACTGATGGAAAACGTATGTTGTGAAAATAAAAACAAAAAACCATAAAGAATTGAAACTAACCTTTTATGGTTTTAGGCTATTATTTCCACAATATATATAGATGAAAATTATTTTATCGAAATTTCTTCATGATTACCTTCCACAAAGTTGGAACTTCAACTTTAGATAATGTATATGGAGTAGAAAGATTGAACGTTGACATATGTTTACGAAAATATAATTTACTCGTGGTTAAGTTTATACAGTAATCTATTCGACTATGTGTATGTGACTTTCATTAGAAGAAATACATTGGAGATAGGTTTCGGTTTCATTTCAGACTATTCTTTCATGGGGATAATGGATTTATGAAATCAAGAAAGGGGTATAAAAAATAAAATTTAATTTCGACGCTTATTTTTTTATTTAGCATTTTTCGATTCGAAGTTGCCACAAATTTGGGAAAATATATCGAAATTTCAATAAGATGCACCACTTTCAAAAACCAAAGTCTGAACTATGAAAAGAGCAGTTGACGTCTAATTTATGACATCTCGCTCGCCTTCAAAGGAAGACTATGTAGGAAAACAGCCCTGTGAGGTAAACATTTATCGTGATGTAGAGAAAGAAATTTTGGAACATGGCTGTTGATGAATTAGAGGTTTTCAAATCTCTAATTTACAGAGATGCTCGAATGACTTATTGCTAATGAATTTAGTACCCATACGATAAAATTTTCTTCTTACAAAACCATTATGATTACCAATACTGTATACCATCTACGATCTACGATATGAATTATAGCAAGGATATAACAAAAAACATTAATTGGTAAATTTTCTATTTATTTTTTAAGACAAGGGGCCTTACAAGTACAATCTTACAAGTAGAATGTATGAATGTCATTACCATTAGTCGCTTAAAACTGAATAGGCGCAATTTTAACAAACTATTCCTCCAAATAATTGAATATCGTTATGCGGTGGAACAAAGACAACTGTATATTCACTTAATGGTCCGCAGTTGGACTTTTCGAAGTGACTAATAATTTTCGTGAGAATATGCGTAAAATTGACTTTTGTTGTCGGCTTTTCCACTTGTTCGACTTTTTAGTTGACTTTGACTTTAAAGAGCGCATTATCATCTATCTTCCTTTATAAGTTAATTTATTATTTTAAACGTAAAAACACCAGATTGAAGCTCCAAGGGAGAAATTTCCACGAATATTCTAATTTTTATTATGGAAAGCAGATTACGGCTTGAAACTGCGAACAGTTTGAAATATAAAAAAATATTTTTTTGTATTTTTAAACTTTTGTAAATTTTACATAGACAGGATATATCTTATTGGCTTTGAAAATTTTCCACATTGACTACAATTGACATTGTTGAAGTTATCCATCATGAGAAAACATGGTGGAGATACATACACAACGAATGAATTGAGAGTTGATGATTTAAATATTCAAAATAATTATAACAAAACTTAGTATTTTCCACAGGGAATTACTTCATAACATTCCTTTAGAAAATACTTAGTTTTGTCGTTACCAATTTAAACGGAGTTTCATAAAGTTGTGCTGGAACACCTTGAGATTTTTACAATATTCAATTGCTATAGGGTATGTGTAACGTTCCAATCACATTTTTTCAATGGAATATCTAAATTTTAAATTTGTTGAATTGTTTGTTTATTGCTACTGTTAGTTTACTACTGTTAACATGCGATTCTACATCAATGACTTTAAAGAAGTAAACTGTTTAAAGAAAAGGAAAGTAATGTAGACATTTACCTTTTGCGATGTATATTTTAGTTTCAGAGCAAACTTCTACCAAAAATAACTGACTTCATTTCTTTCCCGAGGTAGCACCAAGTACTTCAGCCCGTAAATTTTATTTCACGCCGGCGCAACTACGAGCACTTGAACTGATAAGTGAGTGGAAGGGGATTTTTGGGGAGGTGTTGAAGGTTGTGCAGTACTCAAAGGGATTTTGAAATTGGATTTGAAGTTGGTTTTAGCGCTGTAAGTGATCGAGCGAGCACTAGAGAGCCATCGCGTGTGGCGCATCGACAAGTCCTTATTGGGGAACCGCGACAGGGAACATCTCCAACACCCATTCCTGAAATAGGCTCTGACGCTGGCTAATGGATCTCTCAGCATTTTGTTGAAAACAGTTTAGGAACATTTTGTATCTGAGTTTTTTGATTGGCTTGTATAAGAGGTTTTAGATACATGGACGTTACAAGTAAATCGCAGTCTCCTCTGTTGACTTTTTCGACCTACATTTCAACTATCTCGCAAGTAAATTATTCCTAAGTGAGACAGAGTTTGCGAGAAACTCGTGACATTGATTGTTGATAAGTTTCGAAATATTACAATATCCGATTGTTACTTGATAAATCTATATTTTCGCAAATCCATAATCTAAATTTCCCACTCAACCTTTTCCAAAAAATATACAGTGAATCACAAAGTAGATGATCATTTTGCAGTGCTATGTCTGTTGTAGTGGTATTCATCAATGTCTTGTTTTATTCATTAGTGTGAACAATTAAAGTTTAAATAATTTTCTCATTTTGTTACCATACATTCATACAACTTTCTGACTTACGTTCATTACAGTAAAAAAATTCTGTCTATCGCCTTTACATTGGTTTATCAAATTGCGGTTCAGTTTAGTTGTTGAAACAAAGGAAACAAAAAAATCCAGTTCCTCATCTAAGGAAGGACAGAAGTGAAAATATTGAGATTATTACATCGTGAACCCAGTTATTTCATCTAACGGGCAGATAATCTCGGTACATAAAGAAAAAGAAACCGGAGAGAAGCAAACGAAGAGAACCATTCATTTTTCCAAATACTTGAGTGGCAAGCCAACTTTAATAACTACATCAATAGACGTCAAAAAATGTACTCTGAATACCGCATATTCTCAAATCTAACCATAAGGCACACCCATTTCAAAGACATAATCACACTCAACTCTTGTAAGACAAGGCGAGGAATAAATTATAATGCGATTGTGAGACTCATGTCTGCGGGCGCAGTGTGACTTCATAAAGATAAACTGCGACAGTGCTCTCTTAAGAACAGAATTTGCCTGATAAAGTCATTAAAATTATTATTCAAGTGTTATAAAAAGCGCGTCGCTCTATCCAGATAGACAGACCTACATCATTTAATGTTTATAGAGAAACATTTGATTTCGATGAGTTATATGCCATGGAGCACCTTCATTTTCATCGGCCTATTTGCTCCCTCACCGCGGAATATATTTCACTTATCGATGCATTGCATGAGCTTCTTTAAATTTAACGTACCGCATGTTTTTGAGTCTAAGACGCACCTAAGTTTTGAGAATCAATTAGGGGGAAATAATAACTCGATTGTGTCACACATTCTATCCTACAAAAGTAGACTATTAATGCATCATAAGAAGCGGATTTTTCATTCATCGTAATATGTCTGCTTACCGATGAAGGATAATGCAATCGTTAAGGTGTGCTTACGAAAATAACGTCAGCTGGATCTTGGTAACTGAATTGGAGCTTCACAAAGTTTTATTTAAGGTAAATTTTCTCTGCGATGTCAGCTTTCCAAAAATTATTCAAGATCTGAGACGCGCCCAATTTTCAGGGAATACAAAAACGCATAAAAGATGCAATACTACAAGACTTATTGATTCTTCCGCATATACTCTACAATAATTTATACCATGCTGAATATCAAGCCACTTTACGTATTTCCACGCGCTAATATTTCTTTTGTTTTCGTCGTACTTCAGTTTTTTCAACAGATAAATAAAAAATTTGACAAAAATTTTGATGCGATTATATCTCAGCATTTAGTAATGCCTTACATTCTAAAAATATGTGCTCCAGGCTTGAGAGTGCATTGTATATATGTCACAAATGAACGTTACAAAAGCATGAATTAAGGTCGTGTACTACAAATGTAATTCATATCAACTACCGCTCGCGTAAGCCCTACGATTGGGTCATTAGGATCCCCTTGAGTGAAGAGCATATGTTAATCGCTAGTGAAGACGCATTGTGAATGAGCAGGACAAATAACTCGGGTCTCCGATAGCGTGGGCGAGATGTTTGCAGGTTGAGGGTGACACTAACGAGGACGAGACGATTGTAAATCTTCTCTTCGAGGAAGCTTTGTTCCGACGTCACCATGGCAACGCTCTCTCAGATGAGGAATCAGGCCAAAGCGGGAATCTTCAGCCAATTTGAAATGGAAATGATTCGATGTTTGCGGAATTAGACTCATCTCCCGCATCGACTAATCCTACGATTCCGTCCCAGCGAATCGCGAACCGAAATAGCTAATCTTCATTGAATTTAACCCACGCGTTTTGGATTATTGCTCCGAAGCAGACGCTGATTCTTGGAAGAGAGCGGAAGACAAGTTGAGGTAGTTAATTCAACGGACGGTTGAATTTTCTTATTCTAGACAGGAGTGATTTCCTCTCACATCTCTCAATCTTTTCTTTCGACTGCACGTGCATTAGAACAGACTTATTGCTTCAAGTACACGTTATGTAAACTGTGTGAGGGAAACCGACTATGAATGTAATTCACGAATAAATTCACCGAATTTGCTTTCGGGATGAGACGCCAACGTTTCACTTATTCAACAGATTTTTTCATACTTTTTCTCTTACATACATATTTCACCACATTTGTTCATTGATTTATAAATTACGATCGCTATTAAAACTCCAAAAATTTCTTCTTAGAATTAAACTCGCCATATTCAACCAGCTATTCTTTATACTTGTTATCCCTTGCAAATTCTCCTCACAAAATTCATTCGTGATTTCACTTTCATCCATCCTTTCTGTAAGATCAAACCTGTGCAAAATATACTTTTTATACCGGTCAGATGTGGAGAAAGAAATGGCACACTACCTCATCCTGCATAGTATATCTCATTGTCCTATCCGAATTCCTCATATTTAGTGAGAGAGGAGAGTCCAACCGGTGTCCTTGCTGAATACTTTACAAAGAAGTTGATATCATAATCTCACCCTTTCAATTGCTTATATCATTTTTCAATTGATATTTCTTGGAGTTAATCAAAGAATACACAAACGTAATTACTACACACTATATAAGAAATTGAAATTAAAATAAATTTTTCCTTAAAAAGACACTCCTATGGAGGTACAAGAGAGATTACTATGACTATTATTACTAGATGAATATGGTTATTCAGTTTAATTTTAAACTTGAGGCAGTCTAATATTTTAAAATTATGGAGTAAATGACGATTGTATTTAACTATTGTGTAAGTTTCAAATTCTATATGCAATCTGTTTATTATATTACTCGTTGATTATAAAGTGAAAGTTATATTTTTTGTTAGAAGGCTAATCATAATGTATATTAATCACTGAATATTATACAGTATTGTAAAATTTATTCTTTAAAAAAAAATATATGATTATTATCATAAATGTATATTAATACTATGCGATTAACACACGTAATATTATTAATTTGACTTTATTTGGAACTTTGTGAATCAGAAATGATATTTAATATCTTTGGTTACATTTCAAGTCTAACAATAAGTTGCATGAATCTTTCTTAGCAAATATTTTTACCTTCAAAAGTTCCCTTTATTGTTATTTAAGTATACAATTCACTTCGAAGCACTCTAGAGCAATATGGAAATATCGCCGCAAATGCGAATCTTGGCGGTGCAGTCTACGGGGAAAGCGGAAACAAATGAAACGGCATCTGCGCCGTCTTCGAGAGAAGTGTCAATTACGACAGCTGCTCCTCGCAAATGCCTTTTAAATGAGTTTCCGTGAATTGGAAATCAGTGACGACGCGGTGCACGAGCATCTGCAAATAAAACAGCAAAACGGAACACAAAGACGGGCTAATTGCTTCTGCCATCGCGAACGAGTAGCAAATTGTACGTCTTCTGAAAAGTCATCAAATCGAAGAGTTTGGTGGTTTGATCATCATCTTCTCAGAATGAAAACACTTCGTACTATTCCACAGAAATTTTCTGTGGAAAAGGACGAAGTGTTTTCATTCTGCAAAATGGCTTTTCACGAAGTCATGCCTTCTCATATCGATTACATCATCTTCTCCATTATTAGATACCAAAGCAACGGAAAATGAATGGTGTGTGTAAAGAATCAAGCGTGATGAAACCAAACGTTAATACTCTCACTGAAAAAGGGTTCTGTGAGTGGTAAGCATCCACGTGAACATAAGAAATGAAAATTAGAACACTGCTGTTAATGAATTAGAGGTTTGGAACCTCCAAAAGCAGTCTTTGTCGGCGCTCAGGACCTAGTTGCCAGGGTAGATGGGTACTGATGATGTTTGCATCGCCATTGAAATGTAAATAATCCTGGCATGTCCATTATTTTCCGAATATCGGTGACAACTACGTGTGGATAGCTGACAAAGACGGCTATTGGATATTTAAACCTCTAATCGACGTGAATGTAGTGCAACAACCCAAAGATCTTAAATCGGGAGTAAAATTTAGATTTGTGCCCCAATTATTTTATATTACGCTTCCATGTGCGTATAAAAGCAAAAAAATACTCAAAAATTATAAAAACTGTATATAATTGTGTTAAAAATTTCTTCCAATACTCGGAAATCGTTCCAGATTTGATTTCAGGTCGTTCAGGACTTAATTATTACCACTTTAACCACCGTGTTTGCACCTACATTGTGTTCTAGTTAAGTTATGCCATCAATTAAAAAAGTACTCATTAGAATCTAGCAGTTACCTCTATGTGGAGCCACCTTTCAGGCTTTGCTTTGTGGAATATGTGTTGTGGAAAAGGGGAACTAAAAGTATATAGGTGTTAAAGTGTAAGTTTCTTCTCTATAAGTCGTGTATTTCTCTTTCGGTGGATTTCTTTTTGTGATACAATGTGTTTAGAAATTTTCAGTTTCATCATGTACACAGTACATACAATACATATTTAAGTATTGACTGAAAACCTTGCCTGAATGTGTCCGATACTTCGAAGGTATTTTTTTAGTTATTTAATTTAGGAAAATTGTGAAAGACTTAATGCAGTGGCCACAGTTTTGGGGGAATTGAGGTATTTTTATGTAAGTGGAGTGAGGAGGAGGAGTGAGGTGGAGGAGATTTTGTCAGTGATCAATATTGTAGCAAAAATACCTGTAATAAAACCTACAATCTGATTGTCTGACATTATATACTCATGCATACAAATAATAGGCCACTACCAGATGTAAAACTAAAAATACGGTTTTTGGAGATTAAATAAGCAAACTTTAACCGGATGATACTCAGGATAATTTGGCTACTAAATTGGGAAAATTTAAAATGTGGTCCATCATTGCCGTTTAAAAGTGTTTCATTCGCATCCATATTTCATGCAATGATTCCAAATATTTTGAATAGTAATCGCAGATTAAAATAAATTTCTTGTTCATGTTAATGACTCTTGGGTTATAATTACGTACATATATGCACCCATGGACAGAAGTATTTATATAAAGATGTATTGTTAAGTCTATCGATTATGTGGCTAATGAATTATTAAAATCAATAGCCATTTCAGTAAGTTAGCCGACTACAATATCAGTGAAAGGGTTTTACGTGCCCCTGGATGTTATGCGCCAGGTGATACTTTCTGTTAGTTCTGGAGCTCACCAGCAGAGGCGTAATTGGAATCAACTTCTCACATGTCATTCGCTGGATTGCTCATTTTGTAGAGTTAACTTTGGTATCCCTCTTTGACTGAATTCTCTAACTCTTTCTGATATATCTTAAACTTGACAGTACCCTTTTCGTGTCTCTTTCTTAAGCTATCCCACTTGACAGCCTCTTTGTGGTAAGACAATATTGCCCAAGATCAATCTTCCATGAGAAGGAGGAAATTGTAATAATTAAATAAATATATTATGTTAACATTCTTCGTAATATTTCGATATTATATTAAATATTAACACTTTATGATATTATATCAATAATTTATATCTATTAATAACTAATCATTGTTTGTGAGATTTAAATGTTTGTATGAAGATCCATAAAAATAAAGGAGTAATATAAATTAAATACATAGATGGGTAAAATTAAATTTTGAATTTATCAACGTTGAATTGATTCATTAATTAAAAAGCAGCAGTGAAAGTTGAATCGATTGATTATATTAATTGACTCAACGAAACCAAATTTACAACCTGTCATTCATTTCTTACTAAGTATACAACATACTATAGTAAAAATTATATTGCATACATATAACATCACACATAAGGTTGTTTACTTCTGTAGGAAGTTATTTAGCCCTAAAACTGTAAACATATTCGATATGAACTCGCCTAACCTTGAATACAGCATATAACTAACAACAAGCAGAGACTTTCCTAATATAATTAAATACATAAAATTTATAAATTTACTCAAATATAAATTGATTGCAATAAGCACATTCTGTTTTGTCCTTAAACACAACTAAATTTACTACGATCAACAAAAATAATGATTAAAAGTACACACATGCAATTGAGAGAAATATCTACCAAAAATACTTGGCGATATTAGGGCACAATCCCAGAAAAGAGGAAATAGACAAACTACGAAGAGAAGGGGATGAAAACTATTTATTTGCTTCCACCACTGCGTTTTTTATGAACTCCGTCACCTACCTTAAAGAGGGCCCCATTCCCATTCAAATCACGTACGCTCCCTCTCCCCTAATACTCTCATATGTCATCCCATTCAAAGCCTTATATAAGGCACTTGCTGCCAACCTTTAAATCTCCCGATCCTAAAGGTGGATTCCGACAAGCGGAACAAACTTCGTATATTTACAGATAATTCCATTTACTTACTTCACTTCAAGTCAATTCGTTTATTTAAATAAGTAACAAGTCCCAAAGAACAGAGAATAACCGTAGAAGTATCTCAAGCCTCGCTAGGATAGAACTAATCTTATATTAGAGATATTTACAATATAGAATTAAACCTTTTACGATTTTAAATGAAAAAGATGAGTAAGAACTGTAGTAGGAATATTTTTCAAAACTAGTTACTTATTAATACGATTTTTCAATCCTTCGTATAAGTCTTAAGCGTCATAGATAGGGTATTATTGTTTGCAAGTTATTTATTTCATTCTTTAACGATCATGTTAGCCAGAGAAAATTTCCCTAAATTCCGTTTAGGTCATTTAACTTATTATTGTCATTGTGTTAGTTTCACCAATAAATTTAGTCCTTTCAAATCTTAACTGGATCTCTTTCCAAGTCAGTTTAGATGCTTTAGTTTCGTACAAAGCCTACTTTCGAACAAAGTTTGTTGGTTTGCCTTTTAGTTCCTAGTGTAGAACAGCCCAAATCTGTGACACTCTCAGTTACAATAAGGACTAACTCTCTAAGCTTAAACTTGCAGTCTTTTACTTGCATATTTTTCACTTTACTATTTGCGAGGGATAATATGGATTTACAAGACTATAATGGAGACTATAGAGTATTGATTCTTAACCTTTTCAGCTTCTGGTACCCAGCGAATTTTCAAAATGTGTTCCCGTACCCCGTAACAAAATTATTTAAAAAATGTCAATAAAAGTTTTATAAACTGTGGAGAACGACTATTGGACTCTCAGAACTGAAAATTAAAAAGGAGCTACTGAAATAAACAACTGGTAAACTTCGTATCAACTTATCTTCTATGTCAGGAACAAGGAAAATGTCGAACCTCAAGATATGTTTATTTTAAAACGACCATGGTATCTACTCATGGAGTCGTCATCAGCTTATTCAAAATAATCATCCTCTCGTTTCTATAAGTTTGATTTTTCTTTGCTACTGATTGTGACTTACCCCGAAGTTACGACCCAGGTAGTGAATTCTATATTTTATTTGTCAGTAAAATTATGAAAGAAGCAATTTGTTCTTATTATTACGCGCAGAAGGTTTTTATTCCCTCAGAGTAGCACACGATCTAGGCTAGCAAGGCACAGAGCTCAGAAAGTATACCCTCTAGAAGAATGCAATAAATCATTACAAAAGTAGCATCAGGTGTTGCGATGTTAAAAAAGCACGGCAAAGAGCTTAATTCCTACAAAAATGTGCGGAGGTGGTGGAACCATGGATCGGAATTAAATTGGTAGAAGAAGTGGAGGAGACGTCTCTGGGGATTCCAGTGAGATTCGCTCCATTTTCTCATTTGGTATTCAGGGATGCCTTTTCATACCCACTTTCCATTCTATCGTCCGTTGCATACACCTCTCCTCATTTCGCCCTCATTTTTATTCATTACGCTTCCTCGCCGTGTTTCCCCCGCACCATATCACATTTCATCCTCCCTATATCTATATATATCTTCAATTTTCCCCACTTATCATCTATTTCGATCTAGAAGACCGCCTATTTGCCTCATCTCCCGAGGTGCCTTTTTCCTAAAAGTGTGGCCTAAAATCGGCCTGGATTTTACAGTCGTTGAAATCACAAAAAATATTCTAAGGTTAATATTTAAAGGAATCCTCCCTGGGGTCAAAAATTCCTTCTCAGATTTGAAGCCAAAGGATGATCTTTGGATTTCGAGCGCGCGAGTAAATGAAAAATTCCTAGTATAGACATAAAAGGGAGTTAACTGCATGATGTACTGCCTTTGGGAGGTTTTTGGGGGTTTTCCTCTCAACTAGGGTGAATACCAGGCAGAGTAATATATTTTCTTCCTCTAAGAAAAGATGACTACCACCTGGCCTAGAGCCTACTTGTAGTCCTTACAAATAAATAAATAAATAAATAAAGGAAGGAAGAAGAAGAGACTATCGGTCTTCTATAAGATATGCATGGGATTTCCTGCTTATAAGGAATTACGTGATAGAGTAAAAGAGGCTGATTACCTGGGAAGGCATGACCATAAATACAAAATAAGATGTATGAAGCAAAAAACTGATAATCGGAAATATTCTTTCCTTAATAGAACTATCGAGGAATGGAATAGTCTGCCTCCAGAAGTATTTGAACCTTTTCCAATAAATACTAAATGGTTTGTTAACGTTATTAGTAAATTGAATATTTCGATGAGTTTAGCCTATTGTTGTTGACGAAATGTGAGGCAAGCATTGCCTGGTAGGGTGAAGTACAGCGGGGACTTCTTGGGCCTCGAGGCCGCTATGGTAGCTGCGTAGACCTATCAGCCAGTAGTAGTAGCCAGAAGGCTTACATTTATATTTTAATACTTATTATACATTTATATTTATGTTTTATTATTAATTTTATATTATTATATTTTATGCAAATGGGTTACTGTATAGATACATAGAAATTGATTTTTTGCTGTTTTATAAGATACGCCGCCACCTGTCCTGTAACTAACTGCGGCGGCAATGTACAATAAATAAATAAAAATTAAATAAGTGATGTCACTCCGGTAAATTCTTAGATTTGTGTTTCTCGAAGTTTAGAATTCCACGCCACACTTAAGCATTTAATCAAAGATCATGGGACACCATCACTCAGGTTTATTGATTCAGTCCAAACTGAAGTTGAAAAGAATTTTCCAAGTAGGGAATAACAATTTTAAAACACTATTACTATCGCTAGTTCATCATTTTTCAATATACAATACATTTCGTAAATTTAAAGTTGATTTTAACATGATATATTAAAAAATAACTACTTATAAATGCAAAATTCGAAGAAGATGTTTGAATACACCGAGGACATGATAGTAAGTGAAGACCGATGAGAAATAAGAGCTGTAATTGATAGTTGAGAAGATAAACATTTTTTTAATAAAAGCGACACATGGAGTGAAAACATCTTTGAGGATGATTTAAACAGCAGCGTTGGCGATTTCATTAGATTCAACAATACATAACCTGTAACATGGCCACTGAATTTGATTTCCAACAAAACTATTTTCTTCCGGTATACGAAAAAAATTAATGTAATACGCGGTTACGACTTATGAGCTGGGAGAAGTGATATTTTTAATACCCGATTTCAACGTGTATTCTCGTGATTGCTATGTGCAAGGCATCAAACATTAGTAGAAAAACATTCACGTCATATACTCACGTCACATGCTTTAAAGAATCCATAATATGTGAATAATACATAAGCGTACATCACAATTCATAGTAAATCATCGGAAACGACATAAATTGAGAAATGACTGAGAAATGATACTAAGAAATATATATATTTTCCTTAGAATGGCCAAGCGTAACTTCTGTGAAATCCCCATAATTTCGTGCACAGCTTTATTAAAAATGATTTAAAAATTCAATACATTGCCATATCACGCAGAAAAATAATTGAGTCGATGTAATACTGATGAGCGATATGAATAATGAATCTGAGAATAAATATCGCCAAAGGAAATGGCGCTTAATATGGATTTTTGAGTGTACATGAACCCACCGAAAGGAACTCATGAAATGAAAAGGTTGCTCTACTTTGGTAGGATGTTTTCCTTAGACGTCAAGAAGTATACAAATAAATGCGTATGAATAAAAATATGAGACTGAACGTGGGGATTGGTAGGAAAATTTGAAACAGGTCGTACATGAATAGAGGCAATGTTTTCTGGTGCCTTTTTATAGATTCGAAAGATTGGTGTGTCAAGAAAAGCATAAATTCGAATGGTCCTGAGGAGGAAAGATATCAAGCATTGTACTCTACCAACCTCGACCTACAGAAGCGAAACTTGGGTGTTAAATGTAGCCATAACCCCAGCGACTCCAGGCGACACAAAGAAATATGGAACGTCGTACGCTTGGAATCACAAGAAGATATAGAAAACGCAACGACTGGGTGAGGACGATGACAGGACTGATATACATTATAGATAAAGTGCGATTATTGAGATGAATGTTGGAAGGCCATGTGGTGAGAAGAAAAGACAACCGTTGGACGTCAGCATTTCTCAAATGGACCACAAGAGATGTGAAGAGTACAAGAAGGGGCTGAAAGACAAATGGAACTGAGAGAGCATTAAGGACTAAGGGAAAACATGAAAAAGATAAGCTTAGAATACAGAAAACTGGAAAACGCTTGGGGATACTTACATCAGATGTTGGATTGAAAGAGGCTTACATTCGAAATAACACGTACATACACATCGTAAGAAGATAAGTCTGACCATCCTTTATCTGGAAGATCTGAAAATCGGAAACAGATGTATTCAAACAACTTGAGTTATTAATAAAAGTAGGACAAAAACATCCCCGGCCACTCAGATAACAGGATCTATTTAAGAAATGTTTCAAACGTAAATTCTAGGGATGCTTAGGTGATACAGACAAGCACCCACGCAAGAACCAGAGCCTTCAGCTTCTTGTGTATCAATTCCACCAAGATAGTACTACTTTTACGGCTACTAAGTAATTGAAATTAATCAGCTGTGTTCAATGTATGTATATATTAACTGTATTTCTACAAGGGTTTTCGTGCATGTTGAGTCAAGTGTCATTAAATACGAATGACTTAAATAAATTACATTATTTTCTGGAGAAAAAATAGTTTTGGCTCGTATTAATGGCAATTTTCATATTCTGTATATTCTTTACATTGTTATTTTTCATAATTAATTTTTTAGCTGTTATGACAGTCGTAATTTAAAACATATTCTGCTAAATTAACTTTAACATGGTGATGCCTTTGATAACTTCTGCTGGATATGAATTCTCTCATTTGCCGTTACGTTTCCTTTTATAAAATCTGTTGTCGTTCGTACTTTGCATTTTCTTCTTCAGTTATTCATTTTGTATTCAACATTTAATTCAAAGAATGTTAAGTGAATATTATTATAATGTCGAGGTTTCTGTGTACAATTAAAACTATGTGTTTTTATTATTATATATGGAAGAAATTCTTGTTACTTGCTAATACGTCTGAAATCATATTTCAACAAAACCAGGCATTTCTATTAATAGAATAAAATCCTCAATGCATATAATTTTTGGGTAAGTAAAATAGAGTTAAATCAAATTCTTAAAGACAGAAGTCGAGAAGCTTTTCCTAGTAAAGGATAGAGAGAGAGTGGCCCGAGGAAGGGAGTGTATATATATAAATATAAGTGCGTTGGAAGTGGAGGTGGCTGGGATGGTATCGATCAGTGTCTTGTGACAGGTATTCGCCGGGACACGTCTTAGGTCAACTCCGAGGAAGACTAATACTGCTTAAGAGCCTCTTTAATAATGCAACGCCATATTTAATTTATGAGTTGAACGAGAGGAGACGAACTTGCTGTATGAAGAGTTGGAAAAGTGTTGACAAACTGAATTTTAAATTTAAAAGTGGGAGTGAAACTTCGCGAGCGCAATATCCTCAGTGAATCTCTGCATCTTTCAGTATTTGAGGACTAAACTTTGCTTTTCTCTTCTATTTTGTTTGCGCAATGGTATGGCAACCGAAAGTTTGTTGGTTGTTACGGTTGTTATGTATTAACGGTGTAATCTGCTAAGCTTTGGTTGGTTAGATAGAGTTTTAAAAACACATATTTACTGATGATGCTGATTTAATTTTTAGACTAACAAATTGTCTGGTCAAGTATGATGGAGCTTAAGTTAACTTGAAAAATGTATGTATCAATGTAAATATCTAATTATTTAAAGCTAGATGGGATAAATATTGAGATTGTTTATAATATTATCATTGTAGAGCTATATTACTGAACAGATTTATACAATTTACGATATGAATTATTTTTAATTTTATTAGATATTGGATATTAAAATATGGCTATAATGTTAAATTGTTACTGGATAAATTAAAAATGAAATGCTCATTATCAAAACGTATCAAATATAATTTTCTACACTAACGATACATTAATAATCATTTTTTTCACGCTAAGCTACTGTTGTCCTTCACCAGTAAAGTCCTCCTAAGCTCTAATGAATTTATCAGGAAGTGCTTCACCGAGACAACAGTGACAACGAAAACACACAACCATTCCCTGATCGGAAAAATCCGATCAGCCGGGGTTCGAACTCGTGACCTTGGGGTAGGAGACATAACTTAGATGGCATGCTATCCACTCGGCCACCAATTAACAATTAGTTTGCCTTTTTCCGATTTAAGCTATAAAATTAGCAAATGAAAATAAATAACACTGACTACCTAGACTATCATTTCATCACCATTAGTTATGTTTAGGAATTCAATCCTCTTGTATTCACGTAGGAGTATAAGAAACTCGGTATCAAGATTAGGTACGTTTGATGAACCCATTTTTCAAACGTGACGTAGCTTTATTTGAGTTGAATCATACGTCTATAACGTGTATATGATATACGACTTAAATATATTATAATTGATTTACAGTATCGTATTTAATTATATTTATCTAAAGGTTCATACATAAATGTAGATTCGTGGGTGAAAAGAGAGATAATCTATGGAATTTATCCATATAATGGGGCATAATATTGATACTCGTAAGTGAAAATATGGTCAATTGGGTAATTAACTTAGTTAAGCTGTTTTTTAAACCATTTTAAATCGTTTTCGGAGGAACTGATGGATTTTATATAACTTAGCTAATCTATATGTTGAAAGATTATGATTCAACTAGTAAACTACCCCGTTAAGCATGACGAAGCTTAGCATAATTTTAAAGCGTTTCCTTTTACTGTAGACCTACCTCCATGTCCTCTAAGCTAGAGGGTGTCAGTTTGCTTAAGTAATAATTTGAAATTTTTTTGGCATGTGGTTGGTTTAATTTTCAGAGGGTGAATTTCGATGTATAAATTTACGAAGGAATATTTTGTCAATTTTAACTATGGAATCATATTCTTAAGAAAATTCCTATTTTACAAACCTTACCCATGAAAATAATGGAAAAATATATTATGAATATATAAAATGAATACATCTGTATTTCTACGAATTGAAAAAGAATTTCTTCTCCTAAGAGATTTTTAGACTGAAAATGTAAGGTAAGGTAGTTTCGATACAATGCATTAAAATTCCTCTATTTTTAGAGGGCACTGTGACGTTATGTTGCTGTTGATAGTAGTTTTACTGGTAGTTATATAATCATGAGCAACATGCTTTGTGGTGACAGTAGTTGTGACATCAGTGCGTTGACATCTTCGCACCTTATTAACTGTGGATGGAACATTCCACCTACTTGTTATAGAACGGTTGGCGACGTGCTTATGTGACAGGGAGAACTCGGGACAGGCGACCACACCGTGGTGTAGTGAGCTGTGAAAACTCATTTGCAACATTAAAGAGGTTAGAGGTTTTAAATCATCAATAGCCGTTTTTGTCGGCGTTATAACTATTTCGAAATATAAAGCCAATATTGCAGAAAATATTTTAAAAATTAATTATTGTTTATGTCAATCGTAGACTTTTTCATCAGATCATACAGAAGATATTTTGTAAATACATTAATTGAAAATGTTTGCCCTGTGATTACACTCACATGCTTACGAAAATTGGCAACTATATATTTATATTCACAAGGGGAGGTAGACGGGTTTTCTCTGAATGTAAAGCTATAATATGTGGAACGACGTGATTGATTGAATAATAGCCACGGACGTGTCTCTCGCTCCGTCAGTTTCATGCTGAACTGTCACAAATTTATTCTGATAGCTAAATCCACTGGGGCTCTCGTCGGCCTTTCAAACCGGAACGATATCTATAACCAGATTTTAAATCAAAGTGACGTCAGAAAAAATATAGGATCAAACATGTCATCTCCAAAGTGACCGCCTATTTCATCGGTGGCACGTGCACTGGGACTCAAAAAGCACTTTTCGGGAAAATTCCGATGAGGGACCACGAAAGCAAGTTTTAGGAGAGACAATTTCGTAGCGAACTTTCTGTTTCGAATAGCACTAGATATTTAAGAAAAATTCATCGAAGTTCCATTACAGGGGCGTCGAAAAACTTTCTGGAATTAAGGCTTAATGTGACGCATAGCGAGATAGAATGGAAAAAGCTGGCCATGAAGCTTAAAATCTTTTTCTGTAGAGCGAAGCTTGAAATTTTGCGTAATTTTTCAGAAAAGATTGGATTGTATGATTTAGTTCAACATTTTTTGTCATCTATATAGTTAAAAAAAATCTGATTGAAATTTAAATGTCGGTTTGATGTTTCTCCATAATTATACGCGTAAAAAGGATTATGGGTGTCACACTTGAACAATTTTCACGCTAAAGTACAGTCCCGTTTTTTGGAAAACGATTTAGTTTGCTTTAATGTAGATGCTTTTAGAAGAAACTTGTCGATAAGATCACAATGTAATACATAAGTATAATACCTTCTATTTTGGTCTGCTATAGTTTTCGTTTTCAAAGATGAGTCTTTGCACATTTTACGTCGCAAATTGTTTTCCACCAATTTCGGACATAAAGTAAGGAGAATAAATGAGAAAATGGGGTAAAAATATCTCGTTTCTTAAAATATGTCATTATTCATTCAAGAATAAAACTATTTTACTGCAGTGACTGCTACTTTTACCTTCCGACTTTAATTTACCATTTTTCCTCCCATCAGTTCAAACGTAAATACTTTATCTCGCTCCATATGGTATTTCTAATAATTTTTCCAAACTATCACGTATATTACGTTGTGTCATTATATGGGATTTTTGAGTTCAGAATCTAAAGAAACTGAATCAATTCACCCGACAAAAAGGTGGCATTTTCGACAGCGCGGCAGAGTGTTAATGCGAAATTGTCCTGTGTTTTTGTTGCAAGTATCTAATAAAAATACTTGATAATAAATACAGGGTGACCGAATGTAAGGTATAAATACTTATATCAAAATAAAATACTTATATCTTGGAAAGTATTTATTATAGATTTTGGGATGCACGATTTAAAAGGGAATATTTAAAAGTTTGTTTTTCATTTGCAATTCGTCCCAACAATCGACGCATGCGCTGATATCTGTCCATTGTTGTGGCTCTCTCTCTACAAAGTAACAAACTGAGAACTATGACTTACCTGGGAGGTAGATCGGCCAAGGCGGACCAATTGCTTGGCCTTCTAGATCGCCAGACTTAAACCCATTGGATTTTTATTTTCCCCCTATACGTAGTATAGAGAAAGTATTGCATTCGCAAAAAAATTCGACCTCCAGATCCAGACCTTCAACGGAAATAGATGTTTTGGGGCCCATAGAGTTCGTTTTCGCTATTTTCCCAAACATGTCTGACTGTGTGTGTGTCTGTGGTCAAAAAGTTTGTGGGCGCTCTAACTTAAAAAGTAATTATGCGATCATTTCTAAAATTCATATTTAGAATTTTCCTAACAATGCCAAGAGATAATTAGTTTTTTATGAATACCGCTGAACCGGAAGTTGCGGTTTATCCGGAATAAAATTTTGTTTCTTAAATATCTCTGTCGAATTGCAATGTAGGTATATACAATTATATCCAAATGTTATAGATAATGTACTTTACTACAACTTTTGTATGAAACATTTTTCTATAACGCTCATTGTTTTGGAGTTATTTATATATTACCGGAATAGACTTCTGTTTTCAATAAATATAGAGAAAGTCATGTGTTGGCCACATCAGATTTTTTACTATGTGGTTATGTTAAGAACTTTGTGTTCCAGATGAAGATCAACAACATTGAGCTCCTAAAAATCCACATAATGGATGCTGTGGCTACAATATACTACCACCCGACCCTACCCTACCCTACCCGACATGCTTCAAGAGAGGTGGGATGAGGTCGAATATTGCCTGGATGTTTGTCGTTCCACCAAAGGTGTCCACATCGAAATAAATTAAGTGAAAAACAAAACTGTCAGAGTTTTCCTCTGTAATGCTTAAAACCGATAATGCTTATTATAAACACTTTCCAAGATGTATTTTATTTGGGATACCTTTCATCCGGACACCCAGTACTACTTAAAATATCCACGCGCTCGATACAGATGCCGAACAATAGCTCTTCTAAGAACGATTATAATTAGAGACATTTTGAGCGCAATTTTAAATTTCCGCGTTAAATCTCTTTGGAAGAATACCGAAACTGAAAAAAAGATTCAAAGTGGTAATGACAGCGAAAGATCAGGACTGCAATGCCTGCTAATTAAGTAACTGAAGTCATCGATGCAAAGGTCACCCATGATATGAGTTGATTAATTTTGAAGGCGATTACCTGTAACCTCTTTTCAATTGCGAAAGAACGAATCACGATAAAAGGAATTTTAATCAATCTTGAAGATGATCTTGAATATTTACTCTTAAGAGGCAATCAGAGAAATGAAAGGGAAGAGTGGAAAGAAAAGATTCCCTGAGCTCCCAATTAAAGGACAGATTCCAGAGAATTCATTTGTGAATGGAGGAAGATTCATTTTGTCGGAGTCCATCACTCGAAGATGGAATATTTGATTAAAAAAATAAATCAGTGATTCCTCGTCGACTTTCCAAAATCTTGAAGATTTCTAATGACTACGTTGAGCCTCAGTAGCAACTCGTAGCTGAAGATAAAATATTTCAGCAATTTTTGAAATTTTGATAAGGTCTTTGCGTTTCCTGCACTTTCCTGTATGAGAAGAAAATCTGATTAAAATGAAGGGGGTAGGGGAAATAGGAAATAGTAATCTACGGAATAGAAATCAATAATGAGCATGAATAAGCTTTTATTATCAAAAAGGCTATGCTAATAGGAAATAAGTGAGTTCCACGTTTAGAATCTCTCTTAATAATCTTACCCAAGGTTTACGGAGGTTGGAAATCTTACTTTGCTACATTACCACTCAACACCTTTAACCTTCTTCTATGACTCCATTTCTAAATCATAGATGGGGAATCAAAACTGAGAAAATCGATCGCATTGAGGAATTATCTTTACTTGGAATATGAAATTCAAGGGAACGGGGCCACCGATCATTGGTCTAAACTCAGAAAGTTAAAGGGAAATAAAATTTTTCCGAGCGTTTTCTGAACAATTTTGAGTTGAGCAGTTCTGTGAGACAACCAACGTAATCACACCAACAAAATACTGTCCATACCGGCAATACTAAAATTAAAGTCAACAGACCTTGCCTAGAACTGAGGGCCAAGGGTATTGCAGAAGGTGCGCTGCCTATAAAAGAAACGTAGTAGGGATATTGGATGGACAATAAAAGAAGCTCTGAAATACAATTCAACATAAAAAAGGGAAAAGGTCAAAATATACCTACTATGAAAAAATGAGACAGACCAATAAGAATTGAGTATCAAAAATACACCATCAGAAATCATGTGACCTTTGGCACACCCCTGAAAAAACATCAATTGACCAAAAGATAGTAGAAGAGAAAAAGTCAAAATAACGTACGAAAAAACACGCCGAATTTTTGAAAATGTATCTTAAAATGAGAAGATGGAGATCATCGAATGCAAGTTTTCTATTATTTTCATTCATGTCACCAGGTTCTCTATTACAGCTGCCACATGGTGAGTTTTAATTAATGGTGAGGTCCTAGGTAATTAGTTTTGAAATGCGTTGAAACTAAATGAAGATCTAAATTCATCGTTTCTGAGGCGTAATTTCACGTAATTTCTGCTTACGCAAATTAGTTCGTAAATTAGATTTTACTAAATTTTCTCTTTGTACTGCGAGAATTAACTAGACCTTTTGAGGAATATTTACAACTTTCATGGTGAAATAAGGCTCATAATTACTTTTGTACCATGATTAAAAGGGATCTAGACAAACTAGAGATAGCAATGAAATTAATTGCTCCCCAATATTGAAAACAAGAACAACGTGAGAGCTCTATAGGGACCATATTAAGTTCACAATAGATTACAAAACTAGACAAACACAACCTTTACCTTCGCGAAATCGATAAATGAATAAATTATTTGATCAAACAGGTCATTATCAGCCGAGGTTAGGTTATGACAGTTTTGTTTTGTCGAACAGTGCAACTGAGGCTTTGATGGTTAGGTCCCCTTGTGGTGGCTGTAGCAGAAACTAGATACCGTCAGATCGAAAAGCACGTTTTTAAATGGGTACCCCAATGAATGAACAAAATGAAAAGAAGATGAGATCCTACGGTATGCTAATGAGTCATTTTTCCATAGCTATAAATTTAGAAGGTCCTGAAGAGGAAACCAATCCGTTTGCAGACTCAATTAGAGCGGGCATCGGAAATCGATGGCCCTCGGCCGATTAATGCCTTCAGAATATTCAATTTATAATTTTATGTTTTCAATTTTTGATTTTATATTTTCGTGGAAAATGATCACGTCAACAGTTGGGTCTACATATCGATTGCTGATTGGTGCTCAAGAGATCGTTCACCTGCATAACAGATACTTAACTGGTGGTGTGTGGATTTGGGGTGGCCAACATGACCTCATTACAGGGTAATACAAGATTTAATGATTTATTTTTACGTTTCCTCAAATATTAACTTAATTTTAAATTTATGACTTAACTTGAATAAGAATTTTTAAGAACGTTAAGAACTTCCTCGTCTCTTTTTGCGAATCTCATATGGAACCGAGAGGTGGATAGACTAACATAATTTCAAAATAACACTCCTTTTGCTGAATAAGTTCGTCGATATCAATGAAACAGTAATTTTAAATAAATAATTGAATAATGATTAAATTTAGCCTAATAATATGTTCACGTGAACTAATAAAACAAATTCGGAAAAGACTTCAAACACGTGAATTCTCTTCAGGAAAAGAGGGGTATTTTCATTACTCAAATTTCGAATTGAATATCATGGATGTGATTTAGTCTTAGCTCAATAAGAAGTAAGTAAAAATACTTAGTGGTTTCCGCAGAAAATGTTTAATTATTTTATTTTTATTTACATTTAGGTCAATGAAGACCTAAATATGCCTTGATATAGCCGAAACCAGTCGAAGTAAAATTGTTCTGTGGAAATTACCATGTATTTTTGTATCTTTTTCTTCGTATTCAACGTCCGAAACGATCCCATAAGGCATAAATGCCACATATTTCCCACTTTAACTTATCTATCTCTCTATACTACTATCTGGGAACATATATTAAATAAAGTAGTCAATTATCAGAAGGAAGTGGACATGAAACAATATACTAACTTCAATGCAGCGCGACCTCCAGTTCTCGAGTAGTGGGCGAACTAACACAATTTCTCTCAAAAACATATACCAAATTACACGAATGAAGATATAGAAGAAGAACGTTATGGTGACACAGTAATCTCCCGAAAAATGCTGCGGCGTAACTTAATTTGGAAGAGCCCGAAAGCGTTGATATCGTCTCGGACGATGGTCACCCCATATTTCTTCTCAAACGTCCTTTTCTGGAAATGGGATCTGCAGTTATGAACGGCCCGGACGTCAAGAGAAAAGACACCTTGACCGTTTCAAAGTGGATGAGGGTTAATTGAAAAAAAGTTATCTGTGATAATGTAATTTTCTATAAATGTAACGAATATGCGGAAAATTGAGTCGAGTAATTCAAAATTGAAGACAGAGCTAATGAGGAGATACAATGGTTTCGAAATGTTTGGGTGAGCCTGATTCCAACTGTGGAAAAAATGGCTGCAAGACAAAAAGGAAAGTAGCAATAACACTTGAAATTACGTGATACAGCTTGGTATCCTACTAGGTGAGTAATCAGAGTAATGTAGCGTCCCTCAAGAGTGGAGTCATCTTCCCCACTGTATAATATGTTAAAAATTCTACCGCTTACACTTCCCTTTGAATATAAAGACTTGAGTGTGTTTTATAATCGTGGTGGGCAAGTTAGCCTTTTCAGATCTTGGGTGAAATATATTGGATATCGTTTTCAGCGCTTATCATAAATTGTTCATATGAATATAATATTTAATTTTATGAATTTCTTTTATTTTAGTATAATGATAATCCTGTATCAAAGGAGTCTCAATAATATTTTATTGCTTATCAAATAAAGGAAACGTCAACTATTCTCAAAAATCATTTTTCTTCATAGAAAAAATTCAGGTCTGAAAGGATTAATAAGCCTTGATTGTTTGGTATAATTTAAGAAGGACTTTCTATTTTGTAATCCCTAAACCAGATTTACAGTTATATAAGCTATAATTATATTCTTATATGGCACCCAAATTGTTCTTCTTAATTTAAAAAATGTCTCTACCTCACCCAATGAAAGAACTTTTCTTGGCAAATCCAAGGACCTGCTAATTTTGCTAATTGAGATAGAAGTTTACTTAAAATATGTAGATTAATTCTTTCCTTTTTCTTGAAATTGTTTAAACTTTTTCTTCACTATGATTATATATATTTTAATCGTTGAAGCATTTTCATAGACAATTTATATTAACTCTGCATTGAAGCGATGGCAATCCCAACAAAAAATTCGTTTTATTCGCTGTCGTAAAATTATAATGAATCGAATTTTAAAAATGATTATTCATTTACCAATTGATTCGCTTTCCTTTTTTTATAATGTTAGTAGTAGTAGTAGATTTGTAAGGTGCCTCGACACCAAGGTCATTTTGCACCTTTGCTATGGTAAAATCATATCAGTTCTTCACCTTAACATTAAAAAGAATAAAATATGACCATTTTCGTCATACTAGGATAGGTATGTCCAAAGAGAATTAAACCGTAATTGGTTTATAAAATTGGGTAAAATGTTTAAAAGTGTGATGAAACAGTCCTTCCCCTTAGATTTTTGAATAGAGTCCCGTGGTTCTCATGAAAGATATTACTCGGTCTATCATGTTACTGTCATTTCCCAGGATTTCTTTCAATGTCACTGAAGATAAGATCTGCCTACGTTGGTGGGAGTATTTCTGGCATTCTGTAAGTATATGTTTTACAGTGAGTTGGCAATCGCATTCCTCACACTGAGGTGGAATTTGGGGAACAGAGAAAAGGTAGGAGTGGGTAAGGGCAGTATGTCCGATCCTGAGACGAGTGACAATAACTTCTTCGGCTCGACTATTTCTGACTGAGGTGGCCCACGTAGATGTATCTGTTTTAATGTTATGTAGTTTATTGTTTCTGAGGTTCCCCCATCTTTGCAGCCACTGCTCTAAGACGACTTTCCTGAGGGAAACTCTTAGATCCTCATTTGTGACTCGTACTGAGTCAGGCAAATGGGCATCCAAGGCCTCTTTGGCAGATTTGTCTGCTCTTTCGTTTCCTATGATTCCCACATGCCCAGGGACTCAGAGAAATTTAACGATGACTCCCTTTGTATTCAAATTGGTGAGGGTAGACTGTATGTCCTGGACTATCTTATGAGGAGGGGTGAAGACGGACATAGATTGAAGAGCACTAAGTGAATCTGTGCATATCAGGTAAGCACCAGTGTTGCCTTTGATTTGGGTGAGAGCCAGTTTTATTACCTGTAACTCGGCTGTGAAGATGGAGGAGTGAGGGCTTAGCCTTTCTTTTATAATTCCATGATGTGGGGAGATCACTGCACATGCACAGGCAGTGTCCGACTTGGATCCATCAGTGTAAACAGGGGTCAGTTCAGGGTGTTCATCTAGAAATCTGTTGAAATGTTGTTTATACTCTATATTGCTGGTACTTAATTTTTTACTCTCACTTAAAAAGGTTAAAATTTCCGGTTGGGACAGTGACCAAGGTGGATTCTTGGGATATTCTATTGGATACACTGATGGGAGGACAAAATCAGTGTTTTTAATAAAATTGTTAAGCCGTATACAGAGGGGTGCTGTGGCCCTTTTCCGTCTATTGTATAAATTTAAAAACCTTGAGTTAAAAACAACTTTAAAACATGGGTGAGATGGGGAAGCTAAAATTTTTGAGGCATAGTTACACATTAAGATGCTGCGTCTAGTTTCTAAAGGAGGTTCCCCAGCATCAGTGTATATGCTAAGGATTGGGCTTGTTCTATATGCGCCTGTAGCTGTTCGGAGTCCTAGGTTATGTACCACGTCAAGTTCTCTTAAATACGATATATATCCAGATGCATATACTATGGACCCGTAGTCCAGTCTGGATCGTTCTAGCGATCTGTATAATAAAAGCAACGAGGAGCGATCAGCTCCCCATGTCTTGTTAGATAAAAATTTTAAAATGTTTAGTGTTAAAAGGCATTTTGTCTTTAGTGACTTAAAATGTTCACGCCAATTTAGACGGTAGTCTAATATCATCCCAAGGAATCTTACTGAAGGGGAATAGGGAAGTTCCCTTTCTCCCAAGTGTAACGTTCTTGGGATGTGTACTCCTCTCTTTCTATTGAAGTGGATGCATTGTGTTTTTTCTGATGAAAATTGGAAGCCATTTTTCCTAGCCCAGTCATGTAATTTGTTGATTGTCAGCTGTAGTTGTCTTGCTGCACTGGCATGTCTGGTAGATCGACAGAGGATGGCTAAGTCGTCCACATTTTATAATGTTCTTTTGAGAAGTTTAATAGGCCTGTATTACACTAGGCCGCCAGGCGGCGCCTCCAGCTGAGCCACCGGTGACTTTGCGTGTCACTGGGCATTGATTGTTGATGGAGCCTATTACAATAGGGAGGCGTCGCCACAAACTGGCTGCCGACTGGTTGCAGTTCCCTGCGACCAGGACGGCAGCCACGGCGGCGGAGAGTCATGGCGGGGCATTGTATCATACCCAGCCTATTACACTGGGTAGCTTGGTGGCGCAGCTAGTCCCACCACCACTCGGTTTGGGTACCTCTTGATCAGTCTACTATGCACTAGTGTGGAGAGAACATATCGGACAACAAGTGGATAGGTAGTAGCGGTAGGGTGGATCGAGAAAAATATTTTTTCGAAATTGGTCAACGGCTAGTGCTTAAAGTTTGTGGTTGGTGGTCCTTATAACACATAAACAATTTCAGCTCGATCGGATTATGTCCTGAAGCTGGGAAATTTTGTCAAAATTTTAAATTTTTGTGAAAAAAAGTCAAATTTTTGTAATTTTTCCTGTTTGTTTCTCAATGTTTCCTAAGTGATTTAATGGCAAAGAAATACATATATTGCTTGGTTGTTGCTTAATATTAAAGATTTAGTACGTTTGAATCAAGGAAAATGGTTTCTCAGTTCTCCAAAATTCGTCAAAATACGCAAAATATACGGAAATCTTACGGATGTTGGTTAGACAGTAGGGAGGGTCGTTTTTTTTTCTGGTAGAAATTTAATACCCGGTAATAGTGTAACACCCACATTACAGTTATAATTTTCTTTCCAAATCAAATACATACTATCTTTTGTGAGAATGTTTACCTCGAAGTTTCGAAATTTCGGCAAGAAACGTTAAAATTGCAAAAATTCTCCTTCGATTCAAACGAATGATTTTTGGAGAAAAACTCGTAGTCACTTTGAGGTAAGTAAACTGATGAATTCTATTTTAAGTTGTTAAATTTATTGCATTTTGAAACATTAACTAGTTTTGAAAATAGTTAAAATTAAAAAATTTGAATATTTTAGTTCCCTATTTCTTAATTAGAATTTATTTTTATTCCTTTATGCATCATATTACTGGCTGTAATTCTTAACCTTTAAGTAGACCACCCACGGAAAAAAACCGTCATTTTGTAGAATTTTGGAAAATATTTTTAAAAACCATACGCAGTACGTCTATATATATACTGAGCACATTGCTACTTTAATATCAGTTCACAGTATTAAACAGGACATTGGTTTTCCTCCTATAAATTGAACAGCAAGGATGTTCCATCAGACATTGTTGCAACGGATGGATGCTGTTCCATCGGACGTGGCTGTACATAATCCATTTGCTGCCATCCTTGCTGTTCAGGTGTTTGGGCTACAGCGACGAGGGAGATCATGTCAGCCCGGAGCTTTCATTTTTTCTCTGCTGGAAATCTTTTAATTTCGGATAACATCGACAGGAGAAACAGTTTATCCTCATCTATCTCATTAGATATCATCTCTTCTGACGCAATCCTCTTCTCTATTAATGAGCTCGTTCTCTTTTTTGGTCGGTTTTGGGAGCAGCATGTGGGTCCGCTATCAACCGAAATTGAAACCTCATTATCGTCTTCATTTAAATCCTCTTCGAGTTCGAGAGAAATTCTTTTGTTCGAGAGATTGGCTGCGCCGCCAGTTGAGACACCGGTGTCGGCCTGGCGGCCTAGTGTAATACGGGCCTTAGCTTAATGACCTAAATTCTGGGAAAACTACCTGTAAGACTAGTGTAGGCAAGGCGTATCGCTTTAATTGGTTGAGAATTATGAAGTCCCACTTTTTTATCTAAATACTTACTTTACAAATACCAATTTTTAACCCTTAACCAGTGACGTGCAATTTTTGTCACACTACCAGTGACGTGCGGTCTGGGAGACCGCAATTTTTTCAATATCTTTAAAGTTACTAAATGACACATTAAACAATGTTTAAAAGCCTTAATAAACTAATCAGTTATTAAATAATTTGAATTCAAATTTAATTTCATGTTAATATGAACAAAATTACTATTATTAATCATTTTACGAAGATAGTCAAAAATTTGAATGAAAAAAACATATCCTAGCAAAATAATGTCGCATATTAAAAATCAGGTGCCTATTTTTGTAGCAAAGCCTTTAATGTATTTTTGGGATGATAATTGATAAAACGTTCTTGAAAAATATTTCATTTATTTTGTTTTTCATGGATTCTGCAAACGTTCGATATTACATTTTTCGTGAAAAATGTCCTACCCCTCCATAGAAGCACAGCTCTTGCAAATTTTTTTTGTGCATTATAAAAAAACTGGTTGTCTACATTTGGACCAACAGAAGGAGGTTTTTTGTTTTTTTCATGGAGGGCAAAGTCGGCAAGTCTTCCGCTTCTCTAGTTTATCTTCGAAATTTTGAGGTTTTTCAACTGTTAGGTTCAGAATTCGGCCTATATTGGCTCTTAATTGTGTAGGAATCTTGTTGTTTGACATTATCCTCTTTAATTGTGGCCTTACTAACTCCGCTGCAATGCATTTAATAAAATCGTACCTATTCAGATACTTCTTGTCTTTTAGAGACTGCTGGAACACAAAAGAATTCACCAATGAAATGTCTAAAATCCTAAGAAACACTGCCATTGGCCATCTCCTTGTTCTTCGACTAGATGAGTAGCTGCTGCACATTTTATGTAGTGTATCTACTCCACCCTTGATTGAATTATAGAAAGCTATAATTTCAGGTTTCATTGTCACGTCATCAGTGCTCTCTGTGGTGCATTGACGACACCAACCAAAGAGTCCTGTTTCTCTTTGGCACATGAGGAACAAGAGTCATGTTGCCGTATATCCATACAACGAGGACCCTTTTGTGCCTTCTTTTGAAGGCCAGAACTCATTGGATATTTCCCTTTAATTTTTTCTTATCGTCCCGACATAGGTCAGTCCTTTCACCCTCAGCTTCTAAACCAGTTCAATTGAAGTGAACCAATTATCAGCTGTAATATTTCGATTGGAATGAAATATTGGCTCAGTGAGACGCGGAACTGATTGCGTAGGTTTCGAAGTCTTTTTGTCTTCCTCTGAGAGACCTTGTCCGTTGGTACTTTTTCCGGCGTACAAATAGGCATTATACAAATAGCTATTCGATGTATCCGTCAAACACATAATTTTGAGGCCATACTTAGCTGGCTTACTCAGGATGTACATTTTAAATCGGCACCGACCCCTGAAGGCAATTAACATTTCGTCAATACAAGTTGTTGTGCCCAGTGAATAGCAGCAATGAGAATTTTTTACGAAATGATTGAACAAATCAGAAATTGGTGCAACTGGGTCACTTTCGTACCGGACGATTCGGTCTTCATGGTTATCAAACCGAAGACATAAAAGGAGAACAGCAAATCGTTGTCCATACATTACTAAACGAAAAATTTCCTTTCCCATGCCATCTGCAGCAAAAGTACTACTAATATCTTCATCGTTAGATTTAAATATTGCCGAATATATTAATAACTCAAGTAAAGCTCTTAATTCAACATAATCTAAATCTTGGATTTCTGGCCTACTCTGGTATACTTTTCTCATAACTTCTGAAGTTTGACATTTGTCCAACACAAAATCAAATTTATTATATCGTCGTCAAAAATAAGCGACCAAAAATGGAGAGGTTGCAATTACCTATCTAGAGGTATAACAGATTGCTTCAAACCTGGTTTTTCCGCGACAATGTTATGCAGACGAGTGTAAACATTTCTCTTTGGCTCTTTAGAACTCTTATTTTCCCAGGCAATTGGTTTTCCTGCCGCCTAATTTGCAAATTATTTTACAACAAAGATATATTTTAGAAAGAAACGAACTTACTGAAAAAATATAACTCACATGATTCGTCTTTCAAAAGATCCGTGTATGCGATCCGTGTAGCAAGATGATTACTTGGCAACGAATAGAGCGAAACTAAAGAAAGCAGTTTGGGGAAAATCCGAGAAATACGTTTTATTTCACATCTGGTCATGTACTGCTCGAACATTCGCCCTGGTTTTCCCCAAGGATCACTCCACCCTTTCTATTGGGGGTCCATATTCCGCTGACAATATGCTTCACTAAAGGTCATTCATCCCAGGCTAGGCACAAATGAGTAGTGGCAACAAAGAGAAATTCTTGCAGGATTTGGTTATTCTGAGTTTGCCGCCACTTCGGTCGCATCCGTAGTAAGTGACATTCTGGTGTCAGAATCACAGCGAAATATAAAGACGAAAAATTCGGTTCCATACACATAAGGTGTTTTAATGCAAGTATGATTTAATATTTTTCTAAAAAGATTTTTATTGTTGGAGTTGATATTATAAAATAACCAAAACAATCAGTATTCTTTAGGTCGACCTCAACATTAGCCTACTATCATAAAATCCATACATTTTGCCTAATTTATGCTTTTCAAATAGTAATAACAAAGAAATGTGAAAATAATAAACAAATGTAATAAATAAAGTTAAATTTTGTAAGCCACCGTAATAATATTCATCCTTATTACGAATTGAGTTTTCCCGAATTAGTGACGTGCGGTCTCTCAGACCGCGCATGAAATTAAATCGCAACTTAATAGAAATACAAGTAAGATAAATGAAATTCGAAGAATTCTATATACTACGTAATGGTATCTAAGAAGGTACCATAAATAACAGATTTGTTAAAAATCAAATAATTTTTTTATTCACAATAAAAAAATCGCTGCGGTCTCTCAGACCGCACGTCACTGGTTAAGGGTTAAGAGATTCCAACTATTTCAAGAAACAGTCTTAACTATCCATTACAATTACTCTTAACTGTTACATTCATTATGATTACGTCAATTTTTTACTCATTATATTACCACTTAATATTTAAGGTAAGAAGATAGATTGATTGATAGAAAGCAAATGAACTTTTGAAATAGGTAAATATTATTGGCGGTGTTATTTACATGAAACATATTTTTCTAAATTATCAAACATTACACTGGAAAACTTCCTTCCAGCATACGCATTACTATTGCTTGATCCTTCTAACAACTGAAATACCAATTATTAAGACAACTATTAACTTGAGATTCATCAACTAAATGATCAGACTCTAAATATTGCTAAATAACTGGGATTTCTATGCAAAAAGCATACACAAAGAAGTTCCCTCACCTCATGAAACCTCCGTATACGAACATACCTATTGTCTGGCCCACCCTTGTATTGGGACGACAATGGCCAAATGGTGCTAATGCATTGCAAAGAAAGGATCCCCGTTACATGGCAGAGGGTTACACTAAAATCTAGGTACAACATATCGAACAATATGAAAGCAAAAGAGTGTAAACAAGGAAGAAACTTTGCTTATGTCAGCGGGAAAGAGCAAGAAAGTCTTGAAGATAGGCCAATAAAGATGTACCTCTATAAGGCTCTTTGCTCTTAGCAATTGGCATCCTCTACAAAGCTTAACACTAACAACTAAGCTCAATGTCCTTATATTGTACCTCTCTCACTAGCTCATTTTATATTCTTTGAACTTTATTCTATGAATAATTCTCTTATATATGTATTGCATCTTACTGATCATTGTTCATATATCTATGTTGTATTGTTATTTTTTTGTTAATGTGTTTTCGCGGGTTTTTTCACCCCTCTTTTCTATGTGGACGTTTTCCCGAAATGTGGGTTTTTTCATTGTCAACCTTCAGTTGCAATGATTTTTACCCACACACTACTCTTTCTTTCTGTGTTTGTTTGTATAAATTAGTTAACTTTAAATATTATCGAAATACGAGGTAAGAGGGAAGGCTATCCTGGGCTTAACCCATCGGTCCATCTATCTTTCTATCAGCAATCTACAGTGCGAGGGTTACACTAAAACCCAGGTACCAAAATATCAAACAACGTAGAAGCACAAGTGTATAAACGAGGAAGAAAGGTTGGTTATATCAACAGGAAAGAGCGGGAAAGTCTTGTACATGGATAAAAAAACGTTTCTCTATTATTCACAAAGTCAACAGGGCAAAGTATCTTTTCTATTAAGCGAAGGACGTTCATTCGGAGTGAGGTGTATCCTGGGAGAGATAACGGCTGTTATAAGCTGTTTCTCTGACGATAATAGCGGAGGCTATATTCTCTTGATAAGATCCGTTTCAGCTGTAACGGAGCAATTATCTGTATCCCCTGGAGGGAAACCATTAGATAGAGCAGCGAAGGAGGGGAAGATAGAGGAGGAAGAATGTGTGGGAAGAGATTAGGCGGGGGATGGAAAGGCAAAGAAGAAATAAGATTGGTCGATTTGAAGGGGAGTCCATTAAGGTAAATAAAAAAAGGTGAAAAGAAAATGGAGATGGCAGAGGGGTAAAGGGGGACAATGGGACGAAATTAAAGGAGTAAGAGACAAAGAGAGCGATGATAAAGGACGGAAATAAAGAGAGGGAGATTAGAAGTTCGAAAAGTTTCTCTTGTTAATTTGCGGAGGAACGAATGTACACGTGTGATACGAAGACGGGTTTTAAAGGCAACGGTAGATTACAGGAGAGCAAGCTTGAGGGAGACTTATTTTTTCCTTTAAACTTTCACCTTAACGTTTGGTGTTTGAAATGATAAAATTTATATTAAGTGACTTCGGTGGTTATAAAAAATAAAAAAACGTTTTAATGCATAAGGATTTTGGCTGAGGTTAAGGTAGAAAGTAAAAATGAAGATAATATTTAAATAATATGAAGAAATATTCCAAAATTCTATAAAAAATTACGAACATTTTTTAGTATCTATACAGTAGAAATGAGCGATTTGTGAAGGTAGTTCTTTATGTGGATCATTGGTTGGAGCTGTGATACATGTTTCCGGCAGTTGCGGATTTTTTAATGCGTGCAAAGATAAACTCTCTGAAGACTTCTATTGGACCTGTATCTATGGACATATTGAATGTTACATATCCATCGAAACTTGCCTATTTCCTTTACAACTTCTGCGTTTTATTCTACAAAATTCATTGAAAAATTGAACAAAAAATTACAAGAAAGATCATGAGTAAAATATTGTATGTAAAATTATGAGAAATAAGTACAAACAAGTGTACTTTAACCTTCGTAGAGTAAAAGTAGTCGAGCGTTAATAAAAATCTTGGCATATTTCAAAAGATTATTATAAGTTGGAATTTTTGTTGAAAAATCCTGGTACGTAATAATTTTTGCTAGCAGTAAGATCTCCTGATCCAAATATGACAATTTTCGATTTTCGACAATATCGATTTTCACCAAATGAAAATACAGGGAGTGTTGCACTCAATTTGGAAATGGCAGTTCGTCAGCGTGTGGCAGAATGCTTTGATGAGGCATGATAGGATAAAACGGCAACATTTCATTCCATATTAAGTCATCATGCATACTTTTTTACTAAAATAATAAACATAATGATGTAGAATGGGAATCACTGAAGCAGAGAAGATATATACTTAAATTTACTCCTCTTGATATGTTAGATACAACTTTATGGATACATCCAAAGGTAAATAGAGTAAAAGGTAGAGAGTAAATTTAATCTGTCTACACAATCGTATGAGCCAATCAGATATCGTATGATGGAGAAAGCAGATACTATCTGCAGAAGTTCAAAGACTCTTTTTCTGAGAGTGCAGTGACCGACTTAGGATACTCACCAAAGAGTGCATACACCCTTTCGAATCCTCTCAACTAATCGATTGGTGTAGCGTTCTCCATCTTCCTTTTTCGCACTTCTTATGAAATAAAAACCTCTAAATAAATAGTCCATTGCTTTAAGGGGCCGTTTCCTAAAGGAGACCTCATTTGGACTTTGATGTCCGAGAGTGCTTCCACTCCTTAGCGAAGGCTTTGGACACGACTACGAGGGAAGGAGAGGGTCAAATAATAGCGGTTTTCTATTCCTTTAAAAAATTGCGGCGTCCCAACTAATATACGGTGCTTAGAAGAGAATACAGTTTGATTCCTTCTGGAGCTGTAGCAGATCAAGGGGTTCGTTGCCTTTTGTTCTTTCCCTTCGTTGCCATGACAACGGTGCGGATGGATTTGATCGGAGAATTGCTCGTTCAAATAAAAAGTTAAGGAAATGCAGTCATATTATTCATTTAATACTCTTTCGAGTTAGAACCTACTTCCTCTCCCTTTATAACCACTAAAAATACGTAACTACTGCAGTAATACTACTTTCAGTGAAATTACATGCTTTTATTTACTAATGGTGTTGAATTTTCCATCTATTATGGAATTTCTCGAATATTTATATATAAATAAACATTAATTGTGAACTTCGGACTTATATCCAATACAAATAAAGTTAATTTAATTCAAATTATCACGCTTGTACTTAACCTTTAACTGGCATGCTCATCCTGAGTAACATACCTGGACTAGTGGGGTACGTACGTACCCCAGGGATTAAAATCTTTGTAAAAATTGAAATATTGATTATTTTGTTTCAAAAAATTCAGAGATCATCTTTAGATATCACTTTAAACTGTCAAATAGTTCGAGTTGAAAAATAAAGATCAGCGTTCATAAAAAATACGGAAAAGAGGAAAACTTGAAAAAAAATGCGTTTTTTTTTTTTAAATCATAACTTTTTTATTTTTCAATAAAAAAGGCTGAAATTTTAGCTGTGTTTTCTTCTGGTACATCACTATAAAAGAATAATAATTGTTTTCAAAAAAAGGTATTTATTTTGAGAAATTACGGTATGGGTTTAAAAAAAACGAATTTCGGAATATAGAAAAAAGACGTTGTTTTTTATTTTTAAACAGATGTATTACAAAATAATCATTAAAAGAAGTAAAGTTAATTAAAAAAAGCTTTGCAGCTTATTAAAAAAATTTAAATTAATGACCGATACAATCGGGGCACATCGAAATCCTAAGGTCTACGCATATAGGGTGTTTGCAGGATGCACATCCTATATCTGTCTTCTTGTCTTTCTTCCAATAAGCAGCATCTTTGCTTAATCACAAAATTCAAATTTTCTGCATTCTGACAAAACCTATCGATTCAAAATTGTTCTTATTCCTACTTTCAAATCTCTCAAATCAAAAAAAATTTTATGCATAGAAACGTTAATTAAGTACCTCTTTTTTCTTCCTAAACACGAAAATTAAGAAAACAAAAGATGCTTCAATTTAAGAAAAAACGACGTTGATGGCACCGTGGGGTACGTACCCCAAACTGCTTTTGATGACTGCTGCAGACAAACTAACGGTCGCAGCCCTATTTCACTGGCCTAGGTATAAAAGTATATTCCTTGACTACCGATAGATGTCGTTACGAGTTTCGATTTCGAAGATTAAGATATCGAAAATCGACGAAAAAGAGCGTGGGGTAGGTACGTACCCCACGAGGCCAGGTGAAGGTTAAGATAGCATAAAAATTCAGTAGAATATTTCCGAATTTAATTTTCTACTGCGAACAATGTTGATGTATGACAAATATTGAAAACAACAATATATTTGCAAAGTACCTATTATTTTGATGATATATATTTATCTTATGAACTTACTCGGTGATTACGCGAAATTTCTATATATTCATGAAAATTATATACATTACCTGTGAACATAAGATAGGTGAAATGGACACTTTATTAATGTTATGATAATTATCTGAAATATACGTCCTTTAGATAAAATTAAAATTCAGTGCAACATTTTGAAGTTTATTTTTCTGCAAGGAGCAATATCGACTTTTAACACAGATTAAGACTAATCTATATATATTTCCAAATACATATTGATTTTGACGATTACCAATTAATGTATTAACCTACATAGTGATTACGCGAATTTCTCACTTCTTGCTCTTGAAAAAGTTTACAGGAAAAAACACTGAGAAAATTTTTTATCGATTTTACAGTAAACTGTAGGCTTCGCCGGCCTCGGTGGCGTGGATGTTAGTTTGTTAGTCTTGCAATGCCGGGGTCTTGGTTTCGACTCCTGGTTAGAGAACAGTAGTATGTGCTCGTTACTCGAAAAACGATCATTAAGAGTGGTCAAGATGCTGAATAATCAGGGGATTAAGGAACCATTTATTAGTATTGGTCGATTAACTACTGCTAAACACTTTTGCGAATGGAAATTGATCATTTCAAATAATGTCGAGGTATGCTTTGGTAATAGAACCCGAGATTGCTCATTTATAATGTAGCACCACGCGCTGAGGATCGTTTTGCCCGTCTGCTTCTCTGGATAGATGGCGCATAAGGCATGCGGAGCGTCCATCAACGTCTGCCACGACTTGCTTATCGGTTGCGAAGGAAGCATCATGGCGACGAATAAATATCCATTATTGCAGGAGAGTAGAGTAGCCATTTATCGCGATGAGACGTATTTGATAGTATGTTGGATGGAGCGTTGTATCATTAGGATGATAAAGAGTTTCGTGGTTCATATCGAACATCTTTCTGTAAGATTTTTGAAGTGAGTAATGGAAAACGCGGCGATATTTTGTGATAAGAAAAAAATGGAGTCAACAACTGAGACAATGTGTGCGCAACAATTGTAATGATAAGGAACAATTACTCACGCCCATTTTTAGTTAAACGTCAACAATTGAGTCAGTGGAAATTCTTGCGTCGAAGCTATCTAAATGCGGGAATAATAGTATTGCATTTTGTATTTGTTTAGATAGATGTATGGTATATTGCAATATTGTTGTTTAGTATATATTGTTGGATACATTTTAATATTGTTTGAAATTATTGTTTAATACGGTTTGCGTTATCGTCTTCAGTTTTGTGCAAGAATAAAGAATACAAATAATTCATAATTTATTTACCACAAAAAGGTTAGATATTACCCAATTACTTGTAATAATAAAAAAATGAATTTTTCTTCTTAGTTGATTTACGAAATAGGTAAATAATAAAAAAACCTATATTGAAGACCAAATTATTTACAGAACATTTTGGTTGAATACAACAGTATGCGAGAAAACTCTACTTAAAACATTAGAAATCATGTAAACCAAAACAGTAGATGGAACATTTTCATAACATCGCTTTAGGGAATAATTTAACTAAAACTTTGGAATTTTTCCACACATAACATTAATTAAATGACGATGTTAATAACCTTAAACACCAGATTTCTTCTTATCTAACTAAATACGAGAAATCAAAAGTACATGGATGTAAATGGGACATGTTATATAATTTTCTGTGGGATTGACATTAGAAAATTTCCACAAAATCTTAAATTTAATGAAAATAATAATTTTAACCGACAAATTCCTACTTATAGAATTTGTGATCATAATACGAGAAACAGCGAACATGGTCTCGGCCTTTAGGCTATTTCTCGGTAACTTGGCGGTAATCCATAATTAACGGGTAAAGTAGACAAGGTACTTCAATTTCTACTTAACTCCAAAAAGGTGGAATTAATCATGGGAAAATTAGTTTTTTTGTGGTTTAGCATTAATTAAAGTATCTTACCTACTTTTCCCGTACTAACATGAGAAATTTTGTATTCAAAAGTATAGAGATTCATAGATAGCTCCATTTGCAGGTAATTATGGGTCACATGCTCTACATTAAATAATCAATTTAAGAAAAACATCGTCATCGGACTTGAAAAAAGAAGGACTGTTCCCCGAATGCGTATCCCAATCGTATAAAAATTTCTCTTCCACTGCGAACACTTAATCTAATCTCCTTTCATCGAGGTTCTCTCTCCCTTTCCCCCTTTCATCCCTCGCGCTACCCAAAGTTATTCTTTCATCTCCGCGCCTTAATTTTTAATTTTTCCCTTTCCCCATTAAAGCCGACATCTCAATTATTTTCATCGCCGCCTTAACTAACCTCCCACTTTTTGTTACACCTTCATTAATACGAGAGAAAGGAATTCTCCCTCTTACCCTTGACTTCTCAAGAGATTAACGGTCCTAATGCCAAATGGCACTCGAATAGCAAATCGCTCAGAAAGAGGAACTCTAGTGTATACATGAGAAATAAATGAATGAATCTACCACGAAAAATCCATTAATTGATTACCGTACACACTCGAGTATAAGCCGACCAGAATATAAGTAGAGGCACTTAATTTTATCACAAAAAACTGGAAAAACTAATGGACTCGAGTATAATGCATAGGGTTGGGAAATGCAGCTGCCCTGACTAAATTTCAAAATAAAAGTAGATACAAATAAAATAACAGTATTTGAGGCATCGGTATTTCCGTGACCAATACCGGTATAGACATCATTTAATCAAAAATAAGTTTCGACTACAGGAAGCAATGGCTGCCATATTTTCAAACAGCCCAACGAAAGATCTTTCCAATTCCTACTTTATTCCTTTAATTGCTCTCCTTCCCCTTTTGGTCTCGTTCCCTCGCATATTCCTTCCAATTAACTGCCATCTCTCGGACAGTAACCAAAGTGGAATTTCGACCTTGCGGAAACCCGTCCCTATTTTTACGCGCCACAAGATGGCCGCTTTGTTTACCTTAACTACGGTTGCCATTCGACAGAAATATCGTTATTATCCAGGTTTTTCCCTGCTTTTCGAGTAATTACTTCTTTTGTACGTTTCGTAGATTATTTTTCTACCTCTAGGCGACGTAACTTGCCCAGAAATACCAACTTTAACCCATATTTCCCTCTACCTCTTGAATCGGGGCCTTCGACGTCAGATTTGATTTCCAATCTGCGGTAGGGGTTCAAATTCGATTCGAGACTAAGGGTCCGATTCGAAAGGGGACCCAGTTCGGTTGCATATCCACCGTGGGCAGTCCTGGGTTCGATTTCCGATGAGAAATCCAATATATCGGTTCTGATTGGAAGGAAGAAGGACATCCGGTTGCAATAATCATTGCCAAAAGCATAATCCGTCATCTTTGACTTACCCTTTCCATAATATATATCTGTTAATCCTTTAAGTCAGGCCTGTGCAACATAAGACCAGCGACCCTGTAGGGTTCACCGTGTGCTCTGCATAGTGTTTTTGGTGTTATACCTGAATGCTGAGATCGGTAATGAACTTCAAATTTAATTTAAAATGAGTGGAATTGGTCTGTAACAGGCTCTTGAAGAGACTCTATAAGAATATTGACCTCTCAATCAACACCACATTACAAAAATTCAAATACTGGAAAATTTTATAGTATTGCTGAAGTGTATTAAATAATTACAATATTGCATACTTACAGTTATATCACATAATTATAATAATAAGAGTATATATTTCATAATTTTTATATTAAAGGTTTCTGTAGATTATTCATTCGTGTGTTTTTAATAGATATTCTTCGTAATTTCTAAAAATATACTTCATTTTCCAATAATTATTTATCTGCCGCTCAGAAATTCTTTTTTTTTTTCAAATCCATGAGGGCCTTCCCTTCTACCGAGTAAACTTGGCCGAAAAATATTTTTGGTTTAAGGGGTCATTTAGAAGATTTGATCTCCTCATTTTGATAAATACAATTTTAGAGCATTTTAATTCTTTTCTCCTAAATAATATTTGTGCATTTCTATGATAAGTTTTTAATTATTACCACTACGTAAATTTTCAATGATGCGGTAGTCAGGTGACGATATTATAATCAATGCTTCATTATTCATCGTTATAAATATCGTAAGTACAACTAATCTCCAAATAAATCACATCAAAACATTAAGTTATACGTTACTCACTTCAAATTTCAAATAAATGTATAACAGAAACTGAAATTTCTTTGGTCAACAGACGACTACATGGACTACATTATAATTTGTGAAATATGTCTGTTGATTCACATAAGGTACTGGAGTTAGTAAAAAATATATTTTCAAGCAATAAAGTATAGCCAACTTGTACATATTCATCTAATTTAAATTATTCAAGTAAATATCAGAATACTACCCAAGCAAAGAGTTTTCTACGCGTTCCACCCGAGGATGGGGCTTAGCGCGCAGTTGAAGCTATTATAAACTACCATAACTCAAGCATCGATTAAGATATTGGGATGAAATTTTCATTAAAAATATATTTCATATTTACATAACATTTTTGTGTAATTATCATGGAGATTATTTAAATAAAACGTAATTTAGCTAGAGACTACTTTTTTCACTACGTCGACTAGATAATTTGTGGTCTTCTACTATAAAACATTTATTATCTCTACAACATACCAACGTATGTTTAGATAATAAATTACGTTTGAAAGCTATAAGAACGAAAAAAATATTTTAATTTTTTTAACTTCGTTAGATGAACCATTTCTCTAAAATGGCTTTAGGAATGAAACTAAAAAATAAGCCGCATACTTCAGAAAATTCGAATAAAGTATTTTTTGAGGATTAACTATTAACACTACAACAAAACAATTCAGGGAATATATTCTCCTTTTATTGACATATTTTTTATTTTAGTCAATGTTCGATTATCTGAAAAAGTCAAATTTGGCAACACCGCTTCCCCTACCACTAGCACCGAAAAAGTACCGCAGAGCTCAAGACTCAACGGCTCAACTATAGTGTAAATATTAGGATCTTAGCGAAATAAATTAGATGGAATCTATTGCGATAGTTACAAAAAACATTAATTTAATGAAGAAGGAGGAAAAAGTAAAGAAATATCTTTTAAAGAGAAGAATATCCAACTTCGCTCTACTTAGTTAGGTTTCCCTTTCTAATAGTCTTTGGAATAGTCCAAACTTTTCCTGTAGTCAAATTAACTGATTGTTTAAAATTAAATGTTTTATCGAACGTAATTCAATTCACTTCCATAGAAATTAAATTAAGCAATTAAATCAATAAATGTAAATATCATGAGAGGATTGCCGACATTCTGATAAAGTACAAGAACAAAGTGGTCTTATGCTTCGTAATGGGGAAGTTATTGTTAAACTGTGATTACTGTATTCTAAATTTGGAAACAAAAAGTGATTAATAGAGTAATGTTTTCCTATAAAGTTCTCGTGCATTTTTATCTTTCAAACGTTAAAACTATATATGAAATAATAATTATATAGTTATAGCTAAAACCCTATAATAGTTATACTGTTATAGATGTCTATAGTACGTACATTTTTATATTATTACAGGACTGATGTTCACTTAATAAAAATATTCAATATATTGCATTTCATCAGGAATTCAATTGAAAAGAAAGTCAATTTTAGTTTCTGGCTTAGTGAGCTAACATATGGCCCTGCCATAAATCGGAATCTCAAAAATGGATGAATTAAAGAACCAAAGTTAGAACCATCCTTATGGAGTTTTAACTATCACATATACAGATAAAAAATTATAAGAATATAAAACACGGACTTTAAAATGACTCCGTATAAAATTATGCAATCACTCGCTCTCTCAAAAACTCGCTTTCTCGTTTCCACAACAAGCAATAAAATGTTTTAACCACAACAGTCACTGAAATATAAATAATTAGCATATAAAATTAGGTTTTCAGTCTAGAAATCCAATAGCATGGCCTAAGCCTTGTGGTAGTTTCCCATTATGTAGACAAATAGAAATAAAAACTTTTACACTTAATATTTAATATATACACAGACTATTTTTATTTCACGACCATGGTTTCAGTCTAAAAAAACAACTTTGTTCAACGGCGCCAACCAGGTAGATAATGATTCTCAAATGAGATATAATTAATTTAAACTCATGATTTCTAACGGAATTAATACGTTGTATCACCTATACTCTGATAACTTATTCTGTATATCTCACATTCTGAATTCTATATATCTGAACTCTGTTGACTAACCGCTTTCCATTATCGACGGCATCTAATTCCACGCAAACAGGCGCGGTCATGCGGGTGCCGGTTTATCCGAAACCCGGATTATCCGCTCCCCGATGATCAGTAGGACGCTGCGTATGAAAATCCCGAGGAAATTGAAGGGAAAGAAGGGTCGTGCTGAGGCATAAATAAATTGTGATTGCGACAGTGGCGCTACGGCTGCGTGAACAACGGAGGGGCGAAATAATTGAACGAGATAGATGAAGTGGGCGAAAATAATGCATTAAAGCGAAAATACAAGACGAACGTGATTCAAAGGCCTATACATTACTTTGAAATTCCGCAGGATAAGTAGTTTAACTTTGGATAACAGTTAGTGATTGTGATAGAAAATAAGATAAGGAAAAATCACTCAACCAAATTTTTCTTTGTACAGAGAAAAACACTTAAACGTAATTGGTTTATTCAACATAAAAAGGTTTCACACAAACCCAAAATTGTGTTGTAATAAATATAAAATTGTTATAATAGTAAATAAATATATATTGTATATATTCGTGATTCGTCACTAGGCTGGAAACAATTAGCAATCAACAACTAGCAAAGTATGACCTCTAGCAAAATAAACTTTGATCAACTAAGAAAAATTCAAATAAAGAATTTTTAAAGAACATGCTTTCGCTAAATGAAAATTCTTTTCGAAATCGTATATAGATAACTAAGGGACGCTGATATAGATAATAATCAAAATTATGCTATCCCTTGCTTGTAAGACCATTGATGGTGTAGATTAATGTAAGTGGATTCACCATCAAAATCAAAAGAGTTTTTTGTTGGTTTGAAGTGGATCTACTTATATTGATTACAAAACTTCATTGAATTCGAGGAATTTTTTTATTTGTAAACCTAAACCCTTTTTCTTCGGCTATCCATAAGAGAAAGAAATATCTATTTAGAATGGTGCAAGTGCGGTGGCATGCCTTCGATGAATGAGAAAAGTACGAATGTTATCAAAAAGGGCCATAAGACGCCAGATCCGCAGCTGCTGTATGAAATGCGAAATGAAGATGTCGAGATATGAATGCGGCGCATGTCTGAACAGGTGTAGGCTCAAAACAGCATTCTGCGAAATCCCTTCCTTATTTAAAACGAAGAGATACCAGAAACCATTCGCTCTCTAACACATTTGATCTCCAAATTTTGCCCATTTGCATGGAAATGTTGATACGTGTGTTTTCATCAACTTCGTATACAATTTAGCAATTAAATATTAAGATTTAAGTTTTAAATCTTTTGCTATCTGTCATCAAGCTATAGCATCAACCATAGATGACAAATAGTCTACGAATATATCGTTTACTCCACCTTTAATGACAGCTAAAGCTTGGATAAACTAAGTAAAGAAATCGTCTAAAAAAGTTAAAGAATTAAATGGGCCATAATTCGTAGCTATCATATTTAAAATCAGAAATTACAATTACCGAATAAGCATGTCTTGCCCAAAGAATGGAGGAAGTTGAAAATTGCTGGTGACACAGGTATTGAATCTTACACTATCCCGGCAGAAATTGTTTTAAAATAAATTGGAAGGGCATAATTTTATCGGTCTATCGTTCATCTATCATTATTTAAATTTAGCAAGAGAAAACTCAATCGTAACTCAAACAAAATAGGAGTGCTTAGAGAAGAGTTAAAAAATGATTTGTTTAATAGACTGCGAGATCTCAGTGTAACAAAAAGGGACATGCTAAAAGAAAAAGAAAGTTGTTAAAATTTTGAAACAATCGCCTAATTGACTATTATAGCCTAAACATGCTTCAAGTAATAGTGTCTTCTGCAGGGCACTATTTAACCAAACTTTCTATGCTATACAAGGGTTTTCTCGACGATGTTATTTTAAATTGATACTAAAATGTAATTTCAATATCAGTAAAATGTTTATCAATTTTTATATTAATAATCACTTTAATTTTCGTAATAATACCGCAGTAGGTTGCCGGTTCTAAACTAGTGAGAATTCGATGAGAAACCCGGTTAACCAATTTCGGTTGTAACCGGGTCCGATATTCAACGAGTGACTGAATCCTCATTAAGGGTGTTCCAGAATTCAGAGCGCATTTTTCCCGATATTGAGAACGACTTATCAAAAAGAAAGACATTGGAATGAGAATAAGAATCCCTCAAAATCAATAGACATCTCCTTCCCCAATACCCGTTCATTTTCCCATTCTTCCCGATGATTAGAGCACTTAAATTACCGTTCACTTCCATGCTTCACTCCAACGCGCATCATCGGAACTTTATTAGACTCCCATCAAAGGAGCTTCCCTTATTATGAGAATTCCTCTTAAAACCAATTATAGCACTTTAAATCTCGTATCCTTCAATCTGGATGGTTGATGTCTGAATATTTTGATGCTACAAGAAGATAGGGCTTTAGGTTTAGGACTTGCTATATAGCTGCATATGATACGCCTTAATCCTTGGAAGGAACCTTGCATTTAAATATTTCTTATTGTAACGACAAACATCTTCGTTATTTCATAATCTTCTTAATGATTCATTTAAGATTAGGATATGTTATGAAAAACCCTGTAACAGTTAAATAATATAGCTTACTTCAGGAGAATATTTACAATCAAAGTAAATTTCACATCCTTATATTTAGTCTTTAAATGGCTTCAAAGGGCTTGAAGATTATAAGTTGATAATTAAATTGTCTGGTGCAAGAGGATATTAATAATTGTGCTAGGATTTCGTAAAAACTCACCACAGCCAATAGAAGAAGCATATGAGATGTGTAGAGGTTGACTCACCTAGAAAGAAGAGAAATATTTGATTAACTGTGAGTAAGCCAAAATCTTTAAACTACATTCATATTTTATATTTTAATATGCCACCATTTTTTTTAAAGTGTATCATAATGTATAAGACCAAAATAAGAGTAATCATTCTTTGAAATACCAATATAGAATAAAATATTGATAAAGATTTATGAATAACTGTAAAACTAAATTAATTTTTCAGCCAGCTACGAGACTCCACTTATATGAAATATTTCAGGTAATACTAGAGCAAGCTTACTCATAAGAAAATGTGAGAGAATTGATGAAAAGCGTAGTATAATTAAATACATCCGAGCATTTCTACGCAAGGATGAGAAATAAAATTACTCAGCAATGTTTCACTGATTTTTCATCACTAAATCAGTAAAACTTTACCAAGAAATTTTATTCCTCATTCTTGTTATGGAGTTTCACAAAGCGACGGCTTCAACCATCGATTTTATTCTCTAAGTAATTTTATATCAGGATTCATAATAGTTTGCTCTAAAGGATCATTTTTGTACTACAGACATGGGTCAAATTAGTGATATTAAGGAAAAATTTTATCTTTCTTCCGGTCTCACAGCCTTCAAATACAGAAAATAAAATTGTGTAGTGATTATCAGAATTAGAAAGTTCTTGTTATGAGAAACAGTAATTGTAAAAGTTATATTAGTCTTTGTATATTTTTATTTATTTTTATCTATTCACGTCCACTCATCTCTCCCTCTGATTTAAGAAAATATTCATTGATCAATCCACCCCTTTATAATATTTGCATGACTTACGTTCTTTTTACAGTCATTCGATTCTTTCATTTTATCGAACAATATTTTATGTTTCGGCAACATGTACCCTAAGATTCACGTCCGATTTTTTCATCAATGGGAGAAAAGAAATCAATTTTGAGCGATTAGGAACGAGGAAGAAAATAGTAGTTCGGATATTATCATTTTTTTACGGATGCAACAAAAATCCAAATGTTGAGTCACGCCGCGTCATTCTAAGATGAATATGTCGTAAATGCCTCTCTGAAAATTGCGGTAGAAGGATCCTGAAGTTTTCAAGAAATAGCGGAGGCTTGGATAAACCCATTGGACGGCTTGTAAAATCATATCAGTCATCCTTCCAGGCGTTCAGCTTGGGGAGAGCCAAATCCATCCTCTCTCTAGCCGTGCACGTTTCAGCATCCGTGAAATCTCCCCATAGAAGCACCCAAGCTTCCTTCTCATCAGGGCCTAATCTGCAGTTTTTAAACGTCTATTCGTCTCTCTTTTTCCTTAAACGACGCTCGCGTAATCACGTCTCTTACAACACTGCTGTTCTTCTGCTTTCATTCTGATGATGGTATTTAATTTCCAAGAAAACTGCGAATGTGGCAAAAATACAAAACAAGAAACCTTGAATGGTATATCTTCGCCAAAGTTATGTAATAGTAATTTAATATATAAATAATATATAATAGTCATATAATAATTACATAATAGTCTTATAATCTATATATATAAAGCAGAAATTCTGTGGGTTTGTGTGTTTGTGGGTTTGTGTGTTTGTGTGTTTGTGGGTTTGTTTGTCTTGGATTGGAGTCTACACCGTTTGCCCGATTTGTCTCAAACTTTGCATACGTGTCCATTTATATCAGGAAGGAAGTACTGTCGCATTTTTATTCAAGAATTTTGCTGGGTTCGAACCAAGATCGCTCAAATAGATTTTCATAAGGAATACACGTAAGCTTCACTTTTATCGGTTGCAGGCTTTATTTCTTTTGAAGAATTAAATTAAAAGAAATAGTCGTACAGAATCGAGACAAACACCGAAAGAAAGAAAATTGAATAAAGATTCTTATTTTGGTCGTGGAATCTTACTTTCGATTATAATTTACGAGAATATTGGTAAAATATACAAAACTTTCGTGAAAATTCGAGGCTGTAAACAACTCATCCCCCTGACGACCGATCCCATTGTTGAATCCGAGCTCATGCTTTATCCCGTAAAAATACTCGTGGACTTTAGGCCCATAAAGCTGATGATTGAAGAGTACGATATATTACATGGATAACGAGAAATTTTCTGTAAGAAGGTAACCAGCAATTGCAGGTACGTAATTACAGTCAGGAGATTGTGTGTCTTCGATTTTAGTACAAACCGTTTGCCAGATTCGCGTCAAACTTTGCGTACGTGTTTTCTGGGACTAGGAAGGACGTACTGTCTCAATTTTATTCGATAATTTTGCTGGTTTCGAACCAAGATCGCTCAGATGGGTTTCCATAAAGAATAAATCTAATCTTCACTTTAATCGGTAGCAGGCTATATTTCTTTTGAAGAATTAAAACAGAAAAATAGTCGTGCGAAGTCGAAACAAGAAGCAAAAGAACGGAAATTAAATGAATGTTCTAATTTTGATCGTGGAATATTGTTTCCGAATCGAAATTTCGAGAATTTTGATAAAATACGCGTGAATTATCCAAAATTGTTGAGGTTGTAAACAGTCATTCCTCCTGACGATCAATGCGATTGTTGAGCCAAGCTCATGAATTTTCCTGTACAGTAAGAATAGCTTGGGATTTTAGACCTTATTCTAAAGGGAATTTACGCATTGCACGACCGGCAACTTGAATTTAATCTACTTCTATATTCCCCGTTGAGAATCAACGGGCGCTTCAGCTAGTAATTATATAAAGTCATATAATAGAAAACATTTATATTTATAAAAACTATGATAGGTATATTGTAGTATTCTATTAAACTAATTAGACAATAGTTCCGAAAATTTCTAAGAATAATTAAAATAAGATAAAATGTTAATAAATAGTATGATAAATAATATATTTAATATAACATAATATAATAATAAAGAGTATAGATTTCTTGCCATTGGTCAGATGACTAGATCGCTAGGTTAAGATATAAATTCATACAAGCAAAAATACACCATAATTAACATATTAGTGTTATTATTTTTTAGAGAAGAAACAACCAGTGTTTCCTTTCTTCTTTTATTTATTTCGAAATGGAATTTATTTTAACCAAATGACTCCAATTTTTATATAAACTTTGGTTCCCAAATGTAAAACATTTATCGATTTATGAATGGCTGTTTCACTAGCTTTGGTAAGAGATACATAAGTATTCAGTTGAAAGAAAACACAACCTGACTGCGTCCACTAAATATATATTTGTAAAATTAATAATACGATCGGTTGCAAGTTAATTAACTCACCATCATTAATTAACTTGAAACCGGTCGCATAATAACATTTTCTAATATGTATTCAGTGGACGCAGTCAGATTGTGTTTTGTTTCAACTGATAATAGACACGTTCCACCATAAAACGCCAGAAGTCACTTCTTGTTCTGTAAGCATTATTTAAGACAACATATTCTAAATTCATTGAGTCTCACTTCTCCCAATTTAATCCGTATACTGCAGCTTGGTGGTTATCCGCAATATCACCTTTCCCGTGCATTTTACGATACTGGCGTAGTGCTTTCTATGTAATAATACCTATCATGCTTTAAATAGTTGATCCGAGTAGTCTCTGTAAAAGTACACATCTGTTTTATTGAGCTATTTCTCTAACTTATTCCTGCTTTTCTCTTTTTTCCTGAGTGATGTAAAAGGTCCCATTTAACTCTATTGAGAGGTTCTTCCTGAGTGCTGCAAAGGGTTGATAGCTAATTTAATAACTTCTTAGGTTGTGTTGCCGTTTTATAGACGTTTTAAAATTTGTCTCCTCCAATCTTTGCATCTCACCTGTGGACCCAAGCGATCTCATCTATCTCATAGGCCCTCTTCTTCTAAATATAGACATCCCCTCAGCAATTACACCCCAAATATTGATTTATCGATCACCTCGTCCAATCCGCCGCCCAAATATAATTTATATTCAGCAAAAAGCTCGCTTCCAATTCTTTAATTCGCCATCGATTCATTTCGGTGCCATTCGGCAGTTAAATTTTAACGAATCACGCGCTGCCCAACTGTTCCCTTTGCAATCGTGACCCTTCACGTTTAGCCTTTCGAGGACCGCTCACGTGAGTACCCTACGATGCATGCACGTGCACGGTGAATTCCCTCTCCAAAGCCGAAGTTTTCGAATTATTCAAGGCCCCATATTGCGATTCGGATTCCGCTGGAGGTATTTCATTTGAATCGCATATGCAATATGAATATCCAATAGAGTTTAATTAGGCTAAAATTAAATAGAATTTTTAAAAAAATACCCGAAAGAGCCTTGAAATTATTATTTATTAATAAAATCCACGAATGCGGCCGAGATATTGTGGAAATTGAACTTCACAGCGAAGGAAAGAAGATATCTACTTTTCTCAACCCAACCCCTCCTTCTTTCCTTCATTGTCACTGTTTAATGTCTACTTCTATCAGTAACCTCTTCTATAATCAATCCTTATCGAATATTATCTAATCATAAGGCTTATTAGGAATCCCGAAAAGAAAACTTGTATAGTAAATATAGGATATAATATATCAATTTATATAGAGAAACCAAGCTTTTACGATAAAATGTACTTATTTTAAGAAAATAATTCTATTGAAGTAGTGCATTGTTATAACAACGACAGCTATAAAGTAGTTTGGTATTAATAAATTCTATCATATTCGGCCGAACTTCATGGAAGGACATTCTGAAGTTATAGAAAATAATAAACTGCAAACTTCCACACTTTGTGTGGAAATAATATAGTGGAAATTGTGTGGAAGTGGAAATCGTGTGGAAGAAAACATAATAGTGTGGAAGTTTACAGTGTTATTATTTTCTATAACTTGAGTTTGGTATTTTTGTAGCTTGGGGATAATTGACTTTTAATACAGGAATGTCGTAACCAAGAGTTAAATGTTTGTAATATTGAATTGTTGTTGCTAGATGGGTTTTATAAAAAATGTCAAAAAGGTTGCATTATATTAATTGGTATTGCAAAATTTAGTTTGGGAATGTGTTAGTACAAAGTAATATTGTACGAGTAATATTTTAACTAGTAATAATTTTGCCACCTCACTATCAGTCCATGTGCAAAATCGTAACCAATAATTATATCTATAACCGTTTAATTATCTGCCTCACTCCGAAAGACGGCTTGTAGAGATAATACGAGAATGTATTACCTAAAGAATTTTCTGCTGCCTAATACAAGAAGAATATAGAGAAATTTAACAAAATAAACTTCAAGAGTGATCTTTGTATCCTATACGACACTGACAATTTTGACAAAAATTAAAAGTAATAATAATGTACTTGTTAGCCAAATTGTAGTCTAATTAAACCTCACTCACAATTAAGTGTTTAAAAAATAATACGGAAAACGTGCTTTAGCCACTGATTCGAACACTGGGATATTAGGGAATATGACGAAGAGCATATTTACTAAAAATAATCAAATTTGGAAATTAAATCTCCAATTGACGATAAAAGTAAAAAGGTTAACGACTTTAATTTCCTACGATGGATGTATTCACTTTGTTCTACATTAACGCATAGATTTTTTTTCTACTACAAATTGTTTTATAAATAAAAATAATATATTAATAATAATTTATAATGAAATATTCTACGCAGTTTCCCGTATCCCATTTCTTTTAACCCACGTTACTCGCTCTTTTGTGTGCCAAGAAAACGCCCCTCATTGAATTTTTCTTGAAGAATACAAAAACAAACTAACATTGCGGAAATGTCATTCACGCCTGCGAATGAGAGCAAATGTAAGGTTGGGAGAGCTCGTCCTAGAACAAGGAAAATATTTGGATTCTTAATACCAGAGGAATATTTTCTCACTTCCGAAGATAAAATATTCCTTCCAAGAGAAAACGGCTGTGATTAAAAAGGTCTCTAATATTTGCAAGTCAACTGCGTTTGAATTAAAAATTACGCATTCACATTTTTAATTCCATAAATCTCCTTAGATAAAAGATTTCTCTTAAGATATCTTGAGAAGGTTTAAATGGACTTTGACATCCGGAAATGAGTAGGGATTGGAAAAACTTAGTTGGTCGTAGAACTATGGAAATCTACAGAAAATTAGGAAATGGATAACAACTCCACTAAAAGGCACCTAAAATGGTTATTTAGCATCTCTCGTGATTTTGAGGCATCTATATCTTTTCAAGCTGTACACAGCCACAGAATCTCATTCACCGTAAATTGCCTTCTTTTTCTCAGCCAGCCTCTTTCCTTAGTACCATTCAACATTAAGCAGAATGGATTAAATATGTATGAGGAGATCGTGAAGCATGCTCAATTTTTAAACGAGTCACACGGAAAAATGACAGACATGGACAAAGTCTGGCCGGGATTCGATCCAGAATCTTCCATTTGCGGATTCTCTAATTCGGCAATCTTGGCGGAACATCCAGGCATACCGTTTGGGAGACTTTATAGGCAAGGGCGGGGGGTTCGTCCGACTAAGAAGCTTTGTCCACCGCCAACGTCCTCTGAGAAGCAGAGCCTCTTCGAACTCTCACAATCCTCAGATCAAATTTATCCTCATCCCTTTCCCAGCTAAGTCACGAAGATGTATTAAAAGGGAATAAAAGTGAATGTACTAGAAAATACTTATGAATTTTTTTATCACATTGTCTCCACTGATTTTTGCTTTCTCCCTATACATAAGTATAGAGAAAGTATTGTATTCGCAAAAATATTCGACCTCGAGATTTCAACGGAAATACATGTTTTGAGGCCCATAGAGTTCGTTTTCGCTATTTTCCCGAACACAGTCTGTTTGTCTGTGGTAAAAAAATTGTGGGCGCTCTATCTTAAAAAATTAATTATCCGATCATTTCAAAAATTCGTATTTAGTATTTTCCTAACAATGTCAAGAGTTGATTAGTTTTTTTATGAATACCGCTTAATCGGAAGTTGCGGTTTATCCGGAACAAACTTTTGTTTCTTAAATATCTCTGTCAGAATGCAATGTAGGTATATACAATTAATTACAAAAGTTCATCAGATCATAAACTTTACAACAACGTTTGTTTGAAACATTTTTTCGTAACACTGATTGTTTAGGAGTTATTCTCGAATAATGGTTAACCGGAAGTTGTTTATACAGAAATGGAAGGTTTTCATACATAAATCTGTCAGAATGCAATGTAGGCATAGGCTATAAGTTTTCAATAAATATGGAGAAAATCATGCGATGGCCACATGAGATTATTTAAAATTACACACATTAAATGATCCAATTCAATATTCTTGCGTGGCTTGTGTGCTAGTTGGAATTCAGTAAAGCAGCTATCGATAGCCCACATTTTGACAACTTGTGGTAAATTCGAAAGCATAGGAGGAAGACTTAACATTCAGGTTATTACTGTAGGATATATGAGGAAATAATGAAAACTTCATAAAAAATGATTGATTACATTGATCAGAAGAAGCATTTACAATATATTATGAATTAGTTAAGAAAATGGCGAGATAAAACGAAAATAAAAAACTAAATTGATTTTGCATGAAATTATTTGTTAGGAATGAAGGCAAAAAACACAATGTAAATGTAATTATAGTACGTACTATGCTAGCGATTCTACTGTAACAAATTTCTCGGATTCGATTTAAGACACGTACGTGGATAAACAAGCGGGTACCGCACCGCGACCTTCCTTCTCTGCAATAAAGGCTCTGAACACTTGTTCCAAACCACAAGTATTCTAAAATAAGAATCCTGAAATTGCCTTTCTTTGCCTCGTTCACCTAAATCCAATACGTCTTTTCTCTCGGAGAATTTCCCTTTGAACGAAGGCAGAAATAAAACAATCCCTTACACTCTGGCGCACTTTTTTCCGATCCCTTTCCTTCAGCTATGTGTACCCTATCCCTTTCCCGAATGCGCGCTTATCCCTGTTTGCCCCTACACTGCGGAATTGGGGGTTACAATTTAAATGTAAATTTCCTAGATTTACATATTTACGCAGCATGGCGCCACTGGCGCGCGGCGAGGGATCGCATTAACACTCAATGGCGACCCCTTCTCAACAGGTAATGAAAGCGGCAAATTGCCTCGACGGAGTATCAAAGAGGTCCAGATCCTAAGCTGCGATATGGATGCATATTGAAAATCTTAAGCTGTTGTCTAAAAATATCAAAGACATGCCGAGTAGCTAACTTGTAGGGGAAATCAAACCCTTAACCCCGTTTAAGGAAAACTAGACTTGAAGAGCATGTTCAGCAGTTGAAAAGCTAGAAAGGTCTAAACTGGAATGTGTAAATAGAATTTGTACTTAGGATTATCAAAGCTTGTCAGGAAAATATATTAATACTGTAATTGAGGTAATATCAGGTTTTCCACAGGGATGAATACTAGGACCCTAGTTATTCTTAATCTACTTTAATGCCCTCCAAGAAAAATCTTCAATATAATGCTTGCCAAGCAATCGACAAGCGCACAATATACCGGAAAGTTAGAAGCATTTTAGATTTAATTAGGCTATGAAACTATCTTATAATTAATAAAAGAAAGGCGCATTAGTAAAAATAAACAATTCGAACGACAGAATATTAAATTGTAAAGCCAAAGTAGTTAATATTTGCGTGCTAGTAGATGAAAGCATTCGGTAAAAATCACTTTTTAGAATTTTGAGTTGGACGTATCATCCCAAAAATGTAACTTGTATAGGAATCTAATGTTTAATATCCTGATCAGAAGCCTTATAAAGTAAGACAGTCAAACTAAATAAAATGTATATTTGGCACCTCTTCGGACTGAGCTAAAGTATGGATTTTGCTTTTAGGATCCGTATCCTAATGAACTAAGGGAAAAATTAAAAAGATGGAGAAAAAAGGAGATAGTTTGGATGGGCAAGAGAAGGGAATCACTGAAATAAGCATTTAAGTTATGGTGGGGAAAATCAAAATTGATTGTGAGATTTCAACCGGAAAAACGAGGAAACACGCTCATAAATATTTCAGGAAAAAATTCCATAATGGAACAGAAAAAAGATCGATTGAGTGCATCTACAAATACAAACGTAAAGAACTTGAAAGCTTTCTTTCGACTTGCGACATGGAATGTATGCGTCGTAAATCTATTTTTCTACCTCGTAACTGCCATTTACAATACAAGGAAAAGTTATGGGTTTTTAAACTGACTAGTGGATACAGTACCAGTATCCTTCTCCATGATTTTTCTTGCCGTATCTGATCAACCGATGAAGCAGAAAGAACGCATAGCATGAACTATGGCTTCCGAGGACGTATTATCCCTGAATTTATTGAGCGAGTTTAGCCTAAATTTAGATCCTCTTTCTAAAGATTTCCATCCCACTGCATCATGAGGTATCTTGGTAACGCATATCCACTTTTTGTTGGCGTTCTCATCGCTAGTCTCATCTACATCTATTCATAAGGTATTTTGGTATGTGGGAGGGAGCTCATGTATTGCAAGTAACCCCATATGTTCATCCTCGCGTATCACGTGCGGAGAAAAATTGAAGTTTCGAAGCGACTTGTCCTAGTACCTGATTCTCTGATTTTATCGCGGTACGAGTTCGTTCTATGCAACAAGGACATACAACATAATTACAAATTCTTAACTATAAAGCATGAAAATAGGTACATACACACAAAGGTGTTTATTGGGAGAAGTTGGGTATAGGAAGTTCCTCCATCCATTTAAAGCAAGTCTAATACAAAAAAACATGAATATACTCTATAATATATAAAGATTTTCAGTAATTATAGAGTGATATAATGGTTTTGTGGAGAAAATGAAAAAAGAGTGACATTAATTATTACATTTAAAGAATATTTTCACTAAAGGAAAACACTCGCAAAGTGATGGGGAATAAAAATTCTGAAAAACGATTAGGTAATAATGACCGAAGAAGATAGAACAGGAAAAGGATAGGGAAAATAAGATATTTAAGATATAGTAGTATACATCAAACAGAAAAAAAAATTGTTTGATGATGAAAGTTGAACATATAGAAAGCTCTTTAGACAGTATGTATATATGTGCATGGATTATGAAGAGAATACGCGTGGGTTGGTTAGAGGGAGTTAGACCCAGGAAAGCTTGTTGTAAGTGATAATTGAGATGCTGAAGAGATTCACTATAAAAATAGGGAAGATTTCTAAAATTGAAGTTAAACATGTTTGCAAGGATAGTGAAGTAAGTAACAGTAACGTTAATAAACTGATAACGAAAATTTGAAGAAAGAGATAAGCGGCAGTGATTAAAAGGAAAACCAGCACAAAGAGAAAATGGGAAACTCCTCAGAACAATATAGAAAAGAATGAAAGAGATAGATCACAATATAAAGTATAATGATGGTTACATATGGTATTTATAGATACAATTTATATTAGAATAAAATTTTTCTTTGTCGTTGGAAGTTTGACATAAAGAACGACCTTTATTATCTTATACATAATAGCATGTAGGAAATATGAGGAGAACATGCGTGGTTCTGTACCGTACTATGAAGGTTTACCATGAAAAATTGGAAAAGTTTTAAAAGATGAAGAAAAAATATGTGCGATGATAAGAAAGTAAGTAAGAGCAAGGTATTAGAATAAAAAAATTGGAAAGGTTAGGAAAAGTAAAGGGAAGCTTGTTTGCAAAGAGAGGAACGTAAGTCAAACTAACGTGAAAGAAATGATAACATGCATTAACAGAGAGAGATTAGCGCTAGTGACGTGTATTTAAAAGATGGTCGATCAAAGCGCCCGGAAACAAGCTTCACAGCGTCCGTAATAGTTTCAAAGTATAACGAAACCGATCGATGTCGTCGCCCATCATTGTTGAGTCTAACAATGAGAAGCCACGACAAATTGGCGCGCGCGGGAGCGATACGTAACAATAGCTTTTTACGAGCGACAATGGGCGCATTGAAAGACATTGTGTGACATAATCCATTCAAAGGGCTATCCCGAAGTAAAATAAGCACCGATAACAATATGTTGTGATAGATAGGAGCGTAAAGGTCAACTTTAAATGCTTTTCTTATGGAAGACGTCCCTTCAGACGATGTACCAAATGAGGGAAATGCGATATTAGGAAGGCTTTTTCCTTGACTCCGATTCGCCGAATGAAACCGTAAGAAAGCATCTCAGGGGATTCAATTTTCCCTCTGCGATTAGGCCAAGGAGGCAGGAAAGTGTCTCTTTATAAAGGGCTCCGTAATGGCAGCACCGGCGAGCGGGGTCTTCTCGCATTACGGCAAAAGGCGGAAGAAGTCCTTTGATTAAACGACCTCCAGAGGAGGGTAATAACCCAAGGCATCCGCTCTTTTAACACAGGAATGCGCTCTAAATACGAGAAGAGTTGAAAAAGTGGGGAAAAGTTTCCTCATCACCTTATTTACGCGCATACGCATTACATTCGTATAGTTTCACATACGACGCCAGGGGGAATAGCGAACTATTATGCACTGCGCACACGCTATGCAGTACGTATGAAAGAATTCAACAATATATAATAATTAAAGTATGCAAAAAGGTACTTGAATGTTGTTCATGTATGCGGAAATAAAATTGTGATAAATTGAACAATTGACATTAAAATAACGTTATTTTATGAACGAATCCTTGAAAGAAAAAGATGCAGAGCAAAAAATTCATACTTCAGATGCGTGTTTAAGTATTTACATTTATGTGGTATGAAAAATATTTCATTTTGTATCATAATATTTGACTTCAAAGTTCATACATATGAATATAAATACTTCCATGACAATTTTGTTCTACGAGTTTTACATGATATACCATCAAATCAATACATTTTCTCACGTAACGAAATTGATTATAACTATTATATTAAACAGTTCGAATTCGTTATTACAAAATTTTATTTATTAATTCCTTTCACTACATACTCCTTAATAGTTTCCAATTCTTCCCAATATTTTTGGCTAAATATTTACATAGTTTTATTGCTTTGTTCTATCAATGTCTATGCTACGCACGCTCCTTTATCTCAACATATAATTCACAGGTTCAGCCAACTTCTCCACAGTGCTTCTACGTCTTTGATCCACTCTCACTCCATACTCTATTGAGGTTATTTTGTGTCCAGTAATCTTTTCCACATCTCCAAATCAACGTAAGAGACCTGATTCATAGTGATCTCGTAGTCTTTCCTTCGGTCCATATTTACTCATTACTCAGCCATAACTGACATTATATCTCTTGTCCCTTAATAGGAAATTGGATTGCATGAAAAGATTACAATTATTTCTGAGGCATAAAAGATAAAAAAGCCACCCTTCTGGAATAATTCACGAAAAGATGTAATGGAGAGGTGAGTTTGCTCACAATAAGACGCTATATATTTTCATAAAGTAAATTAGGAGTTCCCAAAGATGTAGCGAAGAGTCTTTGATACCGACGGATGGGTTGGCATTGTAAAAAAGAGTAGTCAATTATAGAAACACAATAATTTATCATTGATTATCAGAAAAGTCTGGCTTTGACAGTGTTTTAAAATGAAATTCCATCCTTCATGCAAGATTTTTGTTAAAATAATTTTTCGCCGAAACATCGAGACATAAGACAATGAATTTTGACGAGATTCAAAGTTTCCATCACATTTTTGCAGTTTTGGTAGTAATGTTTATAACCTTCGATAAGAGTAACATGTTTATTGAAATTCCATCCTTATGTTCTTTATCGATTCTGTCTGGATCAATTTATTCTAATTTAATTCCAGAAAAGGCATTCTTGCGAAAAAATGACAACTTTACATACATTTCCTACGTGAACGCTCTGACTCTAATCGGATCGAGCTGCAGACCAATTGGGACTTGAATTGAGCCTTTCTCCTGCACGGCAAGTATATCTAATCATGCGCCAAGCTTAAAAGAGTGATTACATTTGGCTCTCGAGGTTTAGGCGAACATACGAATGTACAGCTAACAGCAAAAAAAAGTTACCACCCCTGACCCACCAAGAAATTCTAAGTCCAAAATTCGGGCCGGCGAGCCTTTCTCTCGAAAAGGGAGGGAGAGAAAAGAAAGATGGAGAACATGGTACGTTACGCTAGCTCGGCTCTCGCGTTTGGATGGAGAATTTTCGTTATTTATATAATGATCATTTACTACTATCCATTATCTGCCGCAACATTTGATGTGTTAACGCGTACTATTTAATTTGACGACGATCAACTGGAAGATAACTAAAGAAATGAATCGAATTGAATGCAGCATTCAAAGTCACTCTCACTTTAATTTTCGATAACAGATTATTAAATAATTTCCAAAACAATACAAATGAATTTAACTGAATACAACATTCGGTATCAAATTAACTCACATTTCGTTTTTCGAAAATCGATCGTATAAATCACTTCCAACGATTGATTATGCTCATCAATGTGAACGAAACCAGCAACTTTTCTCTTCTTCCTAATTTCAAATAGGCCAAAAAGCAGGATCTCGGATTCAAAAATGGCATTTGTCGTCAGGGGGACCGGCTGTTTATACTCACAAAACTTTTCGTGTATTCCGTAAAATATCTCAAAAATTCAATTCGGAAACAACAATAAACGACCAAAATAAGGTTTTCTATACATTTACTCTGCTATTGGTTCTTGTCTCAATCTCGAATGACTATTATTTTTAATTTAATTTTGCAAAAGAAATGAAGCATGCAGAGACAAAAATGAACTTTACGTGCATTTCTCACGGAAATGCTTTGACTCGTCTGGGATCGAAGCAAGGACGAAGTTTCACCATTTTTTACAATATAAACACTTTCGTATATATATATATATTTGAATGCAATGTTCTGTAAAAAATTCAAGTCAATCGACCGAGTGGTTTTCGAGTTTTGCGGGCACAAACATACGCAGGCTGAATTTTAATATATAAGATATGTGCATGATTCGGTAGATCACTGTAATTTGATTGCTTTTAGACACCTTTCGTTTAACTTTCCCAATTGAAAATCTTTCTATTATCAAGAGAAATAAGTAAGGAATAAACACAAGGAAATAAAAGTGCCAAAACTTCCACACAGAAAGTCGTATAACTTTGACAAAATTATTTATTTCTTTGTGTTTAGTTACCTATGGAGTTCCTCAAAGTTAAAGCTCATTCTATTGATTTAAATAACGAATATTCTTTTCTAGATTACCATTTCCCCTTACTCTCGTGACTACTATAGATTGTATAATCCATTGATTTGTAAAATTAAATTATCCTGATAACAACACTGTAGAAAAATTCACACAATTAGCTTCGACGCTTACTATCACTATCTTCAATATTTACATAAATACGCGATCCTCCATATGGCATGTGCCTGGAGAAAAGAAGGGAACAAAAATGTTACCTGCCCTTGAAAGGGTAGAATACCGGGAAAACTGTTAAACAGGACAAAACGAAATAGGTGGGGGAGAAGGGCAAGATAATCCTTTTGTTGCCAAACGGGAATGGAAAGGAAAAACTTTCTCGTTTTCTCGGAGAGAGTATTTGGGTTGCAATTTGCTTGATTCATTTTGATGTTATCTAAAATAATGTGTTCGCTAGCCTTCTCTGATATATGTTTAATTTTTAGCTCGCAATTAGAAGAATGACTCGAAGAAATAAATCTCTCATAAAGTGGGACTGCAGAGCAACAGATTAGAAATATTGTATGTTCTTCGGCCTAAAACTTACGAGATCTCACTGTTTATCTGATGTGGATTAAATGAAAATAATAATAAATAGCTTGATGAAACCACTGTCCTAAAAATTGGATCCATGGATTCCTTATCGTTTCAAAGTAATGGCTTCCAGTAAATACTGTAGTAAATGGCCAGCGGTAGACGTCCTTTTGGTAAAATTCTCGAAATTTTATTTCTCAAAAGTTACTCCTCTCGTATTTTTAGCTATTTATTGATCAACGAATCACCTCCGAAGAGTATTACAATTTGTTTATTTCAAAGTTCTCAGTATTTTAAGAAAACCATCTTTTAATTATCAGTTATTGAAAATGATAAGACCGCTATCCGTAGATCTGTTACTTTTGCATGACAATGGGTTAATCGAGGTCTAACCAAACCTAAGACTTGGCTAGAGGTATGAGTTTTTAGTACTCGACACAGAATGGGCAAGTTATTGCGTGTGTGTTACAGTAATGACGATTATAATTGAGTTTAAATACGTATTTAAATGACATCCTTATTTTTTATTTTATAAACCAGGTGAGATATACTAGCAAATTTTATAAGTGAATCAAGATGAGTTTAACGTTTTGGCTATCATCAACACTGAGAGAAAAAATATATTCACTTGCTTTTGGTGTTTTTTATATTAATTTTAAAGGTTCTTAAAATCTACGAAACTAATAACTGTGTCTATCTTTTAATGGAATAAAAGAATTGAAAACCCTATACATCCAATGATAGTAATAAAAATGAACCAAAGGAACGCTAGTTTACGCAAATAGCTATCTCTTAAATTTTCCCGTTTTGTTGTTGATTGATTTGTAAGGATGTCCCAAAGGTTTATGAAAAACATTGGTTAGAAGAAATAGCGAAAAAGGCCTGAAAAGTTGAATGTAAATATTGAGAACGTAATATTGGAATTGGCATTTTACGAAGCTTAAGTTTCTACGGGAGTGATCTTTCTATGGTTAATATATGTTTAATTCTACTGCTGAAAGCAGAGACGGTCCGAGACATGGGCAGTCTGGGAGACCGTTCCCAGTGTTTGTGTGCTCTTCTCAGATCCCTTGAAGATTCTCAATGATAAAATTATACGCGTAGCTTACGGAATTTTAACGATTACACCCGGTCACAATATTTAGTTAAACTTTCTTTTATCCATTAAGTGGAACTAGTTCTAAACGTCTGCCTGCCCAGAATATCAATAATCTTCAGATTACCCCTTCCCGATGATTGTAATCAATTTCCTTCGCAATGGATGCAGCTTTCTTTGGTTCAAGTTCTCTGAATAATTTCCTTATAGTCAAATTGATTGAAGAAGCCGTTACTTTGTGAAATAGCGTTATATAAGAAATTTTGAATCTTTGTCCTTAGTAATTTCCGCCATTTCTTATAGTCGTTGAGCAATGACTATATTTTTACGGAAATTACATTTAGTAAAACTACTAAATCAGGCGTAATCAATTTGAGTTGCCCTTACATCGGTAACAGCCGTTTAATAATTAGAATTTAGGCTTCGTATTTTCCCTTTCCTTTTTTTAATGAGAGGCCAGTTAAGTCCATCAGCCATTATCAGATACAGCACTAGAAATACTGACATCTCATACTTATTACCCATAATTACTCTTAAATAAGATGGGTAAAGCTTCCCTTCTGGGGAAATATTTCTTATTGTCAGGAGAATCTATTACTGCTGAATATTAATGCTGGTTTCATGGGCCTCGCCTATTCTTCCTTAAAACTTTTTGGTTTAAAGATAAGGAAGACATTTACGATATCTTGAAGGTGCAGAAATTTAAATGTGTGAATTCCTCGGCATTTATGATTAACTGGCGGAAGCTCTAATTATATGCATGAATGTATGCAAATTGTATGCATATTTTTATATGCCTACGTGATTATATCCTACTAATTTTCGAAGCAAAATAAATTTACAGTGATAATAAATAATTTCGACTATGATAGGTCTATTGTTAATGGTTTATGAATTTTGGATGTAAATGAACGATTTAGAAGTAAGTTCACATAACACCAAATGCAGTAGGTAAGGAAAATGAAACTTGAACACTGCCACAAAAATCGGAACTTTTTCGAATGGTTGATCTCATTTACATTCTCTCTGGCTGAACCATTGAAAAAGTATTTTTCCGGTCACCTTCTAACCTGCATTATTTTCTCTTAAAATGGCTTACATCGTTTTCTCAATCATGTAATTGAACCATTTTCTCAATCTTATAAACAGCCTACATCCCAGGATCTGTGCACATCACTTCTGAGCCTGTTTACCAAATTATCTTTACATTTTTAGATGTATTGCCTTAGTGTTGAAGAGAATCAGCATTCTCTTCTTAGTAAGCATAAAATTTTCCATATCCCCATTGTTTATTTTCCTATCATCGTCTCCATGCTTTATGTAAAAAATATATAAGTAATTAACTGTAACACCATTCATATTCCTTCATTGACGAACTTTTCATTATATTTCCGTCCACATCTGAGAATGGCATTTTCAAGCAATTTTCTATCTCACACAAATACCCTAAAAGATGCGTCGAATTTTAGTCGGACTGAAAACGTATCCTGTCACCACTGCATGGAAGACCCTTTTTCTTTCCTCTCTCACCCCCACGGAGAAGCCACCTTTGTTTCGTCGAGAAGGCCGGTATGAATGGCACTCATATACCGTTATGTAGACGAAAACAAGGAGAGCAGAAATAGCACCAAAGGGGACTGACCGCTGAAATCCGTAGTAGCAGATTTAAATTTATTATTCATGCATGAGTGCATTACGTGTATATTTTAAAAATGGAGTTGTTATGTCTAAAATTGTTGGCTCATACCTTTTTCCAATGTTGAAATTATTAATCGTTTTAGCATTCAAACATTTATTACGGAGAAGGTGTAAATGAAAGGAATTAAATAATTAGAAGTATATTATTCAATTCTTTTGGTGCTTGACTCGACTCTGCGCGACTAGTCCTTCTGATTTAATTATTCAAAAGAAATGTTCGCACATACAATATAAAGCGGTTTGTTAAAAGACTACAGGTTCGATAGTAGTAAGTCCTAAACAACCGGAGCCCTCGGCTGAGTATCCTTCAAGAATATAACTCTGTATAGACAATAATTATTTGATATATTCCTTAGCTGTGATTTACATGACGAAATACGCGACAACATGACCCTATTCTCAACGATAATGATTTTCGCAGCCCGATGGCGAAAAGATTATTGCGAGATTATAGCGAGGACAGATGGCCTATACTGATATCATCTCACATAAAGTATAAAGTGTGCTACTATTTAAATTATTTAAATCAAAATTCCCTGCAAATGTAAATGGCGTCCAAACAACGTGGCGACTTTCACAAATTCGTTTTCAATGAAAAATAGCAACTTATTTCCTATTTGAATTCCACTATCACATATCATTATTTTTAATAGCAGGTATTGTTTCATTATTACCCCATTTTTATTCTTATTACATTTTTTTAATTTCCCCTTCTTCCGTTGACCTAATTTACAGTAGTTCATATTCTCTTAATTATCGTATCATAATCTTTACGAAAACGATCATCCTGCGGGCATGTGGAGCATTAACTGAAATAACCAATTTCATTCTAAATCTGCATTGATGGAATATTTTATGTTAGGAGGAGATATGAGCAGCCAAAGTAATTCATGTCCAATATTTTATGAAGAAGAGCGAATTACGCTTGAGATTCAAGCCGATTTAACGAAATACGAATTTAATACTTTCATAATACAATACTGCTTCTACCGCAGCAAAAGCAATGACTTTCAGCAATTATTTATAAAATATATTAGGTGCGCAACTAAGTTCTCGCTGTTTGTCAGTAGATAGCTCTAGCAGTAAGAGTTGGTCGATTTTGACATATCCAAAACGTCACGAACCAAGCTTAGACATATGGTAAACAAACTGCTGCGACACATGAGTGATTTCGTTTTCGCATTATATACTTCTGGTTAAGTAAAAATGTCTAATTTTGTGCCAAACAATCGTCATTTGCGGGAAGTGTTGATTTTCTTCTTCCATTCGAAAAAAACGGCAGCTCAAGCGCATCGAGAGCTCCAAAAAGTGTACGGAAATGCTGCTCTGAGCGAAACAACATGCCGTGATTGGTTTTGTTGCTTCAAAGACGGTGATTTTGATGTTGACGACTGTCCTCGTGAAGGAAGGTCCAAAACCTTCGAAGACGCTAAATTGGAGGCCTTGCTCGAAGAGGGTTCGTGCCAAACTCAAGAAGAGCTTGCTTCAGAATTAGGAGTTACCCGTCAAGCCGTTTCCAAGCGATTGCATGCGTTGGGGATGATTCAGAAGCAAGGAACTTGGGTTCCTTATGAGTTGAAGCCAAGAGACGTTGAGCATCGTTTTTTCGCCTGTCAACAACTGCTCCAGCGGCAAGAAAGACATTACAGCAATCCAAAGAGGAGAAAATCTTGGGGACTACCCGGTCATGCTTCTACGTCGTCGGCTCGGCCGAATATTCAGGCTGCGAAGGTTATGCTCTGCATTTGGTGGGACCAGGTTGGTGTTATTTACTATGAGCTGTTGAAACCGAGCGAAACCATCACAGGGGAACGGTATCGAACTCAATTGATGCGATTGAGCCGAGCACTGCGCGAAAAACGGCCACAGTACGAGCAGAGGCACGAAAAAGTGATTTTACTGCATGACAACGCTCGGCCTCAAGTTGCCAAGCCTGTTAAAACCTACTTGGGCACGCTCAAATGGCAAGTCCTACCCCACCCGCCATATTCCCCAGATATTGCGCCGTCCGATTTTTACTTGTTCCGTTTGATGGCACATGGCCTGGCTGATCAGCAGTTCAACTCATATGAAGACACCAGAAAATGGCTTGATTCGTGGATAGCCTCAAAAGACAAACACTTCTGGCGTCAAGGTATTCGAGCTCTGCCAGAAAGATGGGAAAAAGTTGTGTCTAGCGATGGGCAATACTTTGAATGATTCAGATGTAAGAGTTTTTTTTATAATAAAGTTACATTTTTATCGAAAAAACAGCGAGAACTTAGTTGCGCACCTAATATATCATCACAAAAGCCTTCAAAACGTGCCAGGCATAAAGAGGAAGACGAAAAGCGCGCTCAAAACAGAGAATCTGAAAGACTCGCCCTTCTCGAGTTATGCTGGTTGCATCGAAGGTGGTAACTTTTTTATGCTGCTAGCTGTACAAAAGAAGCGCATTTGAAAAATTTCCGGAAGATGCTCATTTTCGTTTACTGTTGAGCCATTGTCCAGTCCAGTATTAAAGTAGGCGAGTAAATTAATCAATAACTTCATTATTTGATACAACAATGTAGCTCGGCGATGCTTCTGGCCATATTGTTGCGAAATATTGTTGTATGTGTTAAAGAACGATGAGTAAATTATGAAAACATTATTCAAGATTGTTTTCTTCTCTACTCAAAACTCTATCCTTGCTGACATTTCCTAGTATTCCCTTTCTTTGTCGCATTATCCACTATGGACGATGTTCATTTCAGCTGTTTCATCCTCTTATTCCTTTTGATATCATATCTCTTTCATTATTTTCCGATATCTTTCTTTCATTGCTTCGGCTCACAGCGACCAGTGTTCTTCTTTGTACGGAGAAAATAAAAAAGAACCACTTTTCACAAGGAAACTAATTCGTATTTTATTCAAGGATCAATTTCCACAATACCACAGACAAAATATATATTTTTTTACGCCTAAGCGTCGAAACGTGCTATTAATAATTTTTTGTGTGCCAGGTGATTCTTGAACAAAATAGAAATTAGTTTCGTTGTGAAAAGTGGCTCTATTTTTATTTTCCCCTTACATTTGGAATACCTCAAAGTTAATCGCCAATCTGTTGAGTTTACTAATGGTATGATTTCTCTTAAAAATCTTTTGGTGTTTGTACCTTAACCAAAGTGGTGAGTGGCCTATTATGTTATTTTGAGTTTCTGTACATCGTTCTTAGTTTCTTGACCCATGTATTGGTCAATCTAAGCTTTTGAAGGTGACTGAACAGCCATCCCGCGATTCCAATCAACTCTTGGAAGGTGACATTAAAGTCAATTCTTCTTTTTCTAATCGTATCCCAGACTTTTTTAGTATATACGTCTATAAAATTCGTTGTTGCTGTATTTGCTAAAATGCTTCAGCAGCTTAGGTCATTTCGCACATGTGCCCCCACCAAGTACTGAAACTGGGACCGTTTTCACCAAAGCCGGAAATACTGCCCACTTGACTTCCGGGAGTCCAATTATTCGTTATTGCGGTGTTTTCTGTAATGTCCTCCATCTTTATCTGTCACACAAGGTTTCCTTTTTTGTGATTCATAGTTCTTTCGTAGCCATTATCTTAATCAGAATCGGACATTCTGCCGCATGCTTCTGGAGATATTATTGTTGAACAAAATCCATGGAGGAAGGCGTTCTTTAGTTGAGCTCCATCACAGCAATAGGGAAAGAGAAGAAATGGTACATTTCCCACTCTATGTATCACGACCTGTTCCAGAGAACGTTATCAGGTGATAATAACAATTAAAGAAGCGTATTTATACAGTGAGAAGATGAAGGGATTGAGGGGAGGGCATGGGGAAACGAGAGATAGTAGTTAATTACAAAGTTGCAAATCTATGAATACTAATTACTTAGAGGATAGATACAGACCGGGGGAAAAAGATAAACATTGAGGAAAATAAATCTCTGCTTGTAACAACAGAGAAGGGAAAGGAATACGACATTTTAGATTATATTTATTTAGCACGATCGGTTTCAGCGAGTGATTGTCATCATCAGGTGTAACAGGTTGTGTATAAATAAATGAATCTATAAAAAGAATGCTGCGATTCCATCACTTCTTCTTTTATTGGAATTAATGTTTCATGATGTTGTAGTATGTGAGGTTTGCAGAGGGTTTTTCTTTGATTCTTTGGAGGAACGTTTAGCAATCTGAAAACAAATATAGTATGTAGTTTCCACTAGGTTTGAGGCCCATATTGCAGCACAAAGTAAAGGGTAAAGGTGATTTCACACATAATGGCGTGGACTTCCGAAAAACCTGAAGGAAGATATTCGGATATTCCTACAATATCGGGACTCGAATCCTGATCTCCCCATAGCCGATCAGTTGCTTCATCCTATTGAGCTATTCGGCAGAACATTCTAACTTACTAAGATCGTGGTTTGAATCCTCCTCATATCAGAGTTCTTGCAACGTAAAATTCAAATGAATAAATATGCATTGTACAAGTTAGAAATTTATTGATACTGATTACTTATTGTAGACGTCCTTGGTTGTATAGAGATTTTCTATATTTAATGCTTTCTTATTTTCTTTATTATTCAAGAAATGAAAACCTTTACGGACTCAAGGAAGAGGAATTTCAAGTCTATCAAGACCGGGAATCGAACCTGGATCTCCCGCTTGTCGCTAAGTTGCTCTATCCAATGGAGCTATACGACCAGAACATTGTAACACACCGAGATCTGGATTATAGTACAGGTCCTATCAGACTTTTTGCAGCTCAAAATTTAAATAAATAGATAAACATTTTCCATTCTAGGCATTTATAGATTTAGGTTTACTGTTGGAGACATCCGTGGTCAAATAGCCATTTCCTATGGCTATTTATATCTTATATATCCTTAATACCTTCTATCTTATATGCCTTCTTGTTTTCTTTTATGTTTCAAGGGATATAGGCTCTCACTCCACCATTGTTGGAATGGAGTACAGCCCGCCAGAGGGAGGATCAACAATGGAATAACAAAGACAATCGTCTCTGCGCAAATATTTCGCCCTGCATTATTGCGATCCTTCCTTTCGCGCGACATGGCGTCCCTTCTGTTTCTCTAATTACGAAGGAACGGATATGTGAAGAGAAAGGTTCCATTTGGTGGCGAAAGGAGGGCCCTGCGAATGATTGGAGTAAACACAGCTGTAATTGTTTTCGCCGTGTTTCCGCTACGGAGCGCGCCCAAAAGAAACCGATGTCAGCCGTTCGCGAGTCTTCCAAATGTTTACAAGGGTCGCCATTCTTCGGCAAAAAATAGAATTCGCAGGAAACGTGAAGGGCTTAAAAATTCGACACACGCCGTTTTTCGCCCCGTGCGAATGGTGAAAGCAAAATAGATACTTGAATTACGGATAACAAGCAGAACGGGTCCTTTCAATCCCAATGGGAAAGACATATACTAGATATACAAGGCAGAGTTGTTCAAAGAGGGAAAGAGGATCGAATGTATCTAAACATAGGATAGTTATTTTTAGTATATGCAAACTATGCGTCGAATCGTCTATTGATACAAAGAGATAAGCAATTTGAGATTCCTTATTTTTCGGTTCAACCCATTTCCGTGTGTTTTACGACAAAGATATCTTCGATATTCTACATTAATAATATCTAACGGGATCTAGATAATATATATATATATATACATACAAAACAGTTTATTGTAACAAAGCAGTCGTAAAATAAAATTAAAAAACTTGTACAATTCCACGTTATTCTCAACGAGATATTTGGTAAAAGCAAGACCGTTTCGTACACTTCCACACCAATTTTCGAGCCTTTATATGGGTAGTTGAAAATAAGTATCATAGTATTTCCTAATATATTTTTCTAAGTTTTAAGAACAACCTTTATTAAATTTTTCGGTTAGAATTGACAATTTCGGCAATTACTGTCGAATTCTTAAAATTACATTATTTACTTAAATTTTAGTTTTTTATATCTACAGTATTTTAAAGTTTTCTATATCTACTAAGAATAGTATTTCTATTCTTTTATATCCTGTATTTTCTATACTGGACTATCTTATCAATGTTACTTAATTAGTTGCTTTTAACTTTATTTTTCCTATCAATTTTTATGAACATATTAATATTGATTTATCTATGCGAAAATGTATCCATATTGTTTTTTTGCCCTTTAGCTATCGGTTAATCTTCTTTCTCCATAAAATTTACTAGACTATCCGTAGGTTTTGCAAATTCCTTCCTTGCTCTTGCGGGGATATTTCTGCAGAGGTGAATTTTTGCCTATCTAAAGCGTTAGGTTTATAAAAACAATATCATATGTGCGAGTTATTCAAGCTCTTTCTTTAAAAATTTTAATGAATAGGGTCTTAATATAAGACGAGAATTTTCAACTTCAATCTCGCCCAACAAAATTTCGCGTTATTATAATTTTTGATTTAATTATTTAGCGAAGGAGCTTTTGAAATTTCAGATATGGAGAACAATGCTCATTCTAAAGTAGATAGTCAAAGTCAGAAATGAGGAAGTGCTGAGGAGAGTTGAGGAGGAAAATATATTGATTAAACAATATAATAACAAAGAAACTGGATTAGACAAGCATGAGGAAGGACGAGCTTGATAAGAGGAGCTACAAAAATTGAGCGAAGAGTCAAGAGAAAGGGAAGAGCTAAGTTAATAATTTGTGGAGTGGAATAGGCTTTGCAGAAATGAAGAGAGAGGTATGGGGTGGGATAAGAAGCAAGCGTGGCACCTAAGATCTGTGAAAGCCGATAACCAGTGATAATAACAATGAGTGACGTGAAATATTTCAACGCTATCATTCCACCACCAAAGTCTACAAGTTAGATATGAAAAGTAGACAATGACAACAGAAGAATTGTTTTTCTTTATTTTCCATTAATTTCCTAAAATATATCAATATGGCCTCGAATGCGAAGGCATTTTGTAAAATTTCAATTTTTAAACATTGCATTATTTCGTAAACAATTGCGTTAATTACAAAACGGCTTGGGGGTTTTCATTTTGTTATCAAATCAAACCGATCTGCCATATTTGGTCAAAATCGGTTACCTCAAGGGTAAATTTTGCCGACTTCCTTGTCGAATTGGCGTGGAATGACCCATTGGGAAATGCTAGGTTAACTGGAAGATATGCCCACACAGTCCGAAGCCCGCCAAATAAAGGGGCAATCTAATCTAGAGCAAATCTTTGAACTTTGGGCAAATGGTGGACTGATAACGCATTAAAAGCTTGATGAAAAACATTGCTAACGTATTCCATTTTTCTAATCTTTAACCTTGTTGCAGACAGTCATTTATCCTGCCGCTTACGATTGCTATTTCTTTATTCCCGATATTTAACTATCTACCTTTCCTACAATTTTCACATCCTCATCCTTTTAAGCTTTACCTAAGTTCTTTAATTCAAGTTCTCGATAATGCGTCCCTCCTTTCCGTGTCCTTCTGTTTCTATTCATCTGTTTCCACCAAAACAAACCTTGGCTACCACCTTCTCTTCTCCCGCTCTTTCTTCTTGTGTACATATCTTATTTGGTGTTCATGTGATGACGCATTTTAAACACGAAAACTGTTGTGGTTATATAAAATTTTGTGTAGATTATCGTTTAATTATTGCTCATTTTTAATTCATGTAGTCATAATTAAAATCAATTTAGCAATACCAAATATATAATATATAACATTTATGGCGTTACTGACCCTACTGTACGCCAAAAGGTCTAAATTAGTAACATATTGGAGAAATTCCTCATCATAGATTAATATGAAGTGTCCCCATCCATTTCGAGCTTTGTAATTCCCAGTAGAGGGACATTCAAATTCTGAATCGCTCGATGCTACGATCAATGTTTCTCCTTAGGAATAATGGAAGTTAAATTGATACATTTCTGAGCCCTGAACCAAGGTATGTCCACCTATAACTCTTCCTTCGTCAATTGTTTCATTTCTATTTGAGATGTGCCATGCAAACATTAAGAATGAGCGAAAAACTATAATAATGAATCCGCTTTACAACAAACGGTTTTATGTCGCATTAAATTGGGTGTTAGCATTTACGTAAAGGTGAGGTAAATTCATTTTTGATCTTTCTGCCGGTTCAACGCGACAATTATACCCAATCACGTAATGGGTCATCTTTGGTGGATGAGGGATAGGTTCACCATCTCTACTCTAAGCAATTTTAGTTTTTGCAAACAGCAAATATGCTTAATTTTAAGCAGAAAATTACGAAATACATAAGTTATTAAAAATAATGAAATTCACAGAGTTAGGCGATATAGTGTAGAAATCTTTTGATTATAATGACAGAAAGAGAAGTGGTGGTAGTTTTTCAACAGGTTTATTAAACGCGCGACTGATGTCGATGAGAAATCGAAACCAGAAGATGACGATTACTCGCTGAAACCAGTCTTACTTTTAATAAATATGTGGAAAAAGTACCACTTCTCTTTCCTTCATTATAGATTAGTAATCATACTATAAGATGAATAATTAGTTTGTGCCTCCTAATTACAATTTATGAGATCAAAAGTCTATATATATTTGGAACACGATTTTAGCCTAAAAAAAATAATCCATCCTAATCTGCTACCATCTCTAACTGGATTACTATTTTAATTAAGTAACGTAATTTCATAAGTTAAGTAATAGTATTTAGCTAGAGATGTAATAACTTAGGATATATATGTTTTGGAAGGAACACATGCAAATAGCGTACAAATGATATACGAGAACTCTGATGGAAACGCTCCTGATACCATTTATAAGGACGAAGCGGCTCTTCTGACATACGAGTAAAGGCTGTCTAAATTAGTTGGAACTAAGAGTGACTGTGCTAATCAGCTGCCTCGAGTAATGAGTGTGCTCTAAGTTATTGCTAATGACTCACTTCTTCGATATACCATTCAGGTGATGCATTAGAGTATCTTGTGTTGCCCAACGTCATGTGCTACCATCTGTAGAAAAAAAAGTTTTCTTGTATCTGTTCTGGGGTGATTATTATGTCTGGAACCTTTTCCTTCGGTAGGGCTCAACAAATTCAACCTCAATAGCGGGGTCGATATATCGGCCTTGGTAAAGGCGCGAAAACAGCCGTGGGCCCTCTTTCTAGATGCTCTCGTCTCTGTGAATTAGTTTGCTTTCAAAATGTTTATCCCTTATATACATCGTTTATTTACATTCACCATTTACTCGATAGCACGTTTTTAGTTTTGTGAAAGAAAAACATTAAGTTTGTATCCGAATTCCGAATTTGTATTTTTCCACCTTCCGTGGCCAAGGCAGTATTTTCATATAAACTATCTAACAGTAGCATAGTTATGTTAAAGTTCACAGAATAATGCGAAGTGTTATGAAATACTATGATTGTATTCTATATGGGATATATAATACTGGAATAATAATGGTAAGTAATTAGAAATATTGTACCTTTCCCCAAAATGTATATTTTTAATTTTTGAAGAAAACAAACGACCGGTTACGACGAACCATTGTACCACAGGAAGACGTTTATTCATCTATACTGAGGGTGTGTTTTTGTTAGAAAAAACTCTTGTGGAAACAGTACAGTGTTTCTTATTTCTTTTCAGAGTTATACTAGTTGAAATCGTTTTAATTTCAACCTTAATAGGTTAAAGGCAAATACATATATTTGATTATGAAGCTGTAAGGCTTAAAATCTAAGGAGAAAAAAGAGCGTAAAATAGCAACATGACTGGGACTCGAAGTGGGGGACCTCGGTTCGAGTACTAGAACTCTCAAATTTTAACTATGGATTCTGAAAATAATGTGATTGACACCCAAGGAGAAACAGAGACGAAAATAGCGACATGACTGAGCCTGAAAATGGGAGACCTGGGTTCGAGTTCGTGGGGGGTATGGGTACGATTTTCAGGGACTCGAACCTAAATCTCCCACTTCGAATCCCAGCAATGTCGCTATTTTCGCCCCTCTTAATCCATAGCTACCTACCTCAATATTTTTAGAATCTGTAGTTTAACACTTCTTTCATTGCAAATTATGGTTAACCATAACACGGGAGCTACCCAATGAATAGCCTCCCATAGAGTGGTGGTCGCTGTCGGACAACCAGTAGACAACCACCAATATATAAATTACCTTCGGTTCGAGTGGAGCGACGCGATACGACCCTCTCTTTCTCATCGCACCCTCATCTTCAAGAGCCCTGGATTCATCTTTCCTCATTCCAAGACACCTAAGGGCCTTCCTTCCCCACCTTTGGATCCACCGCAGACACTTTCAACGATTTTTTCACATCACTAATCGCTCATCGAGTCCCTTCCGAAACCCATCACCATCTTCATCAAACTGTCAATTATCGAGCCGATGCTTTAACTGCTTTTTTGACCTTTGAAAAAAATCACTTCACAATCACTCCCACTGATTCCTTGATGTCTTCTATTTCAATAACTGCTCCTCCAATCCTCCCTTAATTGCGGGCGAAGAAGACGCAGTCACTCATTCGCCCGACGATTCTCAACTGTTTTCTCTTCGTGATGAGTCTACGTCTCTTTATCTTATCGCGCGTGGCTGTAGATATATCTTCCATTCACGTCTGTGTTGTCTTTCCTCTCTCAATACAATGTCTTTCAACTTCCGCGGCGCATCCTCACTTGAACGATTACGAAAACATTGCCTCGGCTTAAATTGAACGACGCAAAGAGATGAATAACGGCTACTGAGCTGCGTAAGTAGTTTCAGTCAAATTAAGAATAAAATCGATTGAGCGTTAAAAATCTATCAACGATAATCAATATCGATGTTTAAATGATGAATTTCAAATGACAGTGCTCTACAGGGTGTCCCGAAAGTCATGGACCAAATGAAACACAGAGGTAGAACATCACCTGGGCTACAGGTTTGCAGTACATTTTGGTGTCCGATCTTCTTTTGTTTTCGAGTTACGAATTTTTTTCGTATTTTCTGAGAAAACCATGACTTCCCATACATTTGTGGTCATGGTGACGTAAGCATTTGAGATACATTGTTGAATTTTTTTTTAATGCTAAATAGTTGTTGTAACTGACAAGAAAATAGTTCTTACCCTTACTCGTACCGTTTAGCCAAAAACAATTTCAAATTCTTAAATTCTCAAAATTCCGAACTTTGAAAAAATGTTTGAGGGCAATTAAAAAAAAATCATAATAAAAATATTTTTTGCCTTGTATCTCAAAATTTTTTTCAGTGCATCAGCTACTTACCACGTAATTTTGTTGGGTTATCTTTACGGCATCATACCTAAAATTTGAATCGAAGCATAGTAAGTCGATAATTCCCTGTTCTAAAAAACAAGCCAAAGCCTCTTTAAACCCTAAACAGGAGTCATTAATGTGTTTAATTATCGAAACAAGAAAACGTTTTACCATTTAACATGACTGTGGCACTCTCCGGCGGTAAGATGAAATATCCCCTACAAAGGGATTCCTCCGCAACACAAAAACTAATATTTTATACATCTAGAGATTTTCGTCATCATATTTGCAGCAGAACTTCTCTTTAAGACTTCCTCTCCCTTTCAAGAACACGCTTATCTGTGTACTAAATTAATTCTCTTCGGACAAAGCTTGTTATCACGCTTCCCACTTTTCGGTAGAACTCCTTTGATGCCGGGGCAATTCCAATTTCTCAAATGATTCCGACTTTCCTGGAAATGCTATTGTGATTGAGTAGATAAAGCCTTCGCAATCTTTCAATAGTAGCGCGAGATAACTGACCGACAGCTGAGCATCGTAAATTGGAAGCGATTGTGCTTCGTCTTATTTTCTACTGAGTGGATGTGGGAAAAATGAATGAGGCCTTTTGGTAGGTCTAAATTATAAATTAACACTTTTAATGAAAAATATAGAAAGTGATTGAACCAATTAAGAAAGCAATGATCACGAATAAATAGCTGAGTAGTTTAATTTGCTATAATTTAGTTGCTGATGAAGAATTTATTCCATTTGAACAGATGTGATTGCAAATCGCATTGTATGGGCAGATAACAGATTGAATATGTAATAAATTACGAAGTATCTTAATGGCAGCCAAATAGAATTAATTTCGTCAGATACCTTTAGAAATATAGCAATTGGAGCCCTAAGTTCTAAAATTAAAACAAAACCATGCTGGTGGGTGGATTTTGGAGATCACTTAAAATTACGTACATATTTAAGTAATTTATGCGATTAAGTCTAACTCTTTTGCTGCGACTTTAGATAGAACCCCATGAACATTCAATCGACTATAGTTGATTATCGCGGTGAATGTGACTAGCTTGTAAACAATAATGCGTTACTCAGATGCTAAAAGAATTAGTTTGGGAAAGTTTAGAGGAGCGGAGATTCAAAAAAAGGCTACCTATATTTTTTAAAGTATACACAGGATTTAAATCGTTTGAGGAATTATCAAACAAAGTCACTATGGCAAAATTTCATAGCAGAAAAGACCATAGACATAAAGTTAAATTAATAAAACAGCGAACAAACATAATTAAATTCTCTTTTCTAAATCGTGCTGTTGCGGATTAGAATGATTTGCCTGCAAGAGTCTTAAGCCCTTCCCAAAAAATCATAGGGAGTTTGTAAAACGATTGGGTGAAAATATTAAGGACGAATGAGATTGACGTTGACGAGTACATGTGCAGTGAATAAATATATATATTTGTTTGTAATTAAAAAATGTAAATGGGATTTATAATAATAAGGATAAACGGACATGGAAAAAATTCCACCAAGAACGGGAAACGAACCCAGGATCTTCCTCTTCCGGGGGAAAGCTTTAACCAGCTAAGCTACCGAGGCAGAACACTTTATTTTGCCGTTTGAGGGACTTTGTAGGACCCATGCTTTTCCTTGTTTATAATAATATATGTAAAATATGTATATGTGTTACCACCGGACGATTAGTCAACTTGTAGCATTTTTACAATAATTATAATAATAATAAAGTTAAATTTGCGTTCTTTAATGCCCAAGGTGGGATGTTCTCGTTCTCTGCGTTCTCAATGCCCTAAGAGGGGCTTGGAGGGTATTTATGAAGCATAGGCGGAAAGAAGTTAACGAGTTAAACGGAACGAAACCCCTATGAAGGTGCATGTTATCCAAAATGATCGAGAGAAAAACTGAGATGCGAGTGTAGATTGGAAAACGATGTAGAAACTACAACGGAGCATGGGCTGAATCGGTAAAAAGGGTCAAGAGGGCTATATCGGGGCTGGAAGTAGGTGGAGATAAGAGATCTGGAAGAGAATGGACTTTTGAAGTCTCGGAGAGGGCAGAACTTTAAGGCTATCTCTTCGGCAGAAAATCGCAGTTCGTGAGTGCAGAATATAGTCGAAAGTAGAGTTTTCCGAGTTCGAGAAACTGTGACATTCTGTAGAATGCTTTGAATCTACGGATCATTCAAAGGATCAACGGAGCATGAGTGCCCGACCGAGCGTTTGGAATTTTACGATCCTGCTAATGCAGGGCGGTGATAACAAGGAGATCAGGAGATTACATATTTGCTCTCTTAATGACGCAAACTCAATTTCCCATTAATTAAAGACGCTTCCGATGACGAGAGACTCATCCGCCTCGCGATCTTCAACTGTTTGTTTCCATATCCCGTTATCTCGTCCCTCGTGACTGTGTTTACAAATAGGTTAGGGTTTCTAATTTTATCGAAATTCTTCTTTTTTGAAGGACCTCGTTTTGATAGCCAATCTTAATGTTGAATGGTTATTTTATCGCGATTTTTATACGATAATATGAGAAAATAGGGCAGAAAGAAATCGATGATGACATACTTTTGAGTCATGTCAACGAATTAATTTATCGATATCAAACTTCTCTCAATCACAGATTATAGATATTGTATGAATATGATGTTACATCTCGATAACAGACAATTTTATAATTACTTCTCCGATAATCCTTTAAAGAGAAGCATTAGGATCCCCGCACAATCTCGGATAAAATGTGGTTTATAGAAGGGGAAAAGAGGCACAATAATAAATATAAGAATCGCCATAAAAATTTACATATGGGGTTTTGCGTGTAAGTGAAATAGGATCTGGAACAGCAGCGAAAAAGCTCGAAGACTAGTTGATACCTCACCCTCTCGGACATTGCCTACCAAGAATTAGTAGGGAGAATGAGGCTTACTAGGCAAGATGAGGAGTGAGGTAGCTTGCCATTGCTTTCCTCAACCAGCTAAAATGTTATAAGCGAAAGATGTCTAATTAGGTGAAGCACAATGACTCTACGAGTAACAGTTTTCTTAGCGTTTTATAAGAAGAGGCAATTATTAGTGCCATTATTTAGAAACACTTATACCTCAGTACCTTTTATGCTATCATGTTATCAGAGCCATAAGCAAGATTGAGACAAAAGCAAATGCGAGATTAACTTTTCTTTTTCCTGTAGCATAAGAATAATTTAAAGTGGTCCATTCATCAGGATTAAGTAGCAGGAATACTTAAAAAATAGAAGATTAGAAGCAACGGAGATGTATAGTTCTACTGATAGATGACGAAAATAAAACGAACGGACTGCAGCAGCAGTGGCGCAGCGAGGGGGGGGTTTTAGGGGTTCAAACCCCCCCCAAGAGTCAAGTCCTATGACTAGCTTTGTACTTTTATTTCTGCTGAAGAGTACAAAACCCCTCCTCGCTGAGGGGAGGTTATCACGCAAATCATACAGATACACTGCTTGTCATGTGTTTGCTTGATAAATTCAGCGAAAGCTTCGCGTACCCGACAATATGGCTCCGATTTCAGTCAAGGTGATGCTTTCGGTAGCAGAGTAGACATCGATATCAATGGGGCGCAATGATACGAGTGTTTCGCACACTATGTTCAACGCGTGCACTTCTTAAGCCTATCCTTTAGTTAGATAACTCACGCCATAAGATAAGATTCCCATGAGAAAAATTCGAAAGTGCTGATTTGTTTACTCCTCGAAAAAATACAAGGGAACATTCCTGAAGTAATTCTAAACTTGCACCCTAAAAACAGAGATTAAGATTACGTTTGAGAAATAAACAGATTGATAAAACGCTCAGTTAGATCTTTTGCTTGTGACTGTTTCAAGGGTGTAAATTCAAAGATAGGCTCGTGAGTGGTGCTTTCGAAAAATTCACAACAGTTCGAAGGAGAGTTTAGTTTGGATTTCATTCAGATGGACATCCGAAAATTCTTTTTACAGTTCGCTAACAGCCCGAGGCCGCTATCGGAAAAAATGTAAGTTAATAGCTATGTGTTTTTTTGTGAAATAACCATTATTAGATGCATAAATTAGGATTTTCTTAATTTAGGGCTGTTATCAGAGGACACATCTCAAGATGAGTTTAGCGACAATTGAAAAGCTACTTTTTCCTTTATTAAGCATTCTAGACGATTAAAAGTCTGCAAACAGTTGACTCTTCATTACTCGGGATGATAGAAAATATACTGATCTTTATTTTATGATTGTCTGTTAATTTGATGTATATTTAATAAAAATTTCCGCTAACCGAATTTCCGTAAACATTTGAAAAAGTATTGGAGCAATGAAAGATTTCAGTAAAAATTAATCTGCGATGATATTATTAAAAATATACCATTTTCGAAGCAAATCTGTCAGCTGAAAGGTATTGTGCGCGTAAGTTACGCACATATTTATCGGAACAGTGACTTGATGACTTGAATTAAACTTGATAGACTGTTAAAACTGTGAATTAAATTCTTCAGCTTCCTTTTCAATGCAGCCAATTTTTTCTCTGGTGATAGAATCCCACGAAATGCATGACTTATCCTGTTAACCGCTTGGTCTTGCAATGCCCATTCAAAATTTCAATTCGTGGAAAATATTTGTTTTCTTTGGACACTCAGTGCGTAAGACTGGGTTTGCATCAGCTCTTTGCTGGTTAAACCACCTATTACTTAGTCTAAATAATTGTAAGTTGACGTCTTCATTTTTTTCACCTTGGTATGTGACTTTAATACTGCAAGTTCAATTATAATATCAACTATAATCAAGAGTATACTGTATTTTTTAATGCAGCCGAATTTTTAATTTCGGTATGAGACGCATTAAATGAAATACTTAGCTAATACATAAATAACGAAATCAGGCTTAATTGTAAGCCTGGCAGAAAATTTCATCTGATATAAATGATTTTTTGATTCTTATAAAACCTTGTGCAATAAGCTGTATATATACTTCATATCATTATTTTTATACATTGATGGCGTTTACTTGACATGCGATATTTCAATTAAATTCCAAAATCTGCTGATGATATAGTCAAATAACGAAAGATAATGAAATAAGCATGGGCGCGCCAATGTGGAGAAACAAATGAGTGGATGTTACGTTTTATATCGCTTGCCAAATAACCGTAGCTATGTTTTTCCTTCCCACGCTTTGCAACCTCTTGGAAGAAAGAACTCTCGAAGACTCGGAAAGTTTATATCTAAATCACTAAAAAGCTTCAGCATAGAAAAAATGAGTTTTTAATAGATATTGGACGTATCCAAACCAGAAATCCAAACAACAAACTTGTTAAGTTTCCAATTGTTCGCTTATGTAAACTACTATCTTGCAAAGTGTAATAAGTTGGCCACATAAGCGTTAAACTCCTCTAGTTTTGAATGTATTTAGTTTTTGAAAGAATTGACATATATTGTAGCAAGTAGCGGGCATGAATATACTAGCCCCTGTAAAGTAGGCATTTTTCGTTTCCTCAGACCCCCCCCATTGGTAAATCCTGGCTGCGCCACTGTGCAGCAGTAATAAGGAAGAGAGTAATGGAAGCAATGCAGATGTGGAGCTACGGCATAATTTATCGGGTTGACTGGGGTAACTAATGAAGGAATCCTTGAGAAAATGAGAAGTCTGAGGAAAACTTCGGCGAATTCGCGTGGGAAATTGATCGGACACATTTTAAGCTCTCCTGATAAAAGTACTTGAGGAAATGGAAGAGGGGAAGAATTATAGAGAAAGGCCTAGATTACGATAGACAGGTGATACAATTAGGAATTACAAGGGGAGGAAACGATTGGCAGGGAGTGATTGAAGAGCTTAAATAAGTGCTAAAATTAGGAATTATGAAAAGAGGAAACGATTGGCAAGGGACAGGAGGGGTTGAAGAGCTGCAGGAAATCAATCTTCGGATTGATAACCCTTGATGATGATGAATGTTAACTTGGAAATCTTTCCTTGAGTGAATCTCGAGACTTAAGCTACCCTAGCGTTTACTTTATCCTAGGAAATAGTTATTTAGATAGAGTGACCCACTATATGCGAGGTTAGACCATGTGGACCTCTCTCTTCCACCTAACCTTGCATGCCAATATAGTATGTACAGACATAAATTAAAGCACAAAGAAAGAGCAGAGTGTGGATCTTGTGTGAGTGTGGACCTTCGAACTGAAGGTTGACATAGGAAAAAACCCGCGGGAAAACAGCTATAAAGAAAGGCGGTGAAAAAACTCGAAAACAGTTAAAAATAACAATGTAGTAAATTCACAATTGAGTTATCAGAATATGAAAAAACGAATTACTGTATATTTCCTCAGATAAGACGAGGTGTTAATTTTCGTCAAAGTTTAATTGTTTTATCCTATAAACGTCCCTACAAGGCGACCCCTAAATTATCAAAGGTTTATGAATTTCGTTTTGATCAGCAATATCATCTAGATATTAATAGCGCATCGCGTATATGAAATTATGTCCTATTAGTAATTTATCAAATGGACTATTTTATTTTCTTGAATATGGCAGCACCATGCGATTACAGCAAAAATATCCTCTGATTACCTTAGTATGTGTCCTATAAGAAGATAAGACGATTTGAGGACCTTTCTTATGATTCAATATATCGTCATCTATTTGTGGAAATCTACGGTAACTACAAGAAATAATTAATAATCACAAGATAACTAATCTTGATAAAAAAATCATATTAATATCGCCATATCATATTTAATAATCAATGGTAATAATAATAACAACAGTAGTAGTAATAATGATGAGCCAAAGGAGTCGCATGCAAAGTGCATGATTTAAGTAGGTGTTTGCAAGGTGTCTAAGTTTCTCCAATTTAGCTACCGAAAACACTAGGCTATGAGGCTTACAGAGAAAGATGAGGGGGGACTTAGTTTGACCCTGCTAACCTCTCTGAAATGGGATTCTAAGAGTGAAAAATGTTCGTGTATTTGCAGAAAAGTTACACAGTGAGCAAGAATGTTATACATAACATGGTGATCTATCTTTCGGTTGGTTTATATGCCATTAAAATCCCCATTTAATGCCAAATTACATTTATTTCTAGCTTACCCACCGTTTATGTCATCTAACAACTCCTACCTTTGTTTTCCTCTGTGTTTTTCTCTTGTATTCTATTCTAAATTACTTTCTGTAGCGACCCCTCTACTCTCAATATGTGACTCACCCATTTACTCTTTTGATGCTTGATAACTTCAATAAAAGTCCTCGCCTTTCCAACTATCTCTAGTACCTCCGTGTTTGTTTTCCTATTTTAATTGAATTCAATACAGTTTAAATGTGATAAAAATCACTGTAATATCTCAATAATCTTATGTTTCAATTTAATTGGTGAAATTGGCTGTTTTAGAGCTGCATTGAAATAAATTATTCAAGAGGTTAATTTCCCTATTAAGATACACGTGTACCAGTCTATGGCTACTTAAAAAGACCATTTCGCTAACGCTTGTGTACGATCCTCCGGATCCGAATTTCTTTTCCTTCAAAGACAAATTCTCACAGCCTTCTGCAGCAATTCCACCTTTAGGACTGTGAGTACTTGCCTCATTGAGAAATTCGGATTTCCTCCTCGGATAAATTGGAAAAAGAAACCCACGCACGAGATCGATTGCGTTCATTTCAGGCGCCATCCAATTCCAGACTCCGCAAGAAAAGTGGAGATAAGATCTTCCGCCCGAAATGGGATTGAGATAAGAAGGGCTTATCAGTTGGTGGGAAAGGTGTTGGGTGATGGGGAATAGTATTGGCGTAAGAAGTGGATGATGATATGGACAGTTCAAACTGTGTTTAAAGCGAGAAAATCGCCGTAAGGATGCGATTTGGATCTGCGATATCCTGATTTAAAAGTTAAATAATCCGTGTGATTCATGTTCACCAGAACGGAACAAGGGCAAAGAATATATTGATTATGTAACCAATGATTTGACCAGGTTGAATCTCCGCAATTTATGTGAACCCTTGAATGAGTGCATCCAAGATAACTGAGTTATAATATTGCCCATAACAATTTGCGGATTTAACTCTGGGAGATTCATGCATTAGCTACATCGCGTAAAATTTGCGAATATTATAAAATTACGTACATTTCAGAATAAATTTATATCTTGATGAATGAAATATTTTACACTTTCATTACAAAGTAAACATAAAACCTCTATATTTTATTCACTTCTGTCTCAGTCTTGTTCAGGGTTGAAATAATATAAAATATGTACAGAGAAGAATTAATGGTGCTGAGTAGCAGCATTCATTGTTGCTGTTACTGGTAATTGAAGGCTATGAAAGTGCTATTCGTGTTGATGTTTTTCTATAGCTTAGAATTTAAGCATCCTGGCTTAACGAGAAAAGCAAAGGAAAAGCATCAAACTCATCACCTAGCTTCAAATTAATTTTTTACCTCGACCTTTTCATTCCGTGCGTCCAATATATTGGACACCAATATCAGTGCTTATTATATTTTATTCATATTAATCAAATATTTATTTTTATGGTTCTGTTTCTTATATTTTGATATTCTGTAAATCTTGTATCAAAGAAGACTCATAATGAGATTCTATTGCTAAGTGATTAACGGAAACATCAACTTAATTCAAAATAATATTTCTCTTCATCGGAAAATTTAGGTTTGAAAGGGTCAATTCCCTCATAAAAGCTATCGGCAATTAACAGTGGAGAGGATGAGGTATTTGGGCTTAATACAGCAGGACCTGAATGAATACATTGCGTCTTTACGTGATAGATCACAGCCAGAAAGTTAAGAAAATGAATGATCCTTATGTCATGTGATGTTATTTAATACAAAGTGCATTTAGGCAACGTAATATTTTAATTTCTTTGAATTTGCATTAGTCAATATACAGGTATCTTTGATATATAGCAACTTCTCCGGATGTACAGTGGCGGAAAAAATTATCGCAACACTTTGCGCGCGCACCAGTGGCTTTCACAGAAACTATTTGGAATTCTGCTTTCTGTGACTGACTGGCAACACCGAGGAAAGCCTCGAAAAGCGGTAATATTTGAGTCGGAGCCTAGAACTTACACAAATTTCCTCTCTTTCGAACTCTTCTTAGAGCCTTCGCGCGAACTCTCCCCGAGTTCGTCGTGTTTATTTCGGCGTTTCTCTTTCACAGATAGTTATCGTATTTATAGAACGATAAGTTGAATATATATTTATTCCAATTTCAATCTTAAATGCAATAAAATACATAGACAATAATTGAAACTTAATTATTAATAATGTGAAGAATGCTATTCAGTTTTAATAATGCGTAGCAATAAGGAATAAGTGGGATTGGAGTAGGAATACGCGATGTGGTGATTCTCACCTTTAGAGAACGAGAATCTTGGAGTCTAGAGGAAAATGATGTTCTGCGAGATTATAGCGAGAACAGATGGCCTATAATGGTCTCTTTTCCTGGATAATTTGTGCGCTAATAAGGCGTTATTTTGTTAGTTTGGTTTCTCACTCCAACATACGTCTTACGGCTGCCTGCTGGATATTAATGTAAATGTAATTCTTCAAACGTCCAGTTCAAACATAGGATATTCATTATTTGTGATAAACATTCCGAGGAGGATTTTTGATTACAAGTCTTATGTTTTTAATTCAGCAATAAGAATTCGAGAAGTCGTTAGAGCGTTTACTGAGTTGCTAACTATGACACAATGTAAAATTTGTATTTTGTCTACGGAACATAATTTTTCCCCAATTTAATCATGCAGACGAAGGAAATTCGTAATATAAATTTATATACACCATTTGTCACCTAGAATACATGAAATCATTGTCCGTCCGGAGTTAAAAGGAAAAATACCAATTCCAAAGTTAAAACAAACATGATTTCATAAAAACCGAACAATTTCTGCGCATATATCGGACTTGTCTTACATTTTGTAACAGGGAGTTCGGTGACCTTGGTCATTAGTCAATTGTGTTGCCTTCGCGCGGAGAAATTCACGTAGAAATGCATTAAGGCTTTGATAATTCGCGAGGAGAGTCTTTAACCACAAGTTGATCCCTTCAAAGTATTGCAGGCTCCAATACAAAACAAACGTTGAAATGCATTACCTCGCGCGGAAAAGCTTTAACCATATGTCGAGCACTTTCAAAGCAAGTATTGCAGGTGCAAGGTATATTTTTCCTTTTCAAGCCTATATCAGCTAGACTCAGGACCCTCATTTTACAGTCGCCCAGTAGAAACAATCCTCTGGCTAATTCAAAGCTCCTTCCTCACCATGGTGCTAAGGAAATTAGATGTTATTGCACTTGTAAAAATATTCCCAAATAATATTATTATATTAGCGTATTTTAGTAAACAAAGACTTCCTAATAAACAACCCAAGTTTTTAGTACTGATACGTATTTTATGAACGTCTGACTTTATAAAGTTAATTAACCAGGATTATGCTGCCATAATAAAATTATTAATAAGCTGCTAAAATGGACTTCTCAGTTTGTTGGGAAGTGTCATAAATATAACTAGTTGCTAATTAAGAGGTGATTTTGCAGCTGTCTGACACATGTTATTGGCATAGGAAGGGCACGAGCTCGAATTCCGCTTAAGTTAAATGAGTTTTTTATCTTAAACTTCTCTTGTTCGGGAAATGAACGAATGTAAGATATGATTTCCACATATATTTATACGCCCCTGTAATGAATATACATATTTGCCAGAGAGATGCAATTCATTATGGAAAAATAACCATTGGACATGAAAGATGCGGAACCGATTCATCACCAATTGTCGGCCAAGAAAATGTTTCGTGTGTCAGTGAAAATTCCTCTTCTACCAAGGATTCGAGGTCGTTCGCTGAAAGACAATTCTTTTACTCATTTTCCACAATTAGAGGTATTTGACAGGGCCTCCTGATTTCCCGAAGCACGATGAACCTTCGGCTTTCAGTGCAGAGGATTTTCGAAAGCCTATGCGTCACTCGCAACAACAAACCGGTCGTAAGGCAAGGAGCTTAGGCTTACTTACTCAGACTTATTGGCGACTATTTCTTCATTTAGGTCTTCACGTCGATAGACGGACAACCAGCAGACCGCGCAAGCGAATCTTTTTCATTTTTACGCTTAAAAAAAAGCCTTGAGAACTATTGACATTTTTATGCATATTATTATTCATTGTTCGTCTACAACCAGTACAATTTGCTGGTTCACAGTTTCCAATTTTCTCGGCGGTAGTTCCAAACCAATTATATAGATTTAGATTGAGATATATACCCCGCGAGCTGCCAGATGGGTATGGCAGGGGTTGTAATAACACCATCTTCAACTAATCTACTCTATCAGCCTCTCTAATTGTCCGGGGAAAAAAGCGACCAAAAGTAATGTTTTGTGATTACTTCCCTGTAACGTTTTGTCGATGCTTCTCGGAGATCGCGATTAGGTCTTTAGTTGCACTAAAATTTCATTTACTTCGTCTTTAGGTTCTGAACCGATAAAGCTTTCGATGAGCTTCCGTCGGTCTCACCTGGAGCGAATTCCAATAAAGAAGTGGTTAACTCTGTGTCTCGGAGGCTGAATCATATGGAGGAGAATGAAGGAGAATGTATAGGGTAGGTGAGGGTGAAGCGGGTCAGTTCAAATAGTTTTAAGAATAAAAAAATATGCAAACATATAATAAGATGAATAAAATTTGTATTCAGTAGATATCGATCATATGTATATGTATGAGAAGTAAGATTAAGATATATCGGTAAATAAATTTTTGAAAAATATTAAGGTGGAACCCCACCTCTGACCCACTTCACCCACAACAGGAGGGTGAAGTGGGTCATTCGAAAACTACTGTGATTCCAGCAAAATAAAATGTTTTTGAAAACAAAAAATCAAAAATGTTTCTAGAAACACTTCTCTCTAGTAAAAGAAGATTTCCCTGAGGCTCCAACACACACCTCATGGAACCATACATGATGCACTGAATCCAGTTTTTATACTCGCTGGAGGTTGCCGTGTAAAAGTACCTGCCACAAAACCCACAGTTGCCTTCATTGCCTTCTGCTGGCCCATTTGGAGATGCTGGTAGGTTTTTTTGGAGGCTCACTTTTCTTCTTTTGTCCAGTTCAGATTCACCAGACTTGCTGTTGCCGAGAGAGGCAATATGCTGCGGCGACTTAAGCACTTCAGCTTCTTGTCTATTCCTTCCAGGGCCTTTTCTTTTCACAGAGATCTTCATAGATGAAGGAGAGCATATTCTCACTGGAGTCGATTCTTGACATGTTTGGGTGTCTTGAGGCTGTTGTGGAACAGGACCACATTCCACGGGTTCAACAGCTTTTGTGAGTTTGTCGTCAGTCACTGCAAAACGGTTGACCGGGAACACTCCTGTGGCTCTAAAGCCATTGACTGCCGTGGACACCGTTGTGGACTGCATCCAAGCTTGAGAAAATATTTCTCCAAAATTGCCCTTTTTGAATAGCTCTTGATGGATTTGAAAAAACCCACTGATTTGCAGCTGCACTGTACCTGGATTTCAATGGCTGGAGTTCGTGCGTTGTGTGGCTTGGCAGACACAGCATGGTGATTTGATTTTCCCTGTCGAACATCGAGCAACTTAACGTGTGACACATGACCTTCGAGAATAAGCAGAACATGTCCTAATAAGAGTGCTTGGCAAAATGTTTCAGCCAGGCGAGGTAGATGTTTTCGTTAATCCATCCACTCTCTGACATGTACACCGCAGTGGACGGTGGCATGTGTCGTTCAAACTCAGCCTTCTTACGCTTCCCCTTGAAAATAACACCCGGAGGGACAAATGAGCCGAATGCACTGCAGCTTGCTATCACAGTTACATTCTCACCTTGTTCTTTGCACGTAACTATGTGAATGTCCCTTTTACCTTTACAGGCCAAAATTTTTGGTAGCGGTGGATTGTTGATGGGCAGTGCAGTCTCGTACATGTTGTAAATTGATTGAGGTCGGTTCTGCAAGTTTAACTCTTCAACGTCAGTTTGCGGTACGTCATAGAAATTGTTTAATCTCTCCCGCCTCAATCCGTTTGCTCGTGCCATGGACAGGCTTACGCAGCGACAGTTTCTGTCAGTGTCTCTTGATGAAGCTGTTTAGCCAATCCTCATCGGCTTCCTTTTTTGCGACATTGAATTTATGAGCAATCTTTTTTTCTCCGGCAAGCTTTACGGCAGCCTTGTGGTCGTCTTGTGGTGTCAATGGAAATTCTTTCGACTCCAGGTACAGAAGTCTCTCAAGAAGTTCCTTTTCCTGCACCTCCGTAAATATGGTCTGCCCACCAATGGATCTTTGAGTGTTGTCTTCCTTAACAACTTTAATTTGGCGCTGAAGGGTACCAAATGGAACAGAAAATCGTCTCGATGCTTCTCGAATCCCAACACCAGCTTCTACTGCTGCAAGTGCATTATTCATTTCCTCTATACTCCACATGAACATTCCGCCGTTCACCTTCCTTTTATAATGTTGTGGCATGATGCTATAAAGGATTTATACAGTAAAAAAATACTACATGTATATATTACTACAATTTAATGATTAATAATTATTTATATACTATAATACTTAGTAATCAGTTTATATTAACATAATGTAATTAGTTTCTAGCCCAAAATTATCATCAATGAAATTGACCCTCTTCACCCTCCCATACCTGACCCGCTTCACCCGCTCATGCACATTTGCAAAAAAATTAAAAATACAAAATGTGGCAATGCCTGCTAAGCCCCGCCTGCTCGCATTGAAAAGTAGAAAGAACGTACGACTGCATGCAACAACATGAAGTTTTTAGAATCATTTAATCGTTCTAAATTAACCCCAAGAATGCACCCTCAAGTTAGATGACTGGAAAAACTTACCAGTTAGGAGGTGTGGTTGAATCTTCGTGATTTTTTTACACATGCAGTCTGAGAACGCCGTGGCTACAACGCAGTCTTTTATGACGCCTAGGTAAAGAACAAGTTCTGCCGCATAGTGAGAAAACGCAAAAACGAAACTAATGTAGTTTTATTTTCGAAAAAGCTTAGCCTGACCCGCTTCACCCGCTGACCCATTTCACCCTCACCTACCCTATATTATTAATCATCCTATATTTTTATTAATTCCATTGTAGTTCTCGATTATTAATCATAGTGTATAAGTGCACACTGTTACCGAGTCTGAGAGAAATACCAATACATATAAATATTTTCCACTTGCTCTAAATTATGTTAAATAGACTCCTTCTATTAAAAACATGAAAATTGAGTAACATTACGGGGATGGAAGTCTATGGCGGAGCTGACATTTTTTCATAATCATCTATGAGTAAGAATCTACGGATTCTATCGAATGTGGACATGAATATACAGATGATAATTAATGATTGCTTTGTCGCAGGGGCGCATCCAGGATTTGTGTATGAGGGAGAGGGTTATAGACAGTAGAAAGAGTGAAAACATTTCTACATTTCAGGGCCGGTATATTCATGCACGCTACATGATAGAAGATATGTTAAATTCTTAAAAAACCTAAAATGCGTAGAAAACTAGGATATATTCACGGTTATGTGGCAAAATTAAAACCTTTTTGAGATTTTAGTTTGTAAAATGAATAATTGAATAATAATGGTAAATAATTATCCTCAATGATATTTGGATTTCCAGTTTTGATAGGGCCAATTTCTCTTACATTATCATTATTTCTCAAGGTGTAAGGTTTTTATCATTGTAAATATTAATTTCGGGTGCCTTTGAGTGTTTTTTTTTAATCAAAGGAAGGTTAATTAAAAATTCCTTTAACTGTTATTGAATGTGAGAAGAAATAAATTAGTAGTAGTGATTTAGGAGATGATATTGAAACGTAAGTATTTTGGAGGTAGCACTACAATTTGGACAACCCAGTTACTTTGATGGAAACCGAAGACCAATCGTAGCGGAGACGGATGAATTTTTCCTCTTAAATTATATGTTGTTTTATAAATACGATATATTCTGATTATTAAGTTAAAATGTCGACAGCACAGAAACACCATAAAAATATGTCTATGTAAGACCCCTTCAATCCGCCTTTCGGCGTGTGGCAGGGGAAACAGACATCTTAACTCTATTTTCCTAATCAATTTCTTTTGCGTATCATGCGCGGAAAAAATGAATTCTTGATACGATTCCTTCTAGCATTTATTTCTCTAATCTTCCTCGCAGTATCAGAGCGGCCCACATCAACAGGAAGGTTGCATTATACCGATTGCATCATTTGAGAACCTAATTTTTCTGAATTTACTTAGTAAATTTATCCTTTGAATTAGTCTTCTATCTCTTAATGATTACCATCCCGCGTACTGCAACATCTGAGTAACACTCACCGTTTTATCATGGCAATTCTGTACAAATCGTATCGTGTACAACCAATCAAACAAATGCCGTACACGAACTGTAATACAAAAGTTATAATCAGTGTAATCGCGAAACAGTATTTTCTCGTTTGGCTAGGTTGAATAAGAGGAATATGAGTTTTTTTTCTTTGAAACACGATGAGCATCCCCTCAATGATCTACAAGTTAATCTATGCATTCTATTCACTTTTCCTATCGCATCTCCAATATGTTCTTTCAAAGATAAACTACAGCTAAACGTGACACTTAGATATTTTGTGTGGCACACTAACACTAAGGGTTGTCGCGAAATTTGTTGCTGCGTGGAAATAACGTTTTTGGATGATATCTAACATCCTTACGCTTTATATACATCATTCACAAAAAACTCTAGGTGCGTCTTACAAGATTTATCTTTATGGAATCCGTGTTGGATCCGAATGATTCCTATCTTTATGGTAAGAAACTGAATAATAGAGCTTGCTATAATATGCTCCATTATTTTGCAGAAATTCGAAGTTAACGAAAATTACCCATAATAATCGGATCATTCTTAGGCCCCGGAGTGACGTTTAATTTCTTCCACGACATTGGGACAGTACCCTCATTAATTGATTTCTGATAGAATTTCCTATCGGTGGGATCCAATGTGCGAAATGACCTAAGCTGTCGAAGCACTTTTAACAATACTACTACTACTACAATTTCCTATCAATCTGTTGCAGTGAATTTCCACTAGCATCAACTTACATCTCTATGGAAGTCATCTCCGAATCAATGCGCGAAGTAAAATCGTTAACTCGACCATCATCTTATGAGAAACATTTCTGGAAGTACGGATTAAGTAAGTTAGCTATTTCTGCCGATTTATTTAAGGCAATTCCCTCTTCGCTGATAAAGCTAGACATAGAAAACTGACCACCACGAGTCTCTCACACTTATGACCAAAATTCTTTCTAATCGCCAACTAGTGATTTTAATAGGATTCGAGATCTATATTCCTGGTATTCTTTTCGTGATCCTTCCTCAAATAGCTTTTGCACTTCTCTATAGTTTTGATCACCAAGCTCATGGATCTCACCGCACGGTTTAAGTTTTCTCAATCGCGAGTGAATGACTCCTATGCAACGATTCAAACTTCTTCCTCGTCTCACCTACTGTTTAGAGGGAACATATTAAACTAAATCTACTTTGATTATCCGTAGAAACTCTACCAAACTATCGTTTACTGCATTTTCACCCGAAAAGCGTAAAAAATTATCCAAGCCTTCGTTCAAATAAAACCTTAAACTCAGAAATAATTGCTTTGCGAATTACATACACTTGCCTCACCGGCTTAAGAGATCTAACCGCTACTACTTTCATGCCTGCCATTATGACATCATGGTCTGACTGTACCGTCAACTACAGCGAGGCTAGTTATTATTTGTGGTTGGGAAGTGGCTAGTAAATCTAAATTGATACCTTGCCTCGCACGATTCGTTCGAGTTTTAGTCATATTTACCTTATCTAAAGCATGCAACGAAAAAGTAAGATGTATTTCGTGAATTTTTTTCCCACTGCTAGTGCTGGAGAATTTTAGATTATCCCAATGAATATTGGTTAGGTAAAAATCTCTTCCTACGGCGATGATTGGATCTTTTATTTTCTCGAAATTTTTATGTAAGGCCTCGGATAAATCAACAATACAACCTATTTTTTCATCGGGAGGACTACACAAAGAACAAACATTAATCTTACTTCCGTTTTGTCTTTGAATCGAGCACCAAATGATTTCGCTCCTGCTATTTTCTACTAATTCATCGCGCTTACTAATTAAATGAGTCCATACTGCCATAAAACCTCTAACGCTAGATTTACATAGTCATATTTTCAGTATATCACATAATTGGGGGAAATATCTCACTTTGAGTAATATCCTCGCGTAACCAAATCTTTCTAGTATGATTTCCGCGCAAGTTCTCATCGAAATGTTAAAGATTTCCACCTGTTTATTACGTAAGCTCTTGCAATTTACTATTATTATTTTTAGATCTCTCAGTTCGCACATTAAAACATGGTTTTCTTTTTCGAATAACCTTTATCTTTTTTTTAAGTGAATTTTTCTTTTTCACCATTGCAATTTTTCTACGTTTTGGGGCTAAGCTCATGCCCACCCTTTTGCTTATTTATGTGGGCGTTAGTAACTATTTCTACTGCTAAATTAAAGAATAACTTTGTCTGCGTATATTCGCTCTATTCTCTATTCTATTCGCATCTAAACCGCAAAACAGCGTAGTAAACGACATTTAAACTACGGTCTTCATGGAGGGAGAGGGGTTGGGAGTGTTTCGGAAGAGTCCGTAAAGTGCACACAAATTTTAGTAAAATCAGCGAACAATAGCTGAGTATGGTGTCTAATATATGGATCTAAGTAACCTTGAGAAGTATTTTAACATACGGAAATCAAGATGATCAAATTGGAAGCGGAAAATTTTATTCATCGCTACGGAGAAAGTAGAGAAGTGAATACCGGCCTCTTGGAAACCTAATACAAGTTTAGATTATGCTGCCACAAGTATTTTCGTAAGTGTGGCCCGTTCTACAGTGTAAAATCTGTGGGGCACCTGTAATTCGTCGAAAGTGTGTGATTATGTTTACACTACGAGGCGAGTACGGAACATCTAATGATTGATTATCGGACATTCGAATCATCATTTTTATTTGCATTAAAGATTCCAATTGTTGGTATAATTTCGATTGCATTCTAGCTCATTAATCAAATATATTACAGCTCTGGATAAATTAAATTGAAATTAACTGTTGTAGAGTAATACACTCACTGAAGAGGAAAATCGTATTAGTGGTGTGATGAATGACTGTAACATCAATAGAGATGTGGTACCGTTGCAATTTATTATATTTTTTCAGTCAGTATGGTTAAAGTGCATTGATGTCTCATGAGAAACACCATTTGTTATTACACAAATATTACTCCCTATTACATATAGCCTGATAGAGCTGAAAGTTGTTTATTACCGATTCCACTATTTAAAAGTTAATAATAGTGATGACAATTCCTGTCAAAACGTTAATTGCTAAAAAGCTCTTGGAAAAGTTGAACTCCTTCAACACACGGATTAGATTGGATTCATCGAAGGGATATTTTTAATACCTTAAGCAGTGGAAAACTACACTGCTCGAGAGAAAATAGAAAGGTAAGAATAGGACGCATCTTAGTGGTTTCTAAATTCGAATTTTTAAGTGTTGAATTCTCTTTGCAAGAATTCAATTCCATCACAATTCTAGTATTTAGACCTTTAATTCTCGAAATAATACCTCAAAATGTTCATTTTAACGTCTGATATTTCGCTATCAAACAATCTTGTTTGTTACTATCTCCCAGTGTATTATATTGACATTCTACATAACTATTTTTATCACAACTGACTTTGAATAATAAATGGCAAAAAATGAAGACAATGAGGCAAAGGCACTACTTGGAAATCTCGCGAAGGTGAGTCTTAAATGTCTGCATATAAAAACGAAACTAAAAGTCTATTTTCCATTCGTATGGACTTTGAATATTCCCGGTTTTACTGCCTCTATACAGAGTTGCCGAATTGACGGAGTTAGAGTGATTTCAGTTAGTTTCCACGTAATCCGCGCTCTGACGCCAACTGGTGTTGCGATAATTGTTTCCCCCACTGTACCTATACACCTATACAAACTCTAACCATGTTCTACAAGTGTCATTGACTTGAAACTTCGACATACTGGCCGCAGCGTTTAACCGCCAGAATAATTCAGACTTCGAGCCTTACTATCATGGGTTCGTTGCTAGAAGGCCCCAAAATCCCGATTATTACCGTAAGAATGCATTGCGGGGATTTTTGGAATATTTTTGAGCCACTTCCTGGCAAATTAGAGAGTTGAAATTCGAGGGATCGCTTTTACTCGGTAGTAGTAGTAGATTTGTAAGGTGCCTCGACACCAAGGTACTTTTGCACCTTTGCTATGGTAAAATCATATCAGCTCTTCCCCTTAACATTAAAAAGAATAAAATATGACCATTTTCGTCATACTAGGATAGGTATGTCCAAAGAGAATTAAACCGTAATTGGTTTATAAAATTGGGTAAAATATTTAAAAGTGTGATGAAATAGCCCAACTCCTTCTTAGATTTTTGAATAGAGACCTGTGGTTCTCATGAAAGATATTACTCGGTCTATCATGTTACTGTCATTTCCCAGCGCTTTTACTCGCCATCAATATAGAGTGTATATACGTCTTTAAGTTTAGATAATTAGCAATCTCTTATCCTATCAAATATTGCACATCTATACACTCAATGGAGTAATAAGTCTACATTTTCGGAGGGAGTGCATAATATGAAACTGTGGAACTTTAATCAAAGTAAAGCAAATATTTGCGAGCCTAGCATCGTCAGATTATTATTCGCGAGGGATCGCGAATTTGGAGTCGCTGGCGCAACTTGGAAAACTGCCAGTTAATTCCTCTCGGAGGAGATTAAAACGAGAATCTAGCTCTCCGTGTATTAGTGTTTAAGAGTTAAGTGATTATTTATTGGGGTTAGGTTTACTAGAGTTAAGCCCTTTGTGCGTTAGATTCTCTTTACCATTATGAGGGAAAGAGAATCTAATATCTCTAATATTAGCTTACATCTTCCTTCTATGGTAGAAATATAATCCTTTTCATACATAACGTTCAGCTACTTCACTTATGTTATTATTTTTTTATAAACCCTTTCTCGAGCAACATCCAGTTCATTATTCAATGACCGAATCTTTACCAATTAATTTACGAGTGATGCAAATATTTACTTTGGCATGATAAGAAATTCTTATCTTCTTGGGATTGAGGGCGCTTGATAATGCTCTTTAGAAAGTTTATGGTACACAGAATGGATGTTTATTAAAGTTCATTAGCATTTACCGAACAAACTGCTATGCATCATCTGCAGAACTGTTTATGCTATCAAAACGAAAATATTTTCTTAATCTATGTATCCGTTATATGCGTCAACACACACATACCTTAAAACACTTCGTGACAACTATTTCATGAAGCTAAACTTCATTGCAATTTTCAACCAAAAACCCTGGAAAGGAAAGTAGACTTACTAAACACTATTAAGAGTAGGGTAACTTTTATTACTTCCCTCACTGGACAGGATTACTATGGGAAGAACAAGTTACGTAAGTGTAGTAAAATGATTATAAGAGTCATAGGAGACTATTAGAATTTTCATAGCATACAATATTTAAAATGAATATACCCTATATCTTTCAATATTTCACCTAAGAGATTCCAGGGATAGCGCCAACGAAAAAGCAAAAAGAAGGAAATATTTTACGGATATACTTAAAAACCTAAGTTACTTCTAAAATGATAATCAAAACATCCTGTAAGCAAACGACCATGGTAAAAGGTGTGAAAAACCTGTGAAAAACCTGTGTGAAAAACCTGTGACAGTTCCAATAAAAATTTAAACGGACAAAGAGGGGAAAAATAAGAAATACGAGTGTCAAGAATGAGCCTAAAACAAAAGATTTATATTTAATTAATATAAGTTAATTTACCATTCACTCCTCAGTGAATTTAATGTAATTAAAGCTATGTATAAGATTGATTAATAAATTGATTCACAGCTGTAAATAAAAGTTACACTGATCCGCTCAATCAGTTCGGACTTCATAAGTATTGATTTCTGGCGTAAAAAGAAAATGTGTATCACGCCCTCTTTTCCGGAAGTTTCTGTAGAAGAGCTATAATAAAAGAGGAACTGTCAGAAAGACGAAAAATGCAAAAAAAATAATTCCACGCACCATGTTAAAGGAAATAACTATTTATGGGGAGATGTAGGGGAGAGCGGGGCTAGTTGATACAGGGGCACGTTGATACATTGTAATTTTTGAAATACTCTCTGGTCGCAGCACCTCTGAATACTTACAGACGCCTTCCTAGACCATATGGAATGTACTCCTGCAGTTTGAGTGCCGTGCTGCTTCGAGGAACGTCGCTGTGTTCACTTTAGCGTTTCTGAACGTGAAAAGTAATATTTTTCATCGCCGTTTGAATATCTCTTGTAACAACTGCCTTAAGATTCAAGGCAAGATGATTTGTTTGTTATGTTGAAACACCTTGCGCTTTAATTAAGTATTAAATTGCGCTATTGGACCTTCTGTTAAACCTAATAATCGATTGTTTTGCAATGGTGGCTAAAGGGGCAAGTTGATACAGAACGAAACGGGCAAGTTGATACAATGTATATTATATGTAGTATTTGTAACACTTTGCGTTTTATTACTTTATAGCCCAGTCATGGTCCATACATACAAAAAAAAAACATTTGGCTTTGAATTGTGGCTTTGAAAGGAAAAATATCGTATGCAAAAGTAAGGAAATTTTACTATTTTCAAGTAAAATTTATTTTTATTTAAATAACGAATTTATCTTAATTTTCAGCATTTTTATTTATCTTAAATTTGAACCAACAAAATATAACACGTTTTATTGTTAAATTTTGTGTTTTAGTTTATTTTTACCTACTAATTTAATGATGTATTAACTTGCCCCAGGCGGGGGTAGGATGATACACTGTGGATATCATTGAAAAAATACGATTGTGTAGTAGGTAGTTAAACGATAGCCCAGAAAATAATTATCTATGTATTAAGGATGCTTCAAGCTTATATTTAGTTATAAGATTGGAGAAGTAGATTGTTTTTAAAAATTAAAAAAAATGAAGAACATAAAACTGTATCAACTAGCCCTGCTCTTTCCTATATAATTTCAGTATTGGAGAAAATCTTACAATTGTCCTGTATACAACTGGATTTTATTGTTGTTTGCCCATCAACATAAACAATGAATTGTGACAGCCCTAAAATTGAGTATGCGTTATTTTGTTTGGAGGAAACTATTTTCTTACCAGCCCATGCTTTTATTTAGCTCAAAAGGAGGAAATGAAGAAAGTAAAACTGATTAAAGACGGTGACTGATTTCCTGAAGGAAAGGAACATGAATGTTTTGGAGAGCGAAAGGGAAAGCATTGAGCAACTCGTGTGTGTAGATGGAAAGCATTGCTCGGATACGAAATTATGCAAGAGCATTGCGAATAAAATTGCCTACTGCGGAATGGCGTGATGGATGCGAATGGGTGTATCTTGAATTCAAGGCGCGCCTTATGGAAATACCGCGCGGGAGTAGGCGGTCGTTAAACGCAGACTGATGAGGAATATACGACGCAGCTGTCGCAGAGAAATAAAGATTAACCTTCGGCGGAAATAAACCCGAAATATTGCAGAGAGAGAGAAAGACACGGTGATTACAGTTGATTCGATATTTTATCAAAACACGGGCGCATTCTGAGAGAGGCGAAATAGGCCCCCCTTTATGACTCCACGCTTTCACAGCATTAAATATTAGAAGATATACATTTTAACCTTGCTGAGATGAAAAGCGATAGATATATACAAAACTTTTGATTTCTTAGTGAAGAAAAATCTATAAACAAATTTCACGGAAATACATCTTATTTAATTATGGGATCGAATGAAGATTTTTGAACATCAAACTTCGCGGTCGAGTCTTTCGATAGGGCTTTTTTAATAAGAGAAAATGCTTTTTATCGCCTGGCCCATAGCTAATTGATTATTATTTTGTAATTGTCATAGGGTTCTAATCACATAATTCAATGTTTAGGGAAAAATATACATCGCAATGTAACTATATATTTTTTGTCTGAAGATGTCTATTTGTAGAAAAAACTAGTCGCCTTCATAAAAATGTATACTCTGCGTAAATTACCTAGTGCTGTACTTTTGTAGCATGGCTCCCTTCACAAAGTTTAGGTTGGACATATCAGATTCAGAGCGATAGGATTATGTTTTGCTAGTTATGTATCATTTCGTAAAACTAAATTAGAACTGAATTACATACAAGATCGTGAAATTAGTAGCTTGTTATCCAAATTAACGAATGCTAACTTTTTTATAATATTTTCCATAAAAATCTTCGCATTACCTTCATCGCCGTCACCTTGAAGACCAGCCTGACATTTTTACTGACAACGATATTTTTATGACGGCTGCCTCGACACGACACCTTGGAGACTGCTTAAAGAGTTCGATATTTTTGGTAAGAAACCTACTGTATATTGTTTTTGTAGACAGAAAATAAATAAAAAATCCAAATAGGCATAAGTTATTTTAAAACACAAAATTTCAACACTCTAACTTTAATAAACTCACACATGATATTGTAATAATAGTTAACCGTCTGCTAAAAACGAGTGGGTCTTTGTTGTTTGTTTACTACTCGAACTTAATCAAATTGACAAGTGGAGTATTCCTTTTATTCTGAAAAAAACTGCAAATTTCTACAACTACTTAGAACAATTTTATCATAATCTTATGCATCTTCAATTGTGATGTAATGCGGTAGCTAAATTAATTAATTTCAAATATATATTATTTATGAAATTTCGATATAATTTATTTGATCGAAGACTGTATAGAAAGGAGGACTTAGGGATTAATGTATACTTCTACCATTATTAAAATGAATCACTTTAAAAGTGGATCAATAGTACGGTAACAATAGCACATAGAAAAAATAATATATTTAATATTCAGATCTTAAATTTTGTGAAATGGTTACGAAAAGTATAAAGGAATAAGGGAAAATAAATATTTGATTTTTTCGATATTATCACTGTTGATTTCGTTTTCCTACAAAATATTTTTTCTTCTATATTTTATTGTAAATAGTTCTAATTCTTTAGTCGTGAATATATAAAATTTAAATTTTTTATATTTTTTAGCATTGCTATCGGACTTGTGGTTGAGTTATGATTTACAATAACTAAATAAGAACCATTCTCTATGTAATTAGTTGTGCGTCTCCATGTTTATACACCGAAACGTGATATTCATTCAATAAATGTGAACGTAAAAGCAGTATTCGTAATGGCTGGATGTGGGTTAAGGTTCCCGCCTGCTGTATAAATATAGCTCATCTAGCTGCCAGCATATCCTATAGCAAATGATCCCATTTCGACGAGCAATGCCTCCCCCGCAGAGCTCTCGCTTATCTAATCTCTCAAAAAGGTGACTTCTATCAGAGATGGAACTCCTTTATACGCTCCTTTTCAAAGGCCACTGGAGCACACGTATGAATCCCTTAATGATCTCCACAGAGATGAAAAGGTGCCACCTTCCCTTCCCCAGTGCATTTTTAAGACCCATCCGAGTAATGAGAATCACCGGATTTACGCGCCTCTAAAAAGGGACGCCGGAAGTGTACTACATCCCTGCGAGTTGGATAAGGGGGGTAAAATCCGGATGTGACAAGGAAACTTTATCCATTACATGTTCCGAGAAGTTTAATCCCGCAGGTCTATTTTTAGCAGGAAGGATTTCTGATTGTAGATGTAAATGCGAATTAGTGAAATGTGTGAACATTTTGGTTGGTTGTTAAATATTTAAGCAAAACTTGGGAGAAGTGTCAAAAGAGTTTTTCTAAAGGTGGACTGGTTAACCCTTCAGCTACCAAGGTATTTTAGACCTAACCTATCCCCTGGGAAGTAGCTGGATAATCCCAATATTATTTTGTGCTCTGAGTGCTTAGTTACATGGTTAAAGCAATAGCAGCATGCTATTATGCATGCATCTTAAAAATTAATAATAATAGATAGATTCAATGAAATTATGGGTTTACCTTGAAAATAAATGATAATAGATGGATAAGTTATATTTGCTCTTAAGAAATGTCTTTCTTGGCAAATATAATTAAAAAACAATGACAATAAAAAATGAGTATATATTTAAACAATAATACTTCAAAAATCTTCACCACGAGCCTTTAACATGCTAATTCAACTTAACAAACTTATGTCAAGTCAATTCCTGGATGGTTTTATCAATATTTAGAAATTATTTCACATTGGGAGCACTTAGAGAAAGAATGGTTTTGCTTATGAACATATTTCTAGTTTTTCTATCTTCACCTCTTTTACAGGGTGCATGTCGTAATGCCATTTTCCAGCAAGGTGTTTTATTACAAATACACCAAAAATGTGTAATTGATGAAAAGTGTGCTAATAAATAAAAATTATTAGATCTTTAAGAACAAATACAGAGACGCATGAAATTATTTAAAACTTGTAACTTAAATTAAACAGAAAAACTATCGCTGTGGTAACCGAGATACCTTCCCTAGGTAGCCGAAGGGTTAAATAAACAGTGTCACTACTCCTAAGGGTCAAACAAATTAAATCAAATTCGATCATATTTATCCGACTCGATTTTATATGGATCTTTTTTGGATCAAACTAGGAGAGTGTTGATTACCTAATTATCAAAGAATTGTAAGATTTTAGAATCACAGTTTATATACTTAGTCTCTTTATCTTCCCCGTTTTTCGTAAATACACAAAAATAGATCATTCATCCTGTACTACTGCAACTATTTTGCATGGGTTGACATGGGTTACATGGAAAAAAGACTTAGTCTCAATCTCGCCCAAATAAAGACGATTATTATTATTATTTTTTTTATTATCGTAGAACACAGATGTATTGTTTAAAAAAAATGTATTTTTATATGAAGATAAATTTGTAGATTTTGAACAGATGTAAATTTAAGATAAAATAGGTGCTTTTTTAAAATTTACACCGATTTTGTATGCAAAACTGCCACTTGCAGACGAGTCCTCTTCTGGACTCTGCAATACTATATTGGTTTTATCTAAAAAATTGAAATATGTATGTAATTTATGTTCTAAAATGTAATGTTCTTTGTAAGTCTCTCTTTTCTTTTTTACATAGCATCTTCTTTAATAAATTTTAATATTTCTTGTAAAAATATTCCTTGTAAATAAATAAATGTATTATTATTATTTTAAAAATATCATTATTATTATTTTAGCTTCAAATACGAAGACCTTTACTCATATAAAATTCTAGATATATTTACCAAGCCTCGCCTACTTGACCTTCACAGCACAAGTAAAATATCTTGGCAGCTGATCCACGCAATACCACGCCGCATAACCAGATATTGGATTCACCGGATCAGCGGATTTGACTCGTCCCGAATGATGTCTGTAAAAGTTGCATGTGGAGCTAAATTTTGCCTATCTTGCAAGCTTTATTTTATTTACATAAATTAAAGATAATAGTCATATGAAGTCGAGGCATGAAACCAAAATAGGAAAATTGAATGAAAATTATCACAACGACAATGAAGTATCGTTTTTGTTACGGAATACTGTGTTCGAAATAGCATTAACTTTGATCAAATTAGAACTGCGTAAAATTTTCTTTTGACGACGTAAGCTACTGTGGGAGTCGAGCTGATGTGTTTATCTTTATGATAGTATTTAAACGGAAGATTATTTTCTTCTAAAGTGCTTCACTAATGTTCCTTGATTAATTTCATAACTTTCATTAGGTTTATTGGTAATAAAATGGAATATTTTTAACTTCCAGTGTAATAACGCGTAGGATTTTGTTATATGAATATATGTTTTAAAATCTGCTTCATATTAGAGAGCTAAATGATAATATAGGTTAATTAAAAATTTTTGGAATTGATACTTTTTATGTTTTTATTGTCGTTCGACAATAATGATAGCAAACGAAGATAATTCAATTATATCAAACTTTATAAATAAAAACAACTAATTTCTTATACATTCTTAAAGAATTTGTTGTTTTAAAGTTTTTAGCGTAAAATAAGAACTGGAGGGATTGTGACTGCAATAAAATTGAAAGTTGGATTTAATTAAAAGAAAAAGGATCGCTAGAAACAAAATGTATTCCGTTCGTTAAATAAATCTGTCACTGGAAGTTGTTTTCGCTTTAGCCAGTGATGGTATCGTCACCAAAGTCTGAGAGAAAAACAAGCATCTTTTCCCGTATCATCTCGTACGTATCGTGGAGAATGTAATCATCCTTTGGAAAGAGGACCTTTAAAAGAATCCTCAGAAGTCTGCTTGAGGAGATGACGACAACCGTTTAATTATTTCTGCTCACCTTTCGTCTCTCATATCCTCGCACTCCTTAAACTCCTGCGTTTGCGCTCGAATCCTTCGGAATAAACGCCGGGTTTATTGTTTCAATAATGCACCTCTAAGAGCGGATGCCCAAAATACAGGTGAGAATCGCCAGAGATGCTTTTCAAAGTTAATAGTTCTTCAACGGTTGTAAATGATGTGTGAATGGAACTTTAGACCGCCCATCAGTCTAAATCTTTAACTTTAGGCGTTGGAACCTAAAACCGATATTTAACTACTCTTCATTCTTCAAGCGATTATAGAGAATATTACTATGACTATTACCGAAATATTTGTAATCCACAGCATCAATATTTATTGCTAAAATTATTAACGTAAAATAAAACATTCTCGAAAAATTAAACCCATATATTATATCTTACCTTATATTACCCCAGCTAAATGCCAAAAAGTACCTTTTGCGGCATTAAATTTGATTTAATTACATACACGTATACACTTCTACATCTTCATTCGTTCCCTGATATTCCATTTACAAATAACTTGCAGTGCATAACAGAAAACGCAGATAAGTTTATATGAATGTATGGGATTTGTACGCATCAAATACACAGTCTGGAATCCGTGATGCAAATAAAACCTATTTAATCTTTCAGATTTATATGAAGGCGAGATTGAGATTGTCTCTTCTTACGTCTAACCTTTCGTCAATGACATTAAAAACATAAGTAGTGTGTAGGTGAATGGAAATGGAGAGGACTTTAAGGAGTGGATGTAGAAAAGTAAGGTAATATATTAGGATTTCAGTCTATCTGAACGAAATTCAAATTAAATGGAGACTTCGAAACACTGAAGTTGATCTGTGTAATTAAAATCGACCAAGAAAGTAAAAACAGGATATTCTGTACATTTTTTAGCGTAGTTACATCTGTAATTAGATATCATTCATGATTCTATTCTCTTTCGTGGTATGTACACTCCTGGCCAAAATTAACGCAGCACTTCCCTAGGGATCCTTACGGCCGGTGCTGCGTTAATTTTGGCCAGGGTTTTACGTTAACTGCCTCGATCCATCCAAATAGTTTATTTTTCATATTTATGACGCATAATTTCATATAGTTTGAAGAATGTTAACGAAATATTAAGGCAGAAATGCAAAGTTACGTTAACGATTGCCAAACACTAGAAATATCTTTTAAAAAATAAAATTAAAAATGAAATAGATCAAAGAAAATAAAAAGAAATAAAAGCAAACATAAAATGACATTTTAAAGCCTTATATAGTGTGTATAAAACTTCATTAAATTGCAATCAGATTTATGGAGCTGATACTGCATAAAAAGAAGAGTAATATGCGCGAAAATTAGAAAATGTTGTTTAAAAAACTACTTTAAAAGTGAAAAGACCAAGTGAGATTAAATGGGCCATAAATAATGTAATTAACAATCGGAAGGGCTCCATCCAAGGATACATTCACATTAGTTACATTAGGGGAATGTTAACCTCAACGCAGTGGAGAAGGTAAAAACGACATAAAGTGAAAGGAAGAGAAAATATCAAAGAGGAGAGCGGGAGGAGCAAATAAAGAAATCTCATCGGTGGAAATTTCAAAGCTCTCCACCGAAACAAACAAAACGGAGCGCTGCTGAAAGTTTTCAGTTCCGAAATGCGAAGTGGAAAATTGCAATGTGCGGCCGTCTAAGATGAATTTGTCTGTAAACAAGGGTGTTTGTCCAAAGGAGATGTCCCATCTCTATTATTTAGAGAGGGAATTGTGGTTGCAAACAAATGCTTGGCCCTGATCGTCTCAATATCCCTTCCTTTCCACATAAATAGACTGACGGACCTTAATTACTGAAAATTATGTGCCGAACTCAGAATTCTCTTTATTGTGCTACCAATTGGGCTTTTTGAATACGAACAAATAGGCAAATCAAGAAATGAAATGTAGCTAGAATATTTACTAAGATAATTAAGATGGAATTACAGGAAAGATAGAATAAATTTTGATTGGGTAATTAATTAACGCGAATAAAGAGAAAGACTTTATGATCGGTATGGTGTCTTAGGTTGGTTTGGATAGTCATAGATCAACTGTCTCGGAGACAACAATGTCTTGCACAACTGCGTCACAGGCAATTACATCACTCTGGTAAACCTCTTGGAAAACTCAGTCCCTCATTATTAATGGATAACGAAGAAACTTTAAAATGAATTTTAGAATAACTTAGTCTTGGAAAACCCACCCCTAACTCCAACAGGATACAACCGTGCCAATGACTAGATTCGGAAGTCCACACTTATATTTTGTACATATTTTAACGCTGGATTATATTCCATAACTATATTATATCAAAATGTTATCAAGTAATAGCGTTTAAATATCATAATATATAAGAAGCCCAGGAAGCAGCATTACATTCTTATTTTCATCTTTAATATCATTTAGGTTGGTTGTTCTCAGATTGCATTGGAAGCTTTAAAGTTTCACCAGAGAGTTATGTATTAGATATGAGATCCTCCGATACAACGATAGAATTTTTGATGTTGGCATCTTTATTGATGGCCCACACAGCGTATGTATTATCATGCGATGTCTATAGTCTACCAATATGGACTGATTAATTTTACGTCATTAAGTTGCTCGCAAACATCCAGGACTCAAATTTCTTTCCTCTGTACGCTCATGAGTAGGGCAATATCATCCTATCACGTGATTCGGACCTATAGAAAGTATGAAAGGAAACCGTCGTAAAAAATCATTATGTAGTACGTAAAGAGCATGGAACATGGCTGTTAATGAATTAGAGCTTTAAAAACTCTCCCAAAGTCTCCTTTGTCAGCGTTTTGTACCTGCGTTGCCTCATCTTCCGAAAACAGTGGAGAACCCCGGATTAGCGATCTTCTGGGAATTAGAAGGTCCGTAATCTGGGAACCGTCTTTTGGGTCCGTGTCTTGAATGCCACTTGAGTGAAACGCTTTGAGTGAACGACCGGACCTAAAGCTTAATACCTAAACTCATTCAGTACTAGTATCACACTCACTCTCTCAACTTATATAGTGTTGTTTCATGGCCTCGTTACCTGACTTAAGTCACACCATGCGAAGTGTCCTTCACAAAGAATAATTTATTGACCCTTTCCGGTCCAAATTTTGAAAAAGAAGCAAAGAAATGTATTCTTTCTACCAAAAGGACTTTTAAGATGTTATATATGTGCAGAAAATCTTTAATTCACTCAAAAGTAAAGAAAACCAAAATTTCTGACATAATTCCTAATGATACATTTAAAAAATATTTTTCGTTGTGACTACTCGAAACCTCAAGCATACAATTTTGAACTAATTGAAAGAGTTTTAAAGTTTTGCACGTGAAAATATTCCGCTTAAAGTACGTCTTTCAATAAAGCAATGTGTCGCATGAGTACAGCAATCTTCATCCTTAGCTGAAAGTCATAATTTTGCTTGAATGGCAAATAATGAAATCTGCTAATGGAATATATAATATATACTACAGCCCAAACGGAGTCAGGGGGCGATGTAAATGGACGCTAGGATAACAAAGATTCCATTTGGACTCGCTGTACGGAAAGGGTTAACAAAGGAGAGAACTTGAATTTCATTAATCAATTATGAAATGATTTTATATTTATAATTTTACCAGCATAAAATCCTTTAATCATATGAGTTTAGGTTAACTTTCAAGTATGATTTATTTTATGCATTCTCAGACAGTTGAGATCTACGATTATTATGCTGTCTCTGGGGTCAAAGAGTTTGGTACTGGTTTTCATTCACGTTGATCTTTTGGCGAATCGTCCCATCACCATACTTTAGTCATGCCACGAGAGGTTTCCAAATAGCCAAAGTTTCGAAGAGTTCCCTTAAAGTTCCACACAAGTCCACCAGTGCACGTGGCCTATCTTCATCCTTCGTTGCATCCTTTCTATTTTAGTTTCTCCAATATTTATATTAATTTATCGCCGTAATTTTAGTGTTTTATACGCTAGTTACACCCATATCACCTACGCCATTTTTTTCCTCGATAGGTATGCTATTTAGCTCGTTTATTAATTTTTTTCCTTACTTTTAAAACCACCCATACCTAAATACACGCGCTTTTTATCATTCTTATTCATTCAATCGTTAATTTTCTAATTATTATCATATGTAAGATATACAATCGTCATTACCTCGATCTCTTCTCTCACTTCCGAACTAATCAGTACATTTTCCGTCCTCCAAAATCAATTTGTTTGAAATAATGATTGAAAAGGGTATCGCAAAGGCTTCCTCTCTAATTTTCTAAATCCATCCTATATTTATCACTTTAATATTTCTATCATGTTTCTTCAAAAAGGCTAAGGAAATATGTCTTCATACGCATGATCTGTTAAAGTAGAGGCTTGTCATTACTTTTTATTGTATTGTGCAATTATTTTGTATTAATGCATTAATATCGTATCATTATTTTTAAATGCTGTAATCTTGCACTATATTATCTGAATAAAATACATAAAACTTCATTCATAAAAAATAAGTTATTCATAAGCGTAGAAATAATATTGATATAAAAATGTGATAATACTTTTTAAGAGATACATTTTCTCATTTCCTTCGATTATTTTGAACTTGTTACATATTTGTTTGCTTCTGTATATTTTTTTGACTTTAATATCTCTTAGTAGCAGGTGCGAGAATGTTCAATTGGCGAAGCACCAGTTCTAAAACGGATGCTGACAACTCAGCTAAACCTCTGAATGGAATAATCAATAATAATTATTTCAATCGATTAATTCAATACAAATTACTTTGTGCTATACTCTAAGCTAATTTTATATACTACAGAAATGAAAATATAGTAATCTAAATTTGATGTGCATCGTACTCTGGTATACATTTTTTTCTATGGTCTAAATTTCCGTGTATTTGTTTTGTATATTTTCCATTTCATTTCGGATACTACTATCAATTTTTCAATTTACTTATTTAAAATTTTTGTTTTTTTTTTGAGATATTTAGTCGTATTTTTTCATCCCTTTAAAGTTCAACATGAGTTCTTTCTTTGCCAACCTGAAGTTGAAAAACAATTTTCCTCCCACAACTATTAAATTTTCTTCGTAAATATCTCTAAATGTTACAAAGATATGCGACGTTAGTAGGAAGAAAGGTCCACATGAGCTTGAGCTCGTAATTTATGAATAAATGAATCGATTTATTAAAGAATCATAGCTCAAATTTTGTTACATGGTGCTCAATAAATCCTTGGAAGCTACAAGCACTTGGCGTAGAATTCTGAAAATTCGAAGACGCTTTTGGAAAAAATACAATATCATAAATTTTCACGAAAGAAGTTCTCGGTTAGATCTAACGCTCAGCGATACTTTCCTAACTGTAAAATATTGAAACTCGTATCGTAAGAAAAACTACCAAGGGCGACAGTAACTCACGGCAAACTATCACAGTCTCCCGGGATGAGTTAAATGCACGCATAGAATACGGAATACGCTTACCTTATCACCAATTGCAGTGGCATCCGAATCGTTGACCCTCACGTCCAGTGACCCAGAAAGAACGGCGTACCAGCTCGTCCCTCTGTCCCCCTGGCGGAACACTGGAAAAACACAATTAGTTAGATGCGACCAATTTATTTGTCCATAAAACTAAAATGCTTAAAATTTATCGCCACTGTCCAGTCCGAATTATACGCGTATTAGGAGCGATGAAGAGAAACGCCAAATTCCCGCGAAATATTGTGCGACGTTTGGAACTGGGAGAGTAATTTTTCTCGCGGAAATTGGCCGAAACCCAATGTAGCGCATCGCTTTGGGAAATGGAAGCATTTGTCATTAAAAGTGCGATAAATGGGATCAGTCGTAGCAACGGATAAGAACCGAGATACGTGGTCCATGGAGTTCTAAACTGGGTTATTTTCTTACCTAAACTGGGTTACTTTCCGAAGACCATCACGAAGCTGAGGTCATACCGACAAAGTATTCCCCAAAAGTAAAAATCATGGAGAAAATTCAGCGCATTGAATTGGAGTCGGCTCATCTCTTCGGAGCCTTGGCGTCTGCATGGACCACTTCTTCACTCGTGTCCCACGTGCAGGGCAGTAATGAGGGAGGGATTCTCTAGGGGTACGTGACCAGGGGACTAATTCATCGGGAGGCACAAATTATCAGGGGGGGCAAAACTGCTGATTTATCGAAATCGAAAAACGAACAGTTTCATTGTCTCGAGAATCCTTCAAACCTTTTTGTTTTAATAACTAACGCTAATTGGGTTAACTAATAAGAAACAACTAACTAACAAAATAACTAGTAACTAATTGAAGTAGGCAAGAGTGAAATAAACAATGAAATAGAAGAATTAAAGAAGGCATCGTAGCAGAAAATATACTAGAGCATGAGGTAGTAACAAAGCCTAAGTTCCACGTAAAGAAATATTTTTTGCGACCGGTTTCAAACTATAATTCTCTATGCCTGATGATAAACATATAATATTTATTCACGTGGATCTTTCACTCCCTTGCTTGCTTGATCGAACTTGCTCTCTAGTATAAAATAACCCAAAGTTAAGGTTTAGTCAATTGAATTTATCAGATAATATACTAAATTTAAGAGCTATATATAAGAACTATACATAAGAAATATAAGTTAGAACTAAATGTAACAACTATATACTCAATATACTATACTAAGAGACAATAGCGCAAGCTGGGATGTATAAAACTTAATCATGGAAACTTATATTTTTAATGTCCTTTTGTATCGCTGGGAAACAGTCTGTAGCAGCCGAGTAGGGAGATATATTAGCAACAATGTAGATGCTGTGCTGCAGAAGAATGTTGGAAAATAAAGTGGACGTTCCAACAAACTGATGAAGTTATGCTTCGTAATTGTTTCCGTTTACTCAGGCGTTCATGGATGCCGTAGCGATCACGGGAACACGTGCGCAAGTTCTCACCGTGCATCGCTCTATCAAGCAATTATCTATTCCATTCGACGCCTAGCTCACTTTTCCAAGCAATTCGTAATTATTCTGTATTCTCGATTTTAAGGGAGAGGTTGAAAGACTCCTATTGGTAAAACATTCCATCCCACAAGAGAATAATTTCATTTTCGTGATATTATTTTAGACACTGACCTTATGGTATCAGCTTTATACAATAAGAATATATTATTGTAGGTTTATCCATCTCAATTCTTACCAATGCCGCCGTTCTTTAAACAATTATTTTAAATTAGCATCGAATGTAAATTAAGAGTATATTCAGCTGTAATTAGTGAAACTACTGCCAGCGTTTCATGCAAGGTATACTCTCACGTTTAATTGAAGATAAATCTAACTTTCTACGACTCTGTTTTTCGCTGTCGCAGGTTGAGAGTTATATTCTCTACGAAGAAATATTCGCATCGTTTTTCACCAAAACAGCTTTTTGGCAATTCGTGATTTGTCTGCGTTAGTCATCGCTCCGTAGGCTGGTTTCTCAATTTATCTAACATTAGCGAAAAAAGATGTGAAGAGGGGATGAGATCTATTAGGCGAGATGACGATTGAGGTATATTATCCTTGTTTCCCTCCCTTATCCCAGAAATCTATTTTTACGTCTAAGACTTATAACGTAGCGTAATAAAAACACAACGTGCCTACCCCAAAAACTCTTCGCGGTATTCTATAGAATGCGACGAATATAAAAGCAATTATTAGATATCAATGATAGATTGGTAGATCTCACAAAATCACTTCCATTAACAATACTGTGCAACGCAATTCAAACGTCTTCATTGAGCGATTTTGGGGCTAAGAACTCCCATCTTCACTTTAACCCTTTCCTTATAAAAATAAAAACATTAATTCTAGCATGAAAGCAAAACATATTAGAAATACATGCAGATTATTATCAAATAATGTAGAAATAGAGAGGAAAAATGGAAAGAAAGAATGATTTTGAGGAGCAAAAAAATTCTGTGCTCATTTTAATCACCGAAAAAAATACCCTTGCAGGAAAGCACCCACGATTAGAGAAGTTGGGTGTGGAAAACCTGCGAAATGTGTAGGAAAGGTTAAAAGAAAGAGAAAAAGATCTGTAAATCAAAGATAATGACATTTTCAAAAGGTCTTTACAGATAAAACAAATCAGTAGAATAAAAGAGTTCTTTGTCATAGCAAGTTCAATATATCGTAAGTTTTTTAAAGTGGTACGAGCATCTGATTCACAATCAGCTTTATTTTACATTACAATAGATCAGTTATAAATGAACTAGACTGTGATGAAAATAACCTGAGATATACTATTCACTATACTGTAACGATTGACGAATGAAAATATTCCATCCATCGCAATACTCTACGGCAGGGGTTCCCAACCCCGTGCCCGCGAGCACCATGGCGCCCGTGGAACGATTCGTCTGTGCTCGCCACTATTCGACCGAGACAGGATTTTTTCATAAACATTAATTAAAAATGTGAATTGTTTTTATTTATTTGTTAGAGTTTTAATTTTTTTGAGTGCCTAGCTTTATTAAATACGTTCGTATGTTTGCGATATTGTATGCATGAGTGGTTCCTTTGCTGACAGTACTTGTCGCAACTTGTCTATCGACGAGTCAGACTGCACTCCTCACGCCAGCCTGGAACCGCTTTGTTGTTATTGTGATTGCTGCCCGATCGGGTCGCGACAGTAGCTAGGAGACATCTTCGTCTGACGAAACACGAATTAGGAGTTTTGATATTCCTTCTGAAAATTTTTAACGGGCTAAAAGCGAGGTGCGTAATATATTATATTAATAAGCGATAATCTATTATGATTGTGGGGATAGTTATAGTCCTTGTTATGACACATTTATGCATATAATGTAGAACAGACGTGCGCTATAACATTGATATTATATTGCAGTTCAATTACTATTTAATTTTTATTTTTTTAGACCGAAAATGAGTGAACCGAGTAAAAGACAACGAACCTATAATTTTAACACTGACTGGGAGGAATCATATTGTTTCGTTAATTTGAAAAATAAATACGTTTGTTTGTTGTGTGGTAGTGGTATTGCAGTGCCGAAAAAACATAATGTTGAACGTCACTTTCAGACAATGCACGCCACTTTTGATGTGAATTATCCACTTAAATCTGAAGTAAAAAAGAAAAAAATGTGTCAACTAAAATCAAGTCTAACTGCACAACTGACTGTTTTCACTAGACATGTGGAAAATTCTAAAAATGCCACCATTGCTTCTTTCAAAATTTCTCACATGCTCGCAAAAAAGAAGAAACCTTTCATTGATGGTGAGTTGTTTAAAGAGCTATTTTTGACTGATGCCGATTGTTTGTTTGATGGTTTTTCTAACAAACGTGAGATTGTCTCAGCAATACAAGACTTACAGTTCTCAAATAACACCGTCACAAGAAGAATACATGCAATTTCAACAGACATTCAAAATCAGTTAAAGACTGTCTTGGAAATATGTGACTGGTTCTCGTTACAATTTGACGAGTCGACAGATATATCAGACACGGCACAGTTAGCAGTTATGGTGAGAATGGTATTTAGTAACTTAACAGTAAAATAGGATATGTTGCAAATATTACCTATGAAAGGACAGACAAGGGGTGAGGATATTTATAATACATTCAGAACATACGCCAAGTCAATAAATATGCCTTTACAGAAGCTGTCTGCGATAACCACCAGCAATGGTAGGTAAAAACAAAGGATTTATTGCCCTCTGCAAGAAGGATGAATCATTTTCAAACTGTATGTCCTACCACTGTATTATTCACCAGGAAGCTCTGTGTTGTAAAATATTACCATTTGAACACGGTATGAAAATAATTATAAAAATAATCAATTCTATTCGAGCATCTCCTTTGCAACACTGTCTTTTCAAGGCCCTGTTAGAAGGTACTGAAGATAAAGAACATGATCTTATTCTGCATACTGAAGTACGTTGGCTCAGTAAAGGAAAGGTTATTACGAGATTTGTGTGTTTGATTGAAGAAATAAAAACATTTATAAACGATAAAAATGAAAATTATGATGAACTAGCTGATTGATTTGGGATTTCTCACAGACATCATGGAAAAATTGAATTCTTTAAATTTGGAGTTGCAGGGGAAAGACAAAAACATAGCTGAAATGATATGCTCTGTGAAGTCATTTAAAGCTAAATTGGATTTTTTGATATCACATCTGCAGATCAATTCTCTCGTGCATTTTCCATGAAATGCTAGGTAACAATGAATTAAACGGGTCATTATTTATTAAGCATCTTCAAGTGTTTAAAAAACAGTTTGAAGAGAGATTTTTGCAGTTTACACATATCGAGCCAATTGTTTCCTTCTGTATCAATCCTTTTACTTGCCAAATAAATGTAATGGAAATGGCCCCATGTATTGCAGATTTTGTTCAAGGTAAGACAGAAGAACTAGTTAGAAATTTTGGACCTTAAGAATGATATTTTGCTAAAATCCTTAATATTAGAGGACTTTTGGAATACAGTGGACAAAGAAAAGTTCCCATTTTTGAAAAAAGCGGCATTTAAAATTTGATCATTTTTTGGTTCGACATATTTATGCGAATCATTATTTTCAAACATGAACTTAATAAAATCAAGATATAGATCTCGACTCACCGATGAGCATATTTATGTTGCTAACAGGATTATCGTCATACTCTCCTAATTATGAGGCACTGACCAATGATATGCAATGCCAAATATCACATTGACATATCGATATTATATTTTTTAATAAAATGTTTTATTTGTATTTGTGTTTTTTGTTTACGTTTTATAAATACATTTCTCCGAGTGTATGTAATTTGAATAGTAATTTTATCATTTTGAAACATTTTTGTTTATTATTAGTTAATAAATTATGTATATAAGAAAATAAATTATGGGAATGAGAAGTTATGGAAGGAGTTTGTCGATTATAAATAGGTGGTGCCCGTCACCCTACCGATATTTTAGAATGTGCTCTAGAGTACAAAAAGGTTGGGAACCCCTGCTATAGGTATTATAAATATATTATAGATATGCTGTAGACATATTATATAATAGATATATTATATAATAGATATATTATAGATATTGTATGGATATATTATAAAAAGTTGCTGTCTAGCACCATTTTCAAACAAATATCATTAAAGCAAAAATTTTGCTGTTTTTGCCGTTTATGTTCCTTAATTATAATGCATCTACTTGTTAAAATATTACTGTAAATTGTCATTGCTATGCTGTATGTGTTAAATATACAAACAAATAAGTAAGAAAAAGAGGGAAAATTAATTTGCTATGGACGCGAGAGTACACTTTTGACTTAATATTTGTTACTGCGAATCCAGATTGATGAACAGTAAAACTTGGGCATTGAATTGAATTTTGATATTTTTGTTATTAAACTCATTTGATGATCAGTTATTGATGATAGCTTAAATGGAAGCACGTGGTATATAATATTTTCATATATATATATATATATATATATATATATATATATATATATATATATATCTATTATATATAGATGCTTCTCCGGATTCATTCATATATATAGCTATATAGCTATATAGATAGGATACAAATTCACAGGCTAAACCACAAGCGTCATTAACTTGAAATTTTTTCGACATATTGGCCATAACGTATAACCCCCAGGAAAAAAGCAACTTTGATCCTCAGTGTCATGGGTTCGATTCCAGGGGGCTCCAAAGTCCCGATTTTTCCCGTTTAAATGCATTGCTTTAATTTTCGGCAATTAAAAAAAAATACTTCCCGGATAGGTAGAGAATCAAAACTCAAAGAGCCATTATATATGGTCATGATCTATCGAAAACATAAATTAGTTCTACGAAAAATAACCTGGGTTCGATGCTAGGTCAGTGCAAAAATCGGCCGTTTAAAATGCATTGTGGCGATTTTTAAGATTTTTTTTGGACCCCTTTCCAATGGCATGGAAACTTGAAATTCGGCATGGGGTTGGATATCATAAATATATTTAATAATCAAATTTTACATATTCGCTGATGGTCCTTGGTTCGATCCCAGAGAGCCATTTATAATCCTCCATGCATTTCTTATGGAGATAAACGAAAAACGTTTTAGGTACTTCCCGGTATGATATCAACTTCAAACTTTGTATGAAAGAAGATGAAGTCCCAATAAGTCATACTGTCTAATCACAGCTACCAATATTTTCTGGGTTCGACACCAGGTGTCTCTGCAATCAGTAAATTAACCGATTTTTAAGAATGAATTTAAACCCCTTCCCAATAATATTAAAACATGAAATTAGGCATATAGATAGAAAAAAAAGATACATTTTAAAAACATGTTTTATATTTCCTAGATCGTCCTTGGTTCGAATCCAGAGAGCCATTTACATTCGTGAAAATTCGAACGTCTTTTGAGGCAGTTGTAGCCAATATTTCTGCTTGAATTTTCACACATAGTTAGAGATGGTGATTTTCTAATGTGCTGCTTAGTAAGTTCACCTGTAAGACCCGGGTTCGATGCCAGACGATGAAATTTCATCGAATTTTAGGAATATTTTCAATATTTTTTTTTTCTTTTGTGGACCGTCCCGATATAATTCCGATATGAAATTAGTATTGTCGATCTGCTTGCAGTATGCAAGCAACATTTTACTCGTATATATATATATATATATATATATATTACTAACAGATATTAAATATATCCAGAGGGTTCTTATACGACAAACATAATTACTGCGGTACATGGTAGCACGAAAGAAGTAGAGTATTTATTTATTGTTGAATCTTCATCCTATCCACAATTTTGTGACAAAAGCATTAAATAGGGAATAAAGTCTACTAGGCAAGAATAGGGGAAATGTAGTAGCTTTTTGATCGTCATAGCAACAAAAAGAACCTATTGCGATACACAAGTAAATGAGAGAGACATTTTTCTACACCCTGTATCTAAAGAAAGATAAAACAAGTTCTATCAATGTATGGCAGAAGGAACAAGGGTTGAGTAGAAATTGGAAAACAAGTATAGACATAAAGGCAGGAGGAAGTGCTGTAGCTGGTGGAGAATTGGAAGAAAGTTAACGAGGGTAGGCACTAGGGGTTCAGACAAAGGGGAACACAAAGGGAAAAGTTGTTTGAGGGCATAAAGAGCAAGATGAGTTCAATCGATAAGCAAGGGTTTAAGCGATAATTTAAGGGCACATGATCCTACCGAGGGGTAGTCTTGCATGTTCCATGATGTAGTTGGTTTGTTGACGACCTTCCTTCAAGTCCACCTTCATTGTTTTCATCGTAAATCAATATCCGGAAACCTTGCCAAGTTTGCTCACACCTTGGCCATGAATTTAATTGGAAATTTCATTATGTACTCATTGTGCGAAAATTCCGCGAGGATCGGGTGCTAATCTTCGGAATTCCTGCCTTTCATTTTGGGTGGCATCGGTTGTGAAACTAAGTGACGCGCCCGAGATAAGGTGTCAAAGGTGCTTTGGGAGGGAGCACTCTGGCGGGAAATCGGTAGACTAATGAGCACCTGGCAAAGGTATGCTAATCGGGGACTCCTCCCAAAATAATAATGCAAAACAACCCCTCCCAAACTGTTATCCCTCCTAGTATTTTACGCTCTTATCTTATGCATAAAGAAAAAAGGGTGTTTACATGCGTATCTTCTCCTAAAAACTCAAGAACCAAACATAGCAAAGCTTCAATACTGGGCATACTAGACCTAATATTATTAAATATCTCTCTAATAATCTACAAATGAGCGTAAGGTATTTCAAAAGCCAATATCAAACAAATATATGAAAATTGCAATATATTTTATTACGTGAATTTATGATGTTTTAACCTTAATAAAAATATATGTAAACTTATTTTCTTAAACCGAATTAAAACTATTTATGTATTATGAGGCTTAGTATCAATTGTTGGACATTATGGTCAATTCAGGATAGAATATTGGAGTTGTAATGAATGTATTTCTTGTGACGCAATGAAATTATTATAATTCTTCTACGAAAGGTACAGGAGACATCACTGTTTCTACAACGTTTTTCTATAAAAAATCAAATGTCTCCTGTAGATAAAATAGTTCTTTTCAATTACTTTACGGTTAGATCTTATACAAATGTCAGCGTTCCAGCAAGAAATATAATCATAAATTTCACTTCTATCAATTTCAGGTTTTTTTTTCTCAAAATAAGATGGGGAACGTTTTTATGGTATTTGTCTCTATACTGGACAATGTTGAAATAATTATCATGAGAAAGGAAATATAATAAAAAAATTATCCTCGGGTTTCCGGATCGAAGCACTTTCAAGAAACTTATAAAAATACTAAATAAATAATACTAATACTACACTACTGTGTATTTTAATTTTAAATAACAGATTTTGTATCCTAATAACGTACAATTTGATAAAATTAAGTGAAACCATAAGGTATCCATTTAAACTGGGTTTATATTGTTAGCATTAGCTACACTTGGAATATAATATTATATTAAATTTTTTTACAAATTTAACCAACATTAAAGGAATCAGCGGTGATATTAGACTTACTTTCTCTAACTGAATTCAGGCTCTGAACGATAGAAGACTTTATTTTAGTAGCAACAACCAACTAAAAATTTTTTTAATATTAACGCTTCGGTGTTAGGAATAAATCTAGGCTTTTGTTGAAGCGTGTACAATATTACTGATAGGGATATTTATTTTTCGTAGGGAAACTATTACTGAGGAAACAAATTTAATTTATGATTTTAGGAAGCCCACATATTTCAGCCAGTTATCCACCACAATAACTGGAAGAGGTAAACCCTTTTACTTATCTGTTATGCATGGATTACACGGTTAGCATTCTTTCTGCGCAATATCACTTTTGAGTTCTATCAAAGTTGTTTGCACTAATTAACTGTTGCATAAGGGATACAATTGTTGATTCGGAGCACTATTTACTCAACCTTACGCGTCTAAATCTCAAATAGTGTTTCTGTTTTTCTTAATTATCTACGTCTATATAGTTATTTCGTAAATGTGTTTGGCTAGTCATGTTTTTATTTAGTTTATTTTTATTGTTATTTACTTTATGAGATGAGTGTAATAAAAGGAAAGATACAGAGTTGGATGAGCAAAATTTAAATAACGTTAAAATGCTCTAAAATACTTAAACTGTTTTAATCCAATTTTAGGTTACACATACTGGAGGTTGTAGGATTTAGTTACGTGCACGGCCTCCGGCCCACTTCCTCCGGTCGACTGATCCTTATTTACAAACGAGCATAATTGTTACAGCATGTATGTTTTTAGTAACGTTTCTCATTTAAACGAAAAGAAAGAAGCATGGCTATTCTAGGCATTTTTAAATTAAATCGTAAAATTCATCTATTCCAGAGATAATTTTATTTTCATTTTTTAAATGAATGTTAAATCACTCCTAGCCGGCATAGATTACTACTTTGCTGTAATAAATGTATTCGAAATGTCCGTCCATAAAAAAGACAAACTCTGTTTTGAAATACTACTTGAAATGTATCCGTTGAGTTAAACATCCTTCGTGTGAAATATATCTTGAGAAGCAGACTCTTAAACAAGGAGATTTTGAATGAAACGCTATGGGCGTAATGTACTTTTGAGAAATTCCGGGGGTTGGATATATTTTGGGCGAACCGTCTCTTGGGTAGAAAACTTTGGGCGAAACGTGCAAACGCCTTTTACTATCCGAATTTCCATTTACTCCTAATTTTATATGATTCTGAAAGTCGTAGTCTCCTAAAAGCTCTTTCCATAAATCTTTAATGACGTAGGGTTGAATATAAGAAGAGACTTAGAAGTATCAATCTCGCCCTAAAATATAATATTTTTTTATTATTATTATTATCACTATTTTCGTGCATAACCCTTTAAATATAAAAATGGTCTGTAAAATGAAAGTAAATTAATATAAACAATTGCTTTTCCTTGGGGTACTATACGGAAAATCTTAAATAAATTTAAGTATATAACAGGAGCCCTGAAAAAACTTGAATGAAAATTACTTGAAAAGTCATGTAGATGCTGTTACACAGGTATTTCAAATTCATGTGAAATTTAACTTTTAACACAACTCCATTCATATGTTATGGAATTTTCCAGCAGTATCGTTAATTTACTGTTATTCTGTATTTGTATATTTAAGGCTTTTGTAAGTTCTCAGAATGTTTGTTAAATATGAACGCTCTTCGTACTGGCTCCTATGTAAACTTTAAGAAAATTGAAAAATACTGTCGTTTGTGATACTGGATTGTTTATATGTATACATAGAAATTTGCTATATAGTTTGAATTGGTTGTTGAATATCGTATAAGTAAACTCGCCACTGTAATTACGACTATCTGCAGCGGTATTGTGTGATAAATAAATAAATATATATATTTCTCAACAAATTTCTATACGTCATTTCGCACTCCGAAGGGTCATATCGAACTTTCCTTTTTCTTCAAAATGGTTGTCAGTCATTGCAATTACTCACCCTTGTAATATATTTTAAACGAAAATGATAATTTATATTTAAGAAGGAAGATTTATTTCACGACAAATCTCTCTACGTCAAGCCTAACTTCCTAACATTTACATGTATTTTTTAGAATTTTTCGAGTCAAGATATGTTCAAGTTGTTATGACAAAGGGCAATTTTGATTCTGCTATTTGTTTATCTGCAATTGTATTTTGAAATGTGAATTATCTTCTATGTTGTGATATTGTAAATAAAGGAAAATTGGGACACGGCTGTTAAGGATTTAGAGGTTTAAAATCTCAAATAGCCGTTTTTGTCGGCTTTACTCCTCTCACTCCCCGGTATTCCGAGAAAACAAGATAGAACACCGCGCTAAAGTGTACTAAAAATTTCGTAGGATTTTTATGAATCTTTGTGAGAGGTTTCCTGCAGTGGATTTTTTTTCTGAGGTTAATACTAACACAATTTTTTATTTGCTCAACAAAACAATTCTTTCTCTCCATATTTCTTTTTTCCACATTTCTTGATGAAAAAAATTCTATTTATTTTTTATATGTTTGTATTTTATTGTATTTATGCATTCATGAGTATTAGACAAAGGTTTAATACGATATGGGACTTCCTAGACCTGATTTCGCCCAATAGCCGTCTTTATTGAACTGTATAGTATTTTATGTTATTGTTTTGCTCATGGAAGAGATTTTGTGAAATCTAGCGATGTATGTTAGCTACCTTCATCTTCGTCAGGTTTCATTGAAAACCGTAAACAATGTTTAGGATAGGCTTTTTGCCTGACCTTTTCGCGTTGCTATGGCGTGCCGTTATAAATCATAGACGTAAAAATATATGGAACTTCCTAGCCCCAAATTTCACCCAATAAATACGTTTAAATTGTATCGTATTATTATTCACATTCAATAAAAACAAGCTCTGATTCCGGCCTGCGGAAACGCGATTCCACCACCTCCCAATTACGGGAACGAATTCCCCGAAATGAAAGTCAGCGATCGACGCGACAAATTAAAAAAGGACGGATAAAAAAAACAATTAAAAAATCGAGGCGGCCAAACGCAGGGGGCACCCGTTTTAGATCGAGGACTCCGCCGTTAGCAAAATACGGTAACGAACGGCTTTAATCGGAGAGCGGAAAAGCTTTACGACTCCGGAGGTCGCTTTTTTATTGGTCCGATACGCAAAAGTGATGAAAAGGAACGAGGGTCTTATCCTCCGCAGACACTCCGCCGCGATTCATACCGGAGGGCGCCACTAAATCTCGGCGCTTATGGGCTTGAGGTGGAGGGGGGAGTGGGGGATCGGAGGTAGAGTGAGGATCTGGAGGGGGGAGTGAGGGAGGGTAAAGCGAGTGCAGGAGGCGGAGAGATAAATTTATATCCCGAAATTTCGCAATAGCTGTCGCAAATATTCGATATACACAGACGTCGGAATTCCGGCTCGCATGTATTGTTTTCAATGCTAAAATATATTCCGAATATTTGAAGCGGTGGAATATATATTCTCCAATGTGTCAATGCTATTCAAAGCGTCTCACTGACTTGACTTTGATCCAGAGCATTGTGTGTTTTTGTTCGGATTTGCATTATTGTTTATGAAATTGATATCCTCTTGAATGACGACGTAGGAAAATAAAATAGAGATGGTTGTATGACAGTAGCACTAAAAGTTGGAAAAACCTCGAGAATTCTTCAATGTAATATTGTGTCAAAAGCTCCATAGGAGAGTATGATGAAAATTTATTAATTTGTCCAAATACAACATTAGTTGGAAAATTTAGTTTAGAATGCATTCAATATTCAGAAGAAGAAAGGTTAGAATATTAAAAATGATAGAGGTAAAGAGGTACTTTCTATAAAACCAGCCAGGATTGGATAGCCCGTAGGTTGGATCCTCGGCAACATTAAAATAGATAAAGATGACTTATTAGCGATTTAGAGTGTTAAAAACAAGTTAAATGATAGTCGGGTTTGTTTTATTGTTTACCAAATTAGTCTCCTTTTGAATCAAGTTGTTGGAAGAGAAGATAAAAACGATTGTATGATTGTAGTAGCACAAGATGAAAAACTCAGAATTATTTAAAGCAAATCTAAATACTTGTGCAAAAAGTTCCATACGAAACTACGACACAATTTTGAAAAAATTACTTAATTTCAACAAAATTTGCTCATTCTCTTGGGAAATTGGGAATTCTTTAATTAATATCTCTATATCCCCCCGAATGCTTCACAGTAATCTAATATGCTTTCTATTAATTTCACCTCACCTTTGTTCACTTTATTGGAAAATTCATTTTCTGAGACAATAAAATTGACCGAAATTGGAAAGGTACAATAGTGCCAAAAATTAAATTGGTTTCTGTAAAATAGTCAGCTATTGCGATGGGAAAGAATAAGGAAGAGATTTTTGGCATTTAAATATTTTTAGTTGAAACTATGAGATGATAGTAGGGGGATACCAAACAAAACTCGTTTAAAAAACGTAAAAATAAATAAAAAATATTGGATACCGATCCTCTTCACCAGCGCTTCCCAACCTTTTTTATACTACTTCCCCCTAATTCATGTGCCACCGCCCCCAACCGACATCTATAAAAACATTTTCCATAAGACAATCTAAAGTGTTCATAAAAAGCAAAATTAAGCTACAAAATTTAAAACGTCCACCAAATCATTATGACTGTTTAATAACAGCAAAGAGTCCATTAAAATTGAGTCGAAATGGGAATAAAATACCTTAGCATCAAGCAACCCCTTGGATTACCACATCGTCTCTAAGGGGGGGCGTTTGTGTCCACTTAGAGAATCACTGCACTACACCAACAACTCTGGAGAGAAAATGAGGCTTAGAGGGCGAGATAAGGATTTTTGGCTCAGTGAGGAAAGCATAGGGCAACATTCTCATCCTCTTCCTGGCTAGTAAGTCTTAATCCCTCTACAAGACTCTAGATCTCTAAGACTCTAGTTAGCTCATTAAGGAGGGGCAGAGTATAGATACGGCCATTGTATTATTGGCTTTGCAGCCAGACGGTGCATGTAAAATATGCAACCTTACGTTGCATGTAAAATGTTCATCGTGACAGCTGGTGAAAACATCATGTAGTACGACATACTAAAGGGGATTTACTTTGACATAAATGCAGCGATGTAAGTTATACATACATCTACAAGACATTACCTAATTGGTTTAATTATACTGAGACTGGATTCGAGGTCATAATACTTATTAATAATCAGATCAAAGAAAACCTTTGTTTTTTTCCTGCTTAGCAAATTATTGGATCAAAGAAAGTCTTAGTTTTTTCCTGCTTAGCTACTATTGTCCTTAATCGGTCCTATCAGTCGGTATAATTCCCCCTCTGCTCTCATAAACTTATCAGGAGGTACTTAACCGAGGCAACAGCAACAACCAACACACGCAACCATTCTCTGATCGGAAGACGTAAAGAAGAAAACGTAATTTCTCTGAACTTATTTAATAAATTTATTCTTTGAATTTTTCTTCTATCTTCTAATGATTCCAATCCCGCTTCCAGATGCTACAGGAAGCGGGATGGGAATCATTAGAAGATAGAAGAAAAATTCAAAGAATAAATTTATTAAATAAGTTCAGAGAAATTACGTTTTCAGATGATGTAACAGATATAATGCGACCCCCTTGTTATGTGGGCCGTTCTGATACTGCCAGAAAGATTAGGGAAATAGATGCTAGAACGAATCGTTTCAAAAATTCATTTTTTCCGCGAAGTATACGCGAAAGCAACCGTTTAGGAAAATAGAGTCAAGGTGCTTGCACCCCCTGCCACACGCCGAAAGGCGGCTTGCAGGGTTATTACATAGACATAGACATAGACAAGAGTCAGCCGATATTCAAACCCGGGACCTTGGGGTAGGAGCGATAGCACAACTGGAATGCTATCTACTTGGTCATTAAGGCCGATTGAAAGTAGATAAATTATTTACGATACTACAAAAAAAGAAATAATATGGCTGTATAAAACTAAATAAAAAAGAACAAATATAGCATAAGGTATACACAAATAACGCATAGAAAAAAATAGCGAGACAGTAAAAAAATTAAAGCTTCGACCGTTGAATGTTATTCATGACACAAGTATTTGGATTTAGAAAGCAATGGAAAAGTTCATGTAAGGAATTTCCGAAAATTCTGATATTACTTTCGAAATCATATATCTTGGGATTTGCCGTTGAAATCTGGACGTGTGGCAGCCCTGTTCGAAAAGAATAACCCGATATAAAAAGAGAAAGAACTAAAGAGATTTTCAGGCTCATATACGACGGCTCAACATCAAATATTAAATCCCTTTTGTGAGTTTGTTTGAGAGCATGAATAAGGCATCAATGTAAGGTGGCGAATGCTCGCAATATCTCTCTATGGGTTTTTAGATCCTTTGAAGAAAAGTAATAAGATCTATTTAAGTCTCGAAAGGAAAGAGAATTCTGAGTAAGATAACAGGAGGTGAAATATTAAAATGTCCGTAAGAGCCTCGTATATCTCGTCAAGGAATTTTAAGCAAAGGAGAAACAGGTGGCTATTTAAATGAAGAAGATCAATAACTGAGGGTTAGGAACCTGTTGCCACGGAATTTGGCATCTCGTGTTTTTTATGTTCCTCCATGATCGATTTCCCTTCCTGTTTAGAATCCTACGCCAAACATCTTTCTAAAAACAACGAGAGTCATTATTGAAATCTTTTTACTTAACCACAGAATGATTTATATTACTTATTACCATTGTGGTTAAGTAAATAGTTTTCAACAATGAGTCTCGTTGTATCTCACTACCATAAAGTTAATCCTGGACTCGTCACTTGTTTCCAAAAAACAGTTGAATAGTTAATTCGCATATTCGAAATAGTCGCGTTTGAGAGAGAAGAGAATGGTTGAAATAGAGTTACGAAAAAGCAATATTTGTTTAGCTTAGACAGGTTTTGGGTTTTAATATCTCTCAGAAACACATGCGAAAGATCTTTTTTCACCCGTCAAACTCTTCAAAAGTTACATAAGGAGTACTACGAGGAAGACAGTCACTCATTCATTAGACTATTCTATCTATGCACTCATTGGTAAAGATATCAAATCGCTACCGATGTTATACTTTAAGCCCTCAAATAATATGGTGGTAAATTAAATATTAGACTGTAAATGTAAAATCAATAGGCACATTCCTGGAGCTATATACGTAAAATTGTATATTATATAAACTTAATTTTATTTTGTTATATATTTTTAAATTAACTCCACTCCGCTTAACTAACTGCTACAATATTGATGTACTGTTTAAATCAATCTTAAAACTCCTTTCCAGTTTTTTTTGGTTACTTGAAGCTGTTAAACAAAATCAAGCTATTAATTCTGTTGAGGTAATTTTTAAGTATATTCTTCTTTGCAGCTTTCGTATTTTTCATTGTGCAGGCAAAGGATATTTAAACCCATCTTCATGAAGAACGCCATACTCAATATATGTGAAATTAAGGAAAATACTCATTTAAATGAAAAACGATAAAATTATTATCTCACATTGTAGAATTTACTCTGCATTGCGCGTTCGGATTCGGATTTTCGGGAATCCACATTTGAAATGACCTTAGACCTATCAATAATAATCATAGAATTTACTCAAAGCTTTCTTCCTATACAAACCTTAATGCTCCATAAATGTTCCCAATTTCTACCAGAAAGTAGTTAAATTCTATGTCGCTCTCAAAATAAGAAAAAAAGAGAACGTAACATTTTCAAAATGAATTTAATTAATTTCATGTCAAAACAAAAGTAAAAATTTTCAAATTAAATATTTCGTCGCCAAATAGAATGGACCACTGTGAAAATATGTCATTAAAAAAATTGCCCTGGAAAGGGTTTAATTCAAGAAATGGATTTATAACCGCCCGGCAGTCAGCCTGTCCACCCTCGCATTTTTAGAAATTGCTTGTGTTAAATGTAAGCCGTAATGGATGTATACGGGGAATATATTCACGGAAAATAACACAGCAAGGGTATGTTCAAATGTCATTTTTTTTCAGCTAATTAAAAATTATCAATGTATTTCAATAGCAAAGATTTCGTCAGGAGATCGAAACTCAATTTCTCATTCCAGCAACTCTTGTAAAACCTTTTTTCTATCTTAAGTCCGTCTTCCAATAAGCCATTTCTTTCAAAATTTATCAGTTATTTCCCAATATGTAATTACTGGACCAACCGCCATTACCGTTCCGATTCAGTCATCGATTGGAATAAAATCTGGAATAGTTTTAGTACGGATGGTACTTTTTTTGCAGCTAGAGACCAACTCCATTTCATATGAATGGCAAATCTCGCAATAGTACTCGAGAAAAGACGAAATGATTGGAAAATAAGTTATTTATTTTCCTCTCGGAGGGTATCCCCTCAGCTACTGACTGACAGCAGTTTCGTTATTACTTTTTACGCAAACACAGAAGTTTCTCCTTAAAGAGAATCCAATCATAAAGCCCAGTATCTCTACACTCCGTAAGTCAATCATATGTGAAAACCCTCCTGCGATTCTTCTGACTTATTCTTCGCCTATAGTTCCTTTGTCAGTTTAGATTAACTATCTACGAAGCGCAATTCATCCGTTTCCTCGAATACAGCGATGTATAGTAATAAGGGCTGCGTGTTCCGATAGAACTTGCTGAAACCTCGTTCCCGGTTGGGTCGTCCATGCCAAATAGGTCAGTAGATAAGGGCCAAACGGATGGTTAGTCCACGCAGCGTCCTTGCCTCAATAAGGCGGCTACAAAAACGTCTACATCCCTTAGGTCTCTATGAGCGATGATGTAACGCTCAGAATATTGCAGGAAAAGAAAAGGGGAGACATCCTAGACAGATAAACTTATAAATAGGATGTACTAAAAAGAGAAGGCAATTTAACTGAGGAGATTTCGCTAGATGCGCTCTGAAAAGTAGCTAATATTTTAATAAATTCGGAATGTAATAAATAAAAAGTTGCTCTGAAATAAAATATTTTTATTCGTTCATAAAGAATGCAAGATGAGTTTTCCCAGGAAAAATATATTTATGAACAAATACGACTGTTTTCCAGGGTTCTATCTCATCGTTGTTCTTCGTAAATATATTTTCTGAGGACATAGTCACATTGTGTTTTATTTCAAGAATCATGTGTATGTTCCATCAGATATCGATGGATTTAATCCACTACAATAGTTTGAATTCACTTCTTTAAAAATTTTAAAATACGTCCAAATATTACACTAATTGAAATTCATAACGTGAATATTAAGTATTTTATCAAATGAGGCTTTAATAATTTCAACATTAGTCAAATATCTTTCGCTACGATTGCCTAAAGAAGATTCATCGCAATAGAAAAAAATTTACAGGTTAAGAGATGTCGCTAAAACAGAAAAAAGTTCACTAAAAGAAGGAAAAAGTCCTTAGATGTAGAGACGAAATTGCTTAATTGGCAAGGATGGTCCAAAAGGATTTCATCACGGAGTTAATTTAAAGGCGTTAAATTCAGGGCATTTGAATCTGAAGAGACGTAGAGGACTTGAGAGCGATCATATTTTATAGATTTGCGTTTTATGAACTTTTTCAATCCGGGATTAAATTCCCGAACATAGCTATGCTTCATTAAAAAATTCTCGAATCGAATCCTCCCTCATTTGCATGCAAACAAAGTTTGCGAGCCTTCCTTCGAAATACCTAAATATTTCACATCCTAAAATTAGATGCTCTCGGGCCGACGTAGATTTTACATTTCATCACGAAATTCACAAAGGGCCTCTTCAAAATTTCCTACGCTTTGCGGCAGAGGTGCCACCAGTGGCCATTTGCATAACTAAATTTCGTTGCAATTTTAATGGGCGACTTTATAATTCCGAAGCGCCGGGGAATGAGAGCGAAAAAAGGAAAATTATGAGAAGAGGTCGCAAATGCGATTAACAGCAGTAAAACGAAGTAACTTCTGTGAATATTTTATATGAATTCACTCTGTGAGCTTTAAAATATTGATCTACATATTTCTTTTATGTATCTCATTCTATTTATTATTATTATAGTAATTAATTATAATGGATGCAATTAGAGCTAACCTATAATAACTAATATAACAAAAAATAATTAATAATCAATAAATAAGTAAAGCAATTTGACGATCGTATGAAATATCTGCGTGTAGTAAAGTACTGATTGTAATTAACAATTAATAGAACTTTAATTGGGTGTGAATTGAAATAAATGCTCACATGATGGGGCTGAAAATGCATTTTTTCGTCCAATATGAGACCAACGCTTTGGGAAGCAATTAAGGCCCTCTTTTTTCTAGAGGAAGAATGAAATGCCAATATTTTTTCGATATCCGGAATTCCATGCGTAATATTTATCCGCCGAGGAATTTCTTGCATTCTTCCGGAACTCAAATTCCTTCTCATCGGATGATCCACAGGTTGATTCCAGACGCCATTTTGAGGGCTTCGAACGTCCACACTGTTGGGCACAACAGCCTTTGCCCCCGAACGATCGACACGTTTTTGCTGTGTATTTAGTCCTCGTATTTAAGAAGCAATACTTCCTCTTTCAAAGCAGCGCGTATGAAATAAATAGATGTCTGAAGGCAAATTTTCAAAAGGAGATGATCGGAACGAATTACTAATTTGCGCTCTATATGAGTATGTATGAGTATATTTCAGACGAGAGGCTTAGAAGGTTAAAGACGGTATGATAAAGATTCGGGTTGATTGAATAAATTTAACTAATGAGTAAGAAAACATTGAAGAATGGGTGGAGAATTGAAATTCTGCATTGCTATTAGCAACCAATTTTACAGCAACGCACCATAAATTGTTATTTTGTTCGAAGTAAGAATGTTTCCTTGTCAAAATTGCTGTAACTCTAGTAAGATTGTTTCATAATATCTCATCCACAATTTTACACAGCTGAAAGTAAAGCTATTGATTATTTTCTATTAATTATAAATTTCCGCCACTGGAAGATGGCTACGTTATCCAACGGATTTTTTAACATTAAGTAATAAATAGTTAATAATTAAGAAATCAACAGATAATGATGAAAAAACGCAACCGCAAATATTTAAACTATAATTTAAAACACAAAATTAAATAAAAATCATTTTCCTAACTGACATACCACCGCTACAAACGGCATGAAAATTTAACAATCACCACGACAATTCCATTAAAGCCTTCAACATACAAGAGTTTAGAGTAATTACTACTTATTGTGGAATCGTTTAAAGCGATATTGTTGTTACTACTGTGAATGTATACATATTTTAGCATTGCTTCAATTGGAATAATTCATGTGGTCGCGCCTTAATTGTTGTATTCTTATTATTGTTATTATTGTGAATGTATGCTCATTATTGTATCTTTTAAAATTATATAAATCATACTGCCGAGTCTAAATAGTTGTATTTATTCTACTGAATTTATTATAACAACAATCCAATTAGTATTTATAGCGTATTTCCTCAAGTGCACTACTTCTTGTGTATTTTTATAGCATTTTTGTGTATTTCTTAAAGTTATCTTGGTAATAGGAGCGCATTCACTATTCCTGACTTCAAAGTAATCCAATTACTACGATAGATGCGTTCCGCGGATGATTTCCGTCAAAGCCCGTCTGTCTCCTGAAAGTTTTCTTCATACAGATCGATCTCCCAGAGGTGCATACGATGGGAATTTGCGCCTGAATAATCCAGTGCCTCTAATGCTTGTACTGAAATTACCCATCATTTCACTAAAACTATCCGTTGCAACATTGCATCTCACTAATCTGTTTCGATAGTTGAATTATCGCAGCCGTTCAACGCGCGTGGCTCAATTGCTGTTCGGAGATACTTTCAAAGGCGATAGCTTTTGTAATTACGGTCCAGAGGCTGTGCAGCAGTTGATAACAGGGCAAGAAGGCTTCGCTTTGAGTATCTTCCGCCAGGGTGCGCCGAGTCGCATTGACTTTTTCGCATGGGCGGTGCATTAAGTCCATCAGAGGCGATCAATAGAGCGAGAGAATGTCAATTCATCGCAAATGGGATTGGCCGAAAAGGGAATCGACGATTGGACACTCTCAATCTATCACGCGCCGAGGGCTAAGGACTCCGACTGTTGAGGATTGAAGAAAAACGACTTCGATGGATTAGTTGTTTCGTGCATGATTAGAGATTCTATATTTGTATCTACGAGACAAGAGACAATATCATAACTTTGATAAATAGACATCGCTCTAGGAATTCTATAACTGGATACACAATATATATGCTTTATTTAATTACTATACTTCTCCATACTTTCGCTTAACGGTTACATCCTTACACACCTTCCCTTATATTCTTAATACCATATATGTACCACTGTAACCATAAATCATATATGTAACCATAAATCCGGATTCTCAATGGGTTGACTGCACGACCAATAACCACTTCAGTCGTTTACTTGATCTAGGGGTAGGATTAATTTCCAATCTCGAGATGGTTCGACGTAGAGCAGCAGATTCGTCAAGGGAGATTTTAGATTCGACAGCAGTGTTTCGGCTATGATAGAATCCCTCAGATGGAACTCTCTTAGTGATAGAAGACGTGAATATCGACGGAGTCATCCCAGTTATATTCCTACGCGACCTTCGAGAGAAAACAAAAAAGCGATACAGGGAAGTAGTTGCCAGGACAGATAGCTACTTTTGGTCATTTTTTCCGCGAAGTATTAGAGAAGCTAATAGCTCTCCAGATTAGATAGGTATTTCGGTGTCTTACACCCCCTGCCACGCGCCACTGGCGGATTGCAGGGTTTAAATGCAAATGTAAATGTAGGGGATAGTACACGACTCGCTTTTTGAGGGGTCGTACACCACTGGCAATAGTTCGACCTCTCGTTTTTACTTGGTCGAGTGCATGATCAACAACCTCTTCAGTCAAGTACTCGACCAAGTAAAAACCAGAGTTTGAGCTACTCCTAGTCGTGCACGACCTCTCCCGAAGCGAGTCATGTACTATCCCACAGGTCGTATTTTGCACGACCGAATCGATAGAATAGCTTGCAAGTACCGAAGCGGAAGCAAGGGCGATATGTCCGTCCATGAAATGAATCACGTTCAATTGATGAAGCTAGTTAAAATTTATTGCAATGTGAAAGGGAGTGTCTTTGGAATATAAATAAACTGTCAGGTTTATTACAAACGATCGAGATATCGGCCCGTAACTCTGATATTTTGCTTCTCTTTACTCGACTCTTTACTTGCTGTTGTGATAATGTTGTATAAGCGACGTGGGTCGTATAAGACTACAGCGTATTTACTTGTCTTGCACGCAACTCGATTCTCCGTTCGCACGGTTGACCTCGAGAAAACCTGTCTTAAGATTCATTGAGCGTGACTATTGAGGAACTCTGACGAGGCCTCTATAGTGGCCTAAATTCAGTTGTTTAATAAAATGCAATTTAATAAAATTAGATTTCATTAATTATTAAGATAAGGAAAACAGGTAAAGGTTAATTGAAGGAAATGACGTGCAGCCAGGATAAATCACAAGGAAGAATAGACTTGATAAAAGTCCGACGGGACCGGGAATCGAACCCGGGTCTCCCGATTGCCGGTCGTGTGCTCTGTCCGTTGAGGTAACCCGCCGGCCGGAACATTCTCTCAACATCTTCTCCTTTGCCCACATAGTCTCCCGAATAGCTTGAGAGAATATTTCGGCGGGATAGCTCAACGGACAGAGCACCTGACTAGCAATCCGGAGACCTGGGTTCGATTCCCGGCCCCGTCGGCCTTTCTTAAAGTCTATTCTTCCTTGTGAATTATTACGATATATTAAAGGCATAGATAATCACCAAAATCAGGCAAAAACCCTCAAGTTACATCTAAAATAGTTCTCATAAATATGTGATTTATTTATCAAATACCTTTTCCTTTAATATCAATTGAAATAAGCTTCGAATTATTGTTCTCCACTCCATCTTCTTCTTGTATTCTGTCACCTGGCTTGTTTTTATCACTGATTTTTTCCTCAGAACGTTTGAGTAAAGAATTCCATCTCTCTACCAAGCTTATAAAAGCAGGGCCGGCTTCAGGCAGTGAGCGAAGGAACCGCTTCAGGGCGCAACAATCAGCGGGACGTCATTGTATTAACAAAGTGTAAATTATGAGCGCCTCTGACAATGAAAATTAATGATTTAGGCGTGTCGTTGTTATGTTATGAATGAAGGAAGAGACAATAGTATCCGATGAGATTGTTGAAAGATTAACCGAGACGGAAAATGTCAACAATCAGGATAGTTCGTGTTTACATAGCCCCAGGGCCGCCATTTATCCAAAGCCAGCGCTGCAAAGAAGTGTTGTGCATACATTTTCTCTTGGAGTCTTATTTTAGCCTATCGCATGAGTAGCTTATCTAGATTTCATTGCAAAGAAGGGGAATAATATCTTATATAATTATTATCTCTGCGTATATAATTTTATATATAATTATTCATCCGATGTTATTAACTCTCCGTAAATCATTGAAGCAATTTATGAAAATCGATTTTACCAAATTTAAATCTAGAGGTTAAATTAACCTAAAGGTAATTTTATCTAAAGGTATTAAAATATTGTTTTGGATTCCAACTGATGAGATAGAAATTCGAAACTTAGGGATTTATTGGAAGGCCAAAGAAAAATTATATATTGATATGGTTTGGCCAAATTTATTGTGAGTTGAATCTAATCGACTCGAATATACTTTTTAGTTTACATTAACATTTGTAAGTAAGTTTTACATTAACATTTGTAGGCTTCGTTTTAATAACATAATTAAATTAGAAATAATTTCCCTACAAAATTGAGAGGAGTACGAGAAATCGATTAAAGATTCTTATTTTGACCGTGTGAAGTTTTTTTAGATTTGAAATTGCGAGAATTTGGAAAAAAGAGACGAAAAAAGTAATGTTATTGTGGTTATAAACAGCCAGTCCCCCTGACGACGAAGGTGATTGTTGAATCCTACTCTCACACAAATATAGGGAAAGATAGGCTCATACAAAATGTATTGGGAATGTTATATTTCCTAGAGAAATTATTTTTATATATGATAATTCGGATTAGGATTAGATATACGTAATAATAGTTGTAAACGTGATAGTTTTAAACTTAAATTTAGTCCTGTCAAATTTTAATGGGAAATACTGTAGTTTTAAAGGTAATTATTGTAAATCTAAGTAGTGTATTTCGAGCATTACTCGTAAAACGATTAGTTGTCATTTCTTAATTGAAAATCAGGAAATTAGGTAAAATCGATTTTTGTATTTAAATTAACAGGACTTTTTAATTAAGTACGTGCATATAAGGGACATAAAAACCTCTCAACTATTCTGACTTCGACGGGAGCACATTATCTTTAACCTCCCCCTGAGTACGGTAATGGCAGGAGCTAATTATCCCTTACCGAACGCTATTTCAGTACGCTCCTTAATTTCTTAAAGCACAGACGGGGTGCTTTGCCGAGGAACGGGAATGCATAATTTCTCATCCAAATTGCACCGTCGAGTGGAAGGAAAATAAAATGGAAATTTCTGTAGTATTCATTAGGAGGAAGATATGATTGCGTCATAGGATGCCACGGAGTCTAGAGTACGTACTGGGGTTTATTAACAAGAAGAATGTCCTACTTCTTCCTCCCACTCGTGGTCTCTTTCTTTCGTCATTGCATTCAAAGGGAATCGGTGAGGCTCATGGATTCTGTCGCTGACCGGAGAGTGACATCACCATGGAAACGCCGAATGGATGCCAAGTGTCTGCTCAAGATCTGAGCAATTAAGTGCTCAGCCGAAGAGGGGGGGCATGGCCTCATAGTTACGAACGAAAGAAGTACCGGGATGCTAAAGAATAACGTATCGAAGAAGCAGTTGTGATTAAAACACAAAGGTTTTAGAGCAGCAGGATTTAACAACTATTCCATATGATGAATTTTAAAATGTTGTCGAGCCGAAGCAGTAACAGGCAAGTTACTCGAAAAAGAATTCACCAAAAGCAAATTTTTCAAAAGGACATTCTTCGCAAATAACATTTTTCAATCACTAATTCTAGTGCAATATACCACTCCAATAAACCTAAACTTATCCAAAATATATAAAAAAGAACTGTTTCAGAGTTCAAATCTAATTACAAACTAAAAAATCTGATGTGGCCAGCACATGACTTTCTCCATATATAAGTTGTAAATATTTATAAACGACAGTATTTTCGAACTCTATATTCAATTTAAACTTGGAAGATAAGTGATTAATTTATATCATATTATCTTTGACGTCACAAACATTATAAATAATGTTTTTCGGGACATGCTCGATGAAAAACAATGAAATTGGCCTTTCGCCCACAGCGCCCACAAATTACATAATCAGCAACTTCCGGTTTATCAGTATTTCATGAATAATTCCTAAGCAATAAGTGATAAAAATACATTTTTTTTACAAAAGTTCTAGTAAAATTTATGTTCTAAAACTTTTATAAATAATAGTATATATCTAAATATCAGATTAATGGAGATATTTTGCAAAAACGGAAACGAGCTTCGATAAGTAAACTTCAAATTCCGGTTAACCGATTTACTCCAAAATCTAATCAACTCTAACGACACTAACCAAGGTGCTATATATGAAATTTGCTTATACGACAAATAGTTTTCATGTTAGAGCGCCCACAAAGTAAATTATCAGCTACTTCTGGTTCATCAGTATTTCACGAATAACTCTAAAACAATCAGTGATACAAATATATGTTTAATACAAAAGTTTTATTAAATTACATTTTCTAAAACTTTTATAAATAATAGAATATACATAAATATCATATTTATGGAGATATTTTACAAAACCGGAAGTTTGCTTCGAAGAATAAATCTCGACTTCCGGCGAACGGATTTACTCCAAAAACTAATCAACTCTGACAACACCAACCACAGTTTAATATATGAAGTTTGGTATTGATACGACTAAAAGTTTTTACTATATATACGATTAATAGTTCTCTATACTACGTATATGGAGAAAGTAAAAAATGAAAAAATTAAACGTTTACATTACATTCAACTGAAACTAAACGTTTTGCTTCACTTGTCAGTTGTCTATGGCTTCCTAACTCAAAGTCTTGCCAGAATCTATTGATAGAAATCTATTTAGTGCTATAAAATGAATGAAAGCTATGGATTTCCTTGAAGGATGGCTTGAGTTGGGCGTGGGAACTACATTTTCCAAAGAATCGATCGTGCGAAGAATTCGTTTTGAAAGAGTTAAGTTTGAAAGCCTGTAACCGTTTCGCTAGTAATAGCCGTCATCAAGCCGAGGAACTAGCCGAAACATTTTTCCAACGTTTTAGTATTCATCTCTTAGAATAGTATATGTTATTAAATACTTTGTGCTTCAATTCTAGCTTTTTCGATATGTCATCGAAATTCCAAAAAGTGACGGCTATTGAGATTAAGGAAGCTCATGGAGGAAACGAACGAATTCCTTCCCGTAATGCGTTGTTTTTTAGAATTACTTACCATACAGATAATGCTAGTAATGTAATATGAAAGAACTAAAGTTCAATGTAGAAGTAATGCAATATTATAAATTTAATCGGAGTAAATATCACCATGCCCTGATTATCACCCTGATCTGTCTATTGCACGAGGAAATATGAAGGAGGTGCAATAAAAAACGCCCTAACTGGTACTTGAACCCAGGACCCTTAGATTAATAGTCTAATGCTCGACCAACTGAGGTATTCGGGCTCGTACAGACACATATTAAATCTGTACATTTTCAAATTAAATGAGAAAACAAAAAACAACTATGATAATAACATAGAAAGGAATCCATTGTTTACTGTCCATTATTCATGCATATAGCTATTCAATAGATTCTCAAAATTTGTTACTCTAAATTTGCCCAAAGTTGGAAGGGAATACCCTCGAAAAACAGGTAAAGTCAAATACCCCCAAGAAAAATCCTTGTAGAAGTCGACGTCGATGTAAATAGGATGTGCATTCATAGATATTTAGATCTTTTTTATGGACTAAGGATGACATCAATGATTTGAGGAATAAGAAGAGCTTACTCTTCAAGTAATTGGAGCGTTGAGAGGAAAGGTAAAACAGTTCAAGTACTTATCCACCAACTCTCAAAAAGATAAAAGGAAGTGAAGGAAGGCCGTAGTGCGCAGAGGTAAGGGTCGGAAATACCCCATCCATTGCAAACGAAGATTTTCACAGTGGAAAGGTACACAAGAGCTATTTTCTATGAGTCCTTATCGATTTCGATAGCAAAACAAAAGAAAGCACTCACGCGTGACGCCCTTCTCGAGATCTTCGTAATATCCGCACATGGCCACTTGATGAAGCAACGTCTTCGGCAGGCGGTCCAGCGCCGGGATACGACGCAGCTTCTCTGAGATCGCCTCCACGTCCTTCATCGCTCTGTCGGTTGGCCTGGAAACATAACAAGTATCATAAATTGCGTCTCCATTGGAAATAAGCGACTTTTTGAAAAAGCCTTTCTAGCATGTGAAAGCATACACTCCTTCGTTGGATATAAGTTCACCATTTTATCCCCTTAATAATCACACAGTCGATCTATGTAAGGTAGAATGGTACTCGATGACTAAGAGTTGCAGAACTTTCCAACGAAACTTATCATTATAAACCAAAGGTTATTAAAGTTAGATTTAAAAATGGGACAGAATTTGGAAGAGTGAAGGACATTTGTTTTATCCAATTTCATGATTTTGCAAGCCCTCTTTAGGGTATACGTAGAGTTATCAAGTCATTTATTTGTAATCTATTGATCCATTTTCTTTAAATCTCTCATATCTTGTCTTTTACTCATAGAAGTTTCCTTGTAACTAACTTACTAACACCGAAAGGATAAAAAGACAAATTCCTCTTGATATCGCAAGAATTGATTAGTTACGAAAGTCGATGCTTCGCAGATAATTGGCTGCTTGCATTTACCTGATACTATCGTTCCAAATCTATTTAATTTTTCATTTCTCCACATGACAGTCGTATGTTCATACAAATCTGTATTTTTTTCGGGAGTGGTATTGCTTTATTTCAGAAAAATAAACTCTTATTTGTTAGTCTATAAAAGTAATACACGGAAAAAAGAAGAAAGCCGCATATACGGCTATTCTATTCATAGCATTTAACTTTTACCTCAAATTTTCGAGAAATTTGATGAATGGTATTTTGGTAAAATATAACGGCTTTAAAAATGTGTGGTGACCACTGGCATATCCGGAACCCCTCAGAAGCATACTTTAGAATAGCCCGAGTACAGTTAGAAACCGTTTGCGTGATGCCCTTTTAAATGTAGAATTTATCAACCAGTGCCATGATTTTGATACTTTCGGTATTTCTAGAAATGGTTCATAGTTCTGCCCCATTAGTATCACGTTCAAATTCTATTAGAGTTTTGATGTCATCAGGTGAAAAATGTTTAAGGAAAAAACGAATGCTGCAGAATATCTTTCAGTATTATGTTCAGACCGAGTTGAAACTTCAAGCCACTGAAAGGAATCTGAAAGTGTCAATGTCATTCTATTAGATAATATAGGATACGAATTGTAAGTTTTTAAACGGAAAGTTGAAAATATCGATTTTTAATCTTTGGAAATTTTCATTATAGGTAACAATGGTAGGTAGTGGAATCTGCCAATATCACCAGTCGATTTACTACGGCCTAATTTCTAGATGCATATTAATCCAAGTAATTACGAAATTATTTGAACGTTAAAATTCTTAAATGGTTTTTGATTGGGAAAGAAGTAATCAATTTTCTCGTGCTTTTCTACCAATTGGCAACAAAAATCAATAATTTCTGTAACCTAAGCTGCCAGGAGATTTGGGTGATGGTGGGATGATCATCGAAAAGAAATAAAAGGACTGCAAAGTAAAATATAATAAAGGTACTTAATAGATAACATTATTGTTAATGCTTGAATGATGTATTCATGATTGTAAAACTTTCCAATTTTTTTGCATTACTTTTTCCCTCAATTTCACTGATTTTATTTTCTAGTTTAACGACATTTAAGGAAATCATCAAATAACCCTTTTGTAGCTTATTTATTCAAGTCTCACATTTATCCTCTTTGAACCACAGACAACAAATGTTGGTCGAATCTTACGCAAGTTACCACAGGAGAAGTATCATGCAGTTTTTAGTGCTACTCAGAATATTTAAGAAATAAAAATGGTCAAAATGTCAATTAGAATAATTCTTTGCAGAAATTGCGCACTGGTAAAAACGTATTTAAAATGAGATATGATAAAAGACTCGAATAAATTCAACAGAGGATTTGGAGGAAAGGAAGCACTAGACTAAGAGTGGATAACCTTTTTAACCGGAAGGCCGCATATTAAATCATTTTTACATCGCTTGAGTGGCGTATCGCGTAAACACTAATTCTTCAAAATCAAAACCGTAGCAAGGAAAACAAATTTTTCTGAATATTTTCCTTTTAGTCTTCCATCGAGGCTATAAACTAGATTGGGAAACACAATCATATAAATTCGTGCATTTGTTTCAGAGAGTCACGAAAAGGCCGCACTGAACGCTGGAAAAGGTCACGAATGATCTAAAGGCTGCAGATTCTCCAGATATATTGCGCTAGATAATCCGGAATGGTGATAAATCTAGGGGAAAAACGTCATAGGTGATTGTGACGTATTTTCATTGAAAAAAAGTTGAGTATCTCACTTCTCGTTCTAGCTGAAAATTTTAGAGTCAGAAACTAAGTTTTAGTTTTCATTAAACATGCATCAGCAAGTTGGGCACCGCCACTCATTGAGTTTTATGTTTGTTTCATCATCAATTGAACGACAAAAAAATCAGACACTGATTAAAAAGAATTCTTTCTTGACCTTTAGTCATTAGATGCTATAAGTTTATTACGAGAAAGCATTGAACCTAACTCAGATGTTTCAGGATGCCTGATGGGTATATTTAGAAGAGGTAAACAAAAATTATTCCTTCACCCTGTTTGTTTTTCACCAATGTTTTGTAAGTAGACACTGCGAGGAAGATCAGGGAAATAGATGCAAAAAAGGCTCGCTTCCAAAATTCATTTTATTCCGTGAACGATAAGAGAAAGTAATCGATTAGGTATGTTAAGTCATGGTTTATACACACCCTGCCACACGTCGAAAGGCGGAATAAAGTGGATTTGTAGATGTAGATATATATTTTACATGAAGACTACTGTTGTTTACGAAATAATATTGTTTGTTTTGGAAACGGGAAATTGATTGTTGTGAGCGAATTTGGAGTCGCCATTTTGGTATTAAAGCAAGAAAAGAACGTAAATTAAAAATGTACGAGTTTTTAAGTGAGAAAGTTCTCTCCCTAATATAAATGTATATTGCAAAAGTAATTAAGCATTCTATCCGATGCAATAGGGAGTCAAGTAAAAAAGAAAGTTTGCAGAACGTTCATTTGGGCAACAAAAAAGGCAAAACAGAAGCTAAAGTTAACTCCAAGGAAAGCTCTTTTTCGGTGGATCTTCTTTAATGATACACTTCATCAATCTCAATTAAAAGAACATTTGTACACATTTTTTCCGGCGTTGGAAGGGGAACAAACCCGTAAACGATTTTTTTCCCTCCGTGTACACAAACTGGGAATCGTCAAGGAAAAGCAGAATTCCGTTTCCCGCTCGTCTCAACCGCAACGGACGTCCAAAAACAAAGGAAGGCTGAATATGAAGCTTCATTTTTGTGCGATTCCGACGTCTCCCACGGAAGAAGTGAGCACAAAATGGATTCCAGCTTTTTCACAACTCCTAAATGACTCCATTTTCATGCAGTAAGAATTCGTAAGAATTACTTTTTAAAGTACGGAAATTATCTCTGAAATATGGGTAATATTCAGGAAAAATAAGTTGAATTAAGGTTGCACGAATATAGCTGTTTTTAACCTATATATAATAAGGAATATCATTTAAAAAGTGGTTGTGAACTAAGTTATGTTTCTAATGAACAAAGTTATTTAATTTCTGTCAACCTCCAAGCTGAATACTTTACGGATGATAAAAATAACGTAAATATTCATACTTTATGCATGTTATTACATATTTATGTTATGACTGAGGATTTTTTTTAACAGTCACTAGACAAATATTTACACGGAATACCTATTTTATTCATACATGCTCTATATATTGTATATAAGGTATTAATTAGATTTCTTCTATAAATTAAATTCATGGCAACTTAATCGTTTTGAGAAAATATTTTATGTTAAAATTAAACTTGTTAGCCAAAATGGTTTTAGTTGCTGACTTCCAACTAATCGCAAGAAAGTTTAATATACAAAATACTTTATGTAACCGTTCATCTGGCTATTTAACTGCACGGAAGTTGCGTATACATACTGAAAAATAATTGTTCTTGTCGAATGTTTGTCCTTTGTATTTTATCATGGGAAAATGAAATTAAATATAAGTATCATTATTAATTCATACAGTGCTGAAAATATCATATTAATGGCTTCAAAGAATATATTTTTGGGAATATTCCCACCTCCAGGGAACATAGAAACACACTGATTTATGTGAATAAGATTTAAAAGAAAAATCTGATGTGGCCAACACATGACTTTCTCCATATTTATCGAAAACAGAAGCCTTTGCCGGTAATATATAAATAACTCTAAAACAATGAGTGTTACAGGAAAATGTTTCATACAAAAGTTGTAGTAATGCACATTATCTATAACTTTTTCATGTAATTATATATACCTACATTGCATTCTGACAGAGATATGTATGAAAAACTTCCATTTCTGGATGAAATGGAAGTTTCTCCAAACTTCCGGTTAACCATTATTGAAGAATAACACTTAAACAATCAGTGTTACGAAAAAATGTTTCATACAAAAGTTGTAGTAAAATTATCTATTATTATTATTATATTATTAATTATCTGTAACCTGTGTTTTTAAATGTATAAACCTACATTGCATTCTGACAGAGGTATTTAAGAAACAAACTTTTGTTCCGGATAAACCGCAACTTCCGGTTAAGCGTTATTCACCAAAATTTTATCAACTGTTGGAATTGTTAGGAAAATACTAAATATGAATTGTGGAAATGATCGGATAATTACTTTTTAAGATAGAGCGCCCACAAAATTTTTTACCACAGACAGACACACAGACACACTGACACACAGGCAGACATGTTCGGGAAAATAGCGAAAACGAACTCTATGGTCCCCAAAACATCTATTTCCGTCGAAATCTGGAGGTCGAATTTTTTTGCGAATACAAAACTTTCTATATACTACGTATAGGGAGAAAGTAAAAATAGTTGGCAGTCAATGGAAAACGATCACAAATGCTCAATTAAGAAGCAATTGATTTTATTTTATCTCTGCGTAAAACTACGTATATTCAAATTTCCATTTACTACCATCCTTTAATACCCCTGGTATTTAATGAATATTTTCCAATTCTTTTTTTTTTCTTGTCTGATATTTCGGATATCGTGAAAGAGTTGCCGAAGGAATGATCTCATGTTCAATATCAGCATCGCCAACGCCTCGATCCTTTCTATAAAATAATCCACGTTTCGATTCCCCATGAACCAGCACATCACGTTGTTAAACTGTTAATCTCGCAGAGGTTGGAACGGCGGCACTTGTTCTTGGAGAATCACATGTCCGATGGATCGATATGAAGCCCTTTCAACCGGAAATCACTGCCCCGGAAACGAATGAATTTGAGGACTCGATTCATATTTTATTTCAGCTCCGGATCGGCCCAGGGATATTTTGATTTTTTTTATCTCGACATGTTCTTTATTATTTTCTCCATCCAAACTTCGTCCATCGTTTTCTATGATCACATTGCTATACAACCCATCACTCATAAGGAGCGCTCAGATAAAAGTAAAATGTTGTCGTACATAAATACAAGGTAATCCCTTATAATGTGCCCTTTTGTGCTAACCTATTACGTCGATGCTTTCGCCAAATGCAATACGTATTCTTTTCTCCATCCAATGCCAAAATTCGTCCATCGTATTCTATGATCACTTCGATCTACAAACCATCACTTGTAAGAAGCGCTCAGATAAAAGTCATACATAAACACAAGGTAATCCCAAACACAGAGTGCTCTTTTGTGTTAACCAAACTATTTTCCACATTCAATAACAACACTTACCTATTCTTTTCCTCCCTTAAATTCAACTTTCACTTCAAGCGCATTCATACATCTTTCCATACACTCCCTTTCACTCTTTTAGTCCCTCAAACACCTTCCTCTGCACAATCAAACACCTTTCTACTATTCTAGTTTTCTTTAGCCTCTAATTTATTCACTCCCCTCCCCCCCAAAGTTTTCTCTTCACTATACGAGTATATAGACATTCGGCTATCAATGTCGTCGGTGTTGAGCTCAACAGTTTTATTGATAATTAAATCGTGGACTCGGTACAGTTTTGACGAGGTAGTATGAACTGCATTCATTGAGTGTCATTGGCAAATCTGCATCTAAGTTTCATTGAGAATGGTGTTACAGGAGTTCATAAATATCGCCGCAACGAAATATTTTATAATTAGAACACACGCTTCATCTACTATAAATTATAACACTACAAAAAATACAAGCAAAACACTCAGTAGAAAATTATTTTTAGAAACGTTTTGGAAGTTATACCTGTTAAGAACCTTAGAGATTAAAACTAAAGAAGCTCATTAAGATGGGGAAAGAAAAGCGAAATGAAAATGCTTCATTTATCTCCGAATAATCGTTCGCGAATGTTATTGCCAGAAATGTAATCCGTATTGCATTACAATTCAATGGAGATGGGACTTTGAATCATCTAATGTGAATAAAAATTGTCCCTTTTCCCTTGCAGAGGTGCATCGTACCTCTGCAGGTCCAAAATAGTTGTGGTGCAAAATAACGCCCGAACTGGGAGTTGCACCCAGAAACCTTAGATTAAAAGTCTAATGCTCTACCGACTGAGCTATCAGGGCTCTTTAGGGAATACTGATTCTCTAGATTATGAAACCAATCTAGGGGAGCAATAAAAATAAAATGAGAGAAAAAGGTATGAAGGAAATTAGTTGCTCATTCCTTCCTCATGCATTTAGCTCTCCTATGGACTTAATTTTGCGAAAATAATAAAAAAAATATTTTGGTTACTGCTTCAATAAATAGCCTATTTTTGCTAATTTTGACCAAAGTTTAAAAATTATAAACCTTTTAATTGCTCCATATTACACCACAGTAATTAGATATTACAAAATATTTCATACGATGTCATTAAAATTTGATATGTGGGTAAATATTGATTTAAGGTGATTAAAACTCGTTAAAAATATGAAATTAATTTTCCATGCCCTACAAGAGATTCTTAATTAAATGCGTAAAGACTCATTATACAAAAACATAATATCCCATCGTAGCAAAAAATTCATAGAAGCAAAAATCTTTTGTGGTGAATTTTGAAGTGAAAGATTTACAGCGGGTATAGTGAAACCAAACGTCAATTGTAGGTAAAATATGAGTAAAGTCGGGAATTCTACATCGCAGAGCCTAAATTAGGATTCTGGAAGAAAGGAACCCAAAACCCAGGGGAACACGAGACTTTTTCTGAATTATTATTAAAGCTCACAGGCTTCTAGCGGAGCAAACATCCTCCAGAAGCAGGAAAAAGTGAACTTATTTAATCGGGGAAAGAGAACGGCGGGAAAACTTATCCCACCATCAAGAGAAGGCTTATTAGGAAGATCGTTTATCCGGAGCAAGATTAATAAGGAAACCTTATGATTAAGTAACTAGGGTAGCTCAAACCAGGAAGTATTATTTGGTTTCATTGAAATTAGGTACTGAGGCTACGGAAAAAAATTACTTTATGTTTTACTTTATTATGCATGCATAGGCTAATTATAACTATACACTAGTTATAACTAGAGTCATATAGCTCCTCATTCATGCATAAAAAGAATTTTTTAAGCTAGTCCCTTAAAATCAAATGATTTTCCTTTTTTTAATATTTACTGATGAATATCCTAATGTTTTCCTAACTCCCTAAAAGCGGAAAGGCGACATTAAATTTCATAATCCTTTTTAAAAATAGGATTATGAAACACTCGCATGAAGTCGTAAGTTAGTCTTTTCGATTTTTATCGTAACTGGAAGTACTAGAATCTCAGTATATTGCCTCCTCTTCCAAATGGACGTTATCCTCCGACCATTATTACAAATAACCCTCAATACCCAGTGCATTCTTATGGGTGACTGCATGAGCTCGGACACAAAAATCGTAGTGGTTGTGAAAGGAAGGGTTGTGAATCGCAATGGTTGTACTAAAGTATTTTGATTTTATTAGAATACTTTACAAATTATTCATTTGTTTTGTCGAAATTCTTACAATTTCGAGAATGATCCAATTGTAACTCTAAAATAGGAATCTTTACTCATTTCACCTACATTTTTACCCATCTTAACATCACGGTACCATTACTTCCCATTCAATTTAGTAAAATGAAAAAATAACCTGCAAGAGACGAAACCAAGCTCTGAGTGGATATCTTGCGTAAGCCATTCCGAACCGAACCTAGTAGCTATGAAAAATCTACTTAGCCTGGTTTTCCGCGTTTTTAAGGCAAAATATAGGGCATTTTAATAAAAATCAGTGAAAAAGTCGTGGATGTAAGATCCAGCAATCCAGATTTGCAGACAGGCAAGACCTCTAGACGGAAGCATTACAAAAACTATACACGTGATAAATACACATATGCGGGCCCGCGAATAAAAGAGGTTATTATTTATTTGAGTTGGGAACTAGAGAAAACCCTGCTTTGGAATTTCCAAATAAATTAGTATTGACATCACCCGCTAGCGTATCATCATCTTATCAAGTTTTGCCACTCTGTTTACGGTTTTAAAAGAAGCAAGAGTTGGAAATGCGATTTTGCGAAAATATTTTAAATTCAATTTCGTTAAAATGACGAAAAATCACGATCAATGATCCTTCTTTGAATTTAAGACATACTTTACTCGAAATAGTCGAAGCTTCGAACAGTTAATATTCCAAACTATCATCACAAACTGTTAATATGTCTCTGCACTCCAGTTTTATGCATTGATCGTTATCGAGGTTTGGCAATTGCTCTACTCTGATTAAATCGATAGTAAAAACTAAGCGAAATGGCATTAGATGGATGAAATTTGTCTTCAGATTTTATTTTAGGCAAAGTGACGATTTCATCGGTAGTTTGATTTGGAAATTATGACATTCCATAGCCAAGTTTATCAATATTATGTCTGCAAAGTCATAAGCTTCGATGTTTATGAATTCTCAATTCCTTCACCTTTATCTTTCTAAAACATTAGAGGGGGAACAACCCTTTTCATGATGGAGTAGGAGAAAAGTAGATTGCCATTGCTTTTATTAATGAGCCAGAATGCAACAAGAGCCATATAGGAGAAGCGGAAAAGTATAGTGATCCTTGTACAAACGACCTTGACCTAGCTCAACTTTTCATAGCGTATAACGAAGAGTAACCGTAATGAATTGATTTACTCTGTATCACTCATACTCAATATACTTTCTTAGTAATATAGCAATGTATGAGACGAGACGATACTTAATGAAACATTAATTTCTTGTATCCTAGAGGAAACGATTAATATTTTATTCATCAGAAAAAAATGGAGCCGGCACTAAATATTAGTTATTTCAATTCTTGACATTTCTAATTCCAATTTTCATCACCAGCATATTTCGCGATATTTGAATAGCAATACATTTTTCTTTCATCCTTACATCCTATTTCAGCGTACTGATTCAAGACCAGCTTTTCTAAAACACCTCTATAGAATTGGAGCGTCATTTAAATTACATTCCGCGATTCTAAAATCTTCGTGCCAAGTGAATAAATATATGCGAATGGTTCGATGGAATCCTCTTTAAAATGGCCGCGTGAACCATCTTAAGGAAGATCAATATTTTGGACCAAATCGAGGCGTGGGGATGATGATGATGCTGGGATGAAGGCAACAGGTAAGAGGAAAATGGAGGAAGGCACGCTTAAGGGTCTCTACTTGACTTCTACTTTGAATTAAAGGGTGCGGTTGTATTTTAATTATTCTTGGCTTGAGAGAACATTGATATGGATGGCTTGCGAGGGAAACCATATTTTCCAACTCACCTTTGATTCTTAAATTGCATTGGGGCATTGCATCTGTATTATTTTCATTTGAAGGGAAAGTGAGCCATACACAGTATAATCAGGAACTTTCAGAATTAATTTGACGTCTCAGGCAGAAGTTTTGCAGGTAGTATATTATTTAGTTATGATTCACATGCTTGAATTTAGAGAAGAAATGAAGGAGAAAAAGGGCACCCGGGACTCAAACCCGGATCTCTCGGTGGAAGATCCGGATTCAAGTTCCGGTTGCTGCAGACTTTTCTCCTTCATTTATTCTCTAAATTCAAGCATGAGAATCATGAGTTTCTACACCGCTTACTTAATACATCATTGCTCACAATAACATAGCTGATAAAACAGCATTGCACAAATAAAAACAAAAGTATAGAATTCTGTAAGAATAAATAAAAATATTTCCTGATAAAATATTAAGATACATGATCATAAATCGTAATATTTCGCATATATAATAAATATAATTATTCACCTATTCTGCATTATTAAAAATATATTATAAGACAGGGAAAGTCTCGAATACTTCCTAAGGCAAAATAGTTCCATTTAGAAAATAATAAGACGTCTACAAAATTTCGTATCAGCTTAAACTAAGCAAAGACTGAAATGTTTATAAAATGTTAAGTCTAAGTATGGATCGTTAAACAATTAAATTTTGATAATTATAATTCTAATATTTAACTATAATATCTGATAATAATATGCCTTAGAAGTAGGAGGGAAACCAACTACCCTCGAAATTTTACTGCGTGCTTAAGGGAGGGGAATGGTAGAAGTCTAAAACTTTTATTTTGATAAAGAACTGGAATATGGTAGGGATTACGGAAAAGATATAAAAATGTATATCATTTACGAAATGAAACTCAAATTGTGACGGAAAATAAATATAAGAATATAAATGAATTGAAATTTATAGGAATTCACGTGAATGTGACAGAAGTTCTTCGTAAATGGATAAACGTAAATTTAACGCTCCATCTCGGATGTATCGATTCTTCAGAGAAGCCAAAGGTGAGAAGATGACGGACAAGTTAAGCAGGGGAACGACTTAAAGATTTCCTAGTCTATTCTGAAAGTGTCAGTTTGTCTTATTGATCAACGTTTCCATGGAAATGTTCGCTTTCATTTCGAATGAAAGACGTGAATGTATAGCGAAAGAAGCAGAAGTGGGGATAAAAAATGAACGAATATCTCTTTCTTTCAAACCTCTTCTCTCAAGGAAAGATCGCGGAAAAAGTTCCAATAAATATATTATTAAAACCACCTTCATGAGTGTATTTAAATGTCTGTTTACCAGAAGCGACTTATAAATGTATTTATTATTATATATGCTGCAAGTAGAATATCTTCCAGTGGCAGTCCCAGCCGTTGTCTATGTGCAACTTAACTCTAGCACCAGACGTTACACACAAACGAATATTCCCAAACTATTATCACGTTCCACAGGTAGTACTTAAACACCGCAAAACTACAAGATCTAACTTACATACATCTCCCCGACGCCTCTCCAAAACATCAACTCAACATATATCCTCTTATCACAAAAACTACATTTCACAGTTTACAATGTTACTTTTCAGGCCTAATCGTTACTTAATCGTTTTCACATCGTCCCTTTTAAAAATATCAAATAATACAAAACACAACAACATTGAATTCACTTAACTACATAAACTATAGCATCTACTTTTAAACTTATTTCTATTTTTCGGTACGGTAAGGTAAACGTAAGATATGCTATTAAAATTAATTTAAGACAAAATGAATTTGCGATGGCTGTACTTCACGGAAAGGAATAACACAACAAAAATGGTTAAAAAGTAAGCCTTAAATGCACGATTTATTAAAGTTAGGAAAGAATTAGTTAGGAGAAATGACAGTAAAAGTACATCTTAACTATAGATTATAATACGGGGCCTCAGTATGTTCCAAAAGTGATTTTTTTTCTAGTGCGGCATACCTGAAGTTTTTCTTCTATGCCATTTCTGTTGTTAATTTTTGTTTTTTTTCCTGACTATTTTATTGGGAAGATCCAACAAAAAGTTATAAGGAAAAATGAGTATACTATAAAAAAATAAAACTCGTTTGATTCAAATTTATATAATTTCATTATTTTTTTGGATAGGAAATTACGATAACTTTGATAATGAGCCAATATTTCGTGAAATTTGTCAGCTTTGATCGCCCACGAAGCTACACGAGCCAATTGACGAAGACGTGATTGCATGCTCTTTTACACTTTAGTGATCGCGTGACGTGACGTGACCAGTCCCGACGGGTCATATCGATCCGAAACTCGAAGTCACATTTAATATGTGATCATAGCAATGTATATCATATGGATGTCCAAAATAAATATAACATGAAATACTAAAATGACGAGTTTAATAGCAAAATTTTCGTCGAAAGAACAAGTGGTTTACCATAAGAATTCATTGTGATATCGTATGATTCCACTAAGATTCAGCGATGCGATTGCTATTACAGAATTGAAAGGTTTTTTATAATTATCAAAACAAAGATAAAGAAGTGAATGGTAACACAACATAAAACTTATGTCTATATTAAGTACAAAAATTTTTAGTGAAAATATCTGCTGTTGTTTATCTTATTTTTTAGGCGCAAATACTCGCGTCGAGTCAAAGCGTATGTGTAGGTAAGCAGCACATATTGGCACATATTTTGACACAAAGGATTGGCACATAAAATTCGAAAAGAATAAAAAAATAATCTCATCTTTTCTTACTAAACCTCTAATTTTCACTGGTAAATTCCATTCTGTTGTTATTTACCCGAAACGACGATTTATTTGTTTTCGGGAACTGGTATTTTTTTATTTATTTATTTCTTTTATTTATTTATTCAACGGGATTTACCCTTTTGTTACAAAAATGTCACAGCACCAATATCACATAGCAGAATTTAAAAGTATAAAATACAATAAACAATAGGATTTTATAAGTATAAAATAATACAAATATGGAAATTAATATCACAAATTATTGGATTTTAAGCATAAATATCACTATCGTCATTATAAGTAATAAAATTTACGTATAAGATGTTACAAGTACTAAACACAAACAGCATTTGCGAAGAGAATAATTATTAAAAGCTTTATGAAAATTAATAGAAACAGAATGCCAAATAAATTTTAACATATACCTGTATGATATAAATTATAAAAAAATACATATGAATGATACAATAACATATTTTATGTATTATTTACAGTGAGTGATTTATAATTCTTTTTAAAATTATGTTTAGTATTCAATGGGGCTTACATTTTTAATTGTATGTAAACTAGTGTGGAATATGTCTATATTTTTAAGGTGAGCATTTGCTAATCGATGTAGCCTATTGAGGGGTGCATTATAAGAGTAATTAGTTTTTGAAACAAGTATGGCGAATTCATTTTTCATAGCAGAAATATTAATTACAATGTTCATTTTTATTACATTTTTGACACCGATAACGGTAAACGGATTTTTAATGATCCTTGTTAATAAAAAAGCCGCATTAAAACTCAATTCCATTCTATTTGCGTTCAGAAATTTTATCTTATTTTCAACTTAATTAATGGATCAGTGAGGCAATTTACATCGCTAAATAGCCGTCGCTTTAAAATTTTCGTCAAAATATTTCCTTGTTTAGCTAATTGTAAAGCGTATTTTGCATATCTGTAGTATAATATCGGAAGATTGCTCGTTGTTGCTAGGCTGCTGATGGTTTGAATCAGGACGTGGAGATAACGAAAACTATAAGAAGATATGGGACAATACGAAAAGTTGTACGAATGTATGAAAAATGACTGCTTGAATAGATAAATGTGATTATTATGATGGAAATGCAATAGAATTTACTTGGCACAAGAAAGTGTGCAATTTAACCCAAGTGAATAGTGTGACATGACTGGGACTCGAACCCTGGTCTCCTACTTTCCAGACGTGTTCAAACCAACTAAATTACTATTGACATAACAACCACCACCCGACAAAGGACGGGTTTATGGTAAGCATGGTAGTTTATTTGGTTAGAATACCAAGTGGGAGACCTGGATTCGAGTACCAGTCATGTAACTATTTTTAAGTTCGTGTACAACCTCGAATATAATGTTTTTATGCGCGTATGATACAAGATTTTGCATTCAAATACATTTCGGAAATACCTCTGCTCAGAAAATCATGGGTAGGAAAGGACATTTAAAAGTTTCCTTTAGAATGGATTCGGAGTGACTTGCTGTCAGATTCAGGCTAATCGAAGGAGTCCAATTCGTCTGGTGTTAGACGAAGAGTAGAAGAGGCTAAGAACAAAGGGGAGGATGGAAATTGAGGATGGCATCCAGAACTTAGCAAAGGCCAATGAAAGGAGAAGAGATTGAGATGACATCTGAGTGGATAACAGAAGAAGCACCGTACTTCTCGCGCTAATTTCCATTTCCTACGCTCGCTTCTAACAAACGCAGGGCTAAAATGAAATTAAACTCCAGATTTTCAATACCCCGAGGTGGCTTCCATCAATTGGTGGTCTTGTCAAAGACGAGAACCCTTGAGATATTGTAAGCTTACAGATTTGATATATCTTACGTGAATAATACATACTTATTACCTACAAATATTTTCCCAATCTTTTCTAACAAGGAATTTTCATAGACAAAGGTATTAGAACTACTTCGAAGAATCTAAATATAAATAATCATATAAAAACGTTTCATCGTCGTCTATTCGATTTCAAGTCATCTTCAGCAGCTTTGAATTCAAGTGTTTCTACGAAACATCTGCGATAATCCTTTTGAGAAAATATTCGTCAAGATAGACGTCCTGTATCTTTTTAACACGTAAAGTATTCGATAAAAGACGTACATTATAATATAAAGTAGCATTTTAAGATTCGCTGGGAAAATTTTCAAGATCCACACTTTATAAAAGCATTGTTGGCAAGGGTCTGTTTAAGATTCTAGCCCTTTGGGTAGCTGGCTTTAGTTTATTACGAAGAACATAAACTAGAGAATTACTTCGTTAAAAATGGCAAAACTAAATTTAACTCATGGAAATATATAGTACTAAAATTAAACTCTACGGAACGGCGATTCACTTGCATGACTAAATGGTGAATAAAGAAACACTTTTCAAAGCGAAACTGGTATTATTTTATTAAAAAATAAATTTGAAAAATAGTAGTAGTATTATGGAAAGTGATGCTTGAATAAAAAATACCAGTTTCGCTTTGAAAAATGTTTTTTTATTCATCATTTAGTACTATACTGCATAAATCTGATCTCTCTGATTAATGGAAAATGAAAATTCTTCCTCTCATTTAAATATCTATCATTGAATAAAATTGAAGATGGACATATAAATGGAACAACTAATAAGTGGCGTGATAAATTTCATCGAACCTGTTTCAATATGTGAGAATGTGAGTTTACCCACAGCTATTTCTTAGTGCATTTACGTGGTTTCGTTCGATTTAACATCACCCTAAGCTTCTAATGATATCTATTTACCTCACTGAAAATATAACCTACTGTTTTTAATAAAAGTAATGCTTACTTTTTTCATTTCCAACCACCTTTGTCAACCCATATCTAATTCTACGAATCATCATTTTCTTTTCATCTGAAGACATTTATTATCCACATCACTTTAAATTCCTTATTCTTGCCCATTTTTGCATCTTCCTCAGCGCAATTATACATGTTAGTACGTGGATTGTAGTCATTTCACAGAACACTCAGAATGCTGCAATGGGACCGTTTACCCCGAATGGAGCTCAGCTTCGTAACTCTCGTCCAAAATATCCATTTATGCCGATAGACGAGGAAAAAGGGCCTTTTGTACCCTAAGGAAAATAACCCTCGCGGAAATAAAACTAACGTTCCCTAGAAATGCACATTAGTGCGGTGGTTAAGGAGGGAAAAAGCAGAAGACGAGAGCAAAAAGAGGGGCCATCAAAGGAAACCGCAGCAAAAAAGAGCCCAAGAACAGCACACAAAGGGAGGCGTCCCTGGGAGGGCAAAAGTAAATATTTATCATGGTTTTGTTTTCCCAGAATCGAAGCAAGAAGCAGCGCTGAATTGGCACTCAACATCAAGGTATGAATAGTGTTTCTGTATTAATTACAGGTTCCGTCAAAAGAGAGTCCATCCCCACGGCCGGTTTGTACCTCAACCCCTCCACCGTTAGCTACCAAAAGTTATGAGGGGGATTCAGGCTCGCGAGGTACATCTACATCTACATTAATACCCTAAAAGCCACCTTCTGGAGTGTGGCAGGGGGTGTTTTAGAGCTTAAACTACTTTTTATTTTAAAATCTATGGAGGTGGTTGTGATATTGTGAAAATTCATCATAGAAATATGATGTAAATTTTTCCGCAGATATATTTTAGACCCGGTTTCGATTACATTACAATCTTAAGGTTAACAGAACACTAACCATTTAAACTCAAAAATGGAAGGAAATCGAACAATCCCTCATCAGCCGGTCTATACGTTGTGAACTTGTCCAAACGACTACGGCGCTCTACCATCAATTCTTCAAATGCCATTAATCGGCCGTGGTGGCCGAGTGGTTAGCGTGCGTATCGCTCCATCCCCACGGTCCCGGGTTCTAATCCCGGCTAGTTGGAATTTTCTGGCTAGGGAATGGCGTGATTGTTATTGTTAATACCTATCACTGTAAAAATTGTGGGGTATAAGAAATAAAATAAAAATAATATTCCTAGCATCTTCCTCTACTTTCCTTTCCTGATTGGTTGTGTTACTTTTTATTCCTATGTCCTTCCATTTTTAAATTTGAATTGTTGTCTGTGAACCCAAAGATGATAATGTAGTCGAATTCGGTATTAAATAAATTTGTGAAGAAGTACACATCATCTGTCTATTTTTATTTTGTTGCTATCGACTATCGTTCGCGGAAAGAATGAGTTTTCAAAACTTGTATTAAAGTCTCCTTCTCTGTCAATTGCTTCAGGCACAACTTTGTGGCATGACTCCATAACCTTGAGAAATGAAAAAATAAGACTTATTAACCCGTACCTCTGGGGTAATTCATTTTGCTGCCAAGGTTTCGACGCGTTGCATCATCATCAGACAAGGGTACAGAAAATTTTCGTCAATGAATGTAGTAAAGCATGAGCATTAAACCAAATTAATTTTCCCTCATGTTTTACTATAGATTGTATATTGACATACCTACACTAGCAGAATAATTCAATTCCCTAGAAATAGCAATAATATAAAATTTGGTAAAACCAAAAAAATGCTGACAAAACATATCAGTAAACAACTACATTTGTCAAATTTTAATGCATAATCGCCATAAAATGTACTGTATATTAATTATGAGAACAGTGTGACGTAATTGAAATAAAACTATACCTATTTACTTACATGATCAATTTTGCAAATAGAACAAAATTCAGGTGGTAAGATTTATTTATTTGACCCTTTACTGGCGAGGTTAGGCCCAAGTGGGCCTCTCATATATAGATTATACTTAGATTTATATTATATTTATATAATATATATGTATAGATTATATATAGATTTATCTGACACAACAACATTATAATACCTTATAGTAAGATAAAATATATATTCCTAAAGTCTTTTTTGCTTTTCGGGTATGGTGTGAGAGCCTCTTCAGGCAACATTTCCAATCTTTTTCCCACTAATTATAAATGAATACTTCGTGATTTTTATTACTATCGCAATTATATTGTAATAGTAAAAATGTAATGTGTTGTAATTGTAGTACATTTTTACGTTCTACGTAATATACTATACTGAAAATACCTAACATATTGTAATACAATTTAACGTAATTATTAGTCATAATATAATTGAAACTACAGATGAGAATGGCTTGCATTAAACATTCTTTTGTACGTTGTTAGATGAATAAATAAAATTTTTTTAATGCATCGAAAAAAGAGCGAACTCTGGAATTTTAAATTCCCGCATCATCCCCTCGAAGTTTCTTAATTTTTCCCCATCGCTAAATTCCCATCCCTTCTGCTTTAATGAGACTTTCGCTGGTGCCGCGGGTCGTCTCGTAATTTCATTTCGGAGGCTAAATAAAGGCGCAGCGGGGAAATTTGTTCACAGTCTATGATTTCCTTTTTTTCCTTCAGCGATTTATCGCCTGCGTAATTTCGGTGCAAAACTGATTACAGCGCCTCCGTTTAAGTGTAATCTCATCAGTCGCATCGCTTTGTGAATCGATTATATGTTCGATCATTTTGTTATTGCATTATAACGCCTGCATTCACGTGATCAGTGACGTGGAGTACGCCTCGACTCATAGGTCGCGATAGTAGATTTTATTGGATAATAAAGAGGAAAGAAATTGTACATAATTGGATGGGAAAATCAACAGCCAAACCCCTTGATTGACAAAAAGCGTAGTAACGAAGTTATTTTTTTAGTTTACATCCCGAATTTTCTGAACGTCAAATATGATTGCTGAAAACAAATTATAACAAATTAATATTCTAAATTAAAGATTTAAACGCGAGTTACGGTCAAATAATCCCAATTAAAATCTTTAAAAACTATAAATTATATTTAATGAAATGAAATTCTAATTATAAAAAAGCAACTAATTTTACTATACAGCAAAAATCAACGAATGTATGATGATAACTCAACGAAGAAGCAACAACCAAACAATAATGATATCATTAGTACATAATGAATGGAAAAGCAATCATCAACCAATGAATGAAGATTAACCATTGATAATAATAAAAAATCAAAAGGGGGTTAACACTCAATGAAGAAACGATAAAAGATATACAAAGAAACTATCAAGAACTGTCTATCCTAAGAAACAACAAGAGGACAAATTGAAGTTGTTATGATAAATGAGAAGTATAAATAAATTACTATTCAAGTCGCGTATGAATGAATATTGTTAAGAAGTAAAAAATATTTTGAAATTATGTTTATTTTGAATCAATGCAGACATTCCTTTCGTGCCACGCAATTATTATTTCTCTTCCTTTTTAAACATTACTGATGAATACATTTTCTATCATTAAATTTCGTCTTTAGCGTTGGTAAGTCAAAATACAAAATTCCGAACCACTCTTATTGATCAGATATTCTCAGTAAAGAGCGTGTTTGAAGATCAACTTTCTACCAATATTAAAATGAGCTGCGTTAGTATTTCCTACACGAGTCGCCCTCTATTTGGCCGCAAAACTCTGAAGCAACAGAGATGGGTGTTATCACAGGAAACTCTTGAATTTTGAATTCTCTCTTTGACAGAAAGAAGAAATAACTGCGGCTTGAGAATGGAATGATACCGACTTTACCAGATCAGAATCATCGATACATTTGTTGAAATTCCTAAATTTGTGATATTTCTTATGTTAATTTAATTTATTTACGAAATAATAATTTATTCATTCAGCTGTAAGGACTACAAGTAGGCTCTAGGCCAGTTGGTAGTCATCTTTTCTTAGGGGAAGAAAATACATTACCCTGCCTGGTATTCACCCTAGTTGAGAGAAAAACCCCCAAAAACCTCCCAAAGGCAGTACATCCTATAATTTACAATTAAATTCATAGAATTAAAGCATATAAGTAATTTCTATATACAATAATGCAATTAAAAATTTATAAAACTAAAAGTTACAATATTGCCAATAATATTACAGACAATTATAACTAGACAAGAGATAATAAATGTAAGCAGTAAACAGAATATAGGTAAAAGCATTGCTGAACATAAACAAGGAATTTATAAGCTATGTACTACGGATTTTCTTTTTGAATTGTTTAGAATTTTTCGGCATTGGAATGAAAACCTCTCCAGGTAAATCATTTCAATCTCTTATACCTCTATCAAAGAAGGAGTACTTTGCGAAATCGGATTTCTGATCTCGTTCTTTTATTTTTACTCTATGATCGTCGCGTCCGATATAATTTGGGTTGTAAAATCTTGATAAATATTATGCTAAATTGAATGTATAATTATGGTTGAGATAAATTTGTATTGACTATCATCCCTATATGAAAGAAAAGTGGATTTGATTGAAAAAGAAAGTTGGAGACATTTATTAAATTAAGCCCTTCTTAAGAATTTAGACAGTTAATAACAGGTAATTTGTGTCCGATGTTAACTCTTAATTCTCGATTGAAAGTGCACAAGAGTTTTCTAAGGCTTTCTCTAAGAGGATTTGAGATAAAATCAGGAATAGTATTGACGTTTGTAATATATGACGCTGGAACGTGATGATCGGCTACTTTGTTTTCGGTTTTCTCTCTTTTAGATACACAATTCTTACTCCAAGAACGGTAGAGTATCTATAAAATTGATAACCAAGGGTGTACCTGATTTTTTTACGGTATACATTTTTAAGTTCTTAAATATGGGGACGTCTGACAGCTTAAAATAACAAGAAAATGAAGAGGGAATTTTAACTCACAACATAGAGCTGTAAATGGTTAAAATATATTTGTGTAAGTAAAAAAATACCAGTGAATCAAAATTACAGGAGTATCTTGCAGAATGAAACGTATGTATGTGGCTTGTACGTATGTAGCTTGTTAAAATAAATAAAAATGCAATGCTAACAAAAGCAAACTAATTAATTTCAACCGAAATAAATTTAAATTCAATTATAACATAGGAGACTCATGCGTACCGACTGAAAAGAAAATTCGATATCTAGGTAGGTATCACCTTCATCTATAATTTAAAATGGACCAGTCATAATGCACCAGTCACCTGCAAGCGGAACAGAACTCGTAATCAGAAACCTCAGAAAGTGCCGTAGGGAAGTTAAGGAAAAGGCATACTTAACACTTGTTAGACCAATGCTTGAATATGGCTTTAGCATTTGGGATTCACACCAAAAAGGACTAACAGGCGAATTAGAAAATGTGTAAAGGAGAGCAGCAAGATTCGTATTTGGTAGATATGGGAAGACTGGTAGCGTCACTGCAATGGTTGAAGGACTTGGTTGAGAAAAATTAGAATATAGACGTCTAGTAAAAAGGTTAGGGAATTTATACAAAACTATAACTGGAAAGCCTTCGTTGAATATTCGTTGATAATTATTATTAATTTAATTAATTAATAAACTACGTTGAAAATTATTATTATTCATTGATTATTATTATTGAATGAACCGTTGAATAATACTGATTATAATCAGTATTATTCAACGGTTCATTCAATTACAACGAAGATTTGGAGACTATTAAATATACTAATGTATGCATTACCCATGAAATGAAAATTCATTACAAAATTATCGTGGGTAGATCGAATTTAGATTATCTTCACGTGCATTTCATATTTAAAGGTCGACTTATGTAAGAGTAAATAAGGTGTTCTAATGCATTACATCAAAAGCAGTCTAAATGTAGACCATAACGAAGAGAATACTTAATGTTGTGGGGAAGAGTGGTACGAAATAGGCCAGTACAGAGGCAATGCCCACGGCTTCCAAGTTTTAATTGCCGCATTGATGCACTGCGAGAAACTTGTAGCACTTCCTGCCCTAATTTGGTTGAGTTTCATGCAAATAAGTTTCACTCTGCAGTCAGCCCAAGTTTCTATCACTTCACGTGATTTTTTTCCGAAGACAGTCCTCATAGCCTTAGCTCTCCTTTAAATATTAAATAGTGGAATTGCTCAAAATTTACAACAAATACTTCACTCATTCATAGGGAGGAGTATAAATGTTAACGTAATGAAATGCAATTATGTGTAATACCCTTCGTATTCATAAGCATTCCTTACGCATCCAATCTATGCATCCTCAAGAAAAGTGAATTCAACAATACCGGTGGTGGTTATCAAGGAGACAAATTTCCATGGCAACAATGTTTTAAACTAATCCATTTATTTTATCAAAGTTTGCAATTAGTAGCCGAAAGTTACTTTCCAGGATAAGAATGATATTATTCATGGAAATTTATTTTAGTTCACGCTCGAAGCTTCAAGGTTAACAAACATTAACAAAAAAAAAAACAATTCTCCCCTCCATGAAATCAATTTTAACGTGCTCTCTAATGAACAGGTGGAAATTTATTTCACATCTATATTTTGTTTTGGAGATGAACATATACTATTTTGTAAATCTGTAAAATTGGCCTAGTGATCAATGAATCTCTAACATGGGGTGATCATGTCATAATACATGCTCCAAGGTCAACCGATCCCTCTTCTCTCTCATGCGGCTCAAAAATATACTTCCACAATCCCTTAAAAAATATGTGGTCACACATCTCTTCTGTTTCCCCTTTTCGATTATTGTGATGCCGAGTATCTGTCTGATGAACTTGCTCATGAACATGATGAACAGCCGCTAAATTACAAAAGACACATAATTCATGCGTTCGTTTTATCTGTGATCTGAGATAATTTGAGTATATTTTGCCCTTTTATAGACAGCTATCCTTCTTCAAGTTAAATAACATTGGAAAGCTTCATCTTCTTCAACTTTTCTTTTCCATCAACTTTCACAATGAACCTCAGATTCTGTCCACAGCATTCAAGAGGATCTCATTTAATGCAAACACCGATTCATAGATCTAATAAATATAACAAATCTTTTCATGTCACCGCCTGTAGACACTGGAACGCACTATCTCTTAATCTTAGGAATTCACCATCTCTGCCATCATTTAAGAGGCACATTACTAAACTATTACTCTTTGAACAGAATTGCAAAAACAGAAACACCCTTTAATTTGTAGTTGTATTTATTGTATTTGCTCTTTTTCTTTTAAATATTTATGTCTGTATTTCAACACTTGTATGTGATAGTATTTCAATTTTGTATAATTCTGTATTATATTAGTATTGATTTTGAATTTTTTTGGTATCATATTTAATAGATTTGTACTTTGTATGAGGATGTATGTATTACATTAGTATTCTATTTCATTTTGTTATATAGATTTATATAGTTGTATTTTAAAAATATTTTTGTAGACTTTTATTTTATTTTGTTATATGATTTGAATTCTTTTAATATACTATGTCATATGTAGTGTAAATGTTTATGGTTAAATGGAAGATGGGAATAAAAAGTCCCAATTTCGCCAAATAAAGTCATTTGTATGTATGCATATAAGAATGTATTCGTGCCACGCAGAGGAAAAACAATATCATAGGTGACGTAAGATGTATCGAATTTTAGTTTATCTCAACAAAACAGCGAAACTTTTCAGAATGTAGAGTGCGTTAACAAACATTCATCACAGAGAGTCGCCGTAAAAACGATCAAAAATTCTTAATGTTTCTCTTCATTTGTTCTTCTTTTTCATAATTTTAAATAGAAAATCTTCGTTTATAGAAGAGATTTATTTATCGTGTAATTTCAGCACTTGGAAATTTTATGTTCTGCTTCCTCAAATATCGAATGCCAATTTAAAGCTACAAAAAGTTTTAATATTTTTTTATCTATATGTAATATTGCGACGATTTACCTTTTGTTGGAATATTTTCTCCTTGCATTTGCGCAAACGTTTTGTTTTTAAACTCTTCTGAAATTGTATGAAAAGTGAACAATGTTGCTACCTATTTTCGAAACTAAGGTTACTTTATCTATTTTTTTATTTTCCACTCTTTGAATTATTTATTGAGAATGAATACTTTTTGATTGCAAATATTGTCTTATTGTTAAATTTATTCCGTGGGAGGGATTCATACACAACATTCAAGTTAATAATACTCCATATTCATACTCACAAGAATAAAATCTATTTTTGTTCCTATAAATATTTTACTATTCGTACGAAATATTGAATTCTCCAGACACTTTTGCTGAACTATATAATTCGTGAGATACCAAACTATACTGTAAACTATTCTCTATGCTTTGGCCCCAAGAGGACGTTTTACAAAAGAACAACTGCCCACCGATTGGATTGTATCCGCTTGTTTTTATAGGGAACAAGGGATTTACCCCAACAAAAACGAGGCACATGCTCGGGATGTGAATCAGTTTATCCTCTGAGAGAAATGCCGAACGAACTATGAGCTTTAACAAAAGACGGGTGGAAAAGTTCTGAAGGCGAAAAACTTCGGGCAACTAGGGCCCAATATAGAGACCATCTAAAAGATGTTTCAGAAGTAGGCTCGATCGTGGCGCCACTTTTGACAAGTTGAACAACTATTTTTTAGTGTCACCGGGCATATAACATCCAGGGGCAAAAGTTAATCTAGAAGCTATTTACGAAAAAGCGGGCTCGGAAACCGTGCCTAAAAAGGGAATCTCGGGGGATAGGTTTCTCTCCCAGGGAGAATATACCACTTAAAGTTTAATCCCAAGTAAATGGCGCGGAAAACAGCGGGCGATTAGATTCTTTATAGCGTTTATTTCGAGAACTTCGCGAAATCACATCTCTTTGAAATATTAGTCTCTCAAGTCTGGTGAAAACTTGGGAACAAAATCTGATGACACAAATGCCTTGCACGGAAAAGGAGCAAAGAATCCCAAATTTCCCCTGAGTTGGTGAGTTGGAAAGATCAGTGCAGCCAAAAAGAGGTACCGAATCCCAATTCTCCTTACGAGATAAAAATGTTTCATTTTCATTGCAAGAAAGCAGCGCGGAATGAATGACTTGAAAGAACGCTAAAAGTAGTTGTCCCAGTTTTGCTCGGATGCATTACATGTTCTTCTGCGATTCGTGTGGAAAAATTTGGAATGCATTACCACAAAGTTTCGCTTCTGAGGATTGTTCCAACCTATTTCTGAACTATGAAAGAAAATATATAGCGGCACCATGAATTCCATCGTCCCTATTTGGGAGAAACAAACATATGAAATGAAAAGTTAATTTAATTCTGAATGCTATTATTATATTTACAACATAATTTTCATTAGTCATATTTTGTCTTTCAACTTACGGTTTTTAATTCCATGCATTTTAAGTCTGCTATTAATTTTTTTTCTCAACGTTTGTTTCCTTACGATAGGGGTAGGGAGGGGGAAAAAACCGGTTTCCCCCCCCCTCCTTCTACCTTTTGCTTGTATATATACTCTGTAAAAAATATTTTGTATCACCTGACGATGATGCGACGCATCAAAACCATAGTCGTTTAATAAAATTCATCTTGTGGTATTTGTAAAAGTTAGTTCTTCTTCACCCTTTTATTATGGAGCGATACCACCAAGTCAAGGCCGAAGTCGTTGATTCTAAAATCAATTTTATTCATAAATTTGTGTAAATACCTAAAACTAAATTTCTGTTCCACCAATCGCATTTTTTCTAAATAATGGAAGTATTTCTAGCGGATAGGCTGTGGAACTAAAGAAACAGGTCAGCTTGATCAAAGTTCTTGCATAACTTTCTTGTGTTTTTTTGAGCATGCAATCCGTTGTGATCCGTAATCTGGAATAAACTTAATCAGGCAACTCTCAGTATTCTAATCAATGGTCAAATGTGGTACAGCCGAGTCCCACCTGACTTTTTACTTCCAAAGAACGTTTGGTAACACAAAATCTCTTTTTGTAGGGATAAGAACGAAGGAGAACCCTAATGGTTGGGAATTACGAGAAAGGAGATCAAATTAGATGAAACAAACAAAGGAGAGATCGAGATAAACAAAAAAAGTCATCAAAACGATGCACAGTTATGAGTTTGGAATCGGGGATAAACACTTACGCGATTTTTCATCGACGAATTTTGAGTTTTGGGAAAATGGATTGGAAATAGGGGAGATTACACCAGGTCATTAAATATACCACGAAGCACTGCAAAGGAACAAGAAAAAGAGCGAATATGCTACAGAAATTAACGAAAAAATAAATGAAAAGGAGAGAGAAATATGAACTTCACCGTCAGGTTAAGTATGTTTTGTTATGTAAGTACATCAGAAGGAATATTTGCGATAGCGTTACTGCAATTGTTGAAAAACTTGGTTGGAAAAATTGGAGTATAGACGTGAAATAAGAAGGTTAGGGGACATGTACAGAGCTATTACTGGAAAGCCTTCGTTGAAAGAATCAAACAATAGACTTCGGGAACCGGATTACCTTGGGAGAAACGGCCACAATCATAAAGTCGCTACCCATAAACAGAGAACAGATGTTTTTAAATATTCATTTCTTAATCGGGGAACAGTAGAATGGAACAATTTACCTGGAGAAGTTTTAGAATCTTTTCCCTATTCTTATAATGTATTCATCAATAGAATTGAAAGGGTTTCGTGATTTTGAGGTAATATTGTTATGATTTCTCAAATATTGTTATATTCTTGAATTCTTTTAAATATTGTTATTTTGGAATATTTTTGTAATTTTATAATTATATGTGAGACGTATTGCCTTTGGGAGGTTTCGAGAGGTTTTCCTCTCGACTAGAGTGAATACCAGGCAGATTAGTCAATTATTCCCTCCTCCCACACGAATGACTACCACCTGGCCTAGTACCTATTTGTAGTCTTAAGAATAAATAAATAAATATTGGTATCTATAATTGACGTTAATCATTTGTTTATCTTTGCAGAGGATCACCCAGAGGATGAAGCGGAAGGGTAAAGAAAACTAGTAATAGCCAATCTTTATGTAAAGTTTTGGAATTCTTACTTACTTACTTCTTATCGTATAAATGATTCCAAACCAGACTGGCAATATAACGAACCCTAAAATATCAATAAGTCAGTCGGAAAATATAAGTGAAATTGATTGCTCAATTAATTGTCGGGGAATTCCACGGAGGAAGCCGTAGTTTTGCGGAACAGCAAATCGATAAGCTTTATTGCACAATTAGGCCTCGATCAAAAACGCTCTTCAAATTCGCATTACTTCTACTCTTCGCTGCCATTCAGAGGAATAATGAACTGCTATTAAATTTAATGGCCAAGAATCGACTGAAACTATTCCTAATCACATTCAAGTTAAGTAATGAAAGCACATTTTGATTCCAACAGGATGTAGAAAGTAAGTAACAATACATCAGTAATGAATTTCTCTCCAATTAATGTCCCCAAACAAACTCAAAAGAGCTCGTCCAGAATTCATCGCGAACTTTCCGTCCCACGCCTCGAGGAGAACGCACCGCGCGATCCTTTCAAACATCTCAAAACTTTGAAACCTTCCATGCACCTTTGCATTACTCTGCATAATTTCCTATTCACGTTCGAGACTACGCGATTACTCGAATAATATCATTGATTTGGTTCGTCTAAGTCTACGTAGGTTGAGCTGATAATTAAATTTTTTCGGGACTAATACCTTCATTAAGGGCACAGATAAAAATGAATGTTAAAATTATGTTTATTTATGATTAGGAATATAACAAAGGGCATGGAAGAGAACAAGGTACCAAAGTATCTGAGCCTATTCCAGCAATGATAATTTAAAATTCAGAGAAGTGGAAAGCGCTAGTGGAGGTCTACATCCAATAACAGACTGAAAATGGCTGATAATAATATTTCATTCGCATAGAATGGTTCCTTGTATTGGCTATACAAAACGCCTTCTGCACTAATATTAGATTAAATATCTCACTGAACTAGAAAATGCATTTAAGCACGAAACAATTCTACATAAAAATAGCAACTTTTAGATCTTTACTATGAGAAAATTCAACTGAATGTATTTTTCGACATGTCATACTCTAGGCTGTATTTTATAACTGTGTTCACATATCTGATGATGAATGATTAACTCAAAGATAAATACAGGAAATATTTCGGCACACTTCGCGTCCCACTTGTTGCAAAGTTCAAACAGTCGCAGGCGGAACGGATTGACCCAATTACCGAAGAGGTGTAAATTTCGAGCCGCATTCAAATACTGGAATCTACTATTCTCGGAGAAGAAAGATCCTAAATTCATTTTACATCGTTATTCCGCGTTACCAAGCTAAAAACAGACTACATTTTCCAAACTCATATTAAAAACGAGGAACATAAAAATATGGACCGTATCGCACTTAAATTAACAGTTATATGTGCTTTAATATTCTAAATTCACTTCAACTGTTACTTACAGCTGATAAAAATACCTTTTACATCGAATTAATAAGGATATCTTATCATTTTCGTAGACTCCTTGCTCGTGCAAAGCGATAGTTAAATTTACAAAGTAAAATATTTCTAACGAATATTGGAAATATTAATAAGGAAACCACCCAGGGAACTTCGTGAAAAGTGGTTCTTTTTTATGTTATCGAGCGTCATGGAATACCACAAAGTTACTCGCAAATAGGTTGCGTTAAATCATAACCAGGTACCCTTAAAATCGGCACTTTTATTAATTCGCAGCCTTATCGCAATCTTTAAGTACAACTGAAAAGAAACAGCAAATATACTCGTAATTTCATTCTGAGTTAAAAGTCGGTTCACTTTATTTTCTCCAACATCAATACCACAAAGTAAATAGCTGATCTGTCGCGTTTAGTTAAAACCTGATACCCTTAAATCAATAATTTTTATAATTCTAAGATTGATCACGATATTTACGATCAACTGGAAAGAAACGACAAATTTACGAGAGCGTAATCCCATTCGGAGTTATGTCTTCTCTTGGCTGTGACGGTTTCGAATTTTCCGAACGTCGATAATATCCTTATCTCTAGTCGACAAAGCTGGAAAAGCTGATAATTGGTCTCCATGAAAAAGTTTATTCTTGTTTCTCAATGAAGGCCTTTGCGACGGAGCCTCAACGGGGTCATCTAGGGTCAATACTCCTCGCGAAAAGTAAACAGTTGTTACTCACATTTTGTGGACTCCTTCACATGGTCGATAATCCTGAATTAATCACAGCCCGGTCGCCGTGGCAACAGAGAAATCCTAAGGGAAGGATTCGGGCGACACACGCAAGGGAAGTGACTGATCGCGAGGAAACCCGCCGCTAATTTAGAGCAGGCCCTGGGCAATATCGATGGAAGGAAGATGGCGCTGCGACGAGTGAGGGGGGTTAGATGGGGCAGGCGGGAGTGGGGGGTCAGATGGGGCACGCGGGAGGGGGTCAGATGGGGCAGGTGACGTGGCATGGAATTGAAGGCGGAGGGGAGATATCGAGTGATGTCAGAAAAAGCAGAGAACCTACGTAAACGAGCGACTCTCAGATGCAAGCACATTCCGCTCGCCTGCATCCGAGAAGCTGAGCATCCTCGATTTCCTCTCGTAAATCCAGCCACTTAAGTTATTACTGATCATGCGCAGTGCGCCCAATTTGAAATTTATTTTGAGAAACTTCGGAGGCACGTTTTTTTGAAGTTGGGCTAACCGTCAAAGTTTGAAATTTTCCTTGTTAAATAATTAGCTCCGTCAAAAAAGCTCCTCTAAAATTTTAAGCAATTCCAAGCACAATTTAATAAAAGAGGAGTCTAAAATCTCATCACAAATGATCCACTGAGGATCTAAAATTTAAATGCAATCTTGAGGAAGAATTCAAGTTCTTCATTTGTCTTCTTCGTTGTCAAGAGAACGAACTCACAAATGGGATTAATTTAATAAAATTCTTGCTATTTCGAAAAAAAATCCATAACCAACTTAAAAATAAATTCAATATGTTATGGTAAACGTCTCTATTTTATTGCACGAATATGGCTACTTCAATTTTATACTCCGAAAAAACTAAAATAGATGAAAAACAACTTTCCGTGGATTTTTATTGACGGTATTCCTAAGGAGCAGCAACTGTAAGGAGTAGGAAACCTACAATGTCTTTTTCTCTAAGTCGCAAAGGCTAAGCATTGAATTCTTGGCTAAAATCAAATGGAATGGGAAACTGGTCTATATATAATGATTAGTAGATATGCGTTCATATACACAAAGAGACCCTGAAAACTTTATTGCCAGCGAAAGATGCCGTAAAAAAATGACAGAAAATCTCAAATTGAGTTATGAGTATAATCGTAAATATTAATTACAAAATATAATACATAGCCATAGAATTAGTTTTAACAAAGAATAAATAAATTTAAAATGGCTAATAAAAAATTATAACGATAGATTAATATCTTACTGATGGATTCTTGGGAAAAATAGAAATTCTAACGTTAATTAGGTAAATTTTTCCGATCATTCGGAGAAAAAACAATTTTCTTGGCCAAATCAAGGATTTTTATTAAATTGCTATTCTTAAAGAGCAGCTAAGTATAAATTTAGTACGTCAAAATGTAAATGAGACAAGGAAAAAGGGAAGTATACAAATATAAGAAGAAAGAATCAGCTTTCTACGGTATACGAAGTTTTGACGATACACAAAGAAATAAAAACACTTTAATAGAAACTTTGTCTTGGATGGAAAAGACCGTGAGGAATTAAAAGTAAAATGTATATAAGTAAAACAAAAATAAATGGTTTTTAGCTGAAAGAAGGAAGAAAACTTTCAGTTAATACTAGGAATAGACACCATAAAGGGTGTCTAATCCGGGCAGGAGATTTCTGCTACAAATTTAAGTAGTAATATACCACGCAAAGAAAGAATCAGGGGAGATTTTGTAAATAGAATAATTCTAGAGAAAGGAATTCTTCTGGAGAAAACAATTCCCACCAGCATATAATAGAAGCTTGGATACCAGGAAAGGAATTATAAAACTATATTTGGAGTGTCTATTTGCATGGCTCTGAAACATGGACTGAAATAGACGCAGAGAAAAGGAGATTAGTATAAATGGGAATATGTTTCTAATGAAGTGTGACAAAACTTAAATAGACTGAGTAATTAATGAAGAAAATCTACAAGAAAATGAAGGAAGTAGTCTCCGAAAACATTGGTGAAAAGTATAGCAAACACTAGTCCCTTAAAAGCGTTATTTAACGAATGGTGAAAGGAAGGAATTGCAGGGGGAGATCTAGATTGGATTATCGTAGAGAGATAGTGGTTTATATTAGAGTTATGAATTATGAGGGAAAGAAGCCATAAAAATGCTGAGATAGGTAGAGATCGTCTGAGAACGAAAGACGACCTGGGGGGGGGGGGGGGGAGCGAGAAATCAATTGTGGGATGGTATAGTCCTGAAACTGACAAATAATTGAAATCACTGAGACAGTTCACAAATATTTCCCTCTTCCATTCACTTCCGTGCATTCGTATAATAGATGAAAAGTATCCAACTAACAGAAGAAGTGATTTAAAGCTACTTCCAAATTCGTACTTTGATTTCCATTCGGAGGCCTTTTTAAAGCAGTTTGATACAAATGAGGTCTGAAAGTTCGAGTCGAGTGGAAGGAAATCATTTAAGTTTCTCTGCTTTGTTCGTTAGCATCGAATTCCAAACCTCCTCTGGAGGGAGAATGCCATTTCCTTTGGCTGACATATGAGGGGAAGGGTTTAGTCAAGAAATGCGTTACCAAACAGGACAAAAGCCACGAGAGAATCATCGTAAATGTAATTCTGAAAGTGTCTGGGAATTTTCACATGGTACAAACATATTGGAACCTTGTGCATTTGCATGCAAATACGATGTGCATTACAAAAAACTCAAAGAATATATCTGTTAAGTATTCAGAAGGCTGGTTGGAACCTCACCCCTTCTAACATTAACTACTAGAGCAATTAGCGGGGGATGAGGCATACAAGGCAAGGTAAGGAGTGAGGTAGTATGCTCCTTCTTACCTCATCCCAATGAATCTATAAGAAGCTATTAAATTCCCTTTAGAATGTTGAATAAAGATCCAAAGTAATCCTAAAATTGTTTACCACGTTCCAGAGACTGCTTTTCGATAAGTTATCGCAAACAAAGTATAACACTCTCTGAAGAGGTAAACTTAGTTATCTCCACGAATTATTTATTTTTATAAAAACGAATAGTTTCGTCCACAAATATACATCTTCGGGCATTGAATGTATTTATTTGTTGACTAAATCAGTAATCTTTGTAAAAATAAATTACGTGAGGAAGTTACTAAGTGATTTACTTATCTAGTAAGGCGCCCTTCCGCAAAGTCAATATTGGACTTAGATATACAATGTTCTCATTATCATAGACAAAATTAAGTATTCTTCATAAAAACTTCCATTTCACTTTGTTCCTTTCTTACAGTACTCTGATTGGTGTACCGAATCACAATATCCAGATTACAATCAATAAACACGGCACCTCGCGATAAGGATTCTAAATTACAATATTAGAAGTAGACTCAACTACAATGGGGGCTATATTACTAATGGATTCCAGAGGTACGGTTAAAAATGCAACCACTAGATTGAAATGATATAATAAAATATACACAGAAATGTATTACTGTTAACATTTCAGCAATTAGACGAGTTGTTGCTGTTAGAGTTACCCGTAAATAAGGAAGTTATGTTTCCGGCCTGACTCTTCCTTCCCTAATTGCTACATTTTAATAAGTCGCCCTCTGGCCTCTCTCTGACCACTGTTATCTCGCTCATTAACCCTACCTCTTTTCAATATTTGTGTTTTTGAAGTAGCGGCGGGGAGCTTCTGATGATGGCTTAAATTATTGTCATCATTAAGCAACACAATTTCTTTATATTGAATTGATTACGAATCTTTTTAATTATTTTGCATGAATTTCTTCACTACAGTTGTAGTTACTCGAAACAGAACGCAGTCTCACAAGTATATGTGCGTTTCAGGAAGTAAACTAAAAAAAAGTCTGCGCATTTGCTAATAAAAGATTTTGAAGGGAGTTAGAATTGTGAGAAGCAACACCGTCGCCGACAGTAAAACGTATGTATGCGCTACAACTTGCGTATTGTTTAAGTACTCCTGTGGTAAGATAAGTGTGTTGAGTGAAAACATGAAACTGCCTCGAAGTTCAGGTATGGTCATAAAACATTCAATCCAAATGCCTGTTGGTACCTCACTCCCTCCATTACATTCTACTAAAAACTAGCAGGGGGAATGAAGCTTGCCAGGTAGGATTGCTTGCTTTACTCACTGAGCCAGAATAATATTATTGAAACATGTCCACTTACATGTACGTGAAGTACAATGGCTCTACTAGTAACACGTTTCCTAACATTCCATGTAATAAGGAGAGACTTTAATTAGTGATACTATTCAGAATCACTCATAATGCAGTAGCGTTGGTATAATCATAGGCAAGAACAAGACTGTGACAAAAGTAAATGAAGGACACATTTTTCACTATCCTGTAGGAAATAAGGAGTGTAAAACATTCCATTTATCAGGATTTGGCAGCAGGAACAAAGTTCAGGTACCACACATTTTCTAAAACACTGGTAACTGTAAAGTCTAAGAAATTAACAAAAATATGTGGTAACTTTTGGCCTGATAATGTCAAATCGTTTCATATAATTTATTGAATATAATTGATTCCTGATTAACTTCGCACTCTCCAACAAAACAGTAACAATTTTGGTATTTATCAACATAAGACGGTTTTTTAACATGGCATAAAATTTAACTTGATGAATTCCCTGGATTGTTTCAGTATCGGCTTGAAGTTGAAGAATTTCGCGAAAAATCGAAGGCGCATTGTTCGCCTAAATTGGTCAACTTTAACCTCCTGAATAATTTTAATGAGCTGGAATTAACATAAATAACTTGCATCGATGTATAAAATATTAGCTCAAGAGTAATAATGCGAAGTTTCATAGTCCGCACTAAAAAAATACTTTGCCCAGTCTTTTTTTTATTCTAGTCCATCTCACGTGACTACTTAAGTGCTAGCATAATATCCAATATCGGTATTCTAAAGGCAAAATTATGCATCAGCGTTATTTAGATTATGAAACTGGGATCCCCAGGCATTTCGCCTTTAAGAGAGCACGTGTCAGAAACAGGCCAAACTCACTCGATGTTACTTAAATTGCCGCCTGGCCTAGCTCAGAAGGGCACAAGTTTCCAATGCAGAGAAGTTAGATCAAAAAATTAATTGGAAAGTAGTTACGGGTGACGCAGTTTCGATTTCATATTCGAGTAGCATCGCAGTGTCAAACTCAAGTAACTTTCACGGTAATGAATATGGCAAAGGATTTGAAAATCTGCGAGTGATTTCAAAGGCAGTGTACGTGAATTCTGAAATGGAAATCACGTACATACCTAATGAATGTGAAATCTTACGATTCATTTATAAAAACTACTGTAATGTGTTCATTATTTGAATAGCACCGAGAATTTTAAAATACAGAAAAACTTTGTAAAACAAACGACTTGCACAATGGCATCGGTCGTCAACAGGAAAATTGTTTACTATTTATAAGACATTTATGCCAAAAATTGTTGATTACATTAAGACCTATCTCCTGAAGTACACGATGTAAAGTTGCTTTTAAAACAAAATCAATTCATTCATTGACTTTTTCAAAGAACAAATATTTAATGACGATTCCATTTTATCTCATTGCTCATGATACTTGATTTTTTTATAAATGGATATTCTAGTTATTAAATTCGGTCAAAACTTGAATACTATAAATATAACATTACATGTCTTATTAATTAATGTTCTTGATCAACAGGTCACTGGTTCACCTGTAAGATGGTATTAATAAACTTAATATTCCTCTCAAAATCTCTACAGTCAAAAGTAGATCATCCATCCGTAATTTTCATAAAAGGCTGAGAAGGAATGAAGCAATTAGGAGGAGTGAGGTCTTGAGTGAACTGTATTATTATAAGCGGAAAAAATCTATTTATGTTCTGAACTATGGCTATATGAATCTTAACTGAATTCAAATAGGATTAATTTAATTGTTGGACATTATTCCTACTTAAGTAACTTTAATATTACCACTGCGATGAAAAAAATGAGACGAAAGGAAATAAAAGATTTTAATCTTGATCCAGCCAGCGAGCGGCTTGTAGGCTAAATGGTTTTTGATCAACTAGAGTATACAATTTTTACAACAAAAGCTGTTCAAATCCACATCGAATGAAACTGAATCGACCAAATACTGAAATGGAAACCGCTGAACTGTATAATATCAGATCATCAGTAATACCTGTGGAGAAGAATGGAGCCCAAGCGTTACATTTATCCCCTTCGATCTCCTTGTCAGTATTTGGACCCTTTCTCCCAAATTTCATCATCGGATGGATTAATTCCGAACCCGTGGAATCGATCCCAGAAGACAAACAGTCGCACTTTCTCACGCTCACAAATCCTCCAACCAATTCCACGCACAAACACTCCGACTAATCCCATCTTCCAATCGATATTTACCAGGCGTGAGCGAATTGTGGCTCCCGAGCCGCATGTAGTTTTTATATTCTTTATTTCGTATCCACCTATGCATTTATAAAAAAACCTAAAAAGCCTACTTCCGATGCGTGAAAGGAAGATACCACCGATATAAATTCAATAATTCAAGGACAAAGATTACCTATACAATAGGAATACGATATATATAATTAGTTATAAGAATGAAACGTCATAATATGCTTATAATATACAGAATAAAGAGGCAAGAAATAATTTTAAATAAAATAAATCGCAAGAGGCTTTAATCAGTCGAAAACAATGACAAGGGAATGCAAGAACAAATATCAATCTTCACTTAATTGCAGAATCATGTAAATTCCAATCTTTATTTCTATTCTTTCTATCTTTATATATCTGCTAAGAACACAGTTGCTTAGAATATATTCGCGTAAAGAATAGAGTAAACCAAATTCCGACGAGCAAACATCACCCACGACTAGGTTTCCGTCTAAGCTGCGAGACTGACATGCCAAGAATGACTTTTCTTTAGAGCGGCAAAATGAAAATTTCCATTATTTATCGAATAAAAGATTGAAATTATACAGCATTGGTTTTCATATATCACTTCATTATTTTGTGTATTACTTAGTGGTATCTAATGGTCCATTTTGTGATTAAAATATAGAAAATCAGAGAAATTGCAGACTAAAACTCTTCCTAGACAATACGGGCGCTGCTACACAAACAAAAACATAAAATAAGTCTAGTATTCGCTTTATTTGATTTCCGTACCAATTAAAGGAGCATATTAGATTGTTCCATGACCGAGGCACGAACCCATATATACTTTAAGGCTTTATTGTAAAATAGAGAGTAAAACTGAATCATCACTACTATATTTAAATAAAATCAGAAGATATTGCACAGTCTATTTAGGAAAATGGAAGGATTTGGAAGGGAAATGAATAGAAAAATGAAAATTATTGAAAAGAGAGAAAAAGATCTTGATAAAAAATTAAGGTGCATTCAGAGTAAATTTAACATATTTCGTAATACTCACAGAAGATCTGCCGCTGAAAGTTAATACGGATATTATTCGGAAACGGAGATTTTTATTTTGTGGACACCTACGGGGTGAATAGAGAAGACGATTCCAAACAGGATTTTGGAGTACCTTTTGAGGTAAAAAGACTCAGGATGCATGGTTAGTGAACGATGAAAAGGATTACTGGGAAATGGGAATTACTTGTCAGTAGATAAAGAAACGAGACTTTTTCAGGAGTATAAAGGCGAGCTTCTGGGCTTACGGAGAAAACGGGCAGAGAAGGTACACAGTCGGAAAATGAAGTAGTATTAGGAAGAAAAAAGGAACTGAGGAAAATCGATGGAACCAAAGTGGTCCGTATTTGGCCATATCGAAAGAATAAAAGGCTTTGAGTGAAAAAAATACAACAAAATAACATGGAGACGAATTCATTTTCTACATTTTATCAAGGCAATAGGTACGTACGTAGTAGTAGAATCGATATTATTGACATATATTATTTATTAGTACATAGTAAGTAAGGGCTAATTAAAAACTAAGTAAATAATAGCAAATTCATGAATTATTTGTGTTTTTCAGTAGTCTTTGGGCGAAGGATAAAACTACCTATATTTTTTTTCTCAGTCTTGCTATTGGCTACGAATCTGAAAGTCGCTCAGGTATGAATAATGAAGTATAATAATGGTGTTAATTTTGGAGCTCCATTCTAAGTGCTATGAAATGAGTAATTCATAAAGTCATCACGCTGCACTCACGAATTCGTGGATCTTTATTGAACATGAAACCTTTTTATTTCATAACGTTCATCAAATAAATTATAACATCATACATAAACGAGTTTATTTTATCGGGCCACAAATAAATGTGTAAACGTTGATATAACAAAAGAAAATAAAATTATTTTTTTAAATATTATTTCGTCATTTATACCTAAATAAGGTACCACACAGCGAAGGCTAATTTCGTCAATACTATTAAACGTGTTTAATCAATAAATGAATTACAGTGTTCATAAGTTAAATAAATACACGAGTTTAGTTTGATAGGCCATTGAATTTTACTAAATAAATAATTTCATTGAATTCTTTTCTTTCTTGCTACTTCTACTTGGATTTCGGATTACTCTTTTTTCATAACCAAAAAAACTGCGTTAATTACGATCATAATATATACTATATTTTTTAATGTATAAAAATCTATGAAAGGGTCTACAAAGAATTCATATAATAGACGTTAAAAATAACATCTCTATTGCATACGAAAAAATATAACAGTTCTATAATAAAACAAGTAAATCTTAATTAAAGAAGTCTAGACTTAAGCATAGTCACTCAGTCTAGATATGAACTTATTTTACATGGACATATTTGTACGCAACTTTGTACTTAAATATCAGAGCTTTCGATACTAACGTAAAACTAATCTAAACAAAACTTCTATCTCTACCGCAGAATTCTCATCAAACATGCAGTTCGACCCACGTCCATTACTACTCGTGATGGAGACCTATTACAGATTAGAGGTGGATGAATTATTTTCTTACAAAAATATATCAATGCATTAGCATCTATATAGCAATCCCGAAGGCATATAGGTTCTAGATTAATCCATCCCGACTCTGATAGGTGATTTGGATATATTTTAATGAATCCTCAGGTTCTACGTAGGCGTCGGTGGTAGCAATCTTCTCGCGAATTTGAAACCGTGGTCGACGTCACAAATTACGGGAGAGGATATCATCAGACGATGGCAGACGCGGAATAGTAATCGCTGGAATTACATTTCCCGTGATTCCGTCTGATCCCACTTCTGATCCTCTGGATATCCTAGTTCATCAAAGCCCATCCCATTCACTCCCTCATTTCATCCAGGCAAACCCTTAGTGCCTTAATTAAATTTCTCGAATGAGACACACCAAGTTACCGGCATACTTCCTCGAATCACCTTCTGGAGGACGCACGGGTTTTATTTGGAGTAGTAATGAACCCTCAGCGTGCATTTAGGACTTCATTAGTAACGAATTTGGAAGGAATTAGGTGCATGTCATTGAAAGGTAGCTAACTAACTCCTCGCCAGCTACATTCTTGCAAAAATGTAACATTTTTGTACGTCTATGCATCTTACGAGAGCCTTTACATTACTAATAAATTCATCAATAATTTTTCAGATTGAATGAAAATTTTCTCTTGACTCTACAGATTAGTTTGTCAATAAAAATATAAACAGTTTATATGTAAGAATATAAACTAGTTCATTATTCGGGAATCGGCTTAAATTTATACTCTGCATAGAATACGTGCAAATTAATTTATATCTTCAATCAATTTCGAAAAGATTCGAATCGTTGTCATTCAGAGAGAAATCCGTTAAGAGTGCGTTAATTTCAATGCATAATTAATTCATTTTGGAGAGAGATATTCTGGAAAGGAATGGCTATAAATGGAACCGGTATTATTCCATAGAAAGGGAGCAATTCAAAATTATAATTCTAAACTTTCAAGACACACAGGATATTGCAGTGAAGTTCTTTTGATAGAGGTGAGAAAACTAAATTTCCTTCATAAGATGCAGACTTTCAATCCTTTTTTTTTAACAAATCCAAGTATGTAAATAATTTTGTCTCTTTGTCTCACTCGTCTCATCAAATTTAAAATGGGGAAATGTTTCTTATACGGTTACTCAGCTATTTCCTTTGCATATCATTTGAATAAATAATCATTTGATTATTTCTGTATTCCTTTGATCTAGAACTATACAAACCCAGCTAGACGATACTCATCTAAAAGCACATAATTGATTTCCATCGAAATACTTCTAGAAATATAAAACAATAGAAGAACACCTAGTCTGAGAAGTTTAGTTGCATTAAAAAGTTGTTTTAAGGAATAATTTCCTTCAGTTTAGAGATAGCCGACACAGAAACTTACTTTTAATTTTTTTTCGAGCAGCTTTCGAAGCTATTCCAATTTCGAATTTTTGACAATGGGAAGAAGGGATTGATCGAAATCTCAAAGTCGGACGACAGCTTCCAAAGGCAAATGAAACCGTTTGAGAAAACTTTTCCTCACTCACAATCCCCCCGTATTTACGAAGGTAAACGATCCTCTTCCAGGAACTTTGTTCGGTTCATTTCTCGATTGACTCCCTTCTGCCTCATTTTTCCCTTTCAAAAGAAAAGGTCTTTTTATCAAAACGACCCAAGGGATCAATGGACCGATCATTTCCTCACACTTCCATTCTTAATCGCTTTTCTTTATTTCGCCCAAATTTGAAACGGAGAATATAAAATGCGATCGATATCTAAAGCTAACAGAATGCCAGCAGGCATTCAGTGAGGATAATTTAGGCCGATGACAATCGAAGTACCTCCGGAATTCTGATAATAAAACATTCTTTAATTCCTCATTATCTGCTAATCATGAATATGGTTATTGTTGGGAGAATACTAAGCTGGTGACGTCAGCAGTTAGTTGTCTGTAACAATGCAGTGCAACTTTATGGAATATTGCTGTACGCAAATATATAAGTTCCTTAACTAACTAAGGGGATATACATTTATCAATTAGTCAAATTAGTTAACAACGTAGAAAAAACAATCAGATCATGTTACTATATAACCAAAGAGAATAATTAATATAAATAGCTGTTTTTATGGAAATCTGATTGACGATTCTGGTGATGAAAACGTAAAAGGTATAAGAAATTTCTTACTAAGAAAAATGTGAAAAGTTTCTAAAAGTTAGATAAACGATAAGAGTATCACAATCCTTTGTTTGAGTATACTGTAGTGTATTCTCTATGCATAACACAAGAAATTTACTGAATATTACGTTATATCCTGATTTTATTCACGTGAGTAATTTTTTACCTGTTGACCCAGTCTGAACGCGATGTTGACGCTCTTATGTTGAAACAGGTCGTCAAAAGAATATAGTTTATGAAATAAGAAATATGAAAGTCATAGAAAAATTTCTTTTATACTTAACAGCGTATCAAGGTTCCAAGAAGTGTTAAAGGGGATAGTTGGTTATGTAATTCATTTATTTCGTAAATTGATTAAGATCTACAATTTATGCCCAAGAATAATAAGAGACTTATTGGGCAAAAGAAATAATCTTACTAAAAAGGATTATATTATTATTCTAAGCTAGGTAAAAGAACATTCCTTTTTTGAAAACCTAAAAAAAACTTTTTATAGAATTAATGTTATCTCAGACCTCATTTCTAAAGTTTTCTGTAGATTATATTATAAATAACTTTTTGATTAAAACTATTGTTTCATGTATGAATTATGTATTTTTCTTCTTCATATCAAACGATTTGTAAATCACAAGACAACAATGCAAAAGTATAACCCAATGTTATGCAAGGACTGCTCTTTGTTATTTAGTTTACGAAATGTCTTTCTCATGTAATTATTGAATGTAAATTTTAACTATAGATAGTCGGACAAGATCAAATTATGTAATCTTTTGGCTATCTCAAGCATTAGACATACTGTTTTATGTTTATTTTATATACATTTTTGTGAATAGTATTTTTGTGTATGATGATTGATTGAAATAAAATTGAATTGAATTGAACTGATCAAAAATACCATTTTGAAGCAGAATGTAAAGGCAATTATCGATATATGTAGTAAATGCAGGGATATTTAATGAATTTTATGCTAAGAGATATAGCAGTTAGCCCAATGTTAATGACTAATTAGATTAAAATACCAAAAAGTTCAATAATAAGATGCCTACTCATGATATATATAATGAAAATACGAGTTATTCCTGTATGAAAGGCTTGTTGTAAACAAATGAAATAGAAACCTCACAACGAAACGGCAGAAAATGCCATAACAAGTTAAAAAGTTCACTTAATGATGTACAGAAAATATGCAAGTTAGTGAGAGAGACGAAAATGACAATTTTAAATCATATTATCCAAAGTAAACGAGAAATACGGTGAGTAGGTGTATCAGAAAGGGAAAACATCTGGTACCAATGATTTTCTAAGGAAAGAGCACGAAGTGAACTTTCTCTATGACGGGTGGTTATAATGAGTGGATGGAGACGGCGTTTGATTCGCTCCGAAGCGAATCATTCATGAGAGGGCAAATGCGCACCTCCTCATTTATTCACACACTCATTTCCGTCCCCTGATCCGCAGAATGGCACTCAAAACTAAATGCAATGCCTCCCTTTATCACCTCCGTTGGGATGAATCCGAAACTGAGGATGTTTCAAAGGTGTGCAAGCGTAGATGAATCGAAATGGGTTACACGGTGCAATATTTGCGTAAACTTTTGCCACGTGGGCGTGAGTCCTCCGGAAAGAGAACGAAGTTAGGCCTTCGAGATGTGGGCGTGGCGTAGGTTGGATAGAGTAACTAGGGTGGATAAACAAGGGAACGCTGGAAATAGTTTCGATAAAAGAAGTAAGCCAAGAGGAATTGGGTGGGAGAGGGGGAGGATTGTTAAAGTAAGTAATTGGACGTAGGATGCAAGGTAAAGGACAGATGGGAGGACAAAGGTGAGCAATTTTGGATGCTATTCTCAACTACTTTGACCTTTGTAAAACGTTTCAGCTACTTAGCACAGTGACAAGTTTCAATATAGCCAAGTAGTATATAGGACTGTCGACAAAAGACTAATAATTTTAAGGATAAATTTACTAAATAGATTCGGAGAAATAACGTTCGCAGAAGATTTGATTAAAATAATGCGATCTCCTTGTTATATAGGTCGTTATGATACTGCAAGGAAGATTAGGGAAATAGATGCTAGAACGAATCGTTTCAAGAATTTATTGTTTCGCGAACGATATTCATTTCTAAATTGGGGAAAAATATAATGGAACAATTCACCTAGAGAAGTTTTAGAACCTTCTCCTTCTTCCTACAATGAATTCATGATTAAAATTAAAAGTGTTACTTGATTTTGTTGCAGTATTGTTGTGTTTTTTAAATAATGTAATACATTTTGAAATATTGTATGATTGTTGTAAATTTTTTAATATTTTTGTAAATTTTATAACTATATGTATTACATACTGCCTTCGGGAGGTTTTGGGGGGTTTTCTTCCCGACTATGGTGAATACCAAGCAGATTTTTTCATTTTTTCCTCTTCCCACAGAAATGACTATCACCTGACCTGGTGTCTATTTGTAGTTTTTAAGAATAATTAAATACACGAAAGCAATCGATTAGGAAAATTGACACAGGGTGCTTGCACCCCCTGCCACTCACCGAAAGACAGCTTCCAAGGACCGTGCACAGAAATAGACAATATGTAAATATCATCTTCAGACCAGTTAATTCACAACAAACACACTATAAATATGTATATATGGACAGTTTTTATAAGAGTGGAAGAGTAAGATTAGGAGGTATGGTTAAAAAGAATTGAAGAGATATTTGCGAATAGGGTTGGCAGAGTGGGTAACTGATTTACTATGGACATCAGTATGGAGTAGAATGATGATTGTCCGTGAGAATACCCCCTGTGAAGGTGTTGGAAGCTTTAAATTGTTTCCAGATCAATTCATTTTTTATAAAGTATTATTGGTTTACGCGTTGAAACAAATTGTTCTGCAAATTAAAATGAGCAGAAATGTTAGCTTTAATTATAATTCGTCTTGTATTGAGAGTTTAGATCAAGAAAATGTGATGTAAGATCCTGAAGAAGCAAATACGCTTGCGGATCAAACCATTCATTAAGGTTTCTGCCAAAAAATATAAATAATTTCCTGATTGGTAAAAATTAGAGCCTTAGTGAGGTTGTTTTCAAAGAATTAAATCTTCCCAGATATGAAAGACGAATTTCCTTTCTCGGGAATCTGATAATTTTAACCCGTTGACGAAACCAGTCATTAAAATCTGTGGTAGAATATAATATTTTTCTTTTTCAAGATGTGTGCTGTAAAATCCACGAAATCACGCTTGAGCAAATACATTTTAAACAAAAAAAAATGTTCTCAAATGATTCCTTGTGTAAATTCATAGCTAGGCGCAGGAGGAATGTCAAACGGTGCGCAAACACGCGAGCAAGTAGTTCTTCAAATGTCACCCGAAAATAAAGAAAAACTGAATGGCCTAAATAAAAATACTTCCATTTGCATTATCCACACTTCATCCTTTAGGAATTAAGCGTTCCCTTTACTTCATAAAAAGCACCAAGTAACTTTTTTGGAATATTCTTCTTTTCCACTTAATGTAAGAAAAATAATTTATTTTTAATATCACATTATTATACCCTATCATATATTCCAAACCACCACCATAGTACCAGCATAAGCATCTCTTAAATTATCCAATTCATAGGTCTAAATATTAGGAAAATTGCTCCTTATATATGGGAATAAAATGTTTCAGCAAAATGCCGGTCGAAATGAGGAAAAAGTTTAACGAAAATTTCCGTTGTAATTCTGGAGAATTGAAAAAAAATGTTAATTGAAAATTTTTTTTATTCAATAAGAGAATTTGCAAACTAACCCATTCAATTGTATAATTAATTTACTGTCATCTTTTTGTAAATAAGTTAGTTTTTTCTTCTTTTGCGAAAAATTATACAGTTTTATATTTAGATATGTAAATATATATGTATGCAAATTTATATTAATTTTTAATATGGAGAATTTAATTCTAATGTTAATAATATGGAATTGGAATATGTAAATAGTAATTTATTTTACTACTGTGCTATATTTGTATCTGACGAGACATCTATTCATTTCAGTAAAACAACTGAAATTATTGTGAATGTTACATGTCAATTAATAAACTAAACTTAAATTAATTAAGTTGTTTTCACTAAAATAGATCATACGCTTGAAGGCAGTTGCATGCTTAAATATAGATTTTATAGCAACGAGTAACTGTTTCAGTTGTCCCAACGTGGAAGAAGAATCATGATGAATACCTTCTGAGATCGTTGATTCCACAAGTCTATTGGAGAGAACATTGAGAAGGTTTAAATTTTACCTTAAAAAGAGGGCAATTCTAAGAAAAGGATTTTTGGAGGAATATCCAGAAGAATGGGATTCTGAAAGGGATTGCCTTAAGCAACTACTTCAATCCGTTCAAAGCCTAGGTTTATGACGACTTCCTCTGCAATAAGAGTAAAGCAAAAGAAAGTTCCGATTCTAGGATATCCTCCTAGGACCTTGAGAAGGAAAAATCCCCACTGTACTTCACCGAGCCATTTTGTGCTTCCTCTGAAACATTAAATACTGCAATTTTACTTTATTCATGCTCATCTTGTCTTCTAGATGGAAAATGTACGACTATTCATTTTAAAATATTTATCCTCTTCCGGGAAAATCTGAAAGAATAATTTATGCAACTTACACCAATGCAAAATAAATCTTAAAGCTAAGGAGAGTTATTATATTGAATCTAAAGGCGTAATTATTTTATCCCTATTCTTAAAGCGTATGATTTTACTTCTATCTAATCTTATGAATTCTGTATTTCAACTCAATACTGTAATTGTGTCTCAAGAAATAACCCGCAAGATGAAATTTCGCCAATTTATATACCTTCTTCTTTCCAGATACAGATACACTATTCATTGTTCTATAAATTGCGTGTTGAGTTGTTTCCTCATAATATCTTTCTCTCCTTCCCTCAAAACTACTTGAGCAATCAGAACAGAAATAAATCAAGAATATATTTCCTGTAATTAAGAAATATAAGTACAAAGTCGAAACGCTCTTATCCAGCGTTTTTATACAAAAATCAAATTTTCTTCTCCAACTATAACTCGCAAAAATGTTAAACAACACAAGTAATAAATTTTGTAGATCCTCACTTAAAAGGCTACTTATTAAGCAAATATATTAATAGTTTGAAATCAAAACCATTGTTGCTCATAAATTTTTATAATTAATACATACATTTATTTCCGATTGCAGATTTCATTTTCGTTTATTAATGTTGGAATTTGTCGTTATTCGAGGGTTAAATAAGTATCGTAGATAATGATATTCGATATAAGCTCTTAGTCCCTCCGTAAAGATGTTTTCGATACGAAATCTCGAGAATTTCTAAGTATGTATAAGCCTGAAGTTCAGCGCTACTTGCCTAGCTTCTCCTTGTAAACCAGGGAAATTATTGATACATGTTTAAAATTACTCCTTCCTTAAGGTACACGTTTCGCACCCATACAGAAAAACATTCCAAACCAAGAACTTAAGCAATCTTTTCCTGATTCCTTTATCAAGACCTTAGATCGTAAAATACCTTCGCTGAGGTGAGGTGAGGGAGAATGTTTCCTACAGAAATCAATGGAGAAATCGATTTAACACCTACAATTAAAGTTATGCTAATTATTATAAAATTACCATTTTACGCGATGACGGTAGAGTGAGCGAAAAATGTGAATATATATGCATAAATACGTTCCTTCCTTCCTAAGAAAAGTAATTAGTTAAGGAAATAGGTTAATGAGAACATCCCAGTCATACATCCCCAGCAATGTCTCGGGTGAGTCTCAGAGTAGAACTTCTCCACTCATTCTATTCGTGAATGCGATGTTTGGATTGTCCGTGGACGAACTGCTGAGTCGGCAGTTGTTGCCGGAAGGGACGCTTAGCGAAGCACTGGCCCTCTTCTGGTGAAAAGAAGAACTTCCGTTTGCCCTAAGGCACTCTTAAGGCCTTAGAGAATTTTCATGCGCAAATGTGGAAAGCGAACAAACTCATTTCAGAGGTAGAAGATGATCCCACCGAGTCTTAAAGTTACGCTTTTTTATCCTTTAATTTTCCTACATTCTATGCATATTACGTATTATTTTATAGGTAAATAAGATAGGTTTTAATCCAGTGCATATGTACTCTAGTGATCTACCTTTTGATAGGTTCACGTGCAACAAAAATTTCTTTTCTACGCCATCTTCTTCACTTTCTGGTTATTTTCCACACCCTTTAAGTTATCTAAGATCCGTTACCTTTGTCTTCCCCTCTTTTTTCTCTTGTATTCTACCCTTGCATTTCTCTGAATTCCAATCTGATTTTCCTTGTATCTACCCTCAATTACATTCTTTCGCAGTCCCTCTCTGCTCAACATCTGACTCACCCACTTCCTCTGTCGATGCCGAATCACTTTAATTAAAGCGAACTCTCTTCCCCAAGTATTTTCAGCACCTCAGTGTCTGTTTTCATATCAATCCAACTTATTTTTTCCGTTATACGACAAACCCACATCTTGAAGGCCTCTAAACGTCTGCCTCCTTCCTTTCTTAATAATAATAATATTTATTAATCCAGAGACATAAATAGGCATGTATAGGACAAGTCAATGAACATATTCACAGTCAGTCAATACATAATGAATAGAATACATAATGTACATAATAATTTAGGCATAATGAATAATAAACAGTCAATACATAATGAATTACATTAACACAACACACTCAAAATACATGATATCTAGTAGCAATATAGAGTTTAATCACACTTTATTTTCAATTATAAATTCTTCTACGCTATAGTAAACTTTATCTGTTAAAAAAATTAATTTTGTTTGAAAAAGCATTGGTATTACTCTCCTTTATTGCACTTGGTAAAGCATTATATATTCTAAGAGCCATTACCTGGAAGCTCCTTGCATATAGGCTAAGCCTGTGAGAAGGAGTTCCCAAAGACAACCTTCCTCTAGTGTCATGGGGATGTTCGATTCTGCCAAGTTCAAGGTACACTTTTCACACCCATACAGAAAAACACTCCATTATATCAATCTTTCCCTGATTTCTCTAACAAGACCCTTGGTCATCGATTCTCTTCGTTTCATGAAGGCTTCCTTCACCAAGGCTATTCTTTTAACGCCGTCTTATATTCTAGCATCCGTTTATATTGCCCGCTGATTCCATTTGTTATCATAGGCTGTAGTATATAATTCCAGCAGCAGGTTTTATGATTTGCCGTTTAAAAAAAATTACAGAGCTGCAGATGAAGATTGCTGTACTCATGCTCGCAAGTTAAAGGGTGTATTAGTGGCGGTGTGTGCGTTATTGAAAAACTGACCATAACTGGAATATTTTTATGTATAAAACTTTAAAACTCTTTTAATAACGTTCAAAATTGTATGCTTAATGTTTTAGGCAGTCTCCCTGAGAAAATTGTTTTAAATATTTTTTTTCGCTAAATTTAATTTTATTCCTTTTAAAATTGTGTCAGAAATTTTGGTTCTAATTACATTAGAACAAATTTAAGATTTTAGAATTAGAATTATATTTATTTCTTATACATGAAACAAAAAAAGACAAAAATATACGATTTGATACAACAGAATAAGGAATATTTGGTTTCTTGGAGATATATCTCTTATTTCAGGGGCCGACTCACACAGTAAATGTACATATTGTGCTGCATGACTTTATACAAACAAATACACATTTTCGCTGGTGCATAGAATACAAAAAAAACAAAAAGTAACAGAGATGAGCTTCAAACAAAAATACGAAACAAAAGAGGAAAATATATAAAACATGCAAAGACTTTAATCAAAGTCTTATTTTCCCACAGTAAGTAAAGACTCAACCTCCCTCTGATGAATCAGCCAAACGCAAACCTCTTTACAGAATTTCCTTTTCGTGGCTGCTTGAGTCAAAAGTGGTGGTAAGTTTTCTGCACATATAACTTCTTTTGAAGTCCTCCGTAGAAAAGATAAATTTTAAGCTACTTTTTCAAAATTTAGACTGGAAAGGGAAACCTTACATTTGCATCTTCCACCCCAAGAAAGAGAACTTACCAAGTAAAAAAAAAATCATCTAGGTTCTCTAATTTTTCCACAGACACCTTTTCACTATACACCTTTATCGTTGTTTTTATTTTTTTGAATTTTATTAACTTATCTTAATACGGTACAGTCTTGTTTAATAGCACAATGATATTACAGTCGCGTTCTCGAATAATACCACGTATTCGGAGAGGCATCCGGATACACAAGAGGTCAGCGCGTTCGTCTCCACATGAAGGGGTTCCGGCTTCGATTTCCTGTCGGGGTTTCCAGCAATTATCGGTCTACGTAGCAGAGTGATGATTATTGGTAGTCATCAGAATTAATCGGCAAGAGGTTCGATCTGGAAAATGCAATATGGCGAGATGCGCTGCCCATTTCTCTATAGGTAAACTATTAACACCGAAGGTAAGCTGGTACCTCACCCCCTCTGACATTAGTTACGGGAAGCTAGTAGGGGGGAATGAAGCTTACTAAGCGAGATGAGGAGTGAGGTAGTTTTCGCTTGAATTCCTCACTGAGACAGCATATTATAAGCGGAACATATTCACGTAAGTAAAGCAGAATAATAATAATAAATTTATAATTTCTTGCCTTTAATTTTGGCGAGTTTGTGAATATTAAGTATCTTCTTACATCTAACCATTCGTCGTATAAATTTCACTTCGTTGTAAACAGCTTGAATAAAATTATACCGAAGAGTATTGTGGGCTTAAAAACGCTTTCGCTTAGGAAAAATACCAAAACCCACTGATAGTTAAGTAAATTGTTATTGAAAAGCAGGTTAAGAGAGATCTGAATGGCAAACGAGACAATACAGATACATATTCATAAAGATGAATCAATATAAATGTTTGCATAATAGTTAAGAACATAGTTGAAAGCAAGTAATAATGTTACAAGAAAACACAATAAAAACTTAAACGAAAATAATGATAACAGGAGTAACATTTCATATCATTCAATAAAGAGAGATCTTAATTTGGCCCAAGTGTAACCCGTTGCAAACTTCAATTTAGTAGGCTATATCCATCAACATAATGCTGCGCCATAGATTTTCATCTTTACATATTTGGGGATGGTACTAATTGGCCAATCACCATGTGCATCCGTAGAGAATAAACAATTTTCCAAAACAAACAAATCACGCTCCGTATCGGTTCAGGCAATCAGTGAGCCATCATGAGCAATACTGTCCTCAGGCGCTAAGCCTCTAAGGTATCGATTGTCGCTGTATTAATTGCTTCTTTTACTTTTTCCAACAACTTCGGCTTCAGTAACTGTTACGTAAAGGATATCATTGCAAAAAAATCGCCTACTTTATTATTTAAAATTAATCTCCTCTCTAATACGAACATTATCGGCCTGGATTATTGCTTTGTAACGCTTCGTTAGCAGTTTGATAATTTGTTTTCGCTATTTGCATGAACACCTCCAATTATTCACTTATTACAGTAATATAGTGTGTACAGGTAGGCTAAAAATTTTCTGACCCAGCAAAGACTGCTGCTGATTGTTAAATGACAACTGCGCTTTCAAAATGGCTGCAACGTTGGTGAGTACCTTTCATAAGAAAGATGAGCAACACGCTTTCAAAAACCAAAATGCTCTAAAAATTTTCAGACTACCATGCATATAAGATCATTCCTGCTCTTCTAGTTTCATGTTAGTATTAATATTTTACATGAGAAGCGTCTGAGTTCCTTGAATGCAATTTTAAGAGTGCAGAAAATGTCTGATTCTTTTTACTAATGAGGACATGATCTATTTAATTTGAGGCTGGCTTTTATAATGTAGCATGTTTTTAATATTTCGGGTGACACTTATTGATATAAAATCGCTAAATTTGTTAATTTAAATTTATGCCATTATATATTCATACGGTATTTAAAATAATGTTACTTTTTCTGTCTTTCTTGTTATTAGATGAATTTTAAAGTATCGATGTTATAAAATAATGTTTTTGTATCTGATTTGATTTAATGGAAGCTCCTTATATATATTTGATTCGGATATTTTAGATATATGGAACACCGGTAAAAGGAATCCGCACAAGAAGAGAAATACATGAGTAAAAATGTGAAATATAAACAGAAAGGACTCAAAGATAGGAATTCTGTTTGAAAGAACCATGGCATCGCAGAAGAGAGATAGAATTGAGGCCGTGGATTGACTTATAACCTCAGCGAAGGCGAAGGGAAGGTCTTTGGTGTGGTCAAAGGAAAGAATTTGAAAGTAAAGAGGTTGCGAAAAAGAGAGCTTGGAAGCTGAAAAAGCTGCCTTAAAAGGGGAATGAAGGATCTTATCTAAAGTAAAATATTTATGCGATACCTTCGTTCCTTTTCGTGTATTGGAACTAATATCGACTGGGTTTGGGAAACGCTGAACCCAAATGTTTGACTATATATCCCTGTAGGCATTGTACCCCATAGAAATAGTACATTTTTAATTTATATTTGCGTGCTGAAGATAATGAAAGTCTTTTCGTTTACTTTTTCTCATTCTTGTTCATGGTTGTGTTGATACTAAAACTTCTGAGGTATGAGTGGTAATCAATGTTAGGATTCATTTGCCTACTCCTGATTAAGGCTATAAAAAGTATAATTTGTTGGGTTATGATATTGCACTTACATAGATTTATATCCTGATAGCACTATCTTTTACTAAGGATAGCAAATACAATCTGTCTCGCTCTCCATCTTATCATGTAAGCCTTATACTCTTGCACAGCATTGAGCACCTATCAGATGTTTCTCAATGAACTTTCAGAAAAGACAGATTTCAGTTGGTACACAGTTTGATAGGCTAAAAAACAGTGTAATAGTCTAAATCTCCCGAGATTCAAGCTCATACCGCTAAACATCTCTGTTAGTGAAGATGGGAAACTAGACAGTAGAACACGGTAGTTCCAAGATTCGGAACCTCTTTAAAAACAGGCCCTTTTGGTTGGTTATTTTTAAAGCGATTAATCATCCTTCAGTGAAATTACCAGAGATATCCAGAGATTTTGGGGGAACTTGTGATGAATTTAAATGAAATACTTATCAGTATCTATTAAATCTATGCCATATATACGGGTAAGCCATAAAGCCACATCCGAAACCACCGGTGTCAATTATTTGGTCTTTACTTGATTTGTGTACTATCAAGAAACCGCTTCATAAGATTTAAATGTTAACTATCTTCAGTCCTCGAAGGCCCCAGAAAGTACTGCCCTAAGAAATGAATAAAGTCAAGTTTCAGATATCCTTAAGCGATGGATGATATTATCCCGAAATATCGATGAAGAGCCTAACTTATTTATATAAATCCATTCGTAAGTTACAAAATGATCCTGGTTACATGTCCTTTTCCTACATACATATACATGTCCTTTTCCTTGGGAATACAGAGAAAACTTAAGTTAGGGGTACTGGACCGTATGAAAGGCCGGGGCCTCTAAAAATACGGGCCATTTGGGTCGGTATTGCTTTATTGAATGCGTTCAAGGGCCCTTCTGGTGATATTGCCATCAGATTCATTTTTGCGGCCCATCGAAATTAAAATCGTGACTGGGCCTTCCAGTGAAAAGTTTAAGGACGTATTTGAGATACAATCAAAGATTTATTATATGAAATCTTAACAACAAGCACATACAGAATGAAAGAAATGTCGACATTCAAATGTGTATTTATGTGTTCCATAAATATGTAAGAAAAGTTGGAGAAAGAGCAGTGTATAAATCTATCTTCAATTCCAGAAAGGATTGCTTCTGCTGAATTGCTTGGAATCCCCGTTGCAATCTTCTGGGAGCTTTCTCCTCACTTTCGATTTAGCGAACAGAATAAACTCCAAATGGGAGTCATTCGAAAGGGGACATGGAAACATATTTCTGGTCGAACCTCGCTCGATGGAAAAGTCAAACTGAATGGAACGAATCTTTTTCCTATACATTTCAAAGAAGTGAAAATTTCTCATAAACGGCGTGATTTACAGTGCGAACCCACGAATGGGGGAAATCTTTTTACGTGGACGGGAATCTCGACCAATTTAAGGAAACGGCTATTTAAGTATATTTTGAGAGACGAGGGCCGCTGTCTGGTTACATTGCTTCCGCTGCGAGATTGATTGCTACGATCTCACCAGCGCTGTAAAAACACTAGTATAAAGAATTAATCATATATTGCGATGCTTGCCGGTTAACAACGACTCGTTTTAAGAACGGGAAGAATTAAAAGAAAATAGCGGTGTAGTTAGCTGAAAAATTCACTGATTTTATGCGGGTAATTTCAAAGCTGAGAAATAATATAGCAACCATTTTTACATTAATGGTTAATGGTTAAATGGAAGATATCTGGGGGTTATGCCATTACTTTTTTTAGGTAGAAATTTAGAGGGTCTCCCTCCTAATCCAGACCCTTAGCTCGCCTTTGTAGGCACTGAGCCCCCAACCCTTCCATCAGGGGGAACCATGCAAAACTGGCCGCGTGGAATATGATTTAAAAAGTTATAAACAATTCATATAAACAACAATTTATTATCTTTGTCTTCTCACTCATCCTAAGAGACATACATTTTTTCGTGATTTTGCTAGAAATGACCCGTTGACACACGGCAACGTTGCTCATTAGATAGGCGGGTGTTTTAAATAGATCACTGGCCCAATTGGTTTGGTTTGCTGTCTTATTATCAACTAGCTGAGGTACATGTTGAATCTCAACGGGGGTTGGGTTGGGGGGATGGATTTCTAGATGTTTGCTAGAAATCCCCCCTAACCCAACCCCGGGGCAACGTTGCAGTGTGCCAACAAGTCATTTCTAGCAACATCACGAAAAATCTTAATTTTCATCGTAGAACGTCGATAAAAAGACGCCTGTATATCTCTTTGGACTAGTGAGACGTCTAAGATAATAAATTGTTGCTCATTTGAATTGCTTAATACTTTTTTTAGGGTCCCCCTGATAGAAGGGTCGGGCGCTCAGTGGCTGCAAAGACGAACTAAGGGTCCGGATTAGGACGGAGAGCCTCTAAACTTCTACCTAAAAAAAATGGTAAAAACCCCAGATATCTTCCATTAACCCTAAATAAATACGAATTTTTGGCAATAAGCTTGCTTTGACGTCTCTCTTAGTGTACAGTATTCTTGCCTCTTTATAGTATGAATGTTTTACATTGAAGGATATGGTTGGTATCCAGAAAAAGAATTTTAGCTATTTTTTACTATACTGAAAATAGAAATGTATAGTATATTTAAAAAATTATTTACTTGAGCTCTAACATGATATTTTCCTTGAAGTTTATACATTGTTTCTCTTATTGAACTAAGAAATATATTAAGTGTATCTTTCCAAATAAAATATTAACCTACTTGTTTCCCAACGCATTCAATATGAGCCTGTCTCCTATCTAAATTCAGATATAATGGCGACTACAACAGACTAAAACTGTGAACGCCACTGTTACACTTAGATAAAGAAATAAAATTACGAAAAATCCTTTTCTTTTGTATGTTATTCGCAATTATAAGCAGAAAACAACATTCGATGGCAAAAATCAGAACTTTTACTGAGTTTTTTGTAATATAATGAATGTCTAGAACCTCTTTGAATCTAGAAATCTGCCAAGGGGGTGATTCAAGACAATTTCCTTATTAACTCATCTCCCGTTTACTTGACAGTGGAGGCAGAGAGACTTCACTATCAGATTATAATGCATTTTCCTTGTTGCATCGCAAGTAAGTTATTACCACTACAAAACTATCAAGAGAAGGCGATCGCTCCTTCACAACCCCTCTCCTAGATCCACCAATGGTTTGGATATTGTAATACACAATTGTTTAATCCCGAAAAAATAAGGCAGGACGTTGTGATCTCCATTTTCTCGTTTTTTGTTGCAAAAATAAAAGATTAAATTACTTCAAACCTCGGTCAAGTGTATAAATAGAGAGAAACCATTTCAATGAATTTAAAATTATGAAGAGGATTAAAAGGTTTTGAAAGCAACTGCTTTCCTAGTTATCTATCTCTACAATACTCTATGAAACTAGATACATAAAGATTAAACCAAGCATGAGCTATTCGTAGGTACTAGAATTTCTTCATCATGCATTTTGTACGAAATTGGCATTAGATATCTTTATAATATTATCAAGAAACGAATTTAAATTGCAGCAAATAAATGGAAAACCAAGTTTTGATCGGCGTCGACATTTTTGATACGTAAAATGAGACTGAAGGCTCCACCACTGACAGCCATTAAGAAAGTCAATGTTGCCGCAAGATGCCCACGCAGGAGAGGATAGTGCATCAAAGTGCACTTTTAATAACAAGGAGGGAAGGAAATGTCTGATGGACTAAATGGACATCGCAACAGCGGAAGTATTGCAATTGGATTTGTGGGCTGAGAAAGAGGAGGGCGTATCCAAACTCGGCCTTGAGTTGGTCTAATAGCTGTCCTACATCCTGCACTCAGTTATAGTTACGCCTCTGCTGGGTGTAATATGTGGCAGTAGAAACGCTTGAAGCATTTGTGGAAAACGATTTCATCTATGCTTTCAAACTTCTCCTCGGATATTGTTTCCCTTAGAGCGTTTTATAAGTGATCTAGGACCCAATATCATAGACTGGAAACACCATCGTCGACTATTGTAATAGTTAGATTTCTATGAACACTTCATTTTTAACAATATCACCGTCCAAACATTATTAAATCAACCCTACGGGATTCACGAATATTAACTGTTGCGGGAACGTTAAGAAAATTGATAATTTACAAAACAGTTATGTAATACATCATCAAATCTGAAGATAACTGATCTTATAAAAATGCCTGCCACAGTTGATTTCATAAGGATCCTTTCATTGTCAGGTACTACGCGTATCACCTTTTATATCTTCATTGTACATTCGTCGAGATGATAAAAATAACTTAATTATAAAATAGCAATTTCGACTGAATGCCTTCTCGGAATGAATATCCGGAAAGAAAATAAAACTGATTTATAATTAACATATTTAAAAGGGAAGCTCTGATTAAGAAAAGACCATAAGTTTTTACTTCAAATTCTCTTTCTCCTTATTTTATAATTTTAATGAGAGATGGTTTGGAGCAATAAAGTGAAAAAAGTAACAAATCGATTTATAACAGAGAGGAAAGGAATTTTAAGAAAAACATGGAATATGACGTAACAGAAAATTCATAATGAGTAAGAAACCTTAAGTTATTAGATGATATTAAGAATGGGTAAATTTATTAAAATCAAAGAACAGTGATTTTTGAGGACGTTTACAGCAAATATGCTAACCATAAGGTAAATAGCTAGATTATGATATTGTTGGGCTGTTTTCAGCATGAGTGATGAATTACACTAAGGATAATCCACTGAAGATGCTAAGAAAAAGTGCCACTACCCATCAATTCATCTTCCCTTTGAGCCGAATAAATTAACAGTCATTCAAACACCTATTAAATTAAGAGCACGGTATTACACCCTTTACTTGAAGAGAGTAACATATGAAATATTATTTAATGATGTATATTAATAATAATAATAATAATAATAATAATAATAAAACGGCTTTATTCGGGCGAGATTGAGACTAAAAGTCTCCTCTTCCATCTAACCCATTATATTATTACGAGGTGTAATGTATAGAGAGCTAAATACTATAAAAGTGAAGGGTAGACAAATATTAAATATGTAAAAAATAAGAAGTCCTGAGTTCATCCTTAAAGAAACAAAGAAATAGAGGTCATTCCGAAGTAAACTCAGAATTAGCAAATCGCAGTTCTGATGCCTTTTTCACCTCGTAGCCATGATTTGTGGAATCGCAAATGGGTTTCTCCTCTCACACGAGCACTCCACTTAGCTTCCAAACAATACGTCACTAGGATTACTTTTCCGCGAGTTTGAAGGTCACTCCTCGACAGTTCGAGAGAGCATTAAAAAAGGGAAATGCGAATGTATCTGAATCGAGCCATGGGAGGAAAAGTGGAGCTGCGAGAGAGAAATGGAATTGGGAATTGCAGGGGAGAAGGGCGGATTACTTGAATATGAGAGGGAAAGAGGAGGCCAAATAAGGAAAAATCGATTCCTCCATCGATAGGGGAAGATATGGGCCGGAAGGAAGGGCGTCGAATTGACGAATTGCGGAGGAGAATGAGTCACGGTTATCTACGCGCACGGCCACTCCCGTCACGACGTTTTCATCCCATTCCCAGACAAACCAATCTAGGAGCCTTTTTCGCTCGTAAGACTCCGACAATATTTCAAACCCTTTCCATTCATCTTTCGCTTTTGACAGAACCTTGCATCTTTAAGTCTTTTCCCTTTATTTTCCAATCTACGTGCTACATCTTCTTCCTTCGGGTGGCGCTGCACCGCTTAAAAACCGGCTTTCCCTCGGTCTTTACTTCACGAAATTTTTACGTTCCCCTCCTTTGCGATTTTGTTCTATTATTCCTCCATCCAAATAATAACCCTCTCTAATCGACTATAATTCCTTTTATGTTTTCATATAGTTTCATTCATAGTACATAGTTTCATGTATTCTCCTTTAGCAGAGGGGAACTTACTCTTTACTTAAACAATTTGAGAAGGAACTAAATAATTTCGTACATACCTGGATTCCGAAAGACTCGGAACTTTAAGATCGATTTCCAATACTAATATTTGATTTCAATGTAAGTAATGAGTGAATACTGAATACGGATAATGACTTAAATAATAAGTGGTGTAAAATGGTCTACATTTGGAAAGTAAGATACATTATTTATTTTGAAAATAAATATGAAGTAATTTCTTTTTACGAGGATAGAAAATGTATAACTGTAACAAAGCGCATTTTAAAATAAAATCAGCTTGTTTTATTATTTTATCTTCAAATTTATTGAATTGATAAGAGTTTGGCATGCAATAGCTGCGTCATTAGGATTCTATTCACAAGGTGTATGAACGCTATCAATTTTGGTATAAATGTTAATATCCTTTGTTTTTAAGCTTTAATTATTGGGTCTCTGTAAACTTGTAGCTTGCAATCAGAATTCTAAAGAGTACAATGTATGTAAATAAAAAAGAAAAGAATACCGTATTCATACTAAAGTTCTTATCTCTAAGCATCATAAGTCCTTGATATATCTTTTCAAATAGCCTTCTTTTCAAAGAAATTACGAATATATCCTTGGAAGGAACACAATTGAAAAGGGTTATTTATAGGGCATATGAAGTTTAGAGATAAGTACGTTGTTGGAGATTCATAGGTAAAAGACTTTGTTCGGCGAAATTGAGAAAGGAAATTCCCATGTTCCATTTAAATGATACAGGTCGTAAAGGGTAAATATATTAAGATAAAAGAAAAGATAAAATAAACATACTTGAGTTCAGATGATATAACAATCAGAATTGATCAGCTGTAAGGGGTTTCAAAGAACAGTGGAGTACTAGACATGATTGGGGAAACTTATTCTTCGAGAGGCCGCATGTAACATTCGACCTCACAATATTCCAAACATGCATTTGAAATCATCAGACCTCACTTGAGCGACATATCACCTACGTTAAAAAAAGTAAAATTCATGAAAACGCTAAGTAAACCTTGGTGGAATTATTCCATTTTTTTCACTTGAAATAATCAGCAAAATTAGTATATCAAATTATTTGAATGAGTGTATTTGCTTCTGGAAGTGAATTAAAGGTCAAATTGAACCACTGAAATGTCCGCATTTGACCCATCTATTACAGTAGGTACTCATAGGATATATACGAAAGAAAAAAGCAAAGTGGATAAACGAGGATTTCAGAGCAGATGAAAGAGATCCGAAATGAGAGAGCAAATGGTGAAATGGAAAGATAAACTGATCAATAAAGAAGGAAAAAGGGAAACGAGCAAATTATGAAGGAGACAAAACATAAAGAGACAACGGGCGTAAATTATACTCACTCAACAAGCTTGAATAGTCGACCTTTTGTAAACGAGTCACATTTTCAATTTTACAGGAAATTTAATTCATCAATCCAAATTTACAATTGATGTTGGATTCATTCGCGTCCGAATTTTATGGTAGATTATTCAGTTTTGTACAATACACTGAAAGTCCGTAAAAAATTTAATTACTAGGAAAATCGTTCACGAGGAATCAATCGGTGACCTTCAAAAATTGGATATTTAATTAGTGATCGGATGTATTCCGTTCGAATTGATCGAAAAACATGGGAAGGTCAAATTTAATCATATGTTGATTTAGTTTCAGAAATTCTAATTAAGTATTGAATTTAAAACTGAGCTTGTTAGTTGAATTGATATGTATTAATAGGGAGCGACTGTAATCGAAAAGGATTGACCGTACTTCGTCGAAAGCCTTCGATCATTTAATCGGACGAGTTTTTATTTATTGTATATATTACTCGGTTGAACGTATTTGCTCTAAAAATACCCTGTTTTAATCTTTAAGTGATTATTGAGTCGAAGTTTCGAAAATTTAAGATTCGAAAAGAATAGTCAAGGTCGTGCTATTTAGAGGTTTAATTATCCATTAGCTATTTTGTCGGCGTTTTTCTTCTCATTCCCCAGTATTCCGAGAAAAAAAGACAGGTCACCGCACTTTTTGAGAGCGTAGTACCGGGAAATGAGAAGAGGAACGCCGACAAAAACGGCTATTGGAGATTTTGAACCTCTAATTCCTTAATAGCCGTGTCCCAACTTTCCTTTCTTTACACTTGCGCTATTTGCTAAAATTATTTTTTCCAAAATAATGTAATATATTTTGTACAAAAAAATAAACTGTGTACATCGAGGAAACTAAACTACTATTAAATGTTTTAATAATCATGCGCAGAGGAAATATAAATTTGAGAGAAATATTAAATGGGTCTACCTTTGTAAATAGAAAAGTCTTGACCCCGAATTCATGCATGGACAAATTACACTCGTAATCAAGGAGGAAATAAAAACGACACACATGTTATTTACAACAATAATGGGTATTGAATTTAAACTTCTATGGGTTAATCGGAGAATAATATGATTTGGAAAAAATTTCAAAAAGGTGATAACAAATAAAAATCATTGACATTTATCGGCAAAATAAAAATGAATAAAATCTCACTTGAGGGCCTAATGATACGATCAGTGGCAGTAGCAGATGGAAAGAAAATTCCCATTTAGAAAGTACTAACGACATCGAATCAACAGTTTAATTGGAAACAATTGCGCTAACTCACTCTCACTCCGCACAGTCTCATTGGATGTAATCTTCATGAAAATATTCAGCGTGACTCACCTGAAAAAAGAAGAAGATTTATTTAATAAACAAATAGCATGAAATTTATGTAAGATATAATGCAATAAAACAATTATTTTAGTATTTAGATAAAACTCATAAGCTCTAAACAAATATTTGCATATTGTAGCTTAAACCCTATGTATACCTATGAATAAATATAACTGAATAATCAACTACAAATGATACCGTAATCTACGTTATGATTAATTAATTCCTAAAATTAATTGATCCCATAAAAATATTTCATTCTAAATATGAATATTAATTTCCTATCTCTCCGAAGTAGCTCGGCCACGATCGCCTGCAGGCTTTTGGGTAGTTAACAAGCAATGCAGTGTTGAATTGCCTCCTGCCTAAATTTCAGGCGCCCTCCTACCTCATATGATGCAAGTTCCTGTCTGAAACTACAGAGAGCAATATTGGCTGCAATCCAATATTTGACCGCAGATAATACACCTCGGTATACATTCAAAAGTTTTAACTCCTCGAAAACATCGCATTTAATTCTATTAGTTAAATAACATCTAAATGGGGTGTAATAAATCTCACATTTTAGGGATGATTCCACCAAATATTCCTTCCGTTTGACTTAAAACAAGCTAAGAATAGGCAGGATAGAGAAAACTCTGGTAATAATGAGTATGAGAATTTCGGTCGTAGATTTAATTCCCCCTTATTTATGACAAAAGTAAGGGTACGTGAGAAATCGATAGCAGAATACAAAAACAAAATCAAAGTAGATATCATTCCTTAGCAAATACTTCCAGAACCTTCTCAATTTTCTCTCAGTTAATAATTGACTAATGCACTGATAGTGAAGGACTGTATCTCAAAAAACGATATACTGTAACGATTGCCACTGAAAACATAGTGCAGAAGTAATAGATAAGTGAGTGTTAGGCGATTCACTCTCACCTAATTTCAGGAACTCTTTCAGTCAAATCGGATTCCTTCCACGTGAAACGTCTTTCCTTTGATCTTCCACTTCAATATTCCATTAGCTCTCCAATCTTTGATGGAAAAGGTGGGGACGACGCCTCGTCTCGGATTCCGTCAATTTTGAAATCGTGTATAGACTGAGAGATCCCAATCATAACCAATTGCTGTTTCTAGCGTAATCCGAGAGAAAATATCTCTCTCAAAGAATTTAAATCTTCATAAGACCTTCAGATCAGTTGGAATCAACATTTCCTCACTTAGCATCTCTAAATTTTTGATCCTCCAGTTTTTTTATTAATCACTCGTTAAAATATTTGGTGGAAATTGTTTTACAGGTAAACGATTAAAAACAAAAATCAGTGATGTATATTATTTACTCTTCATTATATAACTCGTTATGTATCCATCCCATAATCATTCTGCAGTCATACATTCTATATTATATTTAAAAGCTATATCCTACATTTACAATTAATTTCATTGCTTAATTTATTATTTATATTTTTAATTCTTCTCGGTATGCTATCTGATTAATGTGAAAATGTCAATATGAAAACGCTTCAAATACGCAGAGAAATAACACCCACAAAATCCTCCGGTTAACCGCAATCGATAATTACGACAAGTTTTCAATCAACGCACTAAGTATAAATCTGAACCTGACATAATGTTTTAGTTTTATCTTCTTCAATTTTAAATTGCATAACAAATAGCTGTATTTACATGTCTGTTTCAATTCACAATTTAAATATTTATTCGTTCAACAAATGGAAAAGTTTGATGTTATTCAATAAAAAATGGTAAATACTCCCATGTATGGAAATTAAAGCGGTGGAATGTGTAATCAAAATATTTGGGAAGCAGAAATTTCGATTAACGCAAATTTTGTAGAACGCTCCTGATTTAACGTGTTGAACGATTTCCACAATTCTTAAAGAGGAAAATAATCGTGTTAAGTGAGCTCTACTTAAGTCTCCATCCTTCTCATTGAGTCTCATTTCTTCTTTATAGCCTCTAGCAGCTACTGGTGGAGGTTTTCAAGTTATAACTAGGATTTAAGCTGAATACTTTACAGACAAGACAAAAAACATAAATCATAATTAATACGGAATATCGGTGCGCGTTTCCAAGATGAATTATCACGTGAAATGGGAATCTTTGGGTGATAGACAATCGAATAATAGGCTCAACGCAATCGGAGTCATAAGATATTTGAAAGTAGTATATACAAAATATTTTTAATATGTTCTGGAAGCACTGGATGTTAAAAGGGATGCATTGAGATATTGCGAGGAGAATCAAGGAAAAAGATACAAGGACTAATCGTTTCATGGTTTCAGGTTTTTAGATGAGATACGAGACAATCGCAGTCTAAGTAAACGCAAGCGATGATCTAATAAGAGGAAATATTAGCCAAATAAGAGAATTTGTTGATTAAACGATGGTAATACTGTTCAATTGCCTTGAAATCTAATTTCACTTAAATTCAAGTCAAAAATCGATAAAGTGGTTTTCCGCTGCAATATGGCCTCTATATCGGGTGGAAGTGACAGAAAATCGATGTTTTAAATAAACCCTCCTTAACCTGTGAAATATCCTTCTTTATTAAAAAACATGACTGTCAATCAAGCAACAACTTCATATTTCCTCGATTATTGCTTAATATTGACAGGTTACGAACGTTCACGTGTAGACCTTTTTCAAATATCTGTTAAACGTTTTCATTAATTTAATGAATTCCATGAATTTTCATTGAACATTAAAATGCGATACTTAATTTACACGGAGATTTTTCATTGTAAATCTACGTAAATATTATAAATCATGCTTAAATTGAGATGAAGCTTTATTTTATACATCAAATATATTGGTTAGGCATAAAACAAGACCAATAAAACCATGACCTGGTTTGATTCGTCGGTAAAAACTCACATCAAATGACTACAAGAGTATTTTATTCGGCTATGTAGAATAACATATTTTCTTTTAATTTGAATAGTAAACACCTGAACGTCACAAAAAAGCCCCCTATGGAATATGGATGGATCGGCAATGTTCGCGGAGAGAACGCAATTTTTGCGATATGGATACTACATCAAGTGCAAACATGCGAAAATATACATTTAAAATCGTAAAATACGAAGAGAGATATGACTATGAAATCATTTAGTTGTTCATCCTCACAGATTCCTCTTTTCAGTTTGATGTCGCGTTTTTTTTAACTAAATTCGAAGCTTTACCTTCTTCTGCATTTACCAAAATGGAAATACAAAGAAGAGTGTTACGAATGACACCACTGGTAAAATGGCCAGAAGAAAAGAACCATTTTTCATTTCAAGGCTGCATGCATGTCCCATTCGATCGTATGAAAGAAAATCAATCCGCAGCTGGGTTCTGCCTATATTCAAATCGTGTTAATATTAAAATATATTTTTAATACATCTAATCGAATAGAATATCTGTATTCAAAACATAGAAACTTTACCATGGAAAATTATTTTGAGGCAGACTTGTCACCTGAAAGTGTAGCGTGGATAGGGAATGATGGCAATTTCTTTCTTTTCATTCTTTTGCTTGGTAAAATTTTACCCTCATGTAGTTATTGCACTCCATAATTTGATCGCGATGATTTTCAACGCTCAAATACCCTCATGCAGCGAGGAAAGAATGAAAAGGAATGATTCTCATTCGAATCCACGCAACCGAAATGCGACTAAACACTCATCTACGCCTTTCAGCACTCAGGGGATCAGCGTATCCTCCCCAAGTGTCAATGTGCTCTCGTACTTCCATAAATATCCCCCTTTCGCCTTCGTTTTTACAGTCAAGTCGTCAAATTTAAAGAAAGTCCTCGGTGGTTATTTATTTTCGAAACACAATATGGAAGTATACCCACGTTCTCTCGGCGGAGTGGGCATACAATCGCCTTCGCCCTTCCAATCATTTCCCCCGTTGAAGAGAACTCTTCTTCTGGGAGCGGAGGGGTCGGGGGCAGGGGAAAGTAGGGGAGGGGAGCGAATTTAAAGGAGATGAGGGCATTTTGGAAAGTGAAGATAGGAAAAGTGTCATGGAAACAAAAACGTGAGAATCCCCGGGTGAGTGTCAACACTCTTCCGTCGAAGCCACGGAAACGTAAACTTGGGTTGTTCCACGGGATGTGTCTTCCGCGGGGAGAGTTATGGTTTAAAGGTGGAGCGTCAGGTGCGGTTGGCTGAGGGGACTATGGGGTCACCTATGTATTTTGTTTTATGAAATGTCTCCCAGGGTTCTTCTTGCTGGTATTATATTCTAAAAAATTCATTCGTGATGTAAACTTTTTACAGCAACTTGAAAACGGGAATAATTTGATGACTGGCTTAGCCGTTAACACAAACTCAATCTTTTGGGTAAAGAACCGGTAATTTGGGATATCTGATTCAATCTTTCATAGGGTGTATGATAATGCATGGTATACTTTTAGAAAGTAAACTAAAGATAAAGAATTTATGTGAGACATCTATGCTCATAATTGTGTGCGACCTTTACTTTTAAAATTACATACCTTTTGTATATTTGAATCACTAATTTATACCTCTTTAATATAGAGAATATACCTATAGTTAGGATGGTTTACTGCATAATTTCACATAGATTTTTCAAAATTTTACTTGATAAACTCTATCGAATATAGCTTGTAAGAAAATTCCTCTAAACGATTTTGTTAATTTGTTAATTGAAGTCCTACCAACAGACATCATTGACGATATGGAAGGACGAAATTGTTGCATATCTTCCTCAAGGGACCCAACCGTTTCCTCCCTATTTTTGCATAGAAACTATTATAACAACAAAATAAATCTGATTATTATCCAAGCATAAAAGATCTTTACTGCAATAGATCAAGCATCGCATCGACATTAACAATATGTACGTGCAATTTACATTTCACGTCCTAAAATTTTAAAGTAAAAGAGCCTTATTCATTATTGTTAGTCTTGGATGGCGTTTCACCACCACTATTGTTAGTAAATATGCAAGTAAATAACGGTCGTATACTATAGATTAATTCTATTTGCTCGGTAGAACTATTTCGTATCCGAAAGAGAATAAAAATATCCTGCACTAACTCCTCGACCACGTTAGAAACAATTACAAAATTTGAAACAAGCCGGTCGCAAAGAAAAAATGTCGCCCTTTTAGGCAAAAATGGGCCAATCTACAGTACCATTCACAAGGAAACTTTCGAAAAGTATAAAAATATATCGGAGGTGACTATTCGGTGCGACCTACTGAGTTCAGATGATCAACTTCAACAATTGAGAGGGACGAGCGACTATTCAAGCGCTGGGGTTCGTAAAGCACTCCAGACACACTTTATCTCAGACTTAGGGGAAATATATAAGCGATTCAAATCTTAAAAATTCGTTCTTCAAAACAAAACAAGATACAAAAAGCGACTTTCTGAAATTATGAAACGTAAGTAATCCTTTTAAGATTATGCTTGACCATAAAAAACTGAATTTTAAACGAAATTTTATATTCAGACTCTATTTTGCGTATTTATAAAAGGCGATAACAATACCCTAAACGTCTTTCTCTTAAGAGGTGTCTTTACGGAAAAAAAGTCCAACTTTCCCTCTCAAAAGGAGAAATTGAAGCGAGAACTTTTCCGCGCCGAACCTTTTCCTACGAGGAAAGAGTAAAGGAAGGGCCACACTTGGAATGCCATCAAATCTGGAGCTCAATGAGAAATGTACCATTTGCATAAGGAATCCCAGAGGAAGGGCCTACGGCAGGGATATGACGTCACTTCTCCTCGGAAATGGAGGTAATAATATGGGGTAGCAGATGGGAGCGGACGGGCATCTTTCCGGAAGAACGAGCGAGGATCTGCGCTTTATTCGAAAGAGACACCTAAGATGGACCCTTATTATTCCGCGAAGGGACGAAAGGGAGAGAAAGGGGATACTTATGAAAATCTGCGATTGGAAATTGTGTTTCCTTTTATTCAAAGGGATCGTGTTCTCATTGGGAAATATTTCACCATTTCCAGCCTTGTGTCAAGTCGCTTTGGATGGTGCATTTGTGGAAACTATTTAGAACTGGTCATGTAGTACGCATGCTTAACACCAAATACACAGTTTACCTTGCATAGGTGCTGAACACTCGAGGGCAGGGATTTCTAACCGGGGATATTAGTATATTAATAATAATCATCTTTATTTGGACGAGATTGACTAAAAGACTCTTCTTTCGTCCAACCCATCTTCATAGATTGTAAAATAGTACAATTAAAGAGATACGTTTTGTTAGAGTTTACGTGAAGATTTCAGTCAAGGTTGACTCTAAATATATATTATAATACCAGGCCTAAGTTTAGAAAATCAGTTTTCACATGTACATAATTCCAAGTTATGTAATTGATAGTAACAATTAGCCATTATTATTATCGCACTGATATATTTTTAAATATTTTCATTCTACAAATAATTAAACATTTTTAAGCCTTACTTTTTCAGTCAGGTGTGAGAAATTCAATATTTTGCTACTTCACCACTTGTATTTCAGCACCTCAAAGAGAACAAATACCATAATAAGAAAGTCGTTCACTTACTTAATCTGGTTAATCATTTTCGTTGACTGCGGAAAATACGATATTTGAAACAGATATTCTTCATAATTTAAGTCAAAATATAACATTAGAAAAGGTCCTCAACTTACCAGGGAGTATACAAATAATCTCTAGATTTCACAAAAGGTAATTTAGGTAAATACGTGATTTATGGAATATTAAAACTTACAAGTGTACGTTACCCTCGATGAAATATTGGTTGCTTCAATATAGCTCATGAGGACTGGAAAAAATAGAGATGAAAACAATATCTAAACTTAGCTAAGGTTTCTCTCATAGAAATCTATAGAAACTGAGAGGTGTCAGATGACGGATACTATACATGGATACTTTATAGCGGAATAAAGCAAAACGCGTTATTAACATCACTCGTATTATTAATATAGATACGAATGGATTGAAGATACAATCGGCCGTCAAATATGCAAATAATAAAGGAATATTTTTTTAGAGTTTTAAGTCGTCTTTGTCAACTTATATACATTAGTTGTCACTGACCTGAAAATTTTATGAATGTCTGGCCTTCTTGGAATAACCTAATGTACACACAATATAAAATCTAAGTTCTCTGGCCGTACTTCGTGGAACGACAATTAGAAATGATAAAAAAACACTTTGCAATTTCCTAATGATAGCATGTAGCTGAAACCGGTCGTCCATTAAAGTTTTATTTTGGAAATTACAAAGTGTTCATCTTCAGGGATAGAGGACGTTTAAAACCTCTAATTCATTAACAGTCTTGTTTGAATTGTTTTATATATTTAAAATAATTAGAATTAGAATATAGTAAAATAATTGGAAAAGCTAGAAAATCGTGTTAACATTAGGGAAAAAACTATTAGTTCTGAATCTGAATCCAGGTCTTCTCGCGAATGGCGATACGTCTTCCATTAAGGCTACAGCAATCCGAAGAAATTTACCACAGATATTCAGAATAGACCATTTCTGAGGTTTATGGGGGAAAGGACGAGTACTGAAAATAGAATATGGGGATGAAATTTCTTTTAGTTAAAGGAAGAAATTATTAGAGCGGAAAATGCAGACTTTAAATCACAGCTAAGATGCTACCTCAACGAGGACAGCAGTAACAAAAATCGATTTCGTGAATCAGAAAAATAGTAAAAGGAGTCTCAGACAACTGAGCGGCGATTACAGTCGAACCGATTTTAAATTCAAACGACTTCTTCAATCCAATTGAGGCCGTTTGAATACGAAATCTATTCTCCATCTTCAATTCCATCCAATCATCGCCTTCGTAGGCGACCATCAATACTTTACTGCCTCAAGCCGAACTCCTTCATCCCATGCAGCCAGTAAATTCAAAATCGATGGAAACATATGTACATACACGAGCAAAAAATTCAACAATGGTCATGCTGACCTACTTTTAAAGTCTTGGTATGCATGTTAGAGGAGTATAAATTTTGAATAAAAGTTACATAAGATATAGGCCCGGTATTTTGCGTTCGAAAGTAAAACGATGACTGTTTTTGTATATCGAAATCAATGTCAAAGGATTGGAAATAGAGAAAATCCCGCATAATATGCTCTTCAGGGGACCAAATAAAAGCCGAGTTTTGACTGGGTTAGTGTTTTTCACAAAAATTCATTCCTTGCAGTTGAAAAAGCAGAAGTACCTTTTGCTCTCTTACTTTTGGAGAGAGTGCTCCACTTATTTAAAAGGGCTGTATTTAACTCATGCATAAGATCTGCTTCACACTTTAAGAGAGGTCCCAGAACTCACTAAAAGAAATAGGATCTTTTGATTCTTATATTTTTTGCTTTAATTAAATAATAGTGCTAATTCCTACAAAATATTTAAGAATTTATTTTTTCCATTTATTGAAAGAGAAAAAATCAACGTAATTAAAGCTGTAAATTATTCAGTAAAGTTTATTTTAATGCATTTTGATCTATAAAATGAGGCTTGCGATCGGATAGGGCGACATCTTAGTGATTAACAAAACATTTTAAGCGGTGCTTTATCATGCGTTTTGTTTTAAAGGGACCGAAACTGGAAGAAAAGCGTTTATTAGGTTGGATATCATCTTAAAAAGGAGCGCTTTGAACTAGATTTTGTTATACAAAGCACATATATGAAGACAGGTGTAGGTTCGAAATTAGTTAGGATTTGAACTGATCTGATGATGAGTCTTGACTGATTGACCTGATGAAACCATGATCGTATAATAAAAGAACTTTGTGTGGTATAGCGTAGAAGTGTTTTTCTATTTATCTTCGTGATGAAAGACTACCACGAAGTCAACGCCGAATTATTGGATTCTATTTCCAAAACAAGCAAATTTTGTAAGGCATACGATTTCGGTAAATTCTATTTTCTCTCCAAACGATATTTTTCCTCATTATGCACACAAACATATATAAGAAACGCTATAGGTCTCGTAAATGTTCCGTACCGCTACAGGAAATAACGTGGTTCGGCACACTAGAAAACACGGCTTTTAGAGAGTCCGTAAACTTCTTATTCATTAATTGGCGTATGTTTCCAAATTTCTCTCCATAACACAGTCATACGTCTTTATTGGTTGAAGTTGGAACTAGGAAGCCTAATTTTCCTTTTAAGCATATCTCTTGTATTGAGACACACAAGGTGTACGGGTAAAAAGTATAGTAATACAAAATTTATTAACTTGAGAGTTAATTAAGATATTTATTGGCTGTTTATTTCTAGAGGTATGGTAACCTAGAATGTTTTATTACACAGTTAATACCCCTCGATATGTGCAGCATTAGTGGTAGAAAGACATATAATTTGTACTTTACTCTCTCCAAGTGTGTTGCAGCATCACAGGCGTAAAATTTGCAATAACTGTAGGAATTCGATGGAGCAGTTCTGGTAGATCACGAACTGGTACCTGGTAAATTGATTCTTGGTAAACATCCACAGAAAAAAAATCAAGTGGTTTCATGGCTGGGTTTCTAAGGGGATGAAATCGATGGACTATCTCTTGCAATCAAGCGATATGGGAACTCATTATCCAAAAATATCTCACCATTATTGCATAATGCACCTTCATCAGGCAAGCAAAAATACATTTTGAGTTACCATACTTTTATAAGCAAACCTACAATTTATATCTCAATTACTTCTCAAACTCTTAAGTTTTGTATTATTATATGTTTAACCTGGACATGTAAAATTTTAATTAATAATAACAATAATTTGATACTGCTTTTCTGTTACTACTGTTCTAGTGTAAACATTTGGGGGATATTTTTTGAAACTGTAAAACAACTGAAATAAATCTAATTGATTAGAGCAGAGTAGGCTGATCGTGAAAAGAAAATGATTATTGAATATCAATTGCGTTGGACTACATAAATCTTCATATCCTCATATTTTAATGAGATACTCTCTTAAATTTGAACTACATATATGGGACCCAAAGGAAAAAATATTTACTAACACTTGTCGGAAAAGAGATAAAAGTTACAAATTTCATGTTACTCGAACAAATTCACGCAGATTTTTCGCCGAGAAACTCCAATTACTCTTTCGAATCAGGAAGATAAGCCTTTAGCTTCAAATCTCAAGAACGACTGTAATTGCGTAGATTTACGTCACCCGGTTCCGCTTTATAATAGAAAATGAAAAAGGAGGAACTTCATTTAATTACCTAAAGTGGTGCACTCGTTGGAATTCTTTTTCCTCGTCAGAAGGGAAGGAAAAGTTTTAGTTTTCATTCTCACGTTTGAGCGCTGTAATACCTCTTTTATGACCTCTCGAACTTCAGTTTAGAGTTTTTTCGGCTTTTTTATGACCTGGAGTGCGATACGAAAGCCGGGCTTTAAAAATTCAGCACTCTTAGAGGGTTTGGAAGGTCGAGCATTTCCAAGGGAACCATTGTAAAACACACTCAGTTCAATGAATTCTCATTAATAATTCATCCGTGAAATACTAAGTAATACTGCAGGGAAAAATGGGGAATGGATGAGTTGACAATAGAAAAGTAATAACTACTACGGGAAAATTCACCCTTGGAATCAGAAATTAAAATGGATTGCCAAATATTAGGCCCATTCTCGAAAGCAGATCAAGTTTACGAGAAATGTCATAAAATTACCGTGTTTCCGCGGATGAGACAAAAGTTGAAACATAAAAATATGCCCCCAAAATCCTGGGTTATCTTATACCACAGATAAAAAAATAATCTGTGCAAATGTTTGCAGCAATAGTAAGGCTACGCCACAGATAAAATAAATTAAAATTGTTCAATCGACAAATGACGAATAGTGCATGATTCCATATACTCTATACAGTATTTCTATACAGATAATAATCGTTGATCTAAATTTGATTCATAGGCCGTTAATAGTTTGAGGGTCGTCTTGAAGAATAAATCTCGCTAAAGCGAGAAAACTTTGACGAAATTTAATACTTCGTGCTATTTGAAGGGCTTCTCTGCAGAAATATACGTTATTTGATAAACATGTAATCCTGTAGACATAGATCACCGAATGACATCTGAGATTCTTCTAAGTTTAATTATATGATAATTAAACTTATTAAGGTCTTTATTAAGGAGAAAGTAAGATTGAAAAGTCATTTCTTGTATATAACCTGTCGTCATTGAAGTTGATGAAAGCACAAATAATGTACAGCACAAAGGAATTTAGTAGAACTTTAAAAGAAATGGATGTTAAAAACCTTAAAATGAAAATAAAACGACTGTAGGGGAATACACACGGAGATGGGAATGCTAAATACCTGCTGGTAATATAAGCTAAAAGATGTAAATTAAAGCTATGTTTAGCATGGTAATCACAAAATTAGTACCATAATAAAAATTACATAAAATGAAATCAATCAGAGTTGTTGTACACGTTGTAATGATTCAATCATAGAAATCAAAATGAATCACAAGAAAAATCACAAAATTTAAAAACAACCCAAAACATTAAAAATTTAAAATTGCTTAGAAATTAAGAATAAATTAAATTAAATGGTAAAAGACACTCTTAAGATAATCATTAAATACCAAATTGGACATATAAGAATATTTAACAGTATTCAATAGTACAGTAAAAATGACAAAATAATTAATACATCTGGGAAATATCATCTGGGACGACGGACCTGGCAAAATATAGTTCAATTGATCGTGTAGGTGTTATATATATATATATATATATATATATATATATATATATATATATATTTTCCTGCAACCCTGAAGAAGAATATTTTATTGGCCATTGATTGAGAAAAGTTTGAGAGGGAACATCAAGACGATTTACGATATCTTGTAATGAATTGAACTAGGGCTGTGAAACACGCTCGCAAGTGAAGAAAACGTAAAGTTCGTGTCCCCTTCAATAAAGATCCTCTTTTTACGATTCATTGCCAATTGCTCCTCCTGAATATTTCGGTAGACAGTCCCCACTACCAGAGGCATCTCTACCCGTTTATTTCCGTCTGCCTCCCAAAGAACGCGCGATGGATGGATTAACGTCAATCAATTTGCTTCGAATCCTTTGATTCGCATATAAACTCCGTCACACAGTTGCTTAAGGGTAATCCACTCAGTGACAGGAGCTGTTTCTCGAACATCCAAACGTCAACTTTTTTCTCTCTGGGTTTCAATCTTTCGAATACAAAATGTTGGCTCGACTTCGGATACACGTAAACAACTGATTTTTTACTTTTTCGGAAATGAATGTCAGTTTTGAATTATCTAAAATTATATATGCACAAAAAATATTTGTTTATTAGATAAAAGAAGGAAAAGGAGCTTTTATTAATTCTCTACTCATGGCTTTTGAATGGATATTGTGTAAAAGAGTTTGTCAAAATTTTTCTGAAACATTTAAAAAGTGACTTAGGCGTTCTATCATTAGCATTTTATTTCCAATCATGATAGTATCAACTACTTGGGCCGTGACTTCGTGGTATCCATCCATTTCCAATCATGTCCTCTATCTAAAGTACATTTTCTCGAACCTTGTCGACAAAATATCACCACCAATACTTATTTTTATACTAATGTATTATAATAGGATTTTTTCAGCGATAGACTCTAAACTGTCCCCGCAACGATGTTTTGATGAATGCAATATTTTATATTTGTAAGATCAAAATTAAAAGAAATAAAATTACTTGTGCTATTTGCCACAGTATATTTTACACACGACCGGTCTCGTAAGATCACTTACATCTTCAGGTGGACTCGACCTAAAGATGTAAGTGATCTTACGAAACCGGTCATGTTTAAAATATACTGTAGAAAATAGTACAAGTAATTTTACTTCTTTTAATTTTGATTTAAATGGAACTCCACACAATAAAGAAGGCTACCATTGATTTTATTTTAATTATATTTGTAATTTTGCACAGGAAAGAAAAAAAAGCCACCCTTCGTTTAATCTGGCTTCAACCTTGCTTATGACTGCGACAGTATGGAAACTACTGAGTTATGAATAATAGCAATAAAATAGGTCACTCCTCACTAAAATCTCAAAAACTTCATAGCACCATTACACGAACGAAACTTTTTTTGTCGATTGTACTATTGCTGATAAATATTCATGCATTATAAATGAGTTAATGAGGAATATGATTAGATGTCGTTTATCCGAAGAACTTTTCGTGTTATAAGGTATATTTTTTTGGTTCGGGGTCAAATTATATTTTTCAATAGCAATGCATTTGAAAATCGGTTTTGGGGCGCACAGAATCATTTCCTTTTTGGAAAATTAAACGATCATTTTATACTGAAAACACCAATTCCAATAAGAATTCTATCCTTAAAATTAATTTCGGAAAATTAGACAAAATAAAATTGGTAAAATGTTCCACCTTGATTTGAAAAAATTAAAGTAGAATATAAGGAAAATATTGGTTCATTATGAATGTATTAAGATTTAAATTTATGAAATTATATTAGGATCGAATAGGTTTATAATAACTTCCGAATGCTTATTTGGTCATTAACAGAACTTTGAATGATTTTTAAACAAAGCAGCTTGAATTTGGCATCAAAACAATAACTGATAATTTCTGACAAGCTACAAAGTTATTACGATTTTTACAAATTAATTCATAAAAAAGATAGGGAAGGATATAGTAGAAATTTTAAATTTTGAAAATACATATAGCATTGAAAATTTTTTATCTGTATTTTATGCCAGAAAACATTGGAGAGATCAAAATTAACACAAAAGATGTTGTAATTTTTCGCACAGTACATCCAGTGGTTTCCTTTAATGAGTATTAAACACAAACTGTACCGAATTAAAGAACCAACATCTATTTTGAGCGTTGAATAAAGGAGATAGAAAAATCGCTTCAAAAATCTAGTTTCCATCGCCTACGCTACCTTAATTGAATAAAGGAGATAGAAAAATCGCTTCAAAAATCTAGTTTCCATCGCCTACGCTACCTTGCTACTCTGCGGTGCACCAGCGCAAATTTAAAAGCAAAGAAAATAACGGCGTTAATCCGACAGTACATCCAGTCGCAGTAAAGAGATTGAAATTCGAACATTCACTCGGCAGTTAAATTCAAACTCGAAATCCGTTGGGTGACAAAAGAACGTCGAAGAGCGTCTCCTCAGCGACTCGGAGCGGCGACAGAAACTGAATCGATCGCTAAACCACAACATAGTGGTCTTCGTAAGCACACCTGCGTCCCCCCCATTTCCCCTCCGACCACCAACTGCCTTCCTTTAAAAACATTCCCCTCGCCCTACGGTTTCCCGCCATCTTACTCCACTCATTCCCGCCCTTTGAGGTCAGAAATACTACTCAGTTACGTTACATGCAACCATCACAAATGACATCATAATTCAGCTCTCTCAGAAAAATGTACAGTATTTCTTTTTATTTCAAACTTGGAGGGTTTAGGAGGTCGAATTTTTCCATGGAAATCACCGTAAGACACCCTATTCAATGAGTTCTCATTAGTATCTACGTATGCAAAGTACTAATCATGACTGCTTGAATCTATTTATTAGGCCTCGGCTTTGTGGTATGCCTCCATTATGTAGAATATCGAAGCAAGAGGACAATTAGACCTTTCCAACAATATCTTGAAAAGACGATCACGGATTTGGGCCCTCATCAGATGGTTGCCTAAATGGTCATACAATAAAAATACTGTGGTTAAGGTATAAGCGGCCTCTTGTTAGGTCAATATAGGAAGGAAAGCGATAAGCTGACAATTGAGCAATAATGAGTAATATTGGTGTACAGTAGAACTCCAATTATCCTAATCAAATGGGACCGGACCCCATTCGTATAATAAAAAATTCGGATAATCGGAAATTCGGATAATCGGAAATTCGGATAATCGGGAATTCGGATAATTAATTAAATTCTACATAATAAATCATAATTCTACTCAATAAAAAACTACATATATAGTATAAAAAGAGCTATGTACTAATTAATTTAAAAAATGGTAACACTTTTGCATGTCTATTCGGTTTCTACCGTTATGCTTATCACGTATCGTGTCAGTGAATTTAGAACTGCTATATGAGATGGTGTCCTAAAGCGATTCGGATAGTCGGAGTTCGGATAATTGGAGTCCTACTGTATTTCCTGTAGGTATTGTAATAGTTAGCTCCAAAGTAAATGTAGTGTTAGGAAAAAATAAATAGACGTTCTTTGAGAAGTACTTACATTGTGACACAAAATCCTCCTATATCTTGATAATGCGACATTTAAACCACAATTAAACTTATCGATTAATTTTCTATTCATTGGTTCATCATAGGTACTTTTACTGTGGCTGTCCAGTTTTAACGTGGAGTTCCGTTAGAAACTTTTCAGTTTTACCGGTTTAAAGAAGTAATCCACGATAAGAATGTTCCTACTTCGTGTCTTTAAAGAGTATAAAATTAACGCAGACTTTGTTTTATTGAAACATCTATGTTTTTTGCCATAATACTAGGTTAACTTCTCCTTTATTCTGTCATTTATGACATATTTCAGATATAAAAAATCACCGGAAGAAGCAGAAGAGAAGAGTGGGTGAAATAACCCAAACAAAACACATACAATCAGGAAAGCCATTTGCTGATAACAATTGATGCCAGCTAGGATGCAATAAAAGGGTTCATAAAACCTATACATGAATCTCATGTATGGTCGTGATTCATGGGTCATTGCTGAAAGGAGAAGGTTATATGTCCCATAAATGTTTCTTCTACAATGGAGATATAGTGCCACAGCAAATGTTCACATAAGTCCATGAAGAACAGGAAGAAATTGACTTGAACAAATTGATGTACGGTAGTCTCCTGCAGACAGTATTGGAAGGAATGGTAGAAAGAGAGAGAGGGACAGCTAAAGGGTTAAAGTTAGGAATAATAAGGGGATGGAGAAACTGACAAGGAGCAGGATTTCCCAAACGAAAGATAGGGGAGGGTATACGTAAGATAACAAGGGAAGCGTCCCTCAAACTGTTCCGAGAAACATCAGCTACGGTCCATGCAGCGTGAGAAAGGTTTCGGCAAAAGGAATGAGATGAAAACTTGAAACCGTCTTCAGAGAAGGAAAATGATATTTCGGAATCATTTTGTAGAAGAAAGGTCTGGTTCTACGGCTTTCTGTTACTTACTGCCGAATTGATCTAAATCTCCCCTTATTTATCCTTTAATTTACAGCCTGAAAGAAAAGACTTGTTTGAGGACCCGCTACTTCTCATTCTAGTTGAATGGGTTTTCTGGAAAAATTAAATTGGGAAACGCTGCGTGAGAGAATTTCTATGAACCAATTTTTGGAGTGATAATCTTTGATGATGAAAACAATGTAATAGGGCTTTATTTTTTGGTTATAATTTTGTATTTTGTTTATTTTGCTATTTTTTCGTCGGAATATTTTCCCACCAAACCTTTTTATGTTTGTAAGAAAAGATTTGGAACACGGCTGTTAATGAATTAAAGGTTAAAATCCCCTGTAGCCGTCTTTGTCGGCGTGCATCACCTCATTCACCGGTAATCGGATAAAACAGGAAGGGTCGGTTCTTTTAAAGACAATGCATTTATGTGCATTCGGAAGCGATGCTTTCTTCTTTAGGGGCCATTAAGTACCAATAAAATACCTTTTTTCCTTCCTTGCTGTTACTTTTGATTCTTCAGTTGATTCGTAAGAGAAATATATCCCGCATGCACTGAGGGCAAACGAAACGAAAACAATAGAATGTTTAATATTGTGCTTGTATTTAGTTATTCTTTAAAAAGTCGTTAGAAAATGTTGTATTTTGGGAATACAAAGTTTCATGCAGATTCCTATGGATTCCCATGAACTCTTATATTAGTTAAAAAAAGTTAAAAAGAGTAGTTTGAATCGGAAAAACATTAAGAAGCAATTGTGTTTTGAGAATACATTTGTAAAATAGTGGAGAAAAAGAATTAAAGATGAATTCCTTTCTTAAATTACAAGAGACATGATGGAAAGCATTAATTTCTTTAATAACGAATAGAGAGAAAACAATAAAGACAAAATACGTAAATAGACAAAAGGATTTACTGCGATAAATACATCTCGAAATACATCCTGACAAACCCCTGATATGAATTAAATGGATAAGAGCTAACGTAATCTAAAGTAAATTATTAGGAAGGTTCAGAAAAATCGGATGTATATTTTTATTTCTCTCTTGTGATATTATTATTATTGAAATAACGGTAACAAATCAAATAAATTATACTATTTATGTGTACAGCACATCAATTGTAATTGCAAAAGAAATAATGATTAAATCTTTTCCCCTTGATTATAGTTGAATTGATAATTATATTGAGGAGTTCTTTAAGACATATAGTTGCAACTTTAAGGTAATCACAGATGTGTATACTTCTATAACTATTGTAACTACAATATTTGCAATAGATGGAATAAATTTAAAGGGAAGTCTATTTAAAAATTCTTCTATGTTACGAGGTCGATTAGCAGCATCTTCTTTGGACGAAGACAAAGAGAGATCGTTTGGAAACTCTGAGAGGTCGGAGTAGAAAGTTTCCATGGTAAACATTATCCAATTCATTCGCTTCTTAATGGACTTTCCCATCAAAGGAACTCCGATTCCATTCTCTCGCATCCAAACCAACTCCCACACGTTCCATTCCCAATTAAGAGGTTGTGAAAATTTCATGCACATCAGAAACTTTTGCCTGTTATAACTTTTACGTCATCCTTTCAGACCCGGCCTTCGATGTGTTCGTTGCAAAAATACATTTCAGGTAAAGTTATACTTCTTTAGCATAACAATGTGCGTACTTGTTTTTCAACCAAAATCTCACGAAGACAAACTATCTCACGAAGCTTAATTGAAAGACTAAAGCCTTCAAATGATTATAAAATACATAAGTATTATAACATACGTATAAAAAACAAAAATATATGTTTCTTTCGTTATGGATAACCACTACATTATTGCCCTCGGCTTCGATGAGTGCAGTCCCGCGTTCGATTCCCGGTGGAAGTCAATTTGCAAAATAACCTCTGTCGATGCTCTTTTGATCAATACAACAACAACACAATGTATATTATTACCTCCAACATTCAACGAATGGCATATATTTTCAAGCTGTATGTTTGTCGACTTTTAAAAACTAAAAATGTAATGCAATGTCACAATCGGAACTTGACCTAAGAATTCATATTTTTAGCTGCAATTTAAAACTTCAGGAAGATATTGTTTTATACAGTATGCTGTGTGATAAAAATTGTTCTCTTTCCTATGAGTTTAAGACTGTCAAATATGTTCAGTGTGTTCAATAAAACGGAGCCTTCAAGAAATGTGATTGAAATTCCAGACAAAAGAAGCCTTAAAACAAAAAAAGTCGTATTATTCAGAATCAGTTCCTTTCGTCGAAGCAATCAAGTAAAGTAAGCAAAAATATTTCTCATACCTACAGTTCCCGTTTGGATGCAAGAGTTTCATTTTTTATTTTTATAATTACTTTAATTCTATACTAGAATGTTTTGAACTCCTCCAACAAAAATACCATTCGCTAATGAAAAATTCCTGTATAATAGGGAAAGAAGGTTTCCAAGCAAAAATAAACCTACATTTGATGCAATACGAGTATTGTGTATTGCAGTATTACAGGGGTTATTATTTGCTAATATTACATTTTACTGGAAAAAATCCAAGAAATTCGTGATTCTTTATTGAAGTAAATATATTTAATTTATCTTTTACTTTTTTATTGCGATTTGTGAAACCGGAGGCATAAATAATGAGCTGGAAATTAATGGAGCTATTTAGTTACGCTCATTCTACAATTAATAAAGGTCAACCTAATGCAACAGGGCTCTAATTTAATTGGAATTGGATTTGCGATTAATTTTGGTCTTTACGCTCTCTGAATTTGGTGGCCTGCAGGGTTTTACTGTAAATCAAGGTTAAATATACGAATTTATTTATTTATACCTTATTTCCATGGTTACTCAAATCAATGCTAAGAACATTTCTTCCGACATGATTATAAGCCGAGGCACTTTATTTTATCAATTATAGAATGGGAATGCAAATTGCCTCGAGTGTTTAAGGTTGGAAATGCAGCTACTGGAAAACTTCAAAATAAAAACAGACACCAACCAGCAAGTTAAGTGTTAAGAGCATTGTTATCTGAGCAAATGAGGAATTAATTAGCCGATTTCCGGATATGACAGTTTTTTTTAATGGGGAACAGGTACGTGTGACCCTCACTTGAGTATAAGCCGAAGGAGGCATTTACAGCTTTAAAAAAATGTGCTGAAAAAATTGGCTTGTAAACGAGTATCCACGATAATTTAAATGTAAACCATAGTCTATAATTTTCAGTAATACATTATTGCTGATGCAACTGATGCCTTCTTTCGTTTTCCCAAAAATCCAAGGGATGCTACAAATATTTTTTTCCGGAAGTCCGGTCGCCTCGTTCGTATTACTCGGAAACACGTGTCGAGGCAAAATATAATAAAGTGTGAATATAATATAAGGCTTCATTCATTTCAATTACCTGACATAACCAGAGGAAATGTATTTTCGAACTTGTGTTTGACGGAATTGAAACGCTTACAGTTGAAGGCTAATTTTCACTCGTATATGCTGCGAACGCATCCAAAGAATTCTCTTTGAAAACAAGTATCTGAAATACATTGCATAAGCTAAATTGATTTTGATGTTCTCGGTTTTTATTATTTGCAATTATCGCAGCATTTTCCGATTTTTTAGAAAAAGGGTAGCCTATACCTTAGTAAATGGAACTAAACTTCATATTTCGCGTAGCTATAGCTATTTTTATCGCGTGACTGGTAGCAATGTAGTTATATTAACTTTTAAACAGTCGCCTGAAACTATAAGTCTCCGATAGTATTTCCTGGAGTAAACCACCAAAAATTTCAGATTTTGCTATACATTTCTATAGTATAAGCATACATCTTCATACCGTTAAATAAAAATTTCGCAATTTTACAATGCAAAAAGAATTTATTGCTTTGAGTAGTGTTACTATAATTACAGATATTTATGTCAATATTTACATTCAAGAAATTTTCTTAGGGTAATGATATATTTAATAATATAATTTTTACTATGTATACTAATCAATGAAAAGGATTTTCTACTACAAATCCCGAAATTTAAAAATTTAAATATGAATTCTCAAAGTTAACATTTTTCCATATAAGTGACAGATTTTTAGTGGAGATTTATAAAATTTTCATGATAGTTATTAACATTTAAACAAAATACGTAGTAAAGTGCAGTAACCTTCCGGGTTTTATAATATTATAGAAGAATGGGGTATGATAGACTAAATATGGGCTTTTGTTAATGTGACTTCTAGAAAGCATGACTGAGAATCCTTTCAATAGCGCATTATCTCCATTAAATCTCTTTCAAAGTAGATGATGAATATGCCAGCATTAAGAGCTAGACTTTAAAAGGAATTCCAGTGTTTAGATTGCGAAAAACTCCATGGAATAATGGAATTGTCGGAGGCGCTGCTTCTAAAAGGAAGAGAAGGTCCCCAGTCAATTGCTCAAGTACTTCAACACAATCTACTTTCCCAATGACGTCGGCGCAAGACCGCACTGTTGTCGCTGTGATAGTGTTTCCTCTTTAATCAACCGCAGCTCAATCAGGAGGTCGTCGAGATCATCCGATTTTCCATCAACGGACTTGGAGAGCGCTCTCCAGACAAGAACTTCTTGAGCCGGACATATTAAAAAGGATGTGAATCATCTTTAATCCGAGTAAATCATCACTTATCCGAGTTTTATCGATTCCTAGCTTCCTCTAGTGATTTTAAATCGCTATAAAATTATCAACGGTATTGCTGACAAGTTTCGCTAAACCGACCAATTTTATCATAGCTTTTAATTCAGCCCTTTCTATTTTATTTTATTATTTTATTTTCGATATAACGGCTTAAATCTCATTATTAATGCTATCTAAACAAGCAAATGACAACCATGTCAAGATCAGAAATGACGATCAACGCATATTTACATACATAAGTTATGAGTGTTTCAGAAAGAACATGAAAGAATAAATTAAAAATATAACACCAAATTTATGTGGCGGTGTGTGGAATGTTTAAAATGTAATTAAAAATCAATTAATTTAAACAATTTTAAATTCTATAAAGATTATAGTTATAAAAATACGCATAAATCATATATCACGAAATATTCTTTTCTTATTTGAAGAGGAATAAGTTCCTAGAAACACATTAGCCCATAAATAATACACTTAAAACTGTTTTGAGACATATTTTGGATGAATATTGAAGATTTTTACAGTAGCGACGACTGGGGGAAGTATGAAATTGTTTAGCAGAGTGATGTAATGTGGGGGTTTCTCACGTGGTCGCTGCGGTGGGCGGGAATGCTTGCCAGGAACCACAAAATATCCAATACCGTTGATAACAAGACACAGGTGTAGGGACATCCCAATATGTATTTTTTCTGTAGGTTCAGGATCGTGTCATACCATTTTGCCGCCTGTGGTGAGATGTCAAACATGGTTATTAATTCTATTCCTAGGCCATTTTGGTTGGGTTTTGTCTAGTAATTCATAAAATATAATAAACAGTGTTTACTTCTTTAAGTTGATAATTGTAATAATTATAATAAATTGTTTTTATTAGGTTAAAATATAGACTAAAAAGTCTCTTCTTACATCTAAACTTTCGCTCTATAAATTTTACGGAAAGAGATAGGTTGAAAAAAAGTAAACAGAAGATAACTACATTGCGGGCTTAAAAACCCAAGGTTTCTCTTAGAAAAAATATACACCGTAGCAGGAAAACATTCGTAAAAAGAAGATGTGAAAAACCAGGGAAATCTTCGGATAATTAAGTAAACATTTATGGTGAATACTTGTCTAGAGAGATCTGAGAGCCGAACAAAACAATACAGATTCACATAGATCAATATAAATGTTTTCATAGTAGTAAAAAAAACATAGCGGAAAGTAAATAATAAGATTACGAGAATAAATTAAGTACAACACTAAAATAAATACAGAATAATGGCTATTAAAGCGTTCGCTAGCATAACCAGATTCGTCAATATTAACTGATAGGATTAATTAAATTTGTCCGCATAACTAAGTCAAAACCTTCAATGATAATCTACGGTATGATTATTACATAGTAACTTTATGGAATAAAGCATCGTGAATTAAGATAATGAACAATTTTATATTCAAATTTTTCTATCCCTACGATAGATAGATCCTGCCAACAGGTGTAGAGCTTAACTGGAGTTTAAAAAAATTGAAAACGATTACATTAAGAGAATTAAAAGAGTAGGAATAACATACATGACTGGTACAGGAAGGATGGAGAAGCGAAAACAATGATAAGAAAAACAAACAAACAAAACTTCACTCTGAAGGAAGTAAACCATGAAAAAAAATAAAGACAAAACTAACCGAAAGAATTGCGAAGTGCTCGGCGGATAGCTAGTTTTTTCGTCGATTGTTTTTCACTAGAACAATTCGTTCCGTTTGCCTCCATCAAATAGAAAGGAGCAGAGCAAACAAAGCCGTTGTTTCTTCAGCCGGCGAATTGCATGCACATCGATATCGATTTGAAGCAATTTAAATGCCACCGCACGGAATCAAAAGAGGGCATCCGCTGTGTGAACTCTCCTTTGTGCGAGCATTTCTAATTGAACTGCTCCTTTCCATGCTTAAGTGCGCACATTCCCAATTCCGGCCTCATTTCATCTGGAATAGTACGCATCTCGCCATGACGCAACGCTTCCTGCCTGTCTCCCGCTTGCGTACCACAGTGTTAGGGTGTGTCACCAAGACGTGGGGCTCGGGATGATTTCTCAGGTAAATATCCTCTAAATTCGAACAGCGGTAAATTAGTATTGGTTGCCTGAGGGTGTTATCGGGCCCTTCCCTTCGAAAATAGATGCGGGTTCGAAAGGGTTTAATTGATATGTTCCGAGGTAACTTTGAGGAAAGAGTAAGCACACAACTTCTATACTTAATAACTCCTAGAAGAGGTTTTATTGTATTATGTTTTGTCCACGGGTTTCGGAAGATTAACCGGTCACTTTAAAAATTCTTGCGAAATTTACAAAGTGTTTTGCTCAAAAGACGGTATTATTCTATAGCATAAAACCAAGGATGTTCAAGCAGCAAAACGTTTTAATTTATACAGAGCCCAGAATTATTATTCTCTGTTCTGTATAAATTAAAATACCTATTTTGTTGCTTGAACTTCCCTGGTTTTAGTGATGGAATACCTCCAAAAGTTAAGGCCGAGTTCGTTGATTCTATAACCACTTAAATCTATGTAAGTGATGCTTATGGCCTCCTGGCTTAATAGAATCTGTAAATTTAAATTGATGTCTATGTCTATGAAAGAACCCTGCAAGCCGCCTTTCGGCGTGTGGCAGGGGGTGCAAGCACCTTGACTCTATTTTCCTAAACGGTTGCTTTTGCGTATACTTCGCGGAAAAAATGAATTTTTGGTACAATTAGTTCTAGCATCTATTTCCCAAATCTTTCTGACAGTATCAGAACTGCCCATATAGCAGGGGGGTCGCATTATATCGGTTACATCATCTGAGAACGTAATTTCTCTGAACTTATTTAATAAATTTATCCTTTGAATTTTTCTTCTATCTTCTAATGATTCCCATCCCGCGTCCTGTAACATCTGAGTGACACTCGCTGTTTTATCGTAGCAATTCTTTACAAATCGTATCGCCTTTCGTTGTACTTTTTCTAAATCCCGAGTATGACATTTCTCGGCGGGGTCCCATACACTACACGCATACTCAAGGTGAGGCCTAACTAACGCTAAGTAACATCGCTCGCGAACCTTTTCTTCGCTCCTACCGACTATTCTTTTAACGAAGCCGAGTTTCTTAAGTGCTTTTCCACATATATTTCGGATGTGGGCACTCCATGATAGATTATTCGTGAGAGTTACTCCAAGATACTTTACCGATTCTACTGTCATTAGATTTACCCCTCGGAGGCTATAAGAATAACCATTTACTATAGATTTTCTTTCGAAGAAGTAAACTACCGAACACTTTTCCACATTAAGCTCTAATTGCCACTTCCACTTCACCACTTCTAATTAATTAAAGGTATACAGATTTGTATAGATTCTTTTGCCATATTTACTGTTGAGATTCGTTATCTAGTATTATCAGATGATATAGAAATGATAGGTTTACATTAAAATACTTCAGTATCGCAGAATCATTTGTAGTTTTTAGGCACTGTATCAGTAATACGACAATATACGACCAATACGCTTGTTTTTAATGGTCAATTACTTGACAATGTTACGATATTCATGTGATATATGGAGTATTGTTATGTTAACATAATTTCCGTTACGTCACGCGGAAGAAAATTATAGTAGCAAAAGAGAATACGTATCCATTACGCTGTAACATACTACCTTACTTAGAATTTGTAAAGGAACATTACCATTATGCAAGGGACAATTTTCAAAGCGAATAGTCACACTATTGCGGTCGAATTAATGGTTTGCATCACCAGAGTTAGAAGATACAGGAGTGCTTCGATAACATCATATGATGCTACTAAATTTTAAGAGGAAGCAATTTTTGACATATTATCGCTCCGAAATAATTACACGGCTCAAAAGCAAATGCGACTAAGCAATTCCTATAGCTGTTACGTTTTTCCATCGTATTCTACATTTGATATTAAAAAAGGTCTCTCCCTCGCACGCGTCTATTCCTCACAATTTACATCCGCAAGTACTTTAATTGCTACGACCTGAAATAATCTCCGGGATGACATCTGCCAACCATTCATCATTTTCAATTCGTTTAAGCCCCCTTGTGCACGCAATGTGGCGCTTCCAGGTAGTCCGCTCAAAAGTTCTTGGAACCAAAGTTCCCAAGCCTTCATTTTTTTATGTCGTGAACACGGAACGCAGGAGTGAAGACGCGGCTTTGTTACCTGCGCACTGCTAATCTACTCCAGCTACGCTAAACCACAGATGAGATTACACGCTTGTTATCTCTTTTCAAATCGTTTGGGACCTTTCTAATCGGTTTTTAGCTTCATTTGCAAATGAGACTATTTAGGAAATTTTTAGGAAAAATCTGATGTGGCCAGCACATGACTTTCTCCATATATATAAGATGTAAATATGTATCTACGGCAGTATTTTCGAAATCTATATTCAATCTAAACTTGGAAGATAAGTGATTAATTTCTTTCATATTATCTTTGACGTCACAAACATTATAAATAATGTTTTTTGGGACATGTTCGATGAAAAACGATGAAATTTGCTTTTCGCCCCAGCGCCCAGAGCGCCCACAACGTACATAATCAACAACTTCCGGTTTATCAGTATTTCACAAATAACTCCTACACAATTAGTGATACAAAAATATGTTTTACACAAACGTTATAGTAAAATACATTTACTAAAACTTTTATAAATAATAGTATATACCTAAATATGATATTTATGGAGATATTTTGAATACCGGAAATGACCATTGTAGACTGAAGCTCGACTTCCGGTTAACCGATTTACTCCAAAAACTAATCAACTCTAACGACATCAACCGAAATACTATATATGAAATTTGGTGTTGATCCGAAAAGTACTTTTCATGTTAGAGCGCCCACAAAGTACATAATCAGCTACCTCCGGTTTATCAGTATTTCACGAATAACTCCTAATCAACCGGTGATACAAAAATATGTTAAATACAAAAGTTATAGTAAACTACATTTTCTAAAACTTTTATACGGTATACAATATACCTATATATCATATTTATGGAGATATTTTGAAAACCGGAAATAAGCTTTGATGAATAAAGCTCGACTTCCGGTTAACCAATATACTCCAAAAACTAATCAACTCTGACAGCACACACGACAGTACTATATATGAATTTTGGTATTGATACGACTAATACTTTTCACGTTAGAGCGCCCACTATCACACACACACACACACACACACACACACATACACACAGACATCATTCCAAAAATGGTCAAAACGTGTTCTAGGGATCCCAAAACATGTATTTCCGTTGAAATCTCGAAGTCGATTTTTTTCATGAAAACAATACTTTCTCTATACTTCGTATATGGAGAAAGTAAAAAAAGGTTAAAAAATTAAAAGTTGTTGCTTATCATGCAATAATAATTAACCCCTCATGCCTCGATGAGATTTATTCGCAGCCGTCGGCGTCGTTTTATCACTGAGAATTCCGCTTTTGGAAATAAGAAGCAATAACTACAGTTGTATTTAAAATACCGGCCCAAAACCAACTATAGATGCAAATTTCACCATACATCTCAATTTTAATTCTTTGTCACGGAAAAAATAAAAAAATATACATAAAATGAGCTCCGTGAACAAATTTTTCAATGCTTACTTAAACATTTGTTTATGCTATGCTTTGGTTTATCTAAACTAAATAGCATGCGACTTGTCTTGGCGCTGATGATACAAATAGCAATTGAGGGAAAATGAAGAATTCTGTATTGGCGTGGTATAGAGTATCAGCAGTTTTAAAAATTATCACGGATGGAGAATTCGGGATAAATGCTCTTAACCATTGAGTTGATTAGCATGAATAACAAAAATAAAAAGCGCTCATTTATGCAAAAAGCAACTCTTCCTTAATGAGAATATATGTATACTATATAACATCATACGAAAATAAATCTTCTACAAGATATAGAAGTGAAGCTTAACGCTAGACGTAATAGTACTTCTGAGGGTAGTTAAGCTTAATTTATTCTCTGAATATTTAAGATTACGTAAATGAAATATTATCCCCTGGATTTATCTTCACTATCCTGTATATCATCTCCTCTCCCTTCACTTACCCTGTGGAAGTCTTTTTTACCATATTACTGAAATGATAGTATTGTGTTCTAAAATCCACAAAATTTATAATGACGTTCATATGCACATCTTTTTAATGTGTTTGAATAATACGTCAAGTTAATAAAATCCGAGTTTTGGTTGTTTTCCAGTGCATGGTTGATTCCGTTGCTTTTGCTCGTCGTTGAATTTCACGATAATTAAGCTTCTTCAGTTCTTTTGGAGTTACCAAATGCGACGGATATGTTCAAGTTTCTCTTTAAAATGAATCACGTCGAGTTAATTAAAGCAAGTGAAGGCATTCCGAACTCCTGCGCTTTAATTTTCGCTAGAATTGGGATTTAAAAAGTTCTCGGAAAACCCGGAATTCGCAAAGGTCAAGCAGGTATCTTCTCTATCCTTATAATGAATCCTAATTTACTCAGTTTGTTTTCATTCAAAATGCTAGGTTTTTTATATCACTCATTTATCTTTCCCGGTGTTTACATAATTTTTGCGGGTATTTAATTCTTAAATATGAGTTATATCCCTTCAGTTTTTGCTTAAAGTTACGGCTATAGCTTAAAAACTTATATCTGCAGTTTTATTATTACTCGTATGATTCTTATTTTGCTTTTCCCGTTTTCATATCTATCCTTAAAAGAATAAATAATATATGTATGTAGATAGATATAGTTAATAAGTTACAATTCCGCTTTCCCACATATTTATTTAGTTTAGTCTTAATGCCTGAATTGATATCACAAATAAAATCGATTGTGTCTGGCTTATATATTAATATGAATCTTGGTCGTCAACGCTATAGTTTACTTAACAACGATTGTTGAGGTAAATAAACAAACAAATAAACTGAAACGACACTTACCCGACGAAAAACATTCTAAATAAGCGAAAAAATCAGGTAGACGGGGTTGTACTTTTTTCCACAGCTTTATTTCAAGACGACCGGTTTCAGCGAGTGATCGCCATCATCAGATCGCCATCCAGATCGCCATCATCACCTGATGATGGCGATCACTCGCTGAAACCGGTCGTCTTGAAATAAAACTGTGGAAAAAAGTACAACCCCGTCTACCTGATTTTTTCGAAGATGGAGTTCCACAAAACTACGCCTTCCTCCGTGGATTTTATTCTAAATAAGCTTTGGTGCCATCTCTTCGACAATAAACTTGTTGTTAGAATGGTAAATAAGTTATGGATCAAAATGCTGACGATCAACGAAAAATTCGCACGGTTATCGATCCAAGAATTTTCACGGACCAAAGCAATCGGTGCCGAAACAAAATTGGTACGTTTCGTTCCGTTTGAGAAGACTATCTAATTTCCTTTCTGAAGAGCAGGAAATTAATGACAGAGAGTTCAAAAAGGTAATTTGAGTGCATATGATCCCACTGAGAGTTAGAGGGCTTACGTATGTTCGCAGCTTTGATGGTAATCTTTTAATTTATCTCCGCTTGGTTCATTAAAAAGCTATTACAAAAAGCGTTCCTTCTAAAGTGATAGCTGTTTGCGCGGTTGCTCCGGAGAGAAGTTATATTTGCCCCACGTAATATTCGAGATCGCGGAGAGTGGAATGTTTGGGAGACAAGTAGAGTAAACACTACGAGAAATATAACAGCAGTCATAACGCAAGAAGTATTGGTCTCGGAGAGACGAGCACCCGAGATAGGACGATGGCCGCATAAAATAAAAGGGAGCAAAAATTTCCTGTCATCTCGTGAGCCCGTGAAACTCATTATCCCCACGTTCGAGCCGTCTGGAATGTACTCAGTGCTGAAAGCATTCCAGACAGCTTAAATTGCGCGGAGAATCCCCAGAAAGGAGAGCGTTTATCTCAGAAATTGGTGACTGTTATTTGTTGGCTGCACGATTATAGCTACGCATTGGTAGACGTGTATTTCTTGTAAATACATAAGACATAAATGCGTAAAAATGTGATTAACATAAAAAACGCAAATAAGAAGAAGCATTATTATATACAGCAATGCAGATGCATTAATATTAGACGCGAGCGCTAGGGAATGGGCATCAAGCTATTGCCACCATTAAAACTCCACATATATTTCTATACGAGACTATTTATTGGTTTTAAGAATGTCTATATCTAAATTTTACACATTTTAAATATAAGTACTACCATTTTATTACTTAAAAAATTTCGCATCTTTGAAACTTAAATGCTAACCAAACCTTGAAATATTTTTTAAAAATTGAAGACTCGAAAATAAATTCTGGATGCGTAATTGAATATTGCGGCGCAATTCAAGAATACATATGCCTTTATCGTTGAAAGTAGTGCGAAAAATGTTTTTGTTTATAGTTACGTATCTGCATTGTTGTATTTTTGGCTGATCTTTCTGAATGATTTGATAAGTGATTACGACCGAATGTTTCCAGTTAACGGGTACTTCCTGAACTAAAGTCTATCCGAAAATATCATATGAATCGCCTATAGAAATATTCTTACGGAAAAATAAAAATATACTCGCTTCTAGGGATATAGTTAATCTTTCCATTGTTTTCCTGAGCGGAAAATGGAGAGACAAACAGAATTCAAATGTAAAAAAATGACACAACTCGTAACGCCACAACCGATAAATTATCGTTCAATGGCGTATAATATTTTTTAGTCAAATTTCCATTTGCCCACCCTTGACATAGTGGTGATACGGATGTTTTCCTTTTGCCTACACCTTACTAATGCTACATAAACGGATAACTAAAGAGATTATAATTCATTAAATTACCTTAATTTCTTTATTTTGGTATATGGATTTTTCGGATATTTTAGGAAACAAAGGAAATTTCAGATGCGTGAAAACATTATATGAGGAAAAAGAGAAATAAGCATTGCAAAAAGGAGGTCACACTCTATTTTGAGGTTTAATGTGGAAATACGTTAAAAGCGTAGGCGTTAGAGTTCACTAGCACATAAAAATGGCATATATACATTCCGGTGTACAACAGAATATATATACGAGTATCTCTTAATATTCACCGGAGAGGAAATGAAGAACTTTCCACGGCTTCCAATTGAATAAATCAGATATAAATAACGTCCATGTTTTAAGAGTAATGAAATGCTAAAATTTTCTCTTCGATTGAACTTATCGTCAAATTTTAATACATCAATTAAATATATATTGTCAAATGCTAATTTCCATTAATAATAATTAGGAAAATTTAATTGTGGTTTTAGAAACCCTTAGTGAAGCCTAGAAAAGAGTACTCACAGCAGGGAAACAATCGCAAAGAAAGAGAGAGAGAAACTTGCACAAACATACTGATGGACCAAAATAAATAACTAAAAGATGTTTAATAAGACAAAATTATCGTGACGTATAATTATACAGTACCAATAAAAGTGTAACAACAGATAGAAATAAACCATAAATGCATGGTAAACTATGTAAAATGTAAATCAATTGCAGATAAAAGTGAAAAAGATATGTTCATAACATACGCTAGATTAGAATAGTTAAAACTAACACTTAGATAATACATAATATGGCATATTTACAAGGCGCTAGACAGTTTGAAAGGGTCTTTTTGACTGTCGCTCGGCGCTATCTTAATGGAATGTCTGTACATCGTTATATAGTCTTTATATTTTTGTAAATAATTTTCTACATAGATCGTATTTTGTATATATTCGTCCGTGTCATTTTTTGTGGATTTGTTTCTATTTTTATTTCGTGCATTCACCTACATTTATTTTAAATTTGCTTTATTTTTTGTTTCTTGGTTGTACCCACTATCAAATGGTGCGAAATCTATATGTGAATCTGTAAATTAATAAATAAACAGATGAGTCACTATAAATTCCCGAGTAATCGATTCACAAATTCACAATTTATAAATTGTTTAAATCAATTCTTGTTACAACACCATTTCCGACGAGGTAAACATCGAGGTTCTAAAAACTGAAGACCAAGGTGTAGGAGAATATTTGAAACGTGAAAAATTGCGAAGTTAAGCGATCACGATTTTTCCTGCGCTGCAAGTAGAACGTGAGAGAAATTCTACCAGATGACTAACGTGGAATTTCACGCACGAGATGAAGACCGGAAGTCTTTCATCTGCTCGGATTTTTTCTCTCGTCACTCGAGAACTGTCAGCTCACGTTTCGCGCAGCATCTCTCTGCGTTTCTGTCATCTTGATTGATTAACCTCGGAATCGGCACTCTTAATCATGCGACGCGTCCTCTATCGCGCAAGGTGATAAACTCGCTAAAAGCGCTTGTTACATCGGTCGATTGGAAATTCATGATCTTCCATGAGGGAGTGAATTAATATTTCGTTACTCAGGAACGAGATAAGGTCTCCAAGATACTGGGTCGGCCCCGCCGACACACCTTGATGAATGTAACCTTTTTCATCCCTCTTTTGGTACGGGATGAAGAAATGTGTTTCTTTCGTTTCCTTTGGCCTCAGTCTTAGTGCGATGCGGAAGCTACTGAGGTATGAGTGATGATGAATAATGCCATCTATCTCTCCTTATGGAATGTTACGATAAGGGTTGCTCGTGGATTCACTGTGCTTCACGCACGTGGACTTATCCCTCTTATAGTAATCTGGTTCAGTGAAGAATGCAAGGGTAAGAAATCAATACCTCACACCTTATTTTGTTTAGTAAGCATTTCCCCTCTCTTTACTCTTAGAAGATAATGGTTGAGGGATTGATGCTCCTGTCTTCGGGCTGAATGCTTTACTCAGACTACTTAGTTATAGTTATTATTATTGTTATTAGTTTTGATGATGGCGACACTTTATGTGCATAAATGTTGTTAGCTTACTTGTATAATCAGTTGGAAGTGTGTGCGAATGAGTATTTATACATGTACTCCATAAATTACACGCACCCGAGTGCGTAGGTATGCTCACAAATAAGCACATTATTGGATCGTAATGATCTTGTTGTAGACATTTATCAAGATGAGCCCAAAAATATGAAAGTATTGAAAGGGTTTTGATTCATATTTTTCCAATATTAAAATATCTGGAAATAATTTAAAAATACAGTTGAATATGTATAGATACATACGAATTCATACATATACTTATTACAAAGTTTTCGAGCCGGTTAATGGCAAGGTTCTAGGGGTTGGGTTGGGCTGGATTACATAATTTTTATGCTACATACCAATATTCTGCATTTGTATGCGTATATTTTTTTAGATATTATTCGAGTTAATTGTTAGAGGCACATGGCATTTGAAGTGGTTTCAAATTATTTTGCAGTTATTGCAGTTTTAGCAGCATCAATTGAAAATTAGCATATCTTGTAAAGTAATAACGTTTAAAAGTTCCAGGTTGATAAATACAAATTCTGTACATTTGTACACGTAGAACTTTGGAAAATGTTTTTGTTGATACCTTAATGCAATGCAAGATAACATCAACATCTGGCCTAGAGACTAACTGCGGGGGTGTATCAAAATATACATAAAAATACAATAGTAAATAATATAATTTAGATTATTAGATAATTTCTTGATACAAAGGAGCAAAATATTTCAATCTTATACCCTCAAGGGACAAACGAAATTCCTTGCACAACCAATTAATCCACAACAACCTGTTCAGTTTACAAAGATTGAATCAGAGCCTCATGTAACAGTATCCCCGAGATAATCTGTTCATAAAGGTGCAAATGGTTGTATAGAGAAGTGCGCTAGGGTCCATCTTGTTGAATGGTGGAGTTGAAATGGATTGCAGGAGGAGCAGATGCGGTGAAAGCGGAGAGGGAGAGAGGCTGTGATGACTGTATAATGAATGGCTGTCGACTGAAAGAAAGGGCGAGTGACAAATATATGAAAAGGGATGTTCTGCGTTGGATTAGACGTATAGAAAGGAGATGCGGAAGGTGGGTGATAAAGTGGAGAATGATAAGGGCGTTGGTGGCTCTAAAGGGAGAATAAGACAGAGAAAAAGCTGACTGGAAGAGGTAAAAAGAGTTGCTGAAGGGGAAATATACATAGAGCTGAAAGTTCAAAAGACTGGGAATGGGATACATGAATTTATCTGGTATTAATGAAGTATGAAAAAGGAGGAAACAAGGAAATTGCGAATTAACATGGCTGTAAGTAATCTTCAGATGAAAAAGCTTGTTGTTAAGCATGCATTCTTTAAATGAGAGATGGAAATGTAGATCGAAAAAGGGAATGGAGGATTGAGGAAAACACCGGCTGCGTATGAGGAAGCAGATCCTAAATGTAACGATCGTACGAAATGAATAAAAGAGAACGTAAGAAAAGATGTATGGAGGGCAAAAGTTATGCGCCTGGATATGAAAGAATGGGAATGAATTATGAATGCACGAGGCAAATAATGCACTCAATCTTGAAGGGAAAAGCATGAGTTATGTATATGCATATCTCTTTATGAATACATTTCGCGCGGTGTGTTCTTCGGCACCTTAGGTAAAACTTGTCAACCGATAAACTCTTCTGTGGAACCGTTCCTCAAAGCCGTTCCTAAGGTTAGTGTTATATATGTTTACACTTTTTGCTTGTATTCGCCTAGTGATGCACGACAATAGTCGTAAAACGCACCAACAGAATCTCCCCTATTAGCCACAGCCATCTTCGGACCGAATTCTTATTCAGAAAGTAAATATCCTCTCTATTTGCTCTTTGCCCATAAGAATGAATAATAACCATTTTTATCGGAATATTAACTCTCAACGACTGAGCAACTTACTTATTATTAAGTAACTTTTACCTTCGAAGATAATAAAAATCGGTTGAGCTATTCGGTAAACATTTGCACTCATGCTTTTATATTCCTCATCCAATGAAATGGAAGTTTATTCACATATTTATCCTTCGTTGAGCGAGGTTTTACGGATCGATTAATAAGCTGAAGTTGCAGTACGCCATATTCTGAAGGGTTGCTGCAAAATAAAAAGGAAGCGCCATCTTAAATCGGCCAGTTTTTCTTGGATTCATAAGGACTGGTAAAAAAATTGTATTTAGAAGATGCCACTTTCTACTACGTTAAACACTTGATGGTAATAGTATAAATACTCCCTTCTGGTTTGGTCGGTTTCGTTAATTTGGTCTGCTTTTGAGTAAATTCCTTCGTAGGCTTGTCATCTCCAGACGCTGTTTCACCTTTGATCTTCAAATTAAGGAATATATACATAAAATGTGAAGAAAAAGGACTTCGTATATTTCCGCACTAATGCATTAAATTTACTAATTAAGGTTAATAAAATCCATTAGTGTGGAAATTACGAAGTTCTTTTCCTTTCCATTTAGAATGTCGTTCCACGAAGTATGGCCGAACGCGATAGAATTTAAAATATATACATATTTATTTATTTAAAGTTGAACTCTGGAATAAAGTTACGTTCCCAATAATTCAATCTAAGGAGCTTTTCCCGCAAAATTCACCTCTTCAACCACGAATCAGTGGCAGTAGACGCAACTGCTGCCTTCGTGTAACAACTTTTTTGACCGTATAAACGTGAATTCGTGCAAAAGAATTCTGATTAAAAACGGAGTTATTTGTATTCCATTCCGAACTTGGGAGGACTTTAAATATAGCATCTTGGATAAGCATTAGGATTGCGGGCAACTCGATCTGCTTCCGTGCTCTCTGAAATATCTCTGTCTGGGATATTTTCCGTCCTAAATTGAGTCCTCAACCCAACGTCGATACTGGGAGGTTGGGCCGATCCTCGGCTTATCTGAACCACCTCTCGCACAACTTCCATCCGAACCCTCTCCTTCCCCATTAACTTGGATGTCCTCTTAAGATCGCTCCGGATTGGGTAAATATAGCACACTGTAGTAACTTATGCCGAGTGCGAGAATATTTTTTTAATCCACTCTGCGATGCGAACGGTAAGACTTTCCAAGTATTTGAGGATCACTTTAATTCCTCGACAATTCAATATTTTTTACATTTCCGCCATTTTATGGAATAATAATTTATTTATTTATTTAAACAAAAAGAACGTTTAAGTTCCATCATAAAAGGAGAAAAGAAACATAAGTTAACCAAAGAAAACACCTCAGTATCGAAATGTAAAACATATACCCATTAAATTTAAACAATTTTATTATGAACCACTTCTATGTAAAAATCAATAAGCAAAATCACCTTTCTAATAGCATATTTCTCAACAAAAGATTTTTTATAACCCTCTTAATGCTTCTTGCACTGTCAAAAGAATTGCGATTCAGTTTTTCTGTAATGATAGCTTATATGGAAGTCAAATCCTGTGTATTATCCACAGCGTTGCAAAAGTAACCTGATATCAGAACGCAGATGCTTATAAAAAGTAAATGAAGAGTTACTTGACCGAACTAAGAACCTTTCGACTCACAGTCTACGTTTCAAAAGTATAATTATAGTTTTCATGTATCACACTGCCATACAAATAATGAAGGCATAGGTTTGATTTCGAAAACAGGAATTGCATTATAATTAGCCAATATCTTATAAATAGATTACATTAATGAATCCAAAAAATGTGAAGAGGTATCGTGGATATTCAGATAATGAGATATCAAAAGAAAACTTGCAAAGTGCTTTTTCCTCACGTATATTTAAAAACATATATATAACGACCGGCATTGCCGGGTGATATTATCACCATAGCTTATCACAGTACAAGTTGAACACATCATACTATGCGTTGTATGTTGACAATCATTCGCTGAAAACGGTTGTTTATATTAAAAAGAAAAACTTGTGGAAAAAGTACTGTAGCAAGTTTTTATGATTATGAATTTAACGAATAATTCCATAAATAATAACAGCAAATAATGCCATCGTTTATAAAATATAGCATTGATTAATAGATTTTAGTCATTAAAATTACTCAAATCTGAAACATTTACATCCCACTGCGTTTTGAATAATTGACTGATGAAGACAAAGAGTTAATTATAGTATTCAATAAGACCCATCCCTTAGCATGCATGGAGTGTATGAGACCCTGCCGAATAATGGAAGGAAGGTGAAATGTTAAAAAGAAATTGGGAAGTCAGGATGTAAATATTAAAAAGAAAGAATAATGTAACTACAGCTGAATTCGCTCAGTGATTGCTAAGACATATTATCGGAAGACGTTCCGGATCCTATCCGGAAATTTTACAGCAAACTGTGCCGCTCCCAAGTCACGTATACTAACAAATACGTCTTTCTTTCCGGTGAAACTCAGATTGAATTCGTATTACATTCATTTCATTCGTTCGACTTCAAATATCTACGTTTATACATGTTTTCTGCAAGCCGCCTTTCGATGTATGGCTGAGGATGCTTACTCCGTTCAGTCTATTTACTTAATCTATACTATTGCGAATTGTTCGCAAGAAAGCTAATATTTTGAGATTTTTAAGATAGGATGAAAAAATTAATAAGGAGATTAGGATATTAGGATACTCAAAATGAAAAATATAGGAGAATATAACAAATTAGTATAAAGATAAATACATTATATTCTAAATGATTTAAATATACCGGAAATTAGCTCATATTGAAAATGGAGGTTGAAAACTATTATAAATTTATGCTTCTGAAATATGATTCTTAAATAACCAAAGTGAGAATTTTTAATTGAGAAAAAGTTCTCTAAAGCAGAGCAGTCACTGCATGGTGAAAGATAGGTTGGTACAGAATCATGCCAGTAACAACGAGTACAATTTTGATAGTAAAGGTATTGCGATTATAGCTTATTGTGTGCAATAATTGTCGGTTTCTCAGAATAAAAATGGAGAATATTCTATAATAATAGAAATAGAGAATAATACATTCTACATTTACTTTTCGTCTTTAATCAGGTTTATGCAAACGAAAGGCAATGAGGTATGAGTAGTGCTTAATGATAGCATTCCTTTTGGGCACTCTTCATATAATTCTATATCAAAATATATTCATAGGTCGTTGTGCTCCACACACGTGTAAGTTTTCTTCTTCTAGAATCTCAGCTGACCGAGAACAATAAGCGCAAACTACCTCACTCCTCACCTTGCCCAATAAGCCTCATTCTCATTCCAATTTCATGAGTAACTAATGGTAGGGAACCGACCTGCCTTTGGGTAACTCCCTTCAAATACAGGTTGCTTATGCATAACGTTACGAAAATGAGAAATAAGCATTTCTCACGCGGCATATTTCCCCGAAAATCAATAAATCCAGCCGCCAAAAATCCAAATCGTCCATAAAAAAATTGTTTCCAAATACGAGAGGTGCGGCTTGGGATTGTATAACGTGTGCGAACAGCTGTCGATTCGGAAAGCAAACACGGCGAACAATATCGAGTATTTATCGAATCGTAATGACGCGCTGTCAAAATATAGCGGAAAAAGGTGTGCTTTTTAAACCGCTGTTTTTAACGCGTGTGATCGAGACGCTAATGTTTCCGTTCTTCCCGCTCTTGGGCTATCGGATCCCAGCGGAAAAATAAACTGTTAAGGCAGCACCTGATAAACGCGTCTGCAGTTGAGTGCTCCTTTGAAATGGGTCATCCCAAGGCGTGGAACTCACGCGTGCTATGACCGCGCACGCCTCTGCTTTCAGATCGATATCACGGCCGTACTCCGAAGAGACGCCCAAACACAAGGATCGAACGCCACGAGGAAATGTTTGGAAAGTTGATCGTCTCTGCGTCCTCATTCACGTGTCCCCTTTTGTAGGTACTTTGTGTCCTTGGTTGCACCTTGTATCTGAGCTGTACGCATAGATCAACAGGAGTCTACCTCCAGTGACAGACGGTCGATAGACCGACACTCGGTTGACGGACGGACGGTAGATCGACATTCAGCTGTAGTATGATACGCTTGAAGAACCAATTTTCACCAACGCTCAATTCAGTTTATAAGATAGCTACGATTCTCTAATAATTAAACGAATATTTGCCAGGTTTAAATCAAACTCTCAAAGCACTCGATATGAACATGCCTAATAGACAATTAATACTGCAAATGATTCTTATTGTATATTACTAAATGCCCAGACAAACTTTTTATAAGTAATTTTAAAAATTATATTGTAAAACTTATATCAGTAGTAATTACCATAAAAGACTAGTCGATTTCTTTTCTAATAGTTAGTAATTTAAAATGTACATTACATATCAATATGAAACGCAACGAAGACAATGATATTGCTAAATGAATAATATTAAAAATAATCCATGAACATTTGAGAAATGCAAGCCCAAATGATTTGTTGATTAGGAGTAGCCAAAATGTACCAAATATCTACCAAGTTAGGGTTGGTACAATATAAGGATCCTAATTAACATTAAATAGGGTTAGTTAGCTTAGGCTGATGATTCTTCTCTCTGAAAATCGATATCTTTACAAGAACGTTTCTAATATGAAGTTTAGTTTCATTATCACTCATCTTCCGTAAAGGAAAAAAATATTCCCTAATGTTCCTCCTCCATCAACGGAATTTTAGATTATATTCTTCTCTAATTGAATAATGCCTACGGTATCATCAAAAGAGTTTTTACTCTTGCAGTCAATTTCTATGCTTACGAAGTCTTACATTGTTATAATAATACGCCAAGGAAATTTATTGGCAGAATGGAATGCATTCTTACGGGTTGGACGGGTTGACAGGTTGCCTGATCGGGTCTAACTACACCAAATGTTGGAAGTGAACCCTTCTATTCTCAAAAATAAGAAAATGGTCCGTTCCACCCATCTGTTGTTTCGCTTTGCAGCGTCCCATGTTCCCACGTAATTTTCGGAAGCTCGCAAATTTCAGGCTACACGTGCCCTAAACTTAGCGATAAATTTTGTTAGTTGATGGCAGCTCGGCGTATCTCTGGGCAGCAAAACCTTTACATACGCTCTCCAGCTTGCTTTATATTTAATGGGAGATACCTCCAAATCCTTTCTTTCAAGGGGAAGTCTATTTTCATAATGATGATTTACAATTTTCGTAAAATTATTATCTTCCCTTAGCCTTTTTTTGCTTAAAAGCAGTCACCTTTTACATGGAAAATATTCTTTTATTTTACATGAATTACTTTACCAGCGCCTCGAAACTTTCCTTCATGGCATAACTAATATCATGTATCTGCGATATTGTTTCTAATAGTTCTAAATATCTACGCTAAAGTCGTAAGAATTTATATATTAGGTCGATTCTCTGTTTTAATAGTGCGTAGCCTTTCGAATAGGCTTTCATATTGCATCACTACAGAAAGATTGACTAGATAATTCCACAACTTATAAACGATATGATAAGAGAAATTTGGAACAAATTATTTTGATCGAACGCGGTTGGTTATCCCAAATACAGCTATTGAGAAATAAATTTTATTATATAATGTCATTAATGCTATAACAAATATTAATATATAATACGGAAATACTGTTGTTAAACATAATTGTTTCCATTCAATGTTTGGAGAGTACTGTTGCTTCTTTTGTTTACAGATAGAGAATATTCCCGCTTTTCTAGAATATGGTTTCCAAATTTCCTCATATTTTGACGTAATTTTCCTAATTAAGTATTGTTTATATTTTTAAAACAAAACATAACTTAAATATGAAAATAAGTTACTTCGTCGATGTTGATTGTTGATGTTGACGTGGTTGTCATGCTCTTGTTTATATAGCAGTAGCATTGAGATACTTTCTGTTATATCGAAAGAAAAGGTGTATAAAAGCTATGCAAAGTGATATACAAAAAATAAAAAAATCGCTTGCTTATCAATTCTACAGTATGTTGACGAAGTTCATTCAGCGTTATGAGGCAGAGTATCACAGTTATAGGTTGAAGATGATAGTTTGGCCATAGAATCATACTTAGGGTGTTAAAAAGGTTGATAACCCGGGATTTTTTATTACCATTTTCACATTCCATTGCAAGGCTGACAAAGATGGCTTTTAGAGAATTTTAAAACTTATAATTCATTATTAGTAACGTTCAAATTCATTTTGTAGCAATTTGGATACCCTGTGTTAATGTTTATTTTTTTCTCACATATTAAAACCTAACTGCGACGATTATAATTTGCAGAGAAATCACTTTCCTTCACGGAATTTAACTCGGTACCCCCTTAGACTCCAGTCTCTTTAGAATCACATTTAAGAAATATCAGTAAAACACATAAGATAGAAAAAGCGAGGAAAGATAGCAGTTCTGGAGATTTGCGAACTGCTGTGAACTCACGTAATTCCGCTGAAAACTCAGCGAGTTTTTCCGTTGATAGGGTTCGGAGATCTTGGGGCGGAACGCAGCAAAGCTGTGAGTTACAGTTGCTCCTCCAAATACCTCGAGCCTTCTTGATCGCCCGCGACGTTGCCAAGTCGAACAAAAACTCCCGAGATGGGGTACCTGTGGAAGCGGAGTTACTCTCGACTCCGTCTGCCCTTGGGAAAGGGAACGACGTTTAAGGGTACGGCGGAGAAGAACGATGAAAGAAACGGAATGGAGTTAGTGTCATGAACAGAGCAGATTATTTGGAAGGATGCCTACCTCCGAACTTGACTTGCGTGACGAGGATCTGCTTGGGAATTCCGCAACGTTTCGACATGACCGCATCTCATGTCCAAGTGTCATGGACTTTTATGACTCTGGCAATTGAAAGTCTATCGAAGAATAATCGACAAAAATATGCGCAGCTTCCTCCATAAAAATCAAAATCGCCATGAAGATGAAAAATAAACACTCCATTCCCGCTCTATAACAGATAATCAATAATTTAATCCGAGAAAATATTCGCCGTCATGGTGAATTTCGTCTCTGAAAAAGTGACAAATGAACATCGCTTATATTTCGCAGAATGAAAGCCTACTTTGAATCAACGTCCGTAAATAAAACTGAGATAAAATAAAGCCCTACTTAGCGATGATTTAAGTGAAGTAACATCGAAACAATTTCATTATGATTATGTTTAAGTAAACTGTTTGCAATAAATCTTCTAGGATGGAAGAATAAATAATATTGGATGAATACCTTTGATCATTTTACCGATAATCGTAACACTTTCACTGCTATAAATAAAATTTCAAGATTGTAATTTTAAAAAGATGCAAAATGCTTCTACTTCATCGAGCTTTCAACTGAGTTTAATTTACTTTAAATTTTGATCTTGTCGGCACTGGAGAAATTATCCGAAATGTCAAAACGGACGATATAAAATATCTATTTTTGAACTAATGGAGAGATGAAGGACCAAATTTAATAGGAAAGTAAAATTACGGTAGTAGCAAAATAACTTTTATTCGTGAAATTATGTATTGTAAATGGCATAATCTAGATAAAAATTGATCTCCTTACGGTCACTGGAATAGAGCATTTCCTAAACATAAAACGATATAAATATTTAAAATCAGCACTTTTTTGGCATATCTGTATGTTTATGTGCCCTGGGTATGAAGAACTCTGATTTTATTCAGTGTTCTATCTTAATATACAAGTTAATTATGTAATCTTTTAGAACTTTGTAATATAGTCCTAAGTTAGAACCTGCTAACAAGCAATCATTTGCTTAAAAGGACCAAAACATTTTTATTTAAACTGTAGAAAATACAGGTTTACCTTATTGTAATATGTAACAGTGTATGAAATGCATGCTACATTATGAAATGCAAGGTTAACATTTTACCCTATATAATGTTGTACCTTCAAAGACGTTATAATTTAAAAATTATTTTCAAACGGACTACCAAAATTAGTCAATCAATCAATTTTGGCAAAAAAGTGTGTAAACGGCTAAAATTTTATGTATTATAATTTTCTAATTCACGAAATTATATTTATAAAAAAAACACTTTATGAAATTGAGCTATTACCCAGGTATTCGGCGTCATTTTGTCAAAATTATCGGTCGATCGATCTTAAAATTGGCTACGAACACAAAATCGCACACACACATATATTGCGGAATTTCGTTTATATATCACGATTCATCTCGACAAACGAGCCACTCTTTCCTCGCTTATGAATCACATACGTGATACGGCGTTGATGCAAACTCTCCAATTTTAAATGGGGAATTATTTCAGAGTTGCATCGGGTGATTTGGACTGGAAAATCGCCGATTCCATTTGGGCCGACGGCTGATGAGAAAATGCTTTCGTTTCGAAGCGCTTTTTGTTGGGAAATCGTTACTCTTTTGTTCTCGGTTGCGATAGCGGATTGAATCGCAGATCAGTCGTTCGAAGAATCGATGTGAATCTACTCTGAAAACTCCGATAGACAGGGAATTAATCATAACTTCAGATTTAATAAACGAAAAGGATAAGAGCATTTCTTAAATATTTGGAATCTCTTCTAAGCTCTGGTATGTATAACTTGTTCATCTACACGAAAATAAAAAAGTGGATGAAACTTTCCTAGTAAAGGCTTATCTCATATTATAGATTGTCCTGACTTTTGCACTGGATTTTTCATTTAAATAAATAAGACCAAAATACATGGCAGTTCCGTTCGTAGGAATATAGTTGAGTATGGATGTATTTGGATATATTGAGGAAAACTCATTTTTCAGATTAGTGTTTATCCTGCAATCGTAGTGAAGTGTATTCCGTGCAGTTTTTGTGTAAACGTGAAGAAATATGCAGGAATGACTAAGATTTTTAGTTCTTGAAATAGATAATTAACGATTGTACATTTTGAAGCAAAAAATATTAATCGTAAAATATTTATTTTTTATTATTGTTTAATTTTATTTTTCATGTGGAATTTTATTTAATTATATCATTCAACTTATTTTAATTTTAATTTTCATGTGGAACTGAGACTTAGTTATTTACTCTCCTTCCGTAAAATATTTCACCAAGTAGAGAAAAAACGCTCTGCCACAATGATTTCACTTCACCAAGTAAAATGGCTACCTAATATATTATATCTGAAAAATATTTTATTATGGTTAATAAATTAATATTGTACTAAAGCCTAGATATTGAATCCTTGCTTTAAAAATACAGACATTTCAACCCTTGTGTTGATTAAGTCACAAATAGTTTCACATAATTCCTGTGAAATTAAATTATTATACACGAGTTATTTTTATTTTGGAATAAACTCAAGGAAATATAGAGATGCAAATTTAAAACATGGTTTAAAAGAAAATCAGAAAATATGATGTTGAGTAAACATTATGGTAATCGTAGTGATAAAGAATGTGACTAGCATAATTTATTAGCTTTATATCTGTGATATCGGTAGTAGGTTACTATCAACTCATTTAAGGTATCATTGCAAGTTGGCCTTCTGGCCAGTGTGTAATTTATTCGTGTGTCACCCTTTGATATATAGTTAACTATAAACATAAATATTTACTAGTGTGTAGTCTTTGACATATAGTTCCATTTTTCCTAAGACTCGGTTATTTTCCTGATTCTCACGTATTTTACTCATTATAATACGTCAATATCAATTGATTTTATTATTCTTATTTAGTTCGATGGAAAAATCTCATTTAAGTAATTATCATATATACTCATATGAGTAATCCTCAGCGACATTTATCATACTTAAATCTCAATCACACAAAGTTGAAAATGAATCTCAATATTGTGAATCACAATTGAAAATATTGGTGCTTTCCCCAAAAGAGCCACCCTTCGAAGGCAAGGTTGTGATTATTATATGTATTTTTAAGACAAGCGAGAATAATAATAACTAACATTAGTTTAAAATTTACAGTATTAGGCCGGACTTTATGGAACGGCATAATAAATAAATAAGACAAATTCGTAATTTCCACACTTAAATATTTATGTACCAGTACCTTATGATTGAGAAAGCTGAAACTAATCGTAAAATATGTATTTAAGTGTGAAAGTAACCAAGTTTTCTTATTTATCGTATAGTTGTGATGAGTTAATACTCGCAAAATAAGATACAATTTTAGATCCTTAACTTAATAGGGGAGACAAGCTTTATACTTATGATTGTGATTGTTTATCTTATTTATATTTATGATTTGGAAGAAGAAAAATTTCCAACTATGTTTAAGCATGGTAAAATACCACAAAATTCAGGCCAGAGTTATCCATCGTATTTATCTCCTACTGTTTCCAAGGGAACCGCCACAACCATCATACAGTGACAGAAGGAAATGAGACGCTGAAGATAGGATTGATGTCCCAATGTAAATATCCACGAATTTTACGTCTTTAAAAGGTGGCAACCCTGACCTAGGACGAAGTATGTGATAAAAAAATTGCATCTCTCGCCATAATAACCACTGGGAAGTCTGAACCCCTTAAGAAGAACCAGAATGAGTCGTTATGAGCCCATCTAAGTACAATCAAAGCACATCAAAGCCCAATAACATGTCATCTGATTGGGCTCAAACATACAAAGGCATCCCTCAAGGCTCTACCCTTGGCCCTCTATTATTTACCATATACACCAACGACATCTCCTCTACCATATCCTATTGCAAATACCACTTGTATGCCGACGATCTTCAGCTATATTACCACTCATCAATTCCGACTCTAAATAATGCTATCTTTAAGATGAACTCTGATATTGCTCAGCTCTTCAACTGGAGCAACATTAACCAATTAAAGATCAATCCAACCAAAAGTAACTCCATCATAATAGGACATAAAAATCTCATCCATGGCCTAAACAATAAAAACCTACTTCCGATAAAAATAGGTGACCAACTTGTCCCTCTCGTCAAATCACTCATTAATCTCGGAGTGGTTATCAACGAAAATCTCTCTTGGGCAGATCAAGTTAATAAGATCTGCAAAACAGTCTATGGATCTCTGTATTCACTCGTGCGACTGAAAACATTTCTTTCCTTTCAACTCAGAAAGCAGCTGATCTCCTCTCTTATTTTTCCTCACTTCGATTATTGTGATGCTGTATTCAACGACCTCTCTGAAGAACTTGCACACAAACTACAATTAGCACAGAATTCCTGTATTAGATTCATCTGTGATCTCAGAAAAAAAGATCATGTTTCTAAATACTACTACCAACTTGGATGGCTCAAGCTCCAGTCAAGACGAAATCTTCACCTTCTCACTCAGCTCTTCTCCATAAGAATTAATAACCTGCCTCAGTATCTATCTGGTCTTTTTCAAACAATGCACAGCATACATTGTCTTCCGACTAGAAATAACCAGCTTCTTCAGATACCAAAACACCGAACCGAAATTTACCATAATTCCTTTCATGTCTCCGCATGCAGGCTCTGGAACTCTCTCCCCACACATATTCAAAACTCTCCTTCGCTATTGGCATTCAAGAATCGCTACTACCAATTCCTTTTTCTTAATCAAACCTCCACTGACTCAGATAAACTTTAGCAGATTAACTTTTCCCTTCACTGAACATCTTTTTTTTCGCCTTTTCTTTTTTTCCTTTTATTCCACATATCCTTATCGTTCTCGCACACTCTCACCCCTACTCTTCTTCAAACGTTATATTCCTTTTTATATCGACTGTATTTACCTGTATCGATATATGTATATATATATATATGCACATACTTGTATATATTTTCTTTTCTCTTTATGCTCATTTGAACTTCTTTAACAAATTTGTTTTTTGTTTTGACTCGCCAAATGTTTATTTTTTTTAATTTCTTTTTTATTATTATGATTATCATTGTCTTTTTATTTCATTATTTATCCACTTTTTTGCAACGGGTTAAATGTAAGATGGGACTAATCAGTCTCAATTTCGCCCGACAATAAAGACCTTTATCTATCTATCTATCTATCTATCTAAATGGAGCATCTACGTGTATTTCTCCCCTATCTCGCATCCATAGACAGCCATCGAACCTTTATTAGCACTAACCTTTAATGTCACCGCTCTGAATCGTTTCCCCGTTCGCCTGTTCACAACCTCAGGAAGTCGTTAATTTTCTCAGCTGCTATTACTGCGCTCGCCGTTATTTTCGAATTTGACGTCCGAAAGAAACAAAAGAACGGCGCTTTGCGGAGATTTGTTTTTAATTCGACGCTGCGATGGGCCGTAACACCAGCTGATGAGTTTCCGTCCTCCGCAGCTAACGATTTGATGGGTTTTCATCCGAGGCTCGTCATTGCGCGAGCAGACGCCGATGCATTGCATCGCTACCGAATATCATGCAGTTGTACCTCTTCTAACTTGGAGACATTCTAGCTTCGAATGGTTCAGAGTTGAAATCTAGAACAGCGATATGAAACCATTCGGACTTCTAAGGCCAATAAACACAATTTTTAATGCCGCTGACCTCTAATACAAAGTTATGAAAAGCTCTGAATATATTTATTATGAGTAGAATAAAAGTTTTGTTTTAATAGAAATTGGAATGAAATTCCTTATTGATCATTGTGAAAGTGAAACCAAGAGAGTTCATCAAACGATGAAAGGGTATAATTATTATATTATATTATTTTCCAAATAATGTCAAAACATCTTCGCAGACTATCCAAAAGCTTCTCATGGTCCATTAGATGTCCTCAATTCATGACTTGGAGACCGCTCAAGTAGCTCAAACGATCCTTTTACGTCCGTATTGCATGTTGATGTAAATAAATTTACCTGCTACATGATCGCTTTAAGATGTGATTCCAACTCATCGCTCAAGTACAACTCATTTTAAATAACTTGGCGTACATTCAGCAGTCTAGCTTATGAAGTCAAAAGCCGTTGCGTTTCCAATTTAACTCTCTAAGAACGTAGCCAATGGCACTCTTTCCTTGCAAACAACTGAGGACTTCCTATTTTGACAACTATTAAGAACAAGTAAATGATGCTATAAGATAAGTGATGAGTAAAAAAAAGAGACTAATATAAAAGGCATTAGCGCTAATGCAGACGACTGGAACCATCGACTTGTCGTTTCAAACAAGGAATTTTGACATAATGTGATTTGGGAACAGGTGCAAACCTATAGATAATGGCAAGAAAAACGTTTACAGTTGATTTTCCTCTAAAAATAAGCAAAATATTTACTCGCGGTGGTTGATTTTTGCTTGGAACCTGAATTGATGTGAACACCTCTTTTATATAATTCATTACTATACTGTTATAAAAACACTATTTACCCATTGAGCGAACGCACTAAATCCGAATCGCTCAAAAATGTTCATAAAATTTACCAAATGCGAGGAAGCAATTAATCGATCCTGAATTCTCATTAAACCCTGTTTGCTAAGCAATTAATTGAAAGTAGGGGATACAAATTAACTGGCGCTCCAAAAACATTTTTATGTCATATACGTATAGTTAACTTACGTTTATGCAATTAGGTAGAATTAATCAGGAGCTACTGCAGGAAGTAAGTAATGCATTCATACCTGAAAAGACAGAAAAAATCAATTATTTTCGAGTGAAATTGAAATTGTTGCGGATTCTCAAAAGGTTCAACAAAGGTAGAAATTTGTTACAGATATATGAGAAGAAAGAAATGTATATATTTTTTATAGATATGAAGGATATCCAGTGTTCTATGAAACGATTATGAAATTTATTTGTGACCAAAATGATGAGATATCCAAGTCTCATTCAGTTTAGTTATCATTCAAAATTTTCTATAATCTATATTTGTAGAGTGCTACCTTTGTTCACGAATTTGCTTAAGTAATAGCCGAGATTATAGTCTTGAAAACTGAAAATCCATTGAATTTTAAGGGAAACTTTTTAATTCGTTCCAAGGCCCTCTAATAAAGTAATGAAAGAAAGTGAAAAAGGAAGTAATTCAGCATCAATGAAGACGAAGGGTAGCATAGAAAAGTACTGTCTATATCAGATATGCATACTTTGTAGATACATAGTTCGTTTTATAATTTTAAATAAATTAAAAATGGTTTATGGATAACTGAGAGAAAAATTGTGAAATTTAAAATCGCCTAACCTAGTAATACGACAGAGTCCAGCTTTAAATTGCTTTAACTGAGATATGCAAAATAATGGAAATGAATCAAATAAATCCGGATGTATTTCACAGAATGAAGTTTACCGTTGGCGAGAAGGGAATAGGGTTTATGGGGAAAATACAATAAAGTAGCACTATAACGTGATGACAGGAAGACATATACTTTACCATTCTAATGTGAACAATTCTTAAATTATTTCCAATTGTCCATTTTTCGTTCAATGTGGGTAACGTTCCAAAGTGTTTTGTAGCACGAGTGGAATGCAATAAAATAACTGAACTACGATGCGTTCGGAATGTTTAAACTAACAGCCTTCAAAAAATATTTTTTAGAACGGGAAACTTCAAATGCATACCCGTTTTACTGCGTGATCGTAGAAAAACTTAACTATCGGATTCAAGTTTCTCCTCATACTCTGCGGACATTACTAGTGCTATAGAGTAATAAAGGGAGTAGCGAGCACTCCTTCGCCCCCCCTCCATGGATCCACCAACACCCAAAAAAACTTCCTCTGGATCACCGTTTGCGAAACACCTATTTCCACCCCAACGTAAAAGCACGGTTTTTGCCCCCGAATGTTATGCAGCCGGTGGTACTTAAAATAGTAGTAGTAATCGCCAGAAGAGGCGCCACGGTGGACCATTTCTCTCTGTTATTGTCGCAGTAATCCAGCCGATGAAGCGGCAATTACCTGAAAACTGCCACAATTGGTTAAACAGCGCTCAGCAAAGCCAAATATGGGTCAATAGTAATATGATGACAGAAGAGGGTTGGATTTCTTTTCATTCTGCTAGATCGTTAAATCCGATAACAATTTTTGCGTGTTTTTTCGCTCCCCTTCTTGTATGGGCGTTTTCCCGCATCGTTGGTTTTTCTACATATACCTTCAGTTGAGGAGTTTCTTCACAAAATAAAAATCGTTCATATAAAATTGACATGTACTTAGCTTTAGCATGAAATTGTGTATGTTGTCGTTTTTAAAAGTGTATACTTCTCTTCTTGTCTGTCTTGTTTACATTTAGATTAGTTTCCTAGTCATAAGTTAATTTTAGAATATAATTATGAATTAAATTTATGCATGTTATTGAATATCTTTAAAGGTTAGGTGGAAGAGAGACCTTACCGGTCTAATCCCTTAGGGGTCGTTCATTAATCACGTGATGTTTTTTTGCAACTTTTTAACCCCCCCTCCCCCCTGGTGATACATGGTGAGGTTTTAGACTAACCCCCCCCTCCTACCCAAAATCACGTGTATTTTTTGGTACAGGCATCTTAAATTTTTCAGAAGAGTATCTTTAAATACAGGTATAATCTAATTTAATTCTGCAAAATTAAACACCGTGATAAAAAAGTTCAAACAGACATTAAGGTTGCAGGTTGTTTCTGACTGGCATAAAATAATAAATGAAAGGTGTAATCGTGTGAAAAACATATAATTTTACTGGTACATGAGTATATTTAATTGACCTCGGACCACGGATTAGTGAAACTTTCTTCAACACTAACAAGAGGATCTTGTTAGTGTTGTTGCTGGCACTGTGCTTTCTTGAAGATCAACGACGGTCTCATCAAGCCACTCGGCGTCATCATTTTTACGCACTACGAGAGAATCGTATGGGGATGCGGATCATTAAATTCTTTCTGAGCCACACTAGGTTTTTTCCCTTCTTGCAAATAAGTCTTTATTAGGGAAAATGTACACGGCAACGATTTACGCATGTTTTCGGCGCCAAATCACGGACTTACTGGCAACTGGAAAGCCGAGCCGGGCAGCCGTTTTTCTGTTTAGAAATCGTGCGCTCAACGAAAAAATAAATACACGTGATATCTCACTGCAACCCCCTCCTCCTTGTGATATTTCGTGATATTTTCCAACCCCCTCCCCCCCTTTCGAGCCTCACGTGATTAATGGACGATCCCTTAAAAGTTTAAATAAATAAATAAATATTGAAAGAAAAAATCCATGTCTAGGCAATTATGGAACTTTCTTAGAAATACGATTCCTCACTAGAATCAACCAGCAGTCCGCAATGAATAAATATTGACCTAACTATTGCTGAGGGTAAATTCAGAATTAATGGTTGGTAGTTTCCATACTGTACTCCTTCCGGTCTAAGGAAACTAAAGGGAGAGATAAAAGAAATAAAACTCTCCGTAAAAGTCTGTCTCTTTAATTAGTTTACCAGTCTCTTATTATGTGTCTCTTCTTTGTGAGAAGAATCCTTCGTATTTACACCTGCTGGATAAATAAAGCCTTCGAGCGATGAAAGTGAACTTAATTAGAAATTCTTTATGGAAATGCCACGTTTGGGGTCGATCTGGGTGTATCGCAAAGTACCTACGAGAAGGTAAAGAAAAGTTAATAAAAGTGATATGATAAATATCCCTCACGGAATTTCCTTTCTTCTGAAACATGTCTGGTGTCTGAGGGTCTATGCATATGTTTATATAAAACTTTTTTATACCCGTAAGTTATGTAAAAATGAGAATTCGAAGAAAATTATAACTCAGTTCCGTTAGATAATTAATTACTAGATTATTATTTTCGAGACATCTACCTTAGGCCGATCTCACTAGAGGAGTGGTTAGCATGCCATGCCACACTGATGTCTCGGGTTCGAATCTCATAAAACCAGTCGTTTTTCCGAGAAAAAACTTTGGAAATATTCTTGCTATGGCCTGCATAGGTGTAAGTGTGCATTATCAAAGAAAAAGAACCTCATGGAATTTTCACACCTAAGGGATTTTATTTCGCGACCAATTTCGGCTCGGATGCCATTATCAGATAAAAGCTACAGAGAATGTGGCAATGTATGCATATAGTTAAAGAAATTTTATGCGAAATTCTTTTTCTTTCTGTTGAGAATGTCGTTCCGCGAGGCACGGCCGAATATGATTGAGTTTGTGGCGATACTCCGCGTATCGCCGCTGCGTCCGCCGCGCTGTCTTTGAACAATGATTATTGTTTATTGTTTCGGTTGTGACGATAAGCAAGTATTGTTGGAAGGAGAACAGATCAGCCATTTTAACGGACTGGTTAAGTGCATGATTTCCGAACCGTATTTTATATTCTTCCAGTGTTTTTGATTCGTTTTGCGTTTCATAACGCTATTCATGTATAGTCGAGACTCGTTAGAATAAATACATTAAAGAAAACAAGTCGTCGACAACAAGTTCATACATTATCATTGTTCGTGTTCATTCTGATTTATTAGAATGATCATAACCTAAGTTACATTTTTCCGTTAATAATTCATTCATCCAAAAAGCAAAGTACATAGCTTGGTAATCAATGATTTCAAAACGTGCGGCAATCATAAGCATATTTGAACCACCCAATAAATTGTCTAGGTACCTGTTTAGATCGTAAATTTTATACATTGATTTATTTCTCTCCTCCATCTCTGCTTCATCGGAATCGAAGAATTAACTTAGCTGATCTAAAATGGTTCACAAATTTAGATCGATAAAAAACCTCCTTCTACAGTTTCCACGTGGATAAATGCTTCGCGTTTACGTGTCATACCTTATATGGAAAACTCTTTACCTTTTTAAAAGCCGAGTGATGATTTTCCTTTGATCGCTAATCTCCGAAATCTCGCTTGTTAATTCCTTCCTCTTTTTTTCGCCACTCGTTCCAATTAAGAGTCAAAAGGGATTTGGTCCATTCCGCTGCCCATTTTTGCGATTCCCGATCCGAAGGTATAATTAGGAGAGGATTATCCTCAAAAGCCCTCTAATGGACAAGCAGTCGCATTCCTTTTGATTGCTGAAGATACAGGAGAAAGCAACTTGGATTGCTGTATCTTTTGCCTTACGATATTTACTGTAATTGATCCCGCTAACTTTTACTGTCACCAAAGTGAGGCGATTGAATGTAAAACTGAATTTATTGTTTTAACTGCTGTAGCTACCAATGGCAGATAAGATTAACCCTTTCCGGTCCAATTAGTCTAAATGGAATTACGTCACTTTTTTATTCTAGCATCTTTTTATGTAGCTCACTTACTCCATTTTGAAATATAGGGTGTGGTATATAATTAAAACTGCAGATTTCATGACTCGCCGTTCAAGAAAAATTATGATTTCTAGCTGTAGATGAAGATTGCTGTACTCTTGCTCGCAAATTACCGTCAGGATCTATCTCTGATGGCGTTCACGTTATTAAAAATTCCTCTGTAAGTGGAATATTTTCACGTATAATACTTTAAAACTCTCTCAATAACGTTATAATTGAATGTTTTAGGTTTAAAGCAGTCAATGTTTTTATTTTATGTTTCCTTTGAGCATTATAATTTCGGCTTCAATTAAATTTGAACGAATTAATGATTTTCCGCAGATTTAAAACACCTTCAGAGAACTTTCAGTATAAAAAATAAATCATTTTCCTACTTCGTCAAAATTTTAACCGGAAAGGGTTAAATAGATGACTAACGGAAGCGAATACATAAACATCACCCATATTGGAGAAGTTATACCTATTTAAGTCTCTTTTCCACGTACCCTCCATATACCATTCGAATAAACAGTAGTTAAATAAAAGTAGTAGTAACAATAAAAAGTAACAGTAACAGTAGCAACAATAAAAAAGAAAAGAGGGAAGAGGAACCTTTAAAACTTAGAGCAGACATTGAAAACGTCCCCGCAGCGGGGAAACGCCCACACAGACAGGGAGTTTAAATGGCTGAAAACACAGCAACATGAAATATGTACCCCATACAAAAGTGAAAATGCGAAAGACATGATTGAAAAAACAGAGAATGGAATAAGGCAATGTAGGAAACGAATGTGGTTTAATCAGTAAATTAAATTCGAGTACTATTAATCAGGGCTAGAGTCACTTGTCCTTGAGACAGTACATTTATGTTCTCGATTTAGAATATGCTACGGTGATAGATGATTGCATTTATTTAGATTGAGAAAAGTATTAGGTCAAGGAAATCAAGCATGAAAATATCCTTTCCATTCCCTCATTATTATCACTCTTAAAATCTATCATCACCCATTCTCAAAACATTGTCTGTCCTCTTTTATGACTCTACCTTCCAATAATGTCTGCGGCAACTTACTTTGGTATTTTCTAAATTTATTTTCTATTTATTTTTACCAAATCTCTCCACTGAAAACTCTCCACAGTCTCTATTCGAAACAAACATATCAAGTTAAGGAGTATTGCCATTTAATTTTCACCATTCTCATTTAGCAACAAATCTCCAAGTCATCCTTCTCTCAACCAGACGCTTCTTCCCATCGCAGCTTCTAACCTCCTATAACCATCATCTGTCTCTCGAAATTCAGCTTCAGCTGTTATCTCTGCTCTGTTATCCCTCCATTCCACAATCCTTTCTAATGTAGGTAAGTGTTTATCCAATCAATCTCCCTTCTATTTTCTAAAGGATTATCCAGAAACCTCTCCCTTAGTTAATTAACTAGTTACTCTTACTGCTAATTTAATTTTAATCATAATTCAGTGGCAACTCATGCTCATTGCTTTATAGTGGCCGATGGTACTGAAGAGTCTCTTCAACCAAATAGTCCGTTATTATCGCGCATTATAACTTTTAATCTACTAATACTGGCATCTAATTTCCTGATTTCTCCAAAGATATTTGACTAAAGCATAATGCTCACAGGTGTATACTTTTCCACAAAACGTTGTTTAATACGATTACCAGTTTTTATTACGATTAATCGTCATTTAATACGAAACCGGTAATGGTATCAAACAATGTGGAATTGTGTTTTTTTTGTGGAAGAGTATACAACTGTCTACATTATTTTATGATGTATTTCCACAACATCTCCATCACCTCCGTAGATTTGAGTTTGATATTAGACTATCCAAAGTAGAAGGGTGAATTTGTAATATTTACTTAGTCTTCCCACTTTGAAACCAATATTCTCTGAATTGATTTAAAACTTTGATTTGAGCTTTCATTGTCTTTATGAAAACTGTTGCCACAGATTTTCAAGGAGCATCTTGGTGACGCTTACAGCGAAGTGGCAATATTCCCATGTAAACCGTAAAAAACAATCGAAACAACACAATTGTTGCGACAGACACCCGAAGAGCCAATTCGTTAATACACAGCTTAGGGATACCACTGGATTTTTTTATTTTTTTATTTATTTAGTTATTAATACAATAAGAACATATTAGTTCCATCAGGCAAACGCCTGTCGATGGAACAAGGATGAAAGTTAAAACTTAAACAAGGTAAAATAGTTCCATTGGTACAATACAGTTCAGTCTTGGCAAAAAAACAGATAACATTACATTTCGAGTAACAATTGTTATAAAACAAGATTTTTTATAACATTCTTACGACATATTGTGATTCTTAAATGAGATACTTGACTATGCACATTATATTTATTCATCAGTTTAGGGATTGTAAACAATAATTGTCTTTCACCAAACCTATTATTTACCTTTGGAACAGCATAGTAATTTTGTCTAGTATTATAATTTGTTTTATATTCTATAAGATATTCTTCAGGTTACAGTATTTACATAGTAAAATAAAACAAGTAGGTATTTAGGATGTTCAATAGTTCGATAATTATCGACAATTAACAATTACTACCGAGAGAAATAATTTACATAAATACCAGGGAGATTGGTAATTTGTAAAATATACAGACTTAGGTGTCTTAGGTAAGAAGGAAAGGGTTTTAAGTCTTAGGTAAGGCTAAACAAATTTTTATATCCCTAAACGTTGTTATTCGATTAATTCTGGTTTAATAAGTACTTTTGGCTCTAATGCACTTTCTTTGCCTCATTGTAGCTTATTTTAACTAAGAAATATTCCGTACAACAACAAAATGAGAGAAAAATAGCATTTAAATACGAATAGTGCTAAGAGAAAAAACGAAATTCTCAAAAAAAAGAGTTCGTGGTAAGGCAACGTCCGAGTATGAGAGCAAGGCTGAGCGAAGAGGAGTTACTAAAGCAAAAACTCAAAAATAAATAAATAAATGTAGAGAGTTGTTGTCCTACCTAAAAATGGAACACTAATTGAGGGTAAAATATCTACTTCTTCTTCCAATAAAGGCATAATCTTTAAGTTGATTCTGAAACATTAGTATAAGTTTTTATAGTCTTTCTGATAACTGTTTCCACAGTATTTCAAGGAGCATCTGGGTGACGCTAACAGATTCCAGGCAGTAAAAACCCACCTCTAAATGGAAAACTCCGTTCTCCTTTATGTCCTCAAAGAAGCCTGTGGAAGAAGTTGGCTTCCGTTAAGAATGGCTCGGAAGAAAGGTTCTTTGGATAGAAAGAGGATCATTAACAGCGTGACGCCTCCACTTCCACAGGGACACCGTCGATTTCAGGGGATTGTCATTAATCAACTCTTTAACCCAAAGTGGATCTATCAATTTCCCTTGCATCGTTCTCTCCCCCATATATAAAGGAAGGAACGGGGTCAAATTTCCTCTTTGTCTCGCTCATTGCTTAAGTTCTAAAGGTATTTATTTCAAATTAAACGCGTTTGGATAAAGTATAAATTAAATAGCACTACTCGTGAACTGAAAAAATAAAAATGAAAGGTAATATTTGGGAAATAAATATAAAATATATAATTAATGCATCAATTTATAAATATATAAAAAAAATAATTAATAAATCATCTTTGGTGAGAAATTGTTGTTTTCATTATACCAACTATAGATAATAAAACTTAAAATAATTTATTTTTATGTATAACGCAAAGAAAAGCATATCTGTCAGTGATAAGGTTGCTTTAAATTCCGAAAGGATAAATAAAAATGGATTTACAACAACAATATGAAAGAAGAGTAAGAATAGGTATACCTATAAATAAAAGTGAATAAAATAAAGGTCTTGCTTCTTCTTTGCATAAAAAAGTTTTATAAAATGCATGACAGAATAACTGGAATGGGGAGCCATCCAAATCAAGTTGATTTCTTTCGAAATATTTGAGAACAAAAGAATTTAAGAACGCTCTCCAAGGCAAAAGACTTCGTAAGGATGTTCCATACATTACTGTTACACCATTTAAACGACAACAACGGGGCTATGACCTTACTTGAATATTTTCTTCCGTAATACTTCTGAACTTATTGGTTTTAATACAAAGAATCGCCTATAGATCCAGATATGTACAAATATTTAGAAGTTCGAACGAAAAATGGAGAAATTTTGTAATAAATACAGATACAATAATTGCCTATAAATACAAATATTTACAAATATTTATAAGTTCGAACAAAAATGGAGACATGTCAAAAACATAGTTGCCTACCAATCATGTGTGAGAGGCACAATAAATCTGTGTGGTCAGAGAATGTTTCCTTGATAGCAAGTTTCTCGATGGGGATAGGGTGGAATTGGCAGCAGTGAATATTAGTTGAACACTGTCCGGAAGGATAAGTTCTTAACTTTTCTTGCGAATGACAGATGTCCGTATTCCCATTCGGCCCACCGCAAATCAACGTCCGCACGAGACAACCCAATCGACGACGAAATGAATTTTGGCCGAATATCCCAGGAGACGTGGATGCAGGAGACGCAGCAGATGGGGAAAGGCTCAAACTATTCCCACCAATCGTAACCTATGCCGCAAATTAACCACCAATATGAGGAAATGCCAAGCTGAGGAATGAGAGACAAGATAAAAATTCTCTTTTACTCAATTACTTAAATCACAAATGACTTTATGCATTATAATTGATAACAGCTCCTTATATTTGTCCATTTACTGTAACTTGATATATTAAAAAGGTTCTCTCTGACAACAGTTCATCAAGGCAATCAATTAGACAACAACGTTATCATCCGATTTATTATTAGAGAGGCAAATTATGAATGTGGCAATTAGAGCAAAAATTGGTAAGTAATACACCACAAATTACTGTAATGTGTATGGAATGATCAAGACCACAAGTTTTATAAATTTTCGGTAAACTATGATTATTTATTAATCTTTCAAATTGAACTTCTCTTTTTTTTAAGTGGTTATAAGTATTTTCCTATTATTTTTCATGAAAGTTATGCGTAGAACTACTAAACATCAACATGAAAAATCACATGATTAGAATAACTACCACAGAGATCGTTTCACGTAAACTTAAAGTAATATTTTCCTCGAAATTGATTGCAGTATTTACATTAGAGGAGAAATCAAATGGGGATTTGAATAACTTAATAATAATATCTTACCTAATCTCATTAAGAAGTAAGCAATCATCAAAAAACCTCCGAGCAAGTAATTATACTGTAAGAAATAGTGATGAATTCAATCATCATGTAAGCAGTCATGATGAAAGTAATCGTCGTGCGAGTAATAATCAAGTAAATGTGATGGAAAAGTTCTCTGAGAGGAAAATCTGCATGAAAGACTTCTGCGAATAACAGAGTCTGTACGCAAGCGGTGCGGTTAAGTATTCCGAAATGCAGCGTGATTTGGCGCTTACACGGAGAAGTTTCGTTCCATCGAATGGATCGATGAGAGAGAGAAATATCTTTTTTTCTACAGCGCAAACGAAATCTCGGCTCGCAGTTATTTCCTCTGGCCTTTCTCTCGCAAACGTTGACCTCACACGTCCGACGAAGGAGAAGGGGCGCCATGAATGATTTAGCAGTCGAAGAAAGAGAGAAAAACTGCTATCACACGACTTATTCGCACGGCGTGATTCACTGCGAGATGCCATTGATTGGAACTTTGCTTAAGCAGAGATGAAATACTTCTTCCTTACAGCTCAACCTTCCTCCAGTACATGTATTTTAGACAGGTCATAGAGAAATGGGGCGATAAACTTTTGGAGGCATAAATTTTGGGATTTCTGAATAAGAAGATGTAAACTGGATGAAATATTTTTCAGTAGGGAAGAATTGATGGAGAATGAGAAATATTTTCGAATTCAGATGTAAGAGATATAGGTAGTGAGTATACTGAGAAATAAAAAGTGAGACATTTTTCGTAAAAGGCGAAAATGGTTGTATAAGGTGCTTCAGGCCTGGCTACAGGCGGCAAACAAGTAAGAAAGACTTCTCAGGGAGCTCAAAAGAGAGGCCAAATGGGTGATTGTTTGCCAGGAATACAGTGTGATTAGAGTAGCAACTTTTATTAAATATCAAATCTCATAACATAATCGGCCTCTTATAGAAATGTAAATAAATTAGCAACATTATGCACCATATATCTCCATGTATGAAGCATTTCCCTTTTATGTTGCAGCTTGATCTAAGGACCCAAAATTTGAAAAAAAGGTAATATTATCGCAAGTTATTCAGTTGCTGAACGAATGGTTTTAAGTCATCATAGTATCAACGCAACTTCTCATCACTGCCAAAACTTTTTATCATGTGATAGTTTTGCAACTTGTCCTTCTCTGAGTCTGATTGACTCAGAGTCTGTTTGTATGGTTAACGGGCTGCTGTATCATTCATAAATATTAGTAAAACAATAATAGACATTTTCAAGGATTAATAGGAATGGATCACATGCCTGGAAAGTGGAAGACCTGGACTCCAGTAACAATCATTTCGCTATTTATCACTTCTCTTTAGCTTTAAGTTTAAATACATACGATTCCTTGGGCTAATTAAAATTTATTTAATCACATATGAGAGTCAGAGATGAAGTAAGAATTGAATGGGTAAGGAATGTATGTGGACCAATCAAGCGGCCGCGGGAACAAATTACGCTGTAAATCTTTGGGGGAATTTCAAAAGTATAAATAAAAGGACTTAGGACAACGCAACTGGAATATAAGAGAACATGAATCGTTCTAAATGGAACGAAAGACCTAGAAAAATATGGTTAAATGTTGTGAATGGAATAATGAAAAGAATAGATGTAAGTATTTTAATATGGAAAGATGTAATGTGTGTGTAGCGAAAGATTACTTAGGAATACAAAGGCGTGGAGGGATGAAGGAAGCAAATATTGTGCTTGCCACGATCATGAGGGAATTCCGAAGATACCCAGTATCCGGTCCCTATGTTTGATGGGGACCCTTCGCACAAAGGAATATTTTTCTTTGAGAGATGATGAACAATATATCGATTAAAAATATATAAAGGGGGCCAATTAGCTAATTGCACCAGGATTATATTTGAAAGATGGCTCCCGTAACAAGGTTACAAAGCAGGTACAGTGTACTTATTTATGCAGAAGGTAAAGAAGTATTTGAGTGATATTTGATAATTCTTTTCTTATGCTTTCATTTCATTAATACTCAGGAAAAGGAGGAAATAAAATTTTCAAATGTTTATCATAAATTTAATAGCAGAAGAGAAAGTGGATATTTGGATACGCCCTAAGCAATTAAGGTCCGTTGTTTTTTTTTCAAAAATGGAAGAAGAACGCCAATAGATTTTCGATATCCAGAATTCCAACGGTTAAATTTATCCCCCGCGACATTTCTCGCATTCTTTTGGATCTTTAATGTCTTCCCAGTGGATGAGCTACAGGTTGCCTCCAGACGCCATTTTAGAGCACCCAACGACCACGTCAACAGCCACATCTGATTCCAGACAGTCAAATATCTCCAACACGCTTTAATCGAAATAATTATGGAAAAGAATTTATCTGTACACTGCTACAGAATATATTGAATTGACATGTGTCGCTAGCTGAGTAGCATCATCAGGCAACTTTTACTTTATAGTGCATCAATATCTATTATATATAGATGCTTCTCCGGATTCATTCATATATATACCTATATAGATAGATAGATAGATAGGATACAAATTCACAGCCTAAACTACAAGCGTCATTGATCTGAAATTTTTATGACATATTGGCCATAACGTGAAACCCCCAGGAAAAAAGAGACTTTGATCCTCAGTGTCATAGGTTCGATTCCAGAGGGCCCCAAAGTCCCGATTTTTCCCGTTTGAATGCATTGCCGTGATTTTCGGGAATTAAAAAAAAATACTTTCCGGATAGGTAGAGAAGTAAAACTAAAGGTGCCTATATTTATGGTCTTGGACTTTCGAAAACATCAATGACTTTTACAAAAGTTATCCTGGGTTCGATGCTAGGACGATGCAAAGATCTGCCCTTTAAAATACATGGGAGCCGTTTTTCATTATTTTTTTAGATGCACTTATCGAAATGATAGGATGTTTGTGCTTGGCTGGAAGATGTATGGTACGAATAAGTTTTAGAAAAAAATTTTCATAAGACCGTACTTTTCCTGGGTTCGAAGCCAGAGCACAATAACGTTTCTCACATAAGGAATATAAAGGAAAAGTAGGACGTCATTTGAGGCAGTTGTAACCAATATTTCTGCTTGAATTTGCATACGCGGTTAGAGATGGTGTTTTTCTGTTGTGCTGCATAGAAAGTATTGCCTGAAGGACCCGGGTTCGATGCCGGGAGGTAAAAATATCCCCCATATATAATACTATGGGGTATCTTTTCATAATTGTTTTATGCATTTATCGATATGTAAGGGAGCTCTGCGTTAGGCGTCTCTGCAATCAGTAACTGATCAGAATTTCAATAATTATTTTGAACCCTTTCCCAACAATATAGAAACTTGAAATTCGGCATGTAGATAGAAATCATAGATACATTTCAAAATCATCTTTAAGATTTCCAAGATCGTCCTTGGTTCGAGTCCCGAGAGCCATTTACATTCGTGAACATTAGAGCGTCTTTTGAGGCAGTTGTAGCCAATATTTCTGCTTGAATTTTCACACATAGTTAGAGATGGTGATCTTCTATTGTGCTGCATAGTATTTTCACCAGTAAGACCCGGGTACGATGCCAGACGATGAAATTTCAGCGAATTTTATGAAAAATTTCAATCCTTTTTTTTTTTTTTTGAGGACCGTCCCGATATGATGCCGATATGAAATTAGTATTGCCGATCTGCTTGCAGTATGCAAGCTACATTTTACTCGTATAATAGATATAGATGCTTCTCCGGATTCATTCATATATATACCTATATAGAGAGATAGGATACAAATTCACAGCCTAAACTACAAGCGTCATTGATCTGAAATTTTTATGACATATTGGCCATAACGTGAAACCCCCAGGAAAAAAGAGACTTTGATCCTCAGTGTCATAGGTTCGATTCCAGAGGGCCCCAAAGTCCCGATTTTTCCCGTTTGAATGCATTGCCGTGATTTTCGGGAATTAAAAAAAAATACTTTCCGGATAGGTAGAGAAGTAAAACTCAAGGTGCCTATATTTATGGTCTTGGACTTTCGAAAACATCAATGACTTTTACAAAAGTTATCCTGGGTTCGATGCTAGGACGATGCAAAGATCTGCCCTTTAAAATACATGGGAGCCGTTTTTCATTATATTTTTAGATGCACTTATCGAAATGATAGGATGTTCGTGCTTGGCTGGAAGATGTATGGTACGAATAAGTTTTAGAAAAAAATTTTCATAAGACCGTACTGTTCCTGGGTTCGAAGCCAGAGCACAATAACGTTTCTCTCATAAGGAATATAAAGGAAAAGTAGGACGTCATTTGAGGCAGTTGTAACCAATATTTCTGCTTGAATTTGCATACGCGGTTAGAGATGGTGTTTTTCTTTTGTGCTGCATAGAAAGTATTGCCTGAAAGACCCGGGTTCGATGCCGGGCAGTAAAAATATCACCCATATATAATACTATGGGGTATCTTTTCATAATTTTTTTATGCATTTATCGATATGTAAGGGAGCTCTTGCTTAGATGGAAGATGTATATTAACACTTTGTTTAAGAAAAAAAATAGATAAGACCATGCTGTTCCTGGGTTCGATGCCAGAGCACATTATAATTTCTCAAATAAGGAGTGTATGTGAATAGTAGGACGTCGTTTGAGGTAGTTGCACCTAATAGTTTTGCTTGAATTTTCACACATAGTTTGATATAGTAATTTTCTATTTTGCTGCATAGTAAGTACACCAGGAAGACCGGGGTTCGCTGCCAGGTGATTAAATTGCAGCGAATTCTACGAATATTTTGAATTTTTTTTTTCTTTTGATGTCCGTCCCGGTATATGATGCCGATATGAAATTAGTGTTGTCGATCTGCTTGCAGTATGCAAGCTACATTTTACTCGTATAGTATAGAAGTACTACTACTAAAGCGTACTGTAAAGTAAAAGTTGCCTGATGATGCTAATCAGCTAGAGACACATGTCAATTCAATCAATTCTGTGGAAGAACATTATGGGTAGCTTGTTTGCCTTTGGTGAAGGTTGAGGTCATCATTGTGAAATGAACTTATCTATCGAGAGACTGCTATAAGTATTTCAAGGGGAAGCATGAATGACTATAGGAGAAGAAAAAGGAAAGGAATTCAAAGATGCTTGCTCAACCTGATGGATTAAATCCTAAAGAAGACGGTATGAGTGAGAGGAAAGGTGGTAAGATGGAAACATTTGGAAAGTATGGACGGAAGCAGAACGACTTAAATATTATACAAGAAGAATGATATCAAAAGAGAGGAGCATCTGCAGTCGATTACGAGTAACTGAAGAGATGTTGTACGTATCCTAAAAAATGAAGATGAATTTACAAAAATGTCTACGGTTATAACGAAAGATATACGGAAAGGTGGAAAAGTATATAGGGAAACTGTGATTAAGAGAAGCAAATAAAGCTCTTATCCTATTAGGGAATAGCGTAGGTGTTATGTATACACTCACTATTTCCAAAGGTCAGTTCGTATATGTACGCTTGGGTCGATCACAACTGCCACTACGTATCTGATGGAGTAAAGATAGAGGGAATCGATAGGAGGAAGGGCAGTTGGAATGTCTTTTGAGGTCCAAAGGAGACAGGTGAGAGAAAGGACACTTTAAGCTTCAAGGGGAAGTGAAGTGGACGGGAAAGGCTACAACACATACCGCATGCGGTTAATTCCATCAATTTCTACTGCATTGAAGCCTGCAAAGTACTCTGACTAAAGGAAAGTTTGAACCTCAATCTCTCTACTTGTTTTTCACTGAAATTCCTCGACAGTAGATGAGGCTTTCTGCGAAAGATGAGGAGTGAGGGGAGATGGGGAAGCCACGTTTCGCTTACTTTCTGTACTGAACTGGAATACCACTACCACTAAACGTTCAAGTAAGAGCGTTACCGTTACCTCATAAATAATTCAACGTAGTAATCAATTAGAAGTAACCAAAATGAAGAATGAAATTTCTTAGTAAATTAAAAACCAACTACATTAGCATTTTCACACAAAATAATTGGATTTAATAATATTTAAATAAATAATTGCTAATGACTCTCTAACCATTTAATGATAATTTAATTATAATGGAAGAATGGTCTATCTTTTGGTAGATCCATGTGCATCAGAAATCGCTATTCAATGCCATCTCTTTTATATCTTGGTGTCTTACTTATCTTTTATGTTAATGATAATAATTTAAATTGGTTGAATGGAAGGCGGAATTCAAAAGTCTCAATTCCGCCAAATAGAGTCCTTTAATACTTATAATGATAGCAATAGTAAAGATGGAGAAACAAAGATAGTTTATTTATGCCCGCTTTACTTAACAAAAGATTTTTCAACAATATCACATTCAGCAACATTTGGCAGCAGGAACTTGGATGAAAGTGGCGATTCCTAATTATTTTCTTTTTAATATCTATCAGGCACGTAGCCAAGGGGGGGCGAATGGGGCGGTCGCCCCATTCCAACGTTCAGAGATTCAAATTGGTTTCGTTGTTATCATTATTACCATTATGATGATTCTCATTCATATCATTGTGATTATCATCTTCATTATGTTTGACACTAAATTATTATGATTATTGTCATTGTTATTATTTCGAGCCTCTCGCCCCCCCAAGGGAGAATTCCTAGCTACGCGTCTGATATCTATGTATTAAATATTTCGCTGAGCTACACAGTATGGGAATCGGATACTTTTATCTTTTACGAAAAACTCAGGATTTAGATTGTTATTATAAGGCCACGAGGAAAACGACCTTTTTCGAGTCCAGTGGGCGGAGCGGGTGGACTTTCCCACTCGATGCTTCCACTCTTGCCATCCTTTGCCCTCATTTTCATGCATCCTCCACACGGTCTTGCCACTTTATCGCAAATTGCATGCTCCTCGATAACTCTGTGGTGGGCAGTCAAAGCACGTGCTAACAAAACTGAAAGTCGGAAGATGACCACCAAGAGGAAGTGAAGGTTCTATAGTCCGTCCCAAGACTTCTAAGTCAACATGGACGCTGACGGTAGAATCAAATTACCGTGTATTTTCCTCTATACTGTGAAAGTGGCCTAGTACAATATATCATAGCAGGTTACTAGTTAAAAGATAAATTTTAATAACACTATAAATTCACCAGTAACTGAATCTGGACTTATGTTAAGAGAAATAGATGCTAGGACGAATCGTTTTAAAAATTCATTCTTTCCACGAAGGATACGCAACAATAACCGAGTAAAGAAGTAGTTTTGATTCAACTGGCGTTTACCCCCCCTGCCACACGCCAAAAATCGGCTTGCAGGGTATTAATGTAGATCTAGACCAGTAACGGGCGGCAAGAGACGTAAAAAACCTACATCCCTAACTTTAATTCTGATTAAGCTCTATAATGCTAGATTAATACCAAAAGCTGGTAACCTCCACGCATAACCTTACGACTGGGGAAGCTAAGTTGCAATCATCAGATAAAGAATAATGTAAAGTTATTTATCTAATGTCGTTCTACGAAGTCAAATTGTCTACTACAGAATTTATTCTGCTATCCGCTACGAGTAGAACGACCATAAAGAATCCTTCTGTCATTGCGCTCATTTCCTTACAACGCTTTCTAATTTTCTCTTGGAGCTCATAAACGGTGTTAATTGCAGAAAAAATCAACAATCTCCACCTGGAGATGTGTATAAATACATTATTCGAATATCTAAAGCGATCATCAAGTCTTGTATCTTAAAGCGAATCCCACCCGAGGGACTATTATAACTGAAACACTGTATTTTCATTCTAAAGAGAAAATTAAAGAAATAAATACCGTTGTAATAAAATTATGTTTTGCTTGGATACCGTTGAATATTGGAAATAACTTTGTCAAAAACGTCATTTTGCGTTGTCGATGTTTCGCTTGAGCAGTAATCCCTGAAAACACAGACCATTTCGCCAACCGGAATTTCCCTACCCCTTAGAGAAAAGCATATCGGACGGATGCCCAGAAATCTCTCCGTCTGATCTCAAAACGATTTGTTCTGTTTGTAAACAAAGGCCTTCGTTTGGGTCATCCAGTGTTTGCTTCTTCTGTCCGTCATTTTTTCGCTGCTACACAAAGGGATCGCAGCAGAGGGAATTCGATATCTTGGAAAGGCATGCACAAAATATGAAAGGATTGGATTTAAAATTTGGGAAGGATATTAAAACAGCTTCTTTTGATGTTGTGACGGCTTTTCTTCCCTAGGAAAACAACTTTACTTCACAAAGGATCATCTTATAAGGCAAAATGCACTTGAGTCAAAGAACCGAAGAAAGAATATTCCTAACTTGGACAAGATCGAGTATCCATCATAAATAATTTTATAGAGAACCGGTAGGTATTTATGAAATTGGAGAGTAACTCATATTAAAATAAGCTGGCCACATTATCAATGTGCGAGACTATTCATGCATTTAATAGGATATTATAAAACTTTCCTTGCTCCTTTGATTCTACTTGGAATTACGAATATAAAATCGCAGCGGAGACTTAAAGAAATGAAAAAGTCACCCCCTTGAGGAAAGAACGAGAGGAGTATTTGCAGAGGGGATCAGGTTAAATGGAGCTCTTAAGAATCTAAGCCTTAACCCTCTGGGAACAGAGAATGAGGGCAAAGAATAGAGGGGTGGTTGGATCTTTAGCTTTGAATATAAAATATCATACGTCCTTTGCAATCTAGATTCATTCTTTTCCAAATCAGACTCCACTTTGATCCCATGATTCATCCCTCAATAGAATTTATTTTACCTTTCTACAAATCAAATCTATATCTAAGGGAATTTTTAAGTGAAAAGTCGATATGTTGTTAAAAAATACAAATTTATGCAAGGAAAAGATGGAAATGTATTTTCAAAAATTTACCCTATTCCCTCCTCAAGAATACACGTACAGTGGCCGATAGAGTGTTCTTAGGTAATATTTTAATTGGTGCCTAAGGCTCAAGTGAACTTTTTTCACTTATAAATTTTAATGTTCTTCCGAGACGTTATAGGCATAAGATATTATTTCGTGACTCTGTTAGGAGAGTGGATGTTAGCCTATTTGAGCCCATGCTTCGAATTTTGAGATCAGCTAACGCTGTCCTCATTCAAGCAATCGATATTGATGTGATTCCCTTACATCTTTAAAACGAAATATTTATTCCAATTTGTATTTGTAATGCCCTTTGTAATATATGTAGTCTTAGTGTTTTTTTATTTATGTTTTCATATTTGTGTTTATATTGATTCACTTATTATATCGCATGTGTTTCTTCACCTGTTTGTGGTAAACAAAATCTTATAATTATTATATGTTCTTTGTTATCAATGCATGATTCACTATAAAACTTCAGAACTCAGAAAATTATGCATTTTCAACATTAAGTATATATATGGCTCAACGCAGTACTGCTTCAACTAAGTTAAATAATTAATAGAGCGTCCATCTTTGATGGAAGCTGTTTGAGATCAATCTCTGCAGGAGCTCAATTTCCCCGATGAGAATTGGAGGCAAGAAGGGTACTCCAAACTGAGAATTAGTGCCTAAACCAAATTCATCTTAGGTTCCTTCACCACACACATCATATACGTCCTTACGATATTCGCATCATGTTGCTGCGAATTTAGTAGGAGTGATATCTAAGAAAGATATTATTAATTGAAATTACTTCGATCGTTTACTAAACGTAATAATAAATAACTATTTCCTACAGCAGCAATATTAATGTATTCTCAAAATAGGCAAAAATTCAATATTGAAAATTCTGGCATTAACATTCTATTTTAAATGCAATGCGTATTTATTTATATATTAATTTATCCAATGTTGCTATGTATTTGAATAAATTCTATAAGAAATGCATATAAAGATTTCTCGATTCGATTTCAATCGATTTTACTTTGTAGAATTTATTTATAAATAATGCTCGTAAGAAATAGAGATGAGTAACGTAGTAGTAGTATTTTTAAAAGTTCTTCGATAACTTAGGTCATTTCCCACCAGGAATCGAACCCGGGACCGCTATCTGCAAATCCGAACGCGCTGCCAACATGGTAGTCGAGTAAAACAGGATATGTTCCAATCATTTGAAATACAATGTACACTCCTGGCCAAAATTAACGCAGCACCTCCCTAGCGATCCTTAGGGCCGGTGCTGCGTTAATTTTGGCGAGGACTGTACTATTACATTTAAAAAATTATATAAATAATTACAGTATTACAACTATATTAATTTAGTGTACACATTTCTTGAATACATCCATCCATTTTCAATCAACTACTCACTGACTTAAATAAATTAATAAGGGTTTGATTTGTTTATTGTTCGGACGATTTCCTTCCAGCTATTGTGTATATGGTATCTACTCGTCTAACAACATGATCTGAAAGGATGGATACCATGTACACAAAGCATAGAATGGAATACTCCGGACAATGAACAAATCAAGGAACAGCACGGAATTGACCAATTACAGAACTGAAGGAGGAGCTTAGCTACATAGATGTGACCAGAGGTAATCTATCTTTGACCTGAAGACGGCAGATGGAGCATAAGCGAAACGTCGTTAAACCGACAACCATTACGGTGGGAAATCCTGGGAAGATCATGCAGTAATTCTTGATTGGCTACATAAATGTCTTTCTGGTAAGCTATCTAGATAAATGTAATGTAATTATTTTGTTGTTGTTGTTGTTGGAATATATTTAATTTGTCTTTGGGTGCAAAAGAGAACGAAACTGTAAATTAGATTAAACTTCATCAGAGTAATTGTCATAGTTTTGGTGAGATCAAAGAATTAAATTAAAATAATAAAGTTAAATAAATTAAAATAGTAGAGTGAAAATTAGTTTTAACAGTTAATGTGTACACCTCCTGCCACACGCCAAAAGGCGGTTAAAAGGGTATTAATGTAGATGTAAATAAAGTATGAGAGATGCTGAGCAGTAATCTGCATTTAATTCTGTGGGAGGCATTTCCATAGGTTCATTGTTTCACATTTCGAAATTATTCCTCTGATAGTATTTTGGAATAATGCCGAAGAGAAGGACGGACAATGTCATTCCTCGCCTTGTCTATTTGCCTCATTCCCATTACAAAACATTAAGCGAGTCATGGAATGGCAGCGGAGTTGAGATTCAAAGCACTTGTAGACTTACACATACATGTACAATATAGTGGAAGACTATCTTCTTTCTTGGAAAATATACGTTCAAACACCGTTGCTATTTGTGAACTATCTATATAATCCGTCAAAAATTTATTAACGAACGAGGAAATTGAATTCAATCCATTGCATTAGAATGGAAATGTAATAATTTTTCCACACACACAATTTAGCGACAGACTATCTTTTTCATCGGAAAATACGTTCGAAGATTATTATTATTTGTGCATTGCTTACTTGCTCCGTAGAATAATTTTTTTACTAACGGGGATATTTTAGTTTATTTATATCGTTATGTTAGAATGGAAATGTAATAATTTTTGTTCTCTGTTAAACTGATTAATGCCGATTTCGTGGATATTTGCTCTTGCGAGAGCGATTGAACTGTATAATTCGTTGGTTTGGGGCAATTTCCGAACTGGACAAATGTTTACTGCCTGTCCACTTATGACCGAGGATGTCAATAGAGGGTAATACGTTTGCTTTTGACTGAAATGGCTCTCGATTCGATTCCTGGAGGAGACCACTGTGTCATTCCAACAATAATCGAGCCACTTGATAGATTTAATTAAAAGGAATCTTAATTTATGAGGATAGCCACCATTAAATGAATTCATACACCTTTAGTGATAATTATAAATAAATGAGTAAATGAAATTGTAAGTGGATAAGAGGTTACGTTAGATTTTTATGTAAGGAGACCACATATTTCCGAAAACTGTTGAGGAATATAAATTATAAAATAAACAGCAGAAATGCTAAATATTGACATATCCGTTACGGTATTTACACTCATAAAGCAAACTGCATCGTACCAAGAGACAAATAAAAAAATTGAACTGCCCAAACAGATAGGTTTCAACTAAAACAAGCACGAGTACAAGTTCAATTCACTTTGTAGAGCATCTCGTGAAATACTAACAACTGAAAGATAAATTAACTAAAATCATACGTAGAGTAAAATTAGCATTAACTAAAATAATACGTAGTCTTGATTTGGCTTATCACTAAAGGTATTATTTTTAGGATTAATCATGCTCACAATTTTTCGTTCATTGTGTATTCTATCCATCGAGTCATTTTTTTTGAGAACCAGGAAAATGTTTTAAAATATGTTTTCCTGTGACAAATGGATTCCAGAATGTTTGTGAACGTCGTGAATTCGGATGACTCAAATAGCAATGGCAAGAGAACATTCCTTTAATCTCCACCGCTGGTAATTACCCTGCAACAATTATCACAGGGACTTAAAGCACAATCTCTCCAAGTGTTCCATCTCAATTTCATCTGAGAATGTGTGACCATTTCAAAGGATAATTTTATTTGGTGATTTTTTTATGAATTGGATACACTTCGTTGAGGAAATGTTAAAATAAACTTTGCAGGTAGCCGATAAATTTTTATTGCATCCGTTTTCAGTCAACAGCAGTCATTATCAGGTGCTAACACCATCGATGGCCGAAAGAGCTTGCAGTAAAGGTCTTTTGGATTATAAAATGGTTCGTTTTACTCTTTTATTTATTCTGAAATTAAATGGTTTAAGCGGCAAAATTTTCGTTATGGTAACCACTGCAATGTGTTAGTAGAGTTGCTACTATAATTTTAAGAATAAAGAAACGGTAAATTACGTTCCTATTGTTAAGGACATAAAGAAAAGTTTAAAGGATAGAATAAAAGAATTAAAAGGATAAGGGACCATTAAATTACATGAAACTACGGTGTCTTGCAGTGACGTCTTAATAGAGTAACTGCAGTAATTTTAAGAATAAGGAAACAATAAATTACGTTCCCATAGCTAAGGATTCTACAAATTTTAAAGGTTAGTATGAAAGGGATTGGGATCAAAAGAAAAACGGATAATGGGCCATTATATCACATAAAAATGCTTAAAATTACTGAAAAATTCTTGCATTTCTTCCCGAATTGTAAAAGAGTATTTAAAAATGTTAAAAAATAGCATTTTTTAGCAGATATTAGATTCAATGATGCCTTCAAATAATCATCAAAAACTATATAGTGATAAGATCATATTTTCAATAAATTCAATAAAAATTATAAAGAATTTTCTATTTATTTTATTTATTCTATTTTTATATGTTGTACCTACACCTAACCAAGACACTCTCTAATGTGCTGCTACTACTGTTTTGAATCATCGAGAGACTAATTTTTTGAACGATTATAAATAATAAGAAATGGTGTAGATGAGTGATGAGCATTGAAACCGAGTCGAACTTTATCGTAATTTAAAATCAAGGGAAATTCTACTTAAGTAGCTCCTATGATTTTAGTACTTAGGGAAAACTAAATCACATTGATTGTATCGTTCACTACATAAAAAATAAAGGAAAGAAATAAATCAAACAGAAATGGGCCATCATTTCACAAAGAACTCCGTGAAATTCTTCAAAATAAATAAAAATGCATTTCCTTCTGAAAGACAAAAGAATATTTTGTAAGAGTGTACATTTTTGTTAGCAGATATGAAATTTAATATCCCCTTCAAAACAGTCAATCAGTACCGATACAAAAGTAAGCGTATATTTCAAATCATAAGTTTTATGTGAGAAATTCTATTTTTTTTTTATATTTGTTCTATATTTATATGCTGTACTTTTACCGAACCTGATTCTCTAATGGGGTATTACTACTATTTTGCATTTTGAGAGCCTGATGATTCGAATGTTTAAAAGTCTTGAGAGCTGGTATAGATATATATAAACCGAACCGAACTCTATCTTAAATTAAAATCAAGGGGAATGACCCGGCTAAGTATAGAAAAAAGCGCAGCGACTATAACGGAGAAGTAGCAAGGAAAGAATAGAAAGAAGGAGTTGAAAGAAAGCAATTGGAAAAGAAAGGTAATCGGAAGAGAGAGGAGCATTGAAAGGAACGGCAATCCCTTTGCGTGGAAATATCTTCATTTTTAATTCAACGAGGAAGCGGTGAGGTTTTAATTTAAAAAAGGAAACAAATCTCCGGGCGAAGAAAGATAAAGCAGCAGGAACGGGTGAGGAAAGAGAACTAATGAGAATCTGTTGAAGAATGCGAATGAATAAAAGATGATTCGGGGATTGAAATACGCTGCCGAGAATTCGTCTGAGATACGCCGAAATGGCGGAGGATTCGTCAACGAAAAAACCCTTTAAATTTGGTGAAATGAATGATTAAATAATCTATTTAACTCTTTGCTTGAAATATAAATTTCCATACGAAATACCGTTGGACGGCGATGTGAGAGCGATTCGAATTTAAGGCTCTTTGTTGGTGGCCGCAGTCAGCGAGAGATAAACGGCTGAAGACTGCAACGATAAGGAATCCTCACTGCGCGCCGCTGTGGTGCTTCCAGACCATTTGTCTATCGTGGCGCACTAACGCATTGATGAGACGCTTCGCTGAGTACTAAACCATACTGTTTTATTCACAGTTTTAATTGAAAAAGAAGAAACGTGTGGAATAAGTTACTAAAAATATACGGAAAACTCTCATTACGAGCTCCCATTGAACCAAATGTTATTTCGTAAAATAAAGTACCGTATATAGTCGAGTATAAACCGACCCGAATATAAGCCGCGGCACCTAATTTTATGGCAACAAACAGGGAATAATAATATGCTCGATTGTAAACCTAGGGTGGGATGTAAAGCAACTACTGGTAAATTTGAAAATGAACATAGATACGAATTAAATTACAGTAATTGAGGCATCAGTAGATTAAATGTTTATTGATTGAATATTTAACTCAGAGGAAAGCAGTAACCAATTGCCAAAGAATTGTCAATCGAGCAAATGAGAAATATGAATGCTGACCTCCGGCTAGAGCTAACTTTTTCCAACGAAGAACAGTTAAGTGGGATCCTGACTCGAGTATAAACCAATGGGGGTTTTTCAGCATAAAACATGTGCTGAACAACTGAGTCTATACACGAGTATGTACGGTTCGTATTAGAATACTTATTATGGTACTTGTTACTTATGGTTATTATTTGATACACCACCATGCTTTAGTATACCGGTAGGGAAGCATTGCAATACGGTTTATCCCAGCACCTCCTAACGAGTTTAAAACAAGAAGTTTTGGAAATGTTGCCCATACGAATTTTTTGGATGTTTTATCAATTCAATAAATATATTATTTGAAAGAACCTAGATAAGGTTCTAAGCGGTAATGGTCTATTTCCAATTTTATGTTTTCTTAACAGGACAGTTGGAAAATGGAATTGGTTTTTAAGATAGATGTGAAGGAGTAACATCCGGAGTTATTAAATGTGTATTAATTGGAAAGTATTATCTTTTGAATCGCACTGAAATAGTTCATTAAAAACTCTTTCGTCTTCGGTGAAAACGGACTCGAGTTCGATTCCCGGTGGGAGCCAATGTGAAAAATGACCTAATTTACCTAAATGGCCTAGAATTTAAGAAACAACAACAATATTCTTTTAAATAATAACTGTTGTTGATATGATCACCTTAAAGGTCAATATTATGAATGAGGGTTGGAAGACGTGAAGGCATGCGATATAATAGATGACTCTTAGATTAACGATGCGAAACTGCTGCGAGAAATCAAAAAAGCATGGGCATTACAGCGAAAAACGACAAGTCATCCTAAAATGGCGACAGAGGAATTGACAGGGATGACCTTTCGTTGCGGAACGGTCGCTTTTTTAGATAAAGTTCTCAATTGTGTGTTTTTTCTGAGCATGTACTAGTATGCAAATGGGATAAAGTGCGAATTATGACATGAGAAGTACTTATGGAAAGAACATGGCCGATTTGAGAAAGCAAATACATGAGCATATTGTATCAACGAGGGGTAATCAATGTGATTTCAACACTTGAATTTCGAAAAAAAAACGATCACACGAACGCATCAAGCAAATACATTGACAATAGACCATTGCGCATGACAATGAAGTGATGCTAAATTAGTATCTATTAGAGAAAGACATTGAAACAAACTTTTATTAAACCGCACTGAATAATAAAGAATAGTTTAAGTTTGTTACAATGTATTTCTATATTAATCAATAACACCAAGTTAGTTTCTCATAGCATACAATTACTTAGACACTTCTTTAACGATATATCTATTGTCTAGTGACTTCTACACTATCTATGTACATTCGAAGTCAATCTAGTTGATAAAATATAAAAAAAGAGAAGAACGAAAACATTAAGATAGAGGCTACTGCTGCAAAACTGCGGTCATGTATCTTAACTCGGCACTTGGGTGGATCGGCGTGGTAGAGGCACTATCGACTGGGACCGAATGTGGGACAAAGAAAAGGCTAAAGAAAAGAGTTTTACGTGGGTTTGGACTACAACACTGGATTGGATGAAAGAGATGTACGTAGCAACAAGACAAAAGGAAAAACCATGCATGAATGTGCCTTAGGAGATGATATGTGTAAAGATGGAAAAGCATGCAGATTAATTTAATGTGTAAAGATGAAAAAGTATGCAAACTAATTGTAAACGAGCGGGACAAAGAAAGGTCTGAAAAGAACTAATGTTACATACAGATACATATGAGATAAGAGGTATTGAAACAAATATAAAGACGAAGCGTATTATAGGATTAAATAAAGGTAGAATTACTTACCTCGTATAATTAAATTTGCGTATTTTTTCTTCTCAGATATATTCTTCAAAAATACAGGTTTTTAGGTTCTATATCCAAGATTTAATTACGGGAGCTATTTGAAGAATATAAGGAAAGGTAAAGAACGATGCAGGGACTTGTCTGATTTGAATATAACCTTGCATAGAAAAGTGTGAGTGTCAAGTATAAAGGAGGATGTAATGCTATCTCTAGTATGCAAGAAGAAGTACGCAAAGATGTAAACTTACTTCTTAGATGAAGGCTTACCTGTAACGTTCTTTGCGCGGCATTTGATGCCACTTGAAGCGACAGAATGTCTTTAAGGAGAAAGATCAAAGGGAATCGGATAAAGAGGAGGAATAGCGAAGGAATCCTTTAAAGGGGAAATGAGAATCTGCGGGAGAAGTCGATCTATCGCCTCTGGCGGTGGTTTGCAGAACCATCAGGAACAGATGACGGTTGGAAATGAGAAGGGAGGGACTAATTACGGGGGGGAATGGAATGGAAATGGAAGAGATGATGATTTCCCCGAAAAAAGTTGCAATTTTAAAGGCGAGAGAGCATGAAACCTCATCTGTTGCTGCCTCTACAAGTGGATCCTTCTCCGGATTATGCGACGGGTGTGCAGATCCGTGGAAGGTCTTTCGCGACACCGCCTCGTGTAATTGTATACGCGGTCTGATCGTATCTGCAACGGGCTTTGTTCACGCCTATTCTCTTCTGCGCCGTTGGTTTTTCTCAGAGATGTACCTTATGTGCTAGGTTACAGGTTGGCCCCCCGAATTTTCATTTTAATATATTTTAATATTCCTCTTAATTCGACAGAATGCGTAGACCATAGGGTTTTACTTAATTACTGAATATTACTTAGACATAAACAAATGACTGTTAGGATTAAAATCGATTGTTTTTTTTAATAATCTTAAAAATTCATATTCTCGCATGGTTAAAATGATTTACATTGTGTTTAGTATTTAATATTTTTTTGAGTATCCAAATTGTTAAATTGATGAAATTGCGTACTTGATAATTATCTGAGCTTTAAAATTGTTCCCTAATCATTTTGATTTGCCTTTATGTAAGTTTCAATTCATACTAAGTTACGACAGTTTTATTGAAAGCGTTATGCATTATAAACTAGTTGAGACTCAATTTTTTGCTCATAATTTATCATTATTCGTCATTTAGGAGAAATTAGAACCGTTAAGTCATATAATACACTTTAACTATGATTATTATTCAATTCTTTCCATGTAAGATAAGCGTTTCATTAACTAGCATTTTCCAAAAAAAATTTGCATATAAAGTAAGAGAAAGTAAATTTCGTTAATTTCCTCGAGCATATTTACGAAATTATTAATTGTAAGCTACTGCTTGTTATATTATTTTAATCGCGGTTTTATTTTTTCTTATTCAACTAACATTATGAAGACTAATTACGAAATTTGAAAGTTTTCAATGGACATGAGAAGCAAAATTATACATATCGCCTTACTTTAATTCTTTACCTAGTCTGACTAGGATATGGTATTGGTGACACATTTTATAAACGTGAAAAGTAAAATATTCAGTACGATTGTTTTCAAAATTAATCATAATTTCAAAGATATAGATATGATAATAGTTTCACAAAGACTATACGGTATATTTAGAGTCTATTGTAACAATATAAAACTCGATTGACCTGATTGATGGGATTTTAAAGATCAAAAACCTTGCCGTCGATATCATAGATGGCTTTTATCGTTAGCAGACATAAAAACCAAAAGCCATAATAGCAAAGGAAGCAGTCGACAAAAGAAAGGTTGCAACGTGGTCCAGTTAACCAATATCCGCCCTGCTTAATCAAATGATCTCGGCGGATGTATCGGACATCTACCAATGATGTCATCAGCCCGAAGGCTGATTAGATCATCAGCCGCGGTGAATATGTTAAACCCAAAATATTCCCAGCTAACGTTGAAATTACCATGAGTTAGCTGCAATCAAATTCCGTGCCAATATCAATCTCTCAATCGATCAATTTGTAATTAAGCACTTATCAATTCAAAAACGGTGGAAAGCTGTATCTTTGCAAAAACCAAGAGTTGTCAAGAAATTAAGGAGATTAAATAAAATAGAGATGCACTTAGAAATAAAAATGGTTTTTCAACAGAATAATGCCCTGATGATGGTGTGACCCAAAGCCGAAACTATAGCCGTGTGAATAAATATATAATGACTATAATAATAATAAATCTTCTTTATTCGGGCAAGATTGAAACGAAAAGCCTCTTTTTCCATCCAGCCTATCATCATAAATTACACAATAATTATAATAAAAAGATATCATGAAAAGAAACGAGAAGAATTTTCGATGAAAAAACCTATGGCATTCTTAGGAAAAAATGTCCACTGCAGGAAAAAACCCACGAAGAAGAGAAGTGTGAAAAATATGTGCTAACCTACAGATATTAATAAATAAAATATCAGAAGAAATATGACGAAATATTTCAATACACTATCAATAAGTACATGTATGCAATGCGTCAATAAGTCAAGTCAGTTAAAATTTAAATAAATGTTATCAAAATACGTAATAAAATAAAACAAAATAAAAATAATATATAAATATATAGTTTAGCGGACAGTATACTTAAAGTTCTTAGCGCATTTTATAATGAAGTTCTATCAAATTTCACTTCAGACTATTAATTATGTAAAAATAAAATAGATAACAATATATTTCATCATTGCAAAGTGTTACTGAATATGACTTTATTTTAATAGAAGAAGCATCTCGTCCAAAATAGAAGATTCTTCACTATTCCCTTTTTATTTCATTGGTCACCAGTTCAAGGCCAGAAGTTCTTCATCTGTAAAAATCCTCCAGATCGCTCTATTGTATGCAGTCACATCTACTCCGTGGTATTCTTTAAGTGTCGCCATTCCCCAGGCACTAAACCTTGGGAAGTATACCTGGGAAACTGAAATGCATCCTGCGCTCATTGTGATATTATAAAAAGTGGAGAAAACCATTTGTCCGATTTTCCGATTTCCCATTTGCGGCTGGAAGAAAAAGACCTCGTTTATTCACAGTGTCCCTTCATTCTTATCGGTCTTTCATGTATGTTTTCGCTCTGTTACATTCGTGATATTTCCTTTCTTGAAAGTTATGAAATTTTCATGACGTAAATCTCTCCTTAATGTTTTAGGAGATGGAAGAACTTTGATTGAGTGAAATTTTACTGTACATTATTTGTCAGGGAAAAGCAGTGGTTGGAGAAAAGAATTCAATCAATAAATTTTTTCCAAACATTTCAGACTACCCATGTAAATGCCAAAGTTGATGAATGGATTAGAGAACATGAAAAGTTCACTGACTTAAGATTTGAAATGTGACCTTTCAAAATTATTGTGCGATTAAAAAATATTTACATAAATTTAACGTTCTTTCAGCAAGGTAGAAAAATACTACATTAAAGTTAAATATTTTTTAACTGTTAACACACTTCCGAGTGAAAATAATTACACACCTGTAATTTGGAGTCGTTAGATGCAATTTTTTTTCCCCAATCTTTCAGTTAAGACAAGAAAACAAATTCAACATTATCAAAGAAGCATTTTTATAAAAAGATGTGGTAGAATTGATCAGCAATGGATCTTCACCTGGATTCTCATTATTCTTTAAGTAAGAGGTTTAAAATGAAAACAAGTTCAATGCGAATTTAGGGATGGCTACTAAAGAAATTACCAGCAGATAAGGAGAAGCGAAGATAGTTACTAGTTAGGGTAACACGGACAACATTGGCGAGCAAAGGAAGTGGTGCATACTCTTAGGAAAGGGGAAAGGGTCGGCAGAACTGAAAGTTGTCAGGGAACTGCTTCGCTCGGAAACGAAGGGGTTCCGAGAAAGAATTTTCCCATGAGCCCAAAGCAGGTACTTCAGGGAAGGTACGGAATTGTACCATGCAACTGTTCTAAAGGACAAAGTTCTCACAACAAAGTTTACCAGCAAAGAAGTATCATCTAATAGAAGGTTAAAATGACAGGTAAAATTAATTATTACTTATTATATTTGCCAAATACTTTGCATATTGGCTACGTTCTGAAAATTTCTAAATTCTGAATTGAATTTAAAATAATTCAGTCACAAATAGGGATTGCAATACCGGTATACCGGGATACCGAATACCGGTATTTGAGCCATTTGTACAATTTTGTATTATCGGTATTAACAAGTTTAAATACCGGTTTTTCAGTATTTACTAGAAGTTTTTTAAAATTGTTTCCACTATATGTTCAGGTGTAGCCAACATAGCAAATTAGCATACGTTTTTATTTTTATGTCTTCCTAACGGCCGAAATTAATTACACTGTGAATACAAATTCAAAATATTTTTCAGATTTATTACATACCCATGATAATGAATAAGAATAACTTTAAAGAACATAAAAAATCTGTTGATAATGCTTCGGTTTGGTTTCGTCATTTTTATGGTGAAAAGAATATGGTGGCACAATGTACAAATGTTTAAGAGTTATTAAAGTGAATGGAGAAAGTACAAGCGGACTCCATACACATCTAAAAACGAAACATGATACAAATTTGTTAAAGAGGAAAGAATCTAATAGCGATGAACATACAAATTTAAGCACAGTTTAAGCCCAAGCCATAGGGGATTTTAGATTATTTTGAAAAAAAGATAATTTGGATGAAATTATAAGTAAAATGACAGTATTAGATGGTTTGCCATTTCGAGTGTTTTGCACTTCTACTGAATTAAGAAAATCACTATCCGCCAGAGGTTTTAAAAATCTACCAACATCGGTTAACACTATTAGAAGAACTGTTATAAACTACAGTAACGGTGTTCGCAATTCTTTGAAACATAAGCTAATACAAATAAAAGTAATGATGAAAAATTTAGTCTTAAAATTGATGAATGGACAAGTGTAAGAAATAGACGCTATTTAAATATAAATATTCATTAAGAAAAAAAATTTGGAATATAGGACTTACACATGTCTCGGTAAATATGCCAACCGAAAATGTGTGGTAGTTTTTAAATCTAAATTAGGGAAACATGGAACGTCGCTGAAAGAAGATATTGTATCCATAATGACTGATGGAGCAACGGTTATGAAAAAAGTTGGAAAGTTGATTGGTGCAAGTCAGCAATTGTGCTATGCTTATGGAATTAAATTAGGAGTAATAGATATACTATACCAAACAAAACAAAGAACAGAATAACCCAAATACTGTGGGTATAGAAACTTCTTATTCCGACCTTGAAGAGAGTGAGAGTGATACTGACAATGTAATTGTTGAAGAAGATATTACTAATGAGGATGAAATGTTAACTCATCAAGAACTGCTTCCTATAATTAATAAAGTTCGAAATATTGTTAACATATTTAAACGTTCCCCTACAAAAAATGCTATATTACAAAAATATACACTAACTGAAAATAAAACAGAACATATGTAAATATTGGATCCTAAAACACGTCGGAACAATTTACTCCTAATGATGGAATGGTTTTTGAAACTGAAAAATCCAATCCAAAAAGCAATAATAGACTTAAACCTGCAAATTAATTTTTCCGATAGTGAATTTGACTTAATATCCAGAACTGTATCAGCACTACTTCCAATAAAACTGGCTGTCGAGGAGAGATTATGTCGGAGAGATCCTAATTCATTAACAGCCAATGCAACAATACATTTCATGTTGATGTCACTTAAAGAACATCACTATCTGAAGAGTTATATATTACATTGAAAAATCGCACAGAAGAAAGGCATACCGAAATAGAAAATGTTTTACGGAATTTACATAATTATAATGATTTTAAAAGTGATAATGGAAAAGAAGAAAAGAGACTAACCAAATCAAATTTGATCAAGTTTATAGTACATTTTCTTTAAAACATTTACCTACAAACCTATCCACATCCAGAAGAATTCGGCACAGTTGTCGAAGATGATGAGGACATTAATGTAGGTAGTGAAAAGAAATTATCTCTTGAACAAAAATTAGAATTGGCGATATCTAAAAAATTCAGCAATACAATAGATAAATCAGATACATCCAAAACCATCCGACGAGAAATCGATTTATTTGAAGATTTAGAGGTAAGTACTTAGAAAAAGTATATCGCTCATTGCTAACAGTATCTACCAACCAGCGTAGATGCTGAAAGAACGTTTTCGACTTTTTTGTGATTATTTATATACTGTTATAATTTACAAGTTACAAATGATTTTTTGTGATATTTACTCTCTCCAATAAAACAGGCAAATAAAACAAAGAAACACCTGTGTTTTCTTTCTTTTTCTAAAATTCCTACTACCGGTATTAAAACCGGTATTCCGGTATTAAGATCTAAAAATACCGAATACCGGTATTGAAATTTTGGTCCGATATTGCAATCCCTAGTCACAAATAGAGCGAAGGTTAAAATATTATTCCGTTTATCAACTTTCTGGTGCACCATAAGTCTCTAAGAAATCTCATAAAATATTGTAAGTTTTCTGTACAGAACTGGAAGGAAAGATTATAAAAATCAAACAGTGGGTTCCACTAGTATTTTTAACATTCTAATAAGTCGGAGATTGCAAGAAATTAATATATTTTCTTATGCAAAATTTCGGATTAAATATCGTTATATTTTGGCTTTTTATATGTTGATATATGAGAACGGTGAAAACAAAACAAAACTTCTATCCGTACCACATTAAGGTTTATTCACGACCAGGGTTTCGACGCGTCGCATCTTCAGGTGTCGTGTCGCGTCATCTTCGTCGACCTAAAGATGACGCGACGGGTCGAAACCCGGGTCGTGAATAAACCTTAATGTGGTACGGGTAGAAGTTTTGTTTTATTTTCACCGTTCTCAATGGCTTCCTACCACAAAGTTACGCCTGATTCAATTGATGTTGATATATATCTCAAATACATAGATACATGTATATTCGAAAAATATGATTCTGAAATAAAGAAACCATATAGAAACCGGATGGAAACCACATAGATGCTGGATATCGCCTTAATTTAATAGACCAAAAGATGTTCTACACCTGTGCTTCCGATAATCACTTCTTATTGGGACACCCTGTTTATTTCAATAATTTTAAGACGTCTCTATTTCCTTCATGAAGAATGCTACTCAGAAATACTTCATAAAAGCCTTAAAAGCTCCCTTTGAGACAGGGTTCCTCCTACGTGTATCTGAACTTATGCAACCACCATGAAGAAATCTGAGCACTGCAGGAAGATAACTGAAATTTCAAAGTTGACCTTTACATCACCTTTATGAAAATGTATAAAACAAGAATAAAGTGAACTTCAATGGAAATAAAAAAAAATATTGCTGACCTCAAACTCAAAAGAACCTTATTTTTATTTTCCTGTAACCAAGAATCTGCCAGTCTAAAAATAATTTCTCGACATTTTAGACTTTAGATTATATTATTTTTATTTTTATTATAACCAGTTATGGTAGAAACTCTTCTGAATATATAATACCGACAGATTTCCACAAATTACCATTAGAATTATTAAATATGAATAAGGTGTGTGAAAGAGGAAATAAAAAACTGGCTAATTCATGTCTCAACCGAAGCTGTTTATTGCAAACTCTTTATGTATTAACCTTTGGAACCCTAAATTTTATTTTAACATGGAAAACTCAGGAAAATAAATCATGAGTAATTGGCTTTGTAACTTCGAGTTTCTTTCCTAGCGAATAAAACATGAACCAGAGACGATTTAACGTGCACTGTGTTTTTGAATAAATATCGATATGTAGATGCATTTAACCGTAACTTAAATATTTTTCTGGTACTGTACATCTATTAAACTCTTCTTTTTACATTCCTATAATTTTACTGTAGATTACCTAAATGGAACCTGCTGACAATCATTTTGCTTAGCAGGACCAAACTGTTTTGTTTTTGGTAAGTTTGAGCTGTGTATGATAACCTTTCCCTTGTATTTTTTTCATTGTTGGTTATTGTATTAAAAATTGTATTGAATAAATTGTACTATTATTATTAGAATATATACATAAGTTACAAGTTGCTGAAAACCAGGTGGTAACTTGTCACATTATATCCTACTTTATTAGTACATACATTTTTCATAATAAAAATGAACAAATACATCAGAATCATTCACGGACAATCATCAAATCAAGTTAAATTAAATATCATAAACATAACTTCACATAATTTAATTTCCTTAATCATCGTTATATTTAAATTTCAACAAGTTTCTTTAAAAAAATATCTTTATATTTTGTGGTTTAAAATTAAATTTCCTTGGGTCTACATAAACATATGATCGCTTGAAAACAGTTAGATTTCGTTTTATTAAGAGTACATTTCCACATCTCAAATAAAAGTTAATTTATAAAAAATCTTTATCGTATAAAAAATAGGCATTTCGGCGAGGTGATGCGAGGTAACATTACATTGGCCCATTTTCGAGTAAACTCCTTCCGGCTGACACTCTAATGCGCTTAAAATTTCATCTCTGCGCTTCCAAACGTTGCATTGTTTGAATTATGAGGCATGCACAGTTCGCATTCGATCCCCTGAGACCTGAGAAAGAATTTTATGCCGAAACACTCATTCAAAAATGTAAGAATACCTCTAAATGAATAAAAACAGCAATTTCGAAGTCTTGAGCGAGAGATTTTTCACTCAGCAAAATAAATCACGAGTAATTGGCTTCGTAGCTTCGAGTTTCTTTCCTAGCGAATAAAACATGAACCAGAGACGATTTCTCATTTTTCGGCTAGAAAGGCCCTCATTTCGTCTCTCCCGCTACGATGGAAGCACGGATTTATTTTTATAAGTCTACCAGAACGTTCGTAATTATTTATTTTGTAATAAGCTACATATTTTTTAATTGGAAATCTAGTAATTTACATTATGTCGTAAGAAAATGATTAATTATTTCTCCGCGAGAATGGTACAAATATGTTTTCTCAAACAACAAATACAATCCATCTTATTTCCATGTTAAGAAGAACACGGAAGTGTTTCAAGTGATAAAGATGCTGAAGGAAGAAATAACACTTTGGTAGTGATATATCAGAGGCGAAAATAAGGGGAAGATGTTTTTACAACTTATTAGCATCTCTGCACTGTCAAGTCGTTGTACTGTTTATTTTAGTTTGTGGTTGGCATTGTTATATTTGTGTACCATTGATCAGTTGTAAAATACAGTAAAGTAAAAGTGGTATTAAATTCTATTAAGAATGCCATATTCTATATTTATAATAAACAGATTTGCTACAAATAATGAAATTGTTAAATTTTAATTGGATAAAGTCAACAATAATAAAGTGGGATATGTTATCACATTCTTAACAAAATACGAAAGGAATGCCTGACATCTGAATTTGGTACATGTCTTTCTCGATCATTTAAAGAACAGGATAGACTATTCGAAGGAAAACTGCTCGTGAGGAGACTTCAAAACACCTCTTACGAAATCCTGTTAGCTCCAACTTGAATATCATTTTCTTCCCATTCCTTCACCTCGCTCCATTACCAATGAGCTATCCCAATGCCTGTGAGTCGTTTTATGCTCCCGCGAGCAACATATTTATGAGTTTACCGTAATTTCGGCATTTACATCGAGACCACTATTTTACATGGAGCCTCAGCAGCAGTGAGAGAGAATAAATGTGTTGCAAGATCACGAAATAGTTCATTAACTGCGAAATATTCAAACTGCCATTTTGAGAATTAAAATAAGAGCCAGGAGTCAGAAGAGCTACAGAAGCTACAATGTGAAACTATAATACCTATGGAATTCATAATTTCTGGCCGGAATTCCTGGAAATATATAATGAACTGAGAGAGGAAACTTGTGATTTTCAAAAGATATCTATATATAAAGAATATATCTCGGTGTAAATCTTGTAAAAATTACAAAGTATTTTTTCTCTAATTTAATTTAAAGAAGATGTATTAAATGATCACACAATTAATTTTTGATTAAGTAATTTCATGTTATTTTTAGTCTTTTCTTTGCCTTATTTCGAATATAAAATAAATTTCTGAGCAATGAATAAACCTGAATCAAAACAGTTTGCATGCAGTTGTAAAACATTGTTTCAAAACAATATGTATACATTGTATCACAAAATAATCAATCACTTCTAGCGAGATACGATGAAACTTATCCATAATCAAGTTAAAGAAAATATAATTGGACTGCGTCCACAAAATATATATGTTTTCTTTTAACTGATCATTGTTCCGCAGCTAGACCAAGGATACAGATTTATTGTTCCTCAATTTGTCGTGTCCGGAGCGAGAATTGTTACCAGTTTCCATTTCACCACCAACGAAACGAAGAGAGAGAAAAAATGGCGTTGGTGAATGCCCAAACTATAAAAATGTTCAAAGAGCTTTGAAATGTTTTCGTGGCTCCACGTCATTTACAAGGAACAAACATCACGAACATAGCCCTTTGCCCACTCTCTCTGGTAGATCGAACCGTGAACACAGATGCACTAATTAAACCTAGTTCATCGAAGCAAACTTTTCCCGTTTGAAAGAGAATCAAGAAAAATTAATTTTTTTGGGAATTTTACTGAAACAGTTGCGAAATCTATCAAAAGGGAAAAATCAACTTGTATGCAGCGTACAATGGCATTGTTGACATATATAGTGCTGTCTGGAAAGGTATCTGTCTGAATAAAAACAGCATTGGATTAAAAACAACATCGACATTAAGATTAGAAAACTCTACCGCAAATGATTCTTTTACTTTACAAATATAGAATTTTTTCCCAATACCTTTATTCATATAAACGAAAAGTTTTGTTTTTAAATACTTTAAGTTCCATTAAATTTTAAATAATTAGGGATTTAATCAATTTAATTCATCCTTTGAATTTAACAGTATTTCAAATAACTTTATATCCGACTATTTCATCAGATAATGCCTCAAATAACTATGTATTAATTTCAAATATTAATTAGCATACGCTGTGAATAATCTCAGCATTGAAGCTGCAATATTTCGTTTATACTTCTCCAAAATTAATTTTCTTTAAATCTCTCACTAACTCACTTAATCCACTTTTCCCAATAGCCAGAGGAAGAAGGTGTCGAAAAATTAAGGCTCGCTATTATATTGAATAGCTAAAATAGAGATGAAAAGCAATCTTAACTTAAACTATAACAAACTGTATCACGATCGATAGCTAAAACTTCCTTGGCAATTACAATGATGATTAACGTAACTATCGCGTCGAGTGAGCTTCAAATCCTAAAATTTGATACATAATAATTAATTATAATTCCATTTTGATATTTCCATTTGTTGATAAATTTATTCGAATAGAGATTAGAAGACTGGGGATCAATCTGGCACTTACTAATAACGACGTTAATCAAAATTTTAATTACCAGTGGAGGTAATTAAAATGATGTAAACCGAACTATAGATTATCATAAGGTTAGCTAGAGTTAACGGAAATATAACAGCTAAGCTCCTTGCTAAGAGCTCATTATGATACCGTTTATGGATATTCATCTACATCTACATCTACATTAATACCCTACAAGCCGCCTTTCGGCGTGTGGCAGGGGGTGTAAACACCAGTTGAATCTAAATTACTTCCTTATTCGATTATTGTCACGTATTGTTCGCGGAAAGAATGAATCTCTGAAACGATTCGTCCTAGAATCTATTTCTCTTAACTTACGGTCATTATCGGATCGACCGACGTAGCAGGGGGGTTGCATGATACCGATTGTATCTTTGGAAAATGTAGTTTCCCTGAATTTATTAAGCAATCGCAGCCTAGCTTCCAATCTCCTTTCTTTCAAGGATTCCCAACCTACGTCTGAGAGCATTTTTGTAACGCTTGCTTTTTTATCGTAACATTTCTTAACAAAACGAACCGCTTTACGCTGCACTTTCTCGAGTTCGCGAGTACACGTTTCATCCGCCGGATCCCATATACTCGCCGCATATTCCAGAAGGGGTCTGACCAAGGTAAAATAACATCGCTCTCTCACCTTTTCGTCGCATTTACCGACAATACGCTTTACAAAGCCAAGCCTTTTACTTGCTTTGCCGCAGATTTTTCGAATATGCGTGCTCCAATTTAAGTTATTAGTAATGTTGATCCCGAGATATTTAACTGAATCTACTACTTTGATACTAATTCCATTAATTTTGTATGGGTGATTTGGACGCATTTTTTTCTTTTCGAAGAAATTAACTACGGAGCATTTACTTACGTTAATATCTAATTCCCATTTTTCGCACCACCTTTGGATGAGGACTAAATCGTTCGAGAGAGATGTCCGGTCTTCCTCGTTTGTTATTTCCCTATATATAACCGAGTCATCCGCAAATATCCTCACATTACTAACTATCTTGTCACTCAAGTCATTGATATAAATAAGGAAAAGAAGAGGTCCAATTACACTGCCTTGAGGTACGCCAGAGGTAACTTTGACTCTATTTGAGCTAACGCCATCCAGTACAACTTGTTGTTCCCTCTCGTAGAGAAAATCCTTAACCCAGTCGACTACTTCCTTGTTAATGCCCGCTAGTTTTAGTTTGTAAATTAGTTTGTAGTGGGATATTATTACTATATATAAAGCTGCAAATCCTACTGATTGACACAAAATCCTGGGCATTTCTAATCGAGCTGGAAGGATGAAATTTTCAGGAGAGATTTATAATTGACAGTCGAGTTGGGAAAAAATCGAAAATCTACAGATTTTGTCCGAGGTTTGAGACCAGAAAGGATTATATTTTTCAATGTATTTAAACGGGAAAAACGAAAAATGGCCATGCAGAGCAAATTTCTTTCGTTCATAAAAATATGAAAATGTAATCGTAAAGCAGTGGGACTTGGTCTATATTACGTCTAAAGGATCAAAGTTTTCTTTTCTTGCGACCGATTTTAACATTCCGGCAGGAAATTTGCAAAATTTTAGTTTGAACGCCAATTTATTACGTTTTTTTCTCCTCATTTTGAAAATTAAATCTATGGCAACAACCATTGTTTGAATCGAAAACAAGTTTGTTTACGATCCTATTTTCATATGCAATGATAAAGGTTTGATGCATTTTTAATTATTTTAAATCTTTCTTTCGATACATGTTATTACTGAATGCTGAAAAATGTAAATTTCGTTAAAATAGACAGTGGATATCTGCACGGTCAATGAATCAATCGTGAATGCATGCTGTGATAACATAAGTTTATGTAGAGAATACGAGACCATTAACAACGAAGATAATCGTAAAAGTCATGTAAGTAGTGAGATTTTTCTAGAATGAAGTACATAGATACGAATATAAATTAATAAATAGGGATATTAATGTAAATTAAAAGGTTTAACGACAATCTTTAGAAATAACATAACTGTAAGCATTACGAATCATTAGTTTCGCGAACACTATAATTTATTAATATATTATAATTCATAGCTCACTTAACCAAATACATTTATCATATACTGAACTCTCATCTAAATGAACAACAAATATCTAATCAGGAAATACATGGTATTATTGAACTATGTTAGGATATCGTTGGTTTACGCATATGGTGGATTGCTTTTCGTGTGTGTGAGTTTCTGTTCTTTTAATTTTATGCCTATTATGTTTATTCTTTTCTATTTTAATTACATATAATTATTCTGTCACCTTTCCAAAGAGAATTTAAAATTAAGTTCTTTTTCTACGTTTCTTTAATTAATACGTAGTACACAATTAGTTCGTAATATATTACGTAATTCAACATTCATCAAAATAAAAAAAAACAGAAATCTACTCATAAAATACACTGATTTCCTTCAACGACTTTCTGATTACGTTGTTCTACGCTGGATAATTCTTGGTTAGTAAAAACAATCTTTGCATGTATCATTGTATGAATATTATTTTCCCATCTTCTCCAAACGGACTTTAGAATAAAGTTCTTTTTCTACGTTCTTTGAAACTATTTACATAATTACGTTGCCTATTGTCTATTTGTTTTTTTAATTAGAAACGGAGCTCATTGTCGTAGTAGACAACATTTAATGAATATAGGATTATTTTGCAGAATGTCTTGCACTCAACCACATACTACACAGGTAATCGTCTATTTATTCCGCATTTTTATCTTATGCAGATTTTTATTCTGACTTTACTTTGTTTGGCGTATTTCTTTAATATAATTTTACGAATGCGTATTCATTACAGACTCCCGTATCTCATAAACGCGAAAGGCTTTAGAAATGATTATTTTACTATCATATTATTTGGCGAATCTCGATCTCACTTATTTGAAAATTATGCATACAATAGACAGTGGTATAATTAAAAAAAATTTCTTTCCATATATGTTATGACTGAAGGTTGAAAAATGTAACTTTCATCAAAATGGACAGCGAATATCTGCACGGTCAATGAATTATTCGGGAATACATACTGTGATAACATAAGTTTATGTAGAAAATACGAGACCATTTATAAACGAAGATAATCGGAAAAGTCATGTAAGTAGTGAGATTATTCGAGGATTAAATTTAAAAGTCTACACTGAATCTATATAAGGGGGATAAGAAAGCAATTTCGATGAAAAATACTCATTAATTACTGATGAAGAACGTATTATACCGGATCAAGTCTACCTATGCCTGAGTAAAAGTAAGTACAACTGAAATTTACATCATCCTAAAATATTACTATCAGAATATTAATGTAAATTAATAGTTTCAACGATATTATTTAGAAATAATATAACTGCAAACAATACGAATCATTAGCATCAAAATCGGTATAGTTTAGTATAGTAGTATTTCACTTTATTCTCACTTAACCCAATGCATTTATCGTATATTAAATTATGTCTAAAAATTTCCTTTGCAATGGCCATTTCCGATTCCTACTTTATGGCGTTATAATTAATCACAATATTCATAACATCTCTGATGAAAGCAGGAAGATCCCAATTACCACCACTTCAATAACTAATACTATTAATAAAGACACTCAACCATTCTATAGCCAGAAAAATCTTGCTAGCCGGAATTCGTACCTTGGTGTTGGAGTCCGAGCACAGTGACCACTTTCTCACCGCACTCGGTGTGTTTGGTATTTTGCCCTTAGTTTCTCTTAAGATCGACAGATAAGCTCCAGCGTCCTGTCTCGCGTGCCACCTCATAGTGTGGCTTCTTTAGAAGATGTTCCTTTTAGGAGGGGAAGCTTTAAGTAACGTATGCCTCAATTTCATACTACATACATTGTGATACATTGTAACCAAAAAGCTCATACATACCCATTGCTGCCCGCCTTTCTTGAAGGACCATATTATAATTGAATATCAAGAAAGTGTAACTTTCATTTAAATGAACAACAAATATCTACACAGGAAATAAAATTATATCCTTGAACGATGTTAGGATTATACGTATATGTTGGATTGCCTTTCGTGTGTGAAAATTGTGCTTTTAATTGTATGCCTATTATGTATCGTCTTTTCTATTTTAATAACATATATTTATTCTGTCATCTTATCCATACAGAATTTAAAATTAAGTTAAATTTTCGTTTTTTTAATTAATACGTAGTACCTTACGTAATGATATGGGATACTGCTGGGGAAACGATAAATGTCCATGAAGAACCAAATGTTTTCATTCACATAAGCATGAAAAATGTACGTACAGTGGAGAGTATTTAACTAAATTATACCTCAAAGTGGAATTTTCATTTTTCCTGCATCCAATTTCGCCATGTCGGCAACATCTTAAATTAAATACAAATTAATACTGTTTTTATTTGCACCCTTCCCAAGATAAAAACTTTGGCTACGACCATTATTTACGTGGAATACAAATTTGTTTGCAGTTCAAATAACATACGCCGTGATGAAAGTATGAAGTTTTTGAAATATTTTTCAATATTCTTTTGTTTGTAATATTAATATACATCAAGAACATTTAACTTTCATCAAAATAAACAACAAAAATCTACTCATAAAATACGCTGATTTCCTTGAACGAACTTTGGATTACGTTTTTCTACGTATCAGCTGGATGATTCTTTGTAAGTAAAACAATTTCTGCGATTAAAAATGTATGCTTACTATGTTTACTCTTTTCTATTGTATTCACCTCAAATTATTTTTTCATATTCTGCAAACGGGCTTTAGAATTAAGTTCCTTTTCTACATTCTTCAAAATTATTCAACTACGTTGCCTAATTTCTATTTGTTTATTTAATTAGAAACGGAGCTCATAGTGCCGCTTTAGACGCCATTTAATGTGCATAGGATTCAATTGAAGTATGCCTTGCACTGAACCGAGTACTACAGGTAACGAATCATCTATCGATTTCTCGCCTTTTTATCTTACGAAGACTTTTATTATTACTTAAATTTGTTTGGCGCATTTCTTTAATTTAATTTTACGTATGCGTATTCTTTAAGGTCTCAAATGCAAAACTCCCGTCTCAATTAAACGTGAAAGGCTTTCGAAATAATTATTATATTATTAGATGAAACTCGATCTCATATTTGAAAATTAGGTATACGATAGACAGTAGTATAATTAAAAAGACACATATCCCTTCATAATTTTCTTTGCTTGCAGTTTGCAAGCACCCATTTACTAGTTTACTTATAAATTTCTACATTAGAGTTATTATATAGAGAAATAAAACGTTAGATATACCAGAAAACGCTAAAATAATGCAACCATGCTTTTTGAGGCAAAAAGACGCTAAAAATATCAAAAATTATCTCAAGCGCTAATACTAAAAACGTTGAATGACATTTTCAGCTAAATGAAGGTTAAGATGGGAAGCGTCACGTTGCGTGCCTTCGCATGTCGCTTCTTCTTTCGGAACTTCTCTTTCCAATTAAATAAAGTGCTTGCAAATCAAACAAAGGCTTCCGAACGAAAGGTCAAACGCCATTCTCACGTTACAACTGAGCAAAATGCCTCAATTTCCAGAGATATAAATTATCATTAATTCTCTAACTGAGGCAATAGATACTACGCTGCTGATGCGAACATTTTGCAGAAAGCGTCCGTTTGAACACTCTTGTCGAAAGCAACCTGAACAACACATTGATTCTCAACAAGATTTTGAAAAATGTACAATGAGAGATTGTAATATTAAACCCAGTATAAATGAGAGATTAATTAAATCTTTTATGAGCTAGCCTAGCTTAATCATCTCTCGTAGAACCTGCTTCTTTTATTGCGTAATTTTCTATTAAACTTCACCGAAAAGGTTAATATCTGAAATATTGAAGTTAAGTTACCGCTGTCACTAATGAAGATATATTTTCAAGTACAAATTTAAAGGATAACTTTAATCTAATGTTTAATGCTAATCCTTTGTAAAAGAATTCCCTGGATTTTCGTTTCTTAAGGTAGTAGAGGTAATTAAAAGGTCTTCAATCTCTGAGGATCTCTACTTGAGATCAAACCAATTTCACCAAAGTCGAACGCGCTAAGCATTTGGCCGTAATAACCACATTTTTATAGATGCCTGGGGAGATTATACGAGTTTATTATCGTAGATAAATATTACGAAGTGACAGATACAACAAAATCACCGAAACCAATTAAGCAGTCAAGTAAGTTACATAATCTTCAATCACATTCAATAGTGATAAAACTTCAATTAAAGTGAAGGAAAACTTCGTAATTTTGATTCCATTTTGATATGTACCCATTCACATGCATAATTAAGATAAATGCGTTATATATACATGTAGTTAATGTGTAAACGAGACGCATTTTGCTGCAATATAAGCGTATAGAGACAAAATCCAATAAAAAGCAAACATTCCCTTTCTTATGTTACAATTATACAAAATGGATGCATCTTTGGCATTCATTCATCCAATCATAAACTGAGGTAACTTATTAAACACTTTGCTGTGCACTTCCACTTGCCAATTACATATGTACGCACATCCTCTACCGTAGGATGAGCAATCGTCCCTTGTTTTGCGGGGCAGTCGCGTATTTTGATCCGTACCATGTCATCCCCCCGCAAGGCGTTCTACATTTTGATATGCCCTTTTTTAATTTTATATTAATTAGTGACCGGTAATAAATTTTTCACGCAGTGAAACCCCGTAATATAGGAAAATAGATAAAAAATGCGTGAATTATCGCTTGGTGATATCTTGGACCAAGGCGTTTGTGTCCATGAAGCTTGTATTGGGAGTGCAATTTGGCACTTTCTTGAAGGAAATTAACCACCGTAATAATGTGTATAAAAGAAGAGAAAGTTTAAAAGTAATATCTTCGTCGCGTATACTACAGTTTTACATTCTTTATGGATGAAGAACAGGGATGCTACGTAGAAAGAAGAGACGAACGTGCCGTTCAGTTGCGCTAGCCTCTTATTTAGCGGGTTTGAGATGAATCAATAATCAGTTGCCTATACCCGTGGGATGGACAGAGTTTGTCCTGGATGAGCTCATTGGAAATCTAGTAACCCTAGTCTACCTTATGGTAGATTCATGTGTCTCAAAATCACCCCCATAATGCCATTATTTTTATTTCTTGGTATATTACGTAACTGTGCATCTAGAAAGCTTTTTCATTTTTCTTTCTTGCACTTCTCGTTAATATCCCACCTACAATAACATTTTTAGCCTCCCCTCTCAATAGATAACAAAGAAATTTCCACGAACTCCGTTTTATCTTGTCAGTTCCATTAAATTCTACGCTACATTCACTTCTTGAAGACCTCCAGTCTTTTGATAACCTCATACCCACGGGCAACACCCATAACGCACAGCACTCAAGATGGAGGATTTCACATTCATAACAAAGTCATCAATATCCTTCGCTTGTAAGCTTTCTCGGCCATTTTTCTTCCAACCTCATCAGCGCACCTTCGACCCCAAGAAAGAATTGCCTAAGAGAAGAACTAATCCACCCTTTCCAGTTTTTTCACACCCTGATCCACTTATGAGAACGATGCAATCCCCTGCACAGGTGAATATGGAACGTGACGGACGAGCTCTCATAGGTCACGGCATTGAATGAAGCTAAATGGACTTCGAACGGCCCTAAGGGTTTCGCTCAGCCAACTTCGTCTGCAGGGAACCGCAAAATATTAACGAAGCTTCGCGGGAAGGAGCGAAGGGGCGCTACTCAAGGGCGAACTTATTTCGTGAAATATTCAAACGAAACCGAAACCTTGAGGAATCCATCGGTGGGATGATATTCGACTGAAAAGGAATGGCTAATGGAGCGCATCCAAAGTGGGGCGGGAGGTGCTCATTTGGGACCCGCAAAGAAGGGCAGAATGATTAAAGAAGGATAATCCAGAAGTTCGGAATGAGGAAGGTTAGTAGGGTAATCAGAAGTGGCCCGTTTTGAGGCATAATACGCCATTTACCAATACGATTTATAAAATACTCCTTCTATAAAGAAACATATTCAGAAATACTTGGAGGAATTACTTCATAAGATAATAAAATAAGAGACAAAATTTGACAATCCCACAAATTTTGATGTAATTATTATTAAATTATTATAAATACTAATTTCAATAATTTGCAGAATTGTCAAATTTTGTGTCTTAATTTGATTAAATACTCTCTCGCGAGTGAACGCTTCGTTTCTATAGTCAATTTTTCAGCATTATTGACGACTGAATAAATATTTATAATTAAATTTCTCGGAAACGGCACAAAGTGAGTAAACATTTAAACACAGAAAACAAACAATATCGGCAACCGGATAGCCATATGGGCAGCGTGTTCTGTTTCGGTGGAAGTGGTCTCGGATACGATTCCAGGAGGGAGCTCATGTATCTAAGTAGCCTAACTTGTCGAAGCACTTTTAACAATACTACCACTACAAAAGATATCAAATTTAAAGGATTATTAGATAGATAAAATCAAAGAGCCATAGAAAAATATTTCTAGATGTACTCTTATAAATTCGATAATCAACTCTGTACTCATTCCAAATTGTTCGTTTGCTAATCCCCAAAATCTACATCTAACACTGTGGACACCATTAACTTTGACAAACTACCAGTAAAAGGTGAATTTCTTTATAAATTAAGCTCTTATAAAAGAATTCCACACAGCAAACTCTAGATTTAACTTCGTTGAATTGAATTCAAACGTCATCATTGATTAATCAATAATAAACAAAGGGGAACACAGTCCGATTCGCCAAGAGAATGAAGAATCGCATGAGTTAAACGATGACAAAGGTATACTTTCTATCTTTACTAGTTGCTATTGTAGACCGTGCTTTCTTTTTCCTTAACTGAAAATATTCATCACTATGACATAAGTTTTTTTTTACTTATTAGACGTTTTTCGAGTTCTTATTCTTCTGGAGTTAGATTATCAGTTAAAAAACAGCAATTCGCGAAATTTGTTTTTTTATAAATTTAATTGAAGTAACCTTGCTTTGGTGGAATTTCGTAATCGAAATCATATTGAAATAATTATTCAAATCCCACAAAAACTTTTTAATTGCATTACCGGTTTAGAGCTTAACCGCACATCTTCAGGTACAAGAATAGGAAATTTTGTTTTTCTTCGTACTTGAAGATGAGCGGTTAAACTTGAAACCGGTCATGCAATTACAAAGTTTTTGTGGGATTTGCATAATTATGTTAATAAGATCCCGATTACGTTTATTTTATTTTTTATATACGCATTTAATTTTCACCCCACAAATATAAAATTTTTCATCGTACAAAACAAATCAGAACCACAATTCTTTGACCGTACGAATCTAAAATCTTTGCTAATTAATGACCGTGTAACTCAAGGGTAAGGTGTATTTACAGGCATTATTTGGTTAGTAGTTCTTGTTTCTCAGGATTCCATACCTAGATACAGAAGCCATTCGTCCCTTTCTGAAGCCGTTGTTTACATCTCTCTTTGACTTCCGTGATTGACATATCGCTGTGGACGTTAGAGTTTAAATGCTCCGAAAGCCGTAGACCCAAGTAACCAAGTGGAAAGCACACCGGACGATTCTAGGAGACCAACAAGGGATTTGGATTTTCCGTGGTTATACTTTGTTTGATTATCCAACGCATACTTGGACAATTGAGGATGGAGAAGTTTCTGGTCCTGCTCCTTTGATGTACATCAAAGTATGTGAAATAAGGACATTCTAAAGTTGGGATTGATTGAGATTGAATTGAGTAAAGAGAGAAAATTTGGAACATGGCTGTTGATGAATTAGAGGTTTTAAATCTCCACTGTCACTCCACCACCCTTACAATAAATACCCCTTTTCTTGCTGGATTTGCTTTGTATTTTATTACCCCTGACGAATGACATATTTTCTCTTGAAAAGCGCTTTGGGTAGCTTAAAATTGCTGAATTTCTTTCTTGTTTTCTCCGAATACCGGGAAATGAGACTAGGAACGCCGACAAAGACGGCTATTGGAGATTTAAAACCTCTAAATGTTGGTTGAGTAACAGCATCGTAATAATTCAACCGTTTGGAACACGGACCACGTCGAAAGAAATGTTTATCTCAAGTTATTTATAAGCATAAAGGATGTGGAATCTAAATCTGCTTAGAATAAAATCTACACTTTCCCAGAAACAGTAAGACCTGCCCAGAACAATCTGAGTGAAAACTAGACGGTGACTTCATTTTCAAAGCAATTAGCCTGCAAAATCATAAATACGTGCATCAAATTATTTGCCAGGAAAATAATTTAAAATGACACGAAATAAATCTCGAATTGACTTAAATGAACATTTTTCCTCAGTATCCAATATAGCTAAAAACTATTATTTTGATTTATCTTTCACTTACTAATAAATAAATGGTAACGCTGCGACCGCGTGCAGACTTCTACCGTAAGGAACGCATACAATGATGAATTTTAGTGCAGCCATCGATGGTGGTGGTGAACTCAGCACAGGTCAGAGGTAGGTAAACTGCGCTGGTTCAGATAACATGTATCTTTCATGTACAACTGTCTCATATAGGGCTAAGATAATGTGAAATTTACTGAGGTATTAGTGGTGCTGAGTAATGGTAGCCCATTAGAGCACTCCTTATTGAATACTATGAGTAAGTATCCCATAAGTATTGCTCATATGGTTATGGTGCGGTACATACATGGGCGTTTTCACCTTATTTCATTATAGATCAGTGAGGGAAGTACGGGTACACAACCACAGCCCTCATCTTGCTTAGTCGCCTAATTTACTCCTCTAAAACGTTTTGTTGGCGATAGTGTAAGGGTGTTATATCGATAACATGGGATTTCACAATTAAAAATTTGCGAAATTTCTCATGCTAAAATTATTTATGGTACAGTGACAAATGATACCGCTGCAAATATAAGTCGAAAAAAAAATATTTCTGAAATATCTTAAAATAATCAATAAAATTGATTTGAATTATTGTTTTGATTTTCTACAATCGATGCCCATACTAGCAAACATTTGTCATTCATTCGCCCGGGAAAAGAAACACCCAAATACCTAAAATATTTGAGAAAAACATGTGGAATGAGTGCATGTATCACGTGAAACTACCAAACAATAAGCAGTTACTAGAAATAGTTATTTATAACTATAAAATACTTTTTCCCGATGTTCATAATTCACGAGATTTGTTTTGGAGATTGATAGCGGTAAAATCCTACATTTTTACTCTATTAATTCACATTTATTTTAAATAATAATATAATTTCCATTTATTCGGTGAAATTAGTAATGAAAAATCGAAGAGTCTGAATATATGGACGTATTTATCCTTAATTGGGCCCTAGATAATTATTAATCAGTACAAAGATTATTACAAATTGATAAAATATAAAAATGGTAAGGTTTTACACCATCAGTAGCATAAATTACCAAGATAAAATAATTTAAGGCAATGAAAATCATTAAATATATAATAAATTTGACGTTGCCTTGTAATTCAATTTGAGATCTTGCAGAATTTATTTACATAAATTTGCTAAGATATTAAATATGAACAGCACCTCTAAGATTATTTATCTCTATTACTGTGTTTTCGCGGTTTTTTTCACCCCCCTTCTTTGTGGGAGTTTTCCCGCAACGTGGGTTTTTCTTAGTCAACCTTCAGTTGCAAAGATTTTTTCCCACACCCTACTCTTTTTTTTGTATTTTTTTATTAACTTATTTTTTATTTTTTAATTCTTTTTAATAAGTTGAGTTTTTAATAAGTTTAAATGTAATCGACATACGAGGTTAGGTGGAAGAGAGGCCCACCTGGGCCTAACCTCGCCGATAAAGGGTCAAACCAACTAACTAACTAAGAAGTTTAGTTTGATATGCCGAATTTAAGAGCTATGGGTGAGGTTAAAAGAGAGTTGAGGATTTATAATCGGAATACATAAATGTGTAATTAAATGGTTATATCAAATATCTATGTTATTTTGCAAATAGATACAAAATAAATATATACTATATATTCGTAATAAATAAACTAAAATGTAATCCGAACATATCACTCATTTATGTGAATTTTACTTTGAGATCCTCCTGATGAGTCAATTCTCAGGCTCTAAAGGACTGTTGGAGTTTGGCTTTTTTGCGATTTCATGAAATGCGAATTTATATTGTCTTATCAATATTTCATTATATCACATTTAATGTACTGTATTGGAATAAAATAATATTTTTTTGACCCTTCCTTGACGGTGCGGGGTACTAGGATCCCAAAATAGCTAAATTCAATAGAAAAGTTTTATTTTTAACCACACATGTTTCTTATTCCATGTATTCGTGCATCAATGTTTTATTATGTTATGAAAATGAAATAAATTTGTTTCACAGATTCATTTCCAAAATATCTTTGTTTTTGAATGGGGTACCAAAGTACCCCGCACAGCCACTTTTCCTTGGATTGCTATACACATTGTCATTTCGTGTGATTGTAGCAATTTATTCACCCTTTGTTACAGATTTTAAAATTGATTCATTATTTATTGCATGAACAGTAATTATATCACATTATCATCCGAAATCTCATGTACAGGTATGTTTTTGGGTATGCCTGGGTTGACATTATATAATAGCCAAACCTATAATGCTACCTCCAAAAAAATAATCAATACTGTATTTCTGAACATAATTAAAGGTCAAGTAAAATTAAAACAAAAAAACAACGTAATATTCGCGAAAAAAACGTTGGGGTACCCGAATACCCCAGTTTTCAGGGCACAGTCAAGGAAGGGTCAATAACGTTCTATTATAGTGCATAAAATGACACTCAATAATTTTAACCCTTTTCTTAAGGGAAGGGAGTGAGTATTTTTCCAGGCAATTCAATACGACCCCAGATTTATTAAAATAAGAATGAATACTTTCCGACATTTTTCTACCAGTCATCAATCCATCTCTTTTGATAATCAATGCCGCGCATTGAGCCAACTCTCCATGAGACACAGTGGCAGCGCAACTCGACTTGGCCGGAAAATAACAGATAATCGCGGATTCGAACCAACAGTAGAGTCGCCTCATTTTCGCCATTGTGTGGTAATCTGCATCGCAATTATTTACGCGATTTCGAAGAGCGTTCTAATGCATTAACGGAGCAACTGTTCCTCCTGAATCATTCAAATGAGCTTAGTTTACCGATCCGAGTGCATTATGCAGCTCACTTCTCGTTCCTTCGCCAACATTCGACTATCAAACTACACACACGTGCAGCCAATGCAAGGCAAGGGGTACAGGAACTGATGGTCTATTTCCCGAATTGCTTACTGCCGCGTATCGTTCACTCGAAAGAACAAAATGAATCGTGGAATTGATTTGAATACATTTAACAATGTATTCTACTGAGCAATACTCCATAATCCAGCGGATAACTTCATAATTTCCTCCGAATTAGAGGTCACATCGTAATTTATTACTTTACTAGCCTTAAGAAGACTTCCAACGATTTGTTGGATAGTAAGCATAAAACCTTTGTACGGATTAAGGAGCCTATGTAAAGTTTAAAGAAAAATAACCGTATTAATATACTTTATCATAATTGCATTTAAGTTAATAAACCGTTGTTTGCAATCAACCCGTCGTGCGAAAGTACCCAAAACCGCGCGAGTTAGGGCTCTCCTTGACTGAGAATATAATAATACATTGATATAATAATAAAATATTTCATACGGATGCGCATTTCAGCAACAAAGTGACCATCTTGAGGAGATTAGAAAACTAAACTTCCTTTTTGGAGCTTATAACTCTAATGTAGTAACACAGTCGTGTTCCTTTTCTCCCTAATTCACAAAAACCATCATTTTCTTTGAAGTTTATGGTGAATTATTCTCTCTTGTGTTTCAACCATCAGCGGCCCTATCATTTTGGTATCATTTTTAGATATCATTGTTTTCCAGTAGCTTACTTCAAAATCTCATACATCCGATATTAATTAATCCAAAAAATAAAAAAAATAAACCTATTCGATAAAAATTTGTTCACGTTCGTGACTTTTTATCTTTGAAATGCGTAAAGACATCAATAAATGACACATGGAACCGTGAATCACTTTGTATCGGCTACCGCACCCAAAAAAGGTAGTTTTGGTCTCTTGGCCAATACTTGATGGTTCAAGTCCACTGATCCGATCCGATCATCGGCCGGTATCGTATTGGCAACGTGGATTCACAGTAACCACCATGTCATCCCAGCTCTAAATATATATATTTTTATAGAGAAAAATAAATAATGTTTAAATCTTTTATCTTCTAATGTGGTCCGTTCTACATTAACAGTAATAATAATCTATTTATATAAAAACATTCATAATATGAGCTGCCATCCACTGTACGTAATATAATTCTCGAATACAGCACTTAATTACTGGGCCCATAAGGCGTGTATAGTTCAGATGGAATATTGATGAGGAAAATTAGCGCTGTTTACGGAGATTAACATGGTTACTAGGAAACTGATGAGCTATTTTTATGACGCTTCGTTCCTTATGCAATTTTTAAGAAAAGATGAGGGACATTCAGAACGTTCCCAAGATAAAAATTTTCGTCATCTAAGGTGATATCAAACGTTGAATCAAATGCCGAGCTGAGTAGTTGCGAGTATCTAATATTGAATGGCCTCAACTAGCCTATAGGTACTAACGACAATTTTATGTGAAAATTAGCTTACTCTGAGAAATAATGATCGTTCTCCGGAAAATTGATAAGCACTCGACGTCAACGTCGTGTTTTTGGCGATTTCTTTCAAGCTGACGCTGTAGCGTTGAAGCTGTTTGCAAGGAGGATAAAATCAGTGGAAAAGTTGGTGATATTCACATAACAGCAAATAATATATAAGTAAATTTTCTACGAGGTGCTGGGGTGGTATATTATTTGTGAATTTTTTAGTTTCATTAAGCGTTTTGAGAAAATAAAAGATACGCTAGCAAATAAAAATCCTTGTGAAAAAATCTTAACTATATATATATATATATATATATATATATATATATATATATATATATATATATATATATATATATCTGTACAATTACGTGTATAATAATGTGTAATTATGTGTATTGTATGCACATAAAGTGTTAGATTGATGAAATTCATACGCAAGAATTTGTACGAATGATGTATATTATATTCTTTATCTTACTTGTACTTTTGCTTGTAATTCTCATTTGTACTTATTAGAATATATTTCTAAATAACTCTACTAATACTACTAAATTTTAAGAAATTTTCAGATTATTTGGTAACAGCGCACAGCTTCTAATGAAAAATTTTCTAGGAGATATATGTAATATAGCTGGTTTAGATAATTACTGTTATATCTCTTGAATTCAGGAAGGTATTCAATGCATATTTCTAAAACATGTTGAAGTTACGTTACCGCTCCACAGATTATTTGTTTCAATAATCAGTTTTTCATATAACTATTATAATTTATGTTATATAATTCTGCATAAAACAACTATCTATCTTTCTCTTTTAAACATCTCTAATATATCGTACAAGTTTTTTTGTGATGTTTTTTAAGTCTCCGCAGCCACTGACTTCCAAGAAAACCCACATATATTTAGAGATGATAGATGAAAGAAGAATGGCTAGATTGGTGAATGAGGTTTATATGGATGATTCTAAAGAGAAAGGCAAGGAAATAAGTGGCTAATGTGGTGGGATACTGAAGAGAGGAGATAAATATAGCTATAAAAATAAAATTAAATGCATGGGTGTTGAGAAAGATCTATGCAATGATGGGAAAATATGGAGTACACCGAATCAACGAGATTAATAACACGTATACCTTAAAAAGAATAACTTAATTATTATGTACGAAAGGCGAGCAATAATCTTTTTACCAATCAATTTATCCTGGCTTTCTTCGTGAATCTTCCCTCATATATTATTTTCGTTCTATTTATTTATCCCATTCAAAATATTTCTCAATTCAGTCGACTAAGGGTTTGCATCGCAGAGAATCAACCACACGAACGGGAGGAAAATAAATAAAGATACGTAGGCCGAATGAAGATCGAATATTCGCGAAGTGTTCTCCGAAATAAAGAAATCTGAGGAAGCGAATCTCCTCAAAACGAAAGCGAAGTTTGCTTGTTTTATAAAAATGTTTACGTTCAGAATTGGAATCCGTATTTGCATTTGTTCCTCTCCTTTGCGTGGAATTTATTCTCCTTAAATAATCGATACGGCAAACGAATGGACGGACGCGAAATTTCAGTCTCATCCAATCAAATATTTATGAAAGCTAAACTGATTCGCCATCCCATAATGATGATGCACGGTATGATTTCGAAATGTATCGCTCACTCGTCGACATGTTTATTTAATTTTTACTTCCGACTAAATTCCCCTTCGTTTGACGAAAATAAAATTCACTAACTGGGGAAAGCCCAATAAATTATATGCTCGGATCACTCAAAAAGGAAGACACGCATACATAATATATGTTTGTAAACGTTTATATCTGCAAAAGGTAAACCAAAAAATTTCCTATTTTTTCTATTTACTAAGAACGGTTTTATGCACATTTATATTTTTATTTTTCTTGTTTTGTATTATTATTTATAAACTAGTGGGAAAATGTTTGAGGAATAGGTTTGTGATAACTATAATGTGTGTTGTCTACCTTTTTATATAATTAATAATGTAAATTTTGAGAATAGATTTCCGGGAAAAATTAAATAAGGGGGCGTCCATTAATTATGTGAGGCGTTTAGGGGGGCGGGGGTGTTAAGCCGAATCTCCCGAATCCGAGATTACGTAATATTTTATCCGCAAGAAACAGTGTAGAATTACGAGATAACTGGGTTAAATTGAGTAAAAGGTGTTTCTCTACTAAAGTATGACTAAATTATGATAATATTATAAAATGACTACACAATATAAATTTATTTATAATATATATATATATTTATATATATAATATAATAAAGGATTATATAAATATGACTACACAATAATATTTATCACGGTTATGCGAGCGCCACAAAGTAGCAAAGTAGCCCGTCGATTGTTTAACCACCGGCTAGCCTAAAATGAAGCATAGATTAACATATTTACACTAAAAACAAGCATTTTAAACAATCTCACGTGAGATTAGAGGAGGGGGTCGAGCCAAATCTCACGATATCTCACTAGGAGAGAGGGAGGGGTCAAAAAATCGCAAAAATCACCTCACGTAATTAATGGATGCCCCCTAAGGTTATATCTTGGCTATCACGAGAATTATATATACATTGATATGAATGCTTTTACACTTCTTTTTAATAGAATTATTTTAAGTGATATAACTGAAATAAATATACAAATGGAACACACCATTAAGTTATGCCATAACCATGGTTTTTCTATTAATGCTGGTATAGCTTAGAAGGCACAGAGCAATCGTAAATTTTTTCTTGGAGCGTTAACTTTAAAATGGAAAGTCATCATGTTTCTCTTTTCCGTATATCTTTCCTCGAGGTTACGCCTTCAAAAATCAATTTTAAGATAATGCAACCAAAATTCTGAAAGAGTTAAGTTGAGAATTTCTTTGTAGGTCAGAGAAGGTTATCAATTATCACAAGTGCAACAGACACATATAGGGGAACCATTTGGACTTCTGTTAGATAGGACGAGAACACTTTGTTCTCAAGGAAAATTTTCCATCAATAAAAATAAAAACTAATGGTCAAAAAGGAGTAGAGCTGCAGTGAAATCAAAGAGCTTGCGTAACACTACTCAGAGCCAATTCAAGAAAGAGTTGAACTTGAGAGGAGTGAACCAGAAAAGGCCAGAAGAGGAGGGGTGCGTTAGTATGCCCTAGCTCTCCTCTTATAGCCAGAATGGCAACTGTGGCACAAGTAGCGAACGTTGCAGTCCTATGACCGCATTTAAAATACTGTCATAATATTCAACAACGAATAACAAATATAAACGATTCTAATAAGAGAAGACTGACAATGAGACTAAAACAAATGAAGGATACATTCTCACTTATCATTTACCAAAAGGTGAATAAATATATCCCGATATTTTTTATGCGATCCTTGATTCGACCTCTACTTGAGTATTGCTGTGCGATTTGGGATCCTCACGAAGTAGGATTAATTTCCTATCTTGAGATGGTTCAACGTAGGACAGCAAGGTTCGTCAAGGGAGATTTCAGATTTGACAGCAGTGTTTCGACTACGATAGAATCCCTCGGTTGGAACTCTCTTATTGTTAGTGATAGAAGACTTGAATATCGACGGAAGCTTTTTGATAAATTTATCACTACCGATTTCGGGGATGAAATAACTGATATTGTTATCCCAGTTATAAACTTATGCGATCTTCGGGAGAAAACAAAAAAGCGATACAAGGAGATAGTTGCAGGACAGATAGTTACTTTTGGTTGTTTTTACCGCGAAGTATTAGGGAAGATAATAGCTCTCCCGGTTAGATAGGGATGCAGGTGGTTATCACCCCCTGCCACGCGCCTCTGGCGGATTGGAGGGTTTAGATGTAAATGTACATGTGGTCGTAGGAACATTCCTTTTATTTAGTAAAAATAGCTATACAAATGCCAGCATGAATTCTGATTTCTTCAAGTAATAAATGTACCAATTACTAAAAAATATTATTTTCCATCACCTCAGCTCTATTATAGAAGCAAAAATATCCCAAGTTCTACTAGTTAAAGGTTAATTGACGATGAGAATGTAGTATGAGAATGCCTGAAGTTCAAAAGTGGAACCAGAGCGAAAGGCCACTAAAGGAAGGACAAGTTTAGTGAAGCAGTTCGAATAATAATAAAATGGAAGGCAAGGAGTTGCTATGGTTAGCTGCAGAAGCACTTGCTATAACCAGATGACAAAAATACGGCTTCCTTAATGGACTCACCACAAAAGTTTTTTAGGTCAGAGTGGAAGTATGGAATGACTTAAGTTTGGGAAAACAAGGCAGTTACATTTCACATCAAAGTTCCCTTCACAATTGGTTTCAATAAAAAATCGCAACCTTGACCCTTTAGGACACAGAAAATAATTCTTTGCAAGTTTCATGCATATAATGCTTTCGTAAGAATCATCATACCATCAAATAGCGTCGAAAGCATCTTTTTAATTTTTATTTCATTTTATCTGAATCAAATTCAGATAAAATCGATACTAGTACCGCGATAAAGACGGTCAAAATTAATTTAGTTTACTTGGATTGCGATGGTTCATTGAAATACACGAAATTTTTAAATTATTTTTGAACCCATTCCACAGTTAATTATTAATATCAAGCCGATGAATTTTTAATGGTTTAACATGAGGAAGGAAGGTCCATACTAAATCGAAAGAAGAAATATTATCGTCTTTTTCCTAACAAAATTTACAGCTGTAATTAAAAAAATAAGTCATATGATTGATTTAGTAATTATTACTAAGCAAGGTTTAATGTATCCTATATCACTAAAAATCTAGCGTATAATATTTCACCACTTCTTTTGTTGTAGAGATTTATGTAAAGAGAATTTATACAATAATTACGGACATATTTGACTTTAAATTAAGTCCAGTAAAGTGAGTAAAATGATGTGTTTATGATGCACACTTGTAACCTAGAGTATAAATGTTGAACTGCGTACTGGAAAATTGCAAAAGAAATATTCATTGACCAGTTCTATCGGTACTTTTAATATCTTGGGACTCGAAATGTTGTAATGATTAAATCAATATAAATGTGTAGTCTGTCTGTAAATTAGGGAGAGTAACTATTTGGGAGAATGATGCTTACTAGGTATGATGAATTAAATAGTTTGCTCTTATTTCCTCAACATGCCAGAATACTATAAGAGGAACAATGCTATGTAAGTGAAGCGCAAAATGTCTGCGAGTAGCCCTTTTCTTAGTATTCCATAAGAAGAGACTTTAATTTGTGCCATAACACTGTATCACTCATAACTGGTAGCCACGTCATCACATTTATAAGTAAATGAATGATACATTTGTCTCGATCCAGTGTCAAAGGATAAAAATCTGGGTGAAAATAAACCGCAGACTTTGTATTTTCCACAAAAATTATTTATTTTCATAAATGGCGTTCCACCAAGTAAAGTCAGTTCATATCGATTTTATGAAATTATCTGAGTATTGTAGTAGGGAAAGAGTATAAAGTACTTATTTCAAAGTGATTATATGTAGTTAAGGAGTCCGCCATCAGCCTTCACATTTGGAAAACAAGAACGAGTTTTCTCTCCCAACGTCATAGACAAATTATAAAGTTTCGGTCCCTTCTTTTTGCCAACAGAAAAAAACTCTGATTCCTAACGTTTCAGCTAATAAACTGAAGGCGGCAGTCAGAGTTTTGGCATTTACGAATGAATTTCTTCCTCGCGATGATATTCGGAAGAAAAAGATTCATCCATCTCCCAAGTTGCGATTTTTTTCTTTTTCACTTCTCCCAGATTATTCGCGACTCGGATTTTCATTTTGGAGGCGGAATTACAGATGGATTAGTGAAGGGATTCGTCTGTTTATTCAAAGGCGCGCGTTTGCCATTCCATTATAAGAGTTTCCTCGAAAACGCTTTCCGGCGAATTTCGACGGAGGCCGAATTAAGGAAAGATTTCCTTCCCAAAGTTGGATAAAATATTGAGAGGTGCGCTCCTACCTCTGGAACTTCCACTTTTCACGGGATTCTGCGAAACTTTCAATGTATTCATCTTATATTCACATGCATGGTTAAAATAAGACTAAAATATGTAAATAAATCAGATAAAAAATAAAAATAATACATGATCTAATCATGTGATACATATATTTTAGGGCAAGCATGCATGTCTTGAAATATATTTTTATTATAAAATCATTAGCAAAACAAGCGTAACTATCGTTTGTGTTCTCATACCATTCAAGCCAACTTTTTGCCTCATTTTTTTTAGAGAAATCCTTAATTATTCTCATATTTTGTAATAATATCTTGCTTTGCAGCATATAAATCTTTGCAGGTTTATATTTTATATTTTTACACTCTCATTCGCTCCAACATCTACGAACTACATTTTGCAGCGGCTCAAAAAAAACTTTGTCAACTTTTTCTCGGTCCTTCTCTTCCATATTTACCTTTTCCCATATGCCATTTTAATCACTCTCTTTACTAGAATTCTTTGTATACATAGACAGGGTACAGCTACTATTTTAGATTGGTTATTATCCTTTTTTAGCTCCACCTTCATTCAAGTTGATACATAAATTCCTAGGAAAATATATCCAACTCTTCACTACTAAATAAAATGAATTCAAGATGAAATTAAATTTCTTGGGTCTTCAGTTGGAGGAACTTCATCCCACACAACTATGATAAAAATAAGAAGAAATAAACAAATATAATTTGAGGAATAATGTATATGTTTTTATAATAAAGAAATTGTTTATATATGTGAGTATTTGTGGAATTTAAGATATTCAAATTGGAATAAAAGAAAATTAACGCAACGCAGGGTGAGGTAAATATTAGTCGAGTATTATCAAGTACTAACAAAAATTTTGGTAATTGGGTTCCTGAGCACAACTATTATTATCAAAACCAATCTTAAAGACTTAAGCGAAGAGGTTTTTATAACTTCTATGTAAAGAGAACAGTTAATTTTACGAAACAATAACAAATGTTGAGCAGTTGCCTTGATTCAGAAAAAGATACGTTTTTTATAAAAGACATAATTTGGAAGGAGTAAATTAAGTTTCGAACTAATAAAAACTTTGATTCTGGATAACTTTACAATTAAAATATATTATTACTCACAAAAAAAAAGCTATTGATATTCTGATTTTTTCTATATTTCATTACAATGAGAATGTTAACTTACAACTAGGGGTAAAAAATTTCGTTCCTGTAGTTATGAGATTTTTTTGCAGGTGAGTATTATACAGAAGTTTTAATTAACTTATAATGAGTGGTATACTTTTACAGATCGCGTTTCAAAGCCACGGCTCTAAAAAAGTTACGATCTTACTGTATCTTGCTTCGAATAACTTTTCATGTAAATGTAGCTTTCGAGCTGCGCCAGCGAAAAAAAAACAAAACCAACATGCGTTGAATAAAGAGCTCGTAGGAAATTTAAAAATATCCAGGCGTATATAATTAAGAATCCAAAGGTATGATGGTTGATCAAAGCTTTGAAACCAAGGGCGCGCTTTCCGTATCTTCATATTGTACGGTTCTGCTGGATTTATTTAATTTTATCTATTAATTTTTTTCCTTATTCAGATTAGTCAATGATCAACTCGGTGCCCGAGCATTTCGAACATTATTTATCGGTAAATGAACAGGAATATCATAATTAGGGAACCTTTTATTGTTACATACGCATCAACTATTTCTCTTTGTTTCTTACATTGGGACTCAATAGATGGTAGTACTTTAACTAGTAGTGCTTTAACAAATACTTATAAGAGGGTAGAGCATTAACAATCAAATCTTTAACAAGTACTAACAAAATTGAGTTTTTTAACATGAAAATCCCACTTCAAAGTAGGACTTTAAATCCTACTAAGATTCCAATGAATGTACAGATATAACTATTTTCGACTCTTTTAACCGTTCCTCATGTTAAATCACTAACCACTTATCACAATGATTACTGTGAGAATAATTCTAATAGCTGAGGCATACCGATCATATTCATCTCTTTCAACCACTTATCACAATGATTACAGTGAGAATAATTCTAATAGCTGAGGCATACTGATCATATTCATCTCTTTCCTCCTTCCTTTTTTGTTACATTCCAAAATTAGTCTTGAACTCAAACGACATATTTCAAAATCATCCCTTTAGGATTGTCCTCTTTATTTCGCTAAGTTCGTTGTGCAGCCACACTTCTAAGATAATGGATGATGTCATCATGCCGATTTTTTATATCCATCTTTTCAATTTATATATTACCTTTCTTCAACAACTCCATTACCGTCAATTATTTCAGAGTACATCAATCAGATAATTACCCTCTACGAATGTATATACTTCTGAAAACAGTGCGATGCTATTATAATCCATTAATTTAATCAGTTCGTTGATATATTAATTTGCTTAGAGTCATCGTTCGCACATTGAAATTAGTAAGAGTAGGAACAAATACTTCCGAATAGATGCAGATACCGCAATGCGTATCCTATTAGATGATATGATTCGTTGAAAATTAAAGTCAATCGGAGAACTCCGATTCGCTCTGAGACAAAATTAACTGAAACAGGAAAACATGCCAAAATCCTTGATCGTGTCAGTGAACATTTTGAATTTATCCGACAAACGCGTGGTCAATCGATCCGCCCGTTTCAGCAAAGCGTTGCTTCCAATGGGTTGGAAATGCGACATGCACTTCCCCGCTTCGATGTGTTTTTTTAAGGAATATCTCACTAAAGGGAATCAAGGTATAGTCGGAAAATGTGAAAATACTGACACCTTGGGGCATTTGTCGTTAACCGAATGCATATGAATAAGAAACATGCTAAATTTTCCCTATTTTTCCAAATTCTGCTCACTTTACATTTTAGGTCATATCATTACACACTTAGAAATAATCTCAATGCCTCCCAACATTTTCTTTACGTATGATATGAATCGCTATCCGCTCAGAAGTTCCTGGCAGAAGCTCTTTGTCGTTGGAAAAAAGAATTTTATATTACATATTCAAGACTTTGCATTGAATGATCTATGACACAATGCATTGCGACAATACTGCTATGATTTCATTTAGTTTAAACCATTCGTGATGCGATAAAAATCCTGATTTAGTGAATCCTGAACTTTTCGCACGCCACTTGTACATGAAAAATTATGTTCACTAGTCAAATATGCATTCTTAAATTCACCAAATACGCAAATATAAAATTATATTTGCGTAATTTTATATATGTTATAGAGGTTTAAAATAACTAATTCATTAACATCCGCGTTCCAAATTTTCTTTCTTAACAAATATTTATGTAGTTATAAGCATTTATTTGATTTTATTTTTCTTCAAGGTATTTTTAACATCCATTTCATTTTACTTCATTTGTATTTGCATGGTATTTCATCTTTATCTTAAGCATAAGTGTGAATTGCATCATAATTGCATATAACATTGTTATTATCACATGTTTCAAGTAGACCAAAGTATACATCTCATATTACGTACAAGCATAAAAAACACAGTAAATTTAAAAATATCGACGGGAAACGAACATGAAAGTCTGACAGGACCGGAAATCGAACCTGTTTCTCGCATTTTCCGGGTGACTTCCCCTAGCCAATTGAGCCTACGCTGCAGAAAATTTAGACATTCCGTTTGGGATGGACTTTGTAGGGGAGGTGAGTGTATGCACCTAGGCTATTTATAGTGCCGTTTTACCGTGAAATGTCAATCTCGTCTCGTTTACTTAAAAATCCTGGTTTTCAGTTATTACTGTGTAAAATGTCCGCGAGCGATGTAACATTGGGCTTGTTAGGCCTCACTCTGAGTATTAATGCATAGTAAGAGACCGATGTTATGTTTGCTTATAGAAGTGGTACGGTTAAAGGAAATACGTTTTGCCAGAAACTGATAAGTCGGTGAGAGTTGCTCCTATGCTTCAGGACGTAGGATGGGAACCTGCAGAACATTTAGAAGCTTAAAAAAATCCATTCTTTCCTAAACAAATTCAGAAAAAGTACTTTCTTAGATAATAGTTCGTAGCCGATACTATGTGACCATCTTGTTACATGGGTTGTACTAAAATACAGCGAGAAAAATCAGGGAAAGAAATGGTTTAACAAGTAATTCGAAAAACACACTTTTTTCCGCGATAGATAGGCGAAAGTAATAGATTAAGGAAGTTGACTCACGGAGCACTGCATGGAGGTACCACCTGACAAACACCCAAATGAGGCTTGACAGATAGAAATGTAGATGTGGATATTTTTGTTACATTATTGTTTTCCTCTATGATTATGTAGATGTGGATATTTTTGTTACATTATTGTTTTCCTCTATGATTATGGAGCGTTTTATAAAAGTTTTATACGTTTATGAAAATAAAAATAATTTTTATTTTCACAAACGACTGCAATACTTCTTTGAATTCATGTAAACATATGATGTGTTATACGGATAGGGATATTACTTGATCTAAATCTCACCCAATGTTTAGCAAATACCTATATAATTTCTCTGTAGGTTGTAGAGGTGTTTCCCTCTGGTTTTTGTGAAAATGCCAGACTTAAAACTAATTTTTTAAGCTTCCCTCTAACTAGCCTCCTGACCAGAAGGCCAACATGCAGCAGAACTTTCAATAATAATAAATGATAATAATAGCTGAAATAACTCAATGGAAGGAGGAAAAGTTCACTTCTACCTAAAGATGATGACACCAGTGTCTGCAAAACGCCAAAGTTTTTCGATAAAATACAGCAAAACTCAAACATCCCTCTCTAGGAATACTCATCAATGTTATTAAGAAGTACGGTCACTTTCCACAAGTTTTTCTTAAGGTGTACGTCTCCCTTTGAGAGCACTGACTTCCACGACTTCAACACAAAAAACGGATTCCGGTCCTTGGGAATGTGCGCTCATGAAATATGTGTGTATGAGGAAGAACTCGGTAAAGGAAAAGCAGAGCATATTATTCGAGCGAAAGAAGAGAAAGGAGAAGAGGAAGAAAGCCCTTCACAGAGATGTGGTTTTATTATTTTCGTTCGGACGGAATTCCGCCTCGGGTTTATTTATTTCGAGCATTCGAGAAATATTGCAGTCACGTGATACCGGGTCACATCCAAATATCGGCGCGGAATTCGACTTTGATTCTCCTTCCGCGTATTACTTAGCGTCTCTGGGGTCGGTGAACTTTTATGACACGCGCTCATATATCGCCGATTTCGAACGATTCCATAAGCGCACATTTTCCAATAAAACTTATTTTTCTACTTTTGAAACGAGCGCCAGAAAATATAAGAAGTATTTCCACTGATGCCAATTTCAGACTCAGGTTTGTCTTTGGAAAACCTTGACTCTAGCGCCTTACATGTGAAAATTAAAATTACTTGCAAAAAGCATGCTACAATACTAATGCCAACGTAAAAGTAAAATAATAAAAGTTATAATGTACAAATAATTCGAAGTTAAAGAGCTACATTTCCATTAAACTATAATATAAGAAAAACATTTTGTACTCGGGTTAGGTATAATGTTTGTCAACCATTAAATTCGAACCACACTTGTGAAAATTATGCATAATTGCAGCACCCAGCGAGCATGTTACAAACTAAATGCTACAATCCTAGTGCCAACGTATTAGTGAAATAAAAACCATTCCAATTAATGCATATAAAATAAAATGCATGTACAAATGATTCAAAATTAAAGCTAAGCTACGTATCCTAGAGATTTATTATACAAGAAAAATATCTTTCTTTTTGGGTTGGGTAGATGGGAGGAGTTAGGATCTATATAAATAATTTCTTTATTTCCGTCAGAATTTTGTTTTTGTTAAGCTGTTGTAGTTATAAATAAGATAATAGAAATTGTACTTTCTTATGCACTACCGATGCAGTCATAGTTGACTAATATGAAACCGTTCCGTTGTTCTGTTGTTGCCATACAGGGTATGTGTGGCAACAAATAAGACAATGCCTTACACTTTGTTAAGTCATCAGCCCGGAGGTCGGGCTTGTTGGAGAGGTTGTCGCACAAACTCTCCATTATAATCAAGTACCAAATACACAGGGAAGGAAACAAGGTCTACTAGGCTAGATGACAAGAGAAGCAGTTTAGCCTAGCATTCCTTCACTCAGTCAAATCGCTCAATTATATCATGGACACGTTAGTGCGGCAAAATGACCTCGTGAATAACACTTTCCATAACGATCAAATATTAGCGATCAGTATGTATACATCATCTTTCACAAAACATCAACAAAACTGAAGTAAAAGTAAATAAATAAGGGCTCACGGTTTGCCAAGTGGATAGCGTGTTTACCAGTGGCAGCGATACCGCATTAACCCGAAGGTGCGAAATGACCTCAGTTATCGAAGTATTTCTTAAAATACTACTCACTGTAAATAAGGGATTTTCCTCTATCAGCACCGAAAGTCAATGACCCAATTAATAGTACTTAGTAAGGAGACGGAAACAAATAAACGAAATATACCTTTTTTTCTAAAATGACAAATGAAAATTACAGTATATTAAGTATGAAATACTCAGTTTTGATAGAATGTTGTTAAAAACATAATAAATTCAATTCCCTGTTGACGAAATTATATTTTATATATAAAACACGATGGATGACGAGTAAGTATCGGAGTCTGTACATAAGAACGAATGCAAAATGGAGTTTAAGATGTCACCGAAACAATCGATAAAGCTACAAATATTGATAAAATCACTAGATCTAGCGGATATTCCGACTCATTTTTATTTGTCACTAAAACAAAAGAGAGAGATTAATATTTGTTTCGTTGCGATCGCAAACATTGACAACTACAGAGACATTTCATGTTATTTGGTTAGAGCAAAGGAAAAATTAATTTTTGTCCCGCTTTCTATCACAACAAAAACAATATTTCAATTTCCACTACGTTTGATGCTGTAAGGTGCAAATAATGCAAATATTCCGTCATGCGTGCAGAAACGATTTTTTAGCATTCATTTCATCTATAATTCATCGCAAATAAATTTTTCCAAAAATCACCAAAACTGCAGCATTACTTTAATATTCTCGTGATATCTAACAGAATTTGCGACCTTTTGCGCATGGATCTTAATTGGGAAAGTGTAAATTTAATAGCTGAGTTCATTAAACAAAAAATACTAAATGCTATGAATTGATGAATACTAAATGAGTTTGTCTGAGAGTGTAAAAGTATTCCGAAGGAACAAAGAGTAACTATTTAAACTAATATAAACAATATATTTGGTTATGGTGACACCAGTCCCGGGTTCGATTTTCGGTAGGAGCCTATTGACGCAATTTTAATGGTAATAATACCATTAATTCAAGTAATGCTAAGCATTTTCAAATATTTCTAAGATATCAATTCAGCCAATAATATTCAATCCGCTTTAATAACATTTTATTCAATGTTGTACCTCAAAATATATGCTTTATTAGAGAAGAAACGCATAGTATAATACGAAAGACTTAATAAAAAAGACTTTTCCAAACTACCGAAGCAGGAATGATGTTATATATTTATGAAGTTCATTTCAAACTTCCAGAAATATATGCAGAAATTATTATTTGAAATTAAATGAAACTTTTTCAGCTCAGATAAAAGTTACCTCAATATCGGTTTCTTTCAGTTCACATTACCCAATTGTTTATTCTCTGCTTTGCTTTATTTTGCCGCACACACGGTGGTACTATTTTTAAACAGATTGAATAGTATCCATCCATAGTAATAATATCCACAATAGATGTATTAGGAGGGGGATTATTACAGAGGACCTTATAAATCATTTGACGTCAAACCTTGTATATATGTACAAACAAAACGGGATAAATGTAGCCATTTATATGAATTTATGTTAAGAGGCTTTTGAATAACATTTGTTTGCTTTGCGATAATCCTTTCCAAAACCAAATCAATGGTGATATCAAAAAGCGACCACGAAGATGAGAGATGTGTACAAAGATAAAAGGCCGATGGATTCCCATTACGGGAAAATATATTCCATCAGAATTAAATATGAATCTTCTTATTTGGCTGAATTTTTCAGGCAAATTTTTCCCTCGGAAGAGGATTTCGATCGAATTTATAAAACTATGTACAGTGGAACCTCGCAACAAGTATAATTCGTTCCAGAATCTTACTCGTAATGCGAAACACTCGTTAAGCGAAACAATTTTTTCCATTGGAATCAATGTAAAATAGGATAATGCGTTCCATTCCGAAAAAATACTCAGAAAATTTATAATAATGTAATTTATTATTTATAATATATTCTTTTTTACTAGAAAGTTGTCTAGAGAGGTTTGTTTCTGCCTACGCTTCAAAATGCTGCAAAAATGAGACATAGCATTATCGTTAAATAAATTTGCAGCGCGCATAGCTACTGATTTATTAGGGTGATGCTTCTCAACGTCCGATGTAACAGCTTCCCATACTTTTAGCATCTCCCTTATTTCGTTGGAAGCTTGTTGCTCTGCTGAGGCTGTTATCTCCTCCTCCCCTGACGAAATACTCTCCACAAATTCTTGCTGTGACACAGAATTCAGCTCCATAAGCTCTTCGGTGGTCAGTTTCTGGCTATGCTTGAGATGATCCATTGCTGATCCATTGGCTGCTGTAAAGGAGTGGTGTTAGGAGGAAGGAATTGGATCTTGATGAATTTAAATTCTTCAAGGAGGTCATCTTCTAGGCCTGGAGGATGTGCAGGAGCGTTTTCCATAACAAGCAAGGCACGGAGTGGCAAATTCATCTCAAACATGTATTTTTTTACAGAAGGACCAAACACTTCATTGATCCAATCTATAAAAAGGTAACGTGTCACTCAAGCCTTGTTGTTGGACCTCCACATGACATTTAGCCTGCACTTCTGGACTTTATACTTCTTGAATGCTCGTAGATTGTCCAAATGGTAAAACGAGCAGCGGTTTAATTTTCAAATCGCCACTTGCATTTGCACTAAACAACAACGTGAGACGGTCTTTCGTTGGCTTGTGGCTTGGCAATGCCTTCTATTCTGCTGTTATATAACTTCGCTTCGGAATCTTTTTCCAAAAGAGACCCGTTTCATCACAATTAAAAACCTGCTTCGGCAGATTACCCTCAGAATTCACAAGGTTCTTGAATACGCCGATGAAGTTCTCGGCCGCATTTATGTCTGAGCTTGCTGCTTCTCCGTTCCTGACAACGCTGTGGATGCAGGTTCTTCTCTTAAACTTTTCGAACCACCCACAGCTTGCCTTAAATACTTCTTCTTCGTCCGTTGATGATCCTGGCGTCTTCTTAATGAGGTCGGCAAAAATTAGTTTCGCCTTCTCACAAATTAGGTTTTCTTTAATAGTGTCGCACTGCATTTGCTTCTCATTGATCCATATGAGAAGCAATCTTTCAACATCGTCGAGAATACGTGGTCTTTGCGTAGAAATTCTTGTGACCCACTTTGAGGCATCAATCTCCTTAATCTTATCCTTGTTTTTGAGGATAGTGCAAATAGTAGATGTGGACCGATTGAACGTGCTAGGTAAGCCACGCTCACACCTCGATCCTGCTTCTCAATGATTTGACGTTTGACTTGTATCATCATCATCATCAATTGGTAGCTTCTCCTATCAGGAGGTAAGCTCTCATGGATCTCCACTCTTCTCTACGACTTTTTTCCTTTTCATTTCCTCATATTTGTTAATATCCATCCAGTTCTTTAAATTGTCCAACCATTCCATCCTTGGTTTCCCTCTTTTTCCCTTACTGTCCATCCTTCTAGCGCTGTCACGATTCTCTCCCCTGACGATCCCCTCAGCACATGTCCCGCGTATTTCTACTTTCTTCTTTTCACTTCATTCCATAGGCTATACCTGCTTCAATCTTTCTCCAAACCTCTTCATTAGTTATTCTGTCTGACCATTTAATTTTTAAAATTCTTCTGGCAAACCATGTGTCCAATGCCTTTATTCTTTTTTCCATACTTTTTAAGATGGTCCATGTCTCGCACCCATACAAGAAAACCGGCCAAACATAACACCTCAACATTTTCAGTTTTAGTTTAATTTTGATCTCTCCTCTCATTTGGTCCTTGTATTTCCAAAAACTTTCCTTTACCATTCCAATTCTTGATTTTATTTCATTACCAATCGTCTGATATTAAACTTCCTAGATATCTTAACTGTTGGACTTGTTTTATTGGTTTGTCATTAATTTTTATATTGCAGTCACTGTTGTTCTTTTTACTAGCCACCATCATTACTTTTGTTTTATTGGTATTAATTTTCAATCCAAATTTTGCTCCCACCTCATAAACTCTTTGCATTGCTAACTCTAAATCCTCTTTTGAAGATGTCATGATTACTATATCATCTGCATACCTTATATTGTTGAAATTCCTTCCTCCTATACATATACCCTTAATCTCTTCTAATGCATGCCTATAACTTCTTCACTGTAAAGGTAAAATAAAAGTCTGTTATTTAACCTTATTTCCTTAGAATATTCATCGGGTGTATGATGATACGATATATCTGTCGTATGTATCATCATACACCCCTGTCTTACTCCACATTTTACTTCGAACCATTCTGTCAGTTCGGAATTTATTCTGAAAGCAGCTGCCTGGTTTCTATACATTATTTGAATTATTTTTAGGCAGTTGTTATCTATTCCAATTTTATGTAACATTTGCATTAAAACTTTCTGGTTAACTTTGTCAAACGCCTTTTCGAAATCTATAAAACCTAAAAAGGTCTTTTTATTATCTTTTAGATTAGTTTCCAAAATTAGCCTTAACTCCATTATAGCATCACGTGTTCCTTTCTTTTCTCTAAAACCATACTGATCATCTGATATTTTATCTTCAATTTGCTTCTTAATTCTCTTTAGAATTATCATTAGTAATATTTTACATGCATGTGAAACCAAACTAATTGTTCTATATTTTTCACACACTATTGCATTGCATTATTTGACTTCTATACTGATTTTTTTTCTCTTACTCCTTTCTTCTTGTGGCATTTTCTTTGGGGATGAATATTTAAACTTTGCACTAAAAATATACAATAATTTGTCCGGATACAACTTTCGTAAGCGACAGTAAGATGCTAGCTGAACGAGCCCTGAATATAGACTGATAGCCGAGATGCCGGCAGGAACCTCCATGTGGCACCGCGATGTATCCTCGTCACTCGTTCTGCGAAACATCGCTCGTTAAGCGAGTCACTTTGTTACATTTTGTTTAGCTCGTTATGCGAATCACTCGTTATGCGAGGTGCTCGTTAAGCGAGGTTTGACTGTATACATTTAAATCTTTAGAGGCCAAAAAGTCTCTCCCCAAGAAGCTTAGTAAACATATTGTTTTCGCTCATATTAATTAATCCGATGATTTATTCATAACGATCAAATATTAATTATGTTGTCTGAACTCAAATTATGAGGATGGCTCTAAAAGCAATCTCAACGATCACTGAAACCACAAGCAACATGAAAGATAAATTAGGTTGAAACACAAAAATAGAATACAAATTAGTAAGTTTTAAAATTTTCCATAAGAATGCCCGGGAAAATATGTTTACCAATGGTGGCAATATTTATCTTAGGAATTTAAAATAGTTTTTGCTAACCCTTGACTAAACGAGTAAGTCATTTGAATTAGAATATAATAAGGTTCTCAGAGGAGTGAGTACTTAGACTGAGTTGTAAGCATTACCTTGATGAATACTAACATACCACTAGTAGGATTTAATACATGGAGAGTATTAATACAATACTCGATTACTAAGAACATACCTAATTGAATGTCTTGCTAAAATAGGAAAAATATTTAAACTCAAGAAAAGATTATATTTTTCCATTTAAAAAATTCTAAATTTTAATTTTTTACCCGCTTTTACTGGCAATTCTCAAATAACATTTACTGAGCTGCTGTGTACAGATGATAAAGATAGAAAATATTAAGTAATGTGAAATTAAATGAAGGAAAAATTAATAAATAATAAATTAAAATATGTCATGAGTAAAGAAATTACGAATGAATCGTGAATTTTAGCGAAAATAAAGCAATTATGAGTCAATTATAAATTAATTAGTAGCATAATTTCGAGAGATTTTGAAAAATAATACCTAGATAAAGGCGGAAAAAGAGGATAAATAACAACGCTAGGCTAACTGAAGAAGTTTTAAAATATATTCCTCGGTTAAAAGATCGCTACCATGTATCATTAGTTTGGAATTCCTCAGTCGTCATTTTCTTGAAAACTATGCGCTTTAAACCCGCTTTTCCACTACGTTATACAGAACATCTTTTGGTCTTGAAATCTAGATGGTCAGGCGTTACTTCGTGGAAAGAAAATGAAGTAATGAAGAAAATGCTTTTTAATTTTCTACATGATTTTTTTATTAGCGACCGGTTTCGTTACCGAAATTATTTTGAAAAAAAAATAAAATAAATGATTTTCTTGACCAGAAGATACTACTACTGTTGTGAAACCGGTCTTTTATAAATATATCGTGTGGAAATTACAAAGTATTTTCTTCATTACTTTCATCTATTGGTCTTCTTTTATGAAACAAATTAAAAGAAATATTTACAACCAGAATATGCGGATAAGTTCATGTGTGATATGAAAAAATAGTATTGGTCTCTTTAAAAAAAAACATTTCAATTTTAAAATAATTACGCGGGAAATTTTAAGTCTTCCTGAGCTCAACTTTTTCTATGATTTGGTATACATAAGCGAATCTTTAACTTCGAATCAAAGTTACAAAACATAGACATTTATCAATTCATAACACTTCTGTTTTTTTCCGCAAGTGGGCTAAGTAAATTGCTTTCGTAATATGGAGCTCATGTTACTCACTTCCTCTTTCTCCATACCTCGAAGTAGTAGCGGATATCCGTGTAACCATAATTAATAGACTAAATGAGAAAGACTTCCGCCAGAGGTAGCGGCAAAAAGCCAAATTTGGCGCCTTTTTTACAAAATGGAGTAAAATGACGAAAGTAAACACTCATCGTTTGGTGAGGTCAGGTTTTCCTAAGAAATCGTCCGATTATATATTGTCTCCCATTCACGTTTTAAGAAAATCTAAACTAACTTAGACGCCATAAACATCTTCTGGCCTCTGTAGCCCCATGATATCCCGCAGACATTGCTCGATGTGTTGCACAGAACGACAAAAAATCTTGGCCAGGATTATATACAAATATTCTGCAACCCTTTATATTAAGGATTAGAAACCTTTGCATACAGGATACATTTGAAAGTTTCTTTTAAAAATAATTTTTTTATATTTAATCATAATTTAATAATTTATAAATAAATGTGTAATGTAAATATCAAAATAAATTATAAACAATATTATATTTAATAATTGTGTATAATGACGTAATTTACAGTGGATACATCTTTCGCTACAGCTTTTCCTCGGTCTCCCTCTCCCTTTTGTACCAATCTGACTCTCACCACACGCAATAATTCAAGTACGAACTGGTGCGACGATTGGCAATTAGAGCTTAATGTAGAAAAGTGTTCGGTAGTTAACTTCTTCGAAAGTAAATCTATAATAAATGATTATTCTTATAGCCTCCGAGGGGTAAACCTAATGACAGTAGAATCGGTAAAGTATCTTGGAGTAACTCTCACGAATAATCTATCTTGGAGTGCCCACATCCGAAATATATGTGGAAAAGCACTTAAGACACTCGGCTTCGTTAGTAGTATAGTCGGTAGGAGCGAAGAAAAAGTTCGCGAGCGATGTTACTTAGAGTTAGTTAGGCCTCACTTTGAGTGTAGTGTATGGGACCCTGCCGACAAATGTCATATTCGGGATTTAGAAAAAGTACAACGAAAGGCGATACGATTTGTAAAGAAGTGCTACAATAAAACAGCGAGTGTCACTCAGATGTTACAGGACGCGGGATGGGAATCATTAGAAGATAGAAGAAAAATTCAAAGGATAAATTTATTAAATAAGTTCAGAGAAATTACGTTCTCAGATAAAGTAACCGATATAATGCGACCCCCCTTTTATATGGGCCGCTCTGATACTGCCAGAAAGATTAGGGAAATAGATGCTAGAACGAATCGTTTCAAAAATTCATTTTTCCGCGAAGTATACGCAAAAGAAACCGTTTAGGAAAATTGAGTCAAGGTGATTGAACCCCCTGCCACAAGCCGAAAGGCGGCTTGCAGGGTTCTTACATAGACATAGACAAGTATTAACTTATTTCTTTCCACTGGCTCAAACTAACATCAAATATCTCTTTCATAAACGAAGCTTCTTTCATTGCATATGCATTGAGCCCCCTTTCCCCGCTATTTATAGATACAGACGAATAGATGCAAATACACATACATATTTATACAATCCTTATTTTTATTTAGGCAGTTTCTTTTTAATTAATTGAACACACACTACTTAGCACATACTATCTAGACATCTCTCGATGAATCTCGTGGATGTTTTTAAATAAATTTAATTTATTTTTGCATAAAAAATACGTTTTAATATTTGACGGGGTTACAGATAGAAATATAATAATAATTTTATGCGGCAAAATACTCCTAACATGACCCATTCCCACTATTTTTCACAAAATGAAACGTGATTTACCTTTTTTACGAAATTTTTTTCCGCATCATTGCAATTCGTTGGTGACGTTCTATTCTTTAACTTTTTGTTAGTAATAATTAATGTAGTTTTAATGGTACCAATTAATGTGTAGAAATTTTGTACACTATACGTAACAAGTATCATCTACGTTCAACTTAATATTCATGAAGTAAATCAATAAAAATTCCTGATAAGAATATCCAACTCATGGGATGAAAGAAAAACGGCATTTTGATTCAGAGACCACCACAAAAGTGACCAGAGGAACTTATCATTCAGTACAGCAGTGTGCATGTGCGGATTTCAGAGAGGTTTTGAGTTTTTTACTGATTTAAAACAGAAAATTACTGTACAGGGTTGTACAAGAAGTGAAGAAATGTTATTTACTTCGAAGCATGACATAAAAATAAAAACTGATGTAAAAACTGCTAAAATTTGAAAAGTTCTATTCATGAATTTCATACTAAGAAAGATTTTCAAGGAGACTTTTCCTGCTAGATATTTGAAATAGGTAGAGTCATATCTAATTAAATTGATTAATGAGAACGGAGAGGTTTTATACTGAAAAAGCACCGAAAATATTTTAAGTTTAATAAGTAGGTGTTATATGGTGGATGAGTTTTATTTTATTTCATGGGTAGCAAAGCATATGTATAAAAATTTAATAGTCTTATAATGTGACTGTTATGGCTCTTTTTGATTATAAAATATGTAATGAACTGAAGTATACGAAACTTGGTAACTCTAGCCTTAACTGCAAAGTATTTGTGGTAAGGGTGAATCGAAAAGATATACTCAGTTATTCTTAAGTCGAGCGCATAGCAGCTACGCAATCCTAGCACATAAACGAGGAAAACAGCTTCAGCAAAGTGCAACTGTGAGTAATTGGTCTTATCGCTTGAAGACTTACCAATTACGAGAAAATTAAGGAAAAGAGGGACGATTTTCCTCAAACGCACCAAAAAGGTTCAAATGAATTTCAAATCTTGACTTAAGCGTTCAAAACATCAAGTCGTATTTCATTACTGTTTTAAAGAAAGGACAAATATTACCCTGAAAAATTATGAGATTGTAGTTTTTAAGAATAAATAAATACGGTGAAAATAGGTACGGTGAATTGCAAGAGATGGCGTGCACCCAGGAAAAATCCCAAGGAAGAATAGCCATTACGCAGACGAGCTCGCAACGTTCTTGTCCAAAACTTTCCCGAATAGCATGAGAAAATGTTTTATTAGCTTAAGGGGTTAACTTAACGAACAAAGCACCTAACCGGGAGACCTGGGTTCAATTCCCAGTCCCATCGGACTTTTTTCAAGACCATTCTTCATTGGGGAATAATAAGATCTTAAGAAATAACTTACGGGATAAAAATGGTAAATATAACAGTAAAAATCATGTGCATAATTCATCGTAAATTTATCAATAGGTTGCATTACTACCTCTATGGAAAAATTTAAGAAAAAAGAATAAATAAAAATGGGTTATATACTGTGCAATTATAATTCTTTTAATCGTTTCGTATTTCCCAAGGAAAAACGGACTTGAAAAAAGTCTGACAGGGCAGGGAATCGAACCCGGGATCTTCCTCTATCCGGGAGACTATCTTAAACATGTAGGCTACCCGGCCAGAACATTTTAACAAGCCGTTTATTTTCCTGGGTGCACGCCCTTATGTGCAAAGTCACCTCAACCCTTCCTTGCGTTTCGTATTTGTTGGGCAAGGAAGTTTATAATCAGCTTATTGACAAACATGGGCATCTTAAAATGAGCTTCATTAGGTTTGTGGGTAATTATAGGTATTTATCAAAACCCTCGTTTTATGCAGGGTGATTCAAAAGTATTGTTATGATTACGGAAAATCTGAACTTATTTTTTTTTCGACATAGATACATTAAACAAAGATGAAAATGTAACTAAATACGTCGAGTTTTATTCGCTATCGTTACTAATATTCAATTTGACCTCCATTTGAACCACGACATACATGTATCTATGTCGAAAAATAAAAAAAGTTCAAATTGTCCGTAATGATAAGAAGAATTTTGAATAACCCTGAAATGGGAATGCAAATGCTTAAGCTTATTAGTTCTTGAGTTAAATTATATGAAAAACTTTAAATAATTAATGTCTATGAATTTCTAGCATACATCCATTTCATGTTAATTAGCCATCGGTAATAAATTATACACAGTTACATTTTTTCAATAACTTTGTCACTATTGGAATGTTTTCATTCATCTTTCGGTAAGGATAGAGTGAAAGATATTTTTCATAAATTTTTGTCTCAGTTTTGCTCTTGAGTAACAATGTGACATTTAACAAGGTATGAATTACGTAAAAATGAGATTTCATTCACACTGGTCACTTTCATTTGAAAGCTATTTGAACTGATATTCGTATAGTCATTATGTTGCATTCAAGAATACTGGTTCGACTAGTAGCAATCATAAATAGTGAAGAAAAAGGAAATTTCGTTACTCTTTATCTTGTCTAGCACACTGCAGTTTCACTCCCTTTCCTGCGATACTCATTTCGATCCTTTCTTCTTATCTCCAAAATCTATCCAGAATATGTCTGCGCGAGTTTGACGTGGAAAAATGCAATTTTCTATGATTGGTTCTTTGTTTGCTCATATTCATTTGCTATTTCATTGTATGTTTAATTTATTGATTTTTTACGATTTTATTGATATTTTGGTCTTTATTATTATTGTTAATTAACAGCAGTAATTGGCTTCGTGCTGTATGATGATGTTTGTTAATAAATAAATAAATAAAGAGTTTGGTTTCTAATTGAACCAGCCTTCTCGCTGATCCGAAAATCTCCCCGTGCACTTCAGCTCGACTGGCCGTGTTGGTTGTTCAACACAAGAGCGCACTTCTATTAAGTTAGGGACAGAAGATATGGCTGTCGCTGTCATGGCGATTCCAACAAGTGTCAATCAACAAGTTCTGCTCGTTTGCAGAGCGTTGTGCGACTCTCTCCTATTGTCCTCGATCTCATTTGATGCGTGAAACAAATTCACTTTGAAAGCAGTGACGTAATCGGCCCTCCTAAATCATTCTGTTTTCACAAGGATGCCGCTAAGACCCTTTTTTTCTCAATCTTTCAAATTTGATCGCATGAATATACAGGATTTATAGTAGTAGTAGTAGTATTGTTAAAAGTGCTTCGACAGCTTAGGTCATTTCGCACATTGGCTCCCACCGGGAATCGAACCCGGGACCGCTTTCACCAAAGGCAAACGCGCTGTCCACATGACTATCCGGGAGCCTTACAGGAATTATAGCTACTACAAGAAGTACCATGTATGATTTTAATAAAGTTGGAAAGAATTATAAGAGGAGCATGCTCGATAAAAACGTGTGAGATTAAGTCAGTTATAATGAAATAACTTAGATTAGAACGGTTTGTTTAAGTAGAATTCAATTTCAACGGTAGTGCTTCAGCTATGATCAAGTCCCTCGGGAGGGATTTGCTTCAATCAACACAGATCTCGCCGAAGAAATAATTGGTTTTGTTACTTCAGTGATCAACGTTCGCGAACTCCGATAGAAAAAATAAAAAGCGTTACAATGGGATGATCGTCAGGACAGAGGAAAAAGTTCAACACGAAATTTAGGACACACATACCGAGTTCGCCGAATTTCGTGTTAACTCTAAAGTGGTCGCGTCGAGTCAATGTGACCCGAATAACATTCATCCGTAGAACTTTTATGCTTGGATGTTTCGTACGAAATAAGAGGTTGACAATACCTCTCTTTCGGCCTCTACTTTGTGGTAGCTAGTCATGACGAAGTCGCCATAATCTTTTTATATATTTATACCTAACAATTTTTAATTTTAATATCGATGACAGATATCTAGATCTAATCTAATTGATGACACAGCGCTTATCTTAACATGCGTTTTGACCAGAGGTTTAAGTAATAAAATCTCAAGGCAGTATAAATGGAAATGTTATATTGAGTTTTCACTGTTCGCTATTCTTCATAGTTGTTTTGATAACTATGAAAAATCATTGATGAATTGACAGAGTAAGCGTTTCGTAGCATCATAATGCAATTAACTTCACTATAGTATCCATACCTGATTGAATTCTGGCGCCCGGTGAATTGATCCGGGGGAATTTGTACGCGGGAAATTCGTACGCGGGGAATTCATCCGCGGGGAATTCATCCGCGGGGAATTGATTTCCCAACAGATTGGTACGCGGGGAATTGATCCCCCGCGCTGAGGATGTACTACCAACCGAACCCCAACCACCCCACCCACCCCAACCCAACCCCCCGGTTAATTTATTTATAACATTAACCAATAACCAGGGCGTGTAGATTAACATAAGACTGAATAACATCAGCGCGGGGGATCAATTCCCCGCGTATGAATTACCCGCGAACGAATCCCCCCAGGATCAATTCACCGGCCACGTTGAATTCTAATCTTAAACTATTTTTTGCCAAACCGAAACATTGCTCTGACTTGTTATTTTTATATATTATTTAATTTCATAAGTTGATCATAATTTTTTATTGGTTCATTTGAAAAATCACGTATGAAGAGCTATTTTAATACACCTACGCAACTGGTAATATAATCACATGTCACACGACTCCTTCTGGTTTAACCGATTCTTTGTTAACGTAATCGGCAGTTTTGATTTTATAGATAGAGGTATTTATCTTCTCTCTTATTGAAAGGAATCATAAGTTCACATTTCTTAATTGAACAGACTTTTAACCAGTATGCTCAAAATATTTAATTACGCGAAATACAAATGAAGTAAGAGACTACTTTGATAGACGTTACTCAATTATAGTGAATATAAATGTAATAATTTTAATGTAATTTACTTAATCGTTTTACTTTACAAATAATACGTACTTTATGAATAGTCCCATGTGAATACTTTGTAATTGTATTAGTTTAAATCAAAGTTTAGAATGACACCTGAGAAATTTGAGAAATATTGATCGATTGATTAAAGATCTCATAAGATATTGATTGTAGACAATATGCTTTAACAAGTAGGAGGACGTTTCTGTAAATAATTTTCCATTTATATAAAAGTAAAATGGTATACTTAGAAACATAAAATTGGCACGGACTTAGTATTTTAACTTCTCAGTTCAAATTCGGTTTTAACCGGTAAAAATAGCCTATTTTTTTGGTTGCAGTTTTCGGTCCGATTCTGACTTTATACCGTTGTCTGAAGCGAAAAAATATACGCAAGGATAGTAGGTCGGGATAATGAAAACAAACGGGGTAAATAAAGTGCCTTAATCCGACATGAGTAATGTGATTAGAAAGTACATGCATGTTTGTATCATCAATATATATCAATAAAATTGTATCTAGAACGGTTAATATCACTAAAAGGGTACTGAATCGAGCAATGGAAAGCAAGACTTATTGCTCCAAAGAGTGAATCTTCCCACAGGCATTCGCGATGACGTAAACAAGAGATGTTTCAGAGGTCAGTCAATTGACCCGAGGAATTTGTCACCACAATGGTCGCCTTAAATGCCACTCCGCCGTCGGATGGATTGAAATCCTCAAATGCAAGCGCATGTTTTTCACCACGCAATTCGTTGGAAAGCTAAGGGAATATAGAGCGAGATTCGACGGAGGACATTTTAGAAATAAAAGAGAATCAGGAAGAAAATGTACCGTTAGCTATTATAAGATTTTGTAGGCTTTAAATAAGATATAAATATTCAATTGCAATAAACCAGCTAAGCTTAAGATGACTGATTATTATGTTTCATAAGATACATTTAAATTAGTTTTATCAGAAAAATTTCAGGCAATTTCTATCATTCAAGTTTAATTGTCAATTTTACACGATCGCAGAGTCAATTTATCCCATTATATGCGTCTTTAATTTAATTAATGATAGAAAGAAGATGGACATGTCAACTTTTCTGAATTACGTAAATACTTATCGAACGTTTCGTTTGCAAAATGTAACTTATGAAAAAAGAGTGCTACATCTTGAATTTTCTTTTTTCGCATAATGCATTTAGTAATTCCCCAATTATAAAGGCCATCCTGTTCAGTTAGCGAGTTTTCATTACGGTCGATTTTGAAATGTTCTATCACAGTTGTTTTCATAATATCATAGTTTCCCATATTGGAGGACAATTAAATGCGTTGCTTTTGTGAAGGATTCAAGGAATCCTTACAGCCTTCAAAATGATAGTTTTGAGAAGGAAGAATTATTTAATTCATTAAATGTGACATTCTTAATTACGACGGACAAAGAAAATTTCTCGAAACATCAGGAAATAATTAGTAAGAACTTCATAGTCTTCAATATTTAAGAGCCGCTAATTATGCTATTATTATCAAAGTTCCTGTAATAGCTATTTCTCGAAATTATGTTTTTAAAGGAAAATTAATCACTTAAGTATAAATTAAGTATGCAGCATTACTAATTGAGATGAAGAATATCTTCTTTACTTTAAACATAAATGAATAACTCATTAGAGTCGAATCTTTGTAAATAGATACGACACGAAATTAAACTTTCAAAACAATAAGTATTCATGACAGTTCTGTAATTATATATGTTTTATAGCGTCATATCATATTATTGTAGTATTATTTTTTTAATACATTAAATATTGACTTAATGCTATCTTGGCTAATATTGTTGACTAAATGATCTTGGGATTCCTCAAGATCACATGTTAAACTGTACCAAAGGTTCGATGGCAGACTCCGCCAACGTTATCAGGGAGCTTAAAATTCATTACCAGTAGAATAATAATGAACCTAATTTCAATCAAATTTAAATATTCAAGCAGAAACTACTGAGTGGATACTTTTGGGATATCCGGCGTCTATGAAAATGTATACAAACTAACACACAACAATAAAATATAACCTAAAAAGTTAGAATCAGTATCATTTTGGCATTAATATTTATTTATTTTGGCACGGTAATATTTATATTTCAAAATAAAACAGAAAATCAGGCGAAACTTCAAAAAAATAAAAAATTGCGCTTATAAAGAAAGGCAAATCATAACTATTCTCTCGTCGAGATTATTCTTCAAAAGGAGTACACATTTGTCGAATATCTGTAACGAAAAGTATTTTTTTGCTTGCTTTCATACCGGATGAATGATTTTCACCAATTTTACGTTACAGAGTGACGTAGCTCAGCGTTTTACGTGTATTAGTTATTTTTGTTATACGTGTCCATGTTGTGGCTACGCCAAGAGGGGAACGTGACAAAGGCACGAACAAGTATGAGCGCGCGTGATTCATTTTTTATTTCACGCTTTATTAAAATTAATGTGAAGAGGCTGGACTTCGTGGAACTCCATGACAGAGATGATTAAAAGAACTTCGCGTTCGCAGAACAGCAACGGGGAAAAGGCCACTCGAGTTCTTTTGAGAGGGCAATGCTCCACCGTCGAAACAAAAGAAAATGGACTCGCTTGAAATCATAGAAATACTACCACAAAAAAGATGGAATCACTAACAACATCACTTTCCCTAACCACTCTCTTATGTCAATCCTCCCCTACTTAAATAGAAGTACTGAGATTAATTTTTACCTTATCACCTTCTTCAATGGCCACCATTGGTCCTAATGACATTTTACTGGGGGATATGCTAATTTTTTTTAACCATCTGTTTGACTTAATTATTCAAAATCTAAAATTTAACGGTCTACCATACTTTATTATTTAATATCGAAGGAAAACTTCTTAAGTTTCAGGTTTGAGAATATATACTCTTTAAATTGATTAAGAACCATGTCACTTACTCCTTTTAACGTTTTCAATAACACTAATGCGTTTACAGGGATAACCTGATGGAAAAGATATTCTTATCTTTATGCGGCAAGTATATGGGATCCGGCGGATGAAACGTGTACTCGCGAACTCGAGAAAGTGCAGCGTAAAGCGGTTCGTTTTGTTAAGAAATGCTACGATAAAAAAGCAAGCGTTACAAAAATGCTCTCAGACGTAGGTTGGGAATCCTTGAAAGAAAGGAGATTGGAAGCTAGGCTGCGATTGCTTAATAAATTCAGGGAAACTACATTTTCCAAAGATACAATCGGTATCATGCAACCCCCCTGCTACGTCGGTCGATCCGATAATGACCGTAAGTTAAGAGAAATAGATGCTAGGACGAATCGTTTCAGAGATTCATTCTTTCCGCGAACAATACGTGACAATAATCGAATAAGGAAGTAATTTAGATTCAACTGGTGTTTACACCCCCTGCCACACGCCGAAAGGCGGCTTGTAGGGTATTAATGTAGATGTAGATGTAGATGTAGATGTATCTTTGTGTACGCAGATTTTAACAGCAAACACTATGCTATTTTTAGAGCAAACTTTATTACGGAAAAACCTTCTAGGCACAGAGAAAATAAATGGTTCTACATGGTTTTTCATCAAACTGAAAAGTAAGACGGAGATTCATTCAGTCACAGAGATTCAGAGACCAAAATATAGTTGAGGCATGAAAGCAAGGCATTCGGAAAGGACAACTCGAGATAAACATCAACACATATTCTAAAATTTGGCATGAATCAAGGCTTGATGTTTAGAATATTAAATAAAATACTTATCCACTTACACTTCCATAAATCTTGTAGAGACTTTACCTTTGGAAAAGTTATCGATTTTACAAACGAAAAATTTGAATTAGAAGTTCACACAGTGTAATGAAATATTACTTAACGACCAGGCTTCAAACTAAAGAGATAATATGCATACCATCATCTGCACCGCATAGCAGTGAAATAACGCGCAGATTATAAAATCCTACGATCACTAACTTGTCTCAAGTACACAGGAATTAAAGGTTTATACTAATCGAGTTTTAAGTTTAATTTAATGATATGAGGCTAAATTAAACATCTTCATTATAAGGTTCCCTTATGGAAGGGTCATGTGCCCTAAAACTTCCCCACTAAACCCCCTTCCCTTGTCCTCTCCTGTACTTCTAGATAACTAACCACACACTCAGGGCCTAACCGTGACACGGGCGAGCCGGTTGGTAATAGTGGGCTGCGAGGTTTTGGGTAGCATAGCGCTATAGTCTGAGTTTCACAAAAGAGTGGAGACTTTTTTGTGGTATTTTCATAGAAAAACCAGTCACATAATAATTATTAAATGACTATTTATTCAATTATAATTGAAAAGGATTGTTCACTGTGGGGGAAAATTCTAAATAGAGGGTTTTTTGGAATAGATGTTAGATTGTTAGCTGAATTACTCAAGCAGTTATAAAGATGAAGCGAATTAGAATGTTTTCTGGTAAAATATTTGTGATATTAATTTCTAAAGGAATGATTTTTAGAATTATTGAATTCAACAATTGATATTCAGCTGTCAAAAATTTCATTTTCTTTCTATTAACGCACCTTTACTTATACTTTAGTTTTAATATTTTGAGTAAGAGTTTAGTATTATTTAAATCAACTTTACAGTTAAAATTATTTGTAGTGAATACCAACATCTATATCTTGAAAAAGTAGGAATTCTCTAATAACTAACAAGTTTTAAAGTATTTAAATGGAATGACTGCCAGCAAGGAGAGCTAATGCGAACGTTCCTAATGATATGAGCTAATTCCTCTGGCCGATTTTAGCCATACTTTGTATTATCCAACATCTTATACCTCTATCTTCCCCTATGCTATTTTCCCCTTTCATCCTATCCTCGATTACCTTCTATATAAATCTCTCTTCTCTTGTTTTTTGACCCACTCCTTTCCACTACGTCATTTTATTGCTTCATTCAGAGCCATCTCTTCTCCCACTACCTCCAGCTCTTGGTTTTTTACCCTTCTATCAACTCAACTCACTTTTTCCATTCTACGTCTCACCCGCATCTTGATGACCTCCAAGTTTTTCATGTCCTCCTTTCTTCGTTTCTGAACCCATACGGCAATAAATGTACGTACAACGGAAATATACCAAATGAGGTAGTAGAATTAATAAGCAATAATCGATACATCTTAGGAATTCGCAGTTTTTTTTATTCCTGATCTGGGATACATTAATTGCAAGCATCGATATTGCTGTTGTTATTCTAGAGGATGAGTGGTATATTTTTCCGATTCCATCCTAAAATCTACCTCAACGAAGTGATTTTGCTCTAAAATTCACCAACCCAAAAAGCCGTTTGGAGCCCCATCCTTTCCACTATTAGTTGCCAAGAGAAATGAGGCCTACTAGGCAAGATGAGGTAGTCAATCTTTAGTTTCCTCATACAGCAAGAATGTTTTGAATGGAAAACGTCCATGTAGGTATGTGGAGCACCAATGTGAAATTTACTTTTCGTTGGATGCATGGGCATTTCCTTTGGTGTAATGCCTATGGTTCAGTAGCTTCAGTAGTCAAATTCGAAGGAGAAACTCGGCACACAAGAAATTATATACACCTAAGTTTCTAATCTAAGTTTCATCATCAATAGCACTATTAATTAAAAAACAGATGCTAGTCATTTGACTAACAAAGCTAGTGAAGATAGTCTCTTGGCTTACGAAACACATTTATGTTGTTCTACTGCGTACTTTCCCTCTCAGAGTTGGATTTCTGCAGCTGCACCATAGCATCGTATCACGCCAAAAATAAAAATTTTTTTCTTTGCTATTTACTGTTTTGAAGTAATCCATTCTATTAAAATTAACATCATCTGTCCCGTGTTTATTATAAATTTTAATCAACCGTTCAGGGCCAAAGATAAGGGAAGAGGAAATAACAATTAATTCAGCATAAAAAATCACACAACTGTAGTAACCTCATGAGAGACCCTGAAAAATCTTGCATACTTGAGAACCATGCATAAATGAGAACGGTGAGGTCAACTTTTTCTAATAATTATTAATAACTGTATTTTACATAGTAAACTATCTCTTTTCTAACTATTTAAAAATATCGTATGCAGCAAATAATGTTTGTATTCTGATATGAATATTAATTGTACAAAACTGCTACCAGACTTCTAACTGCGAAAGAAACATATGAGTAAATAAGTAAATATTGTTATCGCCAAGGGTACGACTAAGGCAAAACGACATATCTATATTTTCTACCCTATAGCAAAAGAAAAAATATCAAACCATTCCTTTCATCAAGATAGGGTGGTGAGAACTAAGTTTGCAATAAGAGCGCAAAAGTAAATGTGAATAAATGTTATTCGTCATATTAAATTTAAACGTATGATTAAGTGCTCTCTTGGTTTCAGTAAGTATACAGAAATGAAGATTTTAGAATTCCCATTTCAAACGGCTATTGGACAGCTGGAGAGATTAGTTTGCGGGGAAAATGAATTTCCGAGTGAAATTCTGAGTCGCAGAGGGAAAAGAGAAAGTGGTGGTGGAAAAACACTATCGCATGGAATCCCATGTGATAGGTCTGAAAATTGAGTTTGGGAAACGTACGTCTTTCTTGGATCGAACGACAAACAAGAGGTGGAACTTCGCAGGTCCAATATTCTCCGAGAAAACAGAAGATAATATTTAGGAAACATCCTCCCCCGCCTGTCCACGGTCGACAAAAACACGAGAAACGCTGTGCACTTAAAGTAAACTGGCACGGAATGATTTACAAAATTAAATTTAAAATTTTTCTGTCACAATAATTAAAATTTCTAAAACAAAAAAAATCAAGCAAAATATATTTTTTAAATTTATACTATTTTATAAATAAATAATTTATTTGATTTATACTATATAATATATATTTATTTATAGACCACAGGTCTGCAAATGAATAAAAATTAATTATTAAAAATATTCTATGGCTTGAACTATTAGTAATGGAATACCATTAAATTAAGACCGCGACGATTTCGTTTGTTTAAATTATCGTCAATATGCATATATATAGTTAATGCATCGGTGACAATGTTGAAAAATATAGATGAACTAATAAAAATTCAGGCCAATAATTAAAAAGGAACAGTTATTATTCTGTATTCAAATTCTTTTCTTGAGTGGGAAAATACTATCTTCGAGAAATGTTGAGTGATTAAAGGAGTTAGGTATGTAATAATTACTACATTAGATTTAAAATTTATGGGAACGATAATTAAACTATAGTTAATTTTTACATATATAGTAAATACTTTTGGTAGTACCGTAGAAACATAGATATATAGAAATTAATAACAATGCTAGCCAAATATTAAGAACCATTATAATCTATCATCACAATCTCTTGCTGAATGAAGAGATAGAATATTATCAAACTATCAAACCACAGATTAATATCAATCGATTCATTAATAAATAATAATCCTACAAATTTACTATAACACAGAACAAAACCATTATGGGTTGAGAGCTATTTACGATTAAGAATAACCTCCATTATTCCTTATGAAATTGAACGAGGAGTTGCTCATTTCTAAGTATTTCGTATAGGGCTCCACTCTCAATGGAAAGTAGGAATAGCTCTCGTAATGTGTCACTAAAGGGAGAGGTACATCGAGAAAGAACCAGCTCCAATTAAATGAGAAATAAACGGAAGAATCACGAACTTGACTTAAGAATACCGTGGGATATATCGAATGACGTATTAAAGTATATAAAGCAAAAAAATCATGCGAAGAAAGGGAAGCATAGAGAAGTATCAATATTAATAGAGCATACTTCTTGCTTATTACTCTAGGGAACTACGAGATGCACCGGTAAGTAAACGCATAGAAAAAAAGTAAAAGCATAGAATAAACCATCTAAAAATATGCTTGAATCTTACATTTCCGCAGCAATATCCAATTTCATAAAAGCATCTTATGCTTTTCTTATCTTAGATTCTCTTCGCTTAAATCTTCCATCAACGCGGTTCAACATCCGACATATACTATGTTGATCCTTCTCTAATGTGCTTCCATAAATATTAATATTAACTTTTTGTTTCTTTTCTTTCCAAAATGCAGCTGCATACACCGTCTGAACTAACGATATAATTTCCCGAGCGATTCGATATAGTTTATACTGTACTTGCTCACCAATCCTGGATCTGGACTTTAAAAATTAATCTGAACCTTAATACAGTCAAAAATATATCTTTATCATACCATACATTATTAAATTATGCTGCAATTAGATTGCAGTATCGGCTAATTATAGCAGATTAGTTTTTAATGCAATCTTCGTCCTTTTCCATGAATACTTTATATCTTTGATTGTTTTCATGCACAATTTCATACATTTAGTATAAACTCACAAGTAGGCAAAGACAGACGTTGAATAAAACGGCTGAAATATTTATCTTCATTTATAAATAAAATTACTCCTCTCCTATTATTTAATGTCACATATGGATTGTTATGGTTAATTTTTTCCTCATTTTGAACGCAAATGGATTTTGATTAATTCAATTCCATTAATTTTTAAAAGTAAAGCTATATACGAGGCCGATATATTTATCAGTTTTTGTGATTACGAGCCAAGAAAAGATATTTTATGATCGATATTATATTTTCCATTTATTTTTTCCTATGAAGCCTATTCCAATATCGTTGAACCATCATTTCGAACTTAAATTTTCAGAAGAAGAAAGATCTTATTGATGTTACTGGCATCGGTTTTATAACAATGTATCCAGCGGTTGTTATTATAATAGATATCCCTAAATATTGTCTCATCCTATAATACTTGGTTTTCTTTCAGCAATGGAAGGTACGTGGGTGCATCTCTCCATACAATTTTTTTTAAAGCTATTACGGGTTGAGTGCTGAGCTCATCTCGGTCACTCCTTTTGAATCCTATGAAAGGGTTACTGTGCTTTCAGGTGGACCTTTGACACTCATTGCATTCTATCTCAGTGAAGAAAGCAAACGACCCCATTCCTCGTCATTTCCTCTCCAAAGCTTTGTGCAGCCACTGATGCAGGCATTGTGGATCTATACATCCTTCAAACTGACGGCCTTTCAAATACCATAGTACGTGAAATCAAACAACGTTAGGGAGCTTAGGTGAACAATTTATATAAATGCAGATTTATCTTATTTATATTTGTAGTTTACTAGCATTACGCTTACGTATCGTCAAAAAAGTTCCTAGGAACGAGCTTTGCCTCTGCTGAGATTACTTTGAAATAAAATCAAACAGTAGTTGTTGCACGGTATTGCCTCAAGTATTTAATAATGAAGAGTAAAAACAAAATCACTTGTGTGACATTTAATGTAAAGAGAGCTCTCACCTAAGTTAGTAATTTATTTTCGAAAACCTTGATTGGTAGTTAAAAAGTGGCTACGTTTAGAAATAACATAACCGAATAGAAACTAGAATACGAAACTTACATGCATATAATATTACGTAAATTGTATACAAGAAGATAGGCTTGGTTCTAGATATTGCATGAATTGACTATATAATATAAATTCTGAGTCTTTTATGAAAAATAATGCATCTTTGATTTCTAAATAGATCGAACATGTTATGTTTCAATTAAGTAAGCACCACGACGTACGAGATTTAATACAAAGTTAGGCTAAAATAGAAAGGAAATATTCGCTATATTCAGTGACAAAATTAATAAATTAGCTACTATGATAGCTTTTTATGAGAGACGATGAGCACTTTCTGAGAGCTTTATGAACGCCTCACGAACATGCATTTGAAACCTAATGATAAAGTGAGGCTTGGAAACCATGGAGGCATCTTGATACTGAAAAGATATACACTGCCGATCCTTTTATCCGGTATCTCAGCAACCCGACGGTAGTCGGATGGAGTGGTTTTCGGAATTCAGATCGAAAAATTTAAAATGTAAAAAACGTAATGAAATTAAAAATATCTTGTAGAGCTGAATTTATTCCATTCAATTCCCTGACTTCATCGCAGAAAAGTATTTACTGTTTCGGAAAAGAAATTTTGATGAAGTAGAAATTACTGTAGTAGGAGGATCCACGTTCCACCAAATTTTATATGAGACTATTAATTGCGCTTATGAGCAAGTATAAAACAGGGAAAGATAGTGGTCGAATAATATGAGAAGTGATCATGACTGCACGGGGTATTGCAGAATGAATTTCTTACGACTCTGAATCACATGCATGAGTGTTCCTACCTTTCGGTCGGTTCATGTGCTTTAAAAATCCTTATTTAAATCATTTCCTTCACTTCTCGGTAGCTTTAGCTACCCTACCCTTTAATCAATATAACATCGTTTGCTCTTTTTCTTTGTATTCTATCCTTAATTACATCCTTTAGCAGTTCCTATATTTCAATATGTAAGTAGTATTAATTTTACAGTATAAAAGACAAATTTTAATTCACACTGTTGTTATGAACGAAGGCATTGAAAGTATAATTTATGGCAAAATAAAAATAAAAATTAGGAAACAAGCCTGTTGTAGTTAGATACTCTTTTCTTAATAGAAGGGTAAAGAAATGGAATGTTAACTGAAGAAGTCTTTAAGCCCTAACTGAATATATCTATCTATAGTCTCAATCTCGCCCGAATAAAGCCGTTTTATTATTATTATTATTATTATTAATATAAATAGGTATGTGGTTTATAGAAAGATATTTTAAGCTCCTACGAAAATTAGAATATATGTAATTAATGAGATTTTATTAAGTTATATGATAGAAATATTAATGTACGTAATTGTATAGATAATGAGCAGTAATAATGGAGGATATTGCGTTCAGTTCGTATGTGTATTGCTTGTTAACATTGATTGGTAATAGAAATAATGTTAACTTCTGACTCTGAACTATCTGTATGGATGTAATAGTAAATTATTATTTTTGGCAGGAGGAGGCAATAGTTTTGCTTAACCAACGTAACCGAAAATCAGTAAGAGGTTTAAAGAAAGTTGTTAAACGTTCCTTTGAAAATGAGAATGTATTGAATTGGTACTAATGCAGTTAATTATGAAATGTAACTAATACTGCACATAAATGTATTAAAGATAACCTATAATGATGATGAATGATAATAAAGTGCTAAGCTCATATATGCATTGCTTGTTAGTGTTGGTTGGTAATGAAAATAGCATTAACTTTTGACTCTGAAACCATCTATATGAGTTGAATAGTAAACGATTGTTTGACAGGAGGGAGTAATAGTTTCGCTTAGCTAACTTAACAGAGTAACTTCTGATGTGGAATACCACTGCACCTTGACAGTTGACGTCCAACGCAAGTTTGCCCGCCCTTCAGATCCGTCGAACATCTCAGTCTTCCCTTGCAGAAGGGGAATTTTCGAGAAGTCCCGCTTTCTCGATCGTCTAAATTTCGGTCCTGTTAGCGGGGATGTTGATTTCCTATCGCAGTGAAAACAAGGCCTCTATCGCCATTCTTCCATTAAGCTCAGTAAATTTGCCATCCCTTATCTTATCGGACTTGGATGGCTTTATTTCATCAATACACTCCTCTTTAGGGGCTTTTAATGTCGAGAGAGGCCATTTGGGATTCGGACCTAATACGCATTTCACAAAGAACGCGTTTGTCTCTCTTGATTCTTTCGAATTCGAGATCAATTGACCACACTTTCGACAGCGAGATTCAGGGTATGGAATTCCGTATGCCGCTCTGAACGAGTCGGAATAGACTCAGCATTCAAACTTCGCGCATTATTCAATGTGGACAGTATGAATACAAAAGGCTCGCTTAACTAGCTGAACTTCTTCTTTGTTCCCGTATCCGTAAGATATATGGTGTACCCAAGTGAATGTGCATCAAAGAAACTCGGCTTCTTTAAGACGAAGAAGCCCGTGGGCGTTGCTAAACTACGCTAATTTGGCCCCATCTTAAATAATGGTGCAGTTTATAAGACTCTGAAGTTAAGCGCTGCATTCGTGAATTAGGAAGGGTCCAGCGCAAAGCCGTGCATAAATAATTATGACGACAAAACGATATGTTACAAAGTTACTCCTCGATATAGGATAGGAAGCGTTAGAAGAAAAGATGTTATATTTTAGGTCAAATATATTCAATAAATTCAGGGATTAGACTCTACAGATTGGCTAGTTGCTTTGTGGTATTCCATAACGTTGGAGACGATTTTAAGGGAATCACTTTACACAGTGGAACCGACTTTCTATTTTATTAAAAGAAAAATTTGCACACTATTTCTTTTGCTAAAATAGGGACTAGATTCCGTAGTGAGAAGTGTTTTTTTTTATATTTTCTGACGAAATTCAAAGATAATAGATTCTCGGAAGACGAAGCCTATGTTATGACTCCACCCAGTTTTATTGACCGATCAGACATTGCAGAAAGATTAGGGAAAATATGCTGGGACTATTCACTCCAAATATTCTTTTTTCAGCGGCAGTAAGTGTGATATGTGAGTGAATATGAAAGAAAAAAATATCATGGTGAATATATTTGTGGACGTATATGTAAATTAGGAAAAGTGCTTCCAAACGTTTAGTCTTCTAATGAACATACGTATCTCAAATTGGCGTAAAGCTATCTTTAATGTAAATTATTTAGCATTAGTTTAAAAGTAAAGAGAAAAAAGCAAGAACCGAATGTTTGTTACAACATTCTAATATTTCCGTTAATTTTTTAAAGTATTAAACCTACATCTGTGTGAAAATGCGGCTCAGAAAAGTTTCTAAAAGTAAACATTGAAAATTTAGGACTGCTGTTAATATTTGACAATGTTAATATGCTAAAATAAATTAAATCGTAAAAGGGCTGTAGTACAACTGAAGTCCGTTCTGCTTGGTTAATAAGCAGAACACAAAATAAGAGCTAATTGCATAACTGTACCACGAACACCAATTGGAAGCATTATTTTGGAATGCCCTCCAGGAGAAATTCACCGTTCAAGTTCGACTTAATCTTCTAGAAGTTTGTGGCTGAGCAGTTCATTTGAGAGATTAGCTCTTAATTTACGGCTGCATGTTTCATGATGGGTTGTTTAGATTTAGATAATGTTACTTGTTATTAGAGCAATGGATTAATTAGACAAAAGTCCACTACGTTAATTGAGCCCATTACTACTATAATTAGAGGTTTTCTCGCCCTTTTGTTTCTTCGCCACCACACGGTGACCTTTATATGGTAGTCACCATTGTTGAAACAGGCCTACAATACTAGCACCCAAACTAATCCATCTATTACGGTCTTCGAATGCATCACATGTTAAAATCATTAATTCATTTAATAGTTTCTCTTAAATTAACGGTCAGCAAGTCTGTACTTGGTTGGCGAGTTTCCACTTACGGTCACCACTGTGATGTCTTACCATAATTTTTTCCACGATTGTTTTGTTGTTATTATCAACTATAAAATTATAAGGAAATTATTGTTAAAAATTCATTGAAAGTTTTAATCACAAAGGTTACAAATTTGAATGAAAGAGAATCGATAACAGAAATCTCAAAGAAATTATCCAAAATTGCAAACAATGACATCACTTCCGGTCACATGAAGAAGTATTTCATTAGAAAATTACTTTTAAAGTGAATGTCCCATTTGCTTACACTTAAAAAAGGATGAATTGTTGTAGAATAGCATTTATTTTTTAAATTGATTCGAATACAACCTCTCTCTCTCTCCCTTTCAAATTAAAATCGCAGTGGCTGAAGTGCATATTGTAAGGAGAGCGGTGACTTCACCAGAAAACTACATTTACTTAACGTAAATCCTTTGAGAAATGGATTGTTATCGCTTTAAAAAGTTTCGTTTCTAAAGCAAGGAAGTGCGAATATTCGTTTACGCCATTAGCAAATCCATCTAAATCATTAGTAAATAAATCCAAGACAAAATTACAGTTTAAAAGGAAGTATCCGAATATCCTAAAGAGAGCAATATTCAAGTAAATTCGATCATAATGTATTTCAATAACCCAGTGCTTGTGAGATGAATAGGTTCCGCAAAATAAAACATCGTGCAAACACAAAATCGTACAAATCGAGGCTAACATTTACATAGAAATTCAGAAAACGAATTAAACTTAATCAAAATTCGTATTAAAAATCACGATCAAGCGAAGGAGTGTGTGACTCTACAAACTATAGCATGGAAGGAAACGAAAATAACAGTTTAATCTCTGTCTTCCTCACTTGCTATTGCAGACCGCATTTCCATTCTTATAATCAGAATATCGTCATTACTGTCGCAGCTGTTCTTCGACAAGAGGAAATTTTTTCAAGATCTTTTTCTGCTGATGTCACAAACTGATAAAAGAGGAATGCGTATTTTATGGGTGTTTTTAACTGCTTCGACAGCTGAGGTCATTTCGCGCACATGGGCCCCCACCGGAGGATGACCCCGGGACCGATTCCACCAAAGAAAAAAGCGCTATTCACTTGAATATTTGGTAACCACATTAATGTATTTTTAATACTTGGCTTTGCAAGCACGCATTTAATAGAAGGGCAAAGAACGGAAAGTAAAATCTCATGAAACAAAACGTTGCTGTAATTCGTTAGCCGTACCAAAACTTAATCATACTAATCCAGTGCTATGGAAATTAATAATAATATTAACTTCTCTAATGGAAACAGGAAGATCCCTATAAATCCATTTCAATAGTTATTACTATTTACAAAGACATACAACCTTTCCCTAGCCAAAAAAATCTGATGCGGCCAGCACATGACTTTCTCCATATTTATTGAAAACAGAAGCCTATGCCGGTAATATATAAATTATTCCAAAACAATGAGTGTTACAGGACAATGTTCACACAAAAGTTGTAGTAAAGTACATTATCTATAACTTTGGTACATAATTGTATGTACGTACTACATTGCATTCTGACAGAGATATGTATGAAAAACTTCCATTTCTGGATAAACAACAACTTCCGGTTAACCATTATTCAAAAATAACTCCTAAACAATCAGTGTTACGAAGAAATGTTTCATACAAAAGTTGTAGTAAAGTACATTATCTATAACTTTTGTATGTAATTGTATATACCTACATTGCATTCTGACAGAGATATTAAAGAAACAATATTTTGTTCCGGTTAAACCGGAACTTCCGGTTAAGTGATATTCTTCAAAAACTAATCAACTTTTGGCATTGTTAGGAAAATACTAAATATGAAGTTTGGAAATGATCAGATAATTGTTTTTTAAGATAGAGCGCACAAACTTTTTTACCACAGACAGACATGTTCGGGAAAATAGCGAAAACGAGCTCTATGGGCCCCAAAACATCTATTTCCGTCGAAATCTGGAGGTCGATTTTTTTTGCGAGTTCAATACTTTCTCTATACTACGTATAGGGAGAGAGTAAAAATCCTACTAGGCGGTATTCGAACCCGGGACCTTGGCGTTCGAGCGCTAGCACGCTAACAACTCCACCACGGCATCCGATAAATTCGTTGAAAAGCAGGGTTCTTATGGGGTCGAATGTATGAACCAACAGTTCAGTCGAGTACTCGACCTAAGTGAGAACGACGGTCAAGCAACAGCTAGTCGTGCACGACTCCTCCCGGAGCGAGTTGTGCACTCAAGCCGTTTTTATTACCGAGTCAGCTTGCTCGTACAAAGAGTGTTACTTTACTCGAATTAGAATACCATTTTAAAAAAATCGAGTGAAAGACATGAGTCGTGCACAATTGCAATAGCATTGCTAGTCGTGCACCTAAGAATCATTATCGGTTGAGAGCTCCTATAAGAACTCGGCTCGAGGTATATTTCTTAATTAAAAAATAGCGACGTAGTCATACAGCAAGGATAAATAGAGTAGGAATTGAACGCCGTCGTGCTGAGAATTTAAAGAAGGAAATATGCTACTTACTAAGAATTCTAATTAACGAAAGAAGAATAGCTTGCGTTCCTAGGACTGAGAAAATGTGCACCTTAAGCTCCGAGAAAAGACATGAGAAAATCAGCGAAGTCCCTCAGACAGTATCTATTTTCACAATTAATACAATCTTTATTTAGTAATAAACACTACAACTGTCAAATACAAAATAAATATAACGTAGAACCTGCTAAGGAATTTATAAGTTGGTCTTGTTTTTTAATTATTAATCTGCGACAATGTTACAGTAAACTCCCGTTCATCCGAATCGCGTTTATCCGAAATCCGCTTTATCCGAACAAACTTTTCCGAATGCTCCTACCCCACCCCCATCCACCGAATACCATCAAGACCCGTTACTTATTTGCTCGTGACACCCCCGCTGCCAAAAAAGACGGATTATTTTTGTAAGAACGCAAAATAAACGAGCTTTGTTATTCAGCATTTAAAAACTTTGAGTTTTCAATCATACATTGGCGCCTTTTTAATACACAACACAAATTTTTCAGTGAAAAATATGCAAGTTTATTTACAACCATATCAATAGCATTCTACGTACGCACGTTTTACGATCATATTTCGCGGTAGTGACGTAATTCGGGGTGTTTCACGCTGGAATTCGGTTTATCCGAAATTTTCGTTATCCGAACCGATCATTTCGGATAAGCGGTAGTTTACTGTATCTCTACTCCCTCATATGGTCAAACCATACCTCAATAATCTTCTCACAAGTTCATGATAAACAAGTTTAAATGCATTTTAAGGAGTGTATCTGTTACTGTAGTAGAATTGATGTAGGATCCATCTCAGTCTACTATTTAGAACAGTAAGATGACTTTTAAATTTATATGCACTGCCAATAATAATGCCTAGATATTTATAAGTATCTACTTGCTCTAAGATTTGACAAACTTAATAATTCTTACTTTGGTGCAAACAGTTATGCAAGTGGATAGGAATTTCCACTTATTTTCTGCTATTTAATTTTGGTGTAATATGCATGAATTTGGTTTTATCCTGATTTACTAATTACCTAATTTATTCATTCGAAGAACAATATTGCCTGGGGACATTTATACCCCTGGCGTCCAATTGCGGATTAAGGAAGCCTGTCTTTATCCATTCATTTTTCTTTTTTCTCTATATCCAAATAAGGATAGAAGTTGAAAGCACCTATAGAATGGATAGTGGAAGTGGAATGGCTAAGACATGTAGAGCGGAAACAAAGGAAGATCTATAAAAAGCTGGTTAGCGTGTTGCAGCGGTGAGTGAAATATTGAAGAAATTACATGCATAAAATGTTGAAAGCGGAGGTAAATGCATGAATAAATATGCACCGAATTGCACAAAGTGGAATGTAGCAAGGATACTACGGAGTAGTGTTCTGCATATTACGTGAGAAGAATAGCGTGCATACGCCGAATGGCAATAGTGTGTATTTTCATATGATACGCAAACATATAGAGTTTCAATAAATATAAATTAACATGCGGTGTATCTATAAGGATTTTCCTTCCTTCCGTACTTACGAAAAAAAGGGAGTTCGTCTTGCATAAATAAAATTTCATCCTAGAAAACTACTTTAATGGATTGCATAATCCAGATATTCGCGTTCACGTATATTTACTTTTGCAACTTTGAGCGTACATACATAAAGATGTAGGAGAAGTATTTTCATTTAAAATTTTTAATTTGAATTTTGCTATAAGAATTTCTGTAGATTTCCAAGGCAGTAAACATTTGCAAATGCGTCGAGATATGATAGTATCTTCCCCATCTCAACGCATTTTCATGAAATATTTTACCATTATTTCTATTATAATATGTAACAAATTAATAAATTGAATTCTTAAATATTTACTTTAATATTAACTTATGAAATTTAAAATTGACTATAGCTCAGAGTTTACTCGTTTACCATTTGAAGATCCAAAGATAATGCTCCAAAATCCTTCAAGAGGGTTCGTGTTATATTCGTTGAAATACAGTTATACTTACATTAATTCAAGTTATATAAATAATTATTAATATATTATAGTAGAAAAACTCAAAGCTTAATGTGGAAAAAATTATAATGCATAACGCAATTGAAAACAAAGCACACTAAAACAAAGGAGCAATGTAAACAAATTATGAAAAAATATGAAACAACAACTGATATAATAAAAAACGAAAAAGTAAAATAAACGTAGAGTTTCAAAGGATTGATTGCACAAGAAATAAAAGAAAAATGAGCAGAATCCGAAGAATAAGCTGGTTATGAGAATCCAAATGGAAAACATACAAAGAATCCAAGTAGATTAATCCGAGCTTGAACTTTGGATCCGATGGCCAAAGCTGCGCTCCGGTCTCAAAACCTCATCTTTAATCCTTTCATTCCGAAGAAGTGTTGTTTACGTTTCCATGAGAGACGACGAATGAAATACGCGCGAAAACAAATCGATAGTCCTTTTTCAACTGACGCGCATTGATGAAAAAATAAATCTCCGAATCAGACGAGGCAACTGAAGAAGGCCTTTTTTAAATCTGCTGGACCGAGAAACTTAGAAAATGTCGCATCAGAAGATGCCAATTTGGAAACAGGTTCATTGCCTGTCAGCATTCCCACTACCGTGTCAGTAGCATTTCAGCATTCAATCGGCAAGATACAATCTAATTATGAAAGAATGGATAGGAGGGTGGGGAGCCGTCTGAGTGAAGCAAACAGAATTGTGCCTGCAGGAATATCAGTATCTATTATATATAGATGCTTCTCCGGATTCATTCATGATATACCCAGATACCCAGATACCCAGATACACAGATACCCAGATAGGATACTAATTCACAGGCTAAACTACTGGCGTCATTGACACGAAATTTTTACCACGTATTGGCCATAACGTGAAACCCCCAGGAAAAAAGCGACTTTGATCCTCAGTGTCATAGGTTCGATTCCAGAGGGGCCCAAAGTCCCGATTTTTCCCGTTTAAATGCATTACCGTGATTTTCGGGAATAAAAAAAAATACTTTCCGGATAGGTAGAGAAATAAAACTCTAGGAGCCTATATATATGGTAATGATCTATCGAAATCATAAATGAGTTTTACGGAAAATATCCTAAGTTCGATGCTAGGTCGAGGCAAAAATCGGCCGTTTAAAAAGCATTGTGGCGATTTTTATGATTTTTTTTGGACCCTTTCACGATGGCATGGATACTTGAAATTCGGCATGAGGTTGGAGATCATAAATTTATTTCATAATCAAATTTTTTGTATTCGCTGATGGTCCTTGGTTCGATCCCAGAGGGCCATTTACATTCCTCAATGCATTTCTTATGGAGATAACGGAGACACATTTTAGGTACTTCCCGGCATGATATCGATTTCAAACTTTGCACAAAATAAGATCAAGTCCTTTAAAATCATACTGTGCATTCACAGCGTAAATCTATTTCCTGGGTTCGACACCAGGCGTCTCTTATTTCAGTAGTTGATCCGATTTTTAATAATTATTTTGAGCCCTATCCCAATAATATAGACTCTTGAAATTCGGCAAATAGATAGAGATCATTAATAACTTTCATGAACATGTTTTAGATTTCCAAGATCGTCCTTGGTTCGAATCCAGAGAGCCATTTACATTCCTGAAAAGTAGAACGTCGTTTGAGGCAGTTGTAGCCAATATTTCTGCTTGAATTTTCACACATAGTAAGAGATGGTGATTTTCTGTTGTGCTGCATAGTAAGCTTACCAGGAAGACCCTGGTTCGATGCCAGACGATTAAATTACAGCGAATTTTAAGAATATTTTCAATACCTTTTTTTTTCTTTTGAGGGCCGTCCCGATATGATGCCGACATGAAATTATTGTTGTCGATCTGCTTGCAGTATGCAAGCTACATTTTACTCGTATAAGGATATACATGACGGTGTTTCGAAGGAGAAGCATATATTTATAACTATTATTATTAAATTAAATACATTTTTATTATGTCCAGTGGCAAGCCTCCTAAGGACAACAGTGAATTACAGTAATAGAATCATATCAGTCGAAATAAAGAAATATTACAATATTAAACAAATAAACGAATAACCAAACAATAAATTTTTTAATCTATTTCTTGCATCACGGATTGTAGTTGGCATGGAATTCCAGCAATTTACGGCAGATACTGTAAATGATTTGTTGAAGGTAGCGGATCTATGTGATGGAATGTAAAAGGTACGGGAAGTTTTCCTTAGATCAGGACGGAAGAGTTGAGAAGAAAGTAGAGTGAAATCATGAAGCAAATACAAATGCTTTCTGTTATTCATAATAGTAAAAAAGAGGAGTCCTATAAAGTATCTCCTTCTCATTGATGCTGTCAGCCAGCATAAAGTTTGTAGATAGGGGCTTACATGTTCATACCTTTTAACATCACAAACATATCATACAACACAATTATTAATTAGCCGCTGTATTTGAGTGTCCAGTTTGACGGTGAGATCATTGTAGACCGTGCAGCAGTAATCGATGGAAAGAAAAACAAGAGTCATGACTAGATTTTTACGGATATCTGCAGCAAGAATATGTTTCTGCAATTTTAATTGATATAATATGAAATTTACTTTATTAGAGACAAAAGAGATATGATAATTATGGATAATAGAATTAATATACTACCTTCCATACGACACTGGCGGCTTGCGTCGTATTATAATGGTAAATCATTGCATACTTATGGTAAACATAAGTGAATAGTAGTAGTCAAGGATGGTCCTATGACATGAATGAGGTAAGACCTAGAAAGGGAATCTGGAAAAGATTTGCGAAAGCCTTGATTGGTTGTGTTTTGTTACGTGGATGTGAAACGTGGACATCATGAAAGCAGGGCATGGATGAGTGGAGGACTTTGAGACGTGTTTTGGGTAAAACTGACTTTGCGTTAGTTTTGCCTCACCTTGAGTATGCACGTAGCGTATAGTATCTGAAGAGAGCTGTATTCGCGAATTTTAAAAAAATACAAAGTATGGCAGTATGTTTTCTAGTTTAGAAATTAGTACGTTACTCAGATATGAGAAATACGTAAGTGTTACTCAAATGCATCAGGATATGGGGATTAGAATGGGAATCTCAGGAGATAGAATGTTTAAACTTGGGCTTAATTCACTTAATGCATTCAAAGGAAGTGCGTTCTCAGGGGATACAGCCGTTGTTCTGCGTATTCCCTGTTGTACACACCATTGTGACACTACGAGGAAGATTAGGGAAATATAAGATGGAACGAGTCACTTCAAGAATTCAGATGAAAGAGTAACATGCAGAAGTAATTAATTAGGGAATTAGAGTCACTGTGCATCCTGGAACGCAGCTCGCAGGGTAAAGATGTGGATGTAGAAAACGGGAAAAGAATTTCGGACTGACAGAAGAGAAGGTTCTGACTGAAGTAATGAAATGACGGCAGAAAAAATGGTAAGTTCAAATGTTAAAAGAAAAGGAATTTCTGAAGAAAGTAATTGACGTTAGGATGCAGTCAGAGAGAGAGAGGGAGAGTGAGAGAGTAGAAGGACAACGGGAAATGCGTTAATGATGTGAAGGATTAGTTATCATTGAATAAAATAAAAGACGCGAGGAATTTTATGGAACTTGAACGCGCATGTGAGGAAGAGGGTTTAGCAAGAGGATTATGTCGATTAAGAATTTAACTGAAAAGATTATTTTCTTGATTCGTATTTAATATCTCCGTTTTGCGAGCTTGGCTACACCGTTCCAGAAAATGGGAAGAGGAATAATCGCTAAAAACGGAGAGAATAAGGAAAAGGAGGAAGTAAGAGAGTTGAATTGAAAGGAGAGGAGGTGGAGAAGCAAAATAACTTACGAAGAGTGCGTGGAACAGATAAATATAAATAAATAATGCCTACGGTTTTGAGTGATTGAGGCTTCAAAGCCTGCTCTTCCATCCAACACACCGTCAATGCACATTAGTAAATTATTATAAAGATTTACTTAAATTAAAATGAAGTAGGTAAATATTGTCTAAGAATACCGAATTCAAGCTTCGGGAACTCATCCACGACATGAAATTCAGCGCAAGGAAGGGTGAAGCGGAAAACCAGCACAAACTTACTGGGAGTAATAACTAAAAGATTTCGATGCAAATACCCTAAAAAACAATGACACAAATAAATAAGACTGCCAATTGTATATATTACAATGAATAAACATTAAAAATAATTTAAATTATAAACAACATACACAGGGAATAATATATACTACAGATAAATTACATCGAAAGTAATATACATAGGGAAAAAGACAAGTGCACAAAGTACGCGAACGAAGTAGCCTGGAACGTGTGTAAATGAGCTGAAATTTAATTCTCCAGAGATGTTCTGAATAAACTAAATAGTCCTTCGTAACTTCAACCAAATATTTATTTAACGACCGGTTTTAGCCAAAAATACGATCATCCTCAGGTCTCTACAGATAGTTAAGTTTCCGCATACAAACATTTGAAGTTCAAAATTGTAACGCGTTTATATTTTAAAATTTCCAGCTGATCTTGGTAGTTGCCCTCTTAATTTCCCTATAATCATTACTGTTATTCGGTCTTAAAAACCAGGGGAAGAAGTTTCACCTTATCAAGGACTAAAAAAAGTTCGGGTTAAATTTTTATTATTCAAAATATGTTGAAATAGTAACTATAAATATTACGAGCCAAAAGGAAAATTGAACTATTCAATCCTATTGCCATAAACAATAAGCTACACTTGCATGTACTAATAAACATAATAAAAGGATGACTTTGAAATACTTCAGGAAACAGAGTGCGTACGAAGAGTCTGTTGGGTGGCATAAAAAAAAGTATTGGGCGACCGCCCATGCTCTCAGATTAGAGGGAATCCTGCTTCCCTCAGATGCTGGATGGGCATCATGCCCACATTGCAAAAGATGTGCAAAATTGGTTTTTTCCGGCTGACCCTTCGCAAATCCACTCACACGTTCACCCGATGTCTCTTTATATTTCCTGCCGGTCTGCCACACCATTACAATCACGGCAAGAGATTTTATGCACCCCGTGTCCAATCTTTAGAGTCCATCTCGTCCTTAAACGAAGCAAAAAAGTTTTCCAGCCCCTCTTATGGCGTGTGAACGCTACCCCAATGTTCTTTGGAAATTATTTTTCGAACGATTTATAAATTCGGCTACTTTATAAAAACGACAAGAAGTAGCCATCCGTGTTACAGATTACTTCCTTTTGACGTTTTGTCACTTCATCTCGCAGCTCTCGATCGCTGTTACCTGGAATAACGAAATCAACTACTTCCCCGACGACTTCTGAGCTAATTAATTTTTCGGGAGCATCCCACGGTGATCTAATCTTCTTTCCTGGAGCTGATCACTCGTAATCTTAGCCGGACAACTGATGTCGAACGTGAGATCTCCATTAAGAAACGTTCTTCCCATTACTGAATCTTCTCTAATTGGAGCCACGCCTTCGTGAGGATCTCCGAATCATGTAACAACACGCATGTGAGTAAATCTGTTTGTAAATTATTCCGACCGAAGGCCGGTTGATACCTCATCCCCTCTACCATTACCAAGAGATAATAGGAGGGAATGAGGCTTAATAGTCAAAATAAGGAGTGAGGTAGTTCACCCTTGCTTTCCCCATCAAGATGGAATGCATTAAGTGGAACATGTCGATATTAGATAAACACAATTATTCTACGAGTTGTTACTTAAAACAACCTTTTCTTGAAATTCCATTAGGGGAAACCTTAACCAGTGTCTTTATTCAACGTACTTAGATATCAATAGCTTTCAGGTTATCACAGCCATAAATGAACAAGATCGTGATAAAAGTAACTAACCGGGGCTCCCGCTAGCCAAGTAGGCAGCGCGTTCAGCTCTGGTGAAAGCGAACCCGGGTTCTATCCCCAGTTTGAGCCCTCCTGCGAAATGACCTAACCGGTCGAAGCACTTTTAACCCTTTCAGACCCTGATTGCAATATATTGAACACCATTTTTGTGCTTATTATATATTATGTTGATCCTGTATCAAAGGAGTTTCATTATAACATTTTATTGCTTATTGAATAATGGAAACATCAACTGAATTAAAAAATAATTATTTTCTTCACTCAACATATTCAGGTCTTTCATATAACAACACTACTACTAGTATATGAACTGCGTCGCATGAAAAATCACACTTATTCCATTCATCAGAATTTAGTAGCGGTGGCATGTGTGCAGTTAAACTTTGTTTAGTAGGGGATGTTTAAGGGATACAATTCATCTTCCATCAAAACTATTGCGATGTTTAACATTTATTTACTCAGTACGTCACTCAAGTGTGCCTTGTCAATTGTGGCCAACACGTTTCTTATGCACTCGAACTGTTCGCAGGGCCTTACGAAGAAAAAAACGTCTATATACCCCTGAATTAGGCGTATTAAAATCAGGAATGATCATCCTAAAACTCTGGTAAACGGTCCTTAAAGCGTTAGCCAAATTTACGAGCTCGGTCTGAGAGTATACTCCCAAAAGAAGAAACAACCACGGTTACGGCTGCCCAATTCGACTGTTCTGCAGAGACCGCGACCAACCAGTAACCGTAACCAAGAGCGCCCGCAAGGCTCTAGGGACTCAAAGGAGTACGACAAGGCACTAAGGAGCCATGGTCGAGACTCGAGCTCCTACGGCCTTTTCCTCGCCAGCGAAGGCACTCGCTTCACCTTCTTCGATTCCCAGGAAAACGCAAGAAGTAAAAATCTGATGTGTCCAGCACATGACTTTCTCCACGTATAAGATGTAAATATTTATCTACGACAGTAATTTCGAAATCTATATCCAATCTAAACTTGGAAGATAGGTGATTAATTTATATCATATTATCTTTTACGTCACAAACATTATAAATAATGTTTTTCGGGACATGTTCGATGAAAAAAGATGAAATTGGACTTTCGCCCACAGCGCCCACAAAGTACATAATCAGCTACTTCCGGTTTATCAGTAATTCATGAATAACTCCTAAACACTCAGCTATACAAAAATATGTTTCATAAAAAAGTTATTGTAAATTACATTTTCTAAAACTTTTATAAATAACAGAATATACCTAAATATCATATTTATGGAGATAGTTTGCAAAAACGGAAATTTGCTTCGAAGAAGAAAGCTCGACTTCTGGTAAAACCGATTTACTCCAAAAACTAATCAACTCTGACAGCATCCACCACAGTTCGATATATGAAGTTTGGTATTGATACAACTAATAGTTTTCACGTTAGAGCGCCAACAATCACACACACACATACACACAGACATCATTCCGAAAATGGTCAAAACGTGTTCTAGGGACCCCAAAACATGTATTTCCATTGAAATCTCGAAGTCAATTTTTTTTTCATGAAAACAACACTTTCTCTATACTACGTATATGGAGAAAGTACATACAAAGGGTTAATATCACGCCTTACTTGATTTTGTAACGGAGTTGAGAGTTTGAGTAACTTTCCACTAAATTTTCTACACTACGGATATTTCAATCTTCATTTTGCATTGTATGGTTGGCGTCTTCGTCTTAGGATAAAGCACTAGCACTCTTGAGAAACCGGTCGTGTTCAAAATTTGAAGTGAAAATCATCAAGTTTCTCGATTCCGTAATCTCTTTCCACGAAGTCACGCCTTCGAACGTCGACTTTATTATTATATAACCATTGTAACCGCCTGCATATTCTCAGCTGGGAAGATAGGATTGAAATTTAGTACAAGGATCATGCTAATCTTAACTTAGTTCTTCCAATTTTTTGGAAATTCATTAGCTCGCTTAATAATCCACAGCATTATCCTGCTTGGTAAATATTTACAAGCACCTTATCAGGAATATATTTACTGCCTTATTATCGAATTTACGACCAATAATATGATAATATATGAAATATGTTTTTTATCATAGTGGAAGAGAATAGCACCGTCTGAATAGGTGTCTACCAGCTACGCACCTCTTGGTGTTGAGGCCTTTGAGCATCTCCAGTAGAAATTACCCACAATAAATCTGTATAATAGAGGCGAATCAATTGTAAAGCTCAATCTATTTCTAAAGCTCAAAGGTATAATAAAATATGGTGGAGTATTCCAAGTGTAATTTCGTCAAACGAACATGAGGAAGTTCATAATATTGTTAAATAAAATGTTATAGATAAATATGTGTGTATTAAAGTTAGTAAAATATATTCTTCAATTAAAATGGTCATATTATTTATCTATAAAGCTACCTACACAATAGCAATAAATATTTAAATAGTACATAAATACATGAAATTTTATAGTAGAATTTATTTCAATATAAATCTGCCAAATACTGAAAAATATTTTTGAAAGACATTTTCCTGCGTTTAAAGAATATACAACTAATACAAACTTCAAAAACTGCAATTAAATGAGATTTGATTTTTCTGAGCGGGAACCCGCAGAAACCTTATTCTCAAGTGCCCCTTGGATCCTAGGTAAATAACTAGGTCTGACTGAGAAACGCTTCAACGCGCATTGTCGGTAAGAAGCAGAAACATTACTCAAATAAAATATTAAATTCATAAAATAGTTGTAGCTAACGACAAGAATTAGGGATCAAGTAACATCTGTTACAGGAAGGTACTACAAATAATTAGAGAGAATACGAGAAGTACTTACAGGAATGATACGAAGAAAGGTTGAGTGGAGAGTTCTAAGAAGAAATGCTCTCAAAAGCGAAAGAGGAAAGGTTACGCGCTGTGTGGAGATGTCCAATAGATGACCTCGTGTAACATAATCTGAGAGGAAGAAACAGGAAAAAGAAGGAAGAGAGAAAAGGAGGTGTAATCTCAATACCTCTTCTGCTTTTATATTTGATACGAGCAAGGACGACCTTTAGGGGAGTTAACTAAATGAAACAAGGAAAAATCCCGAGTAACGAAACGAAAAGATATCTTATTAAACAGCTTGCCGTAATTGGGGTTAACACCATAATGTTTAGGGTAAACGCAACTTCAAGGTGGTTAGTAGACGACACTATTGATTAATTTGGTCTCAAAGAGATCTCATTCATTTACAATAATGTATTTCACAAGAATTTAAAGATAAGTTTCTATTTAGAATGAAATTAGACAAGAGATAAAAACAAACAGATGAAACAAAACAATTCGCATGACGATACACTGTATTAAGCAGCAACATACATATAAAAAGACCTTTCATAAATGTTGAAGAATAATGTGCAATATTTGACTTAATCGAAACTGGAAAGAAGGGAAACAGCATTGATTCAATAAATATAATTAAGGTCTAAATAGAAGATTGACGAAGAAATTCTCTCAAAAATTCTAAAAATTTATTACTTAATAATTAATTACTTTAAGGAATTTCCAATACTTATACTACAGTGTATTGTCGACTCTTTATACGTGGATAGTGATGTAAAAATGAAGGGAACAAAACGTTACACGGAAACAACCCCTATCAGATAGCTTACCCCTTTTTGCTGTAGAATGAGTGAGAAGCTAATTAGCTTGATAAATACGTAATGATTTAGGTACCCCACTCAACATCCGTCTCTGGCGACTTGTAGGGTAAATATTTTAATTAAAATGTTATGTAAGTCATTGAAACAATTTATTTGCACTTTTTCACCTGAGATAAGTGAGAAAATGAGAAAATTTGACATACAGAATATTCTTTTATCTCAGACGCACATTTTTTGCCGTTGTTGGAGCTTCCAAAAATGAGTGCATATTCGAATCGATCGCGTCTTAGATGCGCTAACTAAAATAGATTTTTACAAAAACACGTAATGCAGGAAAAAGCAACTTTAACAAAAACTTTAATTAACTTTACAGTATGATTAAGTTTTCCCCTTTGCCAATTAACGTCTTATTCGTAAAAAATTGTTGACGTTCGCATTGTCCTCCATCAGTATTAGGGTTGGTTACACTAAATGAAGAACACGCTTCTTACTGTTGAATAACATTAGCTTAAGAAGTTTTCTGTGATCCAATTTGTTAATTAATTCCAATCTATTTTCCTTTAAGATATTAAATCAGAACTGAAGTAAGGGACATCACAGTTATAGGAACTTCAAAAATCAACGACAACTTGTTATTTTTATAAACATAAACAAGTCACCATAGTGCTGTAGCAACACATAGCCTGTATGGAAATTGGTCATTCAACACTTACGAGAACTTGCTTTATTAAAGGATTATCGAAATGTATGAACATTAATAAGTAATCAATTACTTTTGTTTGTTTTACCGCGGCGAATAAAACTTTATCGTGTCTTACAATCGTGTTATCATTTTTCCTTCTATTTATATGACTCTGAAAACTTAGAGTATATCCGAAACTGCAGAGCGACTTATATAAAGCATACCACGGAAGATTTAATTGGTATACCAATTTAAATAAATTGATAATACATAAAAGCTAAGGGGAAATATTCAAGAGACATAAGCAGCAATTCCGATGGAAATGAATCGGACTGAAATGAAGATAGAATAAATTAGTCCGACCTTATCAACCTGGGTTCCCCGAAACCCAGATATCGCATGCAATGATTATAAATATCTCATGCACACACTGATGATAAATTTTAAATGGAAGAAAATGTATAGCCTTTGGAGGCAAGAATTCATTTCCACATTGGTTGCTATTAAGTTAAAGTCAATGCATATAGTATACAATAAAGATAAATTTTATCATAATAATCACCTTTGTGCATAAATTTACGAATTTCTACTTTATAATAACTAATATATATTTATTGTCCAATAATCCAATGTCAGTAATTTCCGCAAGAGATCCACTTGAAGTCAACCGTTCAACCTTTCTTATTAGAAAAATAAGTGGCGTTTAAAATAAAAAATGATACACTATAAAATAAAATTGAATTTAGTATATTATTTAGTCATGTAATGATGTTTATGATTGTAACCACAAAAGCTTTGATAGAATGTTAGATTTTTGTGTAACCTTCCAAGCAAATTTTGTAAATGTTTATTTTTTCACCAACAAAATATTGGTTCCTGCAACAGTTCACCGACGCAAGCTGTTCCAGATTTTATTTCAATCGGTCGCGCTCTGCGACAATAACGACGTTGGCCTCTGGAATTACTAAGAAGAGTGAAATTAATCCGATAAAATTCGAAATAAACGCCAAGTGAATGACATTTTTGACCGTAGATGCAGAAGCATATCAAGAAAGTGATAAACTTTCAGTCGTCGATTAAATCAAAAGCGATAGAAATGTTTCTATTCACGTAATTAAACGCATTTGAGAACGAAGCACTGCGCCAGAAACATCGCATGTAATCTTACGAAAACTTATCACCGACTGCTGCATCTTTCTAACGGAGAAAATAGTTTTACCCCCGTGCTTTCTATAAAGTACAAATCAAGCACTGTTTACTACTTAGGAAACGTTGACGCCATTTTTGACGGCACGGGTAGCTAGTTCAAAAAAATAAAAATAACGCGCATGGGTTTCCTAGAGCACTTCCATTATTATCAAGTAAGGTTGGAAGGCTTAGTAGGTATGGCAAAATAGACTGACCAAAAACGTATGAGGAGCGAATAGATGTCCACGAAGACGACCGAGGGACTGTTGAATTAAGGGTGCTTAAGAGAGAGAGCAAGGTCAAGGAGAGAATGTCGAGAGGAGCAGAAAGATGTGGCGAATGAAAATGTTGGAATAAAAGAGAAGGTGATTGTCCATGATGATGACCGAATGGAGTGTTTGAAATATAGGAGTTACTCAATGGACTTCTGCTACTTTGCGGCTAGCCTTCTTCCATTCTCCCACACGGCTATCTTCGCAATTAAAACCTTTTTGCGCAATAGGCATAAGTCTGAATATTAAGCCAAGACAAAGTTATACGCGTTTAGATACTGTAATTTATTTAACACTGTTATTTGTTACTATGGTCCCCATCGTCTTCAACCATAGTTTCGGAAACACCACTTGTTATAAAGAGAAGCCCCGTATACATACGCCGTATTTCCATTAGCGTAGGAGAATTACCAGAATAACGAAGAATGTCTACACAAAGTATGAATATAAGTGAAAAAATCAGCGGACGCAACATTCAATAAAGCTAAAACTAATAAACAAATAAATGGATAACAATTAACAGTGGTGGAAGTAGAAAATTAATTCCTATTTATTGTCAGTACGACCCAAACAAAAGGTATTCACTAAATTCGTAAGAAAGTGTGTGATGGTTAAGTAATAAGATATGCACCATTAATGTAAACGTGTAAAATTATGCAAATTTGATATTATGTTTACGGATAACTGAATCTAAGGCAAGGAATATTATTTACCACTAAGAAACGAGAAAAAAATTGATTTATAGCATGTGGGAAGAATGTTTAAAACAAAGCATCATGACAGCCTTAACAATCTAGAAAAATGAAAGTTAGAAGAGCTAATAAAGTATGAAGGCGGAAATTAAACAAAGAAAATGATAATAGGAATGCCGTCAAAAGTTCGAAAGGAAAAGGATGTAACATGGATGGACACCCGGTAGAGTGGAAGCCGACAATGAATGATGTAAAGGTGAAGTCCGGGACAGAAGAGTACGAACAAGAGATAGGAAATATCCAAGAAGGAAAACAACCGAAACATAAAAAAATTGTTTTATGTCCATGAATTTATTGCGATTCATCGACTACTACTATAAAATATTAAAAGTTTGTCAAAACGAAAACTTCCTAACGACATTCGAATTGTCGAATTATCGTTTATGGACAATTAATTCCGGGTTGATATCGCTCCAGGGCACAGCAGATGCTTATACAGACAATGATAAACGTGTTTGAATGTGTAGTTTAGGGTAGGTCTCTTGTTGTTTTAGATTGTAGGAATAAGTTTGTTCCTGAAATAGTGACCATGACATATGATGTATTACATATGTGCTTGACGTTTGTGTAAAATAAAAGATGGTATTTAGGTATTAGATGAATTTAAGGTATTTTTGCAATAATGGCAAGGTCGAAGAAATTTTGTAACGATTTTTTAAACTTGAATAATAAATAAATATTTGTTAAAGAGTTCGCGTAGAAAGATTTTGAGAAATTTTCAAGTGAATGCAAAATTTTTATTACCAGTGTATCCTGCAATGTTTACTCAAAATCAAATTCCGGCTACCCTAATCAAAACCATTCCTCGCTCTACTCCACGCCCAGCGCTAAGGTAGCGTTGCCCAACCTTTAATCTTCCGAGAGACGTATTATCATCGCAAACTTTGCGGCGCGCTATACACGTTAATTAATTTCAGTCGGAACCTTAAATTAAGATAGAGGGAAACTCGAAAGGAAGGGCAAAATTCAGCGTTTTCTCCTGTAGGCCTGAAAATATGAAACTTTTCGGCATACGATGATTTTTCTGAATTTTTTCAACCGAGTAGTAAACACAGATTCGGGTAACGAATGTTTTGAAGAATGGTCGGGCATATATGGACATATAAACAATCAGAAATTGACAAAACAATACGATGTATACCCAGTTTTACTAATAGTATAAAACAATGATAGTTTTGTTTACTTATTTATAAGTGTTGACGTGAAATTACCAAAACAAAAGGATTTAAGACCCATTTTGATTGGTAGTACAAGGCAAGGTTAGTTTTGTTTACTTTATCGGTTAAAGACTGTTTATGCTCCTGTCAAACTCCTACAATTTCCAGGAGATAAGCCAAGAACCAAAGTTTCAGCGAACAGTATACTGATTTCGAAACAGATTATCGTAAATCGAGGTGTCATCGTGACAATTACATTTGTGTCTTCATTGCGGAATCACACAAAACAGCGAAATACCTAAGAAAAAACCGCTCCGTCACCAGCGATACAAAAAAATGCCACTCCAGTGCAACGCGGCACGATGCCAATATATCCTGGCACGCGGGTTGGGGGCACTTCCTTAGGGTACGGGCACACCGCGGTTGACAAACATTACCGCATAAAGCAACAGGCGACGGAAGAGCGGCCTCAAACTGCCCGTCAAGGACGCACGCGGCCCATCGCACAGTTGCAGCGCAATGAGGCGCGGAGAACAAAAGGCAATCACGAGGAAGAATCGGCTTCTTACCTTTTATCGAATCCCGTGAGCCAGTCAGGGGTGGCCATGACGAAGGCGGAGGTCGCGTGCGAACTGCAAGAGAGCGGAAGATAGACTGAGGAAAACGAGGGGAAGAGAGATGCGCGGCGCACGCCGCTCCAACAATTGAAAGCTACGCGGTGGCGGGAAAATAAGGCACGTTTAGCGGGAAACGAAAAGGATACGTAGCGTTGAAGTAGGGGGACGTTGATTAATCACGTTAAAAAATTGTGGGAAGGGAGTCAGAAGAAGTTTGACCATTGTTGCCAATGGAGTGGGTGGTAGTTCAAGATAAATCGATGTCAACAATGTTACTTTTTTGCTATTACAGTAAACATTTTAATCTTAAACCGGTTGAGTTTTTGCCAACCAAGTCATGGTCTTGCATCATCGTACATGTATTTATTTTTATTCAATATACTAGATATTAGTGGACTGTAGACACGCATGGTATTAATTTGAAGATTAATACCGACATTTGACAGACTTTTATTATTTGTTTTACTAGGGGGGTGAATATTGATATTATTTTATTAGTTAATCGGAGAAAGTTTAAAGATTGCTGACAAGGAGGGGGAGGTATATATTGCCAAAGCATTATTGAGATAATGGATGTCCCCTAATCCCAGGGTACAGTGATTTCGACGTTTAGTATAATTTCCTAACTACTCGCCTACTTGGGTCATTTAATTTAGCATCGGTTACTGAAAGTAGAGTAATCCTTCAGCAAACAATAATAAAATGGAATATTTCTTGGAAAACGATAGGAGTGAGGCCTTTCGCAAATTATAACTAAACTTATAGGTTGCACGCCTTTTTGTGTATGTTCTTTTATACACATGAAAGTAAGAAATTCTATCAACAATCGCATTCATATATTTAAGTACGCAGCAGATGTAGTGAATGCAATTTTTATATTAATTTTCATTTAATATATGTATTTTGCAGAGGGGTTGATGCTGGTAAACTGGTCTCAGTGGGGAGGAGGATGTCAACCCAAAAGCCTTGTCATGTGCTCAGAAAAGCAGACCGCCTCAGATAGGCTCTGAATCTTACCACATACGTCATCTCCGGGAGTCATACTAGCTGTCCCGCAGGAAAATCCCACAGTGAACATTCCCGCGTTCGGCGCGATTTCCCATACGTATCGCTAGTCCACTTAGTTAACGGTGCTCTCGATACTCATATCAAAGGATCGACAAAATAATTATGAATGCTTTCAAAAGATTTTCCCGTGAGGTATTTCTTCAGGAGACCATTAACAAGTCACTGGAGTGGAGTTTAAATATTGTTTCAATAGAGTAAAATCGATCTCATTGACATCAGGGTGCTAGGATATCGCAGTAGGGTAACCCCAGGATTCATCCACGACGATCAGCCTTTTCTTAACCCTTTCAGACCAGTGTCCAATACATTGGACATCATTTTCAGTGCATATTATATCTTATTTATATTGATTTAATATTTACTAGCAGAAGTACCCGTTGATTCTCAACGGGGATATTTAATTTCAAAAATATCAGTGTAATAACCTTGATCGTAACAAATGCTTCATAATTGTTGGTAAATAGCGAATACCAGACTTTCCAAACCAATATATAAAGAAATGTAAGTTACAATTAAGTCTACAAAGCCGCTCCAACTCAATATTCAATCTCATATACTTTGAATGAAAAATTTCTTCAACTGAGAACATATAAGTATACTCAAAGATCACATTAGGATAAGCAGTACCACGTTTAATGTAACGTTTTCATACAGGTACAAGAGGACAACTGAATCAAACATTTAACATACATTGCAGAAATAAATTATATATCACTCGAAATAGAGAGAGATAAATTATATATTATATACCCGTTGCATCTCAACAGGAGAAGGAAGTACTGTTAAATACAAATACTAATACAAAAGCTCCAAACGATAAACCAAATACTAATTACCAACTACTTCAAACTGTCCACTATAAGTAAATGAAATCGTGTGAATGTGTGTATGTATGCATGTATATGACCATTATTTTCATATAATAACCATGCCTCAGTTTAAAATTCCGGCAGCGAAGCATACGTAGCAAAAGAAGTTGGTTCACTCTGTGGTGCAAAGTACCAAGTGAGACCACCCGACCCAAAAAAACCCTAATAAACAAATGCTTCAAAGTGTCAGTCTATAAGTGAATGAGACCGTGTGAATGTGTGTATATATGTATGAAAATAACCAAGACTTTCTTAGAGTAACCCCGCCTTGGATTAAAAATGCAACAGTGATGAAACGAAACGAAAGAAAAGGGGGATCCATCATATATAATTCCTTCTCCGGATTCATTCATATGTATTATATTTAGACGCTTCTCCGGATTCATTCATGAATCTATTATATATAATTCCTTCTCCGAATTCATTCATATAGATAGATAGGATACCAATTCACAGGCTAAACCACAGGCGTCATTTACTTGAAATTACTTCCCGAGAAGATTGCATCGAAATTCAATCCATAGTTCACAGCCAATATCATCTCCCATTTTTACTGATATGCTTCAATACGCCTGGTTCACCTCAAAATTAACAGACAACCAAAAAATTTTTAGGAATGTTAACTAAGTTTGCTTTTCAATAGAACTGCTCAAAACTGCTTGTATATGTCAGCAGCCATCATTTATTTGTTGCTCAAATTACCGAAATATCTTTGGCTTCGAATGCTTTTATGATTATTATCATTTGGGTGCTTGCGAATGATTAAAAAATCGGATTATGAATAAATATAAGCACAAATATAATTTCTATTCTTCGTGACTTCATTATTCTCCCATACACAATATTTCCGATCATGCACATTCTTACGATGTATGATGATATTTGCACGATTATCAGTATAATATTAAATTAATTACAAAATAAAAAGAATATAAAACAAAATTTGTGAAAATAAAAAGGAATAAAGTTTTGTAATACCAGGGAATTGAACTGGCAACCTTCTCATTGTAAATCCGTGATGCTACCGCATCAGCTAGTGGGCACATAGGTAAGTAGGTGAATTTAAAATATTATAAAACGCCTTAGTTGTTTACAACATGGAAATCTACCTAAAAGTTTCGTATATTTTATCAATATTCTCGCAATTTCGAATCGCAAATGATATTTCTCGACCAGAATAAGAATCTTTATTCTATTTTCCTTCTTTTGATGCTAGTTTCGACTTCCTGCAACTGTTTTTTCTAATTTAGTTTTGCAAAAGAAATAAACCTCACGACGAAAAAATGAACTTTATGTGTATTTCTTATGGAAACGTTTTGAATCTTCTGGGTTCGAACCGTGGACCTTAGGGAAATAAAAAGTAGCCTATACTCTGCGGGGGGTTGACTTTTTATATTGTACAAAATTTCAAAGTTTTGCGACTCTCGGTACTCGAGTTTTTAGCGAACATACATACATACACACACACCTACACACACACCCACACACACACACACCCACACTCGATTTTATATTATAGATATCCCTTCTTAATTTGAGAAGAAATCTTTCTTATAAGAGACATGTGATGTACTTAACCATGACACTGATCTTCATTATTTTTTTAATATCCGTATATCTAAATTATTTTACAAAGATATGGATGATAGAAGCAGTAATGAAAGATATTATTAATTTAATTTACTAATTACAGCAACATTGCTTGAGATTTTAAGAACACTTTATACCTGGTGATATGATTTTTATGTGTGTGGAATCTATGCAGCCAAAGACCCTTGGGAATGAGACCATGCTGTGAAATTTTTGCATGTTAAGTCCAATCTCTCGTTTGCTTCTTGGTAGATTTATATATGTCATTGATTGTTCAGCAATGGCTCTAGTAACCTTCTTCACTGTTCGGCTAGCAGTTGATTTATGGACACCAGTGAAGTCTGCTGAAGCGATTAGCATCGAACCAGTGGCATAAAATCTTAATGTCAGTAGAAACTGTTCCATTGCTGACATCGCCTTACTTCTTAAAATAGGAAGTGTAATGATCAAGCAGTTATTTCATACATCAGATACTTTGAATTAACTTTGCAATACCTTGTTGTTCGATGCTCTATTTTCATCGCAATTTTTTCTAAAAACTTAACCACTGTTTCTTTATTTAGTCTAAACCTTATAAAAAACTCTCCTTCACTCAATGTGTTGAGATAATCCGGTCGAATCTTAAATATTCTAGGATTTCTTGTTCTCAGCAGTACTCGAAATACAAATTCATCGTCGTCATCCTCAATATCTTGAAACGTTTTCAATACTTCCATTTCTTGTCTATTATGTGAGGTAATAATAAATATCGTTATTAGAGAAGTATTTAGCAGCATTATTTAATATTATTTACCTGTGATAAGCATCCCTTTTTAAAGGGACTCGTTTCTGAGGTAGGAAATTATGCTGGCTGTTTTTGTTTTATATCACTCTGCTTAAAATCTTTCTAATATTTTATTTGTTAGATATCTTTCCCCATTTTCAATACTTTTTATCAACAAATAAGTATAAAAAGTAACTTGCGTCAAGGAGTACGTCCAACGTTATTCACCTTCGCGGGTAATACTTTTATCGAAGCCTTCAAAGCAATACTTGAGACCATACACGTTGACAGGCAGGCCTACTATTAATTCAGATAATTGTATAATAGTTTCCTCAGTTCCTTAATTTTACTTTCACACGAATTTCAATGTTCTTTTAAGTTACACGACATTTGCTTTTTCTGGCCAGTAGTTTCCACATCAGAAAATGAAGAGCTTGTTAAATCATGACTATTATCTTGATATCATAAATGCTCAAAATCATCCCAATATTAATATTATATTTATTACATATATAATAACTTATTGTACACATCTCCGGAACCAACATAGTTCTACGCGTAATGAATGTGACAGAAAAAACGACCTTAAAATATTACATATACATTTAATAGGAGTCATACCAACTTAATTAGAATATCCGAACAAATATTTTCCAGAAATTGTGGAGTATAAACTTAATTTTCATCAACAAACCAACTGAGTTGATAAGTTAGCAGTAAAGCTTGTCCGCCATTACTTGTTTACACTGGTTTACTCCCATGATGCGTTGCGCTATCAATCAGTTAAGGACTCGATCACAACCCAATCTGTTTGATAAGATAACAAACACTTTAACTAACAGATACGGCTTAACCATCGATTATAATACCCAATTTTTGAGTTAACCTGGATGTTAAAGTTATCCTATAGATAACTACACATTATAATACCGGGCCTAGGTATGGTTTATTGAATAAATTCAACAACCGCATTCGTCGTTAATGGGAACGGACTTGTTTATAACCTCAAAATTCTCTCTAATATTTCTTCTATTTTATCAAAATACTGGCAATTTCTAATCGAAATCGCTGGTCCACGACTAAAATAAGATACTTAATTTAATTATCCTTCTTTTGATGGTATTCCCGAGTTTTAACAACGATTCTTTCTAATTTAATTTTGCAAAAGAAATAAGGCCTGCAACTGATAAAAGCTAAGTTTACGTGTATTCCTTATGGAACCCTATTATGGACTCCTGGGATCGAACCCGGGCTTTCTTAGTAATGGGAAGAGTTTTCCTAGGGGTTTCTAACTCGTAGAAACACAATGCAGTTTGTTTCGAATCGCTAAGTCAAACCGTTTCTGAAATAAAGGGGGGGACGGACGGACAGACGGACGGACGGACGGACGGACGGACGGACGGACACTTCGGAAATTATATATAAAGATTTTTTGCATTCTTTTATGTTTTTGCACCTTTTATTTTAATATCATGCCAATCCTATATCAGAGGAGTCTCATAGTAAGATTTCATAGTTTATTGAACAACGGAATGTAAAGAGTTTCTTTTAAAGAATTTCGGAGGGTAATTTATGTTTACATTTTGAATCTTATTATAACATTTTTATATATATCATTGAACATATTTTGTTTTAGTCTTTTGTATGTGTCATTTATGGTTTTAATTCATAATTTAATCATTAGTGACAGATAGGTGTCCAAAATATTGAACATCTCATAAATTGTGAACAAAATTGTAAGTTTCAAAGTTTATTAGTGGAATAAGTATAAATATATCTAAAAAATACGAATAAATTCAAAACTAATTTATTTTAGAACTAATTTAGGTCTTAAAGGGTTTGAAATTGTATTTTGTGGATCAGAAATTATGCGTAGAAAGCAGAAATTTCTACTTTACTTTGTTTTGATTCCTTCAATTTTTTTATATAAGATCAAAAAAGTACCATCACTAAACTAGTAGCGTATTGTTTAATGAGTAGTTGAAGGTTATCATTCTCTTTCGTCGAATGTATTATTTAAGTCTCTTTTGAATATCCCACGCAGAAATGCACACGCAATTGGATAACTATGAGAATATACGCGGAGGAATAAATATTTGGTACCTCGGTCCTCTGATAGTTCTGAATGCGGAAGATAGGGGGAGTCTCGAGCGCTTTTCTTGCAAATCTAACAGTATAGGTTCCACGCCTGCAACATTATTGTGTAAATTACGCTTAAATTTAGCAATAAATAAATAAATTATTATTATTATTACTATGGATGATATTTGTAATTGTATATAATAACTATTATAATATGTAATTTCAGGAGCATTGTCAATATAAAATCAAGCAGTTTATACGACGATAATATATGCCTAACATATAAATATTTCAATCGTTATTTCATGTGAAATAAAGCGTAATACCATTCTCAATCTCTAACATGTCATACCCACTTTAGAGTTAACTAGAAATGTATCGTGACCAAGTGCATTTACTGCTATAATGTTACAGTATAAGGAATGTAATCATCTGAATTTAGAGTTTCTTCACCAGAAGATGACGATTAATCGTCGAAACCGGTCGTGTGATTGTTTTTTTGTAAAAATAAATTTGTGGTAAAAGTACAAATCTTTCGTAGATTATTTATGATATGAATAGATTAACTGTAATTTTTACAAGTATTAAACATTTTCTGTCCACGCCATTTTAGGAAAATGAATTTTATTGCACAAAACCATTATTCAATTTTATTCCATTTTCATTGTTGTTACTTGCTGAAATATCCGTTGGCACTTAACGAGGAAAATGAGGATGGATAAATACCAGCGTGACAACGTTAATCGGAAAATTTACTTCGTATGTATCAGTAGATAGACAATACCAGGCCAATCTTCTTTCCAAATCAATGAATAAGGCAAATAAATATATGATTAAATCTACGAAGGCACTTTAATTTTACCTTCAATATGATTTCCATCCAATAAACAACATTTTCAATTAAAACAGCATTTGCTTAAGAAATATATTTCTATATTGAAAGATCCCATAAATTCAGAAATTTTAGAAATACATAAATACAAAAATGAAACGAATAAGAAACGCAAATGATGGAAGGAAAGTTAATTTATAATACGCAGAAGTAACTCTGAAAACAACTTGATTAAATGATACTTATTAAATTTCGTCACATTCATTGCGGAACGTAAATATAAAAAAATGAATGACACACTTATGCAGACATGAATAAAACATAAATTAAACAAAATCAAGGGCCTTAAGATGAAAGAAAAAAGAATAAGCGGAAACTAAAGTTGAACGTAAAGAAAACAAATAAGGTAAATCCGGGTGAGATGCCCCACTGAGAGAGAAGTCCCAGTCGTAGTATTTTTGAGGTAAACCACAAGATTGCTCTACTGACGGTGTGCGTCAGTCACTTGGAAGGCACCCGTCTATCTGCAAGAGTTTCACACGGCGATTATTTCTTTTTACGCAATTTTATAACATAATTTCAAGTAGGTACTCTTTTTTTTCCAACCGGTTATAAGATAGAATATTATGTTTCTGGTTGGCATCTGTTTAAATGTTTGAATATTTTCGATTAAAGGGCGAAAACTTGTAGCTATAGGTTCATATTTTATCCACGTGCAGTAACTGGCCATCTTGGACTAAGTGTAGCCCCACTCGTTGTAAGGGCATCTCTCCCGTGCTGAAAGGAGAGACCTCCTCTTCTCGGGATAGATGCCCCAGTGCTATATTTAGGTGTATGTGCCCTATTAGTATCAATTTAACTTTAAGGTGATACTGATTAAGACACTTTTCAAGAAAACGTTTGTAATCTACATTTCAATTTCAATTCAAATTTCAATCCACGGTCTAATGCATTTTAGGCACGATCAAAAGATAATGTAGTGTTTAGTAAGCGCTAGGGTGTTGCGTTTTGCCACTTTCTTTCTGATTGAAATATAATATCCAAAAAAGGTGGCCCACCCACATTGAAATTACAAATATTGTTTTTTTTTTCGAAATCAAAAAACATCTTCTGTGAAAATTTTTCCCTTGAAGTTTTAACAAAAACATCAAATTTGTCATAATTTTTTTTCGGTTGAATCAACGATATTTTTGCGTGAGAAGACGTCACTTGCAAAAAACTGATGACCAATAATGTTTGCAAATGAAACTTTTAAATAGGTTTTAAAGTTAACTTAAACACTTTTTAGGTCCTGACTTTAAGTTATATTTAACAATTTTGTATATAACAAGCGCTTTCCAGATTAAATTCAGTTCAAGCTAATGGGGAACTTCTCCCAAAGAGGTGGGGCATCTCACCCGGACACTCGGGAGAGATGGCCAAATGTATGGATGCAGAAAACTAATATATTGTGTGAAAATGTTTTTAAATAAAATTTTTTATATCCTGATAATAATCAATAAATGTTCTACTGTATCACGCAGTTTCACATTCTTGTTATCACCGAAGTCATTGTTATGAAGTCATTTCCTTAGGTGGGGCATCTCTCCCGGAATTATCTTACATACGAAGCGGATATCATCCAAAATACTACCGATGGAAATATTTTGCACAATCTAAGAGCAACATAAGGAGACTGGCACAATAATACAGAAAAAATAACATAAACACTGAACATGATCAAATAGCAGCAATAACATAGGCTAAACGAAAGCGAAGATTAAACACAAATAAAAGAAAGAAATTTGAAATCATTCGATAAACAACCGATGAATATTCTTCGTGGAAAGTAAGTATATTATGGAAAAGATGGACACCACAATACTGAAGAACCTATCATGAAGACTGTACCAAATAATGGTAAAGGAAAGCACATAGGCTAAACAGAAGCGGAGATTACATATAAGAGATTACATAACTAAGAGAAAGTAAATGATAATCAAGAAGATATCATCTTAAAAAAAAAACAGATAGATTTTCTTTGCAGAATGAAGATGTCTGAGATTATAATACAAACAACCACAAAAACCGCCTCTTTTTTGTGAATTCTCTTTTGTACGTACATTATATGGTAATTAATAATTTATAATAAATAAACTTAATCACTAATTCATTTCAAAACACTTTTGTGAACAAAATTTTTATGATATGGCATATCATGGTGACCACAATTTGGCACGCTACAACACAGGATTACTAATTTTACTGAAATATCTTCAATGTTTTGCATTCTACATATAACACATAAAATAGCTTTCTGTTTTCTGCCAGATATAAGATTTTTGGATGCTTCATGACAATCTGCCGCACAACTACTCAAGGAAAATAAACACCGAATCAAAGGAAATTTTTACTTTCCATACTCACCCTTCCATTTTCGTCAAGCGCTAAATTTACGACTATGTAAATAGATGTGACCCATTACCTACGATAGAATATAATATTGAAAACCACAGAAATTTACCAGGTTTTTATATGCGTTCAGTTAAATTTTTAAAATAAACATCATATAACATAATGCTATAAAATACTTTTATTTTACTTAAACAGTTACGTTAATATAGACTAAACTTGGTTGCTTCAAACACTTAAATAATTTTGGAAAAACCTTCCTTAGTGCTCGTATGTTTTTACGTGCGATTCTTCCTGGAAAATTGTTCGCAACTGCAATACCTAAAATCTGATAAAATTCCCCACCTCTTCATATACCTAGTCTAAGACTTATCTTCAACATAAATTTCGATTGGGCATATATCGTAAATGTATTCTTATACAAAAATACATGAGCTCAGATTCAATAATCGTCTTGATTGCCAATGGATGTGTTTTAACAATTTCAAGATCTTAAAAAAATATTCATGCATTTTATCAAATGTATTGCATGTGCAATATCTAAGTACTTAGACATCGAATAGAAAACTATATTTACAACCAAAATAAAAATATTTACTCAAATTCTCTTCTATTGGTGCGCGGTTAGAATTCCCAGAAAAATTCTAATTTAATTTTTCAAATGAGAGAAAGTTTGCAACGATAAGAATGAACTTAACATGCATTTCTGGAAGGAACGAACTCGTCAAAAAGAGGAACAATAGGTAAATAAAATGTATCATATTGCCTGCGGGCCGTTGACTTTCAAAAGGCGAAAAGTTTGAAGTTGTTGCAACTTTCGGTTCTCCAGGAAACACATACATACGTACAGATAAGATGTTGTCCGTTAATTCTATATGTTACGATTTTCTCACTACTTACTAATAGCAGAATACGATGAACTTAATTAATTTGTTAACGTATACATATAAAGAGAAACTTGCTGTGCTGAAAGAACCTAGCTCTGGAGCTGAGAAAAAGGCTAGCTAAGTTTTATATATGGTGCGTAGTAATGTATGGATGTATGTGAGGCATGGACTTTATGGAACTGGGAAAGGAATAGAATTGAGGCATTGGAAATTTGGAAATTAGGGTGTGGAGAAGTATGGAGAAGGTGAGATGAGAAGAGATGGTGAGAAATGAGGAGATCTTAAATAAAGTGAAAGAAGAAAGAAGGAAGACGCAGGAAATAAGAAAAAGAAAAGCTAACTGGGCAGGGGCAGTGGCTGGCTGGCTTTATGGGCAGGCGAATAAGGCGGTCGCCTGGGGCCGCCAAACTTAGGGGGCCGACAAATTATTACCTTACAAGATTATTATTATTAATTGACTCACAAATAACTCACAAAAACATTAGATAGAATCATAATAATATAAGATAATAATAATAATAACAATAATAATAATATAAGAATATAAAATATTAAATCATTCTATTTATGGTCGGAAACCGTTTAATTTATTTAATTAACAAATGAAATTTAGGCAACGTCTCATAACCCTCCATAACGAATTTTTCTTACCACTCCTGTGACAGTGGCTAGTGGAGAACGAAGATTCTCAAAACTGATTAAGACATATTTGCGCTCCACGACGGCGCAAGATTGATTTGTTAATCTATCTGTGATTTCCATCGAAAACAGCATTACCCGTACCCTTAACTTTTCCGAACTTATTAACGATTTTGCTACCAAAAAGACTAGAAAAGTTAAGTTTTAACACTTTATATTTGATATGATGTGATAATCATTAATCAATATTTCTTTTGATCAGTATAATTTGTATTAAACAATATTAATCAAAGAAATGAATAAATTGTTACTAAATCACAGTTGCTTTAAATATATACTGAATACTGTGACAATTTTATTATTTTATATATTTTATATTTTAATAATTATTATTTATTGATATTTCATTGTAAAACATTTCATAGCTTAATTATTTAGTTTATTATTTAGTGCAAAAGAGCCTGTTGTGATATTTTGTCAGGTTTACACCATTATTGAATTTGCAATATTACTAACGGGAGGGCCGCCATTTGTATAAAGCCGGCCCTGAGTGGCATTATAAGGTTCAGCGGAAGGAAGGAATTAGAGAGGAAGAAGAATGAAGATGGTGGATGAAGTGAAAATCCAGAATTATAGAGAGACTAAGAAGAAGGCAGAGGGGAATGGAGACGGCAGCGGCGTGCGGGACTTGCTTCCGGGCCCTATATGATGATATTATTCCCCTCATTTTCGTATCAAATAATGGCTGCCCATAAATATTTACCTTACTATCGCTAATCTATTTACTGCAACAACAGCACTTCCAGCCTTTACTTAAAGGGTCGCAATAGATAACCCTTTCCATTATATTTATTCATGGGGCGCTAAACGAAATGTGAAAACCTCACAAGTACAAACAATATTTCAACAGTTGTCGTCAAATGAAGCGAGTGCGATCGAAATACCTTCTAACACGCAGAATAGTAAGGAGTTTCTTCTTACAAAATAAATTCTGATTACAAAAAAGTGGTTCACATCCTAACCGAGATAAGGATACTCATTGAATATAAGTATACAGATATATCAAAAAGACAAAATCCTCTTAAAATAAACCAGATTACAGATTTATCTCAAACAGATATTACAGGACTAGATGATCTCACTAAATTTTTTTAAGTTCAAAATAATAATTAGTGCACTCCGTTAAGACATCTCGACATCTGAGGTTATTTTGCACCTATTATAAATGTGGGTCCCACCAAGAATCGAACCTGGGACCACTGTCACCGAACCAAGCGAACGCCTCAATCACATAGTTAAGCGGAGCATTAATCAAAATGTTTAATAGTATGCGTCATTGGAAGTTGTAAAGAGTAAACGTAGCAGTTTAAAACACCGAACTTAATAATATGGTAAGCATCCATTAACACAACTTTATATGGCGAATATATATTTGGCTCAATTCTGTAACAATCACTGAGCTATAATCTCGTAAGGTAGCACGCTCTTCACTAGGACTCCTCGTGAATATTTTAAATTGAGAGCGTTTCTGGGGCGGATTTTATTGGAAATAAGTCATAACCTGCAAGAAAACATAACGGAAAAAATCTGATGTGGCCAGCACATGATTTTCTCCACGTATAAGATGTAAATATTTATCTACGACAGTATTTTTGAACTCTATATTCAATCTAAACTTGGAAGATAAGTGATTAATTTATATATTATCTTTTTCGTCACAAAAATTATAAATAATGTTTCTCGGGACATGTTCGTTGAAAAACGATGAAATTGGCCTTTCGCCCACAGCGCCCACAAAGTGCATAATCAGCAACTTCCGGTTTATCAGTATTTCATGAATAACTCCTAAACAATCAGTTATACAAAAATATGTTTCATACAAAAGTTATATTAAAATCTAGTTTCTAAAAATTTTATAAATAATAGTATATACCTAAATACCAGATAAATGGAGATATTTTGCAAAAACGGAAATTTGCTTCGAAGAATAAAGCTCAACTTCCGGTTAACCGATTCCTTATGAGTACAACACTCATTATTTTGGGATAGGCTCGAAGATTTCTGTAGGTATACTTTTCCATTTCTCGATTGCTCTACTTAACCCTCGACGGACTACAGATGCCATATGTCATCATCCGACACCTACTATTATTTCATTTTGTATCACAGAATAAGAGGGCTCGATGGCAATGTAACAATTTTGTATTTTTGCGGCTGGTTTTATAAATACGTTTGGCATAATATTTTATTGGTATTGTTTTCAGACAATCACAAAGCGAAATACGTAAGGAATTTAAAATAATTACAAAAATTAATTCCGGCCTTTGATGGTTAAAGGAGAGTTTTTCCAGTTATAGGTTTATTTTCCGTATCTCACTCGACGAGACTCACAGATAGCGTCAATCCGGATATCATAAAAAAATACATCTTTATTCCAAGGTCTCGGCTATAAATTATTACAAAAGTGCTCTCTCACTACTTCATGGCTCTCTCCTGATCATCCTTCGATCCAAACGGAAAACTAAAGTGCACACGCATCTGTAAGGAGGCCCTCCTCTTATGGTAGGTCGTCGAGGAAATAGAGGTAATCATTCAAAGCCATGATTTCCGATTTAAAAAACTTCAAATAAATGCCTTAACTCCGCAGTAGTATTATTAAAAGTGATTTGACAGCTTAAGTCATTTCGCACATTGGCACCCACTGAGAATCGAGCCAGGGATCGCTTTCACCAAAGACAAACGTGCTGTCCAAATGACTATCCGGGAGCCACCTAAATTCCGTAAATTGCAACTATAATTGAAGTATATGCGCCTGAATTTTATAACACTCGGTCTCCTACAAAGAATCCTTGCTTACAATTCTATGATTAATCAAATATTTTTGTAGTCTTCATTGTATGGAAGATTCCTTTTTCGGAAGATCTCCTTCCCAAATCGGCTGTTCAGAGAGCTGAGAAATATAATTAGTACTAATTAGTACCATGAGTTTGAATTAAAAAAAAATTGTAAATAAAAATCTACATGCCAAGAATTAAGATTACAGTATAATCAAAACCACGGAGTTGGGCGAAATATGATAGTGTATAATACCTAAGGTGATTATCAGGCTTCTCAAACCAACCGATTTACAACCTAGATAATATGCTATATTTATCTCGCAGCTCCAACGACTCCCTCCTTATAATCCCTAAATACTGATATCTACATTCCATAATTTGCCAAGATGGGCTACTTTTCTTGAACTACGCTGTTGAGAGAATAGAGAAATTCATTCATAACCAGAGGTTATGAATGAATTCCTTTACCTGCCTATCTAAGTGCGATATGAAAACAATAATTATATACTATATATGCCGGCGTATAAGTCGACCTTTGAAACCTAAAAAAAAATCACAAACACTGGGGGTCGACTTATACGCCGAACAAACAATTTAATCTTTTACCACCGAAGGGTAAATAAGTGAAACTGCCTGCTTAACACTTGTTGTACACAAACTCTTGCAACTTAACACAATTATTTCCAACTGAAAGTAATTTTTGGCAAGTCTAATTAACGTAGATATCATATTTAGCAAATTTCATCACGATATACAATTGTGGACGATAATATGTTATATTATGTCATGTTATCATAATAAAAGAGTTGAATTAATAAACCATTTTAATATATTTAAAATAAATTTGACGCATATTTATTCTTCGCAAATTATATTAATTTCTTCAGATGTATTTTTGTTTTACAAAAATTTAATATATATTTTGATGTTTTCTTTTTACAAATGAAGATCAATAAGCACATCATGTTTTTCTTTGTTTACATAATTGTTATGATTCGACTTAGCATTAGAAGTTAATGGAAGTTGTTTTAGCCATGTCGTGATTTGATATTACCCCGCTATATTACCAAAATTCTATATTATTTTTGTAATACAAGTGTGTTTCTGTTTCAAAACACATTTTTATTTGTGTAGCCTGAGTGATACCAAAGGAAGAAACTTGTGTAATATTTAAGAAGAGGCTAGAAGTTGACATGGCAGCTGAAAGAAACAATTCTAGCATCTTCATCTTATGCCCCAAATATTCCTTAAGCTATCGTACATCTACGGTTACCGTAGTTATTCTTTCCATAAAATAGAGCTGGGAAAGTGGTGTTGCCTTACTCTTTGGGTCAACTTATACGTCAAACATAGGCTAAAACCTGAAATTCACCTCAAAGTTTTAGGGGTAGACATATACGCTGGCATATACAGTAACTGCCTGAATTATGCATCCCTCTGACTGCTCCAACTACTCTCTGTTTATAAGTATTCAATTCATCCAGGATATAGGAATAAGAACCTTTACCTGAAGGTAGGTTGTTGATAGATTAGACATGCTTTTTCATAAACTACAAGTTTTGATCATAAAGCATACAAAATAAATTACAATCCTAACAACTGTAATATAAGATATTTATATCCTCAATACTTCTACTGAACTGTAGATAGCCTAAACTCCTACATAATCATGATTATGTAGGAGTTTATATCCAAAATTAGCTTTCCTGCTAGTAGTAACTCAACCCTTCAACTCATTCAAGTTGATCTGTCGTGAGACTGCTTAGGAAACATTTGTGAATATGGAGATACATTTCTTGTCCATCTCAAGTAGAGAACGAGCATAGTTTGTCTCATGAACTGATAGAAAACTAGCGAAAATACTTTTATAAATTCTTTCTGTGGATTAAACACAAATGAATAATACTTTTAACTTTCATTTTCATATCAGAGGTAATACAGGGAAGAGCCAGTTTGGTCTCCTCATCAAAGAAGGAAGTGGGGAAAGTGATATCTGAGTGGCTGCGCCAAGCAGGTGCCAGGATAAAAAGGAGAAATAGTCGCCATATTGATGGAACAGCTGTGTAAATAAGTGTGTTAATTGTGTAAATTTTTTAACAATTTTTTTGTCTGTTTTTTATTGATATTGTTTATTATTATTTGTTTGTGTATTAGTATTGATTCTGTGGTCATATGTATTTCACTCTGTCCTTGGACAATCAATGTATTATTATTATAATGAATATCTTTAATTAAAAAATTTTTATTTTTCTAATTTATGGTCTTTTCATATATTACTGATCACATCCTGATAAGTTTATTATGGAGTTTTCCATTCATGTGTTGTGAGATTTGTCATAACAGTATGAAAATTGTTTTTAATTTTTAAAAGGTCAATAATTGAATCATATGCCTTAAGAAGTAATGTGTTGTGCATGCCATCCAATGAACAATGGAATTAAGAAATGTAGGGATTCCACTTGAAACATCCATTAATGGAAATTAAAAATAAATCAATTTAAGATTCAATAAATTTTTCATTTTCTGAAGAATTCATTATATATGTGTATTACTGATCTCTTATTGATGTCTCAAAGGTAATTCAGTGGTGCCCTAGTAAGAGTTGCACCAGAAATGTTATAATTTTCATGAGTTATAAAAATAGGAATTTAAACGTCAGAGTTTGAAAGTAATTTCTTGTATGTGACATTCCTTGATCACTGGAATTAACTTGCTTAAGAAATATGTGGGATTTACTGTAAAATAGCCTTTCACTTAAGCTACCAGAAATAATAAGTAAAATGAGGGTACCCCATCTCCCCTGGCTGCCTGTTCCTTGAAAAGATTTCAAAATCTAGATTAAATCCAGGAAAAATCCCAGAATAAATCTCGAAAAAATCTGTATAAAATCTAGATATAATACGTCATGTAGAGGACATAGCACCAACAAAAATCTAGATTAAACCTAGATTTTTTCTGGATCCAATGTTGACTAGTATCTATATTAAATCTGGATTTAATCTTTTTTTCGTTTGTAGGGCAAATACTCCTGATCAGTGCCACTCTGTAGATTGGCATTGGCGACCGGTGTGAAATACTACATATCTTGTAGGAACAATTGGGTGAAAAATAAAGGGATTAACTTGTTGCTTAACCAGTACAAAAAGTGAATAAGGAACACACAAATAATTATTATTAGGGCAACCCATTATAATTAACTCACAAGTACAAACTTTAGTAGAAATAATAAAAAGTAATAGTTAAAGCCTTGCTTGTACCTAGATCCATTCCCTCATCTACCAGGCTTCATTTTTATGAAGAAAACCTTCAGCTAGAGGGGCCTCCCATGGTTCATCAGACGAATTGGTTGCACTCATTCATTAGCCTCTTTGCGTTCCTTACTCCTAAAAATGTTTGTTCCTACCCTCATTCGAGAAGCATATCTAAGGAATCAAATTTTTTTAAATGATACAGGTGAAATGATGTAGGTCTGAAACAAAATTATATAGAATAGGAAAACAATGGGTATAAAGCAGTCACTTCACCTATAAGAATTCATTAACATTTCACATACTTGAGATATCCAACAATTCCCCAACAGTTTCACATTCCAATTTAATGCTTCTCAAGAACTTGGATTGTAAAACCTGAGTAGGATAACACATCTCACTGATAAAGAAGTACAGAAAAATAACGCAAAATAAAACTAATTTTTATAGGTGAAACAGATCATAAATTCTTTTAAGGCCATACTTAAGTATCATAAACATTACTTGTACAGCTGTCCATGGATTCATTTACCTGGCTTCATCTCAGAAGATCAGCTTTAGTTTAAGAGGCCTCACATTCTGAGAATACTCTAAAAGAAGAAGAATTTAAATTGTAATGGAGCAAAACATTCCAAAAATAAACACATGTAAGTTAAATTTTATCAAATGTAAGTATATTTGCTATTTATTTGCCTGATTGTTCCTTCCACCTTCAATTGGTCTCTCTAAAACATTCCCATCTTTGAGTCTTTCTCAAGTCCAAGGAAGTTAGTTAGTACTCTCATTCATAGGATGTTATGGGTCAAAAAAATATAAAGATCTTATTCAATTGTTCCAGATCAAAACATAATTATATATAATTATTATTTACATAACAATAAACGTTATATTTAATTGAAAAACAATAAATAAAACTGCAGTTACATATAAGCTATAAGAATGTATTCAATTTATCTACTTGAAATATTCAAAACTACCCCAACTGAACTAAATTCATCTTTAATACTTCCCAGAAGTTTGGTATATTAAAATCTGACTAGGATAATACAACTCTCAAAGAAGCTGTTGGTTGAATATGTGAGAGATTAAGGAGTAAAAAATAATTATTTATGCTAATTTAATCTGATATTTATAAGAGAGATATAATCTCCGAGCTTATTTACAATAAACCTTACTAACTTAAAGTCTTTTGAGTATCATCTTCATCTCTGATGATCAGCTTCAGTATGAGGGGCCTCAATATCTGACAAGATTCTAAATAAAGAAATAGATTAAAATATGAACAAATCAAACAGCAAAAATTAACCGATGTAATAAAACATAATCAAATGAAATCACACTCAATATATTTGACTAATGGTCCCACTTATAGGTGGGACCTATGTGGGAATATGGATTGAAAGTATACTTTCCATTCATATCTCTCCATCACATTACATTTTGCACACATTCACATCTTTGCATGCTTCTCAAGTATGTACAAGGGAGTATGTTTCTAGCCTCATTAAGAGGGAGCTCCATTTCTAATTAATAATGTTAATATACACCTCTAATTATCATAATAAAGATATTAAATTTAAAGTCAATTGATTTAAGCCTAAACCTCATCATTAAAATATTGTAAAAGAATGGATAACCTACAGTTACATAAGGCATAAGAATGCGTCATACTTAATTATACTTATCATACTTAATTTTAAGGTTTATACTTAAGAGGTAGTTTGTTTTCTGAAACATGAGTAAAAAAATAAAAATCTCAAAGAAGCTGGTGGTTAAATATCTAAGGAGCTAAATCATTGAAAACAAGTACGAAAACTATAATGTATGCAAAATAAAACTAATTTAAAATCAACAGTCTCCGGCGACGTCTTGTGGAAATACGTCATGATGAAAATAACAACATTTGTACTTTTTCCACAGTAGCACTGTAATACTGTGGTAAAAGTACAAATTTTGTTATTTTCATCAAAACTAATTTATACTGATGAAATGGATCATAAATAACCTACATACTTATGTAACATAAAACCTTTGGGAAACACATAATAAAAGACTTTTAAACACATAATGTGATTTAATCTTAATAATAAACGTGGCTTCATAATAAACAATCAGCATTAGTTGGGAAGCCCCCATTTCTGAGGAAATACTAAGTAAAAGGAATTTAAACAATAAGTTAGCATATCATTCCAAATATTAACATATATAAGTAATATATCATTAAATTTAATAATATTAGCTATGTATTTGCCTGATGGTTCCATCCACTCAATCATTAGTTTATTGGTGCCCTTCTCCAGTTCACAGAAGTTTGTTTGGATCCTCGTTCAGGATTGCTCCATTTATAATGAATCAAGAAAACTATAAAGATTCATTCCAAGTATTTAGGTTCCACCCTAAATATATAAAATTGTTAAAAGAATGGATAAAACTACAGTTTCATAGGTTTATAGAATTCAATAGCATATCACCTTCTTGAGCTAAGAAGTACTGTCCAAATTGTACAATATTCCAGGAAATGCTTTTCAGGATCTTGTGCAATGGCAAACGATGTAGAATAATATATCTCCTACAGAAGCTGTGGTTTGTATAAGAAAGGGATTAAATCTTTGGATATGCAGCACCAAAAGATATAATTCAAAATAGTAATAGTTGTCATGAATTAAACAGAACATTAAAACTGGCTTTTCAAGCAAACTGTGATTTCATCCAAAAGGCTTCATTGCTGAAGATAAGCTGTAGCTAGAGTGGCCTTCAACTCTAGCATTATGCTGAAAAAACAGAATTCAGGATTATAAGTAAGCCAAACATCTTATAAATCAACCAACATTTCAAGTGAATGTATACATTCACTTGAAATTTGACATGTATTTGACACAAATTACAATTTTGTATATTATTCATTGCATGAAGCTTCCATTCTTCTTCAATTGGACTCATATTTAATTCACATCCTTTGCATCCTTCAGTCACAGGACTACTCTGATGCTCATCCCGAAGGTACTCTTCCTCTTAAGAATCAGTTTAAATTTAATTAAATATGAATAATTATACTTTATATTTGGCAGATGATTCCATTCACCTTCAATTAGTCCCATGTATTCATTTACATCCTTTATGTCCTTCTTTAGTCTTAGGAAGTTTGTTTAAAACCTCATTCTGAAGATGCTCCATTATCTGATAATCAATAAATACATAAAGATAAAAAATTTGATTTGGGACTAAACCTTGTCATATACATAGATTTTTTAAAATAATAGATAAAACTAATCTTACTCAGGCTACACAAATTCATAAGAATTTTACCTCCTTTTTAGTCATCACCGCCCCACTATAAAATATTCCTGCTTAATGCTTCCCAAGAGTTTTGTTTTGTCATCCAGTATATATATCTAGTAGATATTGGTGAAAGGATAAGAAAAAGATTAAATCATGGTTTAGGAAGTACAAAATAATTGAAAGGGCAAAAAACACTTTTCTTATAAATGAAATGCATAATAAATGCAAAAAATCTCCATGCTGCGGTGGAGTAAACCATAACTACAATTCATGGTTTCATATGCTAGAATTTTTCCAAATTCAGGATTAGCGGGAAATACAGCTAATTTGCAGGAATTCTGACAAAAGAAGAATTTTCTCTATAGTATTATATACCCACTACATATTTGCCTGAAGTTTCCATCCATCTTCAATTGGTTATAACTATTCATTAATTTCTTTGCATCTTTCTCCAGTCCAAAAAGTTTCCTTTCACCCTAATTTGGGAGTTGCTGCACATCTAAGATATCAAATAAAATAAAACTATGAATAGCATGGATAGAACTAATGTTATAAGGCCTATAGAATTTATTAACATTCTAACCAATTGAAATTTTCAACATTGCCCCAAGTGTGGTGCATTTTTGTTTGAAGCTTCTCAGCTGTTGTGACATCTGAGAAGGTAACTTATCTCTAGAAGTGGCTGGTGGTTTAATATATAAGGCACAAATATCGATTAAGAAGTTCAAATGCAATTAACAAAGCAATACAAAATTAATTTTTATATGAGAAACAGATCATAAATTCTTATATGCAAATACTTACATGTCATAAACCTTACTTGTACTCAGGTATAAGGTTTCAGCTACCAGGCTTCATATCCATGGATTTGCTTATGTTTCAGGTACCTTCAGTTCTTAAAATATTCTAAAACATATTATTTGGTGAGAAAAACATGCCAAAAATTAACATGTGTGAGTAAAATTGAATCAAATATAATAATATTTGCTCTATATTTGCCTGAACCAACTTCAATTGGTCTCTCCCATTCATTCACATCTTTGTGTCCTTCTCCAGTTCAAGGATGTTTGTTCCACCCTCATTTGGATGGGGCTGCATCTCAAATGAATCAACAAAAATAAAAAGATTCAATTTAAACTATTTATGTCCAAAGCTAATTATGTGAAATTATAAACACAATGGATAAAAAGCAACTATTAAATAGGCTACATAAATTCATTATAATTTACTACAGTTTCATTGGATATAAGAGAATTCAATAAAAATATCACCTACTTGAGAGCACTGTCCCACTTATCCTATAGTACAGTCTTATGCTTTCCAAGAGGTTGGTAATGGAAATGGTGTAGAATAATACATCTCTTCCAGAAGCTGTGGGTTGTATTAGAAATCGATTTGTGGCGACCGGTGCAGACAGCCTGCGCCCAGCGCCATATTGTAGCGGCCGACGATGGGCATTTGTTTTTGGAGAGCTCCGTGCCCAACGCGCTTGAGATGCTCTCACTCCTATCGTGGCCTCCGCCTAGATAACATTGAAATTCTCTCAGTTTGTAACCTTTATGGCCGCACGCGCCATCTTGTCCTGTATATTCAAAGCCAGTTTAATAAAAGGCATATTCTTTCGTCGCAACGCAGTACTAGTGTGTCTCTTTTATAAAACGTTTATTTACGCGCAACCCACTTCCCAAAGATTAAATCTTTGCATAGGCAGGACTAAAAATAATATATCAAATAGAATGAATAAAAAACAACAATTACGTAGTCTGTATGAATTCATTACAATAAACCTACTTGAAATATTCAACACTGCATCTAATGCCCAAAATTCCAGTTCTATTCTTCCCATGAGGTTGATATTGCTGTGGCTACATCTACCTTCAATTGGTCTTTCTTATTCATGTACATCTTTGCATACTTCTCCATTGAAGTTTGTTCCTACCTTCATTCGGATGGTAACCTATCTATAATAAACCATTAAAAATATAAAGCTTCAATTCAATTGTCTAAGATCCAAAAATAACTATATTAAATTGAAAAAGAATAGATTAAACTACAGTAATACAGGCTATGATAATTCAATAGAATTTACCTATTTAAAATCTAGAATCTGCATTGGTGGTATAAATTCTATTATAATACTTTGCTCATGTTTAGTATGGCATAATCTGAGTAGGATAATACAGCTCTCAAAGAAGCTGAAGGTTGAAGATATAAGCGTTTAAGAAGTAAAACAAAAATTAATAGTAAGAAATTGAACTAATTTTTATATTCAAAGCAAATCAGGAATTCTAAAATCTCCACACTTATATATAGTAAACCTTACTTGTAAAGCCTTTTGAGATTTCATCCATCCACATTGTGGATTCTTCTCAAATGATCAGCTTTAGTTTTATGGCCTTAAATTCTGAGAATATTCTGGAAAAGAAAAAGTTAACATAGAAAAATGTGAAGCATTCCAAAATGTAACTTGCACACCATATTTACTCAAAAATACCACCCCTTCAATATAACTGCCCCCTTTGTTTTGGGCTCACATATAAAGCAAAAAACTAGTAGTACACAAATATAAGTGCCCCTTATGAAGTGCTCTTAAGGCTGTTTCACAGTATAGGGACGAGTGCCTCATATGCATATTATATAATGCGTATTATACTTGTCTATAGTAGAGATGTGACATATTTCTCATTAAATCAATAAATACATAGTGATATTTTCACATACAAGCCCATAATTTCTCTCTTTTTGGTCTACGTTAATTTAGGGTGAAAAGTGAATTACCCTAATATAACCCCCTCTGTTTTTAAGACTAAAAATTTGGAAATAGAGGCTGTTATTTTTGCATAAATAAAATTTAATCAAATCCAGTTATATTTGCCTGATGGTTCCATCTACCTTCAATTGGTATCTCTCACTCAATTCATACCTCTGCATACTTCTGCAGTTCAAGAAAAATGCTCCTACCCTCATTTGGGGGTGCTTAATCTCTAATTTATCAATAAAAATAAAAAAATTCAATGCAATTGACTTATCTCAAATTCTAACTATGAAAATTGTGAAAAGTTTGGTCAACACTACAGTTGAATAGACTATAGGAATGCATAAAAACTACCAACTTGAAATATTCATAACTTCAATATGTACAAATTTCTAGTTTCATGCCTTCCAGGAAGTTGTTGTGGTAAAACCTAGGTAGGGAAATATAACTCTCAGTAAAGCTGATAAGTGAATATGTAAGGGGTTACATAATGAAAGAGGAGCAAAAAATATTCATACAAAATAAAACTAATTTATATACTTGAAACATAAGGAAAATTCTATAAACTTATTTATCATAAGCCTTAATTGTACTGCCCTCTATCGTTTCATCTAACTGACTTCATCACTCTAGATCAGCTTTAGTTTCAGGGGTGTCCAGTTAGGAGGATATTCTAAAAATAATGAATTTAAACTAAAACTAAGCAAATTAATCTAAAAATCAACTCATATAAGTAAAATATAACTAATTGTATTAGCTTTTTATTTAACTGATTTTTTATTTACCTGTGTCTCCAATTGTAATGAATCAATAGAAATAGAATGATTTAATCCAAGTGTTTTGGTCCAAACTTAATTACAAAAATATTTATAAGAATGGATGAAATTATACTTTTATAGACTATAAGAATTAGCTTTTAATTAATTCATTTTCACTAATTAGTTTTATACTTAGCAGGAGGTTGGGAAATTGAAAACGGTGTAGAATAATATATCTCTTCCAGAAGTTGGATTGTACTAGAAAGGGAATTAATATATCTTTGCATATGCAGTACTAAAAGATAATTAATCATTATAGTATGCCTTCCAATCCAACAAAATGGTGACAAAAGAAGATATAGGATTATAACTAAGTCAAACATTCTAAAAATCAACCAACGTATGTAAAATTTAAAGCAAATAATTACTAGTATTATATAAACCTTTTTTTATAAGTTTTACATGTCATAAATACCTTATATCCACACTTTTACCAAACATATTATAGTTAAAAGCAATAAACCTTGCTTGTTATGCAATCCTAAGCATCATCTACCTGAGTTCAATTCAGAGGATAAGGGATCAACTAATATATATATTAAATTTTAAGACATATAATTCTTTTAGCTAAAAATTTGCCTGATTTTTCCATCCTGTTTCAATTTGTACTAATCATTTATTAACATCCTATTTACCCTAATTCAGTCACAAGAAGTTTGTTCAATCCCTGATTATGAAGAACTCTCATCACTCAAGAATCGATTAAAAATAAAAAGATACAAATTAATGAATTTAGGTCAAAACCTGATAACATAGTTGTTGAAATTGAATATAAAAAACAACAGTTACAAAGAAAATAAAAATTCATCAGCATTTTACTTACTTGAAAAAGTAAACACTGCCCCACTATTGAATAATCATTGTAACTGCAGCTCAGGAGTCTGGTATTGAAAATTGGCATAAGATAACTCTTCCATGTAATGTAAACTACCTAAGTTACTTTTCAAACTCTAACGTATACAACTGGCAGTTGTATAAGAAAGAGATTAAATCATTGTTAAAGCAGCACAGAGAGATAATTCAGAATAAAGCCCTTTTTTCAAGTCAAATAGAGTATAAAATACATATACCTCCATACTTATGCATCTTACACCTTATTTGTATTGCTGCCTATGACTTCATCTACCTAAATCCCTTCTACAGAACTGCTTCAGCCAGAAGAGCCTCCAATTTATAGAATATTCTAATAAAACGAGACTTTCACAAAAAGTTAGCCAAAGATTCCAATAATCTACATACATAAATAATATTTACATCAATGTAATTACATTCACCATGAATTTTCTATCCAGATGGTTGCAATCAATCATTCACATCTATGCATACTTCTCCTGTTTATTTTTATTCCTACCCTCATACTGAGGTTGTTCCAACTAATGAATATTAATATATAAATACGAGTAAAATATAGCTTGCATAGTGCAAGCAGATCAACAACAATAATTTCATATCGGCATCATATTGGGATGGTCCTCAAAAGAAAAATACAGGATTTAAAATAATCTTAAAATTTGCTGCAACTTAATCGTCTGGCATCAAACCCGGGTCTTACAGGTCATACTTACTATGCAGCACAACAGAACATCACCATCTCAAACTATGTGTGAAAATTCAAGCAGAAATATTGGTTGCAACTGCCTCAAACGACATCCTACTTTTCAAATATATTCCTTAAGAGAGAAATTGTAATGTGCTCTGGTATCAAACCCAGGAACAGCATGGTCTTATCTAATTTTTTTCCTTTAGCCGAGTCTTAATATACATCTTCTATCAAAGCAAGAACTTCCTATTATTTCGATAAGTGCATTCAAATAAATAATGAATACTACCTCAATGTATTTTAAATGGGGGATATATTTACCGCTTGGCTTCGAACCCGGGTCTTTTTGGTAATGCTTTCTATGCAGTATAACATAAGATCGATAATTTTAACCCTGTGGGAAAATTCAAGCAGAAATATTGCCTGCAACTGCCTCAAACAATGTCCTACTTTTCCCTTATATTCCTTATGAGAGAAAAGTTAATGTGCTCTGGCATTAACCACAAGAATAGTACAGTTTTATCTAAATTGTTTTCTTAAAGCAATTTTTAACATACATCTTCTAGCCAAGCATGAACTTCCTATCATTTCGATAAGTGCATCAAAAAAAATAATGAAAAACTACCTCAATGTATTTTAAAGGGAAAATTTTTGCATCGTCCTAGCATCGAACCCAGGATATTTTCTGTCACAGCCATTAATGTTATCAATAGATCCTGACAATATCTATCGGCTCCTTGAGTTTTAATTCTCTACCTATCAGGGAAGTATTTTTTTTAATTCCCAAAAATCAAAGCAATGTATTTAAATGGGGAAAATTAGGACCTTGGGGCCCTCTGGAATCAAACCCATGACACTGAGGGTCAAAATCGCAATTTTTCTGGTGGTTACACGTTATGGCCAATACGTCGTAAAAATTTCAAGTCAATGATGCTTGTGGTTTAGCCTGTGAATTAGTATCCTATCTATATACCTATCTTTGTACATCCATGAATGAATCCGGAAAAGCATCTATATATAATAGATATTTTACAATTGATATAGGTCCGAACATAATTGTAAAAGGAATGGATAAAACTACAGTTACCTGGGCTATAAGAATTCATTAGCATTTTACCTACTTGGGAAGGTTAAGACTGACCCAACAGTCCAATACAGTCCAATTCCATTATAATGCTTCCCATGAGCTTAGAGATGACAAAGTGTTGGAATGATACATCTCTCTTCATCATCTCTCAAGAAACTAGGGGTTGAATAAGAAGGGATAAATCAGTTGCTTAAGAAATACAAAAGAATTAATATAGCAAAATCAAAATAGTTTTAATAAATTAATAAGGTCATTAAAACTTGCTTGTACATCCATGCATGGTTTCATCTACGGGTATCAAATACAAAAACAGCTTTAGCTAGAGGGGCCTTCAATACGGAAAATTTTTCTGAAAGAAGAAGAGTAACAACTAAAAGTAACCTGAACATTCCAAAAATCAACTTCTTTAAGTAGAATCTGAATGCATATCATGCATATCTGGCAGATAGTTCCTTTTATCTTTAATTGGTCTCTCTTATTAATTCACGTCTTTGAATTCTTCTCCAGTTCGAGGAAATTTTTTTCAACCCTCATTTGGAGAGTGTTTCATCTCTTGAGAATCAATCAAAATATTTCAATTTGTTAGTTACACAGAGACTTAGATGTACAGAGTTGTAAAATGGATAAGACAACAGTGAAATAGAATATAAAATTCAATAGCACTTTATGTATGTACTAGAGATAGTCAAAACTGCTGCATTTATCCAATATTCCAATTTTATGCTGTCCAAGAGGATGGTATTGGGAAATATTGTAGAATAATACATCTCTCAAAGAAAAGTGTGGATATATATGTGAGGGATTGCATCATTGATTAAGAAGTACTAAAGAACTTTATAAGGCAGGATAAAACTAATTATATAAGTGAAATAGATAATAAATTATTAAATTTTCATACTTATATATCATCAACCACACCTATATATAATTATGTATGGTTTGAATCACCTGGTTACATCTCTGAAGAACGGCATATGTTAGACATGCTTACAATTTGTAGAACATACTGAAAAACTATGAATTACAACTTTAAGTTGACTGAATATTCTAAAAATCAATATCTATATGTAAAATCTTATGCATGTCATAACTACAGCTGTATATTCGCCTGGTGGTTTCACCTACCTTTACTTGGTCTCTACCAGTCATTTGAATCTTAACATGCTTTTTGTCCAAGGAAGTTTGCTTCTATCTTCATTCAGAAGGTGCTCTGTCTTTAGAGAATCAATAAAAATGAAAGAATCAATTTAATTGATTTAGGTCCAAACCTTAGAATGTAAACTTGTAAAAAATTGATAAAACTATGTTTATTTAGGCTAAATGAATTCATTAGCTTTTTACTTAGGATAGTCAACACAGCCACAACTTTCCAATATTCCATTTTGATTCATCCCAGGAGGTTGATATTGGAAAATGGTGAAGAATTTCACATTTCCTTTTGAAAATAGCTTTGGTATTAAAAGTATTTAAATTATTGCCTAATCAATACAAAAATTAATAATGCAAAATATAAAGTGTTTGTTAGATCATCATCATTGTCTAATGGCCATGCATAGTCTCTGCATCCAGGAGCTCCTGTGTTCTGCCATTCTCTTGAGTTGGCAGTACCCATCCACTGCCAACCTGGTCTGAATATTTTCAATATATTTCTTCCTAGCTCTTCCACTTCGTTTACTTCCTAACAATTTTTCTTCTAACATTATCCCTATCATATCTCAGTAGATGACCCAAGAATTTTGATATGGGGATATGAGGATATGTGTATTATATGATTATAATATTTTAATTGCACATTATCATTTTAAAACCTACATATACATAAAAATAAATTTACATGTACATATATGTATATTATACATGAAATCAATAACTAAATACTAATATTATACGTAATTTGATATAAGAATACAGAATTTTAATAGCACTACTTTTTCTTCTCATTTCTTAGGCATTATTTAACCACTCTTATTTTTCTCTTTGCGTCATTTACATGACTAAGATTTTTGTACTTGTCTGGTAGACAATTGAATTCTTTTGGTACTACCACTTTAAAAGAATTCAAATCATACGAAGAATAGACCTTTGGGACCTCAAACTATCTCCTCCTTCTCAGGTTTCTATGGTCATTATTTCTTCTTTGTTTTAATTCTTTAGCAAAATAATTGCTTATTAAAATATAGTATCTAAATAAATTATCAAGTTTTAGTAATCCAAGGAATCTATACATATCTTAAACCTTAACACAAATATTTTATTTTTGAATCACTTAGATGCTGTTATTAAATGATTAAATATTAAACCTTTGATCCAACAATTTCGGATTATATATACCAAAAGGCGATCTACAGATAAAATAATAAGAATAAAATTTGAAGAAAAGTTAAAAAATATTATTTATGATGGAGTTAAGACTTGGTAGAGGAAAGGAGGGTAAGATGACAAACTTGAGCTTCAAAGATTTTTCCTGGACTTAGTAAATGTATGAAAAAAACTGAAATTTACTTTATTTATTTATTTCTTTCAACCTTTATCTCTAATAATAAATTTATGAAGTGCGGCCGTCAGCTGTTGAAGGATGAAATATTAATGATTGTTTTGAAAATGTCATTTTCGTCATCTTACCAGACCTTAGGGGTAAGATGACGAAGCGATAACATTTTTACTAAATGGATAAAATTTTGTTAAAATAAGGCAGAAAAAAAATTTCACTTATCAAAAATAAAGTAAAGTATGTAAAGGTTAAGCTAAAACACTGGATTTGGCATAAAATTCAACAAAATATTTATGAAAATTTATGAACAAAAATCGCACTTCCAGGGTCTGTGTTTGGTTTCAGAGTGTGCCCAAGAATGGCACTTAAAGATCTGATACCACAGTTCGTCTTTTCCCTGCTCCCCAAATATAATGCAGTCCCTACTGTCATCTTCCACTAATCTATTCCTGTCAACGTCACCGGCAGTTTGAACATAAGGGACCTCTCCCAGTGACGACTCGTCAGAGTACAATAATTTCAGTCGACGCGTTGTAGTTTTCCTTACTTTTTTCGTAGTTTTTCCTTTTTTAGATCTACTTGCTACTTTAGAGGAGATGGCTTTTCTCCCCAGAGCCACAGCTTTCCTTTTTAATCTTTCCTGTCGTTTTCCTTCTAGCAATTCTATTTCTTGCTTCTTCTTACCGTAAATGTGAAAGTATTACCGTTATTAAATATACATTTAAAGCTATTATGGTTCGTAGGTAGTCAAAAAGCTAGTCAGGCAAGCTTTTGACGAAGTTATGAAATCCTCATCATCTTACCCCACCTTGCCATTTTTGTTTAAAACTTATCTACCAGTCCCTATATCATCGTAAACAACGTACATTTGCGATTATTGTTTAGGTTTTGAATTGTACTTTAAGAATATTTTACGCAAGAGTTAAAATAACTTACCGTACAATTGTAATTCCTTAAGTTGTCTGGTCAAAATATTACATCAACAAGTTCACTAATCAAATATTGATCGACTACTTCTCACAGGGCAACCTGATTTGCAATTTATCAAGATAGGTATGTTGCTCGACCCCAGGGGTACCTTCAGGGCCAGGGCAATTTCTTCTACCTGTGGCACGGTGGAGGAAATAGCAAATTGGTCATCTTAAACGCCTCGTCATCTTACCCGACCTTCCCCTACTGATCTTGATAACAAACGAATATTTGAATTTTTCTAGATAGTTCACGTTCTTGGCCTTGGAACTAATTTTTGAAATATTTGTGAATTCGTAAGATGAAATGCATAGTCAAGAATCCTTAAAACGTGACGTTATAAACAATAAATTAATTTTGTTGCTCATTTATTAATCTTCTGTCTTTGTTTTTTAATTAAGGTGTGGATTAATTGGGGTTTGTATCCAAGTTTATAAGCAGTTCTTATAATCAAGTTTTGTTCTGTCTTATATCTTTCGGAGTTTAGAGGAAAATTAACCAGTCTGTGTACTAAGTGGTGGAAAGCTGCATGTTTTGATTCGTCGGATGGAATGAGTTACTGGGAATGAAATTCAAACTATAAGTGGGTTTTCTGTATATGTCAAACTCTAATTTATTCCCATTGCGGATAATAAGAGTCTTAAGGAAGTTTCCTTAACGGTGATGACTGTTCGTGAAAGATTAGTTTGAACGATCGAGGAAAATATCGCGGAAGACGATGTCGACCGTGAAGACGACTCATGAGGCGAAGGCAGGGCTGAGCCGGAATTCTTCACAGAACCACGTGGCTCACGAACACCCCTGTTCACATGAGTTGAATGGGGGAGCACCTGACTTGAATTGCTGCTCTCCTGCAGTTCACTAGGCGGGTGAAGAGACGTGTGATGATAACGCTTACATTTTTGACAGCGCATATTTCTCTCTTGACATTTCGGGGCCCAATGGCCTGGGCGCAGGCAGTTAAAAAACAATTTTCACGGACGTGCAAAATCAGAGCGGGCAGAAAACTCCAAATTTAAGAAATGGGAACATTGGAATAACGAATGCGATCCGGAACAAAATAAGCATTTATCACGGTTGAGTGCGTTACTGCCCCTCTTAGGTGAATTTTCCCGAACGGAGACGGGCAGCGAAAACTGCGGAAATTGTCGCTTAGTGCGAGGGATTATATCTTTTGAAATAGTACCACCCGAGGTTTGGATGATTTTAATTTTTTTCTTCACAAAATCAATTAGTTGACTTCCAGAAGGAAATAATACCCCCTCCAATGTTTCCTCAAAACGTGACAATGTATCAAAGTCCACAGCCCGAGCTGCCAGTCGGAAAAGAATAAATTCATCCAAATTTGGAATGTTTAAAGAATTCAATGCGGCATGCATCTCAGAAAATGTAGTCACAAATAGCTGTAACAAAGATAACTGTCCGGACGATGCTGTCGAAAATCCTAAAAGTTTATCGAGATAGCTGAACCCGAGAACTCGGGGATTATCAAAATAATCATTCAATTCCTTCCACGCGGATGAATAGTGTACGTCGCCAAATGGGACGAAAGAAATTAATGCAAGGGCCTTGCCTTGCAAGGCCGACTTCAAGTAGGAAAATTTCTCAATGCGAGAAATATCCTCTCGATCATGTATGACTGCTCTGAATAAGTCGCGGAAAGCGGGCCATTCAGAAATTGCCCCAGAATACTTAGGCACTTCGATTACTGGAAGCCTACATTTCTGCCTCGGCACTGAATGAGAAGTAGCCCCTGCGTCGTCAGCTTGATTTTCATAGATACGGGCAAACACCGAAAGAATAAAATAAAACATGTCTTCTACCTCCGTGGCACTCTCGACATCAGTAGAATAAACTTCCATCCGATTATTAATGCCGCAGTATTCGAGGATTTCATTCTGCGCTCCGAGATAAGATAGATGTACTTCTTTCAAATGTGAACGCCGAATGAGAAACGGTGCATATTTCGTATGGGTAGAAATTTCAGCCAGTGGCAATCTGCTAAACTGGCTCGCTATAGAATAAGCGGTCAAGATAGTTACTTTATATTGATCTCGTTTAAATCGGAGTAACTTGATTTGCGCGTCGAAAGCCTCTCTTGTGACGGACATTTCGGTTAATTAAGATCTAAAGTTCCCTCTTTTCATTCCCGATTCCCAGGTTTCGCCACCATGAAGTATCGCGGATGCGGGACCACCTCGGATCGTACGCACCATGCGAAAATTGGAGGAGGGTAAAGGAATGAAAAATAGGAAAGAAAGGGTACGAGGACGCTCACCTCTTCTAGCAGCCACACCTCCGACCGATCCTCGTCGGAGAGAACGCACCTGCTTCTTTAATCGGTCCGTGTCCTTCACTGTCCCGTCCGTCCCGTCACGTTGTCTCCCCGGCACCCTAACTTACCGGCGCTAAAAAACCACTTGAGCGCCCTCGTTTGGCGTAATTAGGAAAACAAAAAGGGGAGCGAAATAAAAGAATGAGGGAAAGGAGATGGCGCGGGTTTAAAGGAATTGGGTACGCTGGTGCGCACGAACACAAACAATAATTTACAATATGTATGCTGCACACATCCTAAACTAGGACATATGCAAATTGCAAATTCATCCTATGGAAATTAACTGTGTGACAAGCAGTGAAAGTAGGACCCAAAATGTTTGATTGACAGAATCTAGCACTATGTTCAAGCAAGGTACTGTAGAGGTACAAAAACGTTAAGTATAATGTTGAAATAAACACAGTTAAGCGTAGAAATGAACATACTATGCTTTGATATTAAATTAAAATCGATGCTCTCTACTTTAAGCTATATCTTCTCAAACATTCAAGAATTTCCATATCGTTTTGCAACGAATTTCGCTCTTTAATTAATTCCGTATTTCTTACATTTCATCGATTTTTTTCATATCTTTACCATTTATTATTGACATAAATCTCATCTTTCCCCCAATGACCAAGTTAACACGGATCTGAATTGACGTAGAACTAGCAACCTTGGACCAAAGACCAAATCACCGACTGCACTGATTCAGTTTTCTATTAGCACATTGTTTTTATTGCTATCTAAGCATATGTTAGGATTAGAAAGTAAAATCATAAAACCTTAAAATGAATTCCATCTCGTTTTCATTTTATCCACTTTCGGTCTTTTTTCGCGAATTTCGCTTGTCATTCGACAATCAGGATAGTTCTAGATTTAGATTTTAAATTTTATTTAAGTACGAAGAAAAGTCGGTGAATGTTTTTCAAATGAATCCGATTCAGATAGGATTTTTTTATTTTTAAGTCCCCAAAGTATGATTTTTTGGTGACAAATTGCTTGGCTTATTGACTTTTTGAAATATTATCGAGAATAAATTAGAAATTCTAAAAGCAAAAGAAAGGAGTAAGTTTGCCTCCAATCATGAGTCAAATTTATAATGAATTTTGGGCATGTTTTCACCAAAGCAACTATATTTTTTGTGTCAATAATTGCAGTATTTCTAATTTTTAGAAAACCTTTAGTGAACAAGTTTGAAATTGTAACGGAATAAGAAACAATACAGTTAAAGCAATGAAATGAATCCAATTCCGATTGAATCTTATCGATGTCTGTTTTGGACAACAGAATTATTTTTTCGGTCAAAACTTGCGAGATTTACTGATTTTTAACAATCGCTTTGGGAAAACTATGAAATTCTTATGGAATAAAATCCACGAGGGTGACCGAGATGTTGAGGAAATTGAGTTTCATAATGAAGGACTACCGAGATCTGCTGAGATCAGATGATGGGTTGTAGCCGAAACCGGTAATCTGCGAATAAATTTCTTGAGGAAAAGTATACATCTCTTGTCTTTCATTATCTAATAGAATAATATAAAAAACAGTTTATTCTTTAAAGCCATTCCAATTGTGATTGTATTTCTTTCAATGTTTTGTCTGTTTAAAAAGAAGTATTATTTCGGTTTAAATTTTAAAATATTGCTAGATTTCTTGATTTTTAACAACATTTTTGGGGAAGAGTCCGAAATTGTAGCAGTAAGAAGGAAAATAGTGTTAGCGTCGAATAGAATCCATTATTGAATGATATACTCCTATTACTATCTTATAACTATTTTATCGGCCTTGGTGGCCCAGTGCTTAGCGCTATTGCTCCAACCCCAAGGCCCCGGGTTTGAATCCCTGCTGATCGGGATTTATTCTGACCAGGGAATGGTTGTGTGAGTTTGTCTGACCTTCCCGTGCAGGATTTGCGGCAGGAAGGACATCCGGCCGTAAGAGTCAAAATCATCACTAAAACCATCCTCATCATTCCCTAAAACCACTATTCATCAGTCGACTCCATAAAAATATAGGATAAAGGCGTAGAGGAAAAAAATACTATTACTATGTTACAACCTATTTATAACTATTTTATGGTATGGCCCGAGCGTTTGATGGGGAGAGTTCGAAATGAAGATAATGAATAAATTCAACAAGTTTATTCGTTAATCAACAACAGGCCTCCAATGCCCCAGTTTAGCTCTATGCCTTCAGCCTGTCGCCGTACTTCTGCAGGTATTCTCCGCTGGGGTCGTATTTGGCCTTGAGCTCTTCCCACATCTCGGGCTTGTTCTTCATCAAGAATTTGATCACCTTCTCCACACCGCTCCTCTGCTTCTCCGTGCACTTGGCGCAGTCATTCTTCAGGGCATCAGGAATGCGCTCTGTGGAATGCGAGATTATTAAAATTAGTTCTACGTAAATAGGTCGGAAAATAATTTTTATGAACTGGAAATCTTCCAATCTTTCGAAAAATTCAACGTAAATAATTTACGAAATACAGGCTCTGATCAATCATGTCGCATTTCACGCGGACAATGATATTTGAGTTTTCATTAGTGCATTATCAATTCAGAATAGCATAAGGAAACATCTAGATAAAAACCGGTTGACTTTTCTTAATGAATTAGAGGTTTGAAATCTCCAAAAGCCATCTTTGTTGGAGCTCCGAGTCTTCCTTCTTCCCGGTAGTCAGGGAAAGCAAAAAAAGGATGTCGCACCTTATGATGCCTAACGCAAGACAACTTACTTACTACTTTGTTAGAAATAGAGCTTCGTATATCTGACCACACAGATTATAATGCAATACTTTCTTTTCTGCAAATACCATTTGCGTCAAACTACAACAATATATTGGAATCACTATCATAGGATTTTTAAATATGACACATTTAAAAAACTAATTTCAAATAGCACTCTCTCAAACTATGGCGTGATTTATCTCCATGAATAAAAATTCTCTCGCTTACTCTGAGTTTTGACAGAAAAACTTTTACTAATTTGGTATTAATTGACTGAATTACAGCTTTTGGCAATTATTTTTAATATTTTTCATTTGCCTTGCAATTTCGCCGATTGGACGATATCGCCACAAACCACTTTTTTCAACTCCGATCCGTTAATGAAACTCATTTACTAACTAACTAACTTCGTTTATTTAGTGTCAACTATTAATAATATTTCGCAATATCTTACCAATTAATCGGTTTTATAATGGACTCTAAGTTCAGGAGCAACCCGCTTAAATTCTATACTATCGGAATAATCATCAAGAGATAAGGACAACTTAATCTATATTTCAATTTCAGCGAAGATAAATCGGCGATGAACCTCCATATATTAATTTTCTGCTCATATTGCTACCACACTGATCTCCCGCATTACCCGCATTGCGCAATCGTTAAAATCTCCTAAATTAAAATGGCAGCGTTAAAGTTTCAAGTCACAAAACCTAATTTTTATTCTGTAATGAATTCAAATTCGGAAGAAATTAAAGTTAAGGATGACCGATAGCTCATTTTTAGTTCTTTATTTCTAGCTTCTGTTATAGCTCAAAAAATGTTTCAATATTGACCATTCTTTGAGTAATAATAATAATAATAATAATAAAGGACTTTATTCAGGGCGAGATTGAGACTATCAAGTCTCTTCTTACACCTAACCCTTTGTCATGTTGGAACAGAAAGAAATAGATAGATTGCAAAAGTACAGAGAAGAAAACTACTATGTGGGTTTAAAAACCTAAGCTAAGAGCATAGGAAAACATTTCCACTGCAGGAAAACACCCTCAAAAGAAGAGGGTGTGAAAAACCTGCGAAACCTTCTTACAGAAAACTTAATTTAAATATGGTAGTAGATAAAAGAGCTACATAAGACGAGAGAAAAAGAAGTCATTAGAATGTACAAAAAAGAGCAAGTTATAACATATTAACATAAAATTCTGACACAAAAGTATTAACATATAAGTAATAATGTATAGCTAATTTACGATTGAGTTATAGTGTTCAGACTATCTTAAACTTTCGTCAATTACATGTTAAATTATATGAACATAATAAACGCACAGAACAAAAATACATTATAAGCATGATTTCGCTTGGTAAAAGCTCGTAAAGTATATAGATTATAAATAAGTAAAGACGGTTAAAAAACACTGAAAAAAGACAATGAAGAAAATACAATGAGAGTTTTAGAGTAATGAATAAAAGAACATATTGCAAATTAAAAAAAAATACATTCGTTTGGACGGTGGATAAGATAAGGAGGAGACATGTTCTGAAATTGAGGTGGAAAGACCAATAAATTTTGTTATCTCAATGAGTTGATGGAGTTGTGCGTTTCCGTGCGATTTAAGTTCTGCTTTGTATGATTAAGAGATGATTGTGGCATTTACTCTTGAAGCTGAAGACGGAAGATAGGTTTTTTATCTTTTGGGGAAGTGTGTTCCAGAGGTTGCTAGCTGTTACTGTAAACGATTTATGGAACATTTCAGTTCTGTGCTGGGGAATCAAGAGTTTCTTGCAACCTCTCGTTTTGCGGTCATGAATGGAATCCAAAGATGTGAATAAGGAGTTTATATATTTAGGTGATCTTGTTGTTAAAAATCTATTGGTGCTAGACAAAATGTGATGCTTCCGACGCAAATCTAGTTTTAGCAAGGATAGCTTGGAGTAATATTCCGAAACGTGATCGTACTTTTTTAAGTTGAAAATAAACCTCACGGCAGAGTTTTGCATGCGCTGTAATTTGATGGCTAGTTCCCCTGACAGATCCTGATAGACTATATCACAATAGTCGAAGTGAGGCATAACTAATGAGTTTACAAGTTGTAGTTTTACTGAGGGGGAGAGGAAATTTCCTGAACGTCGAAGTGAATACAGCGAGTAATTAACTTTTTTACATATTTTTATGACATGATCAGACCACGTAAGGGTTTCGTTCATGTAGAGACCGAGGTTTTTCACTGAATTTTTTAGTTGAATTTCGGTACCATTTAGTTCTATCGCCGGTAAGATAGCTCGATTTACCGAGTGAAGTAATTTAGGTTGTCCGATCAAGATCGCCTGTGATTTATTTGGGTTTAGATTGATAAAATTATTTCTACTCCAATTATGGATGAGTTGGAGATCGTAATTAATTTTATGGATTGATTGAGGTAGTTCTGAGGGACTTATGTCCATGTAAATCTGAAGGTCATCTGCGTACAAGTGATATCTAGAGTATTTAATTACCTTTACGCAGTCATCGATATAAATTGAAAAGAGTAAGGGGCCTAAGATTGATCCTTGAGGAAGTCCTCGGTCAATTTCAATCCATTCAGATGCCGATTCATTTGAAATTACTTTCTGCTTTCGGTTGTGAAGATAAGAGTAGAACCAAGAGACTGAATTGTCAGAGAGACCCATCATCTTAAGTTTAAGCGTAAGAATGTCTATATCGATCGAGTCGAATGCTTTTGTGTAATCGAGTAGTACCAACGCGGTTAGCTTTTTACAATCCATAGACCTGCGAATGTCTTCTGTAATCTTCACTAGAGCAGTTGAGGTCGAATGAAGTTTCCGAAATCCAGACTGTAATGAGTCAAGGAGAGAGTTTGTTTCAATGAATTCGGTAACCTGTCCATGGACCAGCTTCTCAAGTGCTTTTGATAAAACAGAAAGAATGCTGATCGGTCGATACTCACTGTCGTTAGAATGCCCATTTTTCGGGATCGGTCGGATAAGAGCTTGTTTCCATTTCGATGGGAAATTACCTTGAATTAAGGAACAATTGTATATGTTAGTAATAAACGGCAGTACGATATGCATCAGCTTATTGATTATAATGATGGGAATTCCATCAGCTCCTAAAGCTTTGGATTTTACATTTTTCAACGCCCTCAGCACATCAACTTGAGAAACTGGTTTAAAGACGAATTTTACTTGGTGTAGTGGAGCGGTAGTATTCGAAGCAAGGTTGGTTAACAGATTTTGCTTAAGTTCGGAATTTATTTGAGTAGGGGGAAGGGAGAATTTTTCGTTGATAGCGTTAAGACTTTCTGAAGAAAGACATGGAGATTCTTTAACTTTACCTATACCAAGGCCACGTAGATCTCTCCACAATACTGCCGAGGATTTTTCTTTGGAAATAGAGTGCGAGAATCTGATTTTGGCGTTTCTTATTAGTTGTTTTGTTCGGTTTCGTAAGCGTTTATATTCACTAAAGATTGTCACATCTCTACAATGTTTGAATTGACGGAATATTGCATCGCGATTGGCCATCATATTCTTAATGTCCTTTGTTAACCAAGGAGCAGAGGGCTTGGTTATTCTAATTTTTCTAACTGGTGCATGCAGGTCGAGTAAATTTACAAGGAGGGTGTTTAGAATTTCAACCTTATCATCTAAATTGTTGATAAAGTCGATGTCATGCCACGGCAGAAGGGCCGCATCATTTAAAAAATTTTCATTATTAATACTTTTCAGGTCGCGATGGTAAATGTATTTTTGTTTGAATTTCGGTGAATTAAGAGAGTATGACAAATAGATTGCATCGTGATGAGAAATACCCGGTGTTGAAAGCTGCCCATGGATTTTTACTCGGTCTGGATTGGCAGTGACAATGATGTCAATCCAAGTGGATGAATTTAAGGTGTTATGCGTTGGTTGCAGCGGAAGGAGTGATAAGTTATGAGCAGAGAAAGAGTTTTTCAGAAATTTTGAATCGTAATTATTTTCAGTCATATTAGCATTCAAGTCACCTGCTATTATTATGTGTTCGTATTCTTGTCTGAGTTTAGCTATCGCGTCGTCGATATCTGATAGGTGTCCAAGTTTAGGCGGTCGGTATATTACTCCAAGTAATATCTTTTTAAAATTAACCGTAACTTCGATGAAGAGGTATTCTGGTCTTTTGCAATAGTTTTGATCGCTTGTGAGTATTGTTTTGCAATGTAAATCGCTGCGAACATATATTCCGACCCCACCACCTCTTTTCCCAATTCTGTCATTGCGGTATAGAGTATAACCTGGTATCGTTATTAAAGATGGATTTACGTTTGGATTTAACCATGTTTCAGTTAAAGCGATACCATGAATATCTGATTGCGGAAGGATAGCTCGTAGTTCGTTAAGGTGTGGTACAAGGCTTTGAACGTTAAGATAAAGAAGTTTAAAAGTTCGCGGAAATGGCCAGAATTTTTCCCTGAGTATATCTTTAGTGCTTGTGAATAGTGGGAGAGCATTAGTGATAGGAATTGTATTTTTAAGAATGGGGTTCATAGATATGATGTTGTGATGGGGGTTTGGCGAGGGAATGAAAGGGGTTGCAAATGGGTTCAGGAAGGACCTCCTGGAATGCGAGGGGACAAAAGTCGGTGCGCAAGGGTTGAGCAGACTAAGAGAACTATTGTAAATTGAAGATGGTGAAAGTTGAGAGCCACTACAGGTGGTCATGACCACGGGAGAGGTAAGGACGTTTGAGGAAATAAGAGAAAGGTTTAGATGAGAATTTCTGGAAGTCGTAAATGCCATTAAGAATGAGTCAGTTGTTCAAAGATTTAAAAACGTGTAAGTTTTGGGAATGTATTCTTAGGAAAAAAAGAGTAATGACTGAAAATCAGAAAGAAGTTACTAACGGGAGAAAGTATTCCACAGTTCCAGTTAGATCGTATTAAAATAGTTCATATATAAGTAAATTTTGTTCTCTTATTAACTAAAAAGTTTTTTAAAAAAGAGTTAATCGGAAAGTTTTCATAAACCGGGGGAAATATAGGGGTAGAACGAACTGAGATGAAAATAATATATAGATAAATATAATTAACTAAGGGTAAGTGATGAGAACTGAGTAAACACCGCACTTGGGGGATACGCACTGCACTGAGAGGACACACTACACTAAAGGGGAATATTACTCTAGGAAGACTGAACACTGTATGGGGATAACTTAAGCACAAAACACTTCACTGTGTGAAAAAAAGCACTATCAATGGATAATATCGCACTAGAAGGGAGCACTACACTGATGGAAAATCCAAACAAAGGGATAATTCACTTGGAGGACTGAACACTGTATGGGGAAAACTATAGCACTACACACTTAAGGAGGGCACCACGGAACGATGATAGATGAGTTGAGAAACAGGAACAGGAATGCCGGGCTTGGACTTATAATCTACACCAGATCTAATTAAAGACTATCAAGTGCCAAATTGATTACTGTTGTTTTTAAAGAAAAATAATGAGACGCTGTATTTAAAGCGAACTGGGAAGGGCAGTAGGGGAAAATAAGAAGTCTAAAGAGGGCTGAGCACAAGTATAAGTTAATCTTCCTCTCCCAAGGAAGTATGAAGAATGCGGAAAAGCAAAAGAGTAGTTGGAAATAAAAATGAATTTGGCCATTAATGGGATATGTTCAACTGCTTTAATTCCTTCGAGGTGGAGACGAAGGAACGGAGACCGTTTGAACCACAGATAACAATTTTGCCATCAAAGGTCCAAACGTTGCTGTTGCCATGCAATTCTTTGGCCTCCTTAAGCAGCAAGGATCTCGTTTTGGTAAGCGACTCCGTGATGACGATTCCAGAGCCCTTGAGGAGTCTCTTCGCTCGCCAAACCGTTGCGCGTTCCTGGTAGCTCACGAATTTAACTATTATCGGGCGAATTTTGGAATCACGCAACTTACCTCCGGTGGGCACGATCCAAGAGATAGGGTGGAAATTCAGTCCGAAGTCGTGACTGAAATAAATTGTATGCAAGGGAAATGCAGTTCTCGCCCTTCTGCTCCTGAAGACCATGGATGAGAAGGCAGTTTCGACGACTGTATTGCTCCAGATCGTCGAGCCTTTCATCCAAATTGGTGGAAACGTCCTCCAGCGATGACATGCGAGAGAAGAGCTTATTTACCTCCACCGTAAATTCCTTGCGGAAATTCTTAATGTCCTCTTCCACGGAATCAAGGCTGGACTGGCGGGATGATCCATCGAGAAGCCTGGCCTCATTAATCCTCGAATCGTATGTAGTCATCTTGTCTATTACCTTCTGCAAACTCTCGCGCAATTGCGTGTTTTCCTGTTTGAGTGAGGATATTTCGCTCTCGAGTGCGGGAGTGGTGCGGTTTGGGGCCATACCTAATGGGCTTAGAGAAACTTTAACGTAAAAGGGAGAGGAGAAAGGATCTCTACCTGCGCGTGACCGTCACCTTTTGAGTACGACGTCACCAAGAAAAATCTCCAAGAATATTAATCAGGATTCACTTTTAATGTCATTTTTTAACTTAGTATTGTTTTTTCTCACGCAGAAGAAGCGCGATAAAAACGTTAAAATAGTACGCACTCTTAGGAGTGGGAATGTTAGAAATATAAAAACTTGGAATTAAAATCTTGAAGCTTTCGTTTCGAATAGTGAGCGAATTGAATCGATGGAGGAATTCCGCTAATACCTCTGGATTTTTTTCAAACTGTATTGGAATCATGCAACCAATAAACAGGTAAAATCTTCGATTTGTCCCACTCACCCTTGAGTTCGGTGCCCTCCGCCGTGCAAGGCTTCTTCTCCATCAAGCAGTCGAAGTAGTTGCTCAGGAGCCGATCACTCGCCAGCACTTCATCCACATTGATGCTGTCGAATTTGGAGGTGTATTTACCTTCTTCTGGCTTACACTGCACCAAAGCCAAGGCTGCCACCAAAAGTAATGCAAGAGCGGCCTTCATGTTTGCTGCAAACAGAGAAACATGTGACTCTCATTGATCCGTGACTTCGCGATAATAGGCTGTAATTTCTGTCATTAAGGATTCCCAAGGATGACTCTCTTGTTATGTAAACTGTGCTAGCGTTAGTAATTTTTTGAATCTTGTATTTCGAGTCACTTTTTTCTATCATATATATATCGCCTAGAGGGAGTCACAGAAGGAATATTTTCCATAAATTATTTCGCGGGGAATTATTCTGCACAATCTCTACTTTAGTTCCTACACTATTTTCTTCCTATATTTAATTAATTTCAGCTCTCGATGCATTTAATCGGATCTACTTTATCCAAACCACCAAAAAGCGAACTGTTTAACGGTGCAGTCATCAATAATAGTCCACAATGCGTGTGACGGACAGGGGGTGATAGGCTCGTCAATCTTCACAGGTGAAAGCCGGACGAGGTTCTGTTGTTCAGTATCACACAATGAACACATTTAATTGTAAAGTGTCGAATGCAAAACTGTATCGAAGTAGTTTTAGAAATCAAGGAGAATTAAAACACAAAAAAGGCGTTCATAACCGTCAACCAAATTATCCGAAACATTAATTTTTTGACAAACCGGCATCAAATATGCCGATTTTCGTGCAGCATCTGATGAAACTATGATTCCATATTACTTTTTTATCTTTTCAGAACTTATCGTTTTACGGTTAAATTCTTTCACTGTAACTATTTTCCGAATTCATTGCTTGTTTCCTTAGAGAGTTTCTTGAGTACCTTTATACTTCAATCATTAAGCAAGCAATGCGTCCTTAGTAATCGAAATACTCAATTTAAAAAAGGCAAGTTTTCTATTTTATTTTTGGTATTCGAGTTTATTTAACTAAATTATTCCATGCATTTTGTAAATTGTAAATTAGCTTTGTAACTTGAAAGTTATACGTACTGTCTATAATATAAAATAGAGTGTGTGTGTGTGTGTGTATATGTTCGCTATGAACTCGAGAACCGAGAGTCATAAAACATTGAAATTTTCTACATTATTAAAAGCCAACCCCGCGCAGAGTATAGGCTACTATTTATTTCCCTAAAGTCCACGGTTCGAACCCAGACGTGTCAAAACATTTCCATAAGATATACACGTAGAGGTAATTTTTGCCATTGCAGGGTTCATTTCTTTTGCAAAATTAAATTAGAAATAATGGTCCCAGAAAGTCAAACTATATACCAAAGAAGGATAACTGAATAAACATTCTTATTTTGGTCGTGGAATATGTTTCCGACTCGAAATTGCGAACCGTTTGATAAAATACGTGAATATTTTATCCAAATTCTGAGGTTGTAAAATACCCATTCCTTTCACGATCTAGGTAATTGTTGATTCTAGCTCATGAGTTTATGTATAAGAAAACATTGAGAATGGATGAAATATTTAAGAAAGTTATTCAAATTTTGTTTAAGCTTCTGTAGCAACCATGTTTTATTTATATCAACGTAATTGTTTACCGTAAAATTATAATTTTAATCGTAGTTTCCGTTTCGACTTTCATTTCCATGATAGTGTTTGTGATAACGATTGTGTTCAGTGCTTATGTTGTGTTTTAGTTACTTTCCGTTAAAAATATTCATCGGTTGTATTCACAGTAATATTTATTTCTATTATTTGATTATGCGTTTCCGTATTACCTTTGTGCATTTCTGAAAATTAATCCTTAATTGTGGCGATGTTTATCCTGATTTTATCTTTAAAAATATTTTTATAATCTTTGAACGAATGCTGTCTTTATCGAAGAGATTGTTAATTCAAAAGATATGAGATTGATTATGGCTTTGTAAACTTAAGTACAATTTTCATTTCTTGGTTTATTGGTGTGGAAATATAAATCGGAATATCGTTCGCTGACTCTATTTCAATTCCAAAATCAAATTAAGAAGAATCATTGTTGTCAACCTGAGATAAGTTTGGTAGAAATATTATATGAAAATGAATATTCAGATCACAAAACTTATAGATTTCAGCAATATGAGAGCGTAAGATATTGGGATTTCTACGGAAAAGTTTCGTTTACGGTAATCCAAAGGTAATCTGTCCCATCGAACGAAGCAAAAATTATACAAGTTAGATTATCTTATTTTTTACAAAAGGATTGCTGTATTTAATTCTACTTCTATTCTCCCCGTTGAGAATGAACGGGCGCTACAGCTAGTCTTTAATATGAGGGAAAGGGTAATTATTGGATCCACGTTCAAACTACTGACCATGAAATACGACCATTGCAATAGGGTATGTTTTCCCGAAGAAGTTTTCCGTTTGAAAAAGTTAACAACAAAAAAAATAATAACAAAATTTAACAACAATAGTTAACAACAAAAAATAATAAGTTTTTTTTTGTTAAAACCAAAAAGCAAACGAAATTCATGGAAATGAAAATTAAGCTCACTTCGAATCAAATACATAAGCTACGGTAGAAAATTGCTACCACTAAATGATAATATCCTAGTTTTCCATTTCGGCAAAAATAATATATAAATGGAAACAGGAAACTATAATTGAATCTTTTGCTGCTCACCTGTTTGTTGCTGCTTGGAGTGCTTCGAGAAGTGTGTCTTAGCCATACTCGCATAGGTGTTTATATACTGTGGAAGACCCTCCTCCCCCCTCTCTCGCTGGCGTAATCTGCGAATAGATCATTCTCTCCTTCCTGGGAAATACGTTTCCTTGGCTCAATGAAAAACAACGCAAGCGATTTCCACTTTTTCTAAACACTTCGTGGTAATAATTACTATGGCCTAAGTGCACCAACCTCGGTTAGCGTTAACCGGGCAGCTGACCGCGGTTAAGAATTAACAGGCCGAAATCGACCGGTTAAGTTAAATACGTCGAATATTAAATAATAATTATCATTATTGAATAATATCGTACATGTTCCTGCTATCATGAATGGACTATTTTCATTTGTCATATGGTACAGGATACAGGAAAATGTGTTTTTAATTTTTTTTGTCCCAGTCTTGACCATGGCTGAGATGAAATGTAAGCTACCGATGTATGAGTGAATAATTGCACTAATCAAGGTCTCTCCTTACGGAATGCCAAGAAAGGTGTGTATTATAGAGTCATTGTGCTTCACTTGTGTGGAAATGTTCCACTTGTAGCATTCTGATTCAGTGAGGAAAGCAATGGCAAACTTCCTCACTCCACATCCTGCCTGGTGAACCTTATCCCTCTCTGTAAGCTTTTAGTACCTCATGCAAGAGGGGATGAGATACCAACTGGCCTTTGGGTTGAATAACTTCCTGACGGACTAGCGTAAAGATCCCTCCGATGTCATAAAATCACGGATTTTTCAATCAAAATCTTCTGAATCCTTCTTTCATCTTCTCATCGTACATATATTCAAAAGTTTGTCTACGTTTCCTTCAGCCATTCTCTCGGACTACTCACGTTCATTTCTTACTAAACTAAATTTACTCACTGATACGAAATTAACTAAACGCCAAATTTCTTTTCATACAATAGTTACTAATATGATCCGTGCAAAGTCAAGTGTTCCGGGATTTCCAAATTCTAATAACACAATATTTCCATTTCATCCAACTCGTGCCACAATGGGCTAGAATCGAAAAAAGCTGGTCAAAAATAAGAAAGGGATTTTTTTGAGTGCGGACTTCAAAACTTCGCAGAGTCATTCTTGAATAAATGTTGCGTGTAACTGCAAGATCATTTGCGTTGGTACCCGTGCATTACAATTCTACAGGGGCTCAATGTTGACCAAATTTTACGAAAAATGCCTGTCTTAAATTTTTCGCAAAATCCTTCAACTTCAAGCCTATCCTAAACCAAAATGAGCAAACTCATCCGGTACTATAAAGGGTGCAGTACCATAAAATTAATCTTTATGCTTAATAATAATGAGTTTGAATGATCACAGTTATTTGTAACATTTTAACAACAAAGTGGTGAACCCTTATTTTACGGCTAATTTTCACTTAAAGTGAGGAAAATAGTAGTGATGTACCACGATGTACACGTACTAACTAATACCGCAATGTTTTTTGAAGCGTTCTTAATGGGAATCTGAAATAAAATCCAGCGACAACTTGCGACGCCGATAAATAAAGCTACTTTTCGATGGCGAAGCAGGAGCAATATCCTCGCGGCGGAGCGCCACTTTCGGAGACGACCTCGGTTTTGAGAGGATATGTGGATTTTATGTGGTTATATGTGGTTTCGGAGATATTATACTGAAGCAAGGTTAAATTTTATCTGAAAATGGAGAAATATAATATTTTCAAAATATTCTCATTTAATCCTTAAAGAAAAAGTGAATTTACGGGTGAGTTACCGTTTTCCTCAAATCTTAGGAGAGAGACACAATTTTTGAAATTTTACCTAAAAAAAATGAATCCTTGAAGCGATAGACTCTCCCTGTTTTCTCCTCCTTTGAACTTTAATTGCAAGAAGATAAGTAAGATCACATCTATAAAGACCTCTAATAATAATAATCTATCGTCACTCAGGGGACCTTCTTGTGGGAGGGAGAGCGCGCGCCAGAGTGTGCCCTAAAACCTAAGTAAAACCTTTTGAAAGGGCTTAGTTTATGTCACCCAGCTGCGTTTGTTTTGCGGAAAACGGTTACTCTTTGTTTTGAGTTTCCATCAGAGTCAGTTGGAAATAAATAAACATTAGGTTTATAATACTGCATCGTTTTTCTATCCGATGAGTTTGCTCATTTTGGTTCAGGATTTGCTTGAAGTTGAAGAATTTTGCGAAAAATCAAAACCGGCATTTTTCGTAAAATTTGATCAACTTTGACCCTAATTCTAATGGGATAAAATCCTGGTGGCCGAGATGTTGAGGAAATTGAGCTTCATAATAAAGGACTACCGAGATCTGCAGAGATCAGATGATGGCTTGCAGCTTAAACCGGTAGTCTCCGAATAAATTTCTTAAGGAAATGTATAAATCTCTTGTCTTTCATTATCTAATAGAATAATATAAAAAACAGTTTATTCTTTAAGGCTATTCCAATATTGATTGAATTTCTTTCAATGTTTTGCCTGTTTTAAACCAAAGAATTATTTCGGTCTAAATTTTTAAATATTGCTAGATTTCTTGATTTTTAACAACATTTTCGGGGAAGAGTCCGAAATTGTAGCAGTAAGAACAAAAATGGTGTTAGCGTAAAATAGAATCCATTCATAGAATGAAGTACTCTTTAATACTCTATTACTCTTTTATAACCTAGTTAACGGCCTTGGTGGCCCAGTGCTTAGCGGTATTGCTCAGACCCCAAGGCCCCGGGTTCAAATCCATGCTGATCGAGATTTATTCTGACCAGGGAATGGTTGTGTGAGTTTGTCTGACCTTTCCGTGCAGGATTTGCAGCAGGAAGGACATCCGGCCGTAAGAGGCAAAATCATCGCTAAAACCATCCTCATCATTCCCTAAAACCACTATTCATCAGCCGACTCCATAAAAATATAGGAAAAAGGCGTAGAGGAAAAAAATACTATTTCTATTTTATAACCTATTTATAACTATTTTATGGTATGGCCCGAGCGTTTGATGGGGAGAGTTCGAAATGAAGGTAATGAATAAATTCAACAAGTTTATTCGTTAATCAACAACAGGCCTCCAATGCCCCAGTTTAGCTCTATGCCTTCAGCCTGTCGCCGTACTTCTGCAGGTATTCTCCGCTGGGGTCGTATTTGGCCTTGAGTTCTTCCCACATCTCGGGCTTGTTCTTCATCAAGAATTTGATCACCTTCTCCACACCGCTCCTCTGCTTTTCCGTGCACTTGGCGCAGTCAGTTTTCAGGGCATCAGGAATGCGCTCTGTGGATTGCGAGATAATTAAAATTAGTTCTACGTAAATAGGTTGGAAAATATATTTCATGTACTGCAAATCTTCCAATCTTTCGAAAAATACAACGTAAATAATTTACGAAATACAGACTCTGATCAATTATGTCTCATTTAACGCGGACAATGATATTTGAGTTTTCATTAGTGCATTATCAATTCAGAAAAGCGTAAGGAAACAACTAGATAAAAACCGGTTGTCTTATCTCCAGAAATTAGAGATTTGAAGTCACCAAAAGCCGTCTTTGTCGGCGCTCCGAGTCTTCCTACTTCCCGGTAGTCCGGGAAAGCAAAAAAGGGATACCGCAGTTTACGACGCCCAATGCTCGTTCCGAAGACAATGTTTTCCTCGTCAGGGGTCGTAACAGGATTAATTTACTTTTTTAGAAATAAAGCTTCGTATATCTGGCCACACAGATTATAGTGCAATATTTTCGTTTCTGCAAATACAATTCCCGTCAAACCACAGCAATATATTGCAATCACTATCATAGGATTTTTGAAAATAATACATCTAAAAAACTAAGTCAAAAAGTACTCTCTCAAAGTACAGCGAGATTTATCTCCATGAATAATATAACTCCTTCACTTACTCTGAGGTTTGACAGAAAAACTTGTACTTTTTCCGTTATATGAATTAATTCACTTAATTACGGCTCTTTGCAATTATTTTTAATATTTGTCGATTGCCTTACCATTTCGCCGTTTGGACGATATCGCCACAAACCACTTTTTTCAACCCCGCTCACTTAATAAAACGAATTTACTAACTAACTAACTTTGTTTATCAAGTATCAACTATTAATAATATTTCATCAATAATATCTTTTCCATTCATCGTTTTTTTAATGGACTTAAAGTTCTGGAGCAACTCGCTTAAATTAGGTACTATCAGAATAATTATCAGAAGATAAGGACAATTTAATTTAGATTTCAATTTTAGTGAACTTAAATTGGCGATGAACCTTCTTATATTGGTTTTCTGCCGATACAGCTACTACGTTGATCTCCCGCATTACCAATATCGCGCAGTCGTTGAAATCTCCTCATTAAAATGGCAGCGTTAAGATCTCCAGTCACAAAATCCAATGTAATGCTGCGCTGAATGCAAATTCAGAAGAAATTAAAGTTAAGGATGACCAATAGCTCATATACATTTCTTTATTTCTAGCTTCTGTTATCGCTCAAAAGATGTTTCAATATTGACCATTGTTTGAGTACGACGTCACCAAGAAAAATCTCCAAGAATATTAATCGGGATTTATTTTCAATGTCATTTTTTTTACTTAGTATTGTCTTTTTCACGCAGAAACAGCGCGATAAAGACGTTAAAATAGTACTTACTTTTAGGAGTGGGAAAGTTAGAAATATAAATACTTGGAATTAAAATCTTGAAGCTTTCGTTTCGAATGGTAAGCGAATTGAATCGATGGAGGAATTCCGCTAATACCTCTGGATTTTTTTCAAACTGTATTGGAATCATGCAACCAATAAACAGGTAAAATCTTCGATCTGTCCCACTCACCCTTGAGTTCGGTGCCCTCCGCCGTGCAAGGCTTCTTCTCCATTAAGCAGTCGAAGTAGTTGCTCAGGAGCCGATCACTCGCCAGCACTTCATCCACATTGATGCTGTCGAATTTGGAGGTGTATTTACCTTCTTCTGGCTTACACTGCACCAAAGCCAAGGCTGCCACCAAAAGTAATGCAAGAGCGGCCTTCATGTTTGCTGCAAACAGAGAAACATGTGACTCTCATTGATCCGTGACTTCGCGATAATAGGCTGTAATTTCTAATTAAGGATTCCCAAGGATGACTCTCTTGTTATGTAAAGTGTGCTAGTGTTAGTTATTATTTAAATTTTCTAATTCGAGTCACTTTTTTCTATCATATATCTCTCCTAGAGGGAGTCACATAAGGAATATTTTCCATAAATTATTTCGCGGGGAATTATTCTGCACAATCACTACTTTAGTTCCTACACTATTTTCTTCCTAAATTTAATTAATTTCAGTTATCGATGCATTTCATCGGACCTACTTTATCCAAACCATCAAAAAGTGAAATGTTTTACGGTGCAGTCATCAATAATAGTCCACAAGGCGTGTGACGGACAGGGAGTGATAGGCTCGTCAATCTTCACAGGTGAAAGCCGGACGAGGTTCTGTTGTTCAGTATCACACTTTGAACACATTTAATTGTAAAGTGTAGAATTCAAAACTGTATCGAAGTAGTTTTAGAAATCAAGGAGAATTAAAGCACAAAAAAGGCGTTCATAACCGTCAAACAAATTATCCGAAACATTAATTTTTTGACAAACCGGCGTCAAATATGCCGATTTTCGTGCAGCATCTGATGAAAATATGATTCCATATTACTTTTTTATCATTTCAGAACTTATCCTTTTTCGATGAAGTTCTTTCACTGTAACTATTTTCCGAATTCATTGCTTGTTTCCTTAGAGAGTTTCTTGAGTCCCTTTATACTTCAATCATTAAGCAAGCAATGCGTCCTTAGTAATCGAAATCCTCAATTTAAAAAAGGCAAGTTTTCTATTTTATTTTTGATATTCGAGTTTATTTAACCAAATTATTCCATTCATTTTGTAAATTGTAAATTAGCTTTGTAACTTGAAAGTTATACGTACTATCTATAATATAAAATAGAGAGTGTGTGTGTGTGTGTGCGTGTATGTTCGCTCAGAACTCGAGAACCGAGAGTCATAAAACTTTGAAGTTTTCGACATTATTAAAAGTCAACCCCGCGCAGAGTATAGGCTACTATTTATTTCCCTAAAGTCCACGGTTCGAACCCAGACGTGTCAAAACATTGCCATTGCAGGGTTCATTTCTTTTGCAAAATTAAATTAGAAATAATGGTCCCAGAAAGTCGAACTACATACCAAAAGAAGGATAACAGAATAAAGATTCTTATTTTGGTCGTGGAATATCGTTTCCGACTCGAAATTGCGAACAGTTTGATAAAATACGTGAATATTTTATCCTAATTCTGAGGTTTTAAACAACCCATTCTCTTGACGATCTAGGTGATTGTTGATTCTAGCTCATGAGTTTATGTATAAGAAAACATTGAGAATGAATGAAATATTTAAAAAAGTTATTCAAATTTTGTTTAAGCTTCTGTAGCAACCATGTTTTATTTATATCAACGTAATTGTTTACCGTAAAATTATAATTTTAATCGTAGTTTCCGTTTCGACTTTCATTTCCATGATAGTGTTTGTGATAACAATTACGTTCAGTGCTTATGTTGTGTTTTAGTTACTTTCCGTTAAAAATATTCATCGGTTGTATTCACAGTAATATTTATTTCTATTATTTGATTATGCGTTTCCGTATTACCTTTGTGCATTTCTGAAAATTAATCCTTAATTGTGGCGATGTTTATCCTGATTTTATCTTTAAAAATATTTTTATAATCTTTGAACGAATGCTGTCTTTATCGAAGAAATTGTTCATTCAAAAGATATGAGATTGATTATTTAGTCAAGGTGGCTTTGTAAACTTAAGTACAATTTTCATTTCTTGGTTTATTGGTGTGGAAATATAAATCGAAATATCGTTCGCTGACTCTATTTAAATTCCAAAATCAAATTAAGAAGAATCATTTTTGTCAACCTGAGATAAGTTTGGTAGAAATATTATATGAAAATAAATATTCAGATCATCAAACTTATAGATTTCAGCAATATGAGAGCGTAAGATATTGGGATTTTTACGGAAAAGTTTCGTTTACGGTAATCTAAAGGTAATCTGTCCCATCTAACGAAGCAAAAATTATACAAGTTAGATTATCTTATTTTTTACAAAAGGATTGCTGTATTTAATTCTACTTCTATTCTCCCCGTTGAGAATTAATGGGCGCTACAGCTAGTATTTAATAAGAGGGAAAGGGTAATTATTGGATCCACGTTCAAACTACAGACCATGAAATACGACCATTGCAATAGGGTATGTTTTCCCGAAGAAGTTTTCCGTTTGAAAAAGTTAACAACAAAAAAAATAATAACGAAATTTAACAACAATAGTTAACAACAAAAAATAATAAGTTTTTTTTGTTAAAACCAAGAAGCAAACGAAATTCATGGAAATGAAAATTAAGCTCACTTCGAATCAAATACATAAGGAACGGTAGAAAATTGCTACCACTAAATGATAATATCCTAGTTTTCCATTTCGGCAAAAATAATATATAAATGGAAACAGGAAACTATAATTGAGTCTTTTGCTGCTCACCTGTTTGTTGCTGCTTGGAGTGCTTCGAGAAGTGTGTCTTAGCCATACTCGCATCGGTGTTTATATATTGTGGAAGACCCTCCTCCCCCCTCTCTCGCTGGCGTAATCTGCGAATAGATCATTCTCTCCTTCCTGGGAAATACGTTTCCTTGGCTCGATGAAAAACAACGCAAGCGATTTCCACTTTTTCTAAACACTTCGTGGTAATAATTACTATGGCCTAAATGCACCAATCTCGGTTAAGGCATAACCGCGGTTAAAGTGTTAACTAACCGCGGTTAAGGCCATTTTCAAGTGCACCAACCTCGGTTAGCGTTAACCAGGCAGCTAACCGCGGTTAAGAATTAACGGGCCGAAATCGACCGGTTAAGTTAAATACGTCGAATATTAAATAATAATTATCATTATTGAATAATATCGTACATGTTCCTGCTATCATGAATGGACTATTTTCATTTGTCATATGGTACAGGATACAGGAAAATGTGTTTTTCATTTCCTTTTGTGCTAGTCTTGATCATGGCCGTGATGAAATGTAAGCTACCGATGTATGAGTGAATAATTTCACTAATCAAGGTCTCTCCTTACGGAATGCCAAGAAAAGTGTGTATCATAGAGTCATTGTGCTTCACTTGCGTGGAAATGTTCCACTTGTAGCATTCTGATTCAGTGAGGAAAGCAATGGCAAACTACCTCACTCTACATCCTGCCTGGTGAACCATATCCCTCTTTGTAAGCTTTTAGTACCTCATGCAAGAGGGGATGAGGTACCAACTGGCCTTTGGGTTGAATACCTTCTTGACAGACTAGCGTACACATCCGTCCGATTTCATTAAATCACGGATTTTTCCATCAAAATCTTCTGAATCCTTCTTTCATCTTCTCATCGTACATACATTCAAAAGATTTACTACGTTTCCTTCAGCCATTCTCTCGGACTGCTCACGTTCAATTCTTACTAAACTAAATTTACTCACAGATACGAAATTAACTAAACGCCAAATTTCTTTTCATACAATAGTTACTAATATGATCCGTGCAAAGTCAAGTGTTCCGGGATTTCCAAATTCTAATAACACAATATTTCCATTTCATCCAAATACTAATATTTCCATTTCATCCAACTCGTGCCACAATGGGCTAGAATCGAAAAAAGCTGGTCAAAAATAAGAAAGGGATTTTTTTGAGTGCGGACTTCAAAACTTCGCAGAGTCATTCTTGAATAAATGTTGCGTGTAACTGCAAGATCATTTGCGTTGGTACCCGTGCATTACAATTCTACAGGGGCTCAATGTTGACCAAATTTTACGAAAAATGCCTGTCTTAAATTTTTCGCAAAATCCTTCAACTTCAAGCCTATCCTAAACCAAAATGAGCAAACTCATCCGGTACTATAAAGGGTGCAGTACCATAAAATTAATCTTTATGCTTAATAATAATGAGTTTGAATGATCACAGTTATTTGTAACATTTTAACAACAAAGTGGTGAACCCTTATTTTACGGCTAATTTTCACTTAAAGTGAGGAAAATAGTAGTGATGTACCACGATGTACACGTACTAACTAATACCGCAATGTTTTTTGAAGCGTTCTTAATGGGAATCTGAAATAAAATCCAGCGACAACTTGCGACGCCGATAAATAAAGCTACTTTCGATGGCGAAGCAAGAGCAATATCCTCGCGGCGGAGCGCCACTTTCTGAGACGACCTCGGTTTTGAGAGGATATGTGGATTTTATGTGGTTATATGTGGTTTCGGAGATATCATACTGAAGCAAGGTTAAAGTTTATCTGATAATGGAAAAATATAATATTTTCAAAATATTCTCATTTAATCCTTAAAGAAAAAGAGAATTTACGAGTGAGTTACCGTTTTCCTCAAATCTTTTGAGAGAGTCACAATTTTTGAAATTTTAACTAAAAAAATGAATCCTTGAAGCGATAGACTCTCCCTGTTTTCTCCTCCTTTGAACTTTTATTGCAAGAAGATAAGTAAGATCACATCAATCGTCACTCAGGGGACCTTCTTGTGGGAGGGAGAGCGCGCGCCAGATTGTGCCCTAAAACCTAAGTAAAACCTTTTGAAAGGGCTTAGTTTATGTCACCCAGCTGCGTTTGTTTTGCGGAAAACGGTTACCCTTTGTTTTGAGTTTCCATCAGAGTCAGTTGGAAATAAATATAAATTAGGTTTATAATACTGCATCGTTTTTCTATCCGATGAGTTTGCTCATTTTGGTTCAGAATTTGCTTGAAGTTGAAGAATTTTGCGAAAAATCAAAAACCGGCATTTTTCGTAAAATTTGATCAACTTTGACCCCCTGTAGAATTGTAATTCGTGGGAACCAACGCAAATGATTTCGCAGTTACATGAAGAATTAACTCAAGAATGACTATGCGAAGTTTCAAAGTCCGCACTCTTTAAAACCACTTTCTTATTTTTGGCCAGCTTTTTTCGATTCTATGGTAGCCCACTTTGTGACGAGTGGGTATTGTATCCACATCTGATTGCCCATTTCGAAGGAGATTGCCTTTCAAATGGCCCTCATTTACATGAAAGTGAGGCCCCCTTTGGAGGATGAGGTGCATCAAACACCTCACAGGAAATGATACAGCCCAACTTATTCGTTTACATGCTGGGATGACCAGAAAAGGAAGCTGCGATTTACAAACGATAGTCAACTACCTCATTACAACATCAAAGGCTGCTGTATACCAAGAATTATCCTTGTTTTTCGAAAAGAATGAACAAGATGTGAATTACGCATTGGCGCTTAAGAAAGATCCTTAAGAGACTCAAGATCGAAGAAGGGCAATACCTCATTTCAACACACTCGGGGATTTCCTTCTAAACCGGAGAAATAAATGAGGAATGCCCGATATTCAAGTAATTAATGAAAATATCATTCCACCATAAGCTATCGACTGACAAGAACTCACTGATCTTGAGTTTAAATAAAAATAGTAATTGTGATAATACACTCACACAGATATATATACGCTTGGAGTTGCAGAGACGGCTTTCTCTAAGGTTGCCAAGAAACCAATAAATTTTGATATACACCCCGCGAGCCACCAATGGCGTATGACAGAGGAACAGATATCCACTTTGAAAACCTGGTTAGTATTCTGCTTTTATGTTGAATCGGTTTAGGCAAAAAGAAAACATACATTTTTATAGTGAGCCATTGACTAGTGAGCATGTTCCTACTCATAACAATTTGAGAATAATGTACTGAGCAGAGAGGTGAGTCCCCCAATTTTGCAACGGATCAATAATGAGACATTACTTTTCTGTTTTTACAATAAAAGTCGTGGTACTGAACGCAAAATTAGCGGCATTAAGATAGTACACGAAATTTCACTGGACTCCGAGTGCCTCTATATCTGTCGAATCCATCAAGTTTGGACAGTTATAGCTTCAAGTATAGTCCGCCCATTTCAATAAAATAAAATACACATTATGGAAAATTTATTTATATGCTCATTTATGTAAATTTAATCCTTTATCTGTCATTTTGGTACTTATAATGTACAGTTATGTGCAAAAAAAACTTAAAATTCCCTGAGCTATATAAGGCTAAGGATTACAGTTTTTTTGCATATAGCTGAACTTTGCTTAAAAAAAGTACTCGATTACGGTGATGAAAATTTGGTTGTCCAACTTTCACCAATTATCACTCACTCAATTTTTGGTTTAGTAAGCTACAATAAGAGTATATATTATCCAAATATTTTTTCAAAATATTGGTTTAAAATGTTAGTTTAAATTCCGTCATATGTTGTAGAAGTGGACAATGTTGTAATACTCGGCTAAATTCGAAAATAATAAATCTATCGAATCACGAGGAGAACCGTTGTGACCGTAATAATGACATCAATACCAATAAGTACATCAAAGTGACTAAAACATTCTATTATCTATATTATCGAGTGCTATTTATTTAAATTCTTCCGCAAACAGGCAGAGCTTACAACAGTCAGGTCGGCCGTGAGCACGAACAGAGAAGCAGGGGAAAGCGGGGCAAAGAAGAGGAGAGGGGGAAGCGCAAGCTGTAAAGCGGGGAATTTTTAGAAAACCTTTAGTGAATATGTTTGAAATTGTAACGGAATATGAAACAATACAGTTAAAGCAATAAAATGAATCCAATTCCGATTGAATCTTTTCGATGTCTGTTTTGGACAACAGAATGATTTTTTTCTGTCAAAACTTGCGAGATTTACTGATTTTTAACAATCGTTTTGGGAAAACTTTGAAATTCTAATGGGATAAAATCAAGGTGGCCGAGATGTTGAGGAAATTGAGCTTCACAATAAAGGACTACCGAGATCAGATGATGGCTTGCAGCTTAAACCGGTAGTCTCCGAATAAATTTCTTAAGGAAATGTATAAATCTCTTGTCTTTTATTATCTAATAGAATAATATAAAAAAACAGTTTATTCTTTAAGGCTATTCCAATATTGATTGAATTTCTTTCAATGTTTTGTATGTTTTAAACCAAAGAATTATTTCGGTCTAAATTTTAATATATTGCTAGATTTCTTGATTTTTAACAACATTTTCGGGGAAGAGTCCGAAATTGTAGCAGTAAGAACAAAATTGTGTTAGCGTAAAATAGAATCCATTCATAGAATGAAATACTCCTATTACTCTTTTATAACCTAGTTAACGGCCTTGGTGGCCCAGTGCTTAGCGGTATTGCTCAGACCCCAAGGCCCCGGGTTCGAATCCATGCTGATCGAGATTTATTCTGACCAGGGAATGGTTGTGTGAGTTTGTCTGACCTTCCCGTGCAGGATTTGCGGCAGGAAGGACATCCGGCCGTAAGAGTCAAAATCATCCCTAAAACCACTATTCATCAGCCGACTCCATAAAAATATAGGAAAAGGCGTAGAGGAAAAAAATACTATTACCATTTTACAACCTATTTATAACTATTTTATGGTATGGGCCGAACGTTTGATGGGGAGAGTTCGAAATGATTACAATCTTTAAATTCAACAAGTTTATTCGTTAATCAACAACAGGCCTCCGATGCCCCAGTTTAGCTCTATGCCTTCAGCCTGTCGCCGTACTTCTGCAGGTATTCTCCGCTGGGGTCGTATTTGGCCTTGAGCTCTTCCCACATCTCGGGCTTGTTCTTCATCAAGAATTTGATCACCTTCTCCACACCGCTCCTCTGCTTCTCCGTGCACTTGGCGCAGTCAGTTTTCAGGGCGTCAGGAATGCGCTCTGTGGAATGCGAGATAATTAAAATTATTTCTACGTAAATAGGTCATAAAATATATTTTATGAACTGCAATTCTTCCAATCTTTCGAAAAATACAACGTAAACAATTTACGAAATACAGGCTCTGATCAGTTATGTCGCATTTAATGCGGACAATGCTATTTGAGTTTTCATTAGTGCATTATCAATTTAGAAAAGCATAAGGAAACAACTAGATAAAAACCGGTTGTCTTATCTCCAGAAATTAGTGGTTTGAAGTCACCAAAAGCCGTCTTTGTCGGCGCTCCGAGTCTTCCTACTTCCCGGTAGTCCGGGAAAGCAAAAAAGGGATACCGCAGTTTACGACGCCCAACGCTCGTTCCGAAGACAATGTTTTCCTCGTCAGGGGTCGTAACACGATTAATTTACTTTTTTAGAAATAAAGCTTCGTTTATCTGGCCACACAGATTATAGTGCAATATTTTGGTTTCTGCAAATACCATTTCCGTCAAACTACAGCAATATATTGCAATCACTATCATAGGATTTTTGAATATAACACATCTAAAAAACTAAATTCAAAAAATACTCTCTCAAAGAATAGCGAGATTTATCTCCATGATTAATATAACTCCTTCACTTACTCTGAGGTTTGACAGAAAAACTTGTACTTTTTCCGTTATATGAATGAATTCACTTAATTACGGCTCTTTTTAATTATTTTTAATATTTAGCGATTTCGCCATTTCGCCGTTTGGACGATATCGCCACAAACCACTTTTTTCAACCCCGCTCACTTAATAAAACGAATTTACTAACTAACTAACTTTGTTTATCAAGTGTCAACTATTAATAATATTTCATCAATAATATCTTTTCCATTCATCGTTTTTTTAATGGACTTAAAGTTCTGGAGCAACTCGCTTAAATTAAGTACTATCAGAATAATTATCAGAAAATAAGGACAATTTAATTTAGATTTGAATTTTAGTGAACTTAAATTGGCGATGAACCTTCTTATATTGGTTTTCTGCCGATACAGCTACTACGTTGATCTCACGCATTACCAATATAGCGCAGTCGTTGAAATCTCCTCATTAAAATGGCAGCGTTAAAATCTCCAGTCAGAAAATCTAATGTAATTCTGCGCTGAATGCAAATTCAGAAGAAATTAATGTTAAGGATGACCAATAGCTCATATACATTTCTTTATTTCTAGCTTCTGTTATCGCTCAAAAGATGTTTCAATATTGACCATTGTTTGAATACGACGTCACCAAGAAAAATCTCCAAGAATATTAATCGGGATTTATTTTCAATGTAATTTTTTTACTTAGTATTGTCTTTTTCACGCAGAAGAAGCGCGATAAAGACGTTAAAATAATACGTACTTTTAGGAGTGGGAATGTTAGAAATATAAGTAGTTGGAATTATAATCTTGAAGCTTTCGTTTCGAATAGTGAGCGAATTGAATCGATGGAGGAATTCCGCTAATACCTCTGGATTTTTTTCAAACTGTATTGGAATCATGCAACCAATAAACAGGTAAAATCTTCGATTTGTCCCACTCACCCTTGAGTTCGGTGCCCTCCGCCGTGCAAGGCTTCTTCTCCATCAAGCAGTCGAAGTAGTTGCTCAGGAGCCGATCACTCGCCAGCACTTCATCCACATTGATGCTGTCGAATTTGGAGGTGTATTTACCTTCTTCTGGCTTACACTGCACCAAAGCCAAGGCTGCCACCAAAAGTAATGCAAGAGCGGCCTTCATGTTTGCTGCAAACAGAGAAACATGTGACTCTCATTGATCCGTGACTTCGCGATAATAGGCTGTAATTTCTGTCATTAAGGATTCCCAAGGATGACTCTCTTGTTATGTAAAGTGTGCTAGCGTTAATAATTTTTCAAATCTTCTATTTCGAGTCCCTTTTTTCTATCGTATATCTCGCATAGAGGGAATCACAGAAGGAATATTTTCCATAAATTATTTCGCGGGGAATTTTTCTGCCAAATCGCTACTTTATTTCCTACACTATTTTCTTCCTTAAGTAAATTATTTTCAGTACTCGATGCATTTCATTTGATCTACTTTATCCTGACCACCAAACAAAGAACTGTTTAAGGGTGCAGTCATCAATAATAGTCCACAATGCGTTTGACGGACAGGGAGTGACAGGCTCGTCAATCTTCACAGGTGAAATCCGGACGAGGTTCTGTTGTTCAGTATCACACTTTGAATAAATTTAATTGAAGAAGTGTCGAATGCAAAACCGAATCGAGGTAGTTTCAGAAATCAAAGAGAATGAAAACACAAAAAAAGCGTTCATAACCGTTAAAAAAATTACCCGAAACATTAATTTTTTGACAAACCGGCGTCAAATATGCCGATTTTCTTGCAGCATCTGATGAAACTATGATTCCATGTTACTTTTTTATCTTTTCAAAACTTATCCTTTTACGATGAAATTCTTTCGCTGTAACTATTTTAGGAATTCATTACTTGTTTCCTTAGAGAGTTTCTTGAGTCCGCTTATACTTCAGACAGTAAGCAACCGTTATTGATGCGTCCTTATCAATCGAAATCATCAATTCAACAAAAGCAACAAAGAAATGATTATTTAGAATTTTCATTTCATTAGAAGACAATAATCATATTGCAAAGGAATAGTTACTTGTTATTAAATAAATATGATACCACCGCGTATTTTGTTCGTCTACAGCTTATCCGTGAACTTATGCTTACGAGAGCATTTTAGACTAAAACCTTTTGCAGTTTTTTCTGCAGGTCTACCTCAACGACAAGAAACCCGGAAACTAAAAATCATGAACAGAATTCTGAACTAGAGTCTACCCACCTGAAAAACTACGGAAGTTGTTTTAAACCCCTTATTCGGTCATATATTCGATTGTGGAATAAATGGCGAGACATAGTCATTCAACATCGAATCATCAACCATTTATAAATTTAATTAATCAATGCGTATTCCCCTTAATTTTCTTATCTAAATAATTCATTTAAATGAGACATGATCGCCTACATGCTAACGTCGAAAGCAGTTTTCAAACCAACTGCGCACAAGTCTCTGTCAAGGTGAAATAGATCGACCGTTATGATATATATGCCTTCGTTCGCATAAGGAGGTTGACGTAATAATTTAGCGAACTGAAGGTATATTAGAAGAGAAATTTTCCTCATAATTGTAATACCGAACGGAAATTATTTTACGAAGAGTATCTCGCAGTTCTATCATTATCAACAAATTTGTAAAGGAAAAACTCTCTTCCTCCGCCAAATATGATTTTATTTCGATTGGCTTGAACAAACAATGCAAAACAACGAATACATTTCTGGATTTCGTATTTGTGGAACTGAAATCGAAACATCGCGACAGTCAGGCAAAATTTAATTTTAGCGAAGGAGACTTGCTTACGATCTCAGCGCGTGAAAAGAAAGCCGGTTGTTCTTGTTCGCTTTGAAGAATGTTTCTTCCCAATAAATGCTACCGAAAATAATCGCTGTGATTATATTTGAAGGAATTAGAGGATATCGTTTGAATGGAACTGCTCGCTGACAAGTCAATATGAATCAAATTAAAAATTCACTGTAGTAGAAACTTAACATTGCAAGTTAAATATGTTAATTCGCCGGAAATATTCGAGTTTATTTTATCGAATTATTTCATTCATTTTGTAAATTGTAAATTAGCTTTGTAATTTGAAAGTTTTATACACTATATTTAATAAGAGGGAAAGTGTAATTATTGGATCCACGTTCAAACTATTGACCATAAAATACGACGATGGCAATAAGAAGTTTTCAAAAGAGTTAACAACAAAAGTTAAAAAAACAGCCAATAACAAAAATTATTAACAAAAATTAACAACAATAGTTAACAACTAAAAATAACAAGTTTTTTGTTAAAAACAAAAAGCAAACGAAATTCTTGGGAATGAATGTGTTAAATTTAAGCTCACTTCCAATCAAATTCATTAGGGACGCTAGAAAATTGCTACCCCTAAATGATAATATCCTGGTTTTCCATTTCGACAAAAATAACATATAAATGGAAACAGGAAACTATAATTGAGTCTTTTGCTGCTCACCTGTTTGTTGCTGCTTGGAGTGCTTCGAGAAGTGTGTCTTAGCCATACTCGCATAGGTGTTTATATACTGTGGAAGACCCTCCTCCCCCCTCTCTCGCTGGCGTAATCTGCGAATAGATCATTCTCTCCTTCCTGGGAAATACGTTTCCTTGGCTCAATGAAAAACAACGCAACCGATTTCCACTTTTTCTAAACACTTCGTGTAATCATTTCTATATGGATGCGCTATTTTAATCAGAAATGCATTTAGACGCCTATAGTGGACAGTGAAATTTATTCGTTTGCAAATACTACGTTTAAATGGGAATTAAAAGATATTTTTATATGTTCGATGGTTTCGAGAATCAAATAATATATTTTTCAAATGCATGCGTCGAATATCAAATAATTATTCTTATTATTGAATAATAGCGTACATGTTCATGCTATCACACTCATAATTGGACAATTTTCATTTGTCATATAGTACAGGATAGAGAAAAATATGTTTTTCATTTCCTTTTGTCCTAGTCTTGACCATGGCTGTGATGAAATGTAAGCTACCGATGTATGAGTGAATAATTGCACTAATCAAGGTCTCTCTTTACGGAATGCCAAGAAAAGTGTATATCATAGAGTCATTGTGCTTCACTTGCGTGGACATGTTCCACTTGTAGCATTCTGATTCAGTGAGGAAAGCAATGGCAAACTATCTCACTCCTCATCCTGCCTGGTGAACCTCATCCCTTTCTGTAAGCTCTTAGTAGCTCATGCAAGAGGGGATGAGGTACCAACCGGCCTTTGGGCTGAATACCTTCCTGACAGACTAGCGTACAAATCCTTCCGATTTCATCAAATCACGGATTTTTCCATCAAAATCATCTGAATCCTTCTTTCATCTTCTCATCGGACATACATTCAAAAGTTTGACTACGTTTCCTTCAGCCATTCTCTCGGACTACTCACGTCCGTTTCTTACTAAACTAAATTTACTCACATATCCAAAATTAACTAAACGCCAAATTTCTTTTCATACAATAGTTACTTGTATTATTCCATCAAAATCAAGTGTTCCGAGATTTCCAAATTATAATAACACATTTTTCCATTTCATCCAACTCGTGCCCCAAATTTGCTCATATTCGTGAAAAGTGTACGAGAATTCGTTTCCATTCCTTCTATGTTTTATGTCCTCTAAATATTAAGTAATAACTATTCATCTAACGAGGTCAATAAAATATGAATATGAAATACTATATTCTTTTGAATTTTATCACAAAATACCGTGAAGAGGTTTTAATCACGAAAGCGACCTCCGCCGTGGGAAATAGGCCCTCGAGAAGGAGGGTTTCTCATTAAAAACAATGTAACGATTCCTTGTCCTAGAAAATTGTCGTGATGAATAAGCCTTATCCAAATCACAGGCTTATATTAAATTAATAAACTTTCCAAATTTGATATTTAGATTTTGCGTTTCTGCAACGAGATAAACATGATTATTTACCAATTGAGACAACTGTTTTCAAGAATTTTTAAGAAGATAGACTTAGAAAAAGAGATTTTTACATCAAATCTCAATTCTTGTGGAATATTTGTTTATAAGTTTAACCATCAAGATATTTATTAATATTATTACTATTATTATTATTTGCTACAGTTATACTGAAGTCAGGTGGCAGCCCAAACATTGTTAATTTACACGTTCACGCTTAACTTATTACATTTAAATTCCTAAATAACATATCTGTATAACAAACAGGATTAGGTCACGCTTTTAAAAACAAAAGAGACAATATTTAGCAAATATCCCCCCATTAATCCACCCAATACATTTAAATAAGATATATTCTATAATTACTGTTCCCATATAATCATATTTTCCATTGTTCCTTTGATTATCCACATGTCACTTCATAAGTTTCTGAAACACCTCACAAATATTACAGATTTAACAACATCTAAAACAAAACATCCAAAATCCCCTTTCATACAATACATTTTTACTTTCTCCCTATACGTAGTATAGAGAAAGTATTGTGTTCGCAAAAAAATTCGAACTCCAGAATTCGACGGAAATAGATGTTTTGGAGCCCATTGAGCTTGTTTTCGCTATTTTCCCGAACATGTCTGTCTGTCTGGGGTAAAAAAGTTTGTGGGCGCTCTATCTTAAAAAGTAATTATCCGATCATTTTTCAAAAATTCATATTTAGTATTTTCCTAACAATGCCAAGAGTTGATTAGTTTTTGGTGTATATCGCTCAACCGGAAGTTACGGTTTATCCGGAACAAAATTTCGTTTCTTAAATATCTCTATAAAAATGCAATGTAGGTATATACAATTATCAACAAAAGTTGTAGATAATATACTTTCCTACAACTTTTGTATGAAACATTTTTTCGTAACACTGAGATTTTAGGAGTTATTCTTGAATAATGGTTAACCGGAAGTTATTGCTTATCCAGAAATGGAAGTTTTTCATACATAACTCTGTCAATATACAATGTAGGTGTATACATTTACATACAAAAGTTATAGATAATGTATTTTACTACAACTTTTGTATGAAACATTTTTTCGTAACACTCATTGTTTTGGAGTTATTTATATATTACCGGCAGAGGCTTCTGCTTTCAATAAATACGGAGAAAGTCATGTGTTGGCCACATCATATTTTATAATATCTTAAAGCATCTAAGCATAAAATCTTTAATGGATTTAGGTAAGGCTAGAGGGTCTCCTCAGGTAACATGTTCCATTCCCTTACTCCTCTAGTAAGAAATGAGTACTAAGCCACAGCCGTCCTTTGTTTTCCTAATTTTAACTTCTCATCATGATCGCCGCGCGCAAATTTGGTTTTTCTAATCTGTAACTTAATTCCCTCCATGCTTCGGCAGAGTTTTTTACTCGAAATATCCCTACTAATCTGTCCTCCTCCCTCCTTTTTTCTTAAGTTTCCTACTCAAGAATTTCTTACATTTTCGTTACGCTATCTTCCCTATTGTGTCGATTTAACTCATGCCTAGCTGCTTTCCGTTGCACGTTTTCAATTTTCTTTATATCAGTTTTGCTGTGCGGATCCCATACGTTTGTCTCATATTCCAATATAGGCCGCACTAATGTTTTATATCCTAAGTCTTTCGCTTCCCAGCTAGCTCCCCTTGAGTCCGTCATCACGTAATGAAGATTTTTAATCGCTTTAGAGACTACTTTACCATGTGATTAACCCAATCTAATTTTGTCCCCCTGCAATATTCTAATATCATCTTCACCATTAATTTCCCAATAAATTATACAGTCATTAGCAAAAAGACGAATTTTGGACTTTATGAACTTTGGTTAGTCGCTTATATAAATTAAAAACAGTAATGAGCCGAGCAAACTTCCCTGGGTACTCCTGACGTCAGGCCAATTTTTTCTGATAAATTTTCGCCAACTTTTATCCTCTGAGACCTACCCGTTAAAACATTGTAACCACCTTTCAACCCTTATATCTATATATAAGATTTTATTTTTTCTACTTTCGCTGAAAAAAAAAATGATGCAGAACTTTATCAAATGCTTTAGAAAAATCTACAATAATTCCGTCGACGTCCTTTTGTCTGTCAAACGGGTCTGAAATATCCTGGCATAATCCTAACAGCTGCGATTCACAGAAGTATCCTTTTCTAAAACCATGCTGATTTAGAAAAAGTTTCCACTCCACCCAGTACACGAGTTGTCCACTTACCCACCCAGTTTCCTTCCAGAATTTACTAAGATAATCTTCCATGTCGTTGCCTGAGAGGAAATTTCTTCAGTCATTAAATATGCTATATTGCAAGCTCCTTGTGTTTAATTAGGACTCAGAGATAAAAGGTGTTTTTCAACGTTCAATTCCTGAATTAACCTTTAATTAGGGTGATGTATTCCTATTGTATTGGGTGATGCTCATCGATAGCAATCAAATCCACGATCATGTGAAGCAAGATCTCAAGCAAGGGAAATATTCCGCTTAATTTTTTACATGTGTTTTAATCTTTTTCCATTGATAATTTTATTTTTTCCTCAGTATATCACACAATTCATAGGAGGGAAGTACATCCTTCTTCTGGACACTCTTCTATCCATCTGATTCCTTCAGAAAAATATCAACCACTTATCTTCGAATTTTCTAAGGATATCAAATCGACATCCGAGGCATTCCGAGTAATCTTCATTTTCTACGACTCTTTTCCTCTCTCATGAAACGTCTGCAAACTGAAGAAGTGGAGTTTTAAAGAGGATTCAACATCTGAGCGACACTTTATCAAAATTGTTCCGACACAGGAAGACAATGTTTTTGGCGTGAATAGCAGGTGCCAGAACGCTGCGAAACATAACACTTTTCGTAATAAAAATTTAAATAATTGAGTAGCGGTAATGCTCTCCTTCGATCTTTCATTAAAAATAAGCGAGGTAACCAAGCTATTACTGTATTACTCCAAAATGAACTGTGCAGAGAATAAGTTCTCTGAATCTGCATTTTGGTCATGTCGTCGGAAAAAAATTGCTCTTAAACTTCAATGATGCATTCCTTAATTCAAATTTTGATAAGCCTTTAGACATCGGACATAGTAAAAGAGGGGTTTTCCTCAATTCAATGCTGCACAGAATGAAGTTAAAAGGCATCAAACGGACATTCTCCTATTCGGCGGCGCTAAGAAAACCCGTCTCATCCTAGTTTAAGTCGGCGGGGTCGAGGATATACCCAACCTGCAAAAGAAGAAATATGTCCTAATCTTTGACGAAGAGAAAAACCTTCTCATACATTTTGCATTGCGAATCGCAAATGTAGTAATTGAAGATGTATGTAAATGTAAATCATGTAAAGATGTAAAGAGTGGCTAAATAATGCTTAACAAATGTGAATAAAAAATTGTGCTATTAAAATTTTATACTCTTATTTCAAATCATTCATGATATTAGTAATTAAATGTAGATTTAATGTATAATATACATGTATATACATTTTAATTAGTGATTATGTACATGTTGGTTTAAAAATTATAATGTGCAATTAAAATGTTATAATCATATAATAAACATATCCTAATGTAATTACATTATAAATATTAGTTAAAATCACCCCTGACTATTACCATTATTATCATAATGTATTTTGTATTAAGTTATATATGTAGCACAGTTTTTTTTTACTATTAGGAACTTGCTGACAACTATTCTGTGCTTAGGAGGGTCTAATTTGTACTTATTATGAATTTGAAATTTTAGTGATTATTACCAAATTAAAAATAAATCTTATATTAAATAACTTTTGCCATCGTCGATTCTCGTTTATTCTGTTTTAATAAGGTTTCGTTCTCTTAATTTGAAGTCAACTGGCAGAAACGACAAATGAGGAATAATACAATGAACATCGGACAACGCAATACAAATACTTGGACGAAAGTCGGGGAAAGCGATGAGAGATGAATGAAAGCGAATTTGAATTCCCGCCATCCACTCTTTGCCGAGCGCTGAGTGCACCAAAGCTGTGCTTCACATCGAGCGAGAGTCGAAACAAAGGAAATGCGACTGTAGTTCCGACTCGTTTATTAGCCAACTGAGATTAATAAATATTCCACATTCCCTTCGGATCACATTTGTTTCATGTAGCAGTGTTTCAAGATCGAGTAGGTGTTCGGAGAAAGCCGCCGACACGCAAGGCTAATTGGGTAACCTCACACGCAAGGCCGTTCCTCCTTGGGTCGGCAGAATAGCGACGTTTTTCATTATCTCGGAATCTGAGACAGAAGCGCAAGGAGAAGCGTGATTTACTAGGAAGTACGAAGCGCAGATTCATATCAACAAAACACATTCAATTTCTTACAAAAATAGCGATTCGATTATTTGAGGAATTGTTTTCCGATGTTGAGCATCCAAAGAGCAAATGTGTACGAGCAAAATAAATATAAAAATTCACATCACTTCTGTTTCTATTAATAAAAAAACTGTGGAAAAATTACAATCTATTAAGATTCTTTCCGAAATAAGTATTACGCAATAATAGAACTTCTGTTTGAAGACAATTATTTTAAATGTAAATTTACAGCTCTCCAGTCGATGACATTGGCAGAAAAACCCCGTAAAAAGGCAGGTCAAGGGCGATAGCAATTTACACTAATAAGCCTCCAAGTCCATATGGAATTGTTTTTCGTTATCCATGTTTCACTTATTTACTACACCTGAGATTCTTGGAATTGAATATCAGGTTGAAATTACTCATTTCCTCGCAATATGAGGAAGTTATGACGTGAAGTGGCTTGATTAAGTAAGAATTAAGGTAGGCTTTGACGTAGCTGATTGCACGACCAACAACTTGACTCGCGTATACGACTGACAAGTAAATTGTGGTCGTGCACGATTAATTTTGCTCACACGATACAGTCTCAAAAACAAGTTAAGTTTTAACAGCGAAAATAAATTAATAAAATCGCTGAAAGAGCTCGAAACAAATTCGATAGAATAAGTTACTTAAATATTAAAATTCGTAAGATAAAATATAGATTTCACCACAAACTATGAGAGCTTTGATAAGATACAGGGACTTTCAGGGGAAATATTATTTTCGGATTACCTGTTCTATTGAATTAAGCAAAGATGTAAGATAATAAATTCTATTCTGAGCAAAATGGAAAATTATATTTAATCTATTTCTATGTTCCCCGTTGAGAATCACTTCAGCTAGTAAATTATATTGTTCAAGCTATCTTCACGTTATGTGGTCGAATTCAACAAACGTATTGGTCGTAACGGGGACTGGTTGTTTACAACCTTGATATGTTTGGACATTTTTCGGGTATTTTGTGAAAACATAAAATTTCGATTAACAAACAATATTCCGTGAACTTAATACGAATCTTTTTTCAATTTCCATACTTTGGCACTATCCTCAACTCTGCAAGACTAATCCTTTCAATTTAATTATCCAAAACATATAAAACCTGCAACCGGTAAAAATGAGGTTTACATGTAATCCTTATGGAAACTTATCTCAGCGATATCTGTTCGAACCCAGAAAAATAATCGAATAAATTCTTGTTGAGTTAATAGACAATGTAAGTGGATAAAATTCGAGAGTGTTGTGTGAAATGCAACGGCGCAGAAGACTTCCATTCAAAACATTGATTCGAAAAATAATTCCATCCAAATTATCCTAATTGATAAGTATTTAATCGCTGGTCTTAATCCAACAGCTGATGGCCATTACATTTGAAACGAAGGGGCAGTGATCTGTTTCTCTAATATAGCGTCAATGTTTTCAACGGAAGGAATAATGCACTTAAGGACTTAGGAGGTAATTTTTGGATATTGGTTCCTTTTCCAATCTCGTTTCATTCACATTTCTCTAATATCTTTATTACAAATATCCTAATTTTTCTAAGGAGAATATGACTGATCATCGCTCATGGGCTCCTAAGGTGATCGAATGACTTTTTTGAAGAAGCTCAAATCCTAATCAATTCTAGATTCTTTCTTGATGTGTACCTAAATCACCAACGCCTTATATTTTTATGGAATATTTTCCTCGCTTTGAGCAAAGTTTTCTCTAAAAAAAAGGTCCGATCTGTTGCAATATAGAGCATGCAAACAAATAATTATGATTATGAAACGGGAAAAAAGAAAGATAAATTTCTACGATTATGTAATGTTGTGCATTTGCCATGATTATAGCAGAGCGTTTAACTTGAATATACAATATATGATGGCGTATTAGTCGATTCGGCGTATAAGTCGACCCCTAAAATTTTGAGGTGAATATCAGGTATTAGCATATGTTCGGCGTATACGTCGACCCAAAAATATAAGACAACACCACTTCACTAGCTCAATTTTATGGGAAGAAAAACTACGGTATCCATAAGTATACGATAGCTTAAGAAATATTTACCGCATGAGATTAGGACACTACAATTGTTTCTTTCAGTTGTCATGTCAACTTTTCGCCTCTGATTAACTGTTACACTAGTTTCTTTCCTTGATATCACTCAAGCTTTACAGATAATAATATGTTACGAAACAGAAACACAATTTTATTAAAAATTTATAATAGAATTGATGGTAACATAGTATGGTAATATGAAATAACGACACTGCTAAAAAAACTTCCATTAACTTCTAACGTTAAGTCCAATCATAACGATCACATAAACAGAAATAAAACATGATGTGCTTATTGATCTTCATTTGTAAAAAGAAAACATCGAAATATATGCTAAATTTTTGTAAAAAAATAGATTTGAAGAAATTAATATAATTTGCGAATAATAAAAATGCGTTAAATTTATTTTCTAAATATATTTGACTCGAAGATAATTAGTTTGCTGGTCATTACATGTTTACTTTCGCCACAATTGTATATCGCGATGAAATTTGTTTAATATGATATCTACGTTAACAACACTTGCCAAAAATTAGTTTCAGTAAGAAATAATTGTGCTGAGTCGCGAGAGTTTGTGTACAAAAAGTGTTAAGCAGGCAGTTTCACTTATTTACCCCTCGGTGGTAAAGGGTTAAATTATATAAGTTTGGTGTATAAGTCGACCCCTGGTTTTTGAGAGATTTTTTTAGGCTTCAAAGGTCGACTTATACCCCGGCATAAACGGTAACTGAAACGGGTAATTTTAGAAATCCTTGTCAGCTTTGACTTCCTCTCATTCGTAGCATTCAACTTGAAGTATAGTTCGAAGAGTGGCCATGGATCCAATAAAACATTTTCCTCTCTCCGCCTGTGGAAGCCCATTCATTTCCAGAATAACTGAATAATTCGTGAAACAACAACCCTTAGCCATCTGATGATGATCGATTTCAGAATCTGTTGGTTTCCTGACTCTTTAATATCATCCAAGAGATGCAAGCACAAATCCTTTCTTGAAGTTATTCTAAAAGGGTTCTACATTAGGGTGGAGGTTTTCTAGTTAATACCTCGAATTTTCGGAGGATACCATCCTTCCAACCAATATAAGTGTCGCTTCCTTCATTCCTACCAAGAATATCAATCTTAGCACCTTTAAGTTGGGTCATTACGTACTCAGAAATACAATTACAAAATTTATACAACAAATGAGATACTGAATGTTATAAATAGGTGCGAAATAGCAATACTTAGCTACCTCTACCAGCCAACGTGCGAAGGAATTGACAAGGACGGAAGGTGCTATAAAACAACTCAATTATACTGAATTTGCCTCATTTCCGGTCCCATAGGAGGCATCTCAGCGACTTCTACAGGCATATAAATGGTATATTGAGGCTTTACTCTCAGTTTTCTTTGTAAGTGACCCCTTTTTACGCAAAAATATGGTAATTTAAACCGAAAAACAAACCATGACGATTTTGATGTTTTTGTCGAAATTTCGAGGCAAAAATTCTCACAGAAGATAATTTTTGATTTCGAAATTATTTTATATTTGTAACGTATATGCGGATGGGCCACTTTTGTCGGTATTACATTTGATCATAAAAAAATAGTCAAAACGCTCCAGCCTATTCTGCATCTATATTACTCAAATTATTTTCTTGTCTTTTTCGCCACTCTCTGTGAGTCCAATGCAACGCTCTCCTACGCTTCTTATTTACTCAATCTTGCTGTAATTTTGCTGGGAAACAGTAATTCATATTTTAGATTCTCATCGTGGGAGGCACCGCCATTTTAACTTTGAGTACGTTAAAATTCTTAAGCGTCTACATTTTATTTATTCATACTGTAAAACCTATCTATCTAAGCCGGAAGCACAAGGGAGAGTGTAAATTTTCCGATAATAAAACAAAGCACATTTATTTGGCGTAGATTTGGGATACTTTCTCGTTTTCCCTGGACAAAAGTATCGTCTTCGGGAAATAAGAAGCCAAATAGGAAAGAATACAAGAGCGAGCAGCTAAAGAAAGTAGCCGCATACCAATAATTGCAATTGGCTTCTTCGGAAACACCGTATCGGTGCTGATCACACCAGCAAGCGGGAAACCAGCTTTCTATGCGATCGCACTCTATGGCCTCGAGTATATCACTTCACTAAAGATTTCTTAAAGTTAGCAATTACCAGATAATTGGCAATGCTTCCCTTCAGTCCAGATATGACAACGTCGATGGCTATGCATCCGCAGAATCGATGTTAAGCAAGAGGTGGTGGGAAAACCAGAGACGAGCTAAGTTCATACGGAGATCTTAAAATATCGTTTCCACGTTTCCATGCACTGGAATATAATAAAATATATATTATAGTTATGTAAATAAAGGCGGAGTATACAATTTATATTTCTATGTATCGTTATTATTGTGGGTTGAAAAAAAATGAAAAAATCTACATATATGTTTATTGTTGTCTTGATAAAGGGCTGTAGAAACGAAATACGAGTGCATTTTAACTAAAAATGAAGTTTTCTCAGTAATTTAATTAAAATAAAACAAGCCATTGGGCACTTTTCCAAGAATAAATATTTGTTTCTAAAAATTAAAGTGCTGCTGGTACGATAAAATTTATAAAAAATTCAAGTGATACGCAATTGCTAAAAGGTTGGGAGACCTTGATCTAAATTAAGTTATCAAGTGGTTTCATCTGTGTATTCTTTGTTTTAGAATTAATAGTTTGTTCGTTTCTTTGAGATGGTAAATAAACTTGGAAGAGAATCAAGCCCATAGTAAATACTACACGAATATATTGTTTCACCTTTCATAGGTTCGAATTCTATTCTATTATGACGCAATTATATTTATTATAAAATTAATATAACTATATTATTAATATAATTTAATTAAAATTAAATATTCTACGATAACTCAAGGTTTAATGTATATTATATTTCCATCCGCCTTACATAGGAAACGTGAAAAATCTTGTGTATATGCAGTAATGTTATTAATGCTTCCTTAGATAGATTTACGTTATAGAAAGAATTCGCCTTTATCAGCTATCATTGTAAATAGGTGATGTAAAAAAGCATGGTTCACATGCTTGAATTTAGAGAAGAAATGAAGGAAAAAAGTCTGCCAAGGCCGAGCTCGAACGAAGATCTCTCACTTGCCAAATACCTTCCAATATTTTTGATGATTAAATGTTATCAAACCCTGCCTCACCAACCCAATCCACCCGGCCAAAGGGCCATCTGGCACAGCAGCGTTGCCATGTGTCACAGGCATATTTCTAATTAAAATAGGAAAACCCTTAATTTCCGTAGTAAAATGCCCATCGAAAGGCGCTAGTGCCTCTCACTTGATTAGTGATAGGATGAAGATGAAAAATTATTAATCATCTGAATAGTTTATAGTTTTTTTAATGAAAAGCGGTCACAGCGTTGTCCGTGAGGTCATTAACGAGCCCCATGGGGAGTGACCCTCCTAAATCTAGGGGTAGTTACGAAATACGACCGTTTTTATTTCGTTGTCTCTTCTGACGTTTTCTTAATAAATGCACGTGTTTGCTTCGATTGAAGGGGCCCATGACGGCTGTGGAATAAAGATCAAATTTACGCAATGAATTGTTTTTTGCGTATGTAAATCTTGGCAAAGTGCAAGGCCTTCAGTCGAGTGTCGCAAAATACGGAGAATGAATCATGAGTATCAGTTTCTTCGAAACATATGTACGTTCGCATTTCAAAAGAGTTGAATTATAAGGCCGTTTAATTCCCGTTTATGTTTCCATTCAAGGCATTCCACTGCGAAACTGTTCACTTTCCCGGAATCGCTGTGTCGACAAACAGGAGTTTATCTTCTTCATCTGCTCGTTTTATCTTCCGATCTCTTCCTCACGTATTTCTTTATAGACGACCTCCGTCAGCTATTACTCAATTGGAGGAAGTGGGTCCACAACGGCAACTCACGTTTATATAATACTTTCATAAAACCCAACTTAAATAAATTTAATCCGTAATTGGATAATAAGATCTTTCATAATTGCGACGCCTTTCAAATTTGGTTGAATTTATGAAATGTGAGAATCTTCGGTTGATTTTCCCTTACCACGAAAACGAGAGTCGTTCATAAAAATAATGAAATACGTATAATTTGTCTACGTCAATGTATATGTTAGATCCCTGCAAACCTCCTTTCGGCGTGTGGCAGGAGGTGCAGGAACCTTGACCCTATTTTCCTAAACGGCTGCTTTTGCGTATAGTTCGCGGAAAAAATGAATTTTTGAAACGATTCGTTCTAGCATCTACATAGGTGGTCTGAAAAGTTTCCGAACACCCTCGTATTTCCCTAATTTTCCTCGCAGTAACAGAACAGCCCATATTAAAGGGAGGACGCATTATATCGGTTACATCATCTCAGAACGTAATCTCTCTGAACTTCTTAAATAAATGTATCCTTTGAATTAGTCTTCTATCTTCTAATGATTCCCATCCCACGTCCTGTATCATCTGAGTATCACTCGCTGTTTTGTCATAGAAATTCTTTAAAAATATCGCCTTTTGATGTACTTTTTCTAAATCCCGAATATGAAATTTCTCGGCGGGGTCCCATACACTACATGCATACTCAAGGTGAGGTCTATCATCGCTCGCCAACGTTTTCTTCGCTCGTACCGACTATTCCTTTAACAAAGCAGAGTTTCGTAAGTGATTTTCCACGTATATTTCTGGTGTGGGTACTCCTCGTTAAATTATTCGTGAGAGTTACACCAAGATACTTCACCGATTCTACTGTCATTAGGTTCACCCCACGAAAGCTGTAGGAATAATCATTCAGTATAGATTTTTGTTATACATTTTCGTTCTTATGAAACATAACACCGTATTCAAGATAAACATATCATTATTATTAATTTATTTCAACCGCCATCTCTGATTTGACCTGACAAAATGACTTAATTATGCGATAAAATGAACTATTTGCGAATTTTCGTTTGTGTCATGAGGCTTCACGACGATACTGGCTTTAAAAATAAAGCATTTTAAAACTCCTTTATAACTCTATACATTTTATATTGTAGGACAGAACCTTTGTTTGCTGGAATCCAAATTCCATACACGACATTAACATTTGCCGTTTGCTCCATCTCTCTAATGCTTGCCAAATCCAACTTTATATTTCATCAATTCTATAAACAATATGTGTCGTACATCGTGAAATGTAATGTTAAGGTTTAAAATGAAGTTCGTATGTATGTACTTAGTTATTTCTACTTTTTTTTCATTTTACAACCAATATAGTCTTGGATAGTATTCTCCCAAACTGCTTATCTATCAATAAATATAAAGCAGAAATTCTGAGGTTTGTATGTTTTTGTGTTCGTCATGGATTGGCTTCAACACTGCCAAATTCCGAGAATTTCAACAAAATACGCGAAGAACTTCTAAAAATTTTGAAGTTGCCAACCAGTCCCCCTGACGAATTCTTGGATGCGATCCCAAGCATTTTTTTCGTTTAACAGCTTCAAATTTTAGTCGTCCTTAACCCTTAATTGGTCGTGTGGGTTCAATATGACACAGGCGGTGTATTTCCTTCGGCAACACAGAAACTAACGAAGATATTTAAACCAAATTCTTGTTTTGTAAAGATGTTTGCTATTTTTAATTATCTGAGAATTTCGTTAATTTCAAGTAATAAATAGTATGCAATTTTATCAGTGTTACAAAATTCACAAAAATAAATTTAAATGATCATCTAAACAGCATATCAATAATTTTTAAGCGCCTATGTATAAACTAATTCATTGCCAAGTACTACAAAAACACCATACCACGCATACCAACCGAAGAAAATTAATTTTCAAAACAATAGTTTTTGCGGATATTTTTTTAGATTTTATACATTATTTTCCGAATGCATCCATAACGATTAAAATGTTCTTGCGGTTCACAAAATACTTTCCTTATTCTCACTGAGTACATCTGTGTTCATATATTTCCAATATAGTAACAAATAGCTATGCAATAAAAGATTTTGAATTATTTGCTTTATAAGTTGGTTCCCGTAATATGTGAAGTTATTAGACTGTATAGAGGTTTAGAAATTTTAATTAATAACAAATTATTTAAATACAATGTATAAGCACCAAATTTAGCCTGATACAAAAATATATTTTTTAAATAACAGTTCTATAGGTTGGTAACACTGATATGGATTATTTTTACGATTTTTAAAGTATCACTGATCGTTTTGTCATAGTCAAAAACCCCTAAACTGAAAGTTTCATAAAAAATCGTAAAATGTATTTTCGTCCCAGACTTTTTTCCCAGAAGGAGTGAAATTCATTTTCATTATTCTCCGACAAATGGCATTTAAAACACAGTGTAATTTTGTTAAAGAAAATCAAAATAACAAATTTTCTGCAACATACTTCAAAAGTTAGAGACTCTTAGGTAAGTTCTTAATAGGAAACAATATCAATTATGTAAGTTACTGCAATTTTGCTACACGTTTAAAATTTTTATTTAATTAATAATTAATGAAAAAGGCATTACGTTAAAAAAGTAATAAATTAAATTACATGAACTTATTTAAAGAATTATTCATGAGCTATGGTAAATTGAATCAGCTGATTTACCATTGAAAGAGGTCTTAAAAATTCAGAGAATTTTGGGATCATATTTTGGGGCTCCACGCGACACGTAATACTTCTGACGCGACTAATTAAACGTTAAATACGTGATCGATTGCTCGACCGAAAACTTGACATGCGTATACTACCGGAAAGCAAGTTGTAGTCTTGCACGAAGCACGTCGCTCACTTGACATTCACTGGAGTTTTTAGGGTAGAGTCGTGCACGACTACAAGTGACTCGACCGCTGGTTCTCACTTGGTCGAGTGCACGACTGAATCCGTCGTTGGTCGTGCACTGAACCTTCAATATATATTGGTCTCCATTACGATCCAATCGGAGTACTCCCATAAGAAGTTCAAGTGAAGTTAATCGTCTCTATTTTAACTGCAAAATTAAATGAAAGTCCATGGACAAAATCCTAATTTATAAAACAATCGTTTCAATCCATTTTGATTATTGTTCCACAGTTTTATATGAAATCTGCAATAAAGAAGTAAAAGAACTCGGAAACTTCAAAACAGAGCGATGAGAGTAATTCTAAAATGTGGAAAACTTACTCTAATTAAATCCATGTTGAATGCTTACAGTGGATGTCCGTAGAAGGGAGAATTTCACTACATGTATTAGAATGAGTCCACAAGATGGTGCACAAAAGAATGCCAAAATATTTAAATCAGGAGTTAACATTTATACTCATAGCCACCACCATTAAGATACACGACAAACTTTTGATATAAAAATAAAAAGGCATGCTACACATTTTTATAGAAAGTCATTAATGAGTGATGGACTTAGTGTATTCAATAGCCTACCTGAATGGGTCCGCAAAATTAAGAATGGAAGAATGTTTAGAAGGGAATGTAACAGGATTGTAAAAGGAACTAAGGAATTATGAGTTGAATTTGAAGTAAAATTTAATATAAAGATATGAATTTTTTCTTGCAAATTTTAAAATGTGTATAATTATGTGTATTGTATGCACATAATGAGTTAGATTAATGAAAATTATACGCAAGATTTTGTAAGATTGATGTATTTGTATTCTTTTTCTTACTTGCAATTTTACTTGTAATTCTCATTTGTACTTATGTACATTAGAATGTATTTCTAAATAAATCTACTACTACTAAATAGAATCGTTGTATGAGTTCAAGTTTCATAGGAAAAGTTCTATAAAGATTAATATTCAAACTTAAAATATAGATTTAAACAACAAACAATACGAAAGCTTTGATAGGATATTGGGATTTTCAGGGAAAATATTATATTTGGATTCCCTGTTCCGTTGAATTAAGTAAAGATACAATATGTTAGATTCTATTTTGAGAAAAACAGAAAAATATATTAAATCTACTTCTATATTCCTCGTTGTGAATCAATGAGGCTGGCAATCTCAGCAAATTCAGCAGGTACGATTTATAAGCTGAAAATGGTATTGGACGGAACAGACCGTAAGATGTGAAAACCATTGGGTAGCACGAAGCACTTTTGATTTTAAACTTTGACAGTTCGGATCATTTAATTAAAAATATTCACACTTAAGGTGGAATCAGCAAAAACATCGAATTTTGAAGAAATCCTCTGCCTTTGGAAAACTCCCCTAATCGGATGATTCCGATTATGTAATTCAACGTGTAATTGAGCATATACATTCAGTATTTATATTTGGTGTATACTTGAGCATGGGTATTCAGTATGTACATTCAATAAGTACTTGGCAAGTTGCATCGAAGTTTGTATCTTCTGGTGAATCAATAAATCCGTTCTCATACTTGGAGTTTTAAACAAATTCCTCGAACAGAGTTATATAATAAGGATGTATTTATTTGAGAGAATGTTGGTTTTTCATATTTTCAATACATTTGTTTCATTAAAGTACGCTTGGTGAATAACGATAACTTTTTTTTGGGCGTCGATTTTTGAAGTTGTCAAAGACATCGGGACTTTCTAACGGCCACATCTTCATTTTTAGATTACTTCGAAGACAAATCTATACATTGTCTCGAAGGAATATTTCGCGCTTTCTTCATTTTTCTTATAGATTTAACCCCTAAATGTATTTTCGGTTCATCTCAAAGAAGAGATTAAGTTATGGCCTCAGAAAAAAAAAACAAAAAGTTGCATTTGAAGGAAAGGGGGCTCAGGTTTTTTCTGAGTGTCTTTCATTCTTAAATCTATAAATGTGGAATTTTAAATGAAAATCCCGGTTTTTCTTTTACTGTAATAACTTTCACAGGTAAAATTTCTTGAGGCAAATGTTTAATAGAAATGAATAGGAAAGTCGCATTTTTTTGCAAAAGGCATTGCAAAGTATTCGCCTGCTATTTTTAGGGTCAAAAACGAAATATTGATCTAAACTAAATCAGTGATCAAGCGTACCGCTACATAAACCTCTGTGAAGATAACTAAGGTTATAATATCAAGATGAAAAGGAAACACTAGACAAATGTATAATGCATAAAGTGCAAAATGTGAGAAGGTAGGAAGTGGGGGTCAACATGGTTGTGCTTCATCGAAGTGTGACCTTCCGTAGTCATGGAAATGAGGTCATCACCTTTCATTAAAGACCTGTGTTTGATTGCTTCTCGGATGTCCTCGAAATCGACCTCTACTTGAGTATTGCTGTGCGATTTGGGATCCTCACAAAGTAGGATTAATTTCAGATCTTGAGATGGTTCAACGTAAAGCAGTAAGGTTCGTCAAGGGAGATTTCAAATTTGACAGCACTGTCTCGGCCATGATAGAATCCCTCAGATGGAACTCTCTTAGTGATAAAAGACTTCACTATCGACGGAAGCTTTTTGATAAATTTATTACCACTGACTTCGGGGATGAGATAACTGATATTGTTATCTTAGTTATAAACTTACGCGATCTTCGGGAGAAAACAAAAAAGAGATACAGGGAAGTAGTTGCCAGGACAGATAGTTACTTTTGGTCGTTTTTCCCGCGAAGTATTAGAGAATCTAATAGCTCTTCAGGTTAGTTAGGGATGTCGGTGTTTTTACACCCCCTGCCAAGCGCCACTGGCGTATTGCGGGGTTTAAATGAAAAAAATGTAAAAATGTAAATTAAAGGATGTTTACCCTGGATGATGTGGTAATAATTATGGCACTTTTAATATAAATGAGATTGGAGTGTGTAACAATACGATTTCTTTAATAGCTAACTCGTCAGTAGACACAACATATCGTGGGTTCCACATAAAGAACCGCCAATTCGTAAGAAGAACTGCTCTGTTTTCCAAAGGATTTCCCTTTTTGTAAATATAATTATATCTATTATTTATAAAGAAGTTTCTCCGGATAATCCTATACATACATTCATTCATAGGGGATCAAAATTTAACCGTGTTCCACAAGTGTCACTAACTACAAATTTTTAGGAAGTGCTGGCCATAGGGTATAACTGCAAGAAAAAATGCGACTTTGAACCTCGGTGTCAATGGGATTGATGCCAGAAGGCCCCGAAGTCCCAATTTTTCCGTAAGGATGTTTGCGGGTATTTTCGGAAATGTTTTTTGAGGATTTTCCCGGAAAGTGAAAGATCGAGATCGACCTCTATTTTTTAAGATTTTCCTTGGTTTGACGCTAGGTCAGGGTAAATATTCTCCTTTTTAAAATGCATTGAGACAATTTTTAAGATTAAAAAAAAATCCCTTCCCGATAACATGGAAGCTTGAAACCCGGTAAGTGATTAGAGATCATAAATACATTTTATATACGATCTTTAAAGTTTCCTTTACGGTCATGGTTCTATCCCAGAGATCCATTTACATTCTTTTATGCATTTCGAATGAGGATAATAAAATCGTATTTAAGGACCTCCCCGGTATGATATCGACTTCAAAATTTGAATTAAATATGTTTTATTTCAACCATAGCGTTATATGTAATCACATCTTCAAAAGGTCCTGGGTTCGATACCAGGCGTCTCTATTATTTGAAGCGTATGACGGGAATTCCAAATTATTTATGATTCAGTTTCGAAAATATTTTAAATTATATCCCTGTAGGATAGGGAATTCAAAATCACAGAGGTCCCAGAAAACGCGTTCTTCTATATTTATATCTGTAAGACTGTCACCAAATGTGCGTGAGCTCGTTGCCAAGTGGGTGCATAATTGTCCTATGCTTCATAGAATTATTTGAAATCTACGTCGTTCATTTCAGTTAGAATTAAGATCAACTGGTGTCGAACCCAGAGCTGGTTTGCAAGATATGATTATAACGACCTGGAGGGATAGCGCCAATATATTCCAAAATTTGAAGACGATATCATACTGGGTATGACCGAAAGTAAGATTCTCGTTTTCCCCATTTGAAATGCACGAATGAATGTAAATGACGATTTGGCATCGAACCCAGGGTCATTAGGGAAACATTAAACTGCATATGTGATATTTATTTATAACTTCTGTTCACGTACTGGTTTTTACGTTTTCATGTTACCGGGAAGTGATTCAAAAAATTCTTAAATATTGCCACAATGTATTTTAAACAGGAGGATTGCACCCACCTGACGTCGAACTCAGGCACATTTGGTGACATTTGTATGTTTATTAATATGGATAAGCCCATCCTCTGAAACAACCGTGATTCTGATCTCTCTATCCTATTGGGAACTCCCTTAAATATTTTTAGCTTAATTAGCTTAATTTTGTCCCTGCTATTTGCATATCATAGTTTATATATATAGACGTCACAAAAAACTGAGACCTTCTCCTAAATTCTGACGTAAGTCTTTTCATTGACATTGTTTGAAAAATAGAATTAATGGCGTGTCCGTCCTGCACTGAGGAAGGATTTATTACGAAGACGAAAAGCGCAAAATGATTTTTGGCGTTTACCTTGGCCCTACATTGAGATGGAGAGACAAAATAAGACATCTATAATATAAAATAGTGTATGTGTGTGTATGTATGCTCGCTAAAAACTCGAGAATCGAGAGTCGCAAGCCTTTGAAATTTTCTACACTATTAAAAGTCGACTCCGCGTAGAGTATAGGATATTTTACTTTCTCTCTATACGTAGTATAGTGAAATTATTATATTCGCAAAAATATTCGACATCGTCGACATATGCTGGCCCTGGCTGGATTTAAGCGTCGAAAGAAAATTTTAAGAAATTAGAAAGATTCGACAAAAGTCACATTAAAATGGTCCCGAAGGTTCCAAAATTGACATGCTCCAATGAAATCTTTCGGGCACGTAATATCAAATCTTTAGATTTAGACGAAGCTGGCTCCAAGCGTATTCAACACTATACGGACCAGAAGTGAGTACACAGCCATCCGCAGACATTACAAGAGGCCGAGAAACTTTGAAAATGTTATTAACCCTTAGTTACTCGCGTCAAAAAAAGTTACGTAAGTACTCGCGTGGGGTCTTTTAGGACCCCAGACATAGTTTTTATTTTTAACAATAAAATATCAGGTTATTTTTATTTTAATGTTAATGAAAGAGTTAATGAGATTTAATTATAACTTTAAAAAAAATTAGTTTATGGTAAATAACAAAAAACAAAGTATTTTTACAGAAAACAATTTATTTTCAACTAATCTCCTTACTTTCATCGTCACATTCGGCACATTTTATTACCGTATGCTCTTTGCACAGAAAAACATGACAATCAATACATTTATTGGTGACTTTAATGTCCTTAGTTCTTGGGCAATATTTACATCTTCCCTTCGAAGTTTCTCTTGACACAGATGTACTTGCAACTTCATGTCCATGTTCTCTACGAATGCGTTTTCGGAGATTTTTTGGAATGTACTGATTTTTCGACCTTATCATCTGGTGTTCTTTGATTAATTCTTTTGATAGTAATTTTAAAAAATTTCGCCTTGTAATTTTATTTGAAGCATTACTATTATATACTATGAATGCGTTAGTGGCAGAAACGTTCAAAAAGTGGAAGAAAACAGCTAATGGCCATCTTTTCGTTCTTCTAGCAACGCTATAATTGCTACAAAGCTGATCGCATGTGTCGACACCCCCTTTTGTTTTATTGTACCATGTTATGATTTCCGGCTTTAGAAGACTTTGGGTTGATTCGTCTATTTTAGCATCGTGATGCATTGTTGAGATAAGAATCACTGCTCTGTTTCTAACAGGAACATAGGATACCAAAGTAATATCTTTGGTGAAACCAAAAATGCTGCTCCTAACTATCCTATCTCGCTTGGGAAGAAACTCGGGTGGTATTTCTTTTTTATTTTTTCGCAGAGTGCCAACAATTGTTAATTTGTACTCTGATAAAAGAGATTCGGCAAGAGGGATGCTAGTATACCAATTATCAGTGGTAACATTCCGATTACTTCCTTTTATGGGTCTTACCAACCGTTTCACTACCTCATCCGGTTTATTTCCCATTTTGTACGGCCCTTCTGGCTGAACGCCTGCATATATTTCAAATTTTTGCAAATAAAAAGTTTGAGAATCCACCAACGCAAAAACTTTTATTCCATATCTTTTAGGTTTTTTTGGTATATACTGGCGAAAAGGGCACCTACCTCTAAACGGAATTAGCTGCTCATCAATCGTCACATACTCGTTTGGGGTATACATCTTTTCAAAGTTATCAGATAGCTTTTCAATAAATTCCCTAATCGGAGCAAGCTTATCGCCCATTCTTCGCACTTCCCGAGTTGTGATATCGTCAAATCGTAGACACCTCATCAAAAATAAAAACCTATTATAGGACATTGTCAAGGGAAATATTTCAACTCCTGTGCCATCATTTGCCCATAAATCACGAAAGTTGAGATGACCGCTCCTCAATACACCAGACATTAGTAACAACCCTAAGAAAGCACGCATTTCTTCTTTTTCCACCAATTTAGCATCACGGTCTCTCTCAAAATTTTTCTGCACCTTTTCAATATAAATATTTGTTTGAGTTACTAGAGTTTCCATTATGGGAGTATCAAAGAATAATGAAAACGTCTCTGAAGGAGTCGTAGCACTTCTTGCAAAACTCGCAACACCTGGGCGTTGAATAACTATATTCCTTCTTCTTGTTCTCACGTTTTTCGGAGGTTGTGCTATATTCCAATGAAATTTCTTGTCTCTGCTCCAAAAATATTCACTTCCCGATGCCTCCTCATCTTCACTGTCGTCATTGGAGCTCATCTCCTGCTCGGTCTCAGAGTTGTGTTCACTGTACATCTCTTCATCTTCTTCGGCTTCCTGCTCCCCACCTACTTCCTCCTCTGTTTCATAAAACAATTCCATGTAGTCCCTTTCTTGGGATTGGCTTGAATCTTCGTGAGACATTCTAAAAGAAAATAGGAGTAAAATTTAGCAAACATGAAGTACTAAATGTAGATCTAAATACATGATATGCTAAACTGATACATTTATTTAAATTCCTGCTTTTTTATATATATGGAAATATACATTGAACGAAGGATGCTTGTACTTACTTTTTTACGTCCTGTGTCAATGAATACTGGTGTTTCTTCTGCCTGGATGAAAAAAACTTTCCGTTAGGATTCTCGTATGCTCGAGTCTAGAAGAAACTTCTCTTTTAGATACTGCGTCCTCGGTGACTGATGAACTAATGATCTTTTTACTTGGAATGAACAAGAGACAACGAGAGGAGGAGCAGACGAAAGCACAACCTCCGCATGGTTGGGGGCGTTGGGGGTCAAGATCTACAGATGGCCCGAAAGCCATCATGTGGGGTCCCAAGGAACGGCAATCTTGGGGAGGCCTATGCATTTTCAGTCATATTCCTCGGGACAACAAATTTCTTCCTCCTTCACGTGAAAGTAAACTTTACATTTCAAGCATTGGCAAAGGAGAAGCTGCTTTTTATTACTCTTTTTGTTCTTTGAGTGCTGACATCCTGCCTCGGGTCACCAAAATTCTGGAATCCAAAAAATAAGTGCAATCCTTCCTAAAATACGCGCGTGCATTGCCCAATAAATAGAAAGGATGAATGGCAATAAAGAAAAGAGAAGTGAAAACATATTTGTGTTTAGAGTAGGAAAAAGGGCGGGGTGACGGCCGCATCGGGTACTCGAAGGGACAGTATACGCAGCTGTCAATGGTTGAGTTTATTGCTCTAACGGGAAGGTCCTAGAACCTCATGCGAAGAAAGAGAACGAGGAAAAGTAATTCCTTGAGTCTTCGAATGGAAATTATTTGCCACTGTTATTCAGAATTTTTGCGCGAATGTCAGAAATTATAGTTGTAATGCGCTATGCCGGCAGCAAAACGAAATTCATGAAGGATATAACAATCTTTGAAATTGACTGATTCAAGAAAAAACAACATTCTGAGACTAAGAGAGAACTAAAAATCTGATTTCCGCACAAAAATTTTAAAAATAAAGCTTTCTGGTTTCAATTGAATTTGTTTAATTTTACTTATGCATTATGTTAATAATTCAAAATTGGCTGATCAGAATTGAACAAAAACGCAAAGTTATACTGGTGACGTTAAATGATGAAGGTACACCAAATTTGAAATGAATAGGTTTCGTAGTTCTTATAATATTGGCAAAAAATAATCCTTGGGGTCCTTTAGGACCCCACGCGAGTAATTAAGGGTTAAAGGAGTTGTAATTGTAAATCGACCATGACGCCGCAGCGAGCAGCGAGAGGAAGTAGTTCTTAAATTGCCCGTCTAAGGGCGCCACCGTACGGCTGCGGCCGACCGCGGAGAAGCCAGCGGAGGAGGGAGTTTCGAAATAATATAGCAGAAAGAAGAATCAGCAAAAGAATAATAGCGGAGCTTCTGCGGGTTTGAATAACTAATTTATAAATGTCATTTTATGTATCTTAATAAAGTTAATTAATGTGGATTAAGCCCGAAGGGGCCAGGAGCCGCCAAAATAGTATCCTGCGAGGGAGTGAAGACGGACGGATGGACTGACTTGTAGAAAATGATTAAAATTTGTATCCCCTACAGGAAATTATCCGAAGAAGCGTCTATATCTACAGCGAGTAAAAGTTGCTTGGAAATTGTGTTTGAAGAATAGGGAAATAACAATAATACTAAATTTCTCAATTTTGATGTTATATTCATTGGATGGAGAAATAGGTTGTTTTTGTGAAAAGCGAATTATTTGCTTCAATTCATGAACTACTGGAAAACATGCTTTCAGGGAAATATTTTTGGTATTGAAAATATAGTTTTATAAGGGACGATTAAAAGTTGCATGCATTCTGCATACACGTTTAACTTGGTGGAACCTAATGGTAACCCCAATTAATGTTTTGTGAGAAATGGATTTTTTTTCTTAAAATGATCCCTGAACATTTAGGAATTATTTATTTCTTTACAAATAGCCTACGGCTAATTTCGATTTTACATACACTTTGTTTATACATATCAGTTCTTTGTTGACATTAAAAACACTAAAACATATTTTTAAATCTTCATGATACAACATTAACAAATTTTGAAATAGAAAACGTAAAGAATGGAGATGTAATATCTCATTATTCATCTTAGAACTATAGGTCCTCCAAAATATCCCTAATAATGAAATTAGGAAACTAATTGATAACTTATATCACATCAACTGAAATCGTGGAAGTAATTGAACGAATCCATGGATTATTTCTCCCTCCATGCCATCTAATATTCAACTTAACGGGCTAGCAGAGAGAAAAACTCATAATTCTCCGATCGAAATGTCTAAACGACGCAGAAAAGTGACATTCAATTTCAGTGAGGCAATCCTTAATTTTAAACTAGAATTTCAGGTGTCATTTTTTCCAATCTCTAACCTACGCTTAAGGAGCTACCGATGAATAATTCTGATTATGGCTTACACCTTATGGGTACTAATCCTTTCTGCCCTTTTCCTCTCAACAGGACTAAAGAACTCTTGAGTAGCACTGCTTTCAATGAAGCGGTTCTTAGCTTTGACGTATTCAATCCGAAGACTTCTCTTATTTTAGGGTAATCGGTTAGCGATTGCATAATCCAGCTCATAGTGGTTCAGAGTAATGCCGCACGGTGCGCTGGAATCGAAAAAGGTTGGCGTAGAAGACAAAAATGCTTATTTGAGCACGGAACTTGATTCTCTGCTTCGGCGATTCTGCAAAATGATTGAATTTTATGATCCCATTGGTCGTTTCTCGATATTTTAATTCATCAAAATGATACAGAGAAAGTTATATTGATGTTTTGGAGTTTCTCACGTTAGAAATGAAAAGGATTTTGATTAGCCATAATTTGTGCTAAAATACCCAATTTTTCTGAGGTTACGTTGCACATACATAATTTTTTTTGAAATTTAGGTCAATTGAAAACCAATCGTATATGATCTAATTTATATGCATTCAAATGATAAACATAAGCCAAAAGATACAATAATCACCGAGTGAAGAGAAATTTAACGGAAATTTCATATTGGATCGGTAGAGAGTAATAAATTGTAACGATACTTTTAAAATGAAATAAGGAATAAAATAAAAATGCCGCGCGGGGCGTGAAAGGTTAGAAAGATTTAAATTACTGATCAACAGATCGAAAGTTGGGCGCCAATATTCAAAAGAAGAAACAAATTAAATTTACCGCGAAATGCATTAACTCAGGGTCGCTCGGTTTCCGAAGGAAATAAAAACTACAATTCCTCTTAATTGATTTCTCTAAAAGAACAAGAAAATACGTGAACGAACACCATACCCCCAAAAGACACACAAATTGTAACTTAAGAAAATACCAACCAAACACAGATGACGAAAACGAACCATAAAACACCACCACCAATAAACCTCATACAACCCTATAATACTTTAACACACAGAACACATATTAATACAAAAAACACGATAATTGGGGGACGAATTCACACAAAGGGAGGGAACACTAAAAATCACAACAGGAGTGGGTCCAGGGTTTTTGAGAACCGTTCTGCTCGAGCTATATTGTTTGACTACCTCTTTCCTAAAGAAAAGGACGCCCAGAAGTCCGCGTCTTCTTTAGCGTCGGTTTCTCTCACCCAATCACTACACTTTGTTCAAACGTTTCGACCAACGCTTTTCCCATTCCCTTTATGCAGATGGTCAACACATGTTTAACCACCCGGAAAGGAGTTGCTTTTTCAATGATTATTTCCTTATCTTATTAATGCCATGCATGATATTACTAGGTACGCTTATGTGATACACACTTATCAGGTGGTAAGATTCTATAGCCCAAAGATGTCTTTTTAATAAATGCCACATGACATCCATTGTCGCCATCCGGAGGCCGATAAAAGGAACAAAAGAATACTTTCTTTCCACTCCGTCCAAGAACCGAGCACCATACCATTTCGCATGTACCGTTCTCCAAGAAGTCAGCGCACTGACTCTTTAAAGAATCCTTTACAGCGATAAACACCCCTCCACCTATTCTACAGAGTCGATCCTTACGATAAATAATATAATCTGGAGGAAATATCTCACCTTATGAAATATCTTCGCTAAACCAACTCTCGGTCCCTATCACGATATCCGCATTATTGCTTCTCGTAATATTAAGGAATTCTATCTGCTTTTTACGTATACTTCTGCAATTCACTACTATGTTTTAAATCTCTCGCATTGTTCTTTAAGATTGAATTACTAGAGGCAAGTTCCTGTTTCTTTATGCAATTATTAGCTCGTTTCTTTGTTCTAAGCTCGCACCTATCCCCTTGACCATTATCGTGGGTGTTAATCTCACAAATAAAACCCGAAACCTCATTTATCGTTAACCTAGTGTTGCAGTCTAACCTAAAAAAGCACCCACATCCCTGAAAACCCGACCCGCTACCTTCTCCGCAGCCTTGGAAGTATAATGTACACCGGAGCGGTTAAGGGGAACCCTACACGAGTCAAGGACGTGGCTCAGGTCGACAAAGCCCACCCCTTTGTCCCGACAGAAATCCCTCAGCCGACGGTTCAGACCCTCCACCCTACTCCAAACCCTACGGCCTCAATCAATCCGGGGAACTATACTGCATATGGACAACGCAATGTCCACCCCAGACGACCCCTTTACTCGAGCAAGCTCAGATATCAGGTCCTCAAAAGAGTCCAAGATCTCCTCGGATCCCCGAGCCGAGGCATCGTTGGTGCCCACATGCGCCACCACATGCAGCGAGGAACAACCTGTCTCCCCGACCGCAGCCCTCAACTCCTTCGTCACCTGGGGCACCGTACCTCCAGCTATACACTTGGAGAACACCCGCTCCACAACTCCCCCCCGGCGGGCCCTTCGCCGCAACGGAGACATGATACGCCGGACATTGGAGCTTCCTAACAGTAACACTCCCCTACCCCCACAGCTTGCCTCCGGCCCAGCCTCCACCGTGAAAACGGGCGAGTGCTCCAGCTCAAGGTCCGTCAACACCTCAAACCTATTGCTGGCGTGAAGAGGTTCAGACGAAGCATCCCCAGCACACTGCTTCCTCTGCACTGCACCACGATTGCCGCGATTGGCGACCACCTTCCACTCACTAGCCTTCCGGGACGGGCAAGCAACGATTCGCGAGGATTCCTCCGCAGCGGACCCAATAGGCCTGCCAAGTTGAGTACTCCGGCAAGAGGCGGAAGCACGGCAAGCCTTAGGGCCCGCAACAGATGAACCCCCACGAACCGAAACATGGCCCAACCCAGTGAGCAGCGAACGGAGGTCCACAACTTCCCTCTCAAGGATCGCGATACGAGACATAAGTGCCTCGTAACGAGCGGTCATCAAGATGGAATTTATAGGAGTCCTCGGGGAAGCCATCCTAACTTAATAATTAACTGAGCGATCAAGAATAAATTTAACTGAGGTAATTTAAAATGAGGACTGACTTTACACTTTACAGCTAACGAGAACGAATAAACTGAACTAACTTTACCCTTTAATCCCTCCCTAACTAATAAACACTATATTAACACTACGTTTAACTGAAACGCTGATAGCACTGAATTACACAAAAGTATCGCGAAGGCAAAGATGTGAATCAAAACAATGTCAGTTATCCCGCGGTAAAAACAGCTGCAACACGACAGGCGAAACTCTAACTACTTTAAAACACAGTAAACACACAAGAAATAAGTCACTAATGCACTGATTGGAAAACAATTAATAAACCAAATGAAGCAAGAACAATAAGTAACTTAAATTAGCACAATCTAAGATTTAATGGATACTTATCGGCCTCGTGAACTCGGACGATCTCCAACGGACTTCGCGCCAACAACTTCGACGTACACAAACACTCGTAGAAATCACAATTCTCAACTAATTTACAAACACTCGACGCTAAACTAAGGCCCGATACTTGATTAACAAAATACAATAACACTACTTTGAATATTATAAGATTTTCTACAACAAAAAGCACAAAAACTCGGAGCACTTTGTAGGCACTTTCTCACAGCTCGACAGCAGCGCCACTCAACTACGACCGGTTCAGTCGTTAGCATCAGGTATTATATGTACGATATCAAGAATATTTGTGCTGTTCGCTTTAATCTTGCCCGGAGGTAAGGGAAGGGGCCAATGAAGGTCAATACATTTGTTAGATTTATAGTTGAAGCTCTATCTTTTTAAACCGTTACATTTTCTTACTTTGGATCTCCAATGGAATGTTCATAGAGACGTTTAGTGTAATTTGTGATAGCTACTTATATATAAGTTAGTATTTGGTGATAGTTTAGTGAAATTGCAAAGAGTAGTTTTTTCTTTTCATTTTCAGTGGGTTTTCACCAAAAAAGTATTATCAACACCACCTTATTGAGGATTCACGATGACGCTATCATACTTGTTTCTGAAATTCACGTATAAGCTCATTTTAATTATCATTGATGCAGCTTTTGAGTTCATTGTAGGAAGGAACGATTTCTGGTTCTTAGTCATCAAAGAAATTGGCGGCGGAATGATTTTTTTGAATTGGGTAGTTCACGCGCGATTGTTCTGGATGATCCTAAGGCGGCTTAAAGCGGCCATCTGCCCTTTACCTTTCCCCTTGATGACCTTTTAGTTCTTGTAATCTGCGTAGGATGAGGAATTTGAATTATTATATCATGGCGATTTATTCAATCACAATAACTATAATGTATGCATCCCGACAAAATGACATTTGGAAAGTTAATTGGAAATACTTTCAAAGGAAACCTGCTTTAATCCGCTATCGTAAACATGAAGAAGCAAGCCTCTGATATAGCGTCAGTAATTATCTTTAAATAATAATAATCTTTACGTGCCCTGGTACCCGAGTGGATAGTATTCTAGCTACGCTATCGCTCTTACCCCAAGGTACCATGTTTGATTCCCGGTTGATTGGATTTTTTCGAACAGGGAGTGCTTGTGTGTGTTCGTTGTTGCTGTTGTCTCGGTGAGGCACCTCCTGACAAGTTCATGAGAGCATAAGGGGACTTCGCCTGTGAAGGGCAGCACAGCTAAGCATTGAAATTAAATCGCTATTGGGAATATCTAGGTGCGCCTTTGACATTACTTCAGTGGTTATGCTATACCATGTAATACAAAGTATGAAATTATGCTCAAATGAACTTCTTTGCATCTTGAAGCTTTCTTCGCTCGAATGAAAAAGTTCTTCATTAAAATGGGAAGGACGTGGAGGGCTGAGGCACGCGTGAATCGTTGAATAGAGACGAGAGTTGTATGGGCGGGAGACATTAAAGGAGCATCCGATGTAATGAGGGTCATTTCCTCTCTCGCTTGTTTGCCTAAAGGTAAAAGGGTCGACGTAATTGATGGCCTTCGATATATTGCTGAATTATCCTTTTGCCCGAAATCTCTACCGAATTCATCTTAATGAGAATTCGACGCGTCAGTGTTTACACTGGTTGCCATGGAAATGTTATGCTCATGTTTTTAGTTCTCAGAAGCTTCCTTACTTCAAAAATATATTTAAATTGATACTCATGAGAACGTAATTGGTCTAAACATAAACACAGCGAACATCTTTGCGATAAAAAATATTGGCTATCGGTTGTGGAAACGGTGTCATACTGCTGCACGTTTGCTGATGGTATACATAGATTTATTTTACATCCTTTATTGAAATTCCATTGTAGTCGATCATCAACAGTCTCTTGCGGCAAGAATTTCGTAAAACTCTATTGCCGATTATTTTCTATATTTCTTTTTAGCTTTTTCTTGGCTAAAGTGATGATTTCCTCTTAATTTATAAATCAGAGAGAAATTAATTTGGAAAAAATGACAAGGTATTGATGCATATCTAAATTAATCTGGTTCTACATTATAATCTATGTGGAGGCGTACAGTTTCTTTTTAAAAGTATTTTATATTCTAGGTTTTGAACTATTTTGTAGGTAATTTATGTTGAAGGTTGGAGATTGGGAAAAAACTGGGCGATCTAAAGGCTGTTGCTGTAAAACGAACAGAATTATTATAAGAACGAGCGGATAATATAATTTTCGGTAAATATATTTACTTGAATATAAAATTGAATTACACATTATTAATATTTTAACCTTAATTCTCATTAACTCAGGAATTATGATGATTGCTTGCTGGATGGATGGATGCAGACAAGGCTAAAGTAACTTTCACTTGGTGAAGGAAAAATTCTTCAAAACTCTTGCTTGTTAAATTTACAGATCCAGTAACCCTCCTCATATCTAAATTTATCGTCTAAATTTGATAAATAATATGCTAATATCATGGAAAATTCTCTCATGGAAAATATTTCATCTATCCATACTTGATTCCAAACAAAGTAAATTATCTTTTTATTTCAGAATCAGTCAGTAAAATGAGTCTCAATATGCTCTCTTCTTCTTCAGATTGTATCACTGCTGTTCATGTAACAAATTGCACCAGTCTGTGGATGGATATGTAACTCTCAAAGGCAGACTTAAATAATTCCTTGCGGATATCTTGGAAGCAATTGGCTAAAACTTCAACCAGAATCCAGTCAGTTTTAAGGTAAAAGAATATATCCAATATCTTATAAGACAAGTCACCATATACAGTATAACCTTCGAATCTAGTATGTGTTTCACAGTCATATTCCATGTTTACAGCGTTGTTTATTCAAAGTCATCCCCTTTGAATTCGAACTGCATGGATTAATCTTTTACTATATTGCTTACTCTATCTCGAGTAATTCTATGAATTTGTGATCCTTTCATTTCAACTAAATATTCTAAATTCTTTGCTCAATTTATTAATAAAAGCCATTTGCAATGCCAGTGGAAAAATTCCATGTTGGTTTCCCAAAGTCCATAATTTCTATTGATCAAAATTTCCAAAACCATTTGAAAACCACACTCTGGCACTACCCTGCCGGGGTCCTCCCTCGCTGGGATCCACACTCGCTGGGACCCCCCCCACCCACGCCAGGGTCCTTCCTCGCTGGGGTCCTCCCTCACCATTGTAGTCCGTCGACAGGGTCCTCCCTAAGAGGTATCAACCCTAGCTTGGTCCCTCACTCGCCGGGACCCTCAATCGCCGGGGTACTCCCTCGCTGGGATTTACCCTCACTGGGAACCTCCCTCCCCAGGGTCATCCATTGCCGAGACCTTCCCTCGCAGGGGTCCTCCCTCGGCTAGTTCTCCCTTGCCGGCGTCCTTCCTCGCTGGGGTCTTCCCAAGTCGGCGTTCTTCCTCGCCAGGGTAAACCCTCGCCAGGATCCTCCCTCACTGGGGTCCTCCCTCATCGGCGTACTTCTTCACCGAGGTCCTACCTCGCTGCGATCCTCCCTAGCTGTGAATCTCCATCGCTGGGGTTCTACCCAGTCAGCGTCCATCTTCGCCAGGGTCATCCCTGGCCAGTATACTCCCTCGCTGGGACCCTCCCTCGCTGGGATCCTCCCTTGATGGGACCCTGCCTCACCGGTGAACTCCCAGGTCGGGGTAATCCGTTGATGGGACCAACCCTCGCCGGGATCCTCCGGCGCAGTGGTTCTCCCTTGATAGGACCCTTCCTAGCCGGTGCCCTCCCTCGCCGGGTTCATCCGTCGCTGAACACACCCTCGCCGGGGTCCTCCCTCACTGGGACCCTCCCTCGCTGGGGTCCTCCCTCGCCATGGCTCTCCCTCGCTGGGCTCCTCCCTCACCGTTGTACTCCCTCGCCGGGGTCCTCCGTCGCGTGAACCCTCCCTAGCCGGGGTCCCCTCTCGATGGGATTTACTCTCACTGGGACCATCCCTCCCCAGGGTCATCCTTTGCTGGGACCCTCCCTCGCCGGGGTCCTCCCTTGCCGGCGTCCTTCCTCGCTGTGGTCTTCCCTCGTCGGCGTCCATCCTCGCCGGGGTCCTCCCTCGCTGGGGTCCCCCCTTGATGGGACCATGCCTCACCGGTGACCTCCCTCGCTGGGATCCACCCGCGCTGGGACCCTCCCTAGCCGGGGTCCTCCAAGGCCGGTGTCCTCCATCGCCGGGACCCTCCCTCGCCGGGATACTTCCTCGCCGGGATCCTTCCTCGCCGGAATCTTCCCTCGCCGGGATCTTCCCTCACTGGGGTCCTCCCTCGCTGGGGTCCTACATCGCCGTGGTTCTCCCTCGATGGGACCCTGCCTCGCCGGTGTCCTCCCTCGCCCGGTTCTTCCCAACTCGGCGTCCTTCCTGACCGGGGTCAATCCTTGCCAGGATTCCCAATTGCTGGGATTCACCATCGGAGGGGTCCTCCCTCGTCGGCGTACTTCTTCGCCGACGTCCTACCTCGCTGTGATCCTCCCTAGCTGTGACCATCCCTCGCTGGGATTCACCCCCGTCAGCGTCCAACCTCGCCGGGGTCCTCCCTCGACGGGGTCCTACCTCGATGGGAACTTGCCTCCCCGGTGTCCTCCCTCGCTGGGATCCACCCTCGCTGGGACCCTCCCTCGCGGTGGTTCTCCCCTGATGAAACCGTGCCTCACCGGTGTCCTCCCTCACCGGGAACATACGTCCCTGGGACCCACCCTAGCCAGGGTCCTCCCTCACCGGGAACATACGTCCCTGGGACCCACCCTAGCCAGGGTCCTCCCTCGCTGGGATCTACCCTCGCTGGGACCCGCCCTCACCGGGACCCTCCCTTGCCTGGGTCCTCCATCGCTGCGACCGTCCCTCGCCAGGACCCTCCCTATCCGGGATCCTCTCCCCCTCTGTGGTTCCTCCCTCAATGAAACCTTGCCTCTCCGGTGTCCTCCTTCGCTGGGGTCATACGTCACTGGGACCCGACCCAAACTCCCTCTCTGGGATCTACCCTCGCTGGGACCCACCCTCGCCGGGGTCCTCCCTCGCCAGTGTCCTCCATTGCCGGGACCCTCCCTAGCCGGGATCCTCCCTGGCTGGGGTCATCCCTCGCTGGGGTCCTCCCTCGCCAATGTTCTCCCTCGATGGGACCCTGTGTCGTCGGTGTCCTCCATCATCGGGGTCATCCGTCACTTGGACCCACCCTAGTTGGGATCTACCCTTGCTGGGACACACCTTAGCCGGGGTCCTCCCTCACCGGTGTCATTCGTCGCTGGGGTCCTCCCTCGCTGGGGTCCTCCCTCGCTGGGGTCCTCCCTCGCCGTGGTTCTCCTTCAATGGGACCCTGCCTAACGGGTGCCCTCCCTCGCTGGGGTCTTCCCACGTCGGTGTCCTTCCTCATCATCTCATCCTATACTTATGATTTGTCTGCTCACTTTTGTGGTTTCTTCTTCTATGGTGTTAAGTCTCTCCATAGCTCCCTCAGTTAATATAAAGTGTGGTATATGGATATGCTGTAAAATAAAACAGAAATTAGATTAATAGATCGAAATGCATTTACAAAGAATTATCAAAAAATTTAAAAACTAATAAATAATGATTCTAGAAATATTGTAATTATTTCTCATCTTGTACTTATTTATTGTCTGCTCTCCTTTGCAGTTTATACCTCTTCGGCCGTGTCTCTCCTCACAGCTCTCTCGGTTAAAGCAAGAAGTGGTTGATGGATTTGCTGTGAAATAAAACTGAAATAGATTACTAGATCGAAATGCATTTACAAAGGATCACCAAAAAATTAAAAACTAATTTAGGATATGATTCATTAAATAATGTTGTTAGTACTCATCCTATATTATAATTTCTATGCTCTCCTATGATGTTTATTCTTCTTCGGCAGTGTCTCTCATCAAAGCTCTCTCGATTAAAGCAAGATGTAGTTGATGGATTTGCTGTAAAATAAAACAGAAAATAGATTAATAAAACGAAATGCATTTAGAAAGGATCATCAAAAAATATTAAAAGTAATTCAGGATATGATTCATTAAATGACCTAATTAGTTCTCATCTTATACTTATGGTTGTCTGCTCTCTTTTGCTGTTTATTCTTAATCGGCCGCGTGTATCCTCACAGAACCCTCGGTTAAAGCAAGAAGTGGTTGATTGATGTGCTGTAAAATAAAACAGAAAATGGATTAATAGATAAATAAATGCATTTGCAAAGGTTCAGCAAAATTTTAAAAACTAATTTATGATATGATTCATTAAAAAACGTAATTAGTACTCATCCTATATTATAATTTTTCTGCTCTCCTATCCTGTTTATTCTTTTTCGGCGGTGTCTCTACTCAAAGCTCTCTTGGTAAAAGCAAGAAGTGGTTGATTGATTTGCTGTAAAATAAAACAGAAAATAAATTTATAATTCTAAATGCAATTACAATGGATCACCAAAAAATTTTAAAACTAATTCACGATATGATTCATTAAATGACGTCATTAGTTCTCATCTTATACTTATGGTTGTCTGCTCTCCTTTGCTGTTTATTCTTCATTGGCCATGTCTATCCTCACAGCTCTCTTGGTAAAAGCAAGTAGTGGTTGATTGATTTGCTATAAAATAGTACAGAAAATAGATTAATAGATAAAAAAATTCAATTGCAAAGTTCACCAAAAAATTTAAAAACTAATTTAGGATATGATTCATTAAATAATGTAATTTGTTCTCATCCTATACTTATGTTTTGTCTGCTCTCCTTTGTTGTTTATTCTTCTTCGGCCGTGTCTCTCCTCACTGCTCTCTCGGTTAAAGCAAGAACTGGTTGATGGGTTGGCTGTAAAATAAGACAGAAAATAAATTAATAGATTGAAATGCATTTAAAAAGGATTACCAAAAATTGAAAAATTAATTAAGGATAGGATACAATAAATAATGTAATCAGTTCTCATCCTTTACTTATGATTTGTCTGTTCTCCATTGCTGTTTATTCTTCTTTGGCCATATCTCTTCTCACAGCTCTCTAGGTAAAAGCAAGAAGTGATTCATAGATTTGCTGTAAAATAAAACAAAAAATAGATTAATAGAACGAAATTCATTTACAAAGAATCATCAAAAAATTTAAAAACTAATTTAGGATATGATTCATTAAATAACGCAATCAGTTCACATTCAATACTTATGTTTTGTCTGCTCTGCTTTGCTGTTTATTCTTTTATCGGCCGTTTCTTTCCTCACAGCTCTATCGGTTAAAGCAACAAGAAGTTGATTTATTTGTAGTAAAATAATACAGGAAATAGATTACTTAGATTAATTAGATTAATTAGAGAATTTACCATTCTCCACTTTAATATTTAGATTACTACATCCAAGTTAATATTGTAAAATCTTCAATAAATATTAAGAATTTTAGATAATCTACTTATTCTGATTTAGTAATAATATTTTATATAATTAAATTATTAACAATAACAGTGAGTTTTAGTGAAAAAATAGAATATAAAGTGAAACTTTGGAATATTATGGCACTGAATACATTAATATATTATCGATGGATATTTTCTTTTTCTGCAAAATATAAATTTTACCATCTATATTGAACTTCTAATAACATCTAAAATTTTCCGAAAGTAGAAATTCATTGAAAGCAATTCCTTGAAATTTATTGCCGATATTGATGATTTATTGAAACAAATAAATAATATGCGTTTTTGGAGAAAAGTTAAGATGCACATGTATTTGCTGTGGAGGATAATTATATTGAATACCTGAATATATAACTAAAAGGATTTTATTATTTGTGAAATTTACATTGTATATTCATATTCTTTTGGGTGGTCCGTAATATATAAATTTTAACAATGCGATTAAATAAATCAATAACTTTTGTTTATTAAAGCGAAGAAAAGTCTAATTGAAATTCACATTAAGACGTAGTGGAAAGGTTCTTTGATGACAAATCTCTTAAACTGCTTCTATTTAATGGAAAACATTTATGATTTGGACGTTAGCATTTTCCTTGTATTTGCAAACTTGGGGAAAAATAGAGCACTTAATGTCATTTGCAATGCTTTCAAAGGCAAAATATCAATCGATCATAAAAATGAGAAATTGTTGCAGTAGTTAATGCAATCGGTGGAACGTATATGAAATAATCTAGTTTCTTGTTATGAAAGGTTCTCATCATCAAGGATATATGTTATGCTGCAGGTATTGATGCTGGAGATACTATCTCAAATATCGATAAAACATTTTCGACCAGAATCTCCGTTCGTCCTTTCTGTGTATTATCATGGATAAGTTAGAAATTCTTTAAGGCCGCAAACATAAAATGACTGAAAGACCACAATTTTGCTTTAACTAAAGAAAGCTTTTTTCCGTTTTAAACGAACATTCTTAATAAGTTACAAAGAGAAGAAATGATGACTTGAAAAAAGAAAAAAAATTCGTAATTAATAATTTTTCCATTAAATGTAAGATCGAACAGATCTTAGAACCAATCAATCAAACTATTATTTTGTATGCAACGTGGTAAGACAAGGTGGGGTACCACATTGAAAATGTTTGTTAAATTTCACTTCAGAATTCAACTTAATGATTCATTAAACTCAAAACAGAGATATCTTTACTGAAATATATGTAATAAAAGAGCTGTAGTTTATTTATTTCATACAATATTAAAAATTAAATTTGGATGTAATAAAAATGTTCAAATGAAATGGGAATTTATTCGTAAATGATCAATGAGAATGCTTAAGACGATTAGCGGTCGTAAATTCAAAATCAATTTCTTTTCATCTTAATCTCAGTTTTTTTCATCATCTCAACATCCCTTAAGAGGATAGTTGAAAGTATCTACTGAAATAATAAAATTATTATTGATCATTGCCGAAATTCAACTTTGTAATTCCATTGAAGACAATAAACTGTGATAGCAAACATCTTAGACTAACGTTAATTTAAAATGTAAAGTTGTATAACAGATAGCAATTCATGATCCATCAGTGAGAATTGAAATAATTAGTATCTAACTTTTATTCACGATAAGCATGCAAGGAATACTAGAAATAAGAAAGATATTAAATAAAAGACGTCTGATAGGAAAACAAAAAGTTAAAATTTGAATGTATATCTCGCGGATATTACATCGATTGATGATATCCAGGTAATCTCAAAGTATTTTCACAAAAATATAGCTTAACTCACTCCAAACCACAAGTAATATTTATATTTAATTGCATAAACAACAATTCTGACTGTGCTTCCCGAAGAGAATTTGCATAAAATATATTGTTAACACGAATGGATGGCAAGCACTGATGAAGAATTTTAGCATTGGAAGTAATTCAAATATTATGAATTCTCGACCTTGAGGTGATGCCTTTTTCCGGTAAGTACTTAATTGCTAGTGTTCAAATGAAAAAAGTATAAAATGGAAGTAAGGTAACATAAATTACTAAGAAAAAATTGAAGTTGATACTAAAGTTAAAAAAGAGGAATGAAAGAAAAATCTCCTTGACCCAATGAAATCCTCTTTCAAAACTATTAAAAGTTTTCCGCGTTCGAAAAAGCTATGTATGCGAAGCTAAAAGAATATGGAGTCATGCATTGTAGCGATATAAAATAAACAAATAATCTTGAATGTAAAGCATACAAAATCAGAAAATAAGAATGTAAATTAAAGAGTAGTCTTAATTTATAATATAATGCTAATGATCATCGCAAGAAACTACTGGAATTACTAGGTCCCATGGAAGTTAACTTTGAATTCCCAATCAACTTGGTTGTTTATTTACGAATAACATTCTGTATTCTAATATCAAACCACATAACTAACAGATATTTATCTAGTTACGTTTATTATCACAGATTTCCCCTTACATTAAAGATTAAGATCAATTATATTGTTTTTAGATTTTTTATTTGCAGCTTTGCTATTGAATTATAAAATACTCTAGTTATATCATTCATTTTAAAAATAACATTCAAATCATATATAAATAAATTAGCTAAATAAATTTAAAGTCTAAATATTAAATAACTAAACAATTTATAAATGAATTTCACTGTTAAAAATATAAAGATATGTTACACCGTGGGTATTATACATCAAAAAGAATATTCGAAAGAAAATATCATACTTGAAAGAGCTAACCTGTATCATAAATCCAAAATACTTCGTTTGATGATTCTATATTGAAGGCACTTTTGGTATCCTCCTGAGGCATCAAGAAAAATCATCCAAATCCGAGAGAGTAAACTTCCTCAAAAACATGAAAAAGAAGAAAGCTAAATTTAAGAATCATCAAAAACTTTAAAAACTAATAAACGATGTGATTCATTAAATAATGAAATAAGCGATTGTCATATACATAGGATTTATCTGCTCTCCTTAGCTGTATCTTCTTCTTCGGCCTTGTCTCTCCTAAAAGCTCTCTTTGTTATAGTAAGAAAAGGTTGATTTATTTCCTGTAAAATAATACAGACAATAGATTAATAGATCGAAATGCATTCACAAACAATCACCAAAAAGTTTTAAAAAATTATTTACGATACGATTCATTAAATAATATAAATAGTGCTCATCATATACTTATGATTAACTGCTCTCCTTTGCTGTTTCTTCTTCTTCATACATGTCTCTCCGCACAGCTCTCTCGGTTATAGCAAGAAGTGGTTGATTTATTTGCTGTAAAAGAATAAAGAAAATAGATTAAAAGATCGAAATACATTTACAAAGAATCACCAAAAAATTTTAAAAATAATTAACAATATGATTCATTAAATAACTTTATTAGTGCTCATCATATGCTTATGATTTTTCTTCTATCCTTTGCTGTTTATACTTCTTCAGCCTTGTCTCTCCTCACAGCTCCCTCGATTAAAATAAGAAGTGGTTGATTAATATGCTATAAAATAATAAAGAAAATAGATTAATAGATCAAAATGCATTTACAAAGAATCACCGCAAATTAAAAAAAATAGATATGATTCATTAAATAACATAACTAGTTCTCATCATATACTTATGATTTGTCTGCTCGCCTTTGCTGTTTCTTCTTCTTCAACCTTATCTCTCCTAACAACTCCCTTGGTGAAAGCAAGAAGTGGTTGATTGATTTGCAGTAAAATAATACAGAAAATAGATTAAAGGATCGAAATGCATTTACTAAGAATCACAAAAACTTTAATAACTTAATGACCGTATGGTTTATTAAATAACGTAATTAGTACTCATCCTATACTTATGATTTGTCTGCTCTCCTATGCTGTTTCTTCTTCTTCGGCCATGTCTCTCCTCACAGCTCTCTCGCTTACAGCAAGAAGTGGTTGATTGATATTCTGTAAAATAATACAGAAAATAGATTAATAGATCAAAATGCATTAACAAAGAATTACCAGAAAATTTTAAAAATTAATTTATGATATGATTCATTGAATAACGTAATTAGTGCTCATCACATACTTATGATATATCTGCCTACCTAAGCTATTTCTAATTCTTCTGCCTTGTCTCCCCTCACAGCTCTCTCGGTTATAGGAAGAAGTGGTTGATTTATTTAGTGTAAATGAATATCACAATAGATTAATAGATCAAAATTCATTTACAAAGAATAACCAAAAAATTTAAATATTGATTTAGGATATGATTCATTAAATGACGTAATTAGTTATCAACATAAACCTATGATTTGTCTACTCTCCTCTAAATGTAGTAGTTCTTTGGCCATGTCTCTCCTCATAGCTCTCAAGATTAAAGTAAGAAGTAGTTGATTTATTCACTGTAAAAGAATACAGAAAATAGATTAATAGAACGAAATGCATTTACAAAGAATCATCAAAAAATTTAAAAACTAATTTACGATATGATGCATTAAATAACGTAATTGGTACTCATTCTATACTTATGATTTCTCTAATCTCTTTTGTTTATCTTCTTCTATGGCTTTGTCTCTACTCACAGCTCTATCAGTTAAAAGAAGAAGTGGTTGAATGATTTACTGTAAAAGAATAAAGAAAATAGATTAATAGATCGAAATGCATTAACAAAGAATCACCAAAATATATAAAAAATAATTTGCCATATGATTCACTTAATAACATTGTAAGTTCTCATTCTATAGGTATGATTTGTCTGCTCTCCTTTGCCGTTTCTACTTCTATGGCATTATCCCTCCTCACAGATCTCTCGGTTTAAGAAAGAAGTGCTTGATGGATTTGATATAAAATAATACAGAAAATATATCAATAGATCGAAATGCAGTAACAAAGAATCACCCAAATCTTAAAAACTAATTTAGGATATGATTCATTAAATAACCTAATTAGTTCTCATTCAATACTCATGTTTTGTCTGCTCTTCTTTGCTGTTTTTTCTTCATCGGCTTTCTCTCTCCTCACAGCTCTATCAGTTTAAGCAAGATGTGGTTGATTGATTTTTGTATGATAATACAGAACATAGATTAGTAGAAAGAAATGCATTTGCAAAAAAAGTCATCAAAAAATTTAAAATTTAATTAAGGATATGATTCATTAATTAACATAATTATCATGCTACAAATATGATTTGTCTGCTCTCCTTTGCTCTTTATTCTTCTTCCGCTGTGTCTCTCCTCACAGCTCTATCGGTTTAAGCAAGAAGTGGTTGATAGATTTGCTGTAAAATAATACAGAAAAGAGAACAACAGATCGAAAGGAATTTGAAAAGGTTCCCGTAAAAATTTAAAAACTAATTTAGGATATGATGCATTAAATAACGTAATTAGTTCTCATCCTATACTTATGTATAATCTTTTCTACATTGCTTTTTATTCTTCCTCAGCTGTCTCTCTCCTCATAGATTTCTCAGTTAACTCAAGAAGTGGTTGATTGATTTTTGTAAGATGATACAGATAATAGATTAATAGATTGAAATGCATTTACAAACGATAACAAAAAATTGAAAAATTAATTTAGGATATGAATTATTAAATAATGTAATTAGTTCGCATACTATACTTTCTTCTTTGGCCAAACATTTCTTCAAACATCTTACCGTTGAAGCAAGATTTGGATGATGGATTTGCTGTAAAATAATATAGAAAATAGATTCATAGATATCAGTGATTTACAAATAATTAGCAAAAATTTAAAAACTAATTTAGGATATGATTCTTTTAATAAGGTAATTAGTTCTCATTTTATACTGACGTTTTGCCTTCTCACCTCTGCCGTTTATTTTTCTTCAGCCATGTCTCTCCTCACAGCTCTCTCGGATAAAGCGAGAAGCGGTTGATTGATTTGCTGTAAAATTAAACAGAACAAAAATTCATAAATCGAAATGAATTTACAAAGCATCATCAAAAAATTTAAAAACTTATTAAGATACGTTTCATTAAATAACATAATTAGTTCTCATCCTATTTTTATGATTTGTCTGCTCTCCATTGCTGTTTATTTTACTTTGGCTGTGTCTCACCTCACTGCTCTCTAGGTTAAATCAAAAGTGGTTGATTGATTTGCTGTAATATAATACAGAAAATAGATTAGTAGATCGAAATGCATTTAGAAAGGTTCACCAAAAAGTTTAAAAATTAATTTAGGATATCTTTCATTAAATAACGTAATTAGTTCTTATCATATACTTACGATTTGTCTGCTCGGCTTTGCTCTCTATTCTACTTCGGCCATGTCTCTCCTCACAGCTCTCTCAGTTAAAGCAAGAAGTAGATGATGGATTTGCTGTAGAATAAAACCGAAAATAGATTAAAGAACACAGTTATAATTATATATTCTAATAGTACTATTTCTAATCTGAGTTCCATCCCTGGAAGTAAGAAGACCCTAATTCGTCACCATGGTCAAAGTCCTCATTCATCATAAGAAAGGCTCTTTTTTAAACTCTCCTTCATAGAAATAATTATAACAATTGAGTCTTTGATAATACTAGTGAAACAAGTAATTTAGAAAATACAATCCTTTTCATTAATTTAAAATATAGGGAATCATTTACATCTATCTGATAGTCCTCATTCTAATCCGAGTTCTATCTCTGGAGGTAAGAAGACTTCTCTCCCTCATCTAGACCAACTACCTCATTTGTTATTAGAAGAGCTCTTCCAAAATGGGTCCTTAATAGTAATAAATATAACAGTTTAATATTTGATAGTACTAATAAAAAACATAATTTTCTGAAATATTAACTCTCTAACTAATAAAAAGTAAATTATAATATAAATACATTAAACTACTATTTACCCTATTCTCAGGTCCATCTCTTGAGGTAGGTAGACTCCTCTCCCTCATCTAGGCCAATGTCCTTATTCATTATGAGGAAGGCTCTTCCAAAATGGGTTCTGAACAGTAATATTTATAACACACTATGGTATGATATATAAGTATGGAAATACCAATATAACACATAATTTAAGACAATACTAACTTTCAAACTAATTTAAAATATAGAGAATTATTTATATTTATGTAATAGTTCTAATTTCAATCCGAGTTCCATCTCTGGAGGGAAGAAGACTCCTCTCCCTCATCTAGGCCAATGTTCTCATTCATAAAGGGAAAGGCTCTTCCAAAACAGGTCCTGAATAGTAATAATTAAGTCAATCGAAGCATTGATAATACTAATTATGCATAATTTTAGAAAATAATTACTCATTAACAAATTTAAAGTATAAGGTAATATTTATGTATTCTAATACTACTAATTCTATTCCGAGTTCCGTTTCTGGAGGTAAAAGTCTCCTCTTCCTAATCCAGGCCTAGGGAAATGCTATAGGAAAAACTCTTCTTAAAGGGCTTATGAATAGAAATTATTATAACAATGAAGCTTTGAAAATACTTATATAACAAATTATTTACGAAAATACTAGTTTTCATACTAATATAAAATATACAGATTAATTAATTTTTATCTAATAATAATCATTGTAATCCATATTTAATACCCTGACATAAATAAACTCCTCCCCCTCATATAGGCCAATGTCCTCATTAATTATGGGGATGGCAATTACGACATGGGAGCTGAATAGTTATAATTATGAAACATTAAGTTTGATAATACCAATAAAACACAAAATTTAGGAAAATACTAACTTTCAAACTAGTTTAAAATATAGATAATCATTTATATTTATCTACTATTACTCATTCTTATCTGAGGTACAACTCTGGAGGTAAGAAGACTCCTCTCCCTCATCTAGGCCAATGTCCTCATTCATCATAGGAAAGGCTCTTCTAAACTGGGTGCTGAAGAGTAATAATTATAAAACACTAAGTTTGATAATACAAAAGAAACACTTAATTTAAGAAAATATTAACATTAAACCAATTTATAATATAGAGAATGCTTTATATTTATCAAACAATACTTATTCTACTCCAAGTTCTATCCCTGGAGGTAAGAAGACCCCTCTCCGTCATCTCAGCCAATGTCATCATTTATTATGGGGTAGGCACTCCCTACATGGGTCCCGAATAATAATAATTATAACACAGTAAGTCTGATGATACCAATAAAACACATAATTTAGAAAATACTAACCTTCAAACTAATTTAAAATATAGAGAAACATTTATATTTATCTAATAGTACTGATTGTAATCCGTGTTCCATCCCTGGAGGTATGATTACTCCACTCCGTCATCTCAGGCAATGTCATCATTCATCACGAGAAATCCTCTTCCAAAAAAGGTCAAGAATAGTAATAAATATGACATTCAAAGCCAAGATAATACTAATTTAACACATAATTTTAGAAAATAATTACTCGCTAAAACATTTAAAGTATAGAGTAATATTCATATATTCTTACGAGTAAAATGTAGCTTGCATACTGCAAGCAGATCGACAACAATAATTTCATATCGGCATCATATCGGAACGCTCCTCAAAAGAAAAAAAAAAGGATTGAAATTTTTCTTATAATTCGCTGCAATTTCATCGTCTGGCATCGAACCCGGGTCTTACTGTTAAACTAACTATGCAGCACAATAGGAGATCATCATCTCTAACCATGTGTGAAAATTCAAGCAGAAATATTTGCTACAACTGCCTCAAAAGACGTTCTAATTATCACGAATGTAAATGGCTCTCTGGATTCGAACCAAGGACGATCTTGGAAATCTAAAAGATATTTCTGAAAGTTATTTATGATCTCTATCTATATGCCGAATTTCAAATTTCTATATTATTAGGAAAGGTTTCCAAATAATTCCTAAAAATCGGATCAACTTCTGATTGCAGAGACACCTGGTGTCGAACCCAGGACATATTGTAAGCTGTGAATGCAAAGTTTGATTTTTAAAGAATTTTTCTTGTATCTTGCAAAGTTTGAAGTCGATAGCATGCCGGGAAATACCTTAATTTTGTTTCCGTTATCTCCGTAAGGAATGCATTGAGAAGTGCAAATGGTCCTCTGGGATCGAACCAAGGACCATCAGCGAACATGTAAAATTTGATTACGAAATATATTTATGATATCTATCGACGTGCCGAGTTTCAAGTATCCATGTTATCGGGAAAGGATCCAAAAAAAATCTTAAAAATCGACGCAATGCATTTTAAACGGCCGATTTTTGCCCCGACCTAGCATCGAACCATGGACCATATTCGGCGATGTCTTTCTGATTTACGTTGGATTTGCACGGCTTCTAGCGATCCCTTGAATTTCAACTCTCTACTTTTCCGGGAAGTGCCTCAAAAAAATTTTCGAAAATCCCCGCCATGTATTCTTATGGAGAAAATCGCGACTTTGGGGCCCTCTGGAATCGAACCTATGACACTGAGGATCAAAATCGCAATTTTTCTGGCGGTTACACGTTATGGCCAATACGTCGTAAAAATTTCAAGTCAATGACGCTTGTGGTTTAGGCTGTGAATTAGTATCCTATCTATCTATCTATCTATATAGGTATATACATGAATGAATCCGGAGAAGCATCTATATATCTATTACGAGTAAAATGTAGCTTGCATACTGCAAGCAGATCGGCAATACTAATTTCATATCGGCATCATATCGGGACGGGACTTTAAAAGAAAAAAAAAGGATTTAATTTTTTCCTAAAATTCGCTGAAATTTCATCGTCTGGCATCGAACCCGGGTCTTACTGGTAAACCTAGTATGAAACACAATAGAAGATCACCATCTCTAACTATGTGTGAAAATTCAAGCAGAAATATTGGCTATAACTGCCTCAAAAAACGTTCTCATTTTCACGAATGTTAATGCCTCTCGGGACTCGAACCAAGGACGATCGTGGAATTCTAAAATATGTTTCTGATAGATATTTATGATCTCTATCTATATGCCGAATTTCAAGTTTCTATTTTAGTGGGAAAGGTTTCAAAATAATTTCTAAAAATCGGATCAAATTCTGATTTCAGAGACACCTGGTGTCGAACCCAGGACGTATTGCAAGCTGTGAATGCAGAGTTTGATTTGTAAAGACTTACTCTTGTATCAAGCAAAGTTTGAAGTTGATAGCATGTCGGAAAGTACCTAAATTTTGTTTCCGTTGTCTCCGTAAGAAATGCATTGAGAAGTGCAAATGGCCCTCTGGGATCGAACCAAGGACCATCAGCGAACATAAAAAATTTGATTATGAAGTATATTCATGATATCTATCCACGTGCCGAGTTTCGAATATCCATGTTATCGGGAAAGGATCCAAAAAAAACTTTCAAAATCGCCGTAATGCATTTTAAACGGCCGATTTTTGCCCCGACCAAGCATCGAACCATGGACTATATTCTAAGATGTTTTTCTGATTTTCGTTGGATACGCACGGCTTCTAGCGATCCCTCGAGTTTCAACTCTTTCTCTCCCCGGGAAGTACCTCAAAAAAATTTTCGAAAATCCCCGCCATGTATTCTTATGGAGAAAATCGCGACTTTGGGGCCCTCTGGAATCGAACCCATGACCCTGAGGATCAAAATCGCAATTTTTCTGGCGGTTACACGTTATGGCCAATACGTCGTAAAAATTTCAAGTCAATCACGCTGGTGGTTTAGGCTGTGAATTAGTATCCTATCTATCTATCTATATAGGTATATACATGAATGAATCCGGAGAAGCATCTATATATAATAGATAGTACTCATTCTAATCCGTGTTCCGTCTCTGGAGGTAAAAGTCTCCTCTTTCTCATCCAGGATTAAGTCCTCAATCATCATAGGAAAGGCTCTTCTAAATTGGCTCCTGAATAGAAATTATTAGAAAAATTGAAGCTTTGATAACACTAATAAATCATATAATTTAAGATGATACTAACTTTCAAACACATTAAAAATACAGAAAATCATTTATATTTATCTAATTGTAATCATTCTATTCTGAGTTCCATCTCTGGAGGTAAGACGACTCCTCTTCCTCATGTAGGACAATGTCCTTATTCATTTTGGGAAAGACTCATAGGAGTAGCATATCCTATCTCCCTCTAGCGACCTAAAGTGAAGCCAGGGGTTAAGCGGCAAATTGCGCATTTCGCCATGCTGGTGAGAACTTTTTGTACCTCCCTATGCTAATACATTGTTTTTTCGTGAGTTTGCGTCTTAGATACAGAGTTATCAAGGTTTGATCGAGTAATTCGAACGTTTTGGAACACAAAATGTAGTTTGAGCAATGTGTAACACGACGTAAATTTTATTATTTTCGCGTTTCTAAAGGTTTAATAGGTAAATAAGCAGGGGCTTGTTTCTGCCTTCAATATGACCAATTGCAGTGCATTTGGCTGTAAGAACAGATTCATCATTTTGACAACTTTTACTGCATTGAGCCCCAATTATGAATTAGAACAAACATTTGCACAAGTGGAAAATCTCTAATTACCCTAATAAGCGATTATAATGTATGATAGAGTAGCTTTATCTCATTGCGGTAAACGATTATTAAGGAATTTTTATGCCATACTTGGTATTGATCGATTAAAAACTAAGTCGGATTAATGCATTATAATATACATAACATTAACATTATAATAATCAACGAGGTTTTAATACAGTTTTCGGAAGGTTGGCAGATGATTCGTTTTTTATATTGCTCTAGCAGACGACACCGGCATCCGAGAGGTTTACATTGCAGGCATGTTTTATTTTCCATGATGAAAAGAATCAAAAGGACTTTGAGAAAAAAATCAAACATGATCGTAAAGTAAAAGGTTCATTTAAACTATCTGCGTCCATGTCATAGGATAGACAAGCTCCTGAGTCCGGTATGAGAGGAAAATAAAACCCCAAAAATACATGTAGTTAAAGGGGAGCTGGCGAAAAGTTCTCACCAGTGCTCTGCGGGTTGCGTTTTTTTTGCTTCACTTTCCCGACATTAGACTCGCCCTGTGGGAAAGACTCTTCCGACATGGCTCCAGAATAGTAATAAATATAACTGTCTTATAATTGCTAATGCTTAAAAAACACATAATATATAAAAATTCTAACTCTTGAACTATTTTAATATATTTTGTAATATAATAAAATTCTACTACTACTTACCCTATTCACTGTTCCATCTCTGATGGTAAGAAGACTCCTCTCCCTCATCTAGGCCTATGTCCTCAATCATCATGGGAAAGGCTCTTCCAACATGGTTCCTGAATTGCAATAAATATAACAGTTTAATATTAGATAGTACTAATAAAACACATAATTTTAAAGAATATTAATTCTCTAACTAAATTGAAATATATAATAATATAATTAAATTCTAAAACTACATACCCTATTCTCAATTCCGTCAATAGAAGTAAGAAGACTCCTCTCCCTCATCTAGAAAATTATCTACAATCATATTTGAAAATGCTCTTCTAACATGGGTCCTGAAGTGTAATAACTATGACAATCGAAGCCATGATAATACTAAAAATACACATAATTTAATAAAGTACTTACTCTCAAAATAATTTAAAGAACAGAGTTACATATAATCTATTATAATTTTATATTATAATTATATATTATAATTATATTTATCTTCTTTCCTTTGCTGTTTATTCTTCTTCGGCCATGTCCCTCCTCACAGCTCTCTCGGTTAAAGCAAGAAGTGGTTGATAGATTTGCTGTAAAATAATACAGAAAAAAGATCAACAGATTGAAATGCATTTGCTAAGGTACCTCAAAAAATTTAATTACAAATTTAGGATATGATTCATTAAATAACGTAATTAGTTCTCATCCTATACTTATGTATTGTCTGATCTACTTTGCTTTTTATTCATCTTCGGACGTCCCTCTCCTCATAGATCACTCAGTTAAGCGCAAGAATTGGATAATTGATTCTTGTAAAAAAATACAGAAAATAGATTAATAGATTGAAATATATTTACAAAGGATCACCAAAATATTTAAAAATTAATTTAGGATATGAATTATTAAATAACTTAATTAGTTTGCATCCTATACTTATGATTTGTCTGCTCTCCTTTGGGGTTTCTTCTTCTATGGCCGTGTATCTCCTCAGAGCTCTCTCTGTTAAAGCAAGAAGTTGTGGATGGATTTGCTGTATAATAAAACAGAAAATACATTAAAAGATTGTATTGCATTAGAAAGAATTATCAAAAAATTAAAAAACTAATTTAGGATATGATTCATTAAATAGCGTAATTAGTTCTCGTCCTCTACTTATGATTTGTCTGCTCTCCTTTGCGATTTCTTTTCTATGGCCTTGTGTCTAATCAGAGCTCTCTTGGTTAATGCATGAAGTGGTTGATGGTTTTGCTGTAAAATAAAACAGAAAATAGATTTATAGATCGAAATGTATTTACAGAGAATCGCAAAAAAATTTAAAAACTAATTTAGGATATGATTCATTAAATAATGTAATTAGTTCTTATCTTATACTTACAGTTGTTTTCTCTCATTAGCGGTTCATTTTTCTTCGGCCATATATCTCCTCTCTCGGAGATAGAGAGAAGTGGTTGATTGATTTGCTCTAAAATACTACAGAAAATAGATTTATAGATCGAAATGCATTTAAAAAGGATCAACGAAAAATTTCTAAACTGATTTAGGATATGATTCATTAAATAACGTTATTAGTACCCATCTTATACTTATGATTTTTCTGCTCTCCTTTGCTGATTATTATACTTTGGCTTTGTCTCTCCTCACTGCTCTCTCGGCTAAATCAAAAAGTGGTGGATGGATTAGTTGTAAAATAAAACAAAAAATAGTTTAATAGATCTTAATGCATTTTAAAAAGAATTATCTATTAATTTAAAAAATAATTTAAGATTTAATTCATTAAATATAGTAATTAGTTCTCATCCTATACATATGAATAGTCTGCTCTCCTTTGCTCTTTATTCTTCTTCGGCCGTGTCTCTCCTCACAGCTTCTTATGTTAAAGCAAGAAGTGTTTGATTAATTTGCTGTAAAATAAAAATGAAAATAGATTAATAGATTGAAATGCATTTACAAAGGATCACAAAAAAATTTATAAACTAATTAAGGATATGATTCATTAAATAACGTAATAAGTTCTCATACTATACTTATGATTTGTCTGCTCCCCTTTGCTGTCTATTCTTCTTCGGCTATGTCTCTCCTCACAGCTATATCTCTTGAAGCAAGAAGTAGATGATGGATTTTCTGTAAAGTAAAACCGAAAATAGATTAATGAACACAGTTATAATTATATATTCAAATAGTACTCATTCTAATGCGAGTCCCATCCCTGGAGGTAAGAATACCCCTCTTCGTCATCTCGGTCAAGGTCCTCATTCATCATGAGAAAGGCTCTTCTTAAACGGCTCCTGCATAGAAATAATTGTAACATTTGAATCTTTGATAATACTACTAAAACAAGTAATTTTAGAAAATACTAACCATTTAATTTATTTAAAATATAGAGAATCATTTATATTTATCTGATAGTCCTCATTCTAATCCGAGATCTCTGGAGGTAGGAAGACTTCTCTCCTTCATATAGACCGACTACCTCATTCATTATTAGAAGAGCTCTTCTAACATGGGTCCTGGATAGTAATAAATATAACAGTTTAATATTTGATACTACTAATAAGAAACATAATATTCTGAAATATTAACTCTCTAACTAATAAAAAGTAAATTATAATATAAATACATTAAACTACTATTTACCCTATTCTCAGTTCCATCTCTTGAGGTAGGTACACTCCTCTCCCTCATCTAGGCCAAAGTCCTTATTCATTATGAGAAAGGCTCTTCCAAAATGGGTTCTGAACAGTAAGACTTATAACGCACTAAGTATGGTAATACCAATATAACACATAATTTAAGGCATTACTAACTTTCAAACTTATTTAAAATATAGAGAACTATTTATATTTATCTAATAGTACTGATTGTAATCCATGTTCTATCCCTGGAGGTATGATTACTCCACTCCGTCATCTCAGGCAATGTCATCATTCATTATGAGAAAGCCTCTTCCAAAAAAGGTCATGAACAGTAATAATTATGACATTCAAAGCCATGATAATAGTAATTTAACACATAATTTTAGAAAATAATTACTCCTTAACAAATTTAAAGTATAGGGTAATATATATATACTCTAATAGTACTCATTCTAATCCGTGTTCTGTCTCTGGAGGTAAAAGTCTCCACTTTCTCATCCAGGCCTATGTCCTCAATCATCATAGGAAAGGCTCTTCTAAAACGGCTCCTGAATAGAAATTACTAATACAAATGATGATTTGATAATACCAATGAAACATATAAATTTTGAAATTACAAACTATTTATATATAAATATATTTATCTGATAGTACTCATTCTAATCCAAGTTCCATCGCTGGAGGTAAGATGACCCCTCTCCGTCATCATGGCCAATGTCCTAATTCATCAAAGGAAAGGCTCTTCTAAAACGGCTCCCGAATAGAAATAATTATAACAATTGATTCTTTGATAATACTAATAAAACACATAATTTATGATAATTCTATCTCTCAAACTAATTTAAAATATAAAGTAACAATTGTATTTATCTAAAAATAGTCATTCTACTCAGAGTTCTGTCTCTAGAGGTAAGAAGTCTCCTCTTCATAATCCAAGCCAATGTCCTCAATCATCATGGGAAAGGCTCTTCCACATGGGTCGTGAATAGCAATAATTATATCAAACTAAGATTTGATGATACAAATTGTATACATAATATAAGAAGATATTAAGTTACAAAAAAATTTAAAATATAGAGAAACATTTATATTTATCTAATTGTACTCATTCTAATCTGAGTTCTATTCATTGAGGTAAGAATACTCCTCCCCATCATCTCTGCTATTGTCCTCATTCCTCATAGGAAACGCTCTTCTAAAACTGGTCCTGAGTATTAATTATTATAACATTCTATGTCTGAAAATACCAATAAAACACATGATTTTAAAAATTCTAACTTTCAAACTAATTTAAAATATATTGAAACATTTATATTTATCTAATGGTACTTATTGTAATCTGAGTTCCATCCCTGTCGGTATAAATACTCCTCTCTTTCATCTCAGGCAATGTCCTCATACATCATGGGAAAGGATCTTCCAAAAAAGGTCCTGAATAGTAATAATTATGAAATTCAAAGTCTTGATAGTACTAATATACACATAAATTTAGAAAATAATCACTCTCTAACAAATTTAAAGTATAGAGTAATATTTATATATTTCTATAGTACTCATTCTAATCCGAGTTCAATCTCTGGAGGTAAAAGTCTCCTCTTCTTCATCTAGGCTTTTGTCCTCAATCATCATAGGAGAGGCTCTTCCAAAACTGCTCCTGAATAGAAATTATTAGAAAAATTGAAGCTATGATAACACTAATAAAACATATAATTTAAGAAGATACTAACTTTTAAACACATTAAAAATACAGAAAATCATTTATATTTATCTAATTGTACTCATTCTATTCCGAGTTCCATCTCTGGAGGTAAGACGACTCCTTTTCCTCATGTAGGCCAATGTCCTTATTCATTTTGAGAAAGACTCTTCCGACATGGCTCCAGAATAGTAATAAATATAACTGTCTAATAATTGCTAATGTTTATAAAAAACATGATATATAATATATATATATATATATATATATATATATATATATATATATATATATATATATATATATATATATATATATAACACATAATAAATATAAGTTCCATCTCTTGAGGTAGGTAGACTCCTCTCCCTCATCTGGGCAATTGTCCTTAATCATCATGGCAAAGGCTCTTCCAACATTGTTCTTGAAGAGTAATAATGATAACACATTTACTTTGAAAAATTACAATGAAACACACAATTTAGAAAATACTAACTTCCAAAGTAATTTAAAATATAAAGAAACATTTATATTTATCTAATAGTACTCATTTGAATCCTATTTCCAACCCAGGAGGTAAGAGGACACCTTTCTGTCATCAATGCCAATGACCTCATTCATCCTGGGAAAGACTCTTTCAAATAAGGCCTTGAATAGTAAGAATTATGACAATCGAAGCCTTGATAATACTAAAAAACACATAATTTAAAAAATGTACTTACTCTCAAAATAATTTAAAGAACAGAGTTATATATTATATATTCTACTTTATATATTATTGTTATATATTATAATTATATATTATAATTATATTTATCTGCTCTACTTTGCTTTTTTATTCTTCTTCGGCTGTCTCTCTCCTCATAGGTCTCTCGGTTATTGCATGAAGTGGTTGATTAATTTGCTTAAAAATAAAATAGAAAATAGATTAATAAATCAAAACGCATTTACAAAGAAACATCAAAAATTTAAAACCTAATTAAGATACGATTCATTAAATAACATAATTAGTTCTCATCCTATACTTATTATTTGTCTGCTCTGCTTTGCTGTTTATACTTCTTCAACCTTATCTCTCCCCACAGCTCTCTAGGTTAAAGCAAGAAGTAGTTGATGGATTTGCTGCAAAATAAAACAGAAAATAGATTTAGAGATTGAAATGCATTCACAAAAAATCAACAAAAAATTTAAAAACTAATTTAGGTTATGAATCATAAAATAACGTAATTAGTTAAATAAAACTCTTCAATACTTATGTCTTGTCTGCTCTCCTATGCCGTTTAGTCTTCTTCGTCCGTGTCCCTCCTCACAGCTCTCTCGGTTAAAGCAAGAAGTGGTTGATGGATTTGCTGTAAAATAATACCGAAAATAGATCAATAGATCGAAATGCAGTAACAATGGATCACCAAAAAATTTTAATACTAATTTAGGATGTAATTCATTAAATATAGTACTTAGTTCTCATCCTATACATATGATTTGTCTGGTCTCCTTTGCTGTTTATTGTTCTTCATCCATGTCTCTCCTCACAGCTATCTTGGTTAAAGCAAGAAGTGGTCGATGGATTTTCTTTAAAGTAATACAGAAATTAGATTAATAGATAGAAATGCATTTGCAAAGGTTTCTCAACAAATTAAAAAACAAATTTAGGATATGATTCATTAAATAACGTAATTAGTTCTCATCCTATACTTATGATTTGTCTGCTCCCCTTTGCTGTTCATTCTTCTTCGTCCGTGTCCTTCCTCACAGCTCTCTCAGTTAAATCAAGAAGCGATTGATAGATTTGCTGTAATATAACACATGAAATAGATAAAAAAATTGGAATGCATTTAAGATGGATCACCAAAAAATTAAAGAAGTAATTTAGGATATGAGTCATTAAAAAAACGCAATTAGTTCTCATACTATACTTATAATTTTTATGCTGTACATTGCTGTTTATTCTTCTTAGGCCTCTCTCTCATCACAGCTCTCTCGGTTAAAGCAAGAAGTGGTTGATGTATATGCTGTAAAATGATACAGAAAATAGTTCAATAGATCAAAATGCAGTAACAAAGGATCACCAAAAAAATTAAAAACTAATTTTGGATATGATGCATTAAATACCATAATTATTACTCAGTCTATACTTATGTTTTGTCTGCTCTTCTTTGCTTTTTATTCTTCCTCGTCTGTGTCTCTCCTCACAGCTATCTCAGTTAAAGCAAGAACTGGTTCATGGATTTCCTGTAAACTAAAACAGAAAATAGAACAATAGGTCAAAATGCATTTTCAAAGGATCATCAAAAAATTTAAAAACCAATAAAGGATATGATTCATTAAATAATGTATTTAGTTCTCATTCGTTACTTCAATACTTATGTGTTGTCTGCTTTCCTTTGCTGTTTATTATTCTTCGGCCGCGTCTCTCCTCACAGCTCCCTCGGTTACAGCAAGGATAGGAAGATTGATTTGCTGTAAAATAATACAGAAAATAAATTTAAAGATTGAAATGCATTTACAAAGGTTTACCAAAATATTGAAAAACTAATTAAGGATATGATTCATTAAATAACGTAATTAGTTCTCATCCTATACTACGATTTGTCTGCTCTCCTTTGCTGTTTATTCTTCTTCGGCTGTGTCTCTCCTCATAGATCACTCGGTTTAAGCATAAAGTGGATGATTGAATTGCAGTAAAAAAACAGAAAATAGATGAATGGATAGAAATGCATTTACAAAGGATCGACCAAAAATTTCTAAACTAATTTAGAATATGATTCATTAAATAACTTTATTAGTACCAATCCCATTCTTTTGATTTTTCTGCACTTCTTTGCTGTTAATTCTACTTCGACCATATATTTCTTTAAACATCTTACTGTTGAAGCAAGAAGTTATTGATGGATTTGCTGTAAAATAAAATAGAAAATAGATTAATAGATATCAGTGATTTACAAATGATTACCAAAAATTTAAAAACTAATTTAGGAATGATTCATTAAATAACGTAATTAAGTTCTCATTTTATACTGTTGTTTTGTCTTCTCTACTTTGCAGTTTATTTTTCTTCGGCCATGTCTCTCCTTACAGCTCTCTCGGCTAAAGCTAGAAGTGGTTGATTGATTTGCTGTAAAATAAAACAGAAAATAGATTAATACATCAAATGAATTTACAAAACATCGTCAAAAAATTTAAAAACTTTTAAGATACTTTCATTAAGTTTTGTAATAAGTTCTCATCCTATTATTATGATTTGTCTGCTCTACATTTCTGTTACTCTAATTTAACTGTGTCTCTCCTCACAGCTCTCTATGTTAAAGCAAGAATTGGTTGATTATTTTGCTGTAAAATAATTTAGAAAAAAGATTATAAATCGAAAGGAAATGAAAAAGGATAAACATAAAATTTAAAAACTTATTTAGGTTATGATTCATTAAAAAACTTAATTAATTCTAATCCTATACTTATGATTTGTATGCTCTCCATTGCTGCTTATTTTTCTTTGGCCATGTCTCTCCTCATAGCTCTCTCGGTTGAAGCAAGAAGTTTTTGATTAATTTGCTGTAAAATAATACAGAAAATAGATTAATAGATCAAAATGCAGTAACAAAGGATAAAAAAAATTTTATAACTAATTTAGGATATGATTCATTAAATAACATAATTAGTTCTCATCCTACACTTATGATTTATCTGCTTTGCTTTGCGGTTTCTTCTTCTTTGCCTTGTGTCTCCTTAGAGCTCTCTCGGTTAAAGCAAGAAGTGGTTGAATAATTTAGTGTAATATAATACAGAAAAAAGATTAGTAGATTGAAATGCATTTACAAAGGTACACCAAAAACTTTAAAAATTAAATTAGGATATCTTTCATTAAATAACGTAATTAGTTCTCATCCTATACTTATGACTTGTCTGCTCTTCTTTGCTGTTTATTCTTCTTTTTTCATGACCCTCCTCACATCTCTCTCTGTTAAAGCAAAATGAGGATGATCATTTTCTGTAAAATAATACAGAAAATAGATTAAAAGATCGAAATGCATTTACAAAGGATCAGCAAAAAATTTAAACTAATTTAGGATATGATTCATTAAATATCGTAATTAGTTCTCATCCTATACTTATGATTGGTCTGCTCTGCTGTCTATTCTTGTTTGGTCATGTCTCTCCTCACAGCTCTATCGTTTAAAGCAAGAAGTAGATGATGGATTCGCTGTATAATAAAACCAAAAATAGATTAAATGTTGATATATTGTTTTTACATAGATATCATGTTTTAATTATGGTGCCTCGCATATCGCTATTCACTTGTTTCTGTATTTAGTGTGTTTTGTTTTTCTTTTGTTTTCCATGCTTTCAGTTAGTGTTCTTCCTGTGTCTAAACATGGCGGTAACGTATTAAAGTGTTTCCCTTCTGAAATTGTTGTCCACCATATTTATTTGATGAATGTTCCATGGATTTGTGAATCCAACAGGTTATGGGCCCAGAGCGCTAGCTGATTCATTTAATATTATGGTTGCACGTAAATATTCCGGATTATAATAGTGGAATGCAGACCGCATGGCGATGCCGGTGATAAATAAGTTTTCTTGTTAATATGTGCTTCATAAGGTCTTAATAATTTGTGTTGAGTGAAGAAGGATTATCCGACACATTTTCTGAGAAGTATTTCGCAGCGGAAATTGTAGTGCGTCGATAATGGAGACTGTACAGACAGCCTCGCAGTCATCAATGCAAGGAGTGGGAATGATGCCTACTATTAAGAAGTTGATCGGGAGAACCAACTATAGTAATTGGAAGTTTGGAATGGAGATGTTCCTGATCGCAGAAGACCTATGGACCATCGTAGAAGGTACGGAGACGGACGCACGGAAGGACGCAAAAGCAAGGTCAAAGATTTGCTTGATGGTTGACGAATCTTTGTATCCCATGGTGAAAGGTGGTCGTACGGCAAAGGAAGTGTGGGAAAAACTTCAAAATACGTACGAAGATAAGGGACTTACCAGAAGGCTTAGTTTACTTAGAAAACTGTTCAGAATGAAGTTAAGTGATTACTGCTCGATGGAAGAATATTTGAATGAAGTTTTATCACTTACTCAAAAACTGGATGCTATCGATGCAGGAATGGAGGATGAGTTCATCGAAGTAATAATGCTTAATGGTCTAAGCGACGACTACGATCCCATGATAATGGCGATGGAAAGCTCGGGCGCTAAGATCAGGGGCCATATTCTGTATCTCATTTCCCGTCGGTACGGTAGCCAAGCAGTCGGTTGGGATCGCAAACCGACTCCGCGAGGTCTCGATGCTATTCTGGAAGCTCCTGCGTCGGTACGACGGCTAGCCATCGTCGGTAGAATCCGGAGAATTCTACCGATAATGAAAAGGAGTCGGTAGCGATAGGAGTCAGTCGGTTAGCAGACGAACTGTGGCAAGTGTGTGCATATTTAACAATATCATCAAGGCAAATGAGTTAATTGAATGCCCGTAATTAGCAGAATGTAAAATAAAGCCGCAATAAGACATGCGATCGCATAAAATGAATGCGATTCTCGCTTTTAGATGCAAAATGATGTACGCCATAGCACATATGGATGCACGTATGTACTACGTTTCTTGGAGCGTGCATCTGTCCAAGGACGTGGAATAAAATAAACGTTTTAATCTTTTAATAATAAATGTAAATAACCATCAATAATTCATTAGGTAAAGTGTTGGGAAACGCTTAACATCCGTTACATATGTTACTGTTTCCCCGTGCGAGACTCGACTATGGATAAATAATGACCCCGCTTGAAGAAAACTATGAATAATAGAGAAATAGATTAAACCTAGTCATAGGATTTCATGTGATCGAATTTTCTAATTTTTAAACGTATAATGATTAACTTTTAGTTGACGTGGATGGTATAATTTTTGTTCATTTTAAAACACAATTTGGTAATTTTCTAGTAGCAGACGAAAAACGTCGAAAATTTGTCGTTTTTGGATAGAATTTTCTCAGAAATGGCAGCACTTAGAAGAGATTGCTTATCATATATATAACATGCAATCCTTCCTCTATAATATGGTGTAAGAATGGTATGTGAATCTTCAGTAGTAAAGGAGATATAGAATTTCTCCCAAACACCGTGAAACTAGAAAATTACCCACAATTTTACCATTAGATTCCATTAAAATCATATATTTCCGCAATATATGAAAGACCAAGATAATTGAATAATATTTGTAGAGTGTATAGTTAATCCAGGCGAAACTAATTACAAGTATTAATTACGTACAAGGAAGTGCTACAGTCGAAAGTTGCAGTACTTTGGTTCAAAAGGAGACGAGAGGATTTTGCTTTTGTAGCAAATATAAAAAAGAAAAGATACCTATCCCTTTATACGAATCGAGGTCTTACTAGCTGACCAATAGTAAACTGATTTGAAGACAGCAACAGTTCCAACAAGAACTTTATGAAGCACCTAAGGAATTCGTGGAAATCTAACCTCCAAGAAATCAGTCAGTTAGTGTATCGAAGGTACTATGTACTTACTAATTTTCTACTTCTTTCACTGATACTAAGTTCTGAAAATCACGCACCGACTTCCAGTTAATAAAATTACGAAATTTAGGGATTCACTGTAGGGCTGATAGTATATTAGATATCGATATTTTATTACCATAAGTGTGCTCGAATTTGGGCAATGGAAAATCTTCTGCAAGCAATGTCTGTTAAATTCAACCATTTAAGACCATACAAACCAACTAATGCAATTATAAATATCTTCCCTGTAAGATTTCTTTCAAAACTTTGGTAAGAAATCAACAAATGACAACAACAAATCTTAGTTACCTAAAATTTCATACATATCATCGATATTTACATCTGCTTTTGCACGCCTTGTTTCATTCTTCATTTGTCTACTCGTTTGCCCTCTCATTGGTTGAGATGAAGCACGTGACCGTCACTTTCGGAAATGCTTGGATGTTTCCCCTTAAAGTGGGTGGGGGCAGTCGGTTTGGTAGTTTTCTGCCCGACGATGCTACAGAATAGGATTTAGAGGCCGAGTCGGTGAGAGATCACGGTTTCCTCTCCAGTCGGTTGGATTTGAAATCGAACCAACTGCTTCCAAACCGACGAGTTACATAATATGGCCCCAGTAGTGATTATGTGAGGACGATGCTGCTTCAACAGGATGCAAAGCAAAAGTGATCCGGTGATGTGGCGAAGGAAACTGCATTCATGATGAAGTCGAGGGGTAAGAAATTCCCTCCTAAGCATATTGTTTGCTATAAATGCAATAGGGAAGGACATAAGTCCTTTCAGTGTTCAAAAAGAGACATTAAAGGCAATGTGAATGTGCATAAGACGTGTGATAAGCAAGTTAGAACAGAGCATCGAGCAAAGAAGGCTTCAGTTCTTCTTGCTGCCTTATCAACATCGACAACAAACAACGGTGATTGGGTCATTGACTCCGGATCCACGTCACACATGACGATGAGGAAGGATTGGATCGAAGAAGAACGCCCAAGTGTCCTTGAAGTGACTGTCGCCAGCAATAATAACATCTATACGGAGAGCACAGGTACTGTTCCAGTTAGAGTGAATATTAGTGGAAGTTCCGAAAATGCAGAGATTAAAGACGTGTTGTATGTTCCTGACCTTAGCACAAATCTACTATCTGTCAGTAGAATGGTGGAAAAAGGACTGGTTGTTACTTTCGATACTGATGGTTGCAAAATATACGACAGAGAGAGTTGTGTTATTGAACGTGAAGTGCAATTTACTGGAAGTAATGCAGGTGGCATCTACAAGTTGGATGTATTTCCTGAAGAAAAGGTGAATGTCGTGTCTACACCACCTGGAAACAGAAGATTGTGGCATAGGAGATTGGGACACATGTGCCGAAAGTCCATGGAACTTTTAGCTAAGGGTCTTGCAGTTGGAGTGGAATTCACAGGGAAGGACGACGAGCCTTGCATTTCATGCATAGAAGGAAAGCATTCACGAGTGAGATTCCATGAAAGTGAGACCAGGACATCCCAAAAGCTGCAACTGGTTCATTCAGATGTTTGTGGTCCAATGAGTGAGGAAAGTTGGGGTGGAGCAAGGTATATGCTAACCTTTACTGATGACTTCACTAGGAAGTCCTTTGTTTACCTTTTAAAGCAAAAAAGTGAAGTTAATGCCAAATTTAAAGAGTTTAAAGCACTGGCAGAAAAGCAAAGTGGGGAAAAATTAAAGGCATTGAGATCTGATAATGGGCGGGAATATGTGAACAGAGAAATGGAAAGATTTCTCAAGGACTGTGGTATTGTTCACCAAAAGACTGTTCCTTACACGCCACAACAAAATGGCGTAGCTGAAAGGGTGAACAGGACTGTAGTTGAGAAAGCACGGTGCATGCTTCAGGATGCAGGCCTAAGCAAGAAATACTGGGCTGAGGCAGTGTATACAGCAGTGTATTTGAAAAATCGCTCGCCAACCAAAGCAGTAAGAGATATGACACCAGAAGAGGCCTGGAGTGGGAAGAAAGCTGATGTAGCTCATTTAAGGGTTTTTGGTTGCAGAAGTTTTGTCCATATTCCTGATGAGAAAAGAACAAAGTGGGACGTGAAGAGTAAAGAATATATTTTCACTGGCTATTGTGAAACTACGAAGAATTACAGGCTAGTAAATCCCCAAAACCCAAAGAATATAGTGATTGCCCGAGACGTTATTTTTCTTGAAGGCATGACAGCTCAATTACAAGAGGAAGCTGTTGAGAGTAGGGATTTAGAAGTCCCTATCCATGCATTGTCAGATGGTGAAGTAGATTGCAATGTCATCCCAGGGGAGGATCGAGGAAATGACACAAGCATCAGTGAGCAGACCATAGAAGAAGTAATGCCTCGACGTTCACTCAGAGAGAGAGTTCCAAGGAAATGGCCTGATGATGTTATCCTATACCAAGCAACATTAGATGGTGTTAATGTCGCAACAACAGTGCAGGAGGCGTTAGAGGGGACTGAAAGGAAGCTGTGGACAGAAGCAATGGAGGAGGAATATCAGTCTCTCCATGAAAATGAAACATGGGTGTTAGTAGATAGACCTCGGGGTAAAACAGTGGTGAAGAACAAATGGGTGTTTAAAGTGAAACCCAGTGCTAATGGAAAAGCTAGCAGATATAGGGCAAGACTAGTTGCCAAGGGGTTTACACAGAAGAATGGGGTGGACTATGAAGAGACGTTTGCTCCTGTAGTAAGAGGCTCCTCAATCAGACTACTATTTTCATTAGCAGTAGAAAAGGATTTAGATATCGACCACTTGGACGTGACAGCAGCCTTTCTCCATGGTGACTTGGCAGAAGAAGTCTACATGGAGCAACCAGAAGGGTATGTGCAGAAGGGAGAGGAAAATAAGGTGTGCTTACTTAAAAAGGCCATCTATGGACTAAAGCAAGCTTCGAGAAGCTGGAACAAGAGATTACATGCATCTCTTCTGGAAGAAGGGCTAGTTCAGTCCAAGAGGAAGCCATGTGTCTACCACAGAGTTCAAAATGATAGTATTATGATTGTTGCCATCTATGTCGATGACTTCCTTTTGTTTTCCAACAACAAGCAAGAGGCACAGCAGCTGAAGACTAATCTTCTAAAGAAATTTAAAATGAGGGATCTTGGGGAGGCAAGCAGCTGTCTTGGGCTGCACATCCAGAGAGATCGGGCGAAGCAGACAATCACTATCGACCAGCAGCCGCATGTGGAGGAGATGTTGAAGAGGTTTGGCATGGAGGATGACAAACCTGTATCGACGCCGATGGACCCGAGCCAAAAGCTGAGGAAAGCTGAGCCAGGAGGAGATAGTATGCAGCGATACCCATATCAGCAGCTGATAGGCTCGCTGATGTACATTGCAGTGAACTCCAGACCTGACATTGCTCATGCCTGTAGTCAACTGAGCCAGTTTAACAACTGTTATGATGAGAGCCATTGGAGAGCAGCAAAGCGTGTCCTCAGATATTTGAAGGGCTCGAAAGATTTGTGCTTGACGTACAAGAAAACTGGTAAGAGTGTTGTGGTGTATGTTGACTCTGACTGGGGAAATAGTGAAGATGATCGAAGGTCCTACACAGGCTTTGCTTTCATGCTGAGTGGTGGGGCAGTGTCGTGGGAATCAAGAAAACAAAGGACTGTAGCCCTTTCAAGCACAGAAGCTGAGTACATGGCCTTATCGGAAGGATGCAAGGAGGCCATATATTTGCAGGGTTTAATTGAGGAACTTTTTTGTGTGAAGGAAAGTGTAACTCTGTGCAATGACAATCAGGGGGCAGAGAGACTTACAGTTAATCCTATGGTTAATAGAAGATCTAAGCATATAGACATTAGATACCATTTTATCCGTGATAAAGTTGAAAGTGGTGATATTTCTATTAAGTATGTGCCAACTAATGACATGATTGCGGACATTTTGACCAAAGGACTATATAGACCAAAGTTTAACAGATTTGTGGGTGAACTAGGTTTGAAGACACCAAATTAAGGAGGAGTGTTGATATATTGTTTTTACATAGATATCATGTTTTAATTATGGTGCCTCGCATATCGCTATTCACTTGTTTCTGTATTTAGTGTGTTTTGTTTTTCTTTTGTTTTCCATGCTTTCAGTTAGTGTTCTTCCTGTGTCTAAACATGGCGGTAACGTATTAAAGTGTTTCCCTTCTGAAATCGTTGTCCATCATATTTATTTGATGAATGTTCCATGGATTTGTGAATCCAACATTAAAGAACAGAGTTATAATTATATCTTCTTACAGTACTCATCCTAATCCGAGTTCCATCCCTGGAGGTAAGAAGACCCCACTTTGTCATCTCGGACAGGGTCCTGATTCATCATAAGAAAAGCTCTTCTTAAACAGCTCCTGCATAGAAATATTTATAACAATTGAATCTTTGATGGTACCACTAGAACAGGTAATTTTAGAAATTAAGAACCTATTAATTAATTTAAAATATAGAGAATCATTTATATTTATCTAATAGTACTCATTCTAATCCGAGTTTGATCTCTGGAGGTAAGAAGACTTCTCTCCCTCATCTAGACCAACTACCTCATTTATTATTAGAAGAGCTCTTCCAACAGGGGTCCTGAATAGTAATAAATATAACAGTTTAATATTTGATAAAACTAATAAGAAACATAATTCTCAGAAATATTAACTCTCTACTTAATATAAAGTATATTGTAATATAAATACATTATACTACTATTTACCCTATTCTCAGTTCCATCTCAGGAGGTAGGTAGACTCCTCTCCCTCATCTAGGCCAATGTCCTTATTCATTATGAGAAAGGATCTTCCAAAATGGGCTCTGAACAGTAATACTTATAACGCACTAAGTATGGTAATACAATTACAACACATTATTTAAGACAAAACTAACTTTCAAACTAATTTAAAATATAGAGAATCATTTATATTTATCTTATAGTACTCATTCCAATCCGAGTTCCATCTCTGGAGGGAAGAAGACTCCTCTCCCTCATCTAGGCCAATGTTCTCATTCATAATGGGAAAGGCTCTTCCAAAACAGGTCCTGAATATTAATAATTAAGTCAATCGGAGCATTGATAATATTTATTGAACACATAATTTTAGAAAATAATTACTCCTTAACAAATTTAAAGTATAGGGTAATATTTATATACTCTAATAGTACTCATTCTAATCTTAGTTCCGTATCTGGAGGTAAAAGTCTCCTCTTCCTAATCCAGGCCTATGTCCTCAATCATTATAGGAAATGCTCTTCTAAAACGGCTTATGAATAGAAATTATTATAACAATGAAGCTTTGATAATACTTATATAACAAATAATTTCTGAAAATACTAGCATTCATACAAATTTTAAAAATACAGATACATTTATATTTATCTAATAGTACTCATTGTAATCCATATTAAATATTCTGGAGTAAGAAGTGTCCTCTCTATCATATAGGCCAATGTCCTATTAATTTTAAGGAAGGCTCTTCCAACATGGGAGCTGAATAGTTATAATTATAAAACACTAAGTTTGATAATACCAATAAATCACATAATTTAGGAAAATACTAACTTTCAAACTAGTTTAAAATAAGGTTAATCATTTATAGTTATCTACTATTACTCATTCTAATCTGAGGTCCAACTCTGGAGGTAAGAAGACTCCTCTCCCTCATCTAGGACAATGTCCTCATTCATCATAGGAAAGGATCTTCTAAACTGGGTGCTGAATAGTAATAATTATAACACACTAAGTTTGATAATACAATAGAAACATATAATTTAAGAAAATATTAAATTTAAACCAATTTAAATTATAGAAGATGATTTATATTCATCCAACAATACTCATTCTAGCCCGAGTTCTATCCCTGGAGGTAAGAAGACCCCTCTCCGTCATCTCAGCCAATGTCTTCATTTATTATGGGGTAGGCACTCCCTACATGGGTCCCAAATAGTAATAATTATAACACGCTAAGTCTGATGATACCAATAAAACACATAATTTAGAAAATACTAACCTTCAAATTAATTTAAAATATAGAGAAACATTTATATTTATCTAATAGTACTGATTGTAATCCGAGTTCTATCCCTGGAGGTATGAATACTCCTCTCCCTCATCTCGTCCAATGTCCTCAATCATTATGGAAGAGGCTCATCCAACACCGGACCTGAAGAGTATTAATTATAGAATCCTCTCCCTCATCTAGGCCAATGTCCTTATTCATTATGAGAAAGGCTTTTCCAAATGGGTTCTTAACAGTAATATTTATAACACACTATGGTATGATATATAAGTATGGTAATACAAATAAAACACATAATTTAAGAAAACACTTACTTTCAAACTGATTTAAAATATTGAGAATCTTTTATATTTATCTGATAGTTTTCATTCTAATCCGAGTTCCATTGCTGGAGATAAGATGACCCCTCTCCGTCATCTTGATCAATATCCTAATTCATCAAAGGAAAGGCTCATCTAAAACGGCTCCTGAATAATATCAAATATATTAATCTAATATTTTATAATGGTAATAAAAAACGTAATTTACAAAAATACTGATTCTCTAACTAATTTAAAATATATTTTAATATCATTATATTCTACTACTATATACCCTATTCTCAGTTCCATCTCAGGAGGTAAGAAGACTCCTTTCTCTCATCTAGGCCAATGTCCACAATCATCATTGGAAAGGCACTTCCAATACGGGACCTGAAGAGTGTTAATTATAACACAGTAAGTTTGATTATACCAATAAAACACATAATTTATGAAAATACTAACTTTCAAACTAATTTAAAATATAGAGTAACAATTATATTTATCTAAAAGTACACATTCTATTCTGAGTTCCATTGCCGGAGGTAAGAAGACTCCTCTCCCTTATCCAGGCCAATGTCCTCATTCATTAGAGGAAATGCTCTTCCAACAAGGGTCCTGAAGAGTAATAACTATGACAATCGAAGCCTTGATAATGCTAATTAAAACATAATTTAAGAAAATACTTACTCTCAAACTAATTTAAAGTAAAAATTAATATTTATATATTCTAATAGTACTCATTCTAATTTCTAGTTTTTACCCTGGAGGTAAAATGACTCCTCTCCATCATCAAGGCCAATGTCCTCATTCATTATGGGAAAGGCTTTTCTGATACTTGTGCTGAATAGCAATAATTACATCACACTAAGTTTGATAATACCAATAAAACACCTAATTTAAGAAAATACTATCTATCAAATTGATTTAAAATAAAGAGAAGCATTTATATTTATCTAATAGTACTCATTCTAATCCGAGTTCCATCCCTGGAGGTAAGATGACTGCTCTCCATCATCTCGCCCAATCGCCTCATTCACCATAGGAAAGTCTCTTCTATAACGGCTCCTGAATAGAAATAATCAAGAATCATTCATATATATCTAATATACTTATGCGTTTCAAAGAAGAATTAACTGGAGTGGTATGGTATACGATCTTTAAGTTGGGGTCGAAGAAGCACAAAGTTCTATCGTTATTTAGTTCCCTCAACTATCTTTAAAGCAATAGGGTTCTACTTCACCAAATCAAATATTCAATTTATTAACCGCCAAACTCCTAAATAAGTTACAACGGTTAATAACAATACTAACAAGCTTAGAGATAAGTTTGTTTTAAAACGATAATATAGAAGGAAATTAAGTATAGTAAGTTTATTTGGAAATAATGGAAGAATAATGAAATTCTCTTTACCATGGTGTAAATCTACTGTTACCCAATGCAGTATTATCTTGTAATGGAGTGGAAATATTCAGTTAAGAAATCAAGAAATTTTACGAGGAGAATACTTATTCAGTTCAACTTGATTTGAGTTTGAAAATCCCTGAAAATCATCTAATTAAATCTTTTTTATTAAAATTCAGTTAACCATTGCCTGAGTAGATATCTTGACATACAAATATATAATCATGTAGCATATATCTTTTAAAGGATAACAAACAGATGAAGATATTAATGCATGAAGTAATCGCTGGAATTAATCAAAAGTCTTAACGTGAAGATTACGCCTCTCGTCATAGCAGCATAACAAATACGAGATTTAGTATACACTCGATAAATATATTATTTAATTGGATAAGAATCAAGTGTCAGGAATGTGCAAAGATTATAATTTTATTTCAAAATAGTAGTAATCTTAACAATTTATTCTATTTATGCAACCATTGTGTTCTTTAATTGTATTTTTTCCCAGACAAGGCGGAAAATGCACGAAAGAAAACAAATACATAGTTCTCACCGATGCAAAGAATGAGTTCTCCTTGAACTTGAAGAAAAGCGAGGCAAGGAATTGAAGGCCATTTGGAAGTCATTACTAGTATTTTGGCATTGTTAGCATGACCCTTCTTCTTTTACTGATACCTCGAAAGTGAAAGCAACGGTAAACGAAATGAAAACGATGCTTGGAAAATTCGAAATGAATTGAAGGACATCGGAAACCCATTACTGGTCTAAGAATGACTGTTTACGTGATCATAGCTTCTTCTTAAAGTGCTTTGAAAGTGTGAGCAACGGTGAAGGGAAGCAAAATATCAATAAGTATTGGAAAGAGCTCATCGAAGAAAGCGAAAATGCATTTCCTCGTCAAATCACAGAAAATACAGAAAAAGGGAGAGTGTCTGTCTGACCATTGCATTACTGTGCTGTACAAAGTATTCTCCATTAATTTACCTTAAATTGAGAATGATAAAAGATAGCAACTTACTAAACCGACGCACAGTGGGCTAGAATCGAAAAAAGCTGGCCAAAAATAAAAAAGTGCTTTTTTGGAGTGCGGACTTTGAAACTTTGCATAGTCGTTTTTGAATAAATTCTGCATATAACTGTGAAATCATTTGCGTTGGTTCCCACGCGTTACAATTCTACAGGGGGTCAAAGTTGACCAAATTTTACGAAAAATGCCGGTCCTCGAGTTTTCTCAAAATTCTTCCATTCTATTTCCGCCAGTTTCAGCTCGAAATATTCTTTCGGAGTCAGTTATTTTTTGGCTGTGCCGAACTGAAGTTGTGTTCTGGTGATATTTCTGTAGATCATCTATTTCACGCGTCGCAATTTCTTAAGGTTCCTTCCTGCAGAATTCTCTTGTTGCGGTGTGGAATATATTTTTGGTGAGTCACATTTAATTTTATACTTAATATTTTCCTTTCTTTCCATGAAAATTAAAAATTCAATAGCTGCACTGTTTCCTTATTAGTGTCCCTAAATCTAGTCATCGTTTTCCGACTTTCTGCTGCCATTTTTTTTAATGTATTACCGAGGAAGGTATAAAATTTAAGGAATCTATGTTACATTTTCAGAATTTTGCTATTTACTTGAAATACCATGTCTAACTTGGTCATTTCTCGTTTAATAATGCATAATAAGTTGATAGAGGTAAATAATGAATCATTAATTTGCAAGAAACAGCGTTTAATGAAATATGTAATTAAAAAACTACACTTACAAGAGTTTGAGAGTGGGCAAAATGCTCTTATTGATTATATCCATGATTTCTTGTCTGTGCACTATTCAAGAAAATGGAAACTGAGTTCACGCAATAATGAGAGATTTATCAAGCGCAACTCCAGTTGGCTTAATGTTTATGCTAATTTTATCGAGATTGTGCTACAGAACTTACCTAGTATTTCTATGACTCCTGGTTAGTAAATCTAAGTTTTATTTGATGTTTGTAATATCGTTTATTGATAGTTTAAAATTTTGTATATAATTTATCTTATGTAAAAGTAATTCATTTTGGTAGACGCTAGAGGACGGCCAGAATTAGATTTCCATCTTTCGAGTGAACGAACTAAACGAAGGAAAGCGGAATCGATTAGGGCCACGTACTCCGCAGCTAAATTGTCTGCGATGTGACTCTTCGAGAGGAAGGAGATGAGGCTGCTTCTAAGTTAGTCAAGGAAATAACGACAACCACACCTACGAAAGCAAGGAGGGTACTTTCGAAGTGGAGGAAAACGGATAATGTTCAATCTCAGTTGTCAGTAGAAGAGGCCGTATCTCTGATTATATCGTCAGAGCTAACAAAAAGTCAATATAAAATTCCCGTGATACTGCAATTAGTCATGGTCATAAGTTGTACTCCAGCTATGAAGTAGTTAAAAACGCAAAATCTGCTGCGTATCCAGATGGGATACATATTACCGAAGATGTGTGTGGAGTCAGTTTGAAAGCCCTTCTGCTGCACACAGCATACCATATCGCAGCATCTGTATCGTCAGCTCAGCATCAAGCAGTAAAGTTAATTCCACTTTAATATGTAAATACGTATTTGACGGAAGCTCTGGCCACTCTCAATATAAACAAGTGAGGCAAACGGAGGACAAGACAGATGAGTTCCTCTTCATGAGCTCCTTGGTGCCTCTACGTTTACTCAACGATGCATCTGGTAAAAACATAAACACCATAATTGTTCCTCGCTCATAGTAGTTGAAATTGATAACAATATAACAAACTTTAAGTTGAAATTCACAATTTATTGCTTAATACAGATGAAATAATATGGGCGAATCCTCGACCATCTTTAACAAGACTCCGCAGACCGATTCGCCTTCAGTGGATAAAAGAGACGAAGACAATTATTCAGGCGGAAGAAAGATATCTGCAGAAGGAGATAGAAAAATTAACGCCGGTAAATGTGGGCTTCTATCGAATTAAATTCGCTTTGCTGCTCCAACAAGAAAACCAAGGAATTTGGACGAAGAAGTGAAGGAGCACCTGAGCGTGAGCAATGAAGAAGAGATGGCGTGTCGAGAAGAAGATTCCTCTGATGATGACTCTATTTAAGGCATACGGTAAGACTCATTAATTTAAATGCACTTATGCTTAAAACATCAGAAGCCTATTTTATACAAAAAATTTATGAATCTCAATATTAACGAAAATATGTCAATGGAGGCATGTACAGACAAACCTTTATAGAACATTACAGAAAGAGATTTTTTTCTTCCTATCATTAGGATTTTCTAAAGTAATTCTATCCTGAAATGTGTATAGAGTATTAATTCATAGTTATAAGCCACTATAAACGCTATTCAGAATCGTTTTTATCCGCATATCCTCTCAAAACCGAGGTCGTCTCAGATAGTGGCGCTCCGCCGCACGGACATAGCTCTTGCATCGCCATCGTAAAGTCGCTTTATTTATCGGCGTCGCAAATTGTCGCAGGATTTTATTTCAGATTCTTCTTCAGAAAACTTCAAAGAACATTTTGGTATGAATAACTCAGCGTACACCACGCTTATTCACTACTATTTTCCTCACTTTAGGTGGAAATTTGCCGTAAAATAAGGGTTCGCCATTTTGTTGTATAAATAATGCAAATATTCAACTGTGATCATTCAAACCCAGTATTATGAAGCATGAAGATTAGATTTATAATACTACATCGTTTTTTACCCGATGATTTAGCTCATTTTATTTCAGGATTGGCTTGAAATGGAAGAATTTTGAGAAAACTCGAGGACCGGCATTTTTCGTGAAATTTGGTCAACTTTGACCCCCTGTAGAATTTTAACGCTTGGGAACCAACGCAAATGATTTCACAGTTATATGCAGAATTTATTCAAGAACGACTATGCAAAGTTTCAAAGTCCGCACTCCAAAAAAGCACTTTTTTATTTTTGGCCAGCTTTTTTCGATTCTAGCCCACTGTGCGACGTTCAGATTTTGTTGTAATGCTCAAAGTTCTTATGAAATACTTTTCTTTCACTCCAAAACTATTGATAAATAAATCACTTAATCGATAGTCAGTTCCACAGGTTTTTATAATATAATACACGATGCGAAAAATAGCTTCGTAGTCCATAACGTGAGAATATTTTCAAAGTAAATGATTTTCGGGATTGATATACATATAAAATTCTGCTTATCTAAGCTGAACAACAAACAAAACGAGAAAAACTTTAAAGAAAAACGACCGTTGATGGGAATTAATGTTACAAATTCGTACAAAAAGGAATAGAGATCCTAAAATTATTTAACTAAATTAAAATCTGAAAAACAATAATTAGAAACAGCATCGGATTTTATTATAAGAAAATTAATGTAATGATAAGATAACAAAAGCACTTTCATTTTGGATCAGTTAAAACTTCTGAAATTTAAGCCACAGAAACGATTATAAATAAATTTTAGAATGTTCGATTAATGTAATCGATGTCTTTGATATGAATGAATCTATTAAAGTTTCCTTTAACTGCTGATTTCCTTTTAAATTCAAATCAGGATTTCCGTAATGTTTATGAGTGGCACGTATGATCGAAACAAAGCCTAAAAAATAACAGAAGGACTAATTTCAATTTCAACTTGTTACTCGTAATGAAAGGGCAGTTGAAATTTGCATGACCGTTAACTTTCAAAATAAATTTCCGATGACCACTTGAAATAATTAGTTGCATACGTACGAAGTATCTACTAGAGAATCAATTCAGAATTTCGATTACTAGAATAAGTTTTGAACGATACAAGGATCTAACGTCAAAATCAAACAAAATTCCAAAAAAGGATCACGCAATACTAATATAGAAAAATTGGTAGGAAATAATTATTATACTCATAAGATGGATATTGTGAATTGATAATATTATAACATTATGATAGACGCAAGAAGACCAGAAATTACTATATTACTCTTCTACTACATTAAGGTAATCTATCCTATAATTAACCCGCCGTTACTCGCGCCCTATTTTGTTACGTGGTTACTCGCGCGGGGTGTTTCTACACCCCACCCGACTTTTTTATTTATCACGGTTATCTTCGAAAACATTCCTGATTATTTTTATCTGTTATCATTTATAAATCTTTTTGGATATGATACCTAAATTTTACGTTGATATTACGACTTTTAAAATTTTTATGAGCTATTCAATAATAATACTCAAAAAATTGTACAATAAAACGAAAATTTGACTCGTATACCTTATAGATGAAATATCTTTGTAGTAATCAACGTATTCGTCGTAAGCAGACATTTTAAAACAATTAAAGTGAAAAATTAATCCAGATTAATGCAATTTAACTCGCGATTACTCGCGCTCAATTTTGTGACGTGAATGCTCGCGCGGAGTGTTTTTGCACCCCACCGGTCTTTCTTTGATATCCTTTTTTACTACTAATTGTACTCTGAATAGCTTAAAAAGCCTTCTAGGTATATTATACAAGTTGAATGACGATATTTAAAATTTTAATTTTACAAGTAACTGAAAATATTACGCCTGAAAAATGTTATAAGTAATTGTAATCTCCGACATGGAAAAGTTTTAGAAACGATATCTTCGCACGAATAAATGTGTCTGTAGTTATGAAAATACTTAAAGATACTAAAAAAAAGTGTTTTTTCCATCTAACACCATTTAATGCTACCTTGAAGCTAATTTACTGCATGTTTTGGGAAGCACGTTCATGAAGCTGAAAAGTAAAAGAAAATATTTCGAGCGGGCTTGAAAGAGTAAACAATGGAAAATCCTTTGACGTATTTGTTATTATTTTTAAAAATTCTTCTCAAATTTTAACGAAGCACGCATGCGTTTATCGCAGTATTCGCAATGCAGTTTAGTTTTTATTTCCTTATTCCTGGGGCATATAACACATCACCCACGACCTCCTTTTATAATCTCTTGAGGCTCTGATGTCGATGGCTCTTCAAATTTTTCTGCTTTTCTTTTTAGTTCTTTTAGCAAGTTTTTTTGCCAGGCCCTCTTTATTATAAAGAGTTTTACCAACCACTTAGGGATTTCTCTGAGGAACATCCTCCTACTTATCCTGATGTCTGGATATACGCTTCTATGTACAATAAAAACATTTATACCCAAAGTGTTTAGCAAATGGTAAAATATTGCAAATGGCCATCTTCAAGTATTTCTTGCCACGCTGTAAGTCCCATACATTTCATCTACACTATCGACGCCGCCTTTTAGCGAATTTTATTCGAAGTCGAATTATTTAGTCGAAGTATTACCTCAGGCTTGTGTTTCTTGTTCGTGGACGCATCAATGCTGTTTTCTTTGTGCTTACTTGAAATGATCAACACATACCTTTTCTTTTTTGGGACATATGATACCAGGGTCTTGTTTTTCCTGAAGAGAAACAAGCTGCTTTTTTACTTCTACAATTTGTGGAGGGAGTTCCTTTTTATTCTTACGGATGGTCCCGACTAGCGTCAACTTTTCCTGGAGTAAATCCTCTAAAACTGGCTTGCTTAGAAACCAATTGTCGGCAGTCGCATTCCTCCCTGTCCCCACAATCGGACCGACAATCCGTTTTACGACGTCCTTGGGACTATTGCTGTGTTTATAAGGACCATCTGGTTGAACCCCAACATAAACTTCTAAGTTTTTGGTATAATACACTCCAGCATCCACTAGAGCGAAAATCTTTGTCCCATACTTGGCCGGTTTGTTGGGTAGATATTGACGGAAAGAACATCTGCCTCGAAAAGGAATCAATTGTTCATCTACAGTGACGAAAGAATGTTATAATTGAGATATAAAAAATTCTCACTTACTAATTAGTTACCAGGAGCTTGGAGGAGGAGATGGATAGACTTACGAAGAAACACTTTCCCAACGGTATAGAAGAGCACAGGAGAATAGAAAAGTCATTCCATCCTTTGCGTTGCATTTCTTCACTGAGTAAACTTATCGCACAAACTCGAGCACTAACTTGCTAATGTCGAATCTATGAGGCACCACAAAATAGAATGAGAGACGAAATATTTCCACCCCGGTCTTCGGGAACCGAGTTTCGGCACCCCAAGAAGGACTGTCCCTGTTTCTTCTTCGACGAGGTCAATCGACAATTATTTTAGCCATGCGACCGAAGAAGCAAATCCTTATTGTCATGTCTCATGAAAGTAAGACCTACGTGCTCTCAGAACAAACAGTAGGGGGCAATAAACAAGGCCGCGCTCCCTCAGAGAAAAAAAGGGGCTTGGTCTTCCTTTGCGCTGAGGGCGACGCTCCATTGCCACAGGGGACAACGGTGTCCGCTCCGTAATATTTCATTTACATATTCATAATAAAAAATACAATAAATGAATTACTTATCTTTTGATTTCTAATTAATATTATCTCAAATTCTGTAACTGGCCTGAGAACTGAAACCTCGCCTTGGAAAGCTTCGCGGAGCTAAATAGTGAGATGGATTATTAGAGATTACAAGTGAGATAAAATTACATCAACGTATTTACCAATAACATTCATGAGTTATAACATTTACTTAGTGATCATTGATCATGGAACAAACGAATAAAAACATAAAACTTCAAATAATAACCCGTAAAAAAATTAATAAAACATGAACTTCGGAAAATTAACCAAAAATAGGAGTATTATCAAATGAAAAGCGTCATATCTCTGCAAGAAATGGCAAGAAAATCACGATTTTTACAGAAAATGTCGGGAACATAAAAAAATGAAGCTACTGAGAAGAAGGGGTCAATAAACCTAAGCGTTTAAAAATAGAGGGTGATTGAAAACGGCTGGGGTGTAGAAACACCCCGCGCGAGTAACGGCGGGTTAAATGAAAAATGAACAGCTACGATGCGCCCACAATTTCCGTTACAATTCAAACCCGATCTTCCCTTGTTTATGTGATGACGTCATGTACATACCGAAGCATAAAAATTAACGACAGAACAATTTTTAAAAAATATTCAGATAAAACAAGACGTATCATCGGGCATAAACGGAGGAAAACGAGAGTTCAGAGCTGTATTTTTGGCAAATTGAAAATACATGCTGTAAAAGGCAAGTTCGAGGCTTTATCGGAATTTTTGTATCATTTTTCTATGCAAATTCAGAGTGTAACTCGTACGGTATCGGAGGCAGTTTTAATTTTCACAAACGCCAAACACGATGAATTACTATCATAGAAGTTATCGTTATCTTAGAAGCAAAACTACTACTAAATACCCTCAATCCCACGCGATGAGATATATGTGCTTGTCGAAGTATAAAAATCAAAAGAAAAGATTTATGCCTTTTAAATTCGGGCATTAACTCGACATAGGCAAATCTATAGATTCGAATTCTCGAGAAGAATAGGCGAGAACCGGTTTCTAGTCCCGGCGACATTCCTTTCTTACTCTCAAACTATCATAAAATGTCAGGAGAACTGTCTTATATTAAAAACTATTTAAACCCAACATGTTTACTTAATTCGCTAATCACTATCCTTAACGAGCATTTAAACCGGAGAACGTACTTAGAAAATCGTATTAAATAGTTCCTATGCTTAATAAAAAGATTAATGTCATCTCGTTAATTCACCCTAAATTAGAATTAATCACAAAATGATACAAATGATACGTCGTACAATAATATTACACAAGAAAAAGACTTAAATTCACCAACACACTTTATCAATATTTTCTCAGTCAATACCTAATAAAGTATTTAATGAGACTTACCATTACCTGGAAATCATGGGTGACAACACAGGTTGTCAGCACGACCTCGCTCGCAGAAGTTCAGGCAGCAAACTGACGAAAACGCCGTCGGCGCAACCGTTAAACAATACTGCTGTCACCTGATTGGTCCAAATATAGCCGTCTTTCAACTTGGCCCCACCCACCAACCGTCATGAAAATTTTCCACTGCTAACGATAGCAATTATATTCTAACGAATTTATTAAAGTATCATTTTAAATATATAATTAATGTTTTTCGTCAATTTTAATTATTTTTTTAATTTCGCGAAATCTTCGAAGGGCTTGATCTTAAAATATCAAAGTTTGCTTTACCTACATATTATATGTTCATAAAAAAATATCTATATTAGAGTCTGGAGATTTAAGATTATTAGGTTTTTTATTTTCGAAAATGAAATAATGATTTAAAAATTAATACTATAACTATTCATCCAGAAAGAGAAAAATGTAACAATCATATCGATGTAATACATTGACGAACAATTGCTAACAAGATGTGATTGCAAGTATACGTTTTGAATTAAAGAACTGCAGTATTTCAAGATATGTCGTCCATGTTTACGAATAAAGCTGTAAAACCTTATATTTTACTCTTAGGAATTCTTCTTTAAGATACCAATTCTCTCGCTAATCAAACACGTATTCTACGAAGTCTTCTGACGATGCATTTATAAAGCGAGATCATTTAAACGATATATATATAAGTGGATCGAATGACGCATTTAACATTTATGTGGAGGTCCCGGAAACTTTGACAATATCTGGTATCTTCGCTCGCAGTATTAATGGTTCCCAATTCACTAATGTAGCAAGATGAAACAAGTGAAAACGAAGAAGTGGTTTCAATAGATTACCTCTTTGACATTCATATTTCACTACCGATAAACATTACTATGCTTGACCGCCTTAATCAAGAGTCAATAAGGGTCTTTAAATTAAGCATCCGATCAAATATCCTTCCTTGAAAGTACTGTCAATCGCGTCATGCTTAACATTAATACATAATCACGAACACGAATAAATTTGCATTAAGAATTCGATACCATTGTAGTTGCCTAGGTGATTATGTCCATGCTTACCCTCGAAGTGGATTCATAAGTCTCACATATATGTAGATTAAGATAAAATCAAAGCACATATCATCATCATCGTACTTACTTTCAAATCTTGCATTTTGTGATTGTAAGATGAACGAAAGATACCCAATTCGTACAGATCCAGCGTGAAATCAATCAATCTTACGGCGTACATTCTTCTATCGCTGATTTAGAATAACGCACTTTTCAACACATACTTTTGGATAACACTGTAAATCAGGTCGAGAGCTTCAACTCATTATTTTAGATTTCACACCCATTCTCTTCCGTGGCACATGTTTCACACTCACAATCAAGAAATCCAGAAGAAAAAGCAGCATTGTCAACTTTAAACAAACGAACTGTGCACAGATGAACATTTCTGACCTCTTAAAAATCCTTCTGACTTTACATTTCACACAGGTCCTCGCTTAAACCGCGAGGTTACGCAGCCCTTAAACTTCAGCAGTAAGCACTATGATAACAGGAAACAAAACTATTTCCCTCCATTATTCTCTGCCTTTGAAACGCGACTAGCGTACTTCATATTTTCGAAGACAATCGGAATTCTCTTAAGGTGTGTTACGTAATCACCTCGTGATGGAGAGAAGAAACTCTGAAATGGCGTTCTAGAGTTGGAATACTATTTAAAGTGCTTATAAGTGTTCGTATTCGTGGAATAAGTTTGATAACAGTGCTTCAGATTGTGTACTTTATGAATTTCTTCACTGTGAGTGTATAGTAAACGTAAGTGTACTTAAAAACGTATCTGTGGAATAATCAAATTGTAGGGCATTTTTTGTGAAAAATCCCTTACTTTTCTAACTACGATGATACTGTGGAAGTACTTGAAACCAGTGCTCCGACGAACTCCTTGTTATATTTAATCTTACTACAGTAATTATTGCTTTGAATTTCGATCGTAGTGTTTAAAGACGTTAAGTTGTTGATTCCCAAGTGTTTCATGTTAATATCGCCATTTCTTATCGTTAACTGATTACCTTATTTAACTCGTGGTTATAAAGTTGCATACTAGGACAGCGTCTTAGCTGGTGTATCTAGTATTATTAACAATTAACGAAGACCAGTCAAATGTTGACAATCTAACTGCCAAGCAGTGACTTCCTTAAATAATAGTGGACGCGAGTACTATTATAAAACGGCGATAAAACAATCATCAACGAGACGAGCACTCATGGATTTCATATCGCAGTTCTAAGAGCTCGAAATTCTTCCATTAAACTACATTTACCATCGACGCAAGATGGAGGTCTTGTAAGTACGATGAGAGTGGTATTTGCATTTATTTGAATTTCTGTGAATGCACTTCATAGTTTAGCAATGAGGTATTCATAACAGGCTGATTTACCTCTCATGGAGCAAATTTCTTCCTATTCTAGAATATTTAGTGTTGCCAGGCAATGAGAGGTTAATAGTACTTTCCTGATTTGTAATAGATTATATTAGTATAGTATAATTCGTTAAAATCAACGTTTAATGTATCATTTAATCTACTTACATATCTAGTTTTAATGTTTCTGCTTCATAAAAAGTATCTTTAGAAGACATCGTAGAGTGTTTGATTAGCGACGGAATTGGTAGCAAAGAGGAATTTATATAACGTTTTTCCGCTTTCGGAAACAAGGACGTCATTTCTTAAAATACTGCACTTCTTTAACTCAAAATGTATCCTTGCAATGAAATCTTGCTTGTAATTGTGCGTAAATTAATTATAACGATATGATTGCTAAATTTTTCTCTTTCTGGATGTATGGTTAGAATATTAAATTGTAAATCGTTATTTTATTTTAGAAAATAAAAAAACCTAATAATCTTAAAGATCAAGACTCAAATATAGATAATTTTTTTAACAACATATAATATTTAGAATTAGCAAACATATATTACGAGCCAGCACTTCGATGATTACGCGAAATTTAAGCAAAATTATTAAAATCTACGAAAAACATTCATTATATATTTAAAATGATACTTTAATAAATTCGTTAAAATACAATTGCTATCCTTTGCAGTGGAAAATTTTCACGGCAGTTGGTGGGCGGGACCAGGTTGAAAGACGGTTAAATTTGGACCAATCAGGTGACAGCAGTATTGTTTAACGGTTGCGCGGACGGTTTTTTCGTCAATTGCTGCCTGGACTTCTGCGAGCGAGGTCGTGCTGACAAACTGTGATTGAAAAACAGTTGAAATTCGTTGTCATGTTCAACGTCTATCGTTGTCACCCAGGATTTTCAGTTATTGGTAAGTCTCATTAAATACTTTGTTAGGTATTTTTGAGAAAATATTGCAAAAATATGTTGGTAAATCAAAGAAATTAAGTTTATTACTTGTGTAATATCAGTATACTACACATCATTTGATTCATATTGTGATTGATTTTAATTTAGGGAGAACTAAGTAGATGACATTAATCTTTTTATTAAGCATCGGAGCTGTTTAATACGATTTCCTAAGTACGTTCTCTGGTTTAAAAGCTCGTTAAGGATGGTGATTAGCGAAATATGTAAATGTATTCATGTTTGCGTGTAAATAAGAATCAAAGACAGTTCTCCTGACATTTTATGACAGTTTGAGAGTAAGAAAGGAATGTCGCCGGGACCAGAAACCGGTTCCCGCCTATTCTTCTCAATAAATCGGAATTTAAATTTTTGCCTACGTTGACTCGATTCCCGCATGTAAAAGCCACACATCTTTTCTTTTTTTTTATGATTCGATAAGTGCAAATATATCATCGCGTGGGAATGACGGCAGTTAGTAGTAGTCTTGCTTCTACGATTACGAGAATAATTTTATTTTCGTTTGTAGATTGTAATTCATCGTCTTAACCGTTTTTGAAAATTTAAACTGCCTCTTCATTAGCGTCCGAAACCAAACGAGTTACACTCTTAATATGCATGTAAAAACCGAGAGAACAATTCCGATAAAGCCTCGAACTCGGCTCTGCGGTATGTATTTTTCAATCTGCCTAGAAAACAGGTCTGAATTCCCATTTTCCTCAGTTTAGGCCCAGTGACTTGTTTTATCAGAATATATTTTTAAAATAATTCTGTCGTTATTTCTTATACTTCGGTAATGGTATGACGTCATCACATAAACAAGGTAATATCGGATTTGAATTGTAACGGAAAGTATGGACCCATCGTAGCTATTAATTTTTCATTTCATTTGTAGAATATATTACCTTAATATAGTAGAAGAGTAAGATAGTGGAATAGATTTACATCGTCTTTATTTCTACGTTATCCTGTTTTTATTTCTTTTTCATTCGCAGTACTATTTCCGGACTTCTCGCGTTTATTTCAATGTTATGATGGTATTCAGTTGCAACATCCATCTAATGAGAATAATAATTTTTTCACACCAAATTAGTTTCGGATTCAATATTGAAAGATCCTTTTTTGGAATTTTGATACATTAATTTCAAGTCGTCATCGGAAATTTGATTTGAAAGTTAAAAGTCATGCATATTTCAACTGCCATTTCATTAGGAGTAACAAGTTGAAATTGAAATTAAGAAACAAGAGAAAAGGTTCCGAGTGAGCCAGGACTCGATTTCAGCGCAGTTTTAATGTATGAGTTTTCAAATTTCCTAGAATACAAACTTCCGGTTAGAATTCCCTCCTTTCGTAATTTATCAGCAGTTCAATACATAGTTTTACTTAAATATTTTTTCCAATTAGTCCTTCTGTTAATTTTTATGCTTTCTTTAGATTATATGTGCCACGCAAAAACATTACGGAAATCCTGGTTTGAATTTAAGGGAAATCAGCAGTTGAAGGAAACGTTAATAAATTCATTCATATCAAAGGCATCGATTACTTTAATCAAAGATTTTAAAATTTATCCGAAATGAAAGTGCCTTTGCCATCTTTAATATTAAATTCATAATCTCATAATAAAAGCCGAACCTGTTTCTAATTATTGTAATTTAGATTTAAATATAGCTTAATCATTTCAAGAATTCTATTCCATTTTGTACAAATTTGTAACATTAATTCCAATCAACGGTCGTATTTTTAAAATTTATCTCGTTATTGTTCGTTGATGTAACAATATTTATTATATATTTATATTCAAATTGCATGCTTTACTTTACATTTTCACGGGTTTAGAATTCTCTTCTGGTGTTTATCAATTTTGAAGAAATTTCACAAGTTTTAGTTGCTATAGTTCCCCAGTTCCTTGTTATCTTTAACGTCGTAATTCTAAATTTAAACGGCATTCATTCATAATCTAATCCATATTTATATCTTAAGATTTAATTGCAATTTAAATTTAGCTTGATCACTTTAGGAATTTTGTTCGATTTGGTACGGATTATTACTGATATTAAAGTTTTGGTTTCGTGTCATGATTTCAATATCTTCAGCAATTGTCTACTTTAATTAAAGCTTCCTTAAATGTTAATTATTATTAGTTATTATCTTCTTAATATTGTGCGATGACGTAACAAGATATTTCAAACTGTTTAGTCAAAGGTTTCAATTGAACGGAAATATGTATCTTTCAAATTACCCGTTTCGCCTTACAATTGCATGGCTTTAGAAAAGAATATAATTCTGATTTTAATCCTTACATAATTTATTAATTTGGAATGTATTTTTTTTTATTTGGAAGGAAAAACCTTTCACACCGATACTCTCCTGGCGTATTGCTCATTGGCGTCTTCTAGAAGTGATAGCCGCACAGGAGATCCTTCGATAGTAGGTTCAGTGGATTGGAGCTTCAGCTTAGATAAGCAGAATTTATATATGTATTTCAATCCCGCAAATCACTTACTTTGAAAATATTCTCACGTTATGGACTACGTAGCTATTTTTCACATCGTGTATTATATTAAAAAAAACCTGTGGAACGGACTATCAATTAAGTGATTTATTGATCAATAGTTTTTGGGTGAAAGAAAAGTATTTCATAAGAACTTTGAGCATTACAAAAAAATCTAAACGACTGTTTCGTAAGTTGCTATCTTTAATAATTCTCAATTTAAGGTAAATTAATGGAGAATAGTTTGTACAGCACAGTAATGCAATGGTCAGACAGACACTCTCCTTTTTCTGTGTATTTCTGTGATTAGAAGCAGAAATGCATTTTCGCTTTCTTCGATGAGCTCTTTCCAATACCTATTGATATTTGGCTTCCCTTCACCGTTTCTCTCTCTTTCAAAGCACTTTAAGAAGAAGCTATGATCACGTAAATAGTCATTCTTAGACCACTAATGGGTTTCCGACGTCCTTCAATTCATTTCTAATTTTCCAAGCATCGTTTTCATTTCGTTTTTCGTTGCTTTCACTTTCGAGGCATCAGTAAAAGAAGTAGGTTCATACTAACAATGCCAAAAGACAAGTAGTGACTTCCAAATGGCCTTCAATTCCTTGCCTGCCTTTTCTTCAAGTTCAAGGCAAACTCATTCTTTGTATAGGTGAGAACTATATATTTGTTTTCTTTCTTGCATTTTGCGCATTGTCTGGGAAAAAAATACAATCCAAGAACACAATGGTTGCATAAATAGAATATATTGTTAAGATTACTACTATTTTAAAATAATATTATAATCTTTGCACATTCCTGACACTCGATTCTTATCCAATTAAATAATATATACATCGAGTGATACTAAATCTCATATTTTTATGTTGCAATGACGAGAGGCGTTATCTTCACGTTAAGACTGTTGATTAATTTCAGCGATTACTTCATTAATTATTATCTTCACCCGCTTGCTATCCTTTAAACGATATTTGTTACAGAGTTATATATTTGTATGTCAAGATATCCACTCAAGCAGTGATTAACTGAATTTCAATAAAAAAGATTTAATTAGATGATTTTCAGGGATTTTCAAACTCAAATCAAGTTGAACTGAATAACAATATTCCTCGTAAAATTTCTTTATTTCTGAACTGAATATTTCCACTCCATTACAAGATAATACTGCATTAAGTAACAGTAGATTAACACCATGGTAAAGAGAATTTCATTACTTCTACCATTATTTCCAACTAAACTTACAATACTTAATTTCCTTCTATATTATCGTTTTAAAACAAAATTATGTCTAAGCTTGTCAGTATTGTTATCAACCGTTGTAACTTACTTAGGAGTTTGGCGGTTAAAAAATTGAATCTTCGATTCAGCCAAGTATAACCCTATTGCTTAAAAGATATTTGAGCGAACTCAATAACGCTAAAACTTCTTACTTCTTCGACCCCAACTTAAAGATCGTATACCGTACCACTCCAGTTCATTCTTCTTTGAAACGCTATTAACGCTAAGTCTATTATATATATATGAATGTTTCTCTATATTTTACATTAGTTTGAAAGTTAGAATGTTCTTAAAATATATGTTTTATTAGTAATATCAAAGATACAATTGTTTGATTATTTCTATTCAGGAGCCGTTATAGGAGAAAGTTTGATATGATGGATGAGGACATTGAACGAGATGATGGAGAAGGGTTATATTACCTCAAGGGATGGAACTCGGATTAGAATGACTACCATTAGTTAAATATAAATGATTCTTTTTTATTTTAAATCAATTTGATAGATAGCATTTTCTTAAATTACGTGTTTTATTGGTTTAATCAAACTTAGAGTGTAGTAATTATTGCAATTCAGCACACGTGTCGGAAGAGCCTTTCCCATATTGAATGAGGACATTGGCCTTGATGATGGAGAGGAGTCTACTTACCTCAAGAGATGGAACTGAGAGTAGAGTAAGTAGTAATAGAATGTAATTATATTACAATATATTTTTAATTAGTCAGAGAGTTAGCATTTTTATAAATTACGTGTTTTATTAGTACTATAAAATATTAGATTGTTGTATTTATTACTATTCAAGACCAGTTTTGGAAGAGCCCATCCCATGATAAATAAGGTCATTGGCCTAGATGACGGAGAGGAGTCATCTTACCTCCATGGTAGAAACTAGAAATTAGAATGAGTACTATCCCAGACAGCACAGAGAAAACTGTATACGTATACATGGAGTCAACGTTGCCTCTACTGTATACATTTCTACTGTATACTCTCTGTATACATCTACCATGCATATACTGTATATCCAAATCATAGTGCAAACAGTTAATGTATACCGTATATGCATCGTAGAATTTAAACCAGGTATACAGTATCTGCATCGTAGAATTTGCTTTACCGCTTTAGTGGTAGTATATCCGTAAGCGAACACTAGGTGGCAGAGTATTATTGCGGAAGTGGCTATTATAAACACTCATGACCGCTTATTTCGCTCTATGAATTAAGTAAGACAGAGAAATATTGTTAAAGTTGAATTAGAAGCCATTGGGCTGGGAACTCAAAAAAACGCCCGACAACTAACAATAAGAGGGTAAACAGAGCGCTGTGATTTCGCTCTTTTACTCTGATGTATTGCGGTTAATAACGCGTTGGTAGTGCATTTGCTGCTGTATCTGAAGAAAGAAATATTCTCTCGTGTCTGTTTCACGGTAAGTGAATGCCTAGTTATAACCACAAGGTTTGCTATTATCATGAAGTGAGTTTTCCTTAATAATATTTGATTTTGTTTCTATCACTTGCAGATTTTATACGTTTGTTACGGCTTTATTTGTAATTCACCGATTTTCCGTAAACCACTGCCTTATTGTTGATAACACGTTGATAGTGCATTTGCTGCTGTATCTGAAGAAAGAAATATTCTCTCGTGTCTGTTTCACGGTAAGTGATTACCTAGCTATAACCACGATGTTTGCTATTATCATGAAATGAGTTTTCATAGCTAATAATTGATTTAGTTTCAATCACTTGCAGATTTTATGCATTAGTAACAGCTTTGTTTGTAATTCACTGATTGTCCGTAAACCACTGCCTTATTCTTATTTCATCTTAGTTTAGAAGTTGCTCAAGGAATTCCTAAGAGTTACTTGCTACATAGTCGGGAATAGAAGGTGTAGTACGTAAAATTTAAATATTAAGTTTGTGGGTAAATAGAAATGCCATGAGCGGATTAAAGAGGTATCAGTAAGGCATCGTCGAAGGTTAAGGGCCACCGCCAAACTTAGTTCAGTCCGTGAAGTAGAGGGTGGGACGTACAGTCACATTGGTATTTTGAAAAGTTTAAAGTTAATGTTAAATAATTATCCAAACATCTTGAACAAGCCAACTAGCAATCTAGATTGGGTAAAATTAAAGTGAAATTTTACCCTAGATTGTAATACTCCAATTTTTTAAAATTATTGCAAATACATGGAGATCATTTTGAAGGAGGTAAATGAGAAATGGAGTATTTGATTTGAGACATTTAAATCTATATAAAACTGTGAGCCACCACAGAGGTGTGTGGCAGGGAGTGTTTCAGTAACAGAAATTGGGATGAAGGAAATTGTGAGAGGCAACATTAGGGGATATGATAATTGGATAAAGGCCACTTATGGGTACAACAGTAAATTAAAAGGGTACAAAACACTCCCAAAACCATAAAAAAAATTTTGGATAGTTTTGGGAGTGTTTCGTACCCTTTTAATGTATTAGGGGATATTATATGGGTTTAGGACATGGTATTGTTTCTCATATACTTAGCATAACTTCTTCACCTATGTTATTAAATTTCATCTATAGTTTAATTTAAATTAATGTTTAAAAATTCCTTTAATTAAAAGATATATCATTACTTTTCCTGTTTTATGCCTACATATTTGGTTTTCATATAGTGCTATTGCCTCTGTTACCAATTTTTTACTTGGTTTATCTTCTCCATCAATGTCTTTAATCTTTCAGTTTCTGAAAAAGTTTTGAAAAGGGAAATATTCATGAATATCATTACTGAATGTATTAGATAATGATACAAAACCTTCCCTATGGACTTAGACCTTCCGGTGGTAGAAGGGCATGTGTATACAACTTGTATATGTCTTAGAGACCAGTGTCTAATTTCCAATTTGTCTTACTTTTCAGGTTAAATCCTGGCCAAGTTACTGGCCATGAAAAATGCACCCACAGATTTAATAACCGTCAATGGGGGAGTGGTTCAGGCTATCTAAAAATAGGACTGAAGAGGGAAAAGCAAAACCTCGATCTCAGAAGATTCTGAATAAAGTTTTAATAATGTTGAAAAATTAATCATTGACTTAATTATTTACTGAACCCATGTTTAGCTTAGAATGATAACTAAAGAGCTTTTATGCCTCAAATGTGCATGTCACTTTGTTTAGATGAACCAGTCATTGAAGAATAGATTTGGTGCAGTTCTGGCTGAGGTTTCACTTTTTCAATGCATAGTTTTCTTCCCGGAAAAGTATACATGTAAAAATTATGCCATATGTTTATAAAGGAACTACATAAGAAAGTATTGAAGTAAGTTTAGAAGATATTATTTGAACAGACTTGGAGATAATGTACTGCCATCCCTTGAATATTTTTCTTCATCATTTTCTGCCAACATATAATTGAAAGTAATAATTCATTAACTTAAATTAAACTGCTAAGTTTCCCTTTCATTACTATTAAATCAATATATTTATAAGCCTATATGGAATATTGATCACACGTATACGTTATGTAAACTGTATATGTATACGGTATACATTTGGTAGTAGGACATTTGCATATGTTGTATACATTTGGTAGATGCTTGGTAGACACAATGTAGCTGGTTTGTATACGTAAACCGTATACATGTATCTTCTACTGTATACACATTTTATACATACTTTATATGTATATGTGGTGTATACTGTAGCATGTGTGCTATCTGGGATTAGAATATACAAGTATTACTTTTTACTTTTAATTAATTGGAGAGTAAGTATTTTTTAAAATTATGATTTTAATTAGTATTATCAAGGCTTCGATTGTCATAATAATTATTCTTCAGGACCCTTGTTGGAAGAGCATTTCTTCTAATGAATGAGGACATTAGCCTGGATAAGTGAGAGGAGTCTTCTTACCTCCTGAGAATGAAGTTAGAATAGAATGAGTACTTTTAGATAAATATAATTCTTACTCTATATTTTAAATAAGTTTAAAAGTTAGTAATTTTTTAAATTATGTATTTTATTGGATTTTATCAAACTTAATGTGTTATAATTATTACTATTCAGGTTCCATGTTGGAACAGGCTTTCCCATTATGAATGAGGACATTGGCCTATATGCGGGAGAGGAGTCTTCTTACCTCAGGAGATGGAAATCAGATTAGAATGAGTACAATTTGAAAAATATATATTGTTCCCTTTATTGTAAATAAGTTTGAAAGTTAGTATTTACTTAAATTATATATTTTATTGGTATTATCAAACTTAATGTGTTATAATTATTACTATTCAGGACCTTTTTTGGAAGAGCCTTTCCCATAATGAATGAGGACATTGGCCTAGATGAGGTAGAGGAGTCTTCTTACCTCCAGAGATGTAACTCGGATTAGAATGAGTACAATTAGATAAATATAAATGAATTTCTATAATTTAAATTAGTCTGAAAGTTAATATTTTCTTAAATTATGTGTTTTATTATTATTATCGAAGCTTCAATTTTTATTATTATTTCTATTTAGGAGCCGTTTTAGGAGAGCCTTTCCTTTGATGAATGAGGACATTGGCTTAGATAAGGGAGAGGAGTCTTCTTACCTCCAGAGATGGAACTCAGAATAAAATGAGTACTTTTAGATAAATATAATTGTTACTCTATATTTTAAATTAGTTTGAATGTTAGCATTTTTTATATTATGTATTTTATTGGAATTATCGAGCTTTCTGTTTTATAATTATTACTATTCAGCACCCATGTCGGAATAGCCTTTCATATAATGAATGAGGACATTGGCCTATATGCGGGTGAGGAGTCTTCTTACCTCCAGAGATGGTATTCAGAATTGAATGAGTTCTATTAGAAAAATATATATTGTTCCCTTTATTGTAAATAAGTTTGAAAGTTAGTATTTACTTAAATTATGTATTTTATTGGTATTATCAAACTTAATGTGTTATAATTATTACTATTCAGGACCTTTTTTGGAAGAGCCTTTCCCATAATGAATGAGGACATTGGCCTAGATGAGGTAGAGGAGTCTTCTTACCTCCAGAGATGTAACTCGGATTAGAATGAGTACAATTAGATAAATATAAATGAATTTCTATAATTTAAATTAGTCTGAAAGTTAATATTTTCTTAAATTATGTGTTTTATTATTATTATCGAAGCTTCAATTTTTATTATTATTTCTATTTAGGAGCCGTTTTAGGAGAGCCTTTCCTTTGATGAATGAGGACATTTGCTTAGATAAGGGAGAGGAGTCTTCTTACCTCCAGAGATGGAACTCAGAATAAAATGAGTACTTTTAGATAAATATAATTGTTACTCTATATTTTAAATTAGTTTGAATGTTAGCATTTTTTATATTATGTATTTTATTGGAATTATCGAGCTTTCTGTTTTATAATTATTACTATTCAGCACCCATGTCGGAATAGCCTTTCATATAATGAATGAGGACATTGGCCTATATGCGGGTGAGGAGTCTTCTTACCTCCAGAGATGGTATTCAGAATTGAATGAGTTCTATTAGAAAAATATATATTGTTCCCTTTATTGTAAATAAGTTTGAAAGTTAGTATTTACTTAAATTATGTATTTTATTGGTATTATCAAACTTAATGTGTTATAATTATTACTATTCAGGACCTTTTTTGGAAGAGCCTTTCCCATAATGAATGAGGACATTGGCCTAGATGAGGTAGAGGAGTCTTCTTACCTCCAGAGATGTAACTCGGATTAGAATGAGTACAATTAGATAAATATAAATGAATTTCTATAATTTAAATTAGTCTGAAAGTTAATATTTTCTTAAATTATGTGTTTTATTATTATTATCGAAGCTTCAATTTTTATTATTATTTCTATTTAGGAGCCGTTTTAGGAGAGCCTTTCCTTTGATGAATGAGGACATTGGCTTAGATAAGGGAGAGGAGTCTTCTTACCTCCAGAGATGGAACTCAGAATAAAATGAGTACTTTTAGATAAATATAATTGTTACTCTATATTTTTAATTAGTTTGAAAGTTAGTATTTTCTTAAATTATGTGTTTTATTGGTATTATCGAGCTTTCTGTTTTATAATTATTACTATTCAGCACCCATGTCGGAATAGCCTTTCATATAATGAATGAGGACATTGGCCTATATGCGGGTGAGGAGTCTTCTTACCTCCAGAGATGGTATTCAGAATTGAATGAGTTCTATTAGAAAAATATATATTGTTCCCTTTATTGTAAATAAGTTTGAAAGTTAGTATTTACTTAAATTATGTATTTTATTGGTATTATCAAACTTAATGTGTTATAATTATTACTATTCAGGACCTTTTTTGGAAGAGCCTTTCCCATAATGAATGAGGACATTGGCCTAGATGAGGTAGAGGAGTCTTCTTACCTCCAGAGATGTAACTCGGATTAGAATGAGTACAATTAGATAAATATAAATGAATTTCTATAATTTAAATTAGTCTGAAAGTTAATATTTTCTTAAATTATGTGTTTTATTATTATTATCGAAGCTTCAATTTTTATTATTATTTCTATTTAGGAGCCGTTTTAGGAGAGCCTTTCCTTTGATGAATGAGGACATTGGCTTAGATAAGGGAGAGGAGTCTTCTTACCTCCAGAGATGGAACTCAGAATAAAATGAGTACTTTTAGATAAATATAATTGTTACTCTATATTTTTAATTAGTTTGAAAGTTAGTATTTTCTTAAATTATGTGTTTTATTGGTATTATCAAACTTAGTGTGTTATAATTATTACTTTTAATAACCCGTTTTAGAAGAGCCTTTCCCAATCAAATTGTGTTATGTAAGGCCAGCATTAATATAGTTTTACATGACTTTAAATACAAATATTATGGATAAAAAAATGTGCCCCCTTAGCAAAACTAACCTTTGTAGAATGCATAGATTTGTTAATGATGTGTAAGGCGGGGCTGTTTAATTTACATATTCTGTACCAATATATTGAATTTCCTATTATTTTTCAAATGTCTAATTTTGAAGATGAATAAGAAGTGAAAACCTTTATTTTTCTGTGAGTCAAAATATATTTTAATTATGTATAATATAAAAACTTGTAATGCTGGAATTATGTAGTGTTCAAGGACTTGATTTTAATATAATATGGATATAAAAATCTTTGCGCCCTTAGCCAAACTAACGATTGCTGAATGTATAGATGATGTGTAAGGCGGGGCTATGTACAATTTATATATTTTGTACCTTAACATTGAATTACCCCTATTTGTCCTAATGTCTAAGAAATAATGAAGGTAGTAGATTTGGGATGGTTATAGTAGAGAAACAGAAGAAAGAAAATGATTTGGAGAGGGGCGAATTGAGGAAGATAAGGTATTGGGAAGGAAATGGGTTTCCACGTGCATTGGCAAGGGGTGGTATGTGTCTTGGTGGAGCAGTTGACGGGTTAATGTAGGAGTGGTTGGGATAGCGGGATAGATAGAGTGGTTGGCTTTAAAAGGTAAGAAAAGTGTTGGTTTATTAGAGGATGGGGATGAGGATCAGGGTTGGTGGGAAGAGGGTGGGATGGGAGATGGTGGGTAAAAGAAGGGGTGAGATGGGAGAGGAAGGGATGGGATAGGGTCAGTTGGAATGGTTGTTAGGGGGTGGAATGGGAGAGGTTGGTAGAGGGAGAGATTGGAGAGAGTGGGTAGGGGGTGGGAATGGAGGAATGGAAATGGGTGGGTAGAGGGACGGATTAGATAATGTTAAATATATAAACAGGAATATCGGTTGTGTGGTTTTGCTGAAGAATCGAAATTTACTAGTCGAATTTGGAATGATTTATTTGCTTTTTACCTTATTAAATCGAGTAAGGAGAAGAATAACTGTTTTGCGGGCAACTTGAAATATTTATTTTCTCCTAATTTTTTCTCAAAAACATAAGTTAGTCATACATCTCATTTATCTCAAACACGAATATTTTAGGATACTCTCAAGTTTTAGGGGGAATACCTTGCTCAATAATCGAGTTAATCTTATTCAACATTAACTCATTTTGAAGCGTTAGAAGAGAAATGTTGGTATAGCAAACTGATATTAGCTTTGACCTACTCAAAAAAACCCAAAAATAATTGGAAACTTTTCAGTTTCTTTCCCATTTTTGCTTAAAAATTAAACAAATTCAAGAGATCAAGTATGAACTCAATGTTAAGCTTTTGATAATATGTATCGGAATTAAAAACATATTTCAACCTACCTGGAGCTGAAAACAAACGCCAAAAGCCTGAAGATAAAAAAAAGTTTTTTTTTTAAACTGAAGTTCCACCAAGTAACACTCGAATTGATTTATTTAATTTTATAAACTATTTTATTTAGAAATCATTTAAATTCTTTTGAGGTTATCTATATATGTCAGAAAAAGATTTTTCCTTTTGCAGAACAGTATGCTCAAAAGAGGTTTATCCATATTTTGCGTAAAATTCAAATTAAACTATGGACCGATTTTGAGCTCTTCGCAAATTCCATCTGAAATACGAATAGAATATAACTTTTGCAAAGCAGTTTCCCAATATACGTTGAAAAGCAGATAATTATAGGAAGAATATCAGTTTTTTGGCCATAATATACTTAAAAATCCAAGAAACTCTGTCAAGATGGGATTCATTTTGAAGCTTTAGACGAGTTATATAGGAAAAACGATTATACGCAACGATATATTTAATTTGTTGATCTCTAAACACGAAAAACCGTTGAAAACAGGAAATATATCTGAAAATTTTCTTTTTTTCCCATTGTACACTCCTGGCCAAAATTAACGCAGCACCTCCCTAGCGATCCTTACGGCCGGTGCTGCGTTAATTTTGACTGTACTTACACAGATCGACATGTAATATTCATATTAGAACTCATCTGTAAACCTTTGAGGAGAGTTATTCGAATAAATAACGATTTTAACATATTCGGAACAGATAACCTTAAAAAAACATCAAAATCCCGAAGGTAATCGTATACATTTCACTTTTTTACATTTGCATATAACTTTAAACCCTGCAATCCACCAGTGGCACATGGCAAGGGGTGTCAAACATTGACATCCCTATCTAACCTCGAGAAGAATTAGCTTCTCTAATACATCGCGGGAAAAATGACCAAAAGTAACTATCTGTCCAGTCACTTCCCTGTATCGCTCTTTTGTTTTCTCCCGAAGATTGCCTAAGATTGTAACTGGGATAACAATATCAGTTCTCCCCTTCCTGGTAGTGATAAATTTATTAAACAGATTCCCTCGATGACTTCTATCACTAAGAGAGTTCCATCCGAGGGGTTCTGTCGTAGCCACTGCTGTCGAATCTGAAATCTCCCTTGACGAACCATACTGCTCTACGTCGAACCATCTCTAAATCGGAAATCAATCCTACTTCGTGAGGATCCCAAATCGTACAGCAATACGCAAGTAGAGGTCGGATCAGGGAAAAATACACTTTCTTTTTCTTTAGATAAACATCCCAACAGAATTCTACTGAGTAACCTTTGCATCCCAACGCCTTTCCTATTTCGAATATGCTATTTAAAGAAAAAATACTGCTGAGCGTGATTCCAATGTATTTATGATGCATCACGAGCTCCATATTTTTAATTACAAATTGAGCAAAAATATCCATTAGTGGATTCATTTAGAGGCTTTGGACGACATAACTCCAAAAAATATCAGTTTTTATCTTTTTCGGAGATCCCAATAAAACGACGAAAACCCAAAAATTCGCGTTTTGGTCATTTTTTCTTAAAAATAGAGATAGGATTGTTTAGTATGGACTGATTTGGAAGCTTTGACGAAGTTAATCCGAATTAGGAACAGATTATAACTTTTGCGAAGAAAAAATCCTAAAAAACACCCGTAAATGATTAAAATATTTGCTTAAAATTTGAAGTAGATTTAGATATTTAGAATCATTAAAAGTTTTTGATGTTCTGAGTCGTGAATATATTTTTACTTACGATGAGAAATTATTACAAAAAATAACACAGAATACTATCGGAAAATTTTCAGTTTTATCGGCATTTATTTTAATTTAAATCAATGATACAATCGAATTTTAGGAACAACCACTTCTTTTTGTTTTATCCGACTACCGGGAAAAAAGGAGCAACTACAACCACGGTTTTTGGGATACTAAACCTCTAATTCATTAACATACGTGTTAAAAATTTTCATTCTTTATATATGAATTGATTTATACTACCGAAAAGAAGAAATACTGCAAAACTTAAATGACCTTAGTGCAGAGGATACTTTGTTAGTCACTTCTTGGCCGATAAATATTTACGCCTCTGGAATAGACACTGAATTTGAAATCTCGAATTCCGTTAGTGTTCCCGTTGGCGAAATCTAGCGAGAAACTGGAAAATATTTTAAAACGTAGTTTGAAAATTAAATCCTCAATATTTGTTTAAAGTTACAGAACACCCATTAATGGCGGATGAAAAAGCAACTTATTCTTGATTCCTAGACAAAAATCAAAAATGATATGCGACCGAATTACTCGGGCGAATTCTTCTAAAAGTTGGCAATTGATACGTTAAAATTTTAATCGATAATAAATGAAAAAGAATATTTCGAAATAGAGATTTTGAAAGCAAGAGTAAGGTGGTAGTTTTGTGGACGAAGGTCAAGGTATGGGAAAGTGCTTCGTTATCTCAAACAAACAGCTTTCCGGTGACCTTTGGTTTCCACTGAATTCCAGCTATTTAATCACTGTAATATGCTGCAACATTTTTACATAATAGAAAGATCGCGCGGTGCATACGACAGGAATAAATTTAGTAATTAAATGCAAATTAATAAAGCAGTAACCTTATAAGCGTTATAATGAATTAAGTATTGATAAATTTATGTGACGTAATGAAAGTAAGTATTGATAAATGTATGTCACGTAATGCAATTTGAACTCCCGATGTCCGTTACCGTTGGTGACATTTCGTATCGAACTCGAAAGGTTTTTAACGAGATTTTTAACCTCTAATTCACTAACAGCTGTGTTGTAAATTTTGTTTCGTTACATGAGAATTATTTACAAATATTAACTTCCAATAAACCCGAGGCCTGCAGGAGAACAAAATTGGAAATGTTTCGAAGTTAAAAAGTCATTCATGGCTACAGCAACGAATGTTTCGCAAAGACATAAAACGAAACGTCAGAAGTTTCACACGAGGCATATTCGCTTATTCAATCACAGGTGAACTTAACAAACGATAACTTCGCTTATTAAATGATTACTAAGCTTAGCACATAATAACTAAGCTTAGAATGTGATAACTTCTTTTCTTAAGAGATAATTCCGCTTAAGAAATAATACCTCCGCTTCTCAAGCGATTACTTAGCTTAACACTTAGTAAATAATAATTCTAAAAGCTGTAACTTATATTCTTAAGTGAAAGCTTTGCTTAGCAAATGATAATTCCGCTTACAAAATGACAAATTCTCAACTTAAGAGATAACTTCGCTTTAAGTGAAAACTTCGCATAGCAAAGGACATTAATGACTTCCCTAATGGAAACAAGAAGACCACAATTACATCCATTTAAAAAATTATTGCTACTTACAAAGACACACAACCATTCCCTAGCCAGAAAATTCTGACTTGCCGGAGTTCGAACCCGAGACCTTTGCGTTGGAGTAGCTAGTGCGCTAAACACTCCGTCACCGCAGCCGGCAACTTATTTAATTTGAGATTCCCTAAGAACAGAAAACCGAATGTAATTTCCCGAACATTGAAATTCCTGCTCATTCAAGACAACTATTCACCGGAAATATTTTACATCGCGATAGAATATCGATGAATCACTTAAATAAGTGCAGACTTATAAGAATCTACATTACGCGAAAACATTCTTTCTTAGAATTTCTTCACTTGGAAGTAAACATAACTATATATTTCGCATTAATATCCAATGAAACATTGGAAGTATCATCTCATGGCATTTGAGATTCCCTTAGAACAGAAAATTCTTCCGCGTCAGTAATAATCTAATAATTTGAATTTTCGAAAGTTGAAAATACGATACAAATTTCATTTTTCGAATGTTCAATCTCCTGCAAGCTCATTCGGAAAACATCTTTGACAGAAATATTCTGTATCATGGTAGATTAACAATAGATATTTAAGTGCATCAGAATACACTACTCTTTAAACATAACGAAAAAAGATTCAAATTCTTACCGTTACTCCGAAAGTGTACCACCATGACCTTTTCCCCACGAAGTCTCACTGGCAACTGCAAATTTTGTCACTAAAATCCATAACTAAAGACAAGCTGCCTTTTGATTGGTGGAAATTTTTATTCCCCCCACCCCCACCCCCGTCAACCGTTACATTTAAAAATATCAAAAATAATTATATATTGATTTTAAATAACGGAATTTTGTTTAAATAACTAAATTTTTGAAAATAGAAATAATTTGGAAAAATTAATTTTAACTTTAAGCGAATTCTATAATAACCTCGAAGTTAACGATGGCTGGTATTAACTGGGTTAGGATAAACGCTACGAAAAGAATCATATTGAGGTAAGCACCTTAATTGAAATATGGAAATAGATTACAATTCAAAATTAAATTAAGTTGTCGGTCGTGAAGTGAGTATGTATCCTTTGGTTTACAGTTATAAAATCCCACTCTCACCATACAGGAAAATGCATAGATTCAACAATCGCATTGGTAATCATGGGGACTGCTTATTTATAACATCAAAATTTTCGAAAATTTACGTGGGTTTGTCGAAATTCTCGAAAGAAAGATTCTAAAACGATATACCTCGATCAAAATAAGAATCTTCGTTCAATTTTCGTTCTTTTTGCTTGTCTCGACACAGCACGACCATACCTTCTAATTTAATTCTCGAAACGAAAAGAAGCCTTCAAACGATAAAAGTGAAGTTTATGTGTATTTTTTAAGGAACACTGTATCAGCGATCTTAGTTCGGACCCAGAAAAAGTATCGAGCAAAATTAAAACAGTACTTCGTTCCTGATCTCGAATAATACTTGTGCAAATGTTTAGCCAGTTCGGACAAACGCTGTGGACTCAAATCGATGACAAACACTGAATTTCTACTTTACAAATAATTTTAGTATTTAGTTGAAATTTTCCTCTAAATCAACGTTTCAAGCGAGTGCAATCTTTAAGGCGATCAGTGATCATATTACTACACACGTTTTTATATAATCCCTCCTCTCTGCATCTGATTAATACACGAAGTAATGAATGTTTCATTGGGAAATTGATTCCTCTATTTGAATCGTCAACACCGTACACGACTTGGTTACATAATGACGATCTTCCAGAATGATTACTAAAGAAACGAATGCTATGGTAGCGGTAATTCTATAGCGACGCCAGCACGATGAACAAAACCATCTCAAAACCTTTCGAATCAATAGTTTAAACCGGTATTTGCAATCCAATCTCACACTGTGTTGAAATAATACCACACTTTGTTAATTTAAGACTTGTATAATGCATGTCATTCGACAATTCTACCTTCCACGTCCCTCAATAACACGTTCATCAGAAGAAAAATCGATTTCGTAACCATAGAATAGATATTCCAAACCATAGAAACTGTACGGCATGTTATTCAGCTGCACAAGAAGCACACTCCAAGGAACTAGGTTCGATATTCCAGCACAACTCTCAATTCCACTTCCCGGTTATTATAGCTACCACACCACTCACAAACACACGTAATATTTAATTATATTTATTACGAAACGTAATAAATTATACTTTTTAGTCGGCACAACCACATTGAACTCAAACATTCATAGAAACAGAGTAAATTCTTGCACTCACCGTACTTCGCTTCGCTACTCGCGATTGTTCTGAAAATAAAACAGTCCAACGAAGCGTTTTTGAAGGTTACATCGTCATTAGTAATGACCTCGTGATTTGGAAAGCTAAGTAAGAATTGCCAAATTTTAAGAGAGGCAAACCTTTCTTTTCAAACGTTTTAAGGTAGGAGATAGCTATAAATAGAATTATGAATTTCGCTGATATCGTACGTACTTCACGACTTAATCTGAACCGTTCTTCTAGAGCGACAACATAATCCCAACTTCTCTTTTCCCCATTGATTCTATGTCACAAACTTCGCAGCAAATAAACTTTTTTTATCGTCAATTGAACACTTCGCTGCATATATACTTTTCTACATAGTCCACTAAACAATTGTACAGAATCAACTTTTTGGGGATTACTATTGCACAAGAGCTCCATAGGAAAACGTTTACTAAACCAAGCAGTATTACATTTTATTATGTGCCACCTGATCATATAGGCACGCCATGAAACCATGGTCGTGAATGTCATGTCCATCTTTATAATGCCGAGTGGTTTAGCAAACATTCCTATTCTCTAAAAGGACTTCACAGGAGCAGAATTTCGACTACAAACCAACCTTATGTCATCCATTCAATTCGCTTCTCCCTTGCATGAAATTACGACGCTTAAAGTTTTCTTCCAAAAATTCCAGAACGATCGGAACTTGATGTTCTTTCTTTCCACGTCTGACTGACGTAACTTCAAATTCCTATGCATTGGGAAATGGGCTAATCTACATTCGAAAGAATTCTTAAAAGTGCCTCAAAATTGCTTGCCTTTGTGAAGTTGGTTTGTTTGAAAGACTTCCTCTTTCGATAGATTTCTGTATGTTACATGTGTTAAGTAAGAGTAAACGTATGGGAAACATACATGAAGAATGTTTCTCGACAGTTGAAGGCCTCGACTCGACTCAAAGCAATATCGTAAACCAAGTGGCGAAAAGTGTGTTGTTCTAAATCTGTGATCGAAAAAATCCCAAGGAGATACTTCTGATGATACATTGATTTCGTGCTGCAGTTTAAGGGAATTAGGAATCCTTCGATCAAGTTACAATAGAAAAATGCAACATTCTACTGTAAGTACAATAACATGGTGCATTGATTTGAATCTAGATGTATGTGAATATGAAATTTCACCTCGTGGTTAAGCAAAGAGTGGTTTTACTTGGCTCTCTGATATCAGAATTCACAGTGCAAATACATTCGTATTCTAGAATGGAGTGGAAAATTTAATCCTTACTGAAATTTCAATTTCGATGAAGAGATCTAACGATGCCACCTTTTCTACTATATTTATCTAATCTTGTTGCTCTAATGAATTAGTTAGCCCTTTATCCTGTGAGTAAAGTCATTAAGTAGAGCCAGAGGTTCTTTGATGTATCTACAACTCGTTTCAATCATTTTGAATGATTACGAAACTTCTTCGGAAGGAATCGTAGCATGCGTAGTTGATGAGCTAGAGAAAAGGTATCATAATGAGGGGATGTTGAAAGTAGAGCATAAGCTTTTCTTAGAAAATGCATATCTTTTCGTCTAACTAATCCTTTCCATTTGAACAATAGTCCAACACAGTCACCTAACTATATTACTCAAGCTGTTGCATGTACTTGATAACTTATAAAAGTGATTTGTATTAATGTCAAAAAGATTCCAAATAGTCGCTTAAATTTGGAGGTCTCGGATATTTCAATATGTTTTTGGGAAGTTTATTGAATAGGATATTTCCCTATCAATCTAAATCCAACAAGGTGCAGAATATAAACTAATAGGTTACGATATTGAGAAGTCTTCAGCATGAAAGACTTCAGATGAGATGCTCCATCGATGAGCTTCAAATGCGACCCTTCTGATGTTAGTAACCGGAAATTCTTTGCAGTTGTGCTAAGTCTTTGGTGGAAGGGTTATTTATTGCGAGTACATTTACATTTAGTAGGAAATTTTAAGGGAGAAAGTGAATCTCACTAATCGCGCGAATTCTTAGCTGCTTCTCTTATCTGCTGGATGTCTTTATCGGTCTACAATTGATATCCCCTGCACCGATATCCATTCTTTTGTCTTACGATGACGTCTTTTATACGTGAATTTGTAAATCATTATATCTAAGTCACAAATATTGATATATTAAACATACATCTTTGCAAAAATGTAGTTTCTATAGGTTTTTTGTGAATATATATTTATTACCTAATCTTTAAAGATTTTGCTCTACCACTTCTGCGAGTTCGCGAAATATATGGGTGATTTTCGACGAAAATAAATTTTGCAAAAAATTTAAAAACATATATTAAAAACGATGCTTTTTGAAACTCGTCTAAATATAATGGTTTGCAATGGTAACAGTCGTGGAAATTTCCAAGGCGGCTGGTGGGCGGGGCCAGATTGACAGACGGTTAAATTTCGACCAATCAGGTGACGGCAGTTTCGATCATCGGTTGCGCAGATGGTGTTTTTGTCAGTTTCTGTCAAGATTTCTTCCGGTGAGGAAGTGCTGCCAAACTGATTTAGGGAAAGACCGTTGGAGATTTGAATTTGCCGACTCGGTTCAAGTTCGTGAATGTTTTTTATAGTACCGATTTTTGTATTGTCGCATAATCTTTAAGCAATGATTAATATTCGAGATTGCTTATATTTTTAGGAAGAGGCCAGCATTCATTTTTCAACATCCATCGCCGACTTCACCCAGGATTTTCAGCGAATGGTAAGTTACAAAAGATACCTAATTAAATTTTGTCTTCATTTTTATATAGTCTTTGATATAATTGCTGTACCATGAAATATAAGGGATTTAAATGTCGTAAATGAGTCATATCGGTACTCGAAGTTGCAGATTCTAAGATTAGGACTTAAATACCTGTCAGTCAAAGTTATTTCTCTTAATTTTCCCATTAAAATAGATCTACAGGAAAAGAGTAGATTGGGCTGGTTATAGCAAAGAAATGTGGGCCATAATATAAAAGAAAATAAGACGTATAGTCGGCAAATGTTATTGATTTAAGCGACAAAGCCTTTTTGTTAAAAGGTATTGCTTGAAACTGGATACTAGGCGATTGCAAAGCTACATCCAGAGAGTAAGCTATAAATAATCTATCTATGCACTAAGCATTCGTTGTTGGAGCCGAAAATATCATTTTAAATTCGAAAGTGATCCAATTTTGTTCTCCTGCGAGCATCAGTTTCATCGAAAGTTAATATTTGTAAATAATACTCACGTAACGAGAGAAAATTTGTAACACGGCTGTTAATGAATTAGAGGTTTAAGATCTGGTTCATAGCCTTTCTAGTTCAATACGAGAAGTCACCAACGGTAACGGATATCGGCAACTCAAGTTGCATTACGCCACATAGATTCATCAATGCTTTATTAGAGTGATTGTTCATTATATCACTTATAAGAGAACTTCTTCATTAATACGTATGTATTTACTAAATTTATTCCAATCATAAATGCCTCGCTATTTTATTATATAGCAAATTCTACAACTCAACCTACCGATTTCAACAACAGGAATTCTGTGGGAAACTGAAGGTCACATGACAGCTGTTTGTTTTGAGGTAACGAGGCACTTTCTTTTTACACATGCGCGAAAGCATTTTATCTTCGCCTTGACCTTCTTTATCAGAATTACTCTTGCTTTCAAAACATCTCTATTTAAAAATATATAATTTTTTTAAATCATCGACTCAAATTTCAAACTTTCATTTGCCGACTTTTAGAATAAATCTTCGAAGTAATTCTGTCGTTTATCATGTTTGAACGGATGGTTAGGAATTAAGAATGAGTTACTTTTTAAATCAGTGATCGATGAGTGTCCTTTTCCTTTTAAATACTACTTATTTTCCCTACCTTCTTAAATATCCATGCATTGTCTTACGACACATCACTATCGGAAATCATAACGGATTTCGGGATTACAAATTCAGTGGAAATTTTCTGGTGGTATTAGTGTTTATGAATTAAGTAGTGAGTTTCCCTGGAAAAGATGACGGTTATAAAATCAAATTTATTTACCAAAAATATTAATAATCCAAATAATATATTGGATATTTTATTAGAAATGTTTTTGGAATTATTACTCCGCTGATTTACTGTCCCAATTCAGAAAGTGAGACAATAATCGTTGAGAAGTTTGAATATTTATCGTTTCGCAGTAGTTTTCATGCGTTTTTAGTCTACGGAATGATGTTAATTTCAGTATCTCTCTTACCAGAATAACATTAATTTAATATCGAAATCATTTGCAATTTTAATATTGAGACATACTATTTTCAGGAATCTTATTCCACTTTGAAGAATCGGCATTGAGAGCAACATTTAGTCAATCATTCATAAACTTTTGTCACAAACGAATCTCTGATAATCGGATTGGTAATTTTCCCGTTTCACGGTGTTTACGTTTTATTTTTTTTGACACAAGAAAAACCCCGATTTCGATGAAATTTTCAGGGATGATACTTCAAACATTGCAGTTTATGATAAAAATTATAGCGAGTAACTACCTGACGCAGTTGCGGACATATCTCGATGAAAGTGACCGAGGTACAAGAATGGCGTCCGGAGACCATGTTTGAATTGTTAGTTATGGCCTTTTGACGCCAGATTGAGCGGTGAGCGATGAGTTTCACCTCTCAGAAACAGTCTAAAATTACCAAATTGCACTATCATACGGGCGCATGGAGTGAACAGGGGTGCTGGGTGGGAAGGTAAAAAAACTCGGATATTGAAACACCGTGAAACGGGAAAATTACCATCGGATTAAATGTTAGCTAAACATTTATTCTAATTTTAAGGATTGCATTTCTGAATTGATTCTCCGATTGATACTTTTTATAAAGGTAACCAGATTTTTAAAATCTTTAACGGTAATGTGTTTTGAAAACCACGAATTTCCTCATTTGGAAATTCATTAGTTTTGTCATAAATACAGAAGCACATCTGTTAAGGAAAATACTTAATTATTTTTTAATATACGATGGTAACGAAGTTTTACTTAGCAGAGGAGAGAGCGAGTGACTTAAAAAATGTTGTGCGAGAAGGAAAAAAAGTGACTTGGATGGGTCTCGAACCTAAGTCTCTTTCCCGGTAAGCGGCTCGGAAGTTTAGTAGTTAAAATACCCGTCCGGAAAGTGAGAGACCCGGGTTCGAGGCCCAGTCAAGTCACAATTTTCCACTTCTCGTAAACACCTTTATTGTTATTCGATGCATTTTTAATTTGGATTTGTTTGTCTTTAAGGATTAATGGAAAGCTGTAATCGATTCATATCGATACTGCCCAGGCGTAATGTGACTACGCAGAGAGAAATCATCACCTGAGATATCCCCATGGAGAAGTCGGAGTTCATTACTCATGGTAATGAGAACTTTTAATTACTCCGAATCGCTGTACTTTACGTTTCAGACCTATTAAACATAGAAATAGAGAAGTACTTCTATTCTACGATCTCAATATTAAAAATCTACTTGGCTCTAGTTAGTATAACGTCCTCGCCAATATCGCTTCCCCCAAAGGATACTATGTTTATGGCGACTGATTCATATAGAACTTTTTCAACAAGTATGGCTCGAATAATTTTAGAATAAATGACTTTCCTACTACCGAAATGTTTTCGGAATAAGTTGCCCTATGGCTGAGAAAATAAAAGAAAACCCTTGCCTAGATAAGCGCGGATGTCTTAAAATAAAAGAATAAACAAATAATTTAAACCATCCAGCAATAATAAAAAATAGTGAGAAAACATTATCATTCAAGAAGGATTTGAACCGGCTCCCGATTACAGACACATTAAAAAAACAGCTGACTGTGTGTGTTCTTGATTTTTAGCCGTCATAGAATTTCCAGCCCCTTGGCCACAAATTCAACTTTCTCAATTTCTTTAACTTACTTAATGAAATAGCGCTTTCGCACATTGGCCCCTACCGGGAATTGAACCCGAGACCTCGTTCACCAAAGGCAAACGCGCTGTCTACATGACTAAAATTTTTCCTGAAGACTTCCTTCAATATTGTTCAAAAGTAAAAGACGTGGATTAAAATTAATTACGGTCAAATTATTAAAAATATATGCTTAATGTACTTTGAAATTAAAAGAGATCGTTTGAGATCATTCGATCTGATATACCCTAGGAGAATTAAATCCATTTTAAAATTCAAACATTAAGAGTCAAAGATAGATAAAAACGGACATGGCGGCGCGATGGTCTTTTGAATTTAAAATTTACGATAGTATTTGATTGAAATCAGAGGATAAAAATAGTAAAAGGTTTGAAAATGAATAAATAATAATAAGATAGAGTGAGAGACCCAGGTTCGAGTCCATGTCAAGTCACTTTCTTACACTTCTTGCAAGCTCCTTTATTATTAATTGCAACCTACATTTTTGGCAGAAATTTCACTCTTTTGGCCATTTCTTCGTACATTTTTTTTATCAACTCGAAAATTTTGTAAAACTTTGGTTAATTTATAGGTAGAGCTAGTTACGCCCAAGTAACTAGAATATTTTAAAGAAATTTTGAGTTTTTGCCCTGTTTTTGGTAACATTTTTAATAAATTGGAGATTTTTTTACCATTCTTAGTTAGATCTTATTAATAACCTCAATAGGGGTAGATATGTTCATTGGTTTTCTCGACATTTTAGCATATTAAGCCGAAAAAAAGTGAAATTTCCGACCGAAAGTTCGCGTTTTTGCTCTTTTTCGTATATTTCATAATGAATTGGAAAGTTTTTATCAAATTTGGTATAATCTCGTCGACATCTAAAAAACGAGAACAAATTTGATTAGGTTTTCCGACCTTTGTGTATTCTTAGACCAAAAATACTTAAATTTTCTACTGAAATATGTGGATATATAATGTTTGCCCCTATTTTCGTTAACATTTTGATAAAGTTGATAAATCTTGTAATATTTCGATGGATCCTTTCAATAGCTTTACACTCAGATTCAGGCAAGTTTTGCTGATATAATGATTTTAATACTGTATCAGTAATTGAATTAATATTTACGTGATGACTATAAATTTATAATAAAGTAATGAGTACTCTTAAAGACTATTCCTAATAATACTGCGTCTCATTATTTTCAGGTATCCAATATTTGGAATGATCCTGCTCTGATAAATACTCCGCTGGTTTTTCTCGCCCATTGGGAAAGTGAATCTCCGAGGCAAGTGAAAGTCACGACCATGGTCACTAGACAGCTGATTATCTAAAAGTTGGTAAACAAGGATAAGCCGTGAGTTGATTTTCATAAATATGTTTTTAAAAATTCGAATGGAGAAATTTTATTGATAATCTCCCATTCCAATGCTTAACCCAGAATTAGTCCCTCCGAAAAAAAACGTAATTTGTCTCTTGGGGAATATATTACCACAAAATTTTCTATATTTTTAAGACCTCTTTCAATGGTAAATCAACAGATGAAATTTATCGTAGTTCATAAATGATTATTTAAAAAATTAATGTATCGATATTCTTCCTATTAAGAACTGAACTGAAGAACTGGAATTCGGTGAAACTGAAGGTCACGGGACAGCTGTTCGTTTTGAAATTACAAGGCACTTTCTTTTTCCCCATGCGACAAAGCATTTTGCCTTCGCCTTGATCTTCTTTAACAGAACTACTCTTGCTTTCAAAACATCTCTATTTCAAAACATCTGCATTTTTTGAATCATCAACTCAAATTTCAAAATTTCTTTTATATTATAGAATAAATCTTCGAAGTAATTCAGTGGTTTATCATGTTTGAACGGATGATAAGGAACTAAGAATGAGTTAATTTTAAAATCAACCATCGATGAGTGTCCTTTTGCTTTCAATTACTACTTAAGCTTCAGCTTTACTTTCCCTACCTTTTTAAATACTCACACATTGTCTTACGAGACATCACTATTGGTTATCCTTACATATTTCGTGATTCAAATTCAGGGGCGAGTCTAGAGTTACCTACGATTACTTCACTCATAATCTACAGGAAATAATTAACAGGAGTTTTGATCGTCATTATTGCTATGCTGATTTTCTGCGCCAGTTCAGTGAAAATTGAAACACCGGTCGTATGAAAATATACAGAAGTTTGAATTTTTATCGTTTCACAGAGGTTTTTCATGTCTTATCAAAGTTGAAATAAGACCTTAAGTTCAATATCTCTATCAACTGAATTTATGCATTTTTAACAGATAACTTTATAATTTAATAATGAGATTTGCTATTTGAGGAATTTTAATTCAATTTGGAATAAAACAGTATGAAGAGGAACAATTAATCAGATATTAGTAATCTTCTTTCTTAAATGATTGTCTTTTCATCAGATCAGAATTGTGTCAAATATCAATTCTCATTTTAAAGAATAAATTTCTGAATTGATTCTCTATGATTGATATTTTGCGTAATGGTGAACAGATTCAAAAAAATATTAATTAACGGAGATGTGTTTCTAAAGCAATGTTTTTCCTCATTCAACAAATTATTAATTTTATCACTTAGACGGTCTTCGCTGTCACATGAATTACTAAATTTTTATTAAAAATTGATGGAAATGAAGATTGACTTAGTAAACGAAAGCGTGCGACTTAACCAAAACGTTGTACGGGAAGTAAAAAATAAAGACTTGTCCAGGATTCGAACCCAAGTTTCCCGCTTTCTAGGACGTGGCTCTGAGGTTTAGTGGTTAGAATTCCAATTTGTTAGAATACCACTATTCAGGTAAATGAACTTTAATTATTATTTTTATTCGATGTTAATTTAAAAAGAAAAAACTCCTATTGCCGTAATTCAACCAAGTAAGAAAACACTGTGACTTACCTTGGGGTGGTTCCACTGCTTCATCAGGAGAGTCCAACGTTGCAGGGGAACACCGGTTTTTGGACACTATATACGTATTTCGGAAACTAAGTTTCCATCCTCAGTAGCTATGTCGGACAAATACGTATATAGTGTCCAAACACCGGTGTTCCCCTGCAACGTTGGACTCTCCAGATGAAGCAGTGGAACCACCCCAAGGTAAGTCACAGTGTTTTCTTACTTGGTTGAATTACGGCAATAGGAGTTTTTTCTTTTTAAATTAATTTTTAAATTAATTACTAACAGCCGTGTACTCTTTCTTTTTTCCATTTATTCGATGTGTTAATAATTTTCACTTTCATTCCATTTCAGAGCCATTCACATCGATACTGCCCAGGAGTAATGTAACTACTCAATCAAAAGCTACTGGCGCAGAAAAAAACATCACTGAGATGCTTATAGAGACGTCGGAGATCCAACTTATGGTATTTAGAATTTTAATTACTCTAAAACACAGTACTTCGCCTTATGGATATAAAAATATTTCGTGTATCTTACATCAAATCATGTTATATAATTTCCACATTGGCGAATTAATCCCATGCCATTGAAATATAATCAGTATAACGTAGCCTAACTTGGTGAATGCCAAAGAAAAGAAATAAAATAATTTATAGTCTCTGAACTTACCTTCTATTGAGTGATTAACAGATCTGATGGTCGATTGTTGATAAAGACACAGTTCGCAAACTTCTAAATATTTTTATTTCTATCCAATTGAATAATTATGAAATTGATAAATTGATAGCTCTCTCATATGGTTTATGCTTTCCGATATTAAATTCTGTTGTTAATTCAGATTTTTAATCGAAAAATAATACTACGAGTATTATCAGAATTATCCTGAAACTAACTAATATATTGACTAGAAAATAACAAGCAAACTTTTGGGTACTTGCTAGACCTAATTTTGTTAGAAATTATAGGCAAGTCATAACTCAGTTTGTATCAAATTTTCTAAGTACAATTACGTATTCTAAATAGATGCCTACGACTTCGTTTTCGAGAATTTACTTTGCTATTGTTTTTAACGGTTCAATTTACGACTTTTGTAATAAATCGTGGTAGTAATTCAGTTGTGCGTCTTTCCTTTGATACGATGGCTAGGAATAAAGAATTAGTTATTTTTTAATCAGTCATTAATGAGTGCTCTGCAACTGTGAGTTACAACTTAGGATCGAGTTTTGTACCTTCTTAAATATTCTTCCATTGTTTTCCGAGAAATCACTAACGGCAACCATAAAGAAAATCGAGTTTTCTAATTCATTGGAGAGTCCAATGGTATAAATAATTATTAACTTATTAAAAATAACCCGCCGACAAAGATGCGTTTCATTTCAGAAAATTGCAGGTCTTTGTCCATTACATGCTCTGATATTAACCATTAATAATTTGCATGTGGTCAATATGAAGTGTGTTTACTTCGGTAACAAAGAAACCAGTGAAGGTATTTCAACCAAATTTTCGTTATGTAAAGATGTTTCCTATGGTATAATCTGCGAATTTAGTCGAATCCAAGTAATAAAAAGTACGTGATTTTATGAGTGTTACCAATTTTACGAAAATAAGTTTTCATAATTACCTAAACCAAATTTCAGTAATATATAAGTGCCTTTACATAAACTAATTAATTGCTAAGTACCACAAAATACTGAACACCATATCACGCATACCAACTGAAAAACATTTCCAAAAAATAATTTTTCGTGGATATTTTAAAGATTTTACCAAACATTTTTCGAATGCAACTAAAATGATTAAAATGCTCTTAGGGTTCACAAAATACTTTACGTAAGCTTACTCAGTAAATCTATGTTAAAGTAATTCTAATATAGTAACAAAGAACTACGCAATGAATGCGTTTGAATAATTTCTTTTTTAAGGTTGATACCCCTGTAAGGTGCTGTTATTAGGATGGATAAAGTTTAAGGAATGTTAATTTATAACAAATAAGTTAAAATAAAATTAATACGCCAAACATTTAGCATCATAAATAATATTTTCATTAAATAACACATTTATAGGTAGGACATTTTAACTAAATTAACGAAACGAAAATATAAATAATGAACCCTCTACTACATATTTCAAAAGTTTGTAACTCTTAGGTTAATTCTTGATAGGAAAAATTATCAATTGTGAAAGTTACTGCAATTTTGGTACGAGTTTAAACATTTTATTTAATTTATATTCGATGCAAAAAGATATTACGTGAAAAAAGTTAGAATTATTATTTTAAAGAATCCTTCATTCATTTTTTCATATTAATTAATCAAATTATTTGATTTAACATGAAAGAGGTCTTAAAACTCTCGAGAATGTTTGGGTCACTTCGACTTCACGCGATTAACTACTTAACGTTTTTGTCACAACTAAGAAAGAAGCACTTCTATGCTATCTACATAATCTGTCGCAACGAAAGTTTCCGTTTAATGAAAAGATGACGCAAGTTTATAAAAAATCGCGAAATTACAGCTGTAAATTTCAGTTTTTTGGCTATTAAAATATGCAATATTGAGGTAAACTAAAAGAATTTTGACTCGTTTATTAGCTGTCGGAAGGATTCGTCTTACAAAAATTATTACTTTAATTAGCGAGTTCCACCGTCAAGAGTGATGGAGATAAAGTTAAACCTATTTACCAAAAACATAAATAATCCTAGTATGTTAAAATGTATATTCCACGGACGGGTACCTGATACTTCTTAGCTGTTATATTACCGTTTTTCTTTATTTGGTTGTATAACTGAATAGCTGAATTTTCAGTCTACTTCCGAGTATATAATGATAGAGTCTAGGTATTGATAATATTTTTTTCCTTGGAACTTTACATATATTTACTTCCCTGTTCATACAAAATAATTAGATAGTATACTACGTTATAAGATTCATTTCTTCAATTTTTCTTCGATATATAGGACTTCATGGTGCCCTTCAAAAAGCAGGAAAAAGCCTTTGACGGCCTAGCGAAGGAATAGGAAGAAGTTGCTAAGTGCCTCCGGGTGCGAAAAAGAGCTGAGGTCCTTCCCTTACCTCTTAAGCATCACTCTACCCGGGAAGATGAATAAGAAGTTAAATACATTGTTTTTCTTCCGAGCCAAAATATACTTTGAATGATGTATAGTATAATAATTTGTAAGGCCGGAATTTGTATAGTGTTCCAAGAATTGATATGTATATAACATGGATATAAAAAATGCGCCCGTAGCCAAACTCACTATTGCTGAATGTATAGATTTGTTATGATGTGTAAGGCGGGACTATGTTTAATTTATATATTCCGTAACTTTACATTGAATTTCCCATAGTTTTCCTAGTATCTAATTATGAAGAAAGTATGAAGAATGAATGATAGGAGACGGTTATGGTAGAGGAAAAGTACGAAGCAATTGATCATTACTTGAAATTTATAGAATAAGATATTAAAAAACCTTGGGCCCTTAGCCGAACTAACTATTGCCTAATGTATCGATTTGTTATGATGTGTAAGGTGGGATATATTAGGGTCGGGGTTTAATTTATATATATATTCCGTACCTTTACCTTAAATTGCCCATATTATTCCTAGTATCTAATTATGAAGATAGAATGAAGAATGAATGATGGGAGACAGTTATGGTAGAGGAAGAGATAGAACCAATTGATGGGAGAGATTGGTATTGGGAGAGGGGCGGAACGGAGTGCGTGTTGGGCGATATAGAGGAAGATAAGATATTGGGAAGGGCAGAGGATTTGAAATGGGTCGGTCATAATGATGGGGATGGATGGTAAGTGTCTAGAAGGAGCAGTAGGCGGGAATGTGGGAATGATTGGGATAGCGGGGGGGATAAGGTGGTTGGCTTAAGAGGGTGGGAGTAGAGGGTGGGAGGGGAGCGGGTGGGGTAGAGGGTGGGAGGGGAGCGGGTTGGGTAGAGGGTGGGAGGGGAGCGGGTTGGGTAGAGGGTGAGAGTGGAGCGGGTGGGGTATAGGGTGCGAGGGAAGCGGGTGGGGTAGAGGGTGGGAGGGGAGCGGGTTGGGTAGAGGGTGGGAGGGGAGCGGGTGGGGTATAGGGTGCGAGGGAAGCGGGTGGGGTAGAGGGTGGGAGGGGAGCGGGTTGGGTAGAGGGTGGGAGGGGAGCGGGTTGGGTATAGGGTGGGAGGGGAGCGGGTTGGGTATAGGGTGGGAGGGGAGCGGGTGGGGTATAGGGTGCGAGGGAAGCGGGTGGGGTAGAGGGTTGGAGGGGAGCGGGTTGGGTAGAGGGTGAGAGGGGAGCGGGTGGGGTATAGGGTGCGAGGGAAGCGGGTGGGGTAGAGGGTGGGAGGGGAGCGGGTTGGGTAGAGGGTGAGAGGGGAGCGGGTGGGGTATAGGGTGCGAGGGAAGCGGGTGGGGTAGAGGGTGGGAGGGGAGCGGGTTGGGTAGAGGGTGGGAGGGGAGCGGGTTGGGTATAGGGTGGGAGGGGAGCGGGTTGGGTATAGGGTGGGAGGGGAGCGGGTGGGGTAGAGGGTGGGAGGGGAGCGGGTGGGGTATAGGGTGCGAGGGAAGCGGGTGGGGTAGAGGGTGGGAGGGGAGCGGGTTGGGTAGAGGGTGGGAGGGGAGCGGGTTGGGTAGAGGGTGGGAGGGGAGCGGGTGGGGTATAGGGTGCGAGGGAAGCGGGTGGGGTAGAGGGTGGGAGGGGAGCGGGTTGGGTAGAGGGTGAGAGGGGAGCGGGTTGGGTAGAGGGTGGGAGGGGAGCGGGTGGGGTATAGGGTGGGAGGGGAGCGGGTTGGGTAGAGGGTGGGAGGGGAGCGGGTTGGGTAGAGGGTGGGAGGGAAGCGGGTGGGGTAGAGGGTGGGAGGGGAGCGGGTTGGGTAGAGGGTGGGAGGGGAGCGGGTTGGGTAGAGGGTGAGAGGGGAGCGGGTTGGGTATAGGGTGGGAGGGGAGCTTGTGGGGTATAGGGTGCGAGGGAAGCGGGTGGGGTAGAGGGTGGGAGGGGAGCGGGTTGGGTAGAGGGTGGGAGGGGAGCGGGTTGGGTATAGGGTGGGAGGGGAGCGGGTGGGGTATAAGGTGGGAGGGAAGCGGGTGGGGTAGAGGGTTGGAGGGGAGCGGGTTGGGTAGAGGGTGGGAGGGGAGCGGGTGGGGTATAGGGTGCGAGGGAAGCGGGTGGGGTAGAGGGTGGGAGGGGAGCGGGTTGGGTAGAGGGTGAGAGGGGAGCGGGTGGGGTATAGGGTGCGAGGGAAGCGGGTGGGGTAGAGGGTGGGAGGGGAGCGGGTGGGGTAGAGGGTGGGAGGGGAGCGGGTTGGGTAGAGGGTGGGAGGGGAGCGGGTTGGGTATAGGGTGGGAGGGGAGCGGGTGGGGTAGAGGGTGGGAGGGGAGCGGGTGGGGTATAGGGTGCGAGGGAAGCGGGTGGGGTAGAGGGTGGGAGGGGAGCGGGTTGGGTAGAGGGTGGGAGGGGAGCGGGTTGGGTAGAGGGTGGGAGGGGAGCGGGTTGGGTAGAGGGTGAGAGGGGAGCGGGTGGGGTATAGGGTGCGAGGGAAGCGGGTGGGGTAGAGGGTTGGAGGGGAGCGGGTGGGGTATAGGGTGCGAGGGAAGCGGGTGGGGTATAGGGTGCGAGGGGAGCGGGTTGGGTAGAGGGTGGGAGGGGAGCGGGTTGGGTAGAGGGTGGGAGGGGAGCGGGTTGGGTAGAGGGTGAGAGGGGAGCGGGTGGGGTATAGGGTGCGAGGGAAGCGGGTGGGGTAGAGGGTGGGAGGGGAGCGGGTGGGGTATAGGGTGCGAGGGAAGCGGGTGGGGTAGAGGGTGGGAGGGGAGCGGGTTGGGTAGAGGGTGAGAGGGGAGCGGGTGGGGTATAGGGTGCGAGGGAAGCGGTTGGGGTAGAGGGTGGTAGTGTAGTAGATATGATGGGGTAGAGGGTGTAGTGATCAAACTATGAAAACCTCTCCTTGAGATCCTCAAGAATAGTCCAGATTCGACCACGCTTACTCGAATATACGTAAGTAAAACTAAATTTTTGAGCTTCACTAAGGTACAAAAAGCTAAGTTAACTATAAGGGTGGATGGGATAGAGCTGGTAGATTAATTTTCTTACTTGTGAATTACTTTCTCTTGAGACGGAAAATGAAAAGATGAGGTTCACAAAAGAATAGCCTTGGCGAAGGAAGCCTTTATGAAGCGAATGGAATTGATGACCAAAGATCTTGAGAAAGGAATCAGGAGAAGGTTGGTGAAATCCCTGGTCTGCAGTGGGTTGCTCTATGGTGGCGAAACGCGGACTTTAATAAAGGAAGAAGTTAAACCTTTGGAGGCCTTTGAGGTGTAGGTATGGCGCAGAATGGAAAATATTATTTGGGTTGATAGGAAAACAAACACCGAAGAGTTAGAGATGGTTGGGGAGGAGAAGAAGAAATGGCTGGGCCAAATATCCAGGGGAGAGGTAAAGGTTGAATTAAGGGAAGGATTCAGGGAAAAAAAAACAGAAGACAGAGAAGAAAGACGTCGGATGACATAAGTGGTGCGGAAAACTATAAGGAGATGGCGCTTGGATTATAATAAGATAAAATTAAAACTGATTATATTGAGGAATAAGGGTTTTGCTCTAATCATAAGGAAACCTTGCTTCAGAAAATTGCTAGTTTTTTCAGTTTTAGCCATATTTTTAATATTTTTGGAAACAATGTATTCCAACTTTGTACAGTATGGTATTAAACACACTTTAAGGTAAAAAAATAAGAGAAAATTCGATGTAATTATATGGAGGAATAAAAGTTTTACTCTAAAAATGAGGAATCCTTCCTTCAGAAAATTTCTAGTTTTTTTTTCATTTTCAGGCATATTTTTAATATAGATCTAAATTCTTCAAAAATTTCGCAAAATTGGACATAAACACATCTTAAGGTTAAAAATTGGAGTAAATTTGATCTGATTATAAGGAGGAATAAGGGTTTTACGCTAAAAATAAGGATGTGCAATCAAACAACATTTTCCTAACGAAAATCCAATTCCGGATCGATTTGATCCGTTTTTAAGAAAATAAATTTTTATTTCCAAGAAACCCTCTTTCTTCTCCCAAAGCAACGATAAAATCCCAAAAAATTGTTACCGAATGTGAAATTAAAAAACATTTTCCTTCTAAAAAAACATCAATGCCGGAGCGATTTTAGCCATTTTTAAGAAAATTAATACGAAAAATTCTCATTTCCTAGCTTAGCAACAATATAATCATGAGATTCTTACAGAATATGAAATAAAACAGCAAATTTCATTTCTAAATCAAGCTCATTTTCTCGCTTAAATATTGTATAATATTTAGAATTTCAGTAAATGATTTACTGCTTTGGTATTCTTAAAATTTTTCTCCGTCTCCCAATAAATCCGAATGGAGCGTTTAATATCTGTGAAACAGGTCAAAAACTTCATATTCAGTCGCTTTTAAATTCTACTATAACAAATTATATGTTTAATATAATATTAAATGTTTAATTTATATTTAACCTAATTTTGAAAAGATCATCGACCTCGAGCAGCTAAATTGGTACTTTTATAGAGCAAAACAAAAAAAAACTCGGAAAACACTAATTTTGGAATAAAACTTTCACTTTTTAGCCACGGCATCGGGGGTCGCTTTGAACTGGTTTCTGTTTTTCTCGAATATCTCGCAAAATATTGGTCACAGAGAAAAATGTTAAATACAAGAGTTGTGTGAAATTGGGTTGAATACAACCTATAAATAACAACCTAGGTATATACGTTTGTATATACCAAGGTTGCAATTTAAGGACGTTACGGCGGGAAAAATTATTTCGCCGTTATGGAAACGGGTATATTCGTTTAACCGTGAAACGCCAGAATTAGATCAGAATTTACTACAGGCATGAAGAGTTAAAATATGAAATGGGGACGCTATCGAGAAAATACTTTGAGAGATATCGAACAAACTCTAGTTATATAGAAATATCAAGTAATTTCGAAAAGGATTTTATCTCTATCCCCGTTGAATACCCAAATAATACAATAATCATTCTAAATTTTAACCATTTTAGCGGGTAAAACAATAGTTATAGTGGAATTGTTATTAACGACGTGTTAATCAGTGGTTTTATCTTAAGCGAAGTTGAATTTCCAGGAAAATACCTCAAATTCAGTAAATGAAGACCAAATGACAGAAAAAACTTTAATTTGAGTGGAATTTTAGTTAATGACGTATTAAATAGTGCTTTTATCTCCAGCGACAGTGAATATACAATCGGGTGTATCACGAAAGGCTGTTTTTCGAAATGAAACATTTCAAATAGATAAAACATGGTCACATGTTTTATTTAAAGAATTTTAATCGAATTGAAAATATTTAGGTCTACGGCAACGAGCCTTAAGTTGGATTTTTTAGTCACAAAAGTAGATTTTCATTTATTTTTACACATGAATACAAAGCAAATTTTTGTTTTGTATCTATGTTTTGCAAGAACTTATATCTTACATAGCAATCACCGTTGTGTATATATTTATCTATCAGATGTCAGTGACTCCCGTAAGAAACACACGGGAGAAATGTTTGAACATTAATTTCATACACTTCCTGATATAAGATAGGATTATAATTTAGTGGGAGTGGTAAAAAGTCCAGTGGAGTATTCCATATTGATATCTATCTATCTAAAGTATTCTTGATTTGACTCTGGACGACTCGAATCGTCTCTCTCACATGAAATGCACGAAAAGTTCACTTTGATCGATTGCAGACACTTCTTCTTCTGCGGAATTAAATCAAAAATAATGGCCGTACGAAGTCGAGACAAACACCAAAAGAAAGGAAATTGAATGAAGACTCTTGTTTTGGTCGTAGAATATCGCATTCGAGTCAAAATTGAGAGAATTCTGACAAAATGACGGAAAATTTGTGTAATTCTGTGGGAATAAACAATTCCCTAGATTGTTTAACATGCATAAAAATCAAATATGGTACCAGGATAATTTATTTTGTTTATAACTGAATATACATTGGGTGCCGTAACCAGGATCTGAAATGGAGTACGACGCTATTCGATTATTGGAGGTAGGAGTTAGTTGGATTAGGTTGGCGTTAGGTCGAGATTTTGAAAATTCGTGTTAGTGTTTTTTGTTCACTTTCGTTGCTTAGGTCTCTAATTTCCCCTACTACTAACTCTTCCTTTCCATGGTCTATTCCCTGTCCTGTAACGAAGCCTCCCCGGTGGGGTGAAGAAATAGCTTCCTATACCCTACTCTTAATTTTGTTTGTTTTGGTCTTGATCTTAACTACTAGGAATATTCATTGCGTGAAGTGCTGCCTTTGACTTATCCTATGACGCCTTTACGCTGTATCGAGATACTCAACAAATTTCGGAAACTGAATCGGATGGAGCCATTGGAGATTTCCAATCTCCAAGTCAAAAATGTACCAACTCGAACGTTTCCCAAACGGAAATGAATGAGGAAGGGGGCGAACTGATGATGTCAAGGTCGGAAGAATTAACCGGTATATCCACCGATTTGAACCAGTTGATTCGTTTTCTTACTGAGGAAAGGCAACGAGAGAAAGACGAAAGAGAAAGAAAGAGAGAGGAGAGAGACGAAAGAGAGGAACAATTTAAAAACAGGTTGTTAGATAATTTGACTGCATATCGAACACGAATTCGTGATTTAGAGAAGGGAGCGCGCCAGTTGGGACGCGAAGTCCAAGAAATTAAACCGAAGTGCGACGAGTTGTCAGTAAGGTTGGAACAGCGACTTTCAGAAACCACCCTTTCCCAAATGACGCAACCGGCCGCGAGTAAAGTCGTACTTGATGATGTAAGAAAACCCGTATTTAGGGACGAGTCCGTCCATAACCCATAGCGGTTCGTCATGGACGCTGAAAATTACTAAAGTGAACTGTGAAAGTGTTATTTTTTAAACATTTTTCGTATCAGACTAAATTTGGGGCATATAAACTTGCATTGAAAACTTGAAATCCTTAGTGTAAGTCTTACTGTATGGACGTGCGTTTGAATCATCGCATATGGTAGGCAAACTTCGTACTTTCAACGAAGGAGAATTTTGTTTTATCTTTAAGAAACTTTTTGAGGATTAACAAAAGGATGGACCACCACAAGCAGAGACCATCCTTGTTTCCCATCCATCCAGAGATGACCCTTATTGTTGATTGTCCCCCAGCCCAGGGTTGCCCCCACCAACGGCACTTCCGTTCCCATTACACGTCCGGCTCCTCGTGTTTTTTTATTGTTGCTGAAGCAGCGAATCAGTTGCGCCTATCCCAACTACAAAGGGGACTTTTTATTCCATCTTACGCATGGAAATAAGAGGGTGATGCGTAACTTCTCCGAGCGATATTTATGCTGAGATCCCGGGTCTTCGCATTACGACGCCGATTCCGGACGCGTCGCTATGCGAAACCTCCCTACTTGGATTCCCGAAGTAAACGGTGTAATCCTAAAGAGTCCTGACTATTCCCGTTGCGTGGATGCCTCGCATTTATTCATTCCGTTACGAATACGTGTTGATTTTGCTCACATCTTCATCTTCTCATGTACGACATGCCGTTTTTCCGAGATGCATTCCTATACATGACATTCGTTCCGAAGGCGTCGCGTATACGTTTCTTTTGCGGATAATCGTCGCTGCGATGGGAAAGATGTGGATTTCTTTTGTGTAATTCCCATGTTAAAGGAATTTCCTTACAAAGGGGACAAGAGTGTGCACGCGACTGGCGAATAGCCCAGTATCTAATAGAACGACTCGCTTATCGTACTTCTTGTTTGCTAAAGTTTTCTTTGTAATTAAACTATTTATTGTTGTTCTTGCCTGTATATCAAACATTAATCTCGATGGCTAGTAGGATCTTAATGCCAATAAGAAAAGAGTGCGATCTCCGATAAGCATCGTCAAAATGTTACAGGAATAATCGCAGAAACAGATAATACTTTTGGTCGTTTCTTTCCAGGTTGTTAGAGGTTGATACGGTAGATTACGGCTTGATAGGGTCATTACACTCCGCGCCATACGCAACTAGTATCCATCATCATATATTTAAATCCCTATTTCCTCCCTTTCAAGGTAAACTTGGCAAGATGAGGAGCACTTGATTTCCTCGTCGAAAATACAGTGAGTGGAAAAAGTCCCATGAGTAAGAAACTGAAAAACTATGACTCTACGAGAAGCACTTTTCACAGCATTCAGTACTAGTCATCTTATTTACAGCAACTTTCATATTACGGTCATGAACAAAACTGAGACGAAATCAAATGAGGAATACATTTCTCTATATCTTGCACAAAAAGACAATATTCCATCAGCCAATATAAGACGTACAGTAAAATCCCGTTTATCCGAAAGGATCGGGACGGGGGCCGGTATAACGAAAATTTCGGATAAACCGAAGTCCCGTCTGAAACACCCCGAATTGCGTCAATACCGCGAAATATGATCGTAAAACGAGCGTACGTAGAATGCTATTGATGTGGTTGTGAATAAGTCTGCATGTTTTTGACTGAAATATTTGTGTTGACTAGTTAAAAAGGTGCCAAAGTATGATTGAGAACTCAAATTTTTTAAATGCTGAATAACAAAGCTCGTTTATTTTTCGTTCTTATAGAAAAACAGCGCCAGTGTGAGCCACGTAATTTAGGTGGTTGATAGAGTGTGTACATTTATGAAAAGGTGTCACGAGCAAATAAGTAATGGGTCGCGATATTATTTGGTGGGTAAGGTAGGTGCATTCGGAAAAGTTTGTTCGGATAAAACGGATTTCGGATAAACGCGATTCGGATAAACGGGAGTTTACTGTATATTAAAAAGGAAGAAATTTCCGGAAATAGGATAAAATTAAGAATGAAAAAGAACTGAATAAATATCTCGATTCATAATACTCTGCTCATGATTGATTGCAATTTACAGTGCATTGGGTACATCATCTTCACATTCTAATCTCCCCACTGACCCCACATATGGAATTTTCGGTGTTTGGCCCAGCGTCAAAGCAATCTCTCGTCATGTTGCTTCAATAAAAAAAGTTTGATAACGTAAATATTTCGAGCATAATTTATCAAATATCTCTCATTGTTTTGCGTTAATTAATCCATAAGTATATGAGCAAAGGTTTGTCGAATAAGAATGAATATTTTCTGCAACATGATAGGTTAGTAATTTTAGGATGGCACAGCATATTGTATGGAGCATAATGTATCAACACTAGTTTTGTTATCATATTCCAGAACTGGTTCAAATTTTATGTTTTATCTTTTATACGAATTTTTCAGATTCTAGTATAGAAACTTTCTTTCGTGAAGATCAGCTGTTTTCTGGCAGAAAGATGTAATTAATTCTTAACCAACTCTGTCAAATACACTAACTAGGTTTAACCGTCGACCCTATTTTTTTTTCACCCAAAAAAAGGAGGGCGACGCTATTTCACCTAGGGCTAGTCTTAATTTGTAGCTAGCACCATTTCAATTTGTTTGCAGCCAACTTTAAGGTCGTAAATTCTAAAGGCCTCTAAATCCATTAGCTTGGCGATTTCGGTCTTTAGTCTCCACTTTATTTAAAACCGCTTGTACTGATTCCTTGTCTGTAATTGCAACGATATCCCTTTGACTATTCTCTTACTTGTAAAGGCCATTGCGTTACCTATATGAAGAAGACAACACAATCTTGCGTTTTAATGCTAGGCATAGCCCTGGGTTCACTTGCCTCCTCTCCTAAAGATAAAGGCCTTGGTTTCCTACTATATCTTGTGTCTGTCTGAGGAAGCACCTTGCGAGACCCACTTTTCCCTCCACTAGGGTTACCTGCCCCGGTCTATTCGACGCCTCGCAGTCCCTATCTTATCACCCAAGTGATATCTAACCTCCTTGAGTGCCATCAGACCTTTCTTCAGTGGCCTAAAATAGCTCCGCGTCTTTGCATCCTCTTTCAACTCACACATTGAATTTAAAAAGCCCGTATTCCTCCACTCCTAATCTACATTCCACCTGATCGGGCGACAGCTCATCGCGCGACATCTTTATTATTTATTTACCAAGAGAGAACATTAAACTTCCATCGGGCAAAGACAATCGGAACGGAACCCAAAATTACAAATTAATTGGAAAAAAGAAACATAAGTTGAGCGAACAAAGCAGCTCTATAAGAAACATATTTCCACTAAACTATTATAAACCATCTCCATATTACAATAAAAAATCACCAATCTAACAGTACATTTCTCAACAAAAGATATTTAAGAACCCTTCCAATGCTTCTTGCACTGAAAAAATAATTTACATCACTCTGGGTACAATATTTATTGAGCAATTTAGGGATAATATATTTCAGCTGTCTCTCACTTACCCCAGGAACAACATTACAGGCTCCACGAGTATTGTAGCTACTGTTTATCCCTACTCGATATTTTTCTGCAGTGCATTATTTACGTCATAAAATTAAATAAAGCAGATATTTAGGTGATAATGCATTATGTTTAGTACATAAGTTTAGATTATCAGTCAGTTCAGTTTCACCAAGTTATTAACTCGTGGGTCAAATACTTAGGAGAGAGGGATTGGCGAAGACTGTAATTGAATTCAGGGGAAGAGCAGAGGGGAGGCCAAAGACAAAAGTTTGACATAAGAGGTGAGGTTAACTGTAAAGAAATGAAGGAGATGGCGATTAATAGGGATTTTGGAGTGCGCATGAATCTACCAAAAGGTAGAGCACTCATTTAAGACTTATTAACTAGTTTAATCAGTAATCGGTAAAAAGACTACCACTCAATAGTTTTAACTTTCAGAATTTAATATTATTTCTGTTGTTGTAGCGGTCTGTCGTTCGCGCGATAAGCTGTCGTCCGGCTAATCGTCGCACTCTGAGTAGCGGGGTCAAGATGCTATGCTCTCTCCTCACCTATGCGCTGCCCGTAAGAAACGATTGTTATGGAATTTAGGTAGAGAAAAGGACGTAAGAACGACTGAAAATGATTTTCTCCGTAAATTTCACAAATGAAAGAGGGTAAAACTCTAGTTCGGGTTGAGATTACTCCATTTCTAGATGTCGTTGTTTATATACGGGTTTCTACTGCAGCATTTTCAGTTAGATTCGAAATTGGCGGGAAATGGACATAGAGGACTCCTCCGGGTCCAAAACCCTGAACCACTCCTTCTGTGAATAGTACTCCCTCCCTTTGTGTGCTGAATTCGTCCCCCAATTATCTTGTTTTTTTTTGTGTGTTAATGTGTGTTATGTGGGCTACAGTGTTTGTTTTCTTGGGTAAGTTGTGTTGCTTTTGGGGGTATGGTTTTTATTAGTTTTTGAGGTTAATTTGTCTTGTAGAAATTGGATGAATAGATTCCTGTCGATGTAATAAGAAACATTTTGGTTTTAATTTCCTTCGGAGCGACCCTGAGATCGTTTCATCTAATATTTATTTCGCGATGAGTTTAATTAATTCGTTTCTTTAAAAATTGGAGCCCAAAATTTTGCCTTTTGCATTTTTTAATTATTATTAATTGACGCCCCGGGGTCCTGTTTAGAATTTAAAAAATTAGTTTTGCTACAACTTGGCGCCCAACGTGCGGCTATATTTTATATAAATAGTCGTTACAATATGGAATTAATCGAGAAAAATAGAGATGAACATAAATGTAAATGCTTTAATTTATGTAATCAAGCGGATTGAATATAGTTGTTTAGTATTACTTAGGTAATTTTAAACGTGACGATGTGAAAACGATAAAGTGATATTTTAGCCTGGAAAGTATTACTGGGAAATGTGGTTTTCGTGTTTATATTTTGATGGGGGGAGATATGTTTGAAACTGTCTATGTTTAACTGTGTTTTAATATTGGAATGTTCGTTTGATTTACGTTGTTCTCAGACAACGGTTGGGTCTGCCACCTGAAGAAATTCTACTTGGAGCGTATATAATAATAAATAAAGTAACCGAATACCTGAACAGGAAAAAACGAAATATTCAGAAGAAATGATAATGAATGATACGAGGGATAATACATGTGGTTTCGCCGTAATCTTTCCTACAGAAACTGGGTATATGTTCAGTTGTGGTTAAGATTAATCCGTTTATAGATTTCGTTTTTTACTGTTCAGGTTTCCGGATAATTTCTAGTTTGACTTGAAAGTTCAAGTAACGTTAACCTAGAGATGAAAACTAAAAGCTAATTTATTTCTAATGACAGAACAAATCTTTGGAAGGAATGGCTCTGAATTCTAACTAAAAACCAAATAGACTTGATGAAGCCGGGAGCCGATTTATTCATACGAAATTGAGCAGGACTTGACCTAAAAAATAAGCAATAGATCTGAAAAGAGCAAAATACATAGCAAATGCTGACTGAACCGGGGTGAAAACCGAGGGGTATAATACTACGAGTAGATTTCCTTTAATCTTGGGCAACAGTTTAAGACTTTTGGCAGTGAACTCAATACAGCAGTCCCAGTAGCACATCTCTCACGCTGGGCATTCCACGAGCGAAATAATTTACAAGGGTTGAACAAGTTTTCCTTCATCACAGCATTAACACCAGATTATTCCTCTTTTTCGACTATTTAACAGCAGAATAATTTCAAATTACTAAAACAAAAGATTTCGCATTGGATATTAGCATTGCTAAGTCAACAGACAATTTTCCCGTTTGAATGAGTTGCGCCAATTATTAGATACTTACTTTCCGGAAAAGCAGAGGATACAAATTCAAGGTGCCTAGAGATATATAGAGATTGAGTCTCCCATTGACTATATCACTGAGCACCTTGAAGGATATATTTGCACCCGTCTAAATTTGAAATCAGGGTCATTTTTGAAAAACTCTCTTAAAGATTCAATAGATAATGCTTTCATTTGTTAGATTCCTAAATTTTAATTCTCTGTTATTCCGAGAAGTTTTTTTTTATCTCGAAATTCGGTGCAATTTATGAAAGATAAGAATGCACTGCGCAGATTTTTGGTAAGAAAGAGAACTCAAATTAAAGAAACTAAGAGAAATTTTTCAGGTCTAATATAAACAGTAGAAACAACTGCATTAAGTATCCATTTTTCGATGCCAGGCCGGTGCAAAAATCTCCGGTTAAAAACATAGATATAGAAGTGCCACTTTGCATGTGGATGAATTTTTATACTTTGTTATAGAAAAAATTAGTTTGTAACCATAGTTATATTGGGTTCAATTCTAGGCTACCTCAAATAATCTCCTATAACGAATACATGGGAAATTAAGGACGTATTAAATGGCAGTTAAAGACGTGATTCATATTTCAAATTTTGCACTTAGCTAAAAATTCATCTTCTGCAACGTTATTTAGAAGGATCAAGAGGTCCAGGATTGGGGAATTCGGAAATAAATTTTCCGTTTATTACCGCGAAGATGCATGATTGCTCTCCATGCTTATGACCAATTACTATATTTTTACTTCGACTTTTGCTTGCAGAATGCAAGCAGCATTTCACTCGTGTATTAAAGCTGGAGTTGTGGTAAATAGACGTTTTCGATGGCCTTTAGCCTTCGCTTAACAGGTATGAAGAGTTCCTCGTGCTCGATTTAAGAATAACGTGAATAGGAACCTTGTGTATATACCAGCAGGAAGGAGTGTGTTATTCTTGTTTCATTGAGGGATAAGAGGCTCAGGCCTAGGTAACGGTTCAAGGCTACGACGCTGTTGCAAGATTTGCGTCCGAACCCTTTCCTTAAATTATGTATCCCTAACCTTATATTTCACGCAAAACAAAAATTTAAGATACTTTTGCTGCGGAATGTACGGCGCTATAGGGATTTTCTTGCATATTTAAAAAAGGAGATGCCGAATGCATTCACAGTCCATCATCAACATCTAGTTGCCAAAAATTTAAGTGCACGCCTACATAATTTATTACAATATGTAATTGAAGCTATCAACGCCATCAAAAGCAAACCATTGAATGACAGATTATTTAAGCAGCTTTGCATTGAAAACGATGAAGAATTTAACCGTTTCCTGCTTCATACAGAAGTTCGTTGGATGTCAAAGAGTGCCTGTTTAGATAGGTTTTTTAAGCTGTTTAATTCGGTGCTGTAGTTCTTGAAAGATAAACGTGATGCTTTACGATCCAGTTTAATTCAATCCTAAAGTGACATTGCTTACTTGACCGTCTTGTTTCAAGAATTGAATGAAAGCAATCTTCTTTCAGAAATAACTAAATTTAATAAAAACAAAATCTGTTATTTCTGCATTTGAGACAAAACTTCGTCTGTACAAACGAAGTTTTGGACGAGGGGAATTCAGCAAGTTCCCAAATTTATCAGGTGCAGAAAAATAAGATGAAGACATGCTTTCTTATTGTGAGCACTTGGATGCTCTTTATTCAGATTTCAATCAACGATTAGATGATACTTTGAGAATGAACAAACCTGATTGGATTTTGAATCCTTTTTCAATTGCAAAGAATCTCCAAAGTTATACAAAAACTTATGGAAGTAACGACAATTGTTGAGTTGAAATTTAAATTCAAAATTGGCTACAAACAATTCTGGCTGCAAAAGGAGATCCCTACGACTTATCCTGAAATATGGGCTGTAATTTAAAAGTTCTTAATTGCATTTCCTTCACCATATTTAGTGGAACTTGGATTTAGTGAAGTAACCAATTAATTATCAAAAAAAGAAACCGATTGCAAATAGTCAATCGCGGTGATTTAAGATTACTGCTGACGAAAATAGAGCCGCGGATTACTAAATTTGTAGCAACATACCAGGTTCATCCTTCTCATTAAGATGATTTTGAATGTTTTTTAAATTTAAAGGAAACTTTTTTGTATTACCTTTTTATTCAGAGTTCAATAAACAGTTTAATAATTTCAAACTTCAATGTTTATAATTTACACCTTTCTTTACTATACTTGACAAAAAAGTAGAAACATTAATACACTTATCTTTCTGTTTAATTTCTATTAAATTAAAAAAGAAAATTAAATTCCGGGGGGCGCTGAGTAATATCTTCTCTGGAAAGGGGGCGGTTGGCAAAATAAGTTTGGGAACCACTGTGTTATACTATCAGATTCGATTCCGTGACGAAACGAGTTTTATTTCTGAGAAGCGGCCAAAAAAGCTAAGGAATTCTTTTAGAATGAAGACTCCTTAATGCCTTTATACAGTGACCAATATTTTCGGTTACAATACACATTGAAAAAGGTTCGTTTGGCAGGGAACTCGAAAAAAAGAAAAAAACAGTCTAACTACAGTGTTTAATGATTAAATAATATGAAAAAGAATTCACAGTTTTTAGGAAGTTGACTGAGGACGCATTTACTAATAGTTTGGACAACAACACAAATTATATCACATCTTAGGAAATTAATAATTAAATCACCACGAAACAATTAAAATAAATTCGTGAATATTAGGAACTAGGTAATACATACTCAATATGAAAATATGGAATTACTTCATAAAGTGGATTAATATCTTTATTCGAAAGAATAACTGTTGATGACCGAACATACTAATTAAGATCGCGTTTATATTATTCGAAAAAATAATACTGCCAGTTTTTCTCCATCAACACTGACTTGCCATTAATACTAATATTATATCCTGAATCATAAATACGTCACCTTTCAACCAGTGTTTGAAAATGGTTAAGTGGCCTCTGATATACGAAAACGGAAGGAAATAAATGGGGATTTAAAAGATCTAATATTTAATTCACTCAATTCACCAAACAAGTTCTGAATCTATTGAGATAACTCTAAAGGGAAATATATATTGAATTTTGATTGATTTAGAATTTTACAGAGTGCTTAAAACTAAATTTTCCTAAGATATTTATTCAACGAAGAAGTTCTCCTGGGCATTAGATTAACTACTGTCTAGTTTGGAGAAGATGGACTGTTTTACTGCAAATAAATATTACAGAGTAAAATTACTTAAATTAGAAGCTAGAGAAAGAATCGAGAAAAAGGATTGCTAAGGTCTACCTTAGGATTTTAGCTGCTCCAATGGAAATCAACACGAAATACTTGTAGTACTTACTAGAGGAGATGAGAGAAGCGCTTCGGAAGACATCCTTCAACTTTGAAGTAGATAAAAAAACAGCTCACTAGTAAAGAGAAGAAAATAAAATAAATAATTATGCAAATAATGGTACAATGTTAGATATTTAAGACATATTTACGTTAATTAGAATGTAAAAGTGATTTAATTTTAAGTGAATGGTTAAATATGCATTGAATGAGAGCATAAATGAAGGACTTCAAGTTAATGTTTGGATTAAATTCGCTTTCACTAGAAACAATATGTTTAATACAATTAATAAAAGCAAAAAGACGCCACCGGCTACTGATATCGCATTAAACAAGAGTTTACGCTACCTTGGCAGCGAGTGTACACATATAATTAAGGGTGAACGAATTATCCGACTTTTGTTCACATTTAAGTGTAGTTTCCTCCTTGTTGTGAACCGCGCAAATCGCGCTAAAAGTGCGGATAATGGAAGTGGCATTAAAGGGCTGCGGAATCGCGAGGCGAATGGGATTGCTGTTCCCGTTCGCAGATTGTGGAGGAGACAACGGCAGAGAATTACGGCGGAGAAAGTCATTTTTAGGAGAAGCCAGAGAAATGGGATTGAACACAATGTCGAAGGAACGTGAGCGGGGAAGTTATGAGTTTATGCTCACGTTGTAGCATCTTATTTATACTGCGTCATCATCCAAAGGGTGCCACTGACTTCATTCCCTAAAGAAAGGTCTTCACCGGGACTCGAAAGCGAAACTTTGCAACGTAAGCGCTATGACCTCTGCATGCCTAAGGAAGGTGGAATATTTAATCTAATTCGGAATAATTAGGAGTAAAATGGTTAATCAGCTTAGATGGAATCCGCGATATCGTACACTAATTGTTGCTGCTCAATGAAAAGAAAATTAATTTTATATTTTTACATTGCATCGATACGATCTTAAATTTTTCATGTATTGAAACCTAGCTAATTATATCCAATGAAAATGAATTTTCAGTTTTTCCTTCGCTGGCTTTAAATGAATACAGAAAATCACCACTTCTTTGAGGAGAGTAGGAAAAGCACTCATTAGGAAATTCAGAACGTATTCAACTCGGTTAACTGAAGGTGAGCCAAGTGTTCAGCGAAATTTTACTTTATTTGCTTCATGACTATTGATCCAGTGTCCAATCAATATGATTTATCTTTTTCTCAGAAAAAACGAATATCAAAGATAGTTGAGGGCAGGCTATTAAAGTTACCTAGTACATCTTTGGGTGTTCTATGTTACGAAGTACTTCTTACATAAATGCTTTTTTAATTGATATGAGACTATGATTATGACGATTACAAATCACAGGTTTCCTCTAGCACTAGGTATGTTTTGCGCATATGTGCATATTTTCCTATGTGGGTTTGTGTGTTTGATAAACACTTATATATTTAATTATACATATGGATCTATTGATTGATACAGATACTTCAAATATAAAGACTGTTAAAAAATATTCAATGGTAAAATTAATTGAAGTTAAAAACAGCGTTTATTTGATCATTTCCTTACTCGAAATTTCTCAAATTTAAATTATACCTTATTAAAAATCGACCTATAATGACGGTTAGCATAGAAAATCCTTCATCCATATTTCTTTTATAAGATTGTGTGAATAAGAAAAGTGAGAAAAGAGGTAAATACAAATGTGCGGAAGGAAAAGCAGTGCTGAATAAAACAAGATATTCCTTCAAGAGGGAATGGGTAGGCATGGATTTCAGATCAGTTAATGGTGCACAGAGAACTAATAGAAGGGACTATGTATGGCATTTTATCGCCGAGAGCTATTCCAGTCGCCCGCCTATCTCTACGAGCGATTTGGCGGCGATAGGTCGTGAATAACTTCACAAGGATGAGCACATTCAGAGCTACCACCGACTGCCATTCACACTCAACTATCTCTCTCTCTCTCCATCACCCACGGCTCAACCTTCCTTTGAATGCGGTACCGAGTGGAATTGATTTCCACTTAAGATATACACACGTTTCTTATCATCCTAAATATTTCAATTCTCGTACAGTGGATCTTGATCCCTTCACTCCACTACGGGGATTGAAAACGAAATGCGTTTGTTGATGCCTGAGTTTCTCCGTAAAAATCTAACGCTCTCATAATTTGTTACCGAAATCTATTCATTTGGTGATTTGAATAGCGTTTACGGTTTCGGCCTTCACTTGGTGGAAGTTCATTGTGGTTAATCTATTTTGAGGTTGGGTATACATTAAAATATTAGATCCGTTATTTGTTTTATTTTTTTTGTCGTATGAATGTTAATTATCATAGAATATTTTTCCAAAAATATCTCAGGTCAATACAATGATTCTCCTAAAGTTGATTATACAATTAAAAAGAGCTTGCGAACAATAATTGCATGCATTTCTTAAGGGAATCATTTAACTCATCTGGGATAGTTAAGGCGGTTGATATATACTTTAAATGTCGTCTTATAATCAGAGGGGAGTCGAATAAGAAGAATGAACGTTAGCAAGTTCTTAATCTTCTGACTCTCTTCTGTTAAGCAAACATTTATTTTATTTTTTCACATACCCCACAAACATCCATTTTCTGGACTTTTACAGTAGGATATTGAACAACAACAAATACAGAAGACTATTCCCTAACCGGAAAAATCCGACAAGCCGGGATTCGAACACGGGACCTTGGGGTTGGCGCGTTACCCTGCGAACCACTCGGCCACCGGTAATCATTCTTACATATTACCCCATGCTGAACTGTCCCTTGATCCACGAAGGGGAAATTAATATTGGTAACTACCATACTAATTGCGATTGAGATGTTGATAAGACGCGTTATTAATTTGTGTACAGTAGTAAGTCTTTGCCCTCTCAATAACTCCCTTTTCAGAAGATAAATAATACTTTCTCGAGATTTATCCATATTTTATTTATTGACATTCTTTTGCTTAAAACGAAACGTAGAAATTCTAAATTCCTACTACGTTCCTAAATTCGATGACTCTTTAAGAGGAGAAGATATGAAATACTATTTATTTGCTCAGTCACTTTGTTATGATTATACCTCAAAGGGTAACTGAGTGCAAAGAATGGGCACACATTAAAAGAATTTTTCAGCTTACAAAAAACATACCTGAATTAACTGTAAGTAACTAAAAAATAAAGCTCACGTAAAGTAATTTTATGATGTCTTAAGAGTTTGTAAAACAACTGTAAAAATACCCATTTCTAAAATCCTATTACCAAATATTGCTGTAATTCACAAACGATCGAGATTCCTTCCCGTAACTCTAACATTTCGACAGAACATGCCGTTGGGAAAATTTCATGTGAGCGACATGAGTCGTGCACGACTAAAATTCACTTGCTATTCGTATACGTAAGTAAAGTTGTCGGTCTTATTATCGATAACTCTCCTAAATCCTTAGCATTACTTTTAAATGAGTCCAAATCCCTAATGTATTATTATGGAAAAATGCATAAGCGTACGGCTGCTGCAATCGATGCATATTAAAATTTTATCAGACATTGAACAAGCAGTTAGGAAAACATTCGTGATTTCTAGCGAGCAAAGAAAGCGTATTTTTGCTTACTCAAACTGAGGGTATGATCAATAAAAATCAAAGCTTGAGTCATGCCAAGGCGTAAAACATCCGCGAGCCCTTTGTCTTAATCCTTATTAAAGCATCGATAACTGAACACACAAAAGTAAACTATTCGAACGCTACACAGCGCGTTCTCTAATCTTAAATCGGGTTCTCGCCGTAGCAAACTTCGTCTACCGCACAAGTGCTAGGTAACTCGTTCGTAGTTTTATGCAGAAGAAATTGAGTTGTACTCACTTTTCCAAAGGATAATAAACCTCGAAGTCCCTTGAGTCATGCTCGTTATTCTGCAGTGTTGCTACATGGAGTAGTTCACAGAAGATACGAAGTTCGACACGAAGTTTGGGCAATGTCTTCTTCCAGAGGGCGAAGGTTTAAAAGTCCAAAAATCGATGATCAATGAGAAATGCACGATCTTTCGCTTAGGATCCGGTGCGAAATTAACTGGATGCTCTTACTGTAATTTCGGATTCCTAATTCCGCGAGGAAATCGTTTTTTCTCATCCAATACACGAATGAACGTAATTAAACTTTTAGCCTCTTTCAAGTTCATCTGCATCTTTACATGTCTTGGTTTCTTTTACGTGCCTCTGTTTACTTATTTTCAACAATACTACAATTTATGTTAAATATAGAGCTATGAATGCTTAAATTTCCAAATTCAAGTTGAATCTTTCGCGACACAGAGTGAAAAATCGGTTTACTACGACATCCTTTCGCTATGACAAACCGTCGCTCACTGAAATTCTTTGCAATTGCTTGGGTTGAAAGGTTGGGCGCTAAGGGCATTGGAAGGCAACGTTCTGTATCTCCCAAGGTTGAACCGAATAGTATTGAGCGTCGGTACCCCGAGGAAAGGCTCTCAGCCATATCCCAAACAATTTGAAAATGTTTTTTACGATCGATTATGAAGAGATGAAAATCTGAAAGGGACATTTCAGTCATTTAGATTAGTTCCTAATAGAATTTACCGTGCAACATATTTCTCGGATCTATGCACATGATTTTCTTTCCCCTGAAAGTCTTTTGAATGAGATAAATTCGTTTACATTAAAAAATATTGAAGGACATCTCTAAATCTTTTACCTATCAATAATAATAAAAATAACTTAATTAACTCATACAGGTTACCCCAAATACATGTCCTTTAATAAAATGGAAGACAAAAAACACTAAAAGGTAGTAAAAATACAATCAGGTATAAAAGAAATAAAAAGACAGAACGATAGGATAAAGTTTTTAAAGCTTCTGAGTTAGGAGCAGAAATTAAATCTTTCTCCTTATAGTATTCAGGGAATTACAAAAGAGGTCCACAAAGTTTGAGAGTTCAGTAACAGAACTGCTTATTCTTGGGATAGGCGAAAGCTTGTGCACGATTTTCTTGCGAAGGAAATTGTCAACAGTAACGAATTTAGAGTTCTTTTAGGTGGTACAACAATTCCAAAAAGTTGATAAGTTATTAAAGCCCAAACATTCAATGCTTAATCCCATAGCGATGTGAAAATTGAATAATAGATTTTAATATGCTCCGATGATTAGGAATGATATTAAAATTACGCTCGCGGTACTCTATTTATCTTAGAGTTTATTTGTCTTATTCTTAATATATCGCAATCTCAGAAAATTATTTGAAGACAAGCTACTGGAAGAACTTTTCCAAGGGATTCTAAAACAGAAATAGAAAACAGATGCAAATCACCACGATTACTCATGCGCTGAGAAAAAAAATCTTCACTGTTTAACTCAATTACATCAAATTTTTAATAAGTAACTAATTAAATTATTTTCTCGCCCCCCCTAATCACAGAAATGTAACTTAAAATTGTGCCAGTGTCTGAAGGATAGGTCAGTTTAGTACCTATATATACACTCACTCACTGGGGATCAAAATTCTAACCAAGTTCCACAAGTGCCACTGACTTGAGATTTTTACGACGGGGTGTCCATAACGTGTAACCTCCAGAAATAATTTTGAACCTCAGTGTCTTGGGTTCGATGCCAGAAGGTCCCAAAGTCACAATTTTCTCCATAAAGATACATTGCGGGGATTAAAGCATCTGAGAAGATGCGGTGGCTCTCGACGTGCAACCGGAGGTGAATACTTCGCAGCATTCGATTTGCGTAAATTCCCAGAGAGAAGGTCGTTGGGAAAAATTTCTCCAAGTTCTCATTCTGCAATCCATGTATTCGTGGGATGCGAATTAAAAACACGGGAGAGCGCGATAGGCGTAGGGGTATGATGTTTTCTCGGACTCACGGAATATGCAATAATTAAGTTTTTAACGCCCGCAGATAGAAGAGAGTTAAATAGAGGGTAGGGGGAGGTGGGAGAGAGGATGAGAGAAAACTTGGAGGACGTGAGAGTGGGAGGGCTAGATAGGGGTGATGCGCTGCAGGGCTTTTTCATTCGGAAGAGGAAATTTATGGGAAATGAAAAGCAATATCTATGCATATAAAATTGAAATTCTGTGTGCGTGTGTGTGTTTGTCATTGATTGGAGGCCACATCGTTCGTCCGTTTTCTATTATATACGTGTCCTCTGCGACCTGGAAGGAATCACTGTCGCCTTTTTATTTAACAAATTTACGGAGTTTGAACTTAGGACTCTCGGAAAGTTTTCATAAAGAATACATGCAGAACTCCTTTTTATCGCACGCAGGGTTTATTTCTTTTGCAAAATTAAATTAGAAGGAATAGTTGCACGTTAACGAGACAAACACCGAAAGAAAGAAAATCGAACGAAGATTCTTATTTTGTTCGTGGAATCTTACTTTCGATTCGAATTTGCGAAAATATCGCTAAATATACGAAAAGTTTATGAAAATACCAATTGGTAAACAGCTTATCCCCCTGACGAGCAATCCCATAGTTGAATCCGATGTGTTATCCCGTAAAAATACTCGAGGCCCATAAAGCTGACGATTAAAGAGGACGATATATTGCATGGATAAGGAGAAATTTTCTGTAAGAAGGTAACCAGCAATTTCAGATACCTAATTTCAGTCAGGAAGGGTAGATTACATGCTCACTGATGAGGTAAGTTAGATGTCATCACAATACATAGAAATCAGAAATTCTGTGAGTTTGTCTTCGAGTGCAATCCATGCCGTTTACCGAATTTGATTCAAACTTTGCATACGTATTCTCTGGGATCAGGAAGGAAATATTGCCACATTTTAATCGATAATTTTGCGGCGTTCGAAGCAAGATCACTCTTATAAATTTCCATATTGAATACAGGTCAACTTCACTTTTATCGGTTGCAGCATTGATTTCTTTTGAGGAATTAAATTAAAAGAAATAGTCAAGTCGAGGAAAGCACCAAAAGAACGGAAATTGAATAAAAATTCTCATAATGGCAATGGGATATTGTTTTCGAATCGTAATTTCGAGAATTTCCACCAAATACACGTATTTTTCCAAATCTTTTGAGTTTGTAAACAACCAGTCCCCCTGACGACCAATGCGATTGTTGAATCCATGCATCTCCCTGTGTATTTACTCATTGCACGACCAACAACTTCAATTCAATCTACTTCCATATTCTCATTTGAGAATCAACTGGCGCTTCAGCTACTTTTCTTGTAAGTTTCCTTAAAGAAGCGATCAAGAGGTCTGTTCATCGCAAGGAAGAAAGGTGCGGGCGATAACCATAGCTTAAGAAAAAGACGATAACTAACACTTGCTTATTGATCCTTCTTAACTTTTTCTGCTCCTCGATAATCTTAACTTTTTCTGCTCCTCGATAATACACATCGCGAATCTAAGCCGCACCCACGCATCTTGGAAGCCTCAATAAAAGTTCACCTTGAAGTCACACGTGAAGACGATCACATCGATAGGACGTCGATAGAATCCCGCTTATTGAATTGTACCTCTTGCTTATCTTAGCCCTTTCTGCAGGAAGCGAGATAACGGGTGCCTAGATACCACGAGTTCGATATCAAAGGCGACTTGGTGATAAGAAGGCCCTCATTGCAACTTCATTGCAGAACCAGTAAGTATATTAGCGGCATCCGACGCAGCATCGCCTTCGATTATATTAATAACTAGCTGAAGTGCCCGTTGATTCTCAACGGGGAAAAATTAAAATGAATAAATACTTTTGTTACAGACTTGATCGTAGCACGTCTCATAATTTTTGTTAGATAGAAAATGCCAGGGTATCATCGTTTCCAAACCAATAAACAAACAAAATAAATTTATGATAAAATCTGCGAAGTAATCTAAACATTAGAATGAACAATTCTTCGATGAACACAATATTTGTTTAAGGATTATAAAATGTACATTCGAAGATAGCATTAGGATAAGCAGCATCACGTTTAAGGAGACGTTTTCAGAAAGGGAAAAATTTGATATTGGAAACGATGATCAAACACAACCAAAATGTATTTTATATCACTCTGAAACAACCGAGATTGAACACCGATAACAGAATGATAGTAAATGTATAAGAATTGGAAGCACTTAAAAAACCTCATTGAATAACTTTTTTATTCTGCTTTATAACAGAACGTAAACTTGCTTTACCTTTTCAATGGAGGGATACGATAATGGAGATTTACTAAAGCTTTACAAATCGCCGTTTAACTCCTGTCCTTAACTGAAACTGGGAAACCTTTACGATATTCACCAAGTCCATTTCCGGCTAAATATTTATCGAAGTAAATCGATAATACTTAATGCAGAAGATTATATTAAAAACATAAAAACTTATCAGGTTTTTTATACGCAGTCAGTTGTATCGATCGAGAGAAAGCAATTTCATCTAACAAACTACTATAAACCCATTTATCCCACGAAATAGTCAGTAAACAATTATTTTGATATAAATAAAACTTGGTTGCTACTGACGCATCCATAAAATTTAAAACCTTTCTTAAATACTGGTATTCGTATGTTTGTACGCTTGATTCTTCACAGTATATCGTCACAGCTGCAGTTACTAATATCTCCTTAAATTTCTCCCTCTTCATATAATCTATCACTTATTTGTAACATAAATTTAAAGTAGGCATATTTTCTCAATGTGTTCCTACGGATAAGTACATGAGCTGGGGACTCAACAATTGCCTTGATCGTCATGGAGGTGGGTTTTTCACGACCTCAAAATTTCGATAAAATATTCACGAACTTTATCAAAATGTGCGCAAATTCGATTGAAAACGATATTCTGTAACCAAGTTAAGAATCCTCATTCTATTTCCTATCTTTCGGGGCTTGATTCGTCTTTCTAGGACCATTATTTCTAATTTAATGTCGCAAAAGAAATGAACCCTTCTACGAAAAAATGACCTCTACGTGTATTTCTTATCGAAACGTCTTGAGCCATCTGGGTTCGAACCGTGGACCTTAGGGAAATACAAAGTAGCCTATACTCTGCGCGGGATCGACTTTTAACAATGTTGAAAATTTCAAAGTCTTGCGACTCTCTGTTCTCGAGTTTTTAGCGAACATACATACATATATACCCACACACACACACACACTCTATTTTATATTATAGATAATAATCTTATGTAATAATGTTCAAAGTAACCTTGGTTCGACTCTGGGCGACTCGATTCATCTCTCTTATAAGAATTGCACTTAAAGTTAATTTGATCGACTGCGGACATAACTTCTTTCGCAGAATTAAATCAGAAATAACGGTAGTACAAAATAGAGTTGAACACCGAAAGGTAGGAAACTGAATGAAGATTCATATTTTGTTCACTATGGTTTGCTAAATTCTACTGGTACAACAAAGGGAAATGCAAACAGTACTACATAGGCAACTCTGCCGTTTTTTTCGTCGCTTCCTTACTACAAACTAACCCTTTGAGTTACAGATTCATATCTATGTGAAAACTTAGGCATATTCATGTTTATTCATCTGATAAGTAATACAGTTTGCACACACCTTATTACTGTTGTTCCCTTAGTAAAATGAAGAAAACTTGCTTTAAAACTGCAAAAAGTTAATCTCTCACAAACTGGCCGTATTCAACGGCACAAAGATGACGGCTGGAACTTTGGCGTTTAAAAACGTCTATTTGCAATTATGCTCGACAAATCTCGCAAAAAACGAAGCACTTCCAAACTTACAAAAGTAAAAAGCACAAACACACTTGTACGAATTCCACAAATTTTAATAAAACTGTTGACCGGTTTCGGTGTTAAAGCACCATCCTCAGAACAGGAAGAGTTTTATTAAAATTTGTGGAATTCGTACAAGTGTGTTTGTGTTTTTTACTTATGTAAGTTTAAAATAATGTTTCACCAAGTAACACTCGAGTTGATTTCTTTTTCCTTGAAGCTCTTCCATATTACGGAGGTGGTACAAATTAGGCGCCGCGGCGCCTAATTTGTAAATTGAGACTTTGGAATTTGTAAATTGAGACTTGAATTGGAATTTGTAAATTGAGACTTGAATTGGAATTTGTAAATTGAGACTTGAAATTCAGCAGATAGATAGACATCATAAATAACTTTCAGAAACATGTTTTATATTTCAAAGATCGTCCTTGGTTTGAATCCAGAAAGCCATTTACATTCGTTAAAAGTAGAACGTCGTTTGAGGTAGTTGCAGCAAATATTTCTGATTGAATTTTCACACATAGTTATATATGGTGATCTTCTATTGTGGTGCATAGTAAGTTCACTAGAAAGACCCAGGTTCGATGCCAGACGATTAAATTGAATCGAATTTTAAGAGTATTTTCAATCCTTTTTTTTGCTTTTGAGGACAGTCCCGATATGATGCCGATATGAAATTAGTATTGCCGATCTGCTTGCAGTATGCAAGCTACATTTTACTCGTATTCTATATATATCAGAAATTCTAGGATTTTTAAGATTTTTTTAACCCCTTCCCGATAAAATTGAACATTAAAACTTGGCGTATGAATAAAGATAATACATTGTAAATACATTTCGTATGCTTGCAGAATGCAAGCAACCTTTGTTCGTATCATACATAGACGATTCTCCGCTTATACCTATTTAGGTATAGGCGACCAATATTCTAACCGTGTTCCACAAGTGCCACTTGCTTTAAAGTTGTACGGCGTATTGGCCATAGTGAGTAACCGCTAAAAAAATGCGATTTTAAACCTCAGGATCATGGGTTCGATTCCAGAAGGCCCCAGAGTCCTGATTTTTTCCAAAAGGGATCTTTGGGGGTATTTCGGAAATTGTTTTGAGGTACTCCCCGGCAAATAAGAGTGTTGAAATTCGAGATTTCGCTGGAAACCGTATATTTCCAACGAAAACTTCAAAGATATCTTCGAGGGTTATCATTGGTTCGAAGCTAGGTCAGGGCAAATTTTCTCCTATTTAAAATAATTGCGACGATTTTTATTATTTTTTTTGTATCCCTTCCCGATATTATGGAAACTTAAAACCCGGCATGTGAATAGTAATCATACATAAATGTCATATACGCTGTTCAACGTTTCCCTGATGATCCTTGGTTCGATTCCAGAGCGCCGCACAGTGTGATATTTTCGCAATCTAGAGGGACAAAAGTCAATTTTCTTACTTGTCTACGCGAATCAAGCGTAGTTGGAAAAATATCTTAATTTCTACTGTGTTTCTTGAGTTATTAACTGGAATTGAGTCTTGGAATGCGATAGAAGTGTTTACATGAAGCATAAACAAAACCACACACAGGCCCAAAGAGACACAGCGCAAACGGTGACGGCCGCTAACGGCCGAGTTAGCAAGGAGAGGAATATGAGGTTATTTAAATCTAAGGAAGGAAAGTATTAAGATATCTTTTAACATAGTTTAATTATAAATAATAACAATTCAATTTGATCGATTATCAATGTGCAATAAAATTGGTACAGTAAAACATAATTAGTAAGTAATAATTTGTAATCACAAAACAAATTGAAAGGAAAAATAAGGAATATAATATAATACAACATATAATATGAATTACAGGATTATTCGGAATCAACATCAGATTCTTCGATATCACTTTCTGATTCTTTGGAATCAGAAAAACCTGATAGGGTTCCGTCCTGATCCATTGGAGCTCTCATCTCTAAGAGGTCACATACCTCCCTACTGATTTTGCTACGTTTGGTTTTAGGAAGTGATCGTATGATTGCTATAAATGGGTCTGAAGTAAAGAGTAATTCTATTCAATAAATCTTTGTTCGTATTAACCCTTGATGTCTTCCTAGTAAATAGTTCCCTAAATTTCCTGTTGTCCTTATTGCGGGCCTCTTGTGCCTCTTCGGAAAGTTGGCCTATTGAAAGAATACACGAATCTATAATGTCTTTGCCGTGAAATAGAATGTTATGCACGATTACTGGCATAGCGAACCATGAGTACTCTCTAATATACAATTCTCTAGTTTCTTTTTGGTACTGCTGCTGAAATTTGAGTAGTCATCTGTAATTAATGAATACTTATATTTAATTCGCAGATATGCGCAAGCAAATTTAAGACAAATAGTAAAGTAAAATATTATTTAAACTTACTGTCATAAGGACATTTATAAAACCCACAGGTTGGCCCACAAATAATTACAACAATACAAAAACGAGCGTACCTTAAGAACCACTTAGGAGTCCAATCGGGAGGGCAGTCTTTCTAGCAGGTTTGCCGCAGACCGAGGTGGATCTAGCTCAGTGGGAGGCATCAGCGAGTAAAAATTTCGGATCTAGCTTTAGTCCCTTTTTGGTCGGCTTTATACAGTCTTTATCACACTTTAGGGGGTACGGGGAGCGAAAAGCAGTGTTTGGGGAAACCCCAGAGTGGTCCAAAATGCAACGCGCCCCATGCAACCACGTGAACTGCGCTGGTTTCACGCGATCGTCAGGCCTCCCAACATTACCTTGGTACTTCTATAATAATGATATCAACACATAACTGCTACTAGTACACAGAAATACAGCCGGTAAAATTTATAAAAACTGAGTTTAAAATTCTGAGCAAATGCTAAAGGCGCGTAACAAATGCTTTTCAATGTAGATTGTTTCGTAATTAATTTGTTTATAAGACCAAACAATTCAAACATTCATAACTTATTTATCGTTGTTTAAAATAAGTTTGAAAGAGCAATGCATGAAACCCATATTGAAAACATGGGAATACAAGACGTAACATTTGTGCGTCTACTTAAAAAGCACAAGTGCATTCTAATAAAATCTTAGATTCCATTCTAATGTTTACACGGAGTAAATCTGTGTTCATATATTTCCAAAATGAGTAAAATGTTGCTTGCATTCTGCAAGCATGTTGATAACACAAATTTCAAGTCGACATCATATCAAGAGGGTCCTCAAAAGTAGAAAAAGTATTGAAAACATTCTTAAAATTCGCTGCAATTTCTTCGTCTGGCATCGAACCCAGGTCTTCCTGGTGAAAATCACTATACAGGACAACAGAAGATCACCGCCTCTAACTATGTGTGAACACTGGAGCAGAAATATTGGCTGTAACTGCCTCAAACGAGGTCCTACTTTTCACATATATTCCTTATGTGAGAATTTGTAATGTGCTCTGGCATCGAACCTAGGAATAGTACGGTCTTATCTACTTTTTTTTCTGAAATAAATTCTTACCACACGTCTTCTAGCCAAGCATGAACTTCCTATCATTTTGATAAGTGCATAAAAAAATAATGAAAAACTACCTCAATGTATTTTAAAGGGCAGATGTTTGCAACGTCCTAGCATCGAACCAAGGAACTTTTCTGTTAAAGTCATTTACGTTTTCAATAGATCATGACCATATATATAGGCTCCTTGAGTTTTTATTCTCTATCTATCCGGGAAGTATTTTTTTTTAATTCCCGAAAATTAAAGCAATGCATTTAAATGGAAAAAATCGGGACTTTGGGACCCTCTGGAATCGAACCCATGACACTGAGGTTCAAAATCACAATGTTTTTAGCGGTTACACGTTATGGCTAATACGTCGTAAAAATTTCAATTCAATGTCACTGGTGATTTAGCCTGTGAATTAGTATCCTCTCTATCTATCTATCTATATACATGAATGAATCCGGAGAAGCATCTAAATATAATGGATAGTAAGAAAGAGCCAAAACATTTGAATAATTTTTAGGTTGATACCCCTGCTTTGTGAACTTATTTGGCTGGATATAAGTATGGAAATGTTAATTAATGACAACTTGTTTAAAATACAATTTATGTTCCTCTAAATTTAGCCTGATAAAAAATTTTTAGATAACACTTTTTTGGTTGGTAGCGCTGATAAGGATTGATTTTACGATTTTCAAAGTATCACTAATTGTTTTGTCATTATCGAAAACCTCTAAACTGAAAGTGTTATAAAAAAATCGAAAAATCCTCCAATATTTTGACTTTTTCCCGAAAGGAGTGAAATCAATTTTTATTATTTTCCGACAGATGGCATTTAAAACATAGTGTAATTTTGCTAAATAAAATCAAAATAATAAATCCTTTACTACATATTCCAAAAGTATGAAACTGTTAAGTTGATTCTTAATAGGAAAAAATATCAATTATGTAAGTTCCTGCAATTTCGGTACATATTTACACATTTTATTTAATTAATAATAAATGGAAAATAATATTTCGCTAAAAAAGCTATATTCACTTTCTTAAGGAATCATTTATGAACTTTTATAAATTGAATCAGTTGATTTATCGTTGAAAGCGTTTTTAAACATTCAGATAATTTTGGGGTCATATTTACCCCTGACGCGACTAATTAATTTGTAAGGAAAGTATATTCAAATTCGCAAATATGCGCAAGCAAATTTAAGTATTTCCTATACTTTACAAGTCATTCTTTCAGGAAAATACCATTGCATATTGGTATAATGCGATATAATAAACTAAAACTCAAGTTCAAACTGACTCATACGTTTTTCTCATACGGAAAAAAACGGCGATCAATTCTAATGATGCTCGTGATTATATTAAAACACATTTTAAAGTAAAATATTATGTAAACTAACTTTGGTAATTGTATTATAATAATAGCAAAAAACAACGGCTACTATCACACAGAAACACTGCGTATTCTTAGAGTAAACTTTAACGAACGACGCTATCGCTTAGAACACTTGACATGCTGAGTTCAGATAGTCAGAGGGTTCGACCCTTTGTTCTATTGGTTGGCGCGATTTTTGTGAAATATAAACCTTAGATCCAGTTAGTATGGTTTGTTCTCTTCATAACTATACAAAAATTTGACCCGATTTGACAAGTAAGAAAATTGACTTTTGCCCCTCTAGATTACGAAAATATCACACTGTTCGCCGTTTACATTCCACTATACATTACAATTGGGGATAATAGAATCTTATTGTGGGTTCTTTCGGGCATGATATCGACTTCAAGCTTTGGAGTAAATAAGTTTTATTCCTACCAGGTCTTTAGAAGTATCTTCCAAAAAGCCTTGGGATCGACACTAGGCGACTCTACTTTTTCAAATTAATTATGATTCATTTACCTAGAAGGTGAAAATTATATGGCCAGGCATGTAAACCGAAGTAATTAATGTTTCATAAACACTTATCTCCTACCTTATGATCATTGGTTCGACGCTGGGGCACAATTCGCATTCTACCATATATATTCAAATTGGGGAACACAGAACTAAATTTGAGAACCTTCTCGATATGGTACCGACTTGAAATTTGTAACAACCATATGCTTAATTAGTTACTCCATAAGCAACTTTTACTCGTAATAACAAACAGGTAAGACCGGTATAGGTAATTGGCTCTTGATCTTTGTCGTACTTATTAATTAGTATTTTAGAATATCTATTGGTCGCATTAACATTTCTCTTCGTTGCCATGGCGCAATTCGGATCCGAGCCTATTTTAGACAACGCCCCTATCTCTCGCTTATCCGAATGAATTCTCCGAAGCGAGATAACAAGGAAGGTGTCCATCGATACGGCGAGCAACATATCAAAGGCGTATTGGCGATACAAGAGTCATCATTGGTATTTGAAATATTGCCGTCTGTACCCAAATTGCATGCGGATCAGCGTCTCACCGAAAGGGCAATTGAGACTTCTTACCGAGGATTCCAGCGTGCTTCCTCTTCAAGCATCGTCTCCAGAAGGTAAGTCTTCCATGAATTCATTCCATTACCATTATTTCACGCATACAATACGTTTAAATTACACTTCAATCATGCTTCTAACAAACTGCTGTAGCGTACGAAGCGGTGATATCAAAAGCTTATTGTAAGTTGAGGAAGCAGGGGATGACGGTGCGGAATGAAGTTCGTCGTTTTCCGATGTAAAATAGAGGTTTCTAATGAGCGGCAATCAGCATAAATAACATGTAACTTATCAACTACGGCATCCACGTTAGTCTTGTTTACTCGAGCGTTTTTGAGCGAGGTTTCCGTTGTGAGATTTTTTGCTATCGAATTGGAACTTTTGAGGTTTTTGTAACCATGGAAAGGTATACATACCTAATACCTTTAAATATAGTTAGTTAATTCTTAAAGTTCGTGTAATTGTCTTTGGTTTCTTGTTTTAAATGTTTGCATACGTATCTTCCAAGAGTGACTTTATCTCCATCACTTGAATATAGAATGGAGTAGTACCATCCCTAAACGTTGTTAGCTACTATGGATTTAAGATATAAAGTGAAACCTGTGTTTAGCGGAATCTTTCGGGGCCCTATTTGTCTGTTGAACTGACTGATGACTGTCATGGAAAATTTTTCACATTTTAATGCTTGAAATGTATGTTGACAAGCAGACTTCAAACCTCAAGCAGAAGAATTTAAAAGTACATGGCGCATTAATGCATCTATACTTGAGCATATACCTCTATTTTCATAGATTTATAAAATATATTTAAACTCGAGACCCTTTCTCTTTCTTCTCCCACGGAGAAGCTTCCTTCGTTTCCTTGATAAGGTTGGTATGAATGCTACCGATTAACCGTTATGTAGACGAAAACATTAAAATGCCTCTAACGTAAAACTTTTTTCGTAATAAATAATACGTGATTCTCGATTTGGCGTTGATTCAGTCTTCATTTCATTTCAGTACGCTGAGTCATCAGATTCAAAGAATTGTTTAAGTTTGGAGGCTTCAGAAGAAACTGTTGGAAATTCATTCGATGGGGGAGAGCAGCTCCATTTGCACTACTCAAGGTATCTCCGTTGAGACCAGAGACACCAATCAGGGGATACATGAGGAAGATCTAAGAGATGATATTGTACCAGAAGAGGAATCACTATCTTCTGAGATGTCAAAGAGCATTCTGGATGTTAAAAAATCAGAATTGTCTTATATAAAAGCCCCTCTTTCTAAGAGTGAGTTTATTTGTGATATATGTAAAAAAAGTTGTACAAAAAAGCAGAATTTGGGCCATCATGTAAGGGTCCATTATGACGAAAGACCCTTTAGCTGTAGTAAATGTGATAAAAAATTTAAGCAGGATATTGTGAGGCATCGACACGAGCTTGGGCATCTTAGAGACGAAATTAATTTTGGAAAAAGTGAAAATGGAAGCAAGAAAAAGCCTTATTCTTGTGATATTTGTGCAAAGAATTTTAGTTCTAAAAGTGGTTTATGTAAACATTCCAATCTGCATAGTGATAAGTATAAATGTAACATTTGTGGAAGTTGTTTTGGGGATAATGCTCTTCTTAGGAGACACACAAGAACTCATACAAAAGAGAAACCATTTAAATGTAAGGTGTGCTTAATGTGTTTTAGTCAAAAGAGTCATCTGAATAGCCATTTGCTTATTCATTCTTCAGAGAGACCATATTTCTGTGATATTTGTGATAAGACATTCAAGAGTAAGCAACTAAAGACTCAACATGCATTACATCATTTGAGAAAAAAATGAATATTGTAATATTACTGAATATCGCTTCATCTAGCAAGAAAACATTTTAAATATTTTTTTCGGAGCGACTGCCTAAAATCTGAAACATATAACGTTGAACCATAAACTTGGCAATCGCGTAAATATATTTTTGTCTTTCAACTGTAAATCAACACCAACAATTATTCGAATGTTTTCACTTTTTATTTATTTTTATTTCTATGTCACGGTAAAAGATTTTGTAATAATTTTTTTGTTATTACTCTAGGTAAATTTTTTCTCAAGACCTATCAAATGTTAAAGAATATTCTATCAACAATATCATATTGTAATATGTGATATTAAATTGTGATAAAATAAGGATTACTGATTTAGGTTTTTCTCTTTAGCTATGGCTCTGTAGTTATTTTAGTGAACTTATTTAATTAACTGATGATAAAACAAGAGTACACTAGGCAAGGTCGAAAAAAAACGATTTTCCGAGTTTCGAATTCTAAAAATAAGGAAAAAATTCTTAAATTAGACCTTAAGTTCGCCCAAACGGCCTAACGTTAAACAAAAATCACAAAAACCGCCAAAATTCATCTCTACGCTTAAACTATAAGGACTATGACTTTTAATTTTTAATATTCTCACAGTACTTCATTATTGATTTATTTTAATAAATACTAGTAAATACTGTAATTAATTAATATTAAATAATACTTGTAATAATAATAATCATCTCATGTTTCTAAAATTATTGAAATTTAAAGAAAATTTTGGCGAGTGAACTAAACTGTCTTGAGGTCAAAGCCTAAAATACCTTCATAGCAAAAACTAGAAAAATTAAACAATATTACAAAGAGATAGGATTTCTTTACGCTAAAGCCACATACAGTCATTCGATAGTGAAAACTAAAAAACTACATCAGGGCTTGAGGGATTAAATGGAATTGATAGACGAATATCCCTCGATACCTCACTTCATGCAGTACGGTCGTTTCAATGCACTAACGTTTTTCATTCAATCATGAGGTTCGTAGGTACCGTATTTTACAGACTATAACGCACCTTAATTTATAAGCAATTTAAAAAAAAAAATTTTATAATTATATTGCAAGGCTAGATTTTTAAAAAATTCTTACATTATAAAACGCCGCTCGGCTGATCTATTTCCATGTTCTTCTGTGGATTCTATTACTTTCAATTTATAGTCCAAATCATATGAATACCTTTTATTTTTTCCATTGTGAAGCTAGCTACAAACAAAAATATTGTACTGTTACCGATAACACAAACCACTTTCAATTCAAGTTCACTGGCACCGTAGACTGCAATTACGCATCATAGGCTAGACAGTGTTCTGGGTTTGTGATGGCGGGGCGGGAGTATCAAACACTGGACAATTTTATATTAATTTCGAATAGAAGAAACACCTAAATTTTGTAGGCAATTTTTTGAAGAAAAATTTGCGTCTCGTCGCCGTAAAATACGGTAACTTGCAAAAAATCTGCTCTCTTATGCCAGTGAATATAATCCCTACCGAGTATTCAACCTAGTCTGGAGGATAACATTTCTGAAACCCGTTTACCATAATAGCACGGACGGATCCAGGGCGGTGGTCCTGGGGGTCCGGACCCCCCCGAAATATCAGACTCTCTCAAATCTCAATACCCGTACAGCACACGGTCCTTCAACCGTAGGAGACGGTCTCCGGATTCTTGAGACTATTTTTCGAAAATGAAACTCAAATAACGCAAATAAACACATAATTTAATAAGCAATCACTAGCGAAAAAAATCGAGTTTGTCTAACACAATTCTAACGTCATGTTTTGTGAAATCCGAAATATCTTTTATTTTTAAATGTTTCGATCGGACCGCCCCCAAAAATTTTTTCTAGATCCGTCCCTGCATAATAGTGACTTACAAAGATCATAGGTTCAAGCATAGGTATGCAATTTAAATAATATTGTCAAATCATTTACAGAGCCATACATTTCATGAGGGTCTATTGCAAACTCAACTATTAATGTAATTAATTTACGATATAAAATAATCGCATTGTTCTGAATTCGATATAAATTTCAATAACACCGAATTTTGCGATCTTTTCGTTTTCTCTTTATTCGTCCATTGTTTATTATTTGAATCTGGAAAGGGGAAAGGGTTTGACAACTACTTCATATAAACAGTTCTATTCAGTTATATTGAAATTAGAGACGAAAGTCTTCAAACATACGTTCTCTCTTTAAGAATAGTAATCTTAGATTAATTTTGTTGATATAAGCCTCTATTTACAGAAATGAGGATGACGTAGCTCAGTTGTTTAGCTGGTAAGAACCTTTTGTTTAGCTCGTAAGAACAAAGCGTAAGAGCACATGCCCAGAAAGTGGGAGACCTATGTTCGTGTCCGAGCCAAGTCACTATTTTTAACTTCGTGTAAAACCTTAGATTAATGGTTATTACTTCCGAAGTACTGTCTTTAAATCTATTTCTTTAATTAATTCATATTTATTTAAGTTTTCACCCATATAATTGCCTCCTCTCAGCTTATGGAATCTTCTATTATATATAGACGCTTCTCCGGATATACCTATATAGGGGATCAAAATTCTAACCATGTTTCACTTGTATCATCGACTTGAGATTTTTAAGCCGTACTGGCCATAGCGTGTAACCGCCAGAAAAAATGCGACTTTGACACTTACTATCCCGTGTTCAATACCAGAAGGCCCGAAATCCCGATTTTTTCCATAAAAATACTTTGTGAGGATTTTTGAAATTTTTTTTGAGTCACTTCCCGGCAAATTAGAGACTAATTTGATAAATAAGATGGTTTACGGGTTTTTACAGCAGTAAGCGCATTTAATTTTCTATTCACTGAGGAAATACTTAGTTCAAATAATTGAGAAGTCTAAATATACAACAGATCCATTATTATGCATTTTATTGTAATCTACTTGGACTTTAAAAACCCTACTTGAATGTTATTCATTACTCTTGGGCTGATTTTGAAGGTTTTCATAGAGAATTTTTATTTTACCCAAGCATAGAAAACGTGCGATATTTTTAATTACCTTGGGCACTAGGGATGTTCAATTTAGGAAATTGTGCGACCTTATAGTTAATATATACCCTCTTATAATTTAAAACAAAATAATGAATAGAAGGAGTTTAATTGGGGATGATCTATTGTCATTGAAACCAGACTGATAGCTATTAAACTATATGGACTCATTTAAAAGCCATTCGAGGCTTGGAGAGTAATCATACTTAATTTCTTACCACGCTTAGTTTATGTTTTATCTATAAAACTAGGATTGTATAAAAATCAAGTTAGAATCCTATTGAAAATCATCCCGCTTTTCAGAATTTGATGGAAAATCGTACTTGGACTATGCAATTGTGTCTTTAATCTAACTCTTTCCAATAAATCAGAAGTTTAAAAGAGATGGATTAATGCAATACATAGCATGCATACATACATATACACATACATATATATACAATGCATATATACATATATATAATGTAGATTAGGGTGGTTCGAAAAAAACTTTTTTTTTATTTCAGATCGCTATAGTGCGGAAAAGTTGCGATTGGTATAGACATGAAAAAAGCACTAATTATTATTTTTTTATAAATTTGTCTTCCGGTCGCGCAAGGCCATCGAAGTTAGCAACAAATTGTGAAAAACCTAAATTTTTCATAATTTTTTTAAACATGCCAGATTGTTTTCTTTGCGTTCCTATACCATGAATTAACTACTAAAAGTATGTGAAATCAATTTATATGCACTTATTTTACATTTGTTTCATATCTTCCGGTCGGGCAACAGTACAAAATGAGTAAAATTAGTAGTTTTTTGCAAAATTTCAAAGTTTGACAGTTTAGTACATTTTAATCGTACGACCTTTAGAGATGCTATAGTTTAATTCTATTACAATGATAATTGGATAATAAATAATAACAATAATATATTTAAATCCAAGCATATAATATAAACTTTGATATTCAAGTGGAATTCGGTCGCGCAGCTTCGTCAAAAACAGCAGAGTAGCGTACCTGGACAGAGAGGCGAGGCAGTTTCCTTTCAGATAATTTATAAATTTTCTAATGGTAAATATTTGGTAAATTTTTGTTTCAATATTCAACTTTCAAAAAATTTTCAATAAATGACACATTTAGTGAAGGAATTTAGGGGCAATATATAAGCTATTTGTCAGCAATTGACCTTAGATGGCTGCAAAAAAACCTACAATTTGCATTAAGTGTAACTTTGAGTACCTTGTATAAACTATTTCATTGATAAAATTCATCACCTAATATACACTGGTAGAGAGAATACTAAGAAAAAGAAGTTTCTATGTACTTATATAGAAGACATTACTTTGTGCTTTAAATTCATGAGACACACAAAAATCATAGTGTATGAGACACTAACCTAATCCTGAATACAACTATTTAATATTAATCACAAAATATTTCACGCAAAATTCATAGTAGTATCATAAAAACATTCTATAAAAACCCTTATCTTGGACATTTTACACTTGTAACAGAAGTATGATGAAACTCTATCACTCAAAATCTTTTCTTTAAATAGCCTAACTGTGAATAGGTTCCAGCCTTGCCAAATTCTTTGTAACAAACACATTTTATATAAAATGATTGAAGGAGAGTATGATAGATACAAGTTTTACTCACTTTTTTCCAAATTCAACAAAGATTTCTAACACCAATGCCCAGAAGAGATACCAAGTGATGTAGTTTGCAGTGGAGACTCAACTACACTTCAAGATGAAAGGTTAAGGAATACTTTTTCTCTGCAGCATGAAGTCCAGCCACAGTTTTTTCCCTTCAGGCATCACTCTTATTTGGTGAGTAGACGTCATTACACAAAGGGATTCTACAAAAGTTAATACATATCTGTAGATAGATATCTAATCCATATTTGCTTTTCAGGAACAAAAGTGAAAAATGTTAAAAATTTTACCTTTGACTTATCATTTGGCTCCAAAATTTGAAGATATATGAGTTTGCTGGGAGCAATACCTCAACTCTAAAACTGTTACTCAAGTGGATAAACAGATGGGTTTTATGGAACAGTAAAGAAAGTATTTCTCTCAACAACAATTTTCATCCTAGTGTACTGTTTGTAGGATCAACTATATCAGAATACTAGCCAGTAATCTTTCAAACAAATTCTAGACTTAAGCAACTGATTCAGAAATATCACTAGTAAATGTCTCATTTAAAGTCTAAACATAGCATTTAGGTAGAGAAACTCAAATTTCCTAGAGTTCAGAGAATTATTCTCAAGATAAGATGAAACGTCTTAAAATATTCACTGCTGGTCTGAGAATTTTCGTTTTCTTCTCTTTGGAAGACATCTTTGTTAGAAAGATAAAAGACCTGCAATAAGGTAAGAATACAGTTAAACAAGGGTACATTTGTGTAGGTAGTAATTTCAAATACAACAATATTAACAGGAAGTATAAAACAGGAGAGGTAAACCGAGAAGAAATCCAAGGATTATGGTAGAATATAAAATTTTATGGGAATGATTGACAGAATGCTCTCTTATTATTGTCTATTGATTGCTGGACATACTTTAAGGAAGTCCACCGGAGCTGCTCAGCCGATTTAGCGAAATATTCTTTACACTAGAAAATATGAAATGCAACAAAAGCAAATAAATAATAGGATTAAAACTTACATCTTGCTTACTGTCTATGTTTAAAACCTCCTATTCGGTTTCCGCAGCATCATTCCCATTCTCCAAAAGACTGTATCAGCTCTCTCCCTTCTTTTCTCTTTTATCCTCCATCTAAAATATGCGATGCTTGTAAATTTAAGCCAGCTTCAACATGGATTTTTAAGTGAAAGATCTTTCCTTCAAACCAAACTAATGATCAATCACTAACAGTATCTTCGAAGGCGAAACTTCTGGCCACTCGATGAAAGGTTATAATTTGGGTAAAATTTTGGAAGAGGACGAATGTACCGCAATCCTTCATCTTTAATAAGGTATAATATTTCTGTGTATATCCACTATCAAGGGAGGCATAGCATTTCTCCCTCTTCGCCCTCTTCCCAAATTTTATCATAATTTGTTATAACGAAGATACAATCATTTAATGTCATGCATAATTGGCGAGTTAAACTTCCAACAGCTAATGACCTAACGACATATTCAATACTCCCTCTCTGTACACATGGCGAATAAAGTTCTGCGGGTTGCGCTCATCATTTCGCAGAACTAAAAATATGACAACTGTGAAACTTAAAAATAATAATTATGCTTCGCCGTGACTGCGTAGTACTTTCACTGTAATAACAGTAATTCCTAAGCGATCAAACAGACTGTGTTTTAAGTATCGACTGCAGTTTTAACTTAAATCACGACTTTAAAACTATTACTCTTTCAAATAGATCAAAAACATATTCTCCAAATACTCCGTGAGCAAAGTTTTCATAAGATATCGCTTAAGAATGCTCAGCGAGAAATCCTTTTACATACAAGGTATTACTGGAGATATTTGATATATTCATGTTCGCTATTAGATCACTGAGTTTTTTGGCGAATAAGTTGAATTGTTAACAGAGTGGATTTATTTCTGCAGTTACAATTACCAAATATCATATAAACCTTTGCCACGCATTCTACTTAAAAAGCATGGAGAGTCTAACATAAGCAACTATGCACCTTGGTTTTGTTGCGAGGACGAACACTACATATTTTCCAATAATATCTGAATGGTTACCAAATAAAATTAGAATATCATAATAGAGGCGTAGTAGTATGTTTGGAAATATTCTCTTTTATGGTGAGAGTAACTCTAATTACAGAAACGATTTTGTTACACTCGCTCATATAATTTCAAAGTTAGTGAATGTAATCTTCTGACTAATTTCAGGAATGTGGTTGAGTTTCGGAAGGTGTGTCCCCATTAGTTTCGAGTTAGTTCCGAGTCTAACCATCTAGGTGGCAGCAGCGTTAGTTTACTTACGTGCTGCGACTTTTTCGGCGCGAAAATCTATATCTCCTTTATTGATGAAGATACACATATAATTCTTATGTATCCACAAACAGCAGTGTTTGTCGCAAATGTTGCTTTATGTTAAGAAAAAGATAGTCACCCTCACGTTCGGATCGCAAGCTATAGTTGGATTGCAAGCTCAATTGGTTTCCAAGGTCTTTTTAAGGAAAAGCAGTGTTTTTGTCGCAAATGGACTTTTTCGGCGCGACTTCGTAAGACGATTTAATTATAGGAATCCCGCCCACCCAACCCACAACCCATCGGCGTTCAACCAAAGATATCTTTAAGTGCAGAAATTGTGAAAACAATGATAGACGATTTAATTAAAGGAATCTCGCCCACCCAACCCACAACCCATCGGCGTTCAGCCAAAGTTATCTTTAAGTGCCAAGTAAAAAGCAATGCCCCTAACGCTGCTGCCACCTAGATGGTTAGACTCGGAACTGATGGGGACACACCTTCCGAAACTCAGCCCAGGAATGTTATTCGAAACCTATACCACTTAAAAACAGCCCTTCAAGAACGTTTGGAAAACTGTCTTGTATTCAGTGTGTTGTTTTCTTCAGTCGTAATTCCATGAAAGAGTCAGCTGAAGGATAAACTGCGAATCGAAAGTGCCCTGATGCAAATTCAGAAAACAGAGCCCATAGTAATAAGGCAATCATTTATGAATTCCACTTTCCTAGTATTGTTTCTTCCTCTTTTCTGACATATTGAAATGGTATTTGGTCCTTGGATTGTATCTGTTTGATGGTGAATGAAAATGCCCACAATTTGAGATAGATCAAGCCTCATAAACTGTCCCACATCATACTCTTAATCTAAGCATTGTAGATAAAAATAACTTTAAGTTAAAAGAAAAACACTCTCATAAAATACATAAACATAAAAGAAAAATTGTAAATGAAAACTGTATAAGAGAAATTTCAATCATAAGGTGGTAATTTTGTATCATATTGTAGGACTTTAAATAATAATTAAGAGTAAAAATAAGCTGGCTCCAGATTGACATTCTTCTCAAATTAAAGTAGTCCGTGATAGAGTGTTGTGAAAAGTAAATTTTATACTGAAATGAGTAATGGGAGTATCATAAAAGGTTATGAATGAAAAGTGAATATAAGTAGAGAAAGAAGAAGTGAAGAGTTTATATAATTCTATATTCAACAAATAATACTCTTTTATAATAGTGCAAATAGGAAAGGGACTGCTATAAAATCACTTAAATATGAAATTATACTTCATTTTAATAATCTTATACTGCAGCCTGAATGTCCAGTCTGATTACTTCACAAGAAACTTGTTTGGACACGACTACGTTGTAAGTGCTACCTCTCATATTTTCCTAAATATTATTCAGTTATACAGCTTTTCAGCTACAAAATGCCAACTTTAAAGTCAGGAATGGACTATACTTTATCTTGTAATTTCATCACAACCTCACATCTTATATGTGAGAACCTCTCATGTGGAAAAGTCTTTATCTCCGAAGAAGATTTGATTACTGGGAATACATCTGGTATGAAGGTGTTCCCTGCATGTGCACCGCTGCGTTCTGAAAAGCAGCTGTCCTAGATTATGAGGAGTTTGATACATTGATAAGCTGAGCAGAGCTGAATCTTCGCATTCATATAATGAACTAAATATGACATAGATACGTATCTTGTTAATCTAGACATAGGCGATAAAAAGGGTAAAATGTTTACAAAACCCAAGACCAGGACAACCAAGTTTCTGACCCTTTCCCCGCCAAACCTCCACTCTATCCCCGATAGTGCAATCCCAAGAAATAATGCTGTAGCAAATAAAAAAATCTTTTTACCGAAGCTTGGCGGGCACTGATGTACGAGGTCGCTTTCGGCACCTGGGTGCCCGCGGGCAACAGGTTGAGTACCTCTGCCTTAGACCATACATGGGCACCATTGTGTCTTCTTCTTTCCCCAAATCATCAATCATCTTGCTCTTAAAATTGATATGAACTGACTTTACTTGGCGGAACCCCATTTATGAAAATAAACCGCAGACTTTGTATTTCCACAAAAATTTATTAATACAGAAACTGGTCGTGTATTAATAAATTTTTGTGGAAAATACAAAGTCTGCGGTTTATTTTCACATCTTGCTTTTATTCACCTGCTATTCCCTTTCACAATCCCCTCCATTACATTCTTGACAGATCTTTCTATATGTAGTCTAAACAAATCCTCCTCTTCATTAATTTATATAGTTGCTTTTTCCTTCTCACACTTAATGCCCTAACCATTTGATACCTTATATTTATTTTAGAAAAATATTGGCTGTTTTGGCATACCATTCATTTTAGAATAGTAGTAGTAGTAGTACTGTTCAAAGTACTTGAACAGCATAGTTCATTTTGAACATGGGCTCCCACCAGGAATTGAAACCCATACTGCTTTCACCAAAGTCAGTCACACTGCTCACATTGCTATCCAGGAGCCTCCTAATTTTAGAATCTATTTTAGCTATAGAGAAAATACCTTGAAATGAGAAAAATGTAAATGCAATTCTTCTTGCAACTATAAATAACTCAACTAAATTTGCTCCTTTAGTATTGCCGAACCAGCTAATTTAATTATGCCTGAAATGAAAACAAACTATAGGATCTACTATTGCAACAGATTTATTCAGTATAAAACATTTAGCAATCACTAAATTAATATGCTATCAAATTTGATATCTTCTTGATTATTATTATACATAGGGGAGACTGGGACAAATTGGGGTACCTAACAAATTAATTACCATATCTCATAAACTAAATAATGTTTCTTTCTTTATTTTTAATAGTAACAAGTGCTTCATCTTTCTGCCTGAAGTTGATGACAGCAAAAGAAAATTTTAATGAACATAAACAAAGATAATTAATATTTACTTGCTTTATGTCAAGTACCCCATTTTATCAGACCGGTTTGATAAAATGGGGTAGCTAGTAGTTTTTAAAGTAGATCTGTAGGCCTAAATGTTCTTTATTCAAACAATCAATCTTTACTCCGGTCAATCACATGTATATAGTTTGCCATATTCATCGTTAATACCAGTGTTCTCTTCATGAGCTCATTCACTACACTTAAACTTTTTATATCCACGCTTCTTTCGATTTGGAATTTGAAAAAGGTTCATTGCAGTAATTGCAGAGGGTGTTCCTGTCTTCTTCCTCTTCGTATGATGACTCATAGTTCTGTGCTACAGTAGTTTTATTTGACTTCTTCTTGAAACAGGGCACTACCTTGTTCTGTCCAACTTAGTAGTACCCTGTTTTATCCAACCACGCCATTTTATGAAACAGATGACTTCAACAGAAAAGTTGTGGAATATTCATTATGAAACATGTAAGTCATTTGGTTGAGAAAACGAGGTTTAATTTGAACCAAACTTACTTTAAAATCTTGAAATGAATGTTTTCCAAATATAATCATGCACTATAGAGCCCAAAATTACACCACAACACAACAAAAACTGTTTTTTATCGCAGAGATCTCTGACGAGCACAAAGGGGATTGCATGTACTGTTAGAATGGTTGGGAGAAGCTCAAGAAGATGTTACAGTGTTGAAAGGAACATGGCAGTACATAACATTTGAGGAAATTTTGGCACCCCGGTTCATCAGACCACCCCGTTTTATCCAACTCTCCCCTATATAATGAATAATATTTCAGATTTCTGATAAACATTTCAGACTCTTTTTCACTGTATAAATGAAGACCAGGAAATTAGCAGTTAACACCTAAATAATATAAAAGAACTAAAAATATACATTTAAGAATGCAGAATAGAATCCATAATATCCATTAGTAGATCATTTTAAGTTGAGATTAACAACCAAATATCAATGATTAATATTAAAAGATATAATGAGAGTGCAAATTTACAAATTAATTTTTATACATCAAAAAGGACGACATCTAGGAGAGCACTTTTAAAGGACAGAACTTACAAAGGAGGATGGCTGTTCACATTGACTCAATGGAATATTTGGAAAGGTGTTGAGTTTGTCATAAAGTAAAAGGAAGAGAGAATTGCCTTTTATTGTCCAAAAATGGCTTTTGTAGGGATCCCATATTCTTATCTGGGCAGTTATTGGATAAAATCTCAATGGGATTGCAGAAGGAAGGCTTGGCAGAATTTTCTTTACGTAGTATTATTTTTTATGAGACTTGAAGGCTGTCTATGTATTGGAATTTAAATTTTTTTCATTGCTTACATTTTCATCCTCATGAATAATTTGATTTTCAACACCCCATATATGGGGTGTTGAATATATATATTTTGATAATGATGGAAAAAAATTATTTAGAGATAGCTGGAATTTTTGGTAACTTTTTAACTTAAATTTCTCAGTAATTTACACTCTTTCATGAATACTGAGATATCATAGGGAAACCTTAGATGTAGCTGAAAAGCTAACCAATTTTTCTCTCTCTCACTACCTGAACTGAGAAAGCAATTTACCCAAATTAAGAATTGGTCTGCAGTTAATCTTTATATTCTTATCATTGTCATCTATTTAACATTTAGTTTTCTATGTCTTATTATTTCTGAACTTGGAGTTCTTGGACTGTTGGTGTCAGTTGATGATAAGGGAACTGATGATCAGTGGTATGTCCTAGAAGCATTGTTAATAGGGCTTCATCTAATCAAAGGGCTTCGATAAATCTATGCTTGTGTATTATCAATGTCATGCTTTTACAAATGTTCATAGTTTGTATGTCCACTGATAGTTTTCATACTTCAAGAAAGAGTTATACATATTGAGTAGCTCTACATTTTTAGAATCTATCTGTCTCTATATAATTTAAAGCCCATTAATCTTTCTTAAGACACCCAGTCTTTGCATTTAATTCTTCATATTCAAATTATATGTGCATTCTTTTTGCAGTAAAAGTACTTACTGTAGCTTAAGTATTCTTGTGTGTTTAACAAAAAATAGACAATTTTTTCTTATTATTACTAAATAGGGCCAAAAATCTGATCTTATTAATTCAGGCTTCTGATAGCCCAAATCCATTTCTACATATGATGATGAATATAGGTTTAGACATTAATCCTTATGGCCAAATGGTCCTCATATTATCTAGAGAAAATTGAGCTTCCATTGTGATGGAACCTGAGTTCTATTCTACTTAGTAGGAATTACATACTTTAACATAAGTATTACCACAAAGTTACACAAATTACTTAAAGTGCTACTCTCATGTAAGTGATTGGATAGATACAAAGACGATAGAGACAATTATTTCCCAATCCGACCATGAAAGTAAAATAAGAATTGCTAAAGGACTCAATAGTTAGTTGTTTCATAATAAAACACCTCATAAACTTTAATGTTTATTGCATATTTAGATAACAATAAGGTTAAATATACTTTAAATAATAATGAGAGAACATTTTTACTATTAAATACCTTCTTTTTCAGTCTAATTCTAGGCTTATGACTACTTGAGAAAACAGGTTGATTGTAATTTCACAGAGAAAAAGAGTGCATGCAAATTTATTGCCCATCAATAAAATAAATTTAGGTTCACTCTTTATTATCAGCTCTTCAATTCCAAAAATGCAAATTCACCAAGAGTTAAAATGGAAACAAATTATGACTGGAATCTGAGGTGCGTTGGTTTTTAGATCTGTATAGTCAGTAAAGGAAATATAACTAGTTTATATGCCAACATTCCTTTGTATTTCCACATCATTTTAGCTGCCATATAGTTTACATTATGTATAGCAAACTATCATTGCTAGTTTATTGGTAACTGATGTTCATTCTCTTACATTGTCAACAAGAGAAATGCTATTGGCACATAAAAACAATTAATGAAGAATTCCTAATTAAGCATCAAGTATTACTATTTATTATATTATTCAAAAAATATTTCTTAATTCATTTTAGAGTATAAATCTGCAATACTTTCAATTTTATGAAAATTATTTTCCCAGAATCACATTATTCTATAAGGACAAAGTTCACCAAATTTTATAAATTTCCAACTTTAAATGAAAGGGCAAAGGATGCAATTAATAATTTAAAGTAAAAAAAGCTCAAATTCAATTTTACATGAAAATACACACAGATTGAAATAGCAAGAATTTCCAAAACACAGCACAGTAAACATTTATGTTACCATTAAAGGATTGGTAAAAAGAGTGGATGTTAAAAGAGAAGACCAAGTTTGGTAATGTTTTAAGATATACAGCTTTGATTACACTTACATTAGATCAGTTTTGAGAAAGAATAAACAATTTGTTAATTAATTCTTTTTGTTCTCTCATATGAAGTTAACAATGAATTTATTTAATTTCCAGAAATATTTCCACATAGATAAATTCTGTCAATATGAATATATATTGGAAGAAAGTTTCAGAATTTTTCATGTTCTCAAATTCATGAAATGCTTCTAGTACAATTTTAGAGGTGGAAACTATTAAAATGTTAAGATCAGTTTAAATGTTTATTATAGATTAGGAAAGGGACACTGTGCTAGATGATTTTTATAACATAGAGAAATCAATGTCTGCTGACAGAGTGATGTGTATAATCTTACTCTTGAACGATGTTCACACAGCATAACTATGCTGGTTAAATTGCTCAGATCACTAATGGAGAAAGACATTTGGCAGCACTGAGTTAACTTTTTAAGTAAACAGCAAAATTACACAATAGCATTATGTTCAGCCAACAATGTGAAACATTGCTAATAACAAGGTATATTCGCTGCTGTACAACATTCTGTGACGCAGAAAGTTGCACAGGGACCTGATGATTTTTAAGCACTTCATAAACAGAAATGGACCATGAAGTACTATGAATTTGCAAAATATATACATAAATGCAATTACCACTACTTTGAACTTCTTCTTTCAAACTACACCCTCAGGCACTGTTGAAAAATTTAGTTTTGTACATACATGCACACATTCATTCATTTTTGTGATGGGGCAAATGCAGTACATTATACTCATACACTCTTTTAAATGTCACTAAAATCTTGCAAGCAATTTTCAACATGCATAAAAGTTTGTAGCTCTTTTTTAAATAATTTGCTCTAGTTATTTTTAGAAATTATATTTTTAACATTTATAACTACCCTAAAACTATGGTCCAGTATCATTATTCATTATTGTTTAAAACCATCATTAAAATCAAACCAAAAATCAAAATTATCAGAACACACTTCAGTTTTCATAAATTTTCCTCTTTTATAACAGTATAACATAAGGTAATGTCAACTTTCCAAAAGACACAGGAAAATTGACATGATAGTCCATCTGATTTGCAAGCATTCACAAGTATTGTATGAATTATGAGATCATTGAAAATTATAATACAAATATTAGGATAGGATAAAGCTATGCCTGCATAAGTTTGGCCAATTTGTAACATTACATAAACAACTTTAGTTGCAGAAATAAACTCCATCATTACACAATCAACAAGGAGAGCATACAATCACCTTAATTTTAGATGAGAAGTACATGATCACTTTACAGTCCAAAATTTATTTAAGGTTGGATGAAAACCAATACCTTGAATAAATTCTATATGATTCTCATTGATTTAGTTACTTGAGAAAAAATATCAAGCTGAAATTTTTGATTTAGGAGCCACACTCCTCCATAGATTAATTCATTACATTCACTATATATTGAAAAAGTGCTTTTCTTATTGCAAAATCTTAGGGACTGGTATCAAGTTGTTATATTAATTTTCAATACTATTAAAATGCAGATAACATTAAAAATGTATTATCCCTGGAAATATCAACAAAATAGCTACATGCCATTCAGTAGCATTATGAAAACAGGGTTATTTATGAATACATTTATTTACAAAATTAGCTGCACAATAATGTTAAAAGTAAGTTACTAGGTGACATGACATTTTCATTTAAATTTACAAATTGAAACAGAAGTACCACAGCATTTTTCACAGGGTTTGAAATTAATCTCAATAATCATTTTAGTAGTATTTGCAAATGGTCAGGTATTTGAGCTCTTAAACATGCACAATTTCTTATGACATCTCGTTGCTTGTAAATAAACATCAATAAAAATTGTGACTTCATTTTTTGTTGCATTTATTTTTAATTTTAATGACTTAAAAATGCATTGCAACTTTAATAACAATATTGAAAACTGTCTGATGAAGCTGGCACAAGGAACTTTTCCAGCGTCATTTCTGTCTCAGAGCCCATTTTTCATGTAATATCATAATAATTATAACAGTTACTCATACTCTTTTAAGATGAATGCTTCCCAGTAATAGCTGGGCAAACATTGCCCAAATGAACCATGTATCACCCTAGCATCAGGGAAACACATTATTTGTATTTTCCTCTTCTCAACCCAAACATCCTTATAATGTGGAAAATTCCAGTTGCAAAATGCAAATGGACTGGAAAAATTAATCTAGGTGCTGAAACTTTTATCAAATTTTTGCCTTATAGGTCTGCTCAACTGCCAACAAAAACAAAGTAACAAAAGTACTAGAGGTTTGTGGCTGTATTTATATGGCCGACCCAAGCAAAATTTTACTCAGGATTAAGGCCCTGCTAAGACAAGGCATGTTGCCATTTAAAGTCTACCTTCTTATGCTGAAGGTTGTAAATTTATGAACCAAAACAGAATACTTTCTTAACTTCCACCAGGTTTATGACTCAACAGTGCTCTCCAAATGAACGAGTCCCCTTCATATGGCCTTGAGAGGAGCGTCAGTGTTTCATTTTAGCTGAATCTGAATCCTCTTGACCCCCTTCCTCGTGTCAATTATCTCCGAGAGAAAGTGCTTGCACAATACGTGGATCAGCTTTACTTCCCTCTCTGAACTCTTCTAATGTCAGCTTGTCATCATGGTTCTTATCCATCTGATTGAATATCTTGTCCACCCTCTTCTGTGGAGTGTTTTCATCCTCCTGCGTTGGCTGCTGCCCCTGTAGATGGAATGTTGGGGAGGTCCCGCCAAAGAAAAACCGGTTAGATCAATGGATTTCAAAAGCTGCACATTTATGCACTAAGAGATAATTAAAATAATTATTTTAGAAACACTGTATAGTCTATCATACTCCTAAAATTACTAATGATATCCATGGTCTTTATAAACAAGAAGAGAATTGTGTTCAGTTGGTCACTTAAGTATTTACAATGGAGGTTAATACGAATTCCATGTTCTTTCGGAGTTACCAAGTATTAACAAATGATTTACTGATGGAATAATAATGGAAATAACTTTTTCGTCTATATTGTATGATGTAAAGTTTAATTCTTGATTTAATAAATAAGAGGCAACTGAAATTTTAAAATATAAGAAGGCAATGTTCCTTCATATAAGTTATTAAATATTTCAATACAAAAAATCAGTAAGTTTTATTAATACTTGAATCTCTGGCTGTATACCCAATTGTGTTGGAAACTATTAATCATTATCTCCTCCGTCTCCTGAATTGCATCTCTTCAAGGTAGTCATTGACAATTAAAGTAGCATAGTACGAAAATTGACTGAATTTCAACTAACAAAGTGGAGATACTTAATCTTTAATAGCAACTACCCTTTTTCTTACCTTAGAGGCATGAATTGTAGCGATATATTTCTATAGCTACTATCATTCCTGCAGAGTGCAGTTTACCGTAAGTTCATGTATGAAAACTATGCATAACAAATGTATACTGTATATATTATTCCTCAATAATTCTAGAATAATAATTTTCTGTAATTACTTTCATAGAATATCGAGGTTAACATGTTTGCTGCTCATGATGAGTTATCGTTAAAGTTTCTTAAGTGACAAGATTGGATTAAGAGGAGAGCCATTCTTAGTAAAGATGCATTAAAAATGTGAAACTGAATGTAATTTAGTCTTTAAAATTTCTTCAGAAATAATCCAAAATAATAACTATCAAAACAGCCACCAAATTAATTTAAATCCAAGGTTCTATGAAATTAGATTATTTAAAAACAATATCATTTAGGTTAGATTTATTTCAAAACAACATCATTTGTTAGTAAACAAGAGGAAATATGTTAATCATTTTTTAATTAAGCAATCTTGGGGTGTTACTTCTCATTATGTAGATATCTAAGAAATAACGAAGGCCATAGTAAATTTGTTTATAACTTATAGGAATTGAAGCCTGAGCAAACATTGATTTTTTCTAATTTAATTACCGTATTCAAATTCCAAGTTGTAATGATGGTAATATATGTTTGCATTGTCTCATGTAGTGTGTATTATTTTTGATAGCTACTTTTCATCAACAAAAATCCTTTAAAAAGCTTATTCATGACCCACCATTGACTCAAATAATTCAAATTATTTTAAGTGTTTCAAGAAAATATTTAGCCACAAAAAAATTGACATTCAGAAAATATAACAATACAAATTCAGCTAATCGCCAATTATGTGAGAGCTCAAACAAACTGCTACACTCTGAGTGCTGCTTGAGTTTGAGAGATAATTAGATACATCAGTTGGATTATTAGAGATTTAATTGTTTGCAGAATAGAGAAGGGAAGATTATGTAGCTTAACACATAATGCTTTGCTCCAATGTAACTTGATATAAAGCTTCCTGAATATCACAAATATAAAAATGCATCTTTTAAGATGGTTATATAAGCAATAAATTAATCAGTTACTATTTTAGATTTTCTTATCTATTTCATACTACAGTAAATTTAAGGTTATTTATATTATTTATGCACAGCCTAAAATTGGTAAAATATGCTCTGGAAACAAAAATGAAATTCAAGTCCATCTAGCAATAAAAGTTCCTTAATGAGTTAATAAGGTTATAATTATTTAGAGGAAGTAAAAATAAGCCATCTAATAATATCTGCTAAACAAGCTTTGGTTCATACAGAAAATCTAACATCATAAGTCATTAATTTATCTCTTGGATAAATACCATGGGCAGCAAAAATGTTAATGTCTTTCCAAATTCACTATACTTCGTGGCTAAAAACTCACATCTATGTAACATCAATACCTACAAATACATTTTTCCCTTCAGTAAGATTTTTAATAATAAATTTATACATTGATCATCATAATTCATAATTGTTGGGAGTGTTACACTAGAACTGAATGAAAACCTGAGATATTTCAGCTTCCGAGAGTTTCAGCTGTCATGGCAGTTTGAAATTTGAAATTACTATTGAAAAAGAATGGTTATAAGCAAGAAGACACTTGACTGAGTTACATGTGTTTTTTTCTTGCAAGTGGCTTTTGACATTAAATGTTAGTATTCTTAAGTCAATTTTAGATTATAGCATATTTCATTTCCATTGCCAATAATGTGGTGAAATTTTTAAATATTTCAGTTCTTGTGTATCACTTTCATATATTTTGCACAATTATAAATCAAAGAATTAAGTATATTAAAAAACGTTATTTTCTAAATTTGAAACTTTTAACTCTATGATTATTGCAAATTCAAATGTACTTTTCATGCATAAGTATATGTTTTAGCTCATATTATATATTATGCCTCTATAAGTTAATGTTTCTATGTTTGGGCATTACTGCAATGTTGAGAAGCTTTGGCATAAATGCACTCGTGCAATGAAAGTCTGCAAAGTTGCTTGGAGTTATCTAAGTTTTATTTTGTGTACATAAGCTAACTGAGATCTGGGTATTTAATATCACTAGCTGAAAAAAATATTAATAAAGCATTAGAGTAACTTTACTAGCCTAGCTATTCAAAAAACCAGTCTAAAAATACAGCAACTCTACATTATTTTAATTATACTTTGTCCTACGATGTGCAACATAGTCAACTTAGTGCAGGCATTTGGTTAATGATATTGAAATGCTTTAGGCTTGAGAGACACAGCCTGCAATGAAAGTTAAATGCCTAAAATGGGCAAGCTAACAGCATGAACCCAATGAAGATATTAATCTATCAGGTCAACTATGAGAATGACAAGTTGTACGACACACTGGCACACTGTTTACAAAGGAAAGGGGTGGGATTACATATACACAAATTCTAACACAAAATCACACACTTGTGTATTTGGCAGGACTGCTTCAAGTGAAACATAAATAGGTCTTCATCAATTTGTGCAGATTTATTTCATGCCACATTCCCTGTAAATGTGATACACTATAGTTAGTAAATATATGTAAATGAAAAATATCATCTTTTGGGAAGTAGACCTCCTTAATGCTACATTAATTTTCAAGGCCATAAAAATTTTCCATATAATTTGATTATTAAATCTCTTTCAGTTTTAGTTCAGAGCAAAGTGCATTAACCGATTCCTGAAATTATATCTTTCCTTTATTCTAATGTCATGATGAGCTAAGCTTGCACTTTAATATCTACATGTATAATTATATACTGTCAATTGATTCTAATGCTAATAGAATTATCTTTTTAAATTTCAAAAGGGAATAGGTAATTCTAAATACATTTTATTTAGGAAACCTACTGAAATCGAATTTAAATGATTAATATTACAGTAAAATATTTTAGTTTTATTTATAATAAATTATGTATTATTTTAAAACTTTTCATATGCCCTTTTAAGAAAAAAAGAAAAATGCTCAATAGAAGTTTATCTTGTATGATAAGGTACTGGACTAATTTCATTATTAATTATGTTATGGCAGAGTCATTAATCACTATACTCCCTGATACTTAGATATAATGTGTCAATTCTTGAAAATGTATTCATCTCTATGTTTTTCTAATTATCTCTCTCGCAATTTCTAATTTATCTATCTCCTCTACTATCATTTTATTTCCTTAAGCTACTTCTGCAACTTCATCTACAATTTGAATTCTATACTTATTTTACTAATTTCCCAAGCAAGTCTAACCAAGCCTTCTCTCATAGGAGATCAAACCATAATTGAGCCAAATACAACACCATAAATAAACACTTTTTTTGCAGTGAAAAAAAATGAAAATGATGGACCATAACAAAACAATTTCAATGAAGTTTAAATGGGGGATGTTACTAGTATACCTGTGTGTATGATTTTCATGATGATTTTTCGATTATCTGATGGTAGTCATGTGAAAACTAGTTTGATACCCTGTTTCTACTGATGGTATGGCTGTAGATATTTTGCTTTCAGGTCGCATCAGGAGCAAGCTATTGATGACCAAAGGGACATTAAGGACATAATTTAAGGACTAAAATATATATATATGTATATCTGCATAACTGGACACCATCAAGCTAGTGTCTCAATTTCCTTATACCTGAGACTAGGTCCTGAGTAGGTTGTGAGGCTGAAGTGACTGGCACAGGTGAATGCAGTGAGTTTGGTACTTGACCATCACAAACATTTTTCAGGACTATTTATGCAGTCAAAGCTTTGAAAATTTATGATGATGGGAACTAAACAGTAAGAGATTTATCTTTGAATTTACTAAAGTTAATATGTGTTAAATATGTTGAGCCTCTACTTTAAAAAAATTACAACCTTCATACTAAATCACAAAGATCTCATTTCCATGCAACAAATATATGTAGATTATTAATTAATAGATAAATCTACAAGGAATTATCAGAAATATTATCTAAATATATATTTCTTCAGTTGCATATAATAAAATATCAATCACCATTTCTTAAATTAAACTCTTTCTAGTGATGGAAAGTCCTAAGTCTCAGACTAACAATAAAACCAGAAACATTGGAGGGATCAGCTTCTCTTTTTATAGATTTCAGGGGTTTAAATTTATGATTTGTGTATAGCTCCGAGCTGTCCATGATTTTAAACATACAAGAACAATAATTCTATATTTGTTTTACCTTCTAACCCAACATAATTTTTCCATTCTATGCCTTAATAACATATTGAATGACTCTAATCCCTTGATATACTTTTTTAGGATCTTCCTTTCACATACATACAGCAAAAAACTTTACATCAAGGGTTTTTAAAGTAATTTACAGATTTTCTCATCAAAAACTTATGTCCTATATTTCCCTCTCTTCAGTAAAGCTTCATTGGCTCTCTTTATTCTTCACCTAGCATCCAAAGATAGCAAACAACCCTATCTGGGAAATATTTCCACATTTTAAAAATTTTCACCTTAAATATTGACAGTTAACCTAACTTTTCTTGCTTCGGTAAATCTTATAGCTTCATTTTTCCTAATGTTTTTTTTTTTTAATCCCATGCTCCATTTGCTTACTGTGCAGGGCATGTATATACTATAATTACTGTACTCCTTTCTGAATCCCTTAAATGAGCTATTTTGTCCTAATATTTAAACAAATTCACTACTTCTCTTATAAACTTCCATGTAACAATTAGAGTTGAGGTGATACTGGAGACAATGAGATAGAATGGAAAACTGATATGAAGGAGGAAAGTAACCTGTATAGATCTAATTAATAAGAGATTAGTGTAGAAGGTAAATGAAAAAAAGGTAAAGAATTGGAGAAAGGTCGAGGATGAGAGTAAATACCATATAAAAAGAATTTAGGTATTATAAAAGCATATAAATAAAAAGAAAGTTATTAGGATCAGAAGAGCTAAACAAACAGTCATTGAGGATTCAAAATTTCTATGAAAAAATGAGTAATAATAACAGACTGATCTATAAGTCTGACTATTGTTTATGATCATTTAACACTGAGGCTGAAGAACTCAACAAAAAAAAACCTAGCCGCTCTAACTCTAACTATTATGGTTGTTATCTTGGCAAGAAATGGGCTGATTCTGTATATTTTGAAATTTCTCTTCTTGAAATTTGCGGCTTTGAATGTTAATGTGAAGATACTCATGAAGTTGTTTTATTTGGGACTGCTTCAAAACAATATTAATTTATTGGTCAATATTAATGCATTTCAAAGAAAATATTGCCTTGTTTGTTTGCTGAGCTTATTTGAAAGCTCTTAAGTATCATTGCATGCATATGATGAATCTTAACACTATTACGTATACAAAATTACCTTGTAATGAGTAATTTGTTTTATTAAGAATTATCTTCTATTCCATTTATAGGATAATTATTAAAAGGAATTCCAATTAAGGGTTGCAGGAAAAATATTGATATTTTATGGTATTCATTGTTTTACATTAATAAAAATTTTGACTTTATAAATTAATCTGCCAATTAATTGAAATTTTAATATTAAATCTGTTTAATTCTGTGAATATGACTATTGATTTTTGAAGTATCAATTACAATATTTGAGTAAAGTTAGGTAAAAAGTAGACATTTATTATTCAACCTATGAATCTTGATTAATAATTTTGCTTCTTACAGGTATTAAGTTAGTTAATTATTATATATTATACAAATCTTGATAGTATTTTTCAACATTCTGCATTTGCATATAAAACATAACGTTAAGACCAGGGTCAAATGCAGGGAACTAAAACACTCACTGAAGCATATTGTCAGGATATAAAAGCTACTCTTTTTTAGCACAGTTTTTGTTCATATGTTGAAAAATTCTCTTCTATATCTTTGAGTAATTGTAAGCTCTTAATCGTGACAATATCCTTCAGATTTTCACAGTGATCCAAAAGATGTCATACATACATACATACTATGGAAGAAATCTATAGATTGTGAAGGTAGCTATGTGACATGGTGAATGTCTATTGATTACTATGAGGTTTGTGATTACTAGTCTCTCCTTAAGATACCCAGAATGTATTTGCCAATTTCTGCAAATGAATAATGTATCAATTGGTTTCTGTAAGACTTGTATCCCATAAGAATATCCTTCTTTTTCAAGTTTTCATTCTCCATTAACCTACCATTACTGTTCATGTAAGTATGATGATATATCATTGATTATGGCTTGTATGTTATGTAAGATATTTTCATGTAGAAAATCAATTTAAAGAGATTGATCAATATTTCTTTTGGTTAGGATGTCATTGTATTAAAAATCAAACATAAATTTGATAATTTTTAACTAAACTACAAACATGATCAATAAAATAATTTATTATCACACACCCATAATTTCATTAAGATATTCTTAAGCTTTAAAAAGATAAAAGTTCTCTGTACGTACAAGTTTCACTGACATGAAAAAAATTTCACTTAATAAATCAATTTTGCAAAAGCCACCTTTGAAATAAAATCTATCATTTATTCCACTCTATGACCACACTTTACAGTTTTTGAGAAAAGGGGGGATTTTCCTTGAGTTATGTTTTAGGATTAACATTCAAAGTAGTAGAAACCCATTATTTATGCTATCCCAATTTATAGGATATATTCTGAGAAAATTCCCAAATTGAAAGGATTAAATGGAATCAGAACTCTTACATTCGTTAATGATTCGTTGAAACATTCAAACATTATCCACTCAAAAATTGCCCTTTACTTTTATACATCAGTTGATGAAACGTATGACATTTAGATGAATGAATTTTAAAAGCAAAAATTCATGAGAAAATTTCAGACAACTCTAATGATGAGAATGTCTCGGAAATAAATCAACGTAGCGTTTAAGCTAAAATTACGGCGCTGGTATCTTTGGAGTTAGATAGGTTTGGGAATTAATGCATCAGGTGAAGGTGGCAGAGTGGGGAGACAACACGTTCCAATACTGGCAGATGCACACTACTCGTTGCATTTGGGAACTGCAGCCGCTAAAGCGCATTCAACTCAGGGGGGTGCTTTTAAATCATTAGTACTCACGACCATTTGGTATATAGCGTCGACTATGTTGTACATCTCTTCTCTTGTGATGTATCCGTCATTGTCCACATCATAGAGTCGGAAAGCCCCTGAAAAGGAAGTTTTGGACATTAGTTTTCCATTCTGAAATTCAATACTTTTCTGAGTAAACAAGGCAAATATATAGGTTTAATTAGATATGTTAGGATTACTGAAAAATATTAAGTTTTAAACCTAGTTATAATTAATTTTAACCAATATATATATATATATATATATATATATATATATATATATATATATATATATATATATACGTGTGTGTGTGTGTGTGTTTGTGTTTTTGCTTATATTCCTCTTTATGGAAGGCATCGTCGCGCCTTATGAATGTCCTTTAATAGCGTAACTATTTTATCATAAAGAATGTAAATTTTGTATTAAAATAAAGATAATGGTGTTTTTGATAATTCATAGTAAAAGTCTATACCATGGAAATCTTGATGGAAGGACCAAAGGAAGTCATACATGAGAGCCAAAGAGAGAACTACGAACTATTAGAAAGGCATCAGGAAAAAGATACGGTCAACTATTACGGTGTGTACTCTGCAATTGAATAGATGATTTAGGAAATAGAAATAAAAGCTTCGGTGAAGAATCATAAGGGATGATGATATAAAGGTGTGAATCTATCAGAAAATATTAGTGGTCTCCCGGATGGCCAAGTAGGCAACGCTTTCGGTTTCCGTGAAAGAGGTGCCGGGTTCGATTCCCAGCGGGTGCGAAATGACTTAAGCACTTTTAAGACGCATTTTTAGGAAACAACAACAAGTAGCTGGTTTTCTGATATTCATATTCATCAAAAAGACATTTCTTTCTGATGTTCGTAGGAGTTTGTATAACTACAAACGAGGTATATTTTTTTCAGCTGAAATGACCATCACCAGTAGAAATTATCTAGATAAATGTTAGTAAAACCTCTTTTGGAGCCTTATAATCTAGCCTCGGTGTCTTTATTAGATTCTGGTCTTAAATATTCAATATACTTTGTAATGGTTTTGTATTAGGTCAAAGTGCCTTGAAATTTTAAGTATCTTCTCTATTAACGCAAAAATACTCGAATAAAATAACCAAGATTATTTGGACGGGATAACCAATTCTATATTCTCGATCAAGCATCCTTTCTAGCAGCAATACTTTTTTCTAATGGTATATTTGTCTTTCTAAAATTCTACTATGGTTTTTTACTCGCCGATTAGGTAAAGAAATAAAATCTCCGTTAGCATCAAAATTTTATTGTCGATACAAAAACTAGCACAGGATTGAAATTTTAAAGACATAGAAAAGTAGTATGAATTATTCCATAGAATAATTCACCATTCAATCATCTCTACATGGAATACAATAAGCATAATTCTGATTAACATAACTGAGATTTGAAATTATACTGAATTTTCCTCGTATTCAAGTTTTCAATATTTTTCCATAATTTTCCTATTTATAATTACACATTATCACATGACGCACATAATGTATTTGATTAAATAAGAGAATATGTGAGGAATTTAAGAAAGATGATGCATTTCAGCTTCTGTTACATTAGGTTTCCTCCAAAGATATACTATCATTCCGACGTCCTCGCCCACTAATTCCGTTGAAGAAGGTCCGATTCTCATTCAAGTTGATCATTCTCAGCCGGAGGAGTCGGTGGCGTGCAAATTATCCGTATATTAGGAGGCAAAGCCTGATTCAAGGAGTATACTATTACGATAGTATGTGGAAAAGATAAAGAATAAAATTAGAAAAAGATATTTTGATCCAGTATATGTTCCTGGCATAACTTTTCTAAGGATATATTTTTTTATTAGGTTGCGTAAAGGATGAAACACAAAATAAACAGTAGCATCGCGAATTCCTGAAACATTACGTGATAGAATTTTAACGTTGTTGATTGTATTTTTTCCATTTGTGGCGTAAAACCAACATTAACCGAAGGACCAAATAGAATTAAAAAGACGACACAATATTAAACACAAAACAAATTTAATGTAACTTAATACCAATTTGAAAAATGTATATAACAATGAAAACAAAGAGAAAGAGAACACCCATGTGCTGTCAGAGAGTGAGAGAGAAAGAGAGCGTCTGCTCGAACCGGTGTCCTTAAAGAGAGAGAGCACACCAAAAAAGAGACCCTCCAACATTGGAGGGGAAAGGAGGGGAAAAAGAGGGGGGAGTCGGCAGGTGCAGCGCCACCAAAAATAAAAGACAGTCAAAACCGAACACCATTAAAAAATAGAAAGATTTGATAGAACGGGAATGCTTAATTTAGTATGGGGGAATTGATGAGATATTCACATAGCGTGGTTGAAGATAGAGTAACTAGAGAGAATCGAGATGTAAAGGGGGTGGGAAATTATGCGAAAGAATTAGAAAACAAATAATGAGCAATATAATATTAGAAGAAGAAAAATTGGCGTTAAAAAAGTTTACTCGACATTAAAGAAAGAGTGTGCGGGATGAGAGATGATCGAGAGAATATTATGGAGCAAGAGAGAAAATATTTCGGCAAAGAGTGAATAAAAAGATAGTTGAGAGAGGGGCAAAAATAGCAAACAATCGAGAGTTTGTGATAAGAGATCGGCATTTGAAATCAAGGTCTTCAGGACATTATACGAATGATGACGATGCATTACTCAAGATTGAGAGATACCATATTCTTAGAGTTCTAGTTGTATATTACAAATCCGGAAATACAAGCGACATGTCCGGAAATACAAGCGAATGGAAGAAGAGAAAATCAACCAAGAGATAAGATAGTTGTAATTGTGTGGCTGAGTTGGTTTTTTATACCCATAAATGATATAACTTCTAAAATTGAACCAAATTTTGATACAGTTTCTCCATTATAATTGTTGAACACATTATGTAAATTCAAATAGTTTTAGATTTAGCAAATTCTGTATAATTGGACTTTGAAAATAAAATGCGAATTCACTCAAATGGACACAAATAGAAACAAATAGGTAAATATAAAATTAGTTGTGGTTCAGTTTGACGAATTCAGTACTCGACCCCGGATCATCCATTTGCCGGGAGGAAAAACTAAATTTGTTCTTGCGCGAACATCCGCCAGGCAAACGGTGGACCCAGGGTAAAATACCACTTGCGAAAATCCGTTGATCCCTGTTAAAGGTAAACCCTACAAGTAGAACTAAACGTTCAGGTGAAGTTCTTTTCAGAAGAGATATACTTACAATGCAGTTTCTCATCCAGATTTCCCCTTGACGTAATGGAAAGTGCTCGGATGAACTCTTCAAATTCAATCGAACCGTCCTGAGGAAGAAAGAGATAATTGTAAGAGCACCCAAATTTATAGCATTGATGGTTTCACAAACAAATTATTTCGTGATTTTTGGATGTCTTAAACATTTTTTATAACATGATTTGTAACTATCCAACCCATGCATTTCAGAACAATAGTTTTTAGGTTGGCGCCAGGAAAAAAATTATTTTGCATATCATTATATAAAGACAGAAAATTTGGAGCACGGCTGTTAATGAATTAGAGGTTTGAAATCTCCAATAGCCGTCTTTGTCGTCACTCCTCACCAGCTCCACCAATATTTGGAGAAAACAGGTAGACCCAAAATACCGATATTTTAAGTACCCCAAATGTACATTTCAACAGCGGTGCTATCACTCTCAGGGGCCATTACTAAAATTTAGTAGATTGGGTGTTATTAAAAGATCGGTAATCTGAACCTTCCTGTTTTGTCCGAATACCGGTGAAGGAGATGAAGAACGCCGACAAAGACGGCTATTGGAAATTTTTAACCTCTTCTGCGTATCAGTTTTAAACCAAAAGGTCTTTGGGTGTGGATAAACCATATGAAAATGATAAATTAATTGTTTCCAAAGTTTAAAATCTCCTTTGTCGACGCTTTGTACCTTATTGCCGCCAGTTTCTGGAAACAACAAGGAAGGTCCGGATTACCAACTTTCTAAGAAGCAACCAATATTAGTACTGTACATATCAAAAGCTCTTTACCCCTGACGATGGTGGTATTCCTATTGAAATGTGCATAAGGTGTTTTATAGAAACTTGGTAATCCAGACCTGTTGTTTCCTAAAATCGGTGACATCAGTACGGATCGCCGATAAACACGGCTATCGGAGATTTTGAACCTCAAATTCATTAACAACCGTGTTTCGATTTTTCCTTCTTTACGTATATTTACTGGTTGTAAAGATTTCTTAACATTTACATACATTTTAATTCAAAATATTTTCTTTTGTATGCAGGAGCTGAATGTGACTTTCATCTAGCACATAACTAAAGCCAGAGATGATTTTAAAGAATTACATTAATGTCTAACTTCCTTTCATTGTAAGGTTCCTTTCAGGTCAGGTTAAGGAATACATCCCCATGAATCTTTAATCAAAATAACTAACAGAAGTATGAATTGTTTCTTTTCTTCCGGTGGAAATCGCTCGCAGGGATACTCACATTATTCTCGTCGAATACCCTGAAGACGAGAGAGGCAAACTTCGTTGGATCTCCTTGGGGGAAAAACTGCTTGTAGATCTTAATAAAGCCCTGGAGAGAAAGAGAGAAGAAAGGAACGTATTAATGCTATGCCTTCTCATCGCTGACAAGAAGCAAATTTTGTGCTGGAAAGTCGTTAACATACCTTGCTTCTTTAATCGACTCAGAGGATATCTCAATGAAACACTTCTGACTTACTCCAAAATGCAAAGCGAGTGAGAACTGTGCTTATGATAACTGACGGATTAAAGGGAGATATCACAGAGATACCCATGGATTGAAATAAGAGGATGAATAACTTGCGGAAAAGGATACATTAGCTAGATAGAATACAGCAATGTTTCAATAATTCCGTCATACCTAAGTACGATAATAGCTGCAATAAGTTTTCTTGGCAGTGAAATTTGTTCATATTTAAAAATAGTAAATTTCTTCGTGCTGTAAGAGGAAAGATTCTTTACTTCTCTGAAGGTCCGAAAGATAATGTTTAACAGGTACCATATGTACTTTATTTTAAAGTGTATACACTTTTCTGGAATTTACTCTTCAGATTTCTGATTTTTTCTTCTCGTTCCTTAATTTCAATTAATAATTACTAACATGTCGTATTTTGGCTCTATGAAATAAAAATAAAAATCTAATGAAAAATTTATATGGTAAAGGTGGAGGACTAGTGTTTCCTTCAAATTCAATCTTATGATAAATAACTGCGGAAAATTCTATGGACAAATAAAAGCAAAAATACGATCTCTTAAAGATACATTTAAAACAAAATTTGTTCATTTGTAGGTTCTTATGCCAGAATATAAAAAAAGGAAAAAATAAAACATAATAAAAAATATGAAATATCAAAATTTATATGAAAAACCTAACTTTGAAATGACGTAATTTTTATTTTTAATATGCAAACTGCTGTCACTAATACAATGGGATTATTCTAAACTGTAGAGTGAGATTAAGCAATTGTATACGTTCTTCGTTAATGTGTTTTTCAAATTTTTGTTATCAATACATAAAAATTATTATTATAAAAACGTGGCCCTTCATAGTTGCATTTACTTTGGTTGTTAATATTTACTAATATATATATTCATATTCATATTAATATGATATTTCGTAAATAAAACTTCATAAGTAACTATTTTAATGACTCTACCGTGGAAGATGATTTCGAAACCTTATAATCTCGTCACATTAGAGGATAAACTTAGGGTGATTGCCAGTCCTAGTGATTCTAAGGCGGAAGGGAAAGAAATAATCGATCGGGGTGATTCTGGATAAGTGGCAATAAAAAGGAGAGTGGGGACAAAGTGAAGCCATCAATGCGGATGTATCGATGAAAGGCAATCGTAGAAGAATAAGTGTTTAACGGATGTTAGTCTTAATTTGGTGAAATGGAGAATGATGATACCATTTATAGAGAGTTGGAAAGAAGTCACATCTTGCAAAATGAAGATTAAATGCGAAAGGCGCAGCAAAAAAATATTGAGGTACTCTAAGAACAATCATTTATTTATTATGCATTTTGATAAGCTGAAGTTAAATATGCTGCTGAAACTATGATTCGTTTAAAACACCCGTTTTTACATGACTAGAAAATTATGTTAAATTATAATAGGGGTATATTGAGGTTACATTCCTTCTATTGCGGATTATTCAAAGTGAATAGAAAACGATAATTTATCTTTTTTAAGTCTTAAACAATTGAACAGAATCAAGTTCAGAGAAACGTTCAAAAGTCTCAGCTAAAAATTACATTACTAATATTTATTTAGTATTATCTTGTATGCCCCCATTAGAAAGAATTTAGTCGCTAAAATGTTAATTTTATTTAGATATTCTTTTCGGAGATGGTCATGAATTTGAAGTTACAAATTATTGTTATTCCAAGGACACTAGTGAGTGAGATGATCAATAGAGTTTTTAAATAGGACTTAAAAATAATTAGTTGCTATTTTCGTTAACGCGGTATATTAAAAATGTAGGGTTTTCAATAAGTGTTGTATCGCGTGCATATTCCATGATTTCGGCAAAGAATTAAAGACTAAGTATCAAAGAACTTCATCTGGAGAAAATAATGCATCAGTCAAAACATCGCTTTTTAGCGTAGTATGAAATAGATGAATTCCTCACTGTGTAGAAGTAAAATGACTCTTTATTGAATAAGTTTAACATCTTATCTCGATTTTCGGGACTTGACATTTGACAAAAGCACAATTGCTTCCTTCTATGCTAAACTTTGATACATTCTCCTGCTCTTTAGTCAGTAGTCAAAGAGACACTTCTAATAATGCTGAATCTTCATCTGAATTCAGATATATCATCGCCTCTCACGATTGTAGAATAAAATTCGATATTCAATTGTTTCTTTATATTCAATTTGAACGAAAATAAATTAATAAAATTGCTGTGATAGAGAGAGAGAGAGAGAGAGCGCCAAGGTAAACGCTTCCAAATGAGCTAAGCACAAGACAAATTGATTCTGTTTTCAATCTAATGAGAATGGTAACATCTTTTTCCATTCTATTACAAGAGTGCTTCCGAAGCATTTGTTGTCTGGAACACACTTACGAGGTTATCCTAGTTTCGCGGCAGGCTAAACCTAGCCATTGTTAATTTTACACTAAATTAGTTAATTAAATAACAAGCAGAATTAAAAAAGATTTTACTATGAGATCTTATGAAAAGAAAAAATATCTAGTAGTTTAAAACGAGAACGCGATAAAAAATCTGAAGAAAATACTCTCCTCGTATAAACTACCCTCGGATATTGGAAGTAAGTGTTGGAGTGATGTGTGAATTAAGAGTGTACTAAGAGTACCCCAGTATGCCACAACATACCCGTTGGGAATCACTATAATACGGAAATAAATAAACATGAACGAGTCCCTCATTTCATTATTTGGAGTATTGGTTTGGACCGGCGGAGGGAACGCTAACAAAAGAAAAGCGATTAACGGACAGAGAAAGCAGAAAAGCAGTCGCATTTCCGTAAAATCCCGTCTCCCGTTTCTCTCCTGAGTACGTTTTCGCTTCTATCGTGATTAATCTGTACCCTGAAATACAGGTGGCGCTGGAAACGACTGGTTGAAACGCAACGGAACGGCCCATTCATTTCAAATCATTAACATTCACTATTTCGAAGATCGTACGCGTTTTTATGATCATTGTATGGTCGTTCCTCTCCTTCAGCTACTTTTAATCATCACAAAAATTAGCTTTCCCAAGTGGAAGGAGTTGTTTCATAGAAGGATGTATCTATATTGCGTCTTTAATGGTTACAAAGCATAACATCCAATTAAATCTTTCATCAGTATAGATCTTTGATGAAATAATGGCACCATTTATTCTACGGTTTTCCGATGAAAATTAATTATGTTTTTCAGTACATAAATCGCTTCTTGTGATGTTGGGCTGCATTTCTTTGCAATATTCATTAGTTATATCGAATTAAAGATGAAATATACTCAATGCTCAAGAGTTAATAGGTGTAATTGAATTAGTTAGTTAGTTCGACCCATTATTGGCGAGGTTAGGTCCAGGTGGGCCTCTCTTCCACCTAACTTCGTATATCGTCAGAATATGTACAGAGGTAAATTAAATTAAAACAAAAAGACAGAGCAGAGAGTGGGAAAAATCTTTGCAACTGAAGTTTACTGAGTGTACTTACTAAGCAACTGAGTTTGCTTACTGATGAGGTTTATAAAGTTTACCTAATAAGAGGTAAATCTTTTTTTAATGAATCTAATATGCCGGTAAAAGATGCCATCCACATACTGAGCGATGTGAGGAAGCAAGCTTTACAAAAGGGTAATGATACTTTTTAGAAAAGAATGAAGAAAAAATCTGTTCCCACTCCTCTTAGTCCAAATAAGGTCTTGTTTAAAAATAAATTATCGTTTTAAAAGTATTACTTCCTTTAAATTCTTCGAAGACAGGGTAATAATTTGCGCTAAGCGTTAAGCGGAATAGTGGCTTAGGAGGAAGCATAGAAAATCCTAAGGCATTTGGAAAACATAGACGAGATATACTGCAGCATATAAATTTCCTTAGTTGGAATCAGTTCTCGCAATATTGAGCTAACTCTCCCATAAAGTAACTATCCTCTTTCAAAGATACTGAATTTTAATTTCCTTAGTAGGATGGGGGAGCGAAAGAATTGTTGAATAAGGCTCACATAGAGAAAAATTTTTAAAGCCTTACATCCTTCTTTAGCGGTAAATCTGCCATTGAGCGTGGTTCATTTTAAGTATCTTTGCACATTCTTTCTCGAAGAAATACACTGAATAGTATCTAGAAAAAAATGACGCATTAGAATTAAAATATAGATCACCTATTAGACATTTGCAATCTAAATTTTACAGTTGAAAATTCCTCTGTTTTACTTATAACCGAAGTTTGAGTGAAGCATTATTCTCAGTAAGGTCAGTTATTTGATTTTTGTTTATTTATTTCGATACCTTTCAACTAAATTATTTTTAATCACATTCATATCGTATTTCACATTCGTCGCGATGTGAATGTAACAAAAATTTCGTTTTTTAATAAGGTTGTAGATCTAATCAATGTTTCACAATGAAATAAAAATATAAGAAGCAGAGTTCTTACATAGACATAGACATAAGAAGGTAATGTACCGCTAAATGATTTCTAATTCACGATATTACTAATATCACATACTAAATACCGTTGATGTATTTTTTCAGTAAAGCTAAAATATTGGTAATCTTATTTTAAATGAGAAGGGAGACCAGTAAACTGTGTCAAGTGTTAAATTTGGAAAAAAAATTGTATTTGGTGAAGGACCGCCTTATTAAAGATCCTAAATTTTCACCATAATTTAGAATAGTGCCAGAGAGAGAATTTAATTTCAAACCCTGAGTTAAATTGGCAGTATCGATTCAAATTATACATTATGCATTCAATACAAATATTTTAACGCTTAAAACACGCTATGTATAAATAAAAAAATGCTAAACCTCACACAAAACATCTCAAATCTTTAACCCACATAATAAGTATATGTAAAATGTGCTCTATCATAAACTTGTTAAGGGTGAAAATTGTAGGAGAGAAAGTATTCTTAAATTGTTGTTTCGAAGCGTGGGTTCAACATTCAAATTCATCAATATTACTTCAATTGAATAAAAATATTCATATAATTTAATAAATTGAATTGTAATTAATAATTTTTAGTTCCAAGGTATGTGAGGTAACAACAAGTAAAACAATATCAAAACTAGATAAGATGGAACTAATTAAATAATTAAAGAGAGAGACAATAATTAAATTTAATAGATCTTAATCTCTGAATAAAAATATTTTCATAATTAGTTTGCAGTCCATATGGAAAATTAATAAAAATGCGATTATCTCGAAATTTCTGAGTTCTTTACGAGACTTGAATTCACCTAAATTAACTCTAGTTCAATCCTGTGAATATTTGTAAGCTTCACCCGAATCTTGTAACCCACCACTGCAAAATACATGTTACGTAAAACCGTCAAGCTAACATCTCGTCAATTCATATAAACGAATTACCATTTTTACGGGTTCTCATCAACTCTTCAATCAATACAAGAGGAAACTACGCCAATTAAATTCGCTCATCCGGATCGTTTGCTTAAGGAAGGTGATTTAGGATTCATTATCGGGATGACCCACTTAGGCAAAGTCCTCACGGGAAGTGAGACGAGGGTGTTATCTCATCAAAAGGCAGTCCGTCATAACCGTACTAATTAAGGCTTCCTGAGAGCAGGAAAACTTTCCCAACAAATGTATCTAAACAAGAGGATCCCTCCTTCCTCGAGGGAGATGGAAATGAAATCCAAATAATGGAGGGAATCTAGTCCAGGGCTCTCTTTTCCCGTTAGGGGCCCATTTTCTCCGAGGTCAGTTGTGTTTTCAGACTGGAAGAAAGCTCCACGGAATGGTCACATCTGAGTGGATTTCAACTCATGTGAATAGCTCATAGTTTCCGAGAGATGATTAATATACTAATTCTATGCCGGGGGTGTACTTAATACGCCTCACTGAGAGCTATTTGACAAGTAAATTTGGGGAGTAAATCATCAGAGCTACACTTGATGGATAGATGAAAGAAAATGTATCGAAGAAAATTTGCGCTTGAGATCTTCATGCATCTGGACGACATTAAGTTAGGGAAGTCTTTGTTGTTATGCGACCTGTATTGACCAGATAATACGGAGGGCCTGCGAAATATGATGAAATATATTTAAAGATAATTAAGTAAATTATCTCGCTTCAAACACGCCCGGACGAGGATGTGTAAACAGTTTTCATGAATACCTAAATATTCCTTTGATGAGTGAGTTGGTGTTTAATTTTAAATCACACTCTGTGAGATTTTCAATTTGTTTGGGTCAGCGTGAATAATCGTATTAATGTTTCTTTCTAGATCTTTAGATGTTTATACATGGTTAAAAATTTTCATGTAAACCAAATAAAATTTTTAAGTTATCATTCCACATCATACGAATCTACTCACTCGAAAAAAACAATTTACATACATATTGGAACGTAAGGTTGAGAAAGAGAGATAACCTAGAGTTTCTGCCAAAATAACGGAAATCAGGTCAGCTTAGCTTTGCATTATTTGCTACTTTGCCCTTTGCATATCGATTTTCAAGAATGAATGATACTCAGAAGAATTTAAATCTCTTTCCCAAAATTTCACCAGTTTGACTTAAACGTTACCTTATGTTTTTCTTTATTATAAACAATAATCAAAATAATTACAAAAAATCAGCGGTTCATGAGCTTATTTATATGAGTCATTTGTAAGTAATTCTACTTGAATACTACACTCCGACTAAGTTGTGTGATTAGTATCCTTTTAGGGATTTCAGATTTGTAGGAATATATATTGCTCGTTTTTTGCACTTATTTAATGTAGTTCCGGCATTGAATTAATTTTATATTTCGATTGATTTGATCATTTGGATCGCACTTAAAAAACATGAATCGCTCGTCTTTAACGTTGTGAATTTTCTGGAGGTTTTTAGTAACATGTATTTTTGGGGTGTGTGCAAATATATCTGAAGCAAAGATTTACTGCGTAAGATGTACCTCCCATCGACGGCAGGAAATTAAAAAGCATCAGTCATCGTATATATTCCTATTCAGAATTGAAATGTTCTCTTATTATGGTACCGAGGTACCTGTAGTCAGCACGCGATTTGAAACTAGGACACGATGCTAAAAGCTCCGCACTCATTGATGTATGATAATGTTAATCTCGTCCTAAATGTAAGAAACGGTTATTACGTGCGTGCACGAGATTCACTTTGGAGGCTCTTTCAAAGATTTTCGGGTGGAACGTGTATCGTGCACGTGCATGAAACATTCACATTAATGCACGTCGAGGCTGCATAGAGGTAAAGGCAGTCAACGACGTATACACGTATGCAACGCACCGAGATAAGCTGGGAGAGGCCTTTGCAAACACTGGGGCTTCATGAGGCCAACAAGGCTTAGTTGAATCTCGGTAATGAATTAAAAAATCAGGGTATTTTTCTTCAAATTGACTTTCGGTCTACCTGGAGAAATTTGGCCTACAATTATCTCAGTGATAGATGGCATACGAGATTGATAAATCAGGAATATTTAAGGTTAAATTAGATGGCCGATCTGTGCCGAAACCGGTCGTGTTTCAAATTAATTGTGTGGAAAAAAGTATTTGTAAAAATCTTTATTCTTAACATCCTCTGTTATGGATTTTCACTCCGTAAAGCCTGCCACAATCGATTTCACCTAAAACTTATTCCACAATTCAAATATTAATAGAATTTTGTTTACAGAACTAGAAGATCTGTTCCCAAAATGGATATCAAGGTGGCGAACCAATTCTCATTCTAAATTCGTAAACAACATAAAGTGAAAATGCGGGAGCGGCAAACTATGAGCAAAAAGTATGAGCGGCAGGGCCGTAACAGTTTACTTTGCATCTTTTGTTCTTAAACACCGTATTTTATTTCCGGTAATCTGAATATGGTAATTTCTTCGTTCTTTTTTATTCTTTTTTATTTGAAAACTGAGATAAGAGCAATTTGTCAGATACAAAAAATTAACAAAAATTCATGTTTATTTAATTCTTTATACGCATTTATTTAACTAATCCGTAGTCCATTAAAACCAAAAAAATGCAATTCTATCTTGCGCCAGATGATGAGCGGTAAGCTCGAAACCGGTCGCATATTAAAGTTTTGTTTTGTGGAATTTTGAAATTTTATTTAATATGATCCCGATTCCACCAAGTTAAGGCTTCTTCGATTGAATTTATTCAAACCGAAAACGTTTCATCTCACGAAACGAATCTTCCCGTTATGCGTTCACCGTACCAAACCGAAAACTTACTAAACAAATAACCAACAAATGGAGTGTAATATCTAGGTAATATTTATTTGGATAAATAAATAATATTCAAGGTATCTTTGTCTTATTAAGCCCCGTTTTGACAGAGGTGGAGTTAATGTGCAAAACTAATAATTTCGAATGATCGGTACAAATTATTTTTTCTAATATACCAATTATTTTACGAGAAACTTTCAATAGGCGTTAAAATTTACATTGAAAAATAAAATAATGGAAGATATCAACCAACAAATTCGATTTGAAACTTAAAACACAATCTCGGTACATACATAAAAGGTTTTCATCCTGGAGCGTAGGCAACCTACATTTCATGCACGCATGCGAACAATTCTACTCTTAAGGGAAAAAAAAAATTAAGCGAACTATTTTGCATAATTTTTCGTTAAATTTAATCTGTCCTTCAGGCGTGACTGGAGACTCTGACTTAAACGAAGGAATGGCAGCATATAGAGAGAAACCTAGGAAATGGGAATAGTTTCATTACTTCGCATTTAAAGTTTTTGATTTTAGTTGTACATTTGTTTGTATTTGTATTCATGCAGTTAGGCTGGAATGACAATATTTCAGATTTATCTCATGTTATTAAAAAGCATAACCTTTCGCCATAATTCTACATCGAAACGTAAGAGCGTATTCGAAAAACAGGATATTCAATTGAAGAACTGCTGTTCTGAAATATATTTACGGATACGTTATCATTTGAGGGATTTAATATATGAATATGAATGGTTATGCATGGGTTTTTACTAAAATCAAACTTACATAAGTATCCATTGGTTCTATGAATAGAAACTAGGAGAAAAGTTATAAAACTATGACAGTTTAAAATACTTAACCTTTTCCTGTACTAAATTCTCAATAGAATGAAAATAACGCGCGTATGATAATTCAAAGAAAATCAGCTATATATTTTTTGTAGTATGTAATAATTATAAAATATAATTAGCTTGAGTCATCGTGTATTATATATGTACTGCTATTTAAATTTTTAATTTGCGAGGGAAGTGAGAAGTGTAGAGTATTTATTACTATATATTGAAATTTAAATCAATAAAATGCCATTCTTAATCATCATAAAAAATCGTTCTTATATGTTTATATAATTACTTTTAGAGAAAATGAGTTTGAAGAGTTTGGGTTTTATAGGAGAGTAATTTTATTATCAACTTAATCCTAAAAGGCTTGTCCTGATCATTCTGTTTCCTGGATATCGAACAGTGGAACCGGTATACCTAAAAATGCTTCGATATCTCAAACACAATCAGCATATTTGCGAACGAAGATTCTGAATGGGAATTAATAGGTTTAGCGTTCCCGTCTCACAGTTCAAATGCCATTCTCGTCTCGGCGGGGATATCTTGGCAACTTCCGCACTTTGTCGCGAACTTATTCGCATACCAAGCAGACGGCGCAACTGAGGGAAATTGTTTTTTTATCGCAGGCGACGAAGAGGATCCTCTTCTGTGACGAAACTTTTCGGACGTGATGTTGAGATCTCTCTCCACTTCCTCCCATTCATATCTCTCCTCTTTCGTTTACAACTCATCCCTTTTCGGAATTCGCCAGAAGTTGAATTAAAACATGCAATCATATTGCCATGTGTAAATGGAATTAATTTTGGGATACATTTTAATTAAGAGGCCCTTTATTTGTTTATGAATCGTTTTGTAAAACACGATGGTAGCTTCAATGTGCAGAGGCAGTAGCCACTTTAAAGTTAAACTATATTCCATGAGGATATGACAGAGAAAAAGTGATCATTCATTAATGCTGTAGGTAAAGTCTTTAAGAGTAATAGAAAAATAAAAAGTTTCTATTCTTCGATACTGATTCTTAAAATAATGAAAACAAATTATATTATTTTATAAATTAATAATTAATTAATATAAAAGATATAAAAACATAACAAAAATTAAATAGCTAAAAAGAAATTAAACATACAAATTATTTATGCAAAAATTTGAAATTCAAAGAGGCAGAAAATGACAAGAATTAGTGATATCAGAAAAATATAATCCACGCTAAATGATGAAACGATTTTCAGTTCAACAAGTAATAAGTTTCCGAATTGAGACTCGACCAACTCAAAATATTTTGGGTAAATGTTTGTTACTGAGGTTGGGCAAGGAAAAAAATCGGTATCGGAACGATTTTTCATTAAGGGTAAGGAGATTTTGAGTGAAAAAAAATCAAAAAATATTTTTACGTTATAAAATACATACAAAATTTGTAAGAGAGAGGAAAGCTAATTTTGGTGTAACCTTCAATATACGTTTTAATGCAGTTTTACAAAAACATCTCTTTTAACGTTTTATTTCAACTAACAAATATTACTGTTATATTCATAGTAGTCCATGAATGTTTTCCTTGCAAAATTGTTCGAATTTTCAATCAAAATGATCCTAAACAGTCGGTAATTCATTCTAAGAACAACTATGAATAAATTAGTTTTACAAAGAAAAGAAATTTTAAATAAATAAAGGTAGTTTTAGCCTATAATCTGTTCAAACCTTATAATTTGTTAATTTTTTTCATCTTTCACCCTTATTTACTTTCTTTCCTCCACGATAACGTCAAAAAGAGAGATATTTTAGAATAATAAAATTAGTTCAGCCTAACCGATTATAACGTTTTAATTCGTTGACTGCCCTCCACCATTTAATCCCATCTACCTTCTCCTTTACTTAAGAAAGATAAAAATCAAATTATTTTAAATAAATAAACGTGGTATCAGCCTAAAATCGGTTTAAACCCTTTAATTCGTTTATTTCCATTCCACCTTTCCGCCCCATCCACCATTCCCAAGAAGGACAAACTGCAGCGACCGCCTATCTTCTCCCAAAGTGACCCTTTGCCTTCCAAAAATTCCCTTTTCCGAGTGTTCAAGGGATAAGCCACTCTTATCGCACGATTCCTCCCTCGTAAGTTACGGGGGCAAACTTCAGAATCGCGAACTCAGTACAACAACGGTAGTCCGTCTCCGCCCGTTCTCCAAATGTAATCACGAGCGGAAGTTTTGGCAGTTCCCATGGATACGTCGAAAAGGAACGGAGGCGGTAATATTCGTCGATTCGTGATAACGTTTTGGGGGGTCAAAGACACTCAAACGGGGTAATCCACCAAAACTTAAGTCATACCGAGACATGGAGAGTTCAAGTTTTCATATTTCGCATCGATATGCTTCAAGGTGCCACATTATACTTGCATACCGAACATTGTAGTCGTCAGTTAAACATTACAATTTGTTTACAAAGATGTTACAGGAGATAAATTTTCAAAAAAATAGAGTTAACTAATCAGAATTAGAATTATATGTATCATTATATTCCGTAATGGCAGCAACATGCAGTAACTTCTCTTTCTACTGCCAGAAACTTCTCATCTCAATACCGAAAAGAATTTAAAAGTTTCAAATATAAAATATAAAGTTATAAAATTAAAATGGCATGCATAAATAGTCCTTTTCATTAATTAGATATTCTATTATTATAAAATTGTTAAGTTATCATCTACATATCTATCATTATAAAGTTGTACTTCTCAATGCATAATACCAAATTCAACATACTTATATAGTGTACATATATTTTATGTTACAATTTTTTTCTTATTGAAGTATGTACGTGTATCGTGTATACTTTTTTATAACTATGGACTGATTACTGACTATGATATTGAAAAGATCTGGTTAGTCTATGGGAGGTTTCTTAAAGGGTTTACATCGGTCTTTGAGTGAATTTAGGACAAATTATTCTTCCCTTGACTATTGGCACCTGGTATAACTACCAGATTGTAACTTAATACGAAATAAACAACATGAAAATCGTCAATTCAGGTACTTAAACTATAAACGGACAAGCTAGAAACGCTTCTATCCCTTTTTTGAAGGAAACACTTTAACAAAGTTCAAATGCCCCCTTTCAAACCAGGAGCCAATAAAGAAAGAAGTGCTTTTTAAAAATGAAATAAATTCAACGAAAGAGGAAATTACGTCGCAGATTTCACAAAGACACTCAACTGAAATAATCCACAATTCAACGCTGTGGAAGAACTCTTTTTCCCCCTAGGTAAATGTCTGAGAAAGGAAATGAAGAGCGTTTTCTTACCTGTTCCGTGAGGAGGCCATTGGGGCAGTCCTTCAAGAAGCCTTTGTGCCTGCGGAATAGAAGAAAAGAGAAGATGAAAGAGGAGGACAAGAGATTGCAAATATATGGAGGGCGGAGGGTCAAAGGGTTTCTTGCTTCAGTCGCCGTTTAACCAAAGGTCAAGTTTTGGGTCAAAGGTAGGTGAGATTAAGGGACACAAGAGGATTGATGACCTTTGATGGATGTATCTTTACACCCAGTTACATTATATGCATCCGAATACATTTTCGGCACCTGGGTACCGAATGTAGTATTTGGTAATGAAAAACAACAATTAAATGACTAATTGCGATCTACAGTCAAAAAACTAGTTTGATCCTCAACCTATCAAACACCATCTACTGATGCCACTTTTACCTGGAGAGAAATGAAGAAGTTCACTCATACTTTCCCACCAAACAGTAATAAATGGGAAAAGTAGCCTTCTATTCGTTTGGATCATACCTTTAATATTATTATAATAGTGGCTCAGATACATCTCTTACTGGCATACTTAGTAGTCATTAATGAATAAATGCAGTCATAAATACACAAAAAATACTACAATAAAGATTCTCTTGAGCCAAAGTAAGCTGGCTTGTCGGGAAGTGCCCGGTTTATCAATATAAAGGAAATAAAATGCACCAATATAATATATATTAATAATCAAACGCAGTTTACAGCACAAAGAAAGGAGATAAAATAAATATTTATTGAAATAAAATTCCATTATTCAGCATAATTCTAACCGCAGTAGCTTTTATATTTGTCACGACCATAAAAAATATTCCATACATCAGGATCCAAACATAGCAATCCCATATTGTGGAAGACTACTAACTATTTAATATTTATTCTATTCTCATTGTTTACCGTATTTATTGTTAGAATCCAGCGATAACATACTGGTGAGTATTAGGTATCAGAAAATTATAGTTGAAACAAAAATTGTTAATTAATATTGTTTTATTACTGTAAAGTATTATATCACGGCCCTAAAATTAATTAATCGTAATGAAAACCGAACAATTTTACCATTCAAATAAATTTTATATAAATATTTATCTTTTTATTGTTGAGAATTAATTTCTAGGATTGATTTTTAGTGACTAACATTCAGCGAATGAATCAGTTTATATGAAGTCCGGAAATCAGAATAACAAACATTTGGGAAGCTTCTGTGCCTAGTACTCGTCTCCTGCTTAGTACTATCTAATGCTCAGTTATCTGTTTGCTTTTGAAAGTTGATACCATGGTCATTAGTAGTACGCGCAGTTGCAACTTAACACAATGATAACTAACTATATTAGTTTGCAGAAAACTCCTTTAGACACAAAGCTGTTTGCTTTTAGTTAGTAAGTAAACTCTTTGCGTTCGCTTACGAGCGAATTCCGATTCGAATCGTGGATATCTCCTGTATAACTGACAGGGTCAGCGTCGCAACTTCTATTTCGAATGAAAAGCAAAGCGTGACTGTATGTTTCGGGTTGCCCTTCTGCCCTAATTTCACTCTTCGAAAGTAAGGATTCCAAGAGAGAGAGGATCCGTTGCTGTTCGGTCATTGAGAAGGGCAGGAAGAATCGTAATTAGTGTCAGCGAGAGCGGAATTATGGGAGGCCTCAGGAGTAACAAATTGCTGAGGTTGAAGGCGTCGGTGGGATTGTTCGAGGAAAGGATGGAATCGTGAAATTGGGAAGAGCGGGCGGATCTAAGGTCTCCGGGCAAACAGACTGGGGAAAGAGAGGGTTCTTATCCTTTAAAGACTTAAAGCTCTTGCAGGAAGAGATGAGCGGAATTTCGACCCGGGAGCTTCTTTAGTGCCACTGTAATTCGTATTAGAAAGTTCTATTGCTTGAAATACGAGGAAGAGCTGAGTTTAGAGATCAACAATCTCCAACTCTTTGACGGCGTTCCTCGTATCATTCACTGGTGTTCGAGGAAAACAAGAAAGGACACTTAACTTTAACAACACTCAATGCGCATTTCAAAAGCGAAGCTTTCTTCTTCAGGAGCGGGTAGGTTCACTCTTCACGCTTTCGAAATGTGGATTGAGTGTTATTGGAGGTTCTATACATCTAATTATTTAACAGCCACGTTCCAAAAATTTTCTTCCTTTACAGAGCTGGGTTCCACTTCGTCAAATAACTGGATCAAAGATCGATTGATCGGAGAAAATAATGGACATCAACTGCAATATAGTTCATCTAAAAACTCAAACAAACAAATCTGTGGAATTTACAAAATGTTATAAGAATTTGCTAAACAAATGATATTGCTGTCTTAGCTATGGGAATTTTGGAAACTACAATACCTCAATACAAAGTTTGGAAAGCTCCAAGCAGATAAATAAAACCGATTGGCTCAAAAGGAAATTGAAAGATTACCGTGTAAATAATCTTTTGCATATTTAGTAAGAGCATGATATTTTTGGCTACTAAGCTAGTAAAATAAAGAAGAAGTTCATGTCTCACTAAAAATTAATGGGTAAATTACAAAATTCGTGAATAAAGATAAGAACGGGGGGAAGAAAGATAGATATTAGGGTTACTACACAATAATAGTTTTGCTCCTGTGAAATTCGAGGGTGGAGTTAGAGATTAAAAAATTAAAAACGATAAAAAAATAATCCTATTAGAAAACAAAACCATAAAAGATCCATTTCCTTCCGAAGAAAACAAACTGGGGGATATTTTATCAATACCAGGTTAAAGCCGATAAAGGTAGATTGATATCTTTACATGGTACCTCAAGAAAAATATATTCCAGAAAAATGTGTGCCCTCACGTGAGATAGAGCCCAATTTATCTCCGTTTATAGAGATAAAATATCGATGCATAATTAAGATTTATGTTTCCAGAACATAAATAAATATAAAGAGAACTGAAATCTCCCGTGTTCTCAAAATTTTTCCTTATTTCTGAATGTGAACATCAACACGAAACTAATATCTAATTCTTACTTTCAGAAGAAAGTGTGCATGTCTTGAATTAATAAAATTGAATTGATAATTATTTTACATTCACTACCAATTATCAATGAGAAATCCGCGATTTCTTTATTCTCATCGACTTGTGAGTCATAGATTTATTAAACAGTGTTTAACATTGAGTTGGGCTCGTAGCAGCGTTGTTAGTTTGCCCAAAATATTCTTAGCCCGACAGTTAGAATAAATTATCCAAATTAAGATCCTTCCCATAAATGAAAGTGTATAGATAATTATTAGTACATATACGATGTATACTTTTCCACAAATTGATTTCAGAACGACCAGTTTCGGCTATATAGCCATCCTCACGTTCATAAAACACTGAATAGAAGTGTACGTACGTAGCCAATATAGGCTGTTCTGAAATAAATTTGTGAAAAATTCTACATCATCTTTACATTATAAATTTCCACAACATCACGGACACCTCCGTAGATTTTATTATTCGCACACTTTAAAATTCTGTCATCTAACATGAGTATGGTATTTAATAATCGTCCTTCATTTGTATGTAGTAGATAAAAGGAAATTATTAATAAAAGGTTAACTATTTGTCTTATATTAATTAATTATGAAACTAACCGAAATGACAAATTTTAGTAAATCTAGGTGCGTAGGTGGTTGTGAACATGGCAGGGGAACGTTGATTCGAGGGGAAGAGACGAACACATACATTCCCGGAGGGAATCTCGTTATCATCTGCATTTATGGATTCCGTAGCATTCTTATCTGCACTACCACAACTCCCCCCAAGTTTCCCTTCCATCTGGCAGCAGCTATAGATGGCGTCATTTTAAACCCACTTGGAAGATAATAAAATGAACGTCGTCGCACTTCGCCCCACTTGGCTGCGAAAAACACGACCCCTCGCGATTATTGCATAAGAGTCTTTTGAATGGAAGTGGAGTTACGCAACACGTGAAGAGAAGGGACGCTGAGGTGCGGAACTTCCATCTCTGAGGGAGATGCTGGATTAGCCTTCCCCAGAGCTCTTGTTGGAATTCTTTTCCGGGTCTCCAGCACAATACTTACGACTTTTCATTTAAATTAGCAAGAGCCCTGTTTGTAAGCTTTCATAAAAAATAGTTCAACGAACTCAAAATATAATACTGGCTCTGCAAATCTGGGTGAATCGCATAATTGCATTCATAAAATCTATTAAATTTTCCTTCCCCTACTTTTAATTCTAAATTCCTCCATATTCCCACATCTTTATCTAATTTTTTAAATCTTATACATCAGTGAAAAGGGTTAAGGTAACTTTTCTCATAAGAGCTTGCACCCAGGAAAATTTTCAAGGAAAAATGGACTTGAAAAAAGTCTGACGGGGCCGAGAATAGAACCTGGGATATTCCTCTATCCGAGAGACTACTTTAACCGTCTAAAATACTGCTTAAAGCAGCCTCCCAGATAGAGGAAGATCCCGGGTTTGATTCCTGGCACCATCAGACCTTTTTCAAGTCCGTTTTTCCTTGAGAAGTATACATGTGTTTCCTTACTGGTGTGGCAGTTCCACCAATGGAACCTTTGGGCCTATTAAGTGGGACTCGGGTAGTTTGAAGTTTTTTTTTATTAATTTGTATAGTACATTAAAAGATTTACTTGACGAATAATTTGCTTCGTGGAGAAAAAATCTTCAATATTTTACTGATAATTAAACTTGCAAACTTTAAATTGCGTGAATTAAAAACCATTTTTCGCTCCATTTTGTGTCTTTGCTACGTATTTTGAGGATATGTAAAGAGGGACTTGAGATCATCAAGTTTGGGAAACCTTGCAATACATAATGCAGCCAGGGTGCGAAAATTGAAGAGAATCGCAGGATTACAGTAGTAGTAGTGGGGTTCATGGCGCCTCAACCACTAGGTTATTTGCGCCAATGGTTATCAGTTATTGACTGCTATAATTTGCTGTCATATTTATTTCCTGCCAGCAGGATAAGTCCAAATTCATAAAATATCCGGTTAAAATAATAATAAATAAATAAATAATGTAAAATATTAACAATAAATATGTAAATAAAAACCAACAACAGAAGGAGTAACCCTCCTAAAGCAGAGCTAAGCTCGTCTTCGCAGGATTACATTTTTAGGGTTCGAAGCCAAGTAAAAAGGCGAGCACTTACTACCTAATCCCTCTTTATTATACTATCGACCTAATGATCAAAAGTGTAAGGTCATAATTAATATTCAAATTAGGTTATTTTTTATATAAATTGTATTTTTACGAATATGTAGTACTAAAATTTAAGATATTTTCAAAAGGAGGTGTGGGTGATGGCGAGTAAATTTCAAACTGAGATATATCAGCACTACAAAAGGAAAAAAAAAAAACGTTTAAAAACTCAAAATTTACATGTGGAAAGCTTTGATACTTATTGAAAAACTATAGCGAAAATGGCGGTCATTAAACCTTACAAATTACTATGATGACAAACTCGAAAATAATGAACCTTAATTACGCACAAGTGTAAAATTCGAGATGGAAACATCAAAGTCTGCCATCGCACAGAATTGCTTTGCAATGGGTCCCGTAAGCCTTCAAGAAGATTTTGGAAAGAGACTTTTCTCTTACATTTCTGTATCATATAGCGGTCTTGGGAAGAGCTAATTCCACTCGGGGTGCAAAAGGGTAATTAGAGGAAACCCGTTCACATCCATAGTAACACCGCAGTATATGGTCGCGACCCTACAAGAATCTTCTGATTCTACTGAGTGCTTGATAAAGATGATTGTCAAATTATCCCACTGCAGAGCGCAATCAATTCGTTAATAACTCAATATTAGAGAGGGATTTCAACGAAGGATCTCCAATAAAAGCTACTTTACTGCTTTGAAGGGAGAAATATTAAGATTTTAATGGAATTAATGAAGGAAATGTAATTAATTGGACTCAAACTAAAATAACTTTGAAGATAGTAGCGAAGTCTAGCGCTAATGGTGGCGTATTTAATAATTACTCAATAAGTTATCCCAAGGACTACACTGTCATTTTCAGCCATTATGGCCGGATTAAAATTTCCAAGAAAGACAAAGTAAAAGGCTTACCATGAATTTTATTTTGCTTTGCATGGTAAAACGCGAGGTGGGATATAATTTCACCCTAATTTAAGTAAATATGTGCACATAAACGTAAGTTTAAGTTTAAGTTTATGTGAAGAGATCACTAGGAAACACCTACTTACTTCCTCTTTTATTTAGTAAAAAATAGAGAGTATATAGAAGGGGAGTTTATGAGGCAAAAGATAAATTTAATGGAGAAAATAAAATAAATATGTAGTTGAAATAAGGAAAATCTAGTAATGAATATCTCTCAATAAGCACTATATACATCATACAAAATTATCTGATGCGTCAAAAATAAACAAAAAATATCAGTATTAGATCATATGAAAGATATTTCTTGAAGTATTTTTAGTTACGAAAAATTAATGATAAATATCGAAGAATATTGAAGAAAATATCAATAGAGATGTGTGATTTTGGGTTCAATAACGAAATTGGCGATTTAACTATATGAATTAGAGGTTTACTTTCTTTCCAGATATATTAATGTTTATGGTACAAGAATTACTTTAAAAATAATAACTGATAAAAAGCAAGTAAGAGTATAATTGTCTACAAAATGAATAAATTCCTCTACACCCTTAGCAATGGTTTATTTTCATCGTACGCTTTTTGAAATCCTAGTATAGAGAAAAGATACTATGGAATGCAGCATGGTAATATGACATCCTAATATCGTAATGGGAGATTATTAAGTGAATTTATAAAATAAAGAAGTCGAGAGTAGGAGTAGTTCTTAAGAGAGGAGGAAATGGCTTGATCGCATTTTATATGAGGGAGCCATGTGTTATTTCCAATATGATGCGATGGAATTCCCCGGACATCATAGGGATATTAGAAGACACATGTGACAGGGATATTACAAAATTCCTCGAATAAGTACATAAAATCGAGAAGAAGCCGGGAAAATATGAAAAAGATATCAATCACGGATAAGAAACTTAAACGTGAGACATCCAATACATTTTTAATTTTCAGGAGAGGACGGAAAAAAGCATTGATGCATTGCATTTATTCGGCATCTGAGATCAGTAAGCAATAAACTGTGAATCGATTGGAAAAATATTCCTGTCTTATTTGCTACAAATGAAATTCATATTTACCAAATATTAAGCTACTCTATTATCCACCAAAACCTAATTATAGTTTCTCAAGACTTAAGGAAATATATTATTTATAAATTTGTTAACATATAAAATCCAGTTATTTCCAAGTAAGGTGGAAGCAGTGGAACAACGAGGGAAAATGTATAGTTGGAACTTACATACACAAGAAAATCGCAATTAGCGTGGGATAAATTGGCCGAATTTTCTTCCGGTGCTTAACTGGGGGAAACAGAGTTAGATGAATGAAGCATTAAGAAGATGGAACGGTTGCTATAAAGAAGGAATAAAATACGCTTGGAAACCCAATATGGAATTGAGTAATTGTAACTCATCTTCTTTGAGACTAAATATCCTAAACGGCAAAGGATGACAGAGAATGTTCCGTTGCAGAAACGGCTGAGGCGCTACGTATTACTCTGAGTAATTACTTGGTGGTTTACATTTCATAACAAATAAACAAAAGAAATAAACTGTAAAAATCAAGGACTCAATAAAATATCAAAGGTTAAAGATTCACTGGAAAATTTTCGATGGTTTTAAATATTTTCGAAATCAGCATTTGTAACCAGTTTATTTTGAGAAAGAGAATCCTTACCGTTTGAAAGTGCAACCGAACTTCTTTTTTGGAGGTCATTTGTGAAGCAGGACTAAAATTTTTGGAACAAATGTTTACATAATTGTATGTCAATAAAAACGAAAAAGGTATCATGATAACAGTACGACGAGACCGGCCGTTTTCATTTCTTGTCTCTGTGGATCTGTTCAAAATTTATCATTTTATTTTGTTTCATCAATAAAATATCGTATATAAACTAAAAGGCAGAAAAGAAAAGTACGAATAAATGATCCCTTCAGTTACTACTATACATTTTAAATAACTGAATTTTACTCTATTCGGATTCGCAATACAATAATCGAAGCAGCGTTCAGCTTAATTTCAAATTCAAATTTACAGGATCAATTCCTAACAGGAAATTGGACTAATTTGCTGCGCAATTATCTGATGCCATCTGAAATTCATTTCAACCAGAAAAGCGAATGAAAAGTAATTATGTCGAATTCCTCCCTTCTCTTCTTCATGCCCACTAATGCTTCCAATCGGAATCATTAGCTCTCCATCATCAAGCTTGAAAGCAATTGATGATTTTTGTTGTATTAACACAAACGCTAGAGACCTCAAATTTGTCAAATACGTGCGAATTAAATGTAGTTGATAAGCGAGCAATAGACTAAATATGACTAATAAGTTGAGTTTTTTTAAATGTAACGACATACGAGGTTAGGTGGAAGAGAGACCCACCTGGTCCTAACCTCGCCAATAAAGGGTCAAACTAACTAACTAACTAACTAACTAAATATGTAGCTATAGTTCTCGGGACTCATACCTGGTGGCGGCTCTCCATACCATCGACGTTTCGGCTGCATTCTAAGTGACCATCTTAAGAACAGTGATCATTGAATCATAGGGATCATTGTTTTGAAGATGGCCGCCGGGTATGCAGCCGGAACGTCGGTGGGTTAATGGTAGCTGAGCGGGGTTTTTACAGTTACTTTTTTTCGGGTAGACATTTCGAGGGTCCCCCTCCTAATCCGGATCCTTACCTCAGCTCGGGAGCTCGAGAGCCGCAGTAGGCGGGACCATAAAAAAACTAACAGCGTGGAATACGATTTAAAAAGATATAAACAATTCAAATGAGCTAAAATTTATTATCTTCGTCGTCTCATTCGTCCTAAGAGATATACAAGCGTCTTTTAATCGACGTTCTACGATGAGAATTAAGATTTTTCGTGATTTTGCAAGAAATTACCCGTTTACAAACGGCAACGTTGCCGGTGGGTTGGGGTAGGGGGGAGGGATTTCTATAGAAAATCTAGAAATCTAGAAATCCTACCCCCAACCCAACCCAACCCAACCCCCGTTGAGATATTTAAAACGCCCGCCTATCTGACTGAGCAACGTTGCCGTTGGTCGGAGTCTCTTGAACTATTCATGCATGCAATTCACCGGGAATTACTTTCTTATACATTACACTAAAAAGATTTGAATGATCGTAGTTCCTAGTTATGAGTAGAAAATACTCGGAAGTTACGCATATACATCGGGCGATAGAAAAGGAATTAAATATGGAGCGAAGGAAATAGATGGGGTAAATCACGATGAGATAAGCAAAAAAGTAAGGGAGAAAGCTTCCTTACGATGGAGGACATAGATAAATGCGAATATCGATTAATAAAAGGACGAAAGGGAGGTAGGAAAATGGAGGGAAGCGATAAGAGATGAGGAATGGCGGAGGAGGGAGTTGATGGAGTGGTTGGTTTTCCACGAGGCAAGTGAGGAATGAAGAGCGTGGAAGCGCCACTCTCGTCTTAGAGACCTTTTCGCATCTTCACTTCAGGTCTATGTGCCCAGCTCAGTTACAGGATATTTTAAAACATAAAATTATGTAAAATAAAAGGAAAATTGAATATGTAATGATAATCACAATAATTAATTTCGTCACAAAACATTCAAATACACAGAGAAAATTCTGCCGTGAATTGGTGACATGTCAGTTGATACAGGAAATCTAATATACATAAATGTATTCAAAGAAATATTTACATAAAGTCATTTCTACATTTAGATCTTCTATTTTCAGAATTTTACAGAAATATATGGACGATTTTAACAATTGGAACTACATTGTTGGGACAAATGCAAATATATATGTTACACCCCAAACGTGTAATTGCCCATTTCATGAATTGGGCAACGCGCCTGCCCATTTCATGAAATGGGCAATTACACGTTTGGGGTGTAACATATATATAAGTACATTATCTCAAATCAATACCAGACTAAATCGTTATTACATTCAACAGGATAAGTCATTGTCCAGAAGTTACTCGTCGAATGGGTAATAACATTTCATTGTCAATATATTTTTGAGGTTGTCAAGAAATCTTTGCTTATTCTTGCCATAGTTTTTCAGAAATGCCTTTGGAAATTTGATGCAGATTTTTACACCCACGTAGTATGGGGTTCTTTCGAACAAGCTGAGATGATGTATTGGGTATAATATTTCACTTCCAATAGAAACTGAAATCGAGATTTGATGAATATAAAATGGGAATATACCGTCAATTTCTCGTATGATATGCAGAAGAGTTATGGTTGATCTTAAGATAATGCATAATTCTTTCAACAAAGAAACACTAATGTAACTTTTAGAGAGCGCTCTATATGTCTCCTAAGAATACGTATACCAGGTACAATGTTCCGGCCCGGCACATTCTCTCCCTCCGGCACCGGCCGTGGTGGCGGAGTGGTTAACGTGCTACCGCGTTAACGCTCCATTCTCACGGTCCCGGGTTCGAATCCCGCCTAAATGGATTTTAATGGTTTTCTGTGTATGTTGTGTGTGTGTGTGTGTGTGTACGTGTGTGTGATATTAATAAAATAAAATGCCAAAAAAGGAATAAAATTAAGAAAAGGGGTTAATTGGAGGAATAGCCTTCCTAGGCTGAAATTCGCCCAAAAATAAAGACGGCATTATTATTATTATTTTATTATTATTACAATGAATATCTACAGGGGAAGATATCAGCATTAATTATATAAATAGAAGAATAAAACTTCTTAGAAAAGCTAAGTTCTTCTAACTCTAAGAACATAGACAAGTCAAAAAATATGGCACGCTTCAACTTGAAATATGATACATACAATGCAACAACTGGGGGAAGACGATGTCAGGAGTGATACATATTATAGATAAAATAAGATCGCTGAAACGGGTGAGGGCAAAATTCCACGTGTGTTCTTACGTATGCCAAACGGGAATTATTGATGGTCAAAAGCTGCGACTAGCCCCTTTTTTGTAAGGACTTGCAATAAAAAGGTACTGCTTTGAGATTACGTGGAATTCATCCCAAACTAAATAAGGAATCTGCAATTCATTAAATAAAAGCAATAATTCCGATAGAGTGAAAAATCGGAAATATAATAATAATGATCCTCTTTATTTGGGCGAGATTGAGACTAAGAAGTTTCTTCATTCATCAAACCCATCGTCATTAATTATAACATTATAATTAAATGAAAGACATCGGAATGAAAAACAATTAGATGTAAAAACCTAAGAGATTCTTAGGAAAAGTTCGCTCTTCCCTCATTAGACTGGGCCAGCTAACCCTGAGCGCTCGATAAAGAATCATGTAAAATTTGTTAATCATATTTGCTACCTTAACTTTACGAATTTCCGTCAACTCCTTCCACAATACGCTAAACTTTAGTCATCTCCACTGAGAGACATCGCATTCCTCTATATCTAGCGGGGTACAAGCCAACTTGGCATCACCGGTTAGGAGAACGCTGCTGCAGAATTTGGCTTACTCCTAAATCCAACAACACCTCATCCAAGATGGAAGAATCGCAGTTTGTTCTGAATTCAGCAGCGGAAATTTGATTACACCTAGTTGTAAAACAAGAGTGACAAAACGGGCGAACGGCGACACTTCGCTTTTTCTCCTCCATTTGCGACACCAAAGAAATCGTCGCAAAGGCGCATTTCACATCCAAATTGTGTGGAGAGAGAGGGTCCCTAAAAAGGCGTATCCTCATACGTCACCAAGGGTGCGTGCCGCCCTCGGTGGGCCCTTCCGGAGGCATCAGTCTTCCCCACCCAGCGGTCAACCACGCCCCGCTCCCATCCGTCACCTGGTCCCGCACCGCATCTCCCAACAGAAGACCCCTCCACGTAAACCCGCTCCTGGGCATGAAACCCTTCCCATGCAGGGGAAAAAGCAGTTGCCGCCGAAAAACCGCAAGTTTTGATATCGAAAATTCCGGGGGTTCGCAGCCCCTGTCTCCGGAGGCTAAGTTGGAGACTCCTTAGGGATTTTAAGTGAGACTTAATGCCCGTTTTAGGAGGGTAAAGAGAGTGGCCGGAGATGGATGGGATGGAACTTGCGGACGGAGAGGTTGCCCTTCTGGTCCTTAAAGAGTGGGCCATCGACGAAAGCATACGGGATGGTACAATGCCTTGAATATGCAGGGTCGTGAATAAGGCTGGAAAAGTTTGGATGCGAAACATAGCTCATTCTCAAGTATTTTGTACATTTAGAATAAGGGAAGGTTTTGAGTCACTTCTGTTGATTATCTGAAGTTTAATCCTGCCTCAGGTCGATAGATAAATGGATAGAATATTTGTTGGCAAGCTGGATCTTAAACCTGACTTTGTAAGTCGTCTTAATATTTACTGTTCACAAATATTGACGAAAAGAGAATGGAAGAGAAGATGCTAAGAGAAAAGTTCTTAAAACTTACTGCTGCCAAAGAAAAAAAACTCATGATGCAAGAAAGAACCCACTGGGAAAGGGGGGTGAAAAAATTGCGATAAAACAGTAAAAAACTCAAATCCAAATATAGTTTATCTACTATCTAAATATAGTATAAGCAGCATAGAAGTATTGTTTGTCTCCTTTCCCGAACGATTTCACCGTGCATAGAGAGACAGGAAAGATATATTAATCGTAGATCCTTGAATTTTATTTCATCGCAAGAGAGGATTCTGTAGATATTTCACAAGAAGAAGATATAAAGTAATTGAGATGGAAATTACAGCAGAAATTTATTATTGTGTGATGCAGTTAATGAAGCTATTTTCCTTCCGTCAAAAATTAAGCAATGGCTGACCATACGTAGAAAATCGCCGTTCAAACTTTATTCTGTTATGTGCAAACGAAGCCAATCGACTACCACTGAAGAGGACATCTATATAGGAATAGCAGAGAAATCTGTAGTACACAAAAGGATATCTGCTATTTACTTCTGAATTCATGGATCTCAGAAAATACTAGAAAATATTTATTTACTCGCAAAATCATTCCCAAATAAAATCGTTTCCGGAAAATAAAATATGTAATATATTGTACTCATTGTCGAAAACAGAAGTTTTAATTACATTTATTGTTAAGTTTGTATGGAAAATTTCCTTTCCGTTTCTTATTACGTTCTCACAAACAAAAAGAATTGGAAACATATTTACGCAAACGCAGATATCTGATTTAAACAAATATATCTTAGTGAAAATAACAGCAGTAATTCTCCGAAAAATCCATACTTATGTTGTTACAGGACTTGGAGGAGGATAGACATAGTTGTTACAAACTTTCATGAATTTTTTAACTCAAATTTGTCTCAGTAAAAATACCCGAGGACGAACTTTCTCATGTTTTAAAATACTATACAATACATTTGTTTTATTATATCAATAAATCTTGTGGAATTAACGATACATTCGCATTAATGTTTTAGTAACAACTTGTCCACGAAGACGAGGCAACACAACAGAGAGGTTCGTTGTTTTTTTAGCATAAGTACTCAAATACAGGGTAATAATGAACAATGTACATTGCGTGTATATTCTTTGCAGAATACTTTTAGGTAATGAAAATTCCCCAGAATGTGAGATGAGAGGGAGACTCAGAGACTCTCCGTAAAGTAATTGACAAATATTGAACCCGAGAACCCCAGTGATAGGGCAAACATCCAGTCGATTCATTATCACAATGAAGGTTTGGTATCACGGACTCAACTGCGGCCGTGCGTTTCAAATTTGTAAAGGCAATTCTTGGCATATGTAACGAAATCTCTACTGTTACTCTTTCTTATTATGCATTATTGCACATGCGAATTTTATTTTGCACAGGGTATACAATTATACATAATAATGATATGAAATTTGATGTTCAGGCGTTACCTTGTGGAAAGCCATTGAAGTAATGAAGAAATAAAACTTTGTAAATTTTCCACAATATTTTTTTATTTACGACCGATTTCGCTACCGGAGTAGCATCTTCTGGTGATGTTAGATGCTAGATACCACAAGATACCTCCGGTAGCGAAACCGATTGTAAATAAAAAATAGTGTGGAAGATTTATAAATTTTTATTTCTTCATTGCTAATTATAACATAATTATCTCTGTACATGTTGTATCTATTATGATTAAAAATCAAATTATGCTATAACGAATATTTAATTAGAAGGAAGTAAAATTAAATGTGCACGTTCCCCAGGTGGAAGAGAAATAATAAAAGAAACGACAGGATCTGGACTGGAACCTATTGAGGCTATCTCGAGTCGATGGTATCCATACTCTGGCCAGAATGGCATGCTTGAATGTTCCAGCCATACAGCTCAATAGCTGCAGCAGTAGTAGTATTAAAAGTGCTTCGACAGCTTAAGTCATTTCGTACATTGGCGCCCACCGGGAATCGAACCCAGGACCGCTTTCACCAAAGGCAAACACGCTGTCCGCATGACTATCCGGGAGCCCAGCTCAATATCTGTAGCAACCAACCGGCAATAAGATCAGTATTCGATTGCTATTATTGCTACTGTTTGACAAATTCAGGTGACAGACACAAACATTGTCTGCCAATTGACATTGTTGACAAACCCTTTCACACTTAAATTATTGCACTCAAAATTCCTAAATAACATCAATATATTGACAAACGGGACAAGGTCACGCTATGTTTCTTACCATATTTTTAGTTATGACTATCGGTAGGTTTGCGCAGGTTTTTCACACCTCCCTTCCTTGTGGGTGTTTTTCTGCAGTGGATACATTTTTTTCTAAGAATTTCTTAGGTTTTTTACATCCACAATTCTTCTCATATCTTTTTCATACTATCTCTTTAAATTAATTATTTATATATTGTATGACGATGGGTTGGATGGAATAGGAGACTTTTAATCTCAATCTCGCCCGAGTAAAGCCGTTTTATTATTATTATTATCAACAACAAAGAATACTAAATTTAGCAAACTATTACTCCACCGAATACATTTACACCAGATAGATTCTCTAACTACTGTTCCCACATAATCACATTTTTCATTGTTCCTTAGGTAAGTCACAAGTCACTTTATAAGTTTCTCAGCCACCACACTTACATATTATAGATTTAACAATAACGTAAACAACACATCCAAAATCCCTTTCATATAATACATTTTTATAATATCTTAAAGCATCTAAGTTTTAAATCTTTAATTGATTTAGGTAAGGACTTGTAGATTCCCGGTTCTGTTAACGTAAAAATTCACTTGTATCCCTTTCCTAAATATGCATGAGCTATGCTGCCATCTTTAAACGGATAACAACAAACCCGACCTACCCATGCCCTATTTAAACTTTGGAAACCATGTAAACTGAGAAATCTCAGGAAAACACATTGAGTGGTAGAAAAACTGGCAATGTCTTCAGAAATTATTCATCGTGTGGTCTTGCGGTAGGAGCGCTCGAAAGTTATGCATCTTTATTAGCTAAATCAAAATGTTGTATGATAGCTGCTCATGTTGTTAGGCTTCAAAGAGACATTTGTCAAGCCATCATGGTTTGTTTTATTTTGGCTCTTCCATCGGATTTCCTTTTGGCACCAGCATGACGTGTCTGCGGAGAAATTTCTTGCCAAAACTGAACGTCTGCCAAGTCAACATATTAGATCACCGTGAATAAATCTCTATCTCATGATTCAAGTGATAGTCGGACGTAAGAAGGCGTTTGCAAGGGGAGATTTCTTTCCGAGTGGAATTGATTATCCACTGCAAAGAAAGCTTTAAGCCTTGAGAGGCTTTAAGCGTTATTTGTATGTGAGAAAAGTTTTTGTAATGAGACATGTTTTACAGCTAAGTAGATTTTAAAGGAGTTCTATTATGCCTTGAGCCAAGAAAGAAAGTAAATAAATGTACAATTGTAGTAGTATAGTAAATCGGTCATTCCAGTAGGTCAAATCCAACTTATTTGATGAATTATCTACGGCACAATATTTCCCACACTTGGCCTGTGTGAAAATTTCTTGACTGTATCGATTGAGTTTTGAGGATGTTTTAAATATGGCGTTTTATTGAGGAAATATATGACGAAACGTAACAGGAAGAAGTCAGATATTTTTACAATTAAAAACCTGCAAATAAGTGCCCGTATTTACTCAATTTTACATTTTTGGGCATACTTTTCGCATTTAAAGATCAAAAACATTGCAATCTCAGTTCGTTGCAAGTATGACTTTATAAAATAATAAATATTACCTATTGAATATAAAGACGATCAAGCAAAGAATTAGGAGACAAATTAAGGATCATTTAAGCCTCATGGAATTTTTATGTACGGTTTTTGAATCCAAGCACATATAATATCCTTTCGCTTAAATTCACATATATCTCCATTCATTCATTTGAGTGAAAATAAGCTTGTTTCAATTAGTGCGTGTATAATTTGTAGGGAGTATATACGCAAAGTGGATAATTTGTGATTACTTACTCATCAAGTGCAGTGAGGATTCACGCCCCCCTTTTTTGGATAGCTCGAACCAGTTGAATAGTACATACCACATTGAAAATATGTGGGAAATTTCTTGGAACAAAAACTCACTAAAATAAGAACAATTGATCAAAAAATAAGGTGGTATATCTAATTTTACTCTCTTGCTTTTGGTACAAAATTTTATAAAATGTCCATGATTTAGAAAAATCTAGAGATTGTGAAATTCTTTCAGGATTGGGATATTGTGAACAAAGGGAAGTTTATTTTATACCAAGGATGCTGTTTTCATAGAATGTAAGTGGTTTCTCTTTATTCAACTCACTTTTTTAAACGGAAACTCATTCATTCCATCTTCCCAATTTGCTAAACACAATCCTCGTTACTAAGACGCGAAGCAGCTACACTATTTCAGAACACAGGCGGCCTCAATTGCTTACGAAGAATTCCTCTTGGAACAAAGGGCATTCCTTTGCTTTCCCGCAGAGAATTCTTATTCTCTTTGTCTTTTGGTTTATCTTTTGAAAACGACATCTATTCTGACGAATGAGAGTGGGCATTTCAAAGCAATGATGAACTCCGCAAAGAGATTGAGTTGAGAAACAAGGCTAAATTACCAATTTACTTTTAATTAAATGAATCGTATCTTCTGAACATCCTAGAAGAATAGAGTTGTACCAGTAATGGTAGTATTCAAATTAGAATAATAATTAAAATGAAATAGAATAAAAAAAAACGTTTTTTAATAGGAGCGACGAAGATTAACGATGGGCACATTGTTATTCTTGATTTATTTCATGTTATTATTCCTTCAGATCGTTCCATATGTTTAATAATTCATTATAACAATTGTAATTACGAATACATTTACCGAATCGTTGCATCACTATTGGTTATCCTTGTCTCTTATTTAATATACTTATGTTAGTCTCTTATAAAGTGATCTCAATTCGCACGACGCTTTTGTTAAACGTATCTACCGTAAAAATCTTATGACATACTAATACTATATAACATGTGAACATTTTAAATTTAATTTACTATTTGTTATTTGCACACAATGTTCCAGTCTCGTACAATTTTATATTTCTATTTTTCGTCTGAATATTCATTTTATAAATTAACATGCAGGTTTCAACGAGAGGGAATCCATATGGATGTGATTTGAAAGAAGAAAATTGCATTTGAGATTCTCAAGATATGTTTTTTAAATAGACTAAAAGGTGATAAAGGCCGATATGAGCCGAAGCATATTTTAAATACGTAAGTGGAAAATCACAAATGTAATTTTTTTTACACATCCTATTCATTTTATACTTATATATTTGTATTGCCATATTGTTATATATGCTTTTCGACAAATAAAATAACCATACAAATCGTGTTTAAGGTGCACTTCGGAGCTCAAAGCATCAACTCTATAATTCAAGGAAATGCGTATCTTCGGAATTCTCTCCCTTACTTTTATGACACAAATTTTCCGTGATGGCTGTGAAATATATTCCATCAATCTCTTGACTTGTTAACATTTTACAACCATAGACCTTTATTGTTTCAATCCCTATTTCCCTTCTTCTCTCGTCTAAGTATCTAATCCTATTAGACACCCTCCAATTACACCACCGGCGAAATAAGCTTTCCGTTCTCAAAAACGCCACTCAATAACTTCGCTGAAATCGTTCTCCGCTCGAACTCTTCATTCATTTCTTTCCCTATTTTTTTCATGACCTTTCGCTTTGGAAATCTCTGACTGTGTCTTCCGCTGAGTGACGGCCATCAGTTTAATTTATCACTCGACGATTGCTCTCAGACAGTTCTTCGCAAAGAAGTAAGAGGTTTGTTAGGCAGGGCTTGTTTGAATTGTTCTCCAATTGTATTTCCCGATTGTCAATTCCACGTTACCCTCGAGACACGTTTTTACTGTTATCTCACTAGTATCAATTTTAAAAGGGAATTATTTTTAATCTATGTAGTTCAACATAAATGTACTATTTATACATTATATGCACATTCATGTTGAACCGTTTAATCAAGCTTTTCCCTATTTTTCTAAAAATATGTTCCTAAAAATACTTGGCTAATTCTGTATGTCCTCCTTATGGCCATGGTTTGAAGGCTGAAGAACTTTCTGTATGTTTATTGGTGATCAGGGCTACTGCATACAGAGATAAAGAAATAGCCTTATACTGTGAGTCGAAAGAAAGAATACTTTGTAATTTCCACAGCAGGTTTATTGTTCCACTAACTGCGTCACAAGGTTGACATCTTCAGGTGTATTGTTTCTTCACCTGCAGTTGTAAACCAGTTGACGAAAGTAATCGAAAAATAAACCTACAATGGTTAAACTAATCGAACAATAAACCTGCAGTGGAAACTACAAAGTATTCTTTTCTTTAACAAGTGTGTTGAGTTCCACAAAGTTACGCTTTATCACATTAATTTTCTGTATTATGTTTGTTTAAGGGCTGAAGGATATTTTGTTGATTCATAGCTACTTATACTGCATACAGAGATGAGCGCATTCATGTATGTATAATGTAAACTTGAAAAGTTATCCAGCCACGGAAGTGTTTACGAATTAGAGAAACGTCATCACAACGAGTTTTCAATGGGACTAGCTAAGGATCTGACAATTATTTTTAATTGCATCCTATTATTATCTTTAACGAGTAAGCAAATAAATTAATCTACAGGAATGAGCCTGCCTGTAACAAAATGTGGGACGAGTAGGGGATTGCCTGGTATGGTGATATACGGAATGGACTTTGGTGGCCATGGGGCCTCCACAATAACCTTGAAGGCTCGACATAAATTCTATAGAATCTTGAATAGTAAGTAATTGACAAGTCATATACACTGCTTACACAGCACAGTGCATTGACACACTCACTACTCCAAGAAAGCTGTGAATTCCTATGCACATTATATTTATTTAACAACATAATTTCTAAGCTATTGTTGTTAATGTTCGATGCTGTTTAGGCACACTTCTTTATTTATGTTTCTAAATGTTATATAAATTAACGTTGCCACCTTGCCCAACGTATTATTGCGATGAAAATGTATAACGAATGTTTGTATAGTGAGCTAACTCACTGAGGCACTAACTGTGCTCCACCAACCTGTTAAACAAGCACTAGATTTAGAGAGAGTGCAACTGCTTTGACTAATTTAAAGCCGAAGGTGCGATTACGTGGCAGGAATGAGGTGTTACGCCGCTCTATTTATAGACCGGCGGAATATCGCTTTGTAAGAAAGGCGTTCGATCCAAGCCTCGTCGGAATTAGCCTCGCCGATGGCAATTCATTCGCCGGATCTCCAGATAAAGAACGGTGGAGGCTAAGAATATCGACTTGCGAACCACGGAAATAGAACTCGCCCATGTTTATCTGATTGCTTCGGCTGTTGAGTCCCGTAGGAGACAGTTTGAAATTTACAGCCGCTGTGTTAGGATTTCACGCCGAAGTTGTAGAGATAGCTATGCATCATGCCTCGAAGCAACTTTGAAACGGTTCGGTTAGAATTCAGGGCATCGGTGCTCTGGTGGGGGACTTCATGAAGCTGTGTGATGCCAAGACATATCTTTAAGATATGTATTTCTTAGATAAAAAATGGCATAGATTATTGAACATTAATAGACGTTCAGCACTGAATGTGAATATGATGATTATGAAAGCAAACTTTGTAAATTCCAATATTCAATATAATTCTATACAATTTTTGTTATTGTTCTTATCACGTCTTTCTTCCACAAAGTTAATTCTTCCACTTTTGATTAGTATATGATGTTTGAGTCTCGCTTATAGAGTGTATATATCTTCATAACTCAAAATGGCCGGATAAATTCAATGTAAACCACTAAATTACCTTCTATGAACTGAAATGATGTTATTATTACAAGAAAAAATACTTAAGTTCATTAAATAGTGATAATGGCGTGATCTCAAGAAGATTACAAATATAATTTTAATCAAATAACTATTTAAAGAATCAGAAACTAGTTGTAAGAAAGTACTAGCTGTACGAACTTATATTCTGGGCCAATACCGCATTGCCCCATTATTGTTTATGAGCTACATCTTAATGATATATCAAAGTGTTTGATTTGAATTTTTTTTCCTAAAACTGAAGTTCAAGAGCTAGCAAAATATAGAGGAAGGTTTTATGCGTTACCTTATTAAGTGATAATAACCTTTAATAATGTATATTTTAGTTAAAAAACTTTCACAATGTACACATAACAAAGAATTTTGATTCTATTCATGCATTTTAATTGAAATATAACTAAAATTTATAATTATCTGATGCATTCTCCGAAAAGTGTCAGCAGAGAATTCTTAACCCATAAACTCAAGAGGGGATAGCCAAAGGGGCCCCAATTTCCATTAGCGATCCCATTAATCTTGTAACATCAATGCAGCACCTCAGTGCAATACCGCCCTTTGAGACAGAGAAGCAGTGTCTCTACCACCGTACCTCAAGGGACCCCAAAATTTGAAGGGAATTTGCTATCGTGTGAAAAAACATTACGTTATAAAAAATATGGGATTGGCGCATTAGTAAGCCCATATTTCTCCTACCTTTATCTTTCCAATGGACAGAGGAAATGCTAGAAATTTAAATGTGGAAGTAATTTCTGTTACTTATTAGATAGTAAACATATCACCCTAAATTTTCGGTTTGAATTTTTATCATTATTATAACTCTGTTGAATGTATTATTTGAATGTATTATTTGAATGTATTATTTGAATGTATTTTTTGAATGTATTATTTATTTGTTACCAGCTGTTTCAGTCTTTAATTCTACTGATCATAAATTACCGTTCGGAATGGCACACTAAATACTGTTACTCAGAGCTCACTCTTCCTATTTAAATGTCTCACTCATATAGCGAATTAGATATGCCCCTGAAATTCCAAGACCAAATTAACCATTGCAGAATGTGATGATGCGTTTATGGTGTTTAATGGATAAATAATACCTAAAGAATAATTCTTATTTAGCCAGCATCTGAAATAGTAAAAATTTAATATTTTAAAACATTTCCTCATGAAATTGGAGCGTTAACATCGTAAATGACACGAATTATAAAAAAGTTTAATAGCTACTGTTTTGAAACTAATGTTGATTTAAATAAAATAACAAGAGACATTGAGAATGGCCAATTATTAAACTCACTCAATATGAGGCTATGTCAGTGAAAATTACTGAGTAATCTACATTTTTACAAAATGCTTGTATGAAGATGTACAACTACCTATTTCTTTAGCAATTGACTTCTACGATATTCCGGCCATATCTCCGCAATTTGTTGGAGAATTTCATTTGCAAATGCATTTTAAAATAACCAGACTAAATCACATAATTCCGGAAGATAAACTGCCTGAGTTGGGGATCGAACCTCAGCCTTCATCATGGCAATCGAGCATCTAATATGTATACATACATTAAGAATCTATGCCAATGATATTGATATATGTACAATTTGAATTTACGTGTGTGTATGTTACCGCCTTCGTGTATATTTACTAATTCATTAATATTTTCTATGCCTTTAAACAACATATATCTGTTCTTATAACTTATATAATGCATTCATTGTTTACTATAGACAATGATTATGGTAATTAACTGCAGAACTGAAATGATTTTAATAACAAAGTGATAAATATAAGTGGGATGGCACGTAGAAAAGTATTAACTTTGTGCTTTAACCATGACTGCGGGAATGGTGAAATGCGCAAACGTAAAGCTACCGTGCCTTTTTACATGAACAACACACAGGCTATAAAATTTTTAGATACTTCTATATCAGTAACACAGTTATCGGACTTGATAGAAGTTTATGATTGCCATTTTCTCTTTAAAAAAGGTAATTTAAAGAAAACTTATAGGAAACCCTTTTCAAGAAGTTTCCTCTTGAAAATAAAAGTGATGCTACTCAGTAGAATTGTCATTTCCTACTTTTCCTGAAATAGATGGTAGAAGCGAAAGCTTACGGAGTAGCTGTGTTTTATGTCGCCTTCCTTTCCTCGTGGCTACTGCCTTAAAGTGCCAGGGGATCCCTCCGCGCGAGTGAACTCCTTGTTTTACTATTTTCTCTGTATCAGAGCATGTACTCATCTCCTTGACGCACCTCAGTTCATCAGAGAGAGTGACTGAGCACGGATTCATCAACGAACTCCGTTTTTCATCATCAAAGAAGAGATTGCGCTTCAGATAACAGCGGCCAAACGGGGAAAACATCTCCTATTTTCTGAAATATTTGCTTCTGAAATGTTTTTCACAACAGGAAAGAAAAAATAACCTGTTATAGATGTTTATTCACAACGTAATCTTGAAGCAAAGTCGCTACATTATGAAGAAGTAACACAGAATGCTTTGAGGCGCATTAAGTTAGTGAGTTAATATGACAGATAATCGTATTTAGATATTTGTAGTAAATAATATAGGAAATTGCAACGTTTGGCTTGTATGATATACCACTGAGGGATGATTGTGGAGAAATATATCAAGCCTATATACTCAGGAATTATTTGGAAGGAAGCATGACTATTATTACAACGTTGTCGAAGACTGAACTAATGTAAATATCTAGTGAATCTAAACTAGGATGTATCAGGAAAATCAACAGCCAGAGAACCTAAAATACAAGAAGAATTTAATGGGGGGCAAGTCATTTGCTACGGTGTTAATCTTAATGTATTCCTTTCTGAGCCAGAATACTTACAGTGGAAAAGTTCTTTGTTTATACTTTTACCATAAAAGCAAATATGATGAAAATACGATACAGAGAAATTTTACAAAGAAGCTCAACATACATGAAAAACTTGAGATATAAAGAATGCATGAGTTCAGAACCACTTGAAATCTACTCTCTAATCAATAGACGATTGTCACATGTACTTTATTGTCTCTTATTAGCCGATAAAGGCGATAGTTCCCTTGCGTTCTGATGTCCAGAATAGTGGTCAACATTTTGGACCACACCATTGGGACGATTTTTGACTCCCTCCTTACAGAACTATATTGACGACAAAATTCCAAGTGACTTTTAGCCACCTTGCAAGCCATTAATCAACGAAGAGATTTAATTCGCAGCCTTTACTTCTCAACTCCGCTTATATTCTCACCTTCTCAATTTAGAAAAAATCCCCTAAGCATATCGGCCTCTCCATTTCCCATCTCATGCATAAAGATGACAGAGCCAAGGACTACCTATTTTATGGAATGATTTGCGCAGTTTGAAAATTCGTTCGCGGAAACCGTATTTTCTTAGGAAGGGTCTTTTCCTAATCCAGCGCCCATCGATTTACGAGTGACAAAAGAAGTGGGAGCCGTCACGACCATTAGAAATCTCTCTTGATAACGTATTCGTGCTTGGGCGAATGTATTCAGGAACAAAGAAGAGGGATTCGTGCGGAAGGGAAATAAAAGGGATGCCGTGGAAGGCGTCACGTGTCCAGGCGACCAGCTGATTTCATTTCCTCCTTCTTTTTCAAAGCCTAAAGACCCCTACTAATTCACCAGAAACCCTGAAATAGCCCCGATTCGTCCTCTTCCCCCGATCCTCTTCCTCCAATCCCTCACTTCTCCCTTTTGCGTTCTATTCCTCGAGTCCCGTGCGTTTCTTCACAACGGAAATGAAAGAGAAACGGCGCTGCCAACCTCTAAAAACTACATATATTCTGCGAATTTCACCATATGCGCATTCAGATACTGTTCAAGCGCTATGCTAACTCTCCATTATTCTTCTGTAGTTTAAACCGGGGCCTTCGAACCTTTATCCTTCATTGGGCTCTTTTGCTACTTTGGAGACTTTGCGGGTCCAAGATAATGTGTTTTACCGTATTTGTTAATGTTAACAGTAATTATAAAACCATTTATGTTTATTTAATGCTATGATATTTAAACTGATCGTACTGTTTCATTTACTGGGTGGATTTTTCTCCTTCAATTTTAATTTCGGTTATTAAGCGGTATGATAGAGATTTTAATGAATTTCTCAGGAGAGTGCTAGTTACTTATAACCTTAATTTAATGATTTCCATAATTAAGCTACTGATAGTAATTCTGGATAGAATTTATAGCTACCCAAGACAATTGCAAATTATTTCTCCAAGAAGAAATTGATACTTTTTTAATGCTCTTGAGTAGAATTAGGGTTCTATAATATTGTAAGAATTAAAACTAAGGCCTCGAGTTTTACGAAAGAAATTCTGTTAAACTATCCGTTATGTATTCATAGATAAGTAAATAATGCCTCTAAAATGTGTTCCGCAATTCAAGTCCATGCTAAGAAGTGAGAGATTTGATGTTTCTGAGATAAAATGTACTTCGATAAACTCATTATGCGAAGGTGTTACCTCGTGGAAGGCCATGGTTTGGAAAAGAATTACTTTGTACTCTCTCACCAAATTTGTTGGTGGGACGTTTTTCACTAGCGGACTGGCATCATCAGGCCTGAGGATCCACTAGCAAATATTAAAATAAATGTATGATAGAATGAAAATTTAGAAGCTGGTGAAGCACACACGAATTGAAACCGATTTGGGCTGTTATCTTGTATAAAACTTCATGTAATTTTCTGTGATAATTTCCTGTGTTAAAATACGAAACCTTATCATATTTTAAATATTATTTGCTGTCTATTACAAATATTTTTGCATTAAATTTTAATGGATGGTAACCCTGAGTGTGATGCGTATAAGATGGATGCAAGCTGCGTGTTCGGAGAGGCGAGAAAAAGTGTTATCGAGAAACGGAGGATATTAAGTTAGGACGATATGGAAAGTTACTTTATGTGACAGGGGAAAGAAGGAGATAAGAAAACACAAAATGTTACCGGAAACGGCCTGGCTGTTACTGAAATAGCTGCCGTGTGGTTCTCATAGGTATTTTTATGTAGAAATATTTCCATAGAATCCACTTATATACCAAAGGACACGGCGAAATATCACTTTTAATAATAGCAAATTTCCACAAGAATATTTCGCTTTAGTGTTTCAAATCGGCTCATATATAAATACAGATAAATTATTCTTGTAAACATTTACTGTGATTTTTTACTGTATTCTCACTTGTAGGCAATTAACCATTGGGCAACCAAAGGTATTTACCCCCGCGATACTTTTTCTGTGTTATTTAAGTTAAAAGTTTTCAAATAATTTCATACTTCCATGTTTTTGCTCTTCAAGGTTTAATAATTTTATTCTTTGCGTATTTTTTATCAATCGCACGTTTTTGGTGCAATTTAAATAAAAAACCTTGCTGGGAAACGATACATCCTGTAAAAGAGTTGAAGATAGAAAAACTAGATATATGTTCATAAGCAAGAGCATTCTTTCTCTAAGTAAATTCCTAGATGTTGATAAAACTATTCAAAATATGATTTAACGTTACTTTGTTAAGTTGAATAAGCATTTGAAAGTCTTTTGCTGATGATTTTTGAAGTGTTATTGTTTTTTAATTATATTTGACAATAGAGACATTTCTCAAGAGCAAATATCACTTATCTATCTATTATCATTCATTTTTAAGAAACGTTATTGCTTAAACCATGAAACTTAACACTCAGAGAACAAAATAATTAACCCCCAAAGGGGTTGACCCATTTACCCCCCTAGAGAGAGATAAGGTGTGAAATACCTTGGTAGCCGAGGGGTTAGTCATAGTTAGGTCTTTGACCTTAGGTTAAATATTGCAATAAACGATATTTACCCTAGAGGAGATTCTTATATTAGCTTCTTATTTAAAGTAGAAACTTGCTTCATCCAACGGAAATAAGACTATCTTAATCTTATTTCTTCAGCTGAACACATAAAAGGAGAAGAAATGCCCTTGGGCCTATGACAACAGTTTTCAAGGGTCATGAAAAAGAGAAGGGCGTTCAGGGCGTAAATTACGAGAGGGTGACAAGCGGAGGGATGCGTGAGAAAAGGATAATCTACAGGGAGAAATATGAATAGTTGGGTCAGGGAGCAGAGGCATAAACAATTCAAATTAAAGAAAAGTAATGGAAGATGAATAATAAAGTGAAAAAATGATACACAGATAAAAATTCACGGGTGAAGTAAGAAAAAGAACGTCTTCATACATAGATTGTATTATACGGCAATAGTTGCTCTGGCATTTCAGCGTCGAGAATACTATTTATCGTCAAAAAAAAACCAAAGCATTAAAGTCTCTTGAAGTTATCATGAAGTAATTCACCCGGGAGTGCTCAAGTTAAAATCACTATCGGCAGCCGTGTTAAGAGTAAACAAAAGCTTCTTGATACAGTTCATAGTAAGTAAAAAAGGTTAAATTTATTTTGGCACGACAATGAGAAGGGAAAATATTGCCGTATTTAAAGAAAGACCGCCGATATTGAACGGGATGGAAGACTTTGAACCTCTTCCTTTAAGACTTGCGCAACTGATGAAGAAAGATCACTGGATTCTTACTTCCTGCAGTCGTGGTAAGAGTTCAGTATTGAGAAGTGGATTGTGTATTGAATTTAAGCTGCCAAAATCTAATTTCTGATAAGTAGATGCAAATTATTGTTATCAATGAAATAATAAAAAAAATCAAAAAATATTCCGCCATAAAATGACAAAGTTCCTCTGAAACAGAAGAGATAGCTTTAGTACGATAAATAGGTCACGGTACGGTGTGGACTTCATAACAACTACTGAAAAATGCGGCGAGCGAGTGGGTTGTGTAGAAATGCTAATATGTTAGGTAAGAGAGATAGAAGAAAATAGATATCAAGATAATAAAAAGTATGATTTATGAAACGATTAAACTTGTATCTGAAGAAGAAAAAAATGTATATTGGTGGGAATCTGTTTGTAAGGCCATCAATCACAAGGATGAAAGCTCAGCTCCAATCCTGGTTGGCTACTCATCCCCTTCTTCATTAACTATCAAAATCTTTGATTGGGAAACATCCACTTAAGTGCTATGAGATCAATCAATTGAAAATGATGAGAGGTATATACAATTCCTCCCTCCTCTAGTGGCCAATCCGAGGATTGATTTGCGGCTTTCTACTTTCTGATTGGAAGCAGATCTCCACTCTTTGCGTCTTTCTACTTTCCTCTTCATTTCTACATACGAGTTACAACCCACATCCTTCATAATTTGGTCCATATCCTTCAGGCGTGGTCTTCCTCTAGGTCCTTTCCCCTCAACATCCCCTCTATGATTGCCATCAAGAGTCGTTCATGCCTAATTAGATGGCCTATAATTTCTACTCTTCTTTTAACAACTGATTTCCACCTTTTTTCTCACCCACTTTTTCCAGCACCTCTTCATTTGCGACCTTGTCAATACATTTTATTTTGAGCATGCGTCTATAATGCCACGTCTCAAAAGAATTTTGCTCCCTCTCTTCCTCGTTCCACTCGTTCCAAAAATAAGCCTTTAAAAGCCTTTTCCTGTTTTCAAGACTGACGTTCTTAGAAGTTTGAATGTTTTTCTTTTTACGAATGATAGAAATGGAGTTATTCTTAGCAAAGGAAAGCGTGCAACCTAACCCTAGGTTATACAAGAAGTGAAAAATAGTGACTTGGGTGGGACTCGAACCCAACTACACTACCGATCCACGTCGGTAGTTTAATTGGTAAGAATACCTGCCCGGAACGTGGGAGACTTGGGTTTTGAGTCCCAGCCAAGTCACCATTTTTCCTTCTTGAATAACCTTTTTCTTTTTGATAAAAGTAGCTTTTACTTGAGTAATTATACTTCTTACTTCTGCTTTGCTCCTCCCATTCCTACTGAACCTGCTACCTAGATACACAAATGAGTCAACTTGTTCAGGTAGTTCATTTCCTACGTTGATTCGAACTTTTGCTTACTATGGACAGAATTTTGAGGAAATAATAAATATCAATTACTTAATAGTTCTGATAATTACCAATATTTTTTCATACCTTCTTTAATTAACATAGATATTGTAAGCAGCGTGATTTTTTGTTATCGTAACTTACCGGCATCCCCATGAAGGAAAATGCGAGCGTTTATGATTGGTTATGAAGAAAACGTCAAGTGGTTAGGGAAATAAAAAAACATACCATTAAATGTTGGAGTTAAAGTATTTTTTCTCCAAAATCCCTACTTTACGACTCTGTATTTTAGGCCTCGAATCAAAGACGCACCAGATTTTTGGAAGCTCTAAAAGCGCGAAAAAGGTGCGTCTTCGACTAGAAGATATACGACAATGGCAAGAAAAGAATTAAAAGTTGGAAAGTGCGCGATTTCATGACGAAGAGCACCCTCTGATGTGAAGTGATGTAATACCGAATACGTAGATAAGAAAAAGAAATTGCACTTAGAAAATATTTGGAGATAAATACTGCCGCAGGAAAAAATTATGTTCGAGTAATGTGGCGCGAAATTAACACCGAAATGACCCAAAGAAAACGCCAAGAATACGTGCGATGAGTAAAAAGTTGACAATTGAGAAATGAGCCCTCAAGACGGAAAAATTATGATCTTAGAAGGAAAAATGATGATATAAAGGATTGAAGGGCAGATTAGTAATGTCGCTGTGGATACAATACGCAGAACAATTGATGTTAGATAATTAGGGAAGAAAATTGAAACTGCCTAAATTACTAGTCCGTTGTAGCCGAATAAAAAATGGATATGGCAATTAATTCAGAGCATGAATCCTCGAGGTAATAAATCCATCCTCCAATTCAGGCCACAGTCGTTATGTAACAGAAAAAATTGTTTTGGGAGGAATGATAAGTGATGAGGAATCCGCATGGAGTTATGAGAGAAAAAATGACTCGCAGGGGGTGAGCTTATTGCAACTTGAGAAATTAATCATATTAATATTCGGGGTTCGTTCAATTTAACTTTTTAATTTAATTTTTTAATTTGATAAAAAAACGTATTTTTTAAAGTAAATAAAACCAATTCCAAATTGGTAGATTCTAATTATTTGAATAATAATTATATATTTCTAGTTTTAAATATTATACCTATACAATTCTACCCGTTCAAAATTTTAGAAGTAAAGCAATGAAAATGCTCTTCTCCCAGCTTCTTTGAGATACTTTAAGATAAAAGCAAAGGATGAAGTAATAAAAGTACAAAGTAAAATTTTTGTTAAGAAATTACACAAGTGTTATACAAAATTACCACCACAACTATTTAAGTATGGTAGACGATCTATGACATTCTTATCGTATTGTAATACGTAATGGTTTAAAATAAAGAACATTTTCATGGTAACAATTTTCTGTCGGAAAGTCGGGAAGCTACTATTCTATGCTAATATTTGAAGCTTAAAAGAAGTGATATCTTAAACCATTGATGACAGTTTAATGAGACCTTAAGGAAAATCATTCAAATTCAACAAACATCACTTCAACCAATGCGGCCTTGATTTGGTAAAAGTTCATCTTAACAATAAACGAAAAGGAAAAGTACTTCTTTAATATATATTTAATGAAAATTACCGTCTTATAGCGAGTGGTCGCCATCTTCAGGTCCTAATTAGTTGGAAAAACCCATTGTGTTATAACTTTAGGTGTACTTTTTCTTTTGTTGTTAGAATCATAGGAATAAAGGCAAAGTTAGCTTAGTTTTTAATTCCTTAACGAAAAACTGACTCATGACGAAGACGAAATTGCTGTCCAACGCAATAAGAAACGTAATACAGAAGTGAAAAATAGTGACTTGGCAGGGACTCGAACCCAGGTGTCCCACTTTTGGGGCAAGTATTCTAACCACTGAACTACCGAGCCACGTAGAGCCGAGTCAGTAGAATACCTGCCCGGAAAGTGGGACACCTGCGTTCGAGCCCCAGCCAAGTCACTATTTTTCACTTCTGTATTACGTTGGATTAAATCGCATACTTTCAAGTGCTAAGTTTGAATTTCCTTTCCATCTAATAAGAAACCTTCAGAAGGGTAACAAAATAAAGTATAAATTAGAGGTTAAAAAACTCCAATTGCCGTTTGTGTCGGCGTCCCTCTTCTCATTTCCCGGTATTCCGAGATAACAAGACAGGAAACCTCACTTTTTGAGAGCACTCAATAAGTATGTCGAATGCGATGCACTCTTCGTCAGCAGTAATTATATACGATATAAGATTGATATTAGATAAGATAGATATTAGATACGATATAGGAGTAATTAGATACGATATAGTATCTAATTCCTTAACAGCCGTGTGCCATCTTTCCTTTCCTTACATAAGGTATAAACGTCAGCATTAGATGAGATCCGATATGAGTCATGATCTAGAAAAGTTAAAAAAATTAACGGTAGATGAATACGAGGAAGAGGCTATTTAATGGCTGTTCGTAATTGGTAGATATTTGAGAAAGGCAGCAAAGAGAAGGTATGGGAGGAAGTCAGAAAGAAAAGGTTTTGGAAAGGAAGAAAGAAGAAGGAACCAAGAAGGGTGAATGAATTAGGAGCTCTTTAACATGGGTAAGAAAGAATAAGGGTAATGACGAGGGTTAAAGGAAAGACAAAAGAATTTCATTAAAAGAAAATAATAGCGATTTTTTAGGCATAAACGCCTTTTATAAAGAGAATAAGTAATTTAAGTGTCTACATTAATCTAGATGACTTAATTCCAGGGCGCATTTGAAATTCTTTTCCGCATTCTATCTGCAATGACATTTGGTGTAAGAGAAGCATTTTAAAGACAAAAATTCTCATGAGATTTGAAATATCATGTAAGAACATAGAATGGAATGCCATCCAACTTTTTGTGAGAAGCTGGGTCTCTTATAGTTCTTTAAATTATTCTGAAATTTATAACATTCATCAAAACATTTACTTAAAGTTTGAAATATAAATAAACATTTTGATGTTTATTCATCCGTCTATATATGTTCACTAAAAGTCACGTTTTCTATATGAGATCTATATGAGATCACAATCTTTTACTTCTGTCAGCTTTATTGAATATATCTACAGTCGAGATCTATTATTTTTGTCAGAATATTTTCTATAAAGTTCATATTGTTGTATTCAACAGTTCCTTTGTGAGAAAAAATCGTTTTTACAAAATGAAATGGGTCTTATGCGTACTGAATTCGATGATTCTTTTTGTTAATTGTTTCACTCTCAAGCTAATTTCCGTGTTCTTGCCCAGAAATTCCAAGCAAACTCTGACTTAAATTTCAGTTTTTTTAATAAATTACCAGTGCTTTTCATGCCAGAAGCATGTAAATTATTATTAAAATAATCAAAGTATAGGCAAACAAATATTTAGTATTAAAATTCCGTTACACGTATAATAATAATACTTACTAAGGCTCCTCTTACTTTTGCTACAAAAATTCATAAAATTACCCTACTTGGAAACATATTTTATTAAAAAACTTATTTAGATTAGATATTCTCTTGGTGTAAAAATTTGGTCCTTGAAATGTAATTTGGCAACTTGGTCCTTGAAGATGTGATTCAGAGCGATGCTTTCCGACCGATGCACCGCTGCACATTGGTGTGCCAAGTTTAGCCTTGCGTAATATCACAGGATAATATATTCTTCAAATATTACGTAAGGTATGCGGTTTATTTGCGAGATTCTTTGGCATTCAACGAAGTTAAATGAAAAAGAGAAAATATTCGATTAGAGCTTTAAAATACTTTATTTACCACTTGGCGTTTGTTTTTTCCTCAATTTGAGTTAAGAATGAATCCAATAAAAGTTCTGTGAGTTGCAAAGCTTTTAAAGTAGACCGTAATGGAGGAAGATTTAGTATCGCCCATTTAATGTTTATGACACCCCACAAAGGTAGAGAAATGAAACTATGAAATGCTATGAAACATTGCCAGAAAACCAAATCGCTGATACGCCATTGATATCAAGTACGATTATAAATTGCCGCAAATTAAAGACCGTCGAAGGGTTATTAGGAAAAGGAATAAGAAATTTCACCGTTTCAAAGACAGGAGGAAAGAGAGAAAAACATGGAGATCCAGAGGAAGGCATTCAGTCCAGCTGATTTGAATCCTTGATAGATCAACGAAGCTAAAGCGAGGAATGTTGAAGGCAGCTTTGAGATGAAAAGAGGGTGATTCTGAGGCAGAGATAAGGGGGCAAAGAAAACAGGGATATGGGAAGCATTTTTGAACGTGGTCTTATTTAGAATTCAGATGAGAGTGACTTGATTGCGGCTTAGCGGAATTGGGGCCAACATCTGAAAGCCAATGCGATGGGAGGCGTCTGCATATATACGAGGCAGGACTCGCATTTCACCGGTTTACTCTCGAAAAATATCTATTTCGCTCCAAGGAGAACGAATTATCTTTTGAGAGAGCCATCTCTGGTGATGTGCATGGGAAACAGTTCCTTTAGAGCATTCCCATTAACGGAAGAGCTTTCAACGGTTTAAGTCTCGCTGGCGAATTATAAGGTTATGGAAATTTGACGCTAAATTGTAAGTCCTGGCAATGGAGTTCTACTAACATTATTTTTAAGTGACATTCCTTTTTTTCAATGCTTTGAGAGATACAAAGTAAGAATGTTCCTTTAATATATTGACAATCAACATGATTTGGCTTACCTTGAAAATGCTTTGATAGTTCATTTAATAAAACGTGAATTGATTGAGTTCTATCTCAGGACGTTTTTACAACAGAAGAGGAAAAAGATTAATTAATAAAGCATTGTGGAAACTCGAAAAATACTTAAAATATACTGCGAAAGATGATTTGAAAGAAAGGTAACATTAAGGATGATGCATAATAAATAACTCAGTCACAGAAAGGAAATTCAAAAGAGTGGTTTACAACGCATTAGCTTATATTACTAAATCGGTACCAAATTATTTTATAGATTGTTTCATGAATGATCTTCATGATTCTTGAATGATTATTCTCTTGCCTCTTCCAACCTCCATTGCATGCATTTTAACGTTTATCACTTTCTGATATGTTTATTCTTTTGTTGATTCCATTCATTTAAATTTAATTGGGTTCTTTGGTAAACTGTTTGTGAGAGATAAATAATAAGTATCATTATTCATCAAAGCATTTAAAGTTTCCAATCAAGTAAATTATAGAGCTCATAATATAACTCTTCTAGAAATTTGATGATTTTAATTTTAAAGCGCGTATTTGAAAACGACAACATTACTTATGGTTTACCCAATTATTTAAAAATACTTCCAAAGCTTCAATTTATTTTCACAATATTGGTCAAATAGCATTTCGTCTCCGAATTATCTTGAAAATTTGCTGGAGTCGTTTGACCGATTCGAAATTCCGCAGCCGTTTAGAGTTGGTTAAGTTTGCAGATGAATCGCAGGAAAATTCGGGAGAAATAAATACAATTAGCGGAGTATCGCTGGTCGCAGTTCTAAAATTTACAGATGGAATTTCGTCGCAGATTGGTCCAAATCGAGTGCCCATCGAATTCTGAAACTCTCTCAGACCAAATTATTTTACGCGTCGGTGGAAACTGGATTGGTTTCCATCTCTTTTGAGTCGCTGTATGTTTACACAGAGTTGATTCTCTGTTCTATTATTAATTGATGGACGAGTAAGGGAAATCCAGTTAGGTAACATTCCTTTCATTAAATTTTCTGTTAAGAGGAGAAAGTTAATCTCGTTTCAAGCGAAATTGCATCTTCGTAAATGAACGTTATCACTTAACTCCACCAAAGGTTGATCAAGGATGAGCATAAACATGAAATTCAAAATCCTGATCAACAAAAAAATTAACATTACTAACGATCATATTTTCACGTCATGAGAAGAAGATAAAAATGCATAAACTAATATCACATGAACGATTTATGCCTGAAGTACATATACTTTTGTAACTTGTTCTTTGAAAAATATTCTGTTTTTAAGGACCGAAAGGGCTACAATCCTAGCAAACACTAACGACATTACTTCAAGGTAGCACTGCAAGTCTCAATGCCAAATATTCACAAGTTTTACAACAAATTTTACTAACATATGTACACTAAGTATTCTTATTACTTACTAGTACTAGAAACTTAAAAGTTAATTGGTTTCTGGGTGAGTTAAATTTTAAATTAAAATTTTGTATATCGAGGTTCTAATTTAAAAACGCCAGGTAAATGTAATTTAATATTTGGGAAATAAAATATTTTCGTCGATTTAATTGAATACTCAAAAGTAAAAAAGTTTTAATAAATAAAATTTAAACTAACGAGTTAATTTTGCTTTCTTCCTAATATTCTTCAAATGAAATCTTTTCATGGATTTTCGTTGATATCATATATTATGAAACCTGGTTTCAAGAACGATTAGTGAGTTAGGATTGTCTCATTAACGCATATGAGAACATAAATCTTGCTTCATAGAATTTTTTCTGAATATTTTCTAGATCCAAGATATTTTACGATATGACGTAAATAACCTATAAATTTTACTTAAGAAAAAAATCCCCTAACTCTATAGAAAATTTTACTTTGTAGTTTTGCAGGAATTGTCATCATCCAAACTTCTTCGTAGCGCAATATTTCTGCGAGAAACGAGACCTTGCAATGTTTCATCAAACCCTCTTCCTCCGTATCCCTTGCTCGCATTTTGGATAGGCTTTCACAGTAGCTTCTGCGTTTGCACGATGGGTCATCATTTAAGCCTTTCAGAATTCTTCGCTCTCAACTCGATTGTGCAATCGCTCACCCTGATACCGTAACTCAGCGTATGATTTAGGGCGATATCACTGGAGTCCCTTAAGATTGATTCCTCAGGCATTGCCGCTTCATCTGAAGAGTAGTTCTTACTCCGTTTCGAAGATTAATATCATTCTTACCTCCCTTACGATACGTATTTCGAGATTTCATTTTCGAGAATATGTGGAACAGAGCAAATAGAATCACTTCAAGCACTATTGGCGGAAATTTCTAGACTTTTACGCGCCTGTTTATAGTAGAAGTGAGCATGATCTTAAAAACACAAGAAATGTACAAAGAATTGTGCTGCTTCCAATATATAAAGAGGGGCTGCTAAAGAACGTTATTGAGGGTAGAACTCAAGAGAAAAACAGAGAGGAAGACTGAGACAATAGATTCTGGATGACTTAAAGTGTGGGATAAACTGCCATAAAGGTTTTAATGCACATCAACCTACCAAAAGGTAGAATTATCATGTAGGTATTGTTAATGGTAAGGAATGAGATTGATTAGATATAGTTTAAAGTTTATTTCTTTCATTCATGGATAAATATCTGGAGATGTCTGTTCGTTCGATTTCCAATTTGTGCCCAGTTTGCGGTCGAATCACAGTCGGATTAAGTTACAGTCACTACTATTGGTAGCATGAGACCGACGCAATAGCAATATATCATAACAGTAATAAAGCCCAAAATGTCTAATAAAATAAAAGTGGAGCAATCTCGAAATGACCATGATTACAGTTCATACTGGATCCTGCAAAAACGGCTTCTTCTTGGTAATCTTAATAAAAACGAACTTCATTTCATTGCAGCTCAGCCATTAACAGTAATCCTCTCCCAACCATTTTAATCACTTATCAAAGTAATCCTATTCCTATTGAATGCCAATTTAGACTTGACCTATTTATCTTCAAAGATAAGTTTTTACATATCTGAAGAATAGCCAAAGTGCGAAAAGTTTTCCATCTGCTGAATTCACATAATCTCAAATAATCCACACACATAAGCTTAGAAATATTCGTTTACATAGACTTCTTACATATACATTAAATAATTAGTAGTAGCCGTGTTGAGTTTAAAGAGCCTTAACCACAAGGTTATTTTCGCCAATTAGATTAGAGGTTTAAAATGTCCAAAAGCCGTCTTTGTCGGCGTTCCTCGTCTTACTTTTCGGTAGTCGGAGAAAGCAAGGAAGGAATTCCGCACTTTGCTCTCTCCCATTACCTGGAAGTAATAAGAGGAACGCAGAAAAAGACGGTTTTGGAGATTTTAAACCTCTAATTCATTAACAGCCGTGTTCTAAAATTTCTTTCTTTTCAATTTTCGCCAATATTTCAACAACTATGGCTGGATTATTACTGAAATGTTTGCATTCCTGGTGGCCAAATCAGTCAAAAGTTGTGTAGTGTAAGAGCTAGATAAATATTAGCAAGTAAATAAGCAAAGAAACCGATATATAACAATACATCGATGAAATGAATTATATACGTAGTTTGCGTACATTTGTTGTTTGCCCGCAAATCTACGTTCCTCGATCTTTTCTCTTAAGCCATTCCACCGATATCAAACAAATTTCGCATGCTTAGATTAGAAATGCGCGTTAAATTCATTTTCATGCCTTGCAGGGAAACTGATACAACAACTGAAACAGATAAAACAATAAATTATCCAATGATATATATATATAAAGCGATAGATTTCAACGAAAGGCGCTCGAACCACTTAACAATGTATCAGCCCTCTCCGTATAGATTAATTCTTTATTCCACTTCGGATCGCGATTGTAATTCTGACCACGACTTTCCTTCTCATTAGCATTCATCCGATCCATCCACTTAAGCCTCACCTTCCGAAAGCAAAACTTTGGAAGGAAACAGCAAAAGAAAATACGCAGCGTTTTCATCACCGCTCCGCGAGTTTCGTTTGTTTTCGGGGCGCAACAGCGGCCATTTCCATCGGTGAGGTGAGGAGGGTCTCCCGCGAGGGCAGTTACTCTTTCTCCCGCTAAACACATATCCCTTTCACCCCGTCCACGCAAACAAGAGTTTGCTCTCAGGCGGATCCGGGAGATTCGTGTGGCAAACTCGTCCTTCTCCTGGGGATATACTACACCGGCGATTCCTTAATTCATCCTTACACGATCCCTCTTAACCCGCGCCCTCTTTAAACCAGACCCCACAAACCACCCTTTCTCCACCCTCGCCATATATACGAACTTTTAACTCATTCCTGTGGACGCGGTACGGTGGCCGGCGACAGAAGAAACGAAAGGGCGATGAAGGCATGAATAAGGGTCGGTAAGAGCGAAAAAAAGTTCGTGAGTGGTGTTCTTTAGCTTTAGTAAAGCCTCACCTTGAGTATGCATATATTGTAGGGGACACTGCGAACAAGTGCTGTATTGAAAGGATGCATGGAGATCATACATGGTGTTGACATTTTCCAAGCGAAATATGAATTCAAGGATTGAAACGTACATATTAATATTAGTAATATCCAAAGAATATTGCATATTGAAGAAACTATTAACGTTCATATACCGAAAGAGAATATACATCGTGAACGATATGTGAGTAATGCACTAACTTATCTACAAGACACGACTGTACCCTTATTATAATGAAAGGAAGAATAATCCTAAGGATAAATTTTTGCCTAATTAGATATTACTACAAAAAGAGATACGGTTTGTGAGAATTTACACGGTAAAGTATAGAACGTTACTCAGACGATTCAAGACGTGGGATGGGAAACTTAAGAAGATAGAAGATTGAAACAAAGGATGAATTTACTTACTAAAAAGTAAGTATTACTTATTAGTAAAAAGTTCTGAGAAAGTACTTGATGTAACTAAAATAATACGACCTCCCTGTGATATAGGCCGTTTTGGTAGTACGAGGAAGATCAGGGAAATAGATGCTAGAAGTATTCGATGAAAGAATTAATATTTTCCGTGAACGATAGGCAAGGTATAGATTAGGAAAATAGAGTCATGGTGCCCTTGCAACCTCTGCCATACGCCGAAATACGGTTTGTAGGTTTCCATTCATAGACATAAATACGATAGAGTAGAAAGGAAAGTAGTGAGAAAAATACTAAAAACAAGCTCACAAGGGGAAGAAAGCCTAAAAAACTGATGTAAAAAGTACAATGAAAAATATACAGTAAATCTACGAACATCATTTACGGAATAGAAGTTTTGAAGGAGTTCAATGAATCCTATGGATTACTCAGACAGAAGCCAGGTTTGATACTCATCCTCTTCACCATTAGATCCTAAGAACCGTGGAGAGAGAATGGGTCTTACTACGCAGTGCGAGCAGTTAAGCTGTTATCCTTGTGTTTCCTCAATGAGGCAGTTTCCTATGAGAGGAATATTTCAACTAAAGTGCCGTACAAAGATACAAAGAATAACATTTCATAACAGGAAATGTTACGAATGAGGATCATTATTCATCATTACTCACAACTAAGAGGATTTCATTGTATAACCATCATGAACAAGACTGAGGCAAAAGTAACTTAATGATACATTACTCTCCACCCTGTACCAAGATAAAAATAAAAATTATTCAATCCATCAAGAAATGTTGGCTGGAACAAGGGGACTTACACTGCAGAGCTTCCAAAATCAACATATTAACTCATTCTTGAAAGAATGTATGAATGAATTTTCATATAAGTAATTTAACGTGTAAATAGTTCTGTAGTTAAATCTATGCTTTGAATATTTTGGCATTTTTTATTTATATGAATTACGTTACTTTTGATATATATCGCAAATATCTTGTTTTCGTATTCACTCTTAAATGGTGGCATCACTGTATGTGAATATCGCAGCACGAATTTTGTAAATAAATAATGCAGGAGTTTTGTGAAATTGATATACAAAATGGGATAAAAAGATGAACGAAGTAAAAGAAATTGAGCGAAAGAGTAAATTATTTAAGGGAGATTATAAGGCCTCATGAATGGCAGTAAATAGATATCATTACTTTGTAACTCCATTCTTTTGTACGTCCTAATTTCACCAACGAAGAAGTGAAACTTGATAGCGCTATAAAATAGAGGTAGATTATCAAGAGAAAAACCTGATTATATAGGCTTACTAAAATTAAAGTTAAACAATTAATAGAGAAGATTTGTATTATTTTCTTGGAATTGAAAGTAAATTCTAGAATGTATTCGGTGAACAAAAGCTAGGAGATAAAAAACGGCTGGAAAGAAACTTAGCTTTGGAAAGGGAAGATAGATGGAATGACAAGGAAAAGAGTGAAAGCACACAGAGTCGAAGGGATTGGAGTGTAAATATGGCTCAAGGGAAAGGAGGGAATGGCTCAAATTAGATACGGCTTAGGTTGACCACTAAAGGGAGGCCATTTGAAAGGTCTGATGCTTCAAAATAACGAGAAACCGGAAAATATTACGTTGAAATGAAGGCCGGAGAATCGGGTAATGATCATCTCAAAACGTTTTAATAATCCTCTCGAGTGGAGGTAGCATTAATTCTAATAAATGTCAAAATAATTCAACATGCCACGTACATAATTTCCGTGGAACTAATTTAATGTTAAAAGAGATAATATGCTTAGGTGTTTCTTCGTGGAAGGCCATAATAATGGAAAAGAAACATTTTGTACACCCCCACAGAATTTATTAATGCGATACATTTGGCTAGTTGAATAGCATCATCAGGCAACTTTTACTTTACAGTAAATCAATTTTTTTATTGAAGAAATAATACAAAATATACTGATCTACTGTAAAGTAAAATTTGCCTGATGATGCTATTCAACTAGCGAAACATATCACATTGATAAATTCTGTGGGAGTGTTCAAAATGTTTCTTTTCTATTATTTTCTATTAATGTTATATGTTTCAAAATGCTACGTAGCAGGTGTAAATTATGAGAAACAGTAACCTCTGTAAAGTGAAAGTTGTCTGATTATGATAGTCTGCTAGCAAAACATGTCGCATCAATAAATTCCGTGGGAGTATTCAAAGTAATTTATTTCTATTATTTTACTTTTATTAATATTATATGTTTAAAAATTCAACATAGCAGGTGTAAATAATGAGAAACAGTAACTTCAGATTTAATTAAGATGTCGATTATAATAATGGATGAAAATGTACATTAACTCTTTCGGGCTTAAGAATTTATTGATAACTACTCGATCGAAAGTTTGTTTAGTATCACTTCGTGTAACTGATATTGTCTATATATATCTCATTTTCAATTAATTTGGTGTAGTAGGAAATTATGCAAAAGGAACGTGTAATTTCAAATTTAAATATTTGGTGATATTAAATATCGAACTTGAAATATCTTTGAAATTGTATATTGTTACACAAGTAAGCGAATTTTGTACGACTTAAAATCTTTAAATTTCAAAGCCTATAATATTAAAGCCGAGGGTTTGATCGTACCTTAACTTGGCCTGTTTCGTATGGCAAAATTCAGAATTCGTAGAATTAATGCTAAAAAAAAACGGAAAAACAAGGCCTAATGACAAGATAATGATAATTTCAGCCAAAACCTTTAATCACAAGTTTATACATTGTAAATAGTTTATGAATTGTGCACGGGTTACACTAAAAAAATAGAACCAGAGTAATTAATCCAAACTCCAAACCAATCACCATAGTGTTCCATTTAAGTCGGTGATAATTATAATACATTTCTCTCGCCTTTGATTTTCGAAGAATACAACTATTTTTTTACAAAAATATGATTGAAGATATAAGCCATTTAAGAATTTGAATGGGATATTAAAAGTTGTATACAAGAAAAAGGTTTCGGAAAAGCGGTTTAAGAGATTTGGAATCTGGCGCTTCCAGTTAAAGGAAATAAAATGAAGGAAGGACAATTTTTTTTTAATCCTATCGATGAATTTCAGTTACTAAATTCCCAATATAAGGGTTGTATGAAGTTGACCTCCAGAAATATTATCTAACTTAAGAAGATGAGTTTAAACACTTCTCATCACAGTTAACTACTTTCAGCATCTTGCTTCTAAGTAATTTATCCCTAACTGCATTATTCACTGTTCATTCATTTACTATAATCATTTTAGCAAAGAGGGAAGCGAAGCCAACCTATTCAAATAACTTACGCAGCCGACATGAACTTGGGCCGAGGATGTCATTGTGTCTAACGTTATCGGAAACTGTTCAGTAATTTTCTAGTCGATCAGACCCGCTTATAGGTAAGGAAAGATGGCACAAAAAAGAAAATTTCAGTAAAAAAGAAGCGACATTTGGCAAATCACTGCTCTAAAAAGAATCCAATCCAGGGAACAAAAAAATGAGGTGGTTCGAATAATGTAGATTTGAAGATTAATTCTGAAAAAGTTTGAATGATATAGTATGAAACTAAATCTGTTTAAATATCCACAACATAGAATGCTCATTAAAGAAAGAAAATTTGGAACACGGTTGTTTAAAAATTAGAGGTTTTAAATCCGCAATAGCCGTTTTAATCGGCGTTCCTCGTCTCATTCTCCAGTATTTGAACCATATAGGTATCTAATCACTCCTGAAGATGAAAGAATTGCTTTCGAAATACGCATTGAGTGTCCTTAAAGAGTGTCTTGCTTTCTCCGAATACCGGTGAATGAGACGAGGAACGTCGACAAATACGTCTAGTGGAGGTTTTAAACCTTTAAAAAATGCTCTACAATAATTGCTGACCTAGAAATATTTCAGGATAAGTACACTCCTGGCCAAAATTAACGCAGCACCGGCCGTAAGGATCGCTAGGAAGGTGCTGCGTTAATTTTGGCCAGGAGTGTACATTCAGGAAAGTCGGGACATGTACAAAAATATAACATTATGCAGCGTGAAAGGACAATTATATATCAGAGCTGAGATAGATATGTTGAGGAGTTTATGTTCTATTGCTGTGATATTATGCCCCTAGAACACCGAAAATTAAAGTGAAGAATACTTTCGATGTGCATACGAATCTTCACATCACTCTTTCTGTGTTAATATGGGCAATAACTTCCGATAAAAATTTGAAATAAGAGTCACTCATTAACTTGACTGCGTTAGTACTTGAAGTTTTAAAGCTCATTATTCGAGAATTTACAAAGTGAATAACGATCACATGATAATAATCGTTTTCTCTGGGTAAACTGAACAAAAGTAAGAAAGCTATCAAAAAGTTTCCCAGTTTTGAATACGGAAAACTGGACTCAGTGGCGTTGAATCCCAAATGATTACAAAGATTCTAAAGCTGAAGTTCAAAAGTTTTCTAGTAAACTTGAGAGTAAAATTTCTTTGTAGACGTAAGTGACTCTCTGATGCTGAAGAGTTAATTACGTCTCCTTGGTAAAATCCTAGGGTAATTTTGACAAACATCACCGTAAGTAAGGAGTGTGTATTTCAAAATCATCAAATACCACCACTTTTATCATAATTTATATATAAATTTCTCTAACAACATCCAAATATTCCCCTAAAAATCTTTTCACTGATTACCAGAGGATTAGATAGCTAAATTTGATATTCAGTCTCAGTTCGCTAATTCTACCAAATAAGTGAAAATTTAAATGCAATTTAAGACTTCGATAAAAACCTAGTAAACTTCATAAAATATATTTACGATAATGATTTAAAATAACAAAAGTATTCGACAAGATGGTTGAAATTTTTCATATCAAACTACAAAAGGGGGCCTTTCTAATGACATTTTATAGAAGGCTATAAGAATGTTCTCATGTGAATTTCTACTTTTACTGATTGGTAAACTACAATATGACGCTCGATTTCAGTGGAAAAACCAAGCGAAGTAAATGCATTTTGGTAATAACTTACGTAGTTTTCAAAGGTACCGATTAATGTACATACACTTTCATGACCCGACCTTGTCCGGATGTATTTTGACTTTCACAAGGAAACTCAAGTCAAAATAGAAAACTTGTATTTCATAGTACATACTAATGGAAGGCAGAATGTTTCAAGATCCCAATTTCTCTGGAAGAGAATCCCATTTCCACCGTTATGGACAAGCTTAGACAACAAAGTACTCATTATGGTTGTGGTTTTCTGCTCGGCTCATGCGAATCAGTCATAACTAGCAATCAGGATTTCTTTCTCATACGCACTGCTTTAAGCGGCCAATGATTTTAAATTGATTATGTAATATCAATGGCATACAATAGAAAATCTGAATCTAAGATGCTGAAGTAGATACTAAATGGTTTAAAACAAGTTCACTATTTCTAAACCGTTAAATATAATATATTATTTCGTGTTTTTATGCTCAAAAATTATATAATCTATTTTCAAACTCATTTAAACACACAAATAAGCTTTAATTGTTATGTGCTTCTCACCAACTGGAGTTCCTTCAGAAGTGATGGCACGATTCATGTCGTGGTACTCACCTGAAACGGAAGAAAATATGTAAATTTAGGACAAATTTCATTCTGTATTACATTTTAATACATTGAATGTGTTATCCTAAAATATATGTGATTAAACAATTAAATTAGATTAAACATTAAATTAGAGATTTCTCGGCAAGAGATCTTTACAAAACAACCTTTCATAAAGTTATGCTATATTCATGGCATAAAACAAGGTCAAGTAACTTACATGTATTAGTTAAAAAAACGCAAATGACTAAATATTATCCAATCAATGGATGTAACTGATTAGTTAGAACAGCTATAGCCAATGTCATAGAAGGTATACTTTCCACGTTCAATACTATCTCTATTTTAGAAACTTCAATCACGATGCTTTAACAGGAGTTTTTCATTTTTAAGTCTAAATTAATCGAAAATAATTTAAAATTTAGGCAATTCTTTGCTCATCACGATGATGATATTGAATTGTAAATATTTAAATGGAGAAAAGAATGCGTATTGTGAACATTTTAACGTAAAGAAAATCACCTTTTGAGCAATAAATTTAGAGCATACGTACTGAATTCAGGGACCACTGTACGAAATTGAGAAATCGATTACTTGCGAAATAAAGAAACTTTGAGTTTTCAATAACATAGGCGCTAGGCTCTCCCGCTGTTTATGAGCGAAATAAAACATGAAAGCAAAAACACAATATCCAATTATAGCCCGGAATAGACTACAAAATAGCAAGTTTAGCCTTCCTCGAAATCCTTGGTTCCGTATTTCGGCGAAAAGTGTATAGGAATTTATTCACGAGAGTCGCATTTAAAAATACCCGCAAGATGAATTCCTCAATTCGAAAATAACGAATTACGAGGCCAAAATTGCGAAGCCATTAATGAAAAATAAACCTTTCATTTGTGTCTTGGAGCCCTTTATTGAGATGGACGCGGGAAGTTGGCAAAGAGGAAATGATGGAAAAATGAGAGATATTGGACTAGTTCCAGAAAATTTCTCTTTTGATGGAATTCAATTACCGCGCCCATCAAAAATTCGGGTTTCCGTCATCGGAAGTGAAGTTTATATTTTGCCTCAAATATTGAGGGACTCATTTTCATTTTTCGAATACTAGAGTTCTTTCTTCAGAGAGATAGCCTCCGAACGAATCGGTGGTCACCGCTGGAATAATATTTTTGCTTCTCTGTTTGCGAATGGAGATGATTTTCCGCATCCTCAAGAATAAAAACACTACCGAGCGTGGACATGCGAAATTGCGATTTTCATTAAAATGGGCTGAATGATGTCCCGTTAGAAATAAAATTTGAACTCATATCAATGATGAAGCACCTACCTTGAGGACAGCTAAGCACAAACACATACTGTTTTGAAAATTAATTACAAAAATGCTTTCCAATTTTCGTGTAAATGTGATATTTCCTCGTAGGCATGTATGCAATTTCTTTGCAGTTCTATTTTAGGTTTCACAGGTTCGATTTTGGTTACCTATTCATACAATTTTTCCGCAGTTCTATTGAATTTTTCTCCTTCTTGCAACTGGTTTATTTCTTATGGCGTGTGCTCACAGGCCTGTATTTACAGCCTAAAATTTGAAAAGCCTTTCCTGTTAGATATTTTTTTCTCTTTTTAGTATTTACATAGGGCAAGGATATAATAGCCTATAAATAGATAGATATAGGTAAGTTAGATAATTTTGCCTGACAATAACGTTAATTAAAGAATTTCTATCAACATCCACACTCTTCAGAGACCAGAATCCATATAATACAATCCGAAGTAGTAAATAAATCAAGGCACTATTTCAACTCTCATACAGTAAGCAGTAATGCACAGAGAAATACATTAAAACTTTTTACAGAATAATAGGGAATGTAAATGATAATTATACAAAATTAAGGTTTAAGAATATAATCAATAATTTTTGACCATACTTCGTGGAACGACATAAACGGATAAAGAAATACACATAGTGATTTCCAAACGATATTTGTGAACTGAAGATGGCCTTGCGCTGATAACGGTAGTCTAAATGATATTGTGTGGAAATTACTACGTGTATTTCATTATTTTAAGGTAAAAAATTTCGGCGTAGTGCAACTATCTATTTGAGTTTATACTTTTTAACATTTTTTACAAATAATTTTGTCACATTTATAGTAAATATAGTTCTTTGTTCTGGGAAGGGACTGGAAGATCCCTTAGTAAGACCAAAAGTTAACTGCTGTTCTATTTAATGTGGTGGTAATTTTACCCAGAAAACAAGTAGGTATAATCCTATCTCGTAGCTCTTTCCAGGGTGGCTCGTCAGTCCTGTTCGTATAAGTTAGTCTATTGATTTCTCTCCTATTACCATGCTGTTCCTATTTTAGTTCTCTCAGCACTTCAATAGCAGTAACTTCTTTTCGAAATATGGATATTTTCATTTTTCATTGTGTCTTGGCAATCTCATCCTAAGGTTTAAGAAATGAATTCCTTAATCAGGGAAAAATTGAAATGAATATTTACTCATTGAAAATTAACCAATTTGCTTAGGTATGTGCAACGTTCATTGAATGTGTGTACAGGCAATGAATGAGAACTTAAACTCGAAGAGAAGTTAGAGGGATAGAAGCAAGGCAGTGCCGATTAACTAAATTACCTAGGAACCAGCGGCTAGAAGTTGGATCACGTCTCTTTAATGTGGGTGCACTTCCAATTAGTGCACTAAGGATTGTTAATTCTCCGAGTTTCTAGGTTTCAACTTCAACTTGACCGACCACATCTGTCGTACCGCAACCGCTACTCGCGACGCATACGTCCTACAAACTGGTGTCTTCGAAACCTTTGACAATTACTCAAATAGAGGTCAGCATTCTTCAAAGATGCCGACAGTGGTTCTGGAACGAGTCTCTACCTGTGATGATCCAGTTCACATTCACCCATCAAACGTAAGCTTCTTAATGCCGGAGGTAGTTGATTACTGTAGAATTACTACTCAAATATAATCACCCATGGAAGAAGGGCACAATTCTCGTCTCTGCAAAAATTTTCTCATAACCCATTAGCTAATTATATCTTGCGACAAAATATTCACTCTGTGAATTGTATACATCTATTGTTTTATTTTCAAATTCACTTAAATCCTAAATCTTGGTAATAGAAGAACGGAGACAAGGCTCACAATAAATAATACGTCATGGAAATATTATGGTTGAGTGAACGATTTTTGGACGATTAAATTTATGATATTTATCTACACTATTTATAGCTTCAATTAAGAGCTGTGATTTGTTTTGATTTTTTATTTGACTTCATTTGTTTCCTTTCATTTATGCTGAGCATCGACTGCTGTCATTACATTTACGTCTATAAAATACTTTTCTTTTTCTATCCACTTCCTATATTTCCTAAAATTATCCCAATAGCTCTATAGTCTCAGGAAATGAGCTTAATATTTAACTTTTGTTTTCTTTCTCATGTTCATCATAAAAACTTAGTCAAAAATTTTTACTCTTGCAAGTTCATTCTTATCTATTTCGTCCATTCTTATTTTTTTAGTTTCTTTTATCCTTCTCATTGTAATTAAGAGGTTCATAGTTTATTTTATTTATGCAACATTTTTACCATACTTAATATTGAAAATTCCAACTGTTGGTTGACTTAGCATTTTTTTCAATTGATATATTTTCATAATATTTTCCCCAAAAACTTACTTAGTATATATTATAACTATTACTTGAGCAACGTATACTGAGACTCTCGCATTACCTCTCACAAAGTTAGATTTTCAGTAGGACTTAACGGTTTAAACCTTCTCCTTCGAATTATCCCCGAAAAGCCGATAAAAGAGCCACATAACTTTCCTCGTCTTATTCTCAAGTTCAAAGGGAATAGTTTCCATTTTTGTCGATCTTTTGAAAGCAGAAAGAAACAATGACGTGTTTTAAGAGAGTTTGTGTGTGTAGAGAAAGGGAAGAGAAAATCGAAGGTAAAAGAGAGGAACCACCCAAATAAAGAGTCGGAGGGGGAGGAGAAGGAAATGGGGGAGGGGGGCGTGAGAGGAATGGTAGAGTCGGCAGCTGCTTCCATTTTCGAAGAGCTCTCCGTTAGATGGCACTGCCTCCGCGGACATCTCTCTCCCCTCCCACTCTACGTATCACTCCCTAAACATCGCTCTCTTCTTCGCGGAAGTTAACACGACTCCTCTCTCTCTTTGCCTTTAATAAAACCCCTCTCATCTTTCTTCCTTATATTTCCCCTGCATTTTCCATCCTCCGATCGCTTCTTGTAGTCCTTATCCACAGCCGATACTTTTACCGACAAAGAAACCCCGAGACTCGTCTTCAGCTTCGTCCTATAACTGCTCCTTGTGGCAGCCAATCCTTTAAGCTCTCAACAAACAGCATTTTCAGCAGTTACATATTTGGTGATGCTCTACAGTTGGTATTTTTCCGGTTAAAGATGCGAGGTAGATGGGGCATTGATCAGGTAGTAAGTATTCGCAAGCAGTTAGTCCGAATGATTTTTATTGATACAGTTATCACATTCAGCAAGATAGCCAGTTTATAGCGGAAATGGAACAAAAGAGAAATTTAAATTAATTTTAAGAATTAAAAAAATTAAGTTGAACAAGTGAAAGTTTGATAGTAGAATAATGAAGAATAGAATAATGAAACTTCAAACGAATGGATAAGTTAGGAACACGAAAGGCGAAGAGAGAAGTTAGGGGAGGGTAGACAGTACGGGATTTATGAACAGAATACAAAGGATCGATCATATTTAGCTCGAAAGATTGTAATGTAAAGAGGGAGAGGATAGAATTGTGCTATTAGATGCATGCAAGACGGTATTAGGGATTTTAATATGTGGAAAACTTAAGAAAAGGAAGAAACAGAAGCCTCCAACCTCATGCCCGTTATCTTCGTCTCCGACTTTAACGCTTCTCTCCGAAGTCTTTTGCTCGAAAATGCTTTCATAGTTACCTCGCCTTATAAATACTGGCATGACTGTGTATAAAGTTTTGATAAAGAGTAAAATCGTAATTACAGAATCAATTTTAAAAGTTCAAGATTAAATTGTGATTAAATACATGCCTTGTTTAAATACCAATGTTTTTCGTTTAATTTCAATATGATTCTCTTTAGATACTATTTTTACTTAACTTATGGTTATACCTCATTTTCTTCAACGCAAAAAAATTTCGAAATGTTCATTTCACCAAAACAAATGTGAAGTCAATCGGTAGGGAATGTCAAATTTTGACGAAATGCTTTATTTTCTGCATTATGTCTGGAATGCCCGAAAATGGAATTATTTTGAATAAGTTTGTTTTCTCGTCTCGTGATTCATATCAAGTGAAAACAAAATTGAAATTATTAAACTTAATAGAGCAATAAATTTGTTATTCTTCGTTCGTTTTCGATGTTGAGATATTTAGACGTTTGTAATGCACAGCTAGAGAGCAACCTTACCGGATTATTTATAGCGCAGAGATCTCTTAGGAAGAAAATTGATACATAACAGGTTTTGGTATTCCATCCCACGCTGAATCTTTCGTAATAAACTGCTCCACTTATGTTAGCTCATGTGCTTCACCAAAACTAATAACGCTAATTGAAACTATTTTTGAAATTACGTGGAGTGTACATAGTGCCCATTTTGTTTTGAGTAATCAAAGAATGCAAGGACTGTATTCCATTCTATCATATGATGAACGAATATTCATTTATAATTTGAATAAAAAGATTCTTTCTATAACGTTCGAACTTGATGGAAAAATAAACATAAAATAATTTAATTGGAATAAGGTAACAGATCGATTGATTTTATGCTATCGCTTGAAAGGTTGAACGTAATTTATAATTAAAAAAATTAAAACATTTCACTGAATGGGTTACTTATTGAAATATAAAAATAACTCAATCCGATCAGTTAATCTGAATATGGTCCACGAGGGGTTCCTTTTCTCCATAAATTCTTTTCCGATCCAAGTATTCCTACCAAAAATAACTTGATGTTTCCTTTCCCTGAAATCCACTCAACCTACCGTGCCCCCCTTTGCTAGAATTGAATATCCGTATGTCTTTTCAGGGATTTTCTCTTTTCAGATCCTCCTTTAGACCGGCTTATCAGCAAATTTATCCATCCTCGCCATTTCCTCCTTTTACTCTCTTTTCTCCTTCCCCTCTTCCGTACACTTACACGTTTTCCTCTCAAGTTTGTCCGCCGACGTCTCCGGCGAATAAGGTACCGGAAAAGGCCCAAAAAGGAAAAAAAATACGAAAATATTCGGAGGAAAAAGACGCACTAAGGAGGAGACGCTGCAGAAAAAGAAATTTAATAAGCAAGAAACTCTATCCTTCCACACTTTTCCACCCATATATCCTGCATTCAGTCTCTCGACTCCCTCTTCTCTTTCTGTAAATATATCACGGTTAATCGGCTTAAAATAAGCAGTTAGTGAATTGCAAATGAGAGAGATCGTTCGAAATGAGTGAATTCACTATGCTTCATGGGATCAGGGACAATTAAGCGCTGCATTATTCATGGCCTGCAAGGAGGTTGCCGTTGACAAACGGACTTTAACATGATTCCTCCGCTTGCGTTAGCGTTGCATATCGATAAACGCACCCTCTGGGGAGAGACTGGCGCGGACAGTGATTTGAAAACGTCCACAAATAGAAATATCTCCGTCTTAGGAATATAAATTTTCCAGAAAGAATAATTTCTCAACTAAAATATACGTGTTGTACCTTCCACGGTGGTGTCTCAAGTTTACGAAGTTTAAGTCTCGTGCATCTTTGTGTATTGGCAAAAAATAAGCTCAGAGAGAATATTTATTATTCCAATTAGAAAAATCCTATTTTAAAATGTATTTTACATTAATTTAGCAAGTATAGAGTAAAAATTCGAAGCAAGATTTAGGATTTAAAATTTTTCAGAAAGAAAAATTTCTCAACTACAATCTGTGTGTACCTTCAACTGTGGGTATATCTACGCATGTAAACAAAAATTGACACATAAAGTGATTATTTTCCATCTAATTAGAATACTCCAATTCTAAAAAAATACAATAATTGAGCAATTATGGAATGAAACGTTGAAGTAAGGTCTGATATGGAAGTTAAAATAAATTATAACAATTATAGATTTAATAAATGACAGTAATTAAAAAATGATACATTGATAATGATATTTAATATTTCAAAATTATATTAAAATTAAATTTATTCTCAAATCATAATTGTTCTTTCACTTAATTACGTTTAATTCAATGAATTTAACTACTCAGGAATAAGACATTTGAACATGATATTAATTGGATATTATGAGTACAATTAAAATTTGAAATCTAAAGTTTCAGCATCATAATACATATTAAAATTTATTGAAATTCCTTTCATGCATTCAGGTTTTTAAGTCAATCTACGATGTTCGATTTCTTGGTTTTTAGTAATAAACAGGCACAGTTCTAAGAAAAAGAATAAATTTCTAATTAGATATTAAGTGAAGAAACTTACAAATCAGTTTTACCTTCATTGGAAATGGATTTATTTTAAGACAATGACAATATAGCGCTGTAAAATTTAATAGGCAGTTACAACTTTTATTACTGTTTCATGATCTATAAACTTCCACTCACCTTAAAAGAAAGATTTACAAGTACCATTCCGTTGACCGATTAACTTTCCGTAATGCGTTCCTAAAAAGTAGAGCTCTTTCCTAATGCGTTCGCTCCTAGTGGACAGAAATGGCCTCTGATTGCGATTTACTATTTCTTGTAGTTCCCATTAGGGAATAGAAGTCCTTGAGACGGAGCTGCTGCAAGATATAATGAAGACCGAAGGTCACCGGGAAAGAACCTGCAATTAGCACCGCTCTTCTTCCTCCCAGACGTTCCCTAGGATTTTCTTTTGTCATCCGCATTGCCCCACGTAGTAATGGACCCAGAAGACAGGATATACTCAGAGAGCGTACGGTAAACTTATTTCGTCGTCATCCCAGCGGTGTCGTAAGGAGTGCCGGAGAGGGGAGGTGAAGGCAGGTCGTAAGGGAGTCCCACTGCACCTATGTCCATACACACACTACCGCAATGCCATCGACATCCCTTCTACTGACGCTTCCCTTGAAAAGACGGTCGCGGAACGGTGTCTCTCAGAAATGAATTTCCTTTCCAAAGTTGGCCTTAGAATGGAGGCTTCGCAAACGTTTTCTCATCGAATACATTGGATGTTACAGAATATGTATACGAGCAGATGAGCAGGTGAAATGTATACGCTTTTACAATTTTAAGTTTTAAATTAATATAGCTGTTTTCTTTTAGCATTTACTCTACTGAATAGAGTTAATTTATTGAAATTATTTGATGGAACAATGGAGTACGCAAATTCTGGATGTATTTATATATTAAGTAATATGCGTATATAAATTATAAGTATCTATTATATATAGCAAATATGTACTGACAGATGAAATGCTTATATTTAAAGTATAAATGCATAAATTGCTGAGGTAAACCTTGGGTTAAGTCGCACGCTTTCCAGAGCTAAGTTAAATTTCAATTCTACCATTTGTATAAATTACTGTCAATGTAATGTATTCATTAAATTTAATGCAAAGAAATGCATAGGGAAATTATGCATTGTTTTCAAATTCCATGCAAGAGTACGGAAATGATCAACATACCTTCTGCGTTATGTAAAATATCAGCAGTTCTAGAAAGTATTACGTAATACATAAAACTAAATATAATATCAAATATGCATTAGTTCTGATTAACACACGTAACTACTCTGCGCATCATCAAGATTATTATAATCCCTCAAAAAAATTATGTATATACGGGTGGACCAGGTCAGCATAATATTAACCTTTGGAAATCTATCATATTTTTATAAATAATCCTTTGCTATTGGTATCCATAAATCCAGCTTTGAATTGAGTCTAAATCCTTCATAGCTTAAGTCTTGGTTTTTGTAATGAATTTCGACAATAATTGAAGGAAATAATGGTATCTAAACTTAATGGCTTACCGTTTCATTCATTCATTTTATGTCACCTCTACTGCAGGTACCGAACTCAATCGTATATCAACTAAAAGGACGTATCATTAGACGTTAGATACACCATTTAACAAATTTCTCTTGACCTAAATGCAGTCCCTGTGACTGGAACCAAGAAAATTTGTTTCAAACGGAGGAAATCATTCGATTGTAACTCAGGAAAAGCGGACGGAATATCAATCAGCATTCATCAATTTCAGTTTGATTTTATGTCAGCGTGTATCCAGCCATCTTTTAACCAATATTTGTAAATGTTTTTTCTTTCTTTAACCATTAGATGGCGCATGAAACTTTTAGATCGTATTTGAGTCGCGTATTACACAAATTCTTCGACACCGAATTAGTATTATGTAAAATGAGCATAATTTCTAGATAGTCAACAATAATACTTTTAAAAATTTCATTTCCTAAAGACACGATACGCAAGGTTTGAAAAAAATAATTTGTTTACATGCATGTCTTTCTGAAAGCGAATAAGGACTCTATAAACTCTGGAAGAGACCGTATATAGCCAAGTACCGATGCAGGAGGATTATGTTACCTAGAAAGGGCGGGAGATATTTCACCACTTCTACTTCATTGTGTTATCTCATTATTAGCCTATAGCTTGAGGGGAGTACGAGAGTGAGACATTATCTACCGATTTTAATTCCAATAACACGGCCAGACTAGAGCGATAGAGAAGTGGCAGTTAGTTAGGATCGAACTCCGCACGTAACACGCTGAAAGTTGTCCAGTCGGTAAGTCGTGTAGTGGTGCAGATGTCAATAAAGTGCAGCCCGAAAGCTATTCTGCACCATAATCTCTCCTTTATTATCTAACTGGTGCTTCGGATTGGAAATGGAACACAGATAGTTTTACATTTATTTCCTCAACAAACCAAAATGCTATCAGCGATATAACTCTACGAAAGTAAATCGAAATGGCTCTAGCGATTGAGAATAGCCCTTTAACAAACGACAATAAGTTAAAAGAATCAAGGTGAAAATGCAACATCATCCATACCTTTTTAGCTTCCAATATACCACAGCCATAAACAAGGCTAAAAAAAGTGTACTGTTGTAAAAAAAGGTATATTTATATCTGTCTTGACGAAATTAAAATGATGAAAGTAGTTCAATTTTCATTGTTATATAATTACAATGCTATAATTATACTCATAATTACTATAAACTTATTACTTTGTATGTATAATTAAATTATACACCAAAAATTTGCATAATATTAGGTGCGCAACTAAGTTCTCGCTGTTTTTTCGATAAAAATGTAACTTTATTATAAAAAAACTCTTATATCTGAATCATTCAAAGTATTGCCCATCGCTAGACACAACTTTTTCCCATCTTTCTGGCAGAGCTCGAATACCTTGACGCCAGAAGTGTTTGTCTTTTGAGGCTATCCACGAATCAAGCCATTTTCTGATGTCTTCATATGAGTTGAACTGCTGATCAGCCAGGCCATGTGCCATCAAACGGAACAAGTAAAAATCGGACGGCGCAATATCTGGGGAATATGGCGGGTGGGGTAGGACTTGCCATTTGAGCGTGCCCAAGTAGGTTTTAACAGGCTTGGCAACTTGAGGCCGAGCGTTGTCATGCAGTAAAATCACTTTTTCGTGCCTCTGCTCGTACTGTGGCCGTTTTTCGCGCAGTGCTCGGCTCAATCGCATCAATTGAGTTCGATACCGTTCCCCTGTGATGGTTTCGCTCGGTTTCAACAGCTCATAGTAAATAACACCAACCTGGTCCCACCAAATGCAGAGCATAACCTTCGCAGCGTGAATATTCGGCCGAGCCGACGACGTAGAAGCATGACCGGGTAGTCCCCAAGATTTTCTCCTCTTTGGATTGCTGTAATGTCTTTCTTGCCGCTGGAGCAGTTGTTGACAGGTGAAAAAACGACGCTCAACGTCTCTTGGCTTCAACTCATAAGGAACCCAAGTTCCTTGCTTCTGAATCATCCCCAACGCATGCAATCGCTTGGAAACGGCTTGACGGGTAACTCCTAATTCTGAAGCAAGCTCTTCTTGAGTTTGGCACGAACCCTCTTCGAGCAAGGCCTCCAATTTAGCGTCTTCGAAGGTTTTGGACCTTCCTTCACGAGGACGGTCGTCAACATCAAAATCACCGTCTTTGAAGCAACAAAACCAATCACGGCATGTTGTTTCGCTAAGAGCAGCATTTCCGTACACTTTTTGGAGCTCTCGATGCGCTTGAGCTGCCGTTTTTTTCGAATGGAAGAAGAAAATCAACACTTCCCGCAAATGACGATTGTTTGGCACAAAATTAGACATTTTTACTTAACCAGAAGTATATAATGCGAAAACGAAATCACTCATGTGTCGCAGCAGTTTGTTTACCATATGTCTAAGCTTGGTTCGTGACGTTTTGGATATGTCAAAATCGACCAACTCTTACTGCTAGAGCTATCTACTGACAAACAGCGAGAACTTAGTTGCGCACCTAATAATTAGTTCCATCGAATAATTTGAGTAAATTAATTGTAATTAGTAGAATAATTGTTAAAAGAAAGTAGCAGTATTTAGCTCAAATATTAATTTGTGAATTGATTTAAATTTCGGTTGCTCATTTTTCAGCATATATATTTCGTAACATCGAATTGATTTTTCTGAGACATCATTTGGGAAGCTTGCAGTCTGGGGCCAGCTTTGGGAAGGAAACAAGTTCTGAACATTATAGTGCATGCGTTTTGTTACAATATTTAGTAAAATGGAATTCCACCAAGTATCATCAAAGTACTTCAATTTATTTTGAGAATTGAAAAATATTCTACCGATTAAAGAAGATTGACAGAAGGCATTCTCTAGACGCAATACGCTCTCATTTGCTCTCGGAGCTCGGTCATCAACTTAGCCCACCATAGGGGGAAGTCTTTCTCCAAGAAATTTGATTTGCGAATTTGATAGCGGGGCCCAAATGAGGGATAGTCCCTCTGAATGACTGAGTACACAGCACAGCCGCTGATGGTGTGGGCCCGTTTATCAGCTGCGACTCTCACCTGTCCATCGTCAGATAGAGCGGCAAATGGAAGGGCCATTTGGGGTGGATGAAGATGCCGTAAATTAGGAGAAAACGAGAAAGCTTCATTTGGGGTTGGATGCTGAGAGGGGAACTTAATAAGCCACTCTCTGAAGGGTTGTCCGAATAGCTGATGGCGAAACGTACCCTCCTCAAAGACCATGGACAATGCGGGCCGTCAAATGACTACTGCTCCTTAATAATTCAGATGTGTTGAGGGTTTGATTAACCATCGGTATGACTTATGATAGTCTCTCGCTTATGAATAATTAGAATATGTTAATCAACAACAGCGCCCGCATTTACCTTCAGCGACTATTAATGTTATTAGTTGCAAGCGATGTGTTTTATCGGAGAAGATATCTAAATATATTTAAGACGTTTCTTCCCAAATAACTATTTGAATTAACATTGCCACTTTTAAAATTGTTGCACAAGCCTTATTTTTTTATTTGAGAATTGAATATAAATGAAAGATATCCATTGCTTTGATTTGCTGTTTCTTAATAATTCTCATAAAATGTATTTCTATTATTTGAACTACTGAAATAAGTACAAGATCTGGTGGGAGTGGGTACAGAAATACAATTGATAAATAATTACACAATTAAATAAAAGTGAATTATCAACAGTACTGAACCATAAGACATAAGAACTTTTATTTAAGTATTAAATTAATATTGTTACTATTATGATTCTGATTATAGAGTAAAATTATTTAATTTTATTTAAGTATCGAATTGACGGGATAGATACATTACATTAAATTATATGAGCAGTTATTTGTAACTAATTTACGTTATTATCTACATCACAGACTCTCTCTATTCATTTCAGTCATGTAGTTTTTATTGAAAGAAAATAGGCTTACAACGTCAACACCACATGAGATTCTGTAGGTCAAAGGATGTAGGGAACTTTAGAAGATTGGGCTTCACAATGAGAGGCTAAAGGAGATTATGGCATGAATGGAAAGATATCAATGAGCAGGCCAGAACAGCAAGTACAACGAGATTACGAAGATTGCTGAACATTGAATCTAATGATGCTACTGAGAGTTCCACCTTCAAAACAGAGACTGGCTTATTAATCTTCATTAACTGTACTAGAATATGAACGATCATTAATTGAATTTGATCTTTCTTTATTTCAGTGAAATCCGATCGCTCAAAATATTGTCAATAAAATTGTTCATTTAGTAAGTTAAACTTCAAATTGGGCAATGTTTGAATAATTATACTATTATTATAAAAAAATCGGATATTCAAGGAAAATACCGAAAAAGTCAAATTATAGAAGTATTTTTAGAAGTTAATTTTAATATTTAATTTTGGTTGACCTTTACCTCGTTTACTATTTATAACAATCCGAGGTATATTTCGCGATTCGAAGAATAATATTATTAAAAAATGATAAAGTTATACACGTATAACATTAAACAATGAGTGATTCAAAGGAAGTGCTTTTGTAAATTTTAACTTTAGCGTTAACTTCTTTTTCAACCTTTTGACTGGAGACAGTCTATTCTCCTAGTTATAGAGCAGAGAGTAAGTTGATCCCTCAGGAGGAAAATGGAGGTCATAAAGCGCATCTCCTTGGACACTTATCTCTTCCAGCCATTATCTTTATCGGGGACAAATGATTTTTAATGGAACTTTAACGTCAGACGGGGAAATAAAAGTCCCAATCCTCACTTGACCGATCTCGCGAGCCTTCTCGGGCAACACGAAAAGGGTTTCCAGACAAAAAACACTCAACACATTCGAATGCGAGCAAATAGAGTTTAAAGTCCGGGAGTTCTTTCCAGAAGACCCGTTTAAAGACGGCCGAGGATTCACTCACGTATTTCTCCTTCCGCACGAATACCTGTTAATAACGACTGAAGAGGGCCTTAAAGGGGATGCTACGTTTAAAATGGTTGCGTCTACGCATGTATACGCATGCTATAGAAGCAGGGAATATTTGTATGAGTATCGGCAGTAAAATGATCTGTTAGCCAGATAATCTGGTCAAGACGAAGTAGATTTCAAGATTTTATGCATAAGTGAAGTAATAAGTCTAATTATTGCAACTTGTGGAGTAAACTATATTATTCCAGCAGCATTTGGTCGTTTAAAATTATTATCAGTAAGAGAGAACGTGTAAATTGATTTTATATTTCTCTTTGCACCAAAATAAGAATAAAGATTTAATATTCTCTGTTTGGATTGGAACAAAAATGACCAGGAATTCTTATCGAAAAATGTAAATGTTTTTAAATTTCACTGATTAATGACTAAAGCTCATTCACATTTATGAAATAGTAGATCGATTTAAATACACCCAAGGGAAAACGGACATGAGAAAAAAAAAGTCTGACGAGGAAACAGAAATTTTCAAGCCCGTTTTTCCTTGGGATTTTCCTGGATGCACGCCCGTATGTGCAAAGTAACTTTAACCCTTTCCTTGTGATTTAAATATATATCTATACCAATTCAGCCTTTGTTTATCTATTTGTAATTATTTTTCACTACAGCATACTACTAATGTAACTGAATTCTTTGACAGATTGATAATAAAACAATAATGATTTATTTAGGCAAAACAAGTAATAAACTTTAGGTACATATTTCAGGATTTGGGTCTTGCCTATGTGAAAGAACGGCATCAGCAGGGACTATAGAAATTTCTTCATCTTATCGCAAACATTCCAATTTGATTATCATTAGGAAAATACTCAGCCGGAAATTTGGCGTGTGGTGTACGAATAAAAAAAGAATCTATGTATAAAAAAGGAAATATCCAAAAAGAATAGTTAATTTATTCCGGGAAGGAGCTGAAATTGGAGTCTAAAAGTACCACTTCTTAATCTAATATCTGTTTTATGGCAAAATTTTCATTCTTAAGGGAAAGTTTTAGCAGAAACGCAAGTAAAATAGGGGAAGTTTGAGAAAAAGGCATCGTAAGAAAAGATGTCTTTCAATCAATTATAGGACTTAAAATCAATTAATAGATCCTCCCCTATAAGGAATCGGCCGATAAAAATATATCTGCTCATACATAAAAATGATTAAATCAAAAGGTTAAATATTAGGAATGAATTTGTTGATATTCTCTAGGGTCTCTAAGACATATGATGTTTGCAGTGTAGGAATTAAATGATGATTGAATAATATTTTTAAATTGTAATTCCCTTATCAATTAGTTGAGGGGACGTAAAAATTTTTGAGGAAAACAGTTTCATTATTATAAAAAGCTTTTTAAAAAGATGAATTAAATCCTTAAGGCGGTTATTTCTTCCTAGCAACAATACATTACATGATATACGATATCGTATTATGGGAGAATGCCTAGGAATGGGAAACGAGATGGCTGTGTATAAATATGGCGTAGGAAGGAAGATACACGCACTTCTCGTGGGAAGTCTTCCTTCTTGCAGATTGCAATCCCGTGATGACGCAAGACGGATGGATCTTCATTACATTCGGGGAAAGGCGGTCGCGGCCCACGCACCGAGTGTCTTTTGAGGACTCCGAGAAGAGGCCCTTGGATTGGAACGAGATATCGCTGTGAATGAAGAGGTAATTGCATCCTCGACGGGCATTCATCTTTAAGTGGACGGAGGCGAATTTGCAGAATACTCGATATTGAGAGAGCGGAAATATTCAGAAATTTATCGCTCGGGAATTTAATCAAGTTTTATGACGTTCGTGACGCGGGGCGATATCCAAAGAAAAAAAAAACGAATCTTCGAAGCCTATTTATCGAATTTCTATACGTATCGAATGATTTTTTATATCAAAAAGAGCTGTCAGAATTTAAATGAAAATTCCTTCTACCTCGTTGATGCGGCATTTATCAATTAAGGCGTGTACCATTTTTAATTAGCATTTCCGGTTATAATCATGCACACAATTTTATTGGTAACGCCAGTTAAAACATACAGTCACTGCGATAGTAGGTCTAAAATACTTTCGATGATTAATTGTTATTGAGAATATAATCACTTTCAGTAAAATACCGCTTCAATATTTCGACATCCGAAGGCGTGATTTCATGAAAAGACATTGCAAAATGAAAAAAAAACACTTGGTACTTTTCCAAAGAGACTTTAAGTCGCTATCGATGTCGTAAGCCGAGTTATATCTGAAGATACAGGCAAGCTCGCTGTGTGAAATCACGAAGTATTCTTTCATTCCACCCAATATTTCTTCTAAAAGGAAAATCTATGGAACTGTACGTGACTACTGACTTTAAGCTAATCTAAGTTGTCGTTGAAATAAATCTTTTTGGAAGTTCGTACATGCAATATTTTTTGTTGGTATTCCCGGATATTACATATTCATACCTCTACTGATCACAAAATTACTATTTTACAGTTATAAAACTGCAAACTAATTTAATTTACTTTAAGAGAATAATTCACAAAGTGATACAAACAAAATAAATAGTTTATCCAAATAGGGAGAACTATAATAAAACACCGGAGCTACGTAATGATAGCAAACGATCAACTTAATTGTATCATTTTCATAATGACGCAGCAGGAAAGGGAAACTGAGGGGAAACGGAAATTTTTCCCCACTTCATTCGGATACCAAGGAGATTCCTATATTCAAGACATGAATAGATACGAGGATAAACACTAATTACACTGAGAAAGAACATAATTCTTCGAATTATTAAACTAATTCAAACGGATGGTCACCTAACTTCGAATTGAAAATAAAAATAGGGCTAAAACTTAATTCCGCATATCTGCAAGTTGAATATGTGAAGCGACGAGGAGGGGTAAGGGAAAACTTTCTCAGACTTGGAAAAATAAGATAATTGTTAAATTCTTAACAAATTTTATAACAGTTTGATACCTAAATTATAACTAGTTAAAAGTCAACTTTCGTAGTTTAAAATTATTTAACCCACAGTTGAGATCAAGGAATGAATATTACTAATAAACTGTATTGCGAAATATGTATTTACATAAACTTCCGATTAATTTAAATCAAGGTATACTTTAGAGACAAAAACTTGAATTCACAGGTTAATCTTACGTTATTTGTATAGGTCATTGATGATTTAATTTCAATGATCAATGAAATCAAAGACAATATCAAGTTTACTGAAGTCTATTCAGATGATTCTGAAAAATAGTGATGTAATTAAACAAATTTGTAAATGAATAGGTTCCACCTAAAAACTGGGTGAAGGGTGAGAGTTTTACACAATCATTATAAGGGTAATTACCTCTTACACTAAATTTTTATTTTTAACACAATTCATTGAGTAGATGATTATTGGAAGCTAGAAAATTTGAAACAGCAGTCGTATTATCATAGTAATTAGTGAATAATAGGAGGTAATGATTGTAACGATCTTTGCAAGAAATTAACTCCCGAGCTATTTCTATGATCATGAATGTAGCATTAATCCGCTAGACCAAAATGTAAAATGCTATCGAATAATAAATAGCTAAACTAACTTGTATTTATAATATAACTGATGGTTGTAAAGTACGCGAGAAACATTTTGCTAATGCTATATTTAGAATATGATCACGAATATGAATATATTTTATCCAAAAACAGAAAATAGATTGGTTTAGCTCATTGCTCTAGGAAGCAGGCTTCAGATTGAAAACATTTCGAACTGAACCCTTTCTTACGCAAAGATACGGTTATTTCACAACCACCGCAACGGAGGTAGTGAACTCCGAATCGGGAAATGGACGAAACTGTCACTTCCTCAAAAATTCTCAATTTCGGCTTCCATTTTTGGTGAGCCCCTCAGAGGAACCAGACGCCGACTAAAATCGTATAATGTGCTTCGATTTTCCATCCATGACGCAGCCTCTTTGGTCCTGAGGGAGTTTTGGGAAATGCTCACCAGAGGAAAATATATCCCTCCCAGGGTCAGACATCGAGTTGATATGGGATTGCTAAACACGAGCGTGTCCTGAGGGCAGGCGATTGATGGGGACAAATGGACGAGGAAAGCGACATCATCTGGGAGTTTAGAAAGGCGAAGATGAACATCATAATGAGGGAGAGAATGAATCCATTAGGAAGGACTGTTTCAATTTTGATGATCATCAAGCGAGCATCAAGAAATAATGAGTAGCAATCCTTTAACAATGATTGCGTTTCAGCGTGGGAATGATTTATTTTTGATTACGTGTATCAATGTGATTGATATGATAGAGTGGAGGAATATTCTGTTCTTTTATTGTATGAATGAATAGAGGAACTATGGTACTTATAGAAATTCACAAGGTGATTTTAGTTCTTATAATTTGACTCTTTATAATTTCACCTACATTGAGTTCATATAATTAGTTCTAGGGGAATGCACTATAACCTAAATTAATTAATGATATGCCAACGTATAGTTTAGTATAGTTGAATTGTCTACGAAGTTTAACGTAGTGTATTAGCTATTAAAAAATATAAAGATTGAAAAACTGAAATTCAACCCAGAAGGCTTTGAAGAACATTAAAAACCTTTTGAAAGTATCCTATAGAGAAAAATTACTAATTTACGCTAGATGATGTACCCTATGTAGTTCATATATATCACTTGTTTATAAACTCAATAAGTTCAGGCTTCACAGAGTGGAAGTTCATTTCCATGATAAAAGTTTTATTTTTACAAGGAAAAATGAAAAGTTACTTGTATACATCCACAAGTTAAAAAGACGCTAAAAACAACGACCGGTTTCGGCACGTTCGGCCATCATCAGGTGTTGTAACTGGACACACAAAACTATATATATGTGAGTTAATGGAGTTAATGTTCCGGCATATACAAGTTAACTTGCGATGCAATTTACATGGGTCAAACGAGTCGTAGTTCTTCTGTTCGTGTTAATGAGCACAAAAAGTCTTTTGAAAACATGTCATTTAGTTCCCATTTCGCCAAACACCTTCTTATAAGTAAACATACATCTTCTTTTCAACCCACCATTCTTCACCGCTTATAGAAAGGAAAAAATATTGCATTTCACGAAAATAGACAAATTCTGATTCACCGACTATCTGGGAAAATAGTCACCAACGAGTACATTCCAACTAACAATTCTCCCCTTCTCTTATGCACCCTCCCTCGCCGTTATACAACCCCACCTTCAATACCTTCCCTTTCTTGTCTTCTTTCTCCTCCTGTTCCCCTCCATTAACTCACATATATATAGTTTTGTGTATCCTGTTACAACACCTGATTATGGCCGAACGTGCCGAAACCGGTCGTTGTTTTTAACGTCTTTTTAACTTGTGGATGTGTACTAGTAACTTTTTATTTTTACTTGTAAAAATAAAAATTTTATCGTATCACTTGTTTCATTATAACTTTATTTTTCGGGTAAGGTATGGATTTTGAAGACTGAAAATATGTAATCTAAAAATAATCAGACAAATGGGTCCATTGAAAGTTAAAGTGATCATATATTACAATACATTCTGTGTAACATTTTATGAAATCCATCATTGTATAAATTTTAATACGAACAAAGTAATTTTTACTTTCTCTCTATACTTAGTATAGAGAAAGTATTGTATTCGCAAAAAAATTCGACCGCCAGATTTCGACGGAAATAGATGTTTTGGGGCCCATAGAGCATGTTTTAGCTATTTTCATGAACATGTCTGTCTGTGTGTCTGTCTGTCTGTCTGTGGTTAAAAAGTTTGTGGGCGCTCTATCTTAAAAAGTAATTATCCGATCATTTTGAAAATTCATATTTAAAATTTTCCTAACAATGCCAAGAGTTGATTAGTTTTTGGAGAATATCACTTAACCGGAAGTTACGGTTTATCCGGAACAAAATTTTGTTTCTTAAATATCTCTGTAAGAATGCAATATTGGTATATACATTTGCGCACAAAAGTTGTAGATAATGTACTTTACTACAACTTCTGTATAAAATATTTTTTCGTAGCACTGGTTGTTTAGGAGTTATTCTTCAATAATGGTTAACCGGAAGTTGTTGTTTACCAAGAAATTGAAGTTTTTCATACTTATCTCTGTCAGAATGCAATGTAGGTATATACAATTATACATCAAAGTTGTAGATAATGTTTTTACTACAAAGCTTGTATGAAACATTTTCTTGTAACACTCATTGTTTTGTAGTTATTTATACATTACCGACATAGGCTTATGTTTTCAATACATACGGAGAAAGTCATGTGCAGGCCACATCAGATTTTTTAATTTGTAACGAATATTTGCGCATTATTATCATAATGGAATTGTGATTGAATTTACATATAGGTAAATATAGTGCTATTAAACATAATGCAGACCTCGATTACATGCAATGTATTTATGGAATATCGTTTCAAGCAGAAAATTATTTTCATTCAATTACATCGCATTTGAATTTTTTCGCAATAAAATTTACTATTTACAGTGTAATAATGCTTGCAAATAAAGTGGTTACTAGCAAGGTGAACCAACATAATTCAGTTTCTTTATGGATAATGAAATATGAATCACTGAACTTGAAATAAACAAAGTTACATTAAAAAACCAAACGCATGCGTTCTTAACGTTCGCTGATAACTGAGTACCGTATAATTACAGTTGCAACTCCATAATCTTGAAGGTTTATCTGCCGGAAGAGGAATTAACGGAAGCTTGTACAAGACTCCGCAAACTCATTGGGGGTTCGTATCGGAGATATCATCAAGCTGCCGCCCGCTAATTAGAGCTAGACTCGTAATTCAGCCTCCAGTCTGGTCTGGACACGTTAGACGCTTTCCAAGCACAAAGTTTACATCAAAGGATTACATTCGGTTACATCAATTAAAAGCCGTAACAGAAAACAACATCTTAAACATGGTCTGAATATAGTTTAATACCTTGCGGTTGATAAAAAAGGAAAAATAGTTACTACGAATATATAAATTATATTTTTACTCTAATTAAAACGAAAAATACGCTTGGATGTACTTATTCAACGGTATATCATTACATTGTCAGATTCAGTCGGAAATTCAATAATTCTAGTAGTATTGTGTATAGTATAGTATATTAGTGTAGTAGTATAATATTATGACAATTGGTAATAGACTATAAATGTGCCTATTAATTAAAAAAATCTGATGTTGCCAACACATGACTTTCTCCATATTTATTGAAAACAGAAGCCTATTCCGGTAACATATAAATAATACCAAAACAATGAGTGTTACAGGACAATGTTTCATACAAAAGTTGTAGTAAAATACATTATCTATAACTTTTGCACATAATTGTGTACACCTACATTGCATTCTGACAGGGATATGTATGAAAAACTTCCATTTCTGGATAAACAATAACTACCGGTTTACCATTATTGAAGAATAACTCCTAAACAATCAGTGTTACGAAGAAATCTTTCATATAAAAGTTGTAGTAAAGTACATTATCTATAACTTTTGCGTGTAATTGTACATACCTTTATTGTATTCTGACAGATATTATAGAAACAAAATTTTGTTCCGGTTAAACCGGAAATGCATTGTTAGGAAAATTCTAAATATGAAGTTTGTGAAGTTTGGAAATGATCGGATAATTACTTTTTAAGTTAGAGCGCTCACAAACTTTTTTACCACAGACAGACAGACAGACACACACAAAGACTTACAGAAACAGACACACACATAGACATGTTCGGGAAAATAGCGAAAACGAGCTCTATGGGCCCCAAAACATCTATTTCGGTCGAAATCTGGAGGTCGAATTTTTTTGCGAATACAATACTTATCTCTATACTACGTTTAGGATAAAGTAATAAGTTACCGAACGTTATGCGACAAAAATTTGATAAAGAAAGATACATTAAATGTTTCTTTCTTTCAGCATAATTGAAGAGGGTTAGTTTGAAAATTCACGGTTTTTTTAAATAAATAATGGATAAAACTCTGGCAAAAACTTACGATGGCACCGAGAATGAAATACAGCAAAGGCACCAAAACATGAGAAGAAGTAAAACTAAAACATTCTCTTGAATTTTGGTTGTAAAATCTTCGAAAAAATCTTTTATGACGGAAAACAGTGGTGATTGACCAACTGGGACGTAGCTAAAAGACAAAATGAAAAAAAGAAGAAGTTGAAAGCGAGAAAAGAGATAAAAACATGGCATTCAAAGAGAAGAAGGCACAACCGAATTGGTGGACAAAAAAGAGAATGAGAGTCCAGCAAACCAGAGCAGAAAGGGAGAAACAATACGGATGGAAAAACTGATGAAAAAGCGATAAAAAAGGAAATGAAAGTAGTGATGAAGAAGGGAAATAGAGGGTGGGGATGCAAAGGAAAATGAAAGAAGTGAGGGGATATCAGAGAAGCGATGGGGTTGGAAAGGTCGTAAAAAAGAGAATTAAAAAAAGGAAAATAAAAAAGGTTTGCTGTGCTGCAAACGTCAGCATTTTCCTCTGGATGCGCTAATTTGAAGGGAATCGTTGATGCCGATGCGGAATAGATGCTAAAATCAAAGGAATTCGTCTCTCGCAGATTGAGGAGAAAAAGATGTGCTCTGGAATGAAAACGGGATATTTCAATCAGAGGAATTCCGAACGGCAAAATCGCATTTTCGATGCGAGAGGTGAGAAGTTACTGCGTCGCAATCCCCATTAACACCGGATTTTTTCATAAATGAAATAATTAGAATTTTAAACGCTGGGAATTATTTCCGGCGGAAGTCATCGAGCTGTTACGGAGTGTAAAAAAAAGAAATGTCTCCTCAAAGTTTTAACGACGAGACAAACGTAATCCTTTCGATCATGAATTTGAAATTAATTGACATGTGATTAAATCTTAGATTCTGTGGGGTTTGGTAAAGTTTAACTTTATATAAAGATATATTTTTCTTATTTAAGGTTACATTTTACCAAATAATTTCAATATTTTCGTTTCAGATGTAAGCATAGAACGGAGCCGCATGGGTTTTTAATTGAGATTTACTATTCAGATTCATCATACATTATTTAAGCACGAATTGCTTGTAAATTTATTTGATCCTGGATTAGGTAAACCATGCATGCATGGCGAATACTCTTTACAATGCTTATTATCATATTTTCCCTTTCACCTCATTTTTTTCTATAATACCATCATGCGATCCTTTCTATGCGTTTTCAGTTCCTCTTTCCGATTGAGAAATCAAGATGCTACAAAATGACCCATTATGACTATGCAAAATGAAGGAGATAATCGGTACTTTTTCCACAAAATTTTTCAATTGTACTATCGGTTTCAACGGAGGAACGTCATCTTCAGGTACAAGTTATACAATTCGAACAAATATATATATATACCAACAAGGGAGAAGAGGGGAGTGGAGGAGAGGGCGAAGTAAGTGCGTTTGGGGAAGATCGGGAAGGAGCGCGCGGGAGTAAGGGTAAAGGAACGTTATCAGTGGGAGGGAAGGAAAGGACGAACCAGCTGTGAATGGAAAGGGTAAAGGAACTCGTTGAGAACGGAAAAACCAGGGGAAATTGTATGGGAAAGGATTTCTAATTGTTGTTTGAATTGTATAACTTGTAGCTGAAAATGACAGTCCTCCGTTGAAACCGGTAGTACAATTAAAAAATTTTGTGGAAAAAGTTCCAATTATCTCCTTCATTTTGCATGATAGATTTCCACCACATGTCGCCCAATTCTGTGAATTTTATCCATTATGACTAATAATTCTTATTAAAAAAGAATAATTTCAATGAGTCAATATTTTTTTTATAACTCAGTGATTTAATCCAGATTAGTTCAAACTTGTACTCCAACGTAATTATGTGTTAATGCGACTGGATTATTAGTACTATCTAAAAATAGATTTCGTAACATACTCAGGCCATTATTAGGGGTAAGATGTTTTATGATATCAGAAGAACGTCTTAGCTTGGAAATCTTTATATAAAATAAATATACATAATATAAATTTTATGTAAGTCTTATTATTAGAGCAATATAATGGATATCTTTTTTAACTTTTTAATAATTTTCATCTAGATATAGAGATCACTGAATAGTGGCTCTAAAATTACTCCACTGATATGCTATATGAATTGAAAAAAGAATGAACCGGAATCAGTCCGGGAAGGCTATTTGAAATGGGGCTGAACGATAAAATCTACCATTTACTGTATTAATATCGATTAAGTTTTTAAAAGAACTTATTTCTAACTGAACATCTATTACGGGATTGCAACAGTTTCAGACGAGGGTCTTTCACAATCTCCACCAACTGAGAGGGTACAGAATGCATGAACTGAAAAAGAAACAGAAGAGTTCAAAATCACACAAAACTCCTCTTACCTCAGGATAAGTCACAAAAAGCCAGAGCTTTCCAATAAAATCCCAGGAGGAAGAAAACTACCGCGTGGAATGAAGGGGGGAGGAGAAACAGCGATGAAGAATGAAAAAAATAAAAGAAAGAAATCCAAAAGACTAGACAGTTTGAAGAAGTGCAGCCCCATGTGTATTGTACGATCAAAGGTCGAAGAACGGATGAAAAAATTTTATCGGTGCAATTTTATTCTACATGTAGGTTACATTTAAAACTACGAATTATCGTTGTAATTTATTTAATACCACGTATTCACCGAATTATCGCCGTCAATAATTTATGGATTCAACGGAAATTTTATAACTAAATTCGCTCTGCTTAAAAATTATTTACTTACGAGAAGGAGCGAACGATATTGTAATTAAGTTATCTTATCTGAAAAATATTAAATGTAAAATATCATTTATTACGTGTAGCTACGGAATGAAAAAAGAGAAATCAGAAATGCTCATTTAGATTAATGCAGCAAATAGCAGTAAACAGAGGATAAGGAAGGAAATGGAGGTTGGGAAGGAAGTGAGCAGGAAAAAAGATACATAAGATATTTCCGATGTTGAGAAACAAATTGGTTTTCGTTGTCCATGAATATTGCAGCGTATTATTACCGGAAAGAAAAGAAAATATGATATTTCCTGAATTCATTTCATATTTCTCTGTTTCTTTTTCTGGGCTGAGATATAATACAAGATAATGAGGTATACATGATGCTAAATTTATTTGGTTACTCATTGTCGAAGATCATAAAAAAATATTTCTCAAAGATAATTAAACAGCACCAATATGTATCTGTTCTACCAATATATCGTTGTGAGTGAATGAACCGCATACTAGCTCACTCTTTGTCTTGGCTATTTCCTTCCCTCTCCAAAGCTATTGTAGTAATTGTAGGGACAGAAAGCATCAATATCGCTCTCAGTCTAAATATTTTAAACATTTTACCTGAGATTTGAATAGCAATAATAATACAGAGTCTTTTATTAGGGCAAAATTAAAACTATTAAGTCTCTTCGTACATCTAACCCTTCGTCATGGCAGTTTTAAGGAAACAGATAGCTTGAAAAAAGTACACCGAAGAAAACTACATTGCGGGTTTAAAAACCTAAGGTTACGCTTTGGAAAAATTGATACCACAACAGGAAAACGCTCGCAAGAAGGGGGTGTGAATAATCTATAAAACCTAGGGATAGTTAAGTAAAAGAGAAAGCAGGTTTAAAAAGATCTGATACGGAACAAACAATACAGGTACATAGTAGTAGTAGTATTGTTAAAAGTGCTTCGACAGCATAGGTCATTTCGCACATTGTCTCTCACCGGGATTCGAACCCGGGACCGCTTTCACCAAAGGCAAACGCGCTGTCTACATGACTATCCGAGAGCTTTATAGGTACATATTAACATAGATGAATCAATATATATGTTTGCGAAGTAGTGAAAAAACGTAGTGGAAAACAAGCCATTAGATTTCAATAACAAATAGGCAAATAACTACAAAAAAGCATAAAAATAGACTAATGGATAGTAAAAGTTCACTAGAATAACTATATCCATGACTACTAACTTAGATGAATCAATATATATGTTTGCGTAGTAGTGAAAAAAAACGTAGTGGAAAAAAAGCCATTAGATTTCAATAGCAAATAGGCAAATAACTACAAAACTAGCATGACTATAGACTAATGGATAGTAAAAGTTCACTAGCGTAACTAGATCCATGAGTAATAACTTATGCGATACATTAAATGTATCCGTAAGACTGACAATAAGATTCAAAGATGACATGCGATACCTTAATATGAGAGATGACGAATTGATGCACTGTTAGAACAATTATTTTCACGGACTTATATCAGCTTATGGAAAAGTTCTACGAGTAAGAGTAGGAACAAAAGCTTACTAAGAGAAGAGGAAAGAGAAAATTGGTGTCTAGCTTTTGTCTGTTTCGAAGCCATTTTGGCGGAAAACGGCGGTCGGAGAGCGGCAAAGAATAAATCTTCCGCCGGAAGCGCTTAAAACGTCACCCAAGAAAAAAGGGAGAAAAATAAGAAGGCGTGGGAACTTTGCGAGGAAAGAGGCACTGCGCTTTTTCCTTATATATCTCGCGGAAAGATTGAATAAAGTAATTTCGGGAGCACCTGCGCCTTTAAAACTACACTTCTGAGCAAGTGTCACTAATAACAACGACGCAGATCGCTGAAGGTGCTTCTCCTTATCGCTTTAGAGGCCGCCCCGTAACTCGATGGAAACAATTTGGAGGGACATAGTGCGACCAAGGGGCTGAAAAGGATTAGCAGAACTTTGAATTCGAATCTGATCATCGTTATACGGAAAGCACAGTATTCATCATTCAGGAAAGAGATTCAAGTATTCTGATTCTAGCAATCTTATCTCGATGAGTGACACATTCACCATTACATTATTTATGCTTTTAATATAATTGGCGAAAGGTAAGATTGAAGAAGAGAGTTTAAAGTCTCAAACTAGCTTTAATAACGACCACGCAGACCTAATATTTTCATCTATTAATGCACGGTAAATATTTTTCTCTGTCATCAGATACAGGATGACCCCAAAATGACGAGTGCATTTGAATTTAAAGTAATGAAAAATGGAAAGCAATAGAAATTCAACTTAACTATTTTTGATGTTCTGCATGACTGAGAATTTACAGGTATCCCAAATAAACGTAGCAAACGGTAATTTTTGTCGCTATTGGTTTATTTTTTATTTTCAAATGTACCATGTTTGGGCGACCCTGTATGTGATATATCCATGCAAATTCACACATATTTACTAAATGCAAAACACATTTGCGGAACTTCAGCATACTAGAAAATAAAATTATTATATAGCAGTTAAAACAATGCACATATATGGAAATTCATGGAAAATATCACACCTACACGTTTTATGCCAAGTGGCATTTCCATTACCCTGAAAGTCATGCATTTAAACTGAAAGCTTGCGTTGGCTAGGCATAAAATATTCCACTTTTGCGTACTTTTTTCTGACGCCTAAATATTCGTTTCTAGAATCACTTTACATGTAAATAAATCCCAACAAAAGAATTGCTGCAGGTAGAGAAGCGAGGAATGCTTGAAAGATTTAAGTGACAAAACTCTTTCAATTATTATAGAGTTAGAGTAATTGTAAATTTTTTAAAATTTGGTAAAATGCCATTTCATTTAGGCAAATAAGGATAAAAAGTAGTAAATTCATACATCGGTATCTAAAACTAAAACTATAGCATATATAAAAAGTATTTAGACGTAATAATATATATACATAGAGACTATAAGAGGGAGCTAAAATGATTGCATAAAGCTCTCCTGTATGTAATGCATGTGAATACATAGGAATCAATAGATTGCGTGTTAAGCTGTTCAAAAGTATGATTTTTAATTGCAACATATTGTAAAACAAATATTTATATTTGTAAGGGTATTAGCTATTGGTCAAGCCTATCATTTTTCGCCAGTAAAACTACGGGAAAGATACCAAGATACAATAAATACATAAATGAATATTTTACCTTTAAAAATATAGTTTTGATAACATTTATTCATAGCTATTCCGTTGAAATATCACTATAAGGTCTAGGTAAAATGACCTATTCACATAGACATGCTTAGCCACAATATAAATTGTACATGCTTACAGTAAGGTGAGATTAAGCATTAAGAATGTCGGCTGCGTGGAGATATTTGCGAGATAAAGTAACTTTGGTACTTTGAGGTGCGAGTGGCTGATAAGAGAGACAAATAAGTAGGGAAGAGAAAGGGACATTGGGAGAAAGGAGAGGAAACTTGAGAAAAGGTTTCGGGTTTCCTGGAGTATGAAAGCGATGATGAACGGCGTCTGATAAGGAGGGAGAGCGGCAATGAAGCTTTGAGATGGCTGTGGATTTCAGGGCGTTGCTATGGCTACCGGAAGAATAAATAAATGTCTTCGGATGTCCTCATCCGCAGTGATAAATCGGGGCAGTAAATTTCAATTGGAAACACCTTAGCCGAGCCATAACAAAGGAATAAACTGTATCGTTGGAAAGAATATGGAACTAAACCCAACTTACTCTCTGATAAGGGTGTAATTTGTTGGATGGATGAGGGATTATAGGATTGAGCTCACTCGGATCCTTTCAAGAGTTTTCTCAACGACAGCCCTCAAGCAACACCGTGATGGATACTTGCATTCGTAAAGTCAAAGGGGTAAAGAGAGTTATCATGAGAAGATCTGTTTAAACTATTAATAACGCATTATCCAAAGATTGCCTTCTATAGTGTGGGCCATTTAAAAGTTTTTTATAATGCTTTTTATATTTTTAATATTTAATAAATTATAATGTAAATATTAAATATAATAGTAACATTTTAAAAATATAAACAATATTATGTTTCATTATTCCTGCTACCTTACTCTGATGAATGGAATGTTTTCATTTGTCATGAGATACAGGATAGAGAATGTATATTTTATTTTATACTGTCCCAGCTTTGATGATGGCTGTTATGAAATGAAAGATACCCAAGTATGAGTGAATAATTAATTAACCAAGGTCTCTACTTATGGACTGACAAGAGAAGTGTTACATGTAGAATCATTGTGCTTCTCTTGTATGGACATATTCCTCTTATAGCATTCTGGCTCAGTGAGGAAAGCATGGGAAAACTACCTCACTCCTCATCCTGCCAAGTGAACCTCATTTCTCTCTGTAAGCTCTTGATAATTTGTGCCAGAGGGAGTGAGGTACCAACCGGTCTTCGGGCTGAATACCTTACAGACATTTTATTTAATAGTAATTAAATAATTTTCTTAAATGACGTAACGAAACCAGCAGATTGTCACCCTTTAATTTCAAGAATCACGCCTTTGAGAAGATGTATTTTGCATTTATTGTTGTGTGAATATGCGGAGTCTGAGGCGTAAAATTTTTCAGAGACAAATTTCTATTAATAATAACTAATGCATGAAGATAAATGTATTAGTTATCTGGTCTCAAAATGAAATAATAGGAAAGTTGTTAATGTATGATTGTTACATACATTTTAACACCAGATACTTGATGATGCCTAAGTAGAAACTTCTGCCAAATATATTGTAATTTAATAAGAATTTATTCATAGTTTGCTTTCTATATTAATAATAACCAGCTAGCTCATACAATTTTACAAATACTGCATAAACAGGATTAATGAAAATGCTTGGATACAAAATAATCTATAAGTTTTATACTATAATTTCAAATTAGAAGTTGAGCGATATTTATGGAGATAAAACATACAAAGAGAAGATAAAAATAATTTTTATATTGAATCGGAGTAGAAGTCATATTAGGGAATCTAAAAAGTTTATTTTCACTGTGAGAACAAATTCTTCTGTACATGGCTTCGAAATTCCTTAGTGAGAAAAACATCAAGTTATTCATAAGTGAAACTTTTGGAAAGCAAAGACCTTGCGTTGGTCTTTAATTAAAGCAAGCGAGGACTTCATTCCGATGTAAGTGACTTTGGAATGGAGCTAACGCCATTGCAGGGAAAGGATAATCATAAAGATATTCCTCGGAGCACAGTCTTCGGCGAAGATACAATTTTCGAGCACTTTGCTACGAAATAATATCATCTTACATCCCCAAGCATAGCTATTTTCTGGTTTGGGTTCGTAAATTTGATTTTTCAGATTTCTCTATGTTGAAATACTATCCATGTTTAAAAGACTATGAAAACTACGTTACTTTCTTCAATTAAAATCAAAAATGCATCAGATTTTGACCTTACCTATTGATTAATAGAAAAAGCATCATGAGCAGTTCCTTTCAATAAAGAAAATTGAATTCTCTCCCAAACTTACATATATAAAGAAAGAATATTTGGAACACGACTGTTAATAACTATAGGTTTAAAATCTATAATAAACTAGCAAATATGTTAGTAAATAACAATGAACCCTTTAATTGGAATGCTCCTCTATGATATTTTATTATTAAATATAATTCTGAATTATTTAGATATATCTTTGTAAAAATTTTAGAGATAAGAAAGATTCCTTTTTACTATATTGTGCGTAAGTTGAAATTTTTACTAAAGGATGAAATTATCTTATCGAGGAGCAGGATTTGAAATGCGTAGTTATAAACTTCTGCATTATTTCAGTTTATTTTGAGTTTATCCAAATAAATGGAAAGGAAAAGGTATAAATAAAAAGATTTCATGTTCAATAAAGGTAAAGAAAATCCAATCAATGTCACTCATCTGTATAAATCAGAAATCAAAGAAAAAAAGTTATTTTGCAAACAGATAATGTTTTATAGATTCTCTATAATTCAATTCTTTACACCTTACAATCGGGCTTCCGCAAAGGTCACAGTACCTTTACGGCTTTAGTGAAAGTCACTGACGATATTAGAAGATCTATTGACAATACAAAATTAACTTCTCTAATTCTTCTTGATTTTAGTAAAGCTTTTGACTCTATTAATGTGGATATAATGATCGCAAAACTGCGTGATATAGGCTTCTCTACATTATGTACCGACTGGTTTTCATCCTACCTTTACGAGCGACAACAAAAATTTATATCTCAAGATTCCTCTTCCTAATGGTTACAGATTGATCGTGGTCTACCTCAAGGTTCTATACTAGGTCCTTAGCTATTCTCTCTTTATATAAATGACTGTCCGCAAGTCATCAGATACAGCAAGTATCATTTATATGCCGATGATTTACAGATATATTTAGACTCCAATTCAATAGATATTCCTCAGTCAATGAATTTGTTAAACAAAGATCTAGCTTTAATAAACGAATGGAGCAGAAATAATTTCATTGCCTCAACCCAAAAAATCGCAAGCCATTATCATTGGCAATTCTAAACTTTTAAAGAATTTAAATATCGATATGATTCCAAAGCCCACCTTAAACGGATTTCAAATCCCATTGAGTAATTCAGTAAATAATCTTGGCCTTTTCATAAATGAAAATTTGCAATGATCGTAGCAAGTAACAAATATCTGTAAGAAAGTATATATGTCCCTTCAAAATCTCAGGCGCTTAGGATATTTTCTCCCTTCTTCTCTGAAAGCACAGCTTGTGAAGTCTTTAATTATGCCTCACTTTGATTACGGAGACATTATCTACCAAGACTTGTCAGGTGAACTAACTCTTAAACTACAGCGAGCTCAGAATGCAGCTGTGAGATTTATTTTCAATTTAAGAAAATATGACCATATATATGAATCATGCGATAAATTAGGCTGGTTGAAGTTAGATTCTCGCAGAAAGCTACACAGTCTTTGTTCATTCTACAACATCCTACGCACACATACACCCCAATACATTACAAACGAATTAGTAAGTTTAGATTCAGTACATAACCGTAACACAAGAGGATGCAAAAAACTACTTATCCCTCACCACCGAACTGAAACATTCCACAACTCTTATATTGTAACAGCAAGCCAGCTATGGAATTCTCTACTGGCTAATATTAAGCTCTCTGTGTCCTCTCATTCTTTCAAGAGAAAATGCCTTAATTACCCTCAGCTAGATAGACTTTCGAATTAAAAAGCCACACTACTCCTTTCTTTCAATATGCATTCACTGAATCACCTTATTTGACTCCTCTATCCTTGCTTAAATCTTTTCTATGAATGCCCTGACATGAAATGCAGCAATGCAATCAGCAATGAAAAGAAATCTCCTCTATCCTGTACATACTTAATTGATATTGCTCCTGCTCCTCCTCTCAACGCATAATATGTTTTCTTTGTCTTTGTACGTAATTATTCTCTGTCTTTATACCAAATAATTCGCATCTGTTCCTTTTATCCTCTCTTTTTTCTTATTTAAAGTTACCTAAATGTCTATGTTATATACAATTTTGACTAGTACATTCAATATTCTTTTATTTTTCCTCATAATGTACTTTATGGATGAAAATCCATGTACGTTTTCCTTGTTTTTTTATTTTGTTTTTCATGTTACTTTGTATATTGCTCTCTTTTTTAAATGTGAACTGATTCTTATTTATGTATTGCATGTAAGTACCTATTGGTAGTGTATTTATTTATTTTTGAATGTTTTTCTCTTTTCGTATCTTTTAGCTATTACTATCGGTAGATTTGTGCAGGTTTTTCACACCCCTCTTCCTTGTGGGTGTTTTAATGCAGTGGATTTTTTTTCCTAAGAATCTCTTAGGATTTTTACATCCACAATTCTTCTAATTATTTCTACTTCTTATTTTATAATTAATGACGATGGGTTAGATGGAAGAAGGGACTTTTAAGTCTCAATCTCGCCCAAATAAAGGCGAATTATTATTATTATTATTATAATTAAGCCTTAAATACTCACTCAATTTTCAATAAGTACCTTTATTAAAAAAAACAAAAGGGTACCGAAGATGAGATGAAGAGAAACTGATAACATAGATCAATGATAGCGAAGAACCCGCACTTGACAACGCGAATGCCCTGGCGACAACATAGTAATAGTAAGTTACGTAATTGGGGAACAAATGGCGATAACTTCAATACGATTATTACTGCATAAGAGTTGAACATCGCACTAACTTTATTCTACGCACAGTTTCTATTAGAAGTATGGCTTAAATATTTGGGAGAAAAGAAGAATAAAATATTATAAAAGGACTTAATAATAAGCTTAAAAGGTATAGTTTCATTTAACACATCAATTTATCATCGTAAAAACTATTGAGTCAACCGTTCTCCATATTTTTTCTTATTTAATTTGCCAAATTGGCTGCTTATGAATCAGATTAAAATAAATAAATATCAATCAAACATCAAAGTTCCATAAATGCAGCAATTATGCTAAAAATGGTATTTATGCCATAGAGATATTCGTATATTTCATTGTGTGTACTCTCAAATTAAGCATTTGTATTATACCGTGCCACTTACTACTGAAATTCATAAATAAAAATATAAATTTAATATATTAAACATTGTACAGGAAAATGGATTGTAATAAATATGCCGGGATCGACAGCCAAGATAATTTCTCTAGAAGGACGAAGTTCTGACAGCGGAGTTTACCGCCAGATGTAGGTTGATGACCCCGATGGATACTTCGTAGACAGCTGTCGAAACTTTGGTGTTGGAGCCAACATTTACCCGATGGTTTGCTTTGGAAACATCCGCAGCAATGCATCGAAAAAGTTGTACATCTTGACGTAAAGTTATAAATGGTATAGTTCTTAACTGATAACACATTTCTATAGTACACTAAGATGTAGTTAAGAATATTTGAAAAATCTAAAGAAATATATTTATGAATGAAGAACAAAGATATTGATATGAGTTTTTAAGGGCTGCATTACGAAAAAAAATCAAATTATCGATAACAAGAATCAATTATTCTTATTTATAATACTTTTCTACTTTATTCTTCCTGTTTCTAAATACATCTACATCTACATCTACATTAATACCCTACAAGCCGCCTTTCGGCGTGTGGCAGGGGGTGTAAACACCAGTTGAATCTAAATTACTTCCTTATTCGATTATTGTCACGTATTGTTCGCGGAAAGAATGAATCTCTAAAACGATTCGTCCTAGCATCTATTTCTCTTAACTTACGGTCATTATCGGATCGACCGACGTAGCAGGGGGGTTGCATGATACCGATTGTATCTTTGGAAAATGTAGTTTCCCTGAATTTATTAAGCAATCGCAGCCTAGCTTCCAATCTCCTTTCTTTCAAGGATTCCCAACCTACGTCTGAGAGCATTTTTGTAACGCTTGCTTTTTTATCGTAGCATTTCTTAACAAAACGAACCGCTTTACGCTGCACTTTCTCGAGTTCGCGAGTACACGTTTCATCCGCCGGATCCCATATACTTGCCGCATATTCCAGAAGGGGTCTGACTAAGTAAGCGGAAATGATAAGATAGGCGAAACGGTTACAGGAAAATAAATACAAAAGGAAAGTTGACGGGCTTTTATACTTGTATCCTAAGAGATGAAGGTTCCATTAGAAGAAAAGTTGCATTAATTTGATAAGAATTTGGAGATCTCACAAAAAGTTGTAACTAAAAGAAATATTAAAAAATACATACATCTCTCAGCATATAAGGTATAAAAGAGGAATATGATAAGAAGATGAATTTTTAGAAAATTAGACACAATTTCCTCAAACTACACTTTTAGCACCCACGCAGAATAAATGTATGTTGTAGTTTATCTAGTAGAACCTATTAGAAGCTCTCGGTATCATTCTAGATTCTCCATTTCCCAAGTTTTAGGCCCAAACGTAAAAAGTAAGAAAACCTCTCCTCAACCTTTTTAATTTTCCAATACATTAAAATATAACAATGGAAGGCCGCTGATGGTTGAGATATAGAATAAACGAAGCACCAAAAACCACCGAAGAACGTTGTATTTGTGAAAGGAAGCGCTTTAAATTGTATGACCATTTTATGTATCGGACAATTCGTAGCAGATGTAATCGGTCTCATAGCCTAATTATCTTTATGTATCTTAGGCAGACAGAATAATTTTGGAACAGTGGGATTGTATAGATGAAATTAAATCAATGTTTTTTGATGGATTATGGTGCTTCGTTTATTCTACATTAAAGTATTGTAGAGGGGATCTCATAAATATAAAAAACGCATAATTTCGAAAAAAAGTACAAGGTATATAGAAGCAAATGATAAAAAATATATTTTGGAACACAGCTGTTCATGAATTAGTTTTAGATCTCCAATGGCCGTATTTGTTGGTTATCGGATGTATTAAACCTTTAACAATAATAATTGCAGGTATTCTTATTATATATATGTATATATTATATATATATAGTTATATTTTCATAGGGTATGAACATGTAATCTCGAATTCATGTGAAAGGACTTTGGTAATAATAAGATTATGATAATTTCTGAGAACCATGGTTACAATGAGAAACTTATAGCAAATTAGAAATAATTTTATGAAATGGATGCGAGTAAACGTGAAGGTAAATTTAAAGGAAGAACGAGCAAAATAGAAAATTACAGGAAATGAGAGGGAAAAAAAAAATTAAATGAAGCAAATCCGGGGCAGACTATAAGAACGTATATGAGAAAAGAGAAAATTGGATCCAATATTTTAGCGGAAGCAAGTGACTTCAAAAGACTATGAGAAGTTTTTTGAGCTCTTCCAGGATTAGGTTTAAAAGTTAACAGTTCGGCCCGTATCTTTCAAACTTTAGTTATTATCAGTTGCTGGAAGTTACATTGGCGTAACTTCCCTCCTCTCGCAATTTTAAGAATTTTTATCGGTAAACATGTTTTTCAGCCTTGCCATGGGAAAATGAAAACATCAAGAATTCTCTTAAAATCTTAACAATGCCAGCAACTTATGTTTCCATTACGTCAGAGATAGGGATATTAAATTTATTTTTTAAATCGATTCAGGGTAAGAAAATGTAGTAAATAACATTTTTAGAGCTGCGGAAAGACTAAAAACAATTATTTTTGAGTGAAGGACAAATGTGAAACTTTATTGCTCTCTTATAGTCAGCATGGAGAAGAAAGTGATTATCAAAGGAAGATGAAAAATAATTATTGATGTCAAATTGGACACCGTAATACCATGTGATAGTACCTAACTAATATTTCTGTCGGAATGTTACTTAAAAAGAGTCCTCTTGGAAAAAACGTTTTTTCCTTATACCAGGTGTAAAAGTATGAAACCGGAATTATTTTTGTGAAAATTACACTTTTGTTATTTGAAAATTATCGTAAAGTATCGTAAATCATTGTAAATTGTCGTCTTCATCCAATAAGGCTTGCAAGTCCTTGTCTTCAAACCTTTTCGGTGGTTTCCCACGGTCCTCGTTTCTCACGTCAAAATCACCACTTTTAAATTTTTTAAACCCCTCAAAGCCCTTAATTTTGCCAAGAGCATGTTCATTTTTTGCATCGACAAGCATTCTATGCGATTCTGCTGTAGTTTTCTTCAAATGATGGCAGAAAACCAATGCTGTCCGCAAATCATAGTTCGTAGGCACAAAACTCGACATGTTTGAAGTTATAGAAAAATTTACCGGAGCACGAAACTTATGTTATTGCGTGTTGACAAACTTTTTCTGCTGTTAGAGGAAGAAGGTGGCACTGCAGAAGCGGTCTCACGGTCTTTAAAATGATAGCGAGCACCATCTATAGGGAAATTCCGGTTTCACACTTTAACACCTGGTAGGGAGCAGTAAAGTTCTAAGAGAAAGTACATTAATAATTAAGTTTTTCTTGGCTACAAAGAAAAATATTTTTTTACTCGCCTCCTTCGATTATTTAAAGCACGTATTTTGCATTACTGTAACCGATACGTTTCAGAGAGTATTATTGAAGAGGACAATTCGTTATCGATTCAAGCGTCACTCGTGATCAATGCTTGAATTTAAATAGTCATGCTTACAAAGGAATAGCATCTTATCTTTGGCAACGCTTTTTTAATGGCATTTTGTCACCACTATGTTGGATATTTTTAATTTCAATGGCTTGCAAAGATTTAAGAGTTACGATTACAGACAGGGTAGCGTGAAATTTATTCTTTGCTTTCACAATTAATATTAAATTACAATTGAAGAATTATTGTTTCACTTAATATTTATTAAATACTCTAATAATGCTCTTAATTTGCCTAATAAACAGTGGATGATAGATATCTTAAGATATTTTAAAACTCAAAGAATTGCGAAAAATAATGCTCATTTAAGTCTTACGTATGAAGTTATCCTGTGAACCAATTTTTTATAGCTAGAACATTATTTTCAAAACTTGAAAGCATGGATAAATGTATACTCTACGTACGTACTTTGTTAGTTCCACGCAAAATGGACTTTAAGTTTTTTAAATGAGAAAGTCTTTTTTCGCTGATCAAAAGTAACATAACCAGAAAAGAATAAGTGCCTGGGCTAGACGATAACACTAGGAAATGAGGTCAGCCGTTCGAGAAATGCAGTTGTAATCAAAATTTACGACATGTATGAAAGCGCAAGAGGAAAAAGTTCCTAAGGTTAAGTCTAGTTCCTAATAAAGAAGTTCTTAACTGGGAGAAGCACCGATCTCCAAGAAGGCAAAATGAAGCTTCTAAGATCGGAGAGAACGCCCTCCAACACGTCAACTCTCCATGTTACGGGATGTAAAACCGGCAGATAGGACAAGTTTCTCAATTCATGAGGGTAATCCCATCGATTGAGGGCGTAGACGAGATTAAATCTGCGCATGATTGTGTGAGTATAAGCCGTAAAATAGAAGGAGCTAGGACATAAAGGGGCGTTTCCCACTCTCAAATCCTAGGAGGGTGATAAACGCTTGCGTCAAAGTTAAATCCTGAAATGGGAGAAGACGGAATCTTCGCGGAAGATGCGACGGATAGCCGATAAGCTCATCACTCCAATCTCCCTCTGCTTTGAGGGGATCATAGAGACATATTGCTTCGTTGGACCGACTATTTAATCAATGGTCTACGACCAACTGACAAGATAGGGGGTGTCAGTATCCCTTTATTTTCTTTTGGACTATTATAAAATTGTATTTTTCGATAGAGAATTTACGATGCCTTTTCATATTTATGAATACCATGTCTTATCTCAAATATATTTCGCTATTTCCTGGCGAATATGAAAAATAAATTTATTTCTCTAAATTTTAGAAACTTCCGGCGCAAATGGAGACACTACATGATTGACTTGGCAAATAAAATCTCTGATATAGTTTCATGTAACTCATTCCATTGCCATGTATAATAGTTCTTACTGGTTTTATTCTACAAATGCAGTGAGGGAAGAATATGCAAGCTGAAAATATTGCATTAACTTATAAATTTTGATTTCAAAGGAAAAACAATCATCTCTTTTCATTTTTCTAATAGATTTCTTCTACTAGGAGCATTGGTTTCTTTTAAAATACAAAATTAAGGTTAATTAGCTATTAAACTCTAGAAATATAAAAATAAAATTCTCTATTAAATATTACTGTTGTCACTAATGTTTAATTTTGGAACGATAATGCAAACATGTCGATGAAATAAACGAATTTTTTATAAAGTCGTTCTAGTTTACATATTTTTACATACCTTAAGACATACTTGAAATTGGTTTCCTTAGAAGCAAAACTTTTAGAAGGAGTAAAAATTCCTTTCGAGCTGTTCAGTATAACATTGGGTTATTCATGCGATATTAAGTCAAAAAGAGCAAATTAGGTCTGTTGGAATGAGATAAAATTAAACTATAATTAAATCTGTTAATTTAGAAGGGTTAAATCTTTTAGAGAGCATGAATTTAAGAATACGATACACATTTTTGGCTGTGACACATGAAAGATTTGTGAATTTTATGTGGTAAGAAGGATGATATACCGCAGTATGGAGGTGAAAATGTTTTGAGATGTGACTCATCAAGATTTTGATGCTATCTACATTAGGAGATGGACGCGTCAAGGATGATGAATGGAGATCCAATTCTAACGGTCTTATAAATATTAATAATCTTATGAATTATTATCTAACAAGCGTATTCTCTTCGATAAAAGTACTAGCATTGCTTACGCATCAAAATTACGAAATACAAGAAGAGAATCAAAATTCACTAGTTTAAAAAATGGATCATGCATCGGTTGGAACTGGAGAAATTAGTGGTGAAGTATTTAATTTAAGCTGTGTTCGCATAAAGAATTGATAGCCTAACAGTTTGCGGCTCTTTGTTCGGTATATAATTTTTCCTGGGAAGACATGTCCTATCTTATCCTGGGAAAACTATAATCGTGTACGGGTAAGGAATGGTCCTCATATACACGCAAACCCGAATTGATATGTCGTTCGATATTTCATTCATCACTGAGGTTGGATTGGGATTATTTCTAACATATAGGAAAGTAATTCTTCTATGGCTTCATAAACAACTGATATGGAGATATTTTGATTTAAAAAATTATCGTTTGGAACTTTCATGTAAACATCATCTTATTTTTTATTAATAGGTCCTAGAACGCAGAATTTTCTAAGCATCTTAATCATTGCTATTTATCATTTCTGAAAGAAAATGGTGAAAACTATTAATTTTCCCTGACCTTCTGAATGAATTGTTTTTAGCGTAATCTGAAGTATCTAAAAGTATTTCATCACAAACTTCCAGTCTTCATCGAACACATTTGAATTAGACCTAACATTTGATGATCTCTGTCAAATTTTGGTATTCAAACTTCAGCTGACACAATCATTGAAACGTTGAGGAAGGGAATTATCTCCCAGGAAGCCATTAACTTCACAAGTAAATCGTTATTAAATTAAAATTGAAGGATCAATTAGAATCTACTCAAACTAATAAAAATTACTGAATTCTACAAAAAATATCCCTGATAACTTAATTTATTGAACAAACAAGGTAAATATTATGTTGGAGTCTATCTAATTAAAATGAAAACTAGTTGATACCGTATCTTAGAATTTACTTTCACCTCACTCCGTTATCATAATTGAATTTCTGCATTAATATACAGAGAAACATTGTAAAAGTCCATACTTTTTAATTTAAAAACTTCAAACTTCGAATAATCTGACGGAGAAGGGAGTCTAGATTGCGCTTCTGATGTGTATTGTTCAGGTATAGAGTGCTAGCACCTCAACCTCAAATGCTCATGTGTCAGCGATGTCGGAGGTACTGGAGAGACAATGGACAGCGTAGGATATCCCATGATGCCTTATAAAGCAGCCGGAGGTAGACGGGGCGATGTCCGCGTGCTGAGTTTATATGGAGGTGCGGTGCGAGGCTTCCAAAAGGCCGTGGAACATGGATAGGGCTCAACACAAGAGCCTTTCACGCGTCACACAATAGAGAGAGAGAGCCCACCTCCTGCAGTAAATTCTTTCGAATCTTGTTTCCCTTCAAAAGATCAATGCCCTTCCATCTTCTCGAGCATGCTTTCTGGTCCAATATATATCAAAGAGCTTCCGTGTGAAAATAAATCTCAAAGTTTATGTTTGAGTCAAACTCAAGACTATCAAACAGTTACGTGGAACCTAAGTAAATTTTTCCAAAACATTTTCAGCGATTTTTTCATGAAAAATATACTTCCTCTCTGCTTCATTCTCTTTTTCCTGTGTAATTGAATGAGGAATATATTTTATTTTTGTAATTTTTTCAACATTTCTTGTAGTGAAACTTTAAAACACACGGTATTGGCGCAGTTACCTCGTAGAGAGGTATGAGTTCTTAGGAAGCCAACCTTATTAAGGCTGAGGCTTTTTAAATCATTTGGTTTAGATGGTTGAAGATAGTTAAAACAGTGTTCACAGAAAAATAAGTCTTAATAAATGTACCCGAATAATATGCAAGAATTACGCCTTCCATTTCTACATACAATATGACGCGGTTTGTACAAACTGATGTTATTTTATTAGAGATTGAAAAGTGATTTTTAATACAACAGCTAGGACGTTCTCTGTATAAAATGACAGCAAAAGGAGTGATTTACTTTACAACTTTAATATTTTTGATTCGTCAATATCCATGATTCAGTTATGGTCTTATCATATTTCGCATAGTTTTCTCACTGATTCTCAACAGGATATTAAAGGGGACCTTCTGCAGAACTAGCATTTTAATCTTCTGGGCTCAAGATTTTAGCCAGAACTTAATCGAATAATTATTTGAAAGTTTAAGGAACTTTAAGTGTTTTTCATTTTACATCAAGTTTTCATTTATTTTTGTGATGAATTGCGTTGTATTAGTTTCCCATGTCATGAAATATTCTATCGTTGGCTTGTTCAATTTACTCGGATTTTAAATCCACTTATTCATCATATTCTATGAAAAATAATCCATTAAGGTGGATAATAAAATAATTTATCATTCAAATGACGATGGTTTACGCGATGAGGATATTCTTATCCTAGGCATTACTCAAAAGAAGTCAGAAATTTCTCGCTAATTCCTTTAAGTCTTCAGAGTAGAAAAGGCAATAATCTTTTGCCGTACTTTTGAAGAAGTATGTCACAGGTCAAAAGCCCGAAGGAAAGTCGCTAGTCTTCCGGTAAAAATAACGTAGTTGACAACCATAATCTACTTTGTTTCGGATACAGATTTATAAAGTTTCGAGTGAGAAAAATTCTATCCTCGTTCTCAGTTGTTCGGAGGAGTTTAATTGCATAGGGAGTTGAGGTTTTATTTTCGGTACGTTTTCATTTTGCTGGGAAATGCGGAAGAGACTCACTCGGAATGGATACGGAGAGTCTCAGAGCCCGTCGGAAAAAAAACAGTCATCGTTGGAGACCACTCGCGGAAGGCTTGCGAGACAAGAAGTCAAGGAAAGGAAACACAAGAACCGAAAAAAACGAATCGAGATGCACAACTCCGGAAGTAGGAGTATGTCTCCAACTGGTTCTTATATCTTACAGCGAGTTGAGAAAAAGGTAAGTTCTGCATTTTGTGGAATTTAAATCCTGTAATTTTTGCTTTAGGGTGTATGAGAAAAAATACGTTATATTTACTTTTTTATTAATTCAGGAAGTCATAATGTAATAATCTGATGTGGCCAGCACATGACATTCTCCATATATAAGATGTAAATATTTATCTACGACAGTATTTTCAAACACTAGATTCAATCTAACCTTGGAAGATATACACTAGATTAAATTTAGTGTTGATACGACAAATAGTTTTCACGTTAGAACGCCCACAAAGTACATAATCAATAACTTCCGGTTTATCAGTATTTCATGAATAACTCCTAAACAATCAGTGATACAAAAATATCTTTAATACAAAATTTATAGTAAATTACATTTTCTAAAACTTCTATTTATTATAATATATACCCAATTATCATATTTATGGAGATAGTTTGCAAAAACGGAAATTTGCGTCGAAGCTAAAAGCTCGACTTCCGGTTAACGGATTTGCTCCAAAAACTATTCAACTCTGACAGCATCCAACACAGTGCTTTATATGAAGTTTGGTATTAATGCAGCTATTAGTTTTTACGTTAGAGTGCCCACAAGCACACACACATATACACACGGACATTACACCGAAAATTGTCAAAACGTGTTCTAGGGACCCCAAAACATGCATTTCTGTTGAAATCTCAAAGTCGATTTTTTTCATGAAAAAAATACTTTCTCTATACTACGTATATGGAGAAAGTAAAGAGGAAGTACCAAAAAAGTTAAAATACATTCGTATTCGATTCGCACGTGGATTGGAATTCCCTTCGGCGGGTGAGTTTGTGTTAATACAGTTTGGTTATTGAAAAAGTACGTATTAGCTGGGAATGGAACAGATATGTAGCACTGTGTCCAGAGAATATCAATGACCAATCGTTGCATTTACAGGAGTTGTTTCGTTTAATGTGGAAGAGCACGTTCAGTTTTATTTGCCATTATTATGACTCCTCTAGGTAAAGCCTTCACATGCTAATTTTATTCACTAGAAAGTGAAGGGAAATGCCTTCGCAAATGAAATGGGAGATTAATTTTCTCTATATTTTCAGCATTCCCTACGCATACCAATTAAGATGTTTTATTAAGTCATTACTTGATTTTCCTTAGGACTCAAGCCCCATTGTGCGGAGTTGGAGTAAGTATGAAAATAATTTCAAAAGAATATATTAATTTTTATCAAAGCGTTATCGATAAACTTGCTTATTCTTTCTATAATTTGAGGCCATGCTGTGCCAACCTTCCTCCATGATATAAATATACCAAATTTGAAAGGGAAAAATTGTTTCTTTTTCATTTTAAAATTTTCTTGGTGAAATTTTATTGAAATCAGAACGTAATTTACATTTGGCCAGAATGAATAACTTCAAAGAAAAACATGAATGAATAATTATGCTGTAAAAAATTAAAGAAATATTTAGGAAAGATTCTTTAATTACTGACTTTTTGAATATTATCCACCAAAATCATGGTAAAAGGTTGTTATAGATCGGTGAATGATTTGTGTTATTTATTAAATTGTCTTCAGTATATTTAAAATCCTTTAAGCTTTCTTTATAAAGAGAGGTTTAATGTTATATTGAAGATCCCTTTCAAAAAAGTTTCTAAGATGTTGAGAAAGAGGAGAAGACTTAAACTAAAGTTAGTTAGGCTTATTAAGACCGTTCAGAAGAATTTTCATTGATAATTAGATATAAGCTCGTTTCATGCCTCGCGTGATACAAACAAAAAATTATCTTGCCAAATAATCTCAACCATAAGGAGTGAAACAAGAACAAAACTTGACTGAGAGGCATCCGTGAGATAAAAGCATAGAACAGAAACAGTTAAAAGTAAATTCTGAAACATCTAGATAAATCGAGATCCATTCTTTCATGAAAATAATTCAGCAAGGGCCAAATACATCTTAAGTAAACTTGGATATATTCAACACAGATGCTATTATTTCCCTGACTTTTGTTTTATCTAACCTAAATTGGAGGATTGAAAAAATATTCGATGCTTTCTACTCTTTGTCGAGAACTTTGCAATTTGAGCAATACAACCTGAAAATATCTTTTCTTCATTTTTTACTGCATAGCTTCTTAAAAGACACAAAAATAATGTGAGGGGAGTAAATTTTATGACTTTATTCTGTGGTATTTTATGGAGTGAGGAATTCTTGTATAATGTCTTAATTTTATGAGGAATTACGAAATCTGATTTAAACAAGAACGTTTTTATGATCTATTATATTGCATTGTAGATATTTGAGAAACAATAGAAATAGCAAGAAAAAATATTTAATCTAATTATTTTTCGTCAATATAACTTATTCAAGGGTAAAATAACAATAACGTAACCATAGAAATAGTTATAGTTTATTTTACTTTAACCTTCGAGAAATTAAATTAGAATCAGAACAGTGAAATTCCACAGTGTAAATAATCCAAAGTATTGCAATGAAATATAAAAATTGTAAAGGTTTAGGAGATGGCTAGGAGACACGTTTCAGGAAAAAGTAAGAAGATAGTCTACTTTGTCGAGATGATTCAGATTTTGTTTGAATTATAGTTATCATACTATTATTTTATATTATTATTTAGCTTCGCTACCTTGAATTCAATCAAAACGTATTTCCTGAGAACACACTGAGTATCTAATGGAGATTTATTCGTTTAGAACGGAGTTCGGTAACTGAAAATCGAGCATGTCTTTCGGTCCCGCGGTAAGGATCGCTCGCTTAAATCAAAACGTTCATTTCAGCTGCAATGACGAGTTTAAATAATTTCTCGTTTGCTTTGGCACAACGAACTTTCACTTATAGAAAAGAAGTGATATCATGAATAATAATATTTATTTAGTTAATTTTACATTGCAAGTTGACCTTCTGGCCAGGTGGAAATGTTTAAACTAAGTAATAAACTAGAATATAGACAATTGAATAGAATTGCAAGAATTTAAGTCATTTTTAAATCCTCTTATTTTAGTGGCAAATTTCCATTAGGAAATGGATTCCTCACCATCGTCGAATAACTTTCACCAGAGCTCCTCCTCTTTAGGGAAAGGGAGAGACCGCTGTATCAAACGACGTGGACACGAGGCACGCGACGTATGCACGCAAGGCGATCGGATGTGCAGATACGCATCACTTGAGAGACAACGGTGCCGTGCGACCGTGAAACTACTGTGCTGCGAGTTTCTCTCATCACTCAAGAACGTCTAATATGTCAGTTCAGCCTCGTTTACATTTCGTGTCTATCTTTTTTGCCAGATTTATAAAACTTCCACTTTTAGTATGGGAAACTTTTACTGCTCTACTTTTTTTAACTTTAAGTTTTTCTACTTCTTCGATAATTTATTAGCCGAGAAAAACCGATCATTATCGCCTTCAATCGGCAATTAGTTGACAATTCTAGAACAACAAAAATAAAGAATTCAACGATATCCTCATAGGAGGTTAAACCAAAATATCAATAAAAATGTTTAAGAACTTTATTTTCTAATACAGCAGTATAAAACTTCTAAAAAAAACAAAAAATAATATTTGATTAATAATGTACTCTACTAATTTTTTTATAAATAAGAGCTCTACGAGTTTAATTCGCCATCAAAAGATAACAAAAATAACTATAAGTGTACGTCGAAATTATAAACGGTGGTGAAGGAATTGAAGGTAAATAGAGCTTAAATCTTTGAAACACTCACATTCCTTGATGGAAGGTGTTTCATTTTTTTAGTATCGCATATGTTGCCTATGTTTTTTAATCTGTTAATTTAGAAAGGATCTCATTTTCCCTGTGTAAACACTAAGAAATTCTTTACGGGATGTCAACTGAGTGTTTGAATGCATTAGTTATCTAAGTTATCGATCCGCTAAGGGTTTGTGCTAGCTCGGCAAACTGCCACACGAGTTCTTCAAAGGACATTAACATCTTTTCCTCATTTTCTCTAATTCCGTCGAAGCAACTCTTCCTCGCATTCTTTCCTCTTCTAATGTCACTGAACCCTCAGACTCTTTACGCTCCGCTGGATTCATTGACATCCTTGGTATATCTTTTGTCTCGCCGAATATTGCTCTTTTATCTTCCGCTTACCCTCCGAATCCGTCGGAAGACATGGCGAGGAGAAGCCGAAAAGCAATTTCGGCGACGAAAGAGTTTCATTACTATTTCATTTCATCCGACTCCATTCTTTTTGCGCCGCGGGAGGATATTCGGAAAGAGGAAAAAGAATCGCTAATCCTTTTTTTCGAACATGGCATTTGGGAGCGGAACAGCTTCGTTTCAGTTTGGACGGATTCCAAATTAGAGCTGGTGTTCCGAGCCGACGCCATGCTTATTTCGTGAGGGCGATCGCGCGATACGGGGAGCCTACTTTTCTTACTGAAGAGGACGCCATGGAATTGAGAATTTTGAGTTATCATTCATGTGTGTGTGCGGGAGAATGTCTGTTGGAACGAAGAAGGCATTCCTTCTTTAGATCACGAGGTCAATTTCAAGGTTTTAGATACTTGTGCAGAAGAACAGTTTTATGAGAATCCAGCGGTTGGTCTATTCCCCGAGACAGTTTTTAAGCATTTAATGAGAAGGATTATTTCAAGGAAGATATTCTCTTGAAACTTAAAACAAATCAGGATTTCTTCCGATGTAGTCCTTAGTTGTACAATAAAGCTAAGGATCACCTTTTTGGAACGACAAACCCAATTTTGTGAGCCTCTTCGGTTTTAACTGATCTATGATCGAATTTTTTCCAAAAACATTTTTAATGCGGAATATGAGCAATAAAATTAATAAATAATGTCCTTATTTAGGGCGAGACTAAGAATTTAACAGCATATCAATTAAAAAAATCTAAGTCCTCTTCCATCTAACCTACAGTACTGCATCTTCTTTTAAATTCATCGGCATGAAAGGTTGCAAAGCAATAGTTCACGATGAAAAAATTACGACAAGTTGTCGATCCATGCATAATACCAAGGTTAAATACTACCTAGCCTACTTCCTTTCTTTGTTTCAACCGCATATCCTCTCTGCATTAATGAATGCTTTCGAGACGATGTGTGTCTACTTTTTTCCAACTTTATTGTGCTATCAGTAAAAACCTCGGGCATCTCTAAATATCTTATATATTTATTACGAGAAGTTTTTAAATTAACGCGAAGCAACCGAAACTTGGGTTCGTTCTTGTAGTCTAAGGATTCCCGTAAAGCATCAGTATTCTCATGTGATTCATACAAATTCCATTCCCTCATCAAATATTGTTGTCAAAAACCCGTCTCCAATCTTTGTGGTTGCTGCACATAAGAAGAGGAACCTTAACTGCGGAAAACGTAGCTGAAATAATGAGAAGGGAAGATGTATCAAGTTCAGAGCGGAAGAAGAGTGAAAGTGCTGGAATCTGTGGGGGAGGAAAGAATGTGAGGCATGCAGAGAAAGTTTATGGAGGAGGAGAAGAAGTTGTGGCTCTTTGCCACGAAGAGTGGGACTCGAAAAATGACTTGAGGTGATCGTAAACAATGTGTAAGTCAATGTGGAGGGCACCATAAACAAAATTTTAGATGTGATTAACTTTGAGGAAAAATGCTGGCAAAAAATGAAGAGTAGCTCTTTAATAAGGAAGTAACCCCCTAGCAAAACTTCGTAGGTGAGAAAATGCAGGAACTGTTAAAATGAAAATCAGAAAGGCTAGCAAAACTATTCTTTGAGAGTACAGTCTGCAAGGAAAAATTTATGAGTTGATGAATTGCATTTAGAGAGATTAATTTTCACGTATTTAAAGCGCAATTTCATTAATTAAACGCAATAAGCTTGGTGAGAGATTTTAGAATTTCAGCGTACATTTTTTATTTCAGTTTGAGGGGACAATTAAAGGTTGTGCGATAAGGAATACAAGAAATTTTGATGTATATTTTGTAACGATCCGTAAAACTGCTGACAACGAACATTCTTTCTCGCACGATCTTGCAATTGACAGTTATATTGTCACTGATAAATACGTAAAGTGGAGTAATGGACGCTGTAAAACATAATAACTAAGCTTAAGAACTCGTAATAAAGGTTATATCATTGTCATATATTTTAAATCAAAGTTATAAAAGAGTTTCGTGCATTCTTTTTAAAGGTTAACTCTATTTGTTAGAAGAACCATTTCTCTATTTTTACAAATCTGTGATTCCAAGGTTGATGTTCACGTATCAAAAGTTATAAGTCATTGTTGCTAGGTATCTTCTATAAACTAGATAAAATAGCAATAAATAAAACACCTAATATTATATACTAAGTACTGCATTAACGTTAAAATATTTCTCTACTCTCCTCAAAAATCTCACATAACACCAAACCAATATAAATAAAATGTATGATCATATATTATCCTGGAATTAATCTTGAGTTGTTTGAAACTTATATTTAGCATAAAGAGAATGAAGTTGAATTAATGCATTAATTGGAAGACAAAATACTAAGTAAAATGATCAATGAGCCCAAAAAAGTCTATGCAGAATAACTAAAATTATTCCCACGGAAAATAAGATACCATTTTTCTATTTTCTACCCCGTTTATAACAATCCGTGGCAATAGATGAGCATAAGAGAACGAATTTCTTAATGAATAAGTACATAAGACCAAAGGAATGAACACTAGACACGATGAGTCTGTATTTCAAATCTAGATCTTTCGCTCGGTTGTTTATGTTCAAAACATTTCCGTCTTTCATCGCTGGAGAAGTCTCGTATGTTTTCAGCTTCATAGGATTTATTTGCTATGGATGTTGACCGTGCAAACAGAACCTTGAGTTGTTCCCTTGAGACTTAAAAGCCGTTGTATTTCATTCAATAATTGCAGTCGTGTCTCAAGCGTTACTAAGCCACAAATCTGCGAACGGAAAATGATCTTTAAAATATTAACCACTTAGCTTCCATCAACATTTAGTCCACACAATTCAAACGCAGCCATCTATTCCGCAGTGGATCAAGTTCAAATTAGGAGGAAACATTTGTTGATAGAGCCGACTTTGGCTAAGACTCACGAGAGAACTGCATTAGCTATCCCTAAGACCTCCGCTCGAATACTCCGAGGATCCACAATCGCCAGTGACCACACCAATAGCCCCCCTCCCGTGATGTGTATCTCTGCATGCCGAATCAGACACGGGAATCTACGAGAGCTCAACGCTTTGCGTGCCATTCCTCGCGTGATGCGTCCATTCCGACTGTTTAGTGACTCGGGACACGCTTGTCACGACAGCCGGAAATGCACGGCGTAAAGGGGTAAGGGAAACCACCGCGTGAATCGACGGACATCAACGAGCGCAAATCAAGGCCTGATAAGGAGATGCTTGCGTGAAACTAGGGCAAGAGAACGTAATTCCGTCGAAAATATTCGTTTTAAGTCTATCGTAAAAGAACGCGATTAGAGATATCGAGGATATACCGTTGTCCGTGTTCGTAATCGGGATCGGGCGTTTTACTCCATTTTTTGAGTATTACGTAGGCTATGATAGCCATTAAGTTCAGGAAGCAATATAAAGGCAAAATACACGTGTTCATGAATTGGGGTCATAAAGTGGTTCCTAGAGGGTCATGAATTCAATTGCCCTTGACATACTTTAGGAAATGTTATCATCGAATTTCATTTTCGGAATATTGGGAACCCCGAAATTGTAACATTAATGAAATAAATGAGGAGATACGAAATTTTATGACATTTGATGTGCATAGAGCTTAAGAATAAACTGGTTGTTCTTTGTGTTTTCTAGTTACTTCCTCCGATATTTAAAGGGTATCATCCCTTCAAACAGTATTGGTGTCACTTCCTTCCTTCCAAGAAAATCAATCTCATCACCTTTAAATACGGCCATTGTGCTATCAGAAATATAATAACAATATTTATGCAACAAATAATATATTAGGTTTTATAAATAGGTGCAAAACAGCAATGCATAGCTACCACTATGAGCAACCGTGTGAAGGAATTAACGAGGACGGAAAGTGCTACAAAACAGCTTAATTTGACTGAATTTGCCTCCTTTTCTAGTCCCATAGGAGGCACCTTAGCCTCCTATAGAGGCATATAAATTGCAAATAGAGCCTTAATCACCAGTTTCTTTTGCAAGTGATATCTTTTTAAACCAAAAAATAATTTATGACAATTTTGATGCTTTTGTCGAAATTTCGAAACTTCTAGGCAAAAATTGTCACTGAAGGTATTTTTTATTTCGAAAAACAAATATATCTGCAATATTCATACGGGTTGGCCACTTTTGACCGGTATTATATTTAGATCAGAAAGAAAGTGGCCAAACGCTCCACCCTAGTACAGACTCCTGTCGAGATACTAACGACGAATGTACTCAGACTAAGATCCTTTGACTTAGAAATGCGTATTTCTGTTACTGTAACATTTAATTCCCGGATCACTAAAAACTTTTAGTTACTCATAAGCAATATTAGTTCATCTATAGTTTAAGATGATCTATATAATTGTTGAAGAGAAGAATAGTAACTATCAGTGTCCATTCAGGGGTTTTCATATTTCAATAGAGAGCTATTATTATTGCAAATAACTTTCATGGATTAAAAAATTTGTTCAAATAAGAGAAAATGCTCTCAATTAAGCTTCTAATGATTACAATTCACATCTACATCTACATTAATACCCTACAAGCCGCCTTTCGGCGTGTGGCAGGGGGTGTAAACACCAGTTGAATCTAAATTACTTCCTTATTCGATTATTGTCACGTATTGTTCGCGGAAAGAATGAATCTCTAAAACGATTCGTCCTAGCATCTATTTCTCTTAACTTACGGTCATTATCGGATCGACCGACGTAGCAGGGGGGTTGCATGATACCGATTGTATCTTTGGAAAATGTAGTTTCCCTGAATTTATTAAGCAATCGCAGCCTAGCTTCCAATCTCCTTTCTTTCAAGGATTCCCAACCTACGTCTGAGAGCATTTTTGTAACGCTTGCTTTTTTATCGTAGCATTTCTTAACAAAACGAACCGCTTTACGCTGCACTTTCTCGAGTTCGCGAGTACACGTTTCATCCGCCGGATCCCATATACTTGCCGCATATTCCAGAAGGGGTCTGAACAAGGTAAAATAACATCGCTCTCTCACCTTTTCGTCGCATTTACCGACAATACGCTTTACAAAGCCAAGCCTTTTACTTGCTTTGCCGCAGATTTTTCGAATATGCGTGCTCCAATTTAAGTTATTAGTAATGTTGATCCCGAGATATTTAACTGAATCTACTACTTTGATACTAATTCCATTAATTTTGTATGGGTGATTTGGACGCATTTTTTTCTTTTCGAAGAAATTAACTACGGAGCATTTACTTACGTTAATATCTAATTCCCAATTTTCGCACCACCTTTGGATGAGGACTAAATCGTTTGAGAGAGATGTCCGGTCTTCCTCGTTTGTTATTTCCCTATATATAACCGAGTCATCCGCAAATATCCTCACATTACTAACTATCTCGTCACTCAAGTCATTGATATAAATAAGGAAAAGAAGAGGTCCAATTACACTGCCTTGAGGTACGCCAGAGGTAACTTTGACTCTATTTGAGCTAATGCCATCCAGTACAACTTGTTGTTCCCTCTCGTAGAGAAAATCCTTAACCCAGTCGACTACTTCCTTGTTAATGCCCGCTAGTTTTAGTTTGTAAATTAGTTTGTAGTGGGGGACTCAATCGAATGCTTTTTTGAAATCTAGGAAAATAGCGTCCACTTGCTTTTTACTTTCGGCGGACTTTAAGATATCGTGTACAAATAGAGCAAGTTGGGTTTCACATGATCGGGACTTACGAAAACCATGCTGGTTTGCGTCGAGGAATTCATTTCTATCTAAAAATCTCATGAGTGAGCTTACGACGATATGTTCCATTACCTTTCCGGACAGCGAAGTTAATGATATGGGTCTATAATTTCCTGGATCCTCCTTTAATCCGCTTTTGTAAACAGGAGTAATATTAGCTAAAAAAAATTCTGTGATTGTTACATAATTGCACAAAATTTTATTATTAAATAATGAATCTGACAGCAATTTTCGCACTTAATAAGACTTAAGTGATATCATATGTATGGCATAGATAATATCATAAACATTTATGTAATTATCTGAAAAGAAAATTAATGCAAACTTACTTTAGAAAGAATAAACGAAATGAGATACTAACGACTTCGCAAGAAAGACAAAATAATTTCATTCGTTAACTATCAAACTAGCAAGCTTTCAATATAAAATCATTTTGCATAAGAGGTTATGATATTAATAACGAAAACACACATTATAAGGGCAAAAATATAATATGTTGGTGATTATTGGACTAGTTTATGCTAAGAAAAAAATAAATCAAAAATTGGACTAACTTTAAAGCAATCACTCCATTTTGCATTTTCTTGTGGGTTTAAATGTTTTGAATTTACTGACGTCTTTTCCAACCATCCAAATATTCAGAGTGTGGAAATTATATCCTTAATAAGGCATCCATAAATACGGTACCCTCGTATTAATAGATTTTTTAAATAATAAATACCAAAGACAGGTCGTTATCTCAAACTAAAGGCGTTTTAACTAAAAGAAAAAAGCTGACCAAAGACATTATTGAACGGATAATGGCAATGACGCCTGGAGAGTATACAAAGCGTTAGACAGTTATGCATGGCGAGTTGCTTCTTTTCACGGGGCTATGGGACCGCGGATATTGTGTATATCCGGATATATGTACACTACGCTCGCTAATACGGCCCTCAATAATCCGACCTTTCAGTATGGCACCGTTCTCTAATGTAATAGAGAACCGTGGTGTAACGTAACGAGTGCTGTCGTAGAGGAAAAGTTAGAAAAAGTACGATTATTTTTTGGTCAGTAGACGCTAATTATATTTACGATCTATTACTAAATATATTTACTAACTATGCTTCGTATATGTAATACCGAAAATATATATTAAGTCATGAAGATCTGAGTGACTTTTCTAAAGAAAGTAATAAGAAATCTTCCGTTTACAAACTACGTTATAGGTGCAACCCTTAGCCATAAATTAACTTGCCACCTCGTAACAGGGAATTATCACACGTTCTTAAACATTAAGTTCTACCTTACCATACATATCCTACGTTATATATTAAAACTATATATTTGTCTTTATGGCTGCGCACCGAAAACTCGGTGTTCTTTTACGCACTTTCAGTAATCCGGCATACACGCTAACCCCTCCGTGCAAGGAATGGCCGGATTATCGAGAGTCTAGAGTAGATATATAAGCAAAGTAATTCATATTTAATTTCCAATTCTATACATTTTATCAGAATACTGTATAACTTTTTATAATTACATTAAGTCACATGTTTCCTAAAGATATTTTTATAAGGATTTATTGGTACCCTATTGTTTCTTACGTAACACATGTTCTTCGTAATGAAAAATGAGTATGAATGACACTCGTATGATCGTACGGAACATTAATTTTTTCAAAAGATAAATAAATAAAATTTAAACATTATTTAAAGGGTAACTTCATTTAAATACGTGTTTTTAAAGTATGATTTTTATTTCATTTTAATGCTCCTTCTTCAATTGACCTGTTTCCATTGTGTTATGCCTATGGGTGCAAAAAATATAAATAACTTTAAAGTATATAAAAACAGGAAATTATTAAAAATCAGTTAATAATTTAACGAGATGATTAATAGTATATTTTTTACCCAAAAGCAAGTTCCAGTTATCGTTAAAGTTTCCAAGGCTTTGACATTCAAATTAATTGTTTGAAGGAATTTTTAAGTGCCACTTCACTGTAAATAAGAAAGTTACTAAACTCGCCAATTAGCAGATACTAAAAAAGTTGTCAAAAAGACCCTTTAAATGCCAAAATTTAGAAAAGAAAGACTTTTAAAAATAGCCATATATTAACTTTTATTAGTTGGTAAAAAGGGAAGAGAATTGTAATTAAGTTTCATAAATAACGTTAAAGGAGGAATAATATTTCTTACAGTTATAAATCTGCTGATAATTTGGATTTATATGATATGGCTGAAGATGATGATGATAATGACATGAACTGTTTCTTAACAGATAATTTACATTAGTTTTTAAAGTACTAAGGGATTGAGAGGATTTGAAATATACGTGTTTGTTTCAGTCAATGAAATGATAATATAGATCGGAATATATACAAGACTACAAATTATTTTGACATTTTTTGGAGGAAAACTGAAATCAGTTACCTAATTTACAGCGCAATTGCTTCGATATAAAACACCAATGAATGATTAAAATTTTGATCCAAGCCTTACAAATTTATTCTGTCAGAAGATTTTGTCATTTCAAAATATTTATTTATTTATTTATTTCATATACCACACAAGCATCCATTTTCTGGACCTTTATAGTGGTAGGTATTAACAACAACAATCACACATGACCATTCCCTTATCGGAAATATCCGACAAGCCGGGATTCGAACACCGGATCCTGAGGTTGGAGCGATACCGTGCGAGCACGCTAACCACTCGGCCATCACGGCAGGTGGTTAGCGGCCGTGGCGTAAAAATATGACGCAGTTCACGTAAACCAGTCTGGCGAAATTTGTTCATAAACTAAGTTCTATTAACAAATTGAATGACAAATACGAATATCTGCAGAAACCATTTTTAAGGATTATATACGATTCGAGTTTTGAACAAGAAAAAAACCTAGGGGAAAGAAAAGGAAAGAAGGAATGTAGAGGTAATTTATTTTTGATACTGTTAATAACACTATAAAATGCAATTTAGCAAACTGCAAAAGTTAGCTCAAATTTAGAGTCGCGTACAAAATAGAAGGTTCGAGCTCTCAAATCCAAATTTGGATTTTATGAATTTATTAGAAAATTTCCCATGGAATTAATTTAAGATGCATCTAATTCGGTGCTATGGTAAGCAAATAAAATTAACCTGTACAAACTTTAAAGTGAGCAGTCTTCTTATAAGAGTTCACGTTGTTATACCGACTAAACGTTTCAAAAGAGAGTTATTGTGATTTTGTACTACCATGTTTCATTATTAAGTCATGGGGATTCAAAGTATGTATATGTAAATTTGGATCATATAAAAGTATTAAAGATTATCAAGGTCTCGTATTATAGGACATATCTGTAGATACTATTAATTTAGTTACTTAAACAGGCTTTAAATTCCAATTTTTAATCGATTCATTTATGAGTTAAAATTAAGAGGGGGGGGGGTTCGTTAAAGAAACTAATTGAGGGTAGAATTCAAGAGAAAAAACATAGGGGAAGACAAGGACAGAAGACTTTGGATGACATAAAGGGTTGGTAAACTATCAGAAAGTGAAAGAGATGGCGTTGAATAGGGATTTTTGAATTAATGCACATGGAATTACAGATAGGTAAAGCACACATATATGTATGAATTATATGGGATTGAGTTTGTACGATTTTCAGTGATGTTAGCTACTACGTGATTTGCTGATCCATCAACTTGGCACATAAGGTTTTGGTAGTTTCAATAAGTACGTTATTCGAGCCTTACATATCAGATCGATCACAGAATTTTATTGAGTAGCCCAACCTAAAACCAAGAGAAAGAATTCCATTTACTTCTCATCGATTTGCTTTTGTTTAGGGAGCAAAGTCTCGACAAATAGTAAAGATAGCATTTGAGGCTATTATTTTGGTGACCGAACATTTATTGGGCTCTTTTACGCTCGTAAAATGTTGAAGCTTTGTGTTTATGTGCGTGTGATTCAAGCCCTCCAGTGAAGAGGCTTACGCGAGGGCTACTTTTATTGGGAATGGGCTGATACGTAAGGTCACCTGTCCAACACATTTTAAAATTACACAAGTAAACGGTTAAAGTCAGTCTGGTCATGTGAAAGCCATTAAAATGACAAATTTGTAGACCTATAAACACAATTATACCAAGGAATTTGCTAATATTCTTATTTCCTGTTATTTTATTACTTAGTTGCATCATAAAATAAATGAATATAAAAATGACTAAATATAGCAATAATTACAGTTCCTCCAAATTGCAGGTACTCGTTCACACAGTCATGGATTGCTTTCCTTGTACTCACCTGAAAAAGAAGAAATTGATTCGTATTAGTTTCTTAAGCTTTATAAATTTACATTATGTTTAATAAACTTTCTATGTTTTTCAAATCGTAAGAAAAATCATCCAATTAAAAAGTCTGTTTTATTTGGGAAATATATACATCATTTTTATAGAAATAATAAAATAACAAATTATTTTTATACAAAATTGGAGATGGTAAACCATTCCAATATCGTGATAAACAGATTAATAGAATGCTAATTGATTCTTAATTCCTAATATGTATGATTCTTTCTCCAATTTCTTTTATCTCACCTCTCATCCTTCCCCTTTGTCTATCAAAACTTTGAGTTTATTCAATATTTTCGAAACCAAAAGATTTTCGGAATTAATTCGAGGAAAACAATGAAACGAAATCTTTTTTAGATAAATGGAAAACTCGATCAGTCTATCAAGAACTCCAAAAGAACTTTACGGCTTCTTTAGCCCTAAAAGTGGGCTGCTGACTTCGAATTGCTTAGTTAATCTGTTTATCCTTTCCTGCTACTGTTCTCTTTTAATATATCTTTTTGCGAAAGATGAGAAAGAAAAAATTAAGTCTATTAAACAAGCCCCTGCTTTACGACTGAACGAAATGTTTTGCCTTAATTTTGTAAGGATGGATGATAAATAAATGAATTGTAAAAAAATAAATATTCATACATTTTCACTTGAGTATATTCCATGAAAAAATAATGATTTAACCATATAGGACTAAAGTGGAACAAAATATTACAATTTCCGAACAATATGTTTGCTATGAGGAGTATTTTATCTGAGTTAATTGTAAAACGTATTTTCGAATACCTTTTACCCGTAAAAAATACAGCATATTTACTTAATAAGATTTTTCTCTTGAATGACACTGTCATCCTACGACAGTATTTCGAATGGTTACATCATCCAATCCTTTTTTTCGACATGTTACTTGTTTTCTCATATTTCCCCGAAGGGCTTGTTTTATGTAATTGATATAATTGTCTTTTGTACTACATATTTGCCACCAGCAAATACGAGCAAATAAATTGTTAAGAAGCAATTTTCTTAGAACCGGTAACAAAATTGATACTTGGGATTATTATCCTTCCCTTAGTTTTTACTTATGCAAGATTTACCACTTCCTCTACAGGAATTAAATTTTTGAAATTCCAGACAACTGTCAAATTTCACATATGGAATGATATGATATACCATTAACACAGAGACAGGAATATACGATCATCAGACATAGATTTAGTTTCCAGTTTAATTTTGCATTTAAATTATCTTTCTTTTATTAGAAAAGAGTTAACAGAAAAAAGTAAAAACGATTATTCACGCCGAGCTTAATCCTTTCCCTCTCATATATTATTCAATCTGAGGTCGGTATCTGATTAGGAGTTTAACTTCTAATTAGATTTCCTACCTAATTAAAAAACGAAGGCATTATCTCTATGCGTAAAATATGTATAATCTAATTCCCTTTCATGACGAACCCTTATCAGAGCAGCTAATACTAGAGAGGATATTCTACGACAAAAGCTATCCAATTCGACCTGACAAATCTTGATACTTGATTAATCTCGCGTACTCCGACGAGATTGGATCTCCGGAAAAATCGCTTTTTGAAGGAGGTGTAATGCTAATGAAGGGTAAAAAACCAATTTCCCAAATTTTATGCCTTTTTCCCTCACCTCTGACGTTGATGGAGCTGACATTTTCATCGATTAAAATTTAATGCTACTGAACAGTGTTCACTTCAAGCAATTAAAGGCAGCGAGATGAATTGCGTTTGGAAATATCGGAAAGTTGTGGTACATCGATGAAGTTTTGCGTCCTTCAAGTGTATATGGAGCGATACTCATCTCTTTTCCTATTCTATTATTTGAAGTCGGAAGATAAAATATGTATTTTTATGTCAATTTCTGTTAAGATAATTTTTTCTCGATAAAAATCATATTATCTAAGAAATTTTTCATTTAAAATATGTTTATATTACTTGCTCTCATGGATATAAAATATTGTATACGATCTTCTCTCAAATGCGATACCTAATGAAAAGCAAATGAAGCATTTATAAAATTTATTTTAAGGACACATCGGAATTTGTGATGGAAAGCTGTTTCTTTGGTAAAGTAAAATTAGTTTTTAATATTTACCTTGAGACCCGAAGGATAAAATTGTGGTAATTTATCAAAGTTTTAGCATTTATTTAAATTTATATTTGAATGGTGACGGAAATTATTGATTATACCTAAGCTAAATGTATGCCATTTTTTATAAATTATGGTACAAAACTCCTTTCAAAAGCTAGCATAGTAGTGATTTCAATGTTAAGTACCGATTTGAATGGGAAGTCACTAGTTTCTCATTTATGTAACAATAAATCAATCCCTATTTCTCTAAGAATATCCAGAGAAAAAATGATATTGGATTTAAATTATATGTCTGACTATTCAACATATTTTTTTCATGAAAACAATTTTAGTTTATGTGCTCTAAGTATCTACCTTAAAGTAATCAGATACATATTGAATTGTAAGCTCTCCGTCTGCTGTAGTTACTTTTCAAGTATTGTAAGGGTTTTTGTTACCTCAGATGTTATTATTAAGTACGGAGTTTATGATATTCGTGACGCTTCTTTTCGAAGGTTTTTTGAAGGTCATTTTTGTGAACCCCACTTTTAAAAACATCTATCAGAAAAGAAATTTCCGCGATTAATAGTTTACTTATAATTCTTTTCACCATTTCTTCTCTGTTTTATTCAATATCAGAGAGGTATATTTGTGGCATTTACAATTTTCACTGTAGCATATTGTCGTGAACTATAAATTTGGGATATTTGAAGGATATGAAATAGGGTACAAGTTATACAGATAAGAAAAATTGGATCGGGAAAATTAAGGATGTCGAGTCCCAGATATGTTGACCTAAAACAAGATATTTCCAGGATAACAAAGTACAAGGTCGCAATCTCTTCGTATTCCCGACAAATGCTCTCTTGCTACTTCGTTCGTAAACATGTTTCGTACTGCGCCCGCCTTCGCTTGCACCGTGGGACGCACTCGTTCGACACACTCGCTCCCTCTGCACCACAGCAAACCGTACAACAAAGAGAAAAATAAGACCGACAAATGTGGCGATTAAACGCACCCGCGGCGGCGTTCGGTGGAGCGATCGCCGGCAAATTTCCTGCAACTTGCCCCGTCGCAAGAATTATTGGAATTATTCAGAGGATGCCGCAAACGTCGGCTCCTATGCGGGGTGGAGTCAGGAAGGCGTGCCTTCCCAATTTACGTGATTGGGGTCACTTGTACGGAGGGGAAGAGAAAGAGCTTCGTTACCGTTTTGAAATTTTCCCGACTCGAAAATTTGAGGGCGATGGCGAAATACGGGATCCCGGACAAGTAGTTTGCGTAGATTGGAAAACAGCGAAGTGAATTGCGCCCGGAAAAGCTAGACGTTGTCAATTACGGCGGAGTAACTGCTCGTTGACCGAGAAAAGCTTCGAAATTGCTTCAGACGTACTACAAGGAAATAGAGGAAACGTAGGTGCAGGGGTGTGCATATTTACCATTCAAAGTGAATTGTAAAAACAATGGGAAGAGTTTTAGGTTGATTAGGTAACGAATATGCAAGCAAAATTTTGTTTGCGTAACATTTCCAAAAGCAGAGCATTTATAGCAAGGAAGTAGAAAAAAGTTGCCTTTTCGTTACTCATGCTACTCTGTCACGGAACTGTAAGCATTAAACTAATTATTTTGACGAATTATAGGTTATCTGAATTGTGCACGTAACTAATCTAACCAAACACCTAAATAGATTGGATTAGGGGAATTTCAAAGCAATACGAATATTGAAACACAACGGCTTAATAATTAATTTTTTGTATAAACCATCAGTGTATGTAATCTAAATAGTAAAGCTTAAATAGTGGCTGGCAGTGGTAGTTAATAAATTATCGGAATCCAGGGATTATCATCTATCTTCCCATTAAATCACAAATCATTCCCTGATTATTCTCTGTATAAACCTATTTTACAAATTACGTTAACAAATGTCTATATTCGTTAGTCAAGACCGGTAGACGAATATTAATAATAGATCACGTATTCTGGAGTTAATTGAATTTTAATGGAATGCAATGTGGAAAATAGAATAACATATAACCTTTGAATCGACGAGTTATTTGAAATTCATTAGTCATCACATGGATCAATGAATTTTTTATCAATGTTAGTTAATATTCGCTAATGTTGTTTAATCATCTTATGGGGAAAAGGGTTTCAGAGTGTCTCTGTTAATTCATACTAACACCTGTTATAAATCTTAATCGATTCCGCTCGTCAATAATTTATAATTTTTTATCCCCCGGAAGGGAAATATGTTTTTATTCTTCTTTAAAAAATCTTCCATTATGTATATTTGACTGTCCTACCTCTCACGTACAATTTTATTTTTAATCAGAAAAAAATTGTTCTTGACCTCTTAAACTGCTTGTATTCTTTCTAATTAGCTCTTTCTATAGAATTTATAATCATCAATTCATGTGTATTAACATTATAAATATATATAGTACTCAGTGTATGATTATAATCAAATTATCTTACAATTATTTTAAGAGACTCTAAGCGTTTTTGGATTTTTTCTGGCTCCTATAACTTTTCTATCGATATTAATTTTCGTTGTATAGAATTTTTCCTCGAAATACAATCTAGTGATTTTATGCTATGTTTAGGTACAAATGAAGGTAAATCTGACGCAATAGGCGACTTAGGAGATTATTCATCTAAATTGGGCAGAAATTGGAATATCCAGTGGGTGCTCATTATAAATCCCGTTCAAAGTAAAAGGCAACGGATGGAATCACAGATGTGGGATTCGAATGGAAAAATAGAGCCAAAAAACCAATAATAGCTCAACGAGGATTAAGGAAATTCCGTTTGAGGCATCTAACTCAAAGCACTTCGGAAAATTAATCAACGGTAATTTAGGACGATATTCGATATCTACTGGAAAGAGTCCAAAGTAATTAAAAATGATGTATCATGTAAACCATGAGCTGATTCATAGTCACTTGTATTTTTACTTTGGTAAATGTAATAATGTAGTGCAAGATTATGCAACATAGTCGTAAGTAGAGGTAACATGTGAGTACTTTAACTATTTGTCTAAGGCTAAAATCATTAAATGGCATGACGTAAAATATATAACAGCAGATCGGTTAGTTTATTAATTTTATATCCTTTGGGACTAAACATAATTAATCATTTTAAAGAGAAATCTGACGATACAATGTTTAATATATATTTATAAAAATCATTTCCTAGACTCAGTCTGAAAAATAATGTTTGACTGATCTCTATGCCATTAAGAGTACATCGACCAAATCACATATGATTTTGGTATTAAAATAAAAGCTAAAAACAGTGATTAAGCAGGAATGTTTTTCAAATCATTAGATACGTTAAAATAATGTAAGGATTTAAATCAAAAATTCATATATACAGCCATGTACTGATGAAATCTTTAAAACATTAATGAAAATTATTTCACAGTTTCGGTATAAAAAACAAACTTTGACTAATCTCCTCTCCAAAGACGTTAGTTATTATTATTGGTAATATCAAGTGCAAAACAACCAAATCGTACTTGATTATGATGTTTAGATGACCTGAAATAATTTCGAAACCATTGATAGAGATATTTATACTGATGGAAAATTAAAACTACAAATATTAAATTATATAAAAAAGAGTATAAATGAAATATGGGGAATTAGGAGTAAAAATCTAATAGAAGGCCTGAGAATTGGAAGGTACCAAGAAAAGACCGCTTGGACAGCCAATAGATACTGCAAGAGATATTCAAATGTGTGCCACATAGTGGATGAAAAAGAAACATCAATCATTCCCGCAGAAAAGCGTCAGCGCAAAAAGGGTATAGAGCGTCCGCATTGAACGCGTTAGTTCGTATTTTTTTTCTCCACTGGATTCCTTCGCACGACAATCGCTCGAATCGTCTCCTCCACACATCCAGTGGAAACAAACAGCCTTCGCCAATTCCCAAGAATTTGCGATTCGCTTCCGAAACATTCCCGTTTCCCCGGAGGAAGCAGAAAAATGGAAGGAATGGAAAAATAGAGGAAAATAAACTTGCCACTTATCTTTCTTTCGCAAGTGGAAGGGACTAATGGATTCTTTACTCTTTTTCGCCTTGAGGAGTAGAGATTTATGGACAGAGAAAACCCTTTAGTTATTTCCTACTACCCCGAAGGCGGATAATGCCAAATAGGGGAAAAACTAAGGCCCTTTAGGTTGCTTTGGAAGCAAAACTTTAACTCGACGTTTTTAACACGTCTCCTTTGGCAGGGGAAGGTTTCGAAGAGGACCTGCAAAACATATAGCGTATTTCTAAGAAGAGTTAAACTCCAATACGCAGTAGTGGGAAGAGAGGAAGGAGAGATTTTGGTTTCAGATTACGTTAGAAGGGAAAGCTGGTAAAATTCCATAAATTTGTGAAATATCTACGTAAAGAAAGCCGTAAAGTCGATCTTTGTATCATTACACAAAAGTACTAGCTTTAAAGGGAAACATGAATTGCGGTGTATAATGCGTTTCGAATATTCCTACCGTTTATTTTCATCAACTAATTAATAAACAATTAATTAAATGATAATTAGATCTAACTCCAACGGACATGATTTCCGTCGAGTGTAAATTTTAATTCTAATAAAATGCATATTCCATAACTAATGCAAATATCACCCAAAGGTTTAATCTTGTTTCATGAGACGTAATTGAAATGCAAATTAGCATAATTTGAAACGAAGGCTTTCGAGTGAAATAATTTGTTTTAGAAATAGCTTGCCTTCATGTGCTATGTTTAAACTTATTTATTTTAATTTTAGAAAGAATTTCCACTGCAGGAAAATACCCTCAAAAGAAGGGGAGGTGAAAAACGTGCGAAATCTACATATAGAAAACTAAATTTAAATATGGTAGCAGATAAAAGTGCTATATAAGACAAGAAAAAAAGAAAGTCATTAGAATATACAAGAAAGAGCAAGTTATAACATATTAACACAAAATTATTAACATATTATAACAAATTAATATAAAATTATCTGACTGGTTTAAGCTTAATATCGTTTAAATAACAATTATAAAAAACAAAATTAAGCTGTTTCTGCTAACAGGTACACTTTATTTTCAAAAGCAATATCATTAATAATATTCTAAATTACTAATATTCTCTCATTTTAAATAGGTATTGTATTTCTTAACATGAAAAATGTTCAATCCTGTCGAATTTGCGTCGCAATAATTAAATTGTTTCCTAAAGGTAACTTATCAGGCCCATCCTACACTGTTATCAAAGTTCAGGTGAGAAATCTATAGGAATAGGAGACCATAATTACTCCCTCATGCGCACATTGCACTTATTAATTGTTAAAATAAAATAAAATAAAATAAAATAAAGATATATGGTACAAAATTGTTATATTAATCTTATAACCGTAGTTTGAATGAATCAAACAGAGAGAATGGAATAAAAAATATTTTTATGAACTTTCTCTCCAGGAAATGCACACTCTATATTCTCTTGTTTACCGAATTAAAGCCTATTTTTGATCCCCTATCAATGGTTTTGCCATCATAAAACATTCATCCACAACGTGTATATACTACATTAATTTCTCCTCCATTTCACCTTTTCCCGAATGAATGACTGTCAGTTTACGCGACCGCCCTTGAGGCCCCTACAAACGGACACGCAAAAGCACTGACACATTTTGATTACCAAAGGGTCTGTTAGAAACAGTGTTTGTCGAACGAATGCAATTAAGAATTTGGAGAAAATAGATAGCAATCGTCAAGCACGGAAATGTCGAGTGAGAAAATCTCATTTAATTCATTCCGTGTTAAGGCAATGGAATGGAGTTAGCAGTAATATCGAAGTCGTGCTCACCTGGAAATAATTCACATTTGAGAGGAATGGAATCCTATTAATGCCGAGCAGAGATTTCAGATTATTTCCTATACTTTCGTCGCGTGATAAAATAACAAATATTCCTCATTTTCTTTCGATTCCGTATGAGTGGACGTGAATATATTAACCCTGAGAATATAGATAAGCAACTTGGCGTTACAGCAGGATTACCGAAGGAAATTTAAAATTTTCAATGAAGATTAGTTATCACGTGATGATGACGAATCAACTCTACCGTGGACTACTACAGTAGTAGTACGTGCATTCAAGTTATAACACCTCCGATTTTTTTCTCACAAACTAATCTCAGGCAAACTGTGAAACTTCTGTCACTTCTTGACGTAATCTTTCTGCAGCGGTAAACATTTTCCACAACGACGATGCCATGATTCCATGACCGCTACAAACGCTTCTTCAGGGGTCTGCTTTGACCACTGGAAAATCGCTGAGGCAAATGCAGTACGTCTAGTGAATGTGCGACCACGAAGAGTTTCTTTCATCGTTGGAAAAAAAAAGATCACATCCATGACACCATCACCTCATGTCTCACTCAGCTGGCGATGCATTTTAAACGGTGGCACAGCATGCAAATCGAGAAAAAGAATGATTACACACCGTTCTTGTACTGAGAACGTCGTCATTTTGAAGTATCAACAACATTCCTAACTCTATCTGCTGCCACAGAAATTCTATGAGCTGTACAGTACTGAAATCTTTATCACAAATTTACAATGAGTGTGCGCGTATTTTAAAGGAAAACTACATGTTTCTATCAGTAGCCAGTTCTGAGAAAACAAATCGGAGGTGAATGCACGACTTAGTATGGCAGCTTGTTTATTATTATATTATATCGCATATAATATACTATATATTATTATACTGTATCATAAAAATGTTACAATTGGACTAATCGTCCGTTGGCAACACATATTACATATGTTATACATAATATTATATATCCTATCAGTAATATTTTTAATACGAAAATTCACATATTCACAATTCTATCAAATACTTCCCTTCCTTCATACTACAGGTTTTTTCAGGGTTCCCAGTAGGCCTTCACGGCTACCGTTGCGGTCCCGGGGACAAGTCCCCACCATACATCACCCTACCAGGCAATCCCCTACTCCACCTGTACTCGTCAACGTCAAGCTCACTCATCCTTAATATTTTTACCCAATCTTTTTACAAACTCCCTACGATGTTTTGGGAAGGGCTCCAAGACTCCTGCAGGCAAACTACTCCAATCTGTAATAGCACGGTTTAGAAAGAAGAGTTTACTAATGTTTTTCTCTGTTTTATTAATTTAACTTTATGTCTATTGTTTTTCTGCCTTGAAACTTTCCATAGTGACTTTATAATATTATTCCTCTAACGATTTAACTCCTGTGTATACTTTTATTTATTTATATACTATATTTACTATCCCTTCTCATTCTTCGATGTTTAAGATGAAATAAATAACGACTTGCTTAGGATAGAACGCATATTGAAAGCATGTAGGATTAAGAATGAAAGTAATACCTAGTACTTTCATCATTATAAATTAATCTCTCTTGAGTCACTATAACTAATAGCGGACATCAATATAAAACACTATTCTTGAGTCTTGATTACTAATAATCGTGTTTCATATTGATGTCCGCTTACTTTTGCAGAAACTTTGGATGCGTGAAACATGAGTTCAATACTTAATATATCATAAGGAAGCATTACGACATACAATGTAAGAAAATAAATCTGGAACACGATTGTAGATGAATTAGAGATGTAAATAATTCTAATTTCCATCTTTTAGTGTTCTGAACAGCGTTACTGCTGGTTTTCGGAAACAACGGAAATGCCCAGATTACTGGCACCCGGAAAAAAAACCATAAACCCAGCCAAGGTATGTGTTTCTTAGGAGATCATTAGTCCGGGACTTTCCGTCGTTTCCGAAAACTGGCAGCAACAAGGTAGGTAGCTATAAAAAAGACGGCCATTGCAGATTTTTAACATCTCTAACGATATAAAATGCTATTACTATTCCATTTCTAGATTTTGCATAACCTGATCCTACACTCTGGCTTAGCTAAGGCGTAAAAACTATCGGCAACGCGCTCTGAAATGGAATAAAATAAACTATGAATAAGATTCAGTGTGCATCCAGACGAAGATAATCTAACAAGGAACGTCTTTATAAACGAAAACCAATAAATTTAAGAGTTGGCTCATAAAAATCGCTTTCCCGATAATTCGATTCCGATTCCATTCCAATACTTTCACTTATCCGTACTTATGAGAGAGAAAGGCAAAGAGGATTCCTTCATCGCCTCGCTGAATTGAAGGAAATTAGGTCTTTCTCTTCATTCCGATGGAAAACTCCAGCGGAAAAGGTCGCATTTTATGAGATGCTGTGTTTCTCTCATAAACGGATTCCTGCCTCATCTTTATTTAGTCCTCGAGTTTCGAATTTCGAAGATGCAATTCCTCCGCCCATTCCTCCCGAAGGGGATTGAAACTCGTCTGTTTGAAGAAGAGAAACGGACCCTAATTGCCGCCCTTTCCAATTCTTCGCTCTTGAAAGCCGGATCATAGTGCCCGTCTTAATTTGATATCCTCTAATAATTTGCCGGTTTGTGAATAGACGGGACCGGTATTTTCTCCACGGAAAGGGATGGGGTGGAAAAGGTCACATTCTCTTAATGTAGAATTCGGGATTAAGGCTTTGATAGAGCTTTTAAATAATGAATTCGTTAAATAGAGTTTAATTGGCGAATCGAGGGCATAATTTTTGAAGACGAAAATGAGTTTATGAGGAATTGAATCAGAGATTAATATATAATGGAAATAGAATCTGTGTATTTTTTACATTAACCTTTTGCAAAAGTTTGTAGTATGTCACTCTGGGGTCATCAATAGAAAGTCCAAGTTTTTATAATCATTCCAAATATTTTTTTATGTATACGGTTGATGAAGCTAAGCTCGAGTATACAGTTAAAAAGTATTTGTGTTATTGAACGGGAGATAAAAATTGACTCAGTTACTTTTACAACTTAAAATTACTTATCTTTACTTAAAATGTAATTTTATGGATTGAATGAAACTTCAAGCCACACTGTATTCAAACAGTACAATCACACAATCTTCGCCTGTCATCTCTTATAAAATCTATCAGATAAAAAATTGCGTAGAAAGGTTCATGTATGTATCTAAGATAAACAAAACCTCAGCTACAGTGACGTCTTAAGCTGATAAAGGTTAGTTAATAAAGTTAACACAAATATTCAGTCAGATTCCCGTTTCACAATAATCTATATGAATAAATCAATGGTTTTGCCACAGAGGAGTGAGTAAATGCTTTACTATTTGAGTACCTTCTATATTATGTATGTGGAAGACCTATGGAATGACCAGCAATTGCAATAGCATTATCTCATTCCTACAGTTTTTATTATTACTTACATCCTACATTGAAAACCAATTTTCCGTAAACCGAAAGCATTATATTTAAAAAATTTTCGTGGACATAATTTACAGAAAATGCAGCAAACGACTGAAAGCTCATTGCTGCACATTATGAAAATTCACTCAAGCGTTTATACGAAGTTTTCCAATTTTTATCGGCAAACTTGAGATTGTAGGTATCTCTTGTGGACAAGAGTCAATAACATCCCCCTCCTCAGTAAATATACAGTTTATCCCTTCATATTTACGGTCCCCTTCTGTAACCTCCTGATAAGAGTTCCTTCTTCAACTTCTATTGGAAAACCTTCTTTTGGCCTTTCTATTTGTCTTTTCCATCGTTCACATCATTCCTTCTCCGATTCTTAAAGCCATTTCTCTTACTTTTAAAAGGGGGCGTTTTCAGCTCCTTCACCAATGGTTTTGCAGTCATTCCAATATACTATTATTATTAATACGAATCAGTTATATTGTACACATATAAATAAAATCTCAACGGAATGGGGAGTGACTTTGTGGTATTTCATGATCATGACTCAGTGGTGGATAAAATGAAAAATCGCTTTTCTAGAAAAACTAGTGAAATCATATTCAATATTTACTTCGCATGGTACCACATAAAAAAGGAAAGTCATAAACAAGCACAGCATGCCTCGAAGCAAGAGCGTCATTATTAATAACTTTCTATTTTTGCTTTTTAGTGTGGTATTTTGCAAAGTGAAAATTTAATACAATCGTCCCAGTTTTTCTGGAAAAGCGGTTTTATTTTATTCACCATTTATTTACGAGTAAAATCTGTTTGAAATTCATCTTGATGAGTGGTTAAAGCAAAGAAATTTTACAATTATAATGAATTCCATTTATAGAATTTTTTGTGTAGAATCTACAAAGACTTTTCTTCTTAATTTATCCTTGAATATTTGCTAGAGAGCTTTATGAACGTCTATGTTATTGAACGTCAAATTGTGCCTAAAAACATAAAAAAACGCTATATTTACCCTCATTTACTATTTTATTTCTTTATGTTTCACTATTATCCATAATTTATTCAAAGAAAATATTGTGCCTCAATGTCAAATTGCGTAGTACCTGACTTTATCTGTTTTCGGGTCGTTAACTCAATATTGTTGTCCTTACTTAAAAATTTCATCTCCAAAATTTCTAAATTAGACTCGTGCATGACACTCAATCCGCTCTCTGTATCTCGTAAGAGATTAGATGCTTTTGTGTTTCTGCAATGACGGAATTCTACTGAAATATATACGCCTTCATTATCTTTATCCACGCTCTAAAGCATTGTCTCCATGACATACTCCATGAAATCTTACCGTGACTTGATACCATCCGTTTGATTCCTTGAATTGTATTTCCGTTCTTTTGGTATATTAGAGGAGGAAGAATAGAAATCGGAAAGGAGTATTGCGGCATATGAATTAGGTAAATTTCCTTAATGTATCATATATTCTTTCTCTGTAACCTGGCATGCCTATACCGCGTTGCAGTGTTTGGTTAAGTGATCTTTGAAGAGAAGAGATTATGACCAATTCTCTTGTTATTAAGGTCACAAGGTTATTACCGACTAAAATTAAGTCTTTTTTGTAGAATCCCTGTGTTATATGTGATAAATAAAGATTTGTAGTTGTTTACTGTCATATTTTACTTTCTGAGGTGCAAAGTAAATAAGAAATACGCATAAGAGACTATGGTTTACGTATTTCTCTGCTATGCGGAACTTAATTTCTTTTTATGGGTTTCCATAATTTACTATCCGAAGCGGATTAAATTCATCTATACGACTTGTATAAAACACAAAGGAGTGGAATATATAAAACATAGAGATTTTATAAAGCTCCTAAACCTATTATAGGAGAAATCTTCACACATAATCTTTTTTACGAACACAACATTTTCACAACAGCAACTTTTGCGACTTGAAGGCAAAACTTATTTGTTACAAGCAAACGGTTATCGTAATTTCTAATGCTTTCTGAAAAAATTCGTACAGAGCCATTTATGAAATTAATGGCTTGATAATGTTGATTAATTATTGGAATTTTCTCAGCATAATTGGAAGGGACTTTCAGCTGAGGTACCGCAGACCATGATTTCGAATATCAATAATGCTCGAAGGGGTTTCTTGGTAAAACTAACTTCCCCGACCTCTACTTTTTGATCATTTACCGAGGGATAAAAGTGTGAACCCTAAAGGGCAGAGGTTTCTTCGGCAAGCGTTGATGGGGAAATAGCGGGGGAGTAATCTTTGCGATCAATTAAACTAAAAAGTTAGAGAGAGGATGAAGGCGGAAATATGGTGTGAGAGGAACTGCGAAAGTTCAACGATAACGAAATTGAGCTCCAGGAGAAATTTACTCGACAAGGCATTTTTTCCCAATAAAAGGATAAGCGTACCTGCGTATCGTACAAGAAGGGTGGGCGACGAAAGAAAATCTGATTACGCCCCCCGGTGTTGCAATATTGGATATTTGGGAATATGAGCCCCTCATCTTTCAAAACAGCCAAGATATAGCTATTCGTATCAGAAGCGAAGCTGCTATGTATCAAATTGTTACGTGATATTGCTATTAATTCCAAAATCTAAATTCCTATGAATCAAACTGTTAGATGGTATAGCAATTAGGACAAGAAGCTAGACACCTTTATATATCAAATCGTTACGTTATGACACGTATTTATGAGCCATTTTTTGTGTTGTTAAAATATGGTATCGCTTTATATATCAGAAATCCAATCGAAAGAAAAAAAATCAAGCATTTAGAACTTTAATCGGTCAAATTTTGTTATTTCGAAAGTTGAGTACATAATGCTAGGAAGTAAATTTTAACACGTCTGTAAATGAATTAGACGATTAAAAACTCTACAAAAGTTTATTTTCTTCTGCCCCTGAAGATGATAATTTGGCCATTGTTATTTTAGGCGAGTTTTTCTTAAATGCTTAGCAATTCGAGCCTTTCCATTGCAACATTCTGCGGAAAGCTAAAGAAAACAAATTTTAGAGAGATTTAAACCTCTAACTACATGGGTAAATAAGAATAATAATGTATAAAACGAATAATGTAAGTGATAGAAGAACCTACAGTTATGTAAGTCAAAGTATAATCAGATAATCCTTAGTGAACTTAATAAACGTGTAAACTAATCTTCTATTGAGAAGTAGTAGAATTTTTAAGATGTTTGAACTAGGTACAGCATTTGAATTCATTCGAAACGTACGTATGTTTTCACAGTTTACTCCTAGTTTTTCTTAATTTATATCATATTATATTAAAAGAAGCGGTTTCTAAATAACATAATACCCTTTATTGAAGAAATAAAACTGAGATTCTATAAATCACGTTAAAATGTTAAAGTATAACACTTTGTTGTGTAAGGACGTCTTTAATTCGAACACTAAAATTATTTATTATTTTTCTCTACTCTTATTATTTTGTTTATTATATTATGCGAATATTTGTAAACGTACATATATATGCAATATGCATATATGAATATGCAATACTACGCAATACATTCAAGGGTATTTTATCATTAAGAATTGTTTGATATAAGTTTTTTCCTTTTGTCTTATTATTTCTCAACTTGGGAAAAAATAGTATTATAATATTAAGTTTATGATATGTCTTTCTTCTTAATGAATACGCATTTAACGAATTTAATTTTTAATTACAGATAGCCGGACAAGATTTAATTATGTAATTGCTGGGCGACCTTAAGAACTATATATATTCTAACACGTTGATTTTATCCTTTTCGTGGATGAGATTTTTACGACATCATTGACTAAAGTAATATAAATATATAATAACAAGAAAATTGCTTCAAACTGCTTCAATTATTTTCAGAGCATGATCAATAGTCACGGCTAACGAGGAAGTCAAACAAGGATAAACTACGTAGCACTTCAATCACTAACTAGTTCCCGAAAGCAATCAAATTCGTCTGTATTCGAAAAGTGCGTCATTTTCTCTGAAATCAGCCCCTTCCTCCGCAAGGGCCCGAAATTCTTTCAAAACCCATTATACCATCAAAATTTGCAAACAGATCGCGTCGGAGAGACCGCCGTATGGCAAAAATCGAGCCCAGGTAAAAAATAAACAGCTTCGCCGTCCCAATTAACTTCGCAGCCTTTCGAAAAAAGGCTTCCCCACACTTGATCATCACACGAAACTTTCTCCCGTTTTTTCATTGTTTACTCGCTTTGCTCGCACTGTCACCACGCTGTGATCAATGGCGGGTGGACCGTGACTAATTTGCGAAAGTCGATGGCATTAGCAGGGAGCGCGTGCCGATTCGGGATTGTCAAAGGTATGGGGGAGTTGGACGGTGGACGTGGTACAGGATAGAGAGGGGGCGATAGGGATAGAGAATGAGCGATGAGGGGACTTAAAAGGTGTCCACGGTGAGTGGCAGTGGGTGTGGCCATGATGTTCGAATTCGCATCGTTTATTCGGTGTGTGATGGTGGAGGTTATGACGCGAACGCCAGAAGCTAACCTCGGCATCACGTACTATATTACCGTGTATACTCAACCCAACGGTAGTAAGTTTTGAGTCGTGGAAAAAGATACGCATTTAGGTATGATTACTGATGTATAGAAAGGAAAATTGGGACACGGCTGTTAAGGAATTAGAGAATAAATATCTCCAATAGCAGTATTGGCAGCGTTCCTCTTCTCATTCCCCGGTATTCCGAGAATGCAAGAAAAAGTGCGATGTCCTTTTTTGTTTTCTCGGAATACCGGGGAATGAGACGAGGAACGCCGACAAAGACGACTATTGGAGATTTTAAACCTCTTATGATTACTGATGTAAATGAATAAAAATTTATCATTTCATCAAACTTATGGAAACACATCATGACGTGCTTCACGTTTAATAGTTTGAATCTGGAAATTCCATAATGTACTAACTCAGTTTAGATATTCACTCTAAATTGCCTTGATTACGTCATCATGCACTTAAATTATCTCCATAGTAAATACTATACAAGCTATTAGGTTTTAAAGTACATAATTTTTCTCTAGGTAGATATTGAAGATAGATTATACAGGCGATTCAAAAAATGCTAATAAATAGTGGGGGAACCATGTTCGTCAGGCACAAACATGCTGAAATTGTGAGATTAATTAATACAGATATAATTTCTTGAATTGAGAATACATAATCCTTTTTAACGCCTTCATTATATATCTTTTTATATGACTTCAATCTCCTTTATATTTTATGCATCATATTCTCAAATATTTTTACTGTCATATTTTTGTAATTTTAAATATCTGTATTTAGTATTGGTACTTTTAATATTTGAATTTTTAATTTTTTAAATATCTATCTTCTTAGAGAGTTGAACTAAAATGGTGCCTCGACATTTAAGGCCGTATGCACCGATTTCTCAGATTTCTCATCATAAGAACAATACAATATATTACAAACAAAACTATCAAAAGAAAATATTTTTCTTCGTCAGATCATAAAAAATTTTAAAGTTGAAATATAAAATAAAATGTAATAAAATGGGAAATTAAATTGTACAGAAGCCATCCGATTTAATGCACATGTAATGAACCAAATTCTCTATAAAAAACTGAAAACTCTGGATATTTCCTCTGTGCAATTTCTTAAGATTGAGGCTAGGTATCATCCAATACTTAGCATGTTATGTATGTTATCGTACTTAATGTACTCCAACAAACGGTGTTGAAAAGTAAGTGTCAAATTGCATTGGTCACGACGAGGAGGGATCTTATCTTTCTTCATATTTATTTTTAGAAGTCGATATACCGTACATACTAGAGTATAAATCGACCCAAATATAAGCCAAACCATTTAATTTTATCACAAAATCTGAGAAAACTAACTGACTCGAGTAGAAGTCTACAGTGGAAAATGCAGCAGCTACTGGTAAAAATAAATCAGGACGTCTGCTCCAACAAGTTCGATTTTCAATCCGACAACTCTCGACGGACGGCACGGCGTTTGCGGAGAAAATTGACAAAAATTGTTAATTGAGCGAGTGAGGATTTTACAAGCCAGTTTCCGACTACGGCAGACTTTTTCCAGCAAAGAACCGGTAAGTGGGACCCTCACTCGAGTATAACCCGAAGGCTTTTTCCGAATAAAAAATGTGCTGATAACTCGGCTTGCACCCGAGTTTATAAGGTATTTTACATAAACAACGCACTGACGAGAATGCGAAATTTACGGTTCTATCACGCTTTGAATTAATGCGACAAAATTACGATGGGTGATTTTGGGATGATAATGAAATCATTTATACCGTGGAGTCGTACTTCATCGTTAATAATTACTCCCTCTGTCACGATTTATGTTTCTATCAGCTGTTGACCCGCCATTTTAATGAGCTGCGTTAAATAATGGGAGAATCTAGAATCATTATTACCTGCTTCCTCCACGGTTAGGATTAATGCATAATGATGAAAAGTAATACCCTTAGAGATCTCTGGGCTTACCATCCCAAATCCAGACGAAGAAAACAGAAAATAGAAAAACCAAAAGAAATTATCCACACGTTTACCTTTAAACCATATAGAACTAGCTGGAAAAGAAAACTAAAAAAATAGAATTTGATAATCATGTACCAATAAAACACTACTATCCAACAATTTACACTATACTCCTTACCCTCATTCAAATTTCACCTCAAACACACACTTATCAGAGTTAAAAACACAGCTACCTATTTAAGCAACTGCAGTTTTTCTATCACTTTCATTTTTCCTCTTCCCCATAACCTAACATTTTGAATCTCGTTTGAAGTGGTTTTATCATACCTATCACCTAATTCCTTGAATCGCGCCACAATTTTCCGCTTGTTACTTATTTATCCTGCATAACCTTAACCTGCCATCCCTACTTAAAGCATATAAAGGTCTCTAAAAAGGTCATATAAGCAATGCTTGCCAAGTATCACCGGGAGTGGCTACATTTGTGTGCGAATGGCTTTTTAACAATAAAATAATATATAAAAAGTAAGAATGTGAACTTCTATATTATCCGACTAACAATGAGAAGAAATGTGGATAATGCCCTCTGGGGCCTGGAAGAGCAGTATTCCTAAAGGGAGTGAAAAATGGACTGGGACGGTAACTGCGTTGGTTTACAACTGTGGCTACATTTCCGTGCATACACGATGATTATGTTGAATGCGATGTTTAAATAATCACTTTTTCAATTCTAGCTAGATAAATCACGTTAAGAATTCACAAAAACACGGCATGGCAGTTTAGTGTGGTTAGAATGCCATCCCGGACAGTGGGAGACTTGAGTTCGTGTCCCAGTCATATCGCTATTTTTTACTTTCTCCATATACGTAGTATAGAGAAAGTTTTGTTTCCATGAAAAAAGATTTCGAGATTTCAAAGGAAATACATATTTTGGGGTCCCTAGAACACGTTTTGACCATTTTCGGAATGATGTCTGTGTGCGTGCATGCGTGCATGCGTGCATGCGTGTGTGTGATTGTTGGCAATCTAACGTAAAAACTATTAGTCGTATCAATACCAAATTACACATATAGAACTGTGGTGGGTGCTGTCAGAGTTGATTAGTTTTTGAGTAAATCGGTTAACCGGAAGTCGAGCTTTACTTTTCGAAGCTCGTTTCCGTTTTTGCAAAATATCTCCATTAATCTGGTATTTAGGTATATACTTTTATTTCTAAAAGTTTTAGAAAATGTATTTTACTATAACTTTTGTATTAAACATAATTTTCTATAACTGACTGTTTAGGAGTTATTCATGAAATACTGATAAACCGGAAGTTTCTGATTATGTTCTCTGTGGGCGCTCTGGGCACTGTGGGCGAAAGGGCAATCTCATCGTTTTTCATCGAACATGTCCCGAAAAACATTATTTATAATTTTTGTGACTTAAAAGATAATATGATATAAATTAATCACTTATCTTCCAAGTTTAGATAGAATATAGACTTCGAAAATACTGTCGTAGATAAATATTTACATCTTATATATGGAGAAAGTCATGTGCCGGCCACATCTGATTTTTACTATTATTTATCCTCTAGTTGTCAAGCGTTGTTAAGAAATATCGATAAGTGTTATCCAGGTACTTCAGAGCGATGGATCGGATGGGAGTCTTTTGAGAAAAGAAGACTTCAGCTAAGTTACGATTTACTTACTATCCTTCTCCCAATTATTAACAACTATCCATTTACCCATTACTCTCTAATACGTGGATAACTCTTATACTGCTGGAAAAATCAGGGTAGGTTATTTTCAAAAATTCATTTTTCCGCGAACGATTCGTGGCAACAACCGATGGGGGAGTAGACACATGGTTCATTCACCTCCTGCCACACCCAGAAAGGGGCTCGCAAGGCACGAATTTAAATGTTGAAGGATGTAGAAGAGTTTTTAATCCTTCGAAGTGGTTCATTTGATGATGATTAAGAAATCTGAGTGCAAAATAGGCGGAGATGTTAGTTCAATAAGATCAGGAAAACATGTTTTTTCCGAAAGAAGCTTTAAAACCAAGATGACGGAGATGGTAAACAAACATCGTAAGAGTAGTTTTAAGTAGAGAAATAAAGTGCTGAAAGGCTGGTGGAATTGGAGAAAAATGGCTGAATATATACTGGCGCATTCATTTAAAAGCTTTCCCTTTGTTCTCGCAATTCATAAACTCGTGGCTTAATCAACGAAACACCCCGTTTTATAATAAAAAGAATTATTAACTCTGAAAAATAGAAAGTTTCTCGTGTAAATGAACAAGCGTCGAATACTATGCGAAGGAGAAATATTCAGATGAAAGAGTCCTTCGGTTAATGCGAAAGTTCTTTGTGACGAAAAAGAGAAAGAATATGAGTTAACGAGAATGATGGAGATTTGGATTGAAAAGAAGTTTCACGTTATTCATCATCTTTTTAGAGCTGGAAGGTACCTCCGCTCCTCCTCCCATTTTTTTATATTTTTTCCCGAAATTTTGTGTATTTTGCAATTTCTTTACTCTTTCCCTTCTTGAGAAAATTCAAGTACGAGATTTCTCTTTATTAAAGATAAATAGATGAGTAAATAAAATTTATAGAACAGGGAAATGAATAGCAAATTCGTACATATTTGATAAATGAAAGCTTTAACAAGCAGGAAAGAAGCAATAGGACCCTGAAGCATATTAAAGCGTGCTTAAAAATCAAACCAGACGGCGAAAAGAAATGTCTTCCATACATGTAACTTAGTAAGACACAAACGATGGTGAGGTTTAAAAGGTAGCTTCTCTTAGTCACAGTATGTTGAAGACTTGATTGCGTTGAATCATTTACTGTATTTATAAAATTTACATTATTGTTAATATCAACATATTAGTAATGCATTATACACATAAGAAAGCAAGGAATTCTGATTTATCACCGATAATCACCGATGGCGCAACGGTTTGGGATCCACAAGCAATAGAACTGATTAGAGAAGTTGAGATAGTACAGAGAACAGCCGCACGGTATGTTAAAAATAACATCAAAAGAACTGCAAGTGTAACAGAAATGTTAGAAAAGCTAGGTTGGGAAAGTTAAGAAAACAGAAGGAAAGTTTACAGGTTAGGAAGCTTATACAATGCTTATTCAGGCAAGACAGCATGGGCAGATATTAAGAGAAGAATTAGAAACCCCACTTATTTAATCAGGAAAGATTATAGTTATAAAATTTAACCTTCCCCTCAAAGGACTAATATTGCTATGCTCTCATTCCTAAATAGAACAATAGATCAATGGAACGCTCTCTCTGCAGGTATATTTGAGCCATTTCCTTCCCAAGTGCGTACCTTCAAGGCGAAGTTAAATAAATTGTAATTGCTGTTAATTTAATTCTGTTCATGTTTTCTTTTGATGGGACGGGATAACATCTGTAAATTTTGTATAACGTACATGTCTTGACTTCTGTCAGAGGGAAGTTTTCAGAGGGGTATCCCTCCCTCCGTGGGCAAATGCCTGACAGGTATATTGTTTACCCCTCAATTTATATTTATATTGACTATATATATATTGCTTGACCATGTACGACTGAATGAATATATGTTTGTATTTTATGTAATGTTCAACCACTGCCACCAGATTTATAAGCTACTTGCAGTGTTAATGTAATAATAATAATAATAATAATAATAATAATATTAATGGTATCAGAAAAAGAGAATCTATGAGTAGAACAGCCAAAGCGAAGTTAACTTACTACCAGTAAAAGCAATTGCTGACAATGATAATTACAAGTGTGGATATTAGGAAACAGTTCACAAAAACTTATCTTCTGTTTTATGGCTGTAAAACCTGTATCGTAATGGAAGCAGAGAAGAGAAGAATAGCAATAATAGAGATAAGATACTACTACAGAATGATGAAGAGAAAACGGAGATACCTTATAAAATGATATGGGATTAAGGAGAGGGAAACCTGTGTTATATTGTGAGATGTGGATAGCAGTTAGTTAAAATTTTGGTTATGTGAGTGGATGAAGCATTTAGTTGGGATAGAGCCACATGGAGAACTGCATCAAACCTATTACCAGAATTTTTTACCCATGATAATGGATAAAATATATAATTTTTTTAATGCCAAACATCTTTTGGAAAATAAAGACAATCGTGTTCGTATTTCCACTTTACGAGAAATCTCTGAAAATTCAAATATAACTCAAGATCTACTCACATTTGCTACTAACCCATAGTAATGACAAAAATACTCTGTCGTTTTAGAAAATAAAGACCATCATTTCCTCTTTATGAGCAATTTCCGCAAAGCAAGTATAACTAGATGCCTGCTTCAATTTGCAACATGGAAACGATATCACGAATTTAGTAAGCATTTTTCAAGCTATCTCTAATTTGCGTTGAGTTTTGAGACGAATCGAGAAATTCAGCACCAATATATTAGACTCTAAACGTTACCTTTGATCTCTTGCCACCCCTCCTCCATCTCTTGGACCCTTTCGTTCTTGCCCTCTCTTATTTTCTTTCATCCGCGGAAAGGTACCTCAACCTCTCATCCATAGGCATTCCGCCAATCGATCCTAATTAGATTCCTTTTTACTGATGAAAGTAAAACCCTCCAATCAAAAGTACCGCCCTAAAAGTCTCCGCGAAAACGTTTCCCTTTGAGAAAAGATCGCGCGAAAAATATTCCCGAACTCAAAGGAGATTTAGTATGAAAATACGTGGACTTTGATATGCTTACCTGCTGAATTAGTATGAACTCCAGGAGAGGAATTTTAAAGACTAATGAAACATACATTCTATGCTTTCTGTTTATAGACTTCCCTTTGTTGCAAATTGAACAAGAGCATGAAAGCCTTAGGGGTTTTTTTTCAATAGTTTTGCTTCATTCTTCTTTGGCCTTTAAAAAGATGAATTTTCCGTTACTTTTGTATGAAGCTCTTCTCCTATCTTTATGATTTATAACTGAGAATTTTTTGATCCCAAATCCTTGAATATATAAGGAATGTTTTACTTATTACGTAGCAATAATTTTTCTATGGTATTGTGAATCATTATATCTGTAACAAATTTTGCATATCTAAAGAATTTAGTAACTGCGTAACGACTCTCATATAAATTTATTTTAATTTAATTCTAATTACAAGAACGATGTTTGAGGATATTCCACAATATAAAGAAAACTTCTAATCGACAAATACATTCAATCTTCACAGGATGGAAATATTTGGTAAGATAATATTTCTCAGCAATATTTTCAGAAAGAAACCTAAAATTATATTTTTAAACGTTATGCTAAAATTTTATCAATTCCAACACAATAAATTTGTTGATGCTTCAAAGTTTAAAAAAATATATAGTAGTAGTTTTCAGGAGTGAAGTCATTACATGTTGATTTCATAAAAAGTACGCTAGGATACGTGGAATCTCTTACTATTCCAGCAGCGTATTCCAAATTGTTGTTTCCCTCTAATATATAGTTCGGTAGATAATATATGATCTATGTCATGTAGATATTTTGTTAATAATGTTGATTCACTCCTTCATTACTAAGGGATTCACTTTAAAATTAATTGTATCCAACTTTATCTCAAGTCTAAAACACCATCCTCGATAAGGACTGTTTTCATGAAACTCTCGTTTAATTAATCATCTCTGGGGTGAATTTTCTACTCTTGGGACGAGAATAATTCTCTGGCACACTCTCGTTAATAACAATGAAACCAACTTATCACGAAACATAGGTTTCAGCAATTGTGTCCATACAAGAGAACACGCTGTGGCGAGGCTATTCCTGAATCTCATCCTCGGAATGAATAGCAGAGTTAACATATTAATCAATTCAGATACGGGGTGGCAGCGAAGTAAGGCGAGAAAGAAGTCATGCAAATGGGACGTGGAAAAAAAAGAAGTCGGAATTAGAAGTCTCTCCATTGAGTAGTGTAATTGGAGCATCGATTTTTAACCACTGGCAGCGGATTAAAAAATGAAAACCCCCTCTGCCTGGGGCGGAGATGTGGGGAGTCATTTTAAAGACGGAATCTGTTATAAAACGAGCGGATGTTTGGGTGGAAGACAAGCACATTCGAAGTGCGACACACATTTGAGCAGGACGCGATGCATGACGGGAGCGTATGCTTCGGGGTGATTGTTACCATGTGGAGAATGATTTGGAATTAAATGTCGCTTGCAAAGGCGCGCACTTTCGATGACTGCGGTATGCAGTCGAGTATTTATTCGCATGAAATGTGTTTGGATTCCAAGGAGTGGCAGACGAATGAGTAGGTATCATTCGAAGTTAACACCTATACTTTCACATTAACTGAAGAAATAAGGAGAGTGAATTTATAAATATTTTTTCATGTTATTATATATATTATTCTGAGAAAAACATTTGACTTTGAACGTCTGTTTTGAATATCACTTGAGCAGATGTATAAGGCTCACCGTAGATTATATAGACAAAAGCAACAATTTCATACCAACCAAGATTTTTATATATAAATATATAATATTCTGAGATGAACATTGACTTTGAACGCGTTTTGTTATCAATAAAGGAGAAATTTTAGGCTCATGTTATACTAGGAAGCGATACGCAGGAAAAGAAAATTCTATAATGGTAACTCTTACGTTCTACAATATCATTTTCTATAAGTTTTATTAGATAAAGAAAGTATGACGTAGATATTATCGTCAATAGTCTATTTGGACTTCATGGATAAAATTGTCAATTACTTCCGGTCAGATTTAAAGTATGGACAGCAGAATGTACGAATTAGTTAAGTTTAAATTAACTGATTATTTAAATGCTGAGGTTGACATCACGAATAAAAGATATGTTTAAGATTTTCTTTTAAATAACTAATATGAATCATACGAGTAAAAAGAATAATGCAACGCTTTGAGCATGCCTAGATAATCTATGTAAATCTATGCTGGAGTATGGAGATAACATTTTGGACTCGTACTAGAAAGGGCTCAAGGACAAAGTGAAAAATATACAAAGGCTTTTGTGATGAGGATACACTGGAAAAGAAAATGTTCACTACAACTGTCAAAGTGGTTTTTTGGAAAGAATTTTTAACCATTATGCGCAAATAAAAAGAATTTTATAAATGCTAAACTATAAAAGGGAAATCTTTTGATGACAAATTTAAAAATAGGTTAAAATATCGCTCGAATCGTTTTTATATCATCTAAAATATTTTCTTATCGATAGAACGAGAGTAATTAATAATACTGGGTGTAGCTTTACCTATTTTAATGTAGTCCGCTTAATATATTAAGACTTGGTTTAAAAACTATTTGGAGCACTTTTTCACCATGCACCTTATTTCCGGCAACTATTTCCTTGCTATCTGCATCGGAGGGAGGGGATTTCTAATGGATGGAACCTGGGAATGGCTTAAGCCTGAGATTAATGGGCTACTTAAAAATTCACAGACGCATGCCATTATGTACGATTGCCTACATCTTAGAGATAGGTTCAAACGGAAAGAGTGCCGTAGAGTGGAAAAAAATTAAGTAATGATACACTAAAGAAAAGAAAAATACAAGTTGCAATCCATGAGCGATTTTGGGTATGGTTTAAGGAAGTAAAGGGTGATCGCAAAAAACGAGGTAAGTAATGAAAGCATGTAGTCGCAGAGGAAACAGAGTAGAAGTAAAAAAGTTAGTCCGGAGCGTAGCTAAAATATTACCTCCGGTGGTAACAAAGTAGCTGTTTATCTCTCTAGCTGACGGAAATGCTTTCGTCGAGTTGCCTTGCAGAAGACAGGGAACGGGGGCAGCGCGAGGGAGGGGGAATTTGACTAATACGCAATATCCTCTCAGTACTTTGCCGCGGAATTGCATTTCCCGGTGCATTAAACTCTCCACTTTGAATACGCCTCTTCTTGCCATTCAAAGGTGGCGACGAAATTGAACGGCATCCAAAAACTTGTAATGCACACACAAACTCGTGCATTGGGGACGCTTCCCCTCGTCGGACCTTTCTAATCTCTACAAATATGTTTAATCTTCCCTCGGCTCGACTTGTGGGCCTTGTATTCCAGCCGTGCCTTCCCTTCAATTTACTCCGCGCTCTCGGCTAAACTATCCAACCGCACCGCACGGACCTTTAACCACCCTATCTCCGACCTATCTAACTCCTAATCCTATGGATTCTCCCTCCATTCCTATGCTAATCGACCTTCAACATCCCTCCGGCCTAGCAAACAATGCAACGCGCAGTCTATCCGCTGTGCGAGACCGGCGAAAGCTATACTATCGGTGCAACCAACAGGATCTTCATTTTCTTCCGCATCTTGAGAAAAATTAGCTTTCCCACTCTAATAAGCACCCTTGCAAAATTAGAAGCTATATAATTTTGGATATATAAGGAGGAAATATTCTACTGCTTGAATTTCGCTGCATATACTCATTTAGGCTATTAGATCCCTTGGGGAAATGTTTGGTATCCCAAAATTGATCTAGAAATTTGATGCATGGTATACATATGAAAGGACGAAACAATATATTGACTGATTATTATCTTAAAATAAGCGCTTATTTTGGAAAACTAATTGCTACGAATAGGAGCTCAAAATATAAGCTGGTAGGGAAGTTTTCCAAGATAATTTTACGTCTTTTAAAAATCTTCATGGCGATATTACATCTTATGATTGTACTGGGATAAATAACGGTGATAACACGGATATTGTTAGATTTTTATATGGTTATTGATTTAAGATATCTACTTAAGGTAATATTCATTATCTCCCACCTTCTGGCAAGATTCCTGAGACGTCTCTATCTTGATTAGGCTATGGAATTTAAAATTCATAACTTTATTCCTCCATTGAAAATAAAATCTCAACAAATATCTTCAAATAAGAAAAATAGAATCATTGTTGGATACATACGGACATTAAATAATATACACTAAAATATTTTATTAAAATCATGTCGGAGGTTGAAATCTTCTAAGTTCCGAACTTTTTAAATTGGAAGAAGTGAAGTTTTACTTTAATTGTTGAGGATTAGTTTTTAGACCTGTAGTTAACTATGAATAAATATGGCATTCACAAACAATCTATTTTAATTTGTTTAATCTCTATGATACTTGAAATTATTCTCTATGCATTTTATAAGACTTCATTTACGTCGCAATGTTGTATGAACGAAATATCATTCTGCTATTGTATCCACAATCGTAAGTCAAAGAAGTATCCCTCAATCCACTACTTGTACGTTCTATAAGCTATAAAACTTCAAAGCGCAAGTGAAAGATAGTTGAATAAAGATTAATAACTAAGCAGGTCCAAAACGAATTTATCAAAATAAAGTGTCAGGTAGAGTTTACCTGGCAAAAGCTGAAATTATTTAAGATATGCTACATCTACAGCTATATAAAATAATTTATCACGCCATTCTGAATACATTTTCTGAAAATGAATTAAGATACAATTTAATTAGTAGGATTATTATCTCAGAACGTAAACAATGTTTTTTTTCTTTCACATTCATAACTTATGCGAATGGACCACTGTGATAGAGTTACGTTTTTATTTAAAAAAGTTTATTGTTCTGGGGCTAAAGTTAAACAGGAAAATCGACAAAAAAACTCACTTAGAGGTAAGAAGATATAAAATTAACTTTCTTTGTCTACATCCGTTCCCTCACCCTTTCCTTTCCTCTTAAGTTCCATATATTTCCACCATAAAACTTTCACTTCCGTTATCTGATATCTTGACTCTTTTCCGCTCGCTCCCATCAGTGCCTTCTTTCCCAAATTCCACAAACCTGATCCATTCAATCTCTTTCCGTAAATCTAATGGCTCCAACCTTTCTCCCATTTCTGTCCGAATTGCTTCTTAGTGCTCAAAAAATAAATCTCGGAGATTCCTCGAGATACCATTCTACTCTAAAGTGTTGGTTCATCTCCGAGGTTGAAAACTTTCTTCAATAATATCGCGATGGTGAGATATTGTTCCGAAAACATATTTGTGGTTCGCTTTCTTATATTAAATCTATCTGAATCAGTATTTGATTTCATGTTAGGCATGCGATTTATTTGAAATACATTTTAATGGAATTTTAAACGATCCGAAACAAATTTGGTTTATCGGTCACTGAATTTGAGTGGTGCTCTATAAGGCATTAAGTTAGTTAGTGCTGAAATAATATTATAGTTGTTCCTGAAATAACGCATTGCACCTATAAAAATTTAATTTCTCAGTGCTCCCTGCTAACCTTTTTCTTTTTTATATAAATAAGTGTGGTTTTGGGCTACTTTCTCCACTTGAAGAATAATGTTTTAGCGTTAAAAGTGGTCGTTTTAGGTAAACTATCAAAATTTAACATCCTTCACTGAAATTCTGTTTATATTCTACTGTCTGTTTTCTTGATTATCCCGAGTATCTAAAATGCCATCTACATACGTTGCGGAGGTTTGTATCCAGTTTCAAGTTATTTGAGATGGCAACTACAAGATATTACACAAGTTACTGCTATCAATCTTCTTCCTTTGAAAACTGCACAAACCTCTGCCAGTGATTTTCCTTTGAATAAGTTATTTCCTGAACATTCATCAGCGTTGAGCTTTACGCGCCACTCATTGCACCATTCCCTAATTCTCTCAAAGTCCTCGGAAAAGATAAATATATCCTATTTGCTCTCCATTCTTCAGCAAATCACTATTTAGCTCGCAAAAATCCTAATTTTATTACTAATCTCATTTCTGAGGTAGTTATTTGTACCCAAAATGGCAAGGTCTGATTCTTTGAAAAGGTCAATATCAACTGAAAAAGTTGATATTGACAAGCGAAAAGCGAAAAGAAAGCGAAGAATTCTTTTGTATATCTTTCCGAGAAGGGCAGGGTCTTCCGGCCTCGCTGAATACGTTTTATAAATAAGTAATTGAGGAAAAAGTATACATATTAAAGTAAAAATGTTAAAGGCGACTTCTAGAAGACTTTGTGAGATTTGTTAAATCCAGTAATCAATTCCTAAATTGCAAAACTCGGCTCCCGGTAGTTTCTTAACGTATTCTGTAAAAATATGATTCGTATGGAATCAAAGTTGAAGTAAGTCTTATAATGGCATAATAAAGAGAGAGAGAGACACAAGATAAAGAGAGTCCTCTAAGAAAGTAAACTAGATTTATAGATGCGGTTTAACATCCGTACCTCAGGGATTCTCTTATCATTTACAGAATATCCAGGACCTGTTTACTTTCAAATATTGTTTCTTGTAAAACTATCCGCTTCGGCCCTAACTATCTTTTATGTCCATTCCCTCTGACTAACACTTACTTAAAATCTTCTTTAATTACTCCATCTAATTTATGGAACAACCTGCCTGTAAAGATTAAAAATTCCTCTTCGACACTATCTTTAAAAGTAATATTGTTTGATCATCTCCTGGTTACCACGGAATAATACCAGAACCATAATACTGGCTTATTTCTTTTATGTGTCACCTTTATGTGAGCAGACTATATTTTGTATTATTATCTTATGCCTGTTGTTTATCGATTTTTGTATAATTTTGATGTGAGCAGATAATATTTCTATCATTTTTTCTGCTCTAATAGGGCTTAAAAATCCCAGAACACAATAAGGTTATTAATATTATTTTCCTTTCGCCTAAAATATTTTCTCGCTAACAGAACGAGAGCGATTTATTATATTGGGCGTAACTCTACGTATACTAATATATTTTTATCCGTATATTAAGATGTTATTTAAATCTATGGGGCTCACTCTTATACTACGCAACTGTATATACTCGCTAGCAATTGAGGAAAATGTATGCATTTTAATGAATTGAATGAAAGTAACCACTTTTTAAGAAGAAACTGATGTTATTTATTCCAAGTCACTTTGCGCAATACTACAAAATACACACAACTTCAAATACACGACATGTATCGACGCATCAGCGTCGTTATCAAGTGTTGATTATCGAATCATGTCGTGTATTTGAAGTTATGTGTATTTGTAGTACTGTGTAAAGTGAATTGGAATAAATAAAACTAGTTTCTTCTTGAAAAATGGTTACTTTTTACTCAACATCTGTAATGGAATACTACCTAGTAAATCGCCGTTCCATCGAGTTTATGCATATTAAGGTAATGTTAACGGCGACCTCCTGAAAGTTTGTGAGAATTGTATAAATAGAAGTGTTCGAAAATATTTGTATTTTTTCTGAAATTTGTTAATTTGAAAACCAAATTGTGGTGTTTTGTGTTATTATTATGTTTCCTAAATTTGGTGTTAATAATTTTCACAGTCTCATTTAAGCAAAGGAATAATATTAGGCACACTTTAGCATAAACATTAAAAGCATTAAAATATTATTTACTGTATATTATGCAAAATATTGAATTAAATTCATTTAAAACTGTGCTGTTTGCACCTGAGGAATATGCGTTCACAGCTGCAGATCAACAAAACATGATATTTTCATTGCAAACATATTGACACGACAGATGTTAGAAAAAACGAAACATATTTTTTCGTGGAATTAGGCGAGATTTAGTGATGATCCATAATGGAAAGAAAGCCTTGTGAATTTATTGCAAAAGATAAAAGCTGAATTCGCGTATGCAAAGATGTCATGGGTGTTAAAAATATGACAAAAATACGTAAATAATACAATTATATATATTATACATGTATTTAAATCATACCAAAATTACATTTCCCTCTCTTACAAACGATGAATGAAGCGAAAATCACCAAAATCCGTCCTGCTTATTAAAACTGTCGAAATTAGCGTTATTTCGCTAAATCCGCCAAAATTCGCGTTATTTGTTGGTTTTATTGCTTACTGCAAAAAACAAACACCTCTATGTATAAGTAACCGATTCCTAAATTGTTAAACTTGGCCCCCTCATATCCCTTAAAAGCCATCTCTGCCCCTTCTCCACTTGCCCTTTCTCCCCCATTCCCTCCGCCTTCACTCGTCCTTTCCTCTGCCATCCATTGAGATCCAGTGACGCAATGGGAGTCCCCGGCTGTCGTAGAGGACGCTGTTTACGAAAACGCCTGCGACGTGCTCTTGCAGAAAACCTTCTTTTGTTTTACGACGCGGAAAACAAATGCTACGGCAGAAGACAATTCCCAATCCGGATCGTGAAAGTGTGGCGCCCGGGCTCTTGGGCAAAGGAACGTGGGTCTCGGCGATACAAAACATCGGGAGTCGACGCAAGAAAATTTCTGCAATCTGGGTATTCGGGAAGGGATGGCTGAGTGACCTGATAGTTTATAAAGTTTTTCGACGCAAATATAATTAGAGAAAAATATGATAAGATATAAAAACCTGCTACGATCACAGGAAATTCATTTCTAAGGGAAAAATATAATTAAACTTTGAAAATCGTGCAGCTCGTGAGCAAAAACAGTGCTCGCAACCTAAATCTGATTGAGTAAATCGTGGCCCGAATATAATTAAGACAAATTCAAGTAATTGATTCCCAAAGAAAAACGGACTTGAAAAAATTATACAAGAAATTAAATTAAATATTACTCAATATTTTTATACTGAATTCACTAGAAAATTGTGCATTTGGAGTAAGATAAACAAACAATTTTATCTAGTTTCAAATAAATCAGATATATGATTTGTTAATTATTTATTTTTATTTATTTTTCGCATACCCCACAAACATTCATTTTCACGACTTTTACAGTAAGGTATTAATAACAACAATCACACAAGACCATTCCGTAACCGGAAAAATCCTACTAGCCAGGATTCGAACCCGGGACCGTGGGGTTGGACCGATACCACTCGGTATCGCTCCAACCAAGGCCGGTGGTCATCATAGCTATTGCAATAAAAATTGGGTATTAGTGCCAAAATAATTGTAACATATGTCGATATAGATGCATCACAACTTACAGATATGTATTTCCATCCATATTTATTCATCAAAATCTCTAAAAAAAACTCCACTTAAGAGTACGATAGGATAATTGTTTCTGATGAAAATAAATATTGAAATGATCCCGAATCGATTCGATAAATACACCTTAACAATGACTCTACTTTAGAAATAATCAACTTAAAAGAGCTGGTAAGCTTACATTGGAAAAAAGAAAGCAGTCGATATCTGGCGTGTTTTCCCTTTATTGGAGCACTCAATTAGCATTGGAACGTAAAAAAGAGCTTTAGAAGGTCATTTCTTCTGCAGACGTTGAACTCAACGCTTCATTACTTTTTTTAAAGAGCCTTGACCTTTTTCGAGGAAGTCACGCTACTCCCGTCGTCTTACGTATTTCGACCTTTCCGAAAAAATCACCATATCAACTGAGTTTGTTTTTATTCGAGGAATGCAAATTCCTTCTCCAAATACTATCGCGAGCGAGGAAATTATCCGCTTAGATCAGCGTAACGGTGAATAATCTGGCTTTTAACAATATTAAATTCGGAGAGAACGACGCTCTAAAGTCGTAATGTGACGAGAAATTTCAGCTGCTTCTCTGCTTAAGTAGTTTTACCTTTGACATTTGGTCTTTGATTTATCACACCTTGAGTTGAATGGAAGTTTAAACTTTAATTATGTTTAAGTTAATGCAATAAAATTATAGAGAAAATATATGAATGAAATAATATACACGCCAATAAGAGTCGGTAAGCTTAGATACATTTAATCGTATTACTTATAAGTTCTTCAGGAACTTTCAAAATTGGATTTAAACGGCTAAATTATAAAAATAATGTAATTTGAAGCGTAATCCGACTGAATTCTACTTATAAAATATGATGAAACAAACAATTAAGGTACATTCCACAAAAGTGATAGTTAAACCCTTGCGATCGGTACTGTCGTGTCTTTCCATGACTGATGACGACAGTGTTGAAACCAGTTACAGGTATTTAATTATGATTTTTGTGGTTCATACCTGTACTGTGTGTTTTATCATTAATTCCTAATTAATAAATATACTGTGACAAATTTAATAACAGTAATCTTAAATTGTATATTAAAACCTACATATAACTAATACATACAAAAACTGTACTATTTTAAGCTTCATGTCTATATAATGCTGGCAATAATTTCTCATTGTGTTAAGATACGAGCTTTGTATATTATAAATTATTGAACTTAGGTGAGAATCTATTGATCTTCATAGTTTCATAGGCACGGTAAAAGCAGTCTTTGTAAGAAATGAGGGTGCAAAGACGTTAATTTATCATAAAATGTTAGAGCATGAATAGAAATACGGAAAGTTGGATTCAGATTCTTTGCTATGCGAGATATTTTCTCCAATTTTAATGGTAAAAGAATCGTGGGGTACACGAAGAAGGTGCTTTTTCACAGAAATAACGCGAGTGCTTCACAATTTCTCACTTTTCGAGAAGGGAGTGGCAGTCACTCGTCTTGAAGCTCGGGGTATGAAACAAATGAGTAACGATAAGGTCACAGTTCATGAGGAGGTCAAGGCGGAATTGCAGTCACACGACAGAGGAAAACTAATATCGAAATTACGATTCGGGGTCAACTACCAAAATTTGGAAGTGAGATCAGCGGGATCTGTGTGAAGTACCAAAGTAAAAAGCGTCGAGTGGCTTTTAAACAAAGAGAAACTCTTTTTATAGCAGAAGAGAAGACTACCTTCTTCGTTAAATTTAAGAGAGAATCGATTTGAAGGAAGAAAAAAGATAGCTTATGTTAATCCTTGGAAACTTGATGTAGGAAAACTAAGAAATAATTGATTACACATTACTTTGGCATATTTAATTGTCCAAAGTAGTCAACGAAATACCTATAAAACAATAAGAACAGGTAAAATTATTTAATCGAAAGACAGAACTTAGATTTGCGTATTATGGATGGGGTATCTTGCGAGTAAATCGAATATTACGAGTATTTTGTAGTGTTTATGTGAAATATTATGCACGCATACATAACATTTTCACCAAAAGGTACATTGAATTACAAAAATGTCTAATCTCCATGAGTTAGAGTGTTCTTTATTTAATTAAATCTGAGGGTTTAATTTGCTATGCGACATCTGTAAAACTCGTTTGCGACTTGAAAAACACGACGTAAAACGACTGAAAGTAGTAGGTTGAAAATGTTTATTCTTAAATAAATGTAAAAATTATTGTATAATATACAATGGAGCATTATTATGATGTCCTTTTAAGGTGAAAAGATTGAATTGCGAAATAAAATTCAAGAAGTATAAGGATGGAGACTATTTTATTTGAAAATTTTATAAGAAAGAAAGGCAGCCAGAGGAATATGAACGTGAGAAGATGGGATTGTACTAAAAAATCCTCTATCTCCATACAGTAGCTCCTCTGCAATATATAACTCAAATTAACAAAAGTAATCCCTATCTTATACAAAATTTGCATTTTCTCTCGGAATTGCGAAAATTCTACATTCAAATTTTGAGTATTAAAGTAGGAGAAGTAGAATTATCTCGTGTTGAAGAAAAGAATTGACAGGCAGGGACCACCAGTAAAAACCGAACATTTTATTTCTTTTAATGCGTATGTACGATTATCTTAGTAATTTAAAAGAATTTTACATCTTAATCTGGTATTCACGAAATATTACCGTGATGCCATAATTTTTAGAATTATGTCTGCCAAATTTAGCTCATCCTATAACAAATCAAATTCATTGCATTAATTCAAGAAGGATTTAATAAGCTAAACAGAAAATACGATTATTTCATGATCAACGATTATGTATATTAAATTACAATTATGATTTTATTATTTATTTTAATAAATATATTATCTTAAATAATAATTATGTCATTTTCGAGATAGTGTGACGCATAATAATAATTCTGCAATGAAATTTGAGTGAACTCCTTATTATCTATTATATATAGATGCTTCTCCGGATTCATTCATGTATATAGATTAATAGATAGAGAGGATACAAATTCACAGGCTAAACTACAAGCGTCATTAACATGAAATTTTTACGACGTATTGGCCATTACGTGTAACCGCCAGAAAAATTGCGAATTTGAACCTCAGTGTCATGGGTTCGATTCCAGAGGGCCCCAAAGTCCCGATTTTTCCCGTTTAAATACATAGCTTTGATTTTCGGGAATTAAAAAAATATACTTACCGGATAGGTAGAAAATCGAAACTCAGGGAGCCTATATATATGGTCATTATCTATCGAAAACATAAATGAGTTTTACGGAAAATATCCTGGGTTCGATGCTAGGTCGAGGCAAAAATCGGCCGTTTAAAATGCATGGGGATAGTTTTTCATTAATTTTTTTGATGCACTTATCGGTATGTAAGGAACTTTTCGCTCTCCTAGAAGATATATATTAAGAATTTGTTTAAGAAAAAAAATTTCATGAGCCAGTTATATTCCTGGGTTCGATGCCAGAGCACATTAACATTTCTCTCATAAGGAATATAAGGGAAAAGTAAGTCGTCGTTTGAGGCAGTTGCAGCCAATATTTCTGCTTGAATTTTCGCATGTAGCTAAAGAATGTGATCTTCTTTAGTGCTGCATAGAAAGTATTACCAGAAAGACCCGGGTTCGATGCCGGGCGGCAAATATGTCTCCCGTTTAAAATACATTGGGTTAGTATTTCATTATTTTTTGATGCACTTATCAAAATGAAAGGAAGTTCGTGCTCGGCTGGAAGATGTATAAAAAGAATTGGTTTTAGAAAAAAATTTTCATAAGCCCGTACAATTCCTTGGTTCGATGCCAGAGCACATTAAATTTTCTCTCCTAAGGAATGCATGGGAAAAGGAGGACGTCGTTTGAGGCAGTTGCACCCAATATTTCTGCTTGAAATTTCACACATAGTTAGAGGTGTTGATCTTCTGTTGTGCTGCATATAAAATATTACAAGAAAGACCCGGGTTCGAAGCCAGGCGGTAAATATATCCCCGATTTAAAATACATTGTAGAGGTTTCATTATTTATTTTGATGCACTTATGGAAATGATAGGAGGTTCATGCTTAGATAGAAGATGTTTATTAAGACTTGGTTTAAGAAAAAAAAATAGATAAGACCATGCTGTTCCTGGGTTCGTTGCCCGAGCACATTACAATTTCTCACATAAGGTATGTATATGAAAAGTAGGACGTCATTTGAGGCAGTTGCAGTCAATATTTCTGCTTGAATTTTCACACATAGTTAGAGATGATGATCTTCTGTAGTACTGCATAGTAAGTTCACCAGGAAGGCTTGGGTTCGATGCCAGACGATTAAATTGCAGTAAATTTTAAGAATATTTTCAATGCTTTTTTTTCTTTTGAGAACTGTCCCGATATGATGCCGATATGAAGGTGGTGTTGAAATGAAATTGGTGTTGTTGATCTGCTTGCAGTATTCAAGCTACATTTTACTCGTAATTTATGTATGTTACTTCACTCTGATAGACAAAGTTTCTTCGATATGGTAGTGGCGAATAAAAAAATATTGTTAAGCTCAGGAGAAGATTTTTAGCAGTTAAGTACGTTCATAAACTTTACATTCAACAGATTTCCGCCGATATTTGCACCTAAGCGCATATTTTAGCATAACATCTTTAAAATTAAAATTTATTTCCAAGCTCTGCTCACGAATTCACGATTTTTCTGCAATTGTCTGCAGGAACTTACTTTATCCCCTCTCCACAACGTAACCTTTCCGTTTTTCTCCTATTAAATCAGATTTCTATTTACTTCACACACGACCAAATAACTTGGCATAGCTTCCTAATTAGTAAGTGCGTAAATGTTTGCAAAGTACGAGTACGAGTGGGGTAGCGTGAAAATCCCAGATCCACTTAAATCCTCCGTTTTTTGCGGATTCGAGCAAGGAACACGAAAAGGATGCGTCTTTTCACTCAAACGCCGTCTTATCTCCGGCGACTTCTCTTCTTTCAATGTCTAGCGGAGTCTAGGGAAATTTTTTTTTGAAAAAGGCGGAATTTGGTATTCTAACTAGGGATACGTGAGCGAATCCCGGAAGTAACAGCTGAGCTGCAATTCGGAGTGAATCACTTTGAGGGGATTCTGGAGTCGACGTTGGAAGGAGAGCAAAGAGAAGCAGTGGTAGTAGAATTCAGCTTAGAAAGGAATCGAATTATAAGGGAAGGAAAGCCTCTCTCCATGATAATTTTTTTCATTAATGATGGTTATGCATTGCAATTCATTAGATGGACAAGAAATAATAAACTTAGAATAAGATATGCGAAATTGTTTACACGGTGTCTAAACTGTGACAGTTAGGACTGAAGCGGTCTGCTTCATAACTTTGTTTGCTAACTTAAGGCAAGGAAATTTTCTCTTTATTGCGTGTAGCTGAAAAAAATATCTGCGAAGTGTATTCAATACTCTCCATTGTGCTTCATGTTCTGAATATTAATTCATGTTCTGAATATTAATTCATGTTCTGAATATTAATTCATGTTCTGAATATTAATTCATGTTCTGAATATTAATTTACGTTCTGATCATCACTTATTGTTGTGCTCCTGGTAAAATTATGTAATAAAATACATTTAATAGAACTTAGTAAGAAGTAGTTTTTTCCCGGTGAGTTGCTTGAAGGAAGTATTCTCGGGTTTCCAACCGGGCAGCGTCTCTCCATTCTGTCAACGTTTCGGCTACGCACACTGCAGCCATCTTCAGTCCTGAAGATGGCTGCTGTGTGCGTAGCCGAAACGTTGACAGAATGGAGAGACGCTGCCCGGTTGGAAACCCGAGAATACTTCCTTTAATAGAACTTGTTTTAAGTAATTATGTATAGATGAAGAAGAGTTTTACATTTTAGGAATAGTAAAGTTTCATAATTCAAAACGTTAACAATGAAAATTATTTCTGAAAAATTAATATGCCACTCTAAATTTTATGATTGAAAATTATAAGCAAACAAATGTTTCTAGGTGAGTCATTAAATATTTTTGTAAATCAAAATTAGTTGGAATCTATCCTTTTATTATTTCTAATTCCATCACCTCCATTGAATCCGTACCTAATTTACATTTAAGTTTTATAATATCAATACCTATCCATTTAATCTAATTTAAAAATATTAAGTAGTACGATAAATTGAGCACCCCTTCTGACCTCTAATCCAAGGCAGAAAGGGAAAGAAATGTTAAATTAGCGGTCTTTGATAAATGCGGTATAACATAACAACTGGAAGACATTCCATAACTAACAGGGCAACGTTTAAGCACCGATTTTATTTTGAATGTTAATTTGAAGAGTTACGAACTGGAACGACGGTATCTTTGTAATATATTCGAGTGGATACAGAATTTGAAAAAAAACCTCCTAAAATAAAAAAATCCAATAGTAACTTTTGAATATGAGCTAGCCTTCCTGTCATTAAATAGAAGTAAAATAGCTATCAATAGAGTTAGTATTGAAAGAAAAATATCATATAATAATTAATATCTTTTGATATTTATTTATAACCACGATGATAAACTTATAATCCTGAATGAAAGATTCAATAAATAAATGTAACACCCTGGGGTTCGTATTAAAATTTCTACTGCAAAGTCTACATTTTGTATTGAACGTAAATGAGTGGGAAATAGATATTGAGGAATGACAAGGCAATAGCTAGAGGATGAAATTTCGCAAAAATCTAAGCTTTCTCGACAACAACTCTCTTTACACCGGATTACGATCAAACGTCCAGAGGTAGATGAATACAGGATTGCATTCTCAGTGGGAGATATATCCAATTAATACATGCGTTTCTAATCCATGCCGCTAGTTAAGGGATTGAAAATTTTGCTGCAGCGCGTAGCACAGCCTTTGGCACAGCTGCATCAAGCGAGAGAGATTTAAATTAGTTTCGATCCTCTTCGTATTTCAAGAGGAGTAGCACAAAATATTCTTCTGCTTGGTTACGATGATCCTCAAAAACAAATATCCTCTGTCCAAGTATAAATCTCCTGTGTACACATTAGCGAAATTCATTTCAAAATTTGCAGGTACACTCCGACGAGTAATATCTTTCTAGTTTGCGAGCTTGTAGCTTTCAGGCAAATGTTTGTTATCCCGACGTGGGATTTACTCACCTTAACTCATGCGTGAAGCGTAAAAAGACCGACATAACGGTGAGTAAATGTGTTTAGATGTATGCCAATATGCATGGATGCAAATGTTAACGATGTCTCTCCTATGCCCTTATAAAAATCTTATGACCTCCATCTAACATGATCGTAATTTTTTATGCTAAAACTTTAATTATTCACTGAATGAAACTTACACAAGAATTTGGTCAGGATACAGATTTACAGTTTTAGGAATCAATAATTTGGAAAGCGTAAGAAAAAAGTTAATAATCAAGGCGTGCAGGAATTTTTCATTGTTCTCCTCAACTATCAAATTTGACGCACAGTTTTAGACATTCTTTCATATAAAGGGTGATTTTCTAATTAGAGAATTCTTCATTATGAATTACAGGTAGGATTACTTCTCTGTTAGTGTTACAGTGAAAAGGGAAGAAGAAGTAATACAATTTAATTGGCAATTTGGTTCAATTTAATTTTACGAACTTGATTTCAATGCTTATCGTTGTCATTAGGCACATGAATTGGAATTAAATATGAATTTGACTGAAAATATTATAGTAAGAATGAACTTGACGTGGTAATCAAAACATTCACTTGCATCAATATTCTATTTTAAATATGCCATAGTAAGGAAATTTACCTGTAGCTAATAATGTAAGAGACAGAGGAAATAATTTCAGTCACCCAACAAAAGGCTACATATTACTATCAAATATTGGTGGAAGTTACAGTAAAACTATTGAATTTATTTTTAAATTTTTTAAGGCTATCAAAAGCACGAAATGAAATGCTACATGAAACTATCAAATTTTGGTGGAAGTGACAAAAACTGTCGGATTAATTTCCAACTTTGTTAAAGAAATCAAAAACTAAAGCAGGAAACAAGATTTACATTCTACGAAATGTAGAAACCATCACATGCGTAGCGGGCGAGAATTACAGGATGGGAAGCCGTTCTGTCAAAAAAATCCCCAAAGTTCTGAATCGTGTAATTTAGTCGGATCGATTATTCAACAAACTCCGCCACAGCTGGAAATCAGTTTACGCTTTCCGCTAAACAGCGAACTTTCGCAGGGATTTTTTCCGGGGATTTCTCAGCAAGACGTATGGGAATTTCGGAAATCCGGAGAGAAACAAAAGATGAAATATTCAGGTGAGCGGATTTGAGATTTCCTATTTGCTCCTAGGTTTACCGTGAGACGCATTGAGTAATGGCTGAAGAGCACTCAGGCAATGCAGCGGAGAAATGGTTACGCCGGCGGTACAATTTGCGAGACTACGCTTTGACGGGTTACCGAAGATTTATAAGGCGATAATGTTCGCAGCTACTTTGCCGTACATAAATCGCTACGGATAGGATTTTCCTATAAAGCGTAAGTAAAATACAGATTTAGGGAGTAATACGATATAAAACGCATTCTTTCCCATATCATTAAATCATCCCTCGCGAGATTAAAAACAGATTGAAAAGCTGCGTATAAACCACCTCATTAAGGAATTGGTTTATCCTTGGCGTAAATTTACCTTTCTACTCAACATCGGACAATTCTGACCTTTACCTTAATAATACACATAAACCATTATTCATATGTACACTAAATAGCATTCCTGATATGTGTTCTTGATGAATGAAATATTTTTGTACAGGATAAAGAAAAATGTAATCTCATCTTATTTAGTCTCAGGCTTTCTCTCGGCTTTGAAAATAATTTAAGTTGTTAAACCATGACAATATCTCTGTTAATAATTAAAAATTATAAAATGTATTATTTCTGATTCGGAAATAATAAATAGCCCCATCCGATCCATCCAAGGCATGCTAGTCCAAATGAAGACAAGAAATAGTTTTGAACCTGCAAAAAAGTTAAGACTACAGATCAAAAATAGCAAACGAAGAATTACATGGACTTTGGATAGCCAAATTGGTAGTGATTCGCTTCCAGTTAAAGGGATTCTGGTTTCTTGTTAGGAGCCAATATTGGCTATACAAAGACTTCTAAATATACTACCACTACAGTTTAATTAATACACTACAAATAACCACTACATGTTTAACTCGGCTCAACAATTCTTGTGTTCCTTAATTACCAGCAGCAGTGCTACTGGTTTCCGAAAAAGCTCGTGTGCAAACGTTGATGTGAAACTTTAAAACCCTGAAATTAATTAATTGCCCCGGAGGAAAAAGGACGAAAGCATTTTTCACGAATTGGAGCTAATAAATGTTGAATAAATGAGTTTTCGAGTTAATCACTCAACGATAAAAAAGGATGTATCTGGATTTATCACTCTTGATTCAGAGTTGAAAAATAATAGAATTATTCATAAAATGAGATTATCAATAAAGAGCATGGCGAGTTTTAACTAATACCCGGAATAAATACGAGAATTTTGATTAACGTGATTCAAAATAATTTCCGGTAAGTATTTCCGCTACGTATCAATAGATAATCATTTAACGAACCGAAAAATCACGAATATTTAATCGATACGATTTAAGTTAATATACATAATCACTTCACACGTTTAATTTCATTAGCCATTTCAGTTACACTTAATATAAACAGATTGATGCTAATGATTTTCATACGACCATCGGTAACTGCGTTACAATTGTAATTGCGTTAAAATTAATATTAGTGAAACATTAATGTAACAGAATTGCCCCAATTATTGCACGCCTATCATTTTAGTTTCTTAATATCTTTCCCTTAAAATTGTTTCTAAATAAAATTGTTTTAAAATAATCCAATATTGGTATTTATATATGATAAATGGATGATAGGTCATATTTCTTTTCACATCACTGTGAAAACTATTCTTTCCAGATAGAATTTCAAAAATATGCTTCAAAATTTTCATAATATTTACAAGAAAAGAAGTAAAATTTAACCTAGTCTATATTTTGCAACGATAAAATTCGAAGCCATAGTAAAGGATTTTGCTACTGGAGTTTCATTTCACCTAAAGATTGGAAACACTGATGTTTCCTTTCCTAGAAATAATATCTAATACATGTCGATTAAAATAAATTGAAATATTTTGTGTTAACACATATTTAGTGATAATGCGGGTAATAATTCGGTATCGAAGACACCCAATAGTACCCAAAGTACCAGTAGTATGGGTAATAGATATAGCATAGTTATAAATTGAAGAGCCAAGTGGTACTTGGGTAAAGCTTGGTCAGGTACTCAAGCTTCAAGTCGTCTAATTCCCTTTCAATGCCAATGATTCCGTTAGCTATACCTAATTAGAACAGTCATATTTTTCACGTGCTTTGTTAAAACCTTTGCCACCACTTGGCATTGAACCTGGGTATATCAATGATAAATAATTGGCAATGCCGACATCATGTAGCCAAAATATGACGCTTGAAAAATGAATACACCGTAATTGGAGTAAGAAATGGTAGATACTCTAGTAGTTTCCAGACAAGTTTGAGTATGCTTACTTAAATATACTCTCTGCTCCAATAGCCAAGTGAAATACGAAAGGATAACATTTTGCCTTCCAAGCTTTCTACCTGCTACCACAGCTCTATTGGCTATCACAAATGCCTGGGAGACGTCTTTCACAGAAGTTCATTCGGTACGACAGAAAAAGATGAAAGGATAGCGGTGGAATGGAGAGGGAAGGCAGTTGTGTATCGGATAGTTGTTAGAGAGAGAGCGAGAATCCGAAGAACAGAATGTTATGAGAGAGGAACGAGCGATGGGGAAATTATCAAGTATGAGGAATGGAAGTATGAGGTTGGAACTGCCTAAGGGAGTATTTTTGGCAGCCGTCCGTAATTTTTGAATTCTTCGTTTTTCCTTTTCTTCTTGGGGGAAGAAGGGATGCATTGCGTCATCCAACTTCCCTTCGTTGGGAATTGGAACGCGGATTGTGGCAACGAAGATTATATATGTAGTGAGTAAAACAAGGAATCTAACAACGGAAGAAAATATTCTGTAGAAAGGGTAGTGAGAATGTAACCATGAAGAAACAGTCGTTTTAAAATTCTCTAAGAACTAGAGAGCGCACGTATGGGCTCGGTAGATTTCATTCATCAGGATTATAATAGTCTCAATATATTTTTCGTACCAATTTAACTGAGAATTGAAATATATGGTGCTAACAGATTATTGTTTTCGTATATCATCGTCAATTCCACTGCTTTCCTAAGTATTGGATACCTAAGGTCACCCAAGTCACAGAGAAAAAACCTGCACAAACTATTTTATTACGGGTTTAAAATCTCCAAAAGCCGTCTTTGTCGGCGTTCCTCCTCTTACTTCCCGATAGTCGGAGAAAGCAAGAAAGAAATGCCGCACTAATATTGTAAATTGTAGGGTACAATTATAGTGTGGCATTCCTTTCTTGCTTTATCCGACTACCGGGAAGTAAGAGGAGGAACGCCGTCAAAAATGGCTTGTGGAGATTTTAAACCTATAATTCATTAACAGCCGTTTCAAATACTTCTTTCTTTAAGACAAACTATTTTGTATATCCCCTCTTGGTATGAGACTACCCCGTCTTAGCGTGAGTCTCCTTCACAAATTAATTCCTCCCAAGGACTTTGATTTCCTCGTGGTCGCAAGCTATCAATACAATTCCTTTAGGTATTACTAACGCATCCTTTTAATTTCTTCAAGTTGTCACGTATAAGAAATAAGCGAGAACATTTTAATGTTAAATGTAATAATTCTACGATACATAACAGCGGCCAAATGTATGAGAATGGTGAAAAGGGATTTCAATGGTGGGAGCGTTAGGGGGCGGGGTAGGTACTCTCAGCTCCAACCAATGTCGCTGAAGGAGGTCGTTTCCTGTTCAGAATGTTGTTAGACATAGGGATAGATTCCCAGAGGTGAAAAGACCATCGCATCGGATAAGAGAATAGTTAGATAAATGCTCGTCAACATTAATGAAGGGCTCCCGGATAGTCATGTGGACAGCGCGTTTGCCTTTGGTGAAAGCGGTCCCGTGTTCGATTCCCGGTGGGAGCCAATGTGCGAAATGACCTAAGCTGTCGAAGCACTTTTAACAATACTACTACTACTACATTAATGAATTTTGTCAAGGTAGTATGTGGATAGCAAATGATAAAACACACGCGAATCTAGAGTGGGGCTCTCCATTATTCATGATTCACCAGTAAGAACAGGAAGTCTACTGAAAGTCAAGCATTAAGTAAATCGGCAAACCGCGGTTTCCCACTCAGCTTATTCGGACCAAGAAAATCAGGAAACGGTGGATATTAAAAAAAAAACATTTTCTCTGATTTCAAAGATGAAATTAGCTAACAGTATATTTTTTACATCTACATTCCAATCAACCAAGTAACCGAAACACGAAACAAATTAGCTTAAATAGTTCTTTTAAAGAATTCCTTTAAGTAATCCAATAGAAATAAAATTAAACAATTCTATGGTATTTGGTAACATTATATTTGGTAATATATATAAAAACATTTGGTATTATATGGTAACAATTTATTATTGACACATTTATACGTTTTTATCTGATGATATCGCCTCCATCATTTGAAGATTGCAAAATATGTTTAATCAAGTACCTTAAGAATCGACATAATTCATTAGTTTATCAATCTGGAACTGCTCAGAAAATAAAAATTGAACATAAGAAAGTAAGATTTTGATGCCATAGGGCATTCCATGTACAAACGACATTCTTAAAGAATAAAAAGAAAATTACATATTTAATCATAAGTGATTTTTAAGTGCTTGAGATTGAGAAATGTTCATCTCAGCAGGGACACTGATAAAACATTGGGTGATATGTTTTTGTGCTATTAGGTGATATATGATTACAAGAAAAGGGATGAAAATGTCATTCCACTATATGGTATGCGACTATTCATGGTCATATTAACTCTTACATGACCAGCACCCTAACTTGGTTGGTTGCTTTAGCTAATATAGCCAGATTATTTAACATTTTTAAGTCGATATTTTTATATAATTAATTAAGTTCTGAGTAAAAATATCTCAAAAGTAATTTTTACAGAAAAATATAAGAATCAAAGTTTTTGATATCCTTGAATTTGTGGAATCTTTCCGACTTTGCTGCAAAGACGATTGTAAATTCTTAAAATAAAAACTATATAATAAACCTCATTCATCGGTAACAGAACAGAGCGATTCGTCCCTTGATTTAAAGAGCCTGCTCCAAAAAAGTTATTCGCGAAAAGGCGTTCTCCGATTTCTCTCTCTCCTGAGTGCTTACGCTTTAAGAAACGCCTTAATGAGCGAAAATTAAAAATCTCGGAGAGAAAATATTTTCGAAGGCATTCCGGCGGGCCGAGTTAAAAATTTTTCAGCATCGTAATAAAAAATAAACAGACGCAACTGCTTGAGGGGGAGAGTTTGGGGAAAACAGGAGGGAAATATAAAGAAGGTCGCGCTGGAGAGAAAAAACGATAAAATGCGCGGGCGATAAAAGTGAGAAAAGTTGGACAATGAAGAAGAATCTCGAGTAATTACGCCGAAATGGGGATTGAAGGAATAATTACGTCTGAGAGCCCTCCCGCGATGCCGCTTTGAAATATCTCTCTCTCTCTTTTCTTTCTTCGACAGAAATTCTTTCTCAACTGCTGGCTTAACTTTACGTCGAGCGGAAGACAGGGGAAAAAGCGCTTGTTCCCTTGTTCGCGGAGAAAGCCGCAAGCCTTCGGAGAGACAGTCACGAAATACATAAATATTGTCATTGAAATACAATTCAAAATACAAGGTTCACCGAATGGCTGCAATGATTCCGCACAATCCCGTAGATAATATCTTGTAATTCAGCGAGAGATTGGCAATAGTAATGGAGAAGAAAGAGGGACCTCTGAGTGACTAAGGGAGTGAAAAGAAAGTTATAAAGTTTAATGGGAATTTGAGAAATTTCATAGACGAAAAATACGCATGGCTATGGAAATTTTATACGCATCTTTTCTTATGCATATTAATATAGCAATGCATAATGCATAGTAGCAATATAATTATAAGTGCTTCGACAGTTGAAGATGTCATTAGAAAGATTTTAATCTCATCGGGGGTAGTAGAGTAACTGTTTGTATTACCCTCGGAATCTTCTTCCAAATCATAAGATTACAGCATCACTATAGAAATGTGTTGTGGGTTAGTTAGACCGACATTAATACGAGCCTTTTTGTTGTTTCCGAAAACTGGTAGCGGTGGTAGAGGTGCGGATTGCTGAGAGAGACGGCAATCGGTGATTTTTAAACCTCTGATAAATGTATTGTTTAAATATCAAATATTCAGAAATGCATAGAAGACTAGAAGAACATTCTAAGCCAATATCCAACATCAAATGCAGCAGAAACAGAAAACTGTGACGAAAATATACAAACTGTGGATAACGTAAAGCTTAAAATTATGAAATGTAAATTTTCTGCAATTATGAAGTGAAATAAATAAGATAAATTGTTCCCTAATCACTAAGATACGTAAAGGATAAAACTTTGATGTAAAAACCAAGCATAACAGGAGTAATGAATTAGTAATTGTTTACCTTGGGAAATATCCTTTTTAATTCTTAAGTCATCATTATGATAGCGGAAAGCATGTTTTATGAATATAACTTTAAACTGAAAAATCAGATTTATTGCGCAGAACTATAAAATTAAGGAGAACTAATTATCCAAAATTTAAATATAGTTTATAAGCTAAAGATCTGAAACACTACTTATTTATCACTAATTATAATAAATAATAATTGACGACGCAGGTATTAGAACGCGTCCTCTTAGTTAAACCCTTACACCATTCAGCGTTGATCCAGCCCAAAAAAGATAGATCTACGGAACAGGAAGGTAAACCTCAGACAGATGTGAGAACAGAAAAATATTAAATAATATACCCACTGCGGAAACTCATCCATATGAGAAATAAGAAATTACGAAAAAATGATGAGAACAGAAGAGAATGCGGGAGAGTTGCGCGTGTTGCTTATCTTTGGACGAAAGAAAGGAAATATTTGAGGAATGTTTAGGGAGAAGGAGGAATGGCATTGGAACATCAAAACGAAGGGGGGACGCGGAACTGCCACTGAATTTCAGTTGCCATCGATGTTGCCGTGGAAATACGGAAATTTGGATGAGAAAAGGTGAAGAAAAGAAGGTAGACGAGGAAGAGAGGAAAAGGAAAGAAGAATGCCACTTTGGGGGAACAAATATAAAAGAAACAAGAGAAATACATGACAACCTGCTAGAACCTTACTGAATGTTGTCTATATTACAAAGTTTACGAATGGTTGATACGCGTAATTGTTTGCTGGAAGACTGTAAGCAGGATAGTACCAATTTCCTTAATCATTAATAATTAGATGGTTGCAAGAAATTCAGATATTAAGAATAATTTCAAATTTTAATTTGAACACCTACCTTCATTATTCAGAATGCAAGGTTTAATACTGAATCTTAATAACTACGAATTGGCAAATAAAATGGGTAGATTGAATATTGAAAGGGAAGGGATTGGTAAAGACTGTAGTTAAGGGTAGAATTCAGGGTAAAAAAACAAAGGGGAAGACAAAGGCAAAAGATGTTGGATGACATAAGGGGTGGGGTTAACTAATAGGGATTTTTGAGATATGACATGAACCTATCGAGAGGTAGAGCACTCATTATGAATAACTACGAAGGCAAGCGATTGATCTTACTATTCATATCAATGATAGTTGAGTGATAACTAAATTATTATAAATCACCACTCTTAATTTCCATTAATACATTAGGGATGTGTGGAGATTCAAAAATCCATGAAAAATCAAAAGTGACTTTTGGTTTGGAATAGAAATCCCAACACAAACCGACCCGATCATCACCGAATTCTTGGAGACATACTTTTACGTAGCATGCCACCGAACAGCATGTAGTGTTCCAACAGTCAATGCTGTTATATAAATGGCGACTAACTTTAACGTCGAACAAAATTCCAAGGATCAATTTTAATACTCATTGGGAAATAATCAAAGAAAAAAATCTCAAAATTATTTCTATGGAATTCCACATAGTCAAGCCTGCTACCATTGATTTTACATTGATAATTTAAATTGAACTGATTGTTAAAGTTAACACGATGATAATCTTTTCTTTTTATTTGGTACTTACATCCGTCGAATAAAATAAGGATTGATAACTAAAGCGAAGACACAGATTAATAAAAGTTTTCAAATAATAATATATAGATCAATGACAATAATAGATAAAAGGAAAATTCCCAAATTTATTTTTATTTGAGATTTTTCTGATAGATGAGTTTGAAAGGCATGAAGTGCATGAAGTATTGCACATGATACTCATCACAAAATATATTGGTATATTTATTAATAAAATTGATGCTTGAGTTAAAAATAAACCCATAAAAGCGTAAAACTAAAGTTTGCAATTGCTTCATAATTTCAGATACAGCTAACCATACGATATTACTTCAGACCGTATTTTTTCGTCAAAACCACGCGCATTAAAAAATATCCAGCCAAATATTCCCTCTAGACGGTACCAATAAAAATGGGGAGGCACGGCAGCTAAAATATGCAGTGGTCAGTGGAATTGGAGTTGCACGGAAATTCGTGTCGTATTTTTTTGTGTTCCGCGTGTTTTAAGGCTACTTAAAAGTTTCATGCGTGAGTGTGTTACGTCTCCTTTGAATAAAAAAAACAATTCGGAGCACTTTATGGAGTGGAGAAACCGTAAAACCGTGAGTGGCTGTTATGTGCCTTCCCGCAGTTTTACGGCAATTGGAAATACCGGAATACCTTAAACAGTCATTCTTCAGTGTCACGAAGGCGAACGTTCCCCCTTCGAATCGACTTATCGCTGGAGCATTCTTAGAATCTAAGGCATCCTACTTGATTACAGATAAATTTAGTCAAATAATAAAAATATTTTTTTAATTTAACAATTCGTACGATACATACGGATGAAAAACATGGAATAATTACTAGAAAGAATATTTCTAGGATGCAACCTCATAACAGCCATTTATCAATATTTCGAAAGAAGAAAACGGATTACTTTTTTCTCGAATGGAAAGATGAAAGATCAAAATAATAGATCGTTGGATGATGTGCCAATGAACGTGATAAATCAAGCGTTAAAATTATTAGGTCTCGAATTTTTATGTGAAAATGAAAATATGCATTGATGAAAGCCCCGTATAAAATATTGGGAACGTTCATTGTTCTAGGTACCAAAAGGTTCAATGTCATTTTAAGTATACACAATGCATTTCCAAATAAGTAAGAGATTCCAGGGTTGATCCTCCTAAAGAAATCTCTTCTGTTATTTAAAATTAGAACATTTAATGTCTGTAAATAAATATTTCTCATTTTCTATTTGCTCCAACTCGAACCCATATTATTCAAAAGAATTAAATTTTAATACCACTGTCGTAAATAAATAAAGAGCGTGGCAATTGAAAGAAAACTCCAAATTTCACTCAGGTATTAGTAAGATTATACATAACACGCTAGTAAAATTATTGATGTGGATAAAATAAGCTAATCAAAATCGAAGACATCATTGCATTCAAGAAGTTGTTGAAATTTTTTTCAAGAATTGTTGACATTAAAATTTTTTATTGTAAAAATAATTCCAAATGAAAATCTAACAAACAAAATGTTTACAATGAGAAGCAATGGAAGTTCGTAAAGGTATATTTTTCTTATTTTACTACCAAACACATTTGGTAGTAAAATTAACCTTTATATGCTCAAAAATATGAACACTATCCACGTACAGATAGTATGAATGTGAAAGGAAATTAACGCATTTACCAAGAAAAAATACCAAATATAAAAGGGCCCTTTAAAAATTCATTTCTCTAGCACGATAATTCTGAAGGACTGCTTGAAAAATTCAGAACATCCAATGCATCTCTTTATTCAACGTATCTAATGTGAAATACATGACAGGCATTCCACGAAATTTACCTATCATACGCACCGAAGCCTCACAGTTAAGTCATCAAAACTCAACAGGATGGGAAAATATGTTTTGGGTTAAATGCGTTTGGCACAACATTTTCAGCGAGCCACGTGCAGGGAAATTCGTTGGGCGCAGTAGAACGAGGAATTAAATTGAGGATCCAAAAGAAGTGATCAATTGAGAAGGCGCCCACTGCTGCGAAATAAAATAATGCGCGGAATTCCCATTTATCGCACGCCATCGCTGCCAGACAAAGGAATGTAAAAAAGTAACAGCGGCGGATGTGCAGCATACAGATAACTCGGGAAATACAAAATCTCTTTTGGAGTAGATTACTGCATGGGACATTGTTTTTTATAAACAATTCTTTCTCTCTCTGTGAAGTCTAAAATTAAAGTGGCTTCTAAAATATAGATCGAAGATAAATAGTATACATAGATCGTATTTGACGTGCAGTGCACCCATTTGAACGACTTTTGTCAACATAAGCCTCGAGGCTATAATCGGCAACGTGACGTTGTTCGGAGGTAATCAAGGAGATTGAAAATTAAGGGTTTCGCCTTTTTGGAAACGTATTTGTTTCAAAAAATGGGAAACATTATTCTGCGTTGGAGTGCTTATTTTTGTAGAAACTACGAAGTGCTGTTCATTTGGTAAGTTTTTCTTCCATCCTTGGCTTCTTTTTCCAAGAACGTAATTTGTTTTTATCGGATCCCTTCGGGCCTTCCGGTCCCTTGTGTCTCCCTTTAACTGTAATTTTACGAATTCGAGTACACCTTCTGTTTTTTCTATCTCTCTTTTCTCCGATATTTCGTTATATTGGTTTTGTGTGCTATTTTTTCATTAAACTGGGAAATACTAGCTGATGGCCTTAAAACTAATATCCTCAGGGTAAATCAATGAATAGAATCGCACATATATAGTGCTTTGGAATCGAAATCTCAGATAGAGGCCACATTGGGTGTAATTAGTATTTATAACAGGCCGTGTAATTACACCATTGTCTACTGAAGTCAGAGCCATACATTACGAAGAGATTTATCATCTACCCAGGGATAACAAGCCACAAACGTTAACAAAAAATATCACATTACGGAAGTGTAACATGGCCCAACTTGAAAATTGATGCCAGCATCTCTAATTTCCGGGTAATTACGGAATGCTTATAACAACATCGATAACAGATATCACTTCCGGGCATGCTTTATTGTTTAATGAACCGGATCGATCTTTTCCAAGAATTATCAAGTTTCATTTTCTTTCGGTTTCATGTTAGAGATGACTTCCTTCATCTCATATATACATCTCACCATTTTTCGAAATCCTTTTTCTGCTGCTATTACTACTTAAAAAAAACTTACTTATCAATTATAACCTAGTAATAGTTTATGATATTTAGTCTCAGAGAAAACATAAATAAAAATGGATAAATTCATCCTCATCGTTGTAAGCTGAAAAGTCAAAATTTTTAGGTCACGCAAATTGGTTGCCATTCGTAAAAATAACGAAATTTTATCATTTTTAAATAAAACGCTATGTTTTCTTTCGTGGATTAATATATAATTCTTAATTTGGCAGTTTTTGCTCAGGACTAAATATTCCATTCAATTTCATATGGTAACAATTTAAAAAAGTAACCGAAGAGAGGCAACTGATGAAAGTGATTGAACAATAAAAGTTAGAGTTTTTGGCCATGTTTTAATGTAGAGAGACTGATTTTAGTAAACATAGATTTAGGAAGAAACGCAAGGGGAAGTAACCGCATCACATCCGAGCAAGAACAAGTGTATTCATCAATGGCTTAATGAAGAGGTTAGAAGATAGAAGTTCCTTACTACAGCAACAATGATTTACCTTTAGATGATGGATAGACTATTTATTGACGAGTATCTGCTGAAAATGCGAAACTGACTAAACTCAATATGCTCATAATACAGTTCAATATGAAAACGATATAGTAAAATAAAAATACGATGTTGATTAGATTAGAATATTTTAATTATATTTCATAGATAGACGAAAGCAGTATGCTCTTAGTGATTTTTGTTTTTTATCAGAATGGTTCAAATAATATAATCATTTCTTCTTAGTTAACACGATTTAATAATCCTTTTAGAATAACGACGAAAACGGGTGGTGATAGAGAGTGAAAAAAAATATATAACCTCCCATTTCCTTCAATTGTAGATCTGGCAAAGTTTTTAGAAAAACAAAGCTGGAGAAAATATTTCAACCAGCTCTCTAGAACTAACGTTTTCAATATGAAATGTCGTATAACCACCTTTCGACTATGACTCTCTTGAAGAGGCCCTACAAAGAAGAGTGAACGCCATTTGTTCAAACAAAATAGATTTATTTAGCCATTTCAAATTAAAATAATTTTTACAATTAAATTTAGCAAAGAGTTGATAGCGACCGCAAGGATATTATTAACCGTTAGTAGCCGTACAAAACGTATTGGTAATCGTATGCGATCTGGTGGCTGTAGTTACGGCACAATCCTCATCATCGTCAGCAATAAGCAATATCAATATGCTATTCAAACACATATTATGCAAATTTTGTGACAGACTACAGTAGTGAAAATACCCATTAATTTGTAAGGGAATGAGTACCCTGGAGCTCCGTGGAAACAATCGCCATTAATAATACAGTGAAACGAGAAGGGACTGCGCAAATAACCCACAAGTAAACATTCTCTTTGCATAATCTGGAATCGTCAATCTTTCTGCCCTCTCAACCTGAGAAACGTACTGTTTCCCGAACGACTCCATCTTGCTATTGACAAAAGGACTGAAATACACTCGATAAGAGAGGTATCAAGAGAGGGTAGCAAAGGGGTTAACGGCACGAAACTAATCCAGGAGGCGGAAACTCCACGCTGTTGTTTGGAGAGATTTTAAAGATTTGAGGTGTTTATGGTTTGTCGATGTTGGGGCAGAACAAACGTTGAGGGAAGCGCCGGAGGGTGGGTTCGCGACCAATAGCGAAGAAAGCGTACACACACGAAGAGGGAAAGTGACGCTTGGAGCGTTTGTTAAGAGCAGCTAGTCAAGTGGCCTTAAGGGCAGCAGGGAATTGATTTGGGAAGAAGCCTGCTGCGTAGTGTGCGTGCTGCAGACTGTTTGGGAAGGAATGATTGTGGTGCTGGAATGAATTTCGATTGACCCGAGGATAGGAGAGCGTGGGAAACACGGGGACAGCGTTGTAAAGAAGGGCGAGCGAGGGATGTGTGTTCGGCGTGAAATTAAAATCGGTATGGAAGAGGAATAACTGCCGATTCGAATTCATGTCCCGGTCCTGCCGGAGGGTGGATTTCGTGTTTACATCGTGTGTCACAAGTGCTCCAGAAGAAGTTGCTGACCCTAAAGGGAAACAGATATAAAAGTATATGATGAGAGCGGGACTCAAACCTGAATCTCCCATTTTCTACGTAGCTCTACAAAACTGTTAAAGTTGCTGAACAACGTCTTCCGACCTAACGCATTGAGTAGGATAAAACTATCGTGAACAATTGAGAGTCGAACTTGTGGAACATTATCTTACAAAGGTGTAGCATTCAATAATGACGTAGGAGTAAATTAAATGATATTTCCCGAAAAATTGTATTTGCATTTAGCTATTGATGTTAGTCCACATTTAAAATTCTACATAGATTCGATCAAGGTGATACCTTGAGGTATGAGGATAGACGATACATTTTTAATAACTTCAAACGAAAATCAGAGGATATTATTCTACTTACAAAAAAGTTTATTTATTAAAAGTAATTGAAAGAAATTACTTCGTGAGAATTTTGGATTTTGCAATTATCAAAATCAAGGTTTTTACAGTACGTAAGTGATAAGAATGAGGAGAGACGTTAGTACAGACAAGACTCGCTCTAGTTCTTCTCTTTCGGTACCTGACACAGATATAAAGCGGAGATTGTACTATAATTAAAAATTCAGAACCTTATAAATATTTAAGTAATTATTTTTGTTATTGCAACAGATGATAATATCAGTATTTCCAGTAAATGGCCATCTGAAGTATAACTCTGGTGTAAAAAAACAGGAAATCATCGAATGATAAAATTACCTGGAGAAGGGATATTAGAAGCAGGGATAAGTTCCATAAAAACTTTTGTGTGTGTAGGATCTCAGTAGGTGGTGGTAGAGGATATATAGCCGTATACTTCTGATTAAAGCATTAATCGAAGGATCAAACGCTTTCTAGTCGCTTTCATCACGAAAAAAGTCTGAAAAAAACAAAAAAAAACAGCTGAGCAAAATATCCGCTGTCAAACGCGGAAAAGCACGGTAATTTGCTTAGATCCGAAGTTCGCAGTTTGCGGCCATCGATGCCTTGTCCTGAAGCTCAAAATTGGAGTTTTTTACCGCGGAATTCGACAGTATTCGGTCCGACATGAGTGAAACGAGGGTTTCATTGGGGATGCCCTCCACTTGCTCCATTAGTCTGTTATGGCAACAGCGTAAGAGGAATCAAGCGGAGGATGGGGAGGACTCGTGCTCTGACTGCCATACCAAGGCGGAATGATGAGGAAGTCGCATGGGGGGTGGCAGGGGGAGGGGGCGAATTGGAACCCGAAATATCCACCGTTGCAGCGTGGGTGGGAAATGACGTCACGGGCTGCCGCTCGATTGGCTGATCTCCTCTCGGATAAAATCCACTCCCCTGCCCCCTGGCGTGACGTCCATTCTCCACGGACCCGGTGAATATGAGTGGAATTGATCAAACGGGTATCTGAATTGGATTTATTTTGATGGGAAGCGATCATTCCCATTCGTATCTCGTCGGTCGCTGTCGGCAAATTTATTTACGTCCGCCGTATGCTATTTTAAATATCGAAATTTCGCTCGGTTCGGGGTGGTTTAGCGTTCTGCGCGCGTCGGAGAAAATTGTGGGAAGTTTTGAGCAAATAGGGGAGGAAAAAATGTTTCGGAACCAGAGAGAGGTTGGAGAGGTCAAAGCAGACGTTTCAGAAATGTATAAAAATAAAAAAATGTATGCATTTTATCGGAAAAATTCATCGGCCAGTGAAAAAAATAAAAGCTAACTTTGATTCTGTATCCGGTTGAACTTCGATTACCCCCGACTGTCAATGTCAGATCCACCCGCAAAGGCGCAATAGCCGCTTGGCGAGGTTGGAGATGAATCGGAAATTTCCAAAGCGTATGGGATACTTGTAGCAATTATTTGTGAGCTGAAGATTGTAAGTTACTGCACTATTTTTTCTACAGCATAAAATAGATTATCAAACATTATACCCTAAGGAATGAATTTAAGAAATATTAGCTAACTCTGAACGACTAGCAACTATTTTTGAGCATATACTCTTATGTTACTGCACGGTTTGTTCTACAGTAAAAAATCTGATGTGGCCAGCACATGACTTTCTCCATATATAAGATGTAAATATTTATCTACGACAGTACTTTCGAACTCTATATTTAATCTTAACCTTTAATATGAGTGATTAATTTATATATTATTATCTTTTACGTCACAAACATTATAAATAATGTTTTTCGGGACATGCTCGATGAAGAAAGATGAATTTGGCCTTTCGCCCATTGAGCCCAGAGCGCCCACAACGTACATAATCGGCAACTTCCGGTTTATCAGTATTTCATGAATAATTCCTAAAAAATCAATGATACAAAAATATGTTTCTTACAAAAGTTATAGTAAATTACATTTTATAAAACATTTGTAAATAATAGCATATACTTAAATATCATATTTATGGAGATATTTTGAAAACCGGAAATGAGCTTTGAAAAATGAAGCTCGACTTCCGGTTAACCGATTCACTTCAAAAACTAATCAACTCTAACGACACTAATCAAAATACTATATATGAAATTTGGTATTGATCCAACAAATAGTTTTCATGTTAGAGCGCCCACAAAGTATATAATCATCTTCTTCCGTTTTATCAGTATTTCACGAATAACTCCTAATCAACCGGCGATACAAAAATATGTTAAATACAAAAGGTATAGTAAATTTCATTATCTAAAACTTTTATAAGTAATTTAATATACGTATATATCATATTTATGGAGATATTTTGAAAACCGGAAATGAGCTTTAATGAATAAAGCTCGACTTCCGGTTGACCGATTTACTCCAAAAACTAATCAACTCTGACAGCACACACCACAGTACTATATATGAAGTTTGGTATTGATACGACTGATAGTTTTCACGTTAGAGCGCCCACTGTCACACACACACACACACACACACACACACACACACAGACATCATTCCGAAAATGGTCAAAACGTGTTCTAGGGACCCCAAAACATGTATTTCCGTTGAAATCTCGAAGTCGAATTTTTTCATGAAAACAATACTTTCTCTATACTTCGTATATGGAGAAAGTAAAAAAGGATTACCAAAATTTATCCTTTAAGTAATTTAATTTCAGAAAAATTGGTTCAATCTAGAATTTGTTTAATTTTATGTAATTATTATAGCTATTTAATTGTGACAAATACCCGATAGTAAGTATATTACTTTCTACTCATTGTTATGGGTACACACATTTTTGAAGTCCCCGGTTTAGAAGTTAAGCTGATTCTATTACATATTGTTTCACAAAGTTTATTTAATTACATGTCATGCAGAAAACCAACGCATCTACATGATTAACATGTCACTTTGTGGATGAATGTTGCAGTATTTACAGGTTAACTAAAAATACCTCCATCTTGGACAGCGGAATATTAATCAAAATTTACAAAATAGGGACAATAGAGATCTGGATAATTATTCATTATTAGACAATTCTGATTTATTTATGCATGAAAAAGTGTAATATCATATGTGCGACATATAATGAATTATTTGAGAGCAATGAAGTTATACATAAGAAATACTTCATTTATACACTATCGTACACTAGACATCCCGACTGTTTTCAAAACTGACTATGAAATTGCAATAAAAGATCCCGATCGTCATCAATTTATCGCTCTGTCAACAAAAAAGGATGGATGAGAAATGAATAGGAAACGAAGCGGCAATTTTTTTCTTCCGCAAACGATTACTCCGAAGCGAGAAGGAAACAAGGGGTTCTTAAGCCATCTCATCAACTCGGTTCGAGCATTTAAAAGCGGCGTAACAGGCAAACAAAAGGTTCCTCCGCTGTCTCTTGTTTCATGAAAGGGCGAATTAACACTTCCGAGACAATAGACCACTCGCTGGAGGAATGCCTAAAAGTAAAGCGACCCGGGATTGTTCGATGAAAAGCAAAACGCCCATGGATAGACAGAAAAAACGAACGGAAAGTTCAACGGACTTTTCGGATTAATTAGGAAATAAAGTATCGGAGTAAAAGTGGCGACAGCATGAGCTACCGCGGAAGGATTTGGCGGTAATAAAAAATGCGAGGGGAACGAAGTGGATCCGAAGAGGGAATTTGCGTCAAAGAGACTAATGCGAAGAAAATCCTGTTGATAAAGATGATTGCTGTATCTAATCTCATAGAAAAGAAAGCGAAAATAACTGAGGACACCTCTCTGCATAAAATGGGAGAAAAGCTTAAGCGTGTGTTTCATCTCAAAAGAAATTACTCCGTGATGAGAAGTGATTAATCTCCTTCAATCATCCTTCTCTATGAAAGCGTACTAGAAACTAATATGAACTGAGAAAAACTAAAAAAATAATTTATGATAAAAGGAAAGGAATCAGGAAAAGATTGGCGAATCCCTGGTCTGGAGTGTGTTGCTCAATGGGTGCGAAACGTGGACTTTAAGAAAGGAAGAAATTAAACGGTTAGAGGCCTTCGAAATGTGGATATGGCATAGAATGGAAAAAGTAAGTTGGGTTGAGAAGAAAACAAACACGGAGGTGTTAGAGATGGTTGGGGAGGAGAGGGCTTTAATTGACGTGATTAAGCATTGTCAGAGTAAATGGGTGGGCCAAATACTGAGGGGAGAGGGATTGGTAAAGGTTGTAATTGAGGGTAGGATTCAGGGGAAAAAACAGAGGGGAAGACAAAGACAAAAGTTGTTGGATGACATAAGGGGTGGGGTTAACTACACGGAAATGAAGGAGATGGCGCTTAATAGGGATTTTTGATTGTGTATGAACCTACCGAAAGGTAGAGCACTCATGAATGAAGAGTGAAGAGATATTTTTACAGAAAATATAGAAAATAGAATGTGCCAATGGGATACACGCTGTATCACGATGATCAATAGATAGGACGGGGATGGATTGTGGGTAAATATTGAAGCAGGTGATGTAATAAACGAGAGGCAGGTAGATGGCAAGTGTAATAGATGAAAACTGTGCTAAAATGAACCAATTGAATACGAAATATTAGGCTTTGAGAGGAAAAACGACCCAATTCTCTTTTTTGATACACATTATGATGACTATAGACTCTAAATGTGAGTCATAAAATGAGGACCTATTTCGGAAAATGAGGGTGTTACATTGTTTAGTTACATTAGTATGAAATGTGCAAAAGTAAAAAATACTGCATACAAATTAGTTAAGAGTAAATCAAAATCACAATGTGAAATTCCACTGAGGTCCACACATATCCCAGTGGAATTTTACATTGTGATTTAAATTTACCTGTAAATGGAGTTCCACATAGTGAAGGCTTCCTCTATTGATTTTATGAGTTAAGAGTTTTCGGTTCAAACAGGTGCTTTACTATATGCTTGAATAGTTGAATTTTGGCTTTAATAAGTGAGACATAAGAAAGAGGACCTATGCTATTACAAAAACGAGTTATGCAATGTATAATTACGTAAGTTTGAAATAAGCAGTACGAAATAATAAACACAAGTTACTAGTTAATAGAGATGTGAGAAGTAGAATGTTCTGGAACTATTTATCTTTTTGTCTAAGAAATATAACAAGCAGACATACTTCTATAAGAAGTCATTATTTAAATTTCGGTTTTAAAATTACCATTAATACGGAGGAACTGAATTCCTCGTTTCATTGCAGACATAACGACGTGCTGAATATGAAAAGATGACAATGAGCATTTCGTGGAAAGCGAGAGGTCGTGCATGCGTTATTCGAAAAAAATTACCTGCCACGTGGTAAAACACTAACATGTCACGGGGAATTCAATAGATAAGCAAATGCTGTAGAGAATGAAAAAAGGGTGACAGGAATAACGACAGAATTCCCGCTCCTCGATAATAAAAAGAGGAGGGATGCGGTTATAACTCGGTGACTGCGTTTCAAAACGAGAATAAAGGCTCCGAGGAAGCGATCGTGAAGAAGACTCTTATCCCCGGCGAATCCCTTAATTGGAATGCGGAGTTCAATACGACACGACGCACTGGAATGCTCGACGGCGCATTTTTGTTCCGAAATGAAAGGTGCGGAGGAGCATATGGGGAAGGGAATCGGGAGTGCAGGAATTCAAGGGAGATAGCGGGAATGATCTGCATGGACGCGGGAATCATCGCATGATCCGATATTTTTACTCCACTCCTGCTGCAGTGTTATCTATAGAGACCTCTATGGGCCATTAAAAAAGTGAAAGATAGATAAGGTGATGTTGTTGGGTTAGGGTTAGGTGTAAGAAGAGACGTGATAGTCTCAATCTCGCCCTGAACAAAGTCCTTTATTATTATTATAATATTATTATTCTTTAAGTATTAACCTTTGGAACCCTAAATTATATTTTAATATGCACTGTGTGTTTGTATAGATATTGATATGTAGTTGTATTTAACTGTATTTTAATATTTTTTGGTACTCTACACCTATTATACTCTTCTTTTTACGTTCCTATAATTATACTGTATATTACCCAATCCTGCTGACAAGCATTTTGCTTAGCAGGACCTGACTGTCCTGTTTCTATGTAAGTTTGAGCTGGGTATGATAACCTATTCTTTGTATTTTATATATATTTTTTTTTCTTTCATTGTTGGTTATCGTACTGTTGTTATTTTTTAAATTGAATTGAATTTTGTATTGAATAATTATTATCTCATGTATAATAAATTATTATTATAAAAAATATTATTATGTATTAACCTTTGGAACCCTCAATTGTATTTTGACATGCACTGTGTGTTTGTATAAATATTGATATGTAGTTGTATTTAACTGTAATTTTAATATTTTTTTGGTACTCTACACCTATTAAAATCTTCTTTTTACGTTCCTATAATCATACTGTAGATTACCCAAATGGAACCTGCTGACAAGCATTTTGCTTAGCAGGACCTGACTGTTCTGTTTCTATGTATGTTTGAGCTGTGTATGATAACCTATTCTTTGTATTTTTTTCAATGTTGATTATTGTACTGTTGTATTTTAAATTGTGTTGAATGAAACATTATATTATGATTAATTAATAATAATATGATTATGAGTAGAAAATAATAATAATAATTATTATTATTATGTTCTGATCATTGCTTACTTAGTTTTACTTCGGATAACACGTCGAAGGGTAGCTTTCAAATTGCAAAAAAGTATTTCATACGTTACCGGAACCCCGATGGAGTGGGACAGGTAAGTGGGACCTAATACAAATTCATACATAAGTTATACAGTTGAATAAATATTAAAAAACATTTAATATACTGATGCCTAAATTACTATAATTTTATGAAAATTTATTTTTTAATTACCAGTATCTGCTGCATCTCCCATCATAGGCCTACACTTAAGTCAATTATATTTCCTTGTATGTGTGATAAAATTAGTTGTCTCGGCTTAAATTAGAGTGTATACCGTAATATGAAAACGATCGGTATCGTTTTGCTGCAACATTACATTTATCTAATGCTGAAAGGTTTCGATAATGTGACTAGGGAATGGAGAAATAACCAATGCTTTTTGAGAACGCCATTAAGCGTTCTTCACATAATTTTGAATGCTATAGGTAAAGAGTACTACAGACTTAATATATACACATATACTCAAATCAATTTATTCATACGGTAAATTTCTTGTCGACGATGAAAGCAAAATTCTTGTTCGTAATCTATCTCTTGAGTTGAAAGAGCATGAAAAATTTCCGCTAGGCTCAAAAAATAAAATCTACACCTTCATACCCATTCCATCCTATTCATCTATTCGAATAAAGAAGAAACTGCAAACACTATGAGATAAATAGAACTATTAATTTTATTTATAAGCGTACAGACCCAGACATCTAATGAAAATAATGATAACATTTTATATGATCATATCAATTGCAAAATAAATTCGTGACATTAAGTGGTATTGGAGGATAACTCGCTTTCAGTTAACTTTGTCCAGATTTATAAATTCCGTTGATTATAATATCCATAAAACAATTACGTTCTGCCTTGTAAAATCTCCATTCTGTATCGAATTGTTTTGTTTACTTAATTTTATATTATTTAAACATCACGGTGCTGAATTATAAGTCCTCAGTTTATTTAAATATAGTAGTTTACGAAGATAATAAAATCCATAAAATTACGGATTGGATTAGAGAAGGGCTTTAATTGATTGGATCATGAAACAAATACTTAATGCCTTTAAAGATTTAAAAATAATATTTTCTGTATATAAATCACTCAAGTACCTGTGTCAAGTGTCGATTTAATTGTATTTAGCACGTTTTAACGAGTACTTCTGTCAAAATCTTGTTAACCTCGTAATATTTTATAAGAGAATAATAAATCATATTATCAACGAATTGCGTGAAAGTCCAGTTTAGAAGGCAGTACTCAAAGGAAATGGTGTATTGGATAAGAAATGTAGTAGAAGAGAGTATAAAGTAGAAGAAAATAATTGATTTAAGCGAGTCGCTACGACCCTAAGACTGGGGAAAACAATTGGTAGAGGCAAGGTTTTTAAAAAGCAGCCTTGATTGGTTCCGCGGCACGCAACGAGTTTTTAAGAGTGGAAAGGACAGCTGAATAACGGCTATCTGGATTAATTGATTTCTTTATTTCCTTTCCCCATCGGCTGAGGCAGAATTAATGATAGGAACCGTTTCCCCTTCAACCAATCCAAAGACTGCGGTGGGCGTGATTATCGTTTAATTCCACGGAAAAAGAACGGAAAATGAAGTTCGATAGGCGAAAGTTTGACAATTACGCCATTTGGATTCCGAGCGTAAATGTTCATGTCGGAGCCGATTATTGTGTTACATACCCATAATTCAGAGGTAGATTCGAAGAGTACTCACCTGTAAAAAAAAGAAAATAGTATTAATCAACCAAGATATTTTAATATTTTACTATCATTAGTACGGTTGAGTATTATACTCATTATAGACCTGGTATGAACTGCAAGAATTCAAAAAAATAATTATATGTAATAGTTACAAACGGTCGTACAATTTCATAAAACAGTATTTAATATAAATAATTGTGAAATCAAAACAATGTTACTACTAACAGTATAAAATTTCAGAGTTATAGAAACGCTGTATAAAACATAAAAGTGAGCGATGTAACTTACTTGGGCACATTCAATAAGCAAAAGATATAATGTTAATACAAAGTTTACATTTCTTTCATTTAATAATATTTGCAATTATTACTCCTGAATTAAAGCTCTTGTAATTTGAAATTTTCTTATTTCTTTACATACTTCCTTCTATTCATGTAAAAATGATCGCAATGTATTGTATTCGTAGAGTAATGACATTCTTGACTCTAATATATCATTGCAAAAAATCGAAGAAAACCATGAGAAATCGGTAAACAAGAAAAAATAACAAAATTTCTTTTGTTTATTGAGTAAACAACCAGAAATAATTTCCAATCACGATATGCTGCAAACAGAATGCAATCCCCGAAGATAACTTCTATATGCACAAATATAATTTATATGGCGAAAGAAAAAATATATTTGTGGAACATCGTTTGGAGAAATACTTCATAGATCGTATAGGAGTCCTTTTTATTCAAATGTGGTACCCAGCCAAATAATAAAAACCTAAAAAAATAAATCTTGCGTAAAGTTATCCTAAATACCAATTTCATACCTTTGTGAAAAAAATCGCTATTTTGGACCGGCTGTCCAGAATTTCATTTTTCAGTATGAACTTATTGGTAAAAATATTACATCGCCAATATAGAGTCACTGCTAAATCACTAACAGTAAAATAAAGACGAAACGTCGCTCTGTGACGCAGAAACCGCTGACGGAGACCGCAGGCATTTCCCAGCACTGCACATTCCGGGTATATCCAATGGTCGTGGTTTTTGTTACGTTACTCTCAATCTCCTCCATATATCACATTTCCCTTACTTAGCTTCTACTTCTCCCCAAAATGTCCTTAATAAGTATTGCGTGGCTTTTCTGGAAGATTTGGTCATACAATTACAGCGAAACGTAAGCCCATACTGATTCATATTCACAAGAAGACCTACTGCAAGCTTTAATTACAATTATATTAATTTCGTCCAAACTGATTCAAAAATACAAGAAAATATTCCAGTTATTCAATCGTTATATGAGGGTGTAATAATATATGAATAGTGAATTTATTTTGCATACTAATACCTGAAATGTACAGTCCTGGCCAAAACTAACGCAGCACCGGCCGTAAGGATCACTAGGGAGGTGCTGCGTTAATTTTGGCCAGGAGTGTACGTAATGGTTAGCCGTCTGCCATATCCCGATGAATGGTACAACTTTATATTGTCTTTCGGTACGGAGCATATAAAATATGTCTCACATTTACGTTTGCCTCAATTTTTTGATTAAGGCCGTGATTGTATGGAAGTTACTGTAGTATGATTGATGCTAGTTATTGGAATAAAAGTTTCTAATGGATTGCTATGAAATATGCAAGTAATTTAGTTAATCGTTGAGACGTTGCGCTTCGCATACGAGGAATTCTTCCACTTATTGTATTGTGGGTAATTGTGGAAAGCAAAAACAAATGACTTCACTCATGTCACAAATGATGGAGATGAGTTTGGTTTAAACCAGCCTTCGGGCTGAAGACTGAACTGCCAGACCTGATAATATCCAAGCGAAACAAAAGTGAATATATCAAATGAATCAAATGAATGATATCGATAGTGCAAAGTGAGACTTAATGGAGAAAATCAATAGGAATACATTTTTATTTTAACGCAAAAATTCAACTACGACAGATTTATCAAGCGTTTTTATTTCCTTAGTCACAGATATTTACCCTTCCAATTTCATACATATATTTCTGGTTTTATGTATATCTGCAGGATGCAATCGAGTTTGTGAAACAGTCGCTATTAAATTTTCTGTTTAAAAATACAGTCTTCTTTATGTAGAATGGAATACTATTCGGATACAGATTATAATTAACTTTTATAGCTTCGCGGAAGACAGTTAAACGAAAATAAAACTTATTTACTTCCCCTTACAAAACAACCGCTCATTTCCATGGGCTCACCCAATCGAAACGCTCATTTTCCGAAAAGAAAAACGTCCTCTTTGGGATACGAATCCCGCAAAAAAACATCGCCACACCCAAAAAAAGATACGCTACTTATGCTGTAAATCAAACCGGCTCCTCCCACGCCGTTGTTTTGTTTCCGAATTTAGTATTTTCGGAGACGTCACTTGCGTCACAGATATGGCGCCGTCCCATATTCCCAGGGAATAAAATGAAAAATCAGGCCATCCTCCCTCCTCATTTCCTTCCCTTATTCCCTTCCCTCCTTCCCTCGATCCTATCGATCAAGGCATTTTACTGCGTCCGAGCATTCGGTGATAACCTCTTATCGGCCGTATCCAAATTCGAATACTTACGAAATGCCTCCGCCAATGATATTCCCGGAGATAAAAGGGTCTCGGAATAGCGGGGGATCGTGCTATTGAATGGCGTTTTTGGAGCAGACGTCGCGAAGGTCTTCGAAATCACTCCCAATTTCCCCTAACGATATCTCTGCTGCGGAGTTCCCTGCGTCAGAGATCGCGGTGCGCCGCTTTGAGGTAACGCCGTGCCAATTGATGCTTTATTTATTGGAATGCTGATGCAATGGTCTTCCCTGCAATTCGTCAAAGGAGAATCGTTTAGGAAAAACGCGTCGTTTCATGGTTATTGAAAAGAGCTTCGTACGTGCTTATCTTCGGTGAGGTGTGCATTTCAAGTAGTGCTTCCATTCAAGTAACTTCCATTAATAGTCGTTCCTTTCCAACCCTTAAATTATTTTGGTTTAGCAGTTTCATGGGCTTTCTTTCCCTCGTAGTCTTTTATCCGTCTACCAGAAGGCATTGCAAACTACTTTAACCCTTTACCTTCAATCGACAGCAAATGACGAAAAATAACTCATCAGAGAAGTAAAGTAAAACTAACGTAACAATAAAAGAGCTTAATGAACATCATTTGACCCTTTATTAGGGTGAACCTGTCATAGGGTATTTATATGAGCACAAATATGTGAAAAAATTGATTGAACGGTAGATAATCTTGAAGTAAATAATTAAAATAAGAAAAATTCAAAATCGACTTGAAGGTTTGTAGAGTTTATATACTGATAAAATAAAATCTAAGTTGTGATTAGCTTATTCTCGATAATTTATGACCTTTCATCATGATAGTTATGTTAGAACATGAATGTAAAAAATATCTTCAACAATTTGAAAAAAGGAATTGATTCAATGATAGATAAGCTTGACGTGAGAAATCAAAATGATCTTTCAAGTTTTATTAGATTTCATTAGTAAAATTAAGTCTAAGATACGGTTAACTTACTCTCAATAATTTATGCTTACGAAATTTTTCAGATGCCACCCATTTGAAGTAGTAAAATTATAATGTATTCATTTTGGTGTAAAACAGAATAAAAGCTAAGGGAGAAAGGAAATACAAACATGGAAGTGGTTCTTTCAAGATTAATTTTCATAAACCCTCATGGCGGTTTACCCTTTGAGTTACAAATCCACTATCGGTCCTCCCTAGAATTAACCGAAACTGTCAATAAGTTAACGTATCTTTTCCATTCGTCAGCTTCCTTTTGGAATTCCAATACTTTTCTTTTTTGTATCCACCACATTTTTAATATCAACATTGTATTATTTTTCTCTTTGGATAGTCCAATTCAAAACTATTCATTTCAATCAAATTAATGTGGTTAATCTTGGTGAAATTTCGTAGAAACCATCTCAAAAGAAAAAAATAGTAACTTTCACAATATCGTATATATTAAAGGCGACAGATTTCATTAAAGTATTGACATTATATAACTAACACGTCGAGAAAACGGGTTGACTGAAATATTTATCGCACAAAAAGATTTCTTTTAAACCATTTTCTAATTACTCTATTTTGGTTGAGGTTTCATTCGGTTTACAACCATCTTTTTTAGAGTAAGCTATGACAGTTTCACAAAGTGTTTTGATCACATCTGAGCTAATAGATTACTGCATAGGACACTGATTTTGATATTCCTCACGGCAAAAAAATCATCTAACCCTAAGACGACACAAACGACCCGCTTGATTAAAGCCCGCTTCCAGAGCAGCGAACCTAAGTGCGCATTCGGTAACTGAAGCGTGAAAATATTTCACGTATCGTCCTTGGCAATCGATAAAATATCTCGATTGGAAATTGCAGCGAGCACGTATTCCCATCCAGTTGGACGGAAAACGATTGAAATGCTGCGCCAAATGCGAAAGAGAAATTCTAATGTAAGGTCGGCCGATGATGGTGGGCGGTGAGGGATTAAACTGCCTACATCCTACTGAATGAAGCATTACTCTTGGTGACCAAAAAAGTCAACGCATCAGTGAACGGGATGTTTGCTTTTCCTTCCGACGGAATTGGAATGAAAATGGGAGAAAAATGTTTATTTCCGCCCGAAAAACACTCCAAATGGCGAATGGCGAAACTGCAAACGTGCTGAAAGTTTGGAAAGAGTATGCAAGCGAGAATAAGGGGGTGAGAAGCCATTATCTAGGGAGTATCATCAAGATTGATTTACCGTCGAATGAAATGCTAAACCTGAGAATATTAGATACCTCTTCTCATATATTAATTTGCATTAAATAAGCCTTTGAAAAGTGGAAAGTGGAATTTATTTATTTAGGTATACACGAATAGCATTCATGCTCTGACTGTCTTATTGCCTGTCGACAGAATATACCTGTACAAAGAACAATTTTTATCAAAGATTAAAAATAAAATGATAGTAACTAAAATAATAATGATAATTTAGATATATTTATTCGTCTTATTTATAAATTTTAATAACCCGCAATAAAGTTGGCTTTTAAATGGACAAGGGTAAATATTTTTCTTTAAACGATTGGAATTTATTTGAACCGTACGGTTTTCGTCTGCAGGAACATCATCGATCAAAACTTTGAGGATTCCTCCAAATATTACATTTCTATACATCGCATTACTTGATGACGCTATGATGATGAATGATGAATTTGAATGTCATATTTTATTTCCCTATTCTTACCTCATTGGTTACATCTGCCATACGAGCAAATAAACTCGGATTCCTCAAAGAAAAACACGATATTTTTCCATTTATGTTAACATTGACATTAGTTATCCTAATAAAACTGGAAACCTTTGATATTCATCGTCCTAATTTCTTTACTTTAACTCTCACGAATCTTGATTTGATTCTTTGATTACAGTTTCGTTATTCGGTCATTAACAGCATAAATAGTAATATTATCTGTGCTAAGCCTACAATTCATTGATTACCCTCGGAGGTGTCTTCCACTTGACTTTAGTTATTATCTAGACCTTAGTACGTACTTTCATTGCAAACGACACTTTCAGCGTATCAATATAACATTACAATACAGTTTTCCAAAATAAATGGAAGTAATATAATGAGAAAATAACAACTTCTTCGGTAATAATTGGTAGCACGGAAACAAATGCTTAGCTTAAATAAACATAAAACTACTAATTTTGTATATTTTTAAACAAAGAAACACATTTTTGAGAATATTAAAGCTAGCCAAAATCATTCAGCAATTTGTAGTAAGAGGAATGACGAAATCAAGTGCGTCAAAAAACTTGCCCCATCTGGATTAATGTTTTGGTGGAACGCATTGCCAAAAATCCTCACATTTCACTCGAGGAAGCCAATTCACTGCAGGCGAATAATTTTGCTGATTCGGAGAGGCCTCCGATATAATTGAGATACATTGGCAAGGAACGCTTTCTCCGATATCTAAGGTTATCGAATTAACAAAGGGGAGATATCATCGCTTCGTCCCCTATTATCCGATGTTCCTCTACTTCCTGTCCTCGCTGACCTCTCCTTCCCCGCAAACCCATTCTTCCTCGAAGCCATTCCTCCTATCCCACTACCTCCGCCAATATTTTCCAGGTAACCAGTCCTACCTTCATCTTTCTTAAGCACATTCTTATCCCATCTTTATCCTCTCAAGGAATCTAGTGACCGACAGTATCCAGGCTGTTATTCGTTTTCGATGATTGTTAATCAAAGACATAAGAGGATGTGACTTTAATAAATGTTTTTGAAACGTTTAATCCAAAAGCATTTAAACTAATTTTGGCCTTATTGGGACTTAATTGCGGCAGTTCAGTCCCCAGTATCAAATACTCTTATTCGTAAACTTTTCCCATTTAATCTTCCAAATGATATCACGTGACTAAAAAAGGTGCAGATTTCCCTTTTCAATTTCCACATCCAAAGAATTCGTGTTCTCATTGTCAGATATAATTTAGATGCTTAAGTATTTGAATGTAGGAAAGTCGCAACGCAAGAATACCCTAATGGTTTCATTTGCAGTCTTTCTTATAAGATAAAATGCTAAATTTGCCCTTACGAAGAAACAAGGTTTCTCAGACCCGATATAGTGCTTTCCTTCTTCGGAGTTTTAAGTTAAGCTTAGAGTTTCTAATATATGAGTAGATAATATGTGTTTTAACAAACTAGAAACTGGGGATCTAAAGAGCTTTGTAAATGTAGGGATTTCTGCACATGGGTGAACGTGTATCATGTAAGGTTTTTATTATGAATAATTAAACGCTATTATTACTCTATACTAAGTAAGTAACAATTTAATATTAACAAACTCAAAATGAATAGATGAGTTAGAATCTCACTCGTATCATCGGAAATCGATAATGAGAAATATCAGGATACTGTAAATAATGAGGATTGGTGGGTTGTTCTTGTGCTACAAAAAGGACTAGCTAAAGATTACTCGCCGTAACTTGTACGGATTAGTCGTTAGTTATTATATTACTATATTATAGTAGGTATATATTGATGAATATTCCAAAGAGATAACATTATTTTCACATTTATTCATTTCCTATGATACATGATGTGTACACGTAGGATTCTAACCAACTGATAAACGGAAATAAAAATTCGCGACATGATTAGAGCTCGAACCCAGGTATCCAGCTTTTACCTGTTACTTGTCAAGAACTTGGCTGGTTGTAAAACTATTTTAGTAAGGAACTCGTATTGCAATATTAAAGAAGATGATTGACTCGGCGTTCGTGCGGATCGGGAAAAAATGATAGCATTCGCAGCACATCCCCTTCAAATATGAGCATTCGATTAATCCTTCTTGAAATAAATTTTCTCGTTCACGTAATAAAGTATTGAAGATCCCTCCGGGCTCCCAACATCACAATTCTTTCCGCGATTTTTAATTTGATCTTCCGGCGATATCTCAAACCCATACGTATACTGGGATGAGTAAAAATCCAATGTTCCGGACCCTTTGGATTGGCCACCTCCTTTTCCATCCCTTCTCGGAACCGCTCCATTCATCTGCCGCACCCCCTCCTTATCTCTGCTCCCAATCCCCTTCCTCACCTTGAATTCCTTATCCTTTTCGGCACCCTTCTAACCTACACATAATTCTCCCAACTCCTTCGCCGTCAAAACCCTCTCTTCGCCCAGGAGCAGATTTTTATCGCATCTTGCTCATCAATTAATTCCCGAATCCTCGGATACCGCCTGCGATCCTTTGATACCGTGAAGGCCGACGCTGCAGAATTTAACTTAATAGTGAATGACTCATCGGCGACTCCATTCCTCTTTCTTTCCGATATTCCATTTCCAAAGTGACTTTTTTTTCGAAAATTCTCATTTTTCCGCAGAGAGAAATTATCCCATAACTCGACTGTCGGAGGGCTTCCCGCCGCGGACAGGAACTTTCGCTCTCACAAATTGGAGTTTCGATTCATTATAATTTCGGGAGTGGGACGCTTCACTTCGATGTGAATAATAATTAATCTCGGGTAAGTGGATTATTTCCGGATCGGAGAAGTTCTCAAATTAGTATATTTATCTTTGCGGTTTTGTGAGAGAGCGGGAGAAGCATTCGTCAAATGCGCTCCGAATTCGTGCCGGAATCAATCAACTTCCAGATTCAATTTGACAAAGAAACCGGGAATTAAAACTTGGTCTTACTTTCAGCATAGTCGACTGAAGATCAATTGGGAAATTCGTCGAGCATCCATAGCTTACGATTGATACGACATCCTATTTGGTAAAACAGTGTGGTCCAATATTCCGCCCCTTTTATTGGAAGCGCACAATTACACAAACGATGCATTTAGTTATATCTCGTCTGATGCTGTTACATAAGATGATGGCGTAGTTGCCAATGAATACTCATATGGTGTGATAGCACTTAATTTAACTCTGATTTCACTTAGTTAACTCTGTAACAGCATCCTTCGGAATGTCCAAGTACTTCATTACATTCATATTTCTCTGTAGGTAGCATTGTAATATTATTTTTTCAGTGTCGTTTCACATAATTTTGTTGCGAATATATTGATAGCTTGCCATTTCTCTTTATTATAATCTACGTATTATTGTGTACTACAAAAACAGAAACAATCTATTGATGGTGTAAAGGTTTTTTTTTATCTAAATATGTTAAGAGTACTGTATATAAATATTAGAAGGTGAAGTTGTAGCATTAAGGCATGCTCAGGGGACCCTAAATCTCTATAGCACTACAGAGGCTTCAAATACATCAACGAATCAAACTCGATTTACATGTGATGGATTATAAAGATGGTATACAGTGCGGCCAAACAGAGAAATCATTTCTTTTCTTTAAGTTTTACTTTAGACTTAAGTATTACAAATATTTCATGCTAGATATCTAAGATTATTTCAAAATTCCTACTTCTATTTTCACCGCTGATGTTAGATTGATGATATCACAACGCGTGCTCTTACTTTTGCGCATTTTTAAAGAGAAGGCGTTGAAACTTGATGATTAAGTATTAAGGGAAATCTGTGGCTATAAATAAATCTAATCATTGTTCTGCTAAAGGAAAAAATGGGCCCTTAATGATATTTCTTTGTTCATTATCTTCACTTTTCCGCTTCGATTGATCAATTTACGATCCATTTAGCTGATGCTAGCATTTTAATTATTTCGTAAACCGATATCGGAAAAAAATTCTTGAGTGCTATATCGGGATCGTTAAAAATTTAATCTCTTAACATCGTTCTCTTTTTGGGAAAAGCTCCCTTAATTTTAAGACATTTTCTTACTAATTTTGCGACATGTAATCAATAAACGGTTCAGCATTTCCTGCAAAGATAATTCTTCTATAGAATGTTTGAAAGTAGGACCTTGATGATAATGCCCTATTATAATGTCCATCAACTTTCGTGCTTATGTTTTGATAAACACGAAGTTTTATACAGACGCCATTTTAAATTGAAAACCGTTCTGTAAGAGTAACAGCCAAAATTTAACGATATTTTGTTACCCAAGTAAGATTGTATTTATTATATACTAATGAATAGTATTCCGTGGACGAAAAATGGAAAAAGACCCGCTTTTGGCGACAAGATCGTTCTCAATATTCTGTGCTGAAAAAAATGTAGCTATGACAATTAATATACTGCTAGTAACAATAATAGGTCATTCGTATTTGATGCATATGTTATTTACTAATCGGGATATGCTAATTTTGAATAAGGCAAGAGGACATTTAAGTTAATATTTGGTTTGTAGTTTACGTCCATAAATTTCATTCGGTTCAATTTCATAATTAAATATGCAAACGGAATATGATGCATAAATCAGCATCACTTACTCCTGTTCACTGAAAAATAAATCTCGAGAAAATAAATTTATTCCGTTAAAAACATTCATAAGCGATAATTAGCGGTTTAATTATTACACATCGTCGATTTCTTTCAATCGCAAACAAATCGTCGAATGTTTGTCCAAATCATTCATATCTTGATGACGAGCAAAATTATAGGTCACTGAATATTTTCTGTAATAATTAAATTCAGAAGTCGTGCATTCCTGCGAATAGCACTGACAGTTTAATCATTTGCATAATTTTCTGGTAAGAGGATGCCCCTTCAAAAATAGGCACGTGTGATGTGGGGCATGTTATATCAGCATGTGACATATTTCATTATGTAGGAAAATTAAAACCTGTTATTTATGCCCATGAAAATTCTTTTTCGTCCTATTTATTATTAAATGGAGACCTAGATAGCCAAAAGTGTAGCGCGTCCGCCTTCAATGAAAAAGGTGTTTGTTTCGATTCCAGGCGGGGATATATATGGCCGAAACAGTCAGTATTCGAAGCATGAAAAAAATAAAACGCTTTTTCTCAAACAAATATTTAAAGGTGGGAATTTTATTTTGTACTCTAACAAACTGTAAAATACTCCTACTTTATCTCTTCTAATACATTTTATTTTAATTTTTACTTTAAAGTGATTACTGCATATACTAGAGTATTAGCCGACCAAAATATAAGCCGAGGCACCTTATTTTATCTCAAAAACTGGGAAGCTCATTTAATCGAGTATAAGCTTTGGGTGGGAAATGTAGCTGCTACTGGTAAACTTCAAAATAAGAATATATATCAATAATATTACACTAATTCTGTTTTCAGTAGGTTTTATATTTATTTCAACATAAAAAATTGAATTAGCTCTATAAGTGGAAAGAAGGGTAAACAATTTACAAGCCGAGACCTGGCTACAACAAACCTTTTCCACCGGAGAACTTGAGAATAAGCCGAAGGGGACTTTTTCAGAATAAAAGAATCTGCTGATAACTTAGCTTTCAAACGAGTATATACGGTAATTAAATTACCAATGTGCCATCTAACAAATATTACGAGTTAATTATATTCAGAAAAAATATGGAGGTTTAAATTGGAGCAGAACTTTCATTCTCCTTGAATACTTGGGTCCTTTCATCCACACATAAGTACGCACCCTTCTGATTCAAAGAGTCAATCCTTACTCTCCTTTCTCTCCAGAAGAATTCCTCAGCGTTCAAATAAGATTTCCAAGTCATAATTCGACTTTTGGCAAAAAGGAATCCCATTCATTGTCTCCTCGCCTTTATCTTCCCGTTCAAAGAAGCTCACCTCTTCCCCTTTCATTTATTTACTCTTCCCGATCTTCGTCACCAAATCCCTCCTCTTTTCATCTCTCGAAGAAAAACAAACTCTCCCTCCACTTCTCCATCTACGGATTTCGCTTCGTTAAGGCTCCGGTTTCCTCGCTCGATAATACTCCCTGTCTTTGCGAACACTGCGTTTCCGAGAATTGGACGATTATTACTCGGAAAAGCTCGTATTTGCGGAGTGATAAAACCACGGCTTATGAAGAGCGGGTGGGCGAATTATGGATTGGATTTAGTAAGGTTTCCGAAAATAGATTCCTTTAACTCTTTGAGGGCAGAGCCTCTATCCTTTATGTTCCAGGGCAAACAAAAACATCCTTAGGAAATTTCAAAAGAGGAAACTTACGGTTATGAATATATTCAACATGATTGAAATTATTAGCCACATCTTCGATCTGTTAAGAAAAACAATGTTTAATTTTTCAACCTAATGCAGTATTGTGTACGAAATTAAGCAAAATTAATCGATAAAAGTTTTATAAAATATCCTCAACAATCAAAAGCGCTTTTTATATTAGTGATTTGGTTAGGAAAGAAGTGGAAATGGTAATAGAGAATGGTCCATATTCTAGAGATTCTCCAAATTCTTTCTCTAAGTGAGGAGAATTACGAAGAGATAGGGTATCACCATTCAATCAATATATAGATTAATTCTAATCAAAATGATAATAAATCTATCCAATTATTGGGTAACATAGAGCTAATCATTTATAATTGCCTCGGGACACTACAAAATTGTATGATTTTAATGGAACAATAACTATATTAGGTAATTTCAATTATTCCATCGCAAATTGGTACTATATTAATTCGAAACTATTTGGCTGGACGTGAAAAGACATTCTGTGGGAGTACGGTTCTTCGTAAAGCTTATTTTAATTTTAATTACATTACACATTTATACCGTTAATTAAGGTGTTTATTGTAGCCGAATCTGTGCTTAAATAGTATTTGTAAACCTTCAGAATTCAGTACAATTGGAATGCACAATCTCCGGATCAGCCTTTGTAGAGTTGAGAACTCTAGTTCCACCTTTTATAACTATTGATAGACATGATCAAAGCACATATTCGATTGGTTTGGATGGCCATTTCAGTAAGTCTGATTCGATACTCAGGTTATGAAAGATCACATTCATGACCCGATTCGGATTGTTTCGAACCACGCCAAGTTCCATCAATTCCCATAAGCGATCTATGGAGAACCGATCTTCTTTCGCATTGGGCCTTCGAAGGACTCTACGCCAACATAATTGTTTTCGAACAGCCTTTGCTGCTCTCGGAGGGACTGATTAGAAAAGTTGCGGGCGAGTTAGAAAGGGGAATTCGGAGTGAAGAAGGAAATAATTAAAGGAGGAAGAGAGTGGAAATTTCTGGAAAAAGAGAATGAGGAGTGTGCGGCAATGAAGAGCGACGAAATGAAGGGGGAGAGGATAAATCACCAAGGGATGGACTTAATAGGGCGCGGAAGTCGTTCCTAAGGGTTTCAATTTCCACGGATCTCCTTGCGAAGATCCGCTCGATTTTCGCCTATTTTCGTTGCGACCGAAACTGAGATAACTTCGGACGAAAGTCGCAATTTCAGGTGCCGAGGAATCTAATAGAAAGGAGGCTGATCTAATTGAAGTCTGTAATTTACTGCTGCCGATGTCGAGGAGATGAATTTATAAACCATTTTGATGTTTCGTTTAACTGGCCCAGAATCATTGGTGAAACGTTCAAAACGTGCGACTACTTTAACGCTAAATGTGATGGCCGATGTAGCACCATCAAAGTTGAACGGGATGACGAAAAAATGACAGTCGAATGAAATATAGAAAAGTAGATAGCGATAGAAACATAGCGTTTAGTTCATCCTTGGGGAACCAGTATATTTTCAGTCACGTAGAGTTTCAAAATTACATACAGGTGCTTTCAGCTTTCCGTTTTTCTTTAATTCATTTTTCAAACGCATCCGTTATTTTTATATACCCTTTTTTATCTACATTAGTTGACATCCAATGGATTAACTCCCCATCGTAGTATTTTTTCATACGACCCTGATGATTTAATATTCTACCTCATTAGGTTTAGTATAAAAAATAAATTGAGGTTAATTATCAAAAGTGATTTTATTTTTGCATTTAAAAAAGGTTTTAGCACTCATCTGGAGCATTCTTGTGTAAATAAATTATGCTCTCCATTTTAATATCAGCTCTCTTTGGGTACGTTAAGATGGCGTTCCTTAGAATCATAGTGATGAAACAAAGTTTCCCTAATTTAATACTCACTTTTAAATTTCATTAAAAAAAATCTGATGTGGCCAGCACATGACTTTCTCCATATTTATTGAAAACAGAAGCATATGCCGGTAATATATAAATAACTCCAAAAAATTAAGTGTTACAGAAAAATGTTTCAAACAAAAGTTGCAGTAAAATACATTATCTATAACTTCTGTAAATAATTGTATATACCTATATTGCATTCTAACAGAAATATTTAAGAAACAAAAGTTTGTTTCGGATAAACCCCAACTTCTGGTTAAGCGATATTCATAAAAAAACTAATCAACTCTTGGCATTGTTAGGAAAATACTATATATGAATTTTGGAAATGATCGGATAATTACATTTTAAGATAGAGCGCCCACAAGCTTTTTTACCACAGGCACACAGACATGTTCGGAAAAATAGCGAAAACGAACTCTATGGGCCCCAAATCATCTATTTCCGTTGTAATCTGGGGGTCGAAATTTTTTGCGAATACAATACTTTATACTACGTATAGGGAGATAGTAAAAATCTATAGGTGTTCTTAGTTAGAGGGACACTTTAAAAAATACAAGAAGTAAAAAATCATAGATAATCTGTTTGAATACCTATTGAGTAGGATCTCTCGAAAACAACACATTTATTTTTCGTTCCAACTATATTTTTACATCGCAAGAAACCATTATGGAGAAACATATTCTCAGAAATTGAATTTCTTAAATTGACCGCACCTTTTCTGTTAGTAAGGCGATGTCTAGTGAACTTGAAAACTTGTTCTGACGGCGATGATTTAATGTCTATTTTCCAATGGTGTCGGAATCCATTTTCTCGGAGATGATGTTAATCGAAAGAGAGACGCTGCTGATTATGCGAATTGAATGGAGCCATTAATAATGAGCGAGGGATGAGGCACGCGTAGGAGGGGATGAGGTGAACGTGGGAGTGAATGGAAAAAGAAAGAAAGCGATGCGGAAGGAAGTGAAACAAAGGAGAGACCAAACGAGGAATTCAATTCTATGAGAGGATTAAGTCGGTAAATAATTTGCAGAATACTTAAATGAAGATCACTTTCCCTGAAGATAGGAAATTAATCCAAAGAACTGACAAAAGATTTTAGTGTTCACTATGGAGAATAGAAAGGGAGTATCAAAATCTCTCATTGGAAGAGAAAACGCAATGAAAGGCAACGCAATGGATGAATGTTTAGAGATAGCGCCGTTTAAGAGCTTAATTACTGTCAGTGGGAAACAAATGAATCTAAATTTTTCGGTACAGACATTACTAAATGTTCAACTCATCCTGATGTTATGAAATTACCGTAATTTTCCATATATAATACGCATTTTTTTCCACGAAAATGCGTCGAAAAAGTAGGGTGCGTATTATACATGGTTACAAACATCATTTTCTTTTCGGGCTGTAGATGACATTTCCATCCAGGCTCTTTTGGTGGATATGGTTGATGAATCACCTAAAATATGAACATAGCTAATATTCCTGTGTACTATTCCATAGATTTCTAATGAACAATGCTGAGTATCAACAACCTGTTTGCGTACCTGTATAACCGAAAAATAGGCCGGTGTTGTTTGCAGGCACGATATGTATGTCTATGAGATACTAACTGTGTGATAGCATAGCTCTGCGGCATAACGACGTTGCGGGGGTCGCCCTCTTTTAATACATTTTGGCGCCCTTTTGAGAGTGCCTTCCGTGCCCTCCAAAACATTTTGGGGAAGGGCAAAGCACCCTTGCCTCCCAGTTGTTTACCCTACTGGGAGGCATCGAGCCCCCCAACAGTTGCTTATGTAGTATCTCACAGAAATGTAACATCTTGAAATTACAGAGTAACGTATCTCTCGCAAGTTGATCGAACGGAATCCGACAAGAACGGACAAAAAGTAAGGCGAATTGAATACCCCTTACGGAACATACATCACTTTGTAGCGACAGTGTAGCAAATCAGGCATATACCCATTGACATACATGAGGTTTCGGAGGGGAAGAACCTGTTACTGATAGATCGTCACATTGAGAAATCAAGGGGTACGTAAGAGCAAGGAGGAATGACATCCATTAACAGCATTCCATGCTTGTGCGGTGATCTGTCTGGAGCTGAACGGTCCGGCAAACGTCCATACGCGAATAATAGCGTAGATTCCATTCTCTAAAAGCCAACTGCGTATCGTACATGGTGATAAGAAAATTCTCTCATTTCGCATGTAATAACGTGGGTGCGTCTTATATTGGGTGCGTATTATAATTGGAAAATTAAGGTTATTTATGTTGGTATAAAATATCTTTTGCATAAATAAATAGTGACAGAAACGGAGAGATCGTAAACAACAGCATGATTGCAGGCGCACTATTAACTATTAAAGAGCATATAAGCAACGTTTTTAGTTTGAATAAAGAACGTTTTTCGTTTGATTGTAGGAATTAAAAACAATTGAAATTGCATATCTAAATGTCTCAGCTTTAACAGCCAATATTATAGGAGAGTATAGATGTATTAGTATATAATTAACGATAAGCACATTTTTCATAAATAAATATGGCGTTAACAACAAGACTGTGTTGATTCGATATATTAATCTGTGAATTCTTGATTTTGAGGAATTCAAAGAAATTAATCAGTCCGAAGTTCAATATATGAAAATCTGAGGTTGAACATACGAATCAAATAATCGAAATATTTAGAGAAAGAGCGGAATCTTATTAAGGAATTTCTTGTGAATGTAAAAGAGAAAACAAAAGGATACTTGAAACGGCTTATTGCTTCAGCTGAAAGGAGCAAGACGGTTCCTTGAATAGCGGAGAAACATTTGGAGCAATCATTCTGCGGAATAACTATTTCTCAGATGAAATTCCAATAAGTTATTTTTTCATTGGCTGGAAAGTCATAAAATCTATATTTCAAGGAAATCAATTTTTACAGAAATCACTTTGAGATCTTTCGCTTTGATGACTAAAAGGCCAATCGCAAAAAAATAACGTTCACGACTTAAGTTATCATTTGTGTTTTACAAGAGTATATTTCCACTGAACAATTAAAGAAGATTTTCATTTTGTACCTCACTGGGCAAATTGTTTTCGTAAAAAATCTCGCAAGTGAAAAATTCCCGTTATTTCAAATTTTCATTTATTTATCATAGTGGAATTAATTATCAATTTCCTAATATCTTGTTACTGATGTATTATAAAAGTCTCTTTTTCCGAAAGAGGATTTCTATAGGAGCAAATAGTGATTCAAGCAGAGGAGGAGTGTCGTTTCTAATCACAGAGAACTTTTTTTCACTACGTATTAATTTGCAAATTAACCTTTTACAACGTGCGTTTGGTCACAGTAATCAGTGTATTTATCGAATAAGTGTCAACAGCGACCTTTGTTTTCTAAGGAAGCCTAAGACAATAGTGCCGGTGGGCAACGTAATAGGCTGCTGCGTACCGTGATGTAACTATCCCATGGGAATGCCTTTCTCACTGATTCATAGTCATCATTTCAAACTCATGCATGTTACTAGATCACTATTCCTCAGGTTTGAGGATAATCTCATCAAGTTGATTCATAAAAGTAGTATGCTGCTCGCAGTATGATTATTCTAAGTTGCTCGTAGCGTATTACCGAACCAAACCAAATTATTTGCTTTGTATTGTTCTTTTTATGTTTATTTTTACGAAAACACATTTCTATTAATTTATCTTGGTGGATACTATTTTCATATTTTTGTTTGTCTTTGAGATCTGTCTTAACCTAATTTCTTCTTCAAAATTTACATAATCATCCGTAGGTTTTGCTAGTTTTCACCTCTTTCTTCCCTTATTGTGGGTGTTCTCATGCTGTGATTTATTTTTTCCAAAGTAAAATTTGGGTTTTTCATATATTGCAAAGTAGTTTTCTTTTTACATTTTTGTTCAGCCTGTTTTTCTAATATAAAGTCATGAAGGTTACTCGTGAAAAGAGTCTCAATCTCGTCCAAATATACGTAAATTTATTATTATTAAGTTACGTAGCATTAATGATTCTACGTTGAAAGTGACTAATGTATTTTTTGATAAGAAAACCTAGCATAATGTTGATAAATAGTTATAATCATACAAGAATACACGAATGCAGCTGGAATGTTTTCCTGTAAATCGCGGCCGGTGAATTGGTCCGGGGGGAATTCGTACGCGGGGAATTGATCTCCCGACAGATTGGTACGCTGGGAATTGATCCCCTGCGCTGATGTTGTACTACTGATATTCAGTCTTATATTAACCTACACGCCCTGATTATTGGTTAATGTTATAAATAAAGTAACCGGGGGGTTGGGTTGAGTTGGGTGGGGTTGAGTTGGTAGTACAACATCAGCGCGGGGGATCAATTCCCCGCGAACCAATCTGTCGGGAGATCAATTCCCCGCGTACGAATTCCCCTCGGACCAATTCACCAGGCGCCCTTTAAATTATATATTTTCAATTAGAAAATAGCTCGGTTAAAAGAACTAGAACCATTCACTTATCAAAGATTAACAAGTAAGATTCACAAATTTCAATTACCATAATATTTCCGGCGCTTCGAGACAGAATAAATTATTACTCCTATTTATTCAAAATTGCTTACGTTCTCCAAGGACAATGCACTCCCAAGAAGACAGAGGAGATTAAGTGATACAAGGCTACTCTCTCTAGTTCTCTAAAAATAAATTACCGTTTCTCGTTGTGTTTTGATGCGGTTTCCATTAGTCTTGCGAGTTTTCTTTTTTTTAGGTAAGAGATGTTAAGCAGCCCCCAACACAAAATACCATTTTCGACATGAAAATAGCAAATTTAAAAGAATACGCATGAGAAAGGGTGCCGTCTGGTCGGGAAGAAGAATTCCCTGGAAATTCAAAAAAAAGGGCAAAATGGATATTTCCGTAATAAAAGGAGTGGATTTTATTTTAAGCGGCGAGGGGAAGGAGCTGAAAGGGAAATGAAGACCGGGGATTCAGCCAAGTCGGCATTTCGGCACTCTCATCCAGTTAAGAGAATTAAATTTCTCTTTTTTTAGCAAAGCATTCCGTTTGTTTGGGCGCCTTTGACGATAAGGGAAAACAAAAAGCGGCCTCTCGTTGTAAAGAGTGGATCTCGTCGTTGTTTGCGGTGTTGCCAAGTGGAAGCTAATGGAGAATCTTCCGTGCGCACGTTATTAGTGTAGCAGACGTAAGGAGACGGGATTTTGAGAATGCTGGGCAAAATTAAGTCTATTTGAATCTCGGTAGAATACATGCTTCCCATCTTAGTAGGATGCACCAACCTTCGTATTTAAATCTAATTTACTCCATCCTCAGACCTAACTCTGACTCCACGCATCTCTGGAAGAAATTAATTTTTCTTGAGATGACTTTGCCTTGGTTTTTAAGGGATACTGAAGAATTTTTTTTCATCATCTGAGTTATTTCCCCTTAACGTATTCTTGTTTTCATACTTTACATCTCTATTGGTTCAATATACTTATCAGAGTTTTTTTCTTGTTTATTAACCAATATTTTAGCAGATTCTTTTTTCTTTCTTTCGCTATGCTACCCTCAATCATCTTATAACAATACAATCACCAACTCTGAATCATAAAAGGTTTACAACGTTTTTTCTATTTCTTACATTTTTTCTTGGGTCTTGTTTTCTTCTTACTTCATCCGAGTTCTCATATTTTGGCCATTTTTCTTCAATCTCCAATAGTTTTAAGTATCTGTACATATTCACTTCGCTAGGTGGACTGGAAGGTAGAACACTATTATGCTGATAGCAAGGAAATAACGTTTAGTAATCAGCATAACTTTCTACATCCTACTACCTTATATTTGTCCAAGCCTTGATTTTCTAGTAGCAAGATTTTCTTTGTTTTAATATTATCCTGTTCCTTCTTACCCCTGCAAATATACTGGTGAGGTGCATATGTTGTTCAATCTGCTAAATTGATTTCCGCTTTCGTAATTCACAAATTCAAATTAGGTGCCAAATATAAATGATTTCGTTTGATAACTATTTCTTCTCTAAGTAACGCATAATTTTAACAATCAGAAAGGAAATTATTAGCCCTCAATAGGCTCACCAGATTAAAGCCAATCTTTAATGGTGAAAGAGATATGTAGCGTATCGATGAAAGTAAATGCATGTCTGAATCTTTCGTACTCCATCGAAATATATAAAGAGAAGGCTTAAATTAAACCAAGAGGTGATCTAGTAGCACTTCAAGAATGAAACATAGTCCCCTTTAAATTCAATAAAGATACCTGATTAACGAACTAGTATGGAATACCATTTCTCTATTTAAAATTATATCCCGAGAGATAAAAGGATCCCGAGCTGGGCTTAGAGTTGTCACCGATAAAAAAATGAAAATAAAGATTGTGTATTACTTGAAATCCAGTTCAAGTGAATAATTTCAGGAAGGGATGTGGAGATACAGAATAGTATCCTAGGAAATGTTAATATGGTGTATAAAACTTTTCTTTGAAAAAAAGAAACACACGTGTGCGAAAGAATTTTAAAGCGTTCAGAAAGCTAAAGCCGAGAGAATAACGGATGAAGCCTGGGTTTAAAACGGAATAATGTTTTATTTGGAACGAACACTCCGCTGGGGAGGTGATGGAAACCCTTTTGTGGCAGCGGAGGCTTAATTTAAAATCCTTTGCGTTTTTACTAAGAGGCAAAAGTAGGACTTCATTCGCAGCACTTCTCTCAAATCAAGAGCAAATTTTCCTCTCTGAAATCTTTTGAAACAATGGAGCAAGTAATTGGGAAAACGAGCGGAGAATGCGGTAGCTAATAATCCGCGAAAGCAACGAACATGGCCGTGGGGAAATAACACGGTTCGCTTAAGACAGGGAAAGATAATGGACCAAAAAGAGGAGAGAAACCCAAAGGGTTTGGTCTAAAAAATATTAAACGTGATTTTTAGAAATTATTGGGAATGCTCGTACGCAAATACTGTCTGCTTTAAATTGGTTTTTCTACATTCTAAGAGGAGAAGAATTTTCTTAAACTTATTCAAGCATATCCTTATACCAAGTGTTTAAAATTGCTATATTACATCATGCACCACACCCATGCAAAAATTCTTGTTTATTTTTCTCATTATAATGAAACATTTCTGCTGGAAGTAAAGTATTAACTTGTTATTTTTTAATTAGTTATTTTTCTTGGTAGATCACTGGTATAGGAATAAAACAACTTAGTGAGATATTGAAGCAAATAATTAAGCATTAACGACCGACGGTCACCTTTCATGTATCTACCTTTATGCTATTTTTTTAGTTGAAGAAGTTACAATTTTATTATTTTATTTTATTAAAGCAAGAGGTCAAAGGCTTTTAAACGGACATACTACTATGAACTGAATTATTTTAACAGTTGTCCAACATAACTGCTCTGATAAAGCAACATCATTATGAGCTCTTATAACGATGCGTAAATAATGAACTAGTCCGTTGAAATTTGATAGCTTTGGCAATCTATAATATTCATGACGCCTATCAACGAGAGAAGGTTATTCCGGTATGTGTAAACGTTACTGCTAACTGTTCAAAGATTCTCTTGAATCGAGTCGAGCTAATTCCAACAGCTTCTAATTTTCCTAAAACAGTAACCATTACTAATCGTTTCCCATTATCTTTAGATTAATAAGATTGGGGCACCGAAATTTCAATACAGAAATTCGAGAAAGAAATTTTCGTAACTACGGCCAAAATTGTTTTTTGTGATAAAGTAAAAAGCTTGGAATTTACCCATGGCACACACAAATAGTGTAAGTTTTACAACGCCTTTCAAAAATACTTTCGTACAAAACGTATCAGATATTTTCATCATGTTTCAGGAAATATAGTGTTTGTTAAAATAATCATAATCATTCAAAACAAAAATGATAATCATCCATAACAGAAATCTCAACAGAAAAAATATACTATTTATTTTTATAAAGAAACCCAAAGAGTCTGGATGAATTCACATTATAAGCAGATATCTGTAAGTGCTAATTTTTAACTTTTATGAGTCAAGCAGTAGCCTTTACTCGTTTTATTATCATCATTATTCATGACTTATTTCATTAATATGAAATTCATCAACTCATAGTTAAATACACTAACCATTCCATAATTTTAATATCGTCATAAAATTAGCCAACGACGTATTTTTATCCTGTTATTATCAAAAGCCTCTTTCCCATTACCCTTTTTCCTTCCCTCAAATCTCGCCTTCTTCACCTCCTCGTTTCGCAGTGAGAATAAAATCGGCTTAAATTAGATGCGATGCTAAAAAAATCTCCTCTCCTTCAAATGACCGTCCAAAACGTCCTCCTAAGTGCTAAAAGGAGAGTGGCTTTATAGAATACGCTTCTTCCGATGAGAATCTTATAAAAGGTAACTGAAGTTGTAAAATCGTTCGCTTCCATTTGTTGCGTGGGAATGGTTCCATCGCGAGGACTCCTTTTAAACGAGCCTACGAAATCCGGAGGAGATCGGGGATTATACTGAAAACAGCGCTTGGCTCAAGCATTTGTCAGCGAGCTTATCGATGCTCAAGGCTCTAGCACTTTGATGGCTAAGCAATTCGAGCGTAATATTTCTCTTGAGAACTGAATTGTCAATGACCTAGGGAAAAAAACAAAAGGAAACCCCATCTATTTTGCCCTCAAAAACCTTAAATATAAAGAGACGTAATTCATTAGGCGTAAGATTGAATAACTTTTTAGCTTTTTAAATTTTTAACTGTTTATATGTTTACCTATTTTCTCCTCTTATTTTCTTGTATGAAGTTTTTTACTTAACACAGTATATGTAACTGGGATCTTTTGTACATAATAAATTCTTAATAGTATTATGCGTATTATGTATTTCTGATCAATAAGTGCCCAAACTACTGCCGATAAAGCGGTCATTGTAGAAAAATTGGCGGTATTTCAATTCCAGTTTATTATGCAGCCATCTACGCTTAGGGGGTGTCCATTAATTACGAGAACAGTTTAGGGGGGTGGGGGGTTAAGCCGAATCTCACCCACTCTCATGCGGGGGAGAGGGGGGGGTTCACGCAAACAATACGTAATTTTTTTTCCGCAAGAAACAGTATAGAATGATGAGAAAACTGGGTTAAATTGAGTAAAACGTGTTTCTCTACTAAAATATGACTAAGTTTTACACAATAATATTTATCACGGTTATGCGAGCGCCACAAAGTAGCATAGTAGCCCGTCGATTGTTTAACCACCGGCTAGCCGAACACGCGATTCGACGAGCGCTGCGACGTACGAGCCTTGTGACAGCGACGCATGGACAAGTCTCGACTTGTAGTGTTAAGGCCCGTAAATGTTTAACGGCACAGTTAACGATCTCAGTAGTCTTAAATATTAGTATCAACTAGTCCTAAATAAAAATAATTAAATAAATTACGTTTTTTAATAAATCTAATACAATGAAGCATAGATTAACATATTTACACTGAAAACATGGATTTTGAACAATCTCACGTGGGATTAGAGGAGGGGGGAAGGGGTTGAGCCAAATCTCACGATATCTCACTAGAGGGGAGGGAGGGGTCGAAAAATCGCAAAAATCACCTCACGTAATTAATGGATGCCCCCTTAGAGAGAAAATGTTCAGGAAAAAGTTATATATCAAAGGATGACTATATAATGTAAGTAATAATTATTGAAACCAAGGAAGTCACAGATATTATCTCAAATTTTACAGCCAGATTCATGTATTTTCAACAGATTATGACGCGATGCAATTTACTTAAGTTAGTTTTATTTCTAGTTCTGACTCTTCAAAACAGTTAGACTACAAAGACATCGAATAATTTCAGGGAGGCTAAAGTTACTGATAATGCTTAACAACGATCCATTATAATTAATCTAACAAGAGTAGGTGAGTAAAAAATTAAAAAAAACAACTATAAGAAAAAATGTATATAAATAATTTTAACAAAAAATATGAAGGAATTACTTGAATCATGAAGTATCATAACTGCTAAAATATTATCCTGATTAATCTTAATATTAATATGCAAAACTAAACCTTCTCCAACAAGGTATAAAACTGAAATGCTAACTATATTTTAAGGTAATAAATGCTGAAAGTAAAAATCTCACTATAACAAGGTTCTAAATTCAGGGCATAAAATTTCTAATCCAAAAGCAATTCAGGGTAAGAAGTAAACAGCATAAAAAATGCGGTAGCACCACACGATTCATTCGGAACTTTCAAAACGAAATAAGAGGATCTCGCCATCTGCATCTACCGACTCTTTTGAATATTTGCCTTACACAAACCAAAACCGGAAAATATATGGAGAGAGATGGAGAGAAGCATCCGACAAAACGACCAAATTCGTATGCATGATTCATAAATCGGGCCAGCAACTTTTAACGCCGCCATTAATTCCCTCGCTTGATTGCCTTGCGCAGGCACTCCATCTTTAAAATGCAAAATGAATCTCCAGAAGGCATCCGCCGATCGGAAAAAGGACAATGACGAATCGGAACGCTGAATTACTTCCTCGTCCGTGGCGTCGCGTGCGCCATCTATATGCCTCCGCGGAACTTTCCAGACTTACGTATCCTCGCTCATGCATTAATATGCAAATCCGGGAAATGGGAATCGGTTAACGAAAAGGGGGCGGGGAACCAGGGGAAGTAAAATGTGACTACGGTTAGTGCTGCAGATTCGATTACGTGCCGGACTGCACATGGGCGGAATCGCCTAATATTCTGTACGCCAGAGCAATATTAGGGATATTTACAAAATGCTACGTAAATGCGGATGCCAACGAGTAAGCGGATGAATGCAAAAAGCTCTCGATGTTTGACGCAGGGCAATTTAATTCCGAAACCGGTGTGAGAAGAGATCTTGTATACCACTGATAAGAAAAAAATAAGGTTCTGATTTAAAAGCAGAGAATTTCCAATGACACATACATACTTCTTTTTAGCCGACGGAGAAATTTGAATTTTATTTAAATAACATACCAACCGAAGTCTTCCTTGAAATGGTAATAATGAATACCGCTCAAAAGTCACTTTATAAAAATAATCATAATAATCCTCTTTATTCGGGTGGAATTGAGGCTAATGGCCACATTTTCCATCTTACTCATCGTCATTAATTATAGAATCATTAAATTAAAGAAAATGGTAAGAACAGAAAATTAGAATAAATGTGGATTTAAAAAACCTAAGAGATTCTTAGGAAAAATATATCCACTGCAGGAAAACACCCACCCACTTTATCGTAATGAAATTGCCAAATAATTTAAATATATTCAAGCTCGACTCTGTAGAATGGTGCCATTTATGAGGAATAAATTAAAACGGTCAATCTCACAGGAATACATTTGGCGCTACTCATCTCGACTCTACATACAAAAAATTTACTGAATATATTAAATAGACACTACATGCAGACATAATCAGATTGATGTCCACGTGTAGACGAAATGTCCTGGAGATATCCGCATGTATAGAAAACTGAACATGTTAAATATCTTCATGTGGAAATTAATGTTATTTTATTTATTATTACTAAGACATTGCCAAATATGAATAAGTAAATTGACGCTGAGTAGCGCGAGTAGTTCTGATTTGGAGGAGCAATTCTTATCAGTAGAGTGGACAAAGCACATAACTTGATGACCCGATATTTTTTATACATTTAGCTCCTTATTTCTTAATGTAAACTAAAACTTTTCAATGTGAATTATTGAAGGATTTCACCACTATATTTGGTTATTCCTACTAATTATACTTAAAGCGTTACCGTTGTACTAGAATTTTGATGAAGACGGAAGTTTTAAGTCCAAGTTGTTCACAGAAAGTATTACTTATAGGCGTGTAATAGATTGACGGTTATCTACAACTTCTGAAGCATAATTCTGAACTCGGATAAGCGTATACAATTGCCCAAATGAGAATCAATGGTTAATAGTCAGACAGCATTTTAGGGTTCGTAAAAGTTTGGAATCGCTCGGAAAACCTTATCCTGAAACATGATATCCGCTTTGCCATAAAAAGACATTTATTTTTTCTAACTCAATAAAGATGGCGGCTCAATATCAGCAAACATAATCTTTCTGCGAGCGCAAAGATAGGTGCTTAAAATCAAAGTAGTAGGAAACATTGGAAACTAATATCTCGGGAATTTGAGAATAATTATGAGTAGGGATCCTGCGATATTGTTTTACCAGGAATTCATTCGCGTGAACAATAAAATAAATTTATTTACCCCCAATTTTTCGTATTTTAACCTTTATTTATTGGTTAAATTTGATAAATCCCTCAAATTTACAAAGATATATAAGAAAAATATAAATGTACGTATGATCTTGTTTTTAAATTTACTATAAGTGTTCCTATGGGTTTTTCTATGATGCCGGAGAGTATTTTTTACTTTTCCAGTACCTTTTGACTGAGGAAAATTTGGGAAAGTTGGATTAGAGTTGGCACACTATTTTTGAAAAGACTTAATAGTTCTTTGTTTATCAATTGAAGTCTAGATGATAAATAAAATCCAACAGAGGAAATTAATTTAGTGTATTCTCACTTAATACACGCAGTTGTCTCTTCAACCATGAATAAAAATTGTCCAAACTAGATAGGACGCAGTCTCCTAAGCTCGTGGAGCTACGAAGGTAGGATTTTTAGATTCGTAAGCATTTTTTTTGATTGCTAACTTTGTGAACGAACCATCTCTCGTTCATTACCGGTTTCGAATTACGTGGGAGGAATAAAAGAGACCGAAAATTAACGGCTTGCTTGTTTATATACGGTCCGAGTACTGCGGTCAATTAACGAAACTCGTCGGACGAATATCGTAGCTCAGGGAAATGTTCCTTTGATTGGGACCTCGCGGGTTAAGATTAAAATCGCAGGCGTGGAAATTATGCCTTCGAAAGGAATTCAATTACCCGAATGGACTTTGCGATTGCTACTGGGAGGAAGAATCGTCGTCGTGAATTAAGGGCGATTGGAATTTAAGAAATCATCAATCTTCGTTTCCTACAGCAATTCGATTTCTCAAGCGGAGTTCATTTTCCTGTTTTAGAAGCATGAGTTCAAAATATAACTGTAGCATAACTTTATACTCTCATCGAGTCCAATATCAGAATTTTATGTTCAGGAAATATTTCTGTGTGCCCGTCTGTAACGATAAATAGCAAAATCGATGTAAAATAGATTTTATTGATTGCATTAAAAATTTTTGCCCCCTGCCACACGCCGAAAGGCGGCTTGTAGGGTATTAATGTAGATGTAGATGTAGATTTGTTATTACTTTGGAATCATGACATATAAAGTAAAACTAAAAATAATCCATCAAAATTTAAAGGAATGACCAACTAAAGTAAAATTATAACTATAACTGAAATTATAAAAATATTTGATATTTATTGAAAGTATGTGCTTGCTCATTTTTCCTTACTCTTTAATTAGATATTGGCAGAAATTCAAAATGCTGTGATACAAGGATTAAGCCTTCAACCCTTAAAGAACCCTCTAGTATATACGATTAATTCACAAAGTACTCAGGAGTTTGAGTTTTAGTGTTCCTGAAATACGCATCATTATTTTTTTCATAAAGAAATGCTTTCTAATTGCACAAATTGAAGATGCTGCAGAAAATATGAGAAATGTCAGTTTAAAAGCAAAAGGAATGTAAAAAAGACAGTGAGAATAGCTAATCCCAGATAATAATGCAAAAAAACCAGGATAAAGAAAATCTTTGTGACCGTTTAGAATAATGCAATCATCCAATTATTTTTCTAAGGAAGGCCGATGCCTATATTTTTCAAATTGTCCATTTTAAAAAAAGGCCATTATTCCTAATTTCTCTGAGAGAATTGCGGAATTTCAATGCGTCAGAAATCAGACAAATTAAGAGTAGGAAGAGGAACTGGAAAATGGGAATATTATAACAAAGACTTTTGCAAAAGAATATCAAACCAATGATAAGCTCAGAAATATTTGAAGGATCAGAAAAATAACATTTAAAATTTTCTTAACAAATGAATATGACAATTTTATTGAAGAGTAAAGTGAGTAGGATGGTTAGGAATAATCGTTACATACTGCTAGGAAATGGCATTAAAAGGTTAAGGGAAGAATCTTGACTCTCATTCCACGTATTTTTAAGAAAAAGCTTGGCAACGACAACACTACTATAATTAGAATAGCAAGGAATCTTTTAATGGTTCTCGTCTTCGAAAGTGTTTCTGTAGTTCTAATATCTCTTGAGTTGATCAAAACACTCCCATTGTGTAATATAATCAAGACCTTGATCTCTTAATGGGAGTTAGAACCTGGCTAAAAATGTGTACTTGATATAATTTTGTCAATTTTAGGAACTCTATACGTTTTTATTTATTTAATGACACAATTTGAATTCCTTGTTAATGTTGGTTTGAAATTTTTACAATAATTTAAAATTTCACATATTATAACTTAAACGAAGTTGACTGAGAAATTACAGTTGTCGGAAAAATTATTATAAATTGTGCATGATGTGGCAAAACTTGACGTATCTAAATATGATATTTCCAAGCAGTAGCATTTTAATTAATTAATGAAAAGTTCATACGGAAATTATAAAGTGCAAGTGTAAAGAAGAGAATGAAGTTTTTTTATTTGTGAGAGAAACAGAAGTATCGTATTTAGAGAAGCTTCCAAAGAAACAAACCGACTGAGGGTCAAAGAAGCTGGAATTCATCCAACATTTCGTGAAGCCAAGTCCAAGGGTGCTTCCAGATATGCTTCCACAAACTCTTGAGAATTTTTGACAAATATCCATTCCAGTTTTGTGATGCTTGTATACTGAGGTGCATACAACTCCAGCGATGACTAAAGAGGCACTAAAATGATGCGTGAAACAGCTACGAAAAAGTTAAACTACGAAGGAGAATTCCTTAGTAAACTTTTTGAAAGACCATAACCATGACCAAGACCCTCCAGTTACATAAATGTAAAATAAATTAAAATCGTATCATAAGTACGAGAAATTGTCAAATTTTGAAAAAATATAATGATTAAGTTATAAAAAGATAAATAAAGGAATAATGTTTGATTGATAATAAAATTGAATGTGTAGTAAAGTTTCCTAAATATAGTATTGTATTTGATAGATGATTTTTTTCCAATTCTTGTGGGAATGAATTTTATCTTCTCTATAAAGTCGCTTATTCACCTGAGTTTACCTATTCCTAACATCATATCATAAAAAGATGGTATTTTAAAATTAAAAATGAATATCTATTTGGTGAAAATGCTTCCCGAATATGTATGTTATTGTATCCCATAAAAAACTTTACTAAATACAGAAGACACATTTAAAATAGCGCCTAACAAATTGTAAAAAAAATTAGTAACATGTATAACCTGAAAATTTTCAAAGATAAAAAACTATGGTATTCTTGTGAAGAAACCTAGCAAGAACAAATTTTGCTACTGAAGACCATACACTGGAACAGGAATTCCATCTCCAATATTTGGGATGCATACGAGGACAAAGATATCACAAACACCATTACAATCTTTCAGTGGGTATAAAGGATGATACGAAGAACTTTGAAGGTTTTATAAGGAAAGCAACCCAGATAAAGCTTCGTAAAGCAATGTCGGTTCTCAATGTACTGTATAGTTAATACTACTGGGCTGCAATGCAAAAAGATATTACACAAATACAGTCATCTGAAATGAATTTCTACGTACTGCCAAAGGGTATGCATAGGTAGACAGGTTTGAAAAATGTATCTACAAGAGATGAGCTGAATAGGTCCTCAGCGTATATCTGATGTAGACCTGAAGAATAAAAAATAGGTAGAAAAAAACTTGTTATGCTTGCATTTACAACTTTTACAACCTATAATAAGAAGGTCTAAGAAAATAATTCAATTTAGGCTTTGAAATATGATCCATTGGGCAAAATAAGGGGCGAAGACCTAGAATTAAATGGTGACAAAAAGCCGGAGCAGGTTTATAGCCTATACCAAGGAATGAGGAGAATATCAAACTTACTTGAACAGTAAAAGATTGAAAATGATTTCAAAATTATTTAGAAAAATTTCAATGTATAAGCGTTTGGAATTTTTAAAATAACAAAACAGAGAAAAATGTTAATTACTTTAAAAAAATTATGTTGGGCTTCTCGTCTACGAACCGAAAATTTGTATTCTAATTATAACCTTAAAACAGCAATATTGTGCATCCGTAAAGATTTTAAATACAACGCTATTTTTTAAGAACTTATTTCCTTTTAAATTATTGAAGTCCACAAACATCTGATAAGACTTCTCAAAGCGATGTTTGTGAACCTATTCATCATTCCACTCCGCAGTCGTGAGTCGTGACACGAAGAATCTTAAAGTGATACTGAACGCCTTTTCTCTCGCATTCGAACAAACTATTCCCATCTCCTTGCAGTTTCTTTTACATCCAACTCAGTCGCCAGAAGTTTCCTTGGCAAGCCAATTCCACGCCTTCATTTTGAAGAGCGGCGAAATTCAAGACTCATTCTTCGGAGGAAAAGAGAAACGTCGCCAAGTAATGGATTTTGGTGGGAAGATCGATTAAGATGGCTGTGATTGATACTGACGCAGACGCAAGCGAGGCATTAATCTGAGGATAAATTTTACTTCCCAGAAAACCGCCGAAATAAATGAGATTTGAAAGGATTTGATAGACTAATTAACTATTGGAATTATGAGGAAATTCGAGAGAAGAAAAGGCGAGAGGGAAAATTAATGAAAACGTTCACGAGTAAACATAATTCAAGAATACAATTATAAAATTATGATCAATGGAATACAGCTTTAAAACTTAGAATAAATTACTTATGCAAGGAAATACTACATGTCATAGTTTTGTTTAGTATATAACGATTGAAACAGCTAAATGATTGTTCAGGCCTAATACTTTTTACGGCAATTCGTGCATCTATTTAAGGTTCTTCGAGAGTTAAATTCCATCCTTGCATGTCAAATGGACAGGGTTCTAATTTTAATCTTCTTCAATGTAAGGATAGAAACCAAGAGGGCGTGGGTACAACATATCTAATTTCAATAAATTATAAAAGAGGAGAAATTTCCCTATAATCAATTTATATTGTATATGACTTCAGCAAATTACGTAACCGTTAAATAAAAAAGAGCTTATCTGCTAATAGCGAGTATTTAAGGCCATATTACATGTTTATTGGAATTCCTTATAAATCGTAGAAGCATTTGATATTTTTACAACAATAATCAGCAAAATAATGAAGGTTTATTTCAGAAAATTCTTAAATTTCTTTTCCTGAAACACGTCGGAACAGTTAATTATGATAATTTCGCAATAATTCTTGATTAAAATGTAATGTAGATTATCTATCCTATGCTCAAATAATCAACAATAAAAACAAATCATGCTCTTCCATGGGAAAGAAGGAAATCATCCTTTCTATATTCAATATGGAAAAAAATAGGACTGAGTTTGGAAACTTGTACATTTACTTTGGAATATTCATCTAATGAAGGAAAAGTTAAGGGTAAACTCTGAATTAATTCAAGAAGGTTAAAATTAGGAAGCATTTTATAAACCGAGTATGGAAATACTCTTACGTAGGTAACATTGAACATTAAATTATTAAAAGGTGGAAGCTGTATTTTTAGGCAGCGACCTAAACGGATAATCTGAGACGCGTATAGAAGTGAAGGGTTAAGAGAGACAGGAGCAAGACGGACGAGAATAAGTAAGGGAAAGGTAGAAAGATAAGAAGTCAGCGGGAAATCATAGAAAGGAGATGGGGGGATTGCAGATATGGAGAGACACAGGGGAGAGATGGAAAGAATAGATAGCGTGGGGATGATTGAGGAGAGGCGGTTCGTGGGATCAATACTTGGAATGGGAAAGAAGACATGCGAGCGAGGGTGGGCTAATCCTCCAACCCCCGCACACGGAACGCCCTCACAAGGGAAACCGGGAGACGAACCCAAGTACTCTCTCTTCGAAATGTAATGGGTTACCGGAATAGATTTTGGGAAGAGTGGATTGGAAGGGGGAGGAACAAGTTAACCTAAAGGGAGAGGGGAAGAGAATAAGGCTCAGGGTTAGCAAACGATGAAAATATTGATAATTATAAGATTAACTGGTGTAAAATAGAACTTAACGGTATGTACACTCCTGGCCAAAATTAACGCAGCACCGGCCGTAATGATCGCTAGGGAGGTGTTGCGTTAATTTTGGCCAGGAGTGTACATCTATATGTAATGATCTTAAGCAAAATATAAATACGCATTAAATTGGTCACTGTATTTTATTTATAAATTAGAGTGAACTGTAATTTATCAATAAAACATTTTGGCAACATTTACGCGAATTCAAAATAAAAAAATGATAAACAAATGCATTAGTGTCTTTTAAATTAATCATCAGTATTATTTTTAAAGTGCTTAATCGTATTAGGTAATTTCGCGTAGATTTTAATCGGGAATCAGACCCGGTAAACCCGCCATTCAACAACGGGTAATGCAATAGACCTTTCGCTATCCCCGAGACCCTTTAGTCTAAATATTGTATATTGTGCAGTAAAAATTTACGGCCAAACTATGGAAAAAAGTAACTTGGCATTAGCCAGACCTTAAGGTGTGACGATGAAAGTTAAGAATTATGCACAAGAAACTCTTCGGAGCTACGCATATTAAAAGAGGTAGAGGAATATTTGATGCACATCATATTCTTTCATAAAAAGCTGTCATTATCAGGATGAAGCTATCACCAATAAGATCTGGAGCTACTATTGACTCCCATGACAAATAGTTGAAGTGAATATGTCACATATTCTAATTACTTGGGTCTGGAAACGATATCCGATTAATTTCATAGCAAAATATCGTACAATTATAGAAAAAGGCGAAGAATAGTACAGTATATCCAAGGATAATATAACCCTATTGCTGTTAGAAATAGATTCATATGCAATTGCCATGTTAATCAAACAGGAAATCTGTCATATTTGTTTTTTTCAAAAAGGGAATGTACATGCTAACGAACGCTCTGTAAACTAATGAACTTGGCTAGTGAAGCTCCCCGTTGATGAACTGCGTCTACAAAATTTCTGATTCCATTTCGAGATAGAAAGCATTGGGTGTGGCGTAGAGCTCATTTGCCCAACATCATTGTATTCTCTTCCATCTAAAATTTCATTTCTAAATTAGGGACGTTATCGTACGTGGCACTATCACAAAACATTTCAAAGTGAAGGATTTTTTCTTAATCAAGAGGAACTCCGTTCAGACGAATAATTCAAGCATGCACGTGGTCATTCTTTTGTTAGGAAAGTTAATTGACAGCCAGCAGAGATTTTAAATTTTGAATAGATTGAGAACGTTATAACTGCAAAAAAACTTTATAGAGAAGGATCATTTGGGAGATATTACATACATGTCTATAATGGTCTTGTAAAAGCTAGAGAAGAAGCCTTCGTCATTCCCGTGAAGTCAAGAGTATCATATTCACAGTAACATCCAATTTACCATTTTCGGTGTGATAGAATTACCAATCAGCTACTTTTGAGAGTTCAGCTATGGAAAAATTGTGATTTCCATACAATTTCATCTAATAACCGCTTTTATTCCAGTGTAGTAACACCAGGTAATAGGAGACAAATGAAATAACTATGCACCTTATTTGGAGAAACTATTCCCGTTAGAGTATGTCCTCTACCTTGTCTCCTAACAAATGAACGTATTTCGTACACTCCTGGCCAAAATTAACGCAGCACCTCCCTAGCGATCCTAACGGTGCTGCGTTAATTTTGGCCAGGAGTGTACATTCAACTTGGTTGCTAAGATAAACAGAATATTCTTGAAGCGAGGTTGAAGAATAAATAGCTCACACAACGGCAGACAAAACCCTAATTAAAGAGAAAAAAACTTGGAAAAATCGTGTTATTTAATATTCAACAAAAAACTAAAATTTGGACTACCTTAGTCTATAATTTGTGGAACCTAGCAATATTGTTAATCGTTGACAGAAAATATCACCGTACTTCTTCCCCTAAGGAAACATTTCGGTGGTGTTACGCGGCTTTTTGGTTTGCATCATCAGACGTGATGATGATCGTTTCTGATGTGATGCTGAACCGGAAGCTGTAATATTCTAGTTATTTAAGTTTACGATGAACAAAAAATTTCCTTGTCGACACTCTCAATCAAGCTAAAAATATAATTAGTATGCACCTGATGCGTATTACAAGGAGATAAATGTTGATTGGAGGCAGAGAAGAGATAGAATATATAGAACAAAGAACTCAGTGGGAAGATGTTTACTTGTAGACTCTAGAGCAGGGTTACTCAACCTTTTTTGGTGCCCGGTCACCAAAGTGCGCTTCTGAAAGCGAAGCGGGCACTACATAACATTTCCGTCCATGGTGACATTCAGGCCATCCCTTGGCAACATTATCACTTTACCAGTAAACCGATGGCCGTTTTAAAATAAAAAAACGTTCCATGGTAAATAAGATCCAAAATATTACAGCCTATATAATTTTATCACAACCTCACATTCTATATGTGAGAACCTCTCATGTGAGAAAGTCTTTGACTCCGAAGAAGTTTTGATAACGGGGATACATCTAGTATGAAGGTTTTCGCTGCATGTGCACCGCTGCGTTCCGAAAAGCAGCTGTCCTTGATTATGAAAAGTTTGATACATTGATAAGCTCATTGATTATATTTATATAGTATATTCTGTATGTAATTTTATTATTGTCTGTATTTAACTGTTATTTTTACTGTGTTTTCGCGGTTTTTTTCACCCCCCTTCTCTGTGGGTGTTTTCCCGCAACGTGGGTTTTTCTTTAGCATCCTTCAGTTGCAAAGATTTTTTCCCCACACTCTACTCTGTCTTTTTGTTTTAATTTAATTTTTAATTATTCATATTCTAACGACATAAGAGGTTAGGTGGCCCACTTGGGCCTAACCTCGCCAATAAAGGGTCAAATAAATAAATAAATAAATAATAAGCTGAACCGAGCTGAATCTTCGCATTCGTATAATTAACTAAATATGACAGAGATACGCCTCTTGTTAATCTGAACCATCTTTACATAGGCGATAAGAGGGGTGAAATGTTTACGAAACCCAAGACCAGGCCAATCAAGTTTCTGACCTCTTCCCCGCCATACCTCCATTCTATCGACGATAGTGCAATCCCAAGAAATAATGTTGCAGCAAATAAAAAAAAATCTTTTTACTGAAGCTTGGCGGGCACTGTACGAGGTCGCTTCGGGCACCAGGTTGAGTACCCCTGCTCTAGAGTTAAGGCTATAATGATAAAATTTTACTTTTCTTACTATATTGAAGGTCATATACTCATCAGATAAATTGATGATAAGAAATTACTCCTTCTTGAATTTTATTTTAATTTTGGGAGGCGCGACGCATGCTTTGTTTTTTTGATGAAAAGCTATAATATACGCTACTAGGCATTAATTACTAAAGTGTATCGATATTTATATAAGCTACACTTTAGACTCCACTTTTTCACCTGTTGATGCCCGAACGAATTAAATTAAGCGAACTGTTAAGCGCAAAATAATCGGTTTTAAATTTATGTATTTCGAAAATCCTCATTCCTCTAAAAAAAATAAACTTCAACTCCAAATATTACTTAGTCGATTGCAAATGGAGAGCGTTTCTGCGTTCCTTCAAAACATTTTCATGAAAAACACAGACGGCTTCAAAGTGCTCACAACATCGTCCGATTAATTTCAATTTGAACTCTTGACTTAAGCAAACATCTCTTGAGCCTTCCGGGAATGTGACCTTTTCATGGGTCAGCGAATGCACCTGCAGTTTGCTCCAGAACGTTTTGAGTACACTCTATTAATCGAATTTTCCTCTTTCGAGCAATAAATATCAGCAATTAAACCTTTTTAACTTAAAATCCTTTTGGAAAGACTAGTGTAAAATAGCATGGGACATAATTCCCCAGCTGTTGCATACGTCTCTTGCAGTTATACATACACGAGCGCCGAAAGCGTACCTCATTACATTTCCGTTGCATAATTAGCACTTAGATTATGGGGTTTCTGCTATCGGACCAATTAAACGTGACCGCTACTAATTCCTCCAGCATTACGATTTCCCCGATTGTAAATGCATTAATCGAGTGATTATATCCAGAGGAATTATTCTAGTCTCCATATCCAGTCGTATTAGTGGAATTCCGGTGGCTTTGTTGTCTATACCGAATCGCCATTGGAGGATTTAACTGCGTTTATTACGAGAATTAAAAATAGCAGACTGAATATCGGCCATTGCCCAGATCCGGCGCAATTTAGCGGAACTCATCAACGCTTATACCAAACGGAGGAAGCGTATGTATGATTTCGAGTCTGAAATCTCGCGTTGTCAAGTTCATGGTTATCAATGGCTGGAATTGCTTTCGTGAGCCGAGTCTGTATTTGATATAAAGTTTTCAATTAAGCCTGTGATATTCAATCTCATTTTAGAGCAGCTGTTAGAACTCAGCTTTCGATGCCTTTGATTTGAGGAATTGGATTTTTAAAATAACAAATAAAATATTCAAAATATAAAAGTAATGGTTTAAAAGTAACGAAGTATTCCTCTTCATAATCTTCAAATATTTTCGCAATTCATTATTCATTATTGTACTCGTCGTATAGTAACTTTAACCATGCATTTGTCGCTTCGTAGAATATTGCAAAGGGACATATCTATAGCATTCTTATCAATTTTATTATTTAGTGTGTAGTGCGTATATGTTCTTCTAAAATTAATATTACAAGAACAAGGGTATCAGGGTTTTATAATTTTATAAGATGATAGCCAGAAGTGTAGAAAGGTACTAACGTCACTAACTCTCATCCGTAATGCTAACATTCATTCATCGATATGTCTAAACCAGACATTGCGTTGATCAATCTCAAGCGACACGTGACTAATGCGTTGATTCAACAGGGAGTAAAACTGAACCTTAATACATTTGATGTTTCCAGTCTCGAAGTGTGGCCCTGCATATTAGTAATAGGTAAAAATACTTTAATTTCTGTATTTGTTACTAAGTAAATTTTAGTATTTATTTCAATTGCTGTTATACAATTATTTTTTTGATCGAAAACTTTTAAATACACGATCTTCCATTACTTTCTGGGAAAAAACAGTAATTATTTTTATTAATGACCTGCTGGTAGGCTGTAAGCTTGTTGGCAGTTTTGTAACAACACATAAGTTATACGCGCAATTAACATACCATACTTTCATGACATACAGCCATTATATATAGAATTATTACAAACCATGTTTGGTTTGGCAGGGCCCAAATTGGCTAATTGTATTTCCCTAAACAATTCTATTGTAGTGCATATATCTACTAAATATTTATTTGACAACACGTGCATCTTCTCTATGTTTAAACTTGTCTGTTTTGCTTTTTGTTTCAAATTGTAAATTGTATTAAATTATATTTTATACAGTACTGCATGTAAGCGAATTATACACTATTGTACATAAACCTAAAAAAATGTTTACAATAAAAAATATTTCAAACATATATAATACTTACCAAAAAGCTAAGTAATACATGTATAATGAGATATGTAATATGTAACATGCAGCTGATTTGACTAGATTTTTTGTGGGTCGTAGGGGTCATATTATTAAGATGATGAATTCAAAAGCTTAACAAGTTAATGCAGTAAATGAGCTGTGGAAAAATAAACCGTCCAGCACTTCATCATCGACCTGTATATTTAAAGTGAATGAATACAAAATTAAAAATCTGGGTCTTTCATTTTGTCGCCCTAACCGACAGACATCGGACCAAACACGCAAACTCAAAATAATTTAGATTCCGGAATTAGAGAAGGCAATTTATTTTCCGCTTAATCCGAATCAGAAGCCTCAGAAGTCGTTTTCGCGTGCGAACCAGCAATTTTCGTCACCGCGGACACATCGAGAAGAAGATACAAAATTTCTCTCGACGGAAAATAAAACAAATGCCTCGCTCTCTTCGTCGTCTCTCGCAGCTGCAATTTGATTGTTCACACCCGAAAACCGTTTATTGCGTTAAATCGCGATACTTCTCCATTACGCTCTCGCTTTCTTTCACGGCCTTTTGCGTGTCCGAATAATCGTATTTTCCCGGGAACGTACGTGTTCGCGTGTAATGAGAGAGATTCATCATCTTAGCCTTCATTAGTCTGTCCTTCGCAGAAGGTTCTCCACCCCTTCCTCGGATCCTCTCAGACGCCATTCCTCATACTCTATTTTCCTGCGCCTTACTCATCGTGACGTGTTAATGAAGACGCTTTACTCGTTATCCTCGGAAAACTAGGAAGGTCAGTTCATTAAAATTGTCTAAATAAAGTCCTTTTACTCAATTTTTGCCAGGAGGATTAGGTCAGAAATAAATTCAGCAATAATTGTCCTATTGTCTTTCCACGATATTCGGACAAGTTATATCGATTATTCTACTACGTTTAAAAAGGTATGTTGATATCTAATGGTTATGTGAGTGCTGCACCACCTTACGTCTCTTGTCAATTTGTCTTTCAGTTACAACGGCATTTCTCATAATTATATGCGATTTGACTTCATAGTTGTTTTGCCTTATGCTGTCTAGTAAAAGATTATATTTAATTACCTTATTATAACTTTTATTTGAAGAGTTTCCTCAACTACACTCAATAGAATTTACGTCATTTGAGAATGACGATGACGTGATGACCTTTTAGGACAGTGGTTATACGCGTTTTCTAATTTTCTGAGTTGGAACAATATAGATCAATTTTCAATTATTTGTATGCAAACGTGGTTTTCTATATGCAAAATATAAGATTAACTGAAACATTAACACGGCCATCGAAAGATACCCCTATAATTTGCATGGCTGACAATAATAAGTTTCTCTGACAGTCCTGATAACTAATATCTACTTTTATGACAGCTCGTTAGAGATAGAAACTTTTTTAGAACCGAATTTCGACCTAGTCAACAGAATCACCAAGTTCGGAAAAGATTTTTTTTCTATAGATCGTTTATCTATTTAAAAAAAAAATCATCTTCAATAAAATTCTTTTTGGAGATTTTAAACCTCTTACACTAAAAACAATGCGCTAGAACGTTTTACTAAGGTAGAAATCAAAGAATGATTATTAAATATAGATTTGGAGAGTTAACATGTGAATTTTAACCTTATGATATAGCACTGAAAAAAATCGCATCCTTATATACACCATTTGGGATCAAATCTGATTATTTATCCATTACAAATCACTTTTAGTCTCGCAAAAATTTTATTTTTGGAAACTAGGAATGCATTTCTTCATTTTGCGCATTAAAAAATTAACATTCAGATTTTTAATGTTTATAGTGAAGACCAGATACGAGGCTAGCGCTATGCGCAAGGAAAAAGTATATAGAATTTTACAATAAAAAGTTTTAATACCCAAAAAGGTAGAATCAGTATTTGAACTGAGGCTTCTTTGCCTATCCTACAAGTTTCATTCAAACACTTCAAACCGTAATCTATATTAACTAAAATGAGTATGGCTAAATAAAATAATTGAGAAATAAGATACGCACTTCCATCATAAAATCCTTCTACATGCAGCTAAAAACAAAACCCTCTGTATCCTTGCTTTTCCGAACCTAGATGAGTATAAGTAAGAGAACCCTTGAATGAAGCCACCCTACTCGGCCCATTTACATAATAATAATGATAATATTTTATTTACCGCAAACAGGAAAACCCCAATTAGATGCGATATATAAACCCACCGCCAACGCAAGAGAATCACCGGATTAAATCATAGATCCTCCTCCCGTCTTAATTTCCTCATTATTGTGCAATCACTCTAATTAGGAGCAACGCGGATCAAATACATCGGACCAATTAAAGAGGGAGTCCTCCGCGATCCATCTGCGTGATTGCTGTAGTCGTTCACTGTCGCAGATTCCGTATAATCAAGACCGGGTACACCCCCTTGGCGTTTCCCAGGGAGAACCTCGCGCAACACTGGATTTCTAGAGCCAATTCGCGTAACAAGCCGGTATCGATTGGGAAAGGCTTCTTCGGGCGCTGCTTATACAAGAGGGCCTCGATTAATGGCAACGATTCGGCACTGTCCCGAGCACCAATGAATGGGCGGAGAGATTTCTGCGAGCTGCTTTCGGCGTTTAAGCGCACCTCTCATTTGGGAGGACCGATGGAAAAGGATTGGGCTGTTTTCCATTTACGAAGAACGGATTACTTCAATTAAGAGAATGGATCGAAAATATTGGAAAAGTCGCTGATTCGATTTTTTTTCAATATAATAATTGTTCGTCGCACAAAAGTTACAGTAGTATTAAAATTTATCTAACAAAGCAGCAAATCCAAAATTAAAATATACGAGTCGTAAATTAGTAATGGAGAGAAGCAATAAGGTCCTCCTCAGCTTGGAAGCCCATCAGGAGGTGCCGGATGACAAACAATAGTGTTAATGTGAAGAGTACAATTTTCAAAAAGTTATTAAATATAGGCTCAAAATATTGATCTTCCTATTTCAGTTAAATGAAAACAAACTAAGAGCTTACGATTAATTGAAAGAATAGTGAGAATAAAATAAAATATAATGCACTTTTGTAAAAAAATAAAATAAACAACTCAGAACAGTAATAAACTTAATAAACAAAGAAAAATTACATCTAAAAATACATGATGGAGTTTAAAGCTTCGACAAAATATTCATTCAAGATATAAATTACAACTACAAGTAAGATGGCAAGAAACACATAACGATATAATTCAGGAAATCAGTAGATTATAAACCAAACTAAAAATGTAAGTAATTTAAAAGTATAAGATTAACAAATGGTTGAGGATTTAGTAAATAATTATTGTAGCAAATTACAACCACTTTTTGATTTTCTTCTTAACCTCAACTAACCTTTTGATTGGCCAGCGAAAGATTGTTCATCTGTTCGGATTTTTACGAACTGCACATCTTTCTAAGCACTGTGCATCCTATCAACTGAGTATTAAAAAAATACAATAAGTTTACAAATATATAGGTAAGCTACATCTTCATCTATCATCAGCGATTACAGATAAATAGTAAATAGGAGTATGGATGCTAGCTATGACATATGCATCCTATTAATTGGCAGAACCAGTAATTAGAGGTTTTAAACCTCTAATTCATTTACAGTCATCCTCCGAATTTTCTTTCTTCACAGGACTCATAATGTGAAGAATGAAGCTACACAAACTTTCACCAATTCCGTGACGCATCGAGTCACCATTAGGCCTGATAAAAGTATTGTTATCAATACACTCTATGTCATGTCATTCCTCGTAACATACTTCCTATTTTACATAACGTTTGATATGACTATGAATTATTTGAATTATATGAGCACATTTGCATCCAAAGTAAACGGTCACCTATTTGAGTGATGAATATTTCATGAGTAGGCGAATATTTCAAGCATTCATTGTAGCGTTTACCTTTTCTAAATACGATTTAGAATGAGTTTAGGAGTAAATTTTATAATAATCCATAAACAATAAATAAAATGTATGATAACAGGAATACAGTGAAAATTATGAGCAAAAGCTGAATAATTACATGCTTCAAAGATATGAAGCATACATGGAGAATAGGAAATGGTTTATAAAAACATATCACACAGTATCCGTTTGCATAGATATGGAATATATCTATTACAGCCGGAAAGAAGGGAAAATTAGAATTAATGCTACAGAAAATAAGATAAAACATATTGGATGAAAAACTAATGACCCCCAGTATCAAAGCTTTAGCGAGCAAGGCTTGTTGGTATCACACAACCACACCAACATCCAAATTGGACAATATAGCAGAAAAGACTGTTTTGTGTTTACTATCATACTCTAAAAATTGATACTCTACTTAGGAAATCCTTGATGAAGAAGTAACAGATTTAAGATAAATTATAAATTTGAGGGAATTATAAATGTTAACTAAGGAATTAATATTCTATTATTTAACAGGGCATAATAATTTAAAGGACTTTGTTTCCCATTTAGACCTTAGAATGTCGTAGTAAATAAACCATAAAAATATCAGTTGCTTGCATGTCAATAAAAGATTCCTTCGATTTATCTACCTCATAAAAAGTGCATGATTAAAAAAGATTTTATTTCTCCAAATGATATCATTACACCCTTGAATCCTAAGTAAATTAAATTTTAAACTTTCATGTGAATGAACTAGAGAACTTTTGTATTAGGAAATGAATTTATGAATTAACGATTCACAGGAAAATACCACATTGAACTACACTGTATTAAAACTAAGACATAATTAGTGTTTTATTTCCCTAATTAGTGAGACACGTCACCATGGTATTTCTCATTCTTCCTTAATATTTTCTTGTAGGGAAGCAGTTGCTTAACAATACGCCATTCAATAGAATTTGACGCTTCTCTTCCCATTTCAAATCTTAAGTCCTACTCCATTCACCTTTTCTATTCGAACCCGAGAAGGAATATACATGAGTTAATGACGTTATGAAGGTTAAAGGAAGACCACGTCAATCCGTCGATAAATAAAGCTTGAGCGGAATCCCTCGTGATTCTCCCCCGTGAATTCAACCTGAACGGCGAAATTTTATTTTCCACTCATAATAGAATTCCTCTCGGAGTCCGCCTCCTCATTGAATAACAAAGTAAGACTATTTTATTTTTTCTCCTGAACGCCGATAAAAACTATAAAAAACCCAAAAGTAGGTCGGTTATGAAGGGGAAAAGAAAATAGCGTTGACCTGAAATGACGCCAACTTCTTCCTTAAACAACAACTCTCGATTCCTTGTCAAATGATCCTCGTCTGGCGCTATAGGTCACCACGTTATTAACAGAGATGAGCTCGCCACTCCGGAAAAGGACCCTCAGCATCCCAACCCACCTGCTCCAATCCGCCCCAGGATGCAACGGGAGGATGACAGGTCCGGATTAAGTCGACTAATGAAAAGGTATCCCAGTAGGTGGGAGGTGGAAGGCAATGGAAAAACAGCTCTACGGATTAGATTCTCTTTTCCCACTTCCAGAGGACACGTTCGCGAGTGTCGCCTGTTTTTCGTTTGGTCACGGATTTGGAACAATGGGAACGCTGCAGTTTGTTAGAGCGTTTCAATAGTGATAATTATCTCGGAGTCTATTCTCCCAATTTCTCGGAAGAAAGATGATCGAAGTTAGGCATGCCCTCACCCAAATGAGAGGTCTTCTTTTTCGTCCTTACAGCACATTTTGTCATTCATCATCGACCACCCTCTTTGAGTGATTCTTAGTAAAATCTTGTCATCCGTCATCCGCCATTCTCTTTAAGTGATTCCTGATAAACTGTACAACGCGCAGTTTATCTACATCTACATTAATACACCAAAAGCTGCCTTTCGGCGAGTGGCAGGGGGTTTAAGCATCAGACGTTTATTCAAATTTGTACAGCGATTACATCACACCATATTTTATTGTTCGAATTAATTAAGATGATGAATGTTCCCTACGTAATCTTCAGTCCGCTTAAGAGTCCATGATAAGGCTATTCAATAGTAATTAAAACTTAAATTAGTGATTAAGAATGATTTCTTATTTTCCCGGCGTAGCTGATTAGTGATTAACGACAAATAGCTCAGGACGATGATCCTTAAACACAAACCAAGCCCAGCTAAGCTCTGGTGGTTGGGAAACAATATTCAAATTTTTTGTGTATGATGGCAAAAATCTAAACATTCAGAAATGCTTGCGGTTGCTCAAAAATTAAAATTTCTATGACTTAGGCTGGATTTTGAATTTTAGAATGCAAAATCCACAAGATATCGTAATGCTATAGTTCTATTCACTACCATTTAGAGCAGGGGTGCTCAACCTTTTTTGGCGCCTGGGCACCAAAGAGCGCTTCCGAAAGCGAAGCGGGCACCACATAACATTTCCGTCCGTGGTGACATTCAGGCCATTCCTTGGCAATATTATCACTTTACCAGATAACCGTTGGCCGTTTGAAAGAATACATTTACATTTACACCCTGCAATCCGCCAGTGGCGCGTGGCAGGGGGTGTAAGACACCAAAATACCTATCTAATCTGGAGAGCTATTTGCTTCTCTAATACTTCGCGGAAAAAATGACCAAAAGTAGCTATCTGTCCTGGCAACTACTTCCCTGTATCGCTTTTTTGTTTTCTCTCGAAGGTCGCGTAGGAATATAACTGGGATGACAATATCTGTTATCTCCTCCCCGAAATCGGTAGAGATAAATTTATCAAAAAGCTTCCGTCGATATTCACGTCTTCTACGATATCCCTAAGAGAGTTCCAACCGAGGGATTCTATCATAGCCGAAACACTGCTGTCGAATCTGAAATCTCCCTTGACGAACCTCGCTGCTCTACGTTGAACCATCTCGAGATCGGAAATTAATCCTACTTCGTGAGGATCCCAAACCGCACAGCAATACTCAAGTAAACGTTCCATGGTAAATAAGATCCAAAATATTACAACGTATATAATTTCATCACAACCTCACATCTCATATGTGAGAACCTCTCACGTGAGAAATTGTTTATCTACGAAGAAGATTTGATAACAGGGAATACAGCTGGTATGAAGGTTTTCACTGCATGCGCACCGCTGCGTTAAGCAGCAGTCCTTGATTACGAGGAGTTTGATACATTGATAAGCTGAGCTAAATCTTCGCATTCGCATAATGAACTAAATATGATATAGATACGCGTCTTGTTAATCTGGACATAGGCGATAAGAGGGGTAAAATGTTTACGAAACCCAAGACCAGGCCAACCAAGTTCCTGACCCTTTCCCCACCAAACCTCCAGCCTATCCCAAGAAATAATGTTGTAGCTAATAAAAAAATCTTTTTACCAAAGCTTGGCGGGCACTGTACGAGGTCGCTTCGAGCACCTGGGTACCCGCGGTCACCAGGTTGAATACTCCTGATTTAGAGATTTAAAGGACAGAACACTGACTTTTACTATGCCACACAATTTTTTTCATTATATTATGAATTTTCACAAAATCACGGTCATCTCCGCAGATTTTTGAATAAATTTGTTTCTATTGGGTCCTACTGGAGCGGCAACGTTTCCAAACAGATGAGTGTACGTATGAAAGCGTATAGTGCTCCACTAGGTACATAAAATTACTAAACGTGACTGTGTGTTGTCAATCCGCTAGAATGCTTCCCCGTGTCACTGCAACTGGTCTGATAAGCTGAGAAATGAATCAGGCTTGAAAACAACTGAGCGTTTACGGCCGCCAAGCTACCATTAAGCTGCGGCCTAAGCAGTCGATTCGATCAATTTGAGAATAATTAGAGAACTTTTTTCTGAAGGCGATTACGTTTTCCAAGAATTATAAAATATGATAACTATTATTTATTTCTATATAACAGCATTACAATTTCATCACCACCAGTTTGATTTCATCACACCCGATCCGCCGGAAATATTTATTCTAATCAAGGAACTTATTTTAATTTTAAGATCGATTTTTAACACCTATTATACATGTATGATTAGTAAAATTAAATAATATTGTTTAGTATGAGAGAAGCAATACGAGCATTCATTTATTGAGAGTTATAATTCAATATTTTGACAGTTTTGGCTCCAATAATGACGTTTATTTTTTTTATTAAAAAACTTAAACCTCCACATACTAAGAGTTAAAGCACCGATGTAAATCTCCAAAAAATTGATAATATGAGTTATCCACCTGTTAATAATCTCTTAGTAATCTCCATTATTCTCTGGATAATGCAGAAATTCATTTTTATAAACGAATTTTATATTTTCTATGAGTCAACTTCTACATCGCATTATTTCTATACTGACACGCATATATTGTTTGTGATATTCATAAATGCTAAGGAGGAATCTATGCTTATTACCACACTACATCTACTGGTAAGAATTACATGAAAGACTGGGAAGTTTCGGGTGGAGCTTTTGTCTTCGCATTCTATTTCTGACCTTTGAGTAAATTGTTGCTTGTCATACTTCAGAAAGTGAAAGCTTTGTAAACCGTGAAAACATTCCCTCCCCCAAAGTGAAGCAATATTCCCTGATAATGATGATAATTTCCTGTCAATTTTGGAACGGCTGTCTCAGGGGTTTTCAAAGCTCGATCGCACCCTAAGGCCGGTCTTCCTTTGGAAGCGACTACGAGCGACGCGTATACGGCCGTATACGGGCGACTAATCCCAATACACAGAAAGTAACGGAGCGTCGTCCACTGCAGGCGACTATGGGCGACTTGATTCGAGCGTACACCGGCGACCGGCGACTGATCCCATTGAAATGGGATCCGTCGCTCGTAGTCGCCGCTATGCAGTGCATGACTTAAAATGATATATACGCACTGAGGAGTATTTCAAGAAAAAAATAACATGCCAAATGTGTTATGAGTATTCAATTCTCATATTTCGAGGATATTTTAGACAAATTCCTCAAATATTTAATTACTTTGAAACAGAAATGTGATCCGTCGCTCGTAGTCGCCGCTACGCAGTGCATGACTTAAAATGATGTATACGCACTGAGAAGTATTTCACGAACAAAATACCATTGCAAATGTGTTATGAGTTTTCAATTCTCTTCTCTCGAGGATATTATAGACAAATTCCTCAAATATTTAATTACTTTGAAACAGAAATGTGATCCGTCGCTCGTAAGCAGAGTTGCGTAGTGAATGGCTAGGAAAGATATGCTCACTGAAATTTTTAAACAGTACAAAATATTACACAAATTGTATTTTTAAGTATTAATAACTCTTATTTTGAGTGTTTCATTGACAAATTACAGTCATTTCAAATATCTACTGCATACATCACTGTCAAAAAGTTATACTTTTGGCACTGATTGAAATATGAATAGAATTGAACGGAAAAAAATATATTGAAACCAAAGGTTTACGAAACATTTTTAAATAAACGAAGGAGAATTATGAGCATTAACGGAGCATTAGAAGAAAATATAAAGTATCTTTTGAGGGCTACAAGTAAACGAACTTTAGTAATGCTCTATCGACAACGTTATCAATAACTTTGTAAAATAAAGAAATTTGTTGATAAAAGAAAATAAACAATATTACTTCCTCACCTATTGCAATTTATAGGTTAATGCTAGGTAGACAATAATCACAATGATACAACGGCTAAATTGGGCGAAAATATAAGTACAATTGTGTTTTTTCCTCCATAAATCAAGACTGAACTCGTATGAAAATTAATCGTCGATATGAATATTATCGTAAAAAGAAATGAAAACTTAACTCATTCATTCATTCATCAATGTTGTATCTTAGATATTGATCTTATAGGTAAATCTTGATGAAATTGTTTCTTTCTTTTGCGACTCCAAAATCCTTAGTTATTTTCGTCCCAGAAATTCTCCCAATTTCTAGGTTCAAGAGAAGGGATGTCTCTATGATTAATATGTTCTATCCTCATTTTGTGGGATTCAGTATAAACCATCGTAATCAAACACTTAGTAACTTCCACAATTTCATTTCAAACGACCGGTTTCGTCAACGAGTTGACATCTTCAGGTCATCAAAAAAAATTGTGGAAGTTATTAAGTGTTTGATTACGATGGTTTAGGGATGTCTCTAGTAAGAACCATATGAATAGACTGGGAAATCCAGGTGAAAGCAAGGGTTCAGTTTCTAAGAAATAGAAACTTGTTTGAAGGGAAGCAATACAGGAGCTCCACGACACTGCGTGCAAAGTGCTATTAGTAGAAGGTTTGCTATTGTATTGAGTGCTGGAATTTCTTCTTCTGAAAACGTTTTCGTTTCCTATGCGTTCCCGCAAAAATTGTGATCTCCTTGGTTAGCCCTGAGGTTAAAGGAAACCCCATTGTCTCCAAGAGTTCCACCTTTCTTCATTTGGACCCCTTGCGGAGTCTAGCTGCGAAGGGCTAAAATCCTCCTCGTCCATGAGGTGATTAACGAAGGCCGAGGTGAAATTTCCCACCCCGAAGTATCTCTGATGTTCTGCTGCAATCTTTCCTATCATTGTTCTCCCTCTCAGAACTCGGAGAAAATTGAGAAATTCCTAACCGAAGATTTAAGCAACTGTATGACCTACCATGTTGAAAATGGTCTTTGATGGACCAAATTACAGGAAATACTTGATTTTCTTTTTGCTGAGTATACCTGCATTATATGTATTCTACAGAATATCTATTGGCGTACAGGGGGTGCATTTCCGGCTAATCTAATTTCCTATTCGATTACTTCGATTATATTTCACTTGAGTAAAGAAAAATAATACACGTGACGTTGCCTATTATTTTAAATGGCTAAGAAATTATTGCGTTTAAACCTCTAGTTTCACGTATGAAATCTAGATGATCAGGCGTTACTTTACAAAATTACACTGTTTTATTCATTCTCTAGTTTCACCTTGTTGAGAATCATCGGGCGCTTCTGCTAGTTCGCTATACAATACTCGGATTTTCTATTATGGATACCCGAGTTTGGAGTTAAATAAAAACTAAAGTAGAGATCCCACAGGAAAACTAGGTACACCAAAATCTTGCGTGTTTTATTTTGCGTTGTTCTACACGGTACAAAAATTTTTATTACTATTACTTTTGGTACTAATTGAAGGACGAACGAAAAATGTGCCTGTTTTTTCGCGCTCTTTCACTAATTGCTCACTTTGAGCTTTTGTTTCTCATAAAGTATTACTTCAATCAAAATAAAAACTTTAGATGATATTAAGAAACATATTATAAACTAAAATAAAAATTTTCAGTGCCTTCTTATCGTTAGATAAAAAGTTGTTATCGATATTATAAAAAAACTTTTTTTCAGTAATGGGTGGACGTAAAAGTGTAAAATTGGTGTTGTTATAAAGCTCTCGCAAATAGTTTTCAAATGGTATCATCAACGATATCTACAACTCAGCGATTTTTTTTATACGAATTAATATTTATCGTTGCGGAAAGCGTCCCGAAATCGAGCGCTGGAGCTAGAATACCGTTACAGCGACCGAGAAGCGGGTAGTCGCTTACAGTGGAAGACCCCCATCGCCTGTAGGTCGCCCAAACTGACGTCGCCCGAATACGCTGGTCGCTCGGTCGCTCGTAGTCGCTTCCAAAGGAAGACCGGCCTAAGAGCCGCTCTCTGTAATATGTATGGGAGGGGTTATTACTGGAGAGAGATTAAGCAGCAATCCGTACCCTTAAGCTCAAATACGTAGAGAAACTTCAACACTAGAGAAAACCACGAAACTTCAAGTGCTTTGCACATAGTACTTCTCTTGTCTAACTTAAGCATAATCTTAATAATTATTATAAAATTAATTCCTAAAAAATTGTCAATTATCTGGGCTTCTGTACATGTACATGTACATGGCTGGTAGACTGAGAGCCTGAGTCTGTGTCACTTTGGACTTTGAATACTGTTATTGTTACCAATAGGAAATTTCTACATTAATTACGGAGAAACTTATAAATCGTAATAGTAGTATTAGTATTCTTAAAAGTGCTTCGACAGCTTAGGTCATTTCGCACATTGGCTCCCACCGGGAATCAAAGCCTCGACCGCTTTCACCAAAGGCAGACGCGCCGTCCACATGACTACTCTGGAGCTACTTGAAATCATTTTAAATATATGTGCATAAGAAAAACTTAATAATACTACGAAAAGATGATTTGAGTAGGAACAATTGATCAATATATTAGAAAATCAAATTATCCATTGCTTGCTTTATTAAAGTTTAGATTGGATTACCACCAAGCAACGCTTGAGAAGATTCATTTTAAGTTTATTATTGTATACTTATGATTCTCCTACGCTGGTATAGTTGAACTGCAGGTCTATAATAAATTAATGATTTTCTGAACCATTAAATGATTTTATGATACTGGTAGAATTTCGAATAAAACCGCTTTTAATGAAAAATTAATATTTTGTCCGTTATTGCGATGACTTACAAAATTTTGATTTTTCAGATTTTAGAAATAAAATAGTAACATAATAAATATCATATATCCACTATTAATTTTAATCTGCAATAAATTCCAGGAGTATTTTCACAGGGTGATAAAATGAGCTCGGTTTATACAATCGTTTTCTATAAATTCTCCAAGTATAATACAACTCAATTAGAGCGGATTACAAGTCTTTCACGGTTGACTCCGTAACATATTCTCTCATTGAATGTTTTTGGATATCAACTTTGGTAGAATTTCAAGTCAGGAATATTAGCGGAACTCCAAAAAATATCTTCTAGCACTGAAACCTCATTTTTGATATACAATACTATAATGGGAATCCTGGAAGTGTACATTTTCTGATTTTTTATCTTCCATAATTTTACAAATCACCGATTTCGTAAGTTATTCCGTATTTTTATACATTAAAGCAATTAACGCTCCTGTGGTTGATTGACGGGTAATCAAGATATATTTTCATCGAACATTCAAGCTTCTGTTAATTAAGCTGTCCGTATTTATATGAATAAGCTTTTCACATTTTATCGATTAAAATTATGATTTAAGATCATTCCTTTTTTCCGTGAAATAGCCGGGTAGTGAATCAATGCAGTTTTCCCAGAAATTTTATTTCCTCATTTTTGAGCGAGATCATAATCTTCATGTATTTGATTGATTCGTCAATAAATCGTGGCTGTCAGTTCCTGTGGGTTCCAATAAGCTGCAGTATTAGCATTTTGACAGATTCAGGAGATTTCAGACAACCTATCACGGAAGCATTTTTAAAGTTTTTTTTATGAATTATTATTCATTTATCCATAACGTTGCAATGTTAACCCGAAGCAAAACCAAATTCTACCTTCTGTGCTAGATTTTTATCAAAGTATTCACTTTCTTCGAATGAAACAGGAAAAACTTTTCAGACGAAATTAAACCTTATTGATAATTTTAAAAGTACCACACTTACACTGTGTGGTATTTTGCAAAGGTTTAATATAAATAGGGCTTAATTCCGTCTGGAAAGTTTTTCCTGCTTCTTCTTTTGAAGTCATGGAATGCCGCAAAGTTACTCGTCAGGTAACTAGTAACTACCTGACGTTATCTCTATTCACTTTCTATCATAAAATCAGAAAGAGAAAATTTTTTCCGAAGGAGAGAGTATAGCTTTCATATTTATGCGTTTAGAGTCACAAAGGAAATTCCACGGGCAAGTGATTTCCGGTATTAATCTTTTCTGTTGAAAATTGTGATTTTAATCTTTGATAATAGAATGCAAAAACATCTTAACCTTTGTGCTCTTTTTTCCAAGACATTTCAAAATTCTGTAAAATTCAAACGATTTCTCACATGTTCTTCTCAGAGCTGATACAAGAGCTCAGTAATTTCAGTTTTTAGGCTCACGCCCATATGCATAGATTTCCTTTCCTACGGCCTTTTCCTCGAAACAAAAGCCTCTTAAATTATACGGAAACTACTAAACGTGAATAATACATTTTCGTTATCAATCGTAGAACACCAAAAACATTTGCAATTACGCGATGAGAGAGAAAATCAAGGTAAATCACGAACTCCGAAGCACGACTTCACTTTCACAAAAAATCACCGCGGAATCGAGAGGAGAACCTTTCGTGATCCCCCGAATCTCGACGCATTCAAAGAACCCTTTTAAGGGAAAGTTCGAAATATGTGCCTCATTAGTAGAAATAGGGGACTCGTGCCTCGGGACCATTTAGAGTCCGGAAACTACCATGCGCCACTTTGTGAATATCACGGATTTATTCGTCTCTATTCCATTTAATTTTTTGCTCTCCCGGTATGCAAATGACGCGGCTCCTTGCCAGCAGATTAAGTAAATGATAAGGGTGCATGTGGAGCGAATCATCGACGAGGTAATGAGTGTTAGGAGAGGTGGATCGTTTCATGTTGATGGCAGTTTCTCTCCCTGTGGAGGACTGATAAGCGGTTGGGGAAATTTAGGTCACGGGGCTTGAGGTTTTACTGCGGGCGTCTGCCTTAAAGAGTGAAGTAGATGGCACCACCGTCACTCAGGTTCATCTCTCCGCTTTCTCCTAATGGAATGCACGAATGTTAATCTCTTTCTTTTTTGCTTACTTTCCGCAGAAATGTGGGTAGGTATTTGCATAAGATTTAATATATTTATGTTAGATCCGAAAGCTAAGTTTCGGATCTTAACTCAGCCTCTTAGACCTTGCCTCAGCAAACTTAAAATGTCGTGTCTACTGAAGGAATAAAATCTCGTAGCCAGGAAAATGAAAAGTCCCGTTTAACCTGGCAGTAATTCAATACGAGCTCCTGGGTTTGAACTTATAATACAATTCTTGACAGGGAAAGATCTAAAATGCTTGATTCCTCTATTTTTTCAATTTTATTATTCGCCTAGACTTTTATCAATCTCACTGATTGGTATGCTTCGGTAATTTAGAAGTAAATCATTATCAATACGATGGACAAATATACCTTTAAAAAGAATAATGACTTCAAGATAAAGATTACCAATTCTGTAATATTTGCAGCAATTTTGGAACACGATTTCTTTATTTATGGAGACTCCAGAGCGCACCAAAAGCTTGAGAGTAAATTAATTCAATTTAAATTACTAAATTTTAAACGAGTAACCTGATCATAAAAAATTAATGAACCAAAATAACCGCAAAGAAGAACAAAATTTAATGACGCAAAGAAAAGTAACACCGGTTTTTGAGCCGGTGATGAAATGACAACCACGTGAATCGTTTCGAATTCAGGGTTACATTTTAGAAAATCTTTCATACCTAAAAAATAAGCTATAATTCCATAAACCCATTATGGAAAAATACTAGATTACTTCAACAGACAACTTCTTTGGTAGAATGTATGCATTAACATACATGGTGCTATAAGAAAGATAGATACTCTCAATACCCGATAGAGAATCTTTTATTTACTAAGCCCTAAACTAATATAAATTTAAGGCATCGAAGTCTCAGTAAAAACTCGTAGGCTTAGAGATTATTCTATAAAGAGAAAATATGTCTATGTCTATGTCTATGTAAGAACCCTGCAAGCCGCCTTTCGGCGTGTGGCAGGGGGTGCAGGCACCTTGACTCTATTTTCCTAAACGGTTGCTTTCGCGTATACTTCGCGGAAAAAATGAATTTTTGAAACGATTCGTTTTAGCATCTATTTCCCTAATCTTTCGGACAGTATCAGCACGGCCCATATAACAGGGGGGTCGCATTATATCGGTTACATCATCTGAAAACGTAGTTTCTCTGAACTTATTTAATAAATTTATCCTTTGAATTTTTCTTCTATCTTCTAATGATTCCCATCCCGCGTCCTGTAACATCTGAGTGACACTCGCTGTTTTATCGTAGCAATTCTTTACAAATCTTATCGCTTTCCGTTGTACTTTTTCTAAATCCCGAATATGACATTTCTCGGCGGGGTCCCATACACTACATGCATACTCAAGGTGAGGCCTAACTAACGCTAAGTAGCACCGCTCGCGAACCTTTTCTTCGCTCCTACCGACTATTCTTTTAACGAAGCCGAGTTTCTTAAGTGCTTTTCCACATATATTTCGGATGTGGGCACTCCATGATAGATTATTCGTGAGAGTTACTCCAAGATACTTTACCGATTCTACTGACAATAGGTTTATCCCTCGGAGACTATAAGAATAATCATTTATTATAGATTTACTTTCGAAGAAGTTAACTACCGAACACTTTTCTACATTAAGCTCTAATTGCCAATCATCGCACCAATTCATAATTCTATCTAAGTCGTTCGAAAGGGCTAATCTATCCTCTGAACTAACTATTTCCCTGTAAATGACTGTGTCGTCTGCGAATATCCTAACATTGCCTTCAATGTGATTGCTGAGGTCGTTGATGTATACTAAAAATAACAACGGTCCAATTACACTGCCCTGAGGGACGCCCGAGGTCACCTTAACCAAGTTGGAACTAATACCATCGAGTACTACTCGTTGCTCTCTATCGGTGAGAAAGTCTTTTATCCAGTTAATAACTTCTGCATTGATACCCGCAACTTCTAATTTGTACAGCAATTTATGATGAGGTACCTTATCGAAAGCCTTCCGAAAATCTAAAAATATCGCATCGACTTGCTTATGTTTTTCAGCAGAGTTGAGAACATCGTGTACTAATAAAGCCAGCTGAGACTCGCAAGAACGAGTCTTACGAAAACCGTGTTGATTCCTAATTATGAAATTGGACGTTTCAAGAAAACCCATTAAAGAGCTAGCTATTATATGTTCCATAATTTTACCGCTCAGTGATGTTAAAGATATAGGCCTGTAATTAGCTGGATCGTCCTTAGAGCCACTTTTAAATATTGGCGTGACATTCGCAATTTTCCAATCTTTCGGAACCTTTCCTTCGCTCATACATATAGTTATGTTCAGAGTAAAATAGTTATAAGGAGGAAATTTTCTCACAAGATAAATCCCCTGAGAAAAGGTTGCCACTTTTTTTACGACGGCCTCTCAAAAAAGTCCAATCAACCCTCCAATTGGAGGAAAGGAATTAGTGTACCGTCAATGAACGACTTTCTTCGGCAGAAGTTCAGGCATCTTCCACGGCGACTGAAAGACATTTCGTTAAGTCCCTGCTAATATTATTACCGCGGCACGAGGGAGGACACAGGTGTTCCAGATAAAAGATTCGTTCATCAGAAACGCCCACAATCGGAAGGTAATTGGAAATCTCTGGCGACTAACACGTGACTGGAATTCCACAATAGGAAGTAGAGAATCAAATGAAGGAAAATGTTGTGAAGAGAAAGAGTTGTATGGGGGATAAAAAAGTGTATATTGCTGTATTAGGTGGGAAAGAATGGAGGAAAGAAGAGGTGAGGAAAAGGGATGACGCTGTGGAAGTTTCTGGGTGGACAAAGAATGCCGTAGGGGTGGAAGAAAATTTGGACAAAGGATAGCCGTGGAAAAGGGTAGCGTGGGTTCTTAGCAGGAAGTTGAATTATGGACAGTACACAAAGCACACCAGGGACTGATTCTTTGGATGAATAGTCCTGAGTGAGTAAAATGTATCAAATCTAGACGCATGTCCTATATTTAGGGGTTTGAGCCCCATACGTCATGTAAAGTACGTTATTTCTGGGTATCATCTCTTACTGAACTATGAGATATTTTTGGAATGTGATATGACCGCAAAGTATGCTATAGCAGTGCGTAATAGAACGCAACATGGTTGTTTAAGATACTTAATCTGCTTATTTATTGTGCATCGTACGCGATACCGAGGCGACATTCACATCAAATTCTGTTTAAATGTCCTTAAAATATTTTTTACAATACTTTTGCAAATATAAGTCGGATTCATAGTTTAAAATTAAATGTAAACAAAGTCATGTTGTTAGCTGACGAAGAATATTGTATTATTTTGGTCGATAAAGTCTTCCTGTTGATGGCAGTGCCGTGGAATCATTAATTAGTGATTGTACATGTTCGATAATTGCAATCGTACCGTGTAAGAGCTTTTTCCGGCAACAGTGGGCGGAACATCGACATCCTACCCAACACCCTCCAACCCAATACCTCCATCTTTGGTATCCCTTTCCCCATTCTCATGCAGTCTCTCTCTTCTGTGCACAGCAGTGTTGCCAAATTCTCTCAATTCACGTATTGCTAAATAATCGATGGCGTGCGAATGGCACATTTTGAAGTAAAACAAGAGAACGATTAGCAAAAGCTGGCAGCCATGGGGGAGTGAAGGTCGTATCGTGGACTACACGGTGTAAGGAGTTTGCATGAGCGGGGATATACTCCTCCGAGGAGGGAATGCGCTAAAATTTCTACTCAGATTTTCTACAATTCAGCACTATAATACATACATAATGGGGAACGCAAAAATGATTCTTTTTTTTACTTACTGTCATGAAAGGAAACTTCACTTAACGTAATCTAAGATGGTAATGATCTTGACTTACCTGAAAAGAAATAAAATTTTATTATTTTCTTTTTAAAAATATAGAATACAATTAAAAAGTATCACATATAAAACTCAATTAATAATTAATCGAAGTTTAGCTAAACTGATTGTAAAAACGTTATAGTAACATTAATTCTACAATGAAATTATATTACACGTATTAATTTATATATTACATAACGTACCCATAGAACTTACTAAACTAATTCACTTCCATCAAAGTAATGGAAACAAGTTTGCTATGCAATAGAAATGTAATTTTTTATCGAGATTTTTTACCTTGGTTTCTAACCTTACATCCAAATTTCACCAGTGGAATTACAAATGGCTTTTGGTGTAATAGTAACCTGTCATTGATTCTTATACAATAAGCTACAAAACATTCAATGGCAAATCTAACCCTTTTGAATTATTAACTGCAATTGCTAGTTCTATCTTTTAAAGATCTTCAGAAAGAAAATTTCTGGTTTTCTTCTGCCGGTCAGGAGAAATAGTGCACCAATTAAATTAAAAATAAAGACCGTAATTTGCATACTTGATTGAAGTAGTAGTTGGCTCCAAAATTTGATCTATATGTTTATAAATTTATGTTGGGTGAACACAAAAATTCAACTAAACATACTATCGTGATGCCATAAAACATTTATCAGTCTTTTCGAGCAGGCTGCATACTATGCGGTTCTACTATAGAACCGAAGACAGGCTCTGGAGCAAATATTTTAATGTTGAAAAACGGATCAAAACAGTTTGAAGGAAATCCGCTAAATTTGAGGCTTTATGTGGCTGGCTGCAGTCCAAGCATGAGTTCATGACAGAATTTAATTCGCTCTGCTATCTTTTACTGACCTTTACCCTTTCAAAACGTTATGATGAGAATCAATAAACAGTTACATGCGAGCAGAAACATCATCACCAACATCATTTGTTTTTGAATGTTTGAAATCTTCGTTCCGTACCACTGCTTGTGATGAATCGATCATATAACCAATTATTTACTATTAACGCAAACATATTAATAAACTTGAAATTTTTCGCAGTTTTAATTATCTTATGTGTGTCAAAAATAAGTTTAAAGGTTGGGGAAAAATATAACGTGACATTTCTTCTACATATCTATTTTACATCTCGATTATGTATGGATCATTACAATCATCCTATTATTATAATAATTATTTATTCGTTTCTAATAATTTTATATATTTATGGAATGAAAATACAGCAAGTAGAAATTTACAATGTGCATATTTAACCTACTCATATTATAAATACCTCTTATTCATCCCGTTAAATTTTATGGTTTAGCCAACAAAAATTTTAAGTTTGCTAATCCTCCCTATAGGGAAATGTAATTACGTTAAGCAAACTTTAATTAAAAACAACATTGTTTCAATAATTAATTAATTAAAGTCATCTCTTTGCTGAAAAGCGAAACATACGGAATGTTTTGCAAATTACCACGTACTATACTACGCCTCCAAAATGGTATCACGTTTTACATATATTTAGTTAGCTCTAGATTGTGTGTATATTCGGCCTGTACGGTATAGCGTATTTTTAATTATATATACAATAGAGGGTTAAATTATGAGGGTAAATTATGAATCACGACTAATCTGCATTTAATTACAGAAACTTTTATTTCTAACGTTGTCATTAGTTCTGAGCTTTTACTTCCTTTGAGGCTCATTCTGGGTCTCAATTATTGAATTTGATACCAAGTATTTAAATACTAAAATGGATATACTTATTGATGTATCGCATAAATTTACTTATTGACAGTGTATTTATATAATTTGTTCTGTTTTTCCTCTCCAATTAGTCAATACCATCGATGGGTTCACACTCCATTACTTCGTGGGTGTTTTTCAGCAGAGGATACAATTTTTCTCTAAGAATCTCTCAGGTTTTTACAACCAAAACTCTTCTCATTTTTTCATTCACTTTAATTCATTTATTGCGTAATCTATGACGATGAATCAGATGGGAGAATACCTTTTTTGCATCAATTTCGCCTGAATAAAGACAATTTATAAGTATTAGCATAACACGTCACAAAGTCTCTTCAAAAAAGAAACTTCAATCATGAATCAGCTTTATATTAAAATAGTATTTATTTATCGCTAAATTTATTGATATAGCGCTATTGGACCTTCTGTTAAACCTAAAAATCGATTTATTTGCAATGGTGGCTAAAGGGCAATTTGATACAATGTATCTTATATGTAATATTTGTAACACTTAGCGTTTTATTACTTTATAGCCCAGTCATGGTCCGTATACGCAAAATAAAACACTTGGCTTTGAATTGCGGCTTTGAAAGGAAAAATATCGTATGCAAAAGTAAAGAAATTTTACTATTTTTCAAGTAATATTTTTAATATTGACTTTATCTTAATTCTCAACATTTTATTCATATTAAGATTGAATCAATTAAATATAACACGATTTATTGTTAAATTTTGTGTTTTAGTTTGTTTTAGCAACTAATTTAATGATGTATCAACATGCCCCAGGCGGGGGTAGGTTGATACACTGTGAATATCATTGAAAAAATACGATTGTGTAGTAGGTAGTTAAATGATAGCCCAGAAAATAATCATCTATGTATTAAGGAGGCTTCAAGCTTACATTTAGTCATAAGAATAGTGAAGTTGATTGTTTTTGAAAATTATAAAAAATAAGAAACCTAAAACTGTATCAACTAGCCCCGCTCTCCCCTATGTTATTTGCTTTGGCAATTGGAAAAGTTTTAGACTTTTAAGATATTATTTAATTTAATTATTGCGTTATCTACGACGATGGGTTGGATGGAAGAAGAGACTTTATGTCTCAATCACACCCGTATAAAGAAGTATTATTAAAATTATTCATGCAATTTTACATCCTCACCCTATCGGATTAGCAGGAACACGCCGTGTTTCAAGCCGACCTTGGCTGATTCCTCAAGCAGTCTCATATACACCGCCAACTTCGTTATCCGAAATCTTCCGAGAGACGAAAAATTAACGGAAGGGATAAAAGCGAGATCCCGCAGAGGTGTGGCGTTCAAGGAGGAGGAAACAAGACGAACGCCTTCTGGGGCGTCAAATCTGCACGCCTCGAGACTTTCATTTGTTCCACCGTGGCCTTCGAATGCGCTGCAAGGAGTCGCAGAAGGAGCGTGGGATGAGGAAGAATAAATACCGCAAAAAACAACTTTCGTGCTCTCGTAGAGAATGCGGAGCACATTTATATATTTCGCGGTGTTTGGCCTTCGGCGAAAGGAGGATGCGCCATCAGCAGTGTTTTCCTTATCTAGCGCGGTTTTAGCGATTTCCGCTTTTTTGCGCTTCAAGAAAAGTGCCGTAACACGTTTTTCGAAAGAATAACTCCCTCGTAAACACGGCTTTTAGACTCGTTGCAGCTTTATCAAGAAACCCAAACGCGATCTTTTTTGTGATAGGAGAATTCGCGTAGAAAAACAACGTCTGGCGCAGAATTCGCGTTACCTTCGGTGAATGTTTAGTGATCGAAATCTTCCTTTACCCAACCTTCGACGCGGTGTATTTTATCGGTTGTGAGCAATATGATCTTTTAAAATTCAGCCAATCGTGAATTCCTTGATACATGAAAAAGTAGAGAACCTAATTCATACCCAATATCAGACAAACGATAAGCAAGAGATATCATGCCAATGCTGTATCATGGTTAATAAGTGGAACAAAAAATTACCTCAAGATTTATCATGCTAAAGCTATATTATTAAATATTAAAGTAATTATTTCAAGATTCTCATGTCCATCGAGAATAAAGTAATTCATGTTGAATTTTAATTATTTAGCGTTAATTAAAAGCTAAAGTGTTAACTAAAGCGATTCATTTGGTACAGTGAGTATCTCTTAGTTATTTCTTTTTCAAAATACACTACCCAGTCTAATAAAAACTAATTTCCAAGATAAAATAAAGAATAATTTACTTAGAAATTGCATTGGAAGTAGGTGCCTATTTTAATCTTTTTGTGCAGAAAATAAGTTGATCTCTCCATACAATTATGTGAAAAGTATATGATAAAACTGTCAATACAGTCAATATGTATTAAGAGAGCATAAAATATGAATAAAGCAGTGGAATGAGGTATAAAATAGTGTTTTCTATAGCATAGAAGACGTAGAACATGAGTGTTTATAGAAGCAGTGGCCTATCCGGCTAGCCAAAGTCTATTGTATTGGATGAGAAAAAAATCTTTATTTTTCAATAAAAAATGAAAACTGTGTTTAAAGACAATATCAGTGTCGGACTCTTTTACGATATATTAGACAGCCGGAATTATTTGAAAACGTATTCACCCCTAGGTGTTCACCCCCTAGCGACTGTTGAAAATCACAGTTTCATCAAATTCAAGACAATATCTCTGAAACCGCCTCAAAACTATGGGAAGCAGGTGTTTCTCAGATAGCGTTTGTTAAGTAGTGGTTTTGTGTACAGTGATAATTGATTAACTAGTCTTAACGTATTTCATCTCTGGATATCTTCATAATAAACATCAGGATGTCTTTCTTTTTATACAAATAAAATAAAGTTCCAACTTCGACTGAAGTAGTAGATAGAACAATAATAAGGGCACTTATCTTTTATTTTCAGTAATTTTGTCCTCAGAGTATACTTTGAAGAATTAAAGCAGTAGAATTTGCCTTTAAAGATTTAGCAATTCAAGAGAAAAATCATTACATCAGCGAAATGTTTGAAGTCGAGTGGTAGAATGAAACAAATGATAAATTTATCGGTTTTTGGTTAAGGATTTGAGCATTTAACGAGGGTATCAAAGATTTAGGCTTTTAGTGGATTAAAATCATGGGCCCTCATTTCGCGGAATCATACTTTCCGTTTTATATCACCATCTAAATGGCTCCCTCCTGTGAATATGATAAGCCTTGACGAGGATTCGATCGACGTAAATATTGAGTGGAACGAATGACGTAAGTGCGAAGCGACGTTAAGTGGAATCGATAAAAGATATAGGACCGAAAGAAAGGGCGGTCTGAACTACAGCTATGAGCCTTTTTTTAGTGGTAATCTATTTACAGGAAGAAAGCGTAGATGTTAGGAAAACATTCACAAAGCACATTCACTGATTCAAGGGTATAAAAAGCGATTTTGCGAAATGAAACTTAAACACTCAAATATTAATCGAAAGAGTGAGAAGTCTGTTTTAGTGAAAGAGTTGATGGTCTATGTTCTGGAAGACAAAATAGATCTAAAGAAAACCTAATTTTCTTTACATTCTAGAAAAGCATATTTGCTCATACTGGGAGCACAGAAATTATTTCGCAGAATGAAACTTAGAAAAGAAAATATCAGTAGAAGGAATTCTTTCTCGCTTAAAATCATCTCCATCATTCTTAGTAAGCTTAGATTTGGTTCCTAGCTTGTGGTAAATGGAGCATACAATTAGTGAAATGTATAATTATATCTCCAGTAGTTAATTGAGTATAATTAAGTATTTGATAAAATGTATTTCATGACTCTCTTTACGTATGATTTTATTATTTTATAACTGCTTGCTCACCGTCAAATGCTTTGCTTAAATAGTTACATTACAAATCAAATACTTGGAAACGAATTCATTAACATTTTCACACATTTCTCACGACTACTGGAATCAACGATCACAATTTATTCAGGAAAGAAATGGAGAAAGTTTGGATACATTTCTTGAAAGAAATATCCTTCGTAATAAATCCATATAAGGAAATTACTGTAAAACAACCACAATGAAAATGGTGAAGTGAAAGGTTTAGGAATACCACAGCACTATAAAGAACCCTTGAATACCATAAGGACTTGATAAGATTACCATCTGATGCAGAAAAAAAATCCCCGAAAATTTGAAGCGTGGAGTGAATACAACTTTATTCAAAGAGAAGTATACTGCCAAAGAAGATGATTAAACAGCATTCTGTATAATATCTGAACATTTTAGATCTTTCCCTTAAACAAAGAGAACGGTTTAAAAGCGCCTCAGCTATCGCTTACTTCAACAGCAAAGGGGATTAGAGAAAAACGGACATATCCACCATCAAAAAAAAAAAAACAAAAGCTGTCTCTCCGGGGAGAGAGAGATCGTAAACCTATTACGTCCTACATCTGCAGAACTGAAGGTGAATGGAGCTCGGTTAATTACAAATGAATAAGCAAAGCTCGAAACGGATTTCAAAGGTTCTCTTTTTAAATTCCCTAAGACCAGAACCTGATTAGTGTAGTCGGGCCTCACGTTGAGGAAAGAGTAGAAAGAAAGAGCTTTGGATAGAGTAATAAGAGGGGAATAAAAAAGGGGAAATGGGAGAAGGGCGGTTTGCGTGTGGGCGAGACAAAGGCGGTAATCCAATGGGAAGGGGTCACGTGACTTCCCTGAAAAGAAAAGTGAGGATTCGGACGCCCTGAGTGAATAGAGGAAGCACGCAGGAGTGGAGACCCTGAAGTTCTTTAGAGGAGCGATCGTGGAGGAAGTGGGAGGATACGGGAAAGCCTAACGAATGTGCGGAGGTGGCTAAGTTTACGAGTGGCGTGTATTGGAATTAGAATCTACTTTAGGTCAAGGGTTGAGAGATTGAAGGCAAATGAGAAGAAATATCACTTGGTCGTAAAGAAGTATCAGCTGAATAAGCGAAATGACCCGTCGTTCGTGAATCCGAGTTTAAAAAGTTGTAATATTATCAGATATTATAATCATTCGAATTGTATTACATGTAACTTAAACTTGATAAGATAGTTGATAGAAGAGATAATCAAATTACTAGCGAAATCAAAATAAATATGAAGCTCTTGTGAATTCTCTCAGCTAGTACTACATACATTCTCCAATATTAGTCGCATAGCATCATCAGTTTTATTGACATATACCTATTGAGTATTAGGTAACAGGAAAAGAAGGAGAAATGGAAGAAATGAAATTATTTTGCCAGTTATCCTTGACACGTAATTCATAATGGAGATTAAACATCACCTCTAGCGATTCATTTCATTAAATAATATATGCACTATTAATGATGCATGAACCAATTTTTTGAGTTTTAGAGCCTCATAGTTGAAATATGAGAATATCGTTTATATTGGTAAAATCAATGCGTGATTTTAGTGCTTTCAAGCTTACATAATAGACAATTTATGAGCATTATTGCTTGAAATCATCTGTAACTAATTACCGGAAGATTGCTAAACACCATGACAGGCATGCCAAATTCAGGAAATCAAATTTCCGAAACGTACGTTAAAGTAGTCGCATGAATTTACGACTGCCTCCAGCGAATCCATTAAGTTAAAAGCGTTCTTTAGAGTATTTAATAAATGAAAAGATTTCTGTCTACAGACACCTCATTAAGTTTCCTATTTTTAAATCCTGTATCTTTAACTGAGAAGTTCATCTCATTCGACATGTTCAAGATCTCGTAGCTTTCATTTCGGGAAGAATAGCGATTTGATAAAAAAATACTTCGTAACCATAGAATAGGTTACACTAGAAAGAAGTCGCTCATCCTGTTTCAAATTCCTATAACAACTAAGGATGACATAAAGATACGATTCCAATAACACAGGAAAATTAAGGGTAATTGAATTAAAGTGAACACATGTGCTTGTTTGTAAATGATTATTTACCTTCCACCCCATGTTTCGATAAGCATTAGACCATGTGACTGTGCAAAACACTCAAATTAATTATCCATTAATTGATTGTAAATTGCATCGAGAATGCAACGCTTTTGTTATGATGACCTGGAATCATCAAGTATTCGAAAATATGGACAGAACTACCAAATCCATCAATTGGAACTCCACTGGAATTCAGTATTACAAATGCGAGGTGTAAAGGACAATTACACATGTACCAAGATAGAGAGATCACAAAGAGACTGTTTTCAAGCCACCACTTCTAAATCAAACTGCCATTTAACATTTAAATCCTCCTCCACCTGCCCCTATGTTAGTATTTTTTTTTTTTTTTTTTCATGCCTAGCTACTGTTGCCCTTTACCGGTGAAGTCCTCCTAAGCTCTGATGAACTTTTCAGGAGGTGCTTCACCGAGGCAACAGCAACAACGAACACATACGACCATTCCCTGAATTGGAAAAATCCGATCAGCCGGGATTCGAACCCGGGACCTTGGGTTAGGAGCGATAGCTTAGATGGCATGCTATCCACTCGGCCACCAAGGCCGGTCTTTGAATTGAATTGAATTGAATAATTGAATTTGTAACCTCAGAACAAATACGGATTAATGAAACCACGATTTTAAAACCCATATAGTCAGTTTGTAACGCGGCTGACTGAAATTGTTACGAAAATTGAGAGTAGAACTATTTAAGCTATGGAAACATTTATTCTGAGATCTATTAAACTAGGAAAGGTTAAAGGTACTTTACACATAAGGGCGTGCACCCAGAAAAGATCCCAAGGAAGAACGGGCTTGAAAAAGTCTGACACGGCCGGGAATTGCACCCGGGATTTTCCTCTATCCGGAAGGCTACCCTAACCATCTAGTTAAATGTTCTGGTCGGGCAGCCTAGATGGTTAAGGCAGCCTCCCGGATAGAGGAGGATCCCGGGTTTAATACCCGGCCCTGTCAGACTTTTTCAAGTCCGTTTTTCCTTAGGATCTATTGAACTATTTTCTAATAATATACTATCGAATAAGTTTCAATTATCCTACTCTCAATATCATGCTTCAGCCAACAGTGTTAACAGAAAAATAGGAAAATACTTCCTTCTATTCATCATCCATACTTAGATTATCTCAGAAACGACGAAAGCTCATCATAATTTTCGCACTATCGAAAGGTGTTTGGTGTTTTAAAAATGATCATATCTCATCTTTCTTCGTCTACCTCCCATCTAGGTCCTTTCATGTCCCAAAAACACCTTGTAGCGCTCCTAATACTTCCTTTCAGTGTGATATCGCCAGAACTTGACCTTTACTTTTCTCATATACTTTTTTCTCTCAAACTTGAACGGCCCTTTTATAGTTCCCTCCCTGCTCCTTTTCCAATATTCGATATCAACGTATTATCTCGCTTTTTATATTCATCAAACTTTCCGCAGCTATTTATAAGTTTAGTCTATCTTTACATACAGTAATAGTACATACATATATTTTGAAGTTTAGAATTCTGATTTGGTTTCTTAGCCTCTACAGCAGTGCATTCTAGCATCCTCAACTAAAATCCTCAGAATCTAAATTCAATAGTTGTATCATATTCTTTTACCACAAAATTATTAAGATTAATTGTCAAAACATATATAGTTACAATACCGAAATTTGAGTTCAGCCCAACGTAACGTAGATTATGATGAATTAATTGTAATGCTTTTCCCATTTCTTTTCCTCAAACAATTCACAAAAATGTATTCTGAAACATTGAAGTCTCATAGTCAGCACATCCTCCAATCTGTTCTGCAGTCTATAATATCATCTCATAATATGAATACGTGTTACCCACGGGATTTTACTCATTAAAGAAACATAATTAATTATGTGCGTAAGAATTAAAATAATTCTACAGAAGTTTGGCATAGAATTATTTATATCAGTGAAGCCTAGGTTTAATCGTATTCTTTATGACTTTTTGAACCTTAATTTTGCTTTAATTTATAGCTTTACGTAAGCAGAAACAGGAACTTAAGCCCAAGTGCATCGAAATCAAGCAATTTCCTTCTTTACCTCACCAACTTGTTTGCTCTGATGAATATGCATGAAGAGAACTGCAGAGAAAGGTATGAAAGACGGAGGTCTTCTGAACTAAAATAAGACCTGAACTGTGCATCTCAAAAGCAATAAGAAACTTTGTGCTAGGAGCGAAAAAACCTCTAGAATATAGAACGTCTTTGGGAAACCGTATTTCCTCTTATAGTTGAAAGAACCTTCGTTGGGAGCTTAAGATGTAATTTTCGTTTATATTGTGAACTTTACTTTGTAGAGCATATGACAACGCTATTGTTATTTAATCTCTAAGGGTAATATTTAAATATAAAGGCAAACACTGCTTATTATTGAATCTAATTACTACTTTTTAAATTTACTCATTGGCACATATCCCGGATAACTTAAGGAAACCTTCCTAAATATATGATAATAAGTTGTTATAATGCAATTAACAATTCAGTTGAATCTCATATCAACCGAATTAGAGAAATTCTGAATAGAAATTATATCCATTGACATCTTTAAAAATTGTTGTACGATATCAGGATTCATTTTTTGAGATGAGTAGTTGTAAGTAGTAATCCATAGTCAACTTACTGACGAGTATCTCTTTGGTGTTCCATGACTATGAAAGAAAAACCAAGAAAAAATTTTCAGACGAAACTAAATCCTATTTTCATTAAAATTATAAAAAAACTTCACATTTTCCCCTTTTTTCACTTTAATATGACAACTAAAAATAGTGGAGGGGAACACGGCTGTTTCTAAATAGAAAACTTAAAAATTGACTCCTGGCCGTAAGTATTTTGCAACCTAATGGGAAAAAGGGTTAAAGGACATTTTGTCTCAAAAATTCAAATTGTCAAATTTGACACTTGACAATTCGAATTTTTGAGACAAACTGTCCTTTAACCCTTTTTCCCATTAGGTTGCAAAATACTTACGGCTAGGAGTCAATTTTTATGTTTTCTATTTAATATGACAGTTAATCGTTAAAACAAGTTGTATTTATGGATCGCTCTGAATGTGAAATTTTGCAAAATTTCTATTAAATATAATTTAGTTTCGTCTGAAAAGTTTCTCTTCTTATTTCTTTCGAAGGAATCCGACAGGCTCATCTTGAAGTTAGTCATTAGTACAGTTCCAAGGATCTTACGTACAATAATATCCCCTCAGTAAATGCTTGGGTATAAGACCATCTAAACATGCTTAGACCCATTCCAAGGATATTAGATACAACGACATTCCTCCAAGAAATGCTTGAGTACAAGAACATCTAAACATGCTTAAACCCATACGAAGGAAATTCAACCTTACCCAAAGACCTAAACAGCCGATAAAATTGTAAGATACGCTACGGAATCTCCTCATACTAATGATGCGAGCGCTTAGAGCCAACGCCTAAACACGAAAGCCGAAATCACGCGAAAGTTGACACCTGGAGAACAAACGCGGGATTTCGGGGATCTCAACCATGCGGACTCACGCGGATCATATCCGGTTGGGAAATGCCGAGGGAATTACTACGCACAGACTTGTGCATTCTGTTCACTTTTCCCTCCTCCGTTCCGTCGCTACCTTTTTCCTTTCTGGCACTTCCTCAGCATCTCATTTCCTCAATTCGCATCGTCCACTCACTTTCCGCTATCTCCCTCATTCTCTCCTCCAATTTCTTCCTCCTCCTCGAAAAGCTTAAGAGCGCCGAACATCCTCCAACACCGCCCGACAACGAGCCCTCTCGTCTCACGCACTCGGAATATAGGGAGAATTTGACACGCGCATCTGTTTTGCTATTTCTCCAATTCGCACTTCCATGTTGTCGCTCACCCTCTCCTGCCGTGAATACAAATGAAGCCGTTCTCTTTTAAGCCGTGTCTCATCTTCGACCTTCCCGAGTCGAAATATGCGTATGCCTCTCGCATTGGGGGAGACGTGTGAATAGATAAATTGCTAGAGAGATGAGCTACCGCTTATCCAGGGTCTTGGTTATTTACCACGAGGTAGGGCTAAAATTTCAGAAGTGAGGGAAATATTTATGCGATCTGAAATCTGTACTCTCAGCATTTTCTTACGGTAATAAAGACTGAATTATTAAAATATAATCTTTTGGAATATAATCTTGTTCTTCTACCAAAAATACTATTTGTGAACTTGTTTCACTGGAGTTTCAACTACAACGTACCAACGAGACGCTCCAGACACACCATGTAGTTTCAGGACTCCTTAGCGATATTAAATGTATGCCGATTTGAGCTTATGGCTAGAATAATGAGAGTAACGAACGAGATCTTAAGGAAAGCATTAGATATTGATATATTTCATGAATCGCTTCCGTCTTTTTAGCGGAAAATTTATTCAAACTGGCCAAGTAATTAAACTTATTCTGAGTTTATCGTGATGTATTCTTTTGTATTTATGTTCTTATTTAATTTATATATTATACTGAATTTAATTGGGTTTTTTACTGCTTGCGGCAAATTAAATATAATTATTATTAGTATTTCACCTTTTTGCTGGAGCTTGAAAGGTTTTGCATGAGCTCTTGCTCATGCTTGCGAAACTAGTGTACGTATTAAGAATAGAGTGTGATATCTCTTTTACGCATAATTCTTGTGACCGTTGTTTACCTTCACGAAAATCATTTCTATGCGTTTATACTGATTACCTATCGAAACGACTAAGGTTAATAATTCTAAAACAATATGTTCCCATTATTGGATTATCATCATTATTGTATTCCATATCCACATTAACACCCTACAAGATGCGTTTAAGTGAGTAACTAGAACAGTGTGTAAAATCCAGGTGTTCGAGAAACTCCACAGCATCGTTATTATTGCGTATAGATCGCGGAAAGAACGAAGTTTTCAAACTGCCTGTCCTCGCATCTGTTTCTCTTTATTACACATTGAGAATCGGATCGGCCGATTTAGCTGGGCGATTACATTATACCGGTCACGTCTATCGCTTTCTTTGAGTTAATTACCTGTATGTTTACCTGTATGAATTATATATTTTTTTTAATCATATCAAACTATTTGTAAATCACAAGACAGCAATCCAAAAGTATAACCCTATGTTATGTATGGACTGCTTTTTCTTATTTAGTTTATGTAATGTCTTTCATAAGTAATTATTGAATGTAAATTTTAACTATAGATAGTCGGACAAGATTAAATTATGTAATCTTTTGGCTATCTCAGGCATTATAAATACTGTTTTATGTTTCTTTGATATTTATTTTTTGTGAATTGTATTTTTGTATATGATGATTGATTGAAATAAATAAATAAAATAAAATTAGGTAATCGCAGCATAGCTTAAAATCTTATTTATTTAAAACATTCCCAATCTATGCCTGAGACTTCAGCAGTTAGTGAAAAAAATTACCTTATAAATGCACAAAAATTCAAAATGATAAACCATTATAATAGAAATGCAAGTAAGGTAAAATCAAGCGGATTTCATCAGCCATTGGTTTCCATACTGTTTTGAAAGCACTGTTTAGGATGATGTTCTTGTGTATTTTATAGCAACTGCCTATTTGTTTTTTTTGCGTCCAAGAATTATTTCAACTCTTCATAAGGTTCTTAAAATTAGATTCTATCTTTCGGGAGTAAATAATCCACGTAAATATATTCCTCTCATTACAAACGAATCATTGCGAATCACATCGCAATTCATCCGCTAAACCAATTAATCCCTGGTAGAAATTTTTCTGGTCTCCCCTCGAGAGCTGACTTTCGATGGCTATATTTTTGTTTTGGGCCAAATTTTCACGGTCGGCTCACTTTTATTATAGAGTCCGAGGTTCCCTTCAGCCTACGCACACTTTTCTCACAGTTGCCCACTTTCAGCTCTCTCTATACCCCTATCATTCCGTCACTCTTCGATAGCGCTCCTGAAAAAGTTCACTCATTTCCCCTTATAAAACCTAAGAGCCCGACCAATCGATCCCCTCTCGCATATTGCCTTTCACTCGATGCTAACGATGATGTTTTTATTTCGATAGTGGCGACGCCGGTGGCTGGAGTGAGCGGTGATTAAAGGAAAATATGACGGACGCGATGCGAGATAACGGAAGAGATGGTCTCCTGATACAAAACGCCTCCGGCCAATCAGACCGATTCTCCCATTCCTTCCACTTTTCTCGCTCCGCGAAGCACGGACTTTTCGTCAGAATCGTTATTTCACGAAAAAATTGCCCTCTCTTTCGGCCGAGTCGAATCCGTGAAATTTATGGCCACTGGCGAGGAAATTTTTCTTCCATTGATTTACGTCCGGAAAAAAGATACGAAAGAGATTTCTCGAACCAATTGGAAGCGGTCTATTAAAAAAAGGTATCCGGCGGAATTTTTATCGTTGGCGGAGCGATTCTGCGCTACATTGGCCGTTGTTATATTGCTACTTCTTTGAATTCGGGATTCGGGAAAGATATACGTCATCGCGGCGGGATCCGCGCGTTCAGAAATAACAGTCAATTTGGCGCAATATTTTCACTTTGAATGATGGCCACGCCTCATAAGTCTTATGGTCAACTCCCTTTGGGGCTTTATCCCTTTTCGGCGCATTTGTGAGCGACTCTTCCCATCGATCGGACGAGATGTAACGAAATTTTCGGGGATGAAGTACCGCTGGGCAGCGTCGGAAAATTTTGAATGTAAATTACGGGATTAAGCGGGGCGGTAAATTATGGGAAATTTCGCGAACTCGACGCGAATAAAAGTAGCGAGTGATACGCCGGCGAATAAAAATAATGCTTTTCGCGATTTCGACCGGCATTTTTTTGCGCGAAGTACTTCGGCGAGAGTTGGGAAAATCCGCCAGCTGCAGCGAGTAAAGGAGGAAATAATTTATCCCCGCGTAATTAAGGGAGCTGTTTTTCTAATTTTTAAATTAAAAATAATGGATGGTAATTAGGAGCGCCTTTCCCAATCCCGGAAAAAAATAATGGGGGATTTCTTAATCAAGAGATGCGAAATGAAATATTTTGAATCTTTGAGGATTTACTGCTGGAATTAAAATTTGATAATAAGAGAAAAAATTATTTATCCTATTTTTAGGAGAAAACGAGGAAAAAATTGAATTTATGATTATACCAATGCCATTATTTTCATACAATATGTATATCATTTCATGAAATTTTGTTCAATCCATTGCCTCTAAAATAACAGGATTTCCCTAAGTCGTCCTCCCAAATTTACCACGAGTAGTTAGATGTTATAAAAAACTCTTAGAGACATCTTTGTAAATATTTCGCACCGCGTTGATGCCAGTTTCCGGAAAAAAACAAAGGCCGGGAATAAAAACCTAAGAAGCACCCAATGCACACTTCAATAGCCATGTTATTATATTCAGGGGTTGAAAAATACCAGCAAAGCGATGCAGATCTCTGACAAAGACGGCGAATGGAGTTTCTTTAAACATCTATTTCATTTAGCATTCTAACACCTGTGCATCAATTTCTTTACTTTTATCACAAATAAATAGCAGCAAACGCTTATTACTAACTAAATTACATTTATAATAAATATTTTAAATCCCGATGTATGGAAACTTCTTATTGCATTCATATTTATAAACATATACCAGCTATTTAGTATAGCCATTGTGCTTCACTTGAGTGGAAATGTTCCGATTTTTCCGATGTTTCCGAAGGGAAAATTACCTCATTCCCCAATATGCTTTGTAAGTCTCCTTTCTCTGTACAAGCACTAACTCTTAATATTTTTCTTCTCCTGCCTATCCATTAATGGATGCTGGCTATCACATTCAGCCTTTCTTTCCTGTTGGTTGCTGTTTGTTCTTTCAGCAACTGGTAATCCAGCCCATTGTTTTATGTTATCCATCCAAGATGTCCTTCGCCTCTCTCTTCCTCTTTTATCTTCAATTTTCAATGTTCTTAATTTTGATTTAGCTCTTATCAGCTTGTAGCAAAAAGAAGTGAGGTACCAACCCGCTTTCGGGCTACTTTACTGACCTCCTAGATAAGTAACACAGCAACTTTCATTTTTAACGTCAATTTCGTTATTTCCTGTACCATATATTAACCTTCAAATGTTCCTCGTTTTAAGGACTATTAGTAGCAAAGTTCAAAGTATAGAAAAAATAGTGCTCAATGGACTTTCAAATTAGTTTTACTTCGAACGAAAATAAATTGGAATGTGACATTTTAATTCCCTCGTTTCCTCTCCCAATGCCCACCTAGACGGCTAATTAATCAAAAAGTAAAACAGAGATGGAGAGGAAACAATACTCGGAAAGCCTCCGAATTCGCAATCCTTTCACCACCGCAGAGGCGCCACGAAAATAGACAAACAAAGGAAATTGATGCTCCTGCGCAAAACATACGGAAATCGCAGATTACGTGGGAATGCGTGCGGATCCGCTGCAGCCAAACGCCGGCCTTCTTTCCAGTCACACGTATAAATTTAGAACCACCGCAGGTATCCGAAATGAAAAGCGAGGACGATAAGGGTGAACTCTGACATTTTACGCCACCTCTTCGGCGAGCGAGGAACAGGCACCCAAGTTTGTTTATCGCTCGAAATTAAAACACACACACTCGACAGAAACAAACAAATATTTAGTTTACTTGATGAGCTACTAGGAGTGGCTGACGAATTCTTTTGACAAGCTGATGAAGGGGAGGAAAAAATGTCTCCGTGATCGTAGGGGACGAAATGAAAAATGAGAGCATCGGTTCACTTACGATAAAAAACCTCAGGTGTGGTTTTTCAGCCGCGGTGTACGGGCTCATTTGACTTGGAAATACAGGGATTTTTCGGTTGAATGGGGCGAGTCTATTATAAAACGGACGGGCCCAAAGATGCTTATCCCGGACCGGAGATGGATAGGATACCTCAGGGAATCGCCCACGGGGGAGAGCGATAAGGAAGGCGAGAAAGAAAGCAGAATGGGGAGCGGAACTCTGGTGGAGGGGAAAGGAAACTAAGGAGTTTTCAGGGTTAGAACGAAGGCGGAATGGAAGACAGACGGAAAAACTAAGACGTAGGCGCTGTCAGACGGGAAGTGCTGAGAGAAGAGTACGAAAGGGGAAGGAGAAGAGGAAAATGAATAAATTAGAGAGGAAATGGAAGGAAAGGTGGGCGGGAGAGAAAGAGTTGCAGAACTGCGGAGAACGCTGAGGGGAGGGTTAGGGGATAAATTAGAGAGGAAGAAAAACAAGGAGGGACGCGGCAACTCCAAAGCGGAATATAACCGTTTCCTCGCGGATTGAACTTGAGAGAATTCCACGGAATAGGCCGAAGGGGATTCAAGAAAAAAATAAACGGAGGTCCACACTGAACTATGGGATGATATTGATCCGCCGATAAAAATATATGCGCCGCGAAGCGTCAGTGTAGCGATGCTGGAAATAATGTTGTATTGAGATTAGCTGGCGGTTGTTTCAGCTTCATCGATTGTTTTTGCTGATTTCCGAGCAATTCTATTGGCAATCATTACGATTATTTTTTTCCCGCTACAGAGTTATTTCCCCAGGAAAACTACCGTGATGTTATCAGGGGAATAAATATTAAGTCCTACCAAATTTAGTCGCAATTTGTAATCCATCCCAGAGACATAAATTTTTATTAACTTGAAAATGAGTTCAATGTTTTTCGAGTTTAGATGCCGTGTAAATTATGTCCATTTTAAACTATACGTGAATAACTACCTTAATTTTCAATGTTTATTTATTATATTTTATTGCATCATTATTAAAATTCAAGGACGTTTTACGAATTGTACCTGAAGTAAGATATTCTTACAACAAGGCTATTATTTCAATTCCACGACATACAATATGCGTAAGAATAAGTTACGTATGAGTTGTGGTACGATTTCTCTGGACAATCATGACAACACAACTTTCATGCAAACATCTTAAATGCTTATCTGAATCAATCGTTATATCAGAAAAGATATAACATAATTTAATATCATATGCAATAATTGAGTAATTAAAAGATGTTAGTTCCGAAAGCAATATAAATAGTGTGTAAATAAATAACGAGACTGACAACGTCGCCTTTGATCTGGCAACACTGGACAACCAGTATAGAGGGAAGAAGGGTCAACAATTGATGCTCCGCCAATACAAGTTTGAAGTCCAAAGATCATTATTTAACTAAGTTTTTCTTTGCGTTCTTAAAAAGAGTGATATCAAATTTAATTCTCGTAGGTTCAATTATGTTCAAATACTGAATTTTAGCGTGGCTAATTTAATCAACGAATTCAATCTATCATGAGATGGTGATTAATTCCATATATATCTTTGAGGAAATCGTCTGTGACTAAATCACGTAATATTTTACTTAACAAAATGGAAATATTGAAGTATATTAATTGTGTGTAAACACAAATGAAAAATGTTTATTGATAATTCCTTATACTGTATTGGTTGATAGCTTTCAGATAGACAAAAGACCATAGTACCAACAGTAAAGTAAGATTTTAACGAAAAGTTAGTTAGAATTTGCAGAAGCATCACTCAAGAAATATTTTTTATTGTAGAATCGTTTACATCAGTATCATTTGCCCATTTTTCTCCACGTGAAATATGAGACGTAATCATAACTGCAAAAGGAGATGGACCCTCGAGATGCAGTATAATGCGAGTAAAAACGCGGAGACTCATGGGATTGCCATAAACAGAGCCTATCGTGCTGGAGTGCATCATATGAATCATCCGATGGTAATGGAAACTGCCTGAATATAAAAACGATCCGAGACACATACCATGGATAGCTGCGACGTAGGGACTATGAAATATTCTTCTTCTGTTACACGTAAGGGGGAAGCTCAATAGATCTGCACTTCTGCAGAGGAAACTTGCGATGAAAAAGTCGATTCTGTAATGCTGAATAAAATTCTGGATCATAACATTGAGTTTTTACGTACATCTTTAATAGATAAATCGATCCGGTATTCAACTTTAACATACAATTTTCTGAACAATCATCTTTATTACATTATTTATAGCAACCACCATGGAAATAGTTTAAACAAAGCGAAGCAAAATTAGTTTCATTATTGATAAAATAGCACAAACTATAAGTCCAAATAATGAAAAAAACTATTCATTTATCCCGTTTATAATATTTTGAATAAGATTAAGTTTTTTGTTTTTCTAAATGTTTAAGATTTAACTTTTAGGAGTTGAAATACTTTTAAATAATATTGTATTCTATTAAGTTTCTTTGATATCACAATCCTTCGATTGTGATATCAAAGAAATTGAATTGAAACGGTTAAAAGCTCAAGAGTTAAGCAAAAGCCGAATGTTCAGCATTTTACAATATTTGAAGAAATCTTAGAAATTATCGTTTCTACAAATCTTTTCGGAAATTATTGTTGAAACTTTTGTTCAAAAACTTAAATAATTTAATTGTATAGAATTTTTTATGGGAATTGGATAGTAATTTTTCTTGATATTCGATATATTATTTTAGAATAAATTCGTAAACACAATAATCGATTGAATAAAGCGGGCGTAAATAACAGGGCATAAATTGAAGGGCGGCTGCTGATGGTTATTTATCTATCTATATATATAAAAATGAATGTGTGTCTGTCTGTCTGTCTGTCTGTACTCGATAGATTCAAAAACCATACATCCAATCGTCGTGAAAATTTGGGAAATTATTACGTATATCCCCGGGAAGGTTTTTGTAAATTTTTATTTTAATCGGAGTACTCAGTTCGACTCCAGAAGGAAAAACAGTTTCCATAAGAAATACATGTAAACTTCGATTTTATCACTTGCATGCTTCCTTTCTTTCGCAAAATTAAATTAGAATTAACCAACGTATGGATTTAGAAGTACCACCAAAAGAAGGGAAATTGAATAAAGTTTCTTATTTTGGTCATGAAATATAGTTTACGATCGGAAATTACGAGACTTAGAGATAATTAGATGATAATTTTGATGAATTTTGAGGCTATAAACAAACTATTTCTCAGTTACAACGAATGCGATTGTTGAATTTTCTCATAAGAACACATTGAGAATTTACTCCCGTATTCAAATGATGTTTGTTTATAGCAACGTAAATATTTACGTATATTATCGTGCAGTAAACGGTTTTTGATATTTAATGAAAAGTATATTTTGATAAATTCAAGAGATTGTATGTACTGGACAACTTGGTGAGTTGATGACGTTACCGACTTTGATTACAAATATCATCTATTTTCAACATTTCAATTTATTTTATGTCTTTGACGAGACTGAATTTAATTTTTAGGTCTTCTTCAGTTGAATATGTGTTCTCTTTGAGATTTGCGAGATGCGAAGTGTAGAGTAGCACATAATTTAGCATATCTTACTCCGAACTGATAAGGTACTGTGATAATATATTTTCTTATATACTGAATGAAAGTAATGTAGATAGTATGTATGATTTCATTATAATAGCCTTGCAACGCGAATAGCTGCCTGCCATACAAATTGCGAATGGATTTTCTACGGGAAAAATAGAAGTACGATACATAAATTGATCCCATTTGGGTAGAATTTATATTTTTTCAATTATTGTTTAAATATTACTAATTATATTAAAATTTAAAATATTTTAAATACATAAATTGTATTTCTTATAAGATTTCAAAAAATTAATTTAAATTACAAAGAAGAACATTAATGCATTTGACGTTCGATTTTTCGCCAGCAAATTCTAATAAATACAAAAATGCAGTCAAAAACTTTTGCAATTATTAATACGAGAATAAATTATTAATACGCGAATAAATAAAAATATTATTAATTTCCAGCTGAAGAAAATAATTGGAAATACGTTTTATTTAACCCTACAATTATGCCGCCAACGCGAAGTGCTATTGGTCTATCTACAAATAAAGCAAAAAGGAGAAGAGAAGAACGATCATTAGAAACGAGTGAACAGAGGCAAGCAAGGCAAGAAAGAGATCGAAATCACATTACTCTTGCTCGATCATTAGAAACGAGTGAACAGAGGCAAACAAGGCAAGAAAGAGATCACACTTCTCTAAACACAACAACGTGTGAACGGGTACAGCTAGTATATTATAAAACAAACTCCGAAAACTATCAAGAAACTTTCAAAGTTATAATTCCTGATTCCTGAGCATTCATAGCCAGATGATGACTTCGTGGAAGTCGAAATACGTGTAGCCACTTTGTAAGTTTCTTGATGGTTTTTGGAGTTTGTTTTATAATATACGATGATTGATGATAAACAATCTCTTAGTGCTCTAAGTTCACAGATTAAAATCGAGTAAACAGTAATTACACGCAATGTGGAGATTAAAATTGAAAACTGTTTTCCTCAGTACTGGTTATCAGAAAATTTAGAAATTGAGTTGAAATTTATTCTCAATTTAATAATCATATTATTAAATTTAAGTATAAAGAAATGCAACCAATAAAAAACTGTCTTAGCGGCAAATTACGAGTGACATAAATATATCTCTTTTTGCATTCTTATCACATAAATGTATAAAAAGTGTCAACTATCTTTCCATTATCGATGCGAATTGCAATAGACAACATTTTAAATTCGAAAGTCCGATAAAATGTCACCAAAAATCGTGTAAAAGGGAACTAACTTGGGAATTCAGCCGCTGAGAAGGTCAAGGGATACGTGAGATCAGGAAGATTCGGAATCAAGAAGAGTGCTCCGCCGCTGTAATCCGATCCTGAGCCTGACATCCCGAGCAGTAACTTGGAATCGGATGTGCTCAACTACCTTCTGGACACCTGTGCAAGTGACATTAGCCTGGAACCAGTGCCGTAGGGATATGCGCAGTTTCCTTTGTTATTTAGAAATTTCCGCAATCCGCTATCTGATCGACTCTCTCGAATGCGACCAGAAGGTATCCCAGAATGGCCATTCGAGTGGGCATTTTTTCCTCGTTCCCTACGAACTCTCGATTTTTTTTCCGATACAAACTGGGGGCCCGAAAAAGAAGATTCCAATATGAGTTTTGGTACACTCGATAACCAAGCGGTAGAAGAATGAAACGTGGGATTTATTTACTCAATTAATGCAATTGGTTATCATAAGATGGTTTTTTGCGTTTGTTTCTTAAGAGAGTTGAGAGAGACTCTTTTAATCTTGCACACAAAGATTAAATGCAATAAAATCGAATTTGAGGTTTGAAAAAATACCTTCATGTAATAATACAAATATTAGTACTAATATAATGCCAAATTATTACAAAACTTTAATGACGTATGTGTCAATAGCTTAGGACAGCTTCAAAATTTCACTCAATTTGTAATTTGTCACATTTCAGTATAACTTTGCCTCACGCTTCACCAGGATAATTGGTGAAAATAAATGCAGTTGAAAATAGAAAAATAAAATTCAAAGGAGATTTATAAAACTTAGATTGTAACTTTAAGATATGAGCATTAAAATGTTCTCACGGGAAGATGGCAGCCACAAAATGGAAGTTGATATAATAGCGCTAAATTTCAATATACTAGCATCCAGGGAAGAATCGAAAGGTATTTCCCAATGGTAAAAATATCACCATAAGAAGTAAGGTAAATTATTAAAAAGCCAAAAGTCCTACTGAAACATGAAAAAGTACATGAAACTTTAAAAAGTCAACGAGATACAGCTGCGAGGAAGTACAATAATAGTGTCCTTGAATAAAATCCAGTAGTTGTCGGCCGTGCTCACCACGCTTGTCAGCGGAGATGGAATCGCTTTCCAAACACGGAAAGATTCCCGTCCTGGGATTCCTTACCACGGCTCGAATAGAAGCGATCCACTTATTTCGTAAAGCAAACATCATATGCACTTCCAAAAAAGCATTATCGATGGAACTATGATAAAACCCGCATCCTGGCGATGTTTGCTCAAACAAAAGATGAAAGAAATGCTCGTCAGAAGGACAGATAGATGTGAGGAAAAATAAGAGACATGCAAGTTTTTCCGCTCGTAGCTCAAAATAGTATATTATATATTCAGTTGGCTTCGTTTCTCTGTCTGTTCGCAAATCTACGTGCATCGGTCTTCCTAATTAAACCATTCCAACGATTTCTACCAGATATCGCATACATAGACTTTGTGCAACGCAATATAAGGCTGTTAAGGCTTCTTTTAGTAATATGGCCTGGTTCAACTCCAAAACGTTCGCAAATGCCTCCATAAGAAATGCACGTTATTTTCGTGTTCAGGCCTTGCAGGCTATTCTTCTTTCGCATATATATATAAATTAAAAACATATTGAACTTATACAGAATATACAAAAGAACTATTTAGAGCAGGATTCAGACTATTTTGTTGGAATTAAAAACGGAAAACGTATGCTAAAAAAGAATCCTAATTTTCTCCTAAGAAATTTTTGAATTTTCTATGAGGTTACGAATTTTAAATCTACTAAATCTGAAATACATTTCCTATTTGAATAACTGAATACATTAGACTGATTTCGCATCCCAAGTCTTTAATTTATTCATAAATAGATGCAATGTATGAAAGCATCATTATATACGCCAGGGTTACTAAAAAAATACTTATGGCACTCTATGGTATGGTACTCTTACAGTGGAGGTTTTTTGTACATCAAAAACAATGTAGTATGAAACTATACTAATTACATTCATGGAAAATTAAACTAGTCTTTAGTCTGCCTGTCAAGCATTCTATTCTTTAGTCGGTTTAAGCCTGTTATTACTATCTCCTCAATCAATCTTACGAAATCGAGACAAGTGTTAAAAGAAAGGAAATTAAATAAAGATTCATTTTTGGTCATTGGATATACTTTTTGAATCAAAATTAGGAGAAATATAGCAAAACAAACGAAAACTACGTAAACGTTTGTCTTAGTAAACACCCCTTGACGATTAAGGCGATAGTTGAATCCGAGCTCATGCATTTTCCCATAAGAATGCACAAATTGCCAGTCAAGCTAGACGGAAAAGAACACTTTTTAACAATAATAAGCAACTGGAATGAATGAAAACTCGAGGGGAGAGAATTTAATGAAATGGAATTAATGCACGTCGTCGAGTCGAAATAAATCCCGTTCCATTCGCATTGCCGCCATGCTCGATAGGGAGCGCAGTGGCGATCGTCTCTTGGAACACGTGACTGTCGGCCGAACGGAGATTTCACATGAGTTCGATTTCACAAAGCCCTGAGGCGGGCAACGAACTTCTCTTTTGGAACACACTCTCCGTCCGAAACCTTCATTTTCACACGTATCCACTTACCGCGCTCATGTATCCTCGATACTGATGTTCCTTATCGAAATGAAAACAGAGTGCACGTCCATCACGAGAATATGCGTGAAAGGCTTTGATGTAATAACTGCATGTACTAATTATACCAGGCAGTGAATGCGTAATCGAATTTGGCGATGGACTCGAACCAGCAAGCACAATAACTTTCTCCGTCCATTAAAATCGCAAATTACCACAGAAGTGTTTCTTTTCTGCTTCTACGGCATAATTCATCCTTGATAAGATTGTTTATTCAGGTAAAAAATGAGCTGTTATTCTTTGAAAAGATTGCAAAATTCATAGTAGAATTTTCCTTCTTGATATTTAGAAAAAAAATCATTCCACATGTGTTCACCAATTCATCAGAATACCTTAATCCAAGTTCTGCTTCATTTAGACCTATTATTTTTACTATAAAAAATTTTCTTTATTCCAATTATTTATGGTAGAGTATTTTTATTTAATTATGCCTCAATGCCATTCATGACTGTGATATTTTAAAAAATTCCAAGGTATTTTGATGCTGAATTTTAGTTTTCATTCTGCTATCCCTTTGAACTTGCATAGGGTATTATCTTAAAGAGATAAACAAGAACAACTGTCTTAACTTCGTCTGAACAAGTCACCTCCATCCCTTGACAATTATTTTTTGCTTGTTAATTGCTGTTGGTAGAGGATTGGAGGATTGGAAAGATGTATCCCAGTACTTTCAATTAACGTGATAATGATAGAAAAATACAACACTTCTTCTCCCTTAACATTAACCAATTTTCACACTTATAAAATTACTGCTTCAAATAATATGAGTAGACATGAAGTTATCTGAAGTTACTGCGACTTTCTTAGTATACATGATAACAGGTTGAATTAATAAATATGGCGATTGTCGAAACTAGCCTGCGATATTTGTTTTTTTAACCAAATTCTTTTAGCCAAATGAAGTCACTTGTATGTATGTTTGATAAATTCGAACGAAAAACACCTAAATAAATGTATTTCTGATGTACGTACTTCTTTCAAACTTATGTTTTCCCGCAAAAACGCCGAACAGGAGAAATGTAAAATTCTTGTATTAGATAGGGAGGTAGGTTGTACATAGCTGTACCCACAATATGTGGTGCTGTGTACCACTAAAATTTTACATTTCTCCTGCTCGTCGTTTTAGGGGAGAAAATATATTCTGGAACTTTTTGAACGTAGTATTAGCATATAATGTGTTAAATAGCCACTCACAATTATGTATTCATGTGACATTATTTTACTTTTGCGTGTCTAATGCATAGTTGACCATGCATGGGTATGGTTCTCAGCGTCCGTGCGTTTCCTCCCGCTTCATTCGCTCCCCGGAAGCGAGCCTCCATTAACCCTTCGTAGCGCGACAGCTCATGACCGGTACTCCTCCTAGATGTTTCAGACAGTTCCGTGTGATGTGCTGACCAACGCCTCCGGAATAACGTCAATCCCATCTCTGTTGACAGCCCTCTCTCTCGAGTGTTTTTCCAGACCGTGATGTGGATTCATATTCACCACGGGGCACGTACTAGAGCAAACCAATTGCTTTGTGGACCTTAGACTTCCGATCCGGAGAGTGAAATCCTAGTTGAACCACCAAATGGATTCTACGAGGTGTGTGTAAGCAAAGAGACACCGCTAACAACCGCTATGTCTCCATTACCCTTTCCGAGGGTGAGGACTGGTAGACTGAGTACACATTTCAAATCGGTGGGATGATATTCTGATTTTGGGGATGCTTTTGAATTTTCTTTATGGTTTTCTATTGATATGGTATTTTAAATTAATTACGTGATTAAAATATTAGCCATTTCCAACAAATGATTATTACAAAGAAAAAATAACAATAGCATGCTACATAAGGCTCTATTAGGAATTAAAGTGTTTTGGTGATTTCTTTGTTGAATTCTTTTGCTAGATAATTTCAATTAATTCATCATCTTATTCATTCTTTAAACCTTTCGTAATGAGTATGTTGAGGTTGACGGCTTTTTCACGTAACTACATCCCTGCATAAATAGATGGAACTATAGATGACACTTGTATACATATACCAACATAAGTACTGAGTTAATGTGATGGAGAAAATAAGAACTGAAATATTATAACATTCATAGGTGCATAAAGGGTTAATTTGATTGAGTATTTTATTGTAAAATCTTTGCTGAAAGGTACCACCATTTACTTCTAAATCTTTGAAATAATATCATATTAAATTTTACATCAGCAAATTATGAGTATGGAAGTATATATATTTGTAAAGAAAGAAATATAAAGTGGTTCTTGCACTGCCACATTCAGTATCAGCATCGAACTCGTATCAAGTTTATTTGATATAAAGATACATCTAAAACAATATTGTAATTCCTCATAAATGTTTGGATGTAAATTTAAATATTTTCAATTCATAGACACGTTTAGATAAATTGGCCTTTTTATGGTAAATAATGATCAATTAAACCAATATATGCTATATTCTAGATGAAAAGTCGTCTTAATATCACGAATATTTTTCTTAATGCCAGAAAGATTATAATTTTCTCCTCCAAGTTAGAGACATACTTGCAAACATTGTGACAGTTGATATTTGTTGTATGCCAAATATTCAAACCGTGGGATATTCATATAAAATAGTTTATTCATGTATAGAACCTTATTTTTCTCTCCGAGTTCGATCAATTTTAAACGATATCTTCGCAGAAGATATCGTTTAAAATCGCAGAAGTCTCACCATCAATTCCGAAGCAGGAAATGACACGTACCGCTAGACAAGGTGAGAGAGACAGCCCAAGTGCAAATTGAAACTGTGTATCAGGTCGAATCGAGTTTGCCAAAACAATCACAGGAAATGGACAGCACACGGTGTCATAAACCGGTAATCCGAATGATTGCCTTGGAGATCGATACAAATACATTCACAAACTGATGTTGGAAAAATGGAACGCAACCATGACGTCAATGAGATTGACATTAACGTGAAAAAAGAATCGCAGGGCAGGTGAAGTTTCAACCGCGTTCTCGTTAAGAGATATTACGATAAGTTACTTTACGTCTCTAGCCTTGGGAAATTATAAGGTTTAAAGTATTTGAACTGAGTTTTTGCTAGTCTTTATTCACAAACCTTTGGTTACATTTATCGATATAAAATCAACAATATATTTTTGAATAGCATAAAAATAACTACATGGCAATTCATTATTCAATGGTTGAATAAGCCAGTATATCTCATAAGTTTATATTAATAAATATCGTATTCATATTATTAATTTTTCATAGATATTTTAGAAATAATATTTAAATGGGCTGTGGGGGTTAATGCATTCAGAAACCTGAGTGATTTAGACGTAAATTTGATCTATATATCTGACTTAATCATGCTTTCTCAATCATCTACTCATCTTGTACAATCTCGTACCACCGAAAAGTTGAAAATTTCTAAACATTCTGACTGAATGCCTAAAATATCGATAAACACCAGTAGATGTGAAGTCAGTTGAAAGCTGAATACCTGAGTACTAAGATTCATCAAAAATTTTAAGATAGACTCTTTGAGAATGTCGTTTACTACAATAAGTGTATTTACAAATTCACAGCTTAAATCAAACAATTATAAAATATTACGAAAATACATGCATATTATACATGATATCGATGTCAAAATTCAGTAAAATATCGAAAAGAAAGAAATATCTAAAAACTCAAGAATTATATAGTAAAGCAGTAAATAGTTTAATGATTGAGTTATTTAATGCTATTTATCTACTGAAATCAATGATTTTCTTGATACTTTCTCATAAAATACATCATTTTTATCACATTTTGCATTTAAAGATCATTAACTTATCTATTTGACTAGTGCGTTAATATTTAAAGAGACAAATAGAAAACCTTGTATTCTATAAAAGAATAAGGTTACCAAATGGACATTTACTATATACCTAAGGAGGTAAACTATCCATATAAACGTATTTCAATCCATTATAGAGTAAAATAAAATTCTAAACATAACAGCAACTTCAATTAAGGTGCAAGTGTAACCAACATGTACACATCCGATCCAGTAATAATCGAATGCGAAGGTAATTTAATCTGGTGTCGCATAACACTTCAGTAAAGGGATTGCAACCTTCTGACTACCATAAAAAGAGAAAATTGCCACAAAAACATTTTCGCCGTTGTATCTTGTAAATATCCCATCCCGGATGATTTAACCTAGCGGAAGCGGAAAACGAAAAAGGAATATTTCCAACGATCTGCGAAAATAACTTGGGCCATTTATCCATCACAAGGAGAGCAACTCGTGCGTTCCAGTCAGGGCACGGGAAATATCCATAATTGCACGCAAAAGACATTCCGAAAAAAATGAAAGCAAAAAGGGCAATCCGCGCCAAAGCATCGCTTTTACGCCACTTCGGTGTTACGCGACCGCAATAATACCTCGTCCTAGACTTACAAAGCGAGAAAAGGCCGACCGCGTTCCTTCCGCTCGGCTGGAGTTTCAGGGACACCTGCTGTTTCGCCCCTTAACTTTGCCCCCAGCCAAAGAGCCTCCTCTTTTAACTGCCTACATATCGTTCCCCTCCACCGATCCTTCTGCTAGCACCATGAGCATAGAGAGGAGTCCAAATAGGAAACGAGAATGATACACTAGAACAGTGTCTCACAGCCTATGAGGGACCTCTGGACACCAAGAGGAATTTTATACTTTACGCCGAACATAGAGATAAATTAGGGTGCAAAAGTAATATACGTGGTGCATTCAAGTTAGAACGCCTCCGGTTTTTTTCTCAAGACTGGCTACTGATAGAAAAATGCGGTTTGCTTTAAAATACGCGCAAAATCATTATAAATGCGAAATAGAGATTCCAGCACTGTACGGCACATAACGTTCCTGTGGCAGTAGAGACAGTTAGGACTGTTGTTGATACTTAAAATTGCGTCCTTCTCGGAGAACAGTGTGTAATCATTCTTTTTCTCAATTTGCGTGCTGTGCCACAGTTTAAAATGCATCGCCAGCGGAGTGAGACATGTGGTGATGGTGTCATGGATGTGACTTTTGGCTTTTTCCAAAAATGAAAGACACTCTTCGTGGTCGCACATTCACTAGCCGTGCTGCAATTGCACCAACGATTTTCCAGTGTCAAAGCAGACCCCTAAAGAAGCGTTCGCAGCGGCCATGGAATCATGGCTTTGTCAATGTAAAAAATGTTTACCGCTGGAAGGAGATTTCGTCAAGAAGTGACAGAAGTTTCACAGTTTTTCTGTGATTAGTTTATGAGAAAAAAAATTGGAGGTGTTATAACTTGAATGCATCATTTACAAAATCTATGTCCCTCGACATATGAGTGACCACTGGACACTAAGAGGAATTATCTACTCTATGCTGAGCATGTAGGGAATTTAGGATGCAAAAACTTTCGCCGATGAAAAGTGGAGCATATAAAGCAATTATATCAACTTAATGGACGAAAATAAGCGCAATCTGTTAGTAAATCAGTTGATCACAACTGCACCATTTGAACTTGAATTAAAAAATAAAACTCCTGAATTAATTTCGTGAAGCATTAGTGCTTTGTGAAACACCGCTTTAAAAACACGGTTTTAGACTCAGTACTGTCAATTTTAGGCAAACTGTAACATTACTAATAGAACTAACGAAGGATTCGTCCTAGTAAGCTGCATTTCATCCATGTGAAAAACCTAGTAATGTATCTAACAGTTAAGTAGTAGCAAATCAACTTGAAAAATAAGATTAAAAATTATTAAAATGAACGCATTATTTGAAGAATTTTCAAAGTATTTTCGTAGCGTTTGAAGAACGACAAACTCACGTTTTAAAATTAGGTTTTTTTTACTAAATACGATGCAGAGTATCTTCTTAATTCATATAAAATTCACATCAAATTGAAAAGATAACAACAGTAATAATCATTTTAAGGAAATAGACCTAATTGAAATGGCATGTGTATTTAATAACGTAAATCAATTAAACACAAAAGCTCCCTTTTTTGGATGGTACCTACAGAATGACAGTCTATACTATTAGATTTTTTTAATTCTTATAAAAAATTAGGGCTAAATTAATTGGATAAATGTCTATTTTCGTGTATTTGTAAATATTCCGTGGAAAATTGATTTCCTAAGCTTTATAAATAAGTTTCTGAGAGTAGAAGTTTCTAATTTTTCTATGTAAATATAATGCGATATTCAGGGAAGAGTTAGATTTGTTATGTGACAATGAAAGTCTGAATCAGGAGATGTGATCCTTGAAGTTGATTATTCTGGAGTCTATAATTTTGGATGTGTTTTATGGACGCATAAGTTTTTGCATGGGGCAGTCAATAAATTCGCTTGTGATCTTCTTGCGGTTGTTATTCCGTCTGCTACTGGCATGGAGACCCGTATTCGCTAAGGGCCACAAGAAAAGAGGTTTCAGAAGGAGAGTAGGGATAAATGCGTCTAGATACGGCCGACACTTAATTTAAATAGCCTCGGGACCTACCAAGGTCAAATGCAAGGATTCAGAAGCCTACTTTTTGTACAGACCTAGATACAGAAGGGGAAGGTCCATGGAGGGATACAGCGTGAATGGACGTGCCGTAAAGTTTTGCCCTAGTTTGGAATGGCAACGATTTCTTGTTCCTATTGGATAACGTTCGTTAAATATCCAAACATGTAGTCCATTGAATTATTTACCAACAAATTGTAAACATGTATGTCTATAAATTGCCCTTGAATGTTTACATTCATTCGGCATTGAATAAAAGTAATTAAGACGTAAAGACAACTAAAGAGAGTTGTCATTAAAAAAAAGAGGGGAACCAAGTTGTACGCCAATGTTTTATTGCTCAAGTAGATTTAGATCCATAAAATGAGGATTAACCTCAAACTATAGAAAGTGGTACATTTTTGTTTTCAAATTAATAGATGATATGCGAAGAATAAAAAAAGGGGAAACGTTAACCTTATGTAAAATTCAAAAAGCTTGATTTGATAATTCAAAAAAAGAATAAATTTAATCTGTTGTTGAAGCAGTGGCCAATAACAAAACGTTTTATTTCTCTAAATGTGAAACCTTCCAAGCTGGTTCCATCTAGCTAATGCGTACAGAACTCCTTAACTTCCCAATAATATGAAACGTAAATCCGATCAGGCGGTCCGAAATAAAAATAAACATACATGAGGGAAAGTGACTTGGAAAACGGTTGGTAAATTTATGACCGGAAAAGTGCGCATCAATATATTGCATAGCTATACGAATAGTAAGGATGAATTAGATTGTCATTAATTGCGATAAAATCGATAAATTAGTGTCATGTCGTAGCCGCTCCCCATGTACTTAGGGATGTAAAAAGGTCCTTATATAGGTAAGATTCGTTAAAGCCGAATGTATGGGAGTGTTCAGGGAGTCCATCCCGTAAAAGTGCCACTGGCGGAACGACTTACAAAGCCCGATTCGGTGGATGAAACTCAAAGGCTTTCCTTCTATCACCGGATCACAGGATGATCTCAGTTATCACCAGCAAAATGGTATCATAAGGAATAAAAATTAAGCTCCGTTCTTAATGCTTTCATTGCGTACGGAGAGCGACCCCTTAAAGGTTTCTTTTGTTTTACCGGCTACCGTGGTAGATGATGACTTTGAAATCAATCCCCATGAGAGTAGAAACAAGAGAACTTGCTATATATCCGTACGGAAGAGCTGTGAATTCTAGAAAATATTACGTGGTAGGACTACATGCCAAATACTGTATATAATTCTATCGCGCAAAGCATACATAATTATTACCAAAAAGAACCTTTTAGATGATCTTAAATTTGTACTTATTGCATCATGTTGCCATAATAGGAACAGTATTATAGTAACGCTACTAGTAACAACTTTGTTCATCAAAATTCATGTTGGCATGAGAATTATAGTTTCATGAGAGTTAGACATGAGAATTAATTTATTTGTTTAGTATATTTTGTATAAAAATAGAAGACGTCTGTTAGAAATATTATTGAACTCTAAAACTAAAGAGAGATCCGATATAGAGCTCTAAAATATGTATATTTAATGTGTAAAGCTATAAAATATGTAATATTACTTGTTTTAGACGTTTTGAGAAATGTGCTTTTGGCTGGCAGCGCGAATCCAGCATATTTGCGAAAAATTTGTAAGTCTGCCATTTTGGTCATATTTGGAATATTGGTGTATACATTTTCAAAAAAAAATTTATTTTTTCAAAAATATTTTGGCAAAGTTTTGGAAGATTTGATTATTTCATGTCCTTTTGTACTCGCTCTAGGGTGGAACAGCCCAATAACACACGAGACGTATCCTGATAAGTATGCAACCAGCAACGCTTAAATGTACTGATCGTAGCGTTTCAGAAAAATACGGCGCTATAGCCCCGTGATGTTAGCATATTCCGTAATTACATAGGGTTATCATATTTCTATAACGGATATCCGGGAGATAAAATATAAATAATTTGTATTGGACTGGGATATATTTTTTCCAGCATAAGCAATACTTGTTAGTTGTTACCAATAACTAGTAAGTAGCGTTTCAAATTTGTTAACTTTTTGTCTTTGATTTTTCTTCATTTCATAAACCTGAATATCAACAATATGTTTACCGATTGAGATTTCTTCAATCAGGTCAGAATGAGATCACAAACAGAGTAACAAAAAGATATCTTGATACACAGTAAAGTAGAAGTATTAAGTATTACAAATTGTCATAATACATAAACCTTTAACATAAGTGTAAACGAAGAGACCGTCAAGATAAAGTTCTTACTTTTCATCCATAATGCGTTACTAATTTACCACTTCTTCGCATATTTGATTTTATCATAAATTTCAAATACAGAATGATTCACTCGCAAGGTAACGTTATAGCACACGATCCTACGTAAGAGGAGTTATTTTTAGGAATTTGAAGTTAAGGAAAGTTTGTTTCCAAGGAGTATAGAGGAAGTATCTCTAATCTACGACTCGAGCTCTTTCAGTTTCTTATGCTTTTCCTTATGCTTAGAGTCCGCATCCTTCCTTCTATCAAAGCTCCGAATATGGTGCGTAGGATGACGATGGGACTTGAACCTTAAATCCTCTGGAAAAGTATTCGTAGCTCTTAATTCCTTATCAGGAAAACGTCTCCGAAGTTCCGAATCGCTGTTTTCCTCCACTTGCGCCATTACTTCCCCTTGGAGATAGCACACGGTCTCCTTTTCTATCAACTCAGTTCATCTCCAATCCCTCTCTTCCCATCCTTCATTTCTCTCGCTTTGCTCTTCCATTTCCTCATCATTTCCCCTCCCTATATCTCCTTGGAAAACAAGTTTACCTTCCGAAGTCTGCCACACCGAGAAAAGGGGTCCCCTCAATATCCGACGTCCAATAAATCTCAATTTCGTAGTTTCTCTACATCGGAAGTTTCAGCGCCAAAGAGTCGCCCATTTTTACGTTCATGTGGAGGCTGCGTGCGCTAAGTGCTTTGCTATGACAATTTTTCAGCTGAGACGTATATCGGGGGAATAACTTTTCTCATTTCTTATGTTCCAATGACACGAACCAACCCCGTTTATTCGCATTCAATGGGACGGGACTGAATACCAGAAAGTTTTTTAGATTAAACCATAGCCTGTTCTACCTTTATATTGTGTGAAGTGTACCTGAATTACATCACTTTGAAGAATCATTACATCAATAATTGGTTTAAAAATACGATGATGTGTACGGCATTGTAGCCTGATTTGAACCATAGGCACAATTTGTTAATGCTCAAATAAATAAGGGCATAACTGTATATTCCATTTCTACTTCTAGATAATGAAGCATTTAACTCCAAAAAAATATGTATTAACAGTAAGCTAATGAAAAATGCTCGCATGATAAGAGGGATGTACGTCTTTAACATTTAAATGAGTGCAGGAATCTTTCTCGGGTTTCCATCCGGGTAGTTTCTTGGAACAGGTCCGACGTTTCGGCTACAATCACCGCAGCCATCTTCAGGGGATGAAGTGCCGTTATACACTCATTTAAATGAGTGTATTTATTCTTATCGATATATTATGTTCTCATTAACTCCTTTAAGCATCGTACAAGCAAGTAAATAAATGTTATGAAAAATAATACTAGTAAAGTATGTAAATGAATATGAATTATAATGTAAGCTATGTTATATCGAAACTAATACTTCCTCACAAGACAGAATTCAATAAAAGCTTACATATAACTCGGATGAACTTTCGAAAATTTTGAATCGATATTTGTTATTGGAACTTTCTCAATAGGTTTCACCTTTAACCAATAAATCAATACCTAGTGATCCTCCCCATGAATATAAATAAACAAAAAAGTATCAGGTCTTTCCTTATTGAAGTTATAGCATATTTTTACTCGTATTTGACTCAGTAAATCTTTTCCTAGATTAAAGCAAGTCCAACCTATCAATTGTTCTTTTCGGGCTGATTCATATAAAATGAGCTCTACTAGACATGATCTCATATACTTAGGCCTTACTAATGTATATCGTTTCTTGATGGCTCATACTATTCATACATTTTATAATATGATTAAATATTATTATTTATAATAGATTAAGAAAATTATTCTTAGCGAGTTTTTCATTGAGAATTGCATTTTGCTTCACCTTTATTTGTAAATGTTGCAGTTAAGATATAATGTAGGTATTTGAGGAAAAGATAATATGCTCCATCCGTTATGATCCGTCTTATTCTTAAAAACCAAAAAACAGAGTAAAAGAGCCTTTGAAGATGTAATTTTTGAAAAGGCAATACATTTCATGTGGTCCATCCATCACAACCGTCAAAAAACAAGTAGAAAAAGAAGGAAATTTCAATTAGACGTCCTATTCCTCTTTTTCTCCTCAAGTCAGAGGAGTTGAGAGCTGCGGTTCGCGTCAACAAAAATGCAAGGAAATGCTTTTCTCTCGAACGAGCGGATCGTTCTTAAATGCTTCCGCAGACAAAACTCTTTTCACGCTTTAAGAAGAAAACAACGAATGAACGCAAACTGGATTCGAATACTTCGTACACGTCGGACGTTATCCTTTAGAGTGAAAGAAACGACTTCATTTTGCCGGAACTGTATTTTTATTTATTAAGGAAACATAATTTTCTTAATGTTCTTACGGTTTAATGAAGTAGCTTATATGAAGTTTTGTTCATCACTGTCATGTGTTCCACTGCACTAGGAATTAATGTTTGGAGTTATATAAAAATTAATTTCATTATGAATTCATTTAATTTTGATTTAATGAGATTTGAAACTATTTTCCCGTTTGTTTTGTGTGTATGGATGTTTCTTATACTATGTGTTTAACTTGTAATGAACCTTCCCCCAGGCTTGTGACCTATCTTCAAGGATTTTCTATACTGTTAATAATTATTTTTCTGATCCAAATTAATTATGCAATACTTTCTTAATTATCAAGTAGCCAATTTTATAATGACTTCGTATACACAAAGATAGGCTGATTCAGTGACGTTTCTATACGATCACTACAACTAATTAACATAGAGTTCTTGGGTCAAAAATAGCCAAAAGATCCTTGTCTAAACAGGAAATGCTTAAACACAACATTATTTACTCTATTATTGGTATAAGATATCTCCAGAAACTACGTTTGTCAGTGTTCCGATCCGAGCTTTGCTGATGTTACTGGAATCGGTTGTGACGCAATACGGAACACTGGCAAAGACTGGCTTTTGAAGAATCATTCCGATTTACCAAAAACCATTTTCCAAATTTTTCCCTTACAGTATTTGCTTCAATATACCATTGCTTGAATTCAAAGTACAACTTAGCAATTGATTTCTCCAATATTGTTAATCTAAAAATAAGTTCTAACTACCAATTCGGGCATGTAAAGAAATTCTGCCAGCCTGTATAAAATTAGCAGATTATTTTTCTCCTAAAAAACAATATTGATCAAAAAATCCACTGTAGTAAAAATACGGATACATGGATTCATTTTTTTTATCAAGATTTAGCGGAATTTCCTTCTGCTTGAAACGTTTTCTTATGGAAGACAGAAGGGTCACATACTCTCTTTTAAAATATAAATATGGCCAAGAGCTTTCTCTCCGGATTTAGGAGGAAAAAAACAAACCATTTCGTAGTGTTCTGATAAACAAGTAAGATAAATATTAGCTTTGTTTCCAGACTTTTATAATAAGCAAGAAAGCCTAATGTTGTTTATGCCCGAAAGAATCCTTCAAGGCCCATCTGAGAGAGGAAAACTTATAAATTTTAGTTTAGTATCATTTCTTTTACTAAGATATTTTGATACAAAGCTGCTGTACATTTCTATAATTCAACTCCAAACTCTACAACGTTTTCCTGCTTCAGAATGACTTATCAGTTATCGTTGAATTGTTGTAGTTTGCTGTTATAAACCACATATCAGCTATTTTACTGTCAATTAGTGTTATTAATTGATATGCTTAAGCAAATTTACTGTTTTCAACGTTAATTATATAACTATTTCCGGTCTAATGTAATCGATACTGATGTCGTCAACTACTAAGATTAAATTATTATTCATTTGCTGTTTCTTTCGTCTAAAGAGTGACACAATGGATGAATTCCTTGAATTTACTATGTATTAAATCTTTTTCTATAGTCCGTGACTATGTATTGGGCATCACAGAAGAATACAAACGTCAGCTGAAGATAATGCGCCGTTAGCGGAATCGGTCGTGCTAATAAAAAGTGTGGAAAGATTACATATTATTCTCTTCTATGATATGGCCTTCCACAGTAAAACGCCTGGAAATTTTGATTGCATTACAGAGTACATCATCAATTTGTACTGTTTGAGGAATCCATAGAGCTTTCCGATGTTCAAGCACTAACGCTTCAATGGCTATACGTAGTATCTCATTAGTTAAGAATCCGGAGTCTTCCTGCCAATAAGAGGTTAACATAGAGACATACATCTGGAGTGAGGGATCAGTCTATTATTTAAAGCAATAAGCATGCGTATATTCAAACGACATAGCACGTGGTAAGATGGAAAGAAGCGTGGCAACGACAAGCGGCCAAAGCTGTCACCAGGGAACCGCGCTTTGGAATGTTACCATTTGAGGAATGAAAACCTGGATTGAAGCGCAAACAAAGGCTGAAGGGGAATTCATTCAAAACTGGAAAGAGATCTTCGGGAGCGAGCCATGTTCCGCGATGGAGTAACGCCCTTCGGTTTGAGAGAAGCGTTCGAATGCATCAAAAAGAAAAACACGCGAAGACCAACAGACGGGAATGAATATAATTTTTTCCTCAGACGAAGTAAAATAGAAGAGTGGGGACGTGTTTATGGCGTCGTGAATCCCTTTTCCGGATTGCGAAGAGCGTTCTGTTTTGGAGGAAGTCTTGGAAAGGAAGGGGGTGAGGCAGAAGGAAATGACGGGGCAAAAAAGACTAAATCCACGTTATAACTCCGAGGAGCGTAAGGGGATGGAGTAAAGGTTAAAATATGATGAAGGTTCTACCGTAAAAATCCTGGCAAATATGATGAAGAGGAGAGTATCGTATGAACTGTATAGAAAGAACAATGAGGGACAAGAAATATAGAGAAAATTTAAAGTGTACAGACGAGATTCACAACGCGGGAAGCAATTAAGGGCTGTAAAGCGTGTTCTGTTACAGGCAGTGTATTGGAGAATTAGAGGTGGGTGTCCTAAAAGTGGCGTCGCTCTTCATTGAGAAGATATGGATTGTCCTCATTATAAATTTTACATTTTTTGAGAAATAATCACTTTTAATATACAACTCCAAGACTAAAAATAATAATGACACATTTCAAAGAAAACTAAGTAATATATACCGTATTTACTCGGAAAAAACCGTCCCACGAGAATAAGCACCCCCTTCATTATGGCTCACAAATAAAGGTAAAAAATAGTACACGAACATAAGCGCACCTAGAGAAGTACCGTAAAGGCTGTTTCACACTATAGGGACATGTAGCATATGTATTTTAAATTTCGCTCATCGGCAGAAGAGATGAGACATTTTTCTGATTTAATACATACATAGATAGCAAAATGATATTATAATGTACAAGCCCGTAATTTCTTTCCTCTTATAATATTTTGAATGGTATTGGCCGTTACTTGGTGGAATTCCACAATGGATGAAAATGAAAGAACACTTTGTACTTCTCTCCTCTTAGTGCAGGTGAAATGTGAATTACGCGTATATAACCCGCCCCCTCTGTTTTTAAAATGAAAAATTCGGAAAAAATGGGCGTTTATTTTCAATTACATACGGTATGTAAGACTTGGAATAGTTAATCTCCACGCATTGGATTTATTCAAATTTGATATTATTCGTGTTAGCCTCTACATTCATCTTATTTACTAATTTTTATTATCTTTATTTATCTAAATTTATAAATATTATACTCTACATAGAGAATAATTGGTGTAACTTAGAATAAACTTATGCTGTTTCCATTTTTGTCTACATTTTCATTTTAGTTATTTTTTTATTTTTTATTATGCAATTCAGTCATTACAATAGGTGGAAACGGTCAAGGGGAACGTAATTCATCCGCCATATTTGTAAAGATGGAAGGGAAACGACTCAAATACGTTCCATGGACAATACACATATTTTCAATTTGCGTATTAGAGGGTTTGATATCACCTTTAAAATTATTTGAATAATACCTTCGGAAAGTTACTAAAGATACACTGAGCATATATATTTCTTAACTATTGTCTTATAAATAAATTTTGAAATGGCAAGTTAGATTGAGCTGAAATCTAATACTGCCTTGATAAATAAATGTCATAGTTATATACTTCACGTTATTGCTGCCTAAAATATTGTAATACAATATATCATACGTATTTGCTAATAGAGGTTTGAATTAAGAATTCCTAAGGTAAATATACTTTAGCTCACGCTCATGCGGGGAAAATGACCTCAGAATCCTTCTTATCCTTATGAAAGCCCGCTCAATAAAACAGGGGTGTCTTATCTCGAGTTCATAAAAGTTAACCCGTGGGAAGAAAATGAGTGGAGATGGATGGAACGGAAGAAGGGAGATATGAGAATATCGGAGTTATTAAGAGGGGAATGCAAGAGAAGGAAGAAATGATAAAAGGGAGTCGTATCATGGGCCGTAGAACTGGAAGTGAGGGGAGACATTATGTGTGAATATAGAGTGCGGAATCCCCAGCGGTACAGACTGACGAAATTTAAGGATGCAAGAAGACGAGATGAAAACAAACGCACGAACGAACACGACAGACGCGGAAAAGTTTTGGCATCCAAAGGAGACGTCGGAGATCTCCGAAATTATTCGGTTTTCCCTCCGTAAACATCTCTCACAGGAGAAGGAATTTTGGTTGGATGGGCGTGTTTCCATGGTGAGACACAAGGTAATGCAGACGTGGAGCGTCGCTAGAAAAGAGGGTGCAACTTAATTGGGTCACAATACTCCTAAATTAAATCATTCTCTCTAGACAAGTGTGGTTCTCTTATGTTGACACACCAAACTATATAGATTCATCACTGGAAACCAAGAAGAATTTAGAAGCTTTAAATTCAATATGCTGTGAATTCCCTCCCATTGTTCGTAAACATTCTCTCAAAATAAAATTAATTCTGCTGTTTCTTTTTAATCCGTGACACCTACAGGCAATGAATAGTAAAATCGTTTGTGATACCGTTAAACCTGAAAAAATAATTAATTGCCATTCGTCGCTCAATTCCCAATAGTAAGATGAACAAGCTGATAAAAGTGATATTGCTCCACTGTGTTACCATTTAACTCAATATACAATTTATGATAATACATTACTAATTTCGCTATATCTCTCAATGGTCCCAGAGGAATGATCAATATTATGATTTTAAATATAATAGCTACACCCTATTAAGCGCAAAATATGGCGATATAAAATTTTTATTGAAAGTCTTACGATAGGAAATCGGATTCTTTGCCGCATCAATCCTTCAATAGGAAATATTCATTTTTAGAATTGTTTGTGATACCTGCACTAAACAAAAATATTCTAGCTATCAGGCTCTTTGTTCTACCCGAGTACAATATATATTAATGAGAAACGTCAAAAGAAACAAAAAGCACACAGCATTTTTCAATCTTACTGTTAATATTTGTAAATATACGTGCTATGCTGAGTAAAGCCCGCCCTTTTTGCTTGTATTAGATTAAATTGAAGGCATAACTTCCCTACAGTCACACCACTTTTCAGTCATATTCTCGATAGCACAATTATTTCCAGATGCTTCACACGAGCTGGTTACATGGTCGGTTACTCAACCAGTCTTCAATCGGAAGTAAAATCCTTCTGCCGCAGTATGACGTGGCACAAACAAATCACTCGTGGAAAATCTACGTAATGAAAGAGAAACGCACTCGAATGAACATCAAACAAAAGAGAAAACGAATGATAATTTTCTTTTAAGCGAAAGAGGGCAATATCTGGGGAGCGAACAAAAATCGCTCAACTGCCGGAGATCGGCGGAGCGGAAATGAAAGACGAGGGAAATAATGAGAAGAATAGATTGGAATGGGAGTGAAACAAGTTGGATTGGATGGGGGAGGCTGCAGGGCTGCCAACTTACTAATATTGCCACACAATAAATACGCATTATCTCGAATGGAAAAATGGAAGATATATTGTGAGAATCTTATGCTATTAAAATGCAAAGATTAAAAATTTAGTGAGGCATTGAAGCAATACTTAGGTCTAAAACGTCAGGATGGTTAGTTTTAAATCTTAGAGTGTGAATAACTTCGTAAATACAACCAAATAGTTTAAATAAATCAATGACATAAATGACATGACGGATAGACGGATAAAAATGAATTACAGAATGAGGCTTTTTAAGGTAATTTTACACTGGATACTTTATTTTGAATATCATCTTATCTCTTTTTGCTCATTCTGCAATGCCTTTCTAGGAAGTCACGCCTTCAAATATCGATTTTAAAAATTAATTACTTTAATACTAAAATTGTCTTGCTGGAAAGAAGAAAAGGAGAAAACAAAAGTTTTCTTACACCATATAAATTGTGATAAAATAATTGGTTAACAGCAAAATTATAGGGAAAGTTATAAATGACTTAAAGCTTAGTCCTGTCAAGAATAACACTTTCTGAAATACTTTAGATTCATGTATGCCTTTTAATTCATTAAACTTGAGTATTACCGGAAAGAAATAAATTAATCAGCTTAAGTGTCTTCATTTTTAATAATATCTAACAAATTTTGGATGATTCAGTAATAAGCCGAACTTTCTAAATTAATCCACAACCAACGTTTATACCTACTAGGTTTTCCAGAAGGCAGATGTTTTTCATTAATTGCGCGATAACAATATCGTATCTCCTATTCCTTAATGACCTTTACTCGCATCAAAGCAACTTAAAGCGTAATTCATTTAGAGCAATTTGTTCATAAATCTAAACTAGAGGAATTTAATTTCGAAATCACGTACTTCAGCCAAAGTATCAAATTCTTTTTTTGAGTAGTTTTCTGCAAACCTTACCAAGAATTTAAAATTTTACTTTTAGAAAATGGGTCACCAAACGTCTAAACAAAAGAGCAATCCTAGCAGAGGAATTGGGAGACTCAAGCTCCACGTTCCATATAAATCGCGCATAAAGGGAAGAAAAACAATATAAACGTCACATTCACCAAAATAACGAGGAAAGATTGTACAACTATCAGCAATTTTCCCCTGCAGGGTTCAAAGTGTGTCTTCTTTCCTCCCTCGTTATGACCCCACCCCCGCCTTTCTCATACTCCCAGGCCAAGCCAGAATCCAACACAATCTCGTGCTCGGCGACAGCTTGACAAAATTGGTCTCATCTCCAAATGCATGTCTTTGTTATGACTTTCCGCAAATATATGCCTCTCCTGATAATTTTAATATAAATTTTATTCTCACAATGATGCAGAAAAGAGGATTTTCAATTCGTAATGTAAAACCCTATTTCAAGTGTGTGGTTCTATCAATTTCCATCATTTAAGAAGGATATTTATTATCTTGTTTATTCTGTTACAAATTCTGAAAGAAACTTTAAGTTATAATCTGCTGCCAAATATTGAATTTCGAGGGAATATTTAGGGTCGAGAGATAAATTTAAAAAAATCATGTAGTTGCAATATATAAAACACAGAGGAATACCCATTTTAAGGGTTTTATTTTGACTAATGAATTAATACTGTTCTATACGGTGAGAAAACAAATATCCATAACTAAGTGCGTTTTTTTTAACAAACAGCTTCATATTAAAACTGATTCGTATAAGTTACTTTATGTACTACATGTAACACAAAAATTCCGCCTTTACTTATTTCATCTTCCAACTTTCAATAACGAAGAAAGTGTTTATATTATTTAGTATTAGTAATATTGTTATAAGCTTAGGTCATTTCGCACATTGGCTTCCACCGGGAATCGAACCCAGGACCAATTTTACCAAAGGAAAACGCGTTGTGTACATGACAATACAGAAACCCACTTCAGATTATATATCCTCGAAATCAGCTTCATCTGAATTATTCAGACGTGTTATAAAATTGATAATGTGAGTGCCAAAATATAATTGTGTTAAGGTAAAATTGAACCTTTGTGAACTTATAAAGAAGAATTACTAAGAAAATATATTAAGTACGTTTAAAGAGAGGAAATGAATTGTCAATATTTCCAACGCGAATCTGAATGTGCCACTGGTAACGTTTGAGGAAATGAAGTGGCATAAAAGTGAGAGAGAATATTTACAGATGAACGAATGAACGCCATTAAAATTTACGTAGTGGTATCAAACGAATGAGTTAACAAAAAAATCGACTTTGCGGTGTGAATGAAAATGTCATGAAAACGTAGCTGGAGGTCAGAGGTCAATACAAGAGTGGAAATGACTGGACAGCGATGCTGGGTTAGCGAAGGTCCATCATCGTAAACTGTCTCCAGGGGTGAAAGGTAGGATGCAAGGATATCGGAGTTGCAATCAACAGCAAAAGGCACCCCTATGAGGCATATCGTGGAATGGAGACACTAATTCCCTCGGAGCGATTCCCTCGGATTTATTTGATATAATCGCTTATCATATCCAACTTTGGATTGAGAATACTCTAAAAAATGATACTTAAAACTGCATCGTGTGCAGATTTAAAAGATAATCACGCCTTCATGCGGAAAATAGTCTCCTGATTTACATAAAAAGTATTCATTTCCAAGGATTTTACGAATTTTCAACAACGTTTTAATTTATCTGCAAACAATTATTTGCATTACCCTCGTGAGTAAAAAATAGATAATTTTGAGAGTAAGGAAAACTAGTATAAAAAGGAATGATAATGCACTGCGAAAAAGTAATATTCATGAGAATCATTTCCAGTTAAATTGATTAATCCTTTTCGTAACTGAAACCTGATATATTTTTTATATAATATCTTGAAGATACTTCCTAAGTTTCGGATTCTATGATATTCGTATTATCGTATACATTCCATCCCTTATTGAGTGATTCGCTCTATCACGTATTCGCTCTATCACAAAAATAATATTTCCATTCATGCATTGATCAAAACTCAGGATTTCACTCACTGTTAGCAATATAAATCATTCTGATATTCTCTCTACGCTTAGCTATAATGTAGGGAATAGAAAACAAAATTACTCCTAAGATTGTAGTTTTCAAATTTAAGATGAATCTATTTTCATCCACTATACAATTAAATCAAATATTTCGATTAATATCCAATTCTATACCTTAACTAATATGAATATATTGTAAATGGAGTTTTGGCGCATTAGTTTAATTCAAATATTTTCACCGAAAGAGATAATGTAACATTATTGCTCTCTCTATCTTATTCTAAGCTATTTACTACCTTCATCGCATCCGAATTTATTTATTACCCGTAAATAACTGAAATCTATTCTAAAGATATCTTGATTCCAAATAATCGTCGAAAACAGTTTTGTATGAAAACAATCACCTTTAGCCTACGATAAAAAGATTTGGACGAGAGTAAAGCGTAAAAAATAAAGAAAATCATTTTTAATATCTATTTATACAATTAACAAACAAAGAACTGAAAAATTCCTTATAAAGAACTTCCCTGAAAGTTAAAGAGGAAACGATGAATTCACTTCTTCATAAGACAGAAAGCATAAACTGAAGCACTTAAACTTCATTGCTCAATTATAGCATTTTAATGGCACAATAAAATTCATATGGAGCGAATATGCAGAGCAGTACTTTAAGGATGGTACTTAGTTTGCTGTATAAGAATACATGGAAACCAAAATAACCTTTTAATTGAAAAAGCGTTCTGCTACTCGTATACCCAAAGGGGTTCCACTCGGACGAAATTGTTTTTATCTCAATTTTCGACGGAAAACATACCAATGTAAACGAGTAGCCCGCCGAGTTATAATGAGGGGGGTTTCTTCAATTACTGGATGAATAATTGCTCCAACAATTTTTAACGTTTCTCTCTTGTTCGCTTGTTTCAATGGGGATTAGCCACTCATTTTTATTTAAAATGTATATTTACACACGATAATGAAAATTTAAGGCCGTGACCAAAAATAATGAGAACCATTTCAAGCGTGAGTTCATCAAATATTTGGCCAAGGCACCATGCAATTTTCCTTGGGCTTTAAAAACAAGTAATGCCATAAGGCTTACATAAACTGTCAGTTTGACCATTTCAAACATATGTTTAGGTGTCGAATTTCTCGCTATGTATAAAATAATGGTTGTGTTGGCTTCAGTCATTCCCTAATCATATACTTTGTTTTAACAATGGTACGTTTAAATGAAACTAATCTTACCTAATTTGAATTAATCTTTGAATACATTTTTTTCACAGCTTTTAGTTTCGTTAAAGTATAAGAGGGCATATAATATTTCGAAAAGTGAAGACTTATCTCCTTAAGTTCAGAAAAACTTAACAAATTTAGATAATATTCATCTAGAAATATGAAACGTAAAATTTTAACGTACCGGTTATACAGTATGATAGTTGTTCATCGGTGTTCGTAATCTCATCATAATAGTCTTTAGATTCAAAATTCTGATATTTTAAGGAATAATCTAATCCATCACGAGATATCTACGAAGAACATTCATTTTGGAGGGAAAAATGACATTGAACTACTATCATTGTTCTCATAAGCTATAATAACACGAATCTAAAATCAATAAAAGGCGACCAACCTTGAGATTCGCCATGGAACTCTCCCAAGTAAAATATTAATGATCGCCTTAATTCACCCATGAACACCTTGGAGAAGAGATTTACTCAGTGCTGTCGGGGGATTCCTTCTCTAAATCCTGGCAGGAGGCCAAATCATTCCTCCGGAGAAAGAGGTAAAACATCTCAGCATCCCCTCACGCTCAGAGGAGTCTCCATTGGGAATGTGTGGCCTCCAAGACCTCCAAGAGAGTGTAGCCTCGCGGGGGAGGCGTGCACCGAGATCCATCAGAAGCGGTGGGGGCTTGAAGATTCCTCGCAGGGTGACTGTTTTTATCCCAACCTGGAGGGGCTGGTTCCTGGCGGGAGGTGCTTTATTGCCGCGCGGGAGCACCTTAGTGGTGCATGCCGGGATGTCCCACGCGAGGCATTGTGATGGCCATTAATAACGGAATCGGAATGTGGGAGGCGCGGCGGCATAAATACGTCGCTACCGTGAGTAATGTCTCTCCTGCGAAGATGAGAGGCGCTGAGAGCTGCACAAAGGGGACGAATTAATATGGACCCAAAACATGCCGTTGTGGAACCACTTTATATTCTAGTATTTTTTTCTGCGCTTCTTAATTAGGCCCACCTAGAATGGTATAAGTGAGCCTTTGGCTATGAGAGAGACTTTGGTTGAAGGATGAAGTGCTGCTGAAGAAGTGCAGTAGTGGGTCGGGTCTCTGAATCGTTATTTCTGTGCATCTGGAACCCTACAAACGTATACTGACTATGAACTAGTTTCAAGATGTTTGAAAGTAGCGAATTATTTTTATCCCACCTAAAATGGTATTGCGGAGTGCGAGTTGCCATCTAAACTTTATATGGGTGCCCTACATAAACTATAATCGAAATTCACTATTACGACCTCAACTTGGTGGTTGCTATTGACAATAGAAGAATATCGGAATAACTTTTACCCGCTACCGCAAACTTTATTCTCACACGACCTAGGTTTTGAGGCTTCAGTGATGACGCAGTGTCAAAACTAGGGTAGTGTGAGCATAAAGTTTATGATAACGGGTAAAATTTGTGTCTTTATTACTCTGTTAGCAATAAACGAGTATATCCATCGTATCACAGTTAAAATAATAATAAAGAACAATTTACAGTTTTAATGTAAAAATAGAATTGATCCATAATCGTCTTTGTAGTTTTTAATACATAAAAGTTATTTGCTTAAAGCCCATACTTCGTATGAAATACTGTATAAGTATAAAAATTGTCCATAAAACAAGACATTTACTATCTATCGCCTAAACACAAGGCTGAGGGATATTGTAGAACGCTTTCAGAAGATGAAAAATAGCTACAGGGTAATGATAGTACTTAGATAAGTTATTAATTATTTTGCTAACGAATAACATATGTTTCAACCGGACACAAAAAGGAGTTTTACTGCCTCCATAACGTAAGTTTGGTAGTAAACCAGTTTAAAAGAAAATATGCGAAAAATGTGAGAATAACAAATAACTTCCCGGTTATCTTATATCTTTAACATTATTTATATATATTAATTATTATATATATATTTATTACATAAATTTGTAGCAAATTATTTTTATATACATTATTTATACTTATTTATAACTAACTATGCCAAAATTTTAGGTAAGTAAGCTGTCCATGATAACCTCTACGCTTGATTGTATAGAATATTCAACCACAAAAAGTATAATGAACCCCAAAGTGAAAAAATAACGTTTGTAGTCTTTCTACTTGAAATTTTAAGACGTTGACGCAACTTAAAACAAATTGGTAAAGGCTGTAAGGTGAATCCGTACGTAAAGTTGAACACATCTAGGAAAAACTCGAGAAAGAAGGGACATGAAAATTATCTGGCAAGATCGGGACTCGATCTGCCGGTTGCTCTATCCAATTGAACTATCTGGCCAGAACTGATTGGAAGGTCATTTGGGAGAATCGCCTTTGCATACAAAGTACTGCTAACTGCATGTTAGTGTATAGTGGTAGTATTGTTGAACATAGTTCCGCAGCCTAGGTCATTTCGCGCTTGAATTCATACTGGGAATCGAACCAGAGACCAATTTCATGAAAGGAAGCCCGTCATGTTAGTATGGTCTTGCCGGATAGGTTAATTAGACAAGGTAACCGACCGGCAATTGGGAGTCCTGGGTTCAAGTCCAGATCCTGCGAGATTTTTTTCATGTAATTTCTCTCTTGGGATTCATGGACATTCATATAAGCAAAGCCTGAAAATAATTTACACTCTTGAATGATATCTATTCCTTCTCTGTAATCATTTTTTTATAATACTAGGTCACCTCAATTTCCTCACCAAAATTCAACGAGCTTCAGATGTAACACGCTACGAATTGCTAATGTTTCTTGTTTGGCTAAGATAGAAAATCAGCCTTTGCAAGTCTACCTCAGAATCTCCATCGGATACTCCAACACGTCGGTCCATCAGCCTTCTCTCCCCTGAGGGTGAAAACCTGACACAATGGCTCGTCTCTTGTCTTTTCCGGAGGCACAAACACAGTCCGTAAGCTCTCCTCCGTGTGTTCCATGAATCTAAAAGGATCGCTGTATCAGATCGATATTCGCATTGACTTTCAATGACGGCACATCGGAGCATTGTTTTGCTGTTGCCTCCCCGTGGACCGCACTCAACGGATGCCGTCAATCAGTTTATTTACCTCTGAACGGATACGTCTTATCTCTTCGATGGAATATTGGAAATGTTGTGCCGAAAGGTAACGGCGAATTTCTGATAAACTGAGCTGACATCTCATTTTCTACTCACGAATAATTCCAAGGAGCTTGCTTACCTTTTGATTTTAATACATTGGACGTTTAAAAATAAACATGAATGTATACTTCATAAGAATAATTAACAAAAGGACGTTTCTTAACAATTGAAGTTGTAAATGTTCCATCAACATCAGTCGGTAGAAACGATTGAAAAAAATTTAGATTAAATATTAAATAAGTCATACCAAATATTATAAAGAGCCTTATTTTATAATAATGTACGTGGATTATTGAATAGTTTTAGAGAGAACAGATATCCCTCAAACTATTTCACGTGTATCAAAGCATATTTGAATCAGTGGGGTTTTTAAGGAAAAATAAAACTATTAATTATTGTCAAGAACGTTCTCGCTATATGTAATTAATAACCATACATCAGTGAATGTTTAGAAGTAAGATTTGACTATCTACTTGATAATTTGCTGTGATAAAACTTGAATTTATTAAAAAAAGGATAAAAATGACTCAAATTGTATTAAAAACAGAAGATCTAAAAACAGGAACTAATACTTTATCCCAAAATTTCTCACTGTTTAATAACGACGTTAGTGAGTCTCTGTTCTCCAATTAGCTCTTTATAATACGTTGCTGGTAAACATTAATATAAATAAGCAAACAATTAAATTATTCTAAGATGTCTCTCTGTAAAAAAATTGAAAACTAAATAATACAGCGCTTGGCCGAAATTTTGTTTCAAAACTTCGTAATAATTCTGAATTCTTTAAATTATGCAATTTTCTTGAAGGTTGGATATGATTTTGCCTTTTACAGGTCGTATTAGATACATTTTACAACCAATGAACAATATATACAATGTGATACTGCACTGTCTTCTTCAATAATTCTTCGTAAATATCTCAACGAGATTGATTTCATTCTTGAGCACAAGATATAGATGAGGAAACGTTTTAACATTATGTTTGCAAAGACTTAAGTCCATAAAACCGATTGAGGAGTTTCGAAGGTCACGGCAATGAGGAGAATGATTGAAAATAATCGCCACGTCTTTTAGCTATTGCAGCGGCAACGATATTAATCTAAAATTAAATGAATGAATCATCCGGATAACTTGGAAAGTCATAAAAGTTCAGTTCATCCAAAATTCAATTCGGGAGAAGTCCTCAAGAGCGCAGTTGGATGCACTCTCCCAACGGTTGAGCTCTATTCCCCTCCGAAGCACGAAGATCGTGACGCGTTTATTGCGAAGGTGTTTCCTTTGACAGTTCCCCGTCAAGAGACCCTCCGGCTCTTATTGGGGCATCCATACAAACGCTAAATTCTCCGTTAATCGCATTTGTGCCAAGTGCGTGTCGCACCCGAGCGCTTTGATCGTCGATGAGAAGCTGAGAGAAGGATTACTACTCGCTCGTGTAATTCGAGCAAACGAAGTCGCAAAATGTTTGCCCTTTTATGAAGATCTCCACGACCTTCGTGCTATAAAGTCAGCTCCTTCACGGCGACTGACTGACTAAAAGGTAAAACCGTATTTTAAGTGAGAAACTGAAGGCGAAATATAATTTTAGGAGCTAATCGAATTATTCATTAACAGAGTGTGAAAATACCGCATCCTTTGAATCTGTAACTGTGGTGTGATAGCACTGGAAACATTATCACTTTTTGTACGAATAAAATAATACTGCGGATAAAAAACTTAATTTAAATCATTGATGCATAGGCCAATATTTTTGAAGATACATTCCATGTTTTTATATTTAAATGGATACATTCGAAATGAGGTTAATATCTACTACACGTGACACATTAAGCTTTAAAGCGTAGCTGCTCAAAGCTCTCTCCCTGATTGGCAGACATCTAATAACTTGAGATCCTGAGTTGGTAAATACAAGTGATATAAAAAAAATTCTGAAATTGATGACATTTTCTTCAAATGTGGATTAGTATTTTCCTCTTGTTTAAGGGTAAGTTTACAATTCTGCGTAGTATCAAAGAACTTTGGAGTTGACCGCATTTCGATAATGACACACGCATTTCAAAGGGGTTTATATATAATAGAGTATTAAAGGGATGGTTGCGATTCAAATTACCCGTGCTTATCGGTCAATATGCAAAGGTTTCACATTTGTGACCTAAGGTAGTAAAAAAAATGAAGTTGGATTTACATCATTGTTTTTTAGTTAATTTTCTTTATTCAATTTCATGAAAAAAGCAAAGGTATATTTCAGCGTGCTCTAAAATGTTTCTGAATCATGCTTTATAGTGTTTTTATGCTAAGAGTGTGTAATGATAAAAACTATAAAAATATCAATTAGCCATCATGATCGTTAGAAATTTCTTAAAAAATGTAAGCTTGACGTAAAAACGTGTTCAGAGTATATGAAATACAATTCGCTATTCTTAAATAAAATACTACGCGTCATCTAATAGGCGATGATATTGAAATAGAAGTGAATCTCTAATTCGCTAGAAATAATTCCAAATAATGAATTCTGTTTTCCTTGCCTTTACTTTTCTACACCTATTAATCTCGAATTTCCTAAAAATATGGTAGATCTTCGACGAATTTCATTTCTCCCCAATATTTCCGACGCCGAACTCATCTCCTCATTCAGCCGCCATTTTGTATTACCCCTTCCACATCCTCTCTTTTTGCTGACTCGTCCTCCCATCCAATTGCCCGTTGTGCTTTTTTCGACACTCCGCTAGCTTACACGACCTAACTCTTAGAAACAAAAGAGACACGCAATGTTATCCGACGCCTCGCTTTTTTCCTTCACTTATTTTCTGCCCTCTGCCGGAAAATCCGTGGAGCTAGTACACTCCAGATCGCAAATGAGAAATAAATGAACGTGAAGGGAGGAATGAATGCAGAGCCCATCCGAAATTCGGCTTAACTTACCCTTTCTTCGACCGACGCATCCAAAGGGGTTCAAGAGATAAAGGAAGAACGTAAAAATCGGAGAAAAAAGGGGGAAAAAGATTTGAAACGAGAGCTCAAATCTGTTGCTACGGATGAAATGAGTCATTTGGATTCGAGGAATTTAAAAAATGACTGCAAAAATCGATGGAAGTTTTTATGATACTCCTTGATGATAGGGGTAATTAGAAGAAAGACAAAGCTTGGATAAACCTTCTTTGTTAATAAAATAAACAGCACATAGCATAAGTACAAAATAATAAGCCGGGTAGAGTGAACTGGGATCATTTGAAAAGTCAAAGTACACTCCTGGCCAAAATTAACGCAGCACCTCCCTAGCGATCCTTACGGCCGGTGCTGCGTTAATTTTGGCCAGGACTGTACATCAAAGAAAAGTACCAATTACATATAACAATTTTTCTTAGACGATAGGAAATTGTAATTGCCATGTAAAGTAGATTATCAGAGGCCTTCATTGAGGGCTGAAGTCCGGAGTGAATTTGCCGGTTACGATAATATAAGATATTCCCTTTAATGGTGAACATCAACCCCATAATTAATACTCAAACATCCAAAAATTGAGAGATCTACGGCTCGGATTATGATCTTTCCCTTACAGAGTAAAAGTACAGGCATGCAATTAACCTTTGCCATTTGAATCATCTATAGGAAATACATTTTGTAGCAATAATACAGTTTTTCTTAAAAAAATCTTCTCCTTGCATTTATTCAATAATTTAACGTACTAATAAATGGGTGGAAATATTTATTTGATAAATTTTATTTTATTGATTTCATTTAACGTACATTATTTATCTGAATAACTGCTTTAAATAATGCTTTGGTTTCTTTAATGGTTGGCAAAACTTCTCTTCTAGTGAAAGGAAAGAAGTTGTATCAAAGCTATTAATGCGTTAGAGATTTAAAAACTCTGCACAAGCAGTTAAAAACTCTCCACAAGCAGTATTACTAGTCTATGAGGAAAGTCAGGAATACGAATTTTGTACCATAATTCATTTCTTGCAATAGAGTAATTTTATTTGACAATTTAAAAATTCTTAAATTCTTTAAAAAGGACCGAAACATCTCTACGAATATGGAATCCAAAATGAAATACATTAAAGCTATCATTCGCTGCATTAAACCCATTAAGAATCATTTCCACGGCTCCGTATCAGTTCGTTAAACGATATTGACATGTTGAGAAGGGGTTGCGTCGGTGGCGAAGGGCAAGTCCCTCCGCCCTCAGGATTAAGGGATAAATCCATAACTGCGGTGGAGGAAATTGGATGGGGGAAAGGGCTAAAAGGGGAGAAAGCTAAATGCCCTCTTACGCCTCAAACTCATAGACTTGGAGAAATTCCGTCCGAGAAGAACACGTTATTGCCAATCCCATTTCTCATACAGTTTCCTCCTAGAACTAACTTTTGAACCTCTCTCGACTACCGGTGGGAGAAAATGGATTTCCTTGAGTTTATTCGAGGAATATTCTTCATCTATTTTGGGCGAACGTCGCATTCGTTGAATATAAGTATTTTTTGCTAATATTCTTTCCTTATTCATCGATTGAATCTGTTGTCATCACAGGGACAACTTTAATCAAAACTGTAACATTTCAATAATTATAATCGACAATGTGGTTCTGTCGTGCTGAAATGCACAAATTAAACCAATACTATGCCATGCACTAAAATGGACAAATTATACATAGCTACTTCACTTTGTGGCACGGAAAATAGTATTTTCTCATACTTACTGTCATTTAAAGGAACCCCTTTTACAAAACCTAAGATGGTATTGATCTCGACTTACCTGTAAAGAGAAAAAGTATATTGTTTTATTAAATAGAAAACCATTAAAACTATTAACTATCACAATTCAAAAACACAACCATTAAAACAAGAAAAATTATATTTTAGTCAAATTAAATGCCTGAACGGTATAGCAATGTAACTGCAACATTTAAAATTTATACAATCTATACACTACATGAGGTACTCAAAATACTCACGTAACTCACTATACTGATCATTCTACCAAAATAATGGAACGAATTTTACTTGGTTACTAAAGTGCAAATAAGCGTTAAAAAGTTCTCCTTATGTTGCTTCACTACACACAACTTCAACCAAAGGAATAACAGGATTAAAACTGAATTTGGCTCCATTCGAATACTCCATTTGGTGCATCCCTAAAAGTTCATCAGAAAGGCCTTAATCCGCTTACTTCAATTACTTAATTTGATCTAAGAGCTTACAAATGCATGTTGAGTGAGCATAAAAATTCGACCAAACTCATTATTTTCTGATTAAACTTATTTATTTATTATTACATACATACGTTGCAATTAGACAACGGTCCGGTGGCAACATCATTGCAATTCCATACATAACTGTACCTCATTATATCATTCATTACATTTCGTTCGAGATAATAAACAGAAATCATTACATTCTCAATAATATCCTACAACATTAATTGACAATTCATTTTACACATATATAATTACATTCAAAATTCCTAAATAACATCAGGAAAAGTTAACGTTTTTAATAAAAAGCATTTTACTCATTTAAAAATATCCCAACCTTCTTTTCAATACATTTTTATAATATTCTAAAACATCTATCTAAAAAATCAAAAATGAGGATTGCCATAATACTAAACATCAAACTAAAATAACTTAAGGTTTCAAAAATATTACCTAGATCGAGAGAATTCTTATAAACATTTGTATACGTAATATTTTATTAAGATATGGGCAAATAGTAGGGATTGTTTACTTTTCTATTACTCATAAAAGGAGACTTTATGCAGCTCCATCATCATAGAATATAGCCTCGAAGGGGTAGACACCGATAACTATGAATTACTTCAGTATTTGATAATTTTACATGCATTTTAATGCGCCCTCTACTCAAAATATCCGTGGAGGTCAATGAGTAGATTTGAAATATACCACTTATGGTGTATTTATAATTTGATATCACTTGTACCAACGTCACCCTGAATTACCAATCTCTTCATGACGCAAACTTAATGATTTGCATTGTAGTAAGCCCCCTTTCACCAACTCAAAATTTGTAAAATGTAATTTAAATCAATAAAAATTCTTTTACTCCAATGAACGTTTGGACCAGTGATAGCAAATGTGATGTAAACCTAAAGATTCTCCTTTCACTAGCAATTCCCTCCTTTCACCCAACTTTCGTTTTGCCGTTTCCATTTCCCAATTCATCGCACTTTCTCTCCCATTCACTTTTCCCACTCCATCCCTTGCACTAATTTCCCTTTTTCATTCCCTGGTAAATTCACTTTTTGTGAAGACTCCACGCTCTTCGTTTTTTACTATATTCTCCCTCTTACGATTCCTTTCATTGGAATTCTAATTAATACCCGTGGTTCAATCTCCCTAACCTCAATTCCCTTTCTTTTCTCTTCTGCTAACTGGAATACATTTTCGTTTGTGCTCACCGCTTCCCAATTTCAACGTCATGCCCTTACCGGCATTACTTGCTTTCCATTAAACTGTTTGGAAAATTTAAATTACTCCTACAGTCAATTAAACTAAATCGCTAGATCAAATCCCTCCAACTTAATTAAATAGAAAGCTAACTTTCTAACAATCAAAAGAATAACTATTAAAAGATATGTTTCTCCAATACGAGGTTCCAATATCATCGATTTTGTTTTATTTTTGTTCGAATATCCAAGTTTGCAGCAAAACCTCATACCACTATTAAAATTTCATTTTAATTCTATTCTTATTATATTTTTACATTAAAATTGCTCGCGAAAGCCATAACTTCTATCAATACAATCTTTAAGGAAAATATAAAAGTTTTTTTTCCACGAGGTTTCCTTCAAGCATTACAAGTTTTTATCTACAAAGGACAATAAATATGATTATGATTCTCAGAATCGAAAAAAGCCACACGTACGAAAGCTGTTTAAATTATATACATTTATTTTTAGATTTCCTCAATTTTATTGATTCGTTTCATTGGAGATCATGCCAACTTGATGCGTAAATATTTGCTTGCCAATAAATAGATTCTCAGCTGAATTAATGAAGAGCAAATGATATAGTAAACATACCGAATATTGAATATTTATTTTAATACCTTTTATTGCCCATTTCGTTTGTTTAAAATGAATAATGGGTGGAAAATTTCTTTCCAAAAACTCGTTAAGACCTAAAAACTTGAGAGCGTCACTAAAGCACATTTATTCCCTCTGGACAAATGATAACTCGCATTTGTATCAAGTTAAAAAACGAGCTCACAGAAAACAGCACTTGGCTGATCAGATACTGTGGTATTCCACATTAGGAGCATATTTCCTATTAAGAGCACCCACCCTATTTAAAAAGCAGACTTTAAATATGTATTCATCAGTAAGTGTCAACAAACAGCACGAGGCCAATTACAATTGACGATATAACAAGAAGCAAGGAAAAATCAACAATCAGACAAAAAATGAGATAAAATCAAAAATAAAACTAAATGAATTTAATTATAAGAGATGAAAAAAACTTACAATAGGTCATTATTAGTCTACCAGTTAAGCAAAAGTTTTTCTGATTTGTAAATTAATAGTCTATTCAATTCCATTTAAAGTTTCAAAGGGAGAATCTTTAAGTTAACTAAGTCTTGAAATTTAAAGTGATAAAGACTTGAACATTTCATAAGGAAATCATTCGTAAACTTTATGTGTGATTAAGATCATATACGATTATATATACGTATTTGTAAGGTTTATCTGAGAAAATATTATGAAGGTTATTATATATTACCTTTTGCTAGTATATATATAGCCCTACGCGTATGAGTTTCTTGCATAATAATTGGATTTACTTTAAAGTTACATTTACTTCATTCATTATGACTGGATTAAGAAGGTTGGCTATAATTGTTGTGACATCACATAGAAAGAAAATTCCATTTTATATAAATCACTTCCGTGAAGATAGTTTAGTTCTGCACTTATATCAGAGCTCCAATTAATTTACAGAAAAGTGAGCTTGAAAGAAGAAGTTAGCAATATGAGTTTCTTTTGTTCTATCATGGATAGAATAGTTAAGCACTTCCATAAAACTGTCTGCAACAGATACGCAAGCAGTCGCCGTCGAGAAATCAATGGCAATAGCAGAATTCCTACGATCTCCATCCCTAAAGGATGCTCGAATTTCAAAGCTATCGCCAATATGACATAATTAAGGTTTCTTTATCGGGATTGTGGACTGAAGAAGAGTTCAGTTACATTGGGAGAGATAATTTTTGAGTTTTGCCGCATCCTGCCATTACATTGTTAAGATAGTAGAATATAAGAAAGTTCTGCCGTACGCGTCTTTGGATGATTATGTTTTGCTGTAATTGCTTCTAAGCCTCAATTTATAAGTGCATGACCATGAATTTAAAATTAAATGCTACTTTAACACTGATCGAAACAGCTTCTTATAGGCAGCAACAAATATATTGAATTTAGTATAAAGGGTAGATTATAATTTTTACATTAAACACTTTTAATCGGAAAATTACTCAGTAGTTTAAGGGTTACAACTTATCAGTTTGTATTAGGAACTAAGTGGAAACAAATTTAAACCAACCCTGCAATAGTCTGCTTTTCATAAGAGAGAACTTGAAATTTACTTCAAACCGAGATGATGATCCTATTGTACGATCAACACGTGACGATGCATTGCCACGATTCTTCGTTGTTCTGCAGATAAAGATAATATTTTGGAGTAAATTCCACGGTTCCTTCTTTTCAGCTTTTTTCCATCTGATATGGAAGTGAAAAAGGGGATCGAGAAAATGAATTAACCCTTTCGATTTGAACGCTTGGCACGAAACCGAGAATCTAAACTTTGCACTCCCTCACAATTATCTCTCCTTTCCAATCAATCTGAAACACTCTATCCTGACCATCCACTTATGCTCAACCCTGCTCTTCCCTAAAACTTTCACAAAATTTCTTGATACATTGCTCTGAAAATTCAGCCAATGTGTTCCACCTTCTACGAAGATTAAAAATATGATGGGTACGGAACATTTAAAAACCTAAATATCTCAAGATTTTTTGTTGTTATCTAAGAATGTACGAGCGCATATAAATTGTTATACGTACATATTTGAAATTTATTGCCAATAAATGATACTACTATGTTATATATGTTATATATACTCCATAGTTTGAAAATTTTAATTTCCGTGTTCGATAATATACGAAATTATTTCAAGATACAGTATAAATGATAAAATATTTATCCACCAATTACTAGATAACAGCTTATAAGTCATAGAATGTTTTCCCATTTTTTATACACTTACCCAAAGCTGTCAAGTACATGGTTTGAAAAGCTTGGCAACCACTGTTACTTCTTCTAACCGGGGGGCTGCCCTTCCGGTTAGAAGAAGATCCCAGGTTCGATTCCCGGCCCTGTCAGAATTTCTTCAAGCCCGTTTTTTCTTGAGAATTTTCCTGGGTGCACGCCCTTATTTGCAAAGTCACCTTAACCCTTTCCTTAACTGTTACTTTTGTTAAATTCTTTAAGAATCACAAGTCAAAACATTTTATTTTTCTTTAATTTTAGGGCAATGAAAATTAAAATGCCATTACCAGAGTGTATTCTCTTCCTCCATTGTAAAGGTAAGTTAAAGACGAAATCACGATAGTAATAATGATATAAGGGCATTTTTATAGGAATTTGAGCTATACGTAATTGCATTTTGTTGTCAAATCACATATTTCTTAACTACTGATTGTTTAAGAAACGTTTTGAGGACACTTCCGAAGCTTTTCGTATATTAAAAATTAGTTTTATAAAAACATTCATTAGTTAAAGAAGCTGAAAAGTTATTCGCTCTGATTAAGAATCAAAATAAATATCCTGTAACGATTTTTCTTCGACTCCGAGTCGGTTCATTTAGGAATGGCTCAACACTGACTCTATACTAATCCCATAAATACTTGCCAGTATTCTTTGAATTACGTATGAATGTTATATTTAAGAACATTTCCGCGCAAAGTTCTGCTTCTCTCCAATGAATTATTGAAGAAATTTCGCAACGGACACAGACGGCACGCTCCAGCCTCTTCAGACGTACATAGGCGTCATCGTCAGCCTAATTCTCAGCTGCAATACTTCCTGTCTCCTCCCCCATTTCCCACAAATGTATGAGACCCTTTCCTGGAAAAGGTCAAAGCTCTTGCATCACCAAATCCTCACCATTGTCGTCTTCGCCGAGGAGGAAGCGAGTGCAGAAAGCTTAATCCTCGTTCCATCCCTACGCTGTACGTACTTCCTTTTACCTTTAACCCCCTCTTGAAAAAAGAAATCTCTCCTCTGCTCTATGTCATATCCCACGGACCACTTTTTCAGTATAAAAACATCCCTCTCTGCCCCCCGCCAGCATTCTCTCCCTTTCCCGAGTTCCACCCCCGCAATGCGGCACTCCCCTTCTCACCCCCTGGCCTCTCCCATCCGCCTGCAACCCCTTTACACACACACCTCCCCTCCCGCGCCATCACCCTTTCCCGCTCTATACCCTATTTTTATCCTCATCTACCCGCACTCTTTACATAATTCCGGTTTCCCTCATTAAGTTTCGCGGCCGAACTGCAATTAAAGTTAGAGTTGCAGATAAAAATAGTGGTAGAGCATTTTTGTGCCATTCTGTGGCTCCTTTTGTATAAGGTACGTTATATTTTTGATCAGGTAAACACATCACTCCTCTCTATTATCATACTTTGTTAGATTGAATGCATCTCACGCCTTTTGGTGCAGTATAGGGATGAACGTAGGATATAAAAAACTGTTTTTATTCCTCAAAATTAAAAAAAAACGAATTAACCGGTTTGACGTTAGCAAATCGATGAAATGCCGAGATTCAATCACTTTTGCCTTCACTTCGTTGAGCCTCATCTTATCACACATAAAACATAAACAAACTATGCTTTTATTAAATACAATTTATAAAACGACACGACTCGTTTCGACATTACAGCGTCATGTTCGTAAAGTTGAAACCGGTTGCGTCAATTTTAAAATTTTGTGGAATCGCGACAGTGTTTTTTTTTATCTTATGTGAGTTAAGATGGAGTTCCACCGAGTAAAGGCTTAAGTGATCGAATCAATACGTACAGAGAAATTTTCTCCTATTTACTTTTGCCCCAGTCTTATTTAAAGCTGGCATATTACGAAAAGTTATGAGCTACGAGTAATATTGATTGATGGATGTCATGCTGACTACTCTTTATTGAATAATACGAAGCGTTATTTACAGGGCAATTACTGAAAACCTTCGCAGACGTTTTCTCTACTCAGCAATCAGGCTCAGTGGAGAAAGCAATGGCAAACAATCTCACTCCTCATCCTGCTTAGTAAGCATCTAACTTCATCCCCCTTCTATAAGCGGTGGGTTTGAGATTAAATCCGGGATTACGGCTGAATAATTTTTTAAACAGACGCATTATCAACGTTGATCTATGTTCAGTCTCTGCATATTTGCATTTAAAAATTATAATTTGAAAATTTATACCAAACAAAATATTGAATGGTATGAAACGACAAAAAAGAAAAAAAATAAAGTTAATATGATCAATAGAGAGATTTCTAAGCAGAAATTGAGTCGTAGTGATGCAGCCACTCTAAAAAAGAAATTTGATTAAGTTCCACAAGGTCAAGGTCGATGTGATTGATTTCAGTATACAACCGTTCATTTGTCAACAAAATTTTGATTCTTATTAAACTGTTTTGGAGTACAACCCATAGGAAGCCTTGAGATTGTGAAAAATTCCGGAATAGAAAGGTATTTTTATATTTGGACAGATTTATCACATGAGAGAATGAGATCCAACCAGAACCCTGCTTTCGTCACACTGCATCATTTTCAGGCCCAAGGTTATATAGAGAAAAGAAAGCTAGGTTGAGGAATAAATTCTTGTCTCCCTGGAATTTTCGAGGAACATTTCTTTCTCCTTAAGACGTTCTTGCATACATCAATATTAATGAAGAATTAGAAGGGGCAGAGTTCCGCAGTCTTAAATAATTAGAAAATGTCGATTTTCCCTCTTTTATACTTGTTTTCCATCTTGATGCTCTCGCTCTAGAGACCTAGAGCCCTTTGACTAACCTTGCAGACTTGTACCGCATCCTTGGAAGTATCGTTTTATCACACACATTGCGCGCGCGCACTTCCACGTCTGCAACTCATTACGGAGTTCCTTGCAATACTCTGCAAGATTCGACATTTTAGTAAGACAAACCTTCTTCGCCATGTTTATGCATTCGCTTAAAAGAGCTAAGCTTCCCTCCCAACTAATTTTTCCTTTATCAGACATACATTTTAAGTTCCTAATTTAGCTCTGCATGCACAGGTTAACTACTCCAATTAGTCTGCACTCATTTTCTTTCCTTCCGTCTTCAGAAGTGCTCCGTCTGTTCTTTTCAGCCTACTCCATTTTAACGTAGCTTTATCAAATTTGCTACCTTATCGTTCATCGGCTTTGCCAATTTCTCTTCCTATAATTAGATTTTGGCAGTTTTCCGCCCCCCACGAATTGACTCTTTCTCCTTTCACTTATATTCCACCGACCTATCTTCCATTCACTTTCCTTTATTTCCTGTTACGAATCGTCTTTCTTCTGCGTATAGTACACGCGGTATGTTTGTGTGATAAAGTTTCAAATTATTTTTTTCCGTGGGTTAATAGCTTTGTTTTGCTTACACAGTTAATTTCATTCTACTTTGCTTAGCTTAATTTAATTGGCTTCCTGGCACACAAAAACTGCTTGTATCTTTTTCCCTATTTGCTTCACTTCATCAGATTAATCCCCATATTTTCACGCTTTTACTGTTTTCTCTCTTTGAAACCACATTCTGCAAATTTCAACTTTCTCCTCTCACATTTTCCTCGTCATATACTCCTCCTCCTATAACTTTGATTTCATTCTCCCTCCTTTCTACACAAGAACATAGCTTTTCTAAGACAAGTTATGTTCTTGTGTAGAAAGAACACAACTTGTCTAATACAAGTTATGTTCTCTTGTCTTTCCTTACACTTTTTATCCTCTCTCTCAATAAATTTGTACTAAAGATTTCAGCCTTGCTCTTTTTCACTTATTTCCTGACTTACTTTCCTCGCTCGCTTCCCCTACCTTCTTCACAAGAACTGTACGTTAGTTACTTTAACCTGTACTTTCCTACACGTTTCCTATATTCTCTCTTAATAATTATATATATCAGATTTTAGAAATTCTCCTTTCACTTTACATTCACCTAATTCTCCTTTCACTGTAATTCCCCCATCTCCTTCAAAAGGATTGCACGGTGGTCATTTCACCGTGTCTTTTCCTATTTTCTCTATCCACAATTCCATTATGCAGATTTTAACTCAGCCCTCTTTCTCTTATATCATTCATTATCCTTTCACGTTGCTTTCACCTCACATTCCTTCTACACAAGCATTGCTCAATTGTTATATTGCCCAGCCTTCTTATTTTCTCTCTCTCTTTAATTATATATTGCAGATTTCACAGTTTTCCATCTCTTATTTATTTCTTGAATTCTCTTTTCACTTAGCTTTCACCTCCCGTTACTTTTACACAAGGTTTGTGACGTAGTTATGTCGCCGTGTCTTTCCAACCGACAATCTCTCTTATACTCTCATTTTCCACTTTAACCCTCTCCGATCCTCGGGATCGCAAATTCGCCTGACTTCCCTTCTCCGCCGAAATCTCTCCTGCACAGGGTCAGCCCTCCGAATATCTCACGGTGAGGAAGATTAAGGGAAACTCAGCCCTTAATTTTGAAGTCATCCTGGGAAGGAGTGGTCGAGGCAGGATAAGGAACAATGGCGTTAAAGATTGGAGGAATTGGGGAGTGGGGAGGGGAAGACAAAAGAAAAGAACCGGCGGAGGCCAAATTAGTTTAATTTGTATTAATTGAGAGTAACGCGTGCGGTCTGCGGAAAAAGGTACCCGAGTTTCTCAGAGGGGTGTTTTATCGGTTTTTTAATGAGACCCTCCTGTCTTTCCTTCTGAGGGCCGAAATTAACCTTTTAGAGGGATAATGACTTATGATTTTCGAAGTGGATGGACATTTCTATGCCTAAATGCAGCCTTTATATCTAGCCATATAAAATACTACAGAATACGGTGGCATTATTTTAATTATTTTTCTGGCCTCTTGTAAATAAAAAAGATAAATTTGCTCCATAATATAATAGTAGCTATTAAGAGAAAAGGCCACAATTTTCAATTAGGTTTAACGTTAATTTCCCCGGAAGTTTGGAAATTTCGTTCCCCTGTTTATGACGGAAATTTTGTTTTGGTTGGCTCTGACAAATATTAGGTAAGTGGCTAGATTCTATAAAACTCATTATTTGAACTAATTAATTGATCGTGTAAACGTATAAAAATATTGTGACGCTATAAACGGGTAAATAACTTCCCATTTCCTTTTCTTATGAAATGTAATCAAAATATAAAATTTAAACATGTTACAAAATACTCAGGCGCTTACAATCAACAGCTAAGAAATAATTCAGTGACATGTGTGCATCAATATCAAACATTATTAACTATGTACACAGCATGCAGAAAATTAAATGTTGTAAAATAATGGTAAACATTCTAAAGAGTGGTTACTTTGATATTAGATAAAACTTCGAGTTCGGGGTTTATTGTTATCGTTTTATGTACGTTATACATTACATAAATTCAAAAATCGGAGTTAAAAGAACACATGAAAATTTTTAAAAAATTGGCGGATTGAAATCGGTCACTAACTAATAATAATCAGAAACCCAATTAAGATTATTTCTATTAATTTTTCTAATTAGCAGGAAAATCCTGCATCTTTCCTACAATAACTGTAAAATATGTTGAAACAACAACGATTATGTCCTACAATGGACATCATGGGATTCGAGAGACCAATTGCTTAATTATTGAGGCGATGTTAAATAGGCTTTTACTCTATTTTACTTCGTACAAACCTTTTATGAAATTAACAAACATAAGGAAAAGTCAGAGTATGAGTAAAATATTCCTAACTTAAAATTAAGCTCACGCGAAAGATTGTGATTAATTCAAAACAAAAATTCAGAGATACAATCAGTTGCTTCACTAATTTTTATGGAAATGGAAGGAGACATTCCAAAGACAAATGAAAAACGTGAAGTATAATAAATAAAAATTAGATATGAGTTGAGCTGAGAAACAGTAGAATAATATAAAATCGAAACTTCCAGCATTTAAACAAATTTCCTAAACAATACCATTTTCCATACAGACATGCCAAAAGCAGACGAGCATATTTTTAAAGTCTTCCATTTTGCGCATGATGATTCAATTCAGTGAATAAATTTCATCATATAAAAGCGAAAATCGATAAACGGCTCGAATAAACGGGATTTATTTTGGAGCTCAAAAACAAATGCGCCTTCATTACACCTCACTCCCATCAGAGGAAATTCCCGAATCATATGACTCGCTTACGCTCCACCGACTAAACTCCCGTAATTAGAGGGGCAAACGGAGTGGCCGTCGGATTCTGATACCGATTAACACTGAGTGCCAAATCTGCCTTCGTTAACGACTGCCTTTCGCTTATTGAGAGAGCCGATTAATTATATCACCGTATTGATTGGACAGAGATATCACTAAAAAGCTCCAATTATTGAAGAAGAGACTTTTTAACTCATTGTTACAGCTAGAGACATGCTCGTAACGAATTAAAAACAAACGGGAAATCAACTAAATGGAAAAAAAGATTTTCCATTCCTTAAACATCTATTTAATCTTTCAAAGCCCCACCTATGACTGTTTGTATTTAATTTTCTATCCATATACTAGATAAATGAGATTGGATAACTGTGTTTTTTAGTTCTGACCGTTTGTCGTGTCGTTATTATGATTTTATCGTTCCAACTTATTATTTCGTCTTTTAAAACACTTTGAAGGTAAAAAAATCAAGATATAGCTAATCCACACGACAATTAAGGATTCTTACTTTCTGTGACGACTGGCATACTATGCGCCGTATCAATAATTAAAAATTCAAATATTGCGATCCGTTTTAAAAACGAATGAAAATTTAGTTTCTGTCTCATTTCTAAAACCTCCTTCTTAAACAGAAAATTCGATCCTTTTTCCGAAATCCCGAACCGAACCGAATCCCGAACGACTGAAAACTTCATTGTAAATTTTACTCGGCTCCAAATCAAAAATCAAAACTGAGTGTAATTAGTATAAAATATGTGATTGACAGAAATACTTGCATCGCTTAATTAAAAGGCATTCCTAGAAAATTTTATTTTTATTTTCTGACTTATTACGAAAAATTCGGCTGAAGAATTTCTGCGCAAATAATATCAACGGAAAGTTTGGAAGATTTTGCATACAACACCTCTCCGCAAGTGTAGCTCGGCACTGTATTCCTCAGATCAAAAGGAGATTTTTCAAGGGAAGCGAGCAATCTTTTCGAGATTACGGCGGGCTCCATCACTTAAAGTTTAGAACTAACTCTTTAACATCTCTCGGCTCTCGATTGGCCTACTTATGAACTTCGCATCTGTCCCCTCCACCAATGAAATGAATGTATTCAGTCCTTGTGCTCTCATATTCAGATTCAACGGGCGGTAGCCATACTGCAGAAATGCAAATTTTCACACCAAAGTTTCGGGCAAGGGAATCATTCTTAATCTTTCGGGTCGTTGACGGTTTGTCTAAATCGGCGGCATTAGGAAGAAGAATTGTTGGAGCGAAGGTGCAAAATCTTAGCAAACTCCACTGACTAACGAAGGGAAACTTTTTTCGCCGATGTTGAGAAGTTTTACTCCATCATTTCCTTGCCATATGTTGAGCACTTATAACACGAACACAAAGAGACTTAACTCTAATGACCACTTTTGTGAACACTAAACTGTTTCTGATGGAAATAATGCCTTTAGAACCAAAAAGAGTATTAAAGCACGGGAAACTAATGATTTAAATAACATGTAGTATGGATAAACTAGCGTTAACTAATAAATATACCATGGTTAACTAGTGTTCCGTTTTTAAATCATCACCCGTAATTGTATGCTTGAGGGTAGCCATACTTTTTAGCTATCAATATAAGAATATTCATTTATACAATTTCGGAGCTTGAAATTAATAAAATAGGGAATTTTGTCGAGAATTAGAACCAACAAGAGAGTGCTAACGTTCTACTATCAAATTCAGTTGTTACAATGTAAGAGTGCGACTAATCCTAAGGAAATTCGTTATTAGTAAAATGCCTCTCGATAAAATATGTCTAAATTACTCTGTCGCTCTCATAAAAACAAAAAGGACCGTTCCAATGGTATTATTCTTCAGTCTTGATTTTCTCTCTGGTTGTGCCAACTATGTGAATTTGAGTGCAAAGTTATACATATTTTTTCTTAAATATTTGCAGCTGCTTGCTCGATCACAACTATTTCATGAGTACATACTTCATAGATGTAATTATATTGCATTGTGAATAGTAGGTATCTGATAGTTTGTACTTTTGAATCAAGAAGGAGACTTTCAGTATGACGGTATTTTAACTCCGAGGGAAGGAACAAAGTATTCCAGGTTTTTCATTGATGTAAGTATATTTTCAAAGGAAACTGTTTCACAGTAAACCATATTTGTAATAATTTAATTATTTTTATCTCCTTACTTAGTTTACACATTGAAAACATAAACCTGTTTTCTAACCATACAGTATAGCTAATAAACAAGACATTATTTGTAACAGCTTAGGTTCAACTTAAAATCAACGTAGGTTTTTTTACCTTAGAGAGTATTGTTGATTAATTAGTCATTACCGGTACTTACTTGGTTTAAAGAAAGAAAATTAACTGGTAAGTCATGTACCACCACATTCCTGGTAAGTTATTTTATTCTTATTATTGATCGACTCTTCTGATTGATAATTCATCAGACGTTCCAAAAAATTAAAAGCAAAACCTAGTAATAAAGGGAAGTACCAATATTGCTAATTGTCTCCCCTTCTATAGCAGTCTGTATTAACTATCCAATGAATTTCAAAAGCACAAAAAAATTCACACAATTAAATCTTATTTAAAATAGTAGTATCATTACCAATCGCACTCTACCCTCGCTCGGTTAATCTATGGAAAGAATTAAGCTTAATAGGGTCTGATTCACATACTCTTTTCTGGTAATGGAACAATTAAAGTTAAATCGCCCCTACTCTAATCGTGATATCCATTATGCTCTTCGCAATTAAACCTAACCAATAAGAGGATGCTTTTACGAAATTAGTATATTCTTCTTTTCAACTCTTCATTCCGTTCATGGAAACAGTAATTGTACTAAGGCACTAAATGTTTACTGATCCTTGGCATCAGTGGTGTAAACATCGGTCAGATTGAATCAGTACGTCACCACTTCTTCTTATATCCCGTTACGCATTTCCTTCCCTAATTTAAATTCGAGATCCTTACTTTTCATTAAATGTTTATGAATTGTTTTAAGTTTAATTGCTATCAGTTACTAATCTAGGCATCTATATAAGGAGGTGCTCAAAACCTTTTGATACTCATTATCCTAAGTCCAGGAAGACTGTTAAAATGCATTAAAAAATAAGGAATAAGGTTAAAATATTTTTCCACATAAGGGCGTGAACCTAGGAAAGGCTTTGAAAATATTTACGTTGCAGTTTTTACTTTTAAATTCGAAAATCGAAGGAATATGATTTTTAAGAGATTTAAGGGCATATTATAGAGTAAAAGGTGCAATACTCTTTCCAATGTTGCATTTGAAGAGGAGAGGATAAATACCAATCTTTTTTAAATAAGTAAAACAGTGGTTCTAATAAATAAATTTGGATGAATCTCTGTAATTTACTTCTATGAAATGTTCAGAGGAAAATTTCGTGTTAATGTATAACGTTATAACCTATTACTGAATACAATATAAATACTGCTTGCCAAAATTTCTCTCAACTTCATTTAACCTATTTATAGAAAAATAAATTCATTTACTCTGCAATTCAACATATTTTCTTCACCATTAAAGATAAGATTGAAAGTTACGAGTACAGCTTCCGAGCTAAAATATTTCCTGCATTCTACCCATTTTCATTTCCTGCATTCTGCAAGATGTCCCCTCATTTCGTCGGTTGCATTCGAAACGAAAATATTTACCATCGTAAATACGTCCACGCCCGAGAAATGGGCTTGCGTCCGCAAAATAAAAGTGCCACCACCGAAAACACAATTCTACGGGAAGTCTCCTCAGCCCCAAGAAAGACAAATAACGAGAGATCTCATATCTGATTTCCACCGAAATTCCATTGAGCGGATTCCAACGATATTGTTCCCCGATCCAATTCGTTCCAAATTCTCTCGGAATAAAAACTCAGTTTAAAAATGGAATTTTAAATGAGAGGTGTGCACGGAATATATATATTCATGCATGACTGCATAGACGGAAAATAGTATCTTTGTTTTCTATTCCGACACCGCAAGATGACAGTTAATATAGCAGAGGAAATGAACGTCGGCAAAGCCGAGAAAAAGAACATAATTCTCCCGCGTCTGCGACGTTCTTTCATTAAGATTATTGTGCTCTTCTTTAATCTCGCGTTCCATTCCCGGCCAGTTATTGGATTCTTCCACGTTCGGGGATGCTTTAGCGACCCATTAAACGATTCCTTTCCAGAGGAGAGCGAGTGCTGAAAGAAAATTACCCTCATTGCCGAGAAGAATTGCTTAATATCTGGAGTTTAACCTCGCTTTATCGTTCTTCCACTGTGAGAAGTTACTCTAAGCTACAGTATTTGAAAAAAAGGTTCAATATTCATCCATTCCTTCTTTCTTTTACATTCGAGTCATATAATAGATTTACTTATGACAATTCAATAGCATTGAGAAACTTTAAGGATTATTTGTTTTGGTTATTTTACAAATATAACATAAATGGGTAGGGGATATACAAAACTGTTACTGGAAAGCCTTCGTTGAAGGAATCAAACCATAGACTCAGTAAACCGGATTACCACGGGAGAATCGACCACAATCACAAATTCGCTACCCTTAAACAGAGAACAGATGCTTGTAAATGTTCATATCTAAATCGGGGATTAGTAGAATGGAACAATTTACCAGGAGAGGTTTTGGAACCTTTTTCCCCTTCTTATAATATATTTATCAGTAAAATTAAAAGGGTGTAATGATTTTGTTATAATATTGCGATTTTTATAATATTTTAATAATACTGTAATATTTTAAATATTGTATGTTTGTTGCAAATTTTGAAGAATTTTGTATATTTTATAAATTTTATGTATTACATACTGCCTTCGTGAGGTTATGGGGGGTTTTCCTCCCGACTAGGGAGAATTTTCTCCCCCCCCGTGAAATGACTACCGCCTGGCCTTGTGCCTATTTGCAGTTTTGATTTATAAATAAAATACATAAACAAATCATAATCACTCAAAAAAAAATGAACGCATGATTTTTTATAAATGTGTAAAAATTCAATTGAATTACACAGAGCATTACATATCCAATTTACATTCAAGTGTAACAGGGTCATTAAACAGTAAATTAACAATTTTGTTGTCCATCATGCTTTAATACAAAAAACGTTCTATTTATATCTTTCCCTATGTGATATTTAAACGTTCTTCGTAAAAAGGGAGTGTTTTTACCGAGTATTACAACCGAGTACTTTTTTACACTGAATATGTAATCACTTGAAATTCCATTTCTATATTACTGTTTCTTTCAAAGTGTTTATTCATTCAGAATCTGAATAAACATGAGTTCTTAGCATTCATCAAACACCTTAGTCCTTAAGTCGACTACAACGTTTTCTACTTGGACCCATATGTTTTGTTATACTAATGCAGAAAAAATTAAGGAAAGAATACGAACTTATTCAAATGAACGATTTAAAATTTGTTTTGGAACTAATGATACACTCTGAATCGTAATAGGTATTTTTAACCGCGACATATTAAAATTTTCTGATTTTCACGTCTCTTAAAATTACAAGATGAAGTCTTTAGGCAAATAAGCTAATGGCATTCAACAGAATGAATCTCATCATTGAGTCACACATCATTATTATTTAAACATAATTATATTTCTCACTAATCAACTATAATCCTGTTCTTAGCCGAAATTCTAGACGAAAGAGAAAGTAAAGCTATGTATGCCCCATTTTGTGATGAAAACGTTACCATTGTAACCATTATTTTGATGGTTCATTCTTAGGTTAAGAATAGGTTAAGAATAGGTGAAGAAATAGTCAACACGAACGCATGAGGATAAAATGCAATCAGGAAAGCAATAATATTATAATAGTAAATGTTTTAAGGAATTACACACTTTTATGATGGAACACACATTTAAAAGTGTATTTTATAGAGAGAAGTTGTCTGTTTGATTTAATGACATAATGAAATATCTTACATTAATTGAACTTGGTGAGAAATTAAACTGTTGACTTTCTACTTTGTTTTGTTTTATTATTCTTAATATCCAGTGGTAACTAACCACCATACCAGAGAGAAATCAATCAACTACCCAAACATGTTATATTTAAATTGAAGGCAAATTTGAAAAGATTAACGAATCCATGGGAAATAAATTAAAAGTAAGTGATTGTACTTAAATATTGAGGAAGTGTTGAGTCTAGCTAACTAAAACAGTCACTTTAACATTTAAACATTTTCTTTCTCGATCCGTTCGATTCTTGCTATCGTGGAAATACATAGAATCCGTAATGCTTACATTCATGCCAACGGATGCGATAAACGGAAACTTTCCAACTTGAAACTGTTCTCAAATTTCTTCCCATATTAAATGGACGGACATTGTAAGTGGATGAAGAGTTCTAATCTCGATTTTATATCACCAGCCTCGACCAGGAGCGACAAGAACTCCCAAAATTCGGGCATAATCGCCAATAAATAAGAGGCACACCGTCTGGAGAAGATATCGCAATAGGGAAGAGCTCGCAATGAGAAAGGAAAGAGTCTCTATACGTTTCGGGAATTGGTACTGGTACTGCCGTAACGTGTATTACGGACACATTCATTTGGAGAAGTAGTAATCCCCCCACTCTTACTTTATCACATCTTCGCTTTACAGCCGAGGAACATCTCCTAAGCGCTAATGGCCGTGGACTTGGCTATTATCACTCATGTGAAGACCGCTAAATGAGATGAGTGGGGATAAGTGCACTCTTAGTTCAGATGAGAAGCTGAGATAGAAGTGGGTTATAGGGGAGGATAAAAGGAAAGAGAGAAGAAGGGAGTAGGAAAGTGAGCGTAGGAGAATATAGAGACTGAGATTACAAGCCTCTTCTAAAACTCGCTACGAGATGACATTTCTAACCGAACGACTATGCCATAGAATGTGGAAGTCGCACACACAGGTCTCGTCTAGAATATAGAGGCAGTATAAGGGACTCTACAGATGAAACCTAAATCCAATAATTCGGTTAGAGCAAGTGGTACATGTCGTTAAATATTGCAGGATAAAATAATATAGCTTTCTAAATCCCTAGAAAGAGAGAGGATTACGACCTTGGTGCTCGTTGTTCATACTGTGGTGGGTTGCAATAATTCGCACAAGTTACATCGTACACGTAATTGGCATAAAACGACTTCCAAGAAACTTCAGCGTATCTGACATGAAACATAGAGTAAGGAAAAAGGCTCAGGGAAGAATCGCTTCAGATACTCACCTTGTTCACCCAATTTCTACCTCAGTTATATAAATAAAAGTTGGTTGATGACTAAGTATTCACCGCCTTTGTATCAAGCCAACAGACGACTTGTAGGTTATAATCACAGATATCGATGCCAGTACATTGAACCGTCAAGGAATATCAAGGTAAATTAACATCGTTTGTTTGGTATTAAAAAATACTCTATAATCATTTTGAAATAGCTTTCAAAAGATTCTTATTTTTAATTAAGTTATTTAATTTTAGTGAGCTACTTAAAAGAAATTGTTATAGATTGCGATGTTTTTCGTAAATTAAGCAAAGCCAATCCGCAAACTTTAGGAAATGCTGAAAGTTATTGAAAGACACACATCTGTTTACAATTCTATGTGCAAAATATAACGGGTATTATATTTTTAAAAATTTTTAGAATAGATGGCTAATATTAACTGATATTGGAGGTGAGATTCAGAAAATAGTTAGTTGAGGTAAATATAGCTCTTTCAGATACAGATTTACTCATGTTAAAGCATTTTCATTCCCTAAGATATAATTATCCGAACAATATGAAATATTTAATTATTTCGCTGTAAAATATGTATTAATTGATCTCCAACTTGAATGAATGGTATTGCGTAGAATTATTTATATATAATGCTATCTTTCCGGTATTCAGCCCTATGAATTATTGGAACCTCACCCCTATAACATTAGCAAACCTAAGAGGGGAATGAGACGGTAGGCGAGATGAGAATTAAGACAGGATCCCCATGCTGTCTTCATTTAATCAGGAAAGGAAAATGTATGTATAAGTTAACAATGATGAATAAAACTTGATATCACTAAAATAAAATATATGAAACATTATGATTTTTCTGCGTGCATATTAATCTATAAAATCCAATTGCAAGGTGTTTCTCTGAATAATTAAATAATACAACACGTCGAAAAAGCAAATATTTAAGTCTGTTTTCATAGATATGCCAATATTTACAGAGGCTTATGGTTTTCGACACGCTCAGGCCAGCATATAACACCTAATGTGTCATAATTACTAAAACAACACTTTCCAGAGTTATGGGCGAATTTGAACAGCACTGTGTAAATATAAACGCTTCATAGCTCTCTAAATTCACGAGGATAAGTGAAAAAAAGCCGATGTGTGAGGAGCAGGTAGGAGGAAGTGATAATGAGGGAGAGTTGGCTAAGGAAGAATAAAGAAGAGTAGAGGAGATGGAATAAGAGAGAGATTCGGCGGAAGGTACACAAGGAATGGAGATAAAAAATTGTATGGCTACGAAGGGATGTAATCTCGCTTGAAATGACAAGACACAATGGGCGATCTTGTCCCTAGATAATCTTCCTTTCGCCAATCCCCCACTGTGTCCCTGGATGGCGCGTTGATTGGATTACATCTCGTCGGCCCTTTTAACGTTATCAATCGAGTTGGAATTGGAGTGGGATTCAAGATTGCGTCAATTAAAGATTCCGTCGACCGAATGGCCTTTCAAAAATTGTTTTCCAAAAATACCCGAAGAGGCATGGGAATTTTTCGGGAACGATGGACGCGGATTGATTCGTCAAAATTACTAATTGGATTGTCCGCACAGAAAGCTGCTTCTTCCATTTCCTCGTTTTCTAAATAGTTCCTCTTCACCTCTTTTAACAAATTTTTCAGCCGACTATGAATGAGAGTCGACCTTTTTCTTAATGAGTCAATTTCTACTGGGACTTAACTTCCGAAAAACGGATGCTTTTTATTCTCCGCTCTGAATTTTGATAAAAGTAGAAAATGTGTCATATTTTTGAAGAGGTGAAATAAAATCAAAGCTGAAAAGCTGTTGCTACTCTAAACTACGAAAGAATTTAATTCCCTAGGCCTCCAAGTTTACTCTATTCAAAAAGATGCCCAATACGTTAATCTGTATAGGAAGTACTCATGAAATACATGAGATTGTTTTTTCGTAGTGACTTTTCTCTCATTTAGCCGAATGAAAACCCCTCTAATTACCTTACTCTATTCATTATTCTTGTGATGATATGATTATCTACCATAGTTGATTTGTTTCTAAATTATCGTGAATTTCAGCATAATTTGTGTATTTCTGCAGGGAATGTCTGCAATCCTGTGAAGTATATTACATTTACTTCTTGTAATTTAATCCAGTGCTTACATGAACTTTTGGGGTGGTTTCTATCCAGTTATTGTGCGAAAGCCAGGGAAATTTAAAATTTTAATTTTCTTAATTTAATTTTAATTAGCAGCAAGTAAAACTCTCTTCCGAAGTTGTAACTTAACAAGTCCGAACAGCAACCAATAACTTACGATATATAAATAATGAGTAAGTAAATTGAGTTCTGAGATTTCATGCGGATATTTTCCCACTATTTCTAATTCATGCATTTCCTTAAAATTCTCTTACTCTCTCTGCCTCTCACGTTTGAACATTTTTTCTTTAACTTTAAATATTATGATCATTGATCAACTATATTAAAAAGACAACCTCATGCAGACGATTCAATTGTCATTTCAATGTGAAGTAAGCTCTTTTAACCTTATCATAGCATAGAGTTGTAAGAACATCCTGGTTTCATTCTTTTGAAAAATAACCTCGGTAAACTATGCCCACTGTATCTTTCTGTGAGTTAAAAAAGATTATGTCCATTAGAAAATGGGAAAGTTCTGAAATACTGAATTACCAAATACCTAGGGACACTCTACAATTGCTGAAATAAGATTTGTTCGGTGCATTTCAACTTCAGAAAGGGAGAGAGACAATAAGAGGTTTAAAATGTATAGAAAATAATGAGGCAACTTGTTAAAAAATGGAAAAAATTTAATGCAAATAATTATTGAACTATTATCCCTACAGGTTGTAGATGAAGTACTTGAAGATTTCAAACGAGTTCTTACGTCCGATAAATTGACCTCAGCATAATTTATAACCAAGTGTAAATTCTATTGCATCGTATTAATTGACCATCACTTAAAATGACTGAAACAGGTGGGACGGTCAATGTTAACAGCTGCTCTAGTATCTAGCATTAATTCACTCCACCGTTTCGCCACGCGGTATTTCACGACCATCTTCATTACCCTTTAACCTCCCAACTGAATTTATGACTCCCTCACGATGCATGACGTGAGATTCCGACCTATGCTTCCCATTCAACAATTGCTCTTTGGGAAAACAGCAACGGCGATGGGAAATTTTCATTGGGTTCCCATCAAAAGAGCTGTTGTCGCTTCTGGTCTTCTAATTATGCGTTGATTAAAGTTCCTAATTGGCATTTTCGCATCCCGTTTGATGGAGTACTCCTCCCCGAAAACCAGAATTAACCACTGTAATGAGTTCCGCAAGCGTTTTGACTCAGACGTAGCGTTTCGAGAGCAAAACAAAGTCTTCGCTCATATTAATCATGGAAACTCAACGTCAAGGATCCACAGAAAAATCACTTTTCTTTTTCTCGGAAGCGTGAATCATTAGGATATTCATCACGCCATCCCTGGCCCTTGTTATTCAGATGCAAAGCCAACAAATGAAAACCAATTATGGCGAGAAGTAAGAAAATGTCTTCTCGATTTCCTTCTTGAATTTGATGATGTGTAAAAATCTATATGAATAATAGACTGTGAAAATACTGTGTATTGATTAAGATAACTTTACTGATAACTATATAATAACAATTGTTGAGTGTACCTGAAAAATGAAATACTCAATTTTTATTTTTTTTTAACTGACGAATAGCTTTGATGGGGGTATAAAAATTTCAAAATCTAGTTTATTTAATGTTAAAATATTTAGGTAAAGTTCAAACCGATTCCTAAATATCTTCTGGCATGCTGAAGATGTAGCTGCAGGATACTGAATGCTAATGTTGTGCAGTTAAAATTAGTGGAAGAGTTTATACAGTTTTAATAAACGCTTCCTAGTTCCATACGTAAGCGAAAGTAAATATTGGCATTAAGTATTTTTCTATAACCTATTCTCTTTACTCAATTCTGTCTACCTATTTTGTCAACATATTTACGTCGCCACCTGTACTCACGACTAACTGCGCCGGTTTTGTATAACAAATAAATACATAAACCCTAATTTTTCTTTGATTGTTTGACCATTTTATTGCAACGCATATTATAGGAGTACGTTCATTGAAATGGAGAAGAAATAATCAGAAAAGCCATTATAGTATGTGTATGTGTTAACATACTAATAAATCCTTGGGAAAAGTCACGGATGTGAGTACTACTCTCTGAGACATATCGTTGCATTTGGTACTAAGAGAATATAAAAACTGCTGAAACTCAGCAGATTCCCAAAGGCAATACGGAAGTTCGAATGGGATTTGAAAGCACTGAAGAGTAAGAAAGCAATTCTATTTCGGAGGGGCAGTGGTAATGCCTCGAGGAAAAATCAAAAGGAGAGGATCAATAGGCGAGAAAGACATTAGAAACGCTGCCTCCTTCATACCATTTGAGTTTCCACCATATTGTTTGATCAATGTGACTCAAAGTAACCCACGTTGGAAGACCAGAATATACAGTTGCATTTATATGCATCCATACTTAATTTGTTCCAACAGATATTTAACTCTATTTAATGTACACTCCTGGCCAAAATTAACGCAGCACCGGCCGTAAGGATCGCTAGGGAGGTGCTGCGTTAATTTTGGCCAGGAGTGTACTTAACTATCTCCATCAAGAACTCATAGCTATAGTTTAAGGTTTTATTGCATTAATTCAATCAAAGGAAGGTCTTCATCCAAAGACAGAAATTTAATTACCGCTTGAGGAAGTTGGATCCCTCAAGATCCACATCCGAAATTAAGCCTTCGCTGAGAGCTGTTAACTCAGGCTACGACCTCCATGCACTCAAGTTGTTACAGTTGTGTTAAGTGTTGTGAGACTGCATCTTCTATCACGTGGTTCGAAATGGAGATGATCATGTTTTACGGTGCATGCTTTAGAGGTAAAAGTAGGGAAAGTTAGAGCTTTTTATGCCCGAAGATTAGAGGTTCCTAGATTTTTCTTTGAAAGAATAGGGTAAGGTACAACATTCCGACAGGTTTTACATTATCATCACTACCATAAATAACTTTATAAAGCTTGCCCTAGTAAAACCAAAACAATAGAATCGGAACAGTTTCATAAAACAGATCATTGGAATAAATAGGTATAGTAATATAATTCAAGTGATGATATTAAATAATTTTATGGCGGGTATTTACCACGGAATGCTTCCATACTTCTTTTTGTCGATACGTCGGATATTAAAATAACTAAAAAGGAGAATTTAGATAATGGGCCCGAGGAATCATGCCTTCAATTTAGCTTACTATTCAGAAAAAAATTCTAAGAGATTATCAAGAAAAGAACAAAAATGTACAAGAAAAGCTATGAGCCAGGTTTCTGGTAAGAGAACTTCGCCGTTCTAGCTATGATACCGATCCATGAAAAAGGCGCAAGAAAAGAGTAAGGACAAAATAATAAGTACTGTATTGCGCACTGAAAAAGATATTGATAAAAAAGTTAAATCATATACCTTAAAAACAACGGTAGAAAACGTAAGAGAAGAATAGTTCGGACTTTTTGGAGTTAGGAAGCATGGTACCGGAGCCGATATAGAGAACGAGGGGATGGATTTACCTTATATGTAATAGATAAGAAAAAAACGATGGGAAATTTAAACGGGAGAGGCTGTTAAAGACTCTTAACAATGAGAAGGTATACTGAAAGGGCAGAATTTAGATCTGAGAAATTGCACTTTATATTAAAAACTGCTCTAAATGATTACCTGTCAAGATGGATAGAGCATGAACGCTAGGCTGCTGCATCGCTCCATCTTTAATCTACATCCATAACAAAGTGATATCTACTTACATAATGAAAAAAGAAGAAATAATAAGTTTTGGAGATTTCTAGGTAAATTTAATAAGCTTGCCCAAGAAGTGAAAATAGTGACTTGATGTATGAGATACTCTAACAATTAAAAAAAATGAGAACACTAGAAGAAGGAAGGTAGAAATACAGAATGAAAATAAATGTTGGAAAATAACTGTCATGAGAATAAATTACAGAGAAGATATTAAATTTAGTATAAAAGGAAGATGATAGAAAATTTCTAAAGATAGGAGTATCGTAACAGATGACTGGAGGAGAAACATGAAAAAGAATTTCAATAGCAAACGAAGCCTTCCAGAGGAAAATTAATTTTTATGCTACAGCTTGGCACTACGGTTAAGAAAATACCAGTAGAATATTTTGTACTAGTATCATAATGTATAGCTATCAAACCTTGGGCCTTGGGATAGAAAGAAAAGGATAGGATAAAGGTACTCAAGATGTGGCCATAGAGAAGGCTGTAGAAGATACTTTTGGCAGATATAGTAAGGCATGGATATTTACTGAACAGGAGATGAGAAAACTCTTAAAAATCCTCATAAAGAGCGAAGAGAAATGGATAAGGCTTATATGAAGAGGGAAGGAGATAATTACATAAGCTATAGAAGAATCGGTGGAAGGACACAAAAGAAGAGGAGGATAGCTGAAAATGATAGACGATGTAAAGAAAGGAGGATGTAAAGAAACCAAGGAACAGGTCTGGGACGATGAAAGATGGTGACAATTACGGTATGTAGCAGATGATGATAAATGGTACAACTTTCACTTTAATGAGTATATTAAAAAATATAATCTAAACATTTAGTCTCAAATTGAAAGTATGTTTTAATGGAAAAGAATAATAACACAAATTGGATTTCTAACTCTAACGTAGCGTATTACATGTACGAGTATGATAAATATTTTCTGGGTGTAAAAAGATGTTCAATTTATTTTAATATTCTTTCTATCAAATCACTTAACTGGTTCAAACAAAACATGGTATCGTATGACGCTTTACATGATATGCTAACAATTATTAAGATCAACTGCTTTTCTAATTTTGTACATAAGTATATTAAATCAGCATATCTGTGACCAGTTCCTTAAATTCCTTGCCAAAGTAGTTCATTTCATTATATAACGGGTAGTAGTAATGTAGTTAAGAAAAGTGCTAATGAAAAATAAAGTCGAAACACTATATTTATAAGAAAATGCTTTCAATGCATATATAAATATATTATCGTCTCTTTACCTACGTAGTATCTATGGATACGGCGTTATAAATGAGGATAAATAAGTATGGCGTGTTTCTGAATAAGATGACCTTTCGTAAAATGGAAAGCTAAGATGTGCAGAGGCGCACCAATGGGAAGACGGAATCGTTATTCAGAGTCGAATCCATCGAAAGGTCTCGATCCAATCCAAAAGCATCTCCGCTATACATTCATTCAAGAGGACATCTTTAAAAGAAAAGGATCAACGACCTCCCATCCTTCATCTCCCTTCGGGAATTCATCCCACGCCCGGCCATTCATGCTGACAAAATACCCGCCCAAGATTCCTTTGGATCCATCCACTCCATCCTACTTTCTCTCATACTTAAAATTCCCTCCCAAACTTCCTCGTTTGTATTTTGAACGGTGCAATTATTAAACATAACCATTTCCTCAAGTTTCCGGCTGTGAAATTATGGAATTATTTAACTATGTGATGTAACAACCAATAGACTTTTCCTCTATAAATTCCTGATTTTGATTTGTTACATTATGCCATTCACTGAATAAGGCGAGATACTGAGGAAATATGTAAGTCTAGTTCGTGCTCGACTTTGTGAAATAAAAATAAAAGAGATAAGTAATTTCCACAGGAATATATTAAAGTAGATTCGTTACGACTAGATGTACACATCATCAGATATCTACAAGGTCGCACCGAAATGTTATTGTAAAAATTACAAAGTACTATTTCTTATTAAAAAAATGCGAAATGGAAAAGTAGACTTTGAATGATACTCTAACTTACAAATCATTCCAGTGTTAGAATTAGTAATCATTTCAACAAATTGGAAAAGGTATCTTTTAAATATTCTTTTGCTGTTTTCCATTTAAAAAGTCCGCTGATAAAAATCATTTTGGGGAAAGCATTCAGACCATTTTTTTTCAATTCTCTTCATACTGAAATCTGTATGAATTAATGCAAAGGATTTTAAACTTCACCGAAAATGCCTCGGTTTTGATACACAGTTATTTTTATTTTTCAAAAATATAAAAATATAACTGCTCGTCGAAGAAAAATTCATCGATTACCATCCAAAGATTTAGATACTCTAGTTTATTTTTGCCACCACAACCATCAAGTTATTCCTAAATGTAAGCCACCGAAGCCATAATGAGCAAGAGGATTCTTCGTAGTAGCATAAAGCCTGGTCTAAATTTTGCGGCTAATATTGGAGAAAACATGACATTCCAGGACTCTTCTCTTTATTTCTCTCTAATATGAATATATATTTGATTATATTTCTGCTTCGGGGCTCTATCCATAAGCCCTGCTTGTTATTTCTCCTCCGAATCCCCTCTCAATCACCAGCAATTCAAAAGTCCTCCCCCACCCCAAGGCAAGGGTCCCCCCATATATAGAGCAAGGAAGAAGGAGAGTGCGTACGTCTTAAGGGGATTAGGGCGTGAGCGTGGAAGGAATACACACTTCCTCGCTTCTGGGAACGAAGAGGAATGGCAGAGAAAAAGAAAATGACCCTCGATTTCTCTAAAAAACAACATTTCCGCTCACGTCTTGGGCGCCAAACCGTATTCCACTAAAAAAAGCCCACTCCTTGAGAGGGAACACTCCTTCACCCCGAAGACATATCCTGACTCCCAACTGATGTCTACGTCACCCCGAGGATACGTATTTGCCAAGAATCCCTTGCAGCAAAAGGCTTCCTAGCGCAGAGCTCCACTGCATCATGCATATAAGAGGACGATGCTTATATCGCCTTTTTTTCCAAGGAATGCTAATGGTGAAATAACTGGAGAGAAAGCAAGCTTTTAATACTCCTTATAATATATTCCGTAAATATGGCATTCAATAGTGCTCCCTTAATATCTACTTGGACATGAAAATGGTGCAATTAAATTCATCACTCTACTCTACCTGTAAATGTCTGCTTATTTAAGGTAGCTATTATAAAGTTAATTATTAAATATTATGGTATGAGGAAAAAGTTCTCACCCTAAAATAACGATTTAAGGGATAAATTCTGGTATTGATTCACTACTAGCTTACCATCTTAGAGAGAAAACAATTATTTGATTAATAGCACGTTTAATGCAATTGAAAAAGCTTTTAAGATTGCAAATACACTAGATGTATTAAATTGAATTTTATTTTATTAATTGGAGATGAATATTAAAATTTGATATTTACATAAAGTTTTATTTATTGCATGAAATTTGCTGTTGATAATATTTGAATTTCATTTAATTTGTATCATGAAACCATTATACAAGAATCTACGAACTATTTTAATTTTGCTTGCAATTTCTCCACTTATCAATTGCTCAAATAAGCAGTGCCAATAATGGGAAAGAAAAAAAATAGATGAGATTCTCTTATTTAATTCAAACACAGGTTTAGCAGAAAAGTTTTATATTGACATGAGGATTCAATTAAAACGATATACTTAAAATTAAAAGAGATGTAAGAGTATAACTTTATCAACTGTGATAAAAGTTGTGGGAGAAGAATGACTTCGAAACGCAAGACCGGAAACCAATGAGAAAGTGGCCGTAAAAATCAATCCTCATATACCTGACGTGGGAGTTCAATTTATTGTGACATATATTAGGAAGAATGTCGTGTGCTGGAGGCATTTCACAGAACCTGCGCATGAAAATGTCAGAACGTACTGAGGAAATGTCCTACTTACAGTATAAAAATATCCCTAGAATTCATAGGATGGCATAAAATTACTTTCCTTCGTTTTTTGCCGCAAACTACTCATTGTAAAGAAAATATTCCCTACATTTTTAAAAGGAGTGCGCGTCATGGTCGCTTCAATGTTCTCTTAAACAACACCTTGTAAGATAAACCATCCTCCGGTCTTACTCGAGAAGCGAGTAGCTAGGATAAATCAATCTTGGCGAGTGTCAATAACATTCACAAAAGTAAGCAACTGTGAATCGATAACTCATGAAATGAAATATTCGCTTTTCTTGAGCTAGTAATGACTAAATATCTTAAATACCTATACTAGCTCAATAATTCAAATGATCATACGCTATTACTTAATTTACAATTATTGTGGTTTTCCTATCAATTTTAATTTTAACAAAAAGCATAATTGATTTATAAATTTATATTATTCATGTAAACTACAGTGTTACTTTGTATATGAAGTAGGAAGGCCCATACACGTAAAGCAAACCATAATAGAAATATTTTACAAAGTATACACTAGTATAGTGTGTATAACTATACTTTTGCTCTGTGATACAATAACTGATGAATTGCGAGATAAGTTTGCATAGAAATATAACTACATATGTGAAATATACAAGCAAATATTTATTACGTAATAAATATCTATTATATATAGATGCTTCTCCGGATTCATTCATATGTATAGGTATATAGATAGGATACTAATTCACAGCCTAAACTAGAAACGTCATTGATTTAAAATTTTTTCGACGAATTGGCCATAACGTTTAACCGCCAGAAAAATTACGAATTTGAATCTCAGTGTCATAGGTTCCAATTTCAGAGGGCCACAAATTCCGGATTTTTTCCATTTAAATGCATTGCTTTGATTTTCGAGAATTTTTAAAAAATACTTCCCGGATAGGTAGAGAATCGAAACTCCAGGAGCCTTTATTTATGATCATGATCTATCGAAAAAATAAATAATGTTTATGGAAAATATCCTGGGTTCGATGCTAGGTCGAGGCAAAAATTGGCCGTTTAAAATGCATTGTGGGGATTTTTAAGATTTTTTTGGACCCCTTCCCGATGGCATGGAAACTTGAAATTCGGCATGGCGTTAGAAATCATAAATATATTTCATAATCAAGTTTTACATATTCGCTGATGGTCCTTGGTTCGATCCTAGAGAGCCATTTACATTCCTCAATGCATTTCTTATGGAGATAACAGAAACAAGTTTTAGGTACGTCCCGGCATGATATGGACTTCAAACTTTGTACGAAATAAGATGAAGTCGTAATTAGTCATACTGTGCATTCACAGCTACCAATATTTCCTGGGTTCGACACCAGGCGTCTCTACAATCAGTAAATTATCCGATTTTTAAGAATTAATTTAAACCCTTTCCCAATAATATTAAAACATGAAATTAGGCATATAGATAGAGAACATTGATACATTTAAAAATATGTTTTAGAATTCCTAGATCGTCCTTGGTTCGAATCCAGAGAGCCATAAACATTACTGAAAAATAGAACGTCGTTTGAAGCAGTTGGAGCCAATATTTCTGCTTGAATTTTCACACATAGTAAGAGATGGTGATTTTCTGTTGTGCTGCATAGTAGGTTCACCAGGAAGGCGTAGGTTCGATGCCATACGATTAAATTGCAGCGAATTTTAAGAATATTTGCAATCCTTTTTTTTTATTTGAGGGCCGTCCCGATATGATGCCGACATGAAATTATTGTTGTCGATCTGCTTGCAGTATGCAAGCTACATTTTACTCGTATAATGTAACTACATAAAATTAAAGTAATAAAATAAGCTTATAAATTAATTAAAAATTTAACCACCGGGGGTATAAACTTTAATTGACATGCAAGTTACGCCAAGATTTAGGTTTTCAAAGTAGCAAATGTGTAGTTGCAATGACTTTGAAATGACAACTACTTCTTCATTATTTGGATGGAATTTCAAATCCAGTACGTAAATTAGTTCGTCTTTCAGCTATCCTCGCTGGAAATTTATTATAATATGATGAAATGGGCTTACTCCCAATTTTTCAGGAATTTTTAAAAATTATGTTTCTTTCCATCTCCTAATATTTCTTCAGTAGCTACTCCTCTTCTCGTAGCCAATCATGGTTTTAGTGGAACCATAAAACTTTCCTCAAATAATGTTCTAACATTACTTCCGGGAGTAAAGCAATCAGTAGAACCTCTTGTTTGAGTGGAACTTAATTGAACTTTTGAATCCTCTCCCCAGAGTATAAAAGTGTGGAGGGATTCGAAGAATAACCGAGGAGGATCATCTCCGCAGATCCTCTTTGCGGGGCGCCCAATGAAAATAATCCGAAACATCGCTTGGCCCCGTTTCTGAGGTAATCCCCTCTGACACTAGCAGTTGCACGCAAGATAAACAACCCCAGACTGAGAGGAACGCTCTCAGAGCACATGCAACTCTCGTATATCCGCAATCCCATTCATATCCCTCGCCTGTAATAAAATATGCAACTGGAAAAAAGCGCGGTGTTTCCTTAGGAAAGTAGTTGAACGGCGTGAGCTGCATCGGGCTGTATATCAGCCGCTGGGGGCAAAGGAGGCAGTCGGGAGATCCCGGGGGACGTCTGGGCTGTCCATATTGGTTTAGGAAGTCGGATGGGATTGTCGTGTGTGGGTGAGGGAAAGGGGTTTAACATGCGGAGAGTTTGGCATAAGAAAGGGCGGAAAGAGAGGGCCCGACTTCCCGGCTGATCAATGACCTCCATCCCTTCACGAAAGAAAGGCTCTATCCGCTAAAAGAGAGGTCGCTGATGGAGAGCGTGATGGATTGAGAAAGGGTGCAAAGAAACGGGAGGACTTACTTAAAGGGGTTTCTTCCACTTAATTCCATTCTCCGCAAATATAATTACGGGAAATTTATCGTCGACTCTTTGTCAAATCGCTACAAATCGATCTAATATATCAGGGGCTTAAAAAATCGATTTATTAACTTCAATTATTCTTATCTATTTATGTCTCGAAATATTTGAGGCGTTTTTTGGTGAGAAAATTACTCGGGTTTAATCCGTTTCTCTGACAACTATAGATAATTTATTGCCTTTTCTTAATCGCTTAATTGACAATTGTTAAAAAAAATGGGAGGCTGCAACGCCCATCCTTATTATTACTTTGAAAAGACCGGCCGCTTGATGTATGCGTATCTTCCCTAGAGCTGTTTCTATAACAAAATGTATTATACACAGGAGATAATTAATTCATGAAAGGTTCGAATAAATCAGGACATTATATATTGTCCAGAACTGAGAATATCTCCAAAACAAAGGAAGACATTAAATTATGGTGAAAGGATATCCTTCGGTTGATGGGAATCAGTAATTGGAAATAGAATAGAGAGCACTTCAAAAGAACCAAATAGAGAGTTCATGCAATTCGAAATTATATAAAACTCATTGAAATGACATACTCACTACTTGGAAAATTTTTACTAAGTGCAATTTGGAAAAATAATTTTATTAGTAATAGGATCAGAATATTGATGGTGGAATAAAAACGATGATAAGAAAAGATTATAATAAAAAAGAGGCGAAAGATGTATACGAAGAGAATTCAGGAGAAGCTGAGTTTGATATGAAGAGAAGGGTCCATAAAGAAGGAAGGACTTGGAAATATCCATAAAATACCACGTGATCTAAACCAAGAAACATCTCTTTTTGAAACGTTCTCGAATATTTAACCCAATAATTTAAACCATTATATTTGCAAATAGCCATCTAGTTTCCACTAACCATGAAAGAGAGTCATTTTTCTTCCTTTATGAAATTTTGATTTAGCTACCATGATTACATTAGACATTACAACATTTTTATTCAATTTGAATTTAATGAAACCTTAAATGATATTCTAATTATATTTAATTGACATAGGGAAAGGAAATTGCATTCTGGGTATGAATTTAAATTACGTAGATATTATATTAAATTTTGTTAATCCAAAGTTAGTAGGGATTTATATATGGACATCAGTTATCGTACTTGAATACCCAAAATACAGCAGTCACTTGGTTGACATCATTGTTTGACCTCCAACATGTAGAACATTCAAGAATAAAACGTAAAAAAGTACGAAGAAACGCTGAGCATTATGAAGATCTCATTCAACAAAGTATCCCATTGGAAAGTGGGACGCAATTTTAAAGTTCAAATTTCAATGGCCCTTTTCCTAAAGAGGTCATGCTTAAAAGAGACTTTAGAGATGGTAATGTTCAAAGTGAGTAATCTAACGAGTGGCTCGATAAAACCAAAGGATTTTTTAAGAAAAGGTTAATTTTATATGCAAATTCGTGAACTACTTCTTCAATATGGAAAATGAGTAAAATGATCTTCAGAAAATGAAGAAAACGAATCATCCCTAATGAGCTTCTGTAACTCTAAAAAAATTTTATTACAGTGATATTCAACCTATATTTCTGATAAAAATAATATCAGGAAGTGAGGGTAAAATATACATAACTTACTGCAATTTCAACTTTTCAACTTTTGATTTTTATCGAGTAAACGTGCAATTACCGTACAGCTTAAATTTGAAACTTACTTATTCTAGTAATTAGGTATGCGTTAAACATTATTCAAGCCTCTAGTACTTAGAAAAATTTATATTAATTTATTATGAAAGTTTATTCTAAGTAACATTTTTTGTACATTCACTTTTACTTACTTTTACTGATTATGGATTCAGCAGGGTTGGATATCTTGTAACTATAACTACATACAAATTATTACTACGTTATTGCAAGAAAATAATGCGCAATCCATGAGAAAACTAATTCATTACTAAACCTTTAAACTGAAAAGATGAGGACACTTAGATTCTTAGCTTCCTTAATAAAAATATATATTTTTAAAGGCATAAAATAACAGTGAATGTTTTCAACATAGCAGAAAATATATAGTAGCCTCTAAAAATATTTAAAATCATAACTAAAATTTTAAAGCTTTGTAAATCTTTTTAAATATAATCTCTTTCAAATAATGAAATGAACTAATAAAATAATTCATAAAGCAATGCAAGTCAGGAATTTATGAAATTATTTAGGTTGTGTAGAATTTTTCTTATAATTTGACGAAAACAAATTCCTCGTCAGATTTATAAGGATGAATATCTTAATAAAATGCTGTAAAGATGTAAATAGAAAATAAATGTAATAAATTATAATATTCTTCTTTATTTATAACGTTCCTATAATTTACAATAAAAATATTACAAATAAATGTCGCTATGTAAGAACAAATTTAAATAATACTGAGTGATTGTCGTCATTTTTGAGAGGTGTTTGATACTACTAGCGTACTGGAATAGATTAAAAACTGGTGACCTAAGATATTCGAACTTTCTTATCAGAAACGTCTTCGTTCTAAGTAGACTCTCGATCGATTCTCGATACTTCATCTCCAGTACACGAATTCCGGCCGGCTAACTGATGAAACGTAATGTCTCGCGATGGATAAAAAACAAAACTGCTGACACGGCAAAGCATTTGCGTTTCGGAAATGTAGTCGTTAGCCAAGGAGCGGTTGATATCAGAGCAGGAACTCGATTAAGGAGTAGTGTTGCAGCAAAAAGGAGGGGCGAGGGCTATGAACTCGTTAGAGGAAGGAACGGACGATGATGAGGAATTTATTTCCAATATCGGAAAGAAGAATACGAGACGATGACGGGCGGGTAGGAGGGCCACTGGACGGATCCTATCTCACAGGATATGCACCACGTTGAGCAGAAAATACAATGCCCTAGGCGATTATCTCCCTCTGAGCTCTTCACTTTCCTTGCTTTCCCTTCCTCTCTCTTTGCCGTCGATGTTCAGCCTCCGTTTAACTACTCAACTAAACACACCTATGAGTCTTCAATTTCAGGGTCATACTTCCCTCTCTCTCTGTAAAGTAAAATTTGAAGAAATACGCATCTGAAACAACAACCGATTAGTCGTCGGACGCCTCTCTCTTACCATTATTACTACTATTTTTACTATGATGATTAATGTTCTTGCTAACATACTCCGATGAATGGAATATTTTCAGGAGCGAAAGTGGAACCAACTTTTACTAGACCACAGAATATTTTATTTGGATACGACCATGGTTTCGACTCATGGAGTCATCCTTTGTCATTTTGAACAGGATGGAGAAAAATGTATCTTTTATTTTCTATTGTTCCAGCCTTGATCATGGCAGTGATGAAATGAAAGCTACTGAGGTATAAGTGAATGATTTGCACCAATCAAGGTCTCTCCTTAAAAAGCATACTAAAAAGACTATTAATTTCTGCCAGGAAATTAATAAAAAGGATATGGGTATACTTTTGTGATTTTTTTGGATTAAGTATTATCTTGTGATTATTTTTACTTTTTTATAATTGATTATTTTATGTTATTCTGATAATTACTTCTTTACCACCTTCAGTTACTCAGATGACTTAGAGTCATAATCTCTTTTCTGAAGATGCTACACGTAGTAGTGAAACGTACGTCAAGAATTCTTCTTAGTTTTTTGACAGCATAAGGTATATTGTGACTCTTATTATTAACAATGCTGTCAGTGGTGTTTTAATATTACTCAGATAATACTTTAATAATTCCATTCCTTGAGGTATAAGTTGTAATCTATTGTATCTTATGAACGGTTTTGGACTATGTTTGCCTATTTTCATCTATACTGTAACGTTCTATTATTTTATACTTGGTATTATTTACTTATATTATATCAAATGTGATTCTGTTGACATGCCGGTTTTCAATAAATAAACAATAATTACCATTTTTGATCTATTCATAATTTACAATATTGTTACTTTTTACTGTGCTTTTGAGTTTTTTTGCCCCCTTTCCTATTTTTATTTTCCTAAACATCGGTTTTTTCTTAGTCAACCTTCAGTTGCAAAGTTTTTTGCCCACACTGTACTCTTTCATTCTGTTTTAATATTTAAGTTTAAATATTATTCCAGCATACGATGTTCGGTGTAAGAGAGACTTCATATGAGTCTAACTTCGTCAATTAATGGTAAACTTAATTATCTTAAAGCGTTGATATTGCTTCTTGATAAAATGTACCGATTCTTCATGCTGGGTGGGTTTTTACGCAATCTGGATTTTCCCTTAATAAAATAGCACCCACGAAATATTCTCTCGGTAGGAAGTTCTTGTTTATCGTTTCGCATACGTGATGTGATTATAAAAAGGTAACGGGATTTGAAGCGAAAGAGGAAACCCTCATTATCCGAACGTCCAGTCGATCAACCAATAAATTCTGCTCCACGGCGGGTCTTAAATTGAACAAAAGTTCCATGTCGATAACAGCAACGCTATTGAGTCGAATCTCGTTAATATTTAAATGGTATGAACTACAAAGCTCTATCGATTAAAATAGTCACCATTAATGAGTATTTGCTGTAGTAAAATACATTGGTGACTCTGATTCCTTCATTTATGGTTCAAGTTATAATGTATAATTTTTAATTTTAATTTCTTATATGATTATTGATCTATATCTACTTTTATAATAAAAATTACTTTTTTCTTTTAAAGTTTCATTTATAAAGAGTCTCTATGCAAGTTCGCGAGATCCAGATTATGAGTGAAAAAACCACTCAGGGAATTAGAATCGAAAACATCGCTCAATTAAATTTTGGTAGTGTTTTTTATATTTTAATTTTCTTTATTGTCATTCAATCTAGCTCTAATTGACTTCAGTAAAATATCTTTAAGAAAAATTATCACCGCTCTTTATTTATCATCATTATAGTCCTGGTTCTAAATGATGTATTGCTTTTGGATAATTACATAAAGATAAAAATTATTTACGAATGTATGGGAGAATATTTTTGATTTTTCTGATTTTCAAATTATTTATTTCAATCTCGTTGTAATTATTATCTAAGTGAGTTTAAGGCTAACTGATTATCATATTAGGAGATTTACTTTGCTATAATTTTTTTTCTAATTTAATTCTTAAATTTTGTATTTTTGCCGCGATGAGAGCTTTCATGCTTGTGATTCTTCTTTACGTTTAGAAAAATAAATATTTACGGAATGTCTAATACTTCCGATACATCGGTAGTTTTTCCCCCGTTTCCCGAGATATGTCGACGATTTCTATAAACCTTTCTTTAAATGGTACTTAATTCATTATTTAAATATTATTTTCTGCGTTTTGCACATTGTATGTAAACATACTACTATAGATTCATTTATGCAGCTAATTCTTATGTATTTCATAAATTCTTATCGAATAGGACACAAGAGATATATTTTCAGACTTTTTGTTGCTTTAAATTTTCTAATCTAGCCTTCCTTTTCCCCTATAATATTATTCCTATACCATTCCGTTTGATATTAAATTTTCACCTTTTTTTTAGATCCCCTAAATTATCAAAAAAACCTAAATTATAATTATACATGCACTAATTTCTTTCCGAGTTGAACTTTGTACCAAAAACATCCAAAATCATGCCCCCTCATCATGAAATCCCTCCGAAAAACCTATATTTTTTTTCAAAAATGAAAATAACTCAGTTAATGGAGGAGAAAATTTCGGGGTGAAAATATTTAGGATGAAAAAGCAAATGTCTTTCCCCTTCGCTTAAAGACGGCAAATCCCTTGTTCAATTAACGTCACGAAAGAGAGAGGGGAATCACCTTGAAATTTCGCTGAGGATCGGTTTATCCCGGGAGAAAGTAAAGCGAATTATCCGCGGCTTAACGTCAATCTAAATCTGCCTCTTCTCCTCTACGGACGAAAAAGAGCCCTAATCCCACAGTTTAGGAAAAAAGAGGATTCTCCTTTGAAGGAGACCTCAACAACCATTACAAGGGGATAATACCTTTCTATTAAAGGTATTTGACGTTAAAGAAAGTGACGTTCAGTCCCAACGGGAATGTTATGTTTTTTTGCCGTATTTCTGCTGTTTAGATGGTTACCATAACTGAGTTTGCATTGTTACGGTAAATAACGCATTGCTAGAATCGATAGAGAACTCGGTGTTTCATGATACCGAAATATTTCCCAAGTAGAATAGCATTAAACTAGAGATTTTTTTTATAATGCCAATATATTTATTTAATTATAAAAATATTAAGGAGCAAAGCTAAAACTCATCACTACAGCCAGCAATATAACCTTAGTTCAAATTCACCCGAGCTTCATTTTTTGTATTTATTTTGTTACAAATATTGCTTACAATTTTTAGCTTTGTAAATATCCTTAAAAATTCATCAAATGTACAGAAATAACGAAATACTATACTGATGATTATATCATCAATGTTCACTCTATTGAGTCAGTATAACTAAGAGGAGTAAAATATGCAACTAATACACACTAATTTCTGACTTAAAGATGAAGATTTTGCTCATCTCAGTAGCCTCATCGACTTTGATTGATTAATCAATTGATTTGATTGATTGATAAGCCATCGTATAGGATTTTAAAACTAATAAATATTTTTAGTAATAGTATTAATGAATGAACCATGTTAACTTAATAGAAAAACAACTAAACAGATTGGAAAATTGATTTGAAATTGAAGAGCTATAATTGTGGTTGAAAGTATCTCGTTGTAATTGATAGGTATAATATTATCTTGCAACTGTCATCTCCTACGAATCAACCTATTTTTCCCTCTCTTCGTGAAATGGTGTAAGAAAAATCATGCGCTATCATAAAGTTAAACGGAAAAGTATTTAAGGCTTACAATTATAAATATCCAAATACTTTGTTACAAATGCATACTTCTAAACCCTGATCCAAGCTACTTCTTTAAAATTTAAGGAATTCTTTGGAAAAATACCGCCGTATAGAATTTCAAGTGTTAAATTCGTTCTTAATCGAGAATTAAGGAGCCCTAGGCATAGTTTCCAGGGTATTGATTAAATTTCCATTGTCAGCGTTTACAATAAAAGCATAAATAAACCGCAAAAATTTCTCCTCAGGAGTACGCGAAAAATTGTCGAGAGGCAAACGATGTGTGAATGAGGTGCACTGCCCGAAGAGATGGAATAAGTTGCGGAATCGAGGAGGGGAATGATATTTTTCGCTTTTTTCCTCTTTTTCGAAACTCGCCAACCTCTCGCTCCATCAAAAAGAAAGCAGCGCCGCCCGGCGACGTAAACCGGATTTAATTCCTGCGGAGTGGAACGTAATTGAGCTGAATTTTTCGACGCAAGAGGAAACCTCTTTTGAATTTCAGATTCACATGAAACTCGTCCGACGCGAGCTTAATTTATTAATCTCGTCCACTGAACTGCGGACACCGCTTGTGAGAGATTTCCAAGATGAGAAGCCCTGGCTGTAAAAATTCTCGCAGGACTTACACGCAAAAAAATATTTTAAAGAATCGGTAATGCATGAGTAAGCCAAATCTTGTGGGTAGAAAAAAATGTCGGTACCTATCTCTTAAAGGACACAAAGTGCCAGAAAATGGAAAACATTCACATTTTATAAAGACGAATACGATAGTATAGAAAAATATGGTTTAAAGAAAGAAAATTTGGAACACGGCTGTTAAGGAATTGTAGCTTTAAAATCGAATAGAAACATACAGTTTACTAAACTATCGGAAAATGCTTTACTTTCATTGAACGATTCACCCATTTAATTTGATGAATGATTTAAAGTTCGCGATGGATATAACTGCTTTACATTGAATTTTGAGTTGAAAAGTTTTATTCATTGCAAAGTTGAGCCATATAAGTACAGAAAAATAAATGAACAGGGTAACAGATGAAGGGTAATTAGCAAGAATTATTTCCGTAGTCAATAAGAATAGCTAAAAATTAAATAGGAATTGATTTGTAATTGGGAAGGAAATAACGTAGCAATAAGTTCATATTCAGGCACGGTTCATATAAATCTTATCAGCGGAACCATTGCTAAATTATTTCCTTACCAATTAAAAGGATGGAGTTCCACAAATTCAAAGCTTCTTTAATTGATTTTATTAGGAATTAATTGACACAGGCATGCAATGGAAAATGTAACCTATAATAATGCAATTATTTTTAAAAATACAATTTGTTTCGTATAATAACAATTTAGTTATGCGGCTATCTGCGCTTAAACAATTTTTATTATTGAAACTAAATTTTAAAATCTGATGTGGCCTACACATGACTTTCTCCATGTATATTGAAAACAAGCCTATGCCGGTAATATATAAATAACTCCAAAACAATGAGTATTACAGAAAAATGTTTCAATCAAAAGTTATAGTAAAATACATTATCTACAACTTTTGTACAAATTGTATATAAATACATCACATTCTGTCGGAGATATTTAAAAAAACTAAACTTTTTGGATAAAAAGCAACTTACGGTTAGCAAGTATTCACAAATAACTCCTAAACAATCAGTGTTACGAAAAAATGTTTCATATAGATAATGTACATTACTACAACTTTTGTAAGTAATTGTATATACCTATATTGCATTCTGACAGAGATATGTATGAGAAACTTCCATTTCTGGATAAACAACAACTTCCGGTTAACCATTATTCAAGAATAACTCCTAAACAATCAGTGTTACGAAAAAATGTTTCATACAAAAGTTGTAGTAAAGTACATCATCTATAACTTTTGTAAATATTTTAATATACCTTTATTGCATTCTGACAGAGATATTTAAGAAACAAAAGTATTTTTTCCGGTTAAACCACAACTTTCGGTTAAGCGATATTCATAAAAAAACTAATCATCTCTTGGCATTGTTAGGAAAATACTAAGTACGAATTTTGGGAATAATCGGATAATTACCTTGATAGACCGCCCACAAACTTTTTACAACAGACAGACAGACACACACACACACACACAGACATGTTCGGGAAAATAGCGAAAACGAACTCTATGGGCCCCAAAACATCTATTTCCGTTGAATCTTGATGTCGATTTTTTTTGCGATTACAATACTTTCACTATTCTACGTATAGGGAGAAAGTAAAAATTAGTAGCTTACTAATTTTACATGTTTTCATATTTTGTTTCGCTATTTTAATTCATAACTACTTTTAAAAAGCTAAAGATATATGCTATTATAAGTATTTATAAATTAAAATGTCTTATAGGAAATAAAAAAAACATTCGAAGTTTCAATCCTTTTGTATTTCTTGATAGCTTTTACCTAAAAGATCTTCTTAAAAAAAATATGCGTGTTATTCACCTGAGCGTTGTACGCTGAAAATGCGTAATTAAAATCCTGGGCTAACGGTTCACAACATCAAATCGTAAATCGAGGATATAAATAACCTATGGAATATCCTTTCCTATCGTATACTACGAATAATTTTTAACTTACTTTTAGCAGGACCTCTGGTGTCAGCAAACATCTGCTACGTCACTTCAAAATCTCATCATTGCTCATATTCATTTACGTATTGATAGCGTTTGAAATCAAATAGCCATTGGGAGTATGAGGATGAATACATCACAGGCAGCAGCTAAATTTTGGACCACAAAAATCAGAACAACTAAATGTACACCTGCGACACATTGTATTGTTATTGGTTCAACAGATACAACTTTAATAGAGAACAGAAGAGAAATTTATGGATGTGCCTAGTAATCAGAGGCAAAGTCGCATCTGTGGACTACAGCAATAGCATCGTATATTTGTAGAGTAGAATAATCTAATGAACTGCTAGTAATACAAAGTCATGAACAGGTATTCTATGAACGGAATAGGAATTAATAAAATCAACAAATTAATCAAGGGATTGCCTCATTTCATAGATATGCACCATTCTCCTTAATTGATTCTATATTTCAACGTACACTCTTAAATTCTGTAGTCATATTTTCCAATAAATCACTCAGAAGTAATAAATTCCACAGAAGTTACCGTGATGCTATAGAAACTGCTTTTCATATTCAATGAATGCATGAGAATAAAAAATTAAAGGGTATTCATATGTAAGACCTCTTTAGAATTTAAGTGGTCATCTTCGAGTCTCAAAACTTGCCTTGAAATGAGTTTTTCTAGATAAAAATCAATGATAATTCAATTATACAGATTGAAATCCAATTAAACGAAATAAAAAGTACGATGAAATAATTTGCTATTAATTTAGAAAATATAACTGATATTGCCAAACTATAATAAAATACCACAGAATTGCCAACAAAAGAAATGGGTAGAAAGATATTTCAAATATTTTCCCAAACTCTATTTTGAACAATAGAAATTATAAAGATAGCCTTATAAGGCTTCTCTGTGGATCATAAGATATCGAAAATTTACCCACACTGAAAAATTCCAGCTTCATGAAGTAAGAAATCTAACAGGTTATTTCTTATTCTATAAACTGTCGTTCCCTGGAAAGACTAGATTTAACTCACTGGGAATGGTTTCCAAAGATTCTGCTATGGTGTGAACAAATGTACAATACACAACGTTTTTCTGTGAGTTATTACATACTGAGACGATTTTTGTCCAAGAAACGGCTGAATGAATTCCGAAAGTTTTGATTCAATTAATGCATTTGCTCCACGAAAGAAGTTGCCAAAAAGTTAACTTTTCCAATCTATCCTAGAATAAGTTTGGCGTAGCCTGTTTTCCCATCTTTCTGCTAGAAGAAACAAAGACAAGAAGAGTGGAAGAGGATTTTGGAGAGGGGTCAGTAAACTTGGTCTCTGTTCCGCGACAAAGAACAGCCCCCCTTATATTCTGGAGGAATACAACAGAAGCTCTTTGTAGTAAAAGTACTCCAACTCGGATATGTGGGTCACCGCCATCATCTCTCTGGATGATGCCCACGTCTCGATCAAAGGGGAAACGGGGAACTTTGAGGGGATTTGTCGAAACGTTTCGAAGACGTGTTCCGGAAAATCCAAACGAGAAATATGAAATAGACATGTGCATGAAAATTTCGATTTTATTCCGTGCGGAGCAAATAAGAATAATTTTCGAGAACATAGAGGGTGAAGAGCAAGGCTTTGCGACAACATGAATATTCTTAAAAATTCCGCTGCCATTATTTTGGTTTATCATTTATTTAGGAGTAAATAATATTTATGCCTTTTGAATTTCACTTTATTTCAGCGAGTTTAAACTCTACTCTTTTAATCACCGTAACTCAATATTTAGTCATTTACCTAATTTATAAGAGTTATAAAATTAACCATTATCAAACTTGTTTCAACTAATATTATCTAACTAGATTTAATACATCCTAACCATTCATTTGAAGTGGATAAAATTTATCTTTATGCTACTTATAGTATCTCTGGGTAGGGAGAGATGACGATTTGAGTCGAGACACATATATCTATATTGGTCGATTGCTCAGTGCAAACTGGCTATAGTAAATCAAAATATGAACAAGAGTTAAATAACCAATCACCATGCTGTGCTTCAGTTAAAGTCAAGGATTGCGTACTAGTTGATTTTAAAATAATCATTAACGAAGAATAAATCCTTGGTTTAATTTTCCAGCTAAAGAATTTATGTGTGAAAAGATCTCATAAATGGAAATTCTTCTCAAATAATTTCTATTCTACTTTAATTTTAATAGGTTTACAGTTTGGTGTTTACGTGAGAGACTTGAAGCATATTTCAGTTGAAAATTGGACTACTTTAAAAATAAATATTTTTCGAACGTACACGAAAAAAGAAGAAATGGAGTCAAAATAATATGGCTGCTGTTTAATTATTTAAATATTTATGTTCAATATTTAATTTTTAGAAGACCGTATTGACTACTACAAAAACATTGCTGGATTCAGGTAGTGCATTATTTGTGTATTTTTGGATCTTCCATACCTGAAATTGATTTAAAGAAAAATTTCACTCCCTTTTCAAGTGGGAATGAATTATAAAGCACCTCAATCCTGTCATCAACCATGAATCATATCATTATACATCATAATGAGGTGTTTTATATTTACTATAGATCGACATTAACAAATGATAGGCAGTTCAGAGTGATTCTAACGAGTGCTACTAAACATACATTCATTAATTTTGAATTCGTAGCAAACTATAGTCTCTCACCGGTCTTTTGGAATAAGAGACACTTAAACGACCGCATTCTCCCAACGGACAACTCAAACGGTCAATCGGAGAATTTGGGGATTAAGCCATTGCAGACATTCGTCGACAGAGTGCGCGATATGAACACCGCGATGCCATGGATAAGTGGCGCCGTGGATTCCGGTGGACATTCCGATTAATATCACTTCGCGACTCATGCGTTATAGAACAGTGGACGGTCGAGTGACGGAGGTTACCTTTTTCGGTATTGGAAGAGGAAGGAAGATTAAGGTGTGATTGGACTATCAAAGGGATTTAATGCGAGGAGAGAATCCACAGGGAATAGAGAGGCAGAGATATTGAGGGAAAAGTTGAAAAAGGCAAATCCTGTTAGGTTGGAGGGGACATCACTTCATTGTCCACGTAACTACCTAAAGAACTTATTCATGTAAGAAAATTTTAGTGTAAAAATTATGCTCTGATTCAATTAGCTACCACTAGGTAGTGGCATATTAGAAGTATTATCTTAAGCTTTTTTTTAAGAGCAGCTTCAATTCTTGATACTTTACTTTATAATTATGATAAAAACACGTCTTCATTCGGACGAAATTGAGTCTAAAAGTCACCTCTTCCATCTAAACCATCGTCATAGAATGCACAATAATTAATTTAAAGAGATATTAAGAGAAAAAATCAGAAGAATTGTGGAATTAAAAAAAACTGAGGATTAACTCAGTGTCAATAAGTCAATTAATTACTTCAGTACTTGAGAAAGTAAATATGGCCTTCCAGAGAAAATAACCTGAGGTAATTTAGCATGTATAGTAACTAGAATCGATATTTTGCATACCTTAAGTTGTGTTATAAAACGAGATTAGGCGTGTTCTAAATTAACTGTCTCCCAACATATGAAAGGATCATTTGCCTGCTCTTTTCCAAACCACGCTTAAACATTTAACTTTTTTCCTGAATAGCTGATTAATTGGTACATAATGAATTTCACATTCAAAAATTACAGTTACCTCATCTCTCTTTTGATTATGCCGTATATTTACTAATTACAATAATATATTATATAATTATAATAACTCGAAAAAGGTGAAATACGGAATCAAATGATTGACAAAGTTGACTGAATTGACCGAATTAAGCTTAAAGTTATTCTCAACGCGTCAAGACAGTACAGATTTTTATAGGCTGTCAAAATTCCTGTATTTTCCCAATGCTACGACAATAGCCTTTCGCATCGCCACGTATGTGCGACGTACAGCTTTAGTAGGTACAGGATTCTTATGCTTCTTCGGGCGATATATTTGGTGTGAAGTGAATAGAGGCGTTCATTAAAATATTTTATTTTAAAGAAGTCGAAAATGAAACGAAAGAGGAACAATCGGTTTTCATTAAGATACAGTTAGATTCTTAGGCATTAAACATAGTAAAATAATTGTATTCCGAATAATGAAATTCGATTCAAAACATTGAAACAAAGGCAGCTGAGAATAAAATGTGATTGAAAAATTTCAACAACTTGGGTTTTTTGATCTGACAAGATTCGTCTCGTGAGATACAAGCTCAAATGTCCTCATTCTATGAAGAAATCATAGTTTTACGATTCATACATATTACCGAGAGTATGCCTTAATTTTTCTGTATACCTAACCCTCTCCTACTATTTATCACTCTTTTAGGGCAAATAATAAAGTTTAATCACTTAATTATTTTGGAAAGAGAGAGAGAGCATGACATACTTTTTTCTATGCTTGTAATTCATACATGGGGAGGGAACTTTGCTGGGGGGCTTAAATCATTACCTTGAGTGGCGCCAGAATTATTTAGCGGAAGGTTTGAGGCGCGATCAATTTTCTATCGGGCTCCCCCACACGTAGATCTATCACTCCGTGAGAGGTTGTAAGATAATAGTAGCGAGTGGAAATCATCCATCAACCTGCATTGCTGGAACGTAAGCCAGAAATTTACATAAAGAAGAATGGGCCAAGGCCGCTCGCAAGGTCGTCATACATTCCCGACAGACATCGTTGAAAGAAAACGATGATCGATTGTTTCTGACCCCCTGCGACGCAATAGCAACGTGACGTGAAGAGCACAATGCGCAAGGCGAAATGAAATACTTCGCCGATAAAAACGCCCCCCAGGTTGAAATTTGATTCGGGCAGATAATGCGGTCTTTGAAACAGCGCTTGAAATATATTTAGAGTGCTTGGGGTTTCTTCAAAGTCGAGATCTACGATCGGGCGAAACTTTGCAGACTGTGACCGCAGAATGGGTTATGAAGGCCAGTGGGCGTTCAAAGGCTCTTCGTTACTGCTTTCTCCGCGGCCTCGGCTTTCCAAACTTTGTCGGTCAGCGGACCGCAGAGGCCCTCAAAAACCTTTTGGGCTCCTACCTTATTACCACGTACTTAAATACTTTTTGAATATTTATAAGATTTTTGCTTTATGAAAGCTTTCAGGAACTGCCAAAAATGTTCAAAATCCTGAAAAATACTGTAGCTGATTTCAATTGCGCTGAAGATTTTTAAGATTACACGTCTTGATCGTATCGTAGTGTATTACTACGGGAATCCGTGCATTTAACACACTAAGTTATTAGTCTCTTTCAGTATGTTCTTATGACTGGAAACGCTACTAACCATTAGAGTTTTTACGAGTAAATCTTCCAAACTAGGAATGGCGACCTCGAAGTCTCGCCAAGGAATTGTTTTGGCATGTGAAACTCTGACAGCACTATCCTTTTTGTATTAATCTCTAAAAACATGGTGCTTTGAAATTGGGAACTGAGAAATCCGTTTATTAGTAATTGGATTTTATTAATAACAATATGTAAGCATATCATCGACGAAATATCATTTATAATAAAAGCAATTCACCCAATAGTTAGGCAGCACACTGGCATTCTAGTACAATCTTTCACATAGCACTCTTTCAATAAAGATACACTATCCCTGTTCTAGATTATTACTTTAGACTGCATAGATAAAACTAGATTAATATACGCATGCACATTTGCAGGTACATAGCGATAAATGAGGATGAATTCGAAAAATATCTCTTAACACGAATTTATATTTCAGATATTTGACAGTAAATGCGTGTTAAGTCATTCAAAGATATTTTTTGTAACAAATGTTCTGGGGGTCAATGGGTAACATTACTGTAATGCCTGAAGCAAGATGATATAATTTTTTTCTACGAGATTCAAAACAGAAAAAAGATATGATGAATCCCTTCCTTTCCCGCCTCAGGAATCATTGGGAGATTGCATGCAAGCCTTTCTTCTCCACCGGTTAAATTCACTGCGTATTTGCAAGGACTTTGGAGACTTATAACATCACGGAATGTGCTTAAGCTTTCGTTTAATCAATCCCCCACAAAAAACATCGGAAAGTAAGAAAACGAATCCGTGAGACATTTCATCCGTGAGAACATCCAATGAATTGCATCCGAAACCAAAGCTTAGCGAGAGCACGAATCTAGGATTACCATTCTTCTACCGGAAAAGGGGCCGAGTATATGGGGGGGCTTTAGTCATCTTTGACGGCAAAGCAAATTATAAATTGGTCCGAGCGAACGGAATCACAGACGGCGAAAGTGTCGGCCGAACGGGCCATCAAAAGCCAATTATTATTTTTCCGGAGACACGGAATACTCCCATCAAAATCCAGATGCCGGATGGCTTCGCGTTTACCGAAAAAACTCCTCTACCCCGCCGTGGAAGGAAGTAAAAAAGGCAACCTTCCTTTCGCTATTAAACTTGACCCCGCTGGATGACTGTTTACAGTCACGGAATAGTAGCCTTAATGGCGGGTGGATTTGGATTAATAAATATAATAAAGGAGTTTATTTAGGGTGAGATTGAGACTATAAAACCTCTTCTTAAATCTAAGCCTTTGTCATACAAATGAAAAAATGAGATAGCTTGAAAGAAAGTACAAAGAAGGAGTATACTTTGAGGATTTAAATATCCTAAGCTTAGAGCAAAAACTTCCACTGCAGGAGAACACCCTCAAGAAGGGGGTGTAGAAAAACTGCGAAACCTACATATATGAAAACTATATTTAGAGATGAAATCAGATTAAATGAGATGTAAAAGACAAGAAGACATACCAGTAGTATCATACAAGAACAAAAAAGGAAAAAAACAGTTACACATTGCATTTACATTTAAGAAGGTGAAAAATAGGCAGATAAATATACAAGTTTATAGAAAATTATCAAAAACGATCTAAATAGTTAAAAAGACAAAGGAGGTAAATAATAAACTATGGAAGGTAAAATACAATTTAAAATACATTCATTAGTATCATACAGCGGATTAGATAGGGACGGGGGAAAAAATTCTAAAGATGAAAAGGGGTGGTAGTAGGGTGGATTCAGGGTGAACAAAGGGCGCATGGGGAGATGAAAAGGGAATCTTTGGGCAAACGCCATAATCGAGCGTCGCATATCTGCGCGATGATACATCAAATTGTCGCTTGGTAACGAAGGCATGGCTACCGGGGATAACGAGCATCGCGCAATGTGGGAGGCAACTCTGATGGAGGACTTCAAGGTTATGGCCACTGGTGGGACTATGCATAACGGCATTTATGGTTATCGGGGTAGTTGAAGCGGACCTTGCATTAATTCATCCAACTGAGAGATATGCGTTGGTTCTGACGTGGTAACCAAAGCATCATTAACTCATCTAAATCAATTGAATAAATTTTAGCAATAAAGAATCGAGTTTAAGTTGCAATGAGCTACTGTAATTTTACTGGAATCTTTGAAAGCGACTCGATATAAAAATATTATTTTGCTTTCTACGTTTTAAGGGGAATAGCATTAGTCTTGAAAAGAAAAGGACAATGTACTACCAAATAGGGTTCAAAGTGATCGGAACATGAAATTTACATTATTAGAAAATACTATTGCTGTGAGATAATTGAATTTCGATTAAGCTTCAATCGAGATCTTGTGTTTCCAGAATAAATGCTGGTGGCGTGTACAGGAATTTCAATAAATATTCTGTCAACTATTTTTGTTTTCTTACATCTATGAATTTCGTATCGAGTAATTCACTCAGATGGTTAAATAACACAGTAATTTGAATATACCCTCTGGTAAACGGATGGACTAAGCAGTTTTTCAACATGTCAAACCTCACGAAAAACAGTACCAACAAATAAAGCGTAAGATTTCTATCGAGCAAACTCTGTTTATTTAAATGGTTAAAACTAAATATATTCCAAATTTTCCTTGTGGTTCTGGGAATTGATAGATAAATGCATCCTTCCACTGCCTGCATACTGTGGCTACAACGGTTAAGAATGATACTCGCGATTTATTCTTATTCGCATCCATTTGGAGCTTTGAAATTCGGAGTGTCAGAGGAAAACCACTAATACTCTGCATCGAAACTTAGTGAACTGAAACTAAGAGCTCTGCATCGATGTCAGTGGTGCATTCAAAAACATAGTTTAAAATAATTACTTAATTTTTAAATACTTAACTTAACGTTGGCTGAATTATTCAAATTTTGGAAAACAGGATACTCACCTGAAACAAGAGAAAAAAACAATTAGTTGAATTTATTAAAATCACAAAAGTATTGTGATAACTTTGCAAATCGTGGTTGTAAAATCCTTTCGGATGCTGAGTATATGTATCTTAAATAATTAAATTATAACATTATCAATTAATAAAAAGAATAGACAGATGTATTAAATTAAAAATGGCGTCGTTAAACCTTGGAGAATTTTCAGTAGTAATTTTTTCGTTCAGTACCCACCTAAGTTGATCTTCTGTGTTCTTGTTTATTGATATTCAATTCCACCAAATTAAGGCCACGATTATCCTTTATATATAATATCTATCTTCCGCACCTTCCCGGTATGAAATATATTGAGCTAATAACATAAAATAACATAATAACATTTAAATTGAAACAATCAATGCAATATGAACTAAAAAAACAGCCGTTGAACTGCCAATCATTTAAAAAAAGATCAAATAAAAATCTTACGGTTTTCGAATCGTATGCAAATCCTTGTTTTCTATATAATGGGAATGTATTAAGTATGCCTACGAAATATTGCTAGTAAAATTTGACATAAATCTTGCTTTAGGCAAACAACACTTTTTTAATTTCCTCTGTGTTCGAGGATTCCAAAAATTTAGTTTACCATAGCAAATCGCTTGGTTATTCTACTTCAAGAGATTCTAAAAGTACATATCTTTTTATAAACTACTCAGGAATTTCAAACCCATAATTTGTATTTAAGAAGGGATCTTATTTCACTAACCAGCTACACAAAATAATTAATTTCCAAGTTATTTATGAAGATAAAATTTGCCGAGTATGTTGTTAGGTTGCGAAGATCGATGTTTTCATAATGATCACTTAGAAATACTTTTAAAGGAAAAATAGCGTTCAAATAAGATGGAATTTCATTAGTTAAAAAAGTGTAAAATTGAAGAAATTGAATCTCATTTAAGTAGAGTACTCCTATTAACATTTCGGTAGCATTATTCTGGAGAAGACCATTTTCCTAAGCTTAGAGAGAACATGCGTTGAAAAATAAAACAGCTAAGCGATTGATTGAGTACACATAACAGCTGGCTTAATGAAAATGGCGACAAAAAAAGAACGTCAGCTCCAACGGGTGACGGAATGGCATGAAAGGAGAGTAAAGATAGTCTCTCCCCTCTTCGCATGCAGATTGCAAGAGAAGAAAGCGACGGTGGCGCTAATCCGGCGCTTTCCATAACTACCATTCGTCACCGAGTACTTTTATTTTTTCCTCAGCAGTCGAAGCGACACTCTTGCCCTCTCTCGTAAAATCCACTCCCTTTTAAAACGTTCCCATTTGCATAGAGGCCCTCTGAAAGACCAGCAGATGACCAGAACGGCCTACGCAGCTGATTTTCTCTGTCTTCCAACCGAAATCTCCACCCCATACTCTTTCTCCTGCTCGCATTTGCGTATTTAAAATTTTATGGCGACTTTTATGGATGGAAATTCCCGTCCTCCCAGTATTTAACAACTTTTCTCCATTAATCCCGGGGAAATAAAATTTAGATGAGCCTTATTTCGTCTGACTGGAGACTTGAGGGTTCATTGACTCATTCTGTCCGAATGAATTATCACGTATTGCCGTGTAATGTGACAGGGTTATTGAAAGGTATTTCTTTTGAAGATATAACATGAGAAAATAAATATCTTTCCTCTTCCTTGGGGTAGTACATGAATGTCTAATGATTCATCTTTGCTACTCTCAGTACTAGTAATTTTATTCTTATTATAACATAGCTAATAGTACTAAAGTTTTGATAACTTTTCATCTGTTATTTTACTGGCATTTCTACGATTTGAGGTTCTACTTCAAGTATTATTCATTCTATTTTAAGTTTTGTTGATTTTGACGGCTTGTTCTTTACATGCTTCTTAAAAGCGATTGGACAATCTGTTATTATTATCTAATAGAAATTGAGCACCATAAATATTTATAGAAAGCTTTCCAAATCCCGAATACTCTCATTTATATCCATTGAATTCAGCGAGAATTTAATTTTTGAAATGCGCTAGTATTCATTTGGCTATAAAAACACAAATTACTGACATATCTGTTTAAAGAGCACATATTTTTTACGAATTTCAATTTTTATTCCTTAATCAATCGATCAACTGCTGCAGGCTGTTTACTTAAAACTTACTATTTGGAACTACAAGGCAGTAAATTGTTGAAAAAATTACACTTAAAAGAGAATATGTAAATATTTATTCCTACAATTTCCTCTCTTACTCCATTTTCCTTCAGTATGCCTCCTTCAGTATCCACATGCACATGACAGGGTAAATGAAAAATGGGACGTTGGTGTGCCATGACCCTGTCATGCGCATATGGATTCTGAAGGAAGAATCATACTAAGGGAGTAAGAGAGGAAACTGTAGGAATGCAGGAGTTCAGAGAGGATATTTCAGTCACGGAATTCAGTAACCATATGCAAATGACAGGGTATAAGGAAAGTGTATCAAAAGTACAGAACTTATTCAAAGCAAATAAATTGTATCGCCCTATATTGACGTGTATTATTAACAATAAATAGTATTATGGAAATTTTGACTTTGTCTTTTGCTTCGAATACCTATGTGCGCAAAAATACATGGAATTTTTATGCTGAATAGTAGAAGGATAGATTCATAGATTTCTACGAAAAATTGAACTTTTTAAGTAGAGTTTCAAATATTAAATGAATTCAATCTCAAAATAAAAATAGGAATTTCTGTCGTGGAAATGGTTTCTATGGCAATAACGTAAACTAACGCGATTTTGTTATAGCAACCAAGTAAACAAATTTTAATAACGGTATAAAATTAAGAAATCAAGTTCATAAGAGATTTAATGGGAAATATCATTGCTTTGAGAGGAATATGCACATCAGGGTATTAAGTATTGAGGTAGAGATTCATTTAGGGATTAAGGGATACACCGCGTATAATGTATTTCCGCTATTTACAAATGTGAAAAATTATGCATTTTTTTATGCAGATTTTCTTCTATTAATTTAAAGGTAGCTTTTCAGAAAGAATTAATTAAAATAATTCTTACCAGAAGTCAACAAGGGACGTGTAATATTTCGCTATAATGCTAAACTGAATCAAATGCATACTATTTCTGGTGACCTATTCTTGCCTGAACAAATTTCACACTCTTGGAATCAACGATGCCACTAAATAATTTATACAATGTGACTGTAAAAATACATTGGAAAACAGCACAATTGTCTCATCTGTTCCCCCATACTTCCTCTTCTCTCTCTTTTGTCGCCTTTCCTCGGTTCTCCTACTTCCTCCCCCATCCACTCTTTGGTATCCCCACCGAGACCGCAAGTGAGACCGTGGTGAACCAAGCTGTCTGCATAATTATGCGAAATACCTCCTCCTTTTGCCACCAGAAGTCGCCTCTGTACTACCAGTGATTCCAAGGTTTGTGGGGACCAACCCAGGAAACTAATTACTCCGGTGGCCATACTAAAAGCTAATTTTCTCTGAAATTTTAGTTTTGGGCGACCCTCATGATTTTATCCCAATGAAGAGCGTTACTTTCCAAACATGCACCGATTAACAGAAAATAAGGTAGTACCTTCTGAGTTTAATGGCAGCTTCGATTTTCTGTAGTTTTAGTGGAATGTTTTTCAAGTTGATAAAAGCGTAGATATGTATGTTCTTCTAGACTGTAACCATTATAGTTTTATGGTTGATCAATGCTTATTTTTTTCGAAACCTAATAACCTAATAATCTATATGGTAATCATTTACTTTTACCTCAACTATGGCAAATTGCTACTTCAAGGTATTATATTACTAATATTTCTCTATATAAGGTATTTTAGGTCAAACAGAATAGAATTGTTAAACTATTGTCAGATGATAAGCCTGATTTCAAACAGGCTTGCATTCAAAATGTTTACGACAGACTGGTTATTTAAAAAAAATTAGAGACCTTCATTTACATATTTAAGGGGTTGACAACTATGTTAATCATACCCTATTGAAATATAATGTAAGGCCACACACACTGGAGTTGAGATATAACGTGAGATCTTATGTACTTTGGTATTTTAATAACTATGGAAAAATAGATTAGAAGTAAAAATTCCTAAGGTAATGAACAACCTACCTAATTGTTTGAAAGGACAGACAAATATCCCTGAAGTGAAACAAAAACTTAAAGAATATTTCAAAGTCAAACAATTGTAATGAGTATTGTATTAAATTTTGCGTAAATGCCAATAAACAATAATAATTATGTAATTATAATGATGAAAAAAAAACTATTTTCGCCACTTACACTGTTCAATTTTGGGAGCCTGCCGACAAACCTAAGGTTAGGCAGGACCATTATGATGTAACTCCTACTTTTATTTTTTTCTCTTTCTTTTGGCATTATGTATGCACTGTTTTCGTAAGCAAATCACTGGCATAACTTTCTGTCATTCTTCCATAATATTGTATTCTATAATTATGATTTTTGAAAAAATTACTACTACAAGTTTAAAAATATACAAACTGCAAATATATTTCACGCACCGATTTTACAAAATTAAGAGATGATCCGCAACTTATCATGGAAACTTTGATTTTCTGAAGATGAAACGAAATATATCTCGTGCGTAAAAATCGTAGAAATGTACTTACTTCTACACTATTACCTTTATTGTATTACGATAAGGACACATTTTCTGTGACCTATTGTCTAAAACAATTGTACAAATAATAATATATTTTACTTCAATAGTAAACTAGAAATATATTTTTTTCTTTACTAAATATGAAACGTATAGATCTCGGACGGAATATTATCCTAGCAGTTGCCATCACTCAGATTAAACAAAAGGTGTGTTTTAAGATAAATACAAAACAAACAACGAAATAAAATATTATTACTATAATTTATAGCGTGGAAACAAGTGTATTGTTTATAAAAAGGAAATGGAAACAAATTTACTTTAAATATATTTCAATACCAGTTTGAGGGAAATAAACTGATTTCTTCCATAAAGGGGCAAATATTTTTTCTGTGGACGAAGAAAACAAGGAGAAAAAAGTTAAGAAGCCATTTACGCGTAAATTGCTTGTAAGTCTCAACATTGTATAGAAATATGTAGATAATTAAAAAGATAATCAGTTCAACTTCTACCCTATAATCAAGTATTTCAAATGTATAGTGTAACTCCCTTAATTCATCAACTATCCATTTATAGATGGATTAACAAAGTGAAAAACTTCGACGTAACTAATTTGAATCCCGGAAGGCCTTGGTTTGACTGGCACTTTTCACCTCCGTAAACGTCTGTTTTTTTAAAGGGCACGTTTAGCCATGCTAAGTTATAGCCTTTTGCCCTTATCCTAAACAAACATTGCTAAGAAGATCCAAGATCTAATCGATACATCCGTGCAAAAAGTTTGATTGGCACGATATTTTCGAGGAGGATATATCACGAAACATCGGATAAGAAACGATACCACCCATGTACGAGCTTCAAAGGGATGGAATCGCTGTAAATTATCGCCCTTTAACATTTGATTTAATAGCATAAACAAGCACTAATGGAGCTCTTTACTGTGTGAAAATACTTTATGAACCCAATTCCATTGACATTTTTTTTTAGCAAATCTGATTCAAACCTATTTTTCGCTCTGTTAAAATCCATTCATTAAACAGCTCAGCATAGAATTTTTCCGCATAGAGGATTAAAATAGCTAGCTAGCATCAATAAAGTATTTCATTGAAAAGACTGAATTTGTTTTGAAAAACGCGGAGATTATTTTTATCATTTGAACGTGCGCTCTAATATTTTGCGTGAGTAGAAGAGTTTACTCAAAACCTCAAAAGCGTTGCTAAGGTCTTGTTTACATTCCATTGAGCGCGTTTTCTAATTATGCGTCATCCTCTAAAATATACAGCAAAATTCAAATTTCGATGCGTAAATTCACTTCTTCCCATATCTGATCTACTCTTCCAGAGCAAATTTGAATTTTATACCAGCAAAATTATGAACATAGTTACATTTACAAGAAAGTTCAGGTCTGTTTTCCATTCACGTCATCTATACAGGCAAGCTTCGTTCAAGTAAATACAGGACGAGTTTATTCATTGAGATGGTCAACATGCAAGGATAAGTAATCAAACAACTAATAGGAAACATTATTCCAAAACACATTTTCTATCAAAATTCTGTGAGTTCTGACGCTCTTAATTTATCTAAGGAAATGATGGATACATAAAAACAATTATATTAATTTATCTTCACAAACACGTTCGAAATTATCCATCAACTATTTAAATTTCTGGAAATTTTTTATATTGAACCAAGCCTACAGTAAGAAAATATATGTTCTTGGAGATCTATCAAAAACTGCTAATTGCCGATGAATGCACAAGGATTTTTTCTAAATTCATAGGCACGTAATGCAATATCAGACACGGTATTTACTAACAAAAATCGGGGTAATTCTCATTAAAAGGAAGGTTTAAAAAGTTTAGAGAAATCAATATTGTAAATAGATGCTATTTAGAGTTCAGTGCAGAGCTCGATTGAAGAGATCCGCTTGCTAATACAATGCAAACGAAAGGTAAATAGAGTCTCGATCCAATTTGCAATTCCAGGAAATGAAGTAAGCCGATCTTTCTGTTTACTCGAAGCGAATGATAATCCTGTTAAGAGACTAATCGATATCAGCACCTTTGATTAAAACACTGAGAATCAGTCAAACATGAATGTGGCGCTGTCATTTATCATAACCTGCAAATGGAAAAAAATACTGAAAATATATTTGTTTCTTTGATATTAGCGTGAATAGTACTTGTTTATGCTTCACAGAATCAGGCAAGATATTGTGGTAATACATAATGGAAAGAATTTCAGATGGAATTGTACTTTTTAGAGTAACTTCACCAGAAGATGACGATTAATCGTTCGAAACCGGTCGTGTAACTGATTTTGTGAAAAATTAAATTTGCGGTAAAAGTGAGATTCCATCTTAAATTCTTTCCAATACTTGTTTAATTACATAAAGAAGATCTCCGTACCCCTTGTAGTAGTAGTATTGTTAAAAGTGCTTCGACAGCAGAGGTCATTTCGCACATTGGCTCCCACCGGGAATCGAACCCGGGACCGCTTTCACCAAAGACGAACGCGCTGTCCACATGACTATCCGGGAGCCCCTCCGTACCCCTTTAGATCAAGTCAATCCTAGTGTTACCGTATGTATAGAGTACAATATATTACTCATGTATGATGTACACTATTTATAGAGCACACTACTAGTTAATTTTTTGCGAAAGAATAATATTTTTATACATTTTAAGCATTATCAACACGCGTATATGCCGTTGAATCAACTCCTGTTAATCTGAAAGTAGATTATTCGATAAAATACCACCGTCTTCATGACCATTCTTCACCACCACATTAACGAAATTATACGTAAATTGTAAATACAAAGAGAAGAGCGATGGTGGCTTATTTTTTCGTAACTCATCAGGAGTAAGAAGTTTGCATACTTTAACGAATTTTAGTGGCTCAATTGAAATTCAGGAGAGTGACTGCCATTGGGGGAAACCTCTTGTACCGTTGCGCAGCGTATTTAGATGATCTTGCGCATTCCGGATTAAATGGTGCATAGTTTCCACATGAAATTAGCACATCGCATGTCATTCGGTGACAGCGCATGAAATCTCGATCCTCAGTGTAATGGGAGAACAGAGAGAGAGAGCAATTTAATCAGTTAGACGATCTGAGCGAAGACAACGCAGCACTGGACTGGACAAACCGACCTTTACAGAATATTTCAAAAGAACGCTCTGCTATACAAGTTTAAACTTTATACTACCATTAGGATTACTTCAGTAATGTACATACATACCAAAGTTTGCAGTAATCTATACAGATCTATAGCTAACTACACGAAATATTTCCATTTTTTCGTATCCATTACCATACCATAATTTAAACGAAGCTATCCCAGAGAAGTGTTATCCCTATTAACCAGGATTTAATAATGCTAATTGCCCAATACCATCAAATATATTAGTATCATTTCTTCTAATGATGATATGATGAATCTCAGTTCTAAAAAATTTTGCAATTTAACATCATGGAATGGAATATAGAAATAGTTGATTCATAGACACGAACTCTTTGTAGTCTCATTTTGTATGTATCATATTAAGAGACAAAATACCAATTAATTTTGGAGGGATTATTATACCACGTTTATAAGAAGTTTCTTAATTTACCTCTTCATTCAATTCATTAACGAGAAGCGATATTATCCATAAGTGACTGTATTCTATAAACGGATCCATTCGATTATTATTCAGCTCATCATGCGAATTGTAAAAAGTATCTTCTTATTGATTTTCAATCGATTACTCGATGTTTCCTTACTCAAACAAGTAATTATTCGAAACAAATAGTCCAGTATAACTCATATTATATTTTAAGTAGCATTTGAAGCTTAAGAAAATTTGTGTGATCATTTATTTTGTTTTTGTCTTGTACTGCAAGTGTCTTTGTTATGGAAAAATATGCAATCGCTACTGATAATTCATAATCTAATACAATGAATGATTTCGGGCAGAAACAGCATTCAATATCACACATGCATAGTATAATATAAAACATTTCTTAGTTAATACTGAGATCAACAAATTAACAATTATTTTATACCAAATCACCGTAAAGAGACTAGAAGTTATCAAATGTTAATTACACATACTCTAAAAGGCTTTAAATAAAATGTTGTAAAATTCTACAATAATTTCATTATTTAATCTTTCTCTTTGAAATTAAAGAATTGTTGAATTTATATTGAATATAGAAATCCAAGTTGAGCGACAAGGTTTCAATCATAAAGAACCACAGTGTGGGGAATTTTGTCAAGCAATAAAGACTCGAAGACATAATTTTATAAACGGATTAGAGCGGCTGCTTATCTGACAGATCCCATATTTTTAGATAACGTCTTTTGTAGTGCGTGATACTTCCACTCAAATTCTAATAAATGAACGTTAAATCCAAAAATGTAGAATGAAACAGAATAACAGATTAATTTCAAAATTCAAAACAAAGGAAACCCAAAATATTTTATGAAAGTAAGAACGAGCAATCGAAATTTGATTTATTCGGCAATGCCTAATATATTTAGATCAACTGGTGATAGCATTCACTACCGTTCTTCCGTCAGAGTCGCACTGAAAGAAGTAAATTCATTTACGAGGAGATATCCGAAAAAAGATTATCCCAGGATTTCTTCACCATCTCGCCCGGATTACGAGAGCTTATGTTCCCAAAGACTTCCAATTTCATTTCTTTGCTCTATTACTGTCCCGCGGATGACTCGTGTATCCTCCGCAAGAGGGCGTGGGTTCTTGTGGCAGTCGATGAAGGCGCGTGGGCAATGAGTGGGCTTCGAAAGGGCTCACAACGCCGCCTCCGCAGAATAACACGGAAATTAAGGGTTCGGATCGCTTGTTATCGGAATTCCATATTTCTAACGTCACAGTTCGATTTCCGGGCAAAGAGAACAGTCGCATGCAAACACGTTTCGTGCTGCAGAACGAAAATTTGAACACAATGCGATGGAGTACATCCGATTAAAACTGAAGTACTGGGTAAAAATATTTCAGAGCTAGCTCAACGAGATATCAATCAGATGGTTTGACGTTGATGGTTTCGATCCAAAGCCTTTTCAAAGAGAGATTCTTGAAATTTTACCAGACGATAACGCTACATGTTGAAGCCTAGGTTGTGTGTATTTGATGTGGTATTGTATAAATAAAAGTGTTAGTTCTTCCGAATTATTTTATTCTTTGATGATTTGTTCAAGTTTCTGGGTATGAAAATTCCTTATTTGATAGCAAATTCGTTCTGTTTATTATTTTTTAGTTTCATGGGTGCGCGATAAGTGATGATTCTCCCTTCTACTCTATCTGCCCGATTTGATCAGAACCCGTATTCCACGTATTCAAATAAAATTTTAAAAATTATTGCATAATACGCCGTAATGTTAACCTTAAGAGTGTTTTGTATAAATTACATATCGAAGGTATTCAATTTTGGCTTTTAAAATTAAAGCAAAGTTCAAAAAGAGAAAATACCTCCTTTCTCCTCTCTCGGATTCAATCGATATTTCAATAAAACCTAGATATATCTTTTTAAGAAATTATGTCAATGGACGCACTATAAAATCTTGAAAGAACGTCGAACTGAAATTTCTTATGAAACTAATTAAAAGAAGAGTACTGCTTTTCGTTCTTATGAAACTGTTTAAAAAAACAGTGGAAATGTCTCTTGCTCATTATTTATAATCCTTTCCACTATCGAGAATTAACGACACATCGATTTTTGCTATCAAGTCCGTGGTTTGTACGATCCAGCCCATTGTCACAGCAAGCCAAAAATAACTCAAATTAGCACCTCACTGCTCTTCACAAGGCAATTATCCCTTCAGTAACACTCTTTCCTCTTCGAACCTCTGACAAGGGACAGCAGCTGATACGCCGCGACAAGACGCCGAAATCGACACTGAAGTTATCCCGGCAACATCGGAGAAATTAATGGTAGCAGAGCGTGGACGTTCATGGATCTTCACTTTCCTCAACCATCATCTCCTACCAAAGTCACATTTCCGAAACGTCTTTCTCCAAATCCTCTCCTAGACAGTAAAGCGAAGGTCATCCAGGTGACAGCCGACCCCTTTTCCCTTTCAATTACGCATGGGAATGAGTAGTTGACCCTTGGACCCTTTCCTCAAGCCAAAACGCGTGACTACGCCGTGCACTTCCATTTTTGGACCCTTTCGGTCACAGCCCATCGCCCTGAAAGCGCGCCGCCTTCAAGGAGATCCCTCCATTCTTAAGCCCCCCGTTCGATCCCCCGCAGCCCTCCTTTCCTTTTAATCTCCCTGAAAACCCCATTTCCGCAGCCTTGAGCCCTTTCGCAGCGATGAAGAATTCCTTTAAGACCCTTTGAGGCGTGAAGTTCTCCTTTTAGACGCGAGGGGGCGACACCGGCGCTTGGGGGCCTGGCGGATGGGGCATTTTGCGAGGGGAGGGCCCGAGAGAGGATTTTGAAGGAAATAAAGGAGAGGAGAGGATCAGAAGAGTGGAGGTACTTCAAAGATGGACCCTCTCTACACGTCCTTGTTTATCTGGGGCAATTTGAACGCATCGATGCTATTTAGTAGATTAGAAAGAAGAGCCACCTCCTCTTCATACCTTGGCGGGAGCACAAAGATGGGTGATAATGAAGAATGGTACTTCTGAATATATGGCTGCATTTACCTGAATGCTTGTTTGAATTATTAGGAGGACATTGGAGATGAAAAAGAGAAAAGAATTTTCACTTTGACAAAGTGATGACGTGAAGATGGAAAGCAAAATCATGACTCCCTTTTCATGTCTTTGTGATTCGGGAAAATACCAGGCTACCATTAAATTAGCGAACCGAAAGGAAATAAATTACAAAATAAAAATAAAATTACAAAAATTCACCAAAAAGGAAATAAATTACAAAATATCGTAATTTATTTCTTTATAAATAGTGAAGAGCATGGCATTTTTCGGCCGATCAACTTCAAATAATAAGGTGGACATCTGAGTTCAAACAAGCCTCAGTGAAACTCAAAATAATGTCAAATAATGAGTGAAAGGCAATATGCGCTCAAAGAAATCCGTGAACATCAGAAAACAAGCACCAAAATTATCATTTGTAAGTCTTTCAACAGATTACCACTTTTGACGCAAAACTTTGACTTCATAAATTCGCTATTTTTGTTCTGATAACTCCAGCCTGAAAATGGAAACCTTTTGTGTTCTTTGAGTACAAATTTGTTTCAAGATGCTTTATGGTAATAGATGTCTCCAGTTCATTTACCTTCTTTATAAAATGCTGCGGCGAAAAATAAAAATAGGAGGGATTTTCATATTAATTGAGACCTTTTTTGCAAATCCTTCTTATTTACTGAGCATATTATCTGCGATGGAATATTAATTACTTAATGCATCCATTCGATTTGAAATCATTCCCGTAAATTGTAGATACTCCATAAACAAGGAAATAATCACTGTGAGAGCGTATTCATTGGTGTTAATGTGATTACGTGAATTGTTATCAAATGACCAATCGGTTGCGATACTGTTGGTACATGAATTTCTTTTTCCTTTGGACGCTCTTCCTGTAATTGTTACTTCCTTCTCATTACAATGTGCTATCTGCCTCCGGAAAACTGCTAAGAACTGCAAAAAGGATTATTTAAATTTTTGTAATTAAATTACTTGCAGCTTACTTCAGAGTATTGTTTAATCTAGGGAAACCATTTACTTACCAACACAGCCTAACTAGACCCTAAGAAATTAGATAATTAATGTAGATACTCCAAATGGTCAGTTAAATATATTTAAAAATCGGAATGGGTCTTAAATATTTACATAAATAGTGCTTTTTGTAATGAATTTACAAATTTGTAATATTTTTGTAATTGATTATATTCCAGAGATTTTTATAGGTTCATATCTTTTATCACATACTACAGAAAATTTATCAAATCGAAGTTATGCCTTCCTAGTAATTTATTTGAATGGAAATGCATTCAAAATCCACCAAATAAAGGGAGAGTAGATATTGAATTCGTAAATACTTAAATTTTTCTAGAACCAACTTAATAGTTTCCGAAACTCTTCACCGACGGAAATGGGGCGCCTCATTCTTTTTCTAAACTCCCTATTTCCTACAGAACAAATCCTCATCAACACAGAGAAATGAGTTCGCAGGATGGGATTCTAAAGGATTCTTGTGGTTGTCTCGCTTTTCCAAAAAGACTGCCTAGAACTCATTAATTAACTCGATTTTATCTGCCTATATATGTTGTATTAATTGCGGTATTATAAGCATTCATTCCCTTATATTCTCATTGATATTCATGACACTCCCTGTCTGCACTGAATGGCTGTGAGAGGCGCAAGAGAAAATAAATTATTAGTTCATTACCATCCTGCACCATCAGTTCCCTGGATTTCTTTCTTACCTAATCCTCCAAAAGCTATAAATAGTTTAAAATTTATAACTAATGAATACTTTCAACTCTATTTCCACTAAATCTACGGGCATTTTTGCGTGGAAATTAGTTAGGGGAGACCGGGGCTGGTTGGCCGAAGGGGCAGGTTGGCCGAGTGTCTTTTTTAAAAAGACCTTTGGGCACAGTGGCGACATCTATGGTGATTTTGGTGGGGTATTAGTTCGTCCATGTACCGACGTAATTTCAGGTGTTTTCGTGTAGCCGTTTGCACAGGAGCACGTTTTTTCTTTTTTCGACACTGGTGAGTAAATTTCTGTTCTTGTAAAGTAATTTTCGTAACACGAGTCAATTTCCATCCGATTTCAAAAAACGTGGTACCGCTGGAAAGGGTATTCAAAACCCTGCAAAATGGTATATTGGTTTCTAGGGTAACCTCACTTTTGTTTTTTTAAACCGTGATTGTTCTCGAAAACATTCATTGGGGTAGGTTGGCCGAGTTTTGTGTGGGGCTGGTTGGCCGAGTTGTAAATTTAAAAAAATCCAGGTCCATTTAAGAAATTCGTAAATACCTACTCTGATACGTGGATGACGAACAACCCTGGCAAAACAATGACCATCTACGACATTCCGGGAATCGAGCCAGTGCATTTCCACTCGCCTACACACCGAACAATATTCGAGCTGGTTTCAGAGTCTCTGGCGTGTGCCCTTTCAATCCTGAAATTTTTCCTCGTGAGGAGTTCCTGGCAGGATTTGTCACAGATCGACCCAACCCTGAACAAAACTCGTCCATCAGCATAGAATCTGCTGCAGATGTAAGCCTCCCTGATGACGTAAGACCTCTCCCCAAGGCTAGTGCACGAACTGAATCGAAGATGCGTTTAGGTTGTAAACGCCGATCGACCGAAAATTTGACTGATTCCCCTATTAAAGCAGCATTGGAGGAGAAAAATGAAAGCAAACGTAAGGGTACGCTGGCAGAGGAAAAGAAAGCCGTGAGAGCTATGAAAAAGTTCACTATAGCTGCCGAAACGAAGTCTAAAATTGTTAAAAAGACTAAAAAGTAAAGAGCGGAGTTTTTTTACGTACCTACATATTACAAAACTATGTTCACTAACTTTTTTACACTAATAAATAATTTCCATTGATGAATTTGATATCTTTCACTTATTTTACGAAACTCGGCCAACCTACCCCGGCCCTGGGGTTGGTTGGCCGATTTTTTGTGCCGCATTTGATTGTTTATAACTTTTTCCCTGATTTTTTGTCATGAATGAAAAAATTCACATATATGCTCAAGGGTTGTATCTTTATGACAAAGCAAACCGTTTTTCAAAAAGTCAAACCAAAATGAGTACAGAAATTCCGAAAACAAAACTCGGCCAACCAGCCCCGGTCTCCCCTACTGTCAACTTGCTTACTAATCGCTTAAACAATTTCTCCCTCATCTGTCATCTATACATTTTTGTAAACACCTCTCTTTCATGAACAATAAGTAGTAACTTGAATGTAGTGTACGTGTATGTGACGCTAGTTACAAAAAAATATAACTTTGGATGCAACTCGCATGACTTGAGTGAAAGGATCAAGGAAGCGGCTTGAAAAAGTGTCACGTGCCGTGTGTACTTGGAAATGTTGAAAGGCTATTGCATCTTACTATTATCATTTAGACCCTAATAATCATAATATTTTAATAACGGAAGACATATTTATTGAATTCGGCTTCAATTTCAGGTATAATTTAACCCTCTTCAAAAGCATCAAATAAGAATTTTCGCGTTATACCTAAAAAAGAACTTTTGTTTTACGAAACTAAAAAGAGCATGATAAATAAGTTATGTCGTATACAAAATTAAACATTCGAGTTCATTTTTATAACTTGTAGCAAATTGCTCTTTTGACTAAGTTATATTTTTGAATGAGCTCACATAATTGCTTAATGTTCCCAAAAGAGCATTATAGATCTTAAATTTACAAAAAATATTTTAGTTAAGCTTTCAAAAAGACTGGGATGTAATGTAAGTCCAAATCAGACGGAAATAAATTGTCTAGTAAACAGTTTGCTTCTTTTAAAAGGCATATTTTCACGAATCGATAAATCCATTCTTATAATAAATGATTAAGTTGACATGATTCGTATGCTTTGCAGTTCCTTAATTTAGCTCTCCTTTCTCTCAGTTATCAATTCCCCACTGTCAGTAACCACTCAAGCCGCTAAACGGAGGCTCGACTGTATCTAAAAACACGAATGGACTCCCATCCAAGACGGCTGGCAGCTTAATGGAAGAGAAAGCACGCAAATCGTAGGAATCCTCGACGCAAACCAAATGTTTGGGGATGGAGGAATTAGATGTAACCGAAGTGCGGCGGGTGACAATTGAAGGCGTCGGAGAGGAAAGCCGAGACTTAGGGAGAGCAATTAGATGTGAGGAGGATATAAAAGCGGAGACGCCCATGTTTTGACTTTTGCGTAGCGAGTGCTATGATTAGATTAAGGGGAATAAGGAGTGATGGGACTCGGAAGAGTAGGAAAGTTCCGGTACGTGTTTGGAGTGCCGAAAGGGCGTGGATGCATGGGAATAGAAGGATGATGAAGTGAAAGTTCAAGGATGGGTGTTGTTGGGATAGGAAATGAGGGGCGTAGATCCGAATTAGATTGGATAAAAAGGGGATGAGAGAGTGTTTCGCGGGAGGAACAAAGGATGACGACGGGCGTCGACTTCGGAATGCGGGCGTTAGAGTGTCATTAAAAAGCGACCAAGTTTTGGAATGTTTGAAACTGTGAAATATGGCGAGAATATTTCTCCGCGCATGATAAAAACTTTTGGAAAGAGTTGGTGAAGGAACGCATCGTAAAATATGAGAAAAAGGGTGATAAATATCAGTAGAACGAAAAATTAGTTTTGTTGACCGTATGATGAAGCAATCGTGTATATTTGAATGTCAACATTTTTCAAGAAGGAACAGGAAATAGTCGAACTTCTACTAAACTAATTGATTGAGGGACGACCATGGTTTGTACTCACGCAGTCATCAATTGGATTCCTAGTACGAGTTCGCAGCCCATATTATTGATTAGAATATTTATAATTCGTCTTTTGATACAGGATGGAGAAAAATGTATCGTTTATCTACTTTTGTTACAACCTCTCTCATGGCTGTGATGATCTGAAAGCTACTGAGGTGTGACTGATGTTGAATAATGGCAATGATTAAGATCTATATTTATGGAATGTTACAAAAGAGTTACTTATCGAGCCGCTGTGATTCACTAACCTAGACATATTCCTCTTATGGTATTTAAATTTGGTAAGGTAAGCGAAGGCAAACTAAATCACTCCTCACTCTGCCTAGTATACCTCATTCTCCCACAATGGCACTTATTAGCATTAAAGATAGAGTGGGTGTGATTCCAACTGGCCTTGGGTTAAATACCCTACAGACAGGTTGACCAAATTAATTACCTATTCCTCTACATGCATTGCATATGTAGCTGCCATCAATAAATGTCATGTTGGTTAAATCTAGAGGCGATACGTTCTCAGAAGAGGGATGGAATATTAGGTGTCCCCCTATTACACAGGTCGATTGGGAAACGCGTTACAAATGACATGGTGTTTAAAGTGGTGGATGACAAATCTCTTCTTATACATTGCATAATTTCATGGAAGTATTTTTGCACATTAAATAGTAAGTCAGGAATTAGTATTGGTGAGAATAGCCTAATATTCGTTCGTTTTGCGGGTACTTTCTACTCGAATTTGAGGCCAAACTATTGCGAAGTAATAGTTCATTTACGAGGCTGATAAATGAATGAATTAAATCTTTAAAAGGAGAAGGTAAAGCCCGAGTTGGCTTCTGTTCCACCTAGCCTCAAATGTTAATACATATGGTGATTTGAAAGAAAGAACACAAGAGAAACACAAAAGGTTAAAAGATAGGGCTGGTAGGGAAAATCTTCTCTACTTTGAGTGCAAGAGGACAATAACAATAATAAAATATCACGAAATTACGGAGTATATGACTTTAAATAGATACAAAATAAGTGCAATAAGAAATCTAAAAGATAAAAAAGTTAGAAATACGACGGAATACATCCATTTTAACTGGAAATTGGGCAATGGTGGAGGAATCACAGAAACACTGAGCTAGAATACGCTCTAAAATTGTAATTAATAATGAGCTACTTTGAGATTTATTATTTTTTCTATTGTTATAAATCAAAAAAATTATTAGATTTTCCCATGAGATGTAGTATAGTAGCAAAGACGGAGAGGGAAAAGAATAGCAGCGCTTTTAATGTTAACAAGTTCTAATCTAATAAGTAAGACGGGTAATTTCCTTGAAATTGTTAGCGAAGAGCTTTGATATTTTTCCTGTGAACGCAGAGACTGGCACGTTTTGCACAATAGATGACGTAGTTTTTACACGCCCGAGTGTTCAAGAGTTTGCGTGTTAGAGAAGGGATTGCGAGGGTTGTAAGTGGCAAGAGGGGCATATGAAAAGAGAAATCCAAAAGAGAGAGAGGGGAATGAATGAGCGCACATCAGAATGGGAATGCGGGCTTTCTTTCCTTCCGTCACGATATAGGCGGATGCTTAGCGCAGAGATTCTTTTGTAATTGCTTTTTCAATTGGAATAAAAAGAGGAGCGCGAGCGTGAGGGAATTTGGAAGAGGTCCGAGAAATGACAGCCTTAGTGCTCAACCAAGAAATTCCCTCAAATTTTTCATTCGCAATGAGCAGCGGAGGAAATGGGACCTTCTGGCCTTTATTTGGCGTTTTTAAAATTCAGGGGCGTGTATTTTAAAAGGATAACCTGCTCAAAGGTTTTTCATACGAGAACAGTCATATATGTATATGTTGAACTAGTTATTCACTTGAGATTTAGTTTTAGTAATATTGCTGTGAAAAGAAGAATTTAAAGAGGTGTTGTGAGAAAAGACTATAAATACTTTAAGGGTGTATAGGTCTTATCGATCCTTATAGGGTTTAATCCATAATTGAAGGTTTTATGATTTTTCTAATCATCATTCTTCTACATAATGAATTATCAACCTACTCAACTTATAATATGCAATTCAATTCTTACAATTTTCAAAACAACAGAGGTTGCGCTTACATTGAAAAAATATGCCTCTATGACTCAGTAAACCCCAAAACAACTTGTCGTAAAGAGCTTTGCGACTGCTGTCTAACATACGTACCTCGTATTTCACATTATGTTTGCGAATCATACCTATCTGGATTGGAAGATGCTCCTGGTAAGTGAAATTACTTTACAAAAAGTCTCTCGCTTTTTATATAATATCGGTAAGAAAAGGACATTGAGTACTATAAAATATTAAAAATTCCACACTTAAAACATGCTGTTCAACTAAGCTACCAACTGTTTCAGGATAGTGGATTTTATTTTAATCGAAGTAAAAGAGGTGACGATTGGTATTAAAGGTAGTAAAAAAATTTTCTTACTTCTGAAAAACTTTTGGCAGCATAACAAGTAGAAGTTTGGGTATAATCCTCTTCATATTTACATCAGTAACTCCAGTATTTATTTAACTATAACACGCGGGTGTTCCCACGAATATTTTGGATACCAATGTATTTGCTAGTAAATAACTATCATTCTAAAAATAAACCCCGTTGAAAGAAAAAGCATCAGAATATATCACTGCATTCGTCAAAGTAACTACAGATATTTTATGGTTAAAACCATTACTGTGACTACGATCATAAATAAAGCCATTCAGACGGCACGGAATATTGACCAATCGATACGCTTTTCCATAAAACCAACAGATTAAATGAGCGCCGCGAATCTCAAAACGTCGCTCGCCCGACATAATTGGCGCCAGATTCGTCAAACTCCAGCGATAAAACTCACCCGAGCACGGAACGAATCCCGCGAGAGGTTTTATCCCCGAAATTTAAATCCTCGAAAAACAAGCGGGACTTAGCGAGAGTATGGCAGATACATCGGTGAGTGAAATGAGGCTTAATCCTCCACGTCTAAATTAGCCGTCCGCATTTGAAAGGAGACAAAAGACGCGGGCCATTCATACACACCTCTTTCTGCCGTCTCTGAAAGAGCCTTCTTCTAGAGCACGTCACATCCCTCTTTCGTCTCCCATTCATCAAATTTCCCAAAATGGCCCTCAGTTTCAATCCACACTAATTTCGAGCAACCTCACATTTCACGTGCGAAATTTGCATTAATTCGGATTTCCCCCAAAACAAGGCACGGCTCGGGCAATTAATGGAATCTTTACGAGCCTTCTCTAAGTTTCCATAACTTTGCATACAATCCCGAAGTCTGTATGGGCTGACTCCATTGAATGCGAAAGAAAAGAAAAAATGCGCCGGTAATTTCCCGCGGATTTCATTAGTTTCCCGGAGCTTCTTGGAGAAGCGTTAGCACACTTTGCCTAATTTTACGTCTGCTGATGACTGCAAAGCTTTGTGCAAAGCCGTCTTTTATTTTCTGGAGGGGCTCCCGTGTTTTCATGGCTGTACACTAGCTAGAATAACTGTCTGCAAACACTTTAGAATGTCTAGTCTGTATTCGCCAAAATTCCTACTTCATTTATACTAAATATTTAGTAATCCTTTGTATCTAATTTCAGTAAATTTACATAAGTACATACAGAGAACTACCTATTTACTCTCTGAGACTATGAAGTTCCATCTTCCATGTAATCTACACAAATTAATATGATGATGAAAACATAAATAAACGTTGTTTAAAATCAACAAGAAGAGAGATATTGAAAAAATAATAGCAATACAAATATTAAAAATATAAAAATTAAAATACAAATATCAAATACAGATATTTAATATGCGAAAACTATTAATGAATATGATACAAATCCGTTGATGCGACTGAGGTCGTAATGAATCGAGCGAAATTCCCAATTTATATATCCAAGAGATTTCCCCTTATGGAAACATAATTTATTTTACAAAGAAATTTATTTGTAATGTTTGATCAATTGCAATTTCCTTCGATTTTTACTAGAAACCCATCTCCGTAACATTTTACTGAAGGCCCATTTAAAATTAATTCGAAGATATTTAAATTCCTCAGGAATAATCATCACTGAGGAAGAATGTCAGCCAAATGAAGACCAGCTAAAGCTTGCGGGCAGCCTCTAATAATTATATACAGAACAGTTCAATATTTCGGCACGAATATCTCTATATATAGAATATATAAAATACAAATATTAAAAACAGATACTTTAAATACAAAAAATATCAATGCATATGATTTAAATCCTTCGGTGCGTCTGAGGTACCAATGAATCAAGCTAAATAGTGAATTAAACTCCAAGAGATTTTCCTTCAAGCAAATATAATTTATTTTTCCACGCTAAGAAATGTTTTCCAATATTTAATCTATCGCAATTTTCTTCGATTTAAATGAGAGATCCATTTCCGTAATATTTTACTTTTGGCCCATTTATAATTAATTAGAACGTATATAAACTCCTCAAGAGTAATAATCTTCACTAAAGAAGAATGCCAGTTAAATAACGAGAAACAAAAACTTCCGCCCAGCCTATAATAATATCCAGAACTACTTAGCTGTTTCAGCCCAAATATCTCTATGTAACACCGCAATAGTCATATTACCAAGGGAGAATTCCGATACAAAATTGCTATTTGAATTCTGAGCGGCTCCGTGCACTTGGGAATTTCAAGCATGTACCGCGTTTTGCCCACACGGTCTCTTCTTCAGAAAAATGATCCATCACCATTAACGTCAGTTACCGCTTGTGTATGCTGGAACATCTCTTACGCGGCTGAGCACTGCACACGACACGTAGGGAGTGCATGCCGTAACTTCCACGATCATTAATGCTCCTAAACACAGCATAAAATGCAATGTGCATACCGAGGAGAAGGACTTCTAAGTCGGAATGAGAATTTTTGAAATTAGGGAGGGAAAACAGAGATGGAAAACGGTGAGGAAGGTTGGCGTAAAGGAAAGGACAGAGGAATTAAAATAAACGGGAAAGGAACAGAAGTAATTCAGCGGGACCTTTTTCATTTGCCTAAGAGTTACAGGAACCGAGCGTAAAATTGAAAAATCGTCACGATTACATTCCTAAGCCAATCTTCGGCTGAGAGTTTAGAACAGAGTCAGCGTATTTGGCTATTCGTTCATATCGAAAGTTTTTAATTATTTTTTAGTTACTTATGCCGTTACTCGTCTCTTTATCTTCTAAATTTGGGTAGAGAGAAAATTAATACATGCACTTAAAAAATGGCGTGATGTAATGATCGCCAAATTGGAGTTATTTCAATTATTTCATCTGGAAAAAAATTAATAGTAATCAAATTCAATCATGTTAAGCCAGCTGAAGGATTAAATGGTACTTATTTAAAGTTTTTCAAAGAGCTAAGTATTCCTTAACTTATTTTTTACTTAATTATTTATTTTATAAGAGTAACTTTGAATGGCATATACACACTCCAAATCTTGAAAATTAGGAATAAAAATATATAAACGGAAAATTTCTAAAGAAAATAATGCTGTATTCTAATGAAATATTATTATACACCACAAGTTTCTTATTAGAGTACTATTATGCACGCCTAACTACTCTGAGGGTAGTTGTTTGCATTGAGAAAATCAGTGGTAAAAGGTTCGAAACTTAGATGAACAATCTCGATGAATCATCTGCTGATTAGTTCAAATATGAAATAATGTGACTACGTTTACAAAAATATATTTACGAAAAGAAAACGCGACGAGTCCCCACAATTTTACCTCATCTTCATCTTTTGGGGACAAAGTCATACTGTATTTCATTTGAACTAATCATGGGCAAGCTCCTCCATATGTCACTAGATTTAAATAATTAATATTCTGCTTGTTTGGATGATGAAAACTATGAATGAGTAAAAATTATTTTGCGATCGTACATTTTATGGGGATAAACTCTCCCCTCGTTAAACCTATGTAAATGCCAAAGAATATTAAAGAATGGGTAAAATGCATCAATATAATAAATAGGCAAGTCCAATGTGCCATAGCTGTCCCCATGTTCTTCTTTTCCGAAATTTTTGTTGTCGAGTAAGATGAAAACATTTTCGATAATGCTTTTCCTTAGATTTTTTTCACCGTTATTAACCATTGAAAAAATAATACTAACTAATCTTTTCAGCCTACAATATTGGCAATGAGTGAAATACGTACTCACACACTAATGCAAGAGTAGTTCATTTACTTAGGCAGAATAATGAAAAGATAAGAATAGAAAAGCATAGTCATGGTGTAACACTGGGAGATCATATCTTTCTATGACCTTATCACAACAAAAGCTCAAGATTCGCTGCAGAAATTAACTCTCTTTTAATTTGCGAAATCCAGAGAAGGAAAAGTACGCAAACGTCCCACTCGAAAGGAATGAATAACTGAGAGGATGGAGATTGGGCGAGCGAAAGAGCAGAGTTAAAATTTAACGCTAATCACGGGAGAGAATTCATCTCCGCTAAGATGCGAAAATATTTGCCTTTAATAAGCGAATTTGTCGGGGAAATCAATTAGGGAAAAAAGGAAGAGGGACGCGGGGCAGGGGATTTTAATAAGGTTATGTCGGGAGAGAGGAAAAGAGCGTTTGAGTGACGCGTGGGTTACCCATTTGCACGAGTGGAGAAGAAGTTAGGAGGATTCTCCTTTCAAACCTTAAGCCCGCATGAAATATTCGCTGGACCGGCGGGTGAATTTCGGGAGGGACTCGATTAAAGATGCATTATGCCGGGTCGAGGAATTTTTTTCCGCCCAGTTGTCGGCAACGGCGTGAAGGGCAGCGGTCCAGAACGGGAGAGACGTTAAGTGCGCAGTAAATGGTAACTTAGGGTTTTTTCGTCGTCCCATCCTTCTCGGACGTCACGGCGGCCATCAAGCGTAGATCTTCGCCGATTTTGCGGTCCTCTGAAGTGGCATCTGCTCACACGACGTTATCCTCAAATTTACGCTCTCAGGGGGGTTTATGAGAGGGATATAAAAGATTGGAGGAATCACTGATTTTTTCTCAAGTTAATGTTGAAGTTTCGTGGTTTTTAACTTCAAAAAAATATTAAAAACACATCAATCAAAATGGTACCAAAAATAGACGCTATGATTATTAATTTTGTGGCTACAACTTTAAATTAATCTCTTATAAAAAAAGGAACACTTTTAAGGAACTCTTATCTGATGTAATATATTTTTATGACGCCTACTCTAAAGAAAGCCACTACTTTTCAAAGCTTTTAAAATAGCATATACTAAAAAAAGGTGTCTGTGAGACTAAAATACTTCTCATAGCTATCATCATCATAATTTACCCTCGTGTTTTACTACCATGGCTAAAAATTTGTTTTTAATCGGAAAACTAGGTAACGTCTATCTATAATTCAAATTGAGACGGAATATATAAGCTATTGCTTCAAAATATGCCATCTGAAATTTATTTCAGAACATAGTAACAAATTCGTTTCTAAACGTTAAATGTACATCGATTTTTCTTAGTTAATATGTTATCATAATAACTCTTGCAAAGACGCTGGTTCATCCCATTTTTCGGCAAAAACATAGTAGGCGCTTCAGTTACGCTTGTTTATTTAGTGGATTATGTCATGTATGAATAGTCCAAGCATTTTTAAGCATAATTTCAAATGTCGCATTAAAGCTAATATTGAACTTTTCTTACCATATTTTAACTGTACTAAGCAAAAAATAAGCTCACAGAGATCAGTCTTTTTATCCTATATATCAAAGACAACATGTTCCGCAGAGCCCGTACACTGATTTTTCAAATCTGTTTCTTTTTACTGAGAGCGCGGAAGATGAATAAAAATGTTATACAAAAATTATGTAAAAATGCGTGTTCGTCTTGGCGTATTTTGTTCAAGCTCTGAGACCTAATATTCGACTGATGAGGGCGATGTTAGTGTACTTCGTGGAAAAAATAATTACTTCTTAAAAAATAGGAATTTATGAAACACGAACTTTTAACCATAGTACTTTCTTGATCCTAGTTGTAACTAAAGAATATCATTCTTTAGTTACAACTTTAGAGATTATTCATATTCATTATCATTGTCAGGTACTAGACAAGAGATACTTTCAAATAAAATTCATCTATGATCTGTTGATTAGCAGATACGTTTTACCATGTATTGCAAGAAGTCGTCAAAAATATCTTTTGAATTTTGGGCTCAGAATTTCCAAAGAATCACCCATTCCTTCAGACTACGACTTATAATATTTTAAGTTCCGTAATATGTTGAATGCGAATCACATTAGTTTAAATAATGGAAGAGAATCCAGGAAACACTGCAACTAATCCTCATTCGTCCTACTACAGGATTCTTTGGATGAGGTCCGTTTCCTCGCATTAACTGCTTTTCCCATCTCATATCCATCTTTATCAGTTCTTTCTCTACTCCCTCAAATACACAGATGTCACGAATTCTCAAAGATCATAATTGATACCATTTTCGACTCTAACGCGGGTCTCTTTCCTTCGAAATATACATAAGCCCCACCCTCCATTTCCATGAAACGGAGTCGCATCTTCGTTGCTTCATTTGAAATCTGTCCCATCACTTAATATCACAGATCAGGAGTGTACTACTTATTATGAGCTTACTTACTACTTATATAATACTATTTATGAGCGTATGAATCCAAAAAATGAGGGCTTGAATCCGCTTCTTGACCTTCCTACATTGCTACTTTATTTCTTTATTTTAACCCACAGAGCTGTTCGCTACTGAATCGCCTATCTCCTATCCTTATTTAGATTATAATACATATATAAATTTGTGTACTTCAGGCGAACAGCTTAATTACCATCTAGCATAACATAAAATCTGTAAATGAACTAAGCACCGTAGCGAGAGTAAGCTCTTATTGTCAAAGCAACTCTCTTTTTTATAGATTTATGAACTAGTTTTAGCACCCGGCTGGAGCAAATTCAAGGCGTAAAAGAAGTGTCCCTGATTTGCACTCTCAATGTTGTATTTTTTGCATTCAAAATGTTTCTTCTAAAATTAACCAAAAAGCTGCAATTGTGTAGAATCCCATTACCGGAATGAACCGACGATAACTTGATACAAGTTCCACCAAATATTCATTTATTTGAGCGACGTCTTTAAACTCACAGAGTCATCATCAGGAAATTATCATCTCTCATCAGTGCCTGATAAAGACTGTGATTTATAGTATTTCGTTAATTCTTTTTGTTGCATTTAAACCACAAGAGATGGTTACGTCTATTGATATACTTAACAATATGAACCGTAAACTATGCCTTGGTAAACATATTTTTAATCATTAAAAATTAAATGCCATTTCCTTATCGAAATAAAAGCACTTTGATTTTGCATGATTCTTTTTTTACCACTTAAAACCACAAGAAGATGGTTTTGTTGACCACTGTACTTGACAATATAGATTATGAACTATACCGTTTTAACTATCTATCTAATCATTAAAACTTAATGGCATTTCCTTATCGAACACTCATCGGGATTTTGATATTCAATCTTCCACAAATATCATTTTCCTTAGGTTTCGTCAATGAATAATAGGGATGAGGCCAACGCCCCCATAGAGCTTTTCAGGGGAAAGAAATCACTGCTATCGGCAGTCTCTACGACAGAGGCATCTCCCGACGTTTCCCTCGATCACGTCTTTAGCGAACATATTCACGAGACTGCGGCGATTGAGATAAGCGATTTTCCCTCCCAACGACCCAATTCCCTCTACACGACAGTGTCAAAGTCGATGCTGTTCAATATTTGAACGTGCGTGACAATAGCCCCTCCCAAGGGCACGTGCTGTTCTTTCGACAACGGTCGATATTCGGCCCTTTTTCATCAGGAGAGGGAGTGTATAGGATAGTGAAAGTGAGTTTTTTTAGAAAAAATGGAACTGGAAACGTGGAATCGCGGAGAGAATTTGAAAATCCTTTGAATTGAAGAGTAGCCGGGATTACTCGTTTTGGGTGGGAAAAGAGATCATAAATATTGAATTGAACTGGATGCAAATCAAAGAGAAACGAAATGGAAAGTGTGAAAACACAAAGCATTTCCAATTGCGCTAAAAAGTTATTCCAGAATAAATAATTGACATATTTAATGCTGTGCTCCAAGACATTAAAAACCGATAATGTACATTTTACCTGTGTTTGGAAGAAAAGAATAGAAGAATTGAATATTGTGTTAATCCCTTGTATAGTCAGTTCGAAAATTTACATGCATCACACTATTATGATAGAAATATGTGTATCATAACTATCAATAATCAAGGCATTTATACACATCGCTATCTATCAACTAAATAAATATGATTTCAATAGCATCGAAGTATTGCAATTGTAGAAAAACTGTTTTTAACACTGAAAGCATATCGAAATATTAACTCATGAGCATCTAAAATGTGTTTTTAAAAACTGTTAAGATAAAATTAATCACTTTTGGAAACTTAAGTTAGCTGCGAGTACTAGGGTGTAGGTGATAACTTAAACTTCATTGTCTATAAATTATGAAGGAAAACACTTCAAAATAAAAAGTATATACGTCATGTAAAACTTTGGAGGGCTGAAACAAAATAAATAAAAACTCCAATATCCTTCCTACTAGACTGAAGATTGATAAAGAAAAATTGAATAAAATAATGGAAAAGTGAATAATGACCATCCTAACGTAAGCGCAATGTAGCACGAAGGGGAAAAATAAAATGAGGATAGTTACAAGTCGTCTCTTCACTTCAATAATTCTTTTGAATAACGAGCTACAGCATAGCTACTTTCATTCATAGGAATTCCTGCATTGAGATGAATTTCTCCAATTTTTTATCTCTAATCCTTTTAGACGAGGACGCGGATGACGAAAATTGCGCTCCAAATTCGCTCCTCTGATTAAATGATTGAGTAATCATCGTCTGCCTTGGTCTTCCTTCTTTTCAAAATGCGATTACCTTATATTTTGATTCATTCCCATTCATTCTCTGCTAGGATTCTGATAACTAGCTGTATAATTCCTAAGGTCTTTATTTATTGATAACTATTCCTACTCATTGCCCCTTAACCTTTCTTTGAGTCACCTCTTCACTATGACGCACTCTCTTCTCAGATGATGACTACAAACAAACACAATCACAAACACAAGGAGCTTTTCTCCTTAGTACCGCTCATATCAATTACTAGCTCTCTAATCCTTTTTTCGTATCGCTCAATGTCTGCCAAACCTCTTTTCTTTTTCAACCTTCTAAGCATTGAACATGCCTGAGATTGTAAGCACTTAGTAATATTTAAACATCTTAGTCTTCATAAAGTATCTATTATATATAATTCCTTCTCCGGATTCATTCATGTACATAGATAAATAGATAAATAGACAGGATACTAATTCACAGGCTAAACCACCTGCATCATTGCCTAAAAATTTTACGGCGTATAGGCCATTACGTACACTTCCAGGAAAATGCGCTTTGGAAGCTCAGTATCATGGGTTTGACTCCAGAGGGGCCCAAAGTCCTGATTTTTCCGTTTTAAAAGCATTGCTTTGATTTTCGGGAATAAAAAAAATACTTCCCGGATAGGTAGAGAATCAAATCTCAAGTAGCTTATAGATATGGTTATGATCTATCATAAACATTTATGAATCTTACAGAAAACTTCCTAGGTTCAATGCTAGGACAACGCAAATATTTCCCCTTAAAAATGCATTGAGGTATTTTTTCATTATTTTTTTTGATGCACTTATCAAAATGATAGAAAGCTCTTGCTTTGCTAGAGGATGTATATTAAAAATCGATTTAAGAAAAAAATTTAGATAAGACCGTACTGTCCCTGGGTTCGATGCCAATGCACATTACAATTGCTCAATTAAGGAATAAATGTGGAAAGTAGGACGTCGTTTGAGGCAGCTGCAGCAAATATTTCTGCTTGAATATTCACACATAGTTAGAGATGGTAATTTTCTATTGTGCTACATGGAAAGTATCACTAAAAACACCCGGGTTCGATGCTGGGCAGTAAATATATCTCCCATATAAAACACATTGGAGTAGTTTTTCATTATTTTTTTAAGCACTTATGAAAAAGATAGAAAGTTCTTGTTCTGCTAGAAGATGTATATTAAGACTCCGTTTAAGAAAAAGATATACAAGACCATGCTTTCCCTGGGTTCGATGCCAGAGCACATTAAAGTTTCTTACATAAGGAATATAAGGGAAAAGTAGGACGTCGTTTGAGGCAGTTGCACCCAATATTTCTGCTTGAATTTTCACACATAGTTAGAGATGGTGATCTTCTGTTGTGCTGCATAGTATGTATCATCAGGATGACTCAGGTTTGATGCCGGACGGATAAATTTCTGCGAATTTTAAGAATTTTTTCAATCCTTTTTTTCTTTTGAGAACCCTCTCGATATAATGCCGACTTGAAATTAGTGTTATCGATATGCTTGCAGTATGCATGCAACAATTTACTCGTACTCTATATGCTTCCTTTCGGCGTATAGCAAAGGATAAATGTACCAAGATTCTGCTTCCCTAATCATCTAATTCCGCATTTAGTGGGTTAAAAAATGAATTCTTGAAGTGACTCGTTTTTTCCTCTATTTCCCCTACCTTTGTAATTGCCTGAACGGCTTACACAACAAAGACGACTAATCCTTTCGGTTACATCCTCTGAGAACGTACGCTTTGAATGTATCAAGTTAATTAAGTCTTTGTTCACACCTTTAAAAGGACTTCTAAATGCTTCCATTCGGAACCCTTATGCGTCTAGTCACGCTCCCTACTTTGTCGTACCAATTATTTACAAAACGTATTATATTTCGTAGTACTACTTTACAGCACGTTTCGTTAAAGGTAGTAGAAGCATATTCTAGATGAAATATAATCAATGCCAAGTAACATATTCGCCGACTTTTTCTTCGCCCTTACCGACTAATTATCTTGATGGAGCCAAGTTCGGCGAGTGCTCGTCAAAATATACGTATACGCCAACGTATTCATGGCGAGGGTACCATATTACGTTATTCGGGAGATTTACTAAAAGATAATTCTTTAATTCTACTTTTACTTATTTTTTCTAAGGATGTACGAATAATCATTAGACACATTTTTTTCGAATATATCAACAACTGAACATTTTTCTACATTAAGGTATCATTAGCAGCCAAATCACAATTTCATAACTCTATCTAAAGCTTTAGACAAAGCTTACATATCCTCTTTAATCTTTATATCATTTTAAATGCCGTGTTTCCTGCAATTGTCTTTATATAACAACCGATATGTTTACTAAAGTATACGATACATACTTAAAATTGACCGAAGGTGTTTAATACTACAAAAGTGATACCCGGTGACTCAAAAATAAAACGCTACAAAGAGTTTAGACAATAGAATGATCTCGTATTTTCTCGACGTAGCTGATGCAGGAAGCTTGATGTAGGAAGATACAGGAGGTTCATGTTTATCATCTACGCATGGAAAACACAAGATTATTCTTAACCCACCTCTAAGGGGAGGATTGTCACCCGAGAAAACTCCCTGCAATCTAGAAAGCCTTGAATTTTAAGATAATTTTATCATAAAATGACCACGGCAGACCCAGTAGCAAAGAAGACTCCTATTACGATGGAAAAACAATCAGTATAGCTACTCTGCGAAAGCTCACCTAACAACTTTTGACTTAGAGGCTTAAAGTGTCCAATAGCCGCCTTTGTAGGCGTTCCTCGTCTCATTCACCGGTATTCGGAGAAAACAAGAAAGAACACCGCACTTCAAGAACTCACAATGCCTTTTTCGAAAGCAAAAACTAAAACTTACTTTTTTCTAGCTAGTCACTACTGAAGATGAAAGCCTTCCTTTCGAAATGTTATTAAAGTGTGTTATTCTTTCTTGTTTTCTCCGAATACCGGTGAATGAGACGAGGAACGCCTAAAAAGGCGGCTATTGGATATTTAAACCTATGATTATTTAACAGCCGTGTTCAATATACATATTTACTTTCTCTACAACAGTTGATTTTTCTTTTTCTCTTGAGAAATGTTTTCCAAGCAATCGTCTTACATACCACTTTTGCGTTTAAAATCAATCGTCTCGGCATGCTAAGCCACTCATGGATTGGTTCAATTCATATAATTATGACAATAATAATTAATGTTGGAAATAACTAAGCAAAAGTTTAAAATATTTTCTGAAACTTTTGCTTAATTAATTCCACCATAATATCGTTTCACAAAGTAACGACTTCAACAACTAATTTTATAATAATAATTAGCCTCAATTCAAAAAAGAAGAAAACAAAACAAAGAATAGAGTAAATAATTAAGCATGCTTTACGAACTCATTAAAAGTGCAATTTGTCTAGGAAAATAAAGCGCATAGATAGTACAGCTTATAGAAAATGTTACTCTCAAATGAAACGAGGGATACCACGGTGCCGCGGTGCACCCACTTGGTTTCACGTGAGAGGAATGGAACGATTTGGAAAAGTAATTGATATTTTCTCACGATTCGCCTCTATGAAAGCAAATCGGTTGAGTTCTCCTCCGGTTTTTGCGTTCGAATACTCAAAACTCCCATCTCATCGATGCGGCAGACCGAAAAACTTTCATCCAATAGAGAGCGCCACGGTTGAGCGGGCGGAGTCTGCATATCTCGGCTCATGAGAAGGATTTGCCAGAACACATCCATCACCTTCTTTTCCGCGCTCTTTTTCCTTCGGATACAAATAAGAAGATTCGAAAAGGACCGCTTTTTCTCAGCACTGCGATCCCCACTCGCCACTCCTATCGGATTTGGAAGGAGTCGCCCGGGGAAAGACCAATATGTCCGAGTTGAAATAAAGTTCCATTTGGGAAAGGGCAATAGGATTGAGAAGACCGAATGCGAACGAGCGGATATCACCGAATATGGAAACTGCTGCGGGAATAAAAAAGGAGTGGCGTCAGCAGAATTTTCCTGCTGACCGCACATCATCGGGACATTTCCTTAGTTTGCTAATCCGTCGAGAGGGGGCACAATGGAGCGTGCATTACAAATTTGGTCATGGGGAATCACGCAAATGATTGTTTCTCCAAACTGAGGGAAATTTTGGATTTTTGTTGTGTCGTTATTTGAAACTCGTTTTCTGAAACCTTAAAAATTTGGACTCTCCGATGTTCATTTATAAAAAAAATCAGCTTTAATTCCGGTCGTTAGCTTTAATTGGAAAATATCTGGTATCCGAAGAACGCGATAACATTGTGAGTAAAATTTATGAGAGAGTTGAAAATGTCTCCTTTGCTTTTTTGGAAGCCTTTTTGATTTCTGCATTCACTTCCGTTTACAAAATTGAATATGGAGTTGCTGCTTTATTTGAGAATAGTTACAATACGTATGGACGGAACTTTATTGATGGAATGCAATACCTTGAAGGGCAAAGAAAATTTACAAAACCTTGCTAAAATTAACTATTTATAGCTTTAGAGAAGATTATCGTTTCCTAATATAAAAATTTTATTCCCAGAGAATAAGTTTTTATGATCATCGTAATTATAGAAGTCTATTCAAATTGCATAGCCTCATGCAATCTAATAGAATTAGGCTTCTGAAAAGTCAATAATCGAAATGTTTTTCTAATTCCGACAGGCATTTCTATAATTTTCTGAACTAAAAGGATAATCATATAACTAATATTAACTCTATCTAATTAGTTTTTATTGTAAAGTGATACATTGAGTTTGCTCTTTACCTCCGCAACTTCGTGGTTATTACGCATACCGAAAATTACTTTTCATAATTCGCAAGTAGTCTTAGTAAGTAATATTCGACAAGAGGTGATCATGCTTGTTGGAAAATGTACTCTTCATAAGATATTGACAACAAAAAATTCTACATTATCAGGAAATGTGATTTCCAAGAGTCTCTTCTATAAGTTGTAAAACGTCTAGGAAGAGTAAAAAATTTGAGCACGCTGTGTAAGGAGAGATGGCTGTCTTTCTTAAACTTTTGAAGCACAAAACATATCCAATATAAATAGTGAAATTAATTTAATATCATCTTAAATGTGGGTTTTATGCTCCTTCATACCTCCATGTATTTTCAATATCGATTCCATTCTGCCTTGACTAGGATTCATAATTAAAAGGCATTAAAAAATCTTGAACGAAATGTAAGCAAGCAACCTCAATTAAATCTGAGATATTGGACATTTTTATCTATCAATCTTTTGAAATGGGATATGCAATTATTATTAATTAGCCAGTGGAAAAGATGTAAATAATCTAGAAGGTAAATTAAGACAGAAGGGATGCGTGTTAAGCTGGACTGCTTCACTTCAAGGATAATCCTTGAAGCCGATTGTGATCAAAGGAACGAAAAATCCCGTTTCGAGGCATACAGTATGTATAAAAACGTTGACACGTGGAACGGAGCCGAAATCAATGGAGTCTTTCGCAGAGAATTAATTTTAGTTAGACTGGAGCGCGTGAACCCTTTGCGAATCTTTAAAACAAATCCTTCCGATTGCGGAGTTTACGGCTTGGAGCCGCGGAACAAGTGCGCCGAAAACTTTCCTCTCTCGGGCTTTCAGAAAAAAGCTGAATACGACGTGGCGCTCGTTTTTTTTCTTCTACTAGAGCGACTTGCATCCTCTCTCCTCAGCCTCTTCCCAAAATATCTCTATAAATACGACCTCGAGAGGATTCCTCGAGTACTTGCAGCGATAGTCGACGGTTGCTCGTGAGCATTCAGAATCCGAAGGTATGATTATGAGAGCCGCCCAAATAAGAGAGTCTTTGTGTATCTATCCTCAAGCGGTTCCAATGAATGGGACTCTTTCGATGAATTCACCGATGGCACTCTCTCAAGAGCTTCGTCTCCATTTCCTCTTTTTCCTTTTGCCTAGAAAGGATTAGACGAGGTAGACGCTATCCAATCCAAAGGACGTTTAGATCTCTCTTCGCTTTATCTATGCTCAAATCTTCAGTATTTATTTTTTCATTTCACCGTCGATCCTTAATCCTTATCCTATTCATACGGGCGTTCTTGTTCACTTGCTTTTACATAAGACATTTCCATCTAAATTCAACGGGTGACTGGTTACCCACCGAATCGAAATGTTTCTGCAGCAGATGATCTAATCTTAAATGTTGTTAAAATTTGATAATAATGTTAGTTAGGAAAAGTACTAAACTTTTTGTAGATAGCAGTGCGGATGCAAACCCAAGGAAAAACAGTAGTGAACAACTTTCGGTACCAAATTTCCAGTTTTCTTATAACCCCCATAATTGCTCCTGATTTTTCCCATCTTTGGGAAGTAATAAATTTGCTGCAGGAACTTAGTCAACGAAGCTGCGTACCTAGCTAATGGCATGGAATATTAAAATTACAATATTTTTGAATTTCTTCATTTAAATGAAGAAGTGGACGATGAAGTCATACTATACAATTCACGATATGTAAAATCTCTAATGAGACTTTTAATACTAAAGATAGACTCGAAATTTAAAAAAAATAGTGAATGCTCGGTAAATTATAGGATTGCCTTAACTACTTGTTAACTTATTATCTACTGAGTTATTGTTTCAATAAAATCGGAAATACCAATTTTGGCATGTAACATCAGTAACTACCTGCGTACTCCATTAATTTTTTTCTCCTCAGGTAAACAAATTAATGTAATTTAAACTAAAATATCCTAAAATATGTAAAGCTAATAAATATTTGTTGAGTTAAAATGGAATGGATAGAATAGATTCAAGAACAATAGAAATACTACTTTTCGCTTGATATATAACAGTAACATAACTCATAAATTTAAAAGTATATTCTCACTACATGGATACAAATAAGTATATGAATTGCACTCGATAGACTCATTGCAAAATTCAGCCGTTTAGTTAGGTAGTATTTAAGAAGTGGTATTTTAGCTAATTAACCTATTTAGTAATAACTCATTCACAAAGATATATAGATTAATTGGTTTCGAGAATAATTTTACTCGTAAAAATACCAAATTCAGTAATGAAATAAAGAATAGAGCGATAGTAAGTTGAGTAAATAATTCCTTGTTTAATGTAGCATGCTAACAAAGCAGAGCGAAATACTTCAGGATTTTAAAATTTTCCTTGTCATGGCTCCAAACTACCCATTTCCTATTCCCTCTGAAAAACCCCGATCTGTTGATATTCCCTAATGACCTGGCGCTTTCAATTACGCCTCATTACCATCGACAAATATGTTGAGAGACAATTCATTCGGATCATTCCGACAGCTGATGCATCGTATTTTGCGGAAGTACGCACTGCGAACAGTTTAACCCAGTCCGCATAAGAGCGCGGAAGGATCTTCTTTTGCATTATTCAAACAAAATAATAGGGCGAATACCACCGGTACGCCGTCCGTTCCCACGCATACTAATTCCGCTGCAACAAGTACTTCTCATTAATGCGGAGCTGACCTTCGGAGTGCGAAAAATATTAACATATTTTTATACTCTCGCAATTCATATAACGCGTTGAATTGGCACAGTGATGCTAAAGTCAAACCACCTGCAGTTTATATCATTCCGGGCAAGCTCAAAAATAATCAACGGACGTGAGAATTGGGTGAGTTAATTAATTAGCTCATTAAATACTTTTTCCGGAGTTACTGCCGCCGCATTTACTGTGGGGTTTTCTGCGAGCTTTCATCGTTCTGTGAGGGCGAACTTGTTCGCAACTCGTTCAAATTGCCTTATCATAAAATGGGGTCAGAGGAAAATTTTTTCGCGTATATCTTTTGAGCTAGAGTAGGATTATTTAATCCCTTCTAATTAATATGAGACTGAGCAAATACAATATATGTGTGAATGGATTAATTTTGAGGAGATAATTTTCACTACCATGATAAAGATGTTACCAAATTCTTTTTTAGGCAATTTATAGTTTGCAACATACGCATTTCCATGTAATTAATGTTTACTTAAAAAGATGAGAAGCTTTACGAACTTTGTGTTTCTAGGGCCGGAGGACAGTTTCAAAGTTAATGAAAAGGAAGAATTAATTACGTAATGTTTCAGCTTTTTTCCAAAGATTTGCCGTGATATTAAAAAAGAATTATTGCCAAAATTCATCATATTAGTAATCTGAATCAACAATAGTATTTCTTTCTTTAATTGTAAAATAAAATAACATTAAATTTACATAATAACTACGCTTTCTGCTTGGTTTACAAACAATAAGATAGCATTTCAGAGTGCAACAGAGAATAGAAAATATAACGCATGCAAACATATGCAAATTTAAAAAAAAAATAAAATTTGCCTTCTATTAGTGTTACAAGAGACACTTCCGTAAAGGCAACATTTAAATTAATGCAAATTTAAGGGCAGAAATTCTAAGTGGATGAATAGCTTATGAAAGTTTTCTCAGGTTTACAAAACGCAATAGAATGTGAAATAACCCAAATTCCCTAGAACTGCCACCTAAACCAAATACAGCGCTTCCGTGTTACGAATCAGTTACAACATAGAAAAGGATTAACATAAAATAAAATGAATTTCTTGTTTTATCCTAGGATAGTGCATTTCCGCAATCAGGAAAAACTATTGCACCCGGTTACGAATTCACGGTCATATTGACAACATCGCTCTCCATTATCTTTGCCAATTACATTCCGGAAATATATACAGATATTACTGTTCCCAAACGCCATACTAATCATTTTCGTTTCTCATTAAAATTAATGAGAAAATGCCGCATGAATACGTACACAAGGGTATAGATGAAGGTTAGAAAAAAAGCGTACTTGAAAGCGAACGATTTATAATCATTTAATCATTCATTAAATCGCAGACGTTGCGTCGTAGTCTTACATTTTAAACTGTCGGTACAGTGTTTGACTGGTAATCATCGTAACTAGAGAAGGCTGGTTGTATCTAGAAAATTCTTCAATAAGCAACAGAAAGCCCTCGTAAGGGAATGAAGCTACCTTGACAAGGTGGAGTGAGGAAGTTTGTCCTTCCGGTCATTATTAACTATATTTATACATCATTCTTTGAATCATAATGTTATAAGTAGAAAACGGCAGCATAATAATTCAATGAATACCGCTTAGCATAGCGTAAAATAAAGAATTACCAAAATATAAGTGATTAATCAGCATAATCATAGCTTGGCACAGTTTGTACTATCACGATCATGAGCATGCCTGAGAAAAAAGTAAACGAAAGATACACTGCTCAAAACAATTAAAGGGACACCAAAAATTTTCGGAAAAACCCCCATTTTAAACTGAAGGTATCTCTGAGCTAGTTAGCCCTTTTTTGGCCCAAGATCCATCAAAATGTTTGTATTGATGTCTAGTTTAACATGCTTTAAGAAAGATGTTTGCTCTTGAATTTGCGCTTTACCTCCTATCAATAGGACATACAGGAAGCCGGTGAAGTCGATTTGAATATTTTGTGCTGTGTTCTCATTTAAATGACCATAACTCACTTACAAACAATTGTAGGAAAAAACTCAAAAAAGCAATGCTGAAAAAATTTTTGAACTTTTTCTTAATTTTGATTTTTACTCAAAAATTCTCCAAACTCCGTACAACTTGATAAAAAAACACTTTTTTCTCAAAAAACATTTTTTTTCCTTCAACTGAACGCCATTGCTCCCTCAAAAATCGAAACACCAATCTAAAGAAAGCATCTTAAACTAGACATTAATACAAACATTTTGATGGATCGGGGGCCAAAGAACGCCTAACCAGCTCAGAGGTACGATCATTTTAAAATAGGGGTTTTTTCGAAAATTTTAGGTGTCCCTTTAATTGTTGTGAGCAGTATATATTTTCCCACATACTGTTTGAAGAATAAAATGATACATAATCCACTAGTAAAGATACAATAGCCTGATCCATAGCCATGCTATCCTCCAAACAATAAAGAGGTAAGAGATGTGTAAATGACAACATGAGGGCAACAAAAAAGTACATCAGAAAGGAAAGCGTTGAGAGCCATCCAGGACTGAAAGAATTCGATTTGAAAAGCAGAGTGACACAGTCTCGGAATAAATCACGCCGAATCTTGATAAAGGTGGGCGTGGGAGGTCGACAGAGACAAACTTCTCGGTCCCACATCGATAAAATAATAATAGGAGTTGGAAGAATTGGCCGAGAGAATGGCAAAGTGCTCTGCGGAGATAAGAAACGAGGTTCGGATTCATCGCGGAGCGAGAAGCAAATATGGGGTATAGCGATGAATCAGAATCCAGGCGGTGAAAAAAGTAAGAAAGAGGAAGAAAGGGGAATAGAGCTGACGTTGAAAGGAAAGGGAGAATGAAAATGCGAAGAAAGGGAGATGAGAAAGGGGAGTTTGAAAGATGTGTGGGGTGGTAGAGATAAAGGAAATGTTTTAAATCTCTCGGAGATGGAGAATTTCTGAAGAATGGGGACAGAAGAGAAAAAGGCGGCTTTGAGAAAGGGGCGGAGGATGGGGGAGAGAAAAGAATAAGGATAGGGATCGACTGATTGATTGAATCGCATATTTATTTCGATGAGATTGAATCTGTAAGTGCCTCTTCCTCTATTGTACCGATATCCAATCAGAAAGATTGAAAGCGCGGGAAAACAAAGCGACACTTTAGCTTATCCTCGATGGTATGATTTAAGGAATTTCAAAAAAATTGGAAGATTGGTTTATTCAAATATGAAGGAGAATATCAATATTGTGCTATGAAGATATGGCGTAGTTATATGGAAATTGAAAATTTAATTGAGAGGTAGAAAATAATGATATACGATGTTTAGGCTACGTCTTCGTTGGGAAGGTATTCTCAATATAATAATAAAGGACTTTATTCAGGGCGAGATTGAGACAATCAAGTCTCTTCTTACACCTAACCCTTTGTCATGTTGGAACAGAAAGAAAGAGATAGTTTGCAAAAGTACAGAGAAGAAAACTGAAAGGTGGATTAAAAACCTAAGCTAAGAGCATAGGAAAAATTACCACTGCAGGAAAGCACCGTCAAAAGAAGGGGGTGTGAAAAACTTGCGAAACCTACATATAGAAAACTAAATTTAAATATGGTAGTAGATAAAAGAGCTAAGAAGACAATATAAGAAGATAAGACAAGAAAAAAGGAAGTCATTGTAATGTACAAAAAAGAGCAAGTTATAACATATTAACATAAAATTCTGACACAAAAGTAATAACATATAAGTAATAATGTATAAATAATTTAGAATTGAGTTATAGAGTTCTAACTATCCTAAACTTTTGTCAATTACATGTTAAATTATATTAACATAATAGACGCACTGAACATAAATACATTATAAACATAATTTCGCTTTGCAAAAGCTCGTTAAGTATTTAGATTATAAATAAGTAAAAACGATTCAATGAACTGAAAAAAGACAAAGAAGAAAATACAATGAGAATTATATAGTAATGAATAAAAGAAAATATTCCAATAAAAAAACATTCGTTTGGACGGTGGATAAGATAAGGAGGAGAGATGTTCTGAAATTGAGGTAGGAAGGCCAAGAAATATTGTGATCTCAATGAGTTGATGGAGTTGGGCGTTTCAGTGCTTGCGATTTCAATGTGATCCTAAGAATAATAAATACCCTACTTTTCAGACAATAAGAAGCTACAGACTATAAGACGCACCTCAATTTTTAAGTAATTTTATTAAAAAAATCATCACAATGAAAATCATATGCAAAATGAAAAAAATTAAGACATCAAGTGATTGCAATTGTGAAGTGCCGAAGAACTCCCAGAATAGATAGAGATAGGTTTCCCACGGCATCGGATGGCCATTTTTAAAGACTGGCGGGAATTTGAAATCAAACACTGGAAATTTTTATACCGATTACGAGTATAAGACGCACCTGAATTTTTGAGTCAATGTTTTGATAAAAAAGTGCTTATTATAATCCGTAAAATACGGTAAATGTTTCTTGATCTTCAGAATAATATGCAAATAAAAATCGAAAGATTGATAATACGTATGACAAGTCAAACAAGTTTCCACTATCAATATATGCTGGAGTTATGTGGTAACAGAAAATGTAGGTGTATAATGAGAAAATTTTAAGAATTGTTTAGCAAATGACTCCATTGGAGAAGTAAGCCCAAAAATATCTTAAAATAATAAACAGTAAAAAGAATAAAACTTCAGGGATTAGCATAAAATATTTATTAATTTAATTGCTATTTGGAAATCAGAATTATCACAAATTTAAAGCAGAATTATTAGATTCAATTTCTGTCATAGTCTTACTATACTATATAGAAAGTTTATGGTGATACTTGTTGAAAAACTATTAAAAGGTATGTCAATAGAGGCAGGAAATATAGAAGTTATCTTGTAAAGCAGTAGGGCAATATATTTTATAAATGTAGAACACTGCAAAAAGTATAGCAAAAACAACGTAGATACTGCGTTGGATATTATTTCACAAGAAGTATGATTTATTTAAAAACCAATTTTAATCTTTACAAGAGAAAAAAATGGGGATAGAGACAAAAAAAACTTTAATAAAGAACCCCTGGAATGAAAAAAGTTCTTATCGAAGCTATTGGGAAAAGGAGAAGAAAAGTATAAGATTGATGAGAATAGAATGATAGGAAATGAAAACTGAAAGTAAATTGCTATTTCTAGAAGACCGGAAGGATAGCAAACACCCTAGGACCTGCCGTCATATGAGGCTTCCAAATACTTTCTGCCTTCACAAACAGTGCACCGTTTGTCATTGGCTTATAAGGCCATCGATATTCTTTTATTTGTGTAGACTCTGTTTCTCCGGCCTTCTCAGCCGAGATGGCAGGATGCTTTATGCGTTGGTCCATCGCTTTGACAGTAATGGGTTTGGATTCTTCCGTTGTTAGGAAAGTTGAAATTCGAATGGGAAAACTATTTATGAGATGGTGATTCATCATCCATAGTCAACTCTCACTTGATTCCCTATTACTGTAAATGACGCCGTAAATTTTCCATATTTTTTCGGTCCACTTTTACACTTTCCATTTTCTGTTTTCTTTTAGGGTTTCTTTTATACCAATGGCGAATTACTTCGGTAATATTTCTCCAGCGTGCGGAATGCTTTTATATGACGATAAAATGCACAACTAAAGACTAATAAATACAAATCAATGTAACTGCAATCGTTTTGTGAATGGTTACGGGTAATGTAATTCACCTGTGCGCAAATAATCCAAATGAATTAATTTATTCTTAAATTGAATAATAATATTTAACTACAATTTTTGAAATTGGAATTCAACAGAGTAATTAAATTTAGTCAATTATTTTATTTGATTCAATTAAATTGATTAATTAATTTCAAACTTTACAGCGAGTGAACGAAGAAAAGTGCCATTGTGTTTAGATTCCTACAGGTATTAAAACTCGTGTATTTTTATTAATAAGGCTTAGCTTGAAAATAAAGCTAAGATACTTAAAAAAAAACAATTAATATATTGTATGATCCACACAGAAATACCATTAATTAATAAAAATCTTGGAAACGTTGCCATTTACTTTTTAGATATCAAAGACAAAAAATTAAAGAAAAAATCCATAAATATAGATTGAGGTATACTAAAAGAAGAGTTAACGACCATACTATATTAAAAATATATGAATATATACATACTTTTAAATAATAATAATCCATTTTTTTCGGAGGAGATAGAGACTTAAGGTCCCTTCTTCTATCCAACCCATCCTCATAAATTATACATTAGCTATATTAAAGAGATGATACAAGAAGAATGGTGGGCTTAAAAAAAACTTGTGAGATTCTTTGGAAAAATAGATTTATTCGCATCAGGAAAATTCACAAAAAAGGGGATTTGAAAAACCTGCGCAAACCTACCAATAGTAATAACTAAAAGATGAAAAAACACATAAATAAACTATCAATAAGTACAGGTATGTGATACATCAATAAGTATAGTCAATTAAACAAATAAATTGGTCTTATCAATACAAATAATAAGATAAATCAAGAAGGATAAAAAATGCATATAAATTGGCAACTATACAGTACGGTAATAAACCGATACACACATATTATAAAAACCATGATTGATACTATACCTATCGTATACAGTCGAAGTAGAATAAAAAAATAGACAGCACATTAAGTCATGGAACAAGGTCAATTTCGCTCTAACCTCGCCATGATAAAGGTTACTCATTCATTCCAGCTAAATATAACTCCATTGCAGTAAATTAATAAGCTTTAGGGCAAAAAGACGTGGAATAAAAACTTTCTGAGAGGACAAAGAAAGGGGCTGATTCCGAATCCGAAAATGTCAATTTTACGAGAGAATTTATGAGGCTCGACATTTGAAACGACTGACCAGTGAGCAGAAGGAACAATGACGTGTAATAAAATAAACATCCGGTCGAGTAAAGCGAGAGAGAGAGGTTGAAGGAAGGGAGAGAAAATTCCGTAAGTGACATATACGGAAAGTAATGGAATTGTAAAAGAAAGCGAAAAGGTGGGATGAAAAAACAAGGCGACGGAGGAGGTTAGAACAGAGACCGATAGTGGCGCTGGCATCGCAGCAGGCCGCGCTCCTGTACCATCAATCAAAGTCCACTCTTCTTTTCTTTTTGTTCGGAAGTGGAGGAAGTTCGGTGTAAGACACTCCGCTTTCCATTACAGCAGAACTAAGGGATATTATTCGGATAGAGTTAATTCGCTGGAGCAATAATTAATAAGAATAATCGTCTCAATGTCTTATCTCAACTCATAGGAATAAAAATATAAGAGCTGAGTCGAGCGGATTTGCTGTTAGGAGAAACTTAAATGATTCGCGATGGATCTGAATTACCTAATAATTTTGACGAGATGAAAGTTTTTCATGCAATAGCTTTCTTCGCATAATAATAAACTGTTTTCAACATTTAACAATATGAGGTTTCCAGTGGTAAAAGACTTCTTGACTGATCTCCATCTTTTCTTTGGAGTAACATTTCCATTTTATGAAAAATAATATATCCTTAGGAAGATTCTTTTTCAGGTTAGGCTAACCTAATTTTATGCAAGGGGAATATATGGAATGCTACATAATTCTTTATTTTTATAATATTTTCAAAAGGGAACTGTAGTCATTGCTGCCTTACTACCATGTATTTATGAGGTTGTGTTTCTCCACCAAGATTATCTTCCTTTTCTAAGTATTCCCTTAGTCTTTTATTTGTCATCCGAATTCGAACGTTTTTGGCATTAATGTCAACTCGTTTTAGAAAACCAGATGAATTCATAATTAAATCTAAAACATAATTTTTTTATTAAATAAAATTTTAGAGCAATGAAGTCGATTGCAATAAATAATCAACACTTCGCGGATTTCTGCTTTTATATATTACAAATAAGAATAAATCAAAAACAAATTATGACAGAACATCCTTGAAAGTTTTCTTCACAGTACCTACCCTATTTTGGAGTGCCATATTTAAACTGTATAAATAAAATCTTGGGTAGAAACATGTAACGAGCAAAAACATGGAGCGGGATTTGCGATACATTCCATTTATTCATCTCTCTAAAATTTTTAATAGATGGAATATGAATGTGTGATACTATTCCCATACATTGCTCTAATTTTAAACTAAGTTACTTCATAAAACTTACGGTAATTAGAAAGACAGCAAATACTTTCAAATTAGCTCCAAAGAGAGGTTTGGGTGACTGAAAATTTATCTGCAATGTACTCGTTCTAAATGTTTTAGATGGATTACATAATTTCAATAAAATTCCTGAAATGGGATTTACATAGTGATGGAACGCGGATACAAACTCAAATACCGTTTTGAAATTTCAAATTTCCCAAGTTCCAACATTTCATAAATAGATTTTGATTGATACTGAACGTATTTTCTCGATATTTCAATACTTGGCACTGCATAAAAAATAAGAAATAAATAAAGAGAAAAAATCTAATGGAGTTATACATTTCATTTCCTGTGAATTAAATATCTTCCACTTCAAAATACGGGTAATCGTTTTTAGTTGAAGGTTAAAGTGAATCCATCAAAATATATTTGAGCAATTGATACAGAAAATATTATGGATATCTATATCTGTCTAATATTAAAACACAAAGATATTGACAGCTATATATCCGATAGGATGCTTCTAAAAGTTGAAATTCTATTTATAATCTGTATATCCAAACGATCTCTACTCTTTCATATAGTTTCCAGTTTGATAGCAATCAATCAGAGTGCCGTGCTCTCTAAAATAATACCAGCCATTTTCTGAGAGGCAGTATTGAAACTAAATAAACATCATTCAGTTAATTTACCAAGTAAGATAAAATTTCGATATCGTAGTGGAATATTTCTAATGGAAATTTCTACGCTTTAGAAAAACTAATATTTCAATATTTTGACAACTGATGGGGAAATGTTATGATGTATTTAAGGCAAACAAAGACTCCTTTTTACCAACAGTAATTCAGGGTTTGTGACAAAATAGTATATTATACATATGGGAGCAGTTTTACTAAGAATATAGGTAGTAGAAATAGTAAAAATATAAATAGTAGAAATTAATTCAGTCTACCGTATCTTGGTGTGGTGATTGTGTATTTGACTCATTGTACTAAATGGTCTAATTGTTATTATTAATATTTATACTGTCCACCAGAGGTTTTTGGAGGGGTTTCCCTCCCGTCCTTTGGTGAATCCATTGTTATATCCCCCTCAACCGTTGCACCACGCATTCATACCAAATTGCAGCAATTACATTAAATAAAAAAATAAAAAGCTAATAGCTTCAAAATCATTTCTTCTACCGTATGCTTGCAATCAAAACAAGAAACTTGATAAAGTAGGAATACTAAGCCAGATGTTTTCTCAAGAAATATGGAAATGATATTACATCCATTCATATCTTTAATTTTGTGATAATATTTAGTTACAGGGTGGCATAGAATTGTTTGAAATATACACAAAAGGTAAGTAGTGCACGAAAAGAAAAAAAGCTGATTTTGGATAAACTATCAGAAAATCCAATCCAACGACATCCAATCACGTAAAGTCTTGAAGGATTTTAGGATACCCTTGAAAAAGGAAAGAGGATGTTTGCTCTTATTTTTTCACTAAACCAGAATGTAATAAGTAGATAGAGTACATGTATGTACAGAAAAATAACCGTTTGTTACGAGTTGCAAGTGTGCAAGCACCTTCACTCTATTCTCCTTATTGATTGCTTTCGCATATCATTCGTGGAAAAAATAAATTCTTGAAACGATTCGTTCTAGCATCTATTTCCCTAATCTTCGTAGTATCAGCACGGCGTCTTTAACAGGGAGGTCACATTATATCGGTTATATCATCTGAGAACCTAATTACTCTCAACTTATTTATTCAGTTTATCCTTTGAAGTAGGTAGTATAATCATCCCGCGTCCTTTATCATCTAAATAACACTCACTGTTTTATAGGCAATCTTTACGAATTACCTACATAAATATCACTTTACACTGCGTTCAATGAGGAGTTTACAAAATCCATTAATCGGAGACATTAATCCTTCTGTAACATCGGTATTTTCTGTCATGAGCGGAACTTGGGTAAAAGTGAATGATATATTTAATTTTATGTATCTTGTAACGAAAGCCTGAAAAGAATTCCATATTAATTCATGAATATCCCATCAATCAATGTATATAGACATTGGATGTACTAACTGGCGTGGAACAATTATTTGTTAACTAGTATAGAAAGGCATGGAAAAAATTGCTTAGGTACGGAGATATCATAAAACACTTCGTTTTATATGAGCGTGTAACTTGCACACAATGCCTCCAAATTTTTGTGTATTCGGAAACAATCATCAATCATATGGTAGTGTGTACCTTCTTATTCATGATACCTGTGCTTTTAAAAGAGGAAAAATTCTTGTGTCCTTATGAAGACCGATGCAATAGTACATAAAATAATTTCTTCATGAGCTAATGTTTTCTGACACACTTCGAAATTTTGGCACCACTTACCGGTGGTGAAGGAAAAAAAGAATAAATTTAATAACGATTGTGTTTTTAAGCGGGAGATATTTTAGGAATTTAAACTTTGGCTACAAAGTACCGATTATTGCATCGCATTGAATATTATTTCCAGCGTATTATTTTGAGCATTTGGTTTAAACTTCAATTTAATTATATTAATCTTTCAACAAAATGTATTGTGACAATACAGCAAATTGTGATGAGCATTTTTGCTTCCGAGTAATAATCTTATCCACATCAATTTATTAAATAAGTCATTTCTTCATATAAAAAATCTCTTTTTACAGTTTTACTTCAATAACGTGATCAGTTATCTTAAACCTTACCTATGGAAGCATTGCTATAGCATAAATTTTTCAGTAAATAAAAAAACCCTCTAGTAATTGCGCAGTAGTCATAAAAAACTTAATTAAACATCGAGAACTGTAAAATATCACTTACACTCGATCAAAATGATAAAATGTCTTCTAATCTTTCAAAATATGCGTATCAGATTACCGTCTTCATTAAAAATTCACAAAGAGATATTCATCCTTACAGATTAGTCAACTTTGAAATTGATTACGGCCTTTATATATTCTAGCGTATTTTTTTGAGGAAGATTTTTTGGGGACTTCGCAGAAGGAGTCCTTATTTGCGAAACTAATTTAGCGCTCAATTTCCTTGAGCCCGATCAACGACGCGACCGCCATTTTTCATCGCTAGACAGCCAGCAGCTTTCTCAGAACAACCCGCAATTTGTTTTCGCGATGTCACCATTTTTGCCTCCTCAACGTGACTTCTTCCATTCACTCCTTCACATACCATTAGCGTACTCGGGAAAGGACCGCGAGGGAATATTCTTCTTAATCTTAATGGAAAGTGAATGTCAGCGTTAGAATGGGTATAAAAAACCTGGAATGGGGAGGGGGAAGATTAAATTGGGAGAATAAAATGTCGTGGGAAGAAAAAGAATGATGAAAAGAGAGGAAATGAAGTTAGAGGAGATGCGAAGAAAGAGAGAAGGGCAATGGATTTGCAGAGATTAGCATTCCATGTCAGGGATCAACGGGGGAGGTTTCGCCCGGCTTTATCTCCACGAAAGCCTATCTCATACATCGATCCTTCACTTTATTCTTCTCCAAGTCTTTAAGGCTCATCCATCATAGACGAAATATGCTAACGCGACCTCCCCTCAACTTAAACACGGACTACCCCATTCGAATGAAAATAAGTGCGATGGACCTATACAATGGGGTGTTTTTTCCTACCTCATATTTTTTATCGCCATAGCTGATAAGAAAAAAGATGACTATGGAAATCTTCTATCCTTGAAATAGCTTGAGCGTGCAACCGCGTAGAAGTAGAACATAATTAGACAAGACAACGATGAAAACGAATAACAAATTTAGCATCTTCCTCTATATGCTCTATGCTTATATCCTCTATGATAACAATGCACAGCCGGTTTCGGCCGTAAGAGCCATTTCACACTTGCCCGGCAGCCGGCTAAACGGCACCGTTTACACGGTCATTTATTGAAAGGCATATGGAGCCATTCACACTTGCCCGGCAAGTGCCGTGTGCCGTCCAAACGGCGCACGGCACCGGATAGCAGCCCGGCCTTCCCACTACTTCGGACGGTTGCCGGGTCGTTTTCAGGCGGGAAATATAAAAGATTGTTCAATCCCAGCAATGTCCAGGTGAATCTAGGCGATTATTTGGCCCTTCTTTTAAGAAATAATTGGATCGGAAAACGTTGTACTGTCTACGATAATAAGAATTAATAAGCTACGTATGTTTCGGTATTAAATATTATTTCTATTTCTCTTCCTCCTTTTCGCTCGTCGATAAACTATAAAACATGCTATCATCTGCTACCTTTCCATTTCTTCAGTAATATTTACAATATATCGTAGAATATGAAACAGGTGGGTGGATATGAAATTAAGGGACTTTGCCGTTTAAACGACTGCCGGATAGATGTGAAACCGCTCGCACCGTGTGTCGTCTATACGGTGCCGTTTAGCCGGCTGCCGGGCAAGTGTGAAATGGCCCTAGGCAATCCTCAGGTACAATGTAATCAAAGACTTTCATCAACATCATCAAAGATCATTTAAATCATTGTACGCTCCTGGCCAAAATTAACGCAGCACCGGCCGTTAGAATCGCTAGGGAGGTGCTGCGTTAATTTTGGCCAGGAGTGTACCTAAAGATGGCCTAACGACCAAAATTGGTTCTGCAATAGTGGAAGTTACAAAGTTTGATATTAATTTTCATCATTTTTTCCTTCCAAAAGGTAAAAATTACAACTTTTGATTAAATTTTTAAACCAAACAATGTTTATTTTCAAGGAAAGACCAGATGCATACTAAAATTTAAGTCATTTGACAAAGCGAAATTATAGGTAAGATACATAAAAACTGAAATAGCTAAATTTTAACTCCCATTTTAATACCGATATAATAATTACTAACATATAAACAAACTTTTATGTAAATCAACTGCAGGAAAAAGGTTTATGGTGACACTGTACATTAAGAAGTTCAGCTAGAAAAATTCGCAAGATAGAACAGACATGAATAAAGCCCGAGAGCATCCAGCTGGCAATTGAGGAATCCAGGTTCGATCCCCGGACCCGTAAAACTTCTCATATGATTTCTTACTTGGTAATTAATCTAATGCGATTAAGATATATGCAAGTTTAGGAATGAGGGTCACACTTAAATATTATTTGTTTCTCCAAAAATATATGAACAATTTCTGTATTCTTTTACTTCAGAATACATGATGCAAAATTATACCCCTATAATTTTCTAAGTATCACTGTGTACTGAAAAGAGACTCACTCGATGTATTATATTTATTCAAAAAGATTAGGAAAAGTAGCACTTTCTGACTGTCTTACTTCTTATGTTTTTATGAAAAAAGTTGAACGAGCGTCTGAGAGAAAATAGGTTACTTCAAGACGCAATTTCATGCAAGTATAATAGGCAATTTAAGTTTTCCTGGAAGTTTCTACGGAAGAAAATAATTTGCCAAAATACTCCACGAGAATAGGTTGAAGGTCGAGGTAAACCTTATATCTTCGTCCTGCTGCAAAAAAGGTGTTCGACTAAAAGTCGAGATGAACTTATAACTTGTGATTGGTATTCGTATAACATATATTTTATACCTGACCTGTTTTCACATATTCACATATTTTGCGCAAATAAATGGAAAATATCAGAATACAATCCAAAGTTTATTACGTATTTTGTTGTTCATATCGTAGAATCAGTGTATCCAAATTGTAAGCCTTTACCTTGCATTGATTTTTAATACCTAATCTTAGTATTATTAGAAAATGACAAATATTCACCGGATTAATAAAATGAAAAGAAATTGCTATCGAGTGTAAAACAAATACATAACGCAGGAACCCTGGATAACTCCGAAAAATTGTCAGCAACATCTTCCTCGAAGATTGATGAACTTTTCTCGCAATATTCTACGGAATGTTTTATAAATCCCTTTTCTAAAGTTACTAAAACTTAAAAAGGACAGAAAATTTCGGGTGTGAAATTTTCTAAAATTAATCTTTTGTTGGGAATTTAGTTTGCTCCTAGATATATTGTACGTCTAGATGTGGAACACAACAGTTATGCAGGAGGATCTATAGCATGACAGTTAAAATCTTCTTCCAAATACCATGCCGGTGTTACCATTTGGCGAGTCACACATTGAACTTTTCTGTATTACCAGGGGGTGTAAATTTATTAGTTATTTTAACCTTTATGTATTTGATCGAGCGTGGATCGTCATCAAAACGAAAGTTACTTATTTCAATTTTTCTGCAATATAAGTATAAGACATTCTTTTATTTTCTATTTCATATGTAAATGTCGAATCTGTTGATTCGGCTTCGACTTTGTTGATCTTATGCATCGAAACCATGGAGTGAGTTTATAAAATTAATAGAGTAAAGGTGAAGGTGCTCTTTTTTCTCGAGATTTATTATGTGAATATCTTAAGTGGAACTCTTCTAGACATATTTTGAAATTAATATTTTAGAAAAACATTTCTGAAGTCATTCAGATGATAACACATACATTTAAAATGATTCTATATGCTCTAAATATTTTATAATAGTGTTCAATTATTTGTAACCTCTCCGTATAATTACTGCGTAGGTGATTAGAAGGATATCACTATCTAGCAATCATCCATTCCAGATTATTAACTTATTCATAGTTGATAGAAAAACGCCTTAATGTGTGGATATCAATAATAAAAGTAAAATAACTATCGAAGAGTACACAAGTTTATTGAAATCACGACTGTATTCGATCTACACAAAGACATACTTTGGAGCGAATTAATGAGGGAAAAATACATTAACTATTACATTAATCTATTCTATGTTATAGAATCTATGTTGTAGATTGCTCATATCGGAATAAACCTATGGAAAAAATCAGGTAGACGGGGTTGTACTTTTTCCACAGTTTTATTTCAAGACGACCGGTTTCAGCGAGTGATCGCCATCATCAGGTACAAATACAAAACACAGAAGCCTTTATATACAGGAAGGATCGAGGGAAGGGCTAAGGAGGGGGCGTCGGTGAAGAGAGGTCTTCAGTGCAAGGGTATTGGTAATTAGGAGGAAGGATAGAATGGATCAGCGGAGAGTGGGAGGGAAAAAGGTGCCCATTTAAGATTTTGTATTTCGGGGAATTACAATGAGAAACAATTTCAAATTGTTCAAGGAAGTTGAGGCGAGTACCTTGGCTTTCGACGTGTAGGATTTTTGGGAGAAAATCTCCGTCATGGCCGGATTGAAGCAGGTGCTTGGCGAAATGCGAAGACTCGTTGTTGTTAATAAAACAGCGTTGGTGTTCCTTCGCTCTGATATTAAAATTGCGACGTGTTTGGCCAATGTAAACCCCATTACATTCCTGGCATTCCAATTTGTAAATCTCTGATTTTAATTTAGGGTCAATCCTGTCTTTATTATTGCAAAAACGTTTACTAAGATCCAGACGGTTTTTGAATGCCGGTCTTAGAGGTTCCTTGGGTAGCAAATTATCGATTTTTAATGACAAATTATTAATGAAGTTTAATTTAACCCACTTGGGTTTAAGGCCATTATCCACAGGGCGTCGGTAAATTTTCTCAATTGCAAGATATCTCTCTTTCTTAGCCAAAAGATTGTCAATTATCTTAGTGGGGTAACCATTTTTAACTGCAATATATTTAATAGTCGAGAGCTCTTTCTGATAGTTTTCTTTTTGCATGGGGATAATTAATAAGCGGTTAATTATAGAATGAAACGCCGCCATCTTATGTGAAAAATGGTGGTTGGAATTGAACGGGATAACATGGTCCGTATAAGATGGTTTTCGGAATATATTGAATTGGATTTTTTGTTTTCAAATAGAAATTTGTAGGTCTAAGTAATTTAAAGACTGATCATTATCTATTTCCATAGTGAAGTTGATTACAGGATGAAGAGAGTTGATGTGGTACAACGCCTTCCTCCGTGGATTTTAAACCTATGGAAGTTTACGTGGTCCTTTTATTTATGTGCTATATATTTTTTACATTTATCAATTGTAATTATGGGTTATTTAGGAACAAATAACGCAGATAAAATTCCTAAGTAGGAATTCATTCAAATTTCGAGCATTATTCCATCGTGCTATAGGTGACCTCCGCACCACGTTCTCTCAGCGGAGTGACAGCCGCAATGAATCAGCCATTTCATTATATCGCGACCACGGGATCCCCCCGGAGAGAGAAAAATGAAGAATCCGCCGAGAGAAAGAGCAAAGAGGAGAATTTTTCCTTGCGACATTATAAGGAAAGGAGATAAAGCGTTCCAACAAAACCTTACGGCACTCTCCCGCAGATTTTCATACCGCGTTCCAAGAATTGAAATAAAAGGGAAGAAATGAGAAAAAGAACCTCGTTACGGCTGAATGCGCAAAGGTGAAACCTCGAAAGGGGAAAGGCTGATAAAGGGTTTCTCGGGAGGATGAAATAAACGGAAGAGGATGAGGGATAAAGTGGATCTTCGCGGAGAGCTAGTTCGAAAGCGGTGGGATTAACGAGGAATTTAATAAAAACAGCAGATGTAATAAAAGGAAATAGAGTACCCATGGTATCGGAAACAGAACAAGGAACCTCTTATACTGTATTCTCTAGTTATATAGAGTTTTAGACTTTGGATTGTAGGAATCTAAAGAGTATTCAGCATTCAACATCAGTACCAAATTCAACCAAAAGTTATCTAACTATCATAAAAATCTACGGTTGATCTGCTTATTCTTCCATCGATGAAATAAACTGTGTAAGCAATCTTTGAGATCGTAGACTTTCACGTAAAGATCGGTCATAAAAATTTCTCTTACAGCAAGAAAATAATTACCACGCCAATTATGTTACGAGGGAAGACTCATACACTCTTCAAAGAAAAATGGTTGCTATTGTTAGAGCAATTGAGGATTCAACTACCATTTGGGCTGTTAAAATATGTAAACAGACAGGAAAGGCTATGGAAATGGAACATAATTGTAATTTTTTATAAATTATATATTATTAATATCACTATATAATATACCGAGTTCTACTACATCGTGTGTAATTTAAAAATTCACATTATATTTTTACATTTTAAAGTTGCTGTATGTACACACCTAAATCTTAAATTAAGTTTAAAATGGCCATTACTTCTGATAAAATACAAGTTTTAAGTATTTTTTTCACGGAAATTTCAACATTTGAGGGTATTGATTTCGTATTTTACGTTATGTATTTACTTGAGATTGCTCAAAAGTTGGTAAAAGTGGACTGTGTTTGCTTTATGAATATCCCTTTTAAAAAAAGAAAAGCCATGAGTTAAAATTTGAATGATCTTCAGAGAATTCTTTTCTAGCATGCACAAAATCCAAAGCCACCTCCCAGTATTTATCTTCCGTAGATAATCGTAATTCCTGGGAAAGTTTACAGCAAATGCTTCACGGCAGTTGTCACTGAACTTGATCCTATTGTTCTGAATATCTCAGTATCTCTTACGACACTTTGAGCGCATCTCTTGAATGATAAATTCTTTCCGAAAAAGTTTGAGTAAGAGCAGCAGATTCATGCTACACGCGCCAAAAATTTCCGGATGCATATTCAGACTTCTTTTGTTTCAGCTCAGCGCAAGGAACTTCTATTCAAAATGTCTTTTCCGAGCACAATACTTTCTAGATGCAATTAGAGTAATGCATAATATTGAAAATGTTATATAGAGATAAAGGGAATTTTAAAATTACTTAAAAGAAAAATGATGACGAAAATTTCAGTTTTCTTACAAGATAAAAGTTGAATAAAGTTTATAGTTTTCAATCTTCTTGCCATGATCAATTGCAAATGAAAAACAATATATTTAGGTACCTCTTAGGTGACCAGTCATCTGTATTGAGGCCACAGACTCTTTATAACTTACATACAACGAGCTTTGAGTGAATAAATAACATAGTTAATGCAATAAAAAAGAAGAGAGCATTTGCGGAAAACAAACTCACAAAATAATGTATGTACTCATGAAGTAATAACGTGAACATTGAATAAAGTAGAAATTTGGTCATCGAGTAATGAAGTTTTAGCAGAAGAATTATTTATCAAAATCTTCTAAAATTAAAATAAAATCGACTTGTATTTAAAATTGCTACTTTGAGAAAATAACATTATTTTACGATTCTTAGCTTGGCTCATAAAACCTCGTCCGCAGCCACCCCCGGACTTCTTTTTATTTTACTTGACGATTCGGTGTTATTAAGTTCAGCTTTCGTCTTAGGGCTCACCTTAAAGTTATCATGAAAAAATTTCAAATAGGAAATAAATGCCCTGGAAAACTTCTCCCTCCCCAGGGAAGAGGAGTCACCGAAATTCGGAAGCGAGAGAGGAAAGCGGATTCTTCATTTTTTTCGGGGAAGAATTTTAAAGGAAGAGCAAGAGGAGAGCATTTAAAAGGGCATTCGTGGAAAAAAAACCTCCTTGAGACAGTGAGATGCAAGTTGGGAAGTAGGAAGAGAAGAGGAAGAAGAAAAAAATGCATCTGAGAGCTTTTCGGAACAAAACGAAAGCGTAAAGAGTGTAAACCGTAGGACTAAAGAGAGAGAGGGGAACTAGAAGCTTAAGAAAGACGGAAAAGTTTTCCGTTTTGCTTTGGGTGGCGGAAACGACGAGAGGCCTTTCAGAGAGTATTAAGCGAGAGGGAGGGGAGGGAAGGAGGGAAGAAAAATGGCGATTGGGGACGGAGAAATGGGGACATTTTAAGGAGGTGAAAGAAGGGGAGGGAATTAAAGAGGGAATCGGAAAGGGAGGGAAAAAAAGAACGTAAGAGACAATGAAAAAAGACATAAAAGAGAGAGCTATGAGTCGGTGAGGGAATGATGAAAAGTAAGGATTGGTGAAAAAGAATGTGGATGGAAAAGAATTGAGTAGAGGTGACTGAGGATAAGGTGATATTATTTTTATTCTTTTCTGCAATGATACTAATAATTGATAAACTATATTACTATTTATGTACTCCTTAGTTGAAGATATCAAAAAAATTATACAAATTAATATAAAAACAAAGAATTAAAAATGAGAGCAAATATATTTTTAGTATTTGATCTTGATGTGATAGTAGTTATAGCTGGTATTATGGGTAGTTTCTTTCGTTTAATTTTATTTTCTAATCCTTCAATAATCTTTATACCTTTTATATTTAAGATTTTGGCTTTAATATTTAGAGTTTTATGGCACATTTTAGGTATTGTGGAAGCTTCAAATTCTTGTTGAAAACCACAAATGTGAACTATGAATCGCAATTGCATTCCTCAGAACTCTGCATGAATGCGATCTAGCGTAAAACTAATTTTGCAGAAAAGGGAAATCATATATGGGATTTGATCCCCTCATAAGTATATAACTGACTATACCTCATTTCAGTATTTTTAGTCAGTTATTGGCTGAAAACTTTAGTTGAAATATTTTAATTTAGACACTTAACTGTTATTTAAAATCGTAGGATGGAGAAATACCACAAACAGAAGACTTCGAGTGATGTTATTCTAGCAATATGAGGATAAACACATATGAATGTAATCCCATATAACCTAAGGTTACTGACTAATAAAACTGAAACATAATATCACTACACTGTAAAGCAATATAGTGAATATATGGTAATACGGGAGTTAGAGCATTTAAGTAGTTCTCAACGAATTTTAAAAAGATAGAAATTTTGGTCTAAAGAACGTTAAAAAGAAAGACAATAGTATGGAGATAATCTAATAAAGCAGCGAAAAACTATTAGTAAATTCTCATTTTCAAGTAGCATTGACTTAAAATGGAATAGTTTACCTTCACAAGTCCTTGAGCCTTTCCCTAAAAACACAAATTTATGAACAGAATATCGAAAAGTTGAATGTATGTGAGAGCTTACAGTTGGCTAAGTGCAAGTGGGGAAGACGATTATTGGCCAGGATTATTTACAGTGGGGACTTGTTCCTGGAACCGCTACTATAGCGTTAGGGACTAGCAGAATCCAAGAAAAGATTGGTATGATATATCTAGGCATTCTTCAGAAAAAAGGAACAGCTCTTGTTACATCTAAACATTTTATCATACTTTAAACTGTTGCGTCAATTTTGTAAATTTTGATTAAGATACTACCGGACTAAAATTCTACCAGATATCTATTAAAAATGATAAATTTAGTTTATAAAGAATATATAGTAGGAAGGAAGTTGATAACCGAAGTAAACGAGAGGAACATCTCTGTAACTTTACAAACTTATCTCAAGATACTTCAAAAGGTAGAATTCAATCTGTAAATTTTACCAAAAATTCATAGCAGTAATGATTTTTCAAATTCAATTTTCAGTGAAATTGGCTGTCGCAACATTTCAGACCGAAAAGAGAACCGGAAAGCTGTTTATGTACAGTCCTGGCCAAAATTAACGCAGTACCGGCCGTAAGGATCGCTAGGGAGGTGCTGCGTTAATTTTGGCCAGGAGTGTACATTAAAATGGAACTTGGGAAGACGCTTGTTGCAAAGGAATAAATAACAAAGAATAAGGGAAGAGAGAAATAATAGAGGAACTTAGTAATAGGGATAATTTGATTGATGGAATAAAATTGTAAGAAGCAGAGGAAGAAAGAAAGAAAGAAGGAACTGATTCGAGTATTTTTTAAATTCCAAAATTATTTCATTTAGTCCTTAAATTAAGGAGGTGAGAAGGCTAAACAAAAAAATGGAAAGGCAAGTGGAACATTAATGGGAAGAAAAAGAATTATAGGATTTCAATGGAAATTAAGGGCGAAATTAGTTGATAGTTAGCTTAATTGATCCTTTTTATAGATTACAGAATTTAAATGATATGACAACGAATAAAAAATTTAAAGAACTGAAAATTAAAACTTTTATCTGGCTTTGATATTTTATCTTTCACCTCATAATCTTCGATTACTCACAATCCCATTACATCACCAATTAACCCGTGTCTATATTTTTACTCTGTTCCTCCTAATGTCCTTCCTTTCGAATTTAACATATGTACGATTTAATAATAATAATAATGCCGTCTTTTATTCGTGGGCGAATGTTAGCCTTTGAAAGCCACTCTACCAATTAACTCCCTTTATATTTATAATTTTTTTTGCATTTCTGCTTTACTGATAAACACAAGACACACACAACATACACAGATAACCACTGCCTAACCGAAAAAATCCGATTAGCCGGGTTTCGAACAAGGGACCGTGAGGTTTGAGCGTTAGCGCGTAAGCTTTACCGCGTAAGCGTCTGTGAAATATCATTAATTTTTAAAATGAAATGCCCTATTTTTTCCAATATCTCCTTCCAATAACGTCTCACTCATGTAAAATAGTTTGCATGAAGCAATTTCTGTCCATTCTCCTGCTCCCGTAATAACTCCAGGTACCCAACCTATTTTCCTTTTAAAGTGTGGTTTTGAGATTGCTCATCACATAGATCGTTCATCTCGCTCTAAAGATTTTCATCATATTTTTTTAAATATCATGCAAAATTAGGTCCATCGGTTCTATTTTTAAGAACTTCATTCTCTTGGTAAGTAGTACGCATGAATCCAAACATATTATAAATTACATTGAATTTTAGCTATCTAGTTATAAGTAAATAGAAATTAGCATAGGATTTTATTAAATTATATCATATTTTTAAAATTGTAATTTAGGGTAGAATGAAAGGGATAAAGGGGATGGGAAGACAAATACCAAAAACGTTGGATACCTTAGAGAGTGGGGTAAATTTCCAGGGAGTTAAGTAGATGGGAACAGAAAAAACACTCATGTGTGTATTTTCAATGAATTTCAGTTATAACCTACTTGGTAACAAAGCATAACATGCTGTTTCAAAATTCATTCTCTATCGAAACCAATTATTTTAAAAGCAGAGACACTGCGAAAATATTTTTATCAGAAGAGTTTCCTGTTCCAAAGATATTGTGACGGTTTAAACTGAATTTAAGATGAAAGAGCAGTAGAGTTAACAATATACTAATTTTATTCATCAAATATCTAATTTTATATCTTATATTTTTTATTATAATGGGAAGAAATGAGCAGCAAATGGAAAAATTGCGGGGATAAAGACAGTAAAAGAGAGAGCAGTGAACAAGGAAAAGGGCAAAAAGAAAATCGGGTAATATGAGAAATGTTCCACGAGGGAGCAACACACGTTCGGATTCTCAAAATACGAGGACTGGATGAAACGTGGAAAAGGAAGAGGGCTAAAAGGGACGGAGATAGAGATAAAACAAATGAAAGGGAGAGAAGATAATATTTCCAGCCTTGCAGATACCATGGAAGGAAAGTAAAAAATGTGAATGATAATCGGAAATTATGAGGAAATGTAGAAATACGTAGAAAGATCAAAGAGCCTAGAGTGGTATTGAAGGAAGTCTTAAGATTCGTAAAAGAATTATAAACTATATGTACTTGCCGATAACCTTTCATTCTGGATTCTACGAAAATAAATTGAACATGGATTATTTAGTTTAGTAAGTGGAAGAAAATTGTGAAATGAAAGATCTAGTAGTGTCGGGGGAGTACCTGATATTACATGATGGGTAATGAATCCTAAGAAAGTACGTACATTTTTATTTCACTTATCGCAGTTTATTTAGACCTTATGGTTCTTTATTCCAAGTTCATTTCTACTCAATTTCCTAAATCTTATTAAAATTATATTCTGACATATGAGTAAGGATACGTAATACTTCCAAGAGGAGGGCGGAAATACACTAATGAAATTCAGAATCTATATTTTTTGCTTCTCATCATAGCTGGATTCCGAACTATCTGTCGGAACTAGAGTCTCTGAGCTTATAGAATAGTATCGATCCTTAAGATATTCAATTTTAAGTTCTAAAATAGTGACCACTTCAGGAGAAAGATTCTACTACGGATCTCCTTCACAAATTGAATCAACGAAGAAAATAAAATGTTTTCTAGAATTAAAGCATAATGAATATTACAATCAACATGCTAAAAATTAATTATAATATTTTGCTCTTTCATTTAATTTTCATGAAATTACCGCAGGGTTTAATTTCCCCTCACAGAAACTCTCTTGATACGCTTTTCTACAAATTGCTTAAACAGTGAAGACGAAAAATCTGGTGTTTCGTATCATCACATCACATGATTTGTGTACGACAACTATCTCATATTATCCTTCTTCATTTAGAAAAGTATACTATCATCATTTGTGTATTAGAATACTTTATGTACAATATAAAATATTCACACTAAACATCTCACAAAACAAATTAGTAGTATAGTATTCCTGACGCTTCCATTTCCATTCCCGTCTCATAATTGTGAGAAAGAAGACAGCTGCTGAATTCGGCTCCAGATTTAACGACTCTTTAAGTCAACGCCCGCATTTGAGTGAATGCAAAGATCAGACAGTTATTACCTTCACATGAGTGTTGATAATCAATCTTAATCGTCACTTTCCCTTCTTTGGCGTTGATTTTCGCTTGTCTTCGGTCTGGAAGCACTTCAAAATTCGACGCCCTCTGGTAACTAACCTGCATTTTCTCTCCCGAAACAATCCGAGAGAAGGCAGTGATTGACACTCGTGGAAAAAAGTGGACGTTGATTATAAAGAACGAACTTCTTATTTGGGGGGATGAAATGAGTCATTCTTTCTTAAAGTGACTATTTCATTTCCAAAGACAGTACGGGAAGAAAGCGTTCCCTTAGAATACTTCAATTTTAAACTACAAATGGTACAATTGGTTCTGAGTGAATAAATTAGTTAAATACGAATTAATACCCCAATAAGGTAGCGTCTATTTTCATTCTGATATTAATCGAGTTAATAAAATACAGTAATTCATATCGCATGATTTGTTTACGTCGCGTCAGTATAAGTGTATTTCCTTGGCTCAGTATGAGTTGTTGAATTAACCATTAAATAATCTGGTATAATTAGCACAAATTTTGCAACCTGAGGAAATATTTCTATAAATTACTGACGCTAAATATAATACGGAAGAATTCCATGCTTGAACGGATTTTATGGGGATATCAATAATATTAGTTTATGGAGGCTTTGAAAGTAAGGGCAAGCGATCAGGATATATCATTTGATAAACTGTGACAAAATTTGATAAGAATGACTTGAACCAAGATCATTCAATTCGTGGTAAAATTCGCTAGCCTTCTGGGCTAACCCAACATATACTTTTTCTTTTAACTTTTCCCTTAAACTTCATTATTGAAATATCTAATATAATTGGGTCAGATGTAAGAGGAAACTCATGATTCTCAATTTTAGCCTTTAATAAAATCCTTTATTTTTATTGTTACCTTGTATTACAATATTTAAATTGTTTAGTTCTTATTTAATACATTTTTCAGAACGAATAATCAATACTATTTCTTACATTGAAGAATATTATTGTCAATTTATCTATTTTGTCTGTTCGTTTATTTCTTTGCTTTGTTAACTTTTTTGTCAATCTTTGCTCCATTTTTTTCATTTTGTATCGACTCTATTTAAGTAAGTGGAATATTTACTTAAACTTGTCTATTTAAATAGTAAAAATTGAAAAATAAACTATAGTTAATGACTCTAATATTTAAGATGTAATAACTACTGCCTGCACTAATGATAGCAGTATAATTCCATTGTGTATTGATCTCAAAACTGAATCTTAAAGAAAAAGTCTCTTCTTCGAAGAAGGAAGGAAAATAAATTCGAAGAGCAGCATTAATCCATTTTCAGTGATGCTTTGAACGCTTACTTTCCATGAAAAATATTTGATTTAATTTCCCTCGGTGAAAATGAAAAATCGCTCCGCTCGAAAAGCCGAAGCTAAATCACGCTGGAAAACGGTATCATGAATACGTAAATGGGATGAAATAAAATTTGATAGCGGAGAAAGATATGGGACAGCGGAAAGGGCAAATAAAGAGAGAGAGCTAGCGGGCAGTTTTCGTCCCTCGGAAATGAAAAATGAAGCTCTCCAAAACTCAAAGAAAGTTCCATTAAAATGCTTGAGCACATTAATCACTCGGCTGAAGGATATGCTGAACTAAATTTGTTAAATTGTGTAATTCCGCAGGGAACGGCCTTGGTCACAGAAAATTCGGATTTAGGACTACGAGTCCCACCCACTGCACTGTGGTTTATTGAAGGAAACTTCAAAATGAAAGGGATCAACGCATATTTCAATCAAAATTCAGCTTGAAACAATAAATACAGATTACATACATATAAATGCCTTTGGCTGAATTGAAGGGGAAAACCAATGAAACAAAGGTTCAAAAGTGTGATTAACTTCTTTGACTGTTTTTTTTTATATAAGCATGGATACTAAGTTGACAAATATAAGATTCCACTCGACACAGTGTCATTAAATCGCAGAAATTAGCTTCCCCCTTTGCTGTAATTATTACTAAAATGAGAATATTCCACGGACAGGTACATTTCAAGCCGCCTTTTGGCGAGCTGTAGGATATACATAGGCAGGACTTGTGCACCGAAACTCCATTAGGAAGCAATACATTCGAAAACATTAAATAATATTGTGATTTGCTGTAATTCTTAGACTTGTCTCTCTCTTTGTCTTTGATAGCCTTTTACAGGCAAAAGAGTTACATAATATTAGTAGTAGTGAGTCTTATAAGCTATTATCAATTCATATAAATTTTGTCACGATAAAAATAAACTTATAAAACAATTATCTATTTAAAACTTTATGAAATAATCCAACTAAATTCAATTATTTAACTGGAAGATACATTAAAATATTGCTAGGATATCCTTTCCAATTTCTGAGGAAAGAAAAAATATTACATATTTTGAAAAGGTCTTTTTGAATATATCTATCCGGAGCACTAAGTGATGAAATGTTAATAATTGGAGCATCTCAACGAAAATACATCAACTAGTACGCCACATGTTGCATCGAAGAGGCTACTCCAGAAGTATGTACACTGTGCTTACAATCACGAGTGTAGCCTCGAGTGTATTGGATGACTTGTGAATAGATTGAGACCACTTGACCACGGAATCAAAGGGCAATGAGCCAGCATTCAATCGGGATGACGTTTACAATGTGTTCGATTGGGCAGAGACGACTACTAAATTAATGCTCCAAAACATTGGAGCAAAGATCTGTACATTTGAAGTGGCATGGTAAATAGATTAATCTTCAGATGATATTGAAGAGGACTCAAAAAAGTATTTCGCAACATGGGGATATTAACAATCTGGTCAATTTTTCATTTAGGAATCAGTCGTCTGATTGATACATTTGATGCTGGTAATGAGTTAAAGTTATCAGGGCTGAGATCCATAATATTGCTTAATGTGATATGAATACGCGTATTTGGAGCAATTACTACAGCTTTGAAACTTCAGGAAAAAAAATATGAATGAGCTGCCTCCTTATGGAAAGGCAAGTAAAATTGCGAATGGCACATTTGGCTCTGGAATCCCTTCAAATGTGTTTTCTGCGAACAATTTCCCAATTTAAATCTCCCTCATAAAAACATCAAAGTTAGACCTCAAGCTTTCTTTATCTATAAGTCTGTAAATTACATTGTTTAGGCTATATGATATATTGTGATAATTACGTTCATCCTATACTGATTCATCTTTCATTTCTTTAGAAGAAAACCCTCATTATTTAACTGAATACAGACAAATGCATAATATGGCAAATTATTGCGACTCATGGAAATGTAAGCATTATGAGAACTACAGAATAATCATAAGAACCTAGACAATATTTTTACTTGCATCACTGAAAAAACCAATAATACAATGTACTACAAAAATTGATTCTTAACAAAAATCTCCGCAATAGAATCGAAAAAAGAATTTGAATTTTTTCTCAACAATTTTGATAATAAACAAATAAGCACACCTCTATAATTCAACGATGAATCATTATGATCAGATGACATGGATACCTATAAACACATCAAAACCGCCACCGTGTACAGCATATTTATTTAAGCAATAGAAGAAGACTAGCGTTGAAAACGAAAACTTAAGATACGTTGGAAGGGCGGTTTTTCTGGGAAGAGAGGGAGGGAAGGGCGAGGTCAAGGGTGAGAGAGCGGAAATTAATTCTAGGTCCCCTTTGAACATTTCTTTGGTGTCCTTCTCTTCACTACTCTTCTCGTGTTTATATAAATACGTAATTTAAAATAGTTTACATAAGTACGGTTTAGATATGTTTACAGATTGCCATGACATCTGATGATGACGATCGTTGAAACCCAGTAGTGAGATTAATTTAAAATAACTGTAATGGAAAAGTACAATGCCAATTTTTGACCTTGAAAAGCTCTCTAGGTAAGAATCAATAAATAAAAACTTATAATGATCTTGAGCAAGACGTTTATCAACACGAAGAATGCAGAATATAAATCTTTCAATTTGAGCGTTTCCAAGAATATCTTCAACTTTCCAAGAGTCAATCAGGGCACATCAATAAGAACTGGTTGTTTTTATAACTACGGTTGATATAAGTTTACATATTCAAATGTAATGTGATGATAATGATTAATCGTTGAAACCCAGTCGTGTGTTTAATTAAAAATATACCGTAGTGATATAAGAAATATGCCTTACATTGACCCTAAAACTTTCTCTGAGTACGAATCGAAAAAATAAAACTCTTATAATGATTCAGAGAAAGACGTTAATTCTCTCAATATGGGAGGTTATGAATATTTCAATTTGAGCGCTTCTACGAAAATCTTCAACTTTTTAACAATCCTTCAACGCACGTCAATGATTCCCGGACGATAAAAGAAGGCGAGGTAATGAAACTGCGTCTAAAAGGCGTCCGAATTCAAACCTACTCAGACCCATCGAGAACGAGGTCGGAGAAGTAAATAATTACAGCCATTAAACGGCCAAAAAACTCTTTTCGAATCGGAAAATGTCGACATTTGAGATATCCTAAGTAAGGAGTTCAAGAATCACCCCTTTGAATGTTGGAGTTATCGTACGGCTTGCGAAGTATTCTGATAATGGCAGTTGAGAGAGCATAGGAAGTCGACGGTTTGCTGGAGAGAAATCGACGTAGTTGAAAATAGAATGGGAAGGGAGGGGGGTGGGTGGGTGAAAGGAAGGAGAGAAAAGTGAAAGGGGGAGGGAGGAAGGGGTGGGTGAAAGAAAGAAGGGGAAAATGAAAGGATGGAGAGAGGGAGGGGGTGGCTGAAAGGAAGAAGAGAAAAGTAAAAGGAGGAAGAGAGGAAGGACAGAAAAGTGAAAGGAGCAGGGAACGTATAGGTAGGAAGGGGGAAGGTGGAGGGAGAAACGAAGAAGAGAAAAGTGAAAGGGGTAGGGAGAGAGAGAGTTGGCTGGCACTGCCGTAATCGGAGGAAGGTTGCCCCTTTCTCAGCCAGAGGGTGGAGCGGATGTGGAAAAAGGACTGGAGACGTAATTTCGAGGGCAATTTTGAAGGAAGAGAGCCGAAACCGCGGACAAGAATTATGAATCGCTTCTCCGAAACGTATTGATGTTATAAATGCTAATGCTTAAAAATAGAAATTCGAGTAGATTTGAAAATTGCAAGTGTGATGGTCGTACAGACGAATTTACTGAAGAAATGCAAGTAAGCCGATAATTGTGCATCATATGCTTTTAAGCTATTGGTTTCTTATGAATAGTGGTAGTCAAACTTGATTGTTGTGAAGACAGAGACAACGGCACAGAGGAGGGACAATAAGAATGCTTCAATGCCTACGAGGATGACACACGTATACTTTATTCTACAATTTGGTGAAACTGAGAATTTAGGCGCGCACTCAATATTTCTAACATACGACTTTCTGTATGAGCTTCTATATCCTTGCAACGTTTTACATTTTTTAAATTAAAGCAGAGATAAACAAACTTTTGAGACCCCTTTAAATACTTCTCGACTCTCCATCGACCAATGTAATCTACTCCGGAAAAATTATAAAATAAAAAACTAAAATACCTTTTTAATATTAATTTTACTGCTCGTGCATTTATAAAATATCAATATCACGAAAACATACCGATTTCTTACCACTAAATGCTGTTATAAAAGAGAAATTCAGTACTTTCATTAAAAATTGAATATGAATATGAATATGAATTTTTTTGTTATAAAATTTCTTCAGTTTACCTTTGGAGCAGTAATCGACACTTTACAACGTTATATCAATCTTTGGGGGCCTATTTAGACATACTTCATTAACTCAGCGAAAATTAAAGACAGTGACTTTTGAGAACAATAGGAAAATATTCCTGGAGGTACTGTTATTGTCAAATTATGGAATGAATAGTAGGCATTAAAAGAAATAAATCATCGACTCTATGTACAATTTATTAAGTATGAAATCAACTTTTCATAAAAACCTTCGCGAAACGGTATTTGTAACTATGCGGAAAATTTTGAAATTGCTTTACAGTACACTGGAAACCATGCCCTACGTTAAATGGGAGGGATGAAAACCCAAATCGTAGATGATTACCTTTTCAGCTTATTTGCTGGGATGTGAGAGTATAAGTCCGAAAGATTTTTTGTAATAGGAACGGATCAGTTGGAGTTTGTGCTCAACTCGTGCATGCAAACAAAAGCAAAACAACTTTCGGAGTGGGAAACATTCAATCCTAGAAAATTGCCTGCGTTCGATATAGATCCCTCAATTTTTATTTCCTTCCGTTTATCGCTGTTTATTTTCAAATGCTTGGAATTAAATGAAGTGGAGGCATATATTTCCGAAGCGCGCGATCTTTCCCAGTGAAACTTTCCTGGATTAAATTTAAAACAGTTTCCACGAATAATAGAAACCGTCACGCGATCCACACGCCGTGGGAAACAGATATTGCCGAAATTATCACGAAAGAAGAGGTTATTTAAAAGAGATTCCAAGAATATAAACTGAATTTCGGACCAATGAGAAGGATTAGAACATTGCCAATAATTATTAGCTCAATAATACAGTAGTAAAACAGATTCAACTATTAAATTATTATAATAACAGATATCTTAAATTTATAAAATTCGATACTCATTTCTATCTCAATATATACTCTGCCTATTCAAACATCCTACAGTTTGTAAAATTCTTAGAAACATTATTAGAAATAATAGCATATTTTGGGACCACACGTTTCATAGATGCACTAAAACACCAAGATTCCTCACTAATGCTAGACAGAGAGAATGTTCATACCTTGTTGCTGTATATCTAACCTGACACAGTATTTGTAAATGGAAAGAAACATCGGATTGACAAACAAGTAAACATAACAAAAACATATTTTTCTCCCTCTATTATATAGGACTGCGATATAGCAATGTAATAATATAGTCAAATTTAACAATTAAATAATATTCTTGGCTATTTAAAGTATGATTCGATTGAAACAAAGGAATACGCTTGCACAAGAATGCATTATGGATACAAGTAACTATTATTACCATGAAAATTTGCTTTATTTGAACCTCAGATGAAGGTACGTAGCAAAAGGTTAAAGGAAACGTGCGATGCATATGGTTCACCAATTTTCCAGATTCATAAACAGAAAAAGATTCCTTCACGGGCGCGCTATAAAGAAAGGGGAAATCTACACCTCTTACATTTGCTAGCGAAGGAAACTTCCCCTTGCCGATGGTGCACCATGTTACGGAATTGGGGTGGAAATTTGCCAACTTTTCATTCGACCAAGGCCAAGAGATTTTATTCCACGACCTTCATCGTAGTAGGACCGCAAAAATACCCCAGTTTTTTTTAACCATAAATGAATATTATTTCTGGGGTGCTATCACAGTTTCTGTTCCCTAAAAATTCGCAGATCCTTTTTAAAGAAGTTCCTGTAATTTCCCACATATGAAAAATATCCTTACAAATTTACACAATTGTAACAATTATTGAGGTTGAAATCTTCTAAAAGTCATAGCATACAATCAGTATTCCCTTTCCATGCATACGAATCTTCCATAGAAACAAATACGAACAGATTATAGTGGGCAACCCGTATAACACAATTGCCACGCAGACTACATAACTTCCAGTAGCCTGGTATCCTTAATTGAGAGCAACCCGCAACACAAATCCGTTGTGCAAACTGCATAACATCACGGTGGCCTCGTGAGTTAATAGCCGGATTTTCTTGAGATTTTAGTTGGTGATGTTCTATTGATGAATGGATATTTTACATCAAATTAAGGGCTTGGGGATTAAAATTTTAATTTTTATCAGAGAATACATTTAGAGGTTATATAATTTTAATTTAAAACGAAGAAGAAAGACTTGTTATCAGAATTCTTTGTTCATAAAACAGTGTAAAATGAAGAATTTACTTTGCCGACTTCTGTAAGTAACGATAGGACTGAAAAGCGATTCCTTTGTCAACTCGTATGTTAACAACGTTATAGAATTTTAACATTACGAAGAGATTATTCCTACGCTACTTTAGTTAAATTGAATATACATAGACTCTCAGGGATGCCATTTAAAATGTTTGATGTATCTGTCCATGAAACAATAAGTAATATTATGATGAATTAAATGTTGAATGAGTGATGGAGAAAAAGAAAATGATTAGCATTACTGTATTAGCACCCTACTTTTTGAAGATATTGTTATTTACTACTGTTCATGTTTTATTTTTAACGATGGATTTGTTTTTACTATTTGCCTTTATATGTTTTAATATGCTTACTCAATATTTATAGACAACTGACCATTCATTGTATGATACCACACTCTGTCATCTGGTATATACCTATCTGTAGATTTATTTTATAATAATAAAAATTTAAAATCACTTATATTCTTCTGCTTAAGTATACTCGCTTTTACTAAAACTAAATTCCAAATTTGCAAGAATGAAGAGGGTAAAGATAGTGTTTGAAATAATAAAATCTAAGGGAATTTTTTTGGAAAATTTTACTTTAACGTCTCTTTTTTTAAAACAATTTTCCGCCAAGAAATATTCCGACACATCTGCTTATAAGTGCTAAGGAATGGTTTGAATGAGTGATAAAGCATCTTGGAATGAAACTAAAAACAGGAGCAAAATATTGGACGATACGAAACGTTCAATTTTTCTCTCTCTCTCTGCGCAGCGGGCGATCTAAAAACGAAGATAAATAGAGGGAGCGTGTCAACAATTCAAGCGCTCCGTTTCAGTCGTTCAATAAAAGAACTTTGAAGAAGAATGAACACTTTAAATTAATTGCGGTCAGTCTCCCAGGGCATAAATGGACAGCATTGCCCATTTTTAGTCGGACGCGTGGTTATTAATCGTTCCAGAGGACGTTCTTCCTCCCACGCTACCCTTTTTCTAATAAATTTTAATGGATCGCTCAAGGAATTCCTTTCGTTTTGAGTGTGAGTATGGGATATGCTTTGAACTGTACACTACATTTGAAGTACTTTTGGGTGAATTTCAAGAATTCGAAACACTTTACAGCAACTTTCCAGCATACGTCATGCAAACCGACGGCAATTACTTAAATTGGGAACTCTTGTTGCGAGAATGCCATTTTACTGTCACAGATCAAAGGTTTTATGTGGCTCGTTATGTACTTCAATGCAGTTGAAATATCGCATGTGGTGCTTGAAGGCGATTTTAGAAAGTAGCCCCAGAATACGGAGGAAACCTTTTGCATGGCACTCAAAGTTTTGGTTATGAAAAAATATCAGTGCTAAGAGAAGGTCTTTCGGGAAAATTTTCACATAAATATAACGCTCAACGACCGGTCATATAATGGATCGATAATTTTTTGCAACGGATTGACTGTAGTTTTCTATGATGAATGGATTTTTACTGAAAAATGTACGGCAAATAGTTATACTGATATGATTCAGCATTCGACAGAAGTTATCGCTTTATGAGAATAAACTAACTTTTAAGCAAATGAGAATAGCGTCTCCCGGATAACGTACATTCTTTATAATGCTACTCACCGATATAATTTGAGGTACAGTCATGGAGAAAATACACGGAAAAATAAGGGTACTAATAAAGGTCATAAAGCGAAAATGCACATATTATCTGACTCGTTTCTTAATACGTAAATATTGGAAGACTTCTATACATTACTATAGTAATCAACAAACCTAACATAATAGATATTTAAGTAAATACGATTGATTCTCCCTTCAAACATGAATTTTAGGTGAATTTCGACAAAACGTGCCAACGAGTTTTTTGTCTTACGCTGTTGCTTGAGTATATTGGATTTTGCGAAGTGTTTTACTAAAATAGTGCCTATTTTCTTATAAATGATTTGGTCTTCTTAAGATGAAGTTCGCCTCTAAGGGTGAAAATTTTACGTAATTTAAAACAATCTACCTCATTATCATAAAATACGTAAATAATTTTAATATAAAATTGATTTGAAAAGGCTGGACTCCGTGGAATGCCATAGAAGCTGGATGGAGAAAACTAAAGTAAGTAAGTTCCACAACATATTTTAATTTCGGCTATTTTCACCCAACCCAGGTATTGACGAAATTATCGGGTAAAGTTTAGCCAAAGTTTAGCATATTTAAGGGAAAGAGGGAGTAAGAGTAGAAGAGCTTAAGGGTTCCATTCCTCTTTCTTTTAGATGTGCTAAATTTTGGTCAAAATTTACTTAACCGATGATGGCCCTCAATGTTTGAAACCGATCAAAATAAATATATCTCGTAGAATTGATTGAGCTTAGCTTTCTTCATCCCATTTAAATATAGATAATAAATTCCTTTGGCGATTGAATCTATTGAAATTATATTTAACTAGTAAATAATATTGCTGTCGGTGTTTTATAAACAATATAATAATAATAATAATAATAATAATAATAATAATGAAACGCCTTTATTCGGGCGAGATTGAGACTGGGAAGTACATCTAACCCATCGACATATGAGAAGCAGAAAGAAAGAGATAGTTTGCAGAAGTACACGAATAAAAGTAGTATGTGGATATAAAAACCTAGGCTGAGGGCTCAGGAAAAAATTTCCACTGCAGGAAAACGCTCATGGAAGGGGAGTGTGTAAAACCTGTGAAACCTGCAGATAGAAAACTTTATTTTGTGAAGGGGAATAAAAAGTGTTACGAAAGACAAGCAGAGATAGATAAAAATTATATAAAAGAGACAGGGGGAAAATAAATATTCACTACAAGAAATCAAATCAAATAAAACATCTTCACAAATAACACTAATTCTAAATAACAAGAATTGTAGCATAAAAAAGATCAAACGCATAAGAATATTTCAAGAATAATAAAATGATTAAATAGATTAGGTTGAGAATGGTTAATTATATCAAAAACATAACAGTTTATATGAAATTGAAAAAAGACAATAAGAAAAAATTAGAAATAAATTTTTTAATGATAAATATATGTATTTACGGAATTTTGAAGCAATTTATGGTAACATTCTTGACATAGATTTGACATCAGGAGAAATAACGAACTGAAAGCCTTGAGACGCGACCAATTCCCATTTCGACTTGATGATCAAGACGCCAACCTTTGCCAGTTGGTCTCCACTGTTTCATTTGTAACTCAAGAGACCTCTTCATTAAGAGCAGCTAATGTTCGTCGCTAATGGCGCCACTGTTTTTCGAGGAAGTTATCTTTACGCCGCACGCACACATGCGAAAGAAGCTGTTTCGAGGTCTGAACTCCATCTCGAGGCAGTGATAAGGCTTTTAAAGGCCCCATCGCCTATCTCTCCCTATGCAAACTTCTCCAACCGAATATCTTCCTCTAATTTGCTCGAGAGTGAACATGTCCGACAGTTTTAATTTACTGCCATGTTACGTCGAGCGAGTACGTGGAAGAAAGCTTCCGCAAATGGGACGAAAGATGGCAGCACTTAGCTCGGAAATGGAGGGGTTTTCAATCCTGGGGAAAGGTCGTCTCAAAACAATATAGCGCAAGCATTAGAGGGAAGCTTTGTATGACTTTATGGAAGATGATGCTCCAGGAATGTTAACGTAAATATATATTTCGTTCACGGTTTCAAAGGGCTGGGAAGTAGTACGTAACCACCAATAAATATCTTAAATAAAACAATTAATATTTCCGCAGAAGTACAAATAAATTATAAATTCCAATGATAACTCTCCGCATTTTAAATATAATAATAAATCGAGACCGCATATAAAGTATATTAATGTCATACTATAAAATATATATATAAAGCAGATATTATTTAGTATTTGTGGTTGTCGTAGATTGGAGTCCAAAGTGTTAGCCCGATTCGCTTTAAGGGGGTGTTCTCATGTAACATTTTGAAAAAATCGAAAAATTTTTTTTTGAATTTTTTTCAAGTTTAGGTATCTAAAAATAAGATACCGAAAGGATTTTGCCGGATTCTAAACCTAAACCAAGTTTTGAGGCAAGTTTAGGGGCGCTCTCGCAGCGTGCCGAGCTCGCACATGGCGCGCCAGAAATCATTTGTATTTCAGGTATTTATACCTGAATTTGTATTTCAGGTATTTATGCCTAAATTATTTCCGATATCCGAGGAAGGGAAAATAGGGCTAGGGTTTTAAAAAAAAGTCTGTGACTAACACACTCTTACGGTCTCGTTTAGATGTAGTTAGTTTCGTTTTCGAGTGGTTGCGTCCACTCTTATCGAAATATTCTTCTCCATATTCTTTTGGATTCGCGAGTAATTTGCCTGTTCAACCAAGGATAGGAAGGGTTCCGAAGCAAAAGAGCACTTGTTTATCGGACAAAAAATAAAATTTTGCAAAAGAACGACGGCAAGCCCGAGAAATCTACCGAGTACGCTAGCACGTCGTCAAGTAAAATTGGGAGCGCAAGTGCCAATGACTTCGTCGTCAACGGACATCTTAGCTACAATTTCATCGATATTTTCTCTGTCGTCTCGACACATGCTACACTTGTAGTTTGCAAGGACTGCCATGGAGAAGTAGCATTTGAGTGGAAAAGTGAACGTGGCTTGGGTTTTACAGTGTGCATGAAATGCAAGAAGTGTGGTAGTGATGTTTTGATAAATTCGTGCCCGCTCCTAAAAAATGCCTACGAAATCAACCGTCGTAGTATTTTGCTTAATATGCGTCTTCTGGGAATTGGTTTTCAAGGACTGAATTTGTTTTGTGGCCTAATACGGGACGAGAGTTGGATCATCCGTTCGGAGGGGCGCATGAGCGATCACGCTAAAAGGTCCAGGATCTATCGGAGAGAAAGCAATTCTGCTAAACAAGAATTCGCAGAGATCGAGGAAGGTGTGTTGTGCGGCCTCGGAATCGCCGATTGATTGTAAGTGACACGATCCCGAAAAAAAGCTAACTTGAAACTTTGGACGCGTTTTCTCAAAACTACGTTTTTCAAATTGGTTCGCACGATTGCAAGAAAACTAATACACGGATTTAGATGCGGTTTATTTTTAAATGCGTGGTAATGTCTTCGCTATCGTTTGACGGTGGTTTATCCCCCTACTATTTATAAAAAATGTTTGAAGATTTTTTTAAGACCGGTCTCGCCATTTTGAAAATTTTTATCGTAATCAAAAAAGTCCCCGTCAAACGATAATCACAACGTTTATAATTGATAAAATAATTTTATGCTCGTTTCAGACCAACCGTATTTGCGCTATCGTGCGAACCATCGACCAACTTTTTTTGGAAGGACTAACTTTACAAGGGTGCAGTGGCCAAACAACGAAAGTTTTTTCAACAAATATAACTTTTATTTGTAGTTCAAAGATCAATAAAACTTTAGAAAAAAACCGTATAGAAAAATATTTCATACTTTCCTCACAGTAAAATTCCGAAAAACGCTTTGAAAAACAGCCGTTACATGAGAACACCCCCTTGAACTTAGCATACGTTTATCTGGGGTCAGGAAATAAATACAGTTGCATTTTTTATCAACGATATGACGGGTTCGAACCAAGCCGAACGGATAGATTTAGAATAAGGAATACATGTAAACTTCAATTTTATGGGTTGCAGGATTTATTTCTTTTGAAGAATTAAATTAGAAAAATAGTCGTGCTAAGTCGAAACAAACACCAAAGAAACGTAAATTGTAGAATTATGCTCATTATGGTCATGGAATATGGTTTTCAAATCGAAATTTGGAGAATTTGGACAAAATACAGGTAAATGTTCCAATTTTTTTAGCTTGTAAACAACCAGTCCCCCTGACGACCAATGCGATTGTTGAATCCGAGCTCGTGCATTTTCCTGTATAGTAAGAATAGATTTGGATTTTATAAGAGTATATTAAATGGTATTTACTCATTAAACGACCAACAATTTGAATTTAATCTTTTTTTCAGAATCAACGAGCGCTTCAGCTAGTATTGAAATATATTTGTCTAAGACCTATTATTTTCGGATGTAGGTTTTTAAAAAATATTCGGAAACTATCAAGCAAAGATAAATATATATTTAAAAATAGGTAGGTCCTTTTAACCCTTTATTTCCTCAAACGTTATAAATAAAAATCCTTGGTCACCAATTCTTGCACTCGTCCACTTCTGAGAGGAATTCCATATCACAAACTCCACCCACCTAACTCTAACTTGGCCCTTTAAGCATGACCGCGGGTCCTCACCATTTCGGACAATCACTGAGGCTGATAGTGGTAGATGGCTGATAATGAGGGAGTGGATGGACAAGGGTTAAGGGCGAGGGTCGTAAAGCAGAGGATGCATAGTAATGCGCAGGCGGCGAAGGCAGAAACTAATTAGCAGTGTCGAAAACAAAGCTATTTCGAACGCGTAAAATTTCCATCCAAACCGGAAGAAAATTTCCTTTTCCTTTCAACTTTAAAAGGAGTTTCGCCAAACTTGAAACGCAATCTGGTAATCTTAAGGAGTACTTTAACTCGAAATTGAGGTACGAAATAAAGATGCTACGTTGGTGGAAGGTGTATGCACTTTGTAGTGGGAATAATACTCATTTTGAATCGTGAGACAGCATTTCACGCCATGCAGTCCACTGATAGTATTTGGATTCACAGTATATCTCACAGAAGTGGCATTAATTATATTATCCATCCCGTCTTATCCCGCTTTAATGGATGCCGAGATGCGACACTCCCACTATAGTTTCCACTTCATAAAGCTGCTCAGATAAAATAAATAGCCCTAAAATGTATTGCATTAACGATACATATCTTAAATAATAATAAATAAATATAGTATAGGTTACACGTGGAGAGTAGCGGAAAGAAAGGTATGCTAACGCCCGAAGTTCTTCTGTTGCGGAGTGTCTTACAACAAATTCCCAATGCATTTCGCTTTTGTTTTTCACTTTTTTACCGTATGCTTACGTACCGTATATAATCGAGTATAAGCCAACTCGAATATTAATTGAGGCACCTAATTTTATCACACAAACTGGGAAAATTAATTGACTCGAGTATAAGAATAAGTTCGAAAATGCAGCAGCTACAGTTAAAATAAAATCAAACGAGCTTCAGTTTCAATAAAGAGCCCTAAAATGTATTTTATTAACGATACTTATCTTAAATAATAATAAATAAATAAACTTTAATAATATGGTAATTAACTACTAATAATATTTTGATTTTACAATAAAAGTTCTTAAATGCAAAATTATTTGTCTTTATATATGAGGATATGTCCGATGAATATATAAAGTAGATAAGATAAATATTTAAAAAACAATTAATAAAAGCAAAAAATTTGAGCAATATCAAATTTTTCAGCTTTAGTGGCTGTTTTTGTGAGTTCAAAAATCTAATAACAACTGTTTTCCTAAACTTTTTCTCCACAAGTATCTTTTAATTTATCGAAGGATCATTTCAATAAATGCAACCTAATTTAAATGATAAGTATTCATTGGCTTTTGTAAATATTCTTCCGAAAACTAAAATTAATAGTAAGAAAGATATAAAACGATACTTAATTTCTCAAAGTTGCATGTTATTTCTATCAGATTTCCACATTATTACGCTTTTATTTTTCTAAATTGATATAAAACTTTAAAAAAACTAATTTATTAATACAACGTTTATAACAGACAGGGAAAGCATGATGCGTATTCATAGAATGTAATTTAGGGTGATTTATATCCATAAAAATGTGAGATTAAATAGATAAAAATTTAAAGGCGTCAAAAGCAAATAATTTATACGTTTCCAATAACCCTCTGAGCTACATAGCGTCAAATCTCTGACAATTTGCAAAATTAGATTTAACATACTATCTTTAAAATGTAGACAAGTTTTTAATATTTCCAACCTCAAACATGTCTGGATTTCGAAGGAGCTAGACTACCTCACGTTAAAGCCCGTATCACGAGGCAATAAAACTTCTAAAAACCCGCGAAGCACATCAAACAGGCGAATGCTTGCTTCAATTGAAGCTATCAAATCCACGTCCCCACATTCCTATGCACAAACCATAGCCAGGGTAGGAAAGGACCCAAAGTCTCTACGCCAAGAGATATTTAATCGTAGGAACGGGAAAAATCCCTCAAAAGTCAGCAACCGGTTCTATTACAGCCCTTTCCGCAGCGAAATCTCTTTCCTCCGAGTGATTGTTATCGGCTTCTTGAAGCAATCATTTCTGCCTTATCCGCACCAGTATCAGCACTGTTCCCACTCGCAATCTCCCCGCTCTCAATCTGGTCATATATTTATTATTCATTATTCCTCTCTCCACGCCTCAGACACCGTGGAGATCCATCCATCTCCCGGGAGACCGTAAGGGAAAGAAGGAAGGCCCACCCACATGCACCTAAATTCTTCCCCTTCCTCCTTACGTCACTACCGGCCATTCTCTTCCTTTCTCTTCCATTTTCCTTCCCCAACGTTTTTCGGGGAACCATTCACCCGAGGAAAGCCCAGGGCGGGCGCGGAAAGGGGGTGGGAGAAAGGAAGAATAAACACTGTTCTCTCCCAACCGACCTTCGATTCGAATATCCAGTTTCAGGCTGAGAAAGAATCCCTTACCGATACTCAAAAGAGCTTTTTTCCTATTCTGTTCTTATCAACACTTTTCTTCCTCCCTGGATCTCATCTCTTCATCGTGTGTTCCACCTTTGGCACGCCTTTTACGCGTATAGGTTACACGTTGAGAGTAGCGAAAAAAAAGGGATACTAACGCAGATGTTCTTCCGTAGCGGAGTGGCTTACAACAAATTCGCAATGCTTTTCGTTTTTGTGTTTCACTTTTTTACCGTAAGCTTACGTACCGTATATAATCGAGTATAAGCCAACCGAATATTAATCGAGGCACCTAATTTTATCGCAAAAACTGGGAAAATTAATTGACTCGAGTATAAGGATAAGTTCCAAAATGCAGCAGCTACTGTTTAAATGAAATCATGACGTCCGATCAAGCATTATTGTTTTCAATCCGACAGTAGAAGAAAATTTATAAAGAATTTTTAATACGGCAAAAGGGAAATTTACCACCCGTTTTTCACGTTTCACGAAACCCTTTCTGAGTTACGCGAGCCTTTAACATACCGGCATCTGCTAGGTAACGGGCATTAGTTCAATAGCTACAGATATTAGCTACTGAATCGATATGGAAATATAATGCCTTCACATTCATTGTTAAAGCAACTGGCGAAGAAGTTGATTTTAATAGTTGAAAACTCCCTGGATTGAATATAAATGTAAAAATAGACTAAGATTAACTAACTTGAGATTAAGTTTATGCATGCACTAAAGTGTTAGGGTATTTTTAATAGAGGAGGCTTACACTTTCTAACCTGTTAATGAGGCAATTTTCCATTGCTATTTTTAATACGCTCTGGATTAAAAGATCCAGTTAAATTCTAATTAAAGTTTATCATTATTCTTTTAAGTTATTTACTTGCCTCTGTTCTCCTATCAAGCACAAAGTTACACTTTTTATACGTCTATGTCTAATTTTCGTGATCACATTCCAATAATTACTATTATTATTTGTTAAAGTTCTGAAGTACAGATACGCAAATTCATCTTGTATTAATGATCGTGGTAGGGAAACAGCTTAATTTCTAAATCACCCGTCGTTTCTTCGCCCAATCGATAATATTTGAAAGGTCATAAGGCCACGAACTATAGCTTTGAGAAAATATACATGAATATCTGAGAGCAAACTTTTACTGGTGTTTGGGATTTCATTCTCCCTTTCGTAGACTCAGTAAATTTAGCGCAATATTTCAGATTTTTTCCATCCACAGAAATGTTTACTACTAATAGGTGATACACTGTTCAACTTTTTACTACTTTTATGCAAAATTTATCATGGTAGAATATAAGTGAAAAAGCTCTGACAATACCGGGACACAAAACCTGCTGTTATACCATTAATTTAATACATTATTTAGCAGGCAAATGGCTGATTTTAGGATACATCATGAAAATGTTCGGAAAAGACTGCAGCGTTATATATAAGTATGGCAAAAACGTTCCTTAAACGTCAGGTGTTAACAATATCGTCGGTCATCAATAATAAAAATATTTATCAATATTTGTATTCTATATATTTGTAGAAAACAATGAATATGGATTCATTCAAGAGAAGTCTGATGTCTTGATGGACATTATACGCAAATTACTGATTTAGAGTTGGAAGTTTGCATTATAGTTATAAAATATACCATAATTAACCTCTGAATTGTTAATAAGTAATCAGTAATTTTTAAGTAGTTTCATGTTTCCTCCATTGGATAGATGAATCTGATATTAGATACAAAATGTTTTGCAGTATAAGATTCGAACGTTCGCCAAAGATGTTTTCTTATTACGACCCATTCAGTGGATATTTGAGGTATTGCTTCCTCAACGGCCCAAACCTCTTTTCCTCGATTCCAACCACATCCGCTCCCTCAAACCCATTCTTTACAAAGGCTCTCCACATCCGACTCTGAAGATATAGAAGGAAATTTATCAGCTTGTTATTTTTCAATATAGTTTTTCTCTCCTGAGTTTACAACTTATCTTACGAATTCTCTTCCCAGAAAGTAGACGTCTACCAAATCTCCCTGGATCTGTTTATCTCTAGCATCCATGCAAACACTTCAGCAACGAAACAGTCCTTCGCCACCGAGTCTTGTTTCCGACATTCCACATTTGATCCTCGATATCTCACGATGCAAAAAACCGTTCAGACAATGGATGCTCTTCATGAATGTAGAAAGACTGTAAATTGAATATAGAGTGTCTCCAAAGATTCCTTTGAATTCTTTCTCAAATCTACATTTCTCACAATTTTCTTCACCTCAGACCTTTGCAACTTTGTATAAAAAACGTCTGGCTTTTATACCATAACACAAATTTCAAGATTTTAAAACTTTATTTCAACACAAACTAAAACTGATTGTGACATCGTGAGAGGATTTACGTCATTTTGGGGAAGAAAGTACATAGAAACTTTACCAACTAAAATGTAATGAATTATCGTACAAAAGAAAGAAACACTTGAATATCACTCAAAAAGGTATTATGATTATTTTATTGGTGTCGATGCTTATTTCCCTAATAATTCTTATGTAAAACCTAAATGCAGCATGTAAAAATTTGTATGGTAGTTTTCTTTTCATCTTTTTCTTTACCTTTTTACATAAAATCTTTAAATCAAGGTATTTTTTTAGAAGAGAAATTATTTGTCTATCACATGCAGCAAAAATAGCTATTTAAAGTGACAATGCAACTAATACAATAATTAAATAGCAACAAGAAATATAATAAATAAAAAGTATATAAATAAATATCGGTTAGAAGAAGAAAATACATAAAACCAAGTAGCATTTTATTGAACCAATGTGAAAACAGTTCCATATTAGCTAATAGATTTTAAAACATTATCGTCATTATTTTACTGGTTTCTTTACTTCTATTACTAAAAATCCTTTTGTAGATATTTGAGTAAAATTTTCAAATCTTTATCTAACATAGACACATTTTTACCTTATTTACCACAATTTCAAATATTTTTCAATTCTATCGTTAGTTTAATTTTTAGAATTCAGGTCCCTTCAACCCTTATCGTCATAGCCCAACTTCCGCACCTCGTTTTTCGTTATGCGGCAGAAGAGAGATTCACGGATTGACCTTCAACAGTACGCAAATACCAGCAGCCGACTGAGTGAACGTGCCTATTACGTGGCTGCAAGGGTTAAAAACTTCAAAGGATGGATTATGAGCCAAGCGTATCCAGAAGTCTTAAAGCGAATTTGAATTAATTCACAAAGCCAAGATGTATTTGATCTTATTTCAATGTCATTCTAATAACTCTCCAATGAAGTCTAAAAAACAATTTTTTAAAACTTTTCTTACAATTTAAATTCAGTTAAAATCAAACGTGAGATTGCGTATATTTTCATATTTCCTTTTTTAACGATCATAGACACTAAATAGAATGTTTTTAGAAGAAAACTATCCGTATTTTAAATTATAAAACTCATGGTAAACCACAAATCATGATATTCCCTCCATAAAAAGAGATATAATGTTATTTTTCTTAGAGTTTCCTCCATAAAATAATACTCTATCATTAAAACAACTTCACGATGAAAAACTTGCATAGTAAAGGCTAAGCAGGTTAATTTGTCCGGAAATATATATCTCAGAAATGAGCTAATAGAACCCAGGAATTAATATATTCAACAAAAAATGAAAGTGTCACATTACATTACAGAGTATAAATACAGATGAATGCCACTGGCAAAAGTAAAGAACATAGAAGTACGAGATTAACCTAAGCAATTTTAAACATATTTCAAAATTTTCGCCCAGTTATTGAGAATTTCTTCGGTGCGTCTAAAGAGAACGACTGCGTAACTTGCGGTAATGGAATCCCTGAGGAAAAACAGCAACATTTCTCATAATGAAGAACACGAAGAAGTTGCTATGGTTCAGAGGGCTGCTTATGCAATACCCGCAGTTAACGAACTTTAATGTTGACCCAACTCTTTATGCTCGCCGAGGGAAACGATGAAGAGTATTTCAACATCCGATGATAATTGCAGAGTTACGACCAACATATCCCGAGATGAATATCGAAACGAGCGGTGGAGCTGATGGGATATTGGTTTAATCAGCGAGTTGCAGCTTTATATGGTCGCCTGAGCGTCCACTCCATATTCTTCCCAGAGGATGACGGGAGACACAATTTGGGACAGTAGAAATAATTTCAAATGCCGAACCAAGTGAGTCAACAGTGTTCCCTCTCCCACGTTGCTTTTCCTCGAGCTATCCTCCAATATTCGGCCAAGAACTCTCGGCTCCGCAGTGGTTTTCTTGCTTTCTCTTTGTCGTGATATTGAAAACCCTTGATGCGAGCGAATCTCGTCTCTTACACACAAATACACAAACAAACTGCCGAAGTCGAGGACGTTGCTAGGACAAGAAACACCACATCAAACATTCTATTTTCTTACTCCAATAAAACATTCCAATTGTTTTTCTCAGTCCGTGTAGCTCTCAAAGAAAAGATCTTCTACTGTCTTTCTTATACACAAATACTATTCCTTCCTTATCCCGAATGCATTTCATCTAGATATATTATCGCACAGAGCAGTATACAATCCAATGCGTAGCAGTATGAGTAAATACCATACGATCAATTTATTTTGTTTGCTACTAACGGGTGTCGTACGATGAAAAGTACGACTTTATTACAGGATCCATTTCCCTTCGTCCACCCATTTTTGCGATTGAATGTTGTTCAATGCTACAGGAGAAGCACATAAAATCCTGTGAGCTTTATGTTAAAGTAGGTCCTTAGCCATTGATTCTGCCCTTGTGACTCTGACCCTGACTCTGATTCTTTGAAGCTATCTAACATGACGTTTAATCTCTCTTATAACAACTCTCTTCTTGTAAAGAGAAGCCTCCAAGAAAAATGACTATCTATTCACATATTTTCATAAATTTAAATACAAGTTATTTTTATCAGATTTACAAATTATTACGCTTTTATTTTTCTTAATAGATATCGAACTTTAAAAAAACTCATTTATTAATTATACAGAAAGGGAAAGAATGATGAACGCTCATAGAATGTGATTTAGAGAATAGAATGTGAGATTAAAAATTACAATATTAGGCGTCAAAAGCAAATAATATACGCGTTTCTAATAATTGTATGACCTATCTAACGTCAAATTTCTGATAATTTGCAAAATAAGATTCTACAATTTATCAGCAAGGTGTTGACAAATTTTTACTGTTTCCAACCTCTAACATATCTGAATTTTGAAGGAGATAGACTACCTAATTTAAAGTATATGCATGTAATTAAATCTATGCGAGTGGAATAATGTCGCAAAGTATATAAAAATCATATTGCGGAAAAGTATATGTATCCGTATTATACTATATATATATGTATTTAATAATAATAGTGGTTAGGAAACTACTTTAGTTCAGGAAGATATTAAAACCGATAAGTCTCTTACATACAACTTTGCATTATGAAAGATATCACGAAAAAGTTTACGGGTTTTAGACAAATGAAAAAGAAAAAAAAGAAATACTTGAGGGTACAGCAAACAATATACGTAGAAAGTAAAAACGCTGCGAAGTAAATATACATTCCTTAGCTGTAGGTGTAGGGCTGGATGTATATTATTCAGGTAAAGAATTCGTAAATGTCAATTTCACTTCTCTTTATAAAGGAAAAACAAGCCTCTTCTAGATAGTACACTCTACGCTACCTTGAGGATTTAAGGCACTAATGTTTCTCTTAGGAAAATAATTGCGTACTTCCACCTCAGAGCCTGACGTTTATAATAAACGAGCTTTGATAATTTTAAGCGGATCAACTTACATTTACTCCAACCAATTTCTTTTATTAGGATCCGGCAATATCAATTAAATTAAGCTCACGGAAGATGCGGGGGAAATCCATATCTCGTGGCTGGATGATCGATGGAGAGAAGGAGGGATTATAAGGGAGGATCCGAAGGTATTAATTTGATAACGAAGAACCCAGAATTCTGAGCTAATGCGAATGCGTTAATTTGACCAAAATGGAAGGCTCTGAAAATTATAGAGAATTTAGGAAGATCGGAATTTCGATCTCGTGATATAATTGACGTGAGGAGTTTGCTGAAACTTCAGCCGGTGATTTATTATATGGGATTTAATTATTACGTTCACGCAGATGATCAAAACTTCCTTGCCTTTCTCTCATCATCTCAGAGATGAAATATAATGCCAAAGATTACGGTCTGGCTGATATTCATGGTGTCGTCTATATTTAACTAATATGGCAGATACTGCTTCAAAATACGTACAGAGGAAATATCGATTGAATGTCTTCGTCATATATTTTACTCTATGTACTTACTAATTAACTAAACCTAAATGGGTTGAGGTTCTTTATATTTATATTTGTCTTTTTGGAAAAAAATAGATTTAAACATTTATGGAACACTGAATTTCTATCGAAGTAGTATCATACTTTTGAGAATCGATTCTTCGTAGAAACATAGATCTGTGCATGTTTTTGTGTATACATATTAAACAATGATACTGTATTTTTCTAAACAGAAACATAAATTCCACGGCCGATGTGTTTGCGTGTGACTACCTGATAGTTAATCTCCTTAATGTTAAGGTCTTTATTAAAGGCAGGATTGAGACTGAAAAGTCTCTTCTTCCACCTAACCTTTCGTCAATGGTATTATGTACATAAAAACTAGTGTATATGTGAATAGAAATAGAGAGGAAAACTTTAGAGGGAGTGGAAGTAAAAAATATCCTTAGGTGATATATTAGGAAAAAATATCCACAGCAGGAAAACACCCCCAGAGAAGGTGGGTGTGAAAAACTTGCGCAAACCTACTGATAGTACAAGCTAAAAGATGTTAAAGGAAGCTGTGTATAACATGGAGATTACAAAAGCAATAGTACTATAAATAAATTACTAATTAATAATAAATAAAATCAGAAACAGGGAAGACTACAATGGTAAACCATGAGGAAACAATTAATAAGACAAAACACACGATATAACATTCAGACGAAATTACAAAAAATAATAACGAAAAAATAAAATAGAAAATTCAAATAATAAATTTTTTTCTAAAATCACACTTGCTGCAATGGCATTTGAAAAATTTAACAGTTAATTACAAATAATAAGTTTCAAGAAATGGCAAATTAAATAGAAAATCATGATTACTTTTAAGAAATCCAAAGCAAAAAATGTGAATTTAATAAACGGAAAAGAAAATTTCTCAATAATTAAAAAATGGAGTATTTAGATAAATTATCCCTAATAAACAGTCTTTTCCTGCATTTTCCAACCTGTATTTTATTAACTATATTTGGTTTATTTAGTATATTCATTATAATTGATCTTATTGACATGTCTACAACAGTTAATTCCAATCGGAGGAGAGTAATTCTATTAAACGAAGCAGAAAATACGTCGACAGAGTGAAGAAGGGATATGGTAAGCCAAAAAAGAGATGAAATTCGGAGGAATAAATAGTGTATCTTACAAACTCACTGATAATAACTAGATGCAAAGTAATTACTTTTCTGCCATTTGATACGTTCATGTGGTTTAATATTCCCTGGGAAATTCCATTTCTCTTTTTTGTTGACAAAACTATATAGATACGGTACAAATATGTTGACAAGAAATAAAAAGAAACATAACAATAAGAGAACGCATGAAGAATGGAAAGAAAAATAAATAAAAGATACCTAAGATGAGATGAGAGAGAATTAAGTTTTTGAGCAAACACTGGAAGGTGTGGGTAGAATAAATACTAAGAATTTATTAAAAGTAAATAGTATATCGAGAATTGAAAGTAAACAGAGCATAATGAGCTGTGCGAAGAAATAGGAAACATTATGGCAATAAAATACAAGCAGCCGTAGAAAAGAAAGAATGAAAAACATTGTATTAAAAATATGGAGCCCAATAAATCTTTCCCGTCATATAGCTCTGAAAAACAAATGAAAAAAAGTGAACTGGGGAAAAGAGAACCAAAGAAACAAGAACAAGGCAATACGTATTTCATCCGAAGGACGACAATGAAGCTATATACTTTGGCTTTTTTAAATTGAACCCCTCCCAAAATTAATAACGAAAAGCGAGAGATGGTAAACGTGGAGGGAAGAGAAGGAAAGAGCACGGAAAGAAAAGGCATAACGAGTCTGGAGTGGATTAAGTATGCATAGGTGTAATTAAACGGAGAAAAATTAAAAGGTGAAGAGTGAAAGGGAGAAGATTGAGATGGAAGAGGAGAAGAAGAATGGGTTAAGTGAAGAGGAAGAGAAAGGAGAGGCCTGGAGAAATCCGCAAGAGAGCATAATCAATAAGCAGGATGGGAGCAGTAAAGGGGTGGGAGTGCATGTAAAAAGAGGAACTGAGATATAAAAGAGGCATTGAAGTGGAGCGGAAGCTAGCAAAAAAGGGAGCGGAGGAATTAAATGCTCGAAAAGAGGGGGAGAGAGCTTATGGGTGCAGTAATGCGAGGCAAGGAAATACTATGAGAAATGCAGGGAATAAGAACCGCAATTCGAGAGGAAACATATCGGCAACCATCTGGTTTAACGAATCCTACGCACGTTATCGTGGTACTGAAAACCAACTCACGCAGTTATAAGATTGTCATTCTGTAAAGAATTCAGCCATACGCTTTGTGTCAACGTAATCCATCTGCTATTACCAGAAAAAGCCATGTTGAGAAGGCGAGGCTTTTCGAGATAATCATCGACAAATGAGGCTTACTGGATAAGATGAGGAGTGTGGTAGTTCTCCCTTGCTTTTCTCACTGAGCTGAAATTCTATTAAATGAAAATATCGGCGTACGTCCAAGAAAAGGGGTGGGATCAATCAATGTTTATGAATGTGACTGTATGGATGTTCTACCACGTACTTTATTATCTTAGTTAATTGACAGATCTCATATATATTTATGTATGAGAGTTCTTATTGATGATTGATGATTTTATTTTTTTTGTACTTTTAATATATGTATTTTAGTTCAATTGTACAGCCTACGGGAGGTTTTTGGATGGGTTTCCCTCCTGTCTTTGGGCGAATGCTAGGCTTAATATCATTGTTATGTTCCCCTCTAACGTGGCCACCTGGCCTGAAGGCCAACTTGTAACGTGAACTTAAATAAATAAATAAAATAAAACGACCTTTGAAACGAGACAGCTCATAGGATCCAATAAAAAAAGAATAATGGCGTTCATTATCTTAATTTTTAGTAATAAAAATAAATAAATGGCCCGATGGCATACAAATACATTTATGGAATAACTCACTACAATTAATCAACACTTAATCAATTATGCTTTAAATCATATATTATACATCTACATCACATTCCAATATCATCACCTCCTTTACCATATTTTACGGACTATTAGACGCACTTTTTTCTTCAAAAAATGCCTCCAAAATTAAGGTGCGTCTTATACTCGAAATCACTGTACAAAAATTGCCATGTATTCAATGCCGCGAGAAACCTATCTTTATCTGAGGAAGAAGAAAGCTCAGATGACGATTTTCAAGGATTTTAAAGGCCATTTGGGTTTTATAAACTAAGATTTATTTAGTCTGGCACTGAAATCTAATAATAAAACTGGTAAAAATGTTATATTTTTTTTAAATTGCTTAAAAATTAAGGTGCATCTTATAGTCCGTAAATACGGTGTATTCCATAACAATAATTCATTACCCATTATCACAAATATATGCAAAAATATTATACATTTAAATCTCAATAGCTCCCATTTTATCAATAGTGAAACAAACCAAGTAAAATACCAAGATGAATCAAATATGTTCCATCTATCAGAGTATGGCAGTAGGAACAAATCTGATGCGTAATTTATGAAATATAAAAATAAATCTACCGCATACGTTCCTTCGCTATGGTTTTACCCCGAATTTTAGGTCTATCCTTACGAATATTATCGTCGTAAATATCGTAGCTCATCCTCATTGTAAATATAACCTGTATTTAATGCAAATGTGACTATTTTGCGCTAAAATTTGCGAAATCCTCCTGCCGATGCGATTCTGCAGTGGCACCCGCAGAAGGATCATCATTAAGAATCAGAGCAGGACAAACAGGAAGGAGTTCACAAATGAAGTAATAAATTGGCCCAACACGAAATATATATCTCTGACGATTGTCAACCGTCCGAAATTTACTGAGTGGATTTGCTCGATGCGGAGCACTAGAGGGAAATGTGTTTGTTAATGACCTGTCCATACAGCCTTTAAAAGCGGATATTAAACATCAGGATTGCATTGCCGTAATTAATTATTTTCGGTGACGTCCTAGCGGTCGTAATAATTCGACATATAATTAAAACGTGACAGGGAGAGAATACGATAATTAAATAGTCTCGTCAAGTTGACGTTAATCGAAACATCTGCTGATTCAAATATTGAAGCATTTATAGCCGTAGGCAGAGGATGACAGATTATGCACCGTTTTAAATTAATAAAAAATTGAAATTCGGCTTTAAATTGGGATGTTTATCTATTCTGTAGTTACAATTCCATGGCTAGAGAAGGAATATCCTGAGCAAGAAGGTTTTTCGTTATTTCTAAGCAGCCTGATAAACATGTTTTCTTCGCTTTGGCCTACTTCCGTTATGCAGTGATTTATCGCAATTCGAAGCTCGGAGTTCGACGCCCCGCAATCCGACAACCGAATTTAAGAATCTGAATTGTATGTTCTCTAAAGGAATCGAAAGATTTCATGTGACATTTTTTAAATTTTGCTGTTTGCTGTCATCCTAATTTGGTATGCGGAATGAACATTGTTATTAAAGTTATAAAATGTATGTTTTTACAATGATTGCTTTTATTCCTTTATAAGTGTTCATTAAATATAGCTGTCGGTAAAAAGATTGATAATATACGATGCGGCAAAACGTATTGTCACTACCTTGAAAAAGACTTTTATTGGCACAACAAAGAATATGTGTGTTTTTTTATAGAATTGAATTGAAAATATTGTTTTAAAATTCGACTGTTTCCGAATTTGACGGTTTTGTACTTTGATAACTACGGTTAATTGTCGGAATTCAAAGCAGCAGTTTAAGGGACATATTCGAGAATTTTACCTGATAAATATCGCCGTAGCATATCCAGACAGGATCAACGACTCTAAAGTGAAAAATGTATCGCCCGCTTCTAAATAAATGAATGAAGCCCCTATTTATCTAAAAACAATAAAATAATGTATATCTGCATATTTACTTTTAATAACAATGAGTAATTCTTTAATACTTTCCAATACCTCTGGTTAGTTAGAGCTAACAAAAATCCCATTAAAGCTTATAAACAGTTATGACTCGTTAGGCATTAGAACAATAGCTAGGATAAATGAATATGCTGGAAATACTTTTCTAGTTGGAGAATTTTAAATATCACACACGGCAAGAAACAAACCAAAATAAATCTTTAAAATCGTAAAATTAAAATTTACGGGTAAGGAAAACAGAGGTCTTAAAACACCAGGTAAAATGAGTTCCTCTACTTTACGTTCCCCCTCAATTTGCTTCCATTGTAATCAGCGGTTGTATCCCCAGTTCAGCGGAATTCCATTTAAGGTAAAATGAGTCGAGCAGAAGAAAAACAACAGCAATTTATTTAACCGCGATCCGTTTCATCCTACAGCGACCTCATCAGACAACACTGGCACGAATTTCAGTCGAACATATAGCAGAGGGGGCTTAAACAATTATCCCGCCGTGTTGTGATGGGCTTTCCGAGGGGATTTCATGGATGAGGGAGTTGGAGAAGAAATAGGAAGAGGAAGCGAATGGATTGGGCTTTGAGAGAAAAAAAGACTGTTATTAGTGCTCGAAATTGCTATTTTGGCCGCAGTATAGAGCGAAACGACTTTTTAAATCAATAAAAAGGTAAACAAATAGACTATTTTACTCATAATACGTGTTTTATTATACAAATTGTCCAATTCTGAAATCGCATAACGTTCCCAGAAACTAGTTTTTATACTAGTTTAGCTAAAATGGTTTTCCTTAGCTTAATTTCACAGCATTTTTTTTCTTTTAAATTGCTCATTAAGTAATTATCAACATAAAAGGAAGGACATACAAAAGTGGACAATAATTTTAACGACTTCTTGAATCTGTAAAACGTTAAGCGACTAAACTCGAAACGACTTCCCAAATCAGTAAAAAGTTAAACAGATAGACTTGTTCACTCATAATGCGTGTTCGATTGTACAAATTGACCAACTCTGAAGTTCCGTAACGATTCACGAAAATAGTTTTTCTACGAATTTAGATAAAATGGGTTTCCTTAGCTATATTTCACCACAACTATTTGTTTCTAATTAACCATTAAGTAATTATCAATGGATATCAATAAAAAAATAACGGCATCGAAAAAGTGGGCAGTGATTTTAGCTTTATTCTTTCACAAAATCAAAGATTTGATTTGCTTTATCAATAAAGAAACAGCCAGTTCTTTGTAGAAATCGAAGAAAGATATGCACTCATCTTTGTAATGGATAAAATAATAACGAAAATAATTTCTATTCATACAAATAATTATACAAATTCACACTTTTGCAAAAGAATATTATTGTTAACCTCACCTATAAGGGTACCCTTAAGAAGACAGTCACCTGTTTCAGGGTTACCAATTCTTCGTTGACTTCAGTAAAATTGAATAAAAACCCATCATATTAATAATACAATAATAAATATAGAGCATGTGAAAAATAATGAACTATGTAATATCAAATAAAAATATAATGGTTAACATATATCTAACATAAAACAGCTTTCAAATAGAGATTTCTTAAATAAAAATTCAACGTCATCTTGTTTGAGTAGATATTCCTGAATTAATTCAATAAATTTAATTTCTGATGAGGTAATGGTAATATTCTCTGGTAAGTTAGAAAAACATTTTGTACCTAAATACAGAGACGAAAAATGTCCATCCATGTCCATGAGTAAAGCCATCACTTCATTTAATACTCTATGTTTTACTAAATATTGTTTAGATTTCAGAGCTTTTGTGAGAGTATTTTATTTTTCCTCGATCTCAATATTAATAAACTTATTTTCTCGAAAAAAAGTAAAGTTGTATTTATTCGTTTGTAGACTACATTTCTCCTGAAATCTTTTGAGTTTCTAAGAAGGAATAATATCCACTTAGCTCCTTTTACAACTTATTTTGTGAAATTAACTGCTAAAAAGACTTAGGTCATGCATCCAAGAGACTAAAATAAACTTAAAGATGAACTAAATTGTTCATGTCTCCAAGAATACCAAAATATTGGTGCATTACCATCGTTATATTCGAGGCAAGAGTTAAATCATTGCTCATTACATTTACATTTACATTTAAACCCTGCAATCCGCCGGTGGCGCGTGGCAGGGGGTGTAAGACACCAAAATACCTATCTAATCTGGAGAGCTATTTGCTTCTCTAATACTTCGCGGAAAAAATGACCAAAAGTAGCTATCCGTCCTGGCAACTACTTCCCTGTATCGCTTTTTTGTTTTCTCTCGAAGGTCGCGTAGGTATATAACTGGGATGACAATATCTGTTATCTCCTCCCCGAAATCGGTAGAGATAAATTTATCAAAAAGCTTCCGTCGATATTCACGTCTTCTATCACTAAGAGAGTTCCAACCGAAATTAGCGGCCATTAGCGGCAGTATCGACATCAAAAATTATATCATATTATAAGAAAAAATTCCGAAAGCGTAGGCCGTAATAATAACATAATCAAAATTTTGGTGTTTGTTTTATCGATTCATCACGTTTAAACGGATCGGAGTAATCATTGATCCATAATTAAAACGCACTATACGCGCAAAGGAAAAATATGATTAATTTAAACACGATAGTTGTGAATTTTAACCACAATTTAAACGTATTTGAGATAAAACTGCGTACGTCCGACAGAAAATACTCGAAAATATGCAAATATTTCACGTGTAAATGCACTTTAACCTAATTATTAACTGCCGTTCTATAATTCATTTCAAGTTGCGATAAAAATGTTAATCATATATGAAGCTACTGTTTAGAGTTAATGAATTGCCTTTAGTCTGAAATTCAAATATTGCATTATAATTACAGAATACAAATAGAACATACAAATAAATGTCTAACAAGTAAGTACAATATATTGATAGTCATTTTCAGTTATGCCTACTAAAGTAAAGATTTGGGAATTGCAGTGAGGAGCTATATGAATATGATAACTTTGGATAATCAATGCAAATAAAAATAGAAAATGAATGGAGAGCGCTCTTAAAAGCACCGGGAAATGAAAATATGATTAATAGTTCGCTAAATTGCTACTTTGGCTGTAATGTACAAGAGAAAAGCGAGCTCTTAAGTTTTAAACGTTAGTCTGGTTCACTATTATACACGTTATTAATCATCAAAGAACATTATTCAAATAAAACACGCCCCAATTATCCAACGGATGTAAATACATCAGTAAAATATGAAGCTTTACCCATACATATATGAAATATGTTATGTTTCATATATATAAGGGTACATGAAATATCTTACGTTTCATATGTTCCATATAAAAATCTGAGAGACAAAAATTTTAATTCTAACTTTGAGCCCTAGCCCACTTTTAATTACACTCGGATCGCCAAAAATAAATTTTCGCAGAGCTCCATCGAGGGACGAATTGAAAAATATTCAAATTTGCACGAATACGATTCATCTTTCCTTTACCTTCGTAGATAACAACATCCTGGCAGATATAAGTATGGCGATGTTTTCACAGAAATCCGTTCCGATTCAGTGGGAAAATCTCTGCGGCACGCTGACCTATTTTTTTCCTCCGTTGGCTCTCTCAAGCACCGTTTCCATGACGTGCCGCCTCACTCCGCAGTAAATCATTCAATGTCACGTCTCACTCACGGTAATCCTTGGCTCACTATTGCCACCGCAAACACCGCCGTACTTAGCGTCTTAGATTACAAATAACGAGCCCACTTCAAAGAGGAACTCTCGCACTTTGCGATAAAATTTCGAACGAAACGCTTCGATAGATATCGCGTGAAGTTTCCCTTCAGGTTGGGTATTGATTTAATGAATTGCAGAAAGATGGGTTGGATATCAAGATGTCATAAACGCACCATACGTCCTTTTACAACGCAAATAATATTTTGCTTATCAATCCTTGATTCCTTTCTTTTATAGTATTATTGTTAATAGCGACTTGCTTTACTAAAATATCCTTCCATAATTCACTGCCTTACATGTTAACGCAAAATGCATGTACATACAGTGGAACCTCGGTTCACGAACTTAATCTGTTCCTGGACCCTGGTCGTGAACCAAGACGAGTTCTCCCGTTGAAATTACAATTATGTAAATACAAATTATCCGTTCCAGACTCTGAAACTTTGTATTTTTAATAATGATATATATAATAATATTCGTAATAATTGCATAATTATAAAAGTGTATATAGGTTGCAATAAAACACATCATCTGTGTTATTTTCAACCCAGATGGTTGCTATTTTGCTATTTCAATTAATATTTTTACGAAATAAATATAAAATACAGTAAATTGAATTTAAGATAGCTCAATGTTATTATATTGCTATGGAATTTGTCCTGTTTCACTGATAAAGTAATCCGCAAATTTCTCTCGAACTGTGTTCACTGATCAACCTGTCTGCAACTGTTTCTCAGGAACGATGCTGTGTTATGTCGGGGTTGCCTACTGAACTGGTCGGCAGCCTTGGTCGTGAACCGAGTTGTTGTACCCCAACCGAGTCAAAATTTGGTTGCCGAGGCTGGTCGTAAACCGAGTCGGTCGTGAACCGAGGTTCCACTGTGTTTGGAAATAACATTTAAAGAAAGAGTAATTTATTTGTTTTAAAGGCATATTTTTCATTTCTTTTGCGAATATTATACTTATTATGTTTTAAAAGATTGCATACAAGGCATTTTTACGATACAACGGCACGCACCATAAGTTGACGCACAGTTACAGGAAGCAGTTACGTAATTGTTTCACAAAAGCCGTTTTTCATTATATTTCACGAATGAAGTGCTTATTATGCTGATGATGATACATCAAATACGACGATTCATTGAAGTATAAACTTCATTTTGGAACAAAGAAAAAATATTACTCGTTCAAGAATGAATTATTTTGTGGTCTATAAAAGTTATACTTTTTCTTTGCTCTTGACGGAGACTTACCACTCAGTCACGGCCAAAGCAGTGGATTCATACTAAATTTTATTGCTATGGAATTTTTATCAATTAGAACAATACAAAAGAAACGAAATTAAAACAGAAAGTTATAATTGTAAAATACCGCAGCGAAAGTGTTAACTACTCTCAGTAGCTCGAAACGCATCTAGAAGTGAGATGTTTAATTCAACTAGAAGTATGCATACAACAGGGACGTACAAAAGAACCAAAAGATTTAAAACAATCAACTGAAATAAGTTCTAAATCCTTTCGTTATGAATTTTCCGTTTCTGTTAAAAGCACAATCACTTTTCCACTTAATAAGACTTCGGGTAGGTTAATTCCAGAAAAATGTATTTTAGCCTGGCAAAAGGAGTGCTCTCATAGAAAGCATAATCACAGGGTTGCAGTGACAATGGCGCAAAAGACTTTTGTTGCTCTTTTGGACTTGTTTAATCCCCGCTCTAAGGGAGGCGAGGCATGTAAATGGTGCTTATTGTCTAACAGCTCTCGCTGCCAGTCCAACGGGGGGTCAGCGCAAAATGATCTCTTGTTCTCCATCCCATGGCGGGGTTTCATGAGTCTATTCTCAACTTTACCACTGTTTTGTTATCCGTTAACGCGAATGTTGGTATGCCGACACAGGCTTTTGTTTCAAAGTTCATAAAAGAGGACGGTAGAAACCTAACATCTGCACTAGGCAGATTATATGCTCTGCACCAGTCAGGAGCGATTCAATGGGACCATTTTAATTGTTAATGATTAATTCAGCATGGATAAAATTATGCGATTATGATCTTTGCTGCTGATGTGAGCCCTTAATGAATTATTGATCATATATACCTCACAATGATTATATCTTGAATCAAAAAGACAATGTGAAAGTTTGGAATATTTTCATAACTTTCTTAGGTGATTTCACAGTTTGAAATGTTTTGATTGAATCATAATAGCAACATTTTCTTGAGTAACATAGTCCAGATCCCTATCGAAAAATCGCTCTTTTAAATTAATGCACAAAGACCTTAAAAATTAATAGTGTAAATGGACATGATCTGTAATTTTTATAAATTCAGCATAAGAAGAATTACAGAGTCCCTTATTAGCGTTTTCCATTTAAGTTTTAATCAAGTTTCATTTCTGATAATAATATCATTCATCTTCAAAATCTCCAAAGCTGAGACTAGATGAAATGCTTATCTTATACAGTGGATATCGATTTAAGCGGTATCACAATGGTACATTAAATAATCAATTATTAATTTTCTTGAACTCCCAGAAACATCTACTCGTACGCAATTGTTGCTTAGGATAACATGGGAAGTTGAGAAACACACAAGCCTTAATCAGGAAAAATCCAATTAGCCTGAAATCGATCCCGGAACCGTGGGACTGTAGCAGTAGCTTGCTTCCTTTTCAGCCACCGAAATAGTATGTAATAGTAATGCATTATCATTTTCATTATATTGTAATTATTATTGATATTAAAGCATAGAAATTTTGCACTGAACTGAAGAGCAAACGAAGTGCATCACTCATACGTAATATAGGGAAAGAAATTTTGGAACACGGCTGTTAAAGAATTTGAGGTTGAAAAACTCCAATAGCCGTCTTTGTCGGCGTTCCTCGTCTCATCCACCGGAGTTAGTGCGGTGTCCTCTATTGTTTTCAGAACTACAGTGAATGAGACGATGAACGCCGACAAAGACGGCGTTCTTATTGGAGAACTATTGGAAGATTATTGGAGTTTTTCAACCTCTAATTCATGCGTAATAATCTAGAGCTTCGTCCAACTAAAATGATAGCAGTGCTTAGACTACAGCTAAATATTCCTCTTTTCCAGAATTGCATGCCGATTAAAACAGGCTACAAGATATAATAAACTTTGCCAAATGATTCCGACTCATGACCCAAAATTACATCCCAGTACTTGTCACGCCAATGAGAATTCCCTCCATAATTCGTATCCCTATCCTTATGGAGCCATTTTACGAGCTGTAAACGTGTTTATCAAACAATTGAGCGCGGAAAGGCGAGATCCGGACCCCGCCCACTCCCGAAGGAAAAGAATATTGAAAGGACCATATGGAGGGAACATTTCCTACGGCCCTTTCCCCGTGGGCGTCAATGGAGAGGCCCTTCTTTCCTCCTGCCGTCTTAATGGCTTCGCAAAACTTTGGGACCCTTTAGAGAGAGGGGATTGCGGAGGTCTCCCGTCGGAGGCGCCACCGTCGAGAAAATCCGGGGATGCAGAGAGGGAGGGAGACATGGGTATTCCCGTGTAACCTGACTTTGAGCACCGCATTCGCTTTGCGACCATGTACGGAGATCGTGTAGGAAACATGCGAGGAGAGGAGGCTACCACGCAGGCGATTAATCGCATGGTTTCTCTGGGAAATCGAATTTCTCGGAAGGGGCATCTTTCGCAGGACTCGGATGACAACGGAGAAGACAGGAAGAAAAAGTCTGTTGTAGAGCTCAGCTTCAGATACGTAATGAAAGGTGTACATGGTTAGGGACAATTCAATGTAGCATTACACAACAGAAATAGTTGAAAAATCAGAATGAACTATTGGCTGAGAGTGAAAACATCGTCAGAGGATAACAATTTTCTTAAAGAAGTACGTTCTATAACATACTGCAATAGCATGCAGATTCTCTCTCTATTGAAAACTAAAAACTTAACCTAGCACACCATGGATTTTCTTGATAAATCAATTATTTACTTGATATCTTAAGAAATTTAAGTTTTAAGGGGATATCTGCCTGAAACAGCCATGTAAAACCGAAGTTTACTTGTATGTTCAGGTTTAAAGTGAATTTAAATTATCATTATTTTCAACCATATCTTATTCTGACGAAGAAAAACTTTCGATGTTATCTACAAGAACTATTTAAAAGGAATATAAATAGTTACATGGCACATGGAATAAAACAAGTTTCTTAATTTCCATATGAAAGCTACTCACTATAATTACAGTTATGGATAGAGAATTCATCTTCATTCAAATATAAACTAGAATACTGATATACATTTTGAGTTTGGGTGTAAGCCAAAGTGTAAGTATCAAATTAACATGTAATTTTTCTTCGAGTATAAAGTAAAAATTAATTTCTCATGATACATAAATCAATATTCTACCATGTGGCTCACTTAAAACTAATTTGATGGGACAGAATAAATATTGAATATTTTATAGGTTCAACGTGGTAAAAGTTAAAAATAAGGATGAAATTGCTGATAATCCTTCAATGCCTGGGCTGAGATAATTTGGAGGCGGTAAACTGACCCTCAAATAATCACACGTGATTCTATTCCCTACTTTTTCATCATTTTAACGTGTTAAAGAAATACGACATTTAATTACCTACTTTATTACTGACTCTCAAAATATTACAGAAATTGATCACTACTTATGCAGGAATAGCTCATAAATAAATCTTCTAAAGTTCATCTCACTGATCTCTAAGGGTTACGTATGACTTAAGTTGAAATCGTACAGAGGATTGGTAATTATCGGCATAAAAATTGATATGCTACACATTACGGTTTCAAATGCAATTAATTTATTCTAAAGAGCTCTCTCAGATGGTAGAGGAATAACTTTTCTGATTGAAAATAATTCCCAACACAAAGAGCTAATGTCATTATAGCATAAAGCTAATATCATTCAAAATACGGTCGCTTGCAAAATTTTATCAAGTCTAAAAAATTCCAAACGACCAAGGAATTTACATATATAATTTCCAGCCGAGATTGCTACTTAGGGAACTTTGATGTATTTTATTTTCTTTCTTGAAGAATCCTTGTAATGTGTAAGAAAGAAATCAAACGGGGAACTTGTATGTCTCGATGTTATTGTTCCCATAACAACGAAAGTTGGCGTCACGGTAGACGTAGGAAGGATTTAAAGGCAACAGCGATAAGGATATATCGCGGCTCTACGACGCCCGTAATAGATTTATTGAATCACGGAGCTGCGATTCCTTTCAAGGGCGAATTAAAACCTTTCTCGACGGACTCCTTTCACCGCATCGGCCGCGCCACTTTAAAGGGTTCGCAAAGGTGAGAAGTCGCAAATACAAAACCCATTGCGGTAAATCTGCGAAGCCCATTTCCCGAACTTAACGCTCATGTTTTCCAGTCGGTGTAAGTATCCCGGCCACTCTCATTTTCGACACCTTCTTACAGCCAAAGGCTGTTATGAACCCTACTCAACATGCATTCCAACCACCTGACCCGTTCCCTGGGTTTAATTAAGCGCTACGCCTCTTCACCTATAACCCTTTCGGACCTTTTTTCCCTTTTGCGAAGATCCCATTCCTCTGTGGACCCTTTTCATGAAAGGGACTCCCGATATCAGTTTCCACCAGAGGCACGCACTATCACTGGTACAGTGCTCCTTTACGGTGCTTAGCGCTTGGGCAAGAGATTTATATTATATAATGTGTTTAAAGCTGCCCCCTCGCATTTTGATAAGCAAAGTAACACAACACATTTGGATAGGTGGTCCACAGAGTATAACCTAGCCAATAAAGGGTACAATACTGATAACATCTTTATAATATCTTCGATTAAAAATTAAATATTCACTCATCGGCAGATCAGGAGAGAATATAAAATTTTCAATATCTAGTCATGAATAATATTGGTAGAAATTATCTACTAGATTGGAGGAAATTAACTACAATATACTTTCATCCCTCATAGAATATTATCAGGCATAGACTATGAATTAATACCTTGATCGCATTAATAATGGAATACTGGAAACATTTATGGTAATGCACTTTTACTATACCAATTATTATTATTTACTGTTAAATATGGTACAAAATAAAGAGAAAAATGCATATTTCATTTACTTCGTCGAAATCTTTTTTATGGTTGTTGAGATGAAGCCACTGAGTTATTAGTGATGTTAATTAGCCCTGAAAAAGGTATCTCTCTTTATTGTATTCTAAACAATTGTTACTCATGGAATAATTTTCCTCTTATGTGGACATATTCCACTTATAGAAATCTAACTCAATGATAAATACAAGAGCAAACTACCTAACATGTCATTTCACCTATGTAGTAAGCCTTATTTTTCTCTCCTAGCTCTTTATTACTAATGCTAGTAAGGGTGAGGTTCCAACCTGCCTTCGGGCTGAAGACTTTACATATGGACTGTTAGCTGACCATTCTACAGGTTTCTTTCTTTTTTATAAATTCGATTTCCTCATTGACCGATCATACATTTTTTATGATGAATTTCCCCAGCATAAAAAATTAAACACAAAAAAACGAACCAACCAGCCAGAGATTAAAGTTTCAAGACCACGTTGAAACTTTTTCTTTTATATGTTTGAATATTGAACGCTTGATGGGTTTCCAACTCGTGTTTGGTCATATTTGACTTCCATTAAACACATAATCGATGCCTAACTTTAAACGTTTTATTCAAACTTATTGATCCACGATAAGACTAAATACTTCTTAGTAAATAAATAAAACTAACTTTTATCGTTTCATTGATTAGATAGCATATACCATGAAAGTAGAAAATTATTACCTACCTAAATTAAATAAATTAAACAAAATCACCCCCTTATAATATATCTCCCAATTGTTTCCATGTGAAAAGAAATACTTGAATATTCAGATAAAAAGTAATGCAAATCCTTCTATTCGACGTTCAACATGAAATCAAGAACTTTTATACTTAGATAACCAAAGAAGTTCGACTAACAACCGTTCAAAGAGTCATGATTAACCTCATGGTTACGGATAATCTTTATCTCCCGATAGAACTCCAAGCTTTGCCCGAAAGCTTTATAAACATTTTCCTACGACCAAAGAACCTTAAAATTCTGATGGCTGAAAAACTCCATCAAAATGCTGCATAAAATGTAACTTAATACCAATGCGTAAGAGCTCATTGCCCCTCTACTTCAGAAGCTCCTCGGTGCGTCCTTGCAGTTCCAAAGACATAAAACACTGACTCATACATCAAAAGTTTTCCTTGAGTTAATTTTCATGGTGAAGGATAATTAAAACGTTCAATAGCAGAGGTGCATCTAGCGCTGCTCCTATGTAATGTTAACGGAAGCTGCGCTTTAAGATGCCACTGAAATACCATTTCCGTCTTCTCTCAGTCCTATCTCCTTACCGTAATAAAACGGTTCCCCCATCGCTCTCCTCCCCAACCCTTCAAAGTACCCAATTTTTTACACTCACAAATCCACAAATACTTGCACTCGAAAAAGTTTTCCGGTCGTGTTAAGCGCCCCTAGCGGCGAGGGAGAGAAACCCTTCCAGGAGAAATGTGACATCCTTCAGGTCCCCCTTCTACCCTGGAAAGCTATCCCTATTCCAACTATCCCAATCCTTTCGCAGAACATACTAGAGACCACCAATTCTGTAATTGCCTCTCCTCCGTAATCCCAATATGGGCCGAGTGGAAGTTTTCGAACGTTGAGGGGATTCTGGGTAAAGTGCGTGAGCCTTAGGAGGATTCGTGAATGGAGAGGATCGCTTGATTGAAACACGTGTGCACTCACTCGGAGGATAAAGGAATGAGGGCTCGGTGGAACGAAGTAACGAACTAACTAAACAAATGCACTGGACCTGAGGCGATGTCCTTCGCTTCCACGTACTTAGTAGTGTACGAATGTACCTCTACTCAAGTAACACAAGGTTGACCCTTAAGGAGTTGCGTAGCACATTGTTCCCTAGGCAGTTGTGTAGGTTTTCGTAGAGCTAAAATTTAAAATCGCTTTTATTTGGAAGTGATCATCCTAATGAAGGGCATGCGAATATTAAGGTCGACTCAAACGCTTTACGGAATATTTAGAATGACGACTTAGGCAGCAAAATTTGTATAACGACAAGTTAATCAAGATTAAAGTTCTTAGCGGCAAAAAGGCTACATTGAAGTAAGTGATTCGCAGTTTTGTTTCATAAAATTGCCTCGACAGCTCAAGTGATTTCGCTCATGGATTCCCAGCGGGAATCGAACCGGGGACGGCTTTCATTAATCAAACGTGCTTCTCACTTTACTATCCAGGAACCACGTTGAAACCGATTTTACACAGAATAAATGTATGTTAAAAGCTAACGAAGAAACTGATCAGTAAAGAATATTGCGAATAGAGAATAATGTATAAGAAAACAAATTAAAACTTGGGGTATTTTATGAGCTGAGCTTTGCATTAAAAATACCTATTTAATCCCTTACATTCTTAAAGCAAGAACACATGCCTTAATGCATGTATTAAAATGGTGCATTGACATTTATCAGTTTGATGCTACATTATTTTATTTATTTATTTATTTATTTAACCCTTTATTGGCGAGGTTAGGCCCAAGTGGGCCTCTCTTCCACCTAACCTCGTATGTCGTCATAATATGAATAATTATAACATTATGGTATCTAAGAATATATAACAAGATTAATATGGTCTCCTTATTTATTTATTTAGTTTATTGTGTTTTAACTTCGCCCAACAAAAAAATTACAGAGCAAACACAAGTTTTCGTTCTATATATCCGATAATAAAATTTTAGTTGGCGAAATTTCATTGAGGCTAATATCGACCCAACACGACCACTTGCAATGAGTCTTCTCAAGCCATATCTAGCGGTAATCCAATTGCAAACTTAAATAAAACTCGGTTAATTACTCAGAAAGTGCAATGGGAATGATAAATAGCAGAAACTCATACTGCGCGGTCCCATGGAGGGATTAATCAAACGTCTACTCAAGGAGAACTCGAAATAGGAAGCTTACACGCATTGCACTTACTTGACGGATTACTTCGAGAAGTAACAATCACTTAGAGAAGTAACTCCATAGCCGTTTAAGAAGTGGGACTAATACTTACTGCACTATGCTCTTGCAAGAAGTAAAATAAATTTTTCAGGGCTTAACTGATTGGGTTCTTCTGATAATAGCCAAATAATTAGCGTAAAACGCGAGGACTAATGATTTAAAATACTTTTTTTAAGAACAATACGCATTAGCTACACCGGTAGATATATTTGTAGGTATCGTATCTTGGTTTTTACGAGCTCTGTCGAGTAATAATTGTCGTAGGAAGAATAAAACTGTTCATTCACAGCTACATCTATCATTGTTGTTTGTAAAGTTTCGAATTGACTTTTCGATTTCATTGGAAGAGCGATCGATTATCAAGATAAAATTAATCTATGAACCTCGTATAAAAAAACTGCTGCTGACTTAGTTCTGAACAAATAAGTATGGGTACTGTATTTCAATTTACATTGTAAAAAATTCCAATATTGAAATTAAAGCACGCGTAATAATATGTTCAGTCACGCTCATTAACGAATTACTCCAGGAAACTTAATTTAATCTTATGTTAAATGTATGATATTAATTAAAATGGTAGACGTAGAAAACATAAAGTGTAGAGGATTATCTGAAGACTTTCTCCTTCATTAGTGTGAATTGATTTTGTTGTATAATAGACCGCCTGAAATATCCGATAATGTTCAATTTGATAATGATCTCCGAAAATGAAATGCAGTAAAATAATGTGAGAATATCTCAAGAAATAATCTTTTCCGGTGTGTTCGGTTGAAATAAATATAAGTTAGAAATTAAAAAATAAAATAAAAAAACTGAAAGAAAAAACAGTGGCTGGGAATACAATTTTAAGTTAGGTATTGGAATGAATAGTGAATTCGTAATATTGGAAAAATATGGAACTTAAAGTAAAGAGATGAGTTAGAATTATACACAAATAAGTTAATGAAAGCGTCGATGCTGCTCAAACAGTAATATTTTCTTTGTATAGTCGGTAATTATTCTTCCCAGTAAAATTCTTCCTACGAAATATTTATTTACTGTGAATCTAAGAATGAAGTAATGGAATTGCGTAGCGACACAATAACAATTTCCCCATTCCGTGAGGAAACATGCGGGTGGTAACCCCTGTAATCTGCGTCGGGATCGATTATCGTTCGATGGGCTAATTTTCCATTTCATCTAACATTTGGAAGCTAATGGGATCGGTAACTCTAACGGAAAGGAAATCGAGGTGAATTTATGGATTCGGTTGCAGATAAAAGTTCGCCTCGACGAACCATAGGAGTCACTTTCCTTCCTTCAATTATTACTCTCTCTGAAACGATCCGAAATCAGCAGGAGAATATTGGAGGATTTCATCCCTTCCAGATGGGTGTGCTGAACGACTATCCAATTCGTACAATTAGATCAAATAGAGATTAACTGCACATCCAACTGAGTAATTACCATTACCGGCCTTTTAAACGCTATCGGATCAAATACATGAAATTAGTACACTTCGTACATTTCATAAAATTCTTTTAAAAACCAACCGGTTTGCTCTTGTACACATTGTACAAGAAATAGGGCTGAAAATTATACTATCCCATCGAATTGTGAAAATAAGGCAAGGAGGGAAAGGATCTTTAGTAAATTTGCGACAAAACATACAAACAAAAGAGACGGTAGGGAATTGATCACATAAGGAAACATAGGATTCGATCGTTGGTATGGAATTAGAAAGAAACATTTTATTAAACAATCAATTTATTGGATTTATCGATTTTCAACCATATAACATTTCATTTATTAATTTTTGAATCAAATTAAATTTTTGGATAAATTCACTTCCTTCTAATTACTATAAACATGATTGAAAGAGTGTGTTAAAGGAAAGCATTAAAGGTATGTTAAAGTCACATTACGGAGGAAAAATGATGCACAACCAGCTCAAGATGCCGTCAACATTTAGCTACAATATGCCCTGGGGAGGGTGTAAAGTTACTAGCCTAAGAAGTAAATTATATAAGTTAAGCTTATAATTGCTTTCTTCACCGACCCAGATTACTATAAGCGGAAATTGTCCATGCAAGTGAAGCACATCGACATTATGAGTAACGCTATTCGTAGCATAATGTAATAAGGGACTTTTATAAATACACAAATGATACATCGGTAACATTCATAGCATTACAGCCATGAACAAAACAGAGAGAAAAGAAAATTAATGAAAAATTGGAGTAAATATCTTTCTACATCGTGCATTGACAAACAAATGAAGAAATATTCCTTTCCCCGAGATATGATTGCAGGACCACTATCAAGAAAAAAACTGGAAATTTATACAGGTTGTTAAGAAAGAAAATTTAGAACACAGTTGTTAATGAATTAGAGGTTTTAAATCCCCAATAGCTGTCTTTATCGGCGTTTATTGTCTCATTCACCGGTATTTGGAGAAAAGAAAGAAGGATCACCGAACTGTTAGTGTTCTTAAAACTGCGGTGGTCCCTTCTCGACTTCTCAGAATACCGGTGAATGAGACGAAGAACGACTTTTGGAGTTTTTAAAACTCTAATAACTATAGACAGGTTTTTTTAATAACTATAAACCTAATCTCGAGTAAAGAGAAGCTTTTAATGGTTATTTCGACAAATTCCTCAAATACTGAGCATAATCCTCATATCACCAAAGCATATCGCTTGCTATGACGATGAAATTTTCCAACGGCGAGCAAATTTTTCTTCCCCGTCACAAGACGAAGCTACTTCATATTACAATCCGCTTTATAACTTCGCGCTCACGATTCTTCTTTCATTTTTATTTCCTCTCTCGAAATTTATTGTCGTCTTATATCCCGCTCTAGTTTATCATCTGTTCCCGTAATAAAGAGAAAAGCTCGTCATCCCGTTTCACATTCAAACTTGTCCTTTTTCGCGCAGCTTTAATTGCGTCGAATTTTGTCCGTAAAGATAAGGAGAGTTTACTGAGGACCGCTTGAATCCTCGGATGAAAGGCGACCGCCTTCGGAAAGATGAGGATATGACTCGCAAAATAAATAAGGAGGCAAATAATGGCCCACGACCGATTTTCATATTGCGTTGTCTTGCCGTTCCATATGTTGTAAGACACATAATAGTCTTCCTTTATCACCATTCCGCTTAAATTCTCAGATATCACCGTCTCATTTTGAATTCGGGCCAAAGAAAATTCATCTGAGAAATGATGCAAATAAAATGTGTTGATACCCCTACGAAATCAATGAAAACTTTTTGGTTAATATACTCTAAAAGATAGTTAGTTATGTTCTTAGTTATTAAGGATAGCTGAAATAAATAAATAAAAATACTTATTGTTAGCAATTTCCTTATGATAATTTTTTCCTGACCTGATTCAACTATGTCATTTTCCTTGATTAAATATATTCTAAACTGGTTAAAATTAAATTTTTTTTGTGAATACTACAAAGTAATTTTTTCTATAGAATTTTATGGAGATATTGACATGTCACTTCTAATATAATATTTTTAGCTTTATAAACTCAATTCAGCACAAAATTTCCCATAAATGATTTTACTGCAAATATATATATTACCAAGTGGTATTTCTTCATTCATTCATAAATTAAATTCATAAATAAAATTCTCCAAAATTGACAGTATTAGCTACGGATAGTCGGAAGCCTTTTGATATACATTCATATCAACGTATAGGAGCTTGTATTGAATATTTACGAAAAAATAAATATACATTGTTTTTAAAGAATTGAAATTGCTAATTAATATGTGTAAATGCAAGGAACGGGATATTAATAATTGAACATTGTCTCAAGTAATCGTAAAGTGGTGCACAACTATCCTCTCATTACTTTAAGTGTAATCACTTTTAAATACTAAAAATTCTAGAAAAAAATTTTACATGCAACAATCGAAATACTACTGTATTAAGCTAAGTGTATTAAGTATCGAAGATTCCAACTCATATATTCTTACTTTCTTCAAATTTTATATTTTGCAATTACGCCTGCTGCTTGATTTCAAAGCGCTTAAAAACTGGATGCATTTCAAATAACGCATCCATTTACAAACTCGGTCCAGTAAATACGAAGGATTTTGAAAAAAATAATGCGAATGAGGGAACAAACCAATGAAAACTGTTTTTATTGCGCGGTGCGGTGTCTGGGTGATTCGTTACAGCATTCGGGAGAATTATCATCATTTACATGAAAAACCGCCGGCGAATATTAATGCTCCACCTAAAAAACGAGATTTACATCGTGATTAGCGCATAGAGTGCTAGGAACGAAATAATCCGCTGATAAATAATGGGTAAATAGAAGAAATGTAAATTTATCCATTTTACTAATGCCCATACGGTAGTAGATAAGTATTAAGTTTATAGTGACGAAAAAGGATAAATAAAAGGATTGATGCTAAGTGATGTAAATGGATAAAAATTTGCCATTTCATTAACCTTATGGAATCGCATAGTTATGTGATTTGTGTTCTAAAGTTTGAATCTAGCAACTGCATAATGAACTCGCTCGGTTTAGATTGGCGGCTTAAATTGCATTGATTACGTCATCACGTACCTAAATTATCTCCTTGGTGACTCCCATACAAGATAATCAGTGTTTGAGGTAGATACCGTTTATTACCTTGGGGAAACTAAAATTAGATGAAACGGAAAAACGCCCATACTCAATAGTAGAACCTCGTTAATCAGCCATAAAGTATGTTAGACTTTTGTTTGCAATTAATACAACTACATATTTCTTGAATGAATGAATATATAATCCTTTTTTTGACACCTTCATTATTTGTTTGTTTAAGTGATTCTCCCCTTTCAAAGTTTCAATTTCTTTCATCTTTTAATAATCATAATCTTAAATATTTTTAATTTGATATATTTGTTGTATTTAAATAGCTGTATTTAATATTTGTGTTACACTTTGTAGTCAATACAAGCTTTTAAAGTTATTAAATATTTTACAGTTCCGGCTGTAATGTTTGTAATTTACGACAAATTCGGCTCCACTATTTTTTAAGAATTTAAGGGATGTTTAATTGTTTTTGACAACTAACTCTCCTATTATTGGCCTATTGTTGTCTTTGTTGGCATCTGATTATAATTTTTATGTTAATATTTGTAAGTTAAATGTTTGTACTTTTCATATTTGAATGGTAACTATTTTTTTCAATAACTTTCTTCTTATTAAGTTTCTATAATGCATGTATCAGTATTCTCCTTCATAAATAGGTAAATGGTTGTATATTATTGTTGTTGTAATTAGTTTTTATAGGTGAAATGGAAGATGATACTTCATAGTCTAAAGTTTTGCCTAATAAGGTCCTCTGTATGGCACCCGGTGAATTGATCCTGGGGGAATTCGTACGCGGGGAATTCGTACATGGGGAATTCGTCCGCGGGGAATTGATCCCCCGCGCTGACGTTGTACTACCAACCCAACCCAACCCCCCAGGTTAATTTATTTATAACATTAACCAATAACCAGGGCGTGAAGATTAACATAAGACTGAATAACAGTAGTCATTAACATAAGACTGAATAATATCAGCGCGGTGGATCAATTCCCCGGGTACGAATTCCCCCCGGACCAATTCACCGGCCACGCCTCTGTATATAGGTGCGTACATATTTCACCGCTAGTATAGGTGCGTATATATTTCGAAGCTGAATATTTTCACTTCACTCCTCCTTTAGTTGCCATCCGAGAAACACTTTTTCCATCGCCTCAAGATGAGAAAAACTCAATCTTCGAATATATCTTTCCCGCTTGGAGCTCAAAACCCCAACTGAAACACATATATCATTCCTCATTGTGGAGTTTTCTATAACACTCTTCCATGCACAGATCTTTTGTCGCGATTTTTCTCTCGTGAAAGGAATCCCGCGAGGACTGTCCAAGGGGGGTTCTATCTGTGTGAGAGATAATGGATATTGCCGGTGGGTGAGCGCATCCTGGCGGAATGGGAAGGAACCCACGCTTTCAATTCCATTCCACTTAATCTCCTCAGAAATCCCGGGAACCGCGTCGCAACCTCGACATCCTCTTATTTTCTTTCCGCCATTACCACCCGTCCGACCAAAAATCCTGCGAATCCCCTTAAGCGTTCTTCATTGAGTCCAATCGCGGAGACCCATTTGCCTAAAACTGAGAACGTCAAATGGGGGCTTCGCTCGAGCGCCATCTGTAGCGGTTAATGCGCGCACCGGAGAGTGAAATCAAGCGACGGTTCCGGGAATCCTTCGACAAAGCGGAAATGATTTTAAATTATGCAAAGGGGTGGGCGTTTCCTGGGAAAACCGTGGCTGACCTCGATTTATACACCTTCCCCCTGTACCATATTAGTGCGAAGTGCCGAAAAAAGTGCTTTAGCAAAATTATTATTAAGATGAATTTAATATATGAGTTCTTATTGAATTTATGCTCCAATATATAACAAGTACATTTTTCCAGGTGTTTCAACGGATTATTTTCTAATTATTATCATCTCGGAAGATTATGCTCATTAAGAAATACGTGCTAGAAGAATTAATCCTAAGGAAACCTCTTCTATTGCTAACTAGTATATTTTTTATGAGATAAATAGACGAATTTCTTCTTATAAGTATAATCTTGGAAGATTATATTGCTTTAGCTTATGGTGAAGGGGATTTTGTTACAACTAGCCGTTTGTCTGGTTACTAACCAGAATTAATGCATCTTCATGAACTATTTACATACTTCGAAAAAATCAGGTAGACGGGGTTGTACTTTTTCCACAGTTTTATTTCAGGACGACCATCATCAGATGATGATGGCGATCACTCGCTGAAACCGGTCGTCCTGAAATAAAACTGAGGAAAAAGTACAACCCCGTCTACCTAATTTTTTCGAAGATGGAGTTCCACAAAACTACGCCTTCCTCCGTGGATTTTATTTACATACTTGCCAAAATCTCAATTACCATTCAGCAATTAAACAATATCTATGAGTTAACATCAACTAGAAACTAACAATTATATCCCAGAGTACCATGGGTATGCAATACCTATGGGTATGCAAACCAATAACTTCGGTGTTTCATACTAATCTTTCTTCTTATTCTTAAACAGAGTAAAATTTTCATCTATTTTACCTTCACAAGATTGGACGGCAAATATTGATTATTACATTGAAGATTTTCCAATAAAGATTGTTGTTTACGTTTCTTCATACATAAATTAGATATGCTAAGTTTACATTAAAGATTGCCTTGTATATTGATTGATTGCCTTGCAGGCTAGCATATTTTAATAAATATTGATTGCATAAAATATTGATGTTCGTTTTAAATAGAAATTATCATCTGTAACGTTAGCCAAAATTTCCTATATTAGCAATAAAACTTCCAATATCTACAGCTGTGTTGGTGAAAATGTCTCGTTTAAATGCATTCTTCATCAGAAGTAATAATCAGAATAATACCTCAATCCATAATATTTTTGGAGGCTAACAATCAGTTCCGCTCCCTTCACAAAGGTCTCCTTATTATAGAGGCCAAAGCTATTCTTTGTTTAGAACCTACAATGGGAACTGTGATATTTTATGTGGCGAAATTTTATTTATAACAAAAACTTCTAAACACCTGCGTTATAAATATCTCTCTAAGTTCTACTCATCACAAAGAAACACCGCAATGTTATTTCAGCGCCCAAAAAATTAAGTTTTGAGCGAAAACCTCATCAAATTAGAGAATCAATGGATATCAGGCTCATTTTTCGGTTACATTAATGCATCTTTCTAAGCTTTATCAAAGCGAAAACATATTTGAACCATAAATAACTCAGAAAAAACTTTACGCGCCGCTTACCGATTAAATAAGCCTCCGTTTCATAAAATGAAATGAGCCGGAACCTCACTTGATTTGCAGTTGAGAGGTGTTATGATGATTTTAATTATAATAACCCCGGAAAATTCCCCGAAGACGATAAAAGCGTGCAGAGTAACCCCGTAAAATATGAGTGGTCCCTCTTTCGGGTTTATGCGAGCGGATGATGGCAAAGATATTTCTGTGGGTTCATCCAGGGGAAAACTATAATGGGGAATAGTTGGGTTGGGTTGAATTTGGCAAAGCGGAAGTTAAGCAAGGAATGCGGAAGTGGTCTCTTCCCAAATCAAACGACTCCTCAATAAAATATCGTAAGGTACGACAAGTAAAACCTGAAGCGAATGATTCCTAAAAAACTGTCCGCCCTAAAGTGCCCTTGAGGAAATTTGAAGATCACAAGCCTGGAAGAAGTGAGATAAGGGCTCGAAAGAGACGTTCTGCGGTTTGTGGAGAAAATTTGATGTTGGAGACGAAAATATTGGGGCCGCAATCCTCCTTAAACAAGGAAAGTGATATCACAATCCATTAGCTTTGCGGCAGATTCGCGATAAGAGAGTAGAATACCCAGCTGGAGAGGATGATACGGAGCGTCGAGACCTAGTTTGGTAATAAAACTTACTTCTCGGTACTTTGGTAAAGTTGGATGAATTTACACCCTCATCACCCGAGTATCGCCGTCAGTAATGTCAGTAGTTATACGAGCTTCGGTACTAAGTAATTTAAGTGATCATTTTGCCGAAATGGGCAGATACCATTTGAAGCTAACTTGAGACGTGTTTGATAAATGGTGTTAATTCCGTTTCTCTCCTAATGAGTTTTAGGTTCTTGAGAAAATATCATTCTCAATCCAAATACTCTTGCCTAGGGGGATCTAAAAGTATATAAGACAGAAAGAGATGGAAGAGTATAAAAGTAATAAATATACATTACATAATATGTATGCATAAGAAATTTTCCGCAGCTTCGTAGCCTATTCATAGAATTGCAACATATTGTCTTACGTTTGATAATGAATTCATTGTAGTTTATTTTATTGGCATTTAGAAAATAATTTAATAGGAATAAATGAAATTGGAATTCAGTTCAGAGCTGTGCAGAAGTCAAATAATAGCAATATGACTGGTAACCCTAACCCAGGTCACCCACTGTGCTATTATTCAATTAAGTTTGGAGTTTCTCAAAGCATAAGCTGCCTCATAGTATCTCAAACTTCATTCCTTTATGATTGAAATTTAATTCACATCTCATAAGAATCTTAACGTGAGCCACAATGTAGATACTAAAACTACGAATTGTAAATATCTGGAGTCATAAAGAAGAGTTTCCTAAAGAATGCTATGGATCGCAATTCCACATTTTGTACTTTCCTTAATTTTCCTTACGTCTTCCTTAATTCTTTACTCTTGCTAAAAATTCATTTTTAAAATTTAACTCTTCTTGGGATCACGTTGAAATTGCTGAGAAAATATTCCACAAAACTTTTGATACAAGACCGGTTTCGAGCTTAACCACTCTTCTTCAGGCATACGAAATAAAAATGCAATCAGTTATACGGTATACAACCGATTTCACCTGTACCTGAATGTGAGCGGTTATTCTCGAAACCAGTCGCACATTGCAAAACATTTTGTGGAATGCTTGCTTAGTAATTTCAACATGATCCCAACTACGGAATGCCACCAAATGAAGGCTACCTCAATTGAGTTTATTAACTCTTCTTGTTATTTTATGAAGGAATAGTTACCAACCTAATTACTGTATCTAACCCTTTCTCATAAAATAACATTTTTTTAATAAAACCAAACAAACTTTCTATCGCAAAACTTGATACTTTCTCTTTGTCTATCTTTCTACTAATCATAGGTATGACTAATAAATTAAACGTTTGACAGTCAGTTAGTACAGCATTTTGCGGAACATCTATAAGGATGACTTTGACTATGAAAATGAAAGTGAAGAGTAAAAAAATAGATTCTGGAGAACAAAAGGCAGTGTTTTCATTCAAAAAGTTTCAGAATAGTATGAATTATTAAAATATAAGAAAGAGACCTTTCGAGGCAAAACTTTCCAGGTAGTTTATTCATATAAAGGCGATATTTAGCTGCAGAGAAGAAAACAATACAAAGTCATGGGACTAGAAACATTTTCTACATAATTTAATAATTAAAAATTTCCTAAGTATAACTAATAATATATATGATCTCTTAATTTCCCTCGCCTCTTCCTTAATCGCTTACACTAATCAAAATTTGCAATAAAATCCAACTCCATACTGTGCACCGGAGTGCCATCATGTTCATTTACGAATAATGGATAGCAAGACCTGAATTAATCACTTCACTTATATTTTTTTACCTCTGAAAGTGTTACGAGAACTTTTAGGGCCCATACATCTCTGGCTCCATATATAGTTGAAAATATGCAAAAAAATAAGCAAGAGCGGAAAAACAGGATCGGCGTCGCGAGAGGTGTGGTCGGGCGCGGCAGGTGACGCCGAGTTTTCCAATAAATCTTTTGAGGGCGGAAGGACCCAGAGCACGTAGGGGGGAACTGCCAGTGTGAAACAAAAGGGTGGAATGGCAAAGGGGAACGATACACGGATGCTTTATGTTTGGGGGTTTCGGAGAAAAGCGAAGAGCAAAAAATATGTCATCTTTAGTTGGGGTTTGAAGGCTAAAGCGATCCAGAGAAATACGTGATCATATGAAGACTTCGAGAAAACTTTTCTGATAAGTAATAGTTATAAAGTAAAATTAATGTATGTAAATTCGAGTGTAGTTACTTAGATTTAACGTAAAAATGTATCGATTTCAAGGGGTGTAACATAGATGTAATAATGTATGTACTGTTGTACCTGCTGTATAATAAACTCGTTTTATTATTATTGGAAAAAACATCACTTCAGAACTAATATATGAAGTAAATTAAAATTTAGTATCTGCAAAGGAAGGAACGCGATCTTTGGGAAGAATCAAATTAACGTTGCAAGGAAATAATTGCAAAAACAGGTAATTACTTCTGGTAATTCTTTCCACTAGAGAAGCTAATAGGGTAGATTAGGTAGGGATGTTGGACCAACACTAACACCAACATTGAAGATGTTACTACACCCACTGCTGTTGTTAGCTCGCCAAGAATATATCTAAATCTGAATCTAAATTTACCTATTTATATTGGAGAAAATTGTATTGTAATAGGGAAATATTGTGGGTAAATGATAATCAATTAGAATAATTGTATTGTTGTAACTAGATAATGTATTTATGTTCTACAATAGTCATTAAAGTCGATTAATTTTAATTAGTCTCGTATAATCAATAGTGTAACTACCACACTGTATGTCCATAGTTACGGTTAAACAAGTTCTGAGTATGCAACGTCGACTTTGGAATCCCACACTCTGAGAATTCGTAATTTTCACGCCAAGGTGATTGTCACTTCAGCTGATGTTGAGGCATGTGCGAGATAAAATCCTCGGGAGAAATTGCAGGTAAGTAATCCGGAAAGTGCAGGTGCCTCCGGAGGATTAGTTTTTTGCGAATGACGGAGCTGCGTAAAAAAAGCAACGGAATTAGAGTGAATTAGCAAATGAGACAACTCGCTTTATCATCGAACTCTGTTTCCACTCGGTGTCGGGAAAAGTTTTTGCTCTGGGTTTTGCTTAAGATAACGATAAATTGGACGAATTTAGAAAGGATAAACTCGGATTCTAGGAAAATGCCGGAATTGCAAATTAGAATGCAATCTTCCAGTATCTAAATTTAAGCAATACCATTATCGATATTTTAATCCTTTCCGAAATACTGCAATGTCACATTTAACACAGAATATTTTATTTTACTTCTAAGTTTATTTTTCTTAGACAATATTCTCCAATTCTATCTATTACTCTCCAAATGCAAAGTTAGGGTAATTCTGTAGCTATCCAATATCCGTTTGATTATGTACTACTTGCCTCGAGAGAATCAAATTTAGAAAGCCATGACTTTGTTTTATTTTATTATTTTTCATGTTTAAATTATAATATTGTCATTTCGTGTGGCTCTACAATCTTATTATAATCTTATTTTAATATTTAAATACAATTTCTGCTGCAAATGTGATTTTCTGGTAAAAGATAATTAAATAAATAGGGATTAGTTTATGATAGCAGTAGTATATAGTGGAGAGTGGAAAAAGAAATAAGATTAACGGTTATGTTTAAAGAATTCAACATCATTAGAAAGTACGTTTGCAACGAACAATATCTAGAAAATAAATGTAACCATTCCAAAAGGTAAGACTATTTAAGAATTTTGAATTTTAGTGGCTCTCGGTTTATTGTTACATATTCAATTTATTATGGTATCACCGGCATCAATCTTATTAATAATGTGTTATGACTTAACTCATTCCTCTTATTATCTAAAATATAATAAGCTCTTTCGAAACTAAGAACTTCATTCATTCGTTTCTTATTTGAAGAGCTTCAACACCATCGATAATGTGTTTCTGACTTGACCTCACGGTTTAAGTTGACGATATACTCTAGTGTTTCTCTCAGAGACCCTTAGAAAAGGATCTTGCTGATCCCGGAGTACAGAGATCAGGTAATATCAATATCACTAAGTCTATCAATAATGGTGAAAATATATCTCGTCACCTTCAATAAAAGAATCTATCGAGAGATGCTAAGGGGAAGGGATATTGAAGCACTATACAAATATTCTAGTCACGAAGGATCGCATCGGTGCTAAAAGGTAACAGCCGAAAGTTTGAACAGATTATTAGAGGTTAACATGATATACGGAGATATACATTACCAAAGAGGACAAACATCACAATTGAATTGTACTATGCCGCACAGTTAGATGAACCACACACTCTTGGCTCTGAACTCTTCTGAACTTCTTTCTAACGTTCTAACAAAAAAGCAATTTTTTTTAATTATCAAATAGAGTTATCATTTTTATGCTGATCTTAAATTTTGAATGATCATTCCAAGAGTTCCATACATCAAAATATCCTTCCGAAGCAAAATTGTATTTCTTAGGCGGAGATTCCCTGTAACCGTTGAGAGGTTAGACAGAGCGCAAATAAAGTCGTCCGCGGGGATTTCGCCGAGACGCAGGCGTCAGAAAGCGGTGGAGGGAGAAACTTTGTTGGTGAAGAAGAAGTAAATGCGGGCGTCTGTATCTGATCCTCAGAAGGTTGCGGAGGATCAAAAGTAAGGATCTTTGGAGGGAAAGACGGTGTACTTTGTGGAGGATCAGATAGGGACAGGCAAGGAAAGCAGAGTGGAAAATATGACTGCAGAGGATGAGAGCAACGGAAAATGGAGGAAATAAAAGAAAGATATGAAATACGTAAGGAGAAGAGACGGGAGGGATCCAGGAAAGATGTACTGCCTTGCTTTATGGATTGTAGAGAATCACTACACCGCAAGCATCATTTTATATCGTGGTAGTAAACTCAATGGTTTGTCAGATGCAGAAGTACTTTGACAATTACATATGGAATGTACGTGCAGTATTATGTTTTCTTCAATGCAATGACGAAATAAAAATGTATTTATTAGTTACGTTCAATTAAATCTATCTTAAAAGAGAAACACTTTCTAACTTTCAATAAATTAATTAAATTAAATAAAAACTTAAATATAAATTTCTGCCAGAAGTACTTTTTTCTATGATATTGATGTAATAAATATATCTCTTAATTAGGGTGAATTAAATCCATATTAAAAGAGAAACACTAATTAACTTTCATGATGTACATTTCAGTTGATCAGTTTGGTCAACGTATTGATAAATTCAGGTAACGAAACCGGTCGACTGAGATATATATCTTAGGAGTTACAAAGTATTTTTCTTTTCGGATGTTTTTTAAGGAATTCAACCACGTTACGATCGGCCATATTAATTTAAATTAAATCCCATCAATCATCGTAAAATACCTACTCAGGATATGAAAAGCTACAAATTAATCTTATAGTCGAATGTAAATTTCCACTGACGTTTGTTTGGGGATGTACCTATAAGTAACATGAGATCTTCGAAGGAGCTTAATTCAGCAGTTTCTTCCCCTTTTTTTGCATTCTTGAAAACTCAAATTCTCAGAATGATTGCGTATATATTAAGAAACTACAATGAAATAAAATTAAGATAATTTGGTTATTCCTCTATTTTTCACAATACAGCACTCAATGGGTATTTCAAAGAGCCCGCTTCCCATAATGATATCTAAAACCTCGCTATACAGAAAAAATTTCAATTTGGGTGAACAGTTCAGCTTTAGTTCTAAATTTTCTCAACATTTAAGTGATACATGAAGTCACATAATATGTAAATATTGAAAGTCGTTACAACTCTTGTCATGATAATTTACATCTGTGCCTTTATACCAAATAGAATAATGTAGGAAGAATAACCACCAACTTATTAACAAGAATATACCGAAGTTTGAAAAGAAATACAAACTATTAGAAAGTACAAACTCTATAGCTACCTAAATTATCCATACAATTAGTCATATAACTGACGTCGAGTTGTAAGGTTATTTCCAAGCATAATAAAACCGCATGCCATACTCTGTAGCTGAAAGTAGCATACACTCCACTAAAGTTCCCAAGGCGGAAGTAGACATGCAGATTAGAAAGTTATGCTGGAGTTGATGAGAGTTGAGTGCGAACGGCAGTGAGATATACGCATTGCGACACGAGATACTCCTCAAAGCAATGCAAAAACTGTAATGCATGAAAATATTTAATTAAGCCACCCGTTTAAACTGTCAATTAAAACGAATCGATGGATATCGAGGGAATCAGATTTTATTACGAGCTTACGGGATTTAAAAAAAATATCATCGGCACCGACAAAGGAAGTCGCTGAATTATTTGTAAACTGAAATACGATAAAATAACCGGATGCTATGTATTTTCACTCTTTTGCTCCCTTTTGTCAAGCGCGCCAAAATATCGCCGCATACAAATTTCAGACGAAAATAAATTTTTATACAGGAAATTAAATGAAGCAATGCATAATTTAAGCGAGAATGCGAAAGGTTTTATGCCTTTTGGATTCATTTTCCAGTAAACGAGGAGTTATTTTCCACTTAATGCTTTATTATTTTTAATTGATCAAAGGACTAATAAAACACCGAGAAAACTAAACTATTTCAGTCCCAATGCATCCATAAAAATACTTAGATATTTTTAGGATAAAATAGTCTGTTTGTTGATTTAACCATTGCTTTCTTGACCTGATACTTTTTTGGTCCATATTAGTTGAGAATAATTAAATTTAATCTCATAAGTTAGCAAACAGATCATCAAATACGGACTGATACTTTGTAAACACAAGACGGATGTCCAGTATTTGGCAGTTAAATGTTACGATAGACGAATTTTATTCACTAGCCAATTCAATGTAGAAACTCGTAGATAAAAAGATATTTCATTAAATATAAATTCCAATACTATGCGGAATGGGTGATAAAAAAGAATCATTGCATAGCAGGGGAATTAATGGTATTCATCCCATACAAGTAATGAGTAAATGTCTCCATATTGTTAAGGAATTACGATTATGAAACTTCTGACGATAAGTTGTTTGATGATAAGCTATCGGATTTAATACGAATACTTCCATATTCAAAGAAAAAGCAGTAAACCACAGGAAGTTCAACGCAAGAATTAAACAAACATTAATTTAAAGACTGCTTCATCTATCCTAACCTGTGATATTTCTTCCGTATACTATAGTATAAAATAAAAAAATCTATAATTAATTCGACTATTTTTTCATTCACGAAACTTCACCATTTCAGTTTAAAGGCAAAAAGAATTTGCCAAACACATCTTCAGACATTTGACAAAAGAGTTCTTCATCATGAAAGAGTAAACTTCTCAACTACCGATACATTGATAAATGTAACACATGTAGCTAATATGGGTGTCACTATTTTGAATACAACGGATACATATGTTCTATATTTGATAATATTATAATTTTTCAGAAATAACTTTATATACTATATGGATATTGATAGAAATATCTTTAAATCTAAATTATATTTCATTTCTATAAACTTAAGGATCTTCGCTGTAAATTAATGGCAATAGTGACAGTATAGTATATATGTGTTTTTATTCAAATTCAGTTTGTAAGTTTACTGATTTAAAGACTTTTGAGAGACGATGAATGCTTATATTAATAGTAATTAAATCCTTACTCACCATTGCCGGATTTCCTTCTCTGAAACTGCAATGAAAAAGAAAAACAGTTTTAAAATACGTATTAAAAAACATAATTTGGTGTGTCATAATTCTATATGTATTCATATAAGAAAAATAAAGGAATTATTCATGCAAATTTGATTTGTGATTTAAAGAGAGAAACATGATTGATCACACAAATTTATAATAAATTTTGGAAAAAGATACTTCACTATTTTCTTAATCGCTTCCATAAAAGGATATTGAACAATTAAATAAACAACCAGTATTCTTATTTGGACCACAAATATAAAATCCATATTATTTTTACTTCTTCAACACATTTGAACTTTTCGGAAGGAAGTTATTGCTATAGCGATATATATTCAATAAATTAAAATAATTTTGTACATATGACTCTTCAGATAAAGCTTAGAGACTATGGCATTGTAGGGTGAATTAATATATTAATTTTTTACATAGTGTCTGACATATTCTTTAGACTAATCTCTATTGTATTTTTATTATTATTTACATTCTTCAGATGAAGATATTCCGGTGGAAACAATCACAATACTATTGACAGGAATACATAAATACAGTGTGACAAGCAATACACTCAACTCTAACTGCAACAATACAAAGATAATGATTAGTTAAGTACAAAAATAATCCACCAACAACGACAAAAATACATTAAAATCACCCTACTCATCAGTTACTAACAATTAATGCATTACAAATGCCTCAACACAATTAAACTAATTTCAAAATAGGACAATACAATAACTACTCAATCAAAGAATATTATGATTTTATGGGAATATATACTTTGAACCAAATGCAATGGTATTGGTTTTCACCTGGTGGTATTCCGTTACGAAATAAATTCACAGCGTAACAGAAATGCATTTTTTTACAAATACCTCAAGAATTCAACAATCAAGACCATGATTTCGATGTCTTAGATCATCTTCAGATCCGATGGTCATTAGACATCGATATTTTTTAGAATATGTTTCCTTTCTTTTTATAGCAAATTAATTTTAATTTCACGGAAAATATCCGTCCGTAAAACATATATGATACAACGGATTCCACATAAATGGAAACATTTTAAAACGAAATTTTCGTGTGTATCATAACAGCTATGAATAGAGAGTCTTATATCGATCACACACTCGGTCCCCATAAATAGATGGATATAAACGAAATCAGTCTTAGCAGTATCTTGCGCTCCTCGTACAGAAGCTCTATCGGCCAATTCGTTTCCTTTTGGTTCCCATTCATGCGCAGTCCACTCCAAACACCTCCAACAACGCCCCTCTTCCCAACTCATCCTCCCAAGTTTCTCCTCGCAGTTCCTCGAATCCACTCCTCTCCGAATATCTCTGCCATTTTCTCCCGATCAATCCTATCCTTTCTCTCTCGCAGAATACTCGATTTTAACACCCTCTGCCGTTGCCCACTCGAACCGCCGTCTGCCGTTATGATCGAAGTCTGCCGTCCCAACCACTCAACCTCAAAACACAATCCACTCCCTGTCGCCTCTTCCTGAGGATCCTCGCATTCAAACCCTTTCCCGAATTTCCAAGGACTTCTCCTGCATTCGTAAAACTCACGATCGAACTCCGCTCACTCGCCGCCTCTTCACGGACTCACAAAAATGCATTCCTTTCTTTTTGTCTCGTCGAAGAGAGCTCTTTTCCTTTCTTTCCGGATATTTGCCTTTACTTTGCCGTCCTCAATCTTCCTCCACCGTGCGCTGGATTTTCTGGTAGAGTTGAAAGATGTGTACCATGGGGAAGACAAGCCTATGAAACCAATGCCCAAAGTTGCATGCATTACATTGGGACGTTGAACTCTGATGATAAACTGGGTATTTATTCCCAACTTAAAATATCTGTTTTAATTTAGCGTATATTTTCGCAGATAAGGAGATAGTTGAATCATAAAAAATGTCCCCAAAATCCGGGGTCGTCTTATAGGACAGATAGAAAAGAAATAGATTGCCAATCAATAAAAGTAACAAAATAAAATTTGTTCATCAAAAAATTCCATGAAGGACATAATACTGTATACGCTTCACAATATAATCATCCAGATGATTATCGCTTATCTATACGAAAATCATAGGCCGCTAATACTTTGAGACTCGTCTTATAAGACTGTCTTATAAAACATAAGTTAAAACTTTGACGAAAATTTAGACCGCGTATTATCTGTGGAAATATATGGTAGGTAAACTCAGTTTTTCTTAAATAATACTTTCTTAAATTACTTCCATCAGTAACATCCCATCCGTAGAACCCAACATTGACTCAATGACAGATAATGGCAGCAACTCACATAGTATTGGCATCAAATTGGCTCGTTATTATTTCATTTTACTAAACGCGGCACTCTATCGACAAAAGGTTCGTCACCAATGACATAGGCTATGAATATCCTACCCTTGATAGTAGGGTAGGTCGTCTTTAAGAGGAATTCGACTAATCTTCAATCGCTCTACAATCTACAAATTTTATAACATTTGAAACCAATTGTAATTTGTACTTTATTGTTTGGTCAAGAGCACGGCTACTTGGAGTAGAAAAGGAAAAGAAAACTTTTGTTCCAAAGTATATGGTTATGGCAGAAATAAATAGCTTCTCTCTTCCTATAAATGATGTGTAACACTTCGCGATATGTATGAAACGTTTCAAGCAATACCAAGCGATAAGTGAGACTCCAAAGTCTGTATGCTTCCATTAGCTATGATTCATGCTTTGGCATAAAAATTTGCTTATTGACATATGGAATAGAAATAGTCGTAATTTCAAAAATGAAACTCTGAGAGATTGGATGACAAAGAATATTTTTATAATACTAAATACGATATTTTCCAATGGCATCCACTACTTGGACCAAGATCTCGTATTAGGACTCCTTGAGGGAAGCATGTAATGTAAAAGTTTATCCATACCACACATATAAAAAACCTACCTTGGTTTTGACGCATATATTAAAAGTTTACCATTATATTTTCTATATTTCTAGCATCAAATACAATACCCTCTTGTTTGCATCAGCTTTGAATATTTAAAAATTTAATTTAAAGCAATCCTTCTATGTAAAATTTAGTACATATATATAGTTATTATACGTTATTAGTATCATACTTTACGTTTTAACGCCTTTAAATTAAATACGAAAGAGAATAAAGCAATTATTTGTAAAGACCAACGAAACATAGCCGGTTCCTGGACTTCAATCTTTTTAAGATGCTTGTTTAACATCCGTCTGGAAAGATTGACATTTAACTATTCCTCCTATTATTTGATGAATTACCTATCCAATTGAGGTAAAAATCATTTGTCCCTATAAAAACCATGTAAGAACGAGTTTTCTTTATCGAAATACGTTTTAATTCCTCTTATTCTATCTTCCAATTGATCATGGTATAGTTCCTAAATCTGACGTTTGACAGTCACTCGGTATTACATTTTGCAGAATATCTATAAAATTGACTTTGAATAAGAGTAAGAGAAAAAATTAAGCTTTCGGGTTCGGAGAAAGAATGGCTGCGTTCTCAATCAAAAAGTTTTCGGAATGGTATGAATTATTAAAACATAAGAAAGCGACCTTTTGGAGCAAAACTTTTCCGGTATTCTCTTGATATAAAGGCGTTATTTATAAGAAGAGATAAACCAATAAATGCAAAACAAGGGTACGGTATAAGTTCAAGGAACAGAGAACGCATTTTCTACAATTGAAAATTTCCTTCGTATTTATTTTAACTGAATAATACATATGATCTCTTTCATACACATGATCCCTCGCTGAAATGTTGGGTCAACAAACTGATTGATATATAATGCAACTTGGTTACTAAAGGACAGGTTCGAATATATCTGGCAAAGAAATTGATGAGAATCCCTTTTGTAGGAAAAATTGATTCTGAATAAAGAAAGTACCTTAAAAAATGACAAAACCTTAATTAATATACAAAATGCTTGTGGCTTGTGTTGTATTAGTACCGTAGCACTTGTGAATTTGCGGGCATTGGTAGATTTGAACATTTCTATGAAATGAAAGCCCAAATCATCCCTGAGAAGAATACAATCACGCACTTCAGTTTCAGTAGACATTATTACAACTGAAATTTAACAATAAAAATAGTAATGACATCACTGAGCGACTTGGTAATCAATTGTCCCATCTTCCATTTAACCCTTAATACTGTGTAAAAATTTTCAGAATTCATGATTTTTCACATGTGTACATACATATACGTACATACACAAATATAAAATCGGTAATCATACTTGGTTATTAAAACATATCTGCAATGTAGGAAAAAGGATTTACTGTCAGAGTCGTGCAATAGAGCCATAAATATTACAAATAATTGCAAAAAACGAGATTGCGAATAGTTATGAAGTAACAGAAAATTAAAAAATACATAATTTCTTAAATTACAAACATTCACAGCATTAAATAGTTAAACAATAGATACATATAAACAGGAAGTTATACAATATATAGAAAATTACAAACATATAAAATATGAAATCATTAAACAATATATAGAAGTATACAGGAATTTGTACAACACATAAGAGTTATCCCTATGAAAGATATATGATGCAAAGTTTTTTTTAATGACGATAAGGAGGGAGCATTCAGAATTTCCAAATTAACGGACCTTTAAGATGTAATAAGGTGCAATTCTTGAAGCAATCTTAGTAATAGAAATAATATTCTTGGCGCAACGATTGGATTGCGGTAATTCTATGAGTATCGGTCCTCTATGTTTGTATACTGTTTATCTAAAGTAACCGTTTCCTCGAACTTGGTAAATTCTAGTAACTGGTTCGCAACCGGCTGAATCCCACCATTGCTTACGTGGGCCCTCGAGGGTCAATTTCACTCTACTCCGTCAAATATTGCGCCAGGTCACGAATAGGAATTTGAAAATTTTACATAATATCAAAGATTGGTTGATATCCATTCTTAAAGATTTATTGAAAACTTATTCGGCGATTCTCGAATTTTATCGGAGAAGTTGAAAGCAGTTAAGTATGCACGGATTCGAAGAGTGAGAAGAGATGTGCCGATAACTCATGCGGATTCATGCGGTGGGTTAGAATTCAATGGTTTGAGAATGTTCTCGACTTCATTAGAAAAGGAGATATTTCTAACCCTCTGATGAAGGACTTTTTTGAATTTGTTTGAAAATTGCTCGTGATACTTTAAGTTTTCCCAAAGCCCTACTCAATGATTAATGATTTAAAGAATAGACGTTCAAAATCTAGCTCGATAACTTAAATGCTCAGATAAATCTATAATTTTAACCAGTTTTTTATAGGAAAATACAGATCTTGTAAACAAAAATAACTAGCAGAACAGAGAAAAAATTTCCTAGAACAGTGAATTCAAAAAACGAAGAAAAAACGGTAAAATATGCAAGTAATTCTTTCAAAGCCCTTTAATTTCATAACAGATCCTGCTCAAACAAAAGACTGAAAGGTGGTTTTGTACTGAGATTACCGTGCCTTTATATGCCAAAGTCATCGAAAAGACGATCTGACAATGCAACCGCCATTCTGCAACGGGTTGAAATGTATCAAGGAGTCTGCTCGTTTTTGTATAATAGATTCTCTTGTATCAGGTATATTTATCACATAAAACCATACAAGGATTGTGATAAATGAGGATATACTTATAGTTTACATGCGTACTCGCAATTTATGGTTATTATTTCACCATGCTGGATTGATTGGTATCAAAGAATTTGCAGAGGGGAACAGCAGAATAAATCATTCGAGAGTTATTGATGGAAAATCTGAGATATGCTGTATTTATTGAGATATGATGACCTTTCAGAAGAAACGGTCTCGAGTGTTCGGCTTCTGAATATTTAAGATAGAGAAAATAGAAAAGATTTCTATCCGTCCAATTCATTCCACATCAATTTTGTATCGAGTTTACGATACTCTCGAAGTTTCCAGTGAATGGAAAGAGATAGCATAAGGGCACTCTGTCTGAGACGCATCATTATTTTCTCTATAAATAAATTCTTCATTTTTTTAACCGTAACTTTATCGATTTCAGTTTATTTGTACTTCGTACCTTAAGTCACTATTCCGTTCGGATGCCTATTTCTTTCAAAAATGCAATCAATCTATCAATTCCGGTCGATTTGAAGTACTTCACTACAACGTATCAGTTACTCTGTGTGACGGATGACCTTTTGGTGATTCCTGATAAAGTGAGAAACTGCTACAAAATTTATACTCCAGTTTTGCGATTTCCAGAATCCCCTCTTCCAATATGAAAATATTGGGAAATAAAACAGTAATATAATAATAAAACAAGGAGAAAACGCTGAATATGTCAGTCTTTATGATCCACTTGAATTACAACATTCGTAGTACTAAAGATGAACTGTGCATGAATGATTCCATTTAAAATAAATGGAAGATATAATTTTTATGAAATAATTTTTTATGATAGAATTCTACCAAATATAATTCGAACAGTTTAATTTTTAGGAAATAGATGATTTTAAAAATATAGATTTTAAGTTCTAAGAATTCCATAAATCCGTGAAAACAAAAGAAGATCAATGATTTAATAACGAAATTTTTCATACGTATCGTTTCATTAAAAAATAGGCATCGAATTTTTAAAATAAGTCTAATTATGAAAAGGAAATTTTGAAATCGTATGCAAGTAACAGGATTCCGTTTTTATACCTCAAAAGACACAAATTTATCGTGGCCGCTGCATTTCATTTGAAATCACTTAAAATGTAATTTCATCGGTTTATTAAGTCCCCAAAAACCAGCCTTTGGCATACTTGCTCAAAGGTTTCACCCAATCAAGCTCTGCATCCTTTCGTGTAATATGTTGGCATTCAAGTTTTCGCGAATTCACCGGAGGCATATTTTAACAATCTCACAAGCCATTTTCATTAATATTATTTAGCGCTTCGCTGACATCGATTCCCCATGAAAAGACCAAGGAGTGAGAGTCACGAAATTGCAATAAAAATCCCGAACTTCAATAAGAGCGCAATGATGCTCTTCTTGAAGGGAAACGAAGCGGCATTGAGGAAACTTTTCACCGCTTTCAAATGAAACGCGGCGTCACTCCCCGTACCGCGGCCGGTGGAAGAAAAACCATCTCTCCCTCTCCTCCAGGGAAAAAAGGTAAGGGAGCACACTTTTTTCTTATCCCAGCGGAACTCCCCTCCCCCTTTTGAAGAGGGGAGGAACTGTCAAAACAATTAGATTCCCGAAAAAAATTAAGGGTGTGTTCAGAAAAAAATGAGGATTGAAAGAAAAGGGAGGATGAAAGAGATGAGAAAAATGAAAGTGCTCTCTCTCTCTCGGAGTTGGCTGGAAAAGTCAAGTTGAGAGTAACGGAGACGGGAGTGATATTGAGGGAGAGAGAGAGGGGAGATGGAGGGGAGAGATGGAGGGGGGAGATGGAGGTAGACAAAAGAAATTTAAAATTTGCTGGAATGGACAAGAGATTGGTTGTGAGAGTTAGGAAAACTTTCATATGACTAGTTTCCTGTTTTGCGTTGGGAAAATAGAGAGCTAAAGGCAATGGGTGACATGAGAAATGAAAAGGAATTGCAGAAACGGAGAGGCGTGGTGAGGAATTTCTAGAAAGAAACAACATTCAATAAATTGGATAAGCATGTGAGAATATTTGTGAGACCAAGATGTTAAGGCAAATCATTTCGTGAAAAGACGGATATAAATATGAAAGATAAATTGAATTTTCATTGGTATTGAAATCCCTGGAGGAACATATTACATCTTGTGTATCAATCACTTACCTATACATTTACAGTATTTTGAAAATTTTAGAGAAGGGAGTTAAAAAGAAGGAAAAATATAGATATTACGGGCAAATTAAAGTTTGATTAGCTTCTTTCTTGGATGATGCAATCTATCAGATTTAAATATTTATAGAATATGAAGTATATAATAAGATTGTTTATGAGACTAAGGCGTAAAGATGACCAGGATTAGCGCAATGCATTTCTTGAAAAGAGAGATATAAATATGAAAGAGAAATGAGCATTGTTATTGATAAAATTCTCTTCGATAACCCGATATTTCTACTGGTGAAAAATGCAAATTTATCGTATTCTGCAAACGTAAAGTCTTATAGCTTATAAATTAATATTGATAGTAATCCAAAAATGGTAATTAAGAGAAATGAAAAATAGATATTATTTACATATATATGATATGTTGTCTGTTTGCTTAGATACTACACTTTATCAGGTTTTGAATAGTTAGAAGACAGTGCTAAACGCACTAATATAATCACATTATGTTCAAAACAATCCAATAAAAATATTCGAAAACGAAGCAATTTGATGGCAAATATAGCAAATGAATCATTACAATTTACTCAAAGTGTTCAGTCATGTTTCAATGAGATAAGAGTTTAGAAAATGCTCTCCGTTTTGACCTGATGATATGTCATAATAGAAATGTAATGACGTTCTATCGCAACCTTAAAGATATTGCTAAAATCTCATTCCTAAATAGAACAATAGATCAATGGAACGCTCTCCCTGCAGGTATATTTGAGCCATTTGCTTCCCAAGTGCGTACCTTCAAGGCGAAGTTAAATAAATTATAATAGCTGTTAATTTAATTCTATTAACGTTTTCTTTTGATGGGACTGGATAACATTTGTAAATTTTTTATTACATACATGTCTTGATTTCTGCCAGAGGGAGGTTTTTCGAGGGGTTTCCCTCCCTCTAAATGCCTGACAGGTATAGTGTTTACCCCTCAATTTATATTTATATTGACTATCTATATATTGATTGACCATGTACGCCTGTATGAATGTATGTTTGTATTTTATGTAATGTCCAACCACTGCCACTAGATTTATAATCTACTTGTAGTGTTGATGTAATAATAATAATAATGATATTTTTTTACTCTGTAATACTTTATAACCAAAATGCTGTCATTTCATTTTTTATTTTTTTCTACTGAAATAGGTTAAGAGGGCACCTCATTTCAGCCTGATATTAATTTTTACTCATTTTATCGCGTATATGCGGCGGAGAACGACTGCAAAATCTCCTGAATGGATAAGGGAGGGACTTAAATATTCCATATTCCGCTGGGGATTTGGGAACATTTCTGAATTTTCATGCAAGTCCCGTCATAGTGTGGGAGAGCGAAAGACATAGCCGTTATGAATAAAAAAAATCTCCCGGAATTTCTAGTGGAACGTGGGCGTCGGTGTGAAGTTGTGAACAGTCTGCGCAAAACGGAAAAGTATGTGGGATCCGAAGCACAGCGAGATAAGAAAACTGCAAGTTTGAGTACGGCATTTTTTCAGGGGCTAAGATGGGAGAGATTGAGGCGGCGAAGATAAGGAAAACAGAAGAGAGGTTAGGATGAAGCTAAAAGAGAAAGGATTAAAAAAAGATGAAAAAACGACCATTCGATGTGGGAAGGAATAGAGGTAGAGAGAGATATAAAAATAGGGATGAAAGAGTATGTAAGTATACACATAAACAGAGAAGTGATGAAGAACGAAGGCATTCATGAAAGGACATGAAACTAAGAGAAAGTGGGCCGAAGAAGATGTCTTTCTATTCTGCTCTCTCTACTTTCGTAATATAAGGAGAATAATAAACTTCCCAGAATAAGGGGAAATGTTATGGAAATCATTAATGAAAACTGGAAAAATGGCACTTGTTCCACAAGAAGTTTTATTTTTCATTTTAACAGCAACATACGGCCGATTTCAACGAGTTATCGTCAACATCTGGAAGAAACCTTCATAACAAAAAACATCAAATAGAAACTAGCAGCTTGTCGAAACTGGTCGTATGTTATAGTTAAAATAAAAGACAAACTTCATGTTAGTTTCTTGTTTATAGTGTTTAGCTTCCTTCCATGGAAGAATGCATTTAAAGTAAACAAGAGATGGAAATGAAGACCAGCAGCAACGTTATTTGTGATTGAGTGATATTTGTCAGAAATCCATATAAAATCCAACAACCTTAAAATAAACAGAAGATATAAGTAAATCAGAGTAGAAGCAAAGAGAAATCATAGTTTGTAACTGGATTCCAAAAGAAATGAAAGGTTGAATTATCTGGGTTTGGCTAGTGTTTGATAGACGGCGTATTTAGGGAAAATCCAGCTGACTTGTATCATGCCTGACACCTAAAATATTTGAAGAATCAGTTGAAAGAAAACACAAGCTGCATCTATGACTCACTCGAAACCGGTTGCATTTTTTTCAAACATACATTTCAAACATTGCATATTCTGTAGACACAGTCTGATAGTGTTTTTCTTCAACCAAGCATGGACAAGTTCCACCACATATCGCCAGAATTCATAAATTACTTAAAGAAGAATAGAATATAGTATGGAGCATTACACATGAGTAGAAAAGAAAGATATTTATGAAGTTTAACTGCGTAAATAAGTGGTATATTACTAAAAGTAGTAAATAAAACGTCTGACGAGAATAAGAGGAAAAACGTTAAAGAAAGTTAAGAATAGAGTATGATAGCCAAATGTGAGATATATAAAAAATGCAAAAAAATAGTAAAAGATGAAAAATGATGAATGAGGATACCTAAGTAAAGGTAGATAAGTAGAGTAAAAAAGAGATAAAGAGGAGAATGAAAAAGAGGAAGCCATGAGAGATGGGATAAAGATGAAGAAAAGATAAGGCGAAGGTAGAAATGAGGGGAGACAAGAAGGAAAAGAAGCCGCAGTAGAAGGGAGATGGATATATGAAAAGAGCGGAGATCGGATGAAGGTGTAAAGGAAAGAAGCCTTCCGGGATCATCAGTTGAATGGAGATCGGAATGTTCTCTGAGGGTAAATAAAGATGGCGAGATTGAGGAATAGGAGAGAGATGCGTGATGAATATGGTTAAGAAGGAATGGATAAGATGAGGGCGTAATCGATGGCGGAGAAATACGGAAATTTTTTGCTGGAAGTGCTTAAAGGAGGCTTCATCACCTCCTCAAAGATTCCCTCTCCTTCTAGACGCATGAAAGATAAATATACGAGATAGCCAAGTAAGACTAAAGTTCACGGTATCGAGTAATAGCTTCTATTGCGAAGGTTTCTTGGATTTGAAGAAATAAATTTTAAAGCGGATATAGAGATTGGTAGATTCATTGAGGATGATTGTTTTCACTATGGGATAGAGCATCTCGAAGATATGAAGTTGGATAACTACAGAATCACAGCATTGAGACCTACATTAAATGTAATGAAATTTAGCCAAGAAGACACCACGATTATGGGTAGGATTCATCCCAAGCAATTGAACTATAGATATGAAAAAGGTACTGTAAGAGCTTCTTATCGACATACTCAAGGAAATTCGAGTTCTAACAGTGAATCCAAGATTCGTAATCTGTAATTCCAATTTTTTCCCATAATTAGCGTTTCTTTCTACAAATTATATTTAGATTTCTATCCTATCCTAAGTCTTCATAGAAATAAATAACGGTATATAAATACAGAGAACATAAATCAAGTTTTCTTGAACATGGATATTCTTTAAAAAATGAAAAGTGAATCTACTTTTACAATCAAGGATACTTACAATTAGCAAGAAAAAGAAACAGATAAGGTAAAGTAGTCAAGATTTCTGATGTAAGACAATGACTGTTAAGTTTTCATGTGTGTGGAGACGTATCACGTAACAAGATCGAATATTTACTGAAATGTAAACATTATGTCCTTAAAGTAGAAAGAAAATACTAACTAGAATTTTACGATTTTAGAATCACATCATAGTAACATATGCCGCTTATTGACGACGACGAATATAAACCAAATTGATCGATTTGCTTTGATTTACTTATAAATCATAGTAATTATTAATGCTCACATGTAAAATTCCAATCTAACCTGTACAAGTAAACAATGATTTAATCCTATTTTTCTTAGATTTACGACAATCCTTATGATTTCTTCTTCTGTTTCATTCTGCAAGACTAACGATATGTTGATGCACAAAACTGGGAAATATTATTACAGAACAGCAACCCTAGGAAACTCGATTTAAATGTTAATGGGGATTTACTGAACGCATGCGCTGAGGATTTAAAAATATTACTGCATAAGAAAGGTAGGATTTGCAGAAGCAGAGATAGCAAGGATATAAACGGCGATATTAAGTAAAGTGAAAGTAAAACTTGAGATAAGTTATGGGGAGAAAGGGAATATCACAAAAAGAGCGAAAATAAAGCGGTAACAAGTTTTTCTGAGGTGTGGCAGTGCTGCTGCGAGTGCTTTGGATGGGTTAACTTTAAAATGTTAATGCGATTTCCAAGAGTAAGAGCTTGCTACTCAGTTAAGTGTGTATGCTATGTAGCAGAAAGCCGTTACGGAGATCTCGAGTGGAAGTTACTTCTAGGCCTTTGAAATAGATTGTTATAAGCGTAAGATATTAATTATGATCCTCGTAAAAAGAGTTGAATTTCTGTTATGAGAGCAAGGGAAGATGGTTCCAGAATCGCGTAACGCGCTGAATTTTTAGGTAACTTTTAAGGGAAATTATTACACGAGTATGACCAAAATGGTCTGCGAATGAATTAGGCCATGAAATAATGAAGCTATATCTATTTTTTTTCATTTTACACGTTAAGTGTTTCATCATAAAACCGTATGAATAATTTTCTGAGCAAATATGTCGGAAGAATTTACGTGTAGTTATTTTATTATCTCGCAGAGTTCGATGACGTTGAAAATGTTCTACTACGTGGCTTCTGTTGAATGTATATGCAAATTCTGTCATGATATACCCCCAAGTAGACCCAGCTAGTGGCTGGAAACTGATGAAATAATAATGATGCATGATTAATGTATTGATTTTTTATTAATATCAACATATACTTCATAGTAACAGAGTATCTCTTATTATATTACTTCCTTATACTATTATTTACAAATATCGATAGCTAAAATATACTAATACAAGTAAGAAGTATAAATATGCTTAATACAAACAAAATGGGATAAAATTTGAAAAATCTAACCTTAGCATCTACAATAATAACTTTTAAAATTACTAAGTTTAAAATATGTATTTCATGGGAGAGGTGCAAGTTTACAAAATAATCTAGAATTACAATTCCAAGATTTTTCTATTGTTACTGGCAAAATTGAGTTTTTATAGTGTTTTCTAAGGTAGGGATAACTAGGTCAAGTCAAAACATAATTCTCCGTCAGATCCCATGATGAATGCACGATTTTGTGAATAAATTATACAGGGGATAGAACTTCGGAGAGATATATAGCTAGGATTAAGTCGTAGATCAAGAGGTGCAGGTTTAGAGATCAATTAAAAGATTAAACCTCCAAAATGCAAAATAGAGCAATTCTGTTCACTTCCGTTCTCTCTCCGAAGGAAATTTAATCGATTTCTAGACCTTGTCTTTTTCAAAACAAGTATTCACAGTTTATTTGAATGGTCTTAAGAAATAAAGAAAAATCAGATAGCACTTTTATTTATCAGTATCACATGTATCCGCTCATTTTCGTCAGCTATTTTCACCTAACAACGACTCAATCATTAAATATTTCAATTTAAACTTTCTTAATTTCATTATATCTCAGACAGAAGAAAATTGCACCGATATATGCTACTTCTCCCTATTTATATTCATGAAAACATTTTTAACACTTAAATTCTTAAAGACAACATGGGCTCCATAACTATGAATTCAGATATTCATAATCATCGTACAAGATTTAAAAGCGACATTCACACGCTAACAAATAGAAGAGAATTGTGCGAAAGGGGAGGCTTTTTATGCTGGCGTTTGATTGTACAATAACCTGTCACATCCCTTAAAATTTATAGAGGATAAACTATAAAAGAATGTTTAAGAGAGAGTTAAAATATTTTTTGTTGAATGGCTCTTCTACTTAGCAGATGAGAATATAAAAATAGTAGATACGGGTAGATATATGATTTTATCAATAGTAAAAAAGGTTAATTATGTCATTTAAATTTTATCTATTTCATTATAAAATATTGTTTATATTTTGTAAATTGTATTGCATACTTGTAAATTTATAATAATTACAGTTACATGAATGTCTGATTTTACAAACTCATGCAATATGTATTTTGCTTGTGGACTTAATATATCTATTACTAGACGGAGATTAGAGATAGAGGGCGTGGTCAGTAGGACTATATAGGCGTTAAGGGCCCTTCTTTCTCATTATTTCCGGTTCAGATCGAGGAAGGATTCCGAACGGCCGTAAATTTCGCAGTGAGATTAAAAGGATTTGGGAACATATAAGATAAAGAGCAAACGGAACGATAACGCTCCAGTTCAAATGAAATTTTAAAAGAGGCCAACTGACGAAATATCAGGGTTAAATTTCCATTTATCTAAATCGCAGTTCCCTGAAATTAGGACAATCGTTTCATATAGTTACATAGCTACTTTCATGAAAAGAAACTACACAGTTATGAAATATTCTTCTTAAAACATAAATATATAAAAACTATGTAGACATTCTGACTGTATTTGCAAACCTATGTAGTAACGACTGTGCCCATGAATCAAAAAAAAATGTAGATAACAAAACCGGTCCTATAGAAGTGTTAAATTTTAAATTTTAGACGAAAGCGAAGTAATAATAGAATGACAAACGTGATATAAATTAATCAATTCAATTTAAACTTCAACAATTTTATCATATAAACATTTGGAGACGGCGTTGTAACGTCGAAATTGGCTTAGTGCTCTTTCTAAATTTGTGGAATTAGGTCATAGTTCATTTTTATGTTGCATGTTTTAAAAGAAATACTTACCAAAGTTATGTGACCTTATGTAGGTAGAGAAAACTGAAAATTATTATTATTATAAACATTGGCGAAAGAAAAAATGCATTACAAAAACATTGCTTTTTAGCACTCCTGTAATGCTTGAAGAAATATTGTTGACACCTTGAAATACTTTCAAATATTAGTCAAAAGTACAAGTATGTTCCTAAAAATAAGTTGTTGTGAATTCAATTTTATAAAATATGATAGTGTAAACATTGGCAATCTCGTGACATTGGTAAATTCGTGATAAATTCTTAGACATCTGTTATGCAATTTACAGTGGTTACATTAGTTCAAATATTAGCACAAGAAAGGGCCTTACATTCGTTTCTCTACACCTGAAACATAAAACAACGTCTTGATTTTTTTTTCCTTTCGTAAAGCTAAATATGACATGTAATAGGTTGACTTCAGATCCACCTCGAATTTATGATAACAATATTTGGCTTCCCTTCTTTTATATAAATGATAAGGTAAAGGATGTGATAAAGTAAGATGAAAATGGATGCAGAAAATGTGAGAAGGATTCGGTAAGGATTCAATGCGCGGAGAAGAGAAGGGAGGGATGTAAAGGGATTTAGGTGATGGATCCTCTTGATTGGAGGAACCAACGGGAATCAAGTGGTTATCGCGAAGGTTGAAAAAGGAGTCCATAGGTAACGAGGCCAAGATAAGTAAGAGGCGGCAAAAAGTACGTGAGAGCGCACCGTACGGAGATTGATGGGAGGCAGGATTCGGAATGAGGGAGATAAGTGCAAAGATAGCCGTTTGGAGAGCCCTGGACCCCTATCGCCGGATTTGGAGTGCACAGGCACCATCAAATTAAAGGAAAATACTAACGCAGGAATAATTAAATGCACCTTTCCCCGGGAAATGTCTGGCACTTTTATGGAAAAAATTTAGAGCAATATGAATATATTCTAAAAATAGTGCTTAAAATGTTAGCGAAAGAGATTATGTGAGCTTTGAACTTCAACTAATGAACGATTTTTTTCAGCCATTCACACTTGACATGATGTAGCAGTGGATATACCTTCCTTTTGTGAAGGAATTTTCCGTAATTTTTGAGAAATAATTAAAAAAATGTGAATATAAATATATTTTTCAACATTCTTCAAACGATTCTGAAAAACTTTTGAATCCTTCTGTATCATCTTTCATCTTGAAAGAATTTTAATCTGTAGGATTTGACTATTACAGTGTCTCTAAAGCAACAATTTAGAGATTATTGTTGTAATTTAGTTTTTTGGTGTTACGGTGATTAAAATCTGCAGTACAGTATGGATTCTTGAATTTCAAAGGAAAATATTTAACTCCTATGCACTGACTAACGCAACCAATGAGTTCGTCATTGAAGATGTAACTTAAATACAGATAGACAATATGCACTCTGAGGAAACCACCTGGGATGTAATGTGTCTGTTATGTGTTGTATATTTAAGAAGAAAATAATACACACAGGCACAAAAGATGTCAGTTCTGGTCTTTCGCTGCGTGTATAAAGAAAAACAACCGAATTTTTTTCAAAGATAAGAACAAGTGTATATTTTATGCAATGGAGAGGACTCAACAATCTCGAAGAAATTAAACCTTATAGTTCTTTTATTCTTTAACAAGAGTCATTAAAAGAACATAGGATATTTCTGGAATGTCAGAAGGTAACGGGTATTTAAATACCAATCATTGAATCATGCTCGAATAAACAAGGTGATAAAATATAAAAATATATAAGGACGGCAACGAAATTTATATATCATAAAACGAAAATAAACCTTTCTGAGAGAATTCTCAAGTTTTATTGCAAGAATATCCTTCAATATTAATTACAAATTAGTAGGGAATGGGTAGCTAACGAATTCTCTTCCTAAGCACGGCATAAAGTATAAATCTAACAGGCGCCGAAAGGAATAAAAAATGGTATAGAGGATATGAAAATATTACCTTAATGGAAAGATTCTAAGATAGAATTGTACTTTTACCACAAATTTTATTCTTACAAAAAACAATTACCTTAAGCTTATACAACACTTTGACAGCAAGCACAATCTTTCATTAACAGAAAGCCTTTGTAACGTAGATTGAAACCTTTGATCACATTTTACCCTACTTGTCATTTTTATCTTACTTTGAATAGGCTATTTTTCGTCGCAGTTTTTCTATCTTTGAAGTGAGCATGGAGGGATTAATTAAAGGATACTTTTAAAGGTCAAAAGCGGAGAAAATTCATTCAAAGACAAGCTTTAAAAATTATTTAAATCACCAGATGAGATTTAAATTTTAATAAGCTGTATTTTTAACCTTTAATAATATAAAAATCTTTTTTAACGAATATATAACTGATATTAGTATAAGAGAAAGAGAAAAAAGGAGAGATACCAAAATTAGAAGGGCAATAAAATGATAGAAACAGAATTATGTTAAACATTGAGAAAGTTGCATCATAAACCCAAAGTTAAACAAGAAGTTTAACTCGCAGAATTGATGTTGCAACGTTATTTAGTGGTTAGTATAACAGACCGAAAAGAGGGAGACATGGGTTCAAATCCCAGTTAACCTTGAATAAAAATTTTGACTAAGTAGTATAGGATTTGAGGAATATTTAAGAAATGTCAGTTCCTGTTCGTACGTAAACCATTATTATTATGTCTATATTTAAGGCTAACTTTCTCTTTAATCGTCCTTACAATTTTTCTTGCAATTTAGCTGCAAAGTCATGGTGACATGGGAGATAAATAAAATTAAAAATAAGCGATACATATTTCTCAAGATGCAATTACATTGCAATTGCAATGCAAGCATTCCAATTATATGGTATTGATAGATGCAAGAAAGTACCATAGGTGTAGGAAATTTTAGAATGCTGCTAGCAATTTCCCCACCATATTACCGTGAAATGGAATATACGTAAAAATAAATCATGAGCAATAAAACTTACTCCAGATGTAATTCTGGGTGGTATTGATGGATGTAAGAACGTATCACAGGTGCAGAAGAGTTTAGGTAGAGAATAAATAAGAACGAGGTATAAGGAAATAAAAAGAGTACGAATTCTGAAAGACTGTCGTATCGAATGCCTACGGATCAGCTCCGATCGGAGACCTGCAGCAGTGATTATTTATTTCCTTATATTTCCATCAGAAGAGACGCTTATAGAAGTAGTATTACGCTTGGGAATGAGTATTACTTTACGATTCGGAATCTGTGGGAGATTTGAGGGTCTTTTCCGTTGAGGTAAGTCGCGTCGGAGGCTTTGGGAATGACCCAGTTTCGGCCCTATCAAAGGCGCTCGAGGCCCTCAAAAGCTGCGTCGCCGAGATAAAAACTTTTGAGCAGATTTTCATCATTATAATGGAGAGCGATATGAAGATTTCGGAGGCGTTTTCTTTATCATCTCTCCCAGCCTCATTGGGCGTCCTTAGTTGATGGCTTCGCAGATCTGATTACGCCCAGAAGGCGCAACTCAATTCATGAAATCCCATTCGCCAGTTAGAACCGAATAAAGGCTTATTCGCTTATGAATATTATTCGAATCCTCCTTAGCAACGGAGGTGGAGAGGTGAATATCTTTATCTCAAAGTCGTCATATCGGCGAACGCCTTGAATGCGTGAATATAATAAAAGGATAAAGTGAATGAAATTACCCGAAATGGAAAACTTTCCAAATATTTTTCGGTTGATTATATCTTTGAAAGGATACCGATTTTCCTGAGCAACGGAAGACGAAGTATTTAAAAGATGATGGATTTGAGTTTTCATCTTATTCTTTTTTTTTAAGTAGGAATGTCTCACACTTTTATAAAAAGGTAATTTTGAAAAAAATGTGAAAACTTCTATAGCTGAAGCTTATGAAGAAAAATTATTTTTTATTTCTTTATTACATTTTCCCTGAAAATTTGATCTGCTAAATTTTTACTCATAATGGATATGATGTTGTTTTAGGCATATGAGGTAATGGCCAATGACGAAATGAATGACTAAAGACCATCATATTTCATTTATGATCGATAATTATTATTTTACTGAAAATCACTGACGAGGATTATAATGACTTGGCGTTAAGCATGGAAGTGATTATGCAAATCTTAAATAATAAATCTCTTGCACATTTACTTCTGAATTCAGATTCTCCTTTAACAACGTTAATCCATTTATTCTGTACATGAGCGAATATTCATATACTACAAAACCGTTTTTAAATCCGTAATTCACCGTATGATTGCAGATCTAATTGCAAAAAACTATCAAAAATTGTCCTGATTTAGTTGAAAATTATCAGAAAGTAAAAGTTTTTTAACCTAAGAAAATACAGCTATCTTAGATTCAAGAACTCTTTACTGTAACATAACTGTAGGATGCTGTAATGAACCAAGGATTGAACTATAATTTTCTTGGCGTCTAAATTCTCATTGCGGAATTGATAACGCCTGTAAATTTGCAACGGCTACGTCAATCTACGCAGTTTACATGGTAAATATCCGGAATTAACAACCCGACGCTGGATACAATCACAAACATCACGTAATTTCAACTCTAGCGGTGTTGCTTTCTGAACTATTCCATACGAGTCGGTGTTTAATGTACAAACTCGTCTAAATAACATTAGAAACGAGCGGCGTATTTGTTTCAGCAACGGGCTCAGATTACGGATTTCCACTAAATTTGTGTCTGCGTTTACATCCAATTCCAAACAAAGTTCGACGTCTAAATTCGCCGGAGGCATAGCCGTCGCATGGAAACTGCCCAACACAAATGTTACCAGAACATCTGCGCGCCTTTCCCGTGCCTCGACATTTCCGTTATAGTCTTTTTTTCTGGACTTCACTTCTGCAAAAATATGTGCTCTCCCCGAAGGCATTAAAAACTTAAATTTAGAACATCTATTCTTTTATTGTCAATATATTTTCATTTCATGCCCTTTTGAAACGGAAATTGATAAAGCAATATAGGTTCTCGAAATGAAAGATTTCGTTCCGTATTACGAGTACTCTTTGTAACATTTGAGTTTAATTATATATTAAAGTACTGTTAACTATTATTAAAAGCTGGAAAGGTAAATATTTTTCCAGTATTCTTTAAAATGGTGGCAAAATTATGGTTATTTTTTTATAAATGATACTTTAAGAAAAAAATTAAGTTGAATTTGTCATGATCGATAGAAAATCTTTTTTCGTAATATTTAATTACGATTCCTCATTCTCATTAAACCGTTTAACTTTGAATTTATCTTTATCTGTATTTTTTCTCAGTTTATAACTTTCTAATGAAATTATCCCCGAAACAGTTTCATTATTTCTTGAGCCACTGATTATATACAAGATTTTGAATGATATATCAAAGATATAGGACAATAATTTCATTTAAATATCATATAAGAATTGATATTTATAACAAAATTACCAAAATTCTATTAAATTTCCTTCGAAATAACTTGAAAGGTGAAGATTGGTAAAAATATGACTAAATTTTACATCAATAAAATTAGAACATACGTGCAGGAAAATTGCAAATACTTTGAAGTTTTTGCGGTAACTCGAACTATTTAACCATTCTTAGATTAAATTTATAAATTTCAACTAAACTCACAACACCAATATCAATCTTGAATGTATCTCAAATAGCAGAATCTTTAAAACTCATCACAATCATCACAAATATTAGGCAAAGTAGGATTCAAGTATAAAAAATGTGCTAACAGAGTCATGATGAAGTCAGTCGTGAAATGAGCATTAACGAAGTAATATTTCAATACGCAAGAAATGAAATTTTCAGGTAATTATTTTTCCTGTGCAGTATAATTATAGATTTATATTCACATCCCACCACTTTATTCATAGATTGAGATGGGGGAAGAATATGTAATATCCTAATAATAAAATTTGTTCTCACTCTTATCGTTCCCCTATTTAGTGATAATGAGTACGTTTTATGTAATATTGACTATATTCTGTATTTATGGTATTAGTGTTCTGAAATATGTACACATCTGTGTATTATTGTTTGTGCAGTTGTGAATATATCAATATCTAGTCATTTTGACTGTTTTATGTTCTCATGTATACTGATATCACTTTTTAAATGTCAACTTAGCCTTGTTTATTGATGTATTTCATGAATGCACCAATTGATAGAGTATTTTATGTATTTTGTCATGTTTCTTACCATCTTTTAGTTATGACTATCGGTAGGTTTGTATATTCACACCCCCATTCTTAGTGAGTGCTTTCCAGCAGTGGATACATTTTTCTCCTAAGATTTTCTTGGGTTTTTTACACCCACGATTCTTTTCATTTTTTCTCATATTATCTCTTTAAATTGATTCTTATATATTGTATGAAGTTGGGTTAGATGGAAGAGGAGACTTTTAGTTTCAATCTCTATCCGAATAAAGACGTACTATTATTATCATCCTAACGGTATAATAGCTGATGAGCGTCTGCCCGACATGGGGATGGGCGACAATTATAGAAGTGCCGTGGCTCAGCGAAAAAGAGCAAAAATAAATGAATGAGTGGGATGAGCAGAGGAGGGGAGGAGTTGAGCACTCGAGCAAGTGGTGTGACATAATGAGAGCGTGGGCAGTGGGTGCTCCAAGGGCACGGGAAGGGTGCAAGGGCAGAAAAAGGGTAAAAGTGACAAACTGCGCGGAGGGAGAAAATTAAAGATAAGAAGGGTTTTGCACGCAACGTTTCCCATATATATCAGTTGTCTCCCATTCCTTTCGTTCTTTTAAATAAAAATTTTAGCAACAAGTTAATCATACATTCAACACGACGGGGAAATTCGAATTAAGCAGCATATAGACAAATTACACCACTGTTTAATGAATGCAAATCCCCGTAAAAAAATGTTATTAAATTCCAAGGTTATATAATTCACGGATGAACGCCATGTTGCATGAAATCATCGTCTAAATTGCGTTTTCAACGAGTATTAGTGATTTGCTTAGTGAATAATGGGTTATATGTAAGTAGAGACTTCCTATTCTCAATCTCGCCCAAATAATGACCTCTTATTATTATTTTTGGTAAATAAAGGGTATAAAACACTCCTAAAAACATCAAAACCTTAAGGTAAATTTTTGATGGTTTTGGGAGTTTTTATACCCTTTATTTACTGTTAAGTATTCATCAGTGCCTTTTTCCGATTATCATTATTATTATTAAAAATATTAGTTAATATCGATATTATACCGTTGCCACCTAGTAATCATACCAAATTGCAGCGTATAGATTACATAAATATTGCATTACTTAGTGTACCAGTGATGTGTAATAACTACTTAAATTATAATATTACAGTTGTACTTGAAGGAAAGACATAACTAAGATGTTATAGAAATTAAACTCTGTTGCTTGGTTGGTTCTGTTTTGCTTCACTCAAATAAAAATGGTTTTGCTAATTTTTTGTTTCTTAACTAAATGTGTATGTTTGGTGTATGTACGTATACAAACCAGTGTATGCATTGATTTGTATTCGTGTTAATGATAGCAAGAGCAACTGAGAGAAAAAAACAATAATTTTATTCTGGATTATTATCCGTTTTAAAAATGATCAAGAGAAAAAAACTAGAGATAAATGTTCTTAAACTTTAAGTTGATATAATGTACTTAGCAAAAAATACGAAACACTGAAATATGCAAAGAAAAACTCCGGACGCCTGAGGGTGTTGAGGAGTTAGGTACGACGAAAAACGAATCGTGGAAAATTAAAGGGGAAAAGAAGCGGAGAAAGAAGAAGGGATGATGGATGCGAGACACGAGAAGGAAAGAGAATGTTCTGACGCGGACAAAAATGGGCAAAAAAGTGTTGGAATGTACGGAGAAGTTGGAAGTGGGCGAGAGAATGAAAGTGGCGCGAAAGGGGTGGGTGTGGCCGAATGCGTGCAGAGAGAGAGGTGTGGGTGTGGCTGCAGCGATTGAATGAAGAGGAAATGAAAGGCTGTCCGTCGGAAGGATGAAGACAGATATGAATGTAGAATCAATTAAGACAAAAGAGGAAAAATATTAAATGAAATATGGAATCACTGAAGGGGCGACGCGATATATGAATTATGTATTTAACCCCCATGGCAGCGTATGAAGCAATTTTGACTGCTTAAATCGAATTTTGAAGCGGGATTGAATAAGGAAAGTATGTGAAATGAAATTTTCGCAACTTTATGGAAGCTTGTATTTGTTAGAGTGGTGAGATGTGTATGTGCTAAGAATACCCATGCCCTTGTGAATATTTGATGAATTAATAGCAGCTCTTAAGAGGACCTATTTTAACATTGATAATTATAATTTAACTATTGTCGGATAATTAAAGAGGAGGAAAATAGCTGAAGGAAAGAACGTCCATTAAATACGGTTCATACTAATTGATAGATCTCGCTGCATAGAGAAATTTTCATTTTTTCCTGGTACAGGATAAATGAAAATGTAATCTTTCATCTATTCCCTTCCTGTTCATAATTGAGATGACCTGAAAGCTACTGAGGTATGAGTGAATAATGGTACTCATTAAGGTTTTGCCGTGTAGATTACCTGTGGTAGTATCACTCGTGGATTTATTATGCTTGATTTATATTCTGATATGATGACGAAAGTAAACGTAAATTACCTCTGCCTTATTCTTTCCCTGTATGTCTCATTCCCTTCTTCTAGCTCTTAATACCTAATGCTGCAGAGATCAGGTCCCAGCCAGCCTTCGTACTCAATAATTAATAGACAAGTGAATTTGAAAACATCGAAGTTTTGAAAATAAAAAGTAGAGACTGGAGTATTTTGTCAACTGTGGTACCTTAAAATTCTTGAACTTATATTTTCTGTAAAATACTACTTAAAATCATAAGAATCCTTTTATGAAAAGGATGATCACTTTTATAACGTCGAACATAATACAATAATCTTTTTCAGATTAATTGCTGTGTTATCCATCATTATTTCCCTGTAACAAATCATTAGGAAATGTTTAATGATGGAGATAACTTTATCCAAAACAGCGATAATTGCATATCAGTTTGTACACGGGTCGCTGAAATCGAAATTTTTGCATCGGGAAATCCATCGAACCATTTACGCGAATTCTATGAATTGTTATTTATCCTAAGAACAATGAAACCGTCATCTGCGTGGCGTCAATGGATATAAAAACTAATTAAATTTTTAAAACGTGATGTTTTCATTGGCATGTACTGTGGCGTAATTATTTCAATGCTCATTCCAAATTAAAACTCAGCGAAGAGTGGAAAACGGATCGACATTCACTGCCAACTGTCGAGGCGGACAGTTGTATTCATCAAATGTACGCTTGTAATGAACGAGAGTTGGAGAGCTTGTAGGCCTCACGTGTCCGGTTGCAAAGGGCGTTTTTAATGTAAAAGAGAAAATGAAAAGGAGATTGGAGCACCTGAAAGTATATCCAACTCAGGTTTCGCGGTTTATTTTAGCTCTATAGCAGCCATTGATACTCTCGTCCAATGCAACATTCACGTTTACGGTCTACGTGAATTTACAAAAGCGGATCAACTGCAATACAGCCTAAGCACTCATTCACCCAGTACTTTTATTGCTATGGAATTGTAATGAATTGATCATTCATCATTATTCTTGAAGAGTAGGATAGTGAAAATGTATGCTTCATTAATTTTTGTTTCAGTCTTGGTCATGGATGTGATGCAATAAAAACTAATCAGGAATGACTTAATTCTAATAATACCTATCATTTTTCCTTCGTAGTTAATGGTGGATGGGGTGAGGTTGAACCAACCTTTTGATTGAATACTTGACAAACAGAGAGTATAGCGAGGAATAAGCTCTGCATCTGTGATTAATGCAATGAGTTGTGACCTCCTTGTGAGTTATATGACCTTCTATGACACATTGTATTTATCAACGGAATAGTTAATAAAAAGCATATATTGCATAATTCATTAGTTACATAAATAAATTAGCATATAAAACTAGTATTTCCAATAAAAGTATACATTAGCGTAAAAATAAAACAATAAAATGTATAATAACTTAAATCAATAATAAAATAACAAATACTAATAATAGTAATTAATAATATAAACAATAATTACTAATATTAATTATATATATTAATGAATACTATTAACAAAATGACTATTAATAATATAAATAAAAGAAAATAAATAAAATAATGATGATGATGATGAAACATAAAAATAGAATACCAGTCCAACAGGATATTGAAATGGCGCAAAAGGCATCTGCTTCGAAGCGTCGGAACAGAGATTTAGGATAAGGAAATCTAGCAGTCCTTGTCACGAGAAAGAAGACGAATTAAATTATGAGTTTTTGCTTAAAGAATTTCCCGACGAGCTTCAAATCGGTCGTGCAGTTATGAAGAAGCGCGCGAAGGCGAAAAGAGGGAGCTCTGGGAAAGTTTTTGCGTGGAAGGAAAAAAGGCAGTCCAAGTGGCAGAAGAGTCCCACCCAAACAGGGCCGTTTAAACATATTGGACCGGATATTATTTTTCCCTCTTCATCGCCCTTTCTCTTCCCACTTGGCGAAAGGCAAACAGAAATTGGCAGCGAAAGAAGCAGAGGCGGGGAAAGAAATAAGTGAGCCGTGGCGATGAAAATTCTACGCGGAAAGTTTTGTCCTCCTTCCATCATTTTCATCCACATAGATTGAACCCGTTGGATTCATCGAGTGCAGTCATCGCTAAAAAGAAAGCAGTAGACTGATTTCTTGTCTCCCGTGGAATATTTTAATTGGATCCATTCAGAATGTTCTTTTCCTTAAAATGCTTTACCTATCGGAAATCGAGTGTTATATTTGCGACTCTCAAATTTATAATCGTAAGGAAATAAAGTGAACCGTGAAAAATCCTTGTAAAAATCTTAAATTATGTAAATTTAGTATTTCGGATCAGCTGAGAAGGAGGTGAAATTTTCGAAACCTTATATTATTTTTTATCCTTAAAATAAAATTCGGTTTTCTTTTGAAATTAAATCATGAAACAAAAAGGTTTGTATAGCGTGGAATAATCGCTGGTTTTTTTGAGGAGTTCTAAAAATAAAAAAATACATGAATGCATGAATGCATAAACATAAATGAAAGACTAAAAAAATACAAATAATTTAATATTAAAAATCATTAAAATATCTCAAGTATAATTTACTAATTAATGATTTAAAATTATACCAATTTTATATTACTGCGTCATGTTTATACGTCTTACTGCAAGGAAACAGGAATTAATTTTCCAATAAATTAAGCATAAAAAGATTTCCAGATATATCTCACGTTACCAAAGGTATTAACTCCTTACGTAAACTTAGAGAAACACCAAATGTACGTTCATTTATGTAAAATAGGGTTCGGGATCGCTTCAGGTGTCTTTTGTAAATTACATTTATAAAAGAAAATGGATTTTGAGGATTGTTCCGAGAAACAGTATCGTATCAGAGAAATTCAGGAAGGAGAGAGAGAGAGGTAGCAGATTTGCTTTTTTCAGTGTCATATATACCATATATACCATACACATTTCAGAATTAAACCAAATATATCTAGTAAACTTAGAGGTTTACATTTCAATATCTTTGACGTCAGACTGAAATTAAAAACCTTCGTTGTATCTGTTTCGCATTGTCATTTTCTTTCTCTATGATTCCATCTATTGTGGTAATTGTAAAGGGCTAACTTTAAAGTCAACCAAACGTTACAATTTCATGTTAACAACAATATAAAAGAAAATTTGAAGAAGATTACAGGTGAAAAATCTATATGTAATTCTAAGGCCTTTTTTCCGTGTGATGTATCGATAAAATTCCTTAGAGCTGCTTGAATTTTAATTTCTTAAATTACATCAATGCTACTCTTCTTAAAGGGTAAAACTATTTGACTTAGTCGAAAAATTTTTAAATAAAACTATGTTTAAAAAAACAGCACAGACACTTTTATTTTTATTTTACTGTGTTGTTTTTAAACCTTGTTTTACTTAACAATTTTTCAATTATGTTGGAATTCCACAAAATTACGGATCTTCCGTGAATTTTATTTGACGTATGCACAAAAAATGTCCTTAATAATTTACCATCCAGTAATTCAAGTTTCAACGACTAATTCCTCTATCCCAGAATAGAAGCTTGGATACATTCGTGACTTATTCAATATAAAATCTGCAATATATACTAAAAAACAACGACCAACTCGTACGTGTATCGTAACTCCACACAAATATGTACTTATATCTCCTCTGAACTAAAGGGAAGTAACTTTTGGAACTTCATCCTTCCTGAATTGAAAACTTCGAGGTCTATACTTTTCTTCTATAAATGATGAGTTGTAAAATTCGTTTCTAGCTCATTTTGAATGATTTTTATATTTCTCAAACTTTGTTGTTAAACACAACCTTTATTTTCTGATTTTCATCCAATTTTCTTAATTAAATTTTCTCTTTGTGACAAACATATTTTGTAATTCGTAACTGAGGGCATATTATTCAGCTTAAAATAACTTGTATATTCTCCTGTATTGTAGCGTGCTTCTTGTTACGGCATTAATATAACAAATCTATTCTGTTCGTCTAAGAAAATGTTTCTTCCCGTTAACAGCGAGACTGTTCAGGACAGATAATTGTACTGATGATAAATCCTGTAAAATTAGAATTCATTATGTATTCTTAGATTCATGATAGGAATCTTCAATAATTTTAGAAACAATGTACTGGTTTTAATAATACCATTAATTTAAAGTTAAGATTGCTCGCAGGCCCTATCTTGCTATTTTTAGCTTAATACTTTAATGACCAAAACAAAGTCGTTAAGTCTGTAGAGATATTGCGTTCGCGATATTAATGATAAAGGGTTTTTCACAGCGTGCGGCTTTTCAACTCTTCCTGACAATTAAAGTCATCATCATTTTTTACGTCGGGTTATTCCGCCAAAACGACTTGCGACACACGCAACACAGATTCCGCATGCGTTCGCAAGATATCTCATCTGCTCCAGTTATTGCCAACAAAAAATTGAAAAAGGGAAAATTGCTCCTCTCTCCTTAGAAGAGAGGAAATGACGAGCTCCCTTAAAAAGCTCTGGTTTCCATGTAAATCCTAATTCAATTATGACGAAATTGCCACGCAATAAAGGAAAAACATCTTCTGTACAAACCCTTCGCGAGGAAAAAATCAAGGGAGAGGAAATGGGACAACCGCGGATGTGAGTAAGAAGGAAGGAACGGAAAGAGGGAAAAATAAGCATTTTCGGATGCGAACGTATAGCTGGGGACAGCGATTTTGCCGGGAAAACACAATTCGGAGAGTCGTAAATATTGTTATGAATAGCAGATAAATGATACGCTTCTGTTTGGAAGGAGAAAGTTACAGATATGAGGACATAAAAATGAAAAGTTGGGAGATTTTTAGAAATCGTGCAGCTTAATTCTCCGCATATTGAATGCATAATGAATCGTGCATGCGACAGCGAATACCTTCGTCATACCGAGCAAACGTGAGTCTGCGATATTGTACATGGTCGAGACAATTCATCACGGCCCCTTCACTTTCCATTAAAATTGATGGCAAAGATTATATACATCAACATTTGGAATCTTTACATGATTTTTCGAATCACGATCCTTCCTCTTCGCGTTCAAATTAATGGCATGAATGAAATTCATTTCCATTTCAATTTCGTGCCTAAATTCTCAAAGATTCGGTTAAGAATGCTTTCAATGGCTAGTTTAGATCTTGAATAAAGTTACTAATCTCAGAATACTTTGTCGTTTCTATCCTTGAGGGTCAAGGAATAATGCTCAAGCTTACTCACTGCGATCTGTCAACTTTAAACGCCACTTCTCCTGTTTCCTTTTATATTTTGATGAAATAAGGGAAACGTAGAAAACCGAATTTCCTGAAACGTCTGCTATATATTCCAAGACAGTTTTCCTATTCCTCTACAGCTATTAATTGTTGAAAATTAATGTAATATACCAAAACTTATATGTTTCATGGACATATAACACTGCAAAACTCATAAGACCTTCTAACTTTAGAAAATGCATCGATCTGTGGCGAATCAATATTTATACACTACTCAGTAAACATCAGTATTCTTTCGCCGCTGTATATGAAGACTTAGCTACTGAATTACGTATTAGTCTCTTCTCAGAACGGTGATTTTCAATGCTTAATGGATTCCCCTGCGTGAACCGTGGAGAGACCTCTACTATTTAAGGAGTGTTTTATCCATTTATTTCCATTTTCAAATCAGTCGTGTACAATTTCCTCTCCTCCATTACACGTTTTAATTTTGTGTGCTCTCTGAAACGAATCTCCTCAATTATCTATAGAGGTGCATAAAAATGATATTCTCCCGATTAATTAAACTAGTTCATCTTCAGCTCAACTTACAATTAGAAAATGTATTTACTTCCAATTAGGCCAACTACTTCTGATATACTTATTTTTAATATGCCGTCTTTTTTCAGAAAAGAAATAACTTTCAATTTGGTATTAAGAATTAAAAAAACTACACTAATAATTATATCTAATTGCTAAATCCAAATCACACGCTGATTTAGTACAAATTTTGTTATTAACAGAGAATATAAGAATGTAAGAACTGTCAGGATAAATTTGCGACATGAAATGAAAAATGAATCGAATCTATAATTGAAATATTTCTAGATAAATGGTTAAAATATTATGACATTCTTTCATCGTGGGGTATACGCAAATTAATAAAGAAAGGAATTCGAAAGGAGAGGGAAGAAATTTTATCTGACTACACTTTAAATGAAGAAATAGAAAAGTAGATATCGGGAATCGCTTTCACAGAAGTTGATGGGGTAGTTTACTCAGATGATAAAACATAAATAAAACGAAGCGATCTACCAGAAAAAGCAAACTACAGACTATAGTTTTCAGTGTGCCACGATATGGAATCAGATAAATTGATATGAGTTACTTTCTAAAGCATATTGGCTCTAGGCAGAGGTTAGCTGCTAATATTACAACTCAATTATGATTCTTAGATAAATATTCTACCGTGATACGTGTCGTAAGTAATGGGATAAGAAAGGAAAAAGGAATTCAAGTTCCAGATAAAAACACCACCATGCGAAGACAGAAACAAGGGAGAGTAGCATATGCTGCGAAGAGAATCGATCGCGCAAAAAATAGCGAAAGAGAAGCAGAGGGGGAGTAGAGTATTGCAGAGAGGAGACCTCAGCCAATCAGAGCGTGAATAAAGTGAAAGTAGGGGAGAAAGTAATGGGAGCAAAAAGTGAAAGGGTTGCAAAGGTATGAAAGGAGACAAAAAGTGTTTGGAGAGGAAAAAAGGGGAGAAAAGCAGGACAAGAAGACACGGGGTTGAGAAGAACGTTTAGCGAGAGGTGAAATGGAGAGGGCGTTAGCGAGAGTGCGTTCTTAACATTTCGAGAAGATCGGGATGAGGAGGAAATGGTTCGGGGGAAGTCCACGCGGATTAGAAGGGATGGACTGCAAAGGGGGAAGGATTCGGGGGAAGAAGAGAATGGAGTAAATGTAATTGAGGAAACAGAGAAGCTAGGGAAATGGAAGGACGAATGCGAGGGGGATTGGAATGAAAAAAAGGTTCCTTCGCTTTTTCAACTTAGCTAAGCTTGCGAGGGAGAAATATTCGACGGGTGAGATATGATTTCGACTGGGGAAGAGACGGACAGGAAAGAATTAGGTATGCCAAAGGGGAGTTCATACATTCGTCTCTCCGATTTTGATGAGATTTGGTAGGATAACAGTACTGAAAATTCCGTTCACAAATGACACCCATCTGGGTTTAGAAGATTTACGGTTTAAGCGTAAATTTAAACATGAAAAAGTGCTATTTTCAATTAAAATAAATACACTGAATAGTAAAAAGTAAGTATAACATATAATAGTGTACTATTGCCACTAGAAGAGAGCTGTTTAGTAATAGTGTATTCAAGGAAAGGTTAAGGGCGTGCACCCAGGTAAAATTCCCAAGGAAATGAAAAAAGTCTTCCCGGCCCCGTCAGACTTTTTTCAAGTCCGTTTTTCCTTGGGTAATAGTGTACTGTTGTAATTGGATGGTATTAGATTCAGCATTATTATGATAGAGTAATGTTGTACCAATGAAATAATGCGTTATTATATTTAATTGCTGTAACTACAACGCTTAGTTGTTGATTTCAGCAAAGGTATGCCTTTTATTTAAACAAATATCTGATGATCCTTGTGTATAATTTCATTCTTTTATGTATTAAAGTCATAAATATGAATGAATTTCGATCGAAATTGCATTTACTTTAACGCATAAAATCTACTCTGTCTTATTTGTAAAGTTTTAAACTTTTAACCGTGGATTTATCGAAAATTTGCCTTTTATTTCAGGAAATCTTGGCTACTTCAAGAACATTTAATTCATTTATGCAATAAATATTAGGTTTTCTAATAATACGATTTCATTATTGTAATTAATATTGTATATAGTACTATACTACTATATAGTAAGAAAATCTGCTAGTCTAAAATAGTATTGTAATGATGTTACCACCGAAATATTAGTTGAGTGTAACAGATTAATCAATAGTAGTAAATAACTTTCTCGTTTCTGAACATTCCGATGGTAGAAAACTTTTTGATGGCTCAGAAAATGTATACGACATTTCTTAAATAAATCAAGAAAACATGCAATAAAAAAATACGGTGCTTGGTTATGTCTATAAGCAAGTTATTAATTTAACAACAAAACGATGCAAATATTATTTTAATTACAGTGTCTATGTGAACGAAGGATGATAAACTAGATCACCCCCTCATAGAGAATGAGAATAGCAAATATTTCATCACTATGGATAAAGGGAAATTAGAAACTTATCAATAATGAATCAATTAATGAGATGAGATACGGATCACGACCTCAAATAAACGTCAGATCGCGTTGTAATCTTCGGATCTAAGTTTGTATCAAATCATTCGTTATGTAACCACTGATGGATAGACGAGAGAGAAGGGTTTGATGTTCCTCAGGCGAGGACTTGGGAGGAGATAGAAAGGTGATAAGAAACAGGGGATGGAGAGAGAGGCTAATGAATCGAATAATTGGATCCCAATAGGGATTTGGCGGTGAGGGAGACAGCGGGTTGAAGGATGACAGGAAGTTCAATGGAGGGAGTCACACGCAAGAAGACGGAACTCCGCCTGATGGAGAATTCACTCCACTAACCCATTAAGGGGATGCAGATTTGCAAGCAAGAAGAATAATTTACAAGGGCGAGCTGGTAATGTAGAACTTATGGATGATAATTTTACTATTATTTATTTAAATATCTCGCTGCAGTTAGACAATTTTCTATTGACAGTTAATCATATAATACCCTAAATATACTTAACTTCAAAATGATATTATTACGTAATTAACAATGATAAATACGTCAAAGTAATAAAACAATATGGAAGTAAACCATACACAATACTTTTAATGCATTAATCAATAAAATAATTCATTGGTAATAACAATAGCAGTAAGAGAGTTACTCTTCTTTATCACAGAGGAGAAAAGATAGCTACATCATCATATCACTATTTCATGTATAAATTTATTTTTCAATAAATGCAAATTAGATCATGGTAGGTTATTCGAGAATTTCCAGAGTTTCTGGTAGGTCCCAAGACCTTAATAAAATTATTATAAGGATCATCAGTTATTGAAATTAAGAGGCATGACAATTCCATAAAATGTGTTTAAAATAACATTTAGGAAAAATCGGGCAAGCTATTTCTTTAAACTTCAAATCCAAAATTTGCCCTTTTCTAATATCTACCTTTAAACTCACTCTGAAATAGCTTAAGGACATTAGTTTCCTTAAATTAAGGAATGAATAATTTAATTAATCCTTAAAATTTATTATTAATTTCTGAGGATTCAGCTTTCCTTTCCGCTAATATCTTCACCACATGCATTCAACATTCATGACGGATTCCCTGTAATGTTATTTATTGGTTTCCAATTTCAAAACTCGACCTCTGACTGTGAGAGCTGAAGTTACTATCTTTAGCATATGCCACTGCGGTTGGAATAAAGCTGAATGCTCTAGCAATCGCTGCATTTAGCTCTTTGCGTGAGATTAAATCTGTGGCAACAGCGGGGCTTTCATATGGTAAGCCGGGAATGGAGGAAACAGCGTGAAGTTGAAAAGAGACCTCTTATATCGTTGCATCTAGGAACTATGACTATGTTCGATAATCAGATTTTTTTTTAAATTCAATACCGATGAATTCCATCTTTCAATAAAATCGTTGGTTAGAAAGTTTTCAAGAATAAGATTGAATAAAAATATTCCAATGAGTAAGAAGCTAATAAAGAATGTCTAAGGTAAGGATTTTATCTTCATCATTGCATAAATTTAGTTTTAAATATATATGCCAAACTTAAAAATACTCAAAGAGTTGACTCATTGGTATCAAAACTACTATAAATGAAGTGATTAAGGATAAATAACAAGCGATAACTAGTTTTATTTTACAAAAACTCGATAAAACTAACAATAAGTAAAGTGCATCATGATTTGGTAGAGATATACATCTTTGTATTAAAACTAAAATATTGGCAAGGCAATCATTCGATAAATTAATATGAAACTCTTCAATAATTAATAAGCTTAATTAAGCCATCAACAATGTAACACTGTAAATCAAAACGTTAGTTAATGCTTTTGTAATTTAACGATGAAGATAAAGCTATGAAAACCAGAACATTTTAATCACTAAACTCTGTATCAATTCCCCAGCCCTTCATTAGTGAAAATTAATTGAGAATAAGCGAAGAGAAAAAGATTTAAGTGACGAAATTTTTTTCCAGGAAATAAAAAAAATAGTTGTCACGTTCACGCTGCAGTACTAAGTAGAGATTTGTCCATATTTCTCCGCTTTGTTTAATAAAATCATTCAGAGTTCCTTACCCTCATAACCACTCGAAAATTTCTGCGCGTTTCACGATTTGCTAAAAACTTCACCTCGGTAAGCGTGCTCTCTGTACTGAATTTTACTAGAGAAAAAATAATATACTTGAGAGCAATACCCTATAATATTCATGGATACGGAGGTTAAATCACGGGACTATTAATCTTAAGAGATTAAAGTTAGAAACCATAATGGTCTGAAGTGAACCACGTGAATGAAAGTGGACAAAAAAAGGTGAATCGATTAGCTTATTAAATAAATCTTTCGTTGATTCCCTTCAGATAAAACATTTAGATGTATTAAGTATTTATTTAAAGTTTAATTAACTTATTGTATCAAAATTTATAAATTTGAGATATAATAAAGAAAATTTATTTGTTTTTAAGTTAATTTCAAAAATCAGGCTTGCTTATCAACAACGATTGGCTGCCGACTTAACCTAGGTAAACATTTCACTATATTTATGTTCGTAGCTGCTGAACTGTATAGAGTTTCAAAGACATTTCAAATTTTTTAAGTTCAAATTGGAACAGATAATCATGTCATAGATACAACTGATTCCAAACTTCATATGCTACTTTCATCTCACCTAGAACTAGAGATTTCTGAATTAATATATACATATATATATATTACGAAAATAAGGCAAAACTTAAATCTCCACGAAATATAATACGAATGATGTCATTTGAATTTTATTATTTACCGCAATAATTAATGATAATCAAAGATATGCAACCAAAATTCATTCAAATCAAATTAAAATTTTCGAAAGTTTAGAATAAGTCTTCAAGTTCTATCTGATGACATCAGTGTCATTTTTAATTTTGCTTCTCTGTTCATAAACATATCATGTGATTATATTTGTTTGGAGCGATAAATTCAAATGTCATAAGCAAAACCAAGTCCGATAGACTTAAATAATAAAAAAGATAGCTTTTCCATAATATTAGGTTGTTTATATAGACACAGAAGTAAACCAGAATTACCGATTCTGATACTTTATTTCCCTTCCACGAAAAGCTACCATTCGATTATGAAATTTTAATCATAAATTCTGTATTGAATTTACAAGTGCTCTGTAAACGCATTAAGTACTTCGGAACTTGCTCAAGTGAAAAGCGGTTTTGCATTCAGTATATGTGCGTCGGAGAGATGCGCGGCGGTTTCTAATTGCGAGGGAATGCTCACTTTGCAGAAAATCGAGAATTCAAAGTTCCATAGTATCAGAGGTAAACTTCCATATTAGCGACGCGCTGCACATCCCGCAGCTTATGGTTTCGCTCTACGCTGTTGGAAAAGTTACGGGAGCAAGTAGAACTGCATCGACGAGGAAGATGATGTGCGAAACTATTTTCACGGTCGATACAGTCGATCGCGATATCGAGGGAATATTTTAGGATTGCTCGCATTAAAGAGTTTTGGTATTCACTGAGAATCCGTGCGTAGTATAACAATAAAGAGTCTTCTATTAGGGCGAGATTGAGATAACTCACTCTTTTCTTACATCTATCCCTTCGTTATATAAATTTTAAAGGAATAGATAGCTTGAAAGAAGGTACGTACACAGAATAAAACTTCATTGCGGGTTTAAAAACCTAAGGTTTAGTTTAAGAAAAATATTCACCGAAATAGAAAAATACCCGCAAAAAGGGGTTATGAAAAATCTGGTTAATGGAATAGCAGGTTAAGAGGTATCTGAAAGGCTAGCAAGACAATACAGGTGTATATTAACATAGATAAATCATTATAAATGTTTGCATAACAGTGAACAATGAAAAATAGTAAATAACAAAAACTTAAATGAAAATATAATTGTGGGCATTTAAGAGTACACTAGTATAACTTGATTCGTCATAACAAGCTTTTCCGATGTAGAATTTGAAAATGTTTTCGAAAATTGTTGTTCAGCAAATATAGACGTAAATACATACAGACACAAACTAGTGAAAAAAATCGTATGATATTAAGATAGACTCAATGTGTTCTACCTTAATTGAATGGAAATCAATTTCCATGTGATTTAAATGTACTCAAAATCCATAAATTTTATCTATTGATGACCGCTTTTATATTTTAATAGCATCACCTGAAAAAATCTTTGGAAAACTAAACATATCAATAATTTATATCGATATTCAGGGAAGTGTCATATCAGTTGGCCCGAGTGATTTTCACTTCCGTTGGATGCAGACTAACGTTAGTGGAAATTCAAAAGTAGGAAAATTCTTAAATATAATAATTTAGAAGCGAGAACTAACAGAGATAACTCCAATAAACATGCATGTTTAAGAAACGTTAAAGTACGCTCCTCAGATATATTGTTCCACCCCCGGAGATTCCAACTAAGAAGCATTTGAAAAGTCGAACTCTGTTAAGAGATCGAATCACAAACTTGGCTAAGAAGAAAGCACTTCGATAAGAAATCGGTGCCGTAATTCATTCGCTGGGATTTCCATCATTAAAAGGGGAAACCATATTGATTTTCGTAGCAATTCCGTCGATTATACGCTAGAGGAGTGGGAAACTCGCTCCGCCACTCGACTATTACCGCCGTAAAAATGGCACGCTTCCAGATAGTTGATAAGCACTCCGCTAAGAGCGCGTGTGTAAGTTTTCTCGTCACGTGATTGCCACCCACAGTCGACGAGCGATTGAGCGGGTACTAAGAGGAGAGAGTGGTGACTTTTATCGTTCCACTTTATCCCTTCTTTGGAAGACTTTCACTCATTACTAAACCCTTTCCCACGCTTTTGGCATCATCTATGCGTAGAACCCCTGCGTTTATCAATTAAGCTCTAATTTCTGAAGAGATTTTGAATTCTTATAAGGTCTAAAAAAGTTTCCTTCGTACATTACCCAAAGAAAAATATAAGATACATAAATACAAAATTCAAACTAGACCGAGAATACGGCAATCGAGAAGTCATTCAAGAAACTGGGTAAGTTCACGGAATTAAGCTGTCAACGTTATGTAATGAGTTTCTCACGTCTTAATTATCTCCCACAGAATTATTTTCAAGCAATCTCAGCTGTCAATTATTGTTAGTTATATTCACAGTAATTCCACCGAAAGGAAAGCCGCTAGCTTCTTTTATTTAGTATTAAAGCTTAACTCAAACAGGTTTATCTTCAATACAATAATTTTTATTTAATTAAATTACACTGAGAACTAAAAAGATTTAATTTTGAAGATAGGCATTACTAATTTAGTGACGTGAGGCTCAAAAATAAATATGCGGATTATTAAACACAAATAGTACAAATAATACAACGAACATACTATAAATATAAAGTAAAATAATGCTTATAAGTGAAAAGTTTTGAAGTGCGGCCTGCATGAATTTAAATGGCCAGGGCATTGATTAATTTGACACACCTAGTGCGGAAAGCACTTTAGCACTTTATATTTCCTTATTAATGTTATGTATTCCATCCTATTCCATTTTTTTCTGCTGCATAATTTTAAGAATCCAAAACTTAGAAATAACTGTAACAACATGATCTTCTTAATTTTTTTAAGGATTCACCATTTAGATCAATGACCAATATGACAAACTTTTTAATTTTTTTAAGTAATCGGCCATGGAGATCTACGATGGTCGGATACTTTCCAGTCTCAAGCATGGCAAATACGCAACTTGATAATTCTTCACACGAAATAACAAATTATGCCACGTCAAAGGGAGAAATACTAATAAATGTCATTCGCCTCCATTTCTCCCCGTCTTGCATTCCTTCTCCATTCCCGCTTTCCCTTTCCTTTCCGTCTTCTCATCTTTCTCGGATTGGAATTTCCCCATTATCGCCCCATCCATCTCCCCCGCAGAACATTCGGAAGTCTTTTCAAGCGCCTCCAATCTCCGCTCCCTCCTCTTATTGCCGCCATAATCACCAAAAACCCTTTCTACTCTTCTGCTGTCAATATCTCGTCATTAACAAAACTTTTAGTTGCTCATGAAAGTTTCGCTGACATCCGAGAGACAGACGAGCTTTCGCGATGTTGTCTGCGGAGGGATTTAAACCCGTATTCCTGCCGAGGAAATGTCACGCGGTTATCTTATCGTACTCTTCGCAACTGTGGGGAGATTAGAGCAAATCAAAGTGAATAATTTAGGAAATTTAGGAAGAAATTAGAATTTCTGGTTGACAAATATCTTTCAAGAAATTCATATATATATACAAAACTGTTCGTTTTTGTGGTTCAAGAATCTTGATATGATTTCTTATTAGAAAGAAATTCCCAACCCAAAAAATTGAGTAAATACCTAAAACTCTTATCGTTTTTACTGATTAAAATTATGTTTCATATGACTAAAATACAAATGTAATTGTACATTCCTGAAAGTTGCAAGGAAGATGATGAACGAGACATTTTGCTTACTGATAAGTTAAGCATCCTTAATAGACATTATAATACTAGCAAATTAATGTAATCAACCTCTGATGAATAAATGACATATATATATATATATATATATATATATATATATATATATATGGGATATATGTAAGGGATAGTGTGACATATCTTCTTATGCAATTTTCAGGGAAATATATAAATAGGCCCTTGATGGTTAAAAATATAAATAACCAACGTAGTTAACCTAACATAATAAAATAATAACCTAATACTTCTATAAAAATCACAGTAATGATCCGAAAAGAGACTCATTCCATAGTTAGTAGCAGAAGCTTTGACACTAATCATGAAATCGAAAGCTGTGGGATTTTTTTCATCATATAAGCAAAATAATGCTATGTAGGGGAGAGCGGGGCTAGTTGATACAGGGGCAAGTTGATACACTGTAATTTTTCAAATACTCTCTGGTCGCAGCACCTCTGCATATATACAGACGCCTTCCTAGACCCTATGGAATGTACTCCTGTAGTTTGAGTGGCGTGCTGCTTCGAGGAACGTCGCTGTGTTCACTTCAGTGTTTTTGAACGTGAAAAGTAATAAGGAAAGGGTAAAGGTGACTTTGCACATAAGGGCGTGCACCCAGGAAAATTCCCAAGGAAAAACGGACTTGAAAAAAGTCTGACAGACTTGAAAGAGGAAGATCCCGGGTTCGATTCCCGGCCCTGTCAGACTTTTTTCAAGTCCGTTTTTCCTTGGGAAGTGAAAAGTAATATTTTTCATCGCCGTTTGAATATCTCTTGTAACAACTGCTTTGGGATTCAAGGCAAGACGATTTGTTTGTTATGTTGAAACACTTTGAACTTTAAAATAAAGTATTAATTTGCGCTATTGGACCTTCTGTTAAACCTAAAAACCGATTAATTTGCAATGGCGGCTGAAGGAGCAAGTTGATACAGAACGAAAAGGGCAAGTTACTTACATTGAAATTACCTTATGTTAGATCCTTTAAACAAATTTAAAATTATTCACTTTTAGGAATCTGCAACAAAGATTCCACAACCTAATGGAATCTTCAGTAATTCTTTATGTTTTCGAATTTTAGTTCGTTAATATCCATTCGTTGAAATGAATAGATAATATTTTATCAATATACTCACTCCTTATAAATAAGGATCTTACTTACTAACTAAACTTAGAAAACGTAGCAATATTAACAAAATTATTTAAAGATCCATTTCATGGTATTCCTGCGGCTATAATATTATTAAAAGTAATTGATACTTATTAAAGCCAATTGTTACATTCCTTTCTTTTAGTCTTTCCGCATCGTAACCAGAGTAAAATCTCCTAAATGGGAGTAATTGAAGATACTAATGGCATCGTAGGCAATAGATTGGACGGAAATGTTTTTTGTAGGTTTCTAGGACCCTGAATGTAAGGGAAAGCCTTCACCAGCCCATAAAGTGGCCCGAATGGAGTGTATGAATCCTAATGCAAATCTTGCAAAGATCCGTCGCCCCTGACACTTTCACCGCATCTCCGGACACACGCGTCGACTCCGCTTTTTGTTTCTCCAAATCTATTCGGTTCCCTCGGAGACATTATTCTCGGGAATTTACCACTTGAAAAAGCTAACGTGAGGTCCCAATTCCGTTCCTCGAGGCTTTAGGGATTTGCCAGCGATTCGGAAGAATGAGACGCTCCACTGAAAAAAAAGCTGGCACTCTTCAATTCCGTGGGTCCGTTAAATTCGGAATTCTTAGGTCTGAGTTTTATCAAATCAAGTAACTCCATCGACTGATATTATCATATTAAATAATAGTATTATTATATTTTATCTCATTTTTAATATAAGGTATTTAGAAAATCGATTTATTTCAAAGAGGTTACCGAGTAAGTAATTTCCAAAAGCCAGGAGAAGTAGATTAACCCCAATAAAACAATTTGGTTTAAGAATGATTTAATGCAGTCATTCAACTATTGATGGAATGATTAAACCACTAATAGCTTTTTGTGGAAAATACTAATCGGTTCTTCGAAGTAAATTGAACTTCAATTCTATATATCCCATAGATATTAACTTATATTATAAAAACTTAGGAGTCCATTTGAACTACTTTGAGATATTTTAGCAATGAAGCTATAAAATGAATGGAATTATTATCAAATTTTTAATTTAGTACTGACATTATTAAATTATTCCCAACCCATTTTTATTAAAACAAAATTAATAAAACGAGTCAAAAACCGAACGTTTTAGCGTAATGGCCGTAATTATTTTTGCTCTTTCGTTAAAAATAACGGCGAATCTCTAATACTCGTAGTTCCCTTTAAAAATAATCCATGTTTCTTGATTAAAGCGAATCATATATTTACTCTTACTTTTTAAAGGTTAACTGTAATATACCGCTCTACCCTGAATCTTGTTTAGTTCACTGCCAAGAACGAAATCACTCTCCTTTGACGAATGGCAATACCAGCAAAATTTAAGCTAATAAATATAGTCACTTTAATGCCTACGATTCGCTCAAAATTTAGCAAACATCTATAAATTCTCTGGTTTGTCAGCTACAAATATTCGTTGATTCTTTCACGCATTGAAATATATATGTAAGCAGTTTCAAATTATACTTCAAATTGCATTATTATCAAGTATTCCTTCAAAAGATATTAAATACAACAAATTGATTGGTGAATGTCAAATAAATCGAAGAAAAACAGGTGAATAAAATAATTCTCTATAATCCTCGGTATTTCCAACTTATATGAGAAACACTTAGCAACTTCCACGATATATAGATTCTAGTGACCAGTTTCTTTAACGTACTAACATATTTTGGCTTATGGAAGTTCTGTCAGATTAATATGATGAAGTATATAATAAAATATAATCCATACATAAATTATATGTTATATTAATCTTCGGTCGCAAGAATATATATATTGCGGAAGATACCAAGTATTTTTTTTAATGGTCATAGCGCCATTCCATAAAGTCAAGATTGATCATAGTAACTTTTTCTTAGTATTTATTAACAATTTATAAGTATATATTAGATAACAGGTACTGGTGTTAGGTGATATAACAATCAAGAATTGAAGGCACTCTCCATATTTTACTTAACTAAAATCCTATCCCATCATAATGAATATACTTCATTTAGGAACACTCATTCCGTTACACCCCTTTCCCAACCATCTATACGAAACTAGATTCCAACTCCACCGCCATAACAACCCTTGGTGTTTTCCTCCCCTCGAGGGCAAACAGGAGCACACCCCTAGAGAGATCAACCTCTGGTGAACTTATTTCATCTCCTCCCCAGAAGTATTCCATTATTATCTCTCTGCTCTAACTTAGGCTTCCGACCTCTCATTTCTCTCCTAGAATATCAGCAAGTTCGTTTCCTTTATTGAACTGCACAGAAATTACTAGAAGTTCGGAGCTGCACCTCGTACTCCTATACTGCCTCAATTGCAATAACAAGAGAGTTCAAGCGAATACGGAAATGAAAACAATCACTTGGAGGAGAATTGTTTCGGGGTCATAGAGAACGTAGTTACTCCAGAGAGAATCGAAACGCCATGTTGCACAAGGTTACAGGGTGATTTGAGATAATACTCCTAGAATAATTATACGAACAACTAGCGAAATATTGAAGTAATATCTCATAATTATAAATGCGGAGCATAAAGTTGTACTTTTTATCTATTTTTAATTTATCTTCATGTATTTTGTTTGATTGTATTTCTTAGTCAAGAAGGTAATGTAATAGTATTTCTTAAGATAGCTCTTTGTATTTGTAACTCTTTAGCCCTCAAGTTTCTCAATTTCGAGGCAACGGATGCTCTGTGTCTCATTTCTTGAATCTCTTTTACTTGACTAAAAGTCTGAAGAGTGGTGATCTAAAGTATTGTGAGCAACCTAATGATCTTTGCACTCATAACCTTTTCCATTAAGAATATATCAAAGGAGTTATTGAATATGAATATAAATCGTATTAAAAAGAAGTGTAAATTAGTAGAGCAGACAATTTTATTTATACAATACCATACTACTTACACTCGTGTGACCCGAGTTATGTTGCATAGTGGCATACATAAAATATATTGTGATATTCTATAAATGGAATTGTAATTTATAATAATTTAAAAAGGTTGATAGGGCCGAAAATCCAACCCGGGATCTTTCCCTATCTGGGAAGCTGCTCAAACCAATTACTTTGTTATAATGTATACATTTTATCAGCTTTTATTAAATTAATAGACAAAAACCTAGTCTCCATTTTGAATTCTATACGAAGTTGAATAACCCAAACCATTTTCCTTCTTATAATTTACTTTAATTTTTTATTGAAATTATCTAGTAAAGGTCGAAACCATAAACGCTACAATGGCCTTTCCAAGCATGGATACTTGGGAAGCCATGTGTGTGTATCTACAGATTGTTCTACATTTTTCGCTAATATTTTCATGCTTTTACCTAATAGTTACAGAACTCTACTTCCAACTATCTATTGTTAACTGCTATCCCATCCGAGACTTCAGATTAGCTTTTAAAATAAGCGGAAGGAAGTAAAGAATTTTAGGAAATTTATTAAGTCCAAATCGCTTAATGATTTCTAAGCAACAAATTCCTTCTTGGAAAGAATGAAATGAGCTGGATCTGACCCGCACCCTTAAGTTTAAGCACCTCTTAAATAAGAGAAAGGGAAAGGCTTGGGCAATAGAATTCGCATTTCTGTATCTATTGCGAGCTGATGAAGTCTGAGGTGAAAGAACCCTTAGTCGATATCGAAATCGATTCGTTGTTAACCTTCTGCATTTCCAATTCCATTCTCTTCTCCTCGGAACACGCGATTCGACGGGAGCAATACATTTCTCTTATTTCCCCTCTATTTACGCTGCGGATCCCACTCGAGCGAAAAGCAGAAAAAATCAGGAGATGGTCATATATATAGAGAGGAAAGGAGAAAGTAAAAGTATCCTTGGCCATCAAAAGATCGCGTGATGTCCCAAACGGCCATTTCTCTTCGGTTTACGTCCTCCGACGCAACGATCCGAAGCAAAAGGCTCCTGTTTTGGGTGTGCCTTGGAAGGAAGTATATGATTCATGGTTATGGATGCCTCGAAAAAGTTGAAATGGACTCCATAAGCAGTATTAATATAGCGCTGTCATGGGAGGAGGGGAAATGTTCCGTCCCTCTGCTCGTGATTAAAGTTTTGCGACTTCTTATTCATGGTTATTACGTATGAAGCTGCGTATTTTTAAAAGACATGAAATTTAATCCTTAAGATTATCAATTTATACTATTTATGATTGTGTTATGTGGCCCCTCGTTCTGCGAATGATATTCATGTGTGTCAGTATCCGATCAATGTCTAAGAGTTTGTGTAATTTATCTTGGCAATATTTTCAGAGATGATTTTAGCAAGCTAAGCATTTAAAAACGTATTTGATCGAGTCACCTAAGTGAAGTTTCACCAATATACATTCAATCCAAAGTCAAAATACTTGGTTGGAAACTTGGTTGGAACACTCCCTGGGCGTGTGAACAGACTTTTCTCACAAAGGCATTTAATCCGAGAGACGGTTCGCCCAAGAAATCTTTCACCAAGAAGGAATTTTACGAGATGGTAGTTTTAAAAGCGAGGTAATTATGAACAAAACAATGACTTAATATGAACGATAATTGCACTTATTTTAAAATATGCAGTCAATTTATCAAGATGTGTATATTAATAGCGTACATTAAAGACGCAAAAGTTTGTTCTGTTTTAATTGATTTAATTCTTAGAAACTGTCCGAAAATATTTTCAAACTCATGGGCTCATGAGTTGTAGGCGTTATCAATTTGCACGTAGAAATAATACTCTAAAGAACATGGTAGAAAACGTAATTCTTGTGTAAGCCTACCTGTGAAAAATAGTTAAAATTAAAATTTTTCGTAATATTTATGGTAGTATATTTTCTGGGCGATCTACTCAGAATTCATCCCGTGTCAACGGATTCAAGGCACGACAATGGAATGAAAATGAAAAACATACAAACAGTATTACTAAGCAAAATATATCCACCACCGTATTTTTTCCTATTTTTCAGAAACGTTTGTCTAAAAGCCATTCAAACCCACTCCTAAATAATAAAAACCAATAACAAACAAAACATTGGACGAAGACAGGAACATTTTGGTAATTAAATGTGACTGATGACGTACAGAGAGCGTGTCTACCTCTAATTGAGGAAGATGACATTTTTATCTCTGCAATGGGGTTGCCGCCATTCGTTTCGCTGCTTGACAACTCGTTTACGGAAGACATTTTTTGTTCAAAATACATTTCCATCTCAAAGGGAAAGAGAATCCTGCGTTCTCGCTTAAATGAGGGCATCCTTCACTTGTCTTTAAGGCATCACGGCACTGGTATGGAACAATCGCATCGTAAGAATTATAACATAATCATCCGAGAGAATAATTTGTTCCATAAAAAATAGTAGGTCAATCTAATTGCTAAGGAGAGAAATAGAATTTATTTTATGAATAGTTAAAATAATGAAAATTCCAACAAATGGGTGATATTTTAGTTCCTCCATCTCAGCATTTTTACCTGATCCTAAAATTCGTAATGAAAATTAGATTTGGATCAATTTATAAATTGCAATTATACTTATAATTTGACTTTGTTTTAGGCAAGTAATTTCTCTCGGTGTTTTCGCGGGTGTTTTTTAATCCCGTTCTTGAGTGGGTGTTTTCCAGTAACGTGGATTTGGCCACTATTAATCTTCATTTGCGTAGATTTTTTGCCACAAAACAATCCTTTCTTTTTGATTCTCCCCCTATTTTAGTAATATTTATCGGTTTATAGTGTAAGCGCCTATGTAAAACCTATTTTGGAGGCTAAGTGGAGGAGAAATGGACTTTTTTCTGAAATCGCCTTATAAAGGCTCAAATTACAACATTTTTAATAAAGAAAACGGTAATGGTATAAGGAATGGCTACCAATGGAAAGTAGTCATACTTGCCTTTAGAAAAGAATTAAAAAATCTAGCATTCTCATAACGGGGCTGCTCGGTTTCTTTCAGAGATTAGATATATTCCCCGCATATTTTCGGCTAGAAATAAGAAATTCATTCGCTAGAGAGTAAGCTATTCGTGCATGGGCCTTCTTCCTCCTTCATTTAATGATAATATATATGTTTCCTTAAATTATTTAGGTATTGAATCATAATTCTTCAGAAGGTTCTTCATTGGAATAGTTTTGTTTATTAATCTATAATTACTTAAATTTCAAAGTATTGTAGTGTGGTAAGTATTGGGGAATATGGAAAGCAGACAAATGCATAGAATGTATTATTACGTTCTCTGCAATGAGAGAAGAGTTCCAAAGTTAGACCCTAACCCAACTTTTGTCTAGTACTGCAAAATGGAGGGTAATCATTTCACTTCACTCGGAACAATGGAGCATTTCCATTAGTGTCAAGGTCAATGAAAAGTTTGCTGCACTGAAATTCGACCATGAAATTGAATTTTTTTGGAAATAAGTTATTATCACCTCCTTTTTTACAGCAACAGTATGTAATACGTAATGCTAACAAGTTGATTTACTCATTCAACGAAAGTTGACTCCATAAAATAATACTGTATTGAAAATTGATCCAGCAATTAACGGAAAATAATCTGAAAGTTCACCAGAAAAAATTATAATTGATAGTAAAATCGGTTTCAATTCAATGTATTCATGAAACATTTTTAAGAAATTGATTTTCATCATCAACGCAAAATATTTGCAGACGAATTCCAATTATTCAACATTTAACATAAAATTTTAATTTTATATATCAAGAATTAGGATATTTCATTCTTGATATGCAGGTTATTTTAATTTAATTTAATTTTATGAAGAGATGAAAACCAATTTTTGGCCATAAATGACACGACATTCTAACTAGTTTTTCAAATGAAAATATAGAGATTCATTGTTTATTATAAACTAAATATTCGCTAGCTGATTCCCTCTAATTAGAGTTTAAAACATACTCTTCTGACAATAAAATGGCCCATCACTTCAGACGATCACTCCACTCTGACCTCGTCTTCAACTCGAAACGAGTGCGCTGGTCATAAACAGCGACTCTTTAGAGACTTTTTTGTTTATTTTTCAAACTCCGTCCGTCTCGAACGCGAAATTCTCGAAAACAAGTCGAAAACCGCAAGGACTAGCGTTTGGTGCAAACATCGCAGAGCTGCAGCCGAAATGCACTTGAGTTTAATTGCTTTGTGGTGCATCGGCTAAAATGCGGTTTTATCCTTCGCTGCCGACAGAAGGCCGACCGAAGTTTATGTCTCCGGAAGATTGAGCGTCGGACGAGAAATTCTTCTTCTCTTAACATTGAAGAAAAGGAAAATAAATACGCCGGTTACCCAAGGTTGAGGTGGCAATAAAATTTTATACCTTGCATACCCCACCTGAAGACAAGAATAAATATGGCGGCAAATTTGTCACTTAAAAATGGAAATACCTGAAATTTACCATTTTCAAATTCCGCAATTCCATGGAAAAATGGATAAAAATAAAAATATTTGTGTTCAAGACGAATTATAAGAAATATTTTTTATGAAGTGAACGGAATATTACTTTGATAAGTAATTAAGAAGCCATAAATATTTCTTTAACATTTCCAAAAAATTATAAAAATATATGGGTCATTCCACGCCAATTCGACAAGGAAATCGGCAAAATTGACCATTGAGGTAACCGATTTTGACTACATTTAGCAGATTTATTTAATTTGATAACAAAATGAAAACCCCAAGCCGTTTTGTAAATAACGCAATTGTTCAGGAAATTGAAAAAAACTGAAATTTTACAAAAGTGCCTTCGCATTCGAGGCCATATCTCCGGTAATATAGAAGCTAAAAATACACAACATATCTTAATTTAAAGGTCTTGTGTTATAAACAATAAAAATAGGAAGGTTTTAAAATATTTAAACAATTTAGTATAGTTTATAACAATTTAAACTTTTCAAATCGATTTCTGACGGTGTAACCACCCTTTGGATTTTTCTCATTTTTATATATTGTACATACAACTCTCCTCTACAATTTGAAAAAATTTGACGAGGGTAATATTTCATTTAAGAAAGAAAAAAAAATTGAGTACAGGCGTGACGCTCGCCGCGGCTCCGCGCTGTCCGGCTCGCGCGCTGAATGTTCCGAAGTGTGGCTTCTCATATCTCGACACGCTTATTCTTCCATCTGCTTTTCGCCAATTTTAACTGTTCAACCAATATTAACCGACCCTTTAATTCCCTTCACCCTTGCCGACTGATGAAACCAATGGGAGTCATTACACTCCGGGTAAAGAAAGTCGCTTGGGCAGACTGAACGAGACGTTACAATCCCTCGATCAAACACCTATTTCAAGCTAAGAAATATCGTTGGTTCATATTTATATGAACCTACGATATTACATTCTATCTAATAAACTCAATGAATACAGGAATAATAGTAAAGAATTGCATCTTAAAATAAAGATTGTACTCACTTTTGCCAAGTAAAAAAATTAAAAACAGATAAAAATTATATAATTAGTTCGTTAATTAGTGTGTAAAAGTTTGTTAATTTAATCCTTTTTTATTAAATAGGTAAAACGAAAAACAATCGCAATTTTAATTTCCATAATAAAACTAATAACTATTAGATGCTATTATTATATTTCTTTGCATAAAATTGTGATATAAGAGATATTCTTACGTTAGTTTAATTGATTTATCCATAATAAAAGCAAAATGCAAGAACTGTGAAGGATTTCAGGGATTTTCATCATTTCTATTTATATATTTCTGTGTACGAATGCAAATTTTCGTGACGCACTTATTAACTTACAAAGCTCCTATAAATTTCGTAGATCAACCGTCTTACCTTTCCTCTATCTTCATGAAAGGATATTCCGTTTTGCATCGTCTCTTGGTTATACTGCGTCGTAAAGGAATATAGTAATACGAAGCAAGGATTGTTCTGAAGGATGCGCCCATTCCGTCGTTATTCCTGGATATGTAAATCACCCATTGTGAGGAATATTAAACATGGTTTGCTAAGGATTATTCGCAGTTAATTACTGCGGCACATCCTGTTATGAAATGGGAATGATTACGCTCTTCACTTAAACAGGGGAATGAATTTAAGAGAATACGAGGTAAATGTAACAACCGCTACGTTTCCCTGGTCTTGCTAAGTACTGCAACCATTTCCTTAATCCTTGCAACGGAGATATGCTTCATTCATTGATCATTACCTTTGAGTGAGGATTCGCTGCCGACAAATTACTTTCCATGACCTCGGAAACGCTCCTTCATCCATTTCAGCTAAACTACACATTTGCTGAAATTGTAAGATGTTATTGACACTCTTAACTACAACAATACATTCAAGACCCATTTCAGTTTCTTCAAAAACTTACTATTTTCCTATTGATTTTATCATATCCTATGTAGAACTTTGTGGAACGCCATTGTAAAAAGGATGAAATAAAATAATAATGGCGATGAAGCAGAACCGGGCATCTAAATAAAATTATATAACGGAAATTAGAAAGTTATTCTTTATCCCTTTCGTATATTTCCCTTTCTCTTCTCTCTTCTTGTTAAAATAAATCGCGTTTTCACTTTTAATACACAAGAGATAAAAAAGAGACATGCTCACTTTTAATGAAATGTAGCTAAGTGAACCAATGAGTATGTAAAAAATAAGACAAACATTTTTTTTACACACCAACACGTAATTAAGGTTTTCGAAGAACAGTAGATCAGGACAGCGAAAATCCAGAAAAAAACTACTATGTTCAGTTATCTAATCTGTTGTATTAGGTAACTATAAGTAATTATTATAAAAATTAGCACCTGATTACAATAATTTCATTTGCGGCAAGTCTATCGTACCAATAAATATAAAAAGGAATTGCTCTTAATTCAAAACTTACATAAAAATGGATGCTTATTAATATTAAAGCTAAAAGCCGCTTTTCTTTGATGAAATATATGAAAGTGGGCTTAAATATTTGTAAAAACTTTTAAAAGTGGGCTAATAAGTGTATATCAATCAACGCATGATAGAAATTAAACTGATGACTTTAAATAAATGGTGCTAATCAAGACAATTAGCGCATCAAACGGCCAATTAAATTAGAATCTACTTCATGTCTTTTAATTAACTCATCATTTTTCTCTCTGGAGAATTAACGTTTGTCACCTCAGCTAATATTGATTTAACTAAATAAGGTGTTTTGCGTAAAAGATTTCGTTTATAAAAAAAGTTTAAGGTCATAAAATATGTGTCACTTTGGCTATTTTGTACCTCCTTTCATCTCTTGTAAAGCAGTTAAAGAGTGATCTACTGAAAACACTTTTTGCTCTTAAAAATTCCTTTGTAAATCCTATTTCATTACTTTCTATCCTCTTTCCATCAGGCTGGTATCCTTTCAATACAACACGCAATGAAGGCTGTATAAGCAACATGTTTGAGGAATTAAAGAGTCCAACTTGAGGAACTTTCCTTTTACATGGGTATTTCAACAGTGTACATATACAAAACTTGTTTCAATAAAGCCACCAATGAAACAGTTCGGAATAAATCCGGCCTGGGGAACGAAGAGGCACGAAATAACCAATCTCCGACCCTAAGCCATTCCCCGCACGTATTAAAATTCCCGCAAAGTTCCGACTCATCCAAAACACAAACCGGAGGATTCAAAACAGGTAGGCGTCGCCCACGCCCTCACCCGTGATCAGCCGAACCAAAAATCTCTGCACAAACCGGCGAGATCAAATTATTTCCCCGCAACGGTTGACGAGAGAGACTCCGGAGAAGAGGAGATATCGGTGGGGCCTTCTGGGATTTCGCTGATCAAGGGCATAGAGGAAAAGATCTTGGATGATGATGAAGAGGAGGTGGGTGAAAGAGGAGGATAAAGAGAAGAGAGCAGGTAAAGGAGGAAGCCATTGTATTCCGCCACCGGGAGATGGGACACTCCGCATCCGCAGGGAACGACCCTTCCCTCACGGCGACTGTGGCGCCTTCGGTGGCTGAAGAGTCAACCGCACACAATTTTACGTGCGTTCCCGGTGCAGAACCGCACTTTCTCCCTTCTCTTCCACACATTCCCAACGACCTCCGCACCCACAGATGTTCCGGAGATGGGTCCCCGATGAGGCAGGAATGGAGGTGCGTGTTGGGAGGTCGCCAAAAAGGTTTACCTGTTTACTGCGAATTTCTCCCTAAGCGAAGGAGAGGCGTAGGTTATCCCCTCAGTGGACGATGGTCGTATATGGGACACAGTGACCTCTTCGCGTAAAACCTATTTAGTCCTCATGTTTAAGCAATGACCATGAATGCGGAAGAGCGGGGAGCTCTTACGTTCGTAGTCCATTTCCGCGAATCCTCGAGACGTTTTAAATGTGGCTGTAAGTGCATCCGATTAAATCCGAATGCACTGCGGCGGATGTCCGCTTGCATAACGCCATAGTACGCCGTTTCGGTAAATGCTAGAGAGGGGGCGATCCGACCATTATCCGACGCCCTCATAATACCGACCTTAATACCCTTCTACTTTGGCTTTCCACTGCTTTTTCGACGGTATCCTAGATCAGGGTTTTCAAAACTCTTACGGAAAGAATGCCATATTTTATGAATGTAAATGAATTGCGTGCCAATCTGGTGCGGGACCATAAAGGAAGATAGTGATATATATTTTATAATGTCAACGATAGGATTAAGACCTCGTAATTGGCTTAAACAATCATCAATTATCATTACTAATGCACAGAATTAGCAATTATTTACTGCGGGGCTTAATTTTTTAAGTGAAGTATATATAAATATTGGTATATTATAAGTATATTATAAGTATATTATAAGTATATTATAAGTATATTATAAGTATATTAAAAGTATATTATAAGTATATTATAAAGATATTGTTGTGAGAGTTCTACGTGCCAAAAATTCAGAAAAGATTACCTCTAGCCGTTAGCACTTATCAACCTGGTCCATAATGTTTAGACGTAAGCGCTCCAATTTGATAACCTCATAAAAGACTCGTTCCGAGTACTCTCCTTTTCTCGTTACAATTTTTCTCTTTTAAAAATCAGTTTTTATATATACCGCCTAGACTAAATGTTTACTTTCAGTCCATCTATATTCTAAAAGGATAATAAAGAAAAATATCAATAATAGAGAATAATTAAGTAAAAGTTGACCGAGGAGTATTTATTAACTGAGGTTCAATTGACTGTGAATTCTGGAAAGCTGACTCAACAAAACTTCAGTTCCAACCTAAATTGCCTTTCTAACCACTGTATTATGTTCATGACCCACGGAATTTTGCGCTTGTCGTACAATTAGACCTCGTTTGGCTGAGAATTTATTTTGGAGCTTTTTTACGAGAGACATTTAGAAAAGAACAGAAAATAAGCGTTAAAGAGGAGTAAAATATAAGAAAAATACCATTTTCATGCCTCTGCTTTGACCCACTTTCGTCTCGTGCCTTATTCTTCGAGCATCGCGTTTTATAATTCATCCCCATCTTCGCAACTTCATTGAATGCAATCCTGTAGATTTCCCAAGCCACTACGGGGCATCGAACGCGAGAAAAGTATTTCCTGCTTCTTCAGCACGCCTCAACTCTCACTACATACCGTGTATATTCGCATATAAGCCGAGTTTTTAGCACATTTTTATGCAGAAAAAGCCCCTCTCGATATATACTCGAGGAAGGGGCCCACTCATTTTACTGTGAATCAAGTCTGTCTTAACCAGAAATCGGCTTGTGACTTCCTCACCTTCTCAATTAATAATTCGTTGTAAATTTTCTACTGCTAACCTACTGATGCCTCAATTGCTGCAATTTTAAAATTAAAATACTTCATTGACACTTGGAGGAATTCAATCACTTTAAACAATTTACAGTAGCAAAACACTACTATGACATTAAGAAATTTTTACAATTCCACACTAATTAACAAGCACAGCTGATGATGGCGTAGTACGCCGAAACCGGTTCTGTTTGTTAAATAGTGTGAAATGGTGAAAGTGTTATAATATTATTATGAAACTGTTTCTTACAGTAAATTGTTTTGAATTTTAAATATTTTTTTAATTTTTTATTGATAAAGAAAATTTGGAATGAGGCTGTTACGGAATCAGAGGTTCAAAATCTCCAATAGCCGTCTTTGTCGGCGTTTCTCGGCTCATTCACCGGTGTTCAGAGAAAACAAGACAGGACACCGCACATCTTAAAAAGTGCTGTGTCCTTCCTCGTTTTCTCTGAATACCGGTGAACGAGCCGAGAAACGCCGACAAAGACGGCTATTGGAGATTTTAAACTTCTAATTTGTTTTATTGGCATATGTTTTTATTTTGAAATTTACCGGTAGTTGCTGCATTTTCCACCCTGTAAATTAATAAATATTGAATCACGGCTGTTAATGAATTAGAGGTTTGAATTCTTCAAAAGCCGTCTTTGTCGGCGTTCCTCCTCTTACTTCCCGGTAGTAGGATAAAGTAAAAAGGAATACTGCACTATAATTGTACCCAAAGATCTTTTCAATAGCAATGCCACCATCCTCAGGACGGTAGCATTGCTCTCCTTCATCGTTCTTGCTTTTTCCGACTACCGGGAAGTAAGAGGAGGAACGCCGACAAAGACGGCTTTTGGAGATTTTAAACCTCTAAATCTAATCTAATTTTCCACCCTCGAGTTAGTTAGTTTTTCCAGTTTTTGTGATAATATTCGGTTCCTCGGCTTAGATTTGAATCGGCCTGTATTCGATTATATACGGTAGATCCTTCTCGATGTTCGATTGGGAGAATTAGAGCGAGCGTTTATCGTGTTAATCTCAATTTCGCCCCAATCCACCTTCCGAATCGCCGAGATATTGATCCCACCCTCAAATTCTGGAGAATGATTACATTTCGGAGTGAAATCATGGTTCAAATCTCCCAGGTATGATTCGAACCGAACGCGTGTAACCGAGAGCGATACCAGCTGTGGATCTTTCCTCACCCTCATTCATCAGCGAGGCGATTCTCAGGTACGCTGAAGACCGTTAATAACGCCCATGAATACAAAAACAGCGGCTTCCCTCTCTTCGCCCCTCGGCACCCTGTCTTTCCTCTCATTAACGTCGCCTCTTATCCACTGCACACAATACACAATGAAAAATCGCCTCGCCCTCAGAGCACTTCCCGAATCCAAACCCCGTTCTCGGATCCCATTACAGTTGTGCGCGGCATAACGATGTTTCGGTCAGCACAAATGTGACTTAAGACCGCATTTTAAAGGTTTTTTGCTTCGTCGATGCAGAGATGTAAATATGAGATGATATACTTAAGTAGGTATCCCAGAAAGCTAACTTCAGAATTGTTGAGAGGTTGATTGGGTCATCATTCGCTCGAAAAAAATTGTTGAGGGGGCGATTTTCAGGACTGCATTTAAATGAAATCGAGTTCAAGTATAATTTCAGATCTGTTTTAGTAAAACTTTAGGTTTAGATCCATCACATCTATAAAAATGTAATGTCCTGTTTTAAAGACGTGCGCTAATATAAAAATGAGCAGTAATGATGATTTTGCATAAGCAACGATGGAAGGATTTTGCAATTAGAAATTCAATTTCACATTAATGATAACATGAAGCAATAAGCATCAGAAGTAAATTTTAATTTAAAAATATACCGTTTTATTATATTCAACCGCTAGACTTTGGGGCTGACGAAATAAAATTGTTTAATTATAAGTTCCTCATGAATAATTAAAAGAGCATGGCATTTTTTGAAATTAGTTATAGATATTGGTTTTCTTAATCTTTAATGCAATAAATGTCATTTAGAAGCATAGGCCAATTTTTTTCAAGAGAATTATTTTCTACAGTTATACCAAATTCAATAAATAAATTGAATATTTTTAAACTTAATATTATCAAAATGAATATTATTTAATAATTAAGTAAATTTAAATATCAAATTATTCATCTTATAACAGTGATCTAGAATGATTAATATTATCTCGGATTAGGTAATTAATTCACTTTGAATATCTTGTTAATTCCTGCAAATCTATACATTTTTTTCGGCGGAGGCATTCTGTTCTGAAACTCAAATCAAGCTGAGTGAATTTGATTCGATAGAAAACATTAATTAGTAGAAGGTGATTAATAAGGAAAGATATGAAATCAGTTGAATATCCAATAATTACCTTCCATCAGAGGGAAATTACTTCCTGGGAATGCTTAAACATAAGCTTCCTTTCTCATTGAAACATTATATCGCGTATTGTGCGCATTATGAAAATAATTGCGCTATTTAAAGTTTAACATCATTGCAAAATATTTTAGAGAAAAGTAATCCTCTTACTAAATCTATACATTCGCACAATGATATTTTATCTATAATGAGTCGATTTTGTTCGCCCGTTGAAACCACTATTCTTTTAATGTATTACAGCTTTAAGCAATCAATTTCCATTACTCCCCTAGAATTCAGTATGCTCTGTTCCAATTACGGTTCGCCTACTTCAATATTTTTCCACTCCTCTCAAATTCCTCTTCCGGTCCTTCGTGTCGTTTGCTGGAGACTCAACTGCTGGGATGTCGCGTTGAAAGGGACTACAAACAATCCAGACTCAGCTCACGTTGGACAAACTCGGTGGAAAAGCTTCGATCCTTATCTACCGCTTAACTTTAATAATTGACCGCTTCTCCTGTCCCTGAATTCCTGCGCAAACATTCTCTCCCTACACCAAGATCCGAATAGCCCGTCTTCAATATACGAGGGTTTATCAACCGAGATTGACTCCAACCTATTTCATGAGCGTCTTGCCTTTTCATTTATAAATTCATATTTATTTAGGTTACGTTTACTCATTACCATCCACTAGCATGCTTTCAAATGTAGCCATTTACTTAGTGCCAAAAAGGATACACACACATACAAAAGTGTTCTACTCTTCGGTAGGGTCATGGGCCTCAATATTTTCTATGCAATGCCATTCCTTTATTTGTGCTACCTAACATATTTTGTCTCCCCATAAACCTTTCTCCTTGCATTACACCTACAATTATTTCTTTCATCAGCCCCTTTTCTCCCAATATTTGCCTTACCCATTTTCCCTGTCCACGCTTAAACACAACCATTAAAACCTAGAAAGTACATACAATAAGGGAAAATAACCAGGGCAAAAAATTTAAATCATAAAAATTTGAAAAGGGACATCCATCAGAAATATTGTCATAACAATTTTCATTAGATTAAATTCTACCAGATCTATATTTCTTTAATCGACTGGATCTCCTAATCAATCGAAGATCCTATAAAAAAATTAATTGTAATTTTTTCATTATAGCTGGCAGATAATAGATAAAATTCAGGGCTTAGAAACTTTTTTTATATCCGATAGTGTTTTAAAGCTTTCCTGAAATATAGTTAGTTTAAATTTCTGCAATCAGATAAGAGGCATCTTCCATAATATATAATATATAATATATAATATATCATGCACTACACATATGTAATAGGGTAGCTTTTTCCAGAATTCAGTTAGTAATATAGTGTGAAGGAAAAGAAATGGGCTAAATGTCATATCTATATTATATCTCGAAAACAGCTTCCTAGGAAATTCAAGAAGCTCATAATAATTCAACGCTATATCTTAGTGAAAGGCGTTAATATTAATATAATACATTAATACCACGGCTCAGATAATACTTTAACGGCTATTAATTTTCCTAGAGTGTCTGCAAAACTAGATTCCATCAAAAATAAATTTCTGAGAAAGTTAATTAGGAATTCAATTTTTACTTTGCCATCTTCATGAAATTTAGATAGACGCAGAGGTATCTCTGCCACTGTTTTAAGACCATAACCGAGTTTTGAGAAATATTCGAAACTGCGTAGAAAGTTGCCCGTCTTGCAGCAGTGAGATAATTCTGTCTAATTAACGTGGATACCAACTTTGAAGTGCCAACTAATACAATTTCATAGCTTTACAGGAGTGAGAATTACGTTAAAACTCTCTTTTGCTCTTAGGGGAATGAAATACTGTCGTAACAGAGCAAGAACGTGAAATAAAAGAGAATCCCAAGAATACCACAGTTTTGGCGTAATTTTGGAGAAACTATGAAGGAGAAAAATGAGAATAAATATTTGCTCTTCCATTCAGTAAATTCAGAATTATAATGAAATCACCCTGAATATCTGGGTACTAATTTGATTTTGAAATAAAAGTGATGGTTATACGACGGAATATAATCACATTAGCACCGCTACCATTGTAATAAGATACTGGAGTTTGATTGTTATAGGGTAATAATACTATTTTAAGTTATACTACATTTGTGAATTTATTAATCGTAGGAATTCTTAACATTAGAGTCCCCGTGAGTCTACATAGAATTATTTATGAGAGCGTTATGAAGTTAGCAGGAGATATAAAAATATAACAGTTCGAATGCAACTCAAAACATACCTAAGAAATTCGTTTAATATTATTTGGGAAAAATTGACTTTTCTAAAATTAATACCTATATTACTTACTGTTACTATTACTAACTGCCAATTATAATTAATAGTACAAACATAGTTCATAATGAAAAAAAATACTTTTAATGGGTAAACGTTGACTATCATTAAGTAAAGAGTTAAAATAAATATCATAATGATGCATATTTAACAAAAACACGTTGAAATTCACGAAAAAGTAATCATTATTAATGAATATAAATAATAAGTAATAATAAATGAGAATTAATTATACTAGTAAGAATAAAAATAATAATAATTAAGAATATATAAGAAATTTATAAAATAAGGAACAAATATAACTAAAAGCCATTCGGAACACATTCTTTCAAACATTTTAACTTTTGAAATCCTCTGGAGGTTATCTTGCTGGTTATAGAAGTTTCTGGTACCGTTACATCCTATTTGTTCTTACCATAGTCGTTGTAACAATAGGAAACTGGATAGCTGTTTATCGACGTCAACTCATAAAATAACAATCTGATTTTATTTTCTTAATATATATCTGTAATAATGATATGAGAGCTATTTAGAAGACATTGATACAAGTTTTGCTTGTTTCATTGATCACTAAAGAAGAATATTGCTGCACAAAGATAATCCTTTGGGCAACCGTAAGTCATTTCCCAACAGCTCATAAATATCTCCAAGATCGTAACTCATTGAATTTCGTGGAGAAGTGACAGATTTCTCCACCAAGAAAATAAAAAAAACCTAAACTAGATGTATCAGTTCGTATTGATCGAGCCAGCTCAATGCAAATATTTATAAATCTACCTGAGCGCTAGGTTGGCAGCAGTTTAGATCGGGCCTTCCTCCCATCCAATTTCTCTCCTCGCATTTCCTCCTCCGCTCCTTATTTTATATTCGCCTAAACCCCATTTTCACGTCCCATCCTCAACCCCTTTCCTCTCTCTCCGCTTCGCTGCATCCGAACTCCCTTTGTTGCCTCAAATCACGCCATAAAGAAGGACCGCGATCCATGGAATCCGCTGTCTCACCCCATATACCCGCATTGTGCCCTCACTCAGGAAGGTTTCTTCCCGATAACTTCGCGGCGGGGTTCCGCAGTCCAATCATGGTGCGGAGGGCCCTGCACTGAATAATAAGAACCCAAGATACTCCCGAAGACCTATTCCCGAATATTAAAGTGATCCCGGAGATTTTGGCCTTGTTTACACTTCGGGGCGGATAATTTACGCGGATTTCATTACTTTGGAGACAATTATTCATGGTGGACGAGTATGCTTTGTGTAAACTTTTCCACTCGTACTTTCATCCTCATAAAATTTCGTCTACGAGGAAACATTCTCCAAGTATTCCAAGAGGAGATATTGATTTACGCCTGTCTTTCTCTACCGGTGATACATTGCGTCGGCATTCATCAATAGAATAACGAATTTTTTCGACGCACGTCGAGGAATTTACGAATCAGAATTTTGGATGGTGACACAAAGAATGAGAAAAAAATTGAAAAAATTTGAGAAAGAAATTACCGAATGCAAATGGACTTGAAAATGATAAAGTTTGGAAAGGAAAACTTTTCTTGTGGGACGAACTTGGGGAGAAAATTTATACAGAACTATGAAAGAAGTATTTACCTCCATTTTTTCTTATAATAAGATTTTCTATAATACAAAGACAGCTCTTCTTGTGACAAAATTGAAAATTTTCTCTGAATTTTAAAGTTGATTCCTTATATAACTTAATATTACTGTAACATATCATATGCAAAAACCAGAATTGGCATTTAGTATTGGTTTGGTTTGTTTATATTCCTACTTTTCAGTTTTCTTCTTCAATTATTTCTCTAAAAGTACTATCTTAATTAGAACAACAACGAGTGCAGAGAGATATATACTTTTCTACACCGGTGTATTTAGAGACTACCGACTTCAGCATGTCATGCATCAGTTCTTCAAAGATTTGTGTTAGTTCGTTCATGTTCACTCTAATTAATAAATTACACAGAATTATTCAAAATAGACGGCCTAAATTTCGTATGAATCGACCTTTATAATAAATGAGAAGAGATACATACTTCTTCAAAAACGTTTATTCGGAGAATGTCGGTTTTAGCATTAGTTCTTCTAAGACCTGATTCAGAATTATTGGAATTATAAATAGGAATAACTTGAACGAACAAGCCTGAGACAATGCGAAGAAAGTTTTTTCTTATGGAAAAGTTCAAATTTGTCACTAAATTTAAAGTTATTTCCTTGAATAGCTATATATTACTTGGCCTTCTGATATAAAATAAACAGCATTCGTATTGGGTCTTATTTTGAGTTGTTTGCAGTCCTAATTTCCAGGGTCATTCCTCACTAATTATCTTAAACGCATTATCTCAATTGGAATAAACTAAACCTACAAACAGAGACGGACTTGCCCCAGAGATAATTAATTTGAACAACCTCCGCAAATGAACTCCGCTGTAATCCTTAAGTTCCATTTATGATGCATGTGGAAAAGCCCGAATCGCAATCTTTGTGTAGCAGAGGACTCCAATTCTAAAGACAATTATGGTTATTACAATCGAAATAAAAGGGCAAACGCAAGATTTACAATCAGCGTAATGACGCGCACATCTAGTTGGATAATAACCGCAGAGCATTACAGTAATAACTGAAGAAGTGAGTGCAGTTGGTTAATTCTATTTGTGTAAGCATCCAGTATTCAGGGACCCTCAGCGGGAAAGGGGGTCACATCCCAGAAAGGATGACATTCTAATTTTGCTTCAAAACAGATTCTTTTTAAGAAAGCTGCTCCGTTGACCTTAATTTGGATGTAAGGCACAAGCAGCACATGGGGAAATGAAAGAGAATCCAGAATACTTCGTAATCCCAACACATTTATTTCAAACGGCCGTCCTAGACCAGAACGGTTCTCAAGCGGTAATTAGGAGGTCATGTTCAAATAAGAACCCATAAAAAGAATTCAATATGTGTCCTAGTTTTAGTTTCAAATAATTGAGGAAGAAGAAATATTTGCTTCACGATGCAATTAAATTCTCAGAGAAATATTCACTACTTTACAATGGTGTAGATATAAGAATAATTAACCCTATTATTTTAAATTATTATTATTAAAGTACTCGTAGCTCATCCACGAGGGTGAAGATTGTCCTATCTTTACGGCATTATCAGATGGATTATAAATTTCTATACATGGATTTCTTCACCCTTTCAATACTTTTATACTCTTGCATGCAAACGCACTGAAGCGACAAGTATGTAGTGTATTGTCAACACCTTTTATAGTGTTGATTTTCTAGCATTTGAGTTTATGAGAATAACTGCGCAATGCATAACCATGTCAATACTTAAAAATTTTTGTCTTGGGGTCATAAACATTATCAAATTGAAAGTAATCACGCATGCTATACCAAGAAAGGATTACATTTCTTGTATGGATGGATATAATAATAAAATGTATTGATAGTATAGGTTAGAAAATGTATAAATATAATATTTAATGTCATTGCGGATTTTAATAATTGCTCAGCAAGCGCAAGGTAAATACATCTTAAACCATTTTGACAAATCCTACATTCTCTTTTTAATACTTAATCAAACCTGGTAGGTTTATATAATGATTTATAAAGGCTTGAATACATCACGGACGTATATACCTTACCATTACGTCGAGTTTATTGTCCCCATACAAAAATAAAGCATATCCCAGTAAATAATATTTGTAAATTATGAATATCCATGTCTTTAGGGATCTATAAGCTCACTTAACCTTGCATATAGGTACCCGTAATTGAAAGACACGAAGAGAGAAAATAAAAATTAACGAGTTCAGAGGATAATAAAAAATAGTGAACACATACAAAATAGCTATTCATTATGTACGCGGTGTATTCAATTGGGAATGAAAATCGCTCAATAACACAGTGCAATTTTTATTTCTCAAATTCCCTCCAGAGACAAATGAAACTATCCGCTCGTCAGAAAAGTGGCATCAGTATCATTCAAAAAGGAAGAATGAAAGAGAATTTGGAATAGAGGGAGAGAGCGGAGAACCAATTAATTCAGTGAAACTGGGGATAATAGAACTCCGCAGTCCGTTTACCGCATTCCCATAAAAAATAAATGACTCTCATCATGTTCGGAAACTCATTCGAGTGATTATCAGCAAACATTGGGAAAAAATGGAAACGGAAATATAAGAGAAAGAGGAGTTAAAGGAACTATAGCAAACTGATACAAAGGGGGAAAAGAAGAATCGCTTTAAAAAGAAATTGCTGCGAATTAGAGATATATGCAGATGAGGAGTTAAAGGAACGATAACTAATATAAATGGGAAAAAAGAAGAGTCAAGTTTGAAATAAATCGAATCAGACATGATGATAACAGCAGAGATGATATCCGACAATCAGAGAGATGCGTTAACTAGATTATAGCGCAAAAATATTCTAATTATAAAAAGGAAAACAGCTTAATCTGGGAAGTGAATAAGTGTACTAAAGTAGTAGACTGAATGTAAACGAATAATGGATTAACTGGTATTCAAAATTCTTTCCTGAAAATAAATAGGAGAAAGTTGATCTTTAATGTTAGCCTCTATGTATCTTTATTTAAATTTATATATTGGAAAAAAACTTTTCTATATGATATTTATGTTAGGCTGATGAGGATGAGGAGATGTTTACAGAGGCTGAATAACTTTGAATTCTCAACTGAAGTGACCTGGTACGCATGTAAAAAGACTGATGTGCTACCAGAAAGCTCTTTGAGTGGTTTAAGATTACTCTGAAAGCTTATAGTTACTCTGAAATCAATTTATTATTTGGTGAGGAACAAATTTCTATAATATATATTCCTATTTGTATATCTAACCTGCAAGCCGCCTACCTGTATGTGTAAGGGAGTGTTTTCGTCATTACTTTACATAACTAAACGATTATTTTCGTGTACCGTTCATGAAGAATGTCTGGTTTAGGAAAGTGCTGCAAGTGAGAAAAAATATTCAGTTAAAAACTGACTTCAACTCTATAAAGAATTCTAACTTTGATGTGAAGGATGGAAAATAAAGTCATAATTATGAATAAATGCATACTATACTCATTGTGGAATAGTAACGAAACCTACACTAAGAACTTTTAAAATCTCCCGGTGAGCATTTTTTAAGGTAGTAACCTGGGTATGAGTGATACTGTACAGAGCTATTCGTTATAGTCTCTTATTATGGAACAATAGTAAATATTATGCTTGTAGAATCATGGTGCAAGGCTCACGCAGACTTGTTCCTATTATTCTACCTCACTCCCCAACTAACATATTAAGCCCCATTTTCCTCTCTTAACTCTTGGTAGCTACTGGTAGATGGGATGAGGTTGCAACCAGCATTCTGGTTGAATACTCAACAGATAAATATAAACATTGTAAGAAAGTGAGAGAGTAAGGAAAAATAACCCACCCACAAATCCATAAATGACTCTACTATTTTGAGAAAAGTAATTCGAAGGGGAAGGAAGTCATTAAGAAAAGAAAGCGCTGAGAGAGGAGGAAGGGTTAAAGATACGGGGGCGATAAATGGGCAACCATTTTATGAGGCGGGAGTGGTCTGCAACTCTCTATCGCTACCATTTATCCTCCCCTCGATTCAGCACTCGGAGAGAGCCTCCCATTTTATTATTCATTGCGGCACGAGGTGGCGTGAGTAATGGTCGCGGGAGAAAGAGTTGAGAGGCCAGTGAGGCGAAAAATGAGGCGGAGAAGAGGGTAGGGAGAAGGAAGACGGAACGACAAACAAGCATGACACCTCCTTCTGAAGATCAATTGAAACTTATATACCATATGTATTAGCAGTGTGAAAACGTAGCATTGAAATTGGAAACAAATATTTGTTGTCATATTGTAAGGACATAATTGGGCATAATACTCAGTTTTCTCGTTTCTCTTGTTGATATTAACACTAAAAACGTATATCAGGTCTGTTTTGACTCTTTTCGGATATTTTCAAAGTAATACTCAATACTTTACTTTTACTTTACTTTACTTTAATTTCTCTATTGCGGTGTTTTATGATAAAAATTTAAAATTCCTCACGGTTTGTCGAGAAAGTTAAAATTAATACGATAATTTTAGCTTGTTGTCGGCAAACACAGACACGACGAAAGGGACGTGCAAATTCTCTGCAAATGAAGTTCCGTTGTTGTGAACGGTTATGGTATCCACGAAATAAATACAATGCCACTGCCAAAGCTTTTTCGGGTCAGACTCGGACTATCCTGTCGCATGTGTTCAAGTATAACTTCTATTTTTGTTATTTTGACCATTTATTTTCAACTATCTAAGATATCGTAACGGCACATGTAATTCTTTTATCAATAGAATTTTCTGAATCGGAAAAATAAAAGACGAGAGGAGGAGGCAAAATGACTCAAAAGTTAATCGTCCGTCCAAGAGTTAATGAATCCTTAGATAAAGGTTACGTAGGTGTGAATGTAAGGTTATGACTTAGCAAATGATAAGAGAGAAAAGAAATATTCGAATAAAAATTAATAATATCCAAAGTAATAAAATATTATTCAGGAAAGGAAGGTAGAGAGATTATCTCGAAGGAAGACCCTTGAATTATATGGCAGAAAAAGGTCTCCAAAGGATAGAATATATGGCGTTATAAGAAATTATTAACAATGATAAATGTTGGAAATATCATTCACCTAGGAAGGCTCTATTTTGTGGAAATCCATCACACGAAAAGGAGGTAGGAAAGGATGAGTACTTGGTTTTAAATATGCTTCTATGAAATTTATATTCAACTGATGATGACGATTATTCATTGTAACCGGACGTGACTTAATAATAATAAAAAAATGGTCTTTATTCGGACAAGATTGAGACTAGAAAGTCTATTCCTACACCTAACCCATCGTCATATGATAAACAGAAAGAAAGAGATAGTTTGCAAAGATTCAGGAAGAAAACTAATATGTGTGGATTAAAGAAAAAAGCAAGCTGAAGGCTCAGGGAAAAACTTCCACCGCAGGAAGGGGAGTGTGAAAAACCTGCGAAACCTACAAATAAAAAACTATATGCTGAGAAAATATAGTTATATATATAACATATGAAGAGAAAAATTAATAATTCTTTACTGTGGTCTTTACGTTGGAAATATCATTTCAGAACATCCGTCATGAAAGAGTAATTGAATTTATTAGTCGGGAACAACTGGAGCCTGATTATGTCGAAACAAATTTTTGTCTAATTTAAAGTTCACCTCCATCCACTCGTTATTAAAATTTTATTTATATATTTGAAGTTCAGAAGACGTACATGTACGAATCTATGGTACTTTTATTTCTTTTAAAAATTTCAGAGATGATTTTCCCCAAATTTCCAGTCGTATAAGACTAAATGACTAGTAAATGGACTAAAAATTATCCAAGGTAAAACTTTGGAACTTTCCACAGGATTTATTCCAGCTTGACTGGATTTGCCCTCTAAGACACATCCTTAGGAGAAAGTAAGATTTCATACTTAAAATATTTTCAATGCATGATTTTCTCTTTCCGGAATCAAGATCCCGCACATAAGAGCCACTCTAAATCTAACCGAGGCGAGCCAGAAATCGTCTAATGATAAGGGAAACCAAAATGTGCAGCTGCATCGGCCATTGCATACGGCTTTCCTGAAAAAAATCTACGTATTAAATAATCTTTCACTCATACTCTCTTATTATTTTATCTCTTTCTGTCTTATTTTGCGACTGAATTTATTTTCCTTTGCAGTACATAAAATTTTCATTTGAGCCGCATAAATTAAATTAATATGCCAGTCAATTGCTGCATTATGGTTTAAAGTGCGACCTTATTGTTTTCTTATTTGAACAAAAAGTACGTACAGGCAGCCCCCCAGATGTCCATCTCCGAGTTAAACGATGTATCTTAATCTAACCGATATTAGAAAGCGCCAAATCTTTCGGCTGAATTTGCATTCGGAAAAATTGTAACCGGTCCTCACCTTGAATCTTGCAGCCGGAATACCGTAAGCACGGAATTCTCGAAACATGAAATTTGGAAAAGTAACCCCCGAGAAAGTGGCTTGCTCAAAGTGGCTCCTTTGTAAGTGCCTCTCAGGAAGTGGACCTCGATCCTAGACCGAAGGCTGACCCGAGATCTTTTCCGCGGAATCCATCGGCATAATTCCTTTATAGTTCAAGCTTTCGATGGGAACTCGGCAAATATATTGATTTTTGAACGGGGGATGGAAAGTGAGGAGAGTCGTGTCATTGAGGATCGGTAGAGTAAGGTCACCAAGTAAGTACTCGGAGGGTGATGAGCGAATACAGGACGGGGACTCCAATGAAGGGAACGAATGATTCAGAATAAAGACTGCGAAAGGGAGCGAAATGGGAATGGCATAGGAAGCGGGAATTGGAAAGGAAAATATGAGTTGAAACACAGGATGAATGGAAATCTCTGGGACGGATGGGGATGATGGCGAAATGAAGGAAAATAAAAGATAAGCACCGGAAAGGAATAGGATTTTCCTTTTGAGATGGTGATCGCTTATGCATAAGGCTGAATTCGTAGGGGAAAGGAATATCGAAAGGATTTCATAGGAATTATATACATATATCTTACTAGTAATGGCTTCAGCCTTGATTTGGTGGAATCTTTTGCCAAACGTGCAGCGGAGAGCTGGATTTATTTTACTTAAAAACTAGAAATACATAATAAACTGTTTTGATGTGTAGTATTATAGTTGGTCATTGTTATTACTGCTAAGTGAGGGCTGTAATACTATTGTCTGATACAGACTTGTTTTTTCGTTTTCATTTGGAAATTTATTATAAACAACAAAGCTAACATATGATTAACGTTAGTTTGTGGTAAGATGTATTTACAAGAGGAAGCCGTGGGAAGAAACGTTATAAAATTATATTAATATGATTACTGATTTTATAATTACAATACGGTGTGTTGAGCACGAGAACTATTCGTTATCATTTAGAAATAGCAGGAAGGAGGATTTTCTGTAACCCAAGATCAATATCAGTAATCCGAAGAAAACTACAATAAATAGCAGAGAACTTTAAAAAGATGCCCAACATGGAATGAAAGGAAGAAATGCTATCTTAAAATAATGGGAGGGATTCTATATCATTGAATATCATTGAAGAAAGACTAACTTTATCCTCAGATTCTTAAACATTTACGTTAAATATTATTAAATACTTTATATGCATCTTGACATCTTAATGACGCATTATATACGGCGGTAATTTTCTGAACATAGTTAAGTGATTTCCTATTCAGATTAAAGACTTCCACGATAATTCTTCCTGTACCTTAACACGTTAAGCGGTGGCGTAAGTTACGAGGTGGCGCTCCAGCGGTTTCTTTCCCTCATCGGTTTTATTGCAGGGGGAGAGAGATAGGGATAGTCCGATTATATCCTTGAATTGCTTTCTAGCCTTCAGCTGGAGTTCAGCCTTCCTCAGCGTTCGTTCAGATCCATCCACGGATCCATCGACGTTGGATGTTTTTAAGAAAGTAGGACTTTATATTAATGGGAGACTCGTTGCCCCGTGCGAGACTTTCGCGCAAATCGTCACTGGGACTTATGTAATTTTATTAAAAGAAAGGTTACGATAAATTTGGTGGAGTTCATTTACGGAAACTGATAAAAACAGCTTTGAAGATGCATAAAATGGTGGCATTGATATCTTTTTTTGGTATGTGAAGTAAAAAAGTACTGGTCACCTAAAATGGATGTTTCAATAAATAAAACGGATCTTATGAGCTGTAAGGAGAGGTGATTTTTCACTTAAAGGCGTACATCTAGGAAATATCCCAAGGAGAACGGACATGAAAAAAGTCTGACAGAATCGGCACTCGTACCTGGATCTCCAATTTGCCGGTTGGTTGCACTAACCAATTTAACTATTCGTCCAGAACTTTCTAACATTTCATTCGGAAGACTTCGTAGGCAGAGACATTGTGGTTCGTCCGACTAACGGCATTGTCGCAGCCACAGCCTCACTGAGACAAAGTGATTTAAAGGAGATTTTAATCATCTCATCTTTCAATTATACTGCTACCATATTCTGATGAATGAAATCTTTTCATTGGTTATTTGGTACAGGGTAGAGAAAATGTTCCTTTCATTTACTTTTGTCCCTTCCTGGAACATGACTGTACCAAATTTAAAGCTAATTCCGTGTGAGTGAATAATTACACTGATTAAAGTCTTTCCTTATGAACTGACAATAAAAGTGTTATTCATTGAGTCATTGTGCTTTACTTGCGTGTAGCATTATGGTTCAGTGAGGAAAGCAAGGGCATAACACCTCACTCCTCATCCTGCTTAGTAAACCTCGCTGAATACTTTACAGACAATCTTCCAATCCTTCCTGCGAAAAAGAAGCTTTCTTCGCACTAAATTGGAAAGACCTCCTTTTGTCACTTCTTATTCGCAAAATAACCCTCCACCCCATAATCTCTGCTCAGAGGGGTTGCTTAAATGACGTCAGGGGATTGAGATAAAAGGAAAAAACAGATGAAAGCTAAGCCTTGTTCATTGCGGAGGCTACATGAAAAATGCCGTCCACTCGAATTCCCCGAAATCCCGAAAAGAGAAATTCTTCCGCGGCATTACTCAGGCCGTAGACGCAGAGCCCTCAAATTTGCCCTCGACCGCACACACGCACGCAAGGGTCCCCCCTCGTGGTCCGATTTCCCGCTTCGGGTCGTTTTAAAACATTTCCTGCTCGTAGGAGGAGAAGCTTTTTTCCACAACAGGAAAGAGATGTAGGCTTAAAATCGCGCACCTGGAAATTACTCTAAATCATATTCATGGAAATGCCACCTGAGGTACATTATGATGCTTGCGTTACACCCACGCGGAATCCGGTCTCTCTTAAATGTGGGTACTTTCAAAACTATCCACCCATGGCGATTTTCCACGTATTTAACAGTTGAAAATCTATTTATTTTTTACTGTCATAATAATAGTAATGATTTATTAAAAACGTTTACAATATACAAATATAATATTTTAAACGTTATACATAAAAGTTTTACTTATAACAACTTTAGCAATAATATGCACTAAGACTTTAAGAATCAATGCATATTAATCAGGAGGTTTCCCCGGTGAACAACAGAAACGTTATCAGCCATTTTCAAGATCGGAATCAAAATAAACTCAATATTATTATGGATGACAAAATATTTCAAAGAGAAAATGAAACTGTCATTGCACAAAGAAGATGATACAAAACGGCAAAATAATGCGATAGCAATTTGTGCATAAATCTATACAAAGTAAACATTTGTAGATTTTTCTATTGTATCACTTCATTATCTGCGTTTGAGTACATTTGAAGATGACGTAACTAATAGATAAATACGAAATACTTTTCTGATTTGTTTAGATGGCGTCCCACTATCTCAGGCCAGAACATCGGAAAGTTTTACTAATAGATAGAAAAAACAACATTAAGATTTTTGTGTTTATCTACATTAATCAGCTCGAGTGGTGGTTGAAACCTCATTCCTTCTAACATTAGCTACAAAAAGCTTTTCAGAGGAAATCAGTCTTACTACACAAGGTTGGGAGAGAGGTAGCTCACCCTAGCTCTCCTCACTTAACAAGAATGCTTCCAGTGGAACAAGAACAGCTCAATGACCCCTCGAAGGATATTTTACCCAGCAATCAATAAAGAGTGACTAAAATTAATACGATTGTTCAGCATCGACACTAGTAACTCAAAAGCTTTCACATTAACACAGCCAAGAGCAATAATGAGACGAATAATAAAAAAATCTTTATTCTGTACTATACGACAAGTGAAAAATATTTAATTAATCGAGATATTAGGTAAGGAATTAAAGGTTCTTAATCACAGAAAGTAAACGGCATTATTTAATATAAAGTCTTAATAACGTAATTTAACTTGGAATTGGAATTTATTAAAAATATTTATTTAACAGTTAAAGATAGTGAAAGTTTTAATATTTTCATCTAGGAAGGAAAACGAAATATCTTCCACAGAAAATGTATCCAAGAATCACCTGAAGATGTAAACCAGATGACGAAACTGATCATGATGTCTAATATATCTCCTATGAAAGCAAATTAGCAAATTCTTTTAGGATACGAGTTAAATTCCACATTAACAAATTAAGCATGTATTATTTTCCACAGTGCGAATGCCGGACAGATTGTATTGTTATATCCCCCTCAACCGTTGCCACCTGGTATTAATACCAACTTGCAGTGTTTAAATTAACAAAATTAATATCTGACACGATCGGTTTCAACGATACATCGTCATATTCAGGTATTTAACTTCAATTTTAACTTAATTTCAATTTAAATTCCACAGAATGACGCTTGATCATACTGATTTAATTTTAACTTTTCGATTTGTTAACAGTTTGAAAACCCCAAACACACCAGCCGAGATCAAAACCGATCAATCCCACCGATTAAAGGACGGTTTAACGACAAGCGATTCGGAAATAGTTTTCCCAATCCTTTGCAATCAGCTATTTGATTCGGTGGTGAAACTATTCTAGTTTGCGCCCGGTAGAAAAAAAGATAAATTATGTAAGACTATGGGATAAAATGAGTATCGAACGCTGAATTTTTGAAAAGGGAAGCGTGTTTTAAAGGGTAGAATAAGGTCAATCGCATTCCATGTCAGCAAGACTCCTTATCAGGAATTACGACAGGAAGAATGCCAATCGCACACTCGGTCGCGGTGAAGACTTCCTAATATTACTCAGTCACTCCCTTTGATGCTCTCTTTCATCGGAGAGAGGGCTTCAAAAGTAGAGGTCTGATATGAACAATGCAGAGCTTCCTGTGGACAGTTTATGCGTTGGACATCATCCTCGATTCCATAACGTACAAAACAGTTGTTGTTTGACAAACACCGTCGTATTGCCCCTTGAATGATACTGCTTTGGATACACCATTTATCTTCCTCACAATTCACTCATTTTCCCATCTATTCTTGTTTATTTTGGACAGAGTGAAAGGAATCCATCAATCGCTGTCTGATTCCTCCACAAAAAAGCGAAAATGCAATACAATTAGTAAAATTGATGAAGCATGAGATATTTGTAGTCGTTTTCCTGATCAATTAATAGTTAAGCAAGAAAAGAAAAAAAGGAGTACAGAAGCTGCTCGCTGTGGGACTTCCTATTATGATAGTCTTCGAAACAATATAATACATACCCAATTCAAATTTTAAAAAGTATGCTTGTTCTCTTTTCCTCTTTGTGTAAATAATTTTATGTAAAACATTCAACGGTCGGTAAACCTCTCTGTTCATTTTTTTATTATTCCGCATAAAATGATATGTGTATCCGGTTTACTTAACTCAACATGACTTCTAAATACGAGAAGTCCCTAATCAAGCTAGAGAAAAAAGTGAAATACATTTTGCCTTTCCTTAATTTTTGATTTTTGATCTTATAATTGATCAAATGACTCCTACCGACAGTCTGCTAGCTGATTGTGATGGTGATACTATGATTACTATAAAAACTGAAAAGCATGATATTCGCAAAAGGTTGAGCTGTTGTTTTTTGTTATAATTACGATGATCATGTCACAAATGGACTAATCCGCTGCCCTTATTATGAATAAAAAATAACATCTGCATATAACATATGCATATATCCAATATATTCATTGAGATCTCCAACTACTATCACGTCTAACTAAGTGTACACAACACTAAACTCAAATACCAACAATGTTGTTCACCAATTAATACTAGTCATCACTTAAATACAAGGTCGGTACGTTAAGTAGGGCTATAAAGGTCGGTAGCAAGAAATTATAAAATATAAGATGTTGTATCTGTGCATGTGCAGGTAATGTAACCTCTGGTCCATGGACCAGAGGTTACATTACCCATTATACGATATATCGTATATACCCGTGCGAAAAGGCAGTATGAACTCTTTAATACATAAAAAAGTTAATCCTCTAAATAAATCTACATTGGTTATGCTATGCTATGCTATCGAATCAAAATAATACATAAAGCCTATTCGAAGCATATCCTGATTAGATGGTAAAAAGATGGGATTGAGAAATATGTGAGAAAATATGCAAATAAATAACTTTAATTCTCGCCAGCGATTATCAATAACATTTGAGTCTAGCTATACCATATTGATTAACTATTCTAATTTCTATGAGTTCTCTTTATAGCGGGTTATTTCGAGATAGTTTCAAACGCACGGTGTAAAAGATAGTACTCTATGATAAAATTAACCATATTTAAGAAATTCTGCCCTAGGTGGTATGATGACTGAGGATTCTTCCGAAAGAGTAAACAGAAATGTACGGAGGTAAGCCTTTGCCAGAAGTTCTTTGATTGATCAAAGGAGTGGAGTTCTAGGATCGTGTTACTGCTTCCACGAACTAATGAGTAAGCAAAACTTCATAACGAGATAGAATTAAAAGGATTCATAAGGCGAATCGCTGGACTTTATAAGCAAGGTACACCTCACAGCATATCTTCAGATTAACAAACTGCAATTTGCTCCCTATTTTGTTTAAAATTTTCACTCCCGGATATATGAATTGAATTTTGATTTCTACATCGCAGGAAAATTGAGATTCGCCTAACAATGTTCATGAACGAAACAAAATTAATATCAAAGAGGGAATTGATATAAAAACCATATTCCATTTATGCTAAATGTGTGTCATGCTAGTATACTTAAAAAAAAACTTTTATGCCATGTTCAGTCAAACCAAATTATCATTTTTATGCCATTACATGTATTGAGTAATTTTTAGTCTGTTTTAAGAAGAGAATGCGGCATACGTCGAAAACCCTCCAAAAGAGGTATAAAAGTGTGTTCAGCTGAAGGTGTTTTGAAGCACAGATAAGATAAAGAAAGCGAAAGGAAGATTATATGCTAGATTATTTCTGGAATCATGATGACGTTTCTTTCCCGAATACGAATGAAACCGACAGTTGAAAAAGGATACCAAAATAGACTAAATAAAGACCCTAAAATGAAAACAGATGTAAATCCACACGGTAACCCAAGCTCAGGACAAACAGCCAATTTTTTTCCGCACCTCGGTTCAGCTAAAAATCTCCATTAGTCCCCAAAAAGTTTTCCATTTTCCGTCCTTTGCTGATAAATATCGTATTTTCTCGTATCCTTGATCTGGAAAAAGAAATATGTAAATGACTACTGTACATATCTGGTTGATTAATAAACACTTTTATATTGCTGAAAGTTTGACCGATTTCTTTGACTTAGAAGAAAACGCTGAAAGCTGAGGAAATTTTCTCTTCTTAATGCGGTGTATCATTAATATCTGTCATTACTTTTAAATTCAACCAACGAATAAATCTATTCTTATGAGAAAAGCGAGAGCATATCTTCAATAATTACCTTGGTCGTCAAAGAGACGACTAGTTTATAAACATAAAATCTTTCTAAATTTTTGTTTATTATTTTTTTAATTCTCGCAATTTCGAGACGAAAACAATATTCCACGATAAAAATAAAAATAGTATATAATTTGAATTTTCTTGCATTTCCTCTATAAAGATCACATTTTTTATAATTTTATTTAGCAAAAGAAAAATCGATGCAAGCGATGAAAATGAACTCTAAACTCAATTATTATGGGAACATTCTGAACCATCTGGGATCGAACCTGAGAAGTTGCCTATTCTCGGCTGGCGTCGATCTTTAATAATATTTAAGTGAAAGTTTTCTATAGTTTCCTTCTCAAGTTGTATGCAAAAAGGTTGACTCAAAAAGACAGAAATACACCAAAATGCCTTTTCTATTTAAGAAGACGAAATTATATGCCTCATTGAAACATTATGCGATATTCTGCCAAAGATTTACGTACCTAACGTTAGATTACTGAATGGGTGTAATAATGACAATAAAAATTGTATAAAAATCAGTGAATCAAATATCCATTCGTTATTATCATCTAATACCAAAATTGAACATCAATAAGTGAGTTCTGTATGTTTAATTCAGCACTGAAGAATATTCAACTTTTTAATATCAGGTCATAGATAACAGAGAATTAAAGCAATATCTCATTATTCCGGCGTGATTTCGATAAAAATGCAAACGGAAAGGTCGGTGTATAAGAAGAAGGAAGCAATAAACTCCTTAGGCCAGCGAAAATTTAAGGCGACGAAAGATTTCAAAATGGCAGCAAGATATTTTCGAGCGTGGGACTGAAGTTGCAAGAATTTATGGATAAACAGAGCCGTATCTTATCTGAGCACGTGTGCGCTGTACGAATGCGAGAAATAGAAGAGGAGCAATCCCGGGATGCTGTAGAGTACTGCGCCCAAAAAAAAAGAACGGAATTCCGCCTCGGAGAAGAGCTCTCGAGAGATGGTTAGATAAGAGATGAGAGAAAAAATCGGTAAAAGAGTGAATTCCAAAATAAAGAAATATCATGTAACGGGAACAAAGCGTCAACTTAACACCTAAAGGTACTCCTATTAACAAAATGTACACGGAAATTCGTGAAAATAAAAATATTCACGAAGTGAAGAAATATTCACATTCATAATGTCACGAACAACGGTAGAGAGTATTTCCCGTAAGATAATTGCAGAAATATTTTAAACGCTCGAAGTATTACTATGAATTTTTAAAAATTATTATATTAATCCCAGACTGGGATACTTTTCCAACTATTCCGTTGTAACTGATAAATATCTAGACAGTATAACACCATTTTAAACAGATTCGAATAAACATACTTTTCCTGAGTAGATATGCGTAAGTTCCGGGTTCGATTCCCGATGGGACCCCATGCACGAAATGAGTTGTCAAAGCACTTTAAACATTACTACTACTACACGTAAGGTTTAAGAGCCCAAAAATTCCATATTCTTTATTCTACGTAACTTATAAAACTCCTTATTTGTTCAACAATTCTTGCTTTTTCTTCCCTGTGTTTCTTCCCTTCAATTGTATACTTTAAAAATATTTTCCACCCAATATCTGATCCAGTCATTTCCTCTCCCTTACCTTCTTTTCGTCAATTAAAACTCCCTCTTCTTCCATCTTCTCCAGCACTTCCTCCTTAATTTTATATAAAATATACTACTTTCCTCATCCTATGCCTCCGTCTCATCCAAAAATACGCTTATTTTTATTTCCACATTTCTAAGCATTAGATTGTCCCATCAATTAAATGAGTAAACAACGGCAAAGAATTACTCCAAACTTTTTTGTGAGATTAATATAAAAATCATGTTATGATTTTTTAAATTCAAAGAATTTGACGCAATGAAAGAAATAAGTTGAGGGACAACATTTCCCATGTGAAAAACTTCCTCGGATTAGTTTTCGTGTATACCTGCCACATTATCTTCTGTAAAGTTTTCTGCGAATCAAACCTTTCCTACTAGTTTTTATTTAATCCAATACATGCTTGAATATAACAAGAACCATTCCAAAAACAAAGGAAAGCTCCAACTTGTTTATTAGAACACAAATGAAATTATTAAAAACCCAAATGCCTCTAATGCATTAGTAAAAATTCTGAAGCTGATATAAGAATATACTTTTTCAATATGGCAAAGAGCTGTTATTTGTTAATTTATTCTCATTCAAACAACAAATATGAATGAATTTGGCATATTATATGCATGCATGAGACAGGAGAAGTATATATCATTAACTTATTAGTAGAACAAAATCAAATTTCTTATAAAGGCAAGTACTACTGAGGAATTAATAATAATTTGGAAACGGGCAAAAAAAAGGATTTCTTTAATTTGGTAAAGAGCCTTTCAATATTATGGTATCCGCATTTAAGCCATTAACATTTATCAATAATCCTAAATGCCAGTGAGTTCGTCATATCGTATAAATAGCGTTCCTTATTTTACTTAAATGATGGATTATGTTACTTTTATACTTTATATACTTTTTACTTACAATATCTATTATTCATATTTTATGTATAGTGAAATTTACTAGGACAGCCTACAGGAGGTTTTTGGAAGGATTTTCCTCCCGTCTATGGGAAAATACCAGGCATAGAACTAATTTCACATGTTACCTTCTAACAACCACCTGGCCGAAAGGCCAAATTGCAGCGGAACTTAAAAAAAAATAAATAAATACCTATGAATTCGTCATACTATACACATGAAGTAACAACCAGCAAAATTAAAAAGTACAAATTAGGTACGAAAAGAATGCGATTGAAGTGGAGAAATGGGGAAATTAATCCTAGTCGCTATGGCCACCAATGTCAATGACTCGGACGGATCGTAAATATCGCGAGAACAAACAGAACGCTTTAATCCGAGGGGAGAACAAAAGAGGGCGACAGAGCGATATAAAAGAAAGCATTCTTCGGGAAAACAAAAGGCGAACCGAGGAGACGAGGCTAGACAAAAAAACATCGGAGGAAGAATATAACGAGTGGGGCAATGCGAGAGGTTGTTAAGGAAACAGACGCGTAAGAGCGAGGAAGAGAGAGATCATTAAAAAAAAGGAGACAAAGGTTGGGTCTTGGAGATAGGTGGGAATAAGGGCCGGAGAGGAAGTTGTGATTAAAAGCCGGGGATGATAGGGAAATAAAGGAAGTCGACAAAGGAGATGCAGAAAGAGATCCTGAGAGATATTCTATGGGCGTAAAAAGTCAAAAACGAAGATCGAACACACCCGTAGAAGAAGGAGAACAGAATGGGCCGATGTCTTAAATTTTTGGGACATCCCCATTGTGCCAGTGCGAGGTAAAGGTAGAAAAAAATAATGAACGGCGGTAAAAGGCAGCGTGGAAAATTAAATGAGGATGGCCTAGAAAGGGTGATGGGGGAAGAAGGCATTAAGGATTCTCAAGGGGACGTAGTTTGTAGAACGTATTATACGATGGAGCAAACGAGTCGTTGATTAAGTCAGTAATTATCGAATCATTACTGATTTAAAAAGTAGACGCCTCACATCATTTGAAAAGATTGAGTTATCAATATATTTCAAGGCGTATATTTTTTGAAAGAATGAAAAAAAGATGTGAAACCAATGAATGTAAAATTGACTTCTTACGGCAATAGCGGAATTTATTCAAATTTGAAAATAAGCATACGATAGCGAAGTTGCTAAAAATACAGACGTGTCGATTAAAAAAACAACTTTTTATAGAGAGAAATAGTGTAATACATTGATATAAATAATATACTACTAAAATAATAAATTATACTATAAAATCGAACAAGTAGTACAATATCAATCTATAAGAAAATAGAGAATGCTTAGAATATGTAAAATAAACGTTGGATAAATGAAGATACAATACAGAACTTAGAATAATACATTAATAAATGATAGGATTAATTGAATAATTTTTCGCAGGAGAAGGAAAGACATCATAAATGCAACGCAAGAACATAAGAATAACCCATGGTATCAACCGTATTTAACTTTTGTGAGCATTATAATATAACATTAATACTGTGATATACAACATAAGGTACTGTGATTTGTGCATAGATAATTGATAGTTACGTCAGTTAATTTAACCAACCATTTCATCTATCAGCTTATGGAGCGTATCTATTATATATAGATGCTTCTCCGGATTCATTCATGTATCCATATATATATTCATATATATATATATATATAGAGAGGATACAAACTCACAGGCCAAACCATAAGCGTCATTGACTTGAAATTTTTACGACATGTTGGCCATAGAGTGTAACCGCCAGAAAAATTGCGATTTTGCACCTCAGTGTCATGGGTTCGATTCCAGAGGGCCCCAAATTCTCGATTTTTCCCGTTTAAATGTATTGCTTTGATTTTCGGGAATTTTTAAAAAATACTTGCCGGATAGGTAGGGACTTAAAATTCAAGGAGCCGATATATATGGTCATGATCTATCGAAAACATAAATGAGTTTTACTGAAAATATCCTGGGTTCGATGCTAGGTCGAGGCAAAAATCGGCCGTTTAAAATGCATTGTGGCGATTTTTAAGATTTTTTTTGGACCACTTCCCGATGGTATGGAAACTTGAAATTCGGCATGGAGTTGGAGATTACAATAATATTTCATAACCCTATTTTTTATATTCGCTGATGGTCCTTGGTTCGATTCCAGAGAGTAATTTGCATTCCTCAATGCATTTCTTATGGAGATAACAGAAAACGGTTTTAGGTACTTCCCGGCATGATATCGACTTCAAACTTTGTATGAAATAAGATAAGGTCCTAATAAGTCATATTGTGTATTCACAGCTACCAATATTTCCTGGGTTCGACACCAGGCGTCTCTACAATCAGTAATTTATCCGAGTTTTAAGAATTAATTTAAACCCCTTCTCAATAATATTAAAACATGAAATTAGGCATAGAGATAGAAAACATAAATACATTTCAAAAACATGTTTTAGATTTCCTAGATCGTCCTTGGTTCGAATCCAGAAAGCCATTTAAATTATTTAAAAGTAGGACGTCATTTGAGGCAGTTGGAGCCAATATTTCTGCTTGATTTTTCACACATACTTAGAGATGATGATCTTCTGTTGTTCTCTTTAGTAAGTTCGCCAGGAAGGCCTAGGTTCGATGCCAGACGATTAAATTGCAGCGAATTTTAAGAATATTTTCAATCCCTTTTTTTTTCTTTTGAGGGCCGTCCCGATATGATGCCGACATGAAATTAGTGTTGTCGATCTGCTTGCAGTATGCAAGCTACATTTTACTCGTATCATATATAAGCAATTGATCCAGCTATTATTGAACGGATATCCATTCATGTATAGACATATATTAACAATTGACAGTTCCAAAGAGATGTTTATAGAACAACCTGTTTGAACTACTCAGTATTATAATCAATAAGTTACAACTGTAAGTAGTTGAAGCCGATGTCTCAATAAATTCCTATCTGAACTGTAGTTTGGTAATATTCTTAACCTTATCCTTACCTACAAATGCAATTAAAAAAAATCACTCAATGCTCCAATAATCTTAATTAATTGCTGAAGCTGCACTAATATTCTGTGAGTGTCGACAGTATAAAAACTACTCTTATACACAATAAAATGTAATTGAAAGGTTAAAAGTCTTAGCATTGTAGAATAGGGGATGAATATTTTTAAATCGAAAACTTTCCCTTAGCTGATTTAAAGCAGAGTCTACCGGAGAAGGAGAAAGGGTTACATCGCTAGGTCAAGCTGACTCCCACTGTTGACCTTCTTACATTACAGACGCTGATTAACGTAGCACCTCATTTTTGTACTTTTATTCATTTCCTTGAGTTACAGAGATAATTTTAGACATTAAAGATTTCTTTGGTAACGAAAGTATGCCGTTCACTAGTGGACAATACATGTAACGTTGTAGCGATAAAAATTCCAGTAGAACTTACTACTGGTTTTATGTAAACGTAATGATAAACAACTCGTGAAACCGGCTCTTTGGAAACGCGCATCTTGGCTTCAGATGGAGCGAATGGCTCAGCACCTTAGAAGGCATATTCCGCAGATGATTCGGACTAACGGTGGCAATTAGAGAAGCGACGCATTAATGCTTGCTCGCGCACGGAGCGCCGCGGCTAACTTATTCATCAACCCCATTTGCTGTCGATGTCGGATGCCTTGGGCTGCTTTTGTGTGGGAGTTGAATCCCAACCAGATATTATGGGTTTCATTGGACGTTAATTTCCAAGAAACACACTATTTCACGGTCTTGACTCGCGAAATTTATGGAATCATTGCGCCAACGACGTACGCGATCTTATCGATTGCGTCGGAGCAGGATTTGTTTTCTGGGTGTTTTATCTCGAATTTCGGAATGGAAATCAGGGTCGTTGAGTTAACGAATGCTTTTTTGGGATGGTTTAATAAGGGTTGTCTTGAGCAGTTCGTATAGTTGACGTCCGTTTTTTTTCATTTCAGTTCCGTTTTTTTCTATACGTTAATTAAATATTACATGTGAGAATGATGATGTTAGAGTTGTCATTCCTACTCGCATATTTTCGTTCCTCATATTACTCATATTTTATATTAATTGATTATTTTCACGTCAAGTAATTATTTTTTGCTGTGGAGCTCATTTAGGCACATTCAGGAAGAATCTTCTCCATGATCTCCGTTTTTAGCTAGAGAAATGATTTACAAAGTACCACGTTCCAAACATATGAAAATTAAAATTAAAGTGCAATGGCTTTATTTTGTGATACGACGCAACATACGGATTATTAAGAAATATTTTTTTTAATAGATGTTCATCTGACATTGAATTTCATATGATATTGAAGTTAATAACACAATTAAATATGAGGAATATTATTTCACTGTATACACCTTAATGCACGCATGTCTATTTTGTTGTCGCTTCTGCTATACCTTGATGAATATATTTAATATATATTATTATATAGGATGTATATAGAGTGAAAGTCAGATAGAGTGAATGGTATCTTTAATTTAATTATCTCTCTCTAGCGTCCATAGCTATTATAGTAAGAAAACTACTGTGGTGTAAAGGATTCTGAACAATGACGTTCATTTCCTTCACCCCTTACTAAATGCTGTAAAAATTATCATTTATAGGATCATTGTGCATCACCACTGTGTTGTGTCCTTATACGCTCAATTCCTGATTCAAAGGGGCGAAAGGGCAGACTACCTCACTCCTCATCCTTCATCATTCCCTCATTAGTAAACCATACTCTCCAGGGCTTTACATAGCTAACAACGAAGTGTTAAGAGGCTCAAGCCGACCTCCGGGCTTAATACTTGACATACATCTATTACATAAAAGAATAACTTTTGACTGCAAAAAAATCCTCCACGGTACACGCTTTACCCACCCCTAATTTAAGTCATCTTCGGCTCCCAATACAAGGCCATCGCCGAAATATATTTCCGGCGAACGATTTTCTCGCAAGATGCAAAGTCCTCATCTCGGAATTAGATGCACGTCTCCCACCATCTACTTAATTGATCATTATTCGCTCATTAACCTAGGGAATCGATATCCCACCCCGGAGCAAGCAAACCCCTCTGGTGGATCGTTTGAAACTGGAGCAAATCGCCTTTGGCGGGGGGCGTGGCGGAACAGGGGAGAAAGTGGGTGGGGGCTTCGGTGGAAGCTTTATCGCGACGCGACTTCCCATTCAGCGACTCACAATCATCCCGGTTATAACTTCCCTTTCAGTTTTTAATACGCCCCACAATGCGCTTCATTAATTACGTCTGGAGAGCAAACTTTCCCGCAGTTTTAATTTCCGGGGGAATAATGGCCATCAAATGAAGTGCTTTGATAGCCTCCGCGACCATCCCTCAAAAACCGTTTTGTCGCCCGCAATTCTTTTTTCTCTCCACGGGAAAATAAAACGGCGTAACGAAGAGGACGTGACCGCCATGGGAGAGTGGAAACTTGTCGAACAGCACGGACTGGAGCCGTGATAGACTGGAGAGCGCGGAACGGCGAACGGGCCCCGGTAAATCTTTGCTCGACACAGTTCCGAACGCGCGGAAATTATAAGCGGTGATGGCGTTTTTGAGATATCTGGCCCTTAATAGCTGAGCAGGCGGTTTAATAGGCCATCGCGGCTCTCCTCCGAATCCAAATGTGTGGGCGCAAAGAATTGATTAAAGCAATGCTTCAACGCAGCCGGGGACATAAGTCTCCGCGAGGGGCTGAATCGTAAATCATAACGCTTCTCGCAGCGCTGTTTTGGACGATGTCTACCATGAACTCCCGTCATAAAAATTTTAGCTTACTGCACTAATACAAATGAGAACTATGCTGTATTATTTAAACAAGTTCTGAAGTTGTCACTTAGTAGTATCAGGAAGGGCAAAAAATAACGATGTAAATATTCAAAATGTATGTCTTCCTGTGTTGAAACTAGTAGCTACAATAAATCCACTGCTTGGGCCGTGATTGGTTTTAAGTCCTCATTAGGAAAAATTGAAAAGATAAACATTTACTAGTAACCTGAGGATGACTACGTCAGTCGAAACCATGGTCGTTACGAAAAAAATTGTCTTTTAGTTAGTAAAAGTTAATTTTCTCATTTGTACTTCCATTAAAACATTTATTGTAAAACTTCGCATACTTATTTTATAGCTATGTTTTAAGCTATATTACTTATTCCTTCCCCCGGCTTTGAGATGGAGTAACCTAATATTTATTAATTTATCTTTAGGTACAGGATGAAGGAAAATGTATCTTTAACAAAACATTCCTGATAAGATTAAAGTTTCAACCCTCTAAGCTGTAATTTTGTAAAAAACCTCGTGGTGAAATAGTTTTGTTCTTCCAAAGAAAAAGATGGGAAAGAAGCTGAAGACTAATAGCTTCTCAATAAAAAACAAGATGGTAGCTATTGTGTTTCACTTACATGGAATAATACCACTCATAGTATTCTGATTCACAATAGGGAGGAAAGCAATACCATTCAAACTCGCTCCTCGTTTTGCTTGGTAATCTTCTTCGTCTCTCTGATGCTTCTGGTGAATTAACATGCCGCATCTTAAGATTCAACCAGCCTTTCGGCTGAGTCTATTATAGACAAATGACAGATAATATTACGTACATAAAACGTTTAAAAAACTGCAAGAGATAGGAATTGAATAACCTAATAACAACTACGCATATCAACTTCGACCAACTAACGGGATGTTTTAGAGGCAATACACACTAACGCATGATCCTTAAAAACCCTTTCACGTTTTCCATTTCTCTAAAAAACGCATATCAACTTCGACCAATCAACAGGATGTTGTAGAGGCAATACACACAAATACATGATCCTTAAAAATCCTTTTACGTTTTCCATTTCTCTAAAAAATACAAAGCCCCTTAGTGAATATGTGAGATTCATTTTCAACCTATAAAATTTCTACTATGAGGTTCAATCGTCACAAAATGCTGAGGAAGAAAAAAATGAATCATCACAATGGAATACAGCAAAATCTTTATTCAGAGTAAGTGAAACGGTAACGATCCCCTTGCAGCGCAACTAATAATACTATCATGTGTGTACTACTATCTTTCAGAAATTTAGTGGACGATCTATTAAACTAGAAATGAGATCCATCAAGATGAAACAGCTCTTACGTGACCGAGGGCTCCTACGTGATTTCGTGGAACTATCCTCCGCCGAGGTAATACCGTGTTAATCATAACGTGACGTCAGATCCTGCACGGAAATCAGACCATTCTCGGCTGAATATCACTTTAATGTAGAAGTGCGATATATGTACGCGGGTTTCGTAAAAACAGGCCGCTTAACGATTCTTTATTACGACGCAAGGTATTACGATTTTATAAAAAAAACATAGAGGATTTCGACGAAGAGAAATAAAGTAAATAAAACAAGTAAACTCTCCGTTTTGATATAGACAACTATTTATTATTATTTATTTAAAAGTATTATTTAAAGATGCCCCCTAAATCATAAACGTTACGTAAGGATACAGTTACATTACTGTGGTGGGATTAAAACAATGGGCAAACACACAACCATTCCCAAACAGGAAAAATCCGATTAGCCAGGATTAGAACCCGGGACCTTAGGGTCGGAGCAATAGGGGTCCCACTAAACACTCCACCGATAATTTACTATTAATCATAAATAAATTTGAAAACAACTCCATATATACATAGAAAAATAAACTGCACTTGGCATATATGTATACTATCATTTATCAGTTTAAATTAAACAAAAGTCACTTGAAATTGAAAAAGTATTAAACAGTATTAACTATTAAACCTTCTCTTTTCCTCATCTTAATCCATTTCCAGTGAAGTATTTGTAAATAATTTGTTTCCTTCAAATGCGCGAATATGCGCCCATTTCTTCCATTGCTATTGATCGACCTATAGATATTCCTAATTGGCTCATTAGCACAAGATATGTCCGCCATTTTAAGATCTCGCAACTTCACATGAATTGGATCCGATGTCTCCATCTCCGCTAAGGATTTGCAGAGAAGGGGTAAATAGGGATTCACGATAAAGAGACGACATTCCCTTAAGGTAGCGGTTCGGGCTGCGACAGAGACAGGAGACCGAGACAGGCTACAGATCTAGGAGACCGAGACTATTACTTGACCAATGCTTTCGAACGTGTGCCAGTTCGCGAGCGAGACCGAGGCAGGAGATAGCGTGGCGAGACAGATGACCGGGAGACCGATGCCGTCCGGGACAAGTAGTGTCTCGTGTCTCGCTCGAGAGAACGTTCAAGATGACGTAATCTCCTGATGAAGAAACGGATATTTTGATATGATTCGACAACATCCGGTGCTCTTCAATTCTCAGCTTGACTCATATAGAGATGAAAATTTGAAAGAGAGAGATATATATATATGTTGTAATATATAGAGATAATATACAGAGTTATCAAGATTTGATTGAGTAAGTCGAACATTTTGGAACAAAATGTAGTTTGAGCAATGTGTAACACGAAGCAATTTTGTTATTTTTGCGTTTCTCAACGTTTTATAGGTAAATAAGCAGGTGTCTGTTTCTGCCTCTAGCATGGTTCATTGCTGTGTATCAAAACAGCTGCCCCCTCAAAATGCTCCGAAAGTAGAATGTATGCATCTTCCTTAATTTTATTATTTCATTCATTATCTAAACTCTATGAATCAGAACGAACGTCGGTATTTAGCCACGGCGTTTTAATGAACATTTAATTGTGTTCTCAGCTGCACCTGCAGGTCTTGCATGTTTATAAGTTCTCGTATTCGTCATTTTGACAACTTCTACTGCATTGAGCCCCAATTATGAATTAGATCAATCATTTGCACAAGCGGAAAATCTCTAATTACCCAGGAAAGGTATTATGATGTATTATAGAGAAGCTTTATTTCATTGCGGTAAACGATTATTAAGGAATTTTTATGCTATACTGAGAATTGATCAACTAAAGACTGGAACAGATTAATGAATTAGAATATTCATAAAATTAACATTAGAAAAATTATCGAGGTTTTACTTCAGTTTGCGGGAGGTTGGTAGATGTTTCGTTTTCTGCATCGATGAAGCAGACGACACCGGCATCCGAACAGTTCACATTGCAGGCATGTTTTATTTTCCATGATGAAAGGAATAAAGAGGACTTTGAGAAAAAAATCCAGCATGATCGTTAAGTAAAAGGTTCGTTTAAACTAGCTGAGTCCATTTCATAGGTGAGACAAGCTCCTGAGTACCGTATGAGAGGAAAATAAAACCCCAAAAATACATGTAGTTCAAGGGGAGCCGGCGAAAAGTTCAATCCAGTTCGCTCAGGGATTGCGTTATTCACTTTTCCGACGTCAGTCTCGGTGCACAGTAGACCACCGGAGACTGAGACATGTGTCTCGGTCTGTCTATCTCTGTAGCCTGTCTCGGTCTCCTGTCTCTGTCGCAGCCCGAACCGCTACCTTTAGAATTGACTTAGAATTATGTATCATAAGAGTAAAATCTCAATCATGAGATATTTATAAGGCTACGTAGGAAAAGTACGGGGATGAAATCTGAAAGTCACTAACTGAAAGCGATCGCACCTCAGAGAACCGTCAAAGAGTAAGATAACAGGAAAATTGAGATGATCAATTCCAAAGCAAGTGGAATGGATTCCGTAAGTTAGAATGATCAACCGAGATAATTTTTAACTTATAGCTTCGATATAGCTGATAATTAAATTAATTAAGAATTATTTATAAAATATTAGAATTGGATATTAATTATTTATTAACAATATAGATAATTAATTGTACGCAGTACTTAATTAAGATATATTACTCAAGTTTTGTTTAATAACATCTTAAAACAGATTTCAACCGATATACATTGAAATAGAAGATAAAAATGCGGATATGACTGTAATCCGAATCCAAGACTGCCATTATTTAAGCAGGTATTTCAAGCACTAGATTACAACACCGAATAAATTCCACTTTGTGTACAGAACGCTTTGTGTGCAAGGTGACGCAGTACCCACCGTTGCCAGAGGCTCTCATCAATGCATCCGACTCAAAAGTCGATGAATGAGGAAATACACTCAAAAAAATAAACAGGGATAGAGAAAAGGCAATTAAATCTATATACAGAGGTGTACACCTGGAAATAGAGAACAGAATAACGGTTTTGTCGATACTTTTTACTGTTGTTTGAGCTTGAGTGTCAATGCAAAATCCTCAATGCTCAAATCCCAAAAATATTAATGTACAGTCCTGGCCAAAATTAACGCACCACCTCCCTAGCTATCCTAACGACCGGTGGTGCGTTAATTTTGGCCAGGTGTGTACAATCCGATATTTATTTTATAAAATTTAATAAAGATGAAGAGACAAGAATAATTATATCTCATAAGGCATAATTATTCTTTTCTCTCACCCTTAATGGAGTTACACTTAGTTACAGCTTCTTTAATTGATTAAAGATAAAGTATAGATTAAAGTTAGGGAGATTATCAGCTGTTATTTCAACTATCATTTATATACTAAATGTAGAGGAACTTCATAACCTATTCAATCAAGCCCCAATAAGGCACTGTAAAGTTAATGATCAAACTTAGTCAGAAAGTTTTCAAATTGCTGACTCTAAAAGGCAAAATGTATCACACCAAAATCTCGCAGTTATGGAGGATGAAATGCTACAAAAATATTCCCAAAATTATCAGATTGTAACTATTTATATGTTTCAGAGAATTAATTTATGAAACTTGTAGTTGTGAGTTTAAATACGCATGAAATGCTTGAGTGATTTAATACTGAAATTATTTCATAGCCAAAATCTTTCCTAATCATTTGCAACTACGAGCTTCGGATATGAATGGGAGTTAAACGAATCTAGAAATTTTCCACCCTCATTAATCTAAAAATCAATCACGCTTCCGAAAATTCCATCCGAGAAGTGAAAGAAATGCTGATCGATGCACTTTTTCTTCGCGGAGAACGTGACAGTTCTCGGGCGAAGACATTCTGGAACAGCGGCTCATTTAATGGAGGAAAAATTGAAATGAAGATTTCTCTGACGACGGAGGAGGCATTTAAGAAATCCTGAGCCTCACGAAAAACACGGGGCGAATGAACGTGGGAAAATAAAATTGGGGTAATATCACAGACATCTCCAAGGATTTGGATCCTCTGATCCACGGGAAGGGAAGAGAGATTCTAGATACGGCGGAGAAAGTCAGGATTTCGAAAAAGTAATAACGGAAAATCTCTCGGTGATCAGAAAGACAATGCCGCGGAAAGAAGACATTTCAGTCACGTTAAACACGAACGGAATAGATGTCGCTCCCAATGCCGTAAAAAGGAATGTAGCAACGGAAAGGGAAATGCTTCCGAACTAGAATTCCGTCCATTCGTAGTGTGAACGGTTTTTTCTCTCTACTTCCGACAAGAATGGAATTGAAGAAAATTCTCAAGCGAGCAATTTCAAATGAGTTTGAATAGAGAAAGCAAATGTACTTCGTTTTTAGTAGAAATCGCTTCCATATTAAAATAATCAAAAAGAGAACTACACGTGAGCGTTATATTTTTTTCGTGCACCTCCCATGTCAATAAAACCACAGTTTGTTTTGAAAATATAGTAATTTTTCGAAATAAACCACAAAACGTATTCCATACATATCGTTAGGAAGTAAAAATTCTTGTGACTTTGCATGAAAAGGTACCTAGGAAAAATCCCAAGGAAGAATAGAAATGAAAAAAGCTGAGATACGTCTGACAAGATCGGGGTTTGAACCCGGATATCCAGATTTCCGGTCAGTTCCTCTCACAATGTATTTATCCTTAGGAATATCAGCTTGATTTTAATCCATCAATGGTAGTTACTAAATAGATATTTTTCACGAAGAAATAAGACTCCTATTGGCTGTAAAATTTAGAAAAGAGAGAAACAATTAATAGAATTATAAATTTTTTATAAAGGCATCAATGTGATAAATTGATACTAAATGTTTTTTTATTTAATTTTCAGTAGCGAATTAGTTCTTGTCGCCCCCTGAAGATGTAATATTTAATGCTTGTATAATAAAAATCTTTTTTAAGGAGGGAATTACATAAATTTATACTAAATGCTGCCCTAATAACAAACTAGTTTTTTTAATATTCCCTGAAGATTTAACAGGTGCTGAATGGTAGATTTGGGAGTATTCTTTGTAAAGCTCAGCTACGGTGAGACCAATGCCCCGTTTGTTCGCAAAGTACGGCTTGTTGGATTTTTAAACTGTAATTTGATAACCAGAAGTGTTTCATTTTCTTCACATATAAAGATAAAAAAATCAAATAATTCACTTCATAGCGAATTAAAAGTTGGATCAATGGCATACGGTCTGTAATCATATATGATTATTCAAAAACAAGTTTCTCATTACCAAAGATCGCAGTCATCAAAAATTCTACGGTGATTAAAGAAGGTTATCGTACCCAAAATACATCCCTATAATGGGATCGAAGCACAAGGGATCTTAATTGAAAGAAATGAATTTACTTCGGAAAAGGACTTCACTTTAACGAAGAAATAAAGAGAATGGTTAACATTTTGGTGATATTACACGACCTTGTGCCTTCAGAAACCAAAATGTTTTTACTAAGCCTTACTCCGAAAAAATGCATTTTTAAATCGTTTCGCATCACTGAATTTAGATCAGGAGCTCAACTTATGGGTACAACTCATTTGCATTCGGTACCTTCATACTCTATAATGCCATCAATGGTAGAATTGTATTCGAATGGAAGAACCGAATAATGTATACATCATTCTAACATGTAAAACACGAAGAGAGATTGTTTCCACGCTCATGCAAGTAAATAATCGGCATTTAGATCGGATATTAGCTCTACTAGAAACGAATGTGCTAATTCAAGAACTATTCAGAAATAAGGAAAGTTCTTGGAAAGGCGTTCTTATTTAGAAACATCATTTCAGTTTTATATAATTATAAATATATGTTCAAATATCTCCACTAAGTAAGAAGAAATAACTTTGTTAACACCTTAGAAAAAAATTGAAAATGATTTCATCCGAGGAAGGTAATTACTTGAAGAAAAAGTGAATTCATTTTCAATCAAAATCTCATTTGGACGAGGTTATCTAGAGTTTGTAAATGTCACATTAATTATTTTTCGTGCATCCTCTCTTTCACTGGTATACTTCAGTGGAGTGATGAATTAAAAGTTCGTTGGAAAGAGTCCAACGTGGAAATGACGTATCATTGCTCATTGCTGTTAATTAAATCACCAAAGAAGCCCGTATGACTCTCTTGCGACCGATAATGAAACCTTCGTTTGAGGAAAGAGATTCCGGCACTTAAATTAGCTCTAAATCCTGAATCAACGGAATCTGCTTTGCGTTGCGATGCGATAGTTAGCACGTAAATACGGTCGTCATAATCAACGAGTAAACAACGTTAACAGTGCTACGGCAAACAAACTCACAGAATGTGTGCTTACATTTATTGTTCTTGCTCCAGTCATTCCCGCATATTCCCTTTGAGCGAGGAAAACAAATAAATATGTGATATCAGCTGGAAATTTTCATCTGAAATTAATGCTCTGCGTCATTATTGTTGTATGCGAATGACAAATAAGTCTAATGAGAAGAATGACTGATATTTAAAAAAATATATATTTGAGAGTTGAAAATCACATACTACACGTCTATTAAAGAAGTAAATGTTAACGATAAAACATTACCAGGACCGGAAATGCTAAAAGACAATGCATATCTGGAAATACGTGCACAAAGGAGAATAAGCGCTTAGTAGGGCTTAAAAATACGCAGACTAGTCAAATATTCATTGAATTCGATAAAACTCCAAACTCATAAAAATAATTTGAGTTTTTAAACTATTTTATCACTTAAATTATATGTTAATTTAAAAAATATCTCATCTGAGGCTTCATCTCGAAACTATTTCCTCAATTAAAAATTCAAACAAACCTCTTTACAAGTAATGTTAATCCTGTATAATATAACATCCAATTCTTACTAACATCACACAATTTGTCTCGAGCAATGACGAATTGTGAAACAATATTTACTAGATGAAAATTTTTCTACTTTATATCTGATAACCATTTCCTCCTATCATAATAGAAAAACGATACCCGACTAAAGGGGATGGAAAGAATTCGTAACTCATGCCAAAGATCAATTCTCAGATTGTGACTCTTCTATTAACGCACAGAAAACCCAGTACAGAAACAGATTTACGTGGTGACATCTCCGACGTAAAGATGGGTAGACCATCAATAAATAGCGAAGCTAATCCGAGATTTTAAATGGAAAAGGCGACTTGAAACACGTTGAATATCGTCAGGAATCGGGAATTCCGATGCTCGACTCATCTCCGTGTTCCGATCGTTATTGCTTCCATTCTGTATAACCGGTCGCAGGCCCCGAGGGGCCCATATAGTGGGATTGGCCGGGGATCAGAAATACGGATACAAATGTCCACGTTATGGCTTCGGAAGGAATCATACGGAGGTGGAAATACGCTGCATACCATCATAAAGCAATATTTCCTAATAATGCCTTTATTCCCTGGCATGACTGTTCCACGCGAATGGAGTTTTATGGTGCATTCAAGTCTTGTATTGTACCTCTAAATTTTCCGAAGTGATGGATCTGGAGGAATTGAAAATTTGTAACTTTTTGATTATTTTGGGATGTCACAATTGGGCTTACTGCTCCTACAGCAATCTCTGTACAGCAGTTGAAATTAATAACTCAACACTAATAAACAAAGCGTAGTGGCATAAATAAAGTAACACGAATTTGAACGCAACAATTAACTACTTAACAATCGTGCAGGTAAACAAAATCAATATCACTTTCACTGAATTAAGAAATTTATTTTCGGAGAAATATTTGACGATCTCTGTCAACTATCCATGTCACATACAATGTACTCATTGATAGGATATTTATAAATTATGTCATATTTCTTCTCATCTATTAGTTATGACTATTGGTAGATTTGCCTAGGTTTTGCATATCCCCCTTCTTCCTAGGTGTAGGTGCAGCGGATATTTTTTTCCTAAAAGTTTCTTAGGATTTTTTATCCACAATTCTTCTCATTTATCTCAATACTAGCTGTTTTTATTTAATTAGTGAACAATATATGACAACGAGTTGGATGGAAGAAGAGCATTTTAGTCTCAATCTCGCCCGAATAATGACGAATCATTATTATAACTATGGTCGGAGAGAAGGGATCCTCACTGAAATACTGAAAATTTACAGAAAAAGAGAAATTTACAGCTATTGTGAATTGCACACGGAAAAATTATTCCTTAATTCTGTCTACGTAAAGCCTTTACCATATTATCTGACAATTTCTTTTACCACGTATTTAAAATATAGGTGTAGACAGACAGATTTCGTTAGGCCTGTGATATTGCACCTATGAATCCATCAATATAATACTATATTATTTATGAATATTTTTGTTAAGATCTGCAACGATATGAAAATACGACAGCTAGTCATGGAATCCTAGAAAGATTCTAAATTCATCTCTATGAAATGGGATCAAAAATGGAGTATGACATGGAATCGTAATTTCTCAGTTACCTTGTCAGGTACTAAAGCTTTGAATGACTTACAAACCTTATTTCTCATGGTTGCAATTTAGAGTTTCCCCATTTATCCAACAACCTTGACACGTAAGTCTCACATACAGAAAAAAATACTCTTAGCATTTATAATTTGAAATACTAGCATCAGCCAAGATATTTCTCATATCCCTTAATGAAAACTCTCCTTACTTCATAAAGAACGTCATTTCTATCAGAAAAAAGGAGTAGTTATTATTCTGAAATCCTTATATGCAAATAGCATGGAAAATAACTTGGACGAATTGCAATGCATAGGAAAAGAGTCAGAAAATCGGGATTTTGACGATCTTTTGACATTTTCCCATTGACCTACTTCTTCTTACCGTCACACGCTAACCACCTGCAAAGCGTTCCCACCATGTACTGCCATTCCTTTCTCGAACTTTTATCGAACAGCTCTCACGCTAGCATTGGAATGCTCTTTAAATCACAAACTTAAAAGTAACAGGTCCATCGGAAATTTGTTATGTTTTACTGATTTTTGAAGTTTTCTCAATCTTACCCTCGAAATAAAGTAAGTTTATTATACTTTGCATTTATGCATGATGAACATTTCTATGGAAGAAATCTCAAAAACATTGGATTCTAAAATTTGCGTCGATTTTTATTGATATCAAACTTCTTTATTCGGACAAGTGAGAGACTGAATGTCTAACTAATTGCTACGTATTAAATAATAATTAGTATAGGTGAGAAAAAATAGAAAAATAATGGATGTGAAAAACTAAGAGATTCTTAGTAAAGAAATATCCTCTGCAGACAAACTTCAAAGAGGAAGAGGTGAGTGAAAAACCTGCGCAAACCGACCGATAGTGACAACTGTAAGATGAGCGTAAACATGATAAAATATATAAATACACCACTATGTACACGGTAGATCAATAAATATAGTCAAACTAATATCTCAATAAATGTTGCCAAGGTACATAATAATACAAAACTATACAAATAAATATGAAAAATTTACACAAATGTTCACAAATATCCAATACTATCATACACAACATCCATTTCATACAACATATATGGGAAATAATAAAATCAAAGGGAGCAGACCAACTATAATAGCATTGAATTGCGATGCTATTCTGGTAAAATACAACCTATCATCCTGTTTGGAGAAACACTTATTTATCATAGCTCATTTGGTATGGAAATAGCTATTTCTGCTACCTCATAGGCCGCTCTAAAATCCATCCATCATGCTAAATTGTATCTGATACATTCATCATTCATAATGCATGTTCCTATTAGGAGAATAGATCATTTTCCATCGCTTATATGGGACGATAATAGCTATGACTGCATCGGAATAATACGCTACAGAATCCATTTATAATGCTAAATTGAATCTGATGCTAAATATGTATGTAGAGATTCAATGCTACTAAGAAAAAAAAGGTCATTACTATGAAAAACTAAGTTTGAGAGTGCGTAACTTTGTGAAAAGCCTTGAATAAAGTAAGAAACTTATTCATTTACACACTAAGTTGATTTCTTTATCCAATATTATGAATTCAACTGAAAACCCACTAAGAATTTCATACAGCGTTGGTAGGCTTTCGTTAACGATTACATTATTTTAACTTTTAATCATAAATCGAGACTTTATACGAGCAGAAGTTAAAGTTTGCTCTTTTCTTTAACACAATAGGTCCCTCCGTTCTTAGATTAACAAAAAGCGCAAGAAAGTTTGCGGATTTCATTTCGATCACAGGGATCACATTCCCTTTAAAAATGCCCCAAAAACCACTCGAGCCCTCCGAATTAATCCCAGCCAACCAAATTGTTCGACATTTTAATATGCAGAAACAAAATTTTCTCCTTAACGCACATCAGTCAAAGTGTTTTTCGGGAGGGTGGATATCGGCAAAGGATCCAAAAAAGAGCGGATTGGACAACGAGATGGGAAGGGATAACAGAAAAATAAAAGAGGGGAATATTTTTATGAGAATCTTTAATGCGTTAGTTCATGAGGGAAAAAAGGGTGCTCTCGCCTGAGCTGTCAAAATAAAAAAGGCATCGAGTCGTGTGTTTTGCCCGGTCGCCGGTAGGGTTCGCAGAGTGAAACAGGGCGGAAACGAAGGCAGGAAAGATGGCCAAGTGCGTGCGGTGAAAGTGAAAAAGGATTAGGCTTAATCCGACGGGTAAACAAAGCCCACATACTTCAAAACCTGTACTTTTGCAAGGTCATGCGGGTCCGACGCATTACTTCTGCCGGTCGTTATTCTGGGATTTCGGGATCCGGCAGACTTAAAAAAAATTAAATTCATAAATCCTTCAATATTCCGCGACTCGACTCCATATTCATGATACGCGTATGAGGCTACCGTAATGTGCTACTTCATGCATTCTTCTATCTTTGTATTTGTACCATTCGTTTCTTACTATGAATTAAAAAACTCAATTCCGCATACTAACTAACTAAAACTAACTGTAGGTTATGCAGAAAATTACAGCAAACTATGTAAAAGGTAGAACTAAAACTCTAATTATTTCTATGCTACATTACATACACACACTAATTACATAGATTTCATTGCGTAGAATTATAATCACCACCTTCTATGCATTTAATGCGGTGTGGTATACATTAAAGTGTAAATTTTACCATCTTATTTTATTTTATTATGGTATACCACCAAATAAAGTCCAAAACCATCAAAATTATTTTATAATCTCTTTTATTATCCTATTATAGGTTAAAAGTCCCAAAATTGCTCCTTTAATTAGTATATATTTAATAAAAATAGATATGTTCCCCTACAGTTTGATTATTTTTTCTCGTATAAGGGCTTTTTAATGTATGTTAATGAGTTAAATTCAAAATTAATTTAGGTAGTTTAATTACATTAAAGAGATAAACCACCCAACTAATTGCAATTCAACAACATTTAGCTATCACAAATGATAACATATGCAGGAGTTGTTAAAATCATATTCTGTCCAAACGAGCGACATTGACACTTCAAGGTACTTGATTAATCAGAAATAATCCACGCAGTAAACCAATTCAATCGTATAACATGACGATGTTTTCTTAGTAGTAAACAGAAAATTATTTCGTCAAAATATCAAGACTTGATATCTAGTTCTGATGAGTTAATTCAATTTATTACCTGTTTATAAGGATTGACGACTTTTGGGAATGGCTTTGATAAATAACAGAGTAACTGAAAATGAAAGAAATTAAAACCAAAGTTTCACTGGGTCGAGTATGGTTTTCAAAGTTGCGACTTGTAAACAATGAACATTGGAGATGTAGCGAGTGAAACGAATGCATGCATGTCCAAGTGAAGCATGGCGCTTCGTATTGGAGAGAATAATAGCGAAATTAACGAGGAGAAAGGGAGGCAGAGGTGAACCAGGCAATGTGTTCTATATGTCTCTCGAATAGCTATAATCGTACGAGAGACATTCTCCACGCTCTTGATTGCTACCTTCTGCTTACTTTGTCCTTATCTATGTACCTTTCCCTAATACTGGAGATCATAATGAACCAGGAATTCTACTTGATGCTATTTCTCTTCATTCCAAGGTTCCAACCTTCATAGCAAAACAAAGGAAAATTTCGCAATACACTCACACAAGAAAACAAACAAGACCAAATAAAAAAATAAATTATTAAGTAGTGATTTTTTATCATAAACATCACAACTTAAAAAACAACCCTCTCGCTATCTGCTCAGAATATTAATTCCAAAAGAAATCATCAATAAAAGTGTGAGGAAATTTAACATTAGGATTGAACTTGGAGATATAATTGCAAAAAATATGCATATTCCGTATTCTAAATACGCTTATAAAATAAGTATTAATAAATTGTATAATAATTGCTTTAATAATTTCCTGATAAGCCTTCATAGTTTATTGGAACTTAAGTTTTATCATTTAAAGAATTATCACGACAATAATTATCAAGATAATTACTATTATCCTGTTATTCACAACCAGATAATGATACATTTAGCGAGCTTTAATTGAAATAAATTACTGGATCCTAATTAACATACTAATGAGAATAATAATATTAAGGCTATTTTTTCATATTGCCATTCAACAAACAGTCACGTAACACCATCTACATTTCGATCAAAATTAAATTTAATCAAGGGAAAAGCATAATTGAATATATATACCAATTGAATAAATAAAAGTAATCAGGTAAGAAAATTTTAAATGAAAATTAGCATTATATATGAGACAATTTCGCTGAATCTAATTTCAGTTTGAAAAGAATATTTGGCTGCTTTTTATCGGCTATCACCAAAACGTTGTGATTAATGTCAATCTATTTTAAAATATTACCAAGAAAGAAAATTAGTATTGGACTTAAAAAGGTATTTACTCGTATTATTCCATAAAAAAAGAAGATTGTATTTAATTCACTCGTAAAAGTCCGGCAGGTTTTAATAACAGTCAGAGAAAAAGAATTTTGCTTTCAAGAAGAGCAAAACTTTATATTTCACACCTATGATTGTAATAGTTAAAAGACTCTTCAACTATTTAAATGAAGGTTTCCTGCAAAATCGTGATGTATGTTCAAAAGAAAACTTGTGTACCCATACATGTATGATATCCTTTCATAGGGTACACTTATAGACGAAATGTAAGCGAAAGAAATGTAGCAAATATATAAGCTCAAACAGAACTACTTATTCCCGCTACTAGTTGTTATATTTTATTTATCCTCGGCATGACCCGCATTTCCCAAAATTTAGATGAAACAGGGAAAGATATCTCCCAGCTCAATTGTTCTTGAAAGGTCAATCAAAATTAAAAGCACGGAATTAGACATCATAATTATGACTTTGGAGAGCTACCCAATTAGGTAAACCGGAAATGAAATAGTGCCCGCTAAGTTACTATGACCGGCAAAGTAAAACTAAATTTCCAAATGAAATGTTGTGCAGCGTGAGTTGACTATGGATGTTGGACATGGACAGTAAGAAACAGAAAAAGCTAAACGCGAAGTTGGAGAAATGTAGCTTTAGAGATGAGTGACAGGAACTAAATGAGCCTATTAGAGTAACTAATGAGCAATTACTCAAGTTCAGATGAGAAGAGTAAATGATAAAAATTTATATGAAATGAAAAGCTAACTTAGCTGAAGATCTACCAAGAACATCATTTAAAATTTATGATTACAGAAATAAGGAAATGAGGCTGGTTCGAGAATGAACGAGAATGTTGGAAGTCGTAATAGAAATAGAGAAATAAGGCTAGGCTTTTAGAGAATTAATAAATAATATTAAGATTAAGAAGTATTTGATTCAATGAAAGGAAAATTTAATTACGTCCAGAAGAAAAAGGCTATTATTATTTTGACAATAGTAAAATTTTGTCTATATTGAATCAAATATAAATATGCTTCACCTAATATCGCCAGAATTCATCTACTATAAGATTAATAAATATTTAAAAAATCTTAAAAACCTCAAAAGTAAAGTAGCAGGTAAATTTAATTCATTTGTTAGACTTAAGTACCAACATTATTAAGATGTACTCCCTTGGACGTAAGACCAGGTACGACCAATCTGTTGAGGATGAATCACTTATTCCCACTGTCAACCTTTTAAATCAACCAACACCCACAGAGAGACCCATTACTCAAATCCCTAACTCGCGAAAACGTCTATTTCCATCCCGATAAAAACCTCCGCGTGAGCAAAAATGAATCATTTCTCCAAATGGAACAGCAATAAAGGAGGAACCTGGCACCACAAAAACCCCGGATCTAAGGAACAGAGTGCGCGGATGACAAACCGCACGCCCCCGGCATTTCCCATTGTCCGACGACCATTCTCTCCACGGAGGATCGCCCATTTCTTAGGCAGACACACGGGAGAGTAATCTTTCCTCACCAAGGGCGGAGCGAAAACAGGATGAGCGTTATTTCGCCCTCCCATCAGCTCCTTTCACGGAGGGCCGCGACCCATCCGCAGCATCCATATCCCGGGGAATATCTTTCTTACCGCGTGTCCATTCGCCCGCATTCATCCCGCGGGCTTTTTCGTTCCGCGCAGGGGATCCACTCTGATAAATTGCGCTCGCATTTGGAGGGTTCGCGCGAGACGGTAACATATCATCGCGATCGTTTCAATCGCAGTGTTCCGGGGGTCGGTCGCTCGATAATCGCCGGATTGATGCTCACCATCGCCCGCGGTGTCGCCGGCTGATATAGTGCCTCGCATGGACCCTTTCAGACTAATAATATGGGCCATTCGAAACAGTGGCGGGCAAGGCAGTTTTTCCCAGGAACATTTGCGACGAGTTTTCGGTGAGTTTAACCTGTCCTATATGCTCGGTGTTATTCATGGTCCTATAGATGCAATCCATAAGACGTATTCGGAAAGAAATGTACGTTCGCTGGAAAAAGTATACTCGAAAAGTAGGTTTGTCGACCATTTCGGGCGTTGAAATTACACAGACACTACAAATTTGGATCCTTTGAATGCGCAACTTAACGAAAGTGCTCGCAATGGATATAAACTATTTACATCAATATATTTTATACTTATAGATATTTATTTACAATAATATATCTTATATTAATAGTTAGTATAAATATCAACAGGCATTTCTTTTTTCGTAATTGTGTTTGTATCCATTTGAAACACTTTCCTCAACGTGCACATTTTAATGTTCCTAATTACTGATACGATTGCAATATTATATTATCTATTTTACACTAATAGACTAATTTTTTAAAAGTAAATAGTATGTAAACTATTACAATGAAGTGAACACGAACAGCAGCTTAAAACACAACTATAACTAAATGTTATGAGGTAGATGTTTACGTTTTATCAAGTTTCTTTTAAATTAACACATTTATACAAATTTTTATCTTACATCGCTCACGTTCTGGCTCAATAATTAGATTTTTATCTTCTTATACGCAGCATTTACCTTCACTTGGAACTGAAGAAATAAATTATCTATCAGTCACAAGTAAAAAAGGACATGATAAATAGATATCTTTTGATAACTTAGTCACATGAAGCGTACATTTCCAATAAACAGATTCTTTGATAAATTGCTACTAAAATTTATAAATTTAGTGAGCATATTCTAATATCTAGTATAATAATAATAATAAATGGAATTTATTCGGGCGAGATTGAGACTAGAAAGACTCTTCCTACACCTAACCCATCGTCATATGTGAAACAGAAAGAAAGAGATAGTTTGCAAAAGTACACGAAGAAAACTAGTATGAGGATTTTAAAAAACCTAAGCTGAGGGCTCAGGAAAAAATTTCCACTACTGGAAAACACTCACTTGAAGGGGAGTGGGCAGTTATACGTAAATTTTCGGTGAAGTTTTGTATATTTCAATCATAAGATAATTTCAAATCAATTTAAATCATTAGGCGTACGTATTTTCAAATATACAAATAATTATACTGAATTCATAATTTTACTCTCAGTTGCTGCTCTTAAAATTTTCTTAGGTTACCCTGATCATCAAGTAACGTCATATTTAAAGGGTTCTCAAAATGTGGGTCGCCATCTATTGGAATATGGGCGGATTGAATTTCATAACGAAGGCTCCGAACTCGAAAAACTGGAAGTTTAGACCTTCCAAAGTTTGTCGCCGGCTCAATATCGCATCCTTAAATGAATTAAATTGGATTCCAAAAAGCAAACAAAATAAACGTACAATTTTTAATCATCATCCATCCGTCTCTATACCCGTTTGGAGAAAACTTTCCGTAAGTGGGTCGCGGTTCCCAAAGCCACGAGATCCCTCGCTACATTTAATTTAAAATATTAATGACTATGCGCCTCGTCAAGCGCATCCAACTTCTCTCGGCGCACTACGAAATCCCGTCATTAGTTAGATAAGATATCCAGAGATTGATCCGATTCGCGTTTGATTTGTGCCCATCCATTTATGATCCTTCGGAGATGGACGCTTGATGGATTCCCGGCGCAGCTGAATGTATATTTCCACTTTCAATTTCTCCTCACACATCTTCGTCTTATCCGTATTCAAATCCTCGACGGCGCACCTCCGCCGACCCACTTTATCATACGGCAGAGCCTCCATTCATCACCACCACTTCCCACTGATTCTCTCATTCCCCTCAATGTCGAAGCCCTTTCTCGTTCCACCTCTACCATCCTACTGCGTCATATACTAAAATAGAAAATTTCCCACTTTCATTCAAGATTTCTATAGAAGTTCTACTCCAGAATTTCATTTCATTTTGTCGTATTTTTTACAAATCCTACCTCGTCGTATACTAAAATTTACCGGTTTCCAACTTTTATACTAGATTTATAAAAAAAGTTCTAATATGAAATTACGATTTCACTTCTACTTTTAAGTGGGCCTAAATCACCCCTGAATAAACCACGATTACATCTCCAACTACGAAAACTACTAAAATCTACCAAATTCGCACCTTTATTCAAGATTTCTATAAAAGCTCCTCTGTGAAATTTCGATTTTATTTTTACTTTCCAGTAATCGTCTCTGAAAAAAAACTAGATTAGGAGAACAAAGATGTATAAATTAAGTAACTCTATAAAGAACATTTTCTGTGCCTAGCTTCTTTTTAGGACCCATCAAATTGAGAACTGCAGTAAGCATTAAATCCATACATCGTAGTTTGACCAAAATCACGTAGATGAATATATTATACTAAATAATGAATACATTTACAGTAGGTACTCTACTGTTTTAAATATATTTACAAAAGGCACTTATTCACTAATGCATAATAGTACTGAAAGAGTATTAATCATCTCAACTAATTACATATTTAAATGAACAATACCAGCGTTAATCACGTAGAATTGTATTTTTGACAAAACATATTAAATAGGAGTATCAGAGTAATAATAGAGACTTTATTGCATAAAATATCATGTTAGCCAATTTGACTGCGTGACCTGTTTTGAATTTACGTCTTGTGGTTTCCTTCAGTTTCCATCTAATAATGTCTCTTGGTGCAGAACCGACTGTGTATGTGGTATAGGTATATATTGTGTGTTGCGGAAAAAGTTTTAAAAAGAATATACTTCCCTGACAAGCAATACCGTGAGGTTATCTTTCATATAGGTTGTTTATTCCTGAAGCAGATATATGCAGCCTCGGGGAGTAAGTGTTCATTATCAAATGTTGGGAATCATTAAGAACTTATTCAATTCTAAAAGTATACAATACGTTACGATCATAACCAAATGTGAGTCAGTAGCTGTCAAAGCCACTCAGAAACCAGCCACAAAAACAACGAATTGAGGAAATCGTATTTCATTGAGAATAAGACCTACTAAAAGTTAATACTTACGGAAAATATATAAGGTTAACCGAACGGAAAAAATATTCGCATTCAAATAAAGTGTGCATCTTTTTATTCATTCACATAATAAACACTTTGGATTGAAAATAATTTTCTCTCTATCAGGTGTTTTGTGATAAAACTATCCTTCATTGCATTAAATATCAATATAAACGCTAAAAGAAAAAAAATTCGGTAACCACTATTTTCTAAAACAGCGGGCATTCTCAGGTTAAATTCATAGTATCGTATTCGCCTTTACTTATTCCTGAATAATTCATAGACTAACCTATTAAATTATTTCTGCTTGCATGTAAATTCGTTTTGGCATTTACCATTTCAATAAGTAATTCAAGTATTTATTTCCTCCAGGCAAACGGTGATATTAGGTCGTTCCATTGAATGTTAATCAACTTTTTCGACGTAATTTAAAGAAATTGGCCAATGGCGTAATAATACTCGACAATTTCACCCTCAACTGCCTTGGATCTCATGCATGCATTTCACGAATATTAGCAATTACGGCGTGCAATTTCATAACCACGGCGCTATCTAAGGAATAGAAATATTTATTGCCACAATAATTAAATCGCTACCCCTTGCCAAAACTTCGGAGGAACACATTTTATCTATTACCGCCCCGAGCAAAACCCCGCCGAAAAATAAATCAACGGTGCATACTAAACCCGGGGGGAGGTGTGGTTTAGCGTCGAGACGTTGCAAAATATGTAGAGCGTGTTCGAATCTCCGGGAATATCAGGGGCAAAAACGATGAAAGAGTAAAGCGCACGAGAAGTTTGTAAGTCGGTTGACGTATGATTTATGGATCGGTCGGAACGGGAACACAAAAAGAGTCGAACAAGGCGAGTGGAGTTCTCTTTTGCACAGATACAAACGTGTTCAGAAACACTCATTCCAGCTCCCTCTGCGAAGTCGGCCAACCGAATTGTACGAACTGTCCAAGATAAGGTGCAGTAGTCTATGCCGAACTCCCCGAAGGCTGTTTATGGCCTTTATTTTCCATTCCATCACGACTCGTGGAAGAAATGCCTGAATTTTCTATTCTCATCCATAGAAAGCACCCACTTGCATCGTATACTGCGGTTTTAATTTATGCATGAATTCTCAATAGGGATGCGGACATTTCTGGGACGTCCTTCGCAGATTCTGGGTCTTCGCAAACTCTAGTTCTCTGATTTAGACAGTTTATTAACTAATCTATCTTCGTTGTAACACTGAATACTTGTTTAATTAATATATGTGGGACATTGAGAATTGTAAAGATTACTTCCCCAGATAAATTAATTAAGTTTTTTATTATTAGAGTCTGGTGACTGTATCATTATAATATTATCTATCGATGAGCTGAAAAAATATCGAGTCATCACATGAAAGTTATGATCTGCATTATTCTTACTCAATTTTCCTGATAGTAAGATTGCTCTCTGTTTCATCCTTCTTATTCATTGTGAAACTCGTTCAGATACATATAAATTGCTTCCTTATCTGGTTTACATTAGTATTAATGCCTAAGGGTAAACGCAATGCAATCTACATATATAGCTATTACAGATATAAAACTTGGTACAAAATTCATTTCGGCTTTAACAGTTGACTGAAAAATAACCAGCTTACCACCTATAATAACACTGTTACCTGGTCATTTCCTTAAATATTCCAGACAAATCTATAAATTCATGTTATTAACGTTGAAATAATAAACGAGTTATACAGTACCAAGCAAGATCTTACATATTCCGCCTATAACCTGAAAAAGAGCGATATTTAATAAAATGTTGTTTTATTTTCCACCAATCTGTTTAAATAGCTACCTTTTTTAAGTAAATAGCGTAAAAATGCCAAGGGAACAGAATATTTCTATTTGATGAAATTAGTCGATTCCCCTGGATGCATGAAACCCGCAATACCTGACCGATTGCGGGAAGACTACATCTACGGAGATAAATCAAAACCGCTACTGAGGGAGCCTACGAGGAGTCTTTATAATGCAATGGCTATGTTCTTTTAATTATTCTAATATTAGTAGAGTAAAACCTGACGCTGAGATAGAAAACCGAGTCTCTATAAGCCTACCGCGTTCTTTCATTGAATTTTTCACAGATTAAAAAGAAATCGAAACTATATTGAGCAAGATAAATTCGCAATTATAAATAATTAATTTGAGGCTCACGGTTTATAAGTAGATTTAGTCATTCTTAAGGTTAAAAGGATCTGGTGCTTTCCCGGCGAATACTGTGCATGAAGTACTCTCGGCTAGCATGCCCGAGAGAACTCCACATTTTTAAGGTAATTAAATTACATGAAATAAGCTTTTCTCCGCTTTTTTTGGAGAAAAAGTTTCTCATTACTAATGAATATTACTATTTGAGTAAAATTATGATAATATATACGCAACTTCAAAGTTCTTCAACTTTGAGAGTACATTTCATAAAATATGTTCGTAATTGAATTACTTTTACATAATGAAATTGAAGTAAAATATTTATGGTTTGTAACGGTTTACTCAAAACTGCGAATTCACCTTGGAATTATATGACCATCATATGATAAGAGTAACACGCTCCATTCTTTCTCTTTCCCTCTCTTTTCTCGTACGGCGAAAAGAAAATTGATATTAAAAACGACTGGTCGCAGTACTTCTCCTTGGCATTTATTACAATACCCAATCCTCAAATAGGTTTAGAAGGAGCGGAAGCTGCTCTATTATCCTGACTCTTCTATTATAGAAAATTTTCCAAATTTGAATTGCTTGCCTCGATCTCGAAAAGACGCAATTTAATCTAAGTAAGAACTTTGACAGGTTCGATACCTGGTGAAAAAGTATTAAACCGGAATTTCCCTATAGATGGTGCTCACTATCAGTTTAAAGACCGTAAGACCGCTTCTGCAGCGCCATCTTCTTCCTCTAACAACTGAAAAAGTTTGTCAACACGCAATAAACTAAGTTTCGTACACCAATATATTTTTCTATAACCTCAAACAAGCCGAGTTTTGTGCCTACGAACTATGATTTGCGGACAGCATTGGTTTTCTGCTATCATTTGAATAAAACTGCTGCAGAATCGTATAGAATGCTTGTCAAAGCATACGGCGAACATGCTCTTGCCAAAACTCAGTGCTTCGAGAGGTTTAAAAATTTTGAAAGTGGTTATTTTGACGTGAGAAACGAGGACCTTGGGAAACCACCGAAAAAGTTTGAAATTCAAGGACTTGCAAGCCTTACTGGAAGAAGACGATACTTTAAGATATATTACAATAATTTGCGACTATTTACGATACTTTTAAAATAACAGGAGTGTAATTTAAAAAAACGATTCCGGTTTCATACTTTTACACCTGGTTAATATGCAATGGGACAGATTTAACTCTTATCGAGTTAAGATTAACCAAATTACAAATCGGAACAGTTTATATAACTGAGCGTCTGGAGATCTTAGAATGTTGCCACATTCGAGTAAATTTCTTTCGGGGTAAATACCTTTATAAGCGAAAACATTAGGTCTCTATGAAGCGAGATTTCTTTTGACACCACGCTCTGATAAAAACGCTACGTACAAACGCATATCCTCCGTAATGTTCGGTTTGCTGGCGAGAGAGGAAAGAAAATAGAGGTCAAATCTCTCGGGAAGGTCAAAAGGGCCTTCGCGAAGAGAAGAGAATAGCTTCATTTACAAAACGAAAGGGCGGAAGGCGTTGAGTGGAGCTCGGGTAAAGATAAAGAGGAACTACACTTTCGTGTTGTTTTGAGCATCTTCCCAGTCTTTTAAACCTTGCTGTAACCCGCTCGCACGAAAAACAGTGATAATTAATTAGGGAAGGGCAAGTTACGCGATTTTTCAGGGAAGAAGAATAATGCCCACTTTCTTTTATTATCTTTTCGTCTGCTTAAATGTCGCTATGATGAAGTTCTCTAAAGAAAACGTAAGGAAGGAAGATAAATCCTTAAAACAAGGGAAATAAAGGTGATGCTACAGTGATTTTCTTAGATTTGAGCATAATTGAATGCAACAGCACACACAACACCTAATTTTCACTAAATAAAATAGTTTCAGATGTCAGTTATAACATATAATACCAGTTATTATTGTAATTGAGCCTTTTAAATAGGTTTGGACAAATAAGAAGATTAAGAATTGTTAGGGTTGCAAGAATTGTACATTAACTCACTGAAGTTGGCATAAAACGGAATATCTACAATGGTAGATTCAAGATCGTAAGTATACGGAAGACAAATACGATAAGCAGGAAATTTATTGCAGGGGAGAGGAAAAATATATGCATCATTACTAGAACTTTTACACACGATAATCTTAATTTAAAAGGCTGACTAGAACATTTATTTCTTCACTAAGAGTTAAGTAGCTTGATAATAGATATAATCATACATAAATTATGCTACCACAGCAGACATAAAAAGTAATCGACTGTATACTGCTAAATCGATACTGATATTTATTTCCTCATCTAAAATAGCAGCTCTGTTTTTAGTCGATATGACATGTTAGATCATAGTAAAAATAATTTCAAATTGCAAGCTTTAGCAAAAGAACTTTGATTATATTCATTGGTTTAATGATTTAATGATTGGAATACCTTATCAACGAAACCAATTTTGTAGAAGAAGTAAAATTAGCAACTAGGCTGGAACTCGAACCAAGGTCTTTATCTTTTCGGGCACGTGTTCTCACCAGCTAAACTATCGAATGATGTCATTTTAACTTCTATAAACAGGGTCTATTATGTTCAAGTAACATTTTCCTGTTCTGAGTTTATCTTCTTTTCCATCTTTTGTAAGTAAACCAATAAAAAACTGCATAACGATTTAAATGCTTATTAATTTGAACCATTGCATCATGTATAACTATAAATAATTTTAAAATGCATGAGTAATATCCCCTCGATTGAAATGCAAGAGTTTAAATATCGCAGCAAGGAAAAATTCATGTTTGATCATCCTATTCGTCCACCAAGCTGATCCTCAATTCGGAATTCCCTCCGCAATTTCCCGACTGATTCCTTCCCAATTTGGCGAAATTGGCTGGCGCGACATTTTCCGTCGCTGATTTATAGCACCGATACACATCACGAACACGTCTTGAGCATATCGGCCCAAGTCCTCTCCCGACAAACACATTTGCCGCGCTCCGTTCGCCTCCGTCACGCCATCCCAACAGCGATTATGAAAGGACCGCCCTTTCCTTGCATACATTACGCATATTACTTCTAACATCTCCAATTCCTTCTCCTAAGCTCCTTCCATAAAAACTTTTCTTTACCCAAATGCGCGTGCGGATACCGTCTCGGCATCATGAGGCGAAAAGTTCAAACCGATAAATCGGCTCCTCGTCCCCCATTCACAGGGGCCATTGTTCTGCAAAAGGGGTCGGCCCATCTTCTCGTGTAATGATGCAGCAAGTCGGAATGGATAGGAAGAGCCCTGCGAACCCCCCTTTGCAAATGCCGCCACCAGTCTGCTGCTCCCGAATCCCATTCATCCCTATGTTCTTTGCCCTCATTCATTCCTTCCCACTAATTCCTCCCTCGCCATTTATTAACCAGACTTCGAATTGATGTAGTTCATTATTGCGAACGAACGCGAAATTTGTGGTACGAGGACATATAAGTACGAATTTTCGTACATGGTTTGGCAATTTATCACGACTGAGATTTACATTCGATGTGCAAGGATAGGCACTATAAATATAATATAAGAAAACAGATTGAGCGAGTACTTTTTCCAAAGTTTATTTTAACTAAATAAATGTAATGTACCATACATAATCAACAGAGGACTACTTATTACTGATTGCTATTATTTAGGGTTAATTTTAAGAGTGACATTGCGTCACTAAAATCCGCGAAATAAAATGGTGCACTGTAACTCAAAAAAATAAACTGAGAGTTTATTAACTAAATATAACCATCTTAGAAACCAATTCCATAAAATTAAATGTACACTAAATTTTTGTATACCATAACTCAATGAATAGCTATAAGAGACTGCATCACACTTCATACACTTTTAAACAGTTACTTGAATTAAATCGGACACATTAATACAGCATTAATTATAATTTTTGTAATAAGAACCACTAATGTTCAAATAATATCTTGTTATTTTATTGCTCACTTCCAGTGCATTTCTTGCTAATTTAATATTTTCGCATATAAAAGCGTAAGAAAAATGCATATTAACGGTAATGCATACGAATAAGTGACAATAAGGTCAGATGGAATATTTATTATATAAACCCAGAAATAGGCGACTCAATTGTTCCATCAATATTTCTTTGATTTATTTTTCTAGAAATCAAATTGTTTTTCCTCTTCTACCTTCAGTTTGTGGAACTGAACAGAAAATAAAATATACAAAAGATTTTAATCAGAAACCAATTTATACCTAGAATTGTGTTAGAAATATGATAATAAAAAGTGTTGCATTATTAAAAGCAGTCTTAGAATCAATTTAAAATAAATAATGAAAAACGATTTGGCCTCTATCCACAGCGGATATGTTGATTACCAAATTTAAGCATCTCCTGATTGCAAAACTATTGAGCTCTTACATAATTTTACAATTTGTACATTGTGTAATTTATTGGTATGGATATTGTTTTCTTTTATCATGTCGTCTTATCATTCACAAAGTAAGAACCCAATTACAGCTAAAATCCCTAAATATCGCATATTCATGCAATAGCATTTAAATGTTAGAGCAATTAAAGTCTCAGATTCATGTAGAAAGAGTTGTTCATCTAAACGAATTATCCCACTCCTGTCTTACTTTCTTACCGATGGCCTCGAACAATGTGTCTGATTTCGCATGTAGTTAAATGGGGCCCACTGCGATAAATGGGGCAAATTACAATCCCTCCTCAATGGGAGAAAATATTAACGTAATAGCCAATGGGACGAAGTGTATGAGGGAGGGCAATCACAATCATTTTTACTCGGTATGATAAGTATATTGTATAGAAATTTACATACAGATAGAGAATACAAAGTAGGTATACTTCCTACTTCTACGAAAGCCGAAATTTGTTAGAATAAAGCTATTTTCTTCGAAGAAAGACTAATTTTAGTAGTATCAGTAGAAGGAATTTTTAAATAATGTGAGCAACACAGGAGTAACTCAATGCATAACTATTAAACGTCATTGAGTACGCAATTAAAAATACACGACGATGATATTTATTGGAATTTAAAATTTAATTTAAATAAAATTTTATTCACATGATTACATAACTAAGTTATTTCAAAATTGCAAAACATAATTTTACGAGCCACGTTCCTCAAATATTCATAATTCCAAGCACATAATTTGTAATTGTATTCTTCAGCGTAATGAAGTACAACGTATCAACATGTTCTTATTGAGAGATATTAATTTTTAATATGATAAAACTTTGCGTAGAATGTATTTAATTTTCTCGTTTACTATCTGAAATGAGTTAACACCAAGTTGGTTGACGATAACAAACATAAGAAAACAACTCTTCAGAGGGATTGAGATGCTATCTAAATTATTCATTTAGTTATAAATTAAAATGCAGCAGTGCAATTTAAGCCTTAAGGAAACAATTCTATACTAGTGAATGTATTTAACTTTAAGATTAACATTCAGCTCTCGAGATAATTTATGCAGAGACGGTATTATTAATGATCACTGCAGCGGTGTTTATTTGCCACGGATTTTATTTCCAGCTTTATAATTTGCGTGAGTCCGCAAATCTTTCAAAAACATTACCCTGACAAACACAGTGCTCAGGAAACCAAATACGAAAAAAAAGAGTTTTTGTCAAATCTAGCTTCGAGGGACTGTCACGCAAGAATGACTTTGTGACATGAATTTCGCATTAAGTACGAGCGATACACGAAATGAATTCAGAATTCGCAAAGGTCAGTAATTGATGCAGGATGACCTTTGCAAGCGCAAATTTAGCAATGAATGAATGTAAATATAAACCTTCTGGCAAACCTCAGTAAAATAAAATATGCAACACAAATACCTCTCAATCGGAAAATTGAACTATTATGCGTTTTTTATCGATCAAAAAGATAGTTTAGAAAAGTCATAACTTGCATACTAACTTCCTCCTCCAAGTATTTATCGTTTTATTTTCGTATTTGAAAAATGCTACTCTTTTATACATTTTTCAAAGGATTACAGGATATTTTTCTGAATAATTAATATTTAACATGAATTGGCAAATAACGTGTAAGTTACACGGTGAATGCTGAATATCTTTATAAGTAATTAAAGAAAAAAATTACTGGTATTATCTAAGAAAACCTGCTCAAAAGTCCAAACCATTTTCTAAATAGTATATCTTTATCCGTATGCGGCAGTATATTGGTACACCTGTTTCATGAAAGATTTTAAAAATTTTCCTTTTATCTGTTATGACAATTCCTGCATAATTATTTCATGCGATAACATCACACTTAGGCCATGCAAGGTTAATTAAAAGTATATATGATTAATAAGTTATAGCATATTTTAAGAATTTTGCTTATTTTATTCACAACAAAAACAAATAACGATATTCTTAATTTCTTAATAATTTTTTCAGTAAATATTCCACTCCCAATTTATCACTCAAATAAATTAAAAAGACTCTTGATGGAAATTTCAATGTTCATGGGAACATTTAAAAAATCTTATCGTTATTCAGGTAAAGTAGTTAATATAGGTTATTCTTTATAGTGCAAAACATGAATTTTCTTATGATGCAAAAACAAATTTTCTTATCTGCACGTATTATTAAAAATATAGAAAATATTTTATAGTACAAAAATAAATTATTTCTTTTTTATTTTTTCCAATTTAATTTTAAATAAAGTTTTTTGATTTTTTGAATTTTATTTTTGTTTTTTAAATAAAGTTGTTCAGTTAAATTGAGTAAAAAACTGACATGTTGACGTAAACCCTTATCCCAAAAAGAGAAGAAAATGTAAAGATAACGTCTTTGTCACTGTACTGTACTGTAAACATCGCCTTTCTAGATGAAATTTTAGTGCGACAAGACCACTCTTATAATTAACTCTTTTTAAGAACAATCACAACCATGCCTTAACCGACATTGGAACCCTTGCCTGCTTGCGACGCTAACCACTACGCAACCGAGACCGGTCATACATAAATGCAGTGAATTACAGACATGAAATAACTATAAATGTCTTTACTTTGGGAGGATATTAGGTAAGGAATAGAAGGGAGCTCAATGGAGTGGAACCTGAATAAGAAAACGCACGTTAGAGGTAGAGGGAGAATGTCAAAGTTGGAGCGTTGAAAGTGAGTAGAGGTAAGTGGGCGTGTGGAAGAGGGAGCGACAGGCGGCGAAGACAAAAAAAAATAAGAGCGATGAGCGAGCATAAAATGTCTTCGGATACGACAAAGTTTTACTCTCCCACCATTTTATCGGCCGAAACTTCTTCGAGGGGCAGAATATATGAAACGAGACGGTTCGAATCTCTCTGCTTCCGTCCCCACAGAAAAATTCTTTGGACCGCCTCAGCATCCGATGGTATACATTTCTTCCCTCTGTCTGACTCATCCCAACTCCAACACCCGTACATCATCCCCGACTCATCGTCCCGCCCATAATAACTTTGGAGCCGAACTTCTCATCCCGAACGTCAATGTTTTTCCTTCGCACTACCCCTTTCGCGTTCTACATTAGTCACACTCCTGTTCCCTCTCCGTCTTTACCTGTTCTATAAATGCTTTTCATTGTCTAGAGGACGTCGATTTCTTGATTATAATTCACCTGATGATGCCTCTACGTATATCTGAAAGTGTTTTGCAATGTACTATTCTCACATGAAGTTCAGGAGCAGTTAACGTTGACTTCTAACATAATCTGCATATTTCAGCTGCTCAATTTAAGTAACACTAAGGAATCAATAACATAAAAAATTTATATTAGAATTTGGATATGATTCGTAAAAATTGTGTTAAATTTTGCAATTATAATTATTTTCTTTTATTCTTTTCTAAAAGTATCCGTTATCATTACTATCCAGGAACATCATATGAAAAGTGTGAAATTTCCATTACCAATGGACTTAAATAAAAGAAAACGATACAAATATTTTATATGAACAGCTATAATATAAAAAAGAAACTAAAAATGCCTCCAGACATCTCTGAAAGAGTGATACAACGTACCGTACACTATAAACCTCTCACCTGAATAAATTTAATATGTTCAAGCATCACCTAGAGGAATTTCAGGTATATTAAAATGGAGAGTACTTGGTGACTTCAATGGAACGGTCGCAATAAATTTGCAATGGGAATTACCAAGTGTTTTCTCTGAACGAGAGAACACTTGATAACTACTCTTCTCTGTTCGAACTGAACCTATACATTTCAGTGACTCAATTTAAATTTACCGATGTAACAATTAATACGAAAATGTGTGCCATCTTGGAGTATAGATGTTCGTCATTAAGAATACGTACGATAATATCAATCCGTACAAAATATTGGTGCTAGAAATGCTTCCTTATAAAAGTACTCTGAGAATCATCAGAGAAGTAGGCGCAAGAAGAGAAGTAGGAGTAGGTGAGAAGAATGAACATTTAAATACGACTAAATGAGGCTTAACTTGGTGGTATTCCATGAAAAAAGAGACAAACTGACAAAGAATAGATTTATTTATACTAATACCACAGAAGAAATTATTACAGACGACCCAGGGTTTCTATGCATAGCATCATCTTCATCTATTCTTCATCAATCTATTCCTTGTCAATTTGCTTCTAATGAAAATTTATATATTAAGAAGGGATCTGTAATATTGGATCTCTTGATCATCCCAGGATTATTCCCGGTATTTACCTCAAAAATATCTTTGCGTCAATTTATTATGACTTATTAGTTGACTGACGAGCTCTGTCTTTCTCTTTTTAAAGAAGCATATTAGTTCTTCGTTTCCTTTAGATCAGATCTCAATCCTTATAGCAAATTCCGTCAGTTCTCTATGAAATTTAAATATTGCTACGCAGTTTAAATAGAAAAAAATCAATTAATAGTCATATTTGCGCCATAAGCTCAACCAGATGCTGAAGTAACCGGAAATAAGCTGGAGCGCCCGTTCCACTGTAAATAATTTTCTCTCTTCCTTTTGCAAATTTCAACAAATGGAAAATATCAGCTTTGGAAATGTGAGAAAATCACAAACGCGAAAACAATTTGTTTTTCCAGCTGTCGACGAAGGCAACTCCGCAGTGGAAACTCGATTGTATTAAATCAGGAAGGGAGAACGATTTATCTCCTTTTCCTGATGGATTTGACGCCCAGAAAAAAAATCGCGAATACTCCGTTAGCCGCAGACTAATTACACGGGATCTGAATCGGAGATCCGACGAAAACAAACCCTTCGATCGCGAAGTTTAGAAGCGATTAATCATAAAAGCAGTTAGCCCTGGTTGATGAATCTCCATCTAGATGGAGAGACAGTCTCTCGAGAGAGAAGTCTGTCTCGACACAGATAATAAGAGCTCGTCGATGAGAATTATTGCGTATCTTTTTCCACTTCCTCAGTCGCATACGTTTCTTCTCCCGCACTCTATAAAACTCCTCATTACTGAGATGAATCGCACGGGGATGACGTAAAGAAGATTAATTTGAGCCGAGGTAAAGAAGCGGTCCAGAGAAGATGCAGGTGGCTGAAAGAAGCAGATAACTCGGATGAAACAGTCCATAATATAGGTCAAGCATCTCCTCTCCTTTATCTCTCCACTGATTTTTACTATCGTTCCGCAAGACGATTCTTGATATTCTCCTCAATGGCTCTTTTGACATCGCTAAGAATCCCTTTGAAATATTCCTCCGTCAAAAGAAGCGTAGCGAAAGGAGTCTCGGCCTTCAAAACGGCGGGTTTTTGTTTGTGGAAACCGAAAAGAAAAAAGCTGGTTGGAAATAGCACATCGCGGAATATATGAATTTACGGAACAAGAATCAAGGCTTAGAAGAATTTGCAGTTTAAACGAAATAATGCAATCTTCCTTCACCTACATTATGCTCGAGCAGTAGAAAGACAATTATCTTACATGAGAATGGAAGGGATTTGAATAACACAAGTGTCAGAGACGCAAAAAATATACCTCTTTGCTTGAGCATGATTCTTCTCTAATTTATGACGGTCCAAATATTTCAAACATAAGTTATTCATATTCATGCCAAAGTTATAAATAGGTAGAGATGAAATCGATGAAAAACTATATTTGATTCAATTCAAGTTAATTTCGGAGTAATTAAAGTTTATGAGTTAATTCCAGAGAAGTCTTGTTCTTTCACTTGTAACGTAGTGTAATGGAAAATCCACCCCTTATATATTCTAAGTTAATTATGAAATATTTGCCAAAATTAATGGCATATTTAACAGCTTAGTAATATAGGTGACAAAAATATAATTGAACGCGATAATTTTAACATGTAGTTATACACAATTCAGTGGTTAATGAAGGATATAAAATAATGAAGTGTTCACTTATCTTTGGTATAGCATACCACCAATTGAAGACCAAAATAATAGTAACGTGATAGGTACATACTATGACTAACCAATAAATTAAGATCTACTCGATAACTCGTTATAAGGAATTTCTTTTTATGGAAGCATATTTCTCAAACTGCTGACGAAACTTTACGCTTTCTAATCCTCGATGAGACATGAATCACCAACTCCAAATCATTTTCCAAATCTCATCAAAGATAAAATACAGATGCTTAAAATGTAATCTCAGTCAATCGAAATTTATCTCCCGCAGTGGAATTATTGACTTGTTCCTAAATAAAGTGGACTATAGATTATAAAAAAAATTCATCGGAGATACGATAGTAATATTCAGTTTTTATACCTCCAGTTCACTCAATGCATTACGCCTTATAAATCACCCAAATCTAAAATTTCAAAACGCTCCCAGCCAATAGCGAGAGAGATAGCGTAAGTGGCGGGGATAAGGCGAATTTGGAAAACGAGCCAGGCAGGGTAAACGTGTAAAGGCGCCCATAAAAACAACTCGTTCGCCGGAGCACCCAAAAACTTTTTTGGGCCAATCGGACCCGAAAATAAAAACATTAGGGAACAAAATCACCGGGAAAAACAAGCAAAGATGAAGTGCCGGAAAAATTGATCCGGGGGATAAATAGTCGGGGGGGCAATAAAAGACGCAAAGTAGGATGTGCCACGGACAGATATTAAGGGGGGAGGAAAGGGAATCAAAAAATGGGAGATCCTTACGGAGATAGATGAGGGAATGAATCGAAGGAATGGGAGAAAACGCGGAGATATAAAAGTAAAATTGAGGGAATAAATCAATAGTTGGGGGAAGGGACCTGCAGGTGGGAGCGTATTGGGTTGATAAGGAGCATGTAACTATCATTATTACATGTAAGCTTCAGTTAGACTTATGTCAGGCGGCATCCCATATACATTCAAGTAGGACGTAATACATACAACACTCCAAAATTTCTAACATGTCCCACGAATACCAAAGTTCTAAACCAACATCACTATAATCACAAACAGTAACATTACACTCACGCAAAGACAGTGAGACTCGAATTATAAATTATTCCCCGGTATCCCCTCCAACGCATTTATACCACATAAGTAGATCCCACCATAGCAGTTACCTCAAAGTTTACATTTGTACTTTGGATTTGTCATTTAAACGAAATAATGATCAAAATATAGCTAAACCAGCATCCATAGCATCATCAATACATCATACAACATACAATATAATTATATACAATTATAATATAATTATATACATCAATACATCATACAATATAATTGACCATAGGATACCATTAAACATTTTCATAAACTAGTTTTATAATATTTTAACAGTATTTTACATTCCCTTTCAAAATGATCATTGAATTTTAAAATTATTTATTTGATAACTGACGTATCTTCTTTATCTTTTAGTTTTGTATGTTTTGCTTTTTGTTTCAAATTGTATTAAGAAATATTATAAGAATAATAATAACGTATCAATATTTTTATTATTTATTTCATTTTTACTAAGTGAAATCACAATTAAATAAGTTGTGAAATGTTTTGTATATATTGTAGAAAAACAACTGCTTTCAGTCTCTCCTTTAATAATCAGTAATCCAAGTAACTGGTCGCAGCCATTAATAAATTTAAACTAAAAATATAAATATATCCAGATGGGTACCCACCTACAAACCTTATTTGATTCTGGCAGAACCCAAATGAGTACATTTTGTTTCCCTAAACAATTTTACTGTAGCTCATATGTTCTACTGAATATTTATTTGTCAAAAATGTATCTTCTCTATTTTTAATCTTGTCTGTTATGCTTTTAAATTCAAACTGTAAATTGTATTAATTATATACAGTACTGCAAGTAAGCGTATACGATAGTATTGTACATAACGCTTAAGTACAATAAAATATTTTAAATATCACATTATTTTAATTAATACAGTATAAAAGCAGTATTTAAATTTATTAATCTCGTTATTTACAGTAGATCACATATATAGTCATAAAATATATGTTTTCAGGTACGGTTATCCAGGGTTCCTGATAGGCTCTACAAGAGAATTCGGTAACGAGCGGTGCGATTAGACGGGGCGAGATTGCGGCAGTTTATATGGGACACTAAACCCATTGGAAGGTTTAGGAAATGAGGAGGTGGCGCTGTGTCTTCGGAGGATGGATGATGACCCAGTGGCGACGCCGGGGAGGTCGGAGGCGCCTCAAGGACGGGCCCCGGTGGAGAAAGGGCCCTTCCCCTTCGCCGAGGACTGTTATCCGGATTATGGGGACCGTTTCGATTCCTCGTGAAAGCCTCCTGCAAAGATGGAGCCGAATAACTTCCCCATTTCTCCACCTACGCATTCTTCCTCCTCCAGAAAGCCGCTCTCTTTCGACTTCTCCGGAGAGAGCATCAAAACACCTCTTCGATTGCCAACTCAACAGTTTCGCCGTTGCAATTTCATGGGAGATGTTTCATGTCCTAGGAAAGGGTACATTTCATTCGATCGCTTTCAATTTTTGGGATCTATCTACCGCTGCTAGGCTATACGGCTTTTGCAGTTTTTCCAATACGGCGATCTCCAAAGAGAATTGGGACGCGTCTAAGTAATTGGAGATAAAGAATTTTAATCACGATGGGTCAATGAGGTGAATTAATTTAATCTAAGGCGCCATACTATGATATAATAGAAATATAATAGTATTCTATCAGACGTGAGATGAAAGGAAGGACTTCTGCGCTTCAGTATCCCCATATAAAGAATACTAATTTCCTTATTTATCCGTAATGAAGCTCATTTTCATTATAATCCTAAATTTTGTTTTTGTTATATGATTAAGATATGCTAAGATATGCTTAGATATTCTATGAGAGCGAATGTGAGAAGTCATGGACTTCCTTGAGAATTCATCGATCATAACTTAAGAAAAGATATATTTGAAGGGATAAAGGTACTATCTTCCATTCTGGTCTTAATCATACTATTTAGACTACTACATACGTTTTCACATTTCACAATTCTGAAGTGCTTCTTTTTAGAGAATGAACGCAATTTCTAACAATCTAAGATGTAAAGCGCCAACAACTTCATCTTTTATCTAAGACGTTATTGAATTATTAACTTTTATAGTATTAATAGCAAGTATGCAAGTAAGTAAGTAAACTTACTTGCTTACCAGTATTAATATATTTCCTCTGACTATTATGCATAAAAAATGGAATTTAAACTTCAATTAAATACTCTTCTGTATAATTAACGTTTCATAGCGCTTGGTTAATCAAATAGCTGATGTAAACAATTCTCAATAACATCACTCAGGAATGACTTCTTGCTTTCCCATAAGCTCATGCCCGAAATCTACTTTGGCAGCACTGCTCTACATTTCCTCTCCTTTTCCTTATCCACTCCCTTTATCCTTTCCCTCCATAACTTCCCTAACCGTCACCTACACCTTCTCATCAACCGCATTCTCTAAACAACCCTTCCTGCAGCATAAATACAGGCCTACCATGCCTACGGTTTTGCACCTCGTTGGGATGATTTTTCATGTGATTCTTCAGTTTTGTATTGAAAATTCTTTGAATAGCAATTTACTTATAATTGGTCGCATATTATATGATCTACAACATTATATTCATGAAATTTTGTGCTCAAATATCTAGTCTGGAACTGACAAGATGTGACCTGAGACATAGATTGAGAAATTCAAGGATGACTATAGATGTAATGAATAAAATAAGCCTTGCGAAATGTGGAATGATATTATCGCAGAGAAAGAGAGAAAAACCTTGTAAGCATAGGAGAATAATTTGCAATGACGCTGGATGTGATGATCGGATTACTGGCCTTCAATCGTAACACTGAATATACAACGCAGGGCATACACAGTGACTATATATGACGATACGTATAATCAAGCTTATATAGTTACCACGGATGACTCCGAGTTTACTTCCCAAGTAAATATTGGTTTAACAATTACTATCCAATCAGTTCTATGAACACAAAAGCTTCATCTCATCTGCAGACCATATGTTTCCGTTCAATTTCAGGAAGCTTCCAAATTGAAATTCTGTAGCACATTCCTTAAATTGCTCAAGCCTTTCTTATAAAAACCCTGTTTATAAGCAGTAAAAAGAAATCTCATCTGTCCTATGAATACTTTCGTCATTTTGCTTTTGCTTTTCCCTTCAACGCATAGGATGCTTTCTCTCTCTTTGCACATAATTATTCTCATCTGCTTTTTTCCTATTTAGAATTTCCTATATCTTTAGGTCTATGTTTTATGCAGGCTTGACTATACACTGTATGTATTGCATCGATCACGTTTTCATAATATGCATATATCTTTCTTTTATTGTTCCATATGGATGAAAATCTATGTACTTTTTTCATTTTTGTCTTTCTTTTGTTTGTTTTATATATAGTCTTCCCATTTATTTAAATATTAAAGTGACTTTTTTATTAATGTATTGCATAAATGAACTTATTCATCGGGTGCTTGTATATTTTGTGATGTTCCTTCTAATCTTTAAAGTTATTAATGTTGGAAATTTCGCGTAGGTTTTTCTCAACCCGCTTTTCCGTGGGTGTTTTCCTGCAGTGGATATTCGTTTTTTCTAATTCCCTCAGGTTTTTTAATTACACAATTCTTCTCATTTTCGCATACTTCCTCTCTAATTTAATAATTTTATAATTTATAACGATGGATTATATGGAAGAAGAGAGTTTTAGTCTCAATCTCGCTCGAATAAAGACGATTTATTATTTTTATTGAATAGCAGAGATTTTCAAAATGTTGTGTACTCCTCAGTCAATTCAATGTGAAACTCTTATCTCTCAATGAGTGACATCAGTGTTTTAGTCTACAAAGATTCCCTTATCTTACGCCATTCCTTAAGTTTTCGTTATCTTCGCAGGTGGTAGCCCTACCTTCGGGTCGTTGCCCCTTGGTCCTTTAATTTTCTCTCCGCCGCATACCACATCTCGAGATGTAATACAGGCCTCCGAGATATACGAGCCCCGGTCCATACAACTCTGCGAACTTTCCAAAATTCTTCATTCGACGAATTATTTACTTCCAGAAAAACTAAAAACTTTTGTGGTCGTGAATGTCTTTTCGAAAAACGAGATTCTGAAGGTGGCTGTCATCTCATCAGCCTCTCTTGCATACGAAGACTTCTCTACATTGATCCTTAAAAATTCCCAAAAACAACTAAAGTGAGCCAATTTAAAGATCAAGCAGATAACGGTTTGGCATTTAGAAAGGCAGGACACGTGACGCTTTTTAATTACCGGCGGTTTGGGTGCCTGTGAAGTACCACGATGCATCGCTAAAAGCACGGGATGTAATTAATATTCATCGAGAAGACAAGTCTTCGGGGACAGACCCTTTGTTCACACATAATAGCGAGCGGGAAGGAAGGTTACGATCCGATATAGAATCTTAATTAATTTTTCGGTAATGAGTGGAAACTAAAATCCACGGCAAAGAGACGGAAGCGTTCTTAATAAAGGGCTCCGGATAACTATATAATGAATACGCCATTCTATTTATAATAACGATGTCATTCTGCGTACTTGTTTGAATAAATATCATTTGATATACATTAACCTTTAAATAAAGAGGCCAGGGAACCTCTATTGTTTTATAGCCCCCGGTAGGGATGGCTGACCTATAGCAAACCCACCTAATTTACGGATTATATGATTGCAAATGACGGATTGAATTTCAGAAAATTAAAACTATTTTTTTATTCTATTTTCTTGTTACTCACAAAAATACAATGTTTGTATAGATAGAAGCCTACCATTTCAAACTTATGATTAGAGATAGCGGAGTACATCTCGCTAATTATCAATTTTATATTAATGTGTGTATCTTGGTATCTATAAATTCGGGCACAACTTTGAGCTGGTTCTACATTATCAAGAATAATTAATATAAAACCTCAATCATTGAGGTATTAATTCTGTATTCAAGGCTAAAGCGTTTTTTTATTATTGTTTAGGAAGTATCTTAGATAAGCTCAATAGGTTGGTTAATGTTTTTAAGTCTTTCCTACTCATTCTCCTTCGTTATAAACACAGAGGTTATCTTAATTTTTATTACTATTTCGAAGCTAATGAATTCGTAACCAATATTTTAAAATCTTAACTTAATTAAACTAATTCTGACATAAGTAAATTTAAGAGGCATTCAAATAGTAAAAGGTCATTCATATATATTGGGAAAAAGTAAAATTTACCGACATCTCCTTTAAGTGGGAAATAAATTCTTTAGTTATTAACGTTAAATTTTAAGTTGAGATCATCTTATAAATTACCTAAAACGCTGATTTTATCCATTTGAGACATTCGCGTACTTAAGTAGTTCATTTCGTAAGTTTACCTTTTTTGCTCGATCTTGAATTCCGTGTTTTCCTAATGAAATTAGCTCAAATTCATTTCCACCTTACAATCGACGCCAACAATTCCGTGTGATTGAAATTTGAGCTAATATTAGCTCACTCGATCTATCTTCTTCCAGAAGTTCGTTTTCCGGCGACGCATTCGATTCGGAGTTAATAAAACGCAAGCTCTTTCGCCTCCAAGTAACTTCTCGACTCTTGCACTTCCCATTTCCTTTTAAATTCCTTCTCCTGGAGTGAAAAGAGCTAGAAAGACTAAGGAATCCTATTTTCCACAAGATGCTCAAATGTCTCACATGGAGTAGACTCGACGAAATCGTCGACTTTTTCACGTTATTGCCTAAGTTTGTCGCGACGGTCAAAGAGATTAGCTCCAGCAGAGTTTTGCAAATCACCCGATTGGAACTCAAGATTTCGAAGCGCCTAAATTTGGAAACTTGGAAAATAGTGATATGTTTTCTCATAGTATCCTGATGCAATCAAATTAGAGCGATGCCAATCGACCTATTAGATATAACTAAAAGGCTCCCTCAGTAAAGGGAAATTAGTTCTACTTGGTGAATGTTTTACTTCGTGCTCCATTCCAGTAAAGGGAAATCGATTGAAGCAAATTAAAAGGTTACCTCTTAGTTAACCTCTTCCAATACTGTTATCTAATTCTTTTTAACTTTCCAGCACTATTATCTACAACTGTTATCAGAAATTTTGAGACAAACAAAAAAGAAAGGCTAAACCGATGGTGGCGAATATATACTAGGCGTCATTAGTGCTACACGTATCTACAATGGCATCATTAGTTATGAATAATAAGTGCATTCTGTCTTAGTATACAAGTATAAAGAATTAGAAATGTGAGAATCTTCATCAAGAACCTTGTGGAGAATTTGTAAGTGATACCTTGGCATTAGGAAAGGTGGAAGAATATTGCGTGGACCTAATTAAAATGTATACACGCAGAAGAAATCAAAAATAAATATAACTAAAAATACAAAAATAACAGCGCTAAGAGAATGTTAAGATGACGGAAGTTAAACGAAAGCATAGAAAAAGTCATATTTATCTGATATGTTCTAAGACATGACTCTCAGGAATAATAATGTAAGGAAAAATATGAGAAGAAAATCTAAAAAGAAGTTACTGGAAGGCATAAAAGGCATCATGGAAACTCCAGTATACTAGAAGTTGATAAATTCATCATTAAGGAGGATAACATGGTTGCAACGACGAATATGACGTAGAAATATAAACAAACATAAGACTTAATGTGTCAACTAAGAAGCTACTTTCATTACTATAATATTGTAGATTATTACAGTAGAGTCCTTTTAGTATAAATAATATCGTCTTTTATATGTGGTATGGTTAAGATGTATGAGTTATGTATTAAAAGTTCGTGCACAAATTGTTAGGCTTAATTGTTTTTGAATAATTATTTCATTTATGTCTTACTCATTACGTTTAAAATTAAATTTAAATTATTTCTGTTTGTTTCTACTTAATTTCGTGATTAAATTCGTTCCCCTACGAACAATACCGATGTCAGACGGTTTAAACAGAGAGAACCCGGAAATCAAACGCAGCCCTTCCGCTAGAAAAGCCTCCCCCAGTCTGTCGCAGACATGCAATTAAGAACACAAATCAAAGGGAAAGATATAAAAAGAAAAAGCACTCCTAATAATGTACCAATTTGCTCGGTGACATATTTGCGCCGTCAACGTTAGATTCATCAGTTCGATACGCCTCTAATTACGAGGATTGAACACCCTCTTCTCCCTTCCTCGCCTGGGCAAATAGTATCGTTTGGCTTCCGCTCGATGCCCCCTCTAAAGGGAAAACCCACTACTGTCAACTGCCCATCCACTCACATCCATAACGTTGCCACCTAGCCCCGACGTTTCGGCAAACGGAACACCAAACCCTTAGCACTAACCCCCTCTAAGAGTACGCTGACATGGGAAAAGTACACCTCATTTTCCCCTGCCGTTCTCCGCGCAACTTTTTCGTTCCCCCTCAGACAGCACCTTTATCTGCTGAGGCGCCACACATCTTGAGGCCATCGCATCGTCCCCTGGGAGCCTTTTCCGCCCTCGTTTTCCTTACCATTTTCCTCCTCCTCCATTCCATTTCTCATTCTGCGGGTCCAAAAGATCATTCCCATAAAGTCTTCGCTATAAAGTAGAAGCGGAAGTGAAAAAGGGACTCCTTTTCCTCGTGGGGACAAAGTGTTTATTCATTTTTTGTCGCTCGTAAATCACCCCATCGTTTCCATCTCTCGGTATTATTAAGGGAAGGAGAATAATTTAATTTTGTCCAAGAATTTAAAGGCTGATTCTTATCTATGGGAATATGCAGATGTAACTAGAATGATATCAATCCTTACCAATAATTATTTTATTTTATCGTTACACTTCTTTAATGATGCCAATGAACTCTAGCTGTTCTAGAATAAGCTGCTAGTCAGCCCTACTAGTTTTGCATCGTTACTAGGCTGTTTCCACGAGTATACAATTTTTAGAACAATTTTACCCTTTCATTACCATGCGAAACAAAATTTTCTTAAAAAAAAATTCTCCGGTTTTAACTAGAAGGAACCAAATAAGCATCAAATTCAGTTACAAAATCTATACAATATTCCACATAAATAAATATTGTATTCTAAAACCATCAAAAATTCAAAGCGATTGTATAAAAACCTTTTGCTACTAATTTAATTTATTATTAAATGGAAATAGAATAAATTATAGATCCTTGTATCATATCCTGGTCGATTTAATAAGTTTTTTATCGCAGAAATGTTCCTACTCTGCATTAATTTGTGGTTCAAGGTAAACATTTCTACGATTAAATTCCTTCAGTTGTGATTCTGATCAGTTAAAGATTCATAGCTATTGTTCCGAGACATTTTACAATTAAGAAGGGTTTTTAATCAAACTCAAATAAATATTTATCACGCCCAGAGCAAATCAAAGCTATTCTCTTCTCTTGCAATTAAAACGAGCGTGGCATCTTAAGAGAAAAATGTTCATTTTTAATGCCATTATTTCCTGCTTGTTATCAAGTAAGTTTACTGAGAGTGAAAATGAACCACGGCGCAACAAACCCGATGAGAATCACTAAGCAAAACGAGCATTTACTAGAGTTTTCTGGTAGTATTTCAAAGGTTGATACTCCATGGGCAAAGTACCATACTCTCAACATGACCCCTATAATCTCCTTGATCTGCTGTTTTCCTGTATTCTCCTGTTTCCTTAGAAACGCCAATAAAAAGTAACTCGGCAGCTTCTTTTGAGCCATTTACATTTTTCAGGAAATAAATATGTATCTCGTACGAATCTTTCAAGAGGAAGGATTTCACTACGACTCTATCTATGTGCAATATCTTATTCCCATTCCGCGAGAGTATACACCTTTCACTTTCGATGGAGGATTATCCTGGCTTTTTATTATTGATTATGAGAAAATACTATTTTGGAGGTTTAAGAAGCGCCATCTACATCTCCTCTTCGAAGAAAAACTCTCGTGTTCATCCTCTTACAGATTTTTTGAGTGTCGATATCAAAGAACTCGGCCAACGATGTCTTTCCAAGAAATAAATCTCACCACCGCTGCAGATATGAGGGCTAATACGTCTAAAAGGATATTTTAAAGATGATTTTATCCGAAAATAATGGAAATCTCTTCTGCTATAGTATAAGAGATAATATACCATACAAAGAAAAATGCCATACCATAAGAAGAAAATGTTGGAAGTAACTATTGCCAAATGAGTTGAAGGAAATTTAGGGTGCGTGTTCCCAAATATAGTCTAAAAAAACCTACTTTGTAAGACAATTCATAGTGTTGATGAATATCTGAATGACAGAAATACTTGATTGTGTATTTGTATGTGTATGTGTATACCTGTAAGTGTATCCTGCTGCAACCACTGTATTGCAAGTATCTTTGGTGTATATTTATATAAATGGGAGTTCAAAAAATCAGCTATGATAAGGCAGATTAATATTGTAATTTAGACTTTTTTATTTACATAACTAATTAGTATAAGCATTAACTATGTAATGAACAATTTTATGTATCCTGTACATACTTATACGTCGTTGTACCAATAAAGTTATTATTAAAGGCCATTTTCACTGACTCAGAGACACTGACTGAGATGAATGAAAAAGTGCATTGTATATAATTGTATGGTTCATAATAGATGTACGAATATTAATTGATAATAACACAATAGGGTGATAAAACTTGTACCATTCCACAGAAGCTCTGCCTTTCTATCTTGTGTTTTATCAATAAATCTTAAGAGATATTATGAATTTCAGCCAGATATCATTTTCCATGTTCGATTGCATTAAAAATGGATGATTTTATTTACAGAGCACTGAATATTATCGTCATCGTCTGTCAAAAATTAAATCTTATATTTTAATATAATTTTTACATTCCTTACAAGATTAGTAACCAAAGATGAATACAACATTATGAATTTACTTTCACTCTTTCGGTCAAGGCATGAAGCGTAAATAGCGAGATAAATAGTTCAATGAATGTAATTAACAGCTACCGCCAAAGTACGTTTCAGAGTACTATCAAAAGTATTCACCGTGGAAACAGACAGTGGAAGGTAGAATAGCAAATTTAAAGAAATATAATTAAATGTACATTTTACCATTAGATATCGAAAGATAAATTCGCGGAGCAATTTGAATATCCAGTATACATTGAACTAATTTTAATTCTAAAAGGATAGATAAAAAATGTTTAATTGAATTTAATATTTAAATGTCATTATTTATAAGCTTTTAGAAACCGTTTTACCCCATTGAAATTCCAGGAATACCGGAAAACATCAATTTCCCGATGAAAGTAATTAAAGCAACAGATGGAACTCCAATACAATATTGATTGTGTCAAAGGAATAAAAATTAGTATGGCGGCTTGTCTTTGATCCAAAATCCAAAAACGGTTAAAAATTGAAAATTGAAACGTTCTCCATCATTTCATAATTATAAATTGAAACTACTTTCGTGAAATAACAATTTTAACAATTACCTTCATTCTCTCTTAACTATTTAGATAATTACGAAAATTTCATCATATATGATATTTCATACTATTTCCATACCGAATAAAAAATGTGAATTACCATATATTTAGCGATCCTATTATTTAATCAAATCTTTCCATAACTACTCTCTCATGACACAACTGGGTTCTTCTAAATACCAAAATAAATCATTCAACAAATTTGTCACTTTTCAATTATAATACAATTACGACCAAGGCTAATTAATTATTAACATTATAGCGTAACATCATCAACAGGTGGCCTTTTAGTAAGGTCACGCATCAAAATTTAACACTTCATCTATCGAGCGTGGAAATCAACATAAAAAATTGCAGTTAAGGCAGCGAGAGCCGTAAAAAGGTTATAACTACTAATAATATAGCCAATATCATTTTACAAATTTATTTTTTGAATCGTTCAGGAAATCACAATATTAGTTTGCCAGAACCATATTTTACCAGAAGAAAGCACTAGCTAAAATTGTCACCTTTCCTAAAATTTGTGAAATAAGAAAATATATAATACAAAAACATTTACGATGCTAATCGAGCAAATTACGATGCTATCATGCATTTATGGGTATTTAATTTCGATGCTATAGTTATTTAAAAACTCAAATGTAAAAATTTACATCTTAACGGCATTTAATGCCTCATTTTCAGTTGAGCAAGACTGATAGAGAATGCAAATATATAAATCGTCCTTAGTTCGACGCCTGTCCATCAAAATTTTACCGTTAGAGACACATCGAGATCGACTTAGAATAATAGTTTAGGTAAATCCTATGAAAATAAATAAATGTTACCCGATATAAAGATTTAATTTATGTTATCCGTGAATTTACGCATAGGACTCATCCAAGGGCGACGCTGGGCTCGATTCTAGGTCTCTACTACCATGATACCTTTAAAAATTATGGGATGGTCGGAAAAGAGGCCTAAAATTTACACAACAACTTTTTAATGTGAAAGTTGTTTTTAATAAGTTTGCAGTTTGCAAGAAACATCTTAATCCCACTGTGGTTCTATCATACATAACATTGCTTCGTCCAATCTTAGGATACACTTCAGTCGTTTGGAATCCCTGCCACAAAACCAAAATTGAATTAATCAAAAGAGGAAAAAAAAAAGATTCCTCAATTGGTTTTGTAATATTATAGGTATTGAATATCATGGAAAAGACTATCAAAATTTTTGTAAATATTTCGGTATCCAGGCATTATGGGTGAGACGGAAAAATCTAGATATTTACTTTGTCCATTAGGTTTACAAAGGTGTACTTGACTACAGTTCTCACATTGGTCATTTTTTAGTTGCGGTACCCGCACGTATTATTGGCGGTGCCTTTCGCAAAGAAAAACGTACAAAGGTTTTCGCCAATCCCTCGAATTAGTAGGGCAGTGAGTGAGCTCTGTAACTTCTTCTTTTTCTTAATTGACGATGCCTTGTATACCGTAAGGAAGAAGGCATATTCGATTTTTACCCTATTTCAATAGCATAACCCATTAAATTTGTTTATTTCGTTTATTTCTCTATTTTTGTAATTTTATTCCTCTTTTTCCGTGTTATGTGTCGTCAGATTTCTTAAAGCTCATGTAATTGGGGTCTCCTGTATGGGCTGAATAAATTATTATTATAATTACTATATATAATTTAATAATATTACATAACTCTTAACTAAATTACGTCACAGCAGATCATCCCCCTCTCATTTTGATCTTCATTCCGCAGAGTCGTGAGCAATCATCGATTGGAAGAAAGCATATAAGGATAAACGAATTAAAAAAGTAAGAACGCGTTTTAAGCGTTGTGCTTGCAGCGGGAGGAATTTCCCTGAAGAGAGGGGGCGTTGAAAAATAGTGAGGAATTTTCCCTCTGGGGATAATTAGTCTCGATCAATTGGAAGAAGCAGCTTGCAACGCAAACTACGGAACGTCCGCTAATCCAATTAAAATTGCGCGATAATTTGGATCGAATTTATGCCCGCGCGAAGCAAACAAACGAGTGGCGAGAGTTTAAAGTTTCATTTAGGGAATCAGTTCCGCTGAATCTCGCGTACCCTAAGGAGCAATTTGCTTCCGGGAAACATTACCCGCCTACGAGTAATTCCAAGAAGAGAATTTTAACCAAACAGCACGGTTCCACGAATGTATTCACAGTTTATGATTTTTGGTGCTCAAAATATCTCTGCGAAGGATGCACTCGATTGAGATATCTCACCGAAAATTTTGGAAGTGAAGAAAATTTTATGTCATTAAAATTATTAATAATTTAGCAAACAAAATGGTTATTAAATAGCTGATAATTTTTAGAATTATTGCAATATTAATATTTTATTGTAACATGGTCTAAAAGAGATTTCTAGCACCAGACGCAAAATCAAGTGGAGGTCAATTACATCACTACTGAGGGAATTAACCAGTTCACTTTGAAGAAGATACGCAGAAATCAAACCATCCATAACATATATTAGGATGTTAACACCGAAGAAACTTATCTATGTGGTTGAAAGGAATTAATCTTCACTATTCTGATGATATAAAGAACTTAAATAATACATTATCTACATAATGGTTATGATACTGAAAGTACAAGTTTACAATTATTGTGTTTGTTCAAAATTTGAATCCATAACCTAACTTTAAAGAACTATAATTCAATAGCGATTCCATATTATTCAGCTGTAATAATAGATTTGAATGGAAATCACTCTCTATTAAGAAATGAAATATATATTTAGTTAATGCCTTCCAGAAAGTAACTATTTCATATGTTGAATATATTTATATCCCTTATTAGATTTCAAGAATTTAATTTAATGAATTAATGCTATCTGATAGCATAATGTTGGACTTGGACAATTAAATGAGATTAAATTGTGCAAAATAAGAATCAACATAAATGATATAAACGTAGACATTATACGCACTCTACAGTTAAAAGACACATATCAACTCCTATGACTAGATAAACCCTTGAGTTATCTTGATATATCCCTCTTATAATTATCCTGTATAGTTAGAAGAAAAATCCATTGCCAGATTCCGCAGTAGCTATTGTCTCGTTCACAACCAGATGGACGATTGTACCGAAGATTGAGGACACTTTTTGTTCGTTTTTTTGCGCTCAATATAAACCTATTATGTGCTCCAAGTCTCACTTCTAGCCATCCCTTCACAAACAACGTGCTTGACTCACTTGAGTAATGGTTCACTGCTAAATCTTAGAAACTTCTTACTAGACTCTGCTGTCGACATTATCGACGTTTCGGTAACTTCTCTTATCGTTCAGACTCCATACCCTACTAAAGATTTATTTGATATGCTTCTACTTAAGCTGTTATTTGTTGCGAAAACTCTTTCGACAAATATTTGTTTTGAAGGGAGCCAGTTTCTGAGATCTATTCATCGTATCTCAGAAGACCTAAATCAATATGTAGACAAATAAATAAATCAATTCTCATCTGAAATTATGCGGAAATATTTCTTACTATTAGAAGCAATATCAATAATATAAGAAAAGAGAGAAATGTTGTCACCCCTTGAAACACTGTTAAAATAACAACTTCTAGGCCTTAGTTATTGTAAGGATTTTGGGTACTAATTTCACACTTATTAAGTATGCAATTACTTTATTAATTCCTTAGGTATTTTTGCTAGTTTGAGGCCAAATATATTTTTTTTACTTGCCTTAGGGTAAGAGTGCCGAAGGCAAAAAACAGTCCTGCATTGAACGGAGATTCTCGTTAACTAATTATGTCATCGGTAGAGTGATGAAAAAATAACTGAAAGAATATTTTGAGCAAATGAAAGTATAAAATAAGATTTAGAGTAATGTTTCCAACATTATGAGTTTACGATGAATATATATTAATAATTTCGTTTCTCTACACCTTTTTCCCATATTTTATGGGGTCGGCTGATGAGTATGGGGGATGGTTTTAGTGGTGATGAGAATGAAGTTGGTTTTGGCGATGAATACGCGAATTTTACGGCCGGATGCCCTTCCTTCCACCTTCCCTGCACGGAAAAGTCAGACAAACACGCAAACATTCCTTGATCAGAAAAACCCCGGTATTTGAACCCGGGGCCTTGGGGTTGGAGCGATAGTGCTTTGCAAGCGAACTAGTGGGCCACCAAGGCCGGTAATACATATGCATAAATAATTCCAAGAACTAAGTATCACTTAATGCCGAAACAGCAATGATTTTGACAAATGACGGATCTTTTAGTAATGAACGTACTCGGAAATGTACTCGAAATAACAGTGAAACAGAGCAGACTCAATAAAAAGGAAATACTGATAGAAGTGAAATTTTTGGGAATGGATTCCTGCAAAGAACAAGACTTTTCCATGAACTCTAAAAATGATTTCGTTATTCTGTGAAAATGTATTAAGGTAAAATGAAGAACGAAGATCGAAATAAAGTAAATTTAAATAAACAAAATCTGATAATATAGAGAGAAACGTCTTACGTTTTGCGTCAAACCAGAAACACTTAATATTCTTGGACTAATGATCAAAGAAAACAATCATACACCGAAAAGAATCATACGAGATAGATATTTTAGATGTCTCCTTATTCATTTCACATTTTAAGGATACAGAAACTTTCTCGTTGAATTAAACTCGTTTCATCCCTAATTATAGCTAAGATAAAAAAGTTGGGAACATTTTATTTGACAAACAAACAGAAATAGATTCCCTCGCTTCAATTGCGTAAGCCCAAAACAGTGCATTTCGGAAAATTAAATCACCAAACGAAGATAAAACTCTCGCTTAAGCTCTCTATTGACTGCCATAATTTGGCACTCCAAACGAGTTTAGGTTGATCAATGACATATAGTCACGCGGGTTAAGGAAAAATAGAATTTTCAGTCCATATTCGGCAGATTGGCGAGGTGGCAACGCCTAAACAATCGACGGGCGATGATTATGTATGAAAATCGATTCTCGCGGCTGGAATTCCCAAAAGCCCCCTCAGAGTGCAAATTGTGTCGTGTTGGCCCATCCAATAAAAGAGCCCATTCGAGCCGATGACAGCGCCAAACAATGAGCATCAATTTACGGAGTATACATAATTCAGATAAACCGCGAGATACTTCGCGCAACGTGCGAAGTTTAAATCTCCTGTTGTTGACAGACACTCCAAAGTCCATTGAAATGACTCTTATCTTTTGTGGAGCGTCAAAATAGGGAGTAAATATTCTCAACGCTGGATATACGAGCTTACTCTTCGGTATAAAGCAACATGCTCCCTCGTAATAAGCTGGCAGAAAAAGGGATAAAGATATTATAGGCTTAGAATATTATTTTTCTCAGTTTTCACACGGGGAACAAAGTTAAGAGGAAGCGAAAAAGAACAAAGTTAAGAATATATGTATTGTACATTTATGATCAGTCCTACGATCATTTAAAATGAATTATTTTTCAAAACAATGTTTGTCTCTTAAAATAGTAATGTAATTAAAGTGGTTTAAGTAACAGCAGCTAATATTACTGGTTTCATGTCAGCGAAATATGAAGAATTTAAGTTATGCAATGAGAATATTTGAATTGCGTCGAAATTCAAGCGGTTTTGTGTAAAATTTACTTCCATATTGTCCAAGAAACTAAATTAGCAATAAATGATACAAAAGCTTGGGGAAGAAGTTTTGAAAGAAAAGACACGATGCCTGGATTTTACACTGTGATTGAGAAGAAGTTAATGGTATGAATACCAAATTAATACACTTTTTTTAAATAAAAAATAAACGTAAAAAATATAAGAAATAAACAATTTGTAAGGTAATTCTTTATTAACGATACCAATTAATGCAGTCTAATCAATGATATACGTCAAATACTTATGGAAAAAGGAAAAATGTATACGAGATGATGACTAATGAGAAGAAGTAAGAGAAATTGCTTTCTTAGCTTTTAAGTTCATATGAAGCTCGATTGCAGTATATATTCAAATGAAGGAATCTATTTTCTCGGTATTGCGCTGTTTCAAATTAGTCGAGAATTGCCCAAAAGTTAGGTTCAATTTTATCGTCGAGAATCTCGATGAATGGTTTCAGGTGGCAAAATTTTCCTCTTTCACGCACATCCAAATCACCTGATAATCTCTAATAACATATAGAGGGAATATTTAGTGGAATATATTTAGGTATTAAAGTTGATTACTAGAGGTAAATTCAAACAGTAACTGCGGGGAACGAATTGAAAATGAACTTCAGTCGTGTGCAACCAAATAATCGCTAAATTATCATACTGCTGAAATTATTATGATTATAGCGGTATCTGCAACGCGGTTGCATTAGTTTGCTGGTAAACAATTCGCTGTTGATAAAATATTATAAATTGAAAATTTTCTCCAATTAAATCCATAGAGATTTCAGTATAAATTGAGTCGATTGTTTACCGATAAAGGACAAAATTGCTCCAGCTATTTATTATGATCAAGTAAACTCTTTAAAAGGAGTTCATGAATAGAGGTTTAGTAATAATGATGAATATAGGAATGAATTCATCGTCAATGAATCCTTGCAAACCATTAAAACACAAAAAAAATCAAGAAAAGGGGAAAGACCTTCAACAAACAAAACTTACTAACATATATTTCGAGCAAAATTCGGCCTACGTAATGGATCTATTGAGAGCATTAAATCATAGTTAATAATACAGATATTGAAAATTCGATCTCATACCTGTTTTCTATCTGAATGATTTAAATATCTACTAAATACTCCTATGATAACTCCTTCTTTACTCGACATTGATTTTAACATTATCATAACTTTTATTTCCATGACTATAACTTTTCCTTTTCAAATATAGAATCTATATGTGGAAAGTAAAAGTTACATACTTCTTTGTTTACAAAACATTGTTTTATTTAACAATTCTTCAATTTTGTATTAATTGTCGTGCAACTTAAAAATGCTAATAAACAACTTTCTGTCTTTTGTTAGTGAATTAAGTATTATGTTATTATGGCTAGCGGGTCTTCGTGCATGCATGTGATATGTTTAGGGGGCCTCAGACGCAAAATATTTAGAAAATCCTGCTTCATGATCATATTGAGCTGAAAAATATCAATTCCGAAGGTGAATATCAATAAATTAACACATAAAGTCACGTTTAATCGTACTTAAATTGATTTCAGGGGATGCGTCGATTTCGATAATGCGCTCCAATGTAAACATGGCATTAACTCTTCAACATCATCAGACGTACATAGTAATACGTTTGGCGTTAATCTTTAGTTCTTCTTCCTGTTGCAGCTTTATTTTCGTATAATATTATATTTTATAAATATATTTTCATTGAGGAAGAGTTGTTACTTGGAGGTTTTGTATTTTTTAACGTACATGATATCAACTTAAAGCTTAAGAACATTTGTCCCGAATTTTTCACCCGTCATCATTTTTAAAACTGCTAATACTCTCCAAAAATCCAATATAAAATTCTGCTTAACAACATTTGCTCTTTATATCATTATCATGGATAAAAACCACATGTTATTCCGTTTAAAGTAACCAAAACTTAGCGGAAAAATTGTTAATTCAAGCGGAGCGTAAACTCAGAGAAATTTTCTCGTGCAGCCTAATTTACGTCTTTTCTAAAAGTGTTTTTGTTTCTCAAGTGAAAAATACTGGTAGCAAGCAAAATTAAAATAAAGGTTGACATTTTTATTTATAGTACGTTTAGGGCCGATGCCTTGAATGGAACTTTATTGCTTTTCATTTCCGAGAGTAGAATTAGCGGTGACGAAACGGGGGCTGCGAATAAACCCCATCGGGGCTTGAGGGGTTACAAGTAGTGATCGTTCAAATCCTCAGGTCCCTTGGAATGCTAACATTCTGCAATGAGGAAACTGCAGTATGTGGAGGCCGACCTTCAGCCCCGAGGATGGGAATGTTGTGATGTTGCCACGGGAGATATATATGCAACCAGGAATGCAGCAGCGCTTCTAACCCTGCAAAAACTGCACCTCGGAGGGATGCACCCGGTCTTGAAAAGGGAGGAAACACATCGAATGTTTTGCGGATAAAGGAAGAGGCACTAATGCTCTTATCAGTCTGGGGAAGGACGAACGTGACCCGCGTTCCGTGTTGTTTCCCTTGCATCACGACGTAACAGACGCATCTTAAATCCATTTCGCCAGACATCACGAAATTTCCCTTGTGGAAAAGCGAGAGGACTTCACTAGGCACGGAACAGCAAAGAGAACGGCACCGGGGGAAAACAAACATGTAGTTCTCTACTTAGCTTTGCGATTTACTCTTGGGAGGCGCTGAGCTTTGCCGTTTACTTCGCGACAGATGGATGCTAATGAGATGGGTTGGAATTTTTCGCTGTAATTTGTGCTCTTTAAGCGACGAGGCCATCAAAGCCAATGTATTTTGAAACGAATAAATGTATGACATTTTTACAGATTTAAAGCGACTAAATGGCAACAATATAAATAAAGAGTAGTCCCAACCCTAAGATTAGTAATCAATTTTCAAGCTCATTGGTTACGTGAAAGGAAAAAAAAACAATATACTGTAACAAAAACACTTATACAATTCCATATATAAGTGGTTGAATATTATCGTACATGTGTTTTTGTTACAATAAATTGTATTTTATGATGGAGCTTCTCCAAGTATTATTGAAGCAGTTCAATTTTATGAAAGAAAAAGTCAAAGGTAGGTCTTAATTTTCAGTTTAAGTAGCAAAATAAGTATTAATGATTGTTGTAGCAGAATTTCCTATGGATTTTAAAGTAAACACAAATTTATAAATCTATAAATATAGAGTTTAGAGGGTGAAATTAAGTAATAGAATACGTTGAAGTCGGAATGAACAATCTCAAATAAAGAATAACTAATGGAATGAATATGATATCTTTATAATGGCACAACGTATCGGGAATTAGCCTGTCAGACTTCCCTAAAATGTTTCAAATGCTTTTGTTGATATTTAAAAATAGAAAAACTGAAGTGTGTAAAGGTAAAAACCACTTTCCGATGCTGCGTATTATACTGCGATCTTATAAAACTTATAGAATTCTGATTCGGCGAGGAAAGCAAAAGGAAATGCTTCACTCCTCAGCTAACCTAATATACCTAATAAACCACATTCTCTTCCCATAACTCTAAGAAGCTAATGGCAGAGGGAATCAGGCTCTAACCAACCATTAGGCGAAATAATTTACTGACATAAACAGTAAGAAAGGATGGTGAAGTAAAAAGCAAGCAATAAGAGCTTAACGGAAAACCAAAAAAGTGATTCTTATTATTTTAGAAAAGTAATTCAATGTGGGAGGAAGTCATATAGGGAAGAAAAATTGAAGATAAAAGAATGATACACCAGTAATACATAGACAAAACCCAAAGAGCGGAGGTTTTTAGCGTCTGCTACCCGCCATTCTAAATCAGTGAATCCAGTAATTTTGACTTACTACAAAACTTACTACTAACTAACTTGACTATACTAAAAAAAAATTCGTAATTCTATGTAGTATATAATATAATACGTAATGGGTTTTATTATTTATACTATATGTATGTCATTTGATACAATATATAAAGTCTGTAAGGTCTTTATTAAGGAGGATATTATATATCATCCTAGGTTTTATGATGATTAGGAAATGTGAAAATATATGTGAACCGTCATTTTTATCTTTTCTTGATACGAATTTCCAATTCCTGAACCCTAAGGACAGAGTACCACCTTCTTTCAACGAGAGTTGATTTTAGGAGCTTTCCCCTCATCCCCAGATTAAATAGATGCCGCATAAAAAGGGACTCATGGGGGTGAGAAAAAGTATTCGTAATGGACCAGAGTTAGTCTTTCTGTCTGTTTGCCTACCGCGCACCAAAAACATTCCTCCACATCCTCGTCTCTTCGCATTATCCTCTTCCCCTAACACGTTGGCCATTCCACTCCATCACTCTCCTCAAAATCAGTCCCCTCCCCTCATCAAGTTGATGAAATTCCTCCCTTGCTCCTGGACACACCACTTCCTCACTTGCACAAAGGCCTTCCTACTCTATGTACTACGTTCCAAAGCCGTTCTACTTCTTTGCCTCCCCAAGGTCCTCCGTCTGTTACCCCCGCCTACGTCATTGTGTGCACATCGGTTTGCGTTAGCGACTTTCCTTCACCTCCACAGAGATGCATCTCTACGGCGTCTTTTTGTAACTTGCGGATCCTAAGATCTCAGAGCTGCCACGTTACGAGAGAGACTTCTTCTAGGATTCAGAAGCATCGCTCAGACCTGGAATTCCATTCTGTTCCCCGCCCGCGAATCTAAATATTTTACCTTGTCGAGTATTCATGCATGTACTTCCGAATGATGACAAAACTGCTGGTGGCTTATTCTTACTTCCAAGCTTACTTACAAGCAAGCTTGGATAAAAAGCAATTTAACGTTTCCTGCTTTATATTGTTTGATCAACATAATGATATAATGAAATAAGACGGTAGAACCAATCCTTTGATATATACTAAACTACAGTAAGTGTTTACTCTGATATGGTAAATTAAAGGGTTAGTGTCACCATCTTATTTCATTCTATTATGGAATATCACCAGCTTAAGGCCGAAACCATCAACTTTATAGCATAATCATTGTTACGAGATTCAATCCTAATATCAATGAATCTCTTTTATTCTTATCAATGCGTATCTGTGAAAAATAAATAGTTTCAAATAGCAGTTTTTTGACGTATGAGTTTTTTACATCAGACACACGCTAAATGATTTTTATTGGAGAAAAATTTGACTTAACTTTCTTTAAAACTTCACATTTCCAAAATAAAACATGAGTCGTAATGAAACAAAACGTATTCATTAGTATAATATATTTATCTTTAATCTCAACAATAGAGATCAAGTTAATTACGTTAGTTAAATCTAGTTCCACCGTCATCATCGACTATGAAAATCGTGAGTATTTAGCAAGGTACGTCGTTAGGTATGTTTTCAACTGCCGAAGGGAAGCAAAAAGAAGATACTAGATCGATATATCTATTACAGATATAATGAAATAAAATCTTTAGATTCGAATGAATAAATTAGCGTGCATTCACTATGGCGGTATCAGTGAAATATACGCCAAATAATAGAGCCAAAGTGTGAAAATTTGGACAAGCTACCGCTAATACCGCTACTGCTCATTGAAATGTGATAAAAAAATTAAAAGCCTTTAAGAAGTTTTCGCATAAATGTTAATTTTGTAGCTGCACTTACTTCTCCGGTTGGATCAAATTAGAATAAGAACATAAAATACTAATGTTTTCGTGCAGTTTCCAAAAGCTAATTGGAGCGATCGACTTTCATTTGTTCCAAAGTTCAAACTTTCCAGAACTGTCGCCATTACGATGTAATGACGGTAAAACATCCCCGATAAGTATTCCTAAACGGCTTTTAACAACTTCTGGGTCATCTAACGTTCATTTTCATCGTTCAGATTCAAAGTTAGCTTAAAGCGCATCATTACTTCTAATTTCCTAAAGACTTCTTTCTTGCGAGAACTTTTCGAAGATACGGTTTTCTTATTTGATGGACGTGCTGAAAATTTGGTTTGAGGGAGAAAAATGAAATCTCTTATTTCTGAAATGCTGTATGGGAGGAAAATAATATACTTGGGGGGATAAAAGAAGTTTGTTGACAATTCCGAGAATGAAAAATCAACATGATAAGATTCGTAAAGAAAGAAGGATTGGAACACGGCTGTTAATGAGTTAGAAATTAATAGAATTTAAAATCTTTGTCGGCGTTCCTCTTTTATGACCCCTGAGGACGGTAGCCTTGCTATTGAAAAGTACTTTGAGTACAATAATAGTGCGGTATTCCTTTCTTTCTTTCTCTGACTACCGGGAAGTAGGAGGAGGAACGTCGACAAAGACGGCTTTTGGAGATTTTAAACTTCTAATTCTCTAAATGAAGAGAATCGATTAATTTGTACTTACATTACAAATCATCATCTAGTAACTCGTGATGCTAACATTAGCTTATCGGGGGATACATTTCTAGGGTCTTCTTGGTAATTATCCCGAAATATTTTTATATAGTCAGAAAGGAAAGCTATGGTCGTACACGATGTTAATAAAGCTAGCTTTAAATTGCTATATTTGCAAATGAAACTGAAATTTTCACGGAAACGAAACTTGATATTCGACAGATTCAAGAAAGAATATATTGCCACCTATGATAACTGTGGCTAATTCATTGAAAAGCCAAGAATTATATCTAAAAAATATCTCTGATGATCTTACCCTTCATTATACAGTTTCAATAAATTATTAGATCTTGTAAAGATGATCATTGGTAAAGATGCAGATTTTATTTTCATGACGGATTCATAAGCTACGAATTAGCAATAAGTCTGTTTTATATGAGGAATTAAACATCAGTATTTTTTGTGATGCACTACCTCTAAGTACGGCAGTTGACACTATAGGAATATTTAAATTTAAAATATAAGTAAGTTGACGCCATAGAATGCGCAGTGAAACACCATTCATGGGAAATGAGGCCCACCAAACGGAAACGGATGAAATATTCAAATTTAGATAAATACTCATAATGACTAACATTACGTAAACTTTTGAAGTATTATGAATAGCATGTGTTTTTCAATTTATTATGAATTACGCTAACAATTTTTAGTAATTTAATTAATGGGCTATTCCTTCCCAATACAATGACTTTTACATTTGAAATTTCATTCTTCAATAGTACTGAATTCTCTCAAATACATCGGAAAGAAAATTCTTGAAGTCGATAGATATGGTTAAATTTGAAATTCTTCTTTAATTTTGAAACTCTGATAAAATCAACAAGATAAAACGAAGTTTTGAGAAAGTATTCAAGTTTGAAATGATGATCATAGTTAAGTCATCGGGATTGAATTTGAATGTAATGGAACTCAATAGTAAGATTCTAAACAGTGGCAATACTTCTGTGTTGTGAATCGATCCTTAATAGTAATTCTTATGTGAAGTCTTGCCAACAAAAAGAACAGCAAAGAAAGTAGCCAAATTGAAAAGTAAATAAATGTAATATAAAGAATTAAAAGAATATTGGACGATAACGAATGCGCACCAAGCTATCATTCATGGGAAATGATGCCTGATAAATAAAAAATTAAAATCTACAAAACAGAGAGAGAGATGAAATCTACAACAGAGAGAAGGATATACCCCTACTGGCCCACCAAACGTATTCTTTTGAAGTATTTATATCGACCAACATTACGTTAATTTTCAAAAAATTCTGATAAAAATATGCTCATTTATATGTAAAAAAAAGTATAATAATATATCTCCTCGAAGATTTCACCTTTTTATAAATATTACGTCATTTTCAAAATCAAATGAATTCTGCAATATTTTTTTAGTAATTTAAATAATGGATTCTTCATATACAATATAATTACTTTAACATTTAAAAGGTCGACAGTATAAATTCTCGCTAACATATCTAAAGGAAATATTCTGAAGTCGATATTCGGTTATTTTAAAAATGTTTCTTTGAATACAAAACTCATTAAATCGTTAGGGGCAAACAAACTTTTAGGGAGTTATTCGGTTTCGCAAGGAGTTAATTTCGCATAGTTAATTACAAGGGATTGATCTTGAATGACACGGAACCGACTATCAAGTTCCAAATCAGTGACAAAGCTATTGTTTTGAATCTAACTTAACAGTAATTTTATGTGAAGTCTTACCACAGACAACAACAGCGATGAAAATAGAACACTTAAAATTAAAAGAAATCCAAAAGAGAGGGTGAAAAAATAGTAGACTTTAACGGAATGCGCAGCTAGATATCATTCATGGGAAATAAGGCCCAATAAATAAAAGAAATAAAATCTACATAAGAGAGAGTGAGATACCCTTACTGGCCCACAAAACGTATTCTTTGGAAATATTCTGAAGAACACTTGTGAGAAAGAATTCAATGAAAAAGAAAGCAGACACGACACGAGAATACGGAATCGATCACCGCAAGCCGGGATGGAATGATGAACGAGATTTTTTCATCGCATCGGATTTATTTTCACCTGGAGGGCGAGCATCTAACCCTGCTAGTTCTTTATGACGTCTTACGTGCCGCAGGACACGAACCGGGAGTAAATCTGGTCCCAGAAGAAAAAAGGTAGAGATAGGGGCGAAGCTGGAGAGGACAAAAAATTTAGTGAATTATGCATTAAAAAGAGGATAGCGTCCGCGGAAAAGCCAAGGAATTGAGGTCGGAACGATAAAAAATTCATAGTCAAGGTGTGCGACGCTTTTATCGGCCGCTCTGAAATTCCCCTTCCATAAGTATGTCGCTCTCTTTCTCGTAGACGGCAATTCACGTGGCTCGGACAGTGATACGGGCAGAGGACGTACCAAAATAAAGCAATGCCCTCCCTACGAACGGCTTTACAACGGACTTAATCAATGGGATCCGCTCCTGTCCGGTCGATTCCGGCGTAAATATTTTCTTCAAGCTACCACTCTTCTTCTCCCGATAAATCTCTCGCAAATGCAAGTACATCAAATATTTATACAGTTTATTTTTTTCTCTCTCTGAATTTTAAGGTATGTTTTCTGCAAGTTGAAATGTTACATATGCGTGATAAGGAATAAATAAAAATTATAAAAAAATGATATTAATCCGAATAAATTAAATAATCGTAAAGATAAACAGAGGTGAGAAATGGCGACATTAAAGAGACTCAAACCCAGGCCTCCCAGATACCGGGCAGGTATTTTACCTCGCCGTATCAATCCCACCTCTGTTAAAGGAATACGATGTCAGCTAGGTGGTTAAATATTTTTATCTATCGGCATTACAAATAAAGTTCCTCTTTGACTTTCAGATTTAAAAAAGATTTAAAAACTTATCTAACTCTACAAGAAAATAATGTAATCGTCATCTTCAGTTCCATTTAATTGAGCACATTCTAAAGCAGAAGTATTTCGTGTTAATTCAAAGTAAATAGATTTTTTCGGCTGGGAAATTCCTGTGTTAGTGCCATTAACATTGTTTTAGAGACAAGAGATTTATTAGCCACAAATTCGCTCAAATTAAAGCCGCTTCATTATTATTCAAACAGCCTTGGCAGCATTTAAAAAATATATAGAAAATAGTGCCGTATGCAAATTAAATAAGCCCTAAATTGTTCCCCTAAAAATTCAAATCTTCTAATATATTAGTTTGCCATATATCTGCGTTATTTCTTTCATTTCCGCCATATATTTTTAGATATTAATCGTAAGGAATCCAGTAATACTATCGTATTCTTCCATAACATTAAACTTTGGGCGAAGTCAATTCAGCAATAAGAATGAAAACGAAATTACGAACTATGAACCTAGAGTCAAAGCCGGTTGTAGTAAAATTCATGCGAAAGCTACGTGGTATTTTTATTACTCTCTCTATGGCGTTCCACCAAGTTCAACCATAACATATCGATTACAATCATAAGGCCGCTGGAAGTAGTGGCAACCTTAAAGTACTTAGAAAGTATAATCACTTTGAATGGAACTTGCACCGAGTCGATAGGATACAAGATTTACTATGAAAAAAGAGTATTTGAAAGTGCGCAAGATTTGCTCACTACTCGACGAATGCCCCTTGAGCCATGAAAAAGATTAGTTTCTTGCCTCGTGTAGACTATCGCCCTTTGATGTATGGTAGGTATTTAGTTTTCCCGAATCTAATGCACAACAAATGAGTGAAATATCTCCGTTTTTTTTAATATGAATACCGACATAAAACAAAGGAACAAACGATAACTGGTAGATTGAGAGATGAGGAGATGTTCGGAAGGATCGTATTAAGAAATATGTTTAACACCAAGAGGAATAGGGGATGACTTAGACATCGCCATTACGATTAGATCGATCAGAGAAAAGATCAGTGCAGGAATATACAAGAAAAGGGAGGAAGAATTAAGAACCATTATTTCATTTCACATCCATGAGATAAGAAGCAGCACATGGATTTAAAAAATACTTAGAAAATTGATTACATTCTTATCTTCATTCAGAAAATTAAGAATAACATGAACATATGTTACGTTAACAAAACATTGACAAATATGAGCCTATCTGATGGAGAAATTAAAGTTGATGCTGAAACCTTGACGTTTATGGGCTGAATTATGTGATAAATATGTAATGTTGGAAAGCAAAAACCAAAAATTTTATTTTATTATGAGCACAATTACACTGAAATTCCTCAATAGCGAAAATATACCTTTAAAAAGAAAAAAAATGCTTCGAAAATGTAAGGCAAAACATCTATTGAAACTGGAACCTAAATAAACGACAGGATAACTTCAAACTTCAGCTTACATAGTCAACAATTATGTATTAGAGTTTGAAAAGAACAGCAGAAGCAAATTTCGTAGATTATTCAAGCGAGAGAAAAATGTAAAAAGTCCGAAAAAGATTGTTTCAGTATGCGAGAGATGCTGAGGCATCAATGCATAAAGAAATGAAGAGCGCAGTGCTGCGCATGGGGAAAAAAGGTCTCCCTTGTAAAACTCGGGCCAATCTTTCCTGTGGGCAGTGTCCCTATTATTCCCAGTTTTCTCTTTAGCTGAAGAAGCAATTCGCTGGCCGCCCACTGCGAAGCACATCACGCATCCTCATTTAATATGCATTGAAATTTCCATATTGTTCAGTGCCTTAGGAACGCTATGAAAGCAAAGGGAGCGCAAATAGCTGAGAGACTGGGAGGATTCCTACACTCTCCCACGGCTGTTAATAGCGATATATACCGCATATATATCTTCCTATTCATTATATAAACAAATAATTTAATTTTAGGGAATTAATACCTGTAAATATTATAAATACTAATATCTAACCCATCATAGATAGTATGGTATTTATTTCGCGATACGAGTAAAATAGATTTGGGAAACAAAGTCACATCTTGCCACACGCCAATTTACTGCTTATATATCTTACTAAGCATTACATAAATCAATGCTACAATTTCATGGAAATGATTCCAGTAAATGTAGTATAAAACTATAAAAATTAACTCATCATTAATAGTATATAAAGAAAGGTAGGTTGGGAAACGGCTTTTAAGGAATTAGAGGTTTAAAATCTCCAATAGCCAACAAGACAGAACACCGCTTTTTTGAGAGCACTCAATACGGATTCGAATGCGATGAATTCATAGTCAGAAGTGAATAAATACTTGGTATCTATTCACTCCTGACAAAGTGGAATTCTCTGAATACCGGGGAATGAGAAGAGGAACGCCGACAAAAACGGCTATTGGAGATTTTAAATCTCTAATTAATATCATAGTATTTCTTCCGCGTATCATACGCGAAAATAATCGATTCTGGAAGTAGAGTAATAAAGCAAGTTCTACCTGCCACACGCCAAAAGGTGATTTTCAGGATGCATCTGTAAATGTAGATCATCTTGTGGGCAAGTTATAGGTTCGATAAATTATATGCTTATCATTTATATTTTACTAGCATCCGACGCGTCATCTAAAGTCACACCAATCTAAATTAGTTTTGAATTTAAAATTCCAAAACAAATGACCCGTGAAATTTTTAGCAGTATTGTTAAAAGTGCTTCGACAGCCTGGGTCATTCCATACGTGGGCTCCCGCCTGGAATCGAACCCGGGATCACCTTCCTTAAAGCAGAAACTGCTATATAATGGAAAAAATAACTACCATATGTATGCTACATCCACCATTTATATCTATTATATATAATTGCTTCTCCGGATTCATTCATGTATATGTAAGGATAGGTATATAGATAAGTTACTGATTCACAGGCTAAAAAACAAGTGTCATTGACTTAAAATTTTTACAGCGTATAGGCCCTAACGTTTAACCCCCAGAAAAAAGGCGACTTTGAACCTCAGTGTCATGGGTTTGATGCCAGAAGGCCCCAAAATTCCGATTTTTCCCATTTAAATGTATTGCTTAGATTTTCGGTAATTTCTAAAATAATACTTCCCAGATAGGTAGAGAATCAAAATTCAAGGAACTTACATGGTGGTCATGATTTATCGAATACATTCATGACTTTTACAGAAAATATCTTGGGTTCGATGCTAGGACGATGCAAAAATCTCCCATACATTGAGGTAGTTTTTGATTATTTTTCTTGATGCATTTATCGAAATGATAGGAAGTTCTTGCTTTGCTAGAAGATATATATTAAGACTCGGTTTAAGAAAAAAAATTTGATAAAACAATACGGTTCCTGGGTTCGATGCCAGAGCACATTAATATTTCTCACATAAAGAATATAAGGGAAAAGTAGTACGTCGTTTGAGGTAGTTGCAGCCAATATTTCTGCTTGAGTTTTCACAAATAGTTAGAGATGGTGATCTTCTGTTGTGCTGCATAGTAAGTATCACTAGGAAGACCGGGGTTCGATGCTGAACGGAAAATATATCTCCCATTTAAAACATATTGGTTGAATTTTCATAATTATTTCTTTACCGTGAAGACAGACAGTTGACACTTTGCATCTGTATGTATATTTGCTTGCAGTATGCAAGCAGCATTTTACTCGTACGCTATAATTTCAATTTGCAAGTCGGTATACGTTATAGGTTAACGGTGTTGAAGTTCGTTCATTTTGGCAATAAATTTACAATATTGGTACAAAAGATGCAATTACTTTCGAACGGTAGTTTAAAATGCAGTTTTTTAAACTGTGAATTATCATAAAATATTAGTATGAATCCTTGAAAAAAAACCTAGTTAAGTAGAAAATGCACTAAAGCTTACTGCACGGCTGAATTACATATCCGGGTGATTTCAGTGTTAAGACCTCGGAGGGCCATAAAGAGTGCAGACCGGGCCCCTTGGGCCTCCCTTCACTGGAGCCTAACCGTGTGAATCTCGCGTTAACCTCCATTTCCTGTCTCTACCCTGGATGAATTATATTTCTTCATCCTAGATACTCATCCTTATTTTAAAAAGAGCAAACTGCATAAATTTAAGGTAAGCGGAAGTCGAGGATGGTAAAATTGCATAAGATGGAGTACTCTTCTTTCTTCATCTCTTCTCTTCATATCCCCTCATTAGTTTCCCAGCATTCACCATCCTCCTGCTCATACCAACTCTCTCGAGCAAGTTTTTTTAGCGAAAAACTCTCCTCATTAAACCCTTCCTGCAGCACTTCTCTCTTTCGCAGAACCAGACCCTGCCTTTTTCTCTACAAGAAGGAAAGACTAGGAATACCCACGAAAAATTACTTCCCATTATTCTCTTTCCTTCGCGTAAGATTTTCCAGAGGGTAAAATCACCCTGTCAGTCGATGACCCGATTTTTTTCCAATCGGTTTGCGTTTTCGATGAAGTTAACGTCGTGAAGGCATGCCATTTTTGAACGAAGACGAGATCGGCAAATCCAAATGCGAAAGGAATCAAATTTTGCTCGGAAGAAAAAAATTAATTTTGGATTCAAAAGGATGTATAGGAGTCGAGGTAAGGGGTGGTACAAGTGCAATAAAAATAGAAAAATGGAGGGATATCCACGATTTACTCAATTGAAGTTCGCTACGAACTAGAATTCCCCCTTTTAATCCCTGGCCCTGGAAGCACGAAGTTAATCAAATGTAAAACGAGCATAACTTCTTATTGTATTCCGATTTTTCATTTGAACAGCAAAAAAATATACTCTCTGAATCGTATTTAATATTTATAAATGTGTTTCCTCTGTGGCTAGAATTAAAATGCCTACATCAAAGGTGTTTATTTTAAATTTTCGCCCAGAACGAAAAAATTCTTATCAAAACTTAGAGATGCTAAAGAAAGACTTGCTTTGTGTATTAATCGAGGTCTGTGTAAGCTCGAGGGGATCTCCGGGTTTAATTAACTTTCTTATTAAGGTTTCTCATCAGAATGAAATTGAAAATCGTGCGCTCTCTTTTAAAACAGTACGTTCATTGCAAATTCTACCAGGAAATAGAATCGGATGATTCAATATGACTTGCTTGTCTGGCTCGATAGAGCACGGTTATTCAAAAGATATTATTTGATCAGAGTTTCATTCTCCGCTTGAACATTGGTATGTTTTAATTAATGTGTTTATGGTTTAATATGCAATTAACGATGAATTAAAATATAGTTAATTTGGTGGTCATGCGCCGAGTTTCAATTTACAACCTAAGAAGTCACTCGAGACCACAGAAGAAAAAATCGAATTTTGGAAGCACAGATTAGGGTTTCCAAAACTAATCTAAAATAGTAATAACAAAGCTCTTTTCTATATTTAATGATAATAATTATACGTAGGGATAATTCATGGAATTCATGTAGTCACCACAAAACGTCAAGCACGCTAAATAACCAATCATCAATTTAGTTCATGATTTATCGATTATGTGTCGTTACCTGCCCTTCAAATTATGCAAGTGCTCTTTTAGAGAAAAAGTAAGGAATATCCCTGATATAGATGAAAAGGAGACCTCATTAAATTTCCAATATTGAGTCAAATTATCCACGTGTGCTCGCTTTATTTATCTGAACCATCTCACGAATAAAATGGCGTGATCTTTATCATCTTTATTTGGGCAGCAACGATACTGAAAGTCTCGTCTTCCACCAAAACCATCGGCTTCACTATGATTAAATCAAAGAGAAAGTAAAAAATGATAAAAGTGCGAGAGACAAAGAAATCTAAGACGTACTTAGGAATTAAATTATCAAAGATCAAACCAAACAAATTGCATCGCACTCTGAAATTTCAGCATCACTAATTTTCAGCGCAAAAATCATACCTAAACATTGCGATGGCACGACAACCCATGTCATAAAAATAAACCTCATCCCGAATCAACTTACTTCCTGTAAAACAATACGCATGTGAATGGAAACATTTCCAAAGTTTTAATCACGAAAACCGGCTTTTTAAACTTCTCGTACTCCAAAAGCATCGGAGGTTACCATGGGAGCCGACAATTCCACGTACCATACAGTCCGGCGGCGTTCTCCCGAGCACCACTTCAGCCCCATTCTTTTCTTTCGGCTTCCGATCCCAACTCCTGCGTATCTCCGCACTCCCGTTTTTCGCATCCCTTTTTGCTTCTTCCCCCCATTGCTACAACCAAGAGGTCTTCTGGAGCCCCTTCGCATCTCCGCTGTTTATTATTTCACTGTGTATGCTTTGGAGAGAGGGGGAGGAATGGATACATCGGCGACCGAATTGGCTTTTTTATGCGATCGCAAAGGATGCCGGGGGCGTCCCTTTTTTGGCCTTACTTTCCCAAAAAAATGTCGAATCGAGCTCATGATACAGCCAAACTGTCCGCGTACTTTAGTTACGCACTAACAGTTTGAAAACCACCGTTCCCTTTTTAAGGGTAAAACTTGATTTATGGCCCTCGTGACGCTATGGGAGGGCACGAGTTTCCGTATCAAACCGTGAAAATTGGAGGACCATAAAAAATAGGGTGGGCAGTAAAAACCTGATAAATATTTATTCCATGCCTCGATATTTGAAATTCTCATGATTTGCTTCGTACCATTCTCATTCACGCATTTAGAATTTAGGAATCCCTTTACGATGTTAATCAAGGCTCCGTGCACTAACCTAACCATCGTTATCATTTTCAATAAAATCTACAAAGGCGACCGAAATGCTATTTATTTAGGTGTTTGTGATTGAATTGTTTTTAAATTAGGTACTGTAGAAAGTGTATGTACTCATTAAAATATTTTAACATTTTCATGTTCATATGTGTGAATTTATGTATATTTTTAATTTTTTTCTATTGTGAAGTCTATCAAGTTAAACCCAAAATAGAAAACTTCGTAAATAGAGAACAAAAAGGATAAAAATAAAGGATGGAAATCAGAGTAAGGTTTGCAGAAAGCTGTGACGATGTAACCCCAAAAATATGGATTTCAGTAGTAACCTTCGGATTATGTTTTAAAATTCAACTCATACTGGCATATTAATAACGATTATTAATCTAACTAAAATAATTTTTCATTCGCATTTATATAGAAAATTCAGAATCATTATGTTATTATTAATTCGGATAACATTAAGCAAATGTGAAGCCATTATACGAAGTATGAAATGAAAGCACCAATGTTATTTCAAATTTTAATTAAATTATTATATCGTTTCGATGAAAGGAACACTGCACCAAATTTCTCTCGCCGATTGAAATATTTGACATAAGAATCATTTAATCAGTACTTTATGCAGTACAAATCCATCTGATGGCATTAAAATAACTAATAGAAAAACATGCATACGATTTTAATCAAGATTAAATATTGGATTTAATGTGGCATAAAAAATAGAAAATTGTGTTGATTTTTTTTTCAATTAGTCAAAATATCAAACCACACAAGTTTTGGCACGAATATTGAGTTAACGTATGACTGAAATAGACCGAATAACTTTACTAGATTTTCCATTAATAAGCAGACAACACTCACTTTCTAATCTTTCAGTTTCTTTCAGGAGAGAAAGAAAACAATTTTCCGCTTACCATAGCAGGAAAGAACGGAACTCCGAGTATTTATTAACTTTCCATTAACGAAGGGCATTTGGAACTTGTCCCGAGCAATTTTAGACAAACATGCTCCGCTATTTGGGCATCCTAGTTTATTAAGGGGCGCATAGACTTTATTTTCCGATTCGTTAGCTACTCCTCGTGCGGCATCTTTCTTTCGAACGGCACTTCCCTCTCCTCCCGCTAAAGCCACTCCGTCGTAATGGCACCATAAAATACGCTCAGCACACTTTTTTCCTCCGACGAAATGTTGCCGAAGTGATTTGATGAGTTGCGCCCGGAATCGGAAGCGAGACAAGTTTAGCGTCGTTCATTTTTTTCCTCTCCGCCCCCCTTAAACTGACCGATAGATTCGTCCACGTAATCGGCGCTAGAGCGGCGCCGGAAACTTGTAAATAAGTGCTCCGCGAAAATGATTTGTCGCCGCGGCCGGAGGAGATTTTGGAAAGAAACGACACGAGCGGAAACGCCGTTATGGCGGTTCTTTTTCGAGGGCGATGTGAAATATATTGCGGAGACGTGACGGGAAGTTTTTATTTCCACATTAGTTCCGTCGTAAGTGTAGATATCGCGGAGAAAAACCGAGATGGTCAACGAGGAGTGCCTCTCCAGAAGTTTTGAAGGATTTATCTCCGGATAAGTTTTGACGCTTTGGTGATTAGAGCGAAGTTGCAAAAATTTATGTCGCGCGACCTAGTGGAATTTCATAGAATTTTCAATACAGAGGGAAATGTGGGTAGGTCTTAGATTCATATAATATTCATCGCAGCAAAATAATAATAATAATCGGCTTTAATTGGAGAAGATTGAGATTAAAAGTCTCTTCTTCCATCAAACCCATCGTCATTAATTATAGACTTATAATTAAACTAACGAGAATACCATGAGAAAAACTTAGAATAATAGTGAATGTAAAAATCCTAAGAAATTAAGGAAAAGATCTTAGGAAAAATAATTATCCACATCAGGAAAACACCCGCAAGAAGGGGGAATGAAAATTCTGTGCAGACCTACAGATATTCATAACCAAAAGATGAGATAAAAGAACATGAAAATATATAGAATACACTACCCGTAAGTATATGCATGAATTAAATCAATAAGAAAAACGTAACTAATGATGACTAAACTTTACAAATGTTTAAGATTTAAGACCTAAAATTACATGGATATTAAGCAATAAAAACCAAATGTAAGTTAGTTTAAAGTGTAAGCAAAAAATAAAGTACAGGTTATTAAGGTATTTCTAAAAAATCAGAACAATGCACCAAATTTTCTGCTGATGATGGTATACGTCAAAAAATTGTTCCCGAACATTTAGATAGCATTTTCCTATCTCTGACAATCGAGGATTGAGAACGGAGTATCGAAGTTCCCGAGATCAATCGTTATCTGCCGCTTTATTTTACTATTATTCGCTTTATCCATATTAGTACATCACCAGCAATAATCGGTACGGCAGTAGATGTTGAATTCAAGCAAATCTGTAGGGGATCAGCGATTACTTGACCCAACGTAGTTTTTCAGCGGTTAGAAACATTCCTAGCGTAATTAAATAAATATGTCTTACTTAAGGTAGAACGTAATTTCATGTCAGGCCGAATTTTAATACTTTCTGTTTGAATATCAATGTATACATTAGATAAATTCGATTCAAAAATAAAAAGTAGTATTGATAATCTTTAATTTTAATAAACGGTAATAAATGTAGAAATACATGGTATTTGATTTACAAATATTACCATTTATTTCTGTATCATAAATATGCAATTCCACCAAGTGTTTAGAGATCGATATTTCTATTTTCATTTTAAGATGTTAGGCAACTTTTTTGATACAATTTGATTTTAGGTAAGGTGAATAGGAAAAATCGTTTAATAGATACATAGTAAACTGTTTTTTCCGATACGGGTTCTAATATTCGATTTTTTTAGTTTTCAAACGGAATTTTTTCGTGTTTATGGAATTAATGACAAATCAAATCTTCATTTATGCAAGTTAAGGCCCAAGGCCCTTTTACCTAACTTCAATTGTAAACGGATATCTGAATTCCATGTTAAATTACCAGTAGAAAGTTGGAACGAGAAAACGATTAAGAAAAGCCCGAGAATTGGCGGATAGGTATTCCCTCCTGCAAACACTACTTTCATTGTATCACCCGAAGTAATCCACATCAACCTATAAGCCCTTAATTATGTAACCGTCCTTGAAAACTCTTAATTAAATTCTTGGGAAATAATATACCGGCGCAAGCAACGGAGAGTCTTAATAACATAAAGATTTCGCTGAAAAATAAACCATTCATTGCTCAAACAAGACCGCCAAGTTAAGATGCAGAGAATATATTTCAGCAAACATACTCAACAGCTACTTTCCTTTCATCTTTCTTCTTCAGTTTCCAACCTCTCCATCTCTAGTATTTTTCTTTGCTTACACTCATCCCTCTTTCGGAGATATCTTCAATTTCGCTCTCTGCACCCAAAAATACCTGCCCTTAAAAAACCGGCTAGGCAAAGATGTTTTCAATAGCAGCTCTGTGTATTTCAACTCAGCCCATTGAAGATCCCCCACTTGTTTTACTTCTCCCGATTCCCTTACCACACCAATCCTTTCCCTTCGCCATCCATCCCTTATAAACCCCCCGAACTCCCTTTCCCATGAGGTTGCCAACTTTCACTGCTTCTCCCAAAATGGGAATAGATACGACATTGCCGAAATGGGGCACATTTACCCTACTTTCACCTAAAGCAATCACGATACAAGCGCATTAAAAAAGGGAATAAATTACCCGTGCGATTTATTCAAATGAAATGCTAGGAACGGAAAGCTTGCATATTGCTGGCGCAAAATGTTTCTCATGGGGGTTCTTTCCTTCTTTATATCTATTCTTTAAAAGCTATTCTATTCATTAAACGGAAATTTTAAAGCTGCTCATTAAATACAATAGCATTAATAAATGATGTTATTACGTAAATCTTTAATTATCTTGCCTATCCGCCATCTACATCCCTACTTCATTTACTAGCACAGATTATTTCGTTGAACTAAGGCGAAACGGAATTCCACACAGTGACAGCTGATTCAATTGAGTATATTATCTGTGATAATTTAACGTCAAACTAAAAGTATTATCCTTCAGAAGAGCTTCACTTGATTTCCATACACTCCCCTAGCAGTAAATTACACTAACTTAATACCTTACTAACTACCATCTAAATTAATTATTTTGTCACTAGATCTAATTACGTTCTCGTTCTTTTAGTATCCTTTTAGTCTGTAATAGAGATATATCGTCCTCTATTGAGATTGTTCCATTACATTATCCATTCCCTAGGTATTCAGGACATATTTAACACATCTTAAAATATAATCAGCATTACCATCAGTTGAGATTTAATATTCATATTATAAATTGTTGTTAGTTTTAGAACTTATATTCTATTTTCAAAAGTTAATTGAGCTATATTGTTTTTAAGTACTATTTGGCGATATTTTTTTCTAAGTAAGCGACTTTTCTGGATGTATACAATGATATCGTCAAATTTTAATTGACATATCTGCTCGCTAATCAACTAACATCCTAACAAATATTTTTTACGCATTAATTAACTAGTTTTTCACATTTCACCCTCTTCTCCTTCGTTTCCACCTTTACAGGCTAACTCATCTTACTCTAATTTCCCTCTCTACTTACTTCTTATATCAACCTCTTCCCTACTCTCCAGCCTACATTCTCTACTACATCTGAACCTTCCCTAACCATCCGCTCATATATTATTTCCCTTCCACTCAATTCTTAATTAGAAAATTTTCCTTCCTCTAACTTCCACCTCTCTTACCTTTCCTTCTCTTTTTCCTTATTACCATACCCTCCTAACTTCCGAAAAGACAGTAGAACGGTGCCAGAATGAACATCTACCCCTCCATCCCTCCCCCTCCCCTCTCGCATCATTCACACCATACGTCACTATCCCTCCCCTTCAACGCCCCTTCGCCAATGGCAGGAAAGTTTCTACCTCCGATAATTGCTTTTTTCCTTACTGTAACGCGGTCAGTAATCGAGATTAATCTCTTAAATGCGATCAAATGTATGCCAATGCGAGAGGTTTTGCTGGAGTGAATATAACAAATTAACGATCGAGATAAAAAGTATAAATCTGTATGAGTGATTGACGTTAACAGCTAATAGTACGTATTGCTAGAGGTCCATTAAAGAATGACTACGACATTTTACGGACGCCTATGCATGAGATCATTGCGGAGGTAACAGACAAGCCGTGTCTAGCGCTGAACGTTACTGAGCTAATGTTCCTGCGAATGTCGACTGCGTAAACAAGGTACCTTATTGTCCTAGTTTTCGATTAAATAAACCTACAACATTAAGTACTTGTGATGCCATATGCATCGAAGAAGAAGCAAAAATAATGTCGGAACTTAACTGCGACTGGCCTAGCCGTACAAAAGTGCGTCACAATGTATTTGAAACAATAACTACAACGGATATTATTATTAGTATTATTATTTCATAAACTGCAAGTAGGCTGTAGGCCAGGTGGCAGTTTTTCTACATACTCATATACAGTTCATCTAAATACATACATTTACATATGACATATAAATTGTTATTTCTGGATTTTTTTGGGGTTCATGACAGGCCTTCCCGGCTATCGTAGCGGTCCCAGGGTAAAACCCCACCATACCATCACCCTTCCAAGCAATCCCTTACTTCCTCCAGAACTTCTACAATTCTAAAATCCCCTTACATTCTATAATACTCTTATCTACTTCAATACATTAAAACATTTCTTTTTAAAAGATTTTGTATAGTTAGGCAAGGGGCTTAAAAGCGATCCAGGTAACTTATTCCATTCTGAAATGCCTCTGTCAAGAAAAGAATATTTCGCGATGTCCGTTCTTTGCCGCCGAGGCTTAATTTTAAATTCGTGGCTATCTTCTCCGCAGTATTCTGGTTTCTCCGTAGCATTTTTAAATACTTCCCAACCATTTTTACTTGAAATTATGTTGTAAATAGAACCTAGTCGATTTATTTTTCTCCTTTTCTCTAACCTTCCACACCTAAGAGTCTAATATTTATGTGACGCTGTCCGTTTTTCTAAATCTGCCCATTACATATCAATCTGCTTTCCTTTGTACTTTATTTATTTTTTTGATCGACAACATCGATATGGATCACACACGGTTGTCGCTTATTCAAGAATCGGTCTTATCGGGATATACAAATTATCTAGTCCGGAAATTGACTAAAAAGTACGAAAATCTTTTGTAGTAAAAGCACTTATAACAAAATTGTACTTAAATGCATTTCTCCTGGAATCTTCTTAAAGATTCAATACCCTCCCTAAAGGAAACAGTGTTCCCACTTGTATCCGTTTATAATTGTTGGACAATCACAGAGACAGGTCAACATGGAACCTTTGTATTAGAATGTTTATTAACCATTCCGCCTCGGTTTCATGCGATTCTTACTTTTACTGTTTTACATGTAAAATCAACCAATAATCCGTGATTGCTGCACTTTCCCCTTTCGAAAAAAATATTCTTAAGTTCATATTTTTCTCAGAGAAGAGAAGAAAAGTGTCCTATTACGTCGAATGAAAATGATGAAAAGATGAAAAATAATTTGATTTTAATTTATGATTCAAAAACTATCAACAGATACATTCACCTTCTTATAGTCAATAGTATGGCAAAATGAACACTTCTTTCAAACAGAATACTTTTTATCGTGAACAGTTTCTCGAGGGAGCTTTCATCTCCAATAAGTAAAATAACCACAATAATTATAGCTATTCCTTCTTGACGGTTTCCATAGTAATTTTTTACCTAACTGAACAATAATTCCTTCGAAAGAGTAGTTTGCAAACGTTTTGTGGGGATATGATGTGATGTGAAAAAGAAATGTGTGATTATACTTCATGTACTTGAAGATTCTACAGCGTTGAATAAACCGGTCGTGATGACGAAATGTTAAGGAAATTTGGTTTTTCTCTTCCGTGATATGACTTCCACAAATAAACGCCTGGAAACATTAATTTTACTCATAATTTCCTACAAATTTCATTTTTGAGAAATCACAGAGAAGAATATTTTGAGAAAAAGTACGTTTTGTCCGTCTTCTGCCGAAGCACTGGTTTTACTTTATCAAGCCAACTTTAGAGTCATAAATTCACAAATTAACACATGGATGCATTGATTTCACCCATAGTTTTCCACAAATGCCATTCATGAAAAGTCAAAGAAGGACTATTTTGAGGAAAAAATTACGCTATGCATGTCTCCTGCGGGAACAGACCCTTTAGTTAATCAATTTAACTTTAGAGTCAGAAACCATGCCAAGGATAATGAGAGAGAAATGGGATATTAATAGCGAATCCTTTTTCAATTCGCCCCTCAGTCCATTATGGGGCGTGCTCCGTTTCCCGAAGGCAGGATGCATATTACCCCCGTGGAGCATAAGCTCAGCTACTCGCCTCATAGTCCGAGTCCACCGAGATTTCTTTTCCACCTCTCTTATAATCTCCACTCCAGACTGCCCTCGAGCATATCTGCTCTTTAATTCAGAGCGCCAGAGACCGGTTTGTAAGGCTTTTCAATTCAAAGAAGGGCGGGAGAGGTTACGGGATGAAATCAGCTCCAACAGATGCATCCTTTTGTCCCCCTACTGTCCGCTTCATTAACTACTCATGCGCGGGAACCTGGGCTTTGATACGAACATCGGTCATATGCGATTCCCGGAAATAGAATTGAGAAAATCGTATCCATGTAATTTCGCGTTTGTTTTGTTTCACTAACTCAAAACCGGACATGTTTTGGCATAATTTTGACTGGTGTAAGATTGAAATAGAACAAATTATAAAACGAATAGAAGATCTAATATTTAAATTCACACAAAACCACAAAATACCTACACACACTACCGTGATTTCGATCGCATCATCATCAGGAAAACATTAGTGTGTCTATTTATTTTGTGGTTCTGTAAAAATTGAAATATTAAGATCTATTATTTTTACTTTCTCCATATACGTAGAGAAAGTATTGTTTCCATGAAAAAAATTGACTTTGAGATTTCAACGGAAAAACATGTTTTGGGGTCCCTAGAACACGTTTTGACCATTTTCGGAATCATGTCTGTGTGTGTGTGTGTGTGTGTGTCTGTGTTTGTGGGCGCTCTAACTTAAAAACAATTAGTCGTATCAATACCAAACTTCATATATAGCACTGTGGTTGGTGCTGTCAGAGTTGATTAGTTTTTGGAGTAAATCGATTGACTGGAAGTCGAGCTTTATTCTTCGAAGCAAATTTCCGGTTTTGCAAAATATATCGTGAAATACTGATAAACCGGAAGTTGCTAATTATGTACATTGTGGGCGCTCTAACATGAAAACTATTAGACCTATCAACACCAAATTTCATATATAGTACTTTGGTTGGTGTCGTTAAAGTTGATTAGTTTTTGGAGTAAATTGGTTTACCGAAAGTGGAGCTTTAGTTTTCGAAGCCCGTTTCCGTTTTTGCAAAATATCTCTATTAATCTAATATTTAGGTATATAATATTATTTATAAAAGTTTTAGAAAATTTAATTTACTATAACCTTTGAATGAAACATACTTTTGTATAATTGATTGTTTAGGAGTTATTCATAAAATATTGATAAACCGGAAGTTGCTGATTGTGTACTTTGTGGGCGCTCTGCGCGCTGTGGGCGAAAGGCCAATTTCATCGTTTTTCATCGAACATGTCCCAAAAAACATTATTTATAATGTTTATGACGCAAAAAATAATATGATATAAATTAATCACTTATCTTCCAAGTTTAGATTGAATATAGAGTTCGAAAATACTGTCGTACGTGAACATTTACATCTTATATATGGAGAAAGTCATGTGCTGGCCACATCAGATTTTTTAAATTATAATCATCTTCCACCAAGTGAAGACCGGAATTGCCAACGCTATTGAAAGAACTATTTGATTAAATGTTTCACATGCAAAAATAATGGGAATTCCGATGTGGCTGCACTTTCGTCCTTCGAAGACTCGTTCTTAAGCTCATAATATTCTGAGAGAATATAAAAAAGTAAAGTAAAAAGAAACCTACTTCATGTACCTGAAGATGCTACACCGTTAGACAAACTCTTCATTAAATTCTCATGGGCGAGGCTTCGCTCATCGCTCATACGAGATTCGCGGAAATAGAATTGAGAAAATCGTAGCCATTTTCATCTCAAACCAGTATTCCCCCAGTTTAGATAGAATGCTAACTATTTAACGTTATGCTCGTTGTAATAAACTGCCTTTGGTGCTACATCTCTACTTGGGCCAAGGTTTGGCCAAACAAAATTACCGTGGCTGCGATACGTGGTTTGCGCCTCGACTCCCACGCCAGCTTATGTTGGCTCTTCCAGACCGCATTTGACCCGTAAATTCAGTGATTCCACCGGGAATTGAACCCAGTGGGGGCCATGACGATGGTGGTGATGATGAAGATGACCCACTTGGCTAATTGGGAGAGGTCGTAATGCAAAACGAACGAAATTCTCGCCTTAAATTAAAACCCACATTTTGTGTAACACGGATTCTTTTATAAATAAAATATCGACAGAATATTTGAAAAATAATTACCGTCCAAGGATATTTTTCACAGAAATAAGAGGGATAAGAGCGAACTATAATTTAAAGTAATATTTAGTATCATATTCTAGCGATTTTACAAACTCATTATTTTAGTTGCAAAATTAATAGCAACATACTGTCGATATCTCGCTGAATGATCCTCATACGTTGAGGCTACTCATTCGAGATACTTCAGGAATAAAATATAACGATGAAGAATTCCTAACCAATGATACTTCGGGCATAAATCTCAATGGTGCGAGAGCAATAAGTAATAACATGCGGACGAATTTAGCAGAAACGTAAAGAGTTATCCGTGTTTGAAGCAAGCAGCAGAAAACTACCTGCAATCTAGAGTTTGGAATAACATGCTATCATTCACTTAACGTCGTTGAATCAGAATGCGAATATATGTTGAACTTAGGAGGTTTACTAAATTAGATATTACTTGTCACGTCAGTTCACGATTTGTCTCCATCACGTTATCTTTCTACTCCCGATCACAAGTCTCTCAGAGGGAAACATTTCAGAAAGTGGCGTAAATCTGCCTTAATATGTTTACTGGATTGATATTTCGAAAGCTACTTATCGTATAGGTCCAGCCAGAAACAAGTTTTTCATTCAACATGTAAGATGACTTTCGAAGATATATTTCGGAGAGGAAGATTTTTGCGTCCGTTCTTGCAAATTACAAATCTCAGTTCCTAGTCTACTCGATACGTAAAAGCTAAAATAGTTTCACTAAAGGAGCACCCCATCTGAATATATTAAAAGTTGAAAATTTTTATATGGTTATAAGACATAGCAAATTATTCCATCATTTACACAACGCATTCACAAAGAGAACCTTACCGAAAATGCTGAGTGAAGAGTTATCTAAATTTATGGACTTCTGGTATCGTTTAATTTAAGAAGATGACAACTGGGAATTACTGATTATGTATTTTTAATGCCACGAAGAATTGTATTATAAAATAAAAGAAAAGAAAGTGAAAAAATTAGTTTCAAATACAATAAGAACAGAATATCAGAAACAAAACTAAAAGTGGTAGATATTCATTTAACGAGTGCAACTCTACTATTAACAAAATATTATCAACAACTTTTAAATACTATCATCGTTCAGGACTGATATTTCAAAAAGTTGTCTATGAAAAGGAGAAACGAGGATGGTGCCATTACGGAAATAATTATACATGCAAACAACTGATAATGCCTCGATTATCGAGAATTCTAATCACGAAATAACCATTCTATTACTTGCGTCAATTTCTTTACTAGACAACCCAAATTGCTCTCTATATAAAAGGCAAAACTGTATTATGAGCATTGTAAATAAAGAACGAAGGACATACTGAAATTCCACCTCTTTCCCACTCATGTAAAATCCTTTTGTTCATGAACTACTTTTTAGAGAGTTATGGATCAGTATCATAAAAATTATTTCCACTTATTCATCTTCAAGTGCCAGATAACGTATCATAAGGCAAACACATAAGGAAGAAAAGAAGGTTTTGAGGGAATCGCTTTTCCATGCTTTAGTCCCCATTATATTATCAAAGAAGGTATCTTCTTATCCCTGTCTCAACTTTTCCTTTTATTTCTCCCAAAACCCCCACTCCTTCTGCAATGTCGTGTCTCGGAAAGCATTTCATAGCACCTGATGATGCATCTTCATATAATGCAAGCGAGCGCTCCAGGAATACGTGCGGAAGAAACACGAAATGCCCTTATTTGCCCAGACATATTAATTAATGCACGAAACACTGACCTCACCTCTTTGTTAATAAAGTTTCAATAGATAAAGCCCCCTTGAAGGCCTAATATTCTGCTTGATGAACGCCCCTAGCTTCCGGCACAAACTCGGATAATGTTGGGTAAGTAGAACGATGTATCCACCGCGATTATTCCGAGGTAAGGCCGCTGATAAGTCTTTGAGGCATTACCTAGTTCCTGAGGTCTTCATCCCATGTCATCCATCCTGTTTCACCGATCGCAAACAAGTCTCTTGCAACAGAAACCGTTCCCCGACTTGAACACGTTCTACTTTCGTAATTGATACGCCGACACCTCTAAACTGCCTATCGCACGCATAAGTAAAGTAATTACGCTAGATTTTGAGTAAACAATCTTCAACGGATTCATTCATTTTACTATGCAGACTTTACTGAAGTGGAGCTCCACCGAGTAAATTCTTATTGATTCCATACTAAAATTCTAATTTGTTATAAACTGGACTTCTAAGAGATAAAAATATAGTCCTGAAAGAGTAATAATATTTGAGCAATAGTTCTCGAATTTTATTACAACTAATGGTATCCCTTTTAAGGAATCATATATAGTTTAAGAAAATAAAAAATCAGCATGGAGACGAGTGGTCAAACACACACGAAATGATAACTTCCTTAGGTTGTAAAAACAAACTGTGAATTTAGGTGAAAAAGTGAGCACCAAAGATGGATGAAAAATGATCGAATCATATGTTTGAAACGGAAAGAAAATTGAAATTGCTCGAGAAAGTCGAAATATTTTTAAGGCTAACTACACCATTTAAATCAAGCAATATTGCGACATTTTGATGATCAAAATGAAGCATTTGATTTATTTACCCAGTGAAACGTTTCCAATTTAAATGCCTAATACAATACAAATAGACATAACTACAAGTAAACAAGTATAATGCTAACGAACCTCAAAGGAAAATATTCCCTTAAAATAATTCCCATCTTTGATTGGCGTATCAAATTCCAATTTGAAAAGTCACGTTTCTTTGAATAATTTTGTATGCCACGGGAAACATCTTCAAAACTTAAATGTATATGTAAATATTTCACAACATAAATTAAGAACAAATTATTACTTAAAAAAAATCACTTTTAAATTTATAATTACCTTACTATCCCAAACTAAATCATCTTGCGATGTATATTTGTCAGCTACTCGTGACTATAGAAAACTCAAAGGGGACTACCGAACTCTTATGATGGGCTTGACTGTAACATTAACGTCATCATCCATTCACATTTTCATTCTCATGCCCACGCGTTTATCCGAAGGTCAGAGGAGTTTTTATAAAAGTCAATCGCACTTTCATAAACGAGGGCATGGGAATAACATATCCCAGATTGGCTCAACTATAAACGCTGTTCCTCGTTTAACCTTTACGCTATTTCTATAAAGACTATGCGGTCTCTCGTCAAAGTAAGCTAAAATAATAGGTAGTCCCGATGGGCATTTTAATCCTGCGTAATAACAATAATACGTGTTCAATTGGGTGTAATTGAAACTAAAGTTCTCATCTTCCATCAAACGCATGGGTTCCCAAAGTGGTCCATATGGAAACCCAGGGGTCCTTATAGATTAACAGGCGGTCCATGCCAGAGATAAACAAATATAGTGTTTCAAGATGTTTTCAATTTTTGAGAAGGTTTTAGAGTTTTTATATGACAAAAATCCCTTTTTAAATAATAATAATAATAATCAATCAAATAATAATAATCAAATAATGATAATCTAATCAAATGGAAACCAGATATTGCTTTTAAATAGAAAATTTCAATATAAGGCAGGCTAGGGGTTCATGAAAAATCGAAAGGGATCCACGGGAAGAGAGGTTTTGGAATCTATGATCTTACCCATTGTCATAGATTACACAATAATAAAATCAAAGAGATAGTATGAGAAGAAATGAAAACATTTGCGGATGTAAGAAAATCAAGGATATTCTTAGAAATGAAATATATCGACTGCAGAAGAACACTGACGAGAAAGGAGTTGTGAAAACCTGCGCAAACCTACCGATAGTAATAGTTAAAATATGAGAGGAGACATGGCAAAGTACATCAACGCACTATCAATTAGTAAATGCAAGTGATGCATCAATAAGTAAAGTCACGCCAACATTTAAATAAGTGGTATCCTTATACATAGCAAAATTTGACAAACAAGATAATAATTAAAAATGAAAAAATATTCGAAATTATACAAAACAATAATACCTACACAGACATAAACGTACTACTACGTTCAAAAAGTTCCCAAACTTATTTTTTTGCACGAAAACGCCGAACAGGAGAAATGTGAAATTCTGGTGGCCTATCGGTAGATAGGTAGGTGGTAGGTAGCTTAACACAATTATGTGGCTCTATCGACCACCAGAATTATACATTTCTCCTGCTCGGCGCTTTTGTGGGAAAAAATAAACTCGGAAAATTTTTGAAAGTATGATCGATACGTAAGAAAACGAGAAAAATTAAAAGTTTAAATTACCTAATCCATGAGACTTTTACTCCCACCAAGATTTATCCAAGCATAAAATGCACCAAAGAAAAACTCCTCAAGTTCTCAAGGCTTTCGGAGAATCCACGTAAAACAAAGTCAACTGCTAATTTTTTCGCATGTTTTTCTCCGTCCAAAATCACGGTCATGGGAACAAAAAGTAGCCGAAAATAGGTCGACGCTAGTCGTCGCTAGCAGTAGTATAGGAGCGCGTAATAAGAGAGAGCGCTGGCTTCGATTTAATCTATCAGCCATTCAAGTGCCCCACTAAAAGGTGTAATTCATTTCGAAAGTACCGACATGCGTACTCTTGACCCAATAGATGACGGATAATCGGCGGTAGATTTGCCGATAGCTTGATTTGCTGCCCCTTCAATCTTGTGCCGTGAATAGAGCCCCGGAGAGTGGTCCGCGATATTAAACACTCCATATTCGAGGTGCTTCTGAAGATGATTCATCAAGATGGGCGTAATAGGAGATAGGACGGAGATTAAGGGAATGCAATTTTCCAAGGAAACGTTTCTCAATCGATAAAGCGTGATAGAAGTATTGCGTAGGATCTTACAAATCTGTTCGGAAGAATTGTAAGAAGTCTTACCGACGACAGGTAAGCAAATTACTCGCAATTTAAAAAAATAGAATTAAAGATAAATATAGAGAGAGGTATAAGTATACTATAAACTTGAGTGTTTTTAGATGACTTATAACACAAATAGTAAATTAATACCGAAAAAAGTAAACTTATTAATAAGTAACTAATTAGATTCGGCTTACGGGGTCTCGAATGTATATTTTTCTATTTTGTGATATTACTATTATTATTGTTATTAAAAATCTATAGCGAATTAAATAATTTATGTTTTCGCCTCTTAAATTGAATATCTATTGCAATCGTAAAAAAATAAATTAATAATTTCCCTTGATTGAATATTTATTTATATTGAGGAGTTTATTGAGACTATAGTTGCAATTGTAAGAAGATCACAGACATTAGTACTTCTATGATTACTGTAATACAGTATTTCCGATAAGTTATGACGTTCAAGGTTAATGATATTACTAATACTTTAATATACATTTATAAAATTATTAATTAAAATTTATTACACATAATTCCAAATAGCTAATCAACTAAACTAACAATATTCCAGTGAACGAATGTAGATAAGAACTAAATTCCTTTTCAATATTTTGAACCCGAGCAAACTGCAATGGAAGGAAAAAAGGCTACTGAACTGGAGGGGAACATTTGATATCTCATTCATTTCAGGTTTATCATTAAGTTTTCCTTAAAAAATATCTTGTGTCAGAAATTCGCTTTGAAAAAAATTGCACGTCGCAGAAAGAAGATCAAGTTTCAAAGGATATATGCATTTTAAAATGCATGTAGCTTATGTGTAATTACAAATAGAAGAAAGAAATACTTGAGAAGAAATAACAGTTTAAATATTGGGTTACAAATGCTTCAAGATTAATGGAAAATAGATTTGACTTGATACTCTTGATGGACTTTTTACTTTCAGACTGTTTTAATCGGTAAATTTTACTCAAGTACCAGCAAAAAATTATCCACTCCAGGTCATTGCTTTCGCGTCGTATTTATTAGAAGATTTTGCCCGCGGATCAGCTCCTGGAAAATGGAACTTAATAGAGAGCAATAGATAAAAGAAGATTTCAGTTAATACGCAGTAGCTTAAAAGGTGCTCGGCTTTGTAATAATACCCTCATTAAATGTGAAACCGTAGCTCAAAGTTTTGCTATTTTTTAAGACTTCAAATTTGCTCCATCATAAAACTGAATCTCGTTATTTCTTATTAATGCCGGTATATTGCAAAGCAGCTGTGCTTAGTATGGCATAATTTAGTAAATTTTAATAGTTAATGTCTTTAATGAGTTATAAAATTGTATTTGATGATGGTTACGTCTTTGTGAATTGCAGTGGGGTAAAGACAGAGTAGAGAATAGAAAACGAAAATGAAATAAAATTACAACTCTGCTTTATTCAAGTAATAGCGTTAATGAGTTTTGCATGGAATGTAATGAAATATTTTCCCGCATTTACTTTGTGTATGCACACGCCAAAAACAGTACCGATGCTGTCACTTTATATAATTAAATGCACAGATTCTCATCTCATACATTCGGGATTCAACATTTTATTAGTAGAGGATGTATACTTACAAATAAAACGGCCAAATCACTACTTCATATGAACTAAAATCTGATTTTTAAAATTATTAGGAAACCATGCTATATGAAAAAAGAAGTAATTTAAAATTTTAGTACCAAAGCAACAACAAAACTCTACAGGAAAACCAAGAAAAACGAAATTGAGTAGACAAACGAACGTGTTGGTTTGAGATAACAGGAGATCGAAAAAGTGTCAGTTCCTGCAAACATCTTATCTATTTATTCTTAGAACCTCAAGCTATCTTATCTAGAATTCGTAAGAATTAGATTCGCGTGCAGCAGTTCTTTTGAAGATGATCTTGCTATTGAATTCTTTATTATGAATGCTGTCAAACTTCGATACTCACCCAATCCCAAGTTCTTACAATGTCTCAAATTTTACTTCACTGACATCAATTGGATTTTTTCTGTTAGTTTTCATTGACATCGTACTTGTCATACAAACAAATGCGACTCTTTTATTAAATTTAAATAAAAATTGAGAATTTTTCTCCTTGAAACATATTTACTCACCTCGTCAGATGAATATGATATTCAATTTTTTGTATAAGGAAATTTGTAACTCATACATTCACGAATGCTACAATAGATATTCGACATTAATAATTCTTACGTCATGAAATTCTTCTGTTTAGCTATACCTATCTAAGTACCAATGTCGGATGAGCTCAAACGATAATTATATTACTAAGTCCCAGTTATGAACATTAATTAATTTTATCGTAGTATTCTTCTTTCTTTTGTTGCTTAACGTTTTCTGTTTAACTTTCCGACACAGCTACTCTTAGTAAATCTAAATAATAGGATTATTAACCTTGGTTCTTTGTAATAACATACTCATACTAATTTATTTCTGAAAACAATACCTTCAAGTTAACAATTGCAAAAAAGCCCAACATTTAAATTACAGGAGGTCACACCTTGCTTCTTTGTTGTAACACACACATATACTAATTCATTTCTGCAAACAAAACCCGCAAGTTAACAATTTCAACAATGCCCACGCATTAATCTCTCTCCCACTTAAGATAAAATATCATTTCGCAGAGTGTACCCCGGGAGAATTATTCAAACCATTACGGGTTGTCGACCGCTTTTGTCTCAATGGCGGTCGCGTTAGCACCTCCGATATTTCTGGCAACTAAGTGATGATTAACCATCGGTTAGGAAGCACACGGATGATTTCCAGAAACTCCGCGAGAGGGGTGAGTGAGCGCACCTGCATCTCTTACGTATCCATTCCCGCTAACGCCTCCCGAGGTGACAGTGGCCCGATGATAGATGTCCCCGTCGAAGAAGACAGCGAAGGGAATATGAAAGGAACTCCCTATCCGTTTTGTATCTGCAGACAGCCATTGCGAATCGCTCGACAGCCTCATTCACCCTTTTGAATTCGTGTTACGTCTTGGAAGACGCCGCGGAATGTACGGGCTGAAAAGAGTGAAGGTCCACATGACGCAGTATGCAATTTCCCGGAAGATAACCTTTCTTCCGTGCAGCAGGATTTTTTCATTTCGCTTCGGTGCATTGGAAAATGTTTGCCCGTAACTTTATGTCACTCTAAATGTCATTCCCTCGGCATTATATTTTTGTGAAAGAGATTCTCATAATCGTATATTTCACGACGCATTTCGGTCTGGTGAAACTCAATTCTTCAGTAAGATCTACTTTTTCAATGACGATGGTAAGAAGTTTAACTCAGTGCGAGGAAACATGCGCCTTGAGAAAAAGCTAAACAGAAGTGAAAAATAGCGAGATGTTCGAGATTTGAACCCGGGTCTCCTACTCCCCGGGTGGGTATTCTAACCATTAAACTACCATGCCACACCAATGTAGTTTAGTGGTTAGAATACCTGCCCGAGTAGTGTGAGTCCTGGGCTCGAATCCCAATCATGTCCCTTTATTTCACTTCTGTTTAGCATTAAATCCATATTTCTACTACTACGACACAATTAGTTTAAGGTAAAAGAAATACCGAAAAAGTAGAGATTACGCAGTAAAAATTGAGAAGGTTTTGAAGAGGATAAATAAAAATAGGTCAATCAAGGACATAATCACGAAGAGAAAAGGAATTGGCTAAGACATGAGTTAAGTAGGAATGGAATAATAGCATCAGTGATAGAAGGATTTGTGACTGGAAGCAAGTTGAATGGAAGGAGAAGAAAAAAGATGACAGATGACCTGAAAGGAAAAGATGGATATGGGGGAATTAAGAGATTGGCTGAGGACAGGGAAGGATGGAGGAGAACATAATTAAAGGACCAGCCCATGGGTAATACTTAGGTCATGTACAAATAATCATTAGTGAAAATATATTTGGTAGATATTGTTACTTAAACTTGTTGTATTCAAGGAGGACCTATAATTACAAGAGCAACATTACAAGAGCTTTATTTATTGTCATACAATTCCATAATGACTCTTAATAACGAATATCTTCTAGTTCAACTCGGATAAGCTTCAAAGAATTTTCATTCACACATACTTCACATCATTCCTATGTTTACAAAAATAAAGTCAAGGAAATTTAAAGATAAGAGAATCAATCTTTTGTTGATTAAATACGTTTTCCTTTGTCTATCTTCGGAATGTAATTTATCTTTAACCTATCTTAGGATGATATCAAAAGGAGCAGCTACTATGAACAAACATATAAGCAAATGCCCCATTTCACAAATATAATTGCTTAAAAAAAGTAAAAATTGGTGGAAATTGACATCCAATCGTAAACAGAGATAATGAGGATCACAGTTATAAAAATTTTTTGGTACAATTTTTGCTAGAGCCTTCATAGTTAAGGAAACAAGCTAGACTAGGGACGGCATATTGTGATTGAGAACGTAGCAATTATCCGCGTAATTTGAGCGTAAATTAATCGATATCCAGCATGATTTTCATTTCCCAAACTAATATACGCCTTGCTGGATTAATTGATATGTGCGGTTGCGGTGCTAAATCATCATCGAGTTTAAACTGCACACAATAACTTCAAAATGAGTAAAGAGGGATTTTCGTTCTTTTGCATGGCCTGTTAGTTGAGATGCATCCAAACAATTGTGTTGTTCCGAGAATTCGATTAACGTCCTTCGTGGCTTGTTATAGTCTCTTTAGAGCAATTTTGACAAGGATCACTAATTATTCATTACGCTGTCATTCCTACGTACATGATGACTCGAAAACGCAAAGAAAGAGATATTGGAAATGAAGCGTAATTGCATAAATAGTATCTGTGCCTTTTGCGGTAGAATATGAAGTATACATATATTTTAAAATCCCGAAAGAATTTTACTCATCGCGAATACCACTGATCATTTAAAAATAAACTGAAACGGGCTCTCCCGAACACTTCAATGATTTAGAGCACACTTGTAAAGTAAGTTATTACATTCAAAGATTTGATTGCATTAGATAAATGTTTTTAATTAAGATAAATAAAGATTTTTACGTGACTCGCGTATTCAAGCTGAGATTTTTATGGCTATTGAATTCTGTATAACTGAACAGAATCTCTCTCGTACAATCTCCTATCATCAGCTTTTTGTTGATACTTATAGCGACCAATATAGCAAGCTGCGTATATCCCAGGATAAGAATTCCTCTTCATAGATGGGCAACAGCTGTTCTCAAGCGGTGTACTCTCAAGTCTCGCCGGCATCGGTGATGTAAGGGTTACCGTACAAGCCTTGCAACATCGAGGTCCCGAGTCGAATCCTGGACAGTGCAAGGTTGTATGTGTTGTGTCCGGTTGCGTTGTGTTGTGTTGTGTAATTCTAGGTTTTATACGAGAACTGATCTTATAAGGCTAAAAAGTTTGCCCGAAATAAATTCAATATTAGATTCGATCCTCTTACAAGCCCACTGCACATCTGAGCTTTAGCTAGGGGAGCATTGTTATATTTTGACATTGTTATTCTTGGCGAATACATTGGTTGCCGATGAAGAAAAGTAAACATGATGTATCACAATGAGAGAAAAATAAAATTATGATCCGAAAGATAAAAAGTAGAACAGAAATTATTAAGTCACTCCAAATAGCTTTTAGAATTCTAATTGTGTCATTACACAGGATATGAAACTAATTAGAGCGTAATCTTCTCATGTTCTGTGTCTTCTAAAGTGTATTCTGCCTTAGGCATTGTAGAATATTTGTCACTACAGCGTTAGTCACTCTGCTTTCATCATAGGCAGGAATCATTTCCTACTTATTTTCAAATTATTAGGATTTCGCTCATGGGGTTGATACTGTCATATGATCGCAATAAAATATTCTCTTTATCCTCAGAGCTGAATTAAATTATCAAGGATGTCAATATATTTGCCTGCCACGGATTTTAAAGTGACTCAACTAACCCGGAAACATCGATGAGAAAGAGAGAAAGAAGGAACTGGGTTGGGTTGTCGGCAGATAAAATTACTAGTATTCGATTCAATACACAGGAAACTGTGCGCTAAATTCACATTATTTTTTTATAAATCGATTATTCTCCGTTCTCTATCATATGAAAGGTGATTCCACGATAGAAAAATAGGAAAAAACTAACCAATGGTTCTGAGCATTCAATCTGATTCCATTTAGAACAGACAATCTATATTTTAATACATCAATATTTGTAAGGAAAGTAAATCTTCAATCACAGGAGTGAGCCCCATCCTTAGGTTGGACGAACTTCTCTGCTGATAAGAAATATTCCCTATTTAGGAGACCCGCTCAAGCGTCTGCACAGGTATTTTTGGGGTTGCCGCCTCTCAGAGAGACCAAAATTGGAGATATTTACGATGAAATAATTCCAGAATTTGAGACTATGATTTAAATGGGATTGATAAGATTAAATTCATCCAAGCTTCATTGAATTCACCTAAAATAACTAGATAATCGTTGCATTTAAATAAGTTAAAAATTATATAAACTCAGTCTGAAAAGTATTCAGCCCGAAGATCGGTTGGTACCTCATCCCTTCAACTATAAACTACTAAGAGAAGAAGAAGGGAATGAGGCTTACTAGAAATGATTAGGAGTGAGGTAGTTAGCCCTTGCTATCCTCACCGAGCCCGAATTCTATAAGCGGAATTCGCCCACGTAAGTGAAACACAATAATTCCACGAGTAACACTTGTATTGGCATTCAGAGGAAGAGATATTAATTATTACCATTATTCTTCACAATTCGTACCTCGATAGGTTTGGCAGCATTAAAGTCATGAACAAAACTTTCACAAAAAAAGATGTAAAATACCGTTTTCTCTATCCTGAACCAAAAGAAAAATGAAAAAAATGAATATTCAATTCAACGAAATATGCCAGTATAAACAAAAAACCCAGTAAAACGGTATAGAATGAAAATGAAGAGAACCTCTTAGTTGATGAAAGAGGGGGTAGGAAAGTTATGACACTGTGTCACGAATATCGGAGAACTCTAAACTTTTTTAAGAGGACCACTAGCGGAACTATTTTTGACGTTATTTTACATGATATTATTTGGCTAATAGGGAATGAATATTTTTACATAGTTCTTCTCATGCATTTATGAAAGGATACCTTTGCTGAGTGATTTTCTACTAAAGTTAAAAGGGAAAATATTGTGACAAAGACAAAACCTGGGGACCGAGATGTACCACAAAAACTTGAGAGATGGTAACCCTAACCCTTCAGTGAGCGCCCACACCAGTCATCTAAAGATGAAAATACTCTGAAATTAATGTGAGAGGCAGGGACGGCGTTATGCTTGTGCATGTGCGTAAACAGATGCTGGCATGTTCATCGGATGTAAGCTGTTATTTTTAGGGATCTCTCGCTTTTTTCAAATCCCTCCGAATGAGAGTTGGCACGATTCCGAAGGACCTATCACGAATATCAGGTGATTGTCCCAAGTCTAAGAGGTGAAAATACATATTTTTAACTGAAGCTTTTTTCTGTCCCCAAGGCGGAGTCATGAAGTCTCAACGGAATCTCAAGGTTTGCACGTTCCCTGAGATACTTTGGCAAACTTCTCTTTACTAACATGCTAAAATTTGGTTCCCTAATTCTAAAATTGATCTTTCATGGAAGCGATGGGTCAGTATTATATTAAGAAATTGATGAGTTGCATATGCATTTTAGTACATAATCTAAACCTAACGAGGAAAATAAATTAATTCAATTTTTCAATTAAAATAGATCTTATTTCCTGCAGGGAAAGGATTAATTACTGTTTTATTTCTCCTTTTTTGGAATACCATAAAATTACTCTTTATTCCATTCAAGTTATTCACTTCCCCTTATGATGAGTACTACTATGTAAAAGTTTGCAAAGTTTAGCAGTTATGCCAATAATTAAAATGGTTATTGAAAAGAGCTATATTGAATTTTATTTAGGACAATCAAGGCAAACAAAACTCATGATAAGAGTGAAATAAAAATTTTTAGGGCCTCCGAGCGTCCCTAATACATGAGGTATAAGGCCACCATGTTGACAGCTTCTTCCATTCTGGGCCTTTGACATTTAATAATGTTAATGCATATTTGTTAGTAATAAATTTAAAATCATTTAGTAATGCATTATTACTTATTAAATTACTAATTTCAACTGAACTATGAAAATTAGCTCACCGAAAATATTAGATTTTTGTCCAATGAGAGGAATAGGAAATCTCAAATATTTAACTTTGAAACAAAACTTGACGAGTTGAATAAAAGTTTTCAGAGATTCATAATACTCGAGTTTTTTATATAGTAAGAAACTACAGAGAAATTTGAAAAGAGAATATTCACCATTGTATCCTCATATATTCTTAAATTGCTCTACTTAATGATATTCTTTCTTTGATTCAATTTAAATTTCGTGTAAGCTTCTAATTGATATTGTAAGCAAAAATGTAATCAGATTATCATTAAAATCTATTGGCAATGAGGAAAGGTATTTTTATGTAGTCACTAGCTGTGTTAAACCAGAAGACAAAATCAGAAACTCAAATTCAAAAACATAGAAAACATGTCAAATTACTTCAACACTCAAGTGAATGTCTCGCATCCTAGTGTAATGAGCATTTGTCATAGTCTCCTCGTCAATTCCCGTTGATATCGGCCTATAGATTGCCAATCATATGCCTTTTATCGCGTCTTATCGTGTCACACGACCCTTTGACCTGATGGTAACATATTATCTATAGATTAAATTAACGTAATCTTTACAAACATACATCTCAATGCACTACAGAGTTATCCCTTATTGTTATACATAAAGAGTTATCGTGATATTTTTGGCAATTACTTGTATACAAGTTACATTTCTCTGATGAGGTAAATGTTTTCAAGCAGAAAAACGGATATTTTTCAACCATCTCCCATAATTATTACTCTTTCCGTATTCACTACGTTATCTTAAGCATAAAATATGGGGAAAAAGAAGTACTTCAGCGAAAATACCGCTCTTTACGTAATTTCTGCTTGATATTAGCGAGTAGATTGTCAATCATACTTCTTTGATTACGTCACATGATCCCTGATTGCTGTCGACCTATAGTCCGGTGGCCGCAGATTATTTATCGAGTAAATTAACGTCATCATTGATAGCATATGTTCTAATACATATTAATTAAATAATCGTGAGTTCTTGGAAATCTCTCCCATACAAGTTGCATATCTCGAAAGAGGAAAAATATGTTTCAAATATAAAAATGGATTTCAGTCAACCATCTCCCAAAAAATTACTCTTCCTGTTGTTACTTTATTATTTCAGGCATAAAAAACGACAAAGTGGACGTAATTTCCCGTTGATATCAGCGAACAAATTGCCAATCATACCCCTTTAATCGCGTCACCTGACCCATGACCTGATAGTGACATACTATTTTCAAAGTAAATTAACCTCGTAATTAAAAAAAAGCATTCTAGTAATTACTAATTCAGTCATCATACATTTCTCTAAAGAAGCTTTAACCCTTCCTTGACGGTGGGAGTACTGGAGGTACCCAAAATAGCTAAATTCAATAGAAAATTTTTATTTTTAACCACATATATTTCTTATTCCATGAATTCGTGCATCAATGTTTCTTTTATACTCGTATTATGAAATTGAATGATATTTGTTTCACAGACTCATTTCCTAAATATCTTTAGTTTTTGAATGGGGTACCAAAGTATCCCGCACAGCCACTTTTGCTTGGATTGCTATACACAATGTCATGTCATGTGATTGTGACATTTCAGTCACCCTTTCTTACAGATTTTTCAATTGATTCATTATTTATTGCATTAACAGTAATTATATCACAATATCATCCCAAATCTCATGTACAGGGATGTTTTTGGGTATGCCTGGGTTGACACCATATAATAGCCAAAACTCTAATGCTACCTCCGAAAATATAAAACATAATCTCAACAAAATAATCAATACTGTATTTATAAACATAATTAAAGATTAAGTAAAAAAAAAACAAAAAACAACGTAATATTCGCGAAAAAAACGTTGGGGTACCCGAGTACCCCGCACCGCTGTTTTTGGAAATTTTCAGGGCAGTCATGGGAGGGTTATAGAAGAAAAATGGATTTCAGTCAAGCATATTCTATAATTATAACTCTTTCCGTATCCACTACGTTATCTCGTGCATAAAAAACGGGAAAATTGCAGAACTTTGACTGAAATCCCGCTCTTTACGGTACCTCTAGCATTTATCGTTCGAGTAACGATTCCCCGGACCTTTCAAGACAGTCACCGCCTACACGTTTTACACCGGGACCACGCAGTCCACTTATATGGACAGAGAGCGCTCTCGCCGCAAAACGATTACGCGGGCGGCAAATTTGAAGTTTTAAGTGCATCGGGTTTAGGAGAATTGCAGGTTGAGGAGGGATTCGAAGGACGGGGAAGATAGGGGATAAAAGGAAGGGGATGAAGAGGCAATTGGGCGTCTGAAGGAGGTGATGTTAAGGGAGGCAATGGGGCGGAAGTGCGGGAAGGAAGGAGAGGAAGCGTTTTATGGCTCCCGGAGCAGCGCCGCCCGAATCAATAGGCACTGTCCGGACAATATCATTCACTCCGTGACCGGGAATAACCCCACGCGACAAAAGCGCACACGAATGAACCCCACGGACATAAATGCCCACATAGCACTGTGATAAAAGCACACATGAATAAATGCGCTAATGTGCAAATACTCACGTGGCGAAATCCGCACATTTTTAATGCTTCAATTTTACACATAAAAGTCTAACCTCTCAAGCCCCTCATGAGGTTCATTCGCAGCTGCCGTTTCCTTGCCGCGGATTCCGCTCTCGAAAATAAAAAGAAATTACTAAAGTTACCTTAATAAATAGGCCTGAAACCAACTGTAAATAAAAATTCCAACATTTATCTCAGTTTCATTCGCTACAAGTTCTTAGCCACGTGAGGAATAAAAAAAATAAGCGAGACAAAAAACTCAGTTAAACCAACTTAAGCTACGTTTTACTTTTTTTTAACTATATACCATGTGGTTTTGAATATGAGCTAATGATACAAAGAGGAAGTGAGGGAAAAAGTTTTAAATTGGATTGGCAGAGAGCAATATCAATTTAAAAGAAAATTGCGGGTGCAAAATTATGGTTAAAGTAATTGGTTCTTTATGCTTGGTACTTAGCATTTAATTTGATATAATGTGCACATCAAAAAATACAAGATACGCATATATACAGGGAAAAACCGGTTATTGATAATAATATGTGAATATTATATAACATTATACGAAATTAAAGTTTCTATAAGATGAATAATTAAGATTAACTTAATTGTACGTCTGATAGCGTTGAGGGGTTAATAAGTGAAACGCTATAGTTTCTAAATTAAGTATTATTAATTTTTAATTGAATAAATATTGCTTATAACTATAATTATCATAAAATCTATGCTGTAATATATTATTAAACACTCCAATATTGTATATTGCTATCGTTTTTTATCAATATGGTGTTGGTTGCGGAAGCGGTTTTGTCAATGTGGGGTTTTATACCTGTGGGGTTTAATGTGCATGGATTTAAGCTGTGTGCGCTTTCTTCGTGTGGGGATATGTCTAGGAACCCATCCACTGGTGATGACGAAATCAAAGATGCAAATGCGTGTCGTCACGTATCGACAGCTCGCGTGTCCACGCCCTTAGTGCAAAGTTTACGCTCCAGAGTTCGGTCGTTAATCGGGAATCTTATGAGGATCGCCAAATGCGACAGAAAGAGTGTTTCTTTATCTTTTGAGGCAAATGGTTGAGGAAATGCACTCGGAAGACTGTAAGAGGCTGAGTCAATGTCTCTTCCAAATGCTATCGGAAAGTAAATACGTTTCATCATTTTAAAGTACATACTTTAAGCTAAGTGAATAGTGAGCAATCTCGTTTCGCGATTACGAAATATCCCTCAAAAATAAGGTTTTCAAAAACATGATGGGTGTTTTCGGACTGGAATTCGTGGAAATTCGTGATAAAAGAGAATTGATAAGTTAATCATTTGGAAAATACTCTAAAAAAGATAGAAAGATACTAAGCTTTCAGCATCATCAACCTCATAAAGGAACTTACAATAAAAACTCCGAAGATGCAAGGCCGAAACCGATCGGCTATTAAAAAATTAGTGTGGAAAATACTATTCGTTTTAATTATTTAATTAACAACATCGTTTCTTGTATCTCCGTACTAAGTATATTATTGGCAACCAAAATTTAAAATTCCATAATTTTTCTCAGTTATTACATTCTGAGGTATATCCTACTTCATGCGGTCAAGGTTGGTGTTTTGAAACATTTCGAGTGTGGAAAAGCTCCAAAACTTATGAGTATCACTCAAATTCATTATCTAAAAGAAGTTTAATCAAATAGCATTCTAACTGCTATCTACTATTATTCTCTCGTGAACTTAATTATGAGCCCCATAGGTTGATTTATACCAATTTGTGAAATTTTAAGAAGCATAAGAACTTTATCACTTCTGTTTATCCTTGGGCTTTTGAATTTTCAGTAATTTAAGAGTAAATTAACCTTTCCTTATTATTAAGAATTATTTTGTTATATTTTTCACAAATGGTATTGCAAATTCATAAAATATATAAGCTCTGTTCAATGTCCGGCTGCAATTTACTCACTATTTTCGTTAATAGAACTAGATGAAATCGCTATTATTTTCTTTTTCTTAACTGTCAACGCAATTTCTTATCTTGATTCCTCAATGGCTCAGGTTCCGGTTAATCTCTGTGAGGCCTAGTTCTGGAGTGCAATAATCGGAGGATTGCCTTTAAATGAAGCTGGCTGGTAATCATAAAAAATCTTGACACACTTTAGCATAAATACGGGGAACAAGCAAAACTTGCACTGCGTAAATCATTCACCACAACATGCACGCTAACATAAGGAGAGGAAATTTTCTGAAAAAGGGACGCGAAGAGTGCTGCAAAAAAATATGATCTGGTTAAGATAGGATAAAATAGCTACCGTTAGTTTCAAATACGTCTGAGTGCAATGGGAAAACCAAGTATACTAATCTCATGCTGATTGGGTCGAAAAAAATTCATTCCGCAGAAGCGATTGACCCTTTCAGACGCTGCGTGCAATATATTGGACACCATTTTTAGTGCTAATTATACATTAATAAATTATTTATTTTTATGGTTTTTCTTCTTTCGTATTAACATTATGCCAATCTTGTATTCAAGGAGTCTCGCAATAAGATTTTAATGCTTATTGAACAACGGAAACATCAACTAAATTCAAAAATAATTTTTCTTCGTCGAAAATTTTCAGGTCTGCAGGATATAAAGCAAGATATATTTAACTTCCCTTTAAAGTTATTTCTATCACTAAACTATTTAAAATGCTGGGCATATGTTTCTGGTATTCAATCGGAACTTCATTTGAATAATTTACTTTTTCTCTTCAACAGAACGACTACATTGTCGTAATATCTGTGTAATTATTGTATTTAGTATCATATCATGGTAATAAATGCCATTACAAGAGCAAACTTTGAATTATTATCGTCTGCCAAAGATAAAAAACGTACCTAGTTTACCTTTAATCCATTTCCCGTGGCATCAATTTCGAGATGAATTTTAATTAAAAAGAAAAGTAAATTTGAAATCGCCATTGCGACCACGGAAAATTAATTAAAAACGACGTGTCTCCACGTCCGGAAAATCTCAAATTGTAATCGCAAAATACATTCTGTTCCGTAGAGAGCGAAACACTTGCTTCTATTATTTTCATTTATATTAATTACAAACGGATGAAATTCTTCCGTTGGCAGGTATTAAAAATATTGCACATCCAATACGTAATACCCTTCAACGCTTTATATAAAATAAGATTATTATTATTGTTTTTGAAGAGGCTGCAATTTGGAACCACGTCCATAGTGGCAATAGTATACAAAAGATCATACATCATTGAAGTTTACATCTATAACAACAGTACCCCAAATAAGTAATACTAATGCAATAAATAATACAATAATAAGAATACAATCAGAGAATCTTAGTCAATGTGATAATAAGGAAAAAAGCCCCTCTAAATCATTATAAAAATAAATATAAATATATTAAATACAACTAATTATTTTCCTTATTGTATTTGTAAATATACTATGAAATTGGGAAAAAGGCTCGAGAACCTCCTCGGGTAGGTTTTTCCATTCATATACTGCCCTGTTTTAGAAGAAGTACTAGCAAATGTACATCTTCTGTTTCAGCAAATATCATTCAGCAATTAGTTAAGAAATTCAGCAATCAATATAAATATAATAATGGACAACCAGAAAATTAGTTCTAAAGCGGGCTAAACCAATCTCAAGACTTGAAGACGATGATGAATTTCTTTCCATTTAACGCCATGAAATCTAATCTCAGATATGGAAAATCCTAGACCACAGATGTTTCCACAATTTCGGCGCACAACATAAAAAATATAGCGTTATGAGTTAATAAAGGGTTTATGACTGGTCGAAACTCAGCGATATCTTATCGTCATTCGATTCCTTTTCCACCATTTTTCCAACTCTGCGCAGTTAAACGTTAATTAGAATTTCACGAACCAATATACCATGCGAATTCTAGCTTTATTACGAGTTGAAATTGATGACTGTGAGAACACTATTGAAGTATACAACATTTTAATGTTTCCTAACTGCATTTACTAGATAAGGATCACGCAAAATTAAGGGCATATCCAATGCAGAATTGAAAACAAGTTATATTCTTTGATAGAATGCCCCGCACCAATATCGATAACAACATTAAATATATAATACGTTGAGATTAATTCGTTTATGTAATTAAATTCTAGCAGACATAGCATAGAGGTTTTAAATATCCAATGGCTGTCTTTCTCGACGATCCTCATCCCATTCACCGATATTCGGAGAAAACAAGAGAGGATCACCTCTCCTCAGGGGTCATAAAATACAATATAGATTTAAAACCTCCATTGATTCACAGCCGTGTCTCAATTTTTCTTACTTTACAGATTTTTCGATTTTCTTTCTCCATCTAAATCGTTTTATTCAGTTACGGGTTAATCTAATATACTATATTTTTATTTATATTTAACTTTTTCGGCTAAAAAACGTGTAATCCCGTAAGTTTCGCTATAAAATAATATCATCCACTGTAAATGGAAGAAATCTACAAAATCACCTTCCCTGCAAATTTATGCAAGATTATTGAACTTGCACAAATCCGGTTCGTAATGACGATCGGAAAAAATAAAGCGCATTCTCTTAAATCTTGAAACAAAAGGCCCTCATTTTGGGTAGTCAACAAAAAACGTGTAATCACGTTAATTTTGCCCAAAAAATAAAACTTCCCAACGAAAATCTAATCTAATATATAAATGATAATAAAAGGAATAAATCTACACAATCACCTACTAGATGCTCTCTCATAAAATTTCCTAGATATCCGATTCATAACGACGACCGGCAAAAGAAACTGAGCGCATTCTCTTAAATCTTGAAGCAAAAAGCCCCCTTGAAGGGTATGATAGTAACAGAGTCGACGGGGGAGAATGCTTCACGATTTTGGAATATTTATCCGGAGGCAGCATCTGAAAAGAATCGTAAAGAAGCTCGCGAAGGCAAAGTGGATACCCGATAGGGCGAGTTTCGGGGTGTATCTTCGGGCCATCGGCATTCGAGGATCGCGCATCCACCACCGGCCGTCCCATGAAACATTCAGGGGGCGCATTGTTCCCCCGGAGCGTGGGCGTTGAGGAAAAGGGTGGAAGGGGAGTTAAAGGTGAATGAAATGGCAAGGAAATATTGAGAGAGTATTCGGATGGGCGTTTTCAGCCGGAGGAACTGCTCTGGAATGCTGCGGAATACCTACGGAATGACCGGTTTCATTCCACTACGTTTCGGAGTTGTCGGAGAAATCCATATATATACATTTTGATACGGGATAGGTTATGGCTATCTTCGAAAAACACGCCTTGTATCCGAGTTTCGATAAGAGATAAGGAAGGCGATATCGACTCCTTTTGATCTGAAGTAGTAAGGGATGGGAGATTTATCAGAAAATTAATAAGTCGTCCGAAAAAGTCATCAACAAGGGATATCTGCAATCGGCCTTCATAGCTACAACCTATAAATATAACTCTTATGAGAAAGAGTATTAAAACTAAAAATAAGTACTATTAATGCTGAATCGTTATCAAACAAGGGTCAAGGAAAACTGGATTTCCAATGTCTTAGATTTTTTTGAGTAAAGAATATTATAGGAAAGGAATACCAATTCAGCCCACAATGTTAAAAAAAGAGCGGTAGAAACCAAAAAAGCATGTAATCAATATAGTTGGGTGAATACCATGGAAATCCATGACAAAGTTTACGTAAACAACACAGTTCTTCGGATCCGCATATTTCTTATATTATGTACATACCTGAATATATATGTTTGTATTTTATACGAAACTGGTCGTCAAATAAATATTTGGTGGAAGTCGCTGTGTAGTTTATTTAGAAAACTACATACAAATATATATAGAACAATTGTCAAAGCATAAGACTGAGAATGATAATATAAGTGAATACCTATTTCTTGCTTTTTGGTGAATTTATTACTAAAATGTGTCTAAAAGGATACAGCTTTAATATATCGATAATCTATAATGTTGTAACACGGTATTCGAATATTCAAACACAAATTTCAACTATGGCAAGAGTAAATATTAAACGAAATCTGTTTGAGAGCAAAAATTCTTCGCGATTTCACTAAAGTGGTAAAAAGTTTGAGTATAATTTCGAAGTATCTTTAAAAAGTGTATATTCATTTCCGAGGACAACTTTAAAATGTTATTTCCATTCTCTCTTATTATTGTTCCATTCCGTCGTCCTACTTTTCCGATACGTAATCTACTTCACTTGTGCGAAGACAAAGCAGATAACTCGTGTATCGTCGCTTAGCCTTGAATGTCCGCTCTCCCGCAGTTTTGAGCGAAGGACGTTTGACCGATTCCTCGCGCAGCACTCGTCGCTTTCGAACGAAGAAGAAAAGACGGGGATGACACTCATTACGCCCTAAAAAGAAAGTCCCTCCGACTATTTTTGCGCTTCACAACGATACTGCGACCAACAGAATGAAAGACGTATTTGCAATCGGTAGAGCATGGCAAAGTTTTACAAAACTGTATTTTTAATTTGTTTCTGCCGTTTCCGCAACTAGAAGGAGTACTTTTTTTTGTAATAACCATCAAGGATTGCAGCAGTCTACCCTCGGAAGTCTTCTTAGGTCTTTTAAATCAGTTTAAAACGTACCTACTGGAATTGGACCCCTTCCGTAAAGCAGCGAACTAACTTAAAAACAGCAAAACTTAGCATTTTCCACTAGAATTCGTTAGGAAAAGCTCAATACTAATATACAGTTTTACTTAATTAATTTTATTAATTAAATTAAATGGCGTTCCACAAAGTTAGGCCAGAACAACTAGAGTTTATACCATGAAAACTATTTAAAAAAGTCCATGCATTCCGTTTGCTATTCAAGGATATTCAGGAACCAGACACGAAGAATTATGAGTAAATATTACTGTATTTTTTGACAGTGAGTAAAAATTAAAAGCACCGAAAACCATAAAAAATAATAAGATTCCGCGATACCCGGTGAATTTACTCATTACATAAATGAGTCTTTCCTGCAAAACTTGTAAAAAAACCATAATACATCTCCTTTTATACCGTAAAAGAATATTATTCTACTCGTTGATGCTTTCTGGTACTTTGAATTTTTTTCTTATTTAATCATCAGTGGCCTACACTTTGCTCATACGTTTCTTGAATTTAATCTAAGCTTAATCACAGCTTAAGAACTTTATTAACTGATGTATACAGTGAATGTATACAGCTATCCTATAGACGAGGTGACAGAGTTCTGAAATTTTTTATCAAACTGTAACTTATATATTTAATTATGTGTGTTGGAAGTATTTCTATTTACATGTAAGCATTTAGAAAATGGACTGCTAGAATTTAATAGGTTTATTTTCTATGACGACTGGTGCTAGATTGACAAAGATATTCAGAAATTGTGTGTTTACGAATTGTGCAGTACGTCGATAACCATCTAGTAGGATAGCACGCAATTTAAAAACATGGTAATACGTGGCTTTTTACTTACTAATTTAGCTCTTAGCTCATACCTTTTTTGAATTCAAAACGAAGAATAATTACGGCATAAGCACTCGATCAAAGTATGAACGTAATGAAGTAACTTAAAAAAAGAGTAGTATTCAATGGTAGTAGTATTTAATGGAGGGTTTTCTATGACGACTATTGCTAGGTAGGCATAGATGTTCAAAGGTTGTACATTTATGTACTGTGAATTACGTCGCCACCGATACAGCAGGATAAAAGACGGTTAAAAAACACGTTATTACATAAAGGTATATTATATTGTCATGAAAAACGTATGTTCAACGGAAAACCCCGTGATTTGACAGCGATCTTCATCGGCAGCCGGTTGCGTTTAAGTCTATCCCGTCGGACCTGTCCACTGCGGCAATTTGCTAAACCCGGGTTTAGCATCGGAATGCAACGTACCAATTCCGCAGCTGAAAAGGCAATACCGGAGAACCTTTGGCGACGTGTATTAATGACCAAAACGAGGCTATTAATAAGTCCGGCTTCTCCAAATGAGCTCAACATACGCGCGTAAAATGCCGCATCTCTTCCGGCAGTACACGCCCACCCGAGAATTGAAATTTCGAAGGGCGATCGGAAAAGTTTAGCTAGGCGTTCGAAGCTTATGTAACGTTTTTCATACGACCAACGTTCAATTATTTCCTCCGTTTAAGATGCGAATCAAACGCCCTCTGCATTCCATTACTTTTCCTCCGTCGATAAAATGGCCCGAGTGTTTCCAGGGTAATCAATCCGGTGGAAAATCTATTCTTCAATCTCGACTCGCAGTTCGTATCCTGAGGAAAGCCTCATTTAATTTCTTACGGATTTTCCTCATACTCTGTTCTTGTGAATGAAATATTTTTAATTTGTCGTTTGGTGCAGGTAAGAGAAACGTACGATTACTGATGTCACGGTAGACAAATAAACTTTGTATTCCCCACTCTTAGATGTATATATATTAAGACCGGTTTCAGCTAAGTCCCCATTGCCAGGTAAAGAACGCAATAGAGTATATTACAAAAATACTATATGTATTTGCATCTGTTACCTCATAATGGTGACTTAGCCGAAACTGGTCGTAAAATATAGATTTTTAAGTGTGGAAATTACGTTTTCGTAACGTAATCTAAAAGTTAAGTTTTTTGGACGTTTATAATGTTTTTCCACGAAGTACTGCTCGATACTATACGATTTGTTGTCAGTCTTGATCATGGTTGTGATTTCATGGAAGCTAATGAAGTATAAGCATGTTGAATAGAGGTACTAATTGAGTTTACCTCTTATGGAATTCCATGCAAAGCGTTACTTTTAGAGACATAATGCTTCAGTTATGTAGACACTTTCCGCGTATAACATTCTGGCTTTGCAAGGACAAACTACCGAAATCCTCATTGTCACTTACTAGATCTTGGGTACTAATTTTGTAGGGGGTGTGGTATCAACCAGCTTTCGGGGTGTATACTTCACGGAGGGACTGAATTGAAGGGGGTGGGGAGATTTGTTTTTAAGACGATGCATGCTTTGGGGCAATATCCGTTCGCTCGTTAGCACCAACCCTTTTAAAACGCAATGCAGTGCCGGATCTAGGGTATATGAGACCTATGGTCAATCCAACGGGTGTAGGCCTTTTTTGGACGTTTTTCGCCTCTCGCCCCCCCCCCCCAATCTGTCTTGACTTGTTGAGAAATTTCCCTTTTTCTCCGCGACTCAACGGGGTGTTGTCGGGTTTCCCATTTTTTTACAATTTTTTTTGACATTTTGTCACCTTGGTGGAGGCCCATTTTGGTGAAGGCCTATGGGCACTGCCCACTCTGCCCACTGCCTAAATCCGGCACTGACGCAATGGTGCTTGAGGTGACATTTATTGCCGCGCATAAAAACGCAGGAGAATAAAAACAGGAACGTGGTAAACAACCGCAAAAAAATTAGCTTCAGCGATAACGCCCCCTGAAGAGAAAAAAACTTCTACTCACAGTATGTCTCCTTGGTCAACTTGTCGATCGTATCTTGTTTTAGCTTCGAATTCTTCTTGCCCATTTTTCCTCACTGGAACACAAAAATCGAGTTTCTCAAAGTACTTCCTATGCGCGAAGAGGCGACCTTTTCCCTCCCTCACGGCAGGGAAATTTTTCCGTAACAACCAAAACTAGCGGAGAAGTACCTTCGAGGGAACCCCCTCCTCGACACCAAAACACACTTGAGGGCGAAGGAGAGGTGTGCGAGCGGGAGAATCAACCCGTCCCTCAGCTCGAAATAATTGCGGTTCCGAGGAAGAACCCCTTTCCTTTTTTCCTCCTTTTACTCCCTCCGACACTTTAGGAAGGCTGCCACTCGAACAAACACACTGTGCGTGAGGATTCGGTAAAAAAACAACACACCGAAAGGGGACTCAACTATTGGTAGGTGAGGTCCACAAGGAAAAACACACACAAAAATCGCGCGGAGTTCCTCTGGGTGCCGGAGAAAATGCTGGGCTGTTGGGAAGAAGGAGCCGCAGCGGTAGCTCACCGCACACTACCGCTCCTGCCTTGGGCAACCCCACCCGCGCGGCCCACCCCACCGTCGCCGGCCGGAGCGCAGCCGCCGCGACCGAAACAGCGAGACGCCCCCTGACGGCGGAACCTGGAACTCTCCACTTTGCGAAGGGACGTTCGCTCCTTTAGTGAGGGGGTGGTCGAGAGGAGAAAAAACAAGAGAGAACTAATGAAGGCTGGTTCCTGTTGAAAAATGACGTTGTACCTTGCGCTATGGAAAGTCTCATTAATTATTGGTCCTCCCGAGATTTTAGTCTCACCTTCCAGCGTTGATTCTAAGTTTGAAAATCTCAAGAAAGTATGGAGTTGAGTCAAATGGTCGCAGTTTAATGGAGTAAAAATGTGCGCACGAATACTTTTTAATTTTGGGGTATTGATAAGAATTTCTATTTCGGCATTACTAATAAGTGCGTTACCTCACCTCTAAGAATTTGACTGGTACCAGGTAGAAATTTTTTGTAGTAGTATTGTTAAAAGTGATTTTTATATCTAAGGTCAATTTGCCCATAGGTTACCGGAGGGTATCAAACCATGGACCACTTTCGGTAAAACAGAGGGTGCCTCCAGCTTGGTTATCCGAGAACCTTTCTTGAAACTGTCTCTTTAGTTCTTTCTTCTTGTCTTCTATATCGAGGGCTAACATTCAAATCAATATAGGTAGATAAATCAGAACGATACAAATATACTTGTACCAGTTCTTGAACTCCAAAAAATTAAAAGCTTAAATGCTCGTTTTAACATTTATCAAAGAATATTGTGAAACAAACGAACTCATTAAAAACACGAAGAAATGAAAAAGAGCTTTCCCACATTCTTGTGATCGGAAATCTATCATTTCTTTATTTCTTCAAAACTTCGTCGAATCCGTAACTCCTTACCGCAAGAATTCAATACTTTAAACTAACTTAACTTCAATTAACTTGTAGTTAACTTTTTTCCTACCTCTGCCCTCTTGTCACCTCTCATACCAAATTAGCCAGTCATACATAATTGCCATGCTCTACAGATACTGAAACTGAATTCCGGTGACCGGAATCGGTCGGTGCGAATTAACTGATTTCGCAGAACTAACTGTATTTTTCACTTTCAGCATGCCGATCTATTTAGAGCGGCCAAATCGGAGAAAACACATTCCATCAGAGAAAACAAAAACTGACGGAGAAGCTGAAATGAATCGTACTAAAAAACATGGATTATAAACAGAATATCTTCCAATTTAAGGATAGTATCTTAACGAGGAATAAAAAAACGGATATAACGATTTACGCAACGATAAAATTACTTTCCATCAGAGGAAAACAGAGAACGATGGAGAAGTAGCAATCAAACGTACTGAAGGACATAAAGTGAAAGCAGAATCTCTATATAGTAATTAAAGAGTGATATCTTATATATAAATTAGAAAGATGGAGTATCTAGATATAAAATTATATTTCGATCGCTTATAAAGAGCAACGACTAGAGTCTCCCACTCAATTGCCGATCATCTTATAAGGCTAGGTAGAGAGCATCTCATCCTAAAGAAACACCTCCGAGTTGTGTAATCATCACATAATTCGCGATCCAATCGATTCAGCGAAAGTGAACGTCTCCCTTTATCTCGACGGAATCCACGACGATAACAACGTAGAATAAGAACAGCGGCGCCCCCTTTTTATCTCTTGGAGATATCGCTCTCCACTGGAGCACTCTCCTCGAGCACCTCGACACCTACGCGTCGCAAACGGGCCGCACTTGACGGGACCTCGCCCCCGATTCCCGGCCGCCCTGGGGCTACGACAGTCTCTCTCTGGCTGTTGCAGATCCCTCTCCTCTGCCGGTGTCGGCCGCAGGGCGTGAATGGATGCCCCTCGATCGGCACCTGTTTGGCTTATATCACGACTGTGACATAACCGTGGGTGGGCAAAGTCACGGCCGCGTGCGGCCAGCACCTGGCCGCGTGTTATAACGTGTTTTAGAGAATCCTATTCCTCCGATTAATTCCTTACGTTCGCTTTTGAAAGATGAAACCCCAAAATATTTTTGACTCTTGTTTTGATATTCGCTCTTTTATTGCAATCAATTGTTACTTAACCCTTTCACACTTTCCGTACAATATATTGGACACCATTTTTAGTGCTTATTATATGTTATTCATGTAAATATTTATTTTTATAGTCTAGCTTCTTTTATTTCAATATTTTGTCAATCTTGAATCAAGGAGTCTCATTATAAGATTTTATTGCTTTTTAATAAAGGAAACATCAACTAAATTCAAAAATTACTTTTTAATCGTAGACAAATTCAGATCAGGAAGGGTTTAGGGAGTTAGCTCGTCCTCATGTGGAGTAAACGTGTAGTGTATGGGACCATGCTGAAAAGCGTATTATTCATGAATTGTTTAAATTACGACGAAAGGTTATACGATTCAAAAAAGTATTGCCACGACAAAGCAGTTACCCATATACTTCGGGATGCAGGATGGAAATTTTTAGACGAGGGCTTGCCAAACCTTTTCTCTGATGGAGCTCTTTGAGGTCTTCGAATCTTTACGGAGCATCTTGTGTAATTTGAAGGGCAGGTAATGACACATGATTAATAAAACATAAAAAAATTAATGAAATTTTTTCATGTCGTATTTATTTGAATTTTTAGTTATAATTCACAAATATGTCAGTTAGAATTTAGCTTTTCTAACTTTTCTCTTCTTCATTTATTTTACGTACGATACGAGAAATTAAACGATTAAAGAAGTAGTCACGGTGCATGCACCCACTACAATACGGTGAATTGCATCTAATAGGGTAAATATGTAGGTACGTATCAATAAACGACTTCAAAGGAAATATTCAGTGAAAAGTTGGCTCATGTATTGGTCATCACACATGGAAAGCATGTGTAAAGACGGAAAGACAAAGATGGCAATGGATTAGTTCACGTCAAACGTCCGGGAGAAAGAAGAGAAAAATCCAATTGAATGAGAGGAATGAAATGCCAAAGAGAAGTCCAGTGTTACTGATCCACTGTTCAATCAGATGGATAAAAGGGGTTTCTCGAAAAATAGATGCAAGAATAGGGAACAGGGAATTAGTAATGCCAATAGCACGCTTATTCCGAAAGGGGATATGAGGAAATGCGTATAAATGCATGTTCATGTATGCGATTGTGTATGCATTTCAGCTGCATTACAAATGGAATTCGTTCGATTAATAATTCCCTTTATGACTTCACTTAGGGATGAGTCTATAAAAACATTTAAATGGAAATTAATGTAATAAATAGTTGATGAAATCAACATTAAGATGATAATTAGTCATATATCTACACTAGTTTGCAAAATAAGGGGGCTTCCATTAATTACGTGAGGCGTTTAGGGAGGCGGGGGGGTTAAGCTGAATCGCACTCACTCTCACGTGGGGGAAAGAGGGGGTTCTCGCAAATATTACATAATTTTTATCCGCAAGAAACAGTGTAGAATTATGAGATAACTGGGTTAAATTGAGTAAAACGTGTTTCTCTACTAAAATATGACTAAATTTTACACAATAATTCTTATCACGGTTATGCGAGTGCCACAAAGTAGCATAGTAGCCCGTCGATTGTTTAACCACCGGCTAGCCAAACACGCGATTCGACGAGCGCTGCGACGTACGAGCCTTGTGACAGCGACGCATGGACAAGTCTCGACTTGTAGTGTTAACGCCCGTAAATGTTTAGTTACTCGACGGCCCAGTTAACGATCTCAGTAGTCTTAAATACAAGTCTCAACTAGTCCTAAATAAAAATAATCAAATAAATTACATTTTTAATCAATCCAATACAATGAAATATAGATTAACATATTTACACTGAAAACACGCATTTTGAACAATCTCACGTGAGATTAGAGGAGGGGGGAGGGGGTCGAGCCAAATCTCACGATATCTCACTAAGGGGAAGGGAGGGGTCGAAAAATCGTAAAAATCACCTCACGTAATTAATGGATGTTAAGACGTTTTCTTTAAAGAAAGAAAATACCTGATCCTAATAGGACTTTTACGCCGAATTCAAATATATAAGCGGTTCTTGCCCATCAGACCAGTTGAACGCGAAACAAACAGTAAAATCCAAATTATTCCCGGACTATCCTATTCATATCAATTGTTTGTGAAAAAAACTGTTAATTAATAATTATGAATGTATAGCAATACTGTCACGACATCCCCTTCTCTACTGCAGCATCCCTTGCAAGACATTTCTGAATTACATGAAGCTTCAGGACATTTCATACGTGGATACATATCGTACAAGTGACGAAGAGCTCGCAACTTGGATAAAGGGAGAAAAAGTAACTGGGGAAGGAACACGTGGGAATTAGAGGGGAAAATGTGGAAGAATGGAGGGGCGCCATTCCTTTGGGAGAGACTACGCGCTGGGACCTCGGTCTCTTTCACTTAACACCCACGAATCTCCCCTCCTTCGAGAACTCACAATAACTTCCATGCCCGACTTTGCAAATATGACCAAAGTTGAAAACATATGCGATGGCAGATAGAACATGGGGTCTGCCGTGGTTGGAAATTGTGGCCTCAGCGCTCGCAGATAAGACTTATTGTTATAATGTATTACTTCAAGGTTAAAACACCGCTCTAAATACAAAGCATCTGATGTGGCCAACACATGACTTTCTCCATATTTATTGAAAACAAAAGCCTATACCGGTAATATATAAATAACTCCAAAACAATGAGTGTTAAAGAAAAATTTTTCAAACAAAAGATGTAGTAAAGTACACTATCTATAACTTTTGTATCTATTTGTATATACCTACATTGCATTCTGACAGAGATATTTAATAAACAAAATTTTGTTCCGGATGAACCGCAACTTCCGGTTAAGCGGTATTCATAAAAAACTAATCAACTCTTGGCATTGTTAGAAAAATACTAAATACGAATATTGGAAATGATCGGATAATTACTTTTTAAGATAGAGCGCCCACAAACCTCTCTATACTACGTATAGGGAGAAAGTAAAAAATCATTCAGCGATTATATCTCCCTCACTAGTTTGTATAGATGCATGCCATTTTAACTTCTACTTAAAAAATACACTAGGACGTATGTATATACTGTCAACAGGATATTTATCAGACAATCGTGGTTTCGGTGTTGAGCCACACTATCATCATGTGTATCATCACACTTAAAATTGACAGCTAATATAGTAAGGAAAGACAAAAAATCTATATCCATAAAGGCTTACTACATAATGAGTGGTGATATGAAGGAAATACGCTGGTTACAATTTAGGGTGGTTCTCTAAAGAAAGGAATTTATTGGTAAGAGAATTGGTTACGGAAGAAAATATAAATTCATTCGTATATCCTCCTGTATTGATCACTTACTCATTCTATTCGTTTCCCTCTACTTCCCCCTATACTACCTGAATTTTTTTTACCCGATGATACGTGTCAAAACCACAAAGCCATAGTTATCTACATGCGTAGCCGGTGAATTGACCCGGGGTGAATTCGTACGCGGAGAATTCGTACGCGAGGAATTGATCTCCCGACAGATTGGCACGCGGGGAATTGATCCCTCGCGCTGATGTTGTACTACTGTTCAGTCTTATTTTAATCTACACGCCCTGATTATTGGTTAATGTTATAAATAAATTAACCGGGGTTGGGTTGGGTGGGGCTGGGTTGGGTTGTTAGTACAACATCAGCGCGGGGGATCAGTTCCCCGCATACCAATCAGTCGGGAGATCAATTCCCCGCGTACAAATTCCCCCGGACCAATTCACCGGGCGCCATCTACATGATCTCTGATAAGTACGATATATACAGAGTTATTCGTGTATCTCTAAGTATGACCATAGAGTAACTAACTCTATGGTATGACGTTCTGTCAGTTATCACTGGACAATTCAAACCAAAAGAAGCAAATTGACAAGGAATATATTTATTTATACTACTATACTATACTATACTATTCTTTTGTAGTAGTAGTATAAATAAATCTATTCCTTGTCAATTTGCTTCTTTTGTCATGGAATACCACCAAGTAAAGCCTCATTTAGTCGAATTCAATTAAAACCAAATTTGTTCTACTTATCCAACCTGAAGAAGATTTTCTGCATTCTCATTTTTCGGGCTCCGGTACTACAAAATATCGACCATGCATTCAACATAGTGGATGCTTAAGTTAAATTGAAGTAAGCTATCAATGTAACAATAAATATTCTTTACTCCTTCACAAGAAATACATACAATACATACATATGTTTTCGTAAACAGCAATCACTAATACTTGTTTACTTAGTGTACTTCTGGTTATGGAGTAAAGACTATATTCTGGTCTATTATATTCTTTATTATGGATTGCAACGAGATTAAATGAGAGTAACCATTCACTGCGTAAAATGTATCACGCGCTTAATTTTAACGACAACCAGAGTTCCGCTGCGTTCCTTAAAATTTCCCTTCCCCTCCACTAAGTTGTCATGAAGATTGAGATAAGGAGGATGCTACCTAAATTAGTTTCGGATGATTATTCTGCGCCTTTGGTGAAAGAGAAAAATAGAGAGTTTTGTTCCTACTCGGAGAATGCTACGCGTGTCGTATTTACCGGAGTTTATAAGCCTGAATTTCAAAACTCATACAAAAAATGGGTCACATGCTGTAAAAAGAGTCCACAGAGATAATTAGCTATAGCAACCGTAGTTTTGTGGAAACTTCTGTATTCAAAGGAAAGACGGTGTACTCTAATTGAGCATTTATATGAAGAGTTGGTGAGGAATAAATACTTTGTCAAAGTTCTCCGTATTCTTTTAACAGTTCATTAGTCGCGAACGGGGATGATGAATACATGACTACATAATTTTATGCCTGGAATTTAAGTACTACAAAATATACACGCTATCTTTTAATGTATTCCTGTCCATCATTCTGTAGCAATGAAATTAATGACAATGTCAGCATCATTGATGACAATGACAGGATACAGCTTATCTATACTTACCATTTGACCCGAAGCAAGGGTTGGCGTGACAAAAAATTGTGGAGGTAAAAGTTAATATTAAAAATATCTGTTACTAAAAATAACGGCTTTTGAATTAAAAAATCCAAGTTCCTATTGTATTTTCGTTTTTCTGTCACTAAAATTTGTTTTGATCGCTATAGAAACAATAATTCACTATACAAGAGGATCCTAACATCTTACTGCTGTTCACTTCACACTTGCTGCTCTATCACAACGAATATTCAACAATAATTGTAGTTAAACTGAAGCTTTTTGTAAAATTTGTGAATTTTTATAAGTTGCAAATTATTGAAGTCGATCATAACATTTTCAAGGCGTTCTCTAGGACAATCACATCTAAAGTACACGAAACTACTTACCATAGCTAATCTAGAGAGAAAAATAGAAAAGTATGTTTTTCGAAAATGAAAAATACAAATGGGTAGTAGATAGATGGAAAATATTCAGGAATAACAAAGGTATTAACATGAATTACACCTATTCGTACTAAGCAACACTCATGAGGGCCGAATTTAAATATCGTAGGCCGTAATTCGGCTGCCTCTTACCTTTCGAAAACAAAACAATATTTTTCAGCGTTTGCCCGGGAATTAAAGTGTAACCTAAACGCGAAGGGGCTTAGAGGGATACATATAATTTCCCTGCGGGCTGCTTTGCAAATAACCGAAATGCTAGTCCTAAACTATTTAAAGAAATTTAAGGGTTTAATAGAAATGTGGAACCCTCCATATTTACCCAATGTGGCGAGCAAATCCACCCCCGACAACAATAAAAATAATTAACAAGAAAAATGTGCCACGGTTGGTCGTCAGATGATCCTTTGAAATTTTACCAGCCCCAGTTTTATATTTAGTGTCAGAAAATGCCGTTTTCTTTTATCGCGACAATATCCGACACTTTCCGATAAATAGCGACGCTCGGAATTTTACATGGTTGAAACATTTAGCTCAAAATAAGTCCTTCATTTTGGCATGGCGCATGGTTGCTTCGAAGAAAGGTGATAAAAAACGGTGACAGGCATTACAGTCCGACTTTTATAATTACTTCTTTATCATTGCGCGCAATTTCTTGTGGGAGGACATTGAGAGGGTGCGCTGGTCGTCCAAAATTGTGGCCGCCCCGATAATTAACGTCACGCACGACTCGTAAATTTTCGCGGATAATTAACGCTGTCATTCGGCCTTTACTGCACGACTCACAACTTTATGGGTAAATAAAAGGATTCGGAAGGACGGGAAAACAGGTTTGAAGTCCTTGCTCTTTAATGACTTCATTCTACAGGAGGATAGCGGAATTGTTACTAGAAGTATCAGTCTCTGTATGAGTGCTTTAGGTCATTCATCTTATCTTTATAAATATATTCTCAAGAGTTTATTCTAGCATAAAGCTCAAGAAGTTCGCTCAAGTTCGCAAAACTTTCAAGCATTATACTTCAGTAATCGTTGAAAGTGGATTGATAAGTCTTCATTCAGAAGCCATACTTTGAGGAAAACACTTCGTACGCCTATTTATCACCTGAAAAGATTATTGTTTACTGATATTGAAGTACGTATGGTGAAATTGAGAAACCGCGATGTTTATTTCCGATATAAAATTGAGTAAATTCTTTAAATTTCTTAAGGCCGTCATACACAAGGAAACATTTCTTGAAATATTTCAAGAATAGAACATGTTTTAATTTCAGCTAATCAGAAAGCCAGGATCCGCCATTTTGTGAAATATTTCAAGAAATATTTTCTCTGGTATTTACTTATATTTCCTCTAGTATGGCGGCCTATAGAGAAAAACCTCTATTTAATAAAATAGTCATAAAAATCAGGAGTATGAAACATTCGTAAAACTTTTCCTTACTTAATAACATATTGTGTAAGGCCACTGACAATTGCTATTGATTTAATTAGAGCTCTGTTGCTATTCACAGTATGTTTCAAGGTAAAGTGTGGTCCGAGTGAGAAAACTAAGTTATACTGACTTTCACCGAAATAGTAAATAATACTAACTTTCACCGAAAGTTACACAATTCAGAAAAACCATTCACTATCTATTTTTTTAATCAACTGATTTTTCGTTTTCTGCAAATTCAATTTTCTCGTGACAACTGAATTGGCCCAAGAAAATAATTACATCAACTTTCAAACTAAGTATGTCATTGAATTTCATTACATAACAGACCGTCGATATAGTTAGTTAGTTAGTTTGACCCTTTATTGGCGAGGTTAGGCCCAGGTGGGTCTCTCTTCCACCTAACCTCGTATGTCGATTACATTTAAACTTATTAAAAACTCAACTTATTAAAAAAATACAAAAAAAAGAGTAGGGTGTGGGAAAAAATCTTTGCAACTGAAGGTTGACTAATAAAAAACCCACGTTGCGGGAAAACACCCACAAAGAAGGGGGGTGAAAAAAACCCGCGAAAACACAGTAATAGAAATAAATACAATAATATACAAACATAGATATATGAAAAGTGAAAAAGATTAGATATGAACAATTATTTTAGAAAGTAAATTTAACAAAATGTATAGAAGACCTAATTGATTTAGTTATAATAAAAGTTAAAAGCTATAATAAAATATCTAATATTCTGTAAGCTACAATATAGTATATTAAAAATTTTATAAAATTTCTTCAGCCGGAGGCATTTGTCAATAGATGTTTTCATGGACTGTCTTGAAGTCCTTGTCATTATATAGGTAATTCCTGTTAAATGGAGGTGCCTGTAAAAAAGAAAAGGAAAGAAAATACGGTAGATGAGAAGTATTCAAAGATTAACAAAGTAATAAGTGAATCAAGTAACATCCATGCTCTAGTGTAAGAAGTTTACCGGTAGGTGTTGGAATGATGGCAAGTGCTAAAAGGATAGTTGATGCTCAGAATTGAATAGTCTATCAGTGATATACCGATTGAAGTGAATATAGTTTAGATTTTCACGATAGAAATCAAACAAATTCTTTCTCTTATTACAAGTGAAAAACAAGATACCTAATTTTCTTCCTTTGATAGTTAATTGGTAAAAGAACAAATGATAGCAAAAATCTAAGGCTGGAGGGCAAAGCGCGAAGCTCTGGCGCAAAATAACGGATTCACTTTTTAGAAAAGACCTCTTACACACTGAATGGAGCTTAGCTTTGCTCAAATATGAACGCAAATTAACTATTATTACTATTTGAGACTCAGATCTATGACCTAGATTCGTCAGTTTTAAATTATAAAAATTACCTACATGAAGATTTCAAGGAATTTTAATCAAGGATTAATTATAGAGGTATTTTGAGAACCTATTTAAAGTAACGTAGCTTATAGTAAAGATTTCAAAAATATAAAAATGCCCTATTTTAAATGACTAAAATATTAATCGAAGGATGTTTTTGCTGAGGATCTAAATAGTATGACAGCTAAAAATTCTACTTTTAAGAGCCAAATTACCCATCTCCCAAGAAGAACATTATTTGGAATGCGAATTAAGTTTCACCTCACAAATGCCACAATGAATTCTAGAATGAAAATCTTGTCCTCTAATTTAGATGATATTTGACACAGCGAATGACTAACGTAAAAGGATACTTGGGCGTCGTAGATAATTTAATATGGCACTCGTATAGCTGCAGTTGTTACGTTTTAATTAGAGTGTAATAGAATCTAATTAATTTGAAATGTAAGGAATTTTCTAACTATTAATAGTCTCTGTAGCAAACGAGCTCGATTAAAAAATATTCAAAGCAAAAATTTTAAGTGCAGCTTGAAACACAGAAATGGAAGTAATTCGAAGATATTTATCCAAGTATGAAATCTAACCTTATAATCTAACATCTGCTTTTGATTCTCCATGTCATGACATGAATTGTGTTAAATGAATCTTCGAAGTAGATTTGTAAGAGGGGAATATCTTTCGGTCCGTTGACTTCACGAGTTCGCATTGTAATCTAGTTCAGGCAGCGCGTCAAGAAACAATTTTGAGCTCGAGCGAAAACTTGAAAGGAACTTGAGTTTATGAATGGAATCGCTCAACTTAACTTTGTATAAGTGTTGGTTAGGATGATGGAATCTATTGAGGTAGCCTATGGTTTCTGATACATTTTCACCCTTCAAATCCACGAACGTTATGTCATCAATCCGGCATTCAAACTGTAATAGGTCTGCAAGGAGAGGTATAGGTGACTTTGCACGAAAGGGTCTTGCACTTAGGAAAATTCCCAAGGACATGAAAAAGTCTGAGAAGACCGGGACCCGGATTTTCTGTTTGACGGTCAGTTCCTCTCCTAATTCGGTAAGGAGATAGCGGATATTGTTATCCCAGTTATAAACTTACGCGATCTTCGGGAGAAAACAAAAAAGCGATACAAGGAAGTAGTTGCAGGACAGATAGTTAATTTTGGTTGAAGTATTAGGGGAGCTAATAGCTCTCCAGGTTAGATAGGGATGTCCGTGTTTTACACACCCTGCCAAGCGCCTCAGGCGGATTGGAAGGTTTGGATGTACATTTACATTAATACCCTACAAGCCGCCTTTCGACGTGTGGCATGGGGTGTAAACACCGGTTGAATCTAAACTACTTCCTTATTCGGTTATTGTCGCGTATCGTTAGCGGAAAGAATGAACTTTTAAAACGATTCGTCCTAGCATCTATTTCTCTTAACTTACGGTCATTATCGGATCGACTGAGGTAGTAGGGGGTTGCATGATACTGATTGTATCTTCCAATGTATGTAAACGTGGAAATGTAAAATGTAAACTCTAGTTTTGTTCTGGATCGATAGCTCAATTGTGAGAGCAACTGATCGGCAATAGGGAGATCCAGGTTTGAGTACCGGCCCTGTCAGACATTTTTCATGTTCATTCTTCCTTGGGAATTGTATACTACGCACTTCTAAGCAACATTTTCTAAAAAATAACAGCTTAGATGATAGATCTGCAGCCAAAGCAGAGCTATTCAAATCATAGCCTACATACCGTATATACACGTACTAGAGTATAAACTAACCAGCTGAATATAAGCAGAGGCACCTGATTTTATCACGAAAACTGGGAAAACTAATTGACTCAAGTATAGGCTTAAAGTGGGAAAAGCAGCAGCTACTGATAGATCACAAATATCTGATGTGGCCAACACATGACCTTCTCCATATTTATTGCAAACAGAAGCTTATGCCGGTAATATGTAAATAACTTCAAAAAAATAAGTGTTACAGAAAAATGTTTAAAACAAAAGTTGTAGTAATGTACATTAACTATAACTTTTGTACGGCATTGTTATACTTACATTGCATTCTGACAGAGATATGTATGAAAAACCTCTATTTCTGGATAAACAACAAAATCCGGTTAACCATTATTCAAGAATAACTCCTAAACAATCAGTGTTACGAAAAAATGTTTCAAACAAAAGTTATTGTTAAGTACACCATCTATAACTGTTGTATATACCTACATTGCATTCTGACAGATATATTTAAGAAACATAATTTTGTTCCGGATAAACCGAAACTTCCGGTTAAGCGGTATTCATCAAAACTAATCAACTCTTGGCATTGTTAGGAAAATACTTAGCATGAATTTTGGAAATGATCGGATAATTACTTTTTAAGATAGAGCGCCCACAAAATATTTCACCACAGACAGACACACGCACACAGTCAGACATGTTCGGGAAAATAGCGAAAACGATCTCTATGGGCCCAAAAACATTTTCCATTGAAATCTGGAAATCGAATTTTTTGCGAAAACGATACTTTCTCTACACTACGTACAGGGAGAAAGTAAAAAAAAAAAACAATAGAAATCATAATATAATAATAATTTAGGCATAATTCAAATGTTTTTCAATATTTATTTAAAAAAAACAGTTCACTATATCTGTAAAAGGAAAAGAGGATCAACAATTTACGTTTTACGATTTCAGGCTACGGCAGACTTTTTCCACTGTAGAACAAATAAGTGAGGCCCCGACACGAGGCTTTTTCGGCATAAAATATGCTACACCCGATTATATATGGTACTTTAAGAATGTCACGATGGCTCACCTTGAATGTATCAGAGGCGTGTATAGAGACTTTATATAGTGTAGTTCATTAGGACTGGCGTTTTAGAGCCCTACTTTGATTCTGAATTACATGGAATTCCGTTATATCGAGAATTCAAGGCGAGAGTAGGTGCGGTTGAATTTGAGAAAGAAATTGCACGCAGACAAACAATAAATTCAGCCCACGGAAATAGAGGGAATCGAATAAGCGAAAGAGCAAAGGGGAGAGAGATGGAAAGACAAGGGAAGAATACGCAAGTAGAGATGAGGAAGATGAAAGAAAATGAGGGAAAAGAAGAGATGGAGAGAGGTTAAATTGCTTGGTTGGAGAGCAAGACACAATTTTAAAGGATCTATCTTACACACGTTAAAGAACAAATAGGATTTTTAACACATGCATTTTAATAAATCGTTTCCAATGAAGGATGACATACCCATATGTCCTTTGGCAGCACTACCGTCTATAAACTGAACGATCTGTTTGTATTGTTTTCCACGTAATAAAACAGGAATCCAAATTACTCCAAACCAAGTGAATATAGCATTAAAATTTAATTGAAATATATGTGACTCTAAAAGTTTTAAAACTTTTCCGTTACTGATTATTCATCTTAGTTGGAATTTGTTGGTATCTCACTAAGATTTATTTTTGTCACACAAAACGTAAATGTACTCTTGGCTATTACACAATCGGAATATATGAAGAAAATTAATTAGAGCCAATAGAAATTATATAACCCGATATCAAAACCTTAAATTGCTCCAATTTTTGAATAAGGAAGCAATAAAGTTTTTAATGACAATTTCGATTGTTTTTATCGACAAATTTCATTGTAAATAAATAGAGATTTCCAATATGATAGTTCCACAGTAATAATTCAAATGCTATCAAACGAGGATCATCTCCAAAAGTGAGTGTTCTTCTGGAGTGCATACGTTTTTACCATACATGAAAATTCATTTTGAGTGTAGGCGTTTCAAGACACAAAAACCAAACAAAATATTCCAAATAAACAAAATATCGAGGCTTGTTAGTCAACTACAGTTCAAAGAGCAACCCAACTAGTGAAGTTGTCTTCTCTGTTTTTCAGTCCCGACTGACGTATGCTTTGGTGCACGTGTGCGCATGTTACATGGCACAAAAGAATCAAAGAAGACCAAAGGGTATTGAAGTTGCCCAACGCTGATAACTACTACCGCTTTTGCGGAAAGTAGCAGCGTTTTTGTGCATTGTACGATGAAAAACACATTCGGCATTCAAAGGTTATTGCAGTGCCAGTAATCTATAGATTAGGCATAGAAATATATAGATATATAGAACATATAATAATCTTTAGATAACGTATGATGCAGATCTCTTTCTATAGTAAAGGGCAATTCGAATTTCAAGTCTCGATCGAATCATACGTATTTTACTGAATTATATTATTGTTGTTTACTTCACCGGCAACAATGAAGGTTTTTATGTACAAATAAGTAAACAAAGCTATCGTTACTTTTTGATGGATCGGGGATGAATTGGGCATGTTTTAGCTGTGTTCGCGTTTTTGAATAAAGTATTATTCAAATAAGTGTGTCAAATTGTGTGCAAGTAAATTAGTGCTTAAATAAACGCTACAGTATAATGAACAATACTCTAATAAACAAAATGTTTCTTCATGGAATAATTGTTACTACGATGTAGAATAGCCGCTTTCAAAATTCTTCCAGTTCGTCTGACTCTAGGATGAGCATAATGTTTGTTTGTTTGCTTGTTTATTTATTTATTTAAATTCACGTTGCAAGTTGGCCTTCAGGCCAGGTGGCAACGTTAACCTTTATTGACCCTTTATTGGCAAGGTTAGGCTCAAGTGGGCCTCTCTTCCTCCTAACCTCGTATGTCGTCAGAATATGAATATGAACAAGTATAAATTAAATTAAAATAAAAAGACAGAGTAGAGTTTGGGGAAAAATCTTTGAAACTGAAGGTTGCCAAAGAAAAACCCCACGTTGCCGAAAAACACCCACAGAGAAGGGGGGTGAAAAAACCGCGAAAACACAGTAAAAAATAACAATAATAAAATTATGAGCAGACGGAAGATAACAGCCAAACGTAAGCGTAGATCAAAACTCAGGCAGTCGTAAAAATTACGTCATTCTGTTAAGTTTACTCTTTCCGATTACACAGAGTTCAAACAATTTGGGTTCTTATCAGTAGCAGAAAAAAGAGTGTTTGCAGAGACTTTAGGGCTTTTCTGGAGTTGAAAGTTTACTTATTTACCCATCCTAAAATTCTGAGTATTTCAGAAGAAAATTCGTGGTACAAATACGCTAGCGCTAACCAAAATGCAGACTATTCAGACTTGAAGTGGATTTGATAAATTGAAACTCGAAATATTATTTTAACCATTATCAGAAGTGTTATTTACCTCAAGCAGTTAAATCGATTTGTTATTATGGGTTAATCGAATGTTTTGTAAGTTTAGCTTTAATTGTCATTTATTCCAATACATCATAAATTTGCATTTATATGTCGTATCTTTCCCCGAGTATTTGTTTTTATTGTATCTTGACTTCTAAACAAACACATCTTTAATCTATTTCTGTAGTTTGTCCCCCTTAACGCAAGCCATGTTTTATCATCTGCAATAACAGTATCGTTAGATGATAGCATGCATGTACTATTACTCCCCTTTTGGAGGTATATACTATTGTTTCAAAAAGGAAATTTTATATCCTTCATGTATAACTTAAAAGGTTGCGCTGACAAAAAACATCCCTGTTCACATCCTTTAACTTATGATGATTTTTTAAATTACAACCACCCACAGATTAAAATCGATCTTTCATAAAATCGCCATTTCACTTTATCTCCGCTTGGTTCGATATCTAAAGCGTAGTGATTGATTCAATGCACGTGTAATTAATATTACAGAATGAAATTACGGCATTATATATAAATTATATTAGAAATTAAATTTTAGTATCAAATACTCTTGTATACGACTTTCATCGTACTTCTCTACAACTAGAGGAATTTGAACTAAGTGACTAGAACAGAAAATCGACTTGTTGATAGATTTTCTAGTGAAAAACATCTTCCCGAGCTGAGCGGCGATAATAATGTTGAGTAGCGATAAGCATAAGTCAAACAATCAGTTGGCATTCTCCCTCTGAGACTTGTGTACGATTCGTTCACACAATCCACGAATATTACCGAAAATAACAACAGAGAGGAAACGAAAAACCGCTTTCATCTAATCTTATCTTCAGAAATCAAAGTATAAGCACATTTGGTCGTCTGAAACTCGTCAATACGAGTTTTACTGTACATGCTTACCTCTAATAAAATTGGTCAACAACAATTTTGCTATAAAAATGTGATGGATTTTCAAAGCTAATTGTTGAATCTGAAAAAGAAATTATTTTTTTCCTATCGGACTGAGTTTTTCGTTATACTAAGATGCATGTTTTCAAAATTCTTCGAAAAAACTGAAGTTGGCTTATTCCGTAATAGCTGTTTCTCTTTTTTGGAGACATAATTATCCGAAAAAGGTTAGAATATGTATAAATATGGATTCTCATTTATGAACCTGAAATCATAAACCATCTTCCACTCGCTCCATCTCTCAACTTGTAAAGGGAGAGATTTGGCAACATTACCAAGAAATCATGCAAAAACACACAGAACCGTCCAACTATAATAATGAAGGGAAATCTTTTTGCCCGGTTCAGTTATCCACCCTTTTATTCAAAGTCTTTGGGATAGAAATCATCTTCAAAAAGACTTGAATGAAAACGAAACATAGATATCGTATTGCCATTGATTTTCTTAGATACTCCTAAAAAATGCAATCAGAAAACCCGTATGAGAGGCTGTGTGGTGAAAATGCTCGTAATAATGAGGAAGAACTGCCGGAGGAGAATGAAGACTCCACCTTTTCTGACCAAGATGAGATGCAGGAAAAAAATAAACCCTCTAATGGCTATTCCTAAAAGAGCCTCAAGCAGTTCCACGTTTGAAAGGGGGCTTTTTAAAAGAGAAGATAAAGGAGAATTTTTAGTTTCCTCCAACTTTGTACGACACGAAGATATTTAAGACCAGATAGATCGAATGTCCTTGCACTGTAAAAATATTATCTCAGTGATAAAAATAATTGGAGTGTGCAATAGTTAAAATTTCATTGTCCTTTTGAAAGTTTGTGTAATTATAAAAACTTTATGAAAAATTATAGCAAATTACTGCATTTTAAAAATTATTTATGCCCAAACTCGAGAAACTGAGTGGATACGTATTCGAGAATTTTGGATTTCCGTTCTGATTTAGACATTTCATTACATTAAAGTTTAGAGGATAAGTTCGTTGTATTGAAATTGAAACAGACTTAACGAGAGCAGTAGACGGAAATATTAAAAGAAGCATCACATAGTGCTTCAAATTTGTATCGAATTCCTACTGATATAAAATATTTTTTTCTTAGATGGGCATTTGAAACATTGCTGATAAATTGGGGTAATGGCTCCCATTTTTTAGGTGATTAGATATTAAAGGAGAATTAAAGAGTAAAGGAAGGAGTTTAAAAGTAGAATCTTTAGTTTATGTAATTATATCGACTGATTATTGTTACGTTTTGGATAAATTTAAACGCGACGATGTGAAAACGATAGAGTGATATTCTGGCCGAGAAAGTAACATGGTAAACTGTGAAATGTGGTTTTTGTGTTTAGAGGATTTATTTTGGTGGTGATACCGGAGAGATGTCTATTTGAATACTGTCTTTGTGTAGGTATATGTTATGTTGGGATATTTGTATGATTACGTTGTTTATAGACAATGGTTGGGGCTGCCACCAGAAGAGATTCTACTTGCAGCGTATGTAATAAATAAATAAATATTCACGCAGTTAAACAGAATCACCATCAATCTAAGAAGGTGAACAGAGTTTCCTGATATTTCCGAAGTTTTTTTTCCATGAAAGATTTTATTTTTCATGAATTTACTCAAGTTATATTACAGAAGGATGTAAATATTCAAATATAAAGCTGTCAATTTATCCAAGAATATCGCATACGATAGCTTATGATGTATCAATCACATTGGCATTGACTGATTATGTGATCATTAGTGTTAGTAACTATCACTGACATTAAAGTATAGGTGACAGTAACTATCATTAATATTGAAGTATATCGTCGTATAAATAAGACCCAAAATAAAACTCGAGTGATTAAAGTATCAGTATGAACCGAATATACCCACGACATCTCATCCGTAAACATCGTAACCAGTAGAAAGATAAAAGAGAAAATAATATTCTCTCTCATGTTCTCTGTTTTCCTACTGATCAATGGACTGCTTTTGCAGAACGTGTTTGCTGAAAGCCTCCGAAAGTTTCTTCTTCCGCATACGCAAATTTTCATGAACAAAACTGACATTTGAGTATGCCAGTCGACGAGGAATTGAAATTCTACATGTTCACCGAAAGAGAGCTGAGTGCTTTATTTATATAGAGCTGTGCCTTTCACTTCATTAAGAATTCTACCATGAATAATGACGGTAACGAGCAGTATCTAATTAAGAGAATAAGGAAATCTACACATCTATTTGAAAGGGTCTTTATTCTGCCAAATAATTCAATATTTATCTGAATAGTTAATTGGTAACATAGTCTAATTCCCAAGGATCAAGGGAAAAATTTCTGCACTTTTTTCATCAAACGGAATGCATCTTTACTGCCGCCTTTTTGGGTTAAATTAAATCTGTAAAGCTGATATATAGTTAAGAAGTAGAAAAACTAATCAAAATCTCCCTGAAGAATAAGTAATATCTGTAGAACCTTCATGGGAAATAGTTAATTGCTTTAGGAAGAAGAAAAGCTAATGTGTGTCTATGGAAATATTTGGAAATTTCTGTTTGTTTAAAACTTTCTAACGCAATACTCTCTTATATTTAAAAAATGTAAACAATTTCAGGTGCCTTTCTCGAATAACATGGAGGAAAATAGTGACGCACGAACTTACGAATTCCGTTTCAGTCATTGATAAATAAATTCATCCATTACCTATTCGAATAATATCCACTTTTCCGTTTAAATAAAACATTTATTTGATTTAATTAAATAATTAAGTATTGATCTTTAATAACCATTTAATTCCTATGGTATAAAGTATCCATATAAATTTTTCTTATAAGGAACTCCGATAATTTTCAAAAAATTAAACAATCGACATTGGGAATGAGATTGATGATGATCATTTTGATAGATCGATAATTTCTCATAACTACCCAAGTATATTAAATAAGATATTACACATTAGAGGCCATTATTTTTATGAGAATTTTTAGCCTCAATCTCGCCCAAATAAAGACTATTATCGTTATTATAAATATTTAAGATTTTAACCAGAAATATTAAAAACGATTTAAATTGTTAAAATAAAATAAAACCTAATATTGTGTTAGTAAAGTAAAAATGTAACCCTCATAAAATATTTCTTGTAACTTTTGTCATTTCATCAAAATCATAAAAGCGCAGGCTCACATGTGTGGAAGGATTTGGCAATACTTTTTTCATTTTTTTTAACAATGAAGTAGGGTCTGATCAAATGGATTTCATCTGACCTGAAAAACAAAAACAAATCGACTGAACGTCGTAAACTAAGGCATCGTTGGAATTACCGATTCACTTCATGAAATGTACAGCGAAATTTGCTTGTCGGCAATAGAAGAACCCAGTATCCAATAACTGGGTATATCTAGTAACGTATATAAAATTATACATCAAAGTAACCAGGCGAAACGTTTTTTGAGGTTTCGTACGGGGGATTTTGAAGAAAACTACTTGAAGTAGTTCACTTTTATCAATGCTGAAAAATAAACATTGTCGAATGATAAAAAATTATTTTTTCCTTACCTTTTCGCTGAGCATGGAATCTATTCCCTCAGCGAACGTTTCTTTTTCGTCGAGATTTTGCTGACGGATATATTCCAACGTTGATCATCTTCGTAAGTACTTCTCCGAGAGAGCGTCCATCTCTAGGTTCACTGCCAAGTATGAAGAAAAATTGGTGAAAGAGAAGGAAATGGTAACTAACACCTGTTGATGGAACATATTTTAAATGTGGGAGCTTGATTGGAGAAGGACGCGGTAAGAAATTGTTAAAGTTGAAGAGGAGGACTTAAAGTATTTGCCAGGCTCAACTTTGAAATAAAATATACCTGTCAATTAATTAAAGCTTCTAAAGATGGAAAGATATTTAACTTTCTACAATATTATTTTCTGTAAACTATCGCTATACAGCGATATGTTAAAATTATCAGGCAAGGCTCAAAACCTGTAGTCTCTATAATAAAAATTGAGTTAAAAACAGATGGATTTTCTTCCTTCAAATGAAATTTTATTTCCATAATATGTTGTTCACGTGTATGGTCTTTACAATTAAACCTTTTGATCATATTTCAGACACGGCATATATTTTAAGAAGACAGATATGGAATTCCAGATATGATTAAACATTACATATATAAGGGGCCTGAAAACAGTGATATTTCTTTGTTAATTACTAACTTAATTGTTTTATCAGTTTATTGTTGTTTACATTTTTAAAACAAAGCTATTTCCTGGTAAACTCACCTTCTACATCTATATCTGCGTTTATACCCTGCAAGTCTCCTTTCGGCGTGTGGCAGGGGTTAAACGACGAAATGGAGGGTAGACGGAAGCCATTATTCTTTCACGAAACTCAAAAGAATATTAAGCGTTGATTTTACCATATTTTACGAGAAATTCCACTCGTGAATTTTTTAATCATTCTGCATAATTCGTCAAAATATCAATTCATATCTTAACAGAATAAATTAATCGAATTTAAAGGAATGGAGTATTTTGCTATTTGAAGCGGATTTTAGATTTAGATATAAACCCCGCGAGCCGCCAGAGGCGTATATCAGGGGAAAAGCGGATGAGACGGAGAATGTTTTCCCCCTTATGAAATGCATAGGGGAATGTAAATGTGGTATCGAACCAAGGATCATTAGGGAAAATAAGAGAAGAGATCCTATGCGATAAGTAACCTCATTTCAAAAATCGGGTTCGATTCTTGGACTCATCAGTTTTCATCCACTTTCCTTTATCATGCTTCCTTTGCTTTACGCCTTAAGTATGTTTCTCCATGCAAAAATCGATCACTTAATATTCGTTGGCAAAATGTAATCAGCCCAATGTTGGCCATATGTTGGCAAAACCACCAATTTCTTCTCAAATTTCTGTTGTAAATAGTCTATTGGCCCAATATTATATTAGTTTTTTCACTAACCATTTCCCAACGGTGCCTACCAAATCCCAACGTTGGCCCAACAATCTGTGTTACTAGGGAATGTACCTTCTAATGTACAGCTTTGACTATATTTCAACATATACTAAAGATTAACTAGTTAGTTGAACAAAATGTACTAAAACTGGAGAAGTTCCTTGGACAACTAATGAAGGTATAACTAGAACATTATGATCATAAGTGAAATCTTTTAATTGATCTGTATATGCATGAATTCAAGATTATCTATTAATCCATAGTCTTGGCATACACCCAAAGATATAGTTGATGATAATCAAGCGGAAATTCCCTATTTGATGAAAATAGTACCTTTGGTATAGAATTTAAATCATAGTGAAAGGCGTAATGCCAGTGTTACTGCTCTATACAGACGATTTACCACATGCAGAAAATTACAATTTCTTCCCAAGTTTATCATATATTTTCTTTTGTAAGTTAATATACTCCCCATTTAAGTACATTTTATACTAAGCAATTCCACTTATTTTATCATAAAGTAGTTTACATCTCAAATAATTATTCTGATTAAGTACTTATGGTTTTCAACTCACTCAATAGATTTTCAGTCATGGAAGTAGATTTTTTGTTATTTATACATTTATTTCTCATCCTTAGGTCTCCAAACTCAATTCCAATCATAACAATCTCAGCTCATAAAAATTTATAAGGTAAGATAACAACAATCTAAGAGGTGTTCTAAAGCAAGGTTATGAATAAACTACAATTGCTTTCCACTAACCTAATCTGTCATAGTTCATAAAAATAAATATCAATTAAATAATTGTGCTTACATAGAAATACAGAGACATGGTACTCTTGAATGAAAATTCTGCGTTCAATACTTCTATGCTATATTTTGGTAATAAATTTAAAAACAATGAAGAGTAATTTTGGAAACAAAATTATATTTTCAATAAAAATTAGTTTCACCAGATATTTCGTAACATTAGAAACAGTTTTCAGGGAATTAGTATTTTTCTTGAATCATATCTTTAACTTTTATATAAATAAACAGACAATCTTCCTAAATGTATTACCAAAGAATATATCAACTGAATAACATAACCATACCTATGTACTCATTTAAAAGTATCTCATTTGTCCACTAAATTAAATAATTTTCAAGTTCTTAAGTTCTAACTCTTCCTTATTGTTTATTCTTCCTTATTGTTCCTAATTATTGGTTTACCTATTAAAACAAATATTTACTTTCAGTAAATGTAGTCAGCAGCAGGTTAAATGAAAAGAATGCTCAAGTTAAAATAACTCACGAAAATGAAACATATCCACACCTTTAAGTGTGTTAACAGCTTCTCTGAGCCTTTCCTGAGGCTAACTAAAAGTGTACAAAAAATCTCAATTGCCAATTCAAATCTTGAAATACAAACCAAAATTATTAAAGTTAATTAACAGATTGACTGCATGAAAAGGATACTGTTAATGTAATATAGTAGTATCATGTATGTATGTAGTATTTGAAATTAGCATTAATTAAATGCTTGGAGTAGCATAATGCAACCACAGTGCAATATATGTACTCCTGCTTGAGCATATATGCCTGGTTTACATTACTATCTATGAATCAAATATTTAGTCTGATAATTGTTGTATTAAAAGGGCATGGGGATTAGATAGTTTTATTCTAAACATATATGAATTATTACTGAAAATATTTGGAAAGAAGAGTTTTCCTAGCAAACAAAATATCATAGAGTACCTCAAACCATCCATCAGACTTCTCTCTGTCATTTAATTTAAAATAACCTAATTTGGTTAGTGCAAGGTAATGTTTCATTGGGCCAAAGGCATCAAATGTGTTTATAAAGTAATGATTTTAAAAATGGTTTTATTTTCTACCAAAAATAAAATGTTATGTTTGATTAGTATATAACTTTTGGGTAATGGCAATATAATTACATATCAATGAAGAGAGAAATGAAACATATAATTCCAAATGCTCAGAAGAATAAACCTATCTATGATGCAATTTCACTGAATTTTCAACTCTGCATGTTGATTGTTGACACAATTTCACTGCACTTTGATATTCATTAATTTAGTACATTGTAAACTTTTTATGATATTTATGATGCATGGAACTTCAATTATTTTGTAAGTCCTACGGTTTATTTTATTTTCCCTTAATAGCTCAGGTCTGTATTTTAAATAATCTTCTCTTTCTTCTTCAATATTGAATATATATAAGTAACCCTACACTGCCTATACATATTTATATATATTATTATGGATTTTATGACCTAAAATTATATGCTGAAGACACTTATGGAAAGACAGCAAAAGGAAAACATTCATCATCATCATAGTTTTTATGGTTAAATATTAGAAGAATTTTGGTCCAATTCCAGTTGAAAAACTGTTTTCTGTAACTGAAATAACATACCCTACCCTTTTTGACAACCAAAATGTGTTGATTAGTAAACAATACAACATAATCAATTCAACAATAAGAGGAATATTGTATTACTTGAAAAATAATATGAAGAAAAATGTCCACAGAAAGAAACTAAACAGATGGATTTGAGGTTATCGAGGATATAATTTATGTAAGATAGGGTTTTGTTAGCTCTCAAGAAGGGCTTATTATAGATATTTAATTAATGAATTATTGAGTTCAGTTAAAATATATGTACTTAATGCAATCATGTAATTTAAATTAAAATTGAAAATATTACAATAAATAAATACTTTTTATATTTCAATGAAGTTTACAATGATTTTGCAATTGTATTATCATATAATAATTTATCCACTGCTTTTTCCCACAATAATACTTTTAAAAGATATAAAATAAAATATACTTTAATTTTTCTTATGTGTTTAAGATGAATTACACCAAGGGAAGACCAAAGTGATTGAACCATGAAGTGATACCATCAAAAACATTCTCTACTTCTAAGTAGAAAGGAAGGAAAAACTTCTATACCTCCCATTAATATCTAAGTATTTCCAACCTCTCTAACAAAGCTTTTCAACGTAATTAATTTACATAAATTGCAAAGACATGTGCAGGATATCCGATAGTACCAGGTTGAATTCCATATGACATATTATTGCCATTGTGTGGTTTTTAAAACATATTAAAATATATTTTTAAAGCATATAAAACATATACATATAAACATATTTATTAATTTTCTAAGTTTCATATCCGGTCGATTACATGATATCTGCTAAATATCCAGAGAACATGATATTATTCTGAAATAAAATCATTGCATCAGGGAAACAATTTACCATAAATCGAAACAAAATCAGCTCATAGCTATAATAATCTTAGTGAAATTTTCTATGATCATTTACGAAATATAGCTGTTTGTGATGATAAAACTAAAATCAATGTTACAATCACAGGAGTAGTTCGCCATCAGGTATTATTTTTTTGTTCTTCATAACCTTGTTAACCTAAGGCAACATCGAGGTTGGGGAAAGTCAGCCCCACCCTGATTCTTTGATCTCTCTACTAGAAATAAGTTTTATGAGAGGCCAGTTTTTTCAGTAAAGATAAACAAAAGCATACCCATCTATACATGATTGCGTGGGAGTCCATTGCCGATTTTCCTATGACTGGAATGAAACAGACTTCATTTGCTCACTGATAATTGCTTTCTCTTCATTAAACATTATATTTGCGTTTGAGGCCATCACAAACAAAGGCTGTGACAACAGAAGTGTCAGGAGCTGATCAGGATTTTTCAAGCAATGTTCTTCGGAAAATAAGCCTACCATTAAGAGAAACACGTTAAATAAATTTTAAGACGACATTTTAAACACTGCGTTGATCCATCTCGAAGGTATTATATGGGTAAAGATGAGGTGATTTTAAAAAAAGAAGTTGTGAATGTTTTCACATTTGGCCTTCAGGTTCGCCAGATGAAAAGTTACCGCGCTGAGACACTTTTCTGCTCGTGCTCCATTATGCGAAGCGCGGTTTGAGATTTTTCCAGGCGGAAAAGCGAGCATGGGATATGGCTCATCTTTTCGAGAACAACGAGGAAAACGGGGCATGAACGGCTCGAACGGCTCTTATTGGCGGAGGGCGAAACAATCGAAAGTTGCGGTGAAAGGGAGGCGTGGGATGCAAAGGTCGTATGAAAGCGTGATTAGAAGCCAAGTTATCGAAATAAGAAGCGGATGAGTAAAAGACTTGTTTCAAGGCGAAGGGAACTATAAAAGAGCTCAAATACTTTCTCTCGAAAGACGGATTGAAGAGATAATGCTACGTCGCTAAAATATTGTTTCAAGATGAAGGGAACTTTAAAATAATCTCTCTTCGAACACACATTGAAGGAGAAGATACTACGTTTAACGCTATCGCCAGGTCCCAGTAAAAGGAGAGCTAGGTGGGCCTGGGTTTAGTGCGCGAACTGCAGAACCTAAAACTTTTATTTTGCGACCAAGTTATAACTCTTGAAATTAACTGATAATAATATTTAAGCAATCTTCCCTCATAGATAGCCTCATAGGTAGCCTCATAGCCAAGGAAACAAATAAAGAAAAGCTAATTTCAAGTCATCCTAATTATCCGATGAACAATTTAAGAGAGAAGATTATAAGCTAAAACTCACATAATACAAGAAAAAGATAGCGAAAGAAATAATCCGAAAAACTAAAAATGAAAACTTGCTTATTCCACAGGAACTGAATTATAAATGTAGACCTGTAAATATGCACATTTTTTGTAGATAAATACGTACGTAAAACACATTTATAGTAATAAATATGTACGGACATACATTTACATTAAAAATAACAGATGGGACAATCATCAACAAGTACTTAGCGATACCATGCAGAGAGAAACTTCGAATAGAGAAAATTGGAAAACGCTTAGGGATACCTACATCCAACGTCGTAATTGGATTGAAAATGATTTATTATTATACGCTGAATACTGTATATATCTAGTAGGCTTATTTTGGAAATTTTTCACAAAAAACCACATAAGAGCCAAAAATGGCGGCCAAATTTAATTCTACAAGGCATATAGATATGTATGAATTATTTATGAATTTAATCAACGTTTAAGTGCATTGTTTTGAAAACATGAGCTTTTTGCGTTCACCGTAGACATCGGAATTATATACTGCGTAATACGCTAACGATCAATAATTTCACATCACTCAACATATGTAACTAATATCATACATAAACCGAACTTCAAGGTAATAGTGACGCTATAAATTTGAAACTAGGCTGGATTGGACAAATTTGCCGATAGAAGTAAATTTACAATATCCATGTCTATAGTTACACTTCATTCATAATTTAATTCAGCCGTATTAACTGTATATTTTTTTCTTTTTCATGCATCATCTATCAAACTTTCAAAGCCACTCATTCATAAGTCATAAAAATAGAACTTGCTTTATGTTTTTATACTTAATTCTACAAAAAATGGAATCCTACGAGTCTATATCCCGAGCTCTTGTGATCCAAGGGGATTAATAAAAGGGAATTAAGTAATCACATTGGTGAGGACGTAATCCTAGGGTATTATCAAAATTCCTATACAAAAGGAAAAATACAATCATCTATAGAAAAATCTTATAAGAAGGAAACAGAGATGAGATAAAATACATGCATTTTAAAATATAATATCTAAAGGCTTTATTTTGAAATTTATAACGAAGGAATTGTGGAAATTTTACAAAAAACTCTTTTCTTTTCGTGAAAAATACAGAATTGAAATGAAAATAAATCTGTACGGTTATGCTTTATTTTATTTGTAAACACGGGACGGCTCGGAAATATGGAGCTACTATCCTCTGTGATCTTTTCCAGCGAAAATCGGAAGTTATATAAACCTAAAGTCATCCCAAAAGAACATAATGTGAAGGAGGAAAAGGTATGGATGCTTCCGCGATTAATGCCGATTCGTTTGGAGCGAAAACTGCGCATTTTACGTTTGAATGTTTTACGACTGCTTTTTGCCGATATGACAGACAAATGAAAACCTTTGTTGCACGCTCGATGGGTAATCGCTCAATCCCCTGTTGCGTCATTGTTTCTCAATGGATTATTGGACACGATTTCCTATTGACTGAAGGCAATCCAGTTGCACATTCATCCGCTGACGGTCCCAATTAGGCTGTGGAATTTGAGTTATGCACAAGCTTACTTTTCCATTTCCGCTAAAAAAATCTATTGAGGCCATAGAAACGTCTAGCAAACAGCAATTACGAAGCACACAAAGAAAAAAAGCTGCTACTTTGATAAAAAAATGAGTGGGAGCAATGCGCATGGGAGTCATATTATTTCTTCCCTCCGAATCAACCTCTGAATTTAGTCTGTTATTCACACATCGAACCTAATATATTTTAATAACATAGCCTGTCATTTTATAGAATTTCCATGCCAAATCCCATATTAATCAACTTAAAATCCCTCTGAAGTGAAAAATATAGATACAAGCCTCTAATAACACCCTTTTCATGATCAGGAAACTTTGTTTTTCGGCATTCACGACACAGTACAATACGATGCACAAGTTTTTATATCGGATTCTTTGATAACACCTCTTTAAAAACTATCGAGCAAAAGCATTCTTCAATCTAGCCCTGGCTCGACCCATCTAATTGAACTGGAGATATATGTAGTACATGATTGAATCTTTCTTGGAAATAATTTTAAAGAAATTAACTGGGATCTGGCCTGCATACGATCGGGTTTCCTCCGGTACAACCAACAAGGACATGTGCGAAGACCAATAGTAAAATATTTTTATAAATATAAGAAACCAAGAGAAAGTAAAAAAACAATGGCTAAAATGTTAACAGTTTTACGTAATTACAGTTTTACATAATTAATATGTACAGTCATCAGTACCAAACCAGGCGGTAATGTTGCCAATCTAGGCATTCCGATAACAGAAATAGCCACTTTTTCTGTTACAAATTTTCCTGTGCTTTTCCTAGCAGATATTATTTTAAGTTTTCAGAAATAGGAACGGTAATACGCATAGTAGGTACAATTCTTATATTAATATTATATAGCTGATTCCGGTAGTGTTTGAATTGAAATCATGAAAGAATTCAAGCGAGTGTATATTTTATCTACTTTAAGATACATTTCTCCAATTTTATCAACTTCTCAGCTTCATTACTCGGCATCTCATTTATTTTAAACTTCTGCAGACACTTCCTAAAACAAATTCGCTTCTCTGCTGATGGAACCTTCATCTCCCCACAATTAGAGTCTTAAAATTCTGAATTAATTATTAGATAACTGGACAAGATGAAGAGTTAGGTATTAAAAAAATATAATAACTTTTATCTGTGTACATGAAAGTTAGGTACATGCTTGAAATCGAAAGAAACGCATTACAGCAGATAGAAGACCGTTTGAATAACTGTACTTTTAGCACTTAATAAACAGTGAATGCCTATACACAGATTAAAGAATGTCTTACAATCAGTAAGTTTGATATTAGGATAGGCAAGAACAATTATTGTGGGACAAAAATTAATAAAAATGCATTTCCCTATATTGCTCCAAAATAAAAATACTAATTTCCCATTCATAAAGATATGGCAGCATGAAACACGTTGTAGCAGTAAATGTATGCTCCTGTTACAGTTAAACAAAAACGTAATAGGCGGATCCCTGTACAAACGAGCTGGAATAGTCTACCCTTTGCAGGGCTCTGCAGATTAGCGACGGACAGGTTGGATAAGAATATACAAATTGCCACGTTCGGGATGGACAGGTTGAACGATGGAAAATGCATGGCGCATGACGGACAACAAATTCCCGTCCTATTACAACGGAATTGGGTCAATCATGGGCATGAATTCTTGGAGCACCACGGCTATGACCTAAAGGCTATGAGGCTCCGAGAAAAGACCAAAAACTCGATAAAATCACCACCGACTACGGCCGTGGAACACGTGCTCCATAGTGCCTTGAAAACATCCTGTTGAGGTGATTGCGGTCCAGGCACGTCGTCCCACATATTTGAAACGTTATTGTCATCACTTGTGATGTGATAGTGTTATTAGCGTTGGTTCACGCATTTGACGTGCGTGCCAAGAATACCCGCAAAAGACAATTACTTACTTCCTAAACACAATACGACAACCACTGTCAAATACAGCATAAACTATCCTGTATAATTAGAGTTTGATATTAATAAATGTATTGAAAGAACTATGTTCATTACTGAATATTCTAATTTTATGCTCGTTCACGAAATCATCATAGGACTACACTTTCATTAACGCTAACTAGGGAGATAACTTCCTATGGAAAAGAGTTTTCCCATTAACATCCTAGTAATACGTAAGGGTGTATAAGGGCATAATGGGGACAATCTTTCCTTATTTAAGATCCAGGAGAGTCACGTAACCACTTAGGACTCCTAGATAACTTTTAGTGACACGAGTAGGACGAAGAATCAAGTTCAGGGCACAATGAATCAAGGAGTAAACGTGGGACAATTTTTGCGGTAAATCGCCTCAAATATCGGCTTCAAAGGAAGTGTAGTATAATTAAGTTACTACACTATAAAATGAATAATACACTTACAGGCGGTTACCTAAATTCTGCATATTACTTGAGGTTTCAATACTCGCATCAACAGGACTTTTTTCATCTCGAGTTCCATCTTAATATCAAAATATGTAGCCTCAAGTTTCAGAGACCGAGAGTTTTTGCTCACGAAGGTGCATTTAAAATTATCTTCAGTAAAACACTCCATATGAGTTTTAGGCTTTTGCGACGGGAACTTAAGTTAACTATCAGTACTGAGTTTAAGAATTTATGTGCATACAAATCCGACAAATATAGAAAATTTTAAGTTGCCCGTAAATATAATCTGTAATAAGTATATTATTTTGGAATTTAATGTTGATATTTTTCTCAATCCTCCTAACTCTTCGAAGCTCATTTTAATTACCTCTTAATAATATCATAAATTAAAAACTCTGATTCTAGATTTTAGATTTAGATATATACCCCGGGAGCCACCAGAGGCGTATGGCAGGGGGTGTAATACACCACCATTATTCATTCATCCCTATTAGCATCTCTGATAGCCTGAGGAAAAAACGACCAAAAGTAATTATCCGTCCTTGCGATTACTTCCCTATAACGCTTCATCGATGCCTCTCGGAGATGGCGTTCGCTCCTTACTGGCACTAACATTTCACTTACTTCGTCTGATATATTCAAACATACTTCTCTATATTAATTTTTGGAATGAAATCACGAAAAACCTGTTTTAATTAATCGAAATACATTCAATATTTCAACATTAATACAATTCCAATTACTGTACATAATAATATGACTACATTCATTTGAAGTTGACGTTATCAGCTGATCCCACATCTTGCAGGATGAAATCATACAGAGAAACTTTAACCATAAGAGGATTCATACGTTTTGGGAGAATATATTCCTCACCAATGACGGGAAAGAGAAAATACGCATAGTAAGTAGAGCTAACCAAAAACCAGATTCCTGTGACCAATTAAAGGTACCATCAGGAAAAGTCCGTGATTCCTGTTTCAGTTACGGACAAAATCTGGCTCTTGCAGATTTCAATGAGATGGAGAGGAAATAGCAGTGCTTTTCTAAGCACATCCAATGCACTTAAATTACCAGTTTCGCATGTAGACTTCTGCCATCTGCGGTTTGTCTGCGCAACCAAAATCCTTGTAATCCCTTCCACAAATTTCTCTAACGCTCTACGTCAGTTTATTTAGACCTCCTCTAGACATTGGACGAAAGCAGTAGCATGTTATCAGCGTTTTCCTGAGTTTAAAATGAAATTCGACGGAATCCGAGAGAAACCCGGCTGCGACGTAGAGTATCGAATTCCTCGGCTACAAAACTGACTTTGCTTAGGAGGAGAAAGAATAAAAAGTGGCATGAAGCAGAGGGTGCCTCATTGGCCGAGCCAACAATGAAACCTCAGTATTGTTTCTCGTCAGTTAGCGAGTGGATGTATGAATATACGGAGGACTTGTAGTTAAAGCTCGAATGAAAACAAATATTACTCACCAACTGCTTCATTATATCCGTACAATGCTTATTTATACTTACATCGAAGAATAACTGTGTTCTGACATAAGTGATAAGGGAAAAGATCTCTGTTTTTCCCGGCGTAATTGCTGGAGACCCGAGAACTATTCCTTCATAAGTGATAAGCTTGCACCTTGAACGATGATTTGATTTTCCCTCATTGCGCGACCTTCTTTGTTTTCTTTCAACTGATGCAACTGTTTACGGGTAAGTTCCGCCATCTATCGCCAAAAGTCACTAATTACGTTATTTTTTTCACGGTGCCAGCTGGTTTTATAACCGTGCCAGCACGGTTATAAAACCAAGGGACATTCATCAAATGAGAATGTGGTACTCAGGAAACGTACTTAAGTGTTAAATTAACCAAGTACTTACATAAGAACCTACTACAGCTCATAGTGAAGTGGTTGTACAAGAAGTTTTCGTACCAGAGAAGTGACAAAGCTGAGGCGATTCAACTTCTAATGCAAAGCAAGGAACCGCAGCGGGACCAATTACCCGGCACCTATACGAAGAAGACGTATTATTCACTCACAACTACTGCCCTTGCCTTGTATCGCCTTTGTCGGTGAGTATCTGCTTTAATTGATCGTCTTAATTTCAGCCTGTAATTTTTGTAGAAAGTAGTAAAGTTCTGTGCCAACGTTATCGTTTATCAGCATTACTATAAGGTAATATTATGATTGTAAGTTAGAGCAACAAAAGAGACCATAAGCATTGGAATATATAACCATTATTTGATGTGAAGTAGTTTTTGGATAACATAGAAAGTGGTCCAATTTAGATATTTTTTGGAAATTCACATGTTGTTGGAAAAAACTGAAGCAAAAGCAAAGGAACTTATATTTACTATTAGAAAGTTCCTTTTATTGTTGCGTTTTTTACAAGTTGAAAATAACTGATGAAATTTTTGTCATTTGATTTACATAACCGAACGTAAATGTATCTACAGCTAGTTTTACAGATTGAAATAAAACCCATTTTCGGAACGTGAAATTGTAAATTGATTTGCGAGCTGCCTGGATTAGAACGAAAACAAATTGCTAGATGGCATGAGCTACCTGTATTTAAACAAGCGAATCGAAATGTTGAAGCAGCCTGCGATGCATCGGTGTGCATCAATTATGAATGACGGCAATATTTTAGAGCAACAGTTGTTTCAAAGTTGCAGTTCGGCATATTTTAATTTTTACTTAATGATAAATTAGCATACATAAAAATATATTTGATTTTAATAGTTCGTGTATTTGATATTTAAAAGTCTCAATCACTTTAATTCTTCTTCATGATTCTTGTGAACTGCCTCTGCATCATTATAAAAATATTTTCTTTCCGATCCAATTCTTCATTCCCAAACTTTCATATCTACAAACTATCATTGGTTCAGTTTTTTGTTGAACACTTTTGCTTAGCTTTTAGTGAAGAATATCTGATTTTCATTGAAAAATTATAACCAAGAGTTTCGAACTGCAGTTTATCATTACGTAACTAACATATACCAATAAAGAGATACCAAGTTTAGCACATGATATTCGGTGGTTGCGTATATTTAATTAAAGTTTAATCCAGAAATAATCTCAATGTGAAATTTCGAGTGAAATGTTATGCAATTTTTACGATCGATTTCTATGCTGAAGCAAAACTTAGTTTGAGTAATTGAGACGTGGCTTCATCAAATGTCCTGCAATTCTTATTTATCCGTAGTACTACTCGTTTGAACATGCAATAAACTTTGTAAAACAAATTTCAATGTAACTCGAGTTTACAAAAAATCTGGTAGATGTATTAACAAGGTGCTCGTGCAACTAAATGGCATGCGTATCGCAGCGTAAGCATGCTGAGAGTGAAATAATTACTAATTTTTGGCTCTTGAATTCCCTCCTCGATTTGCGTAACTATAATATGTTTGTTTATGAAATCCTCTCGTCATAAACCCCTAAATTTATGTCTGCAACCCTCTTATAAGATAGGCAGGCGTCAGCAGATACAATCAAGCGGTTTTGCCCTCGGTTTGTGGCAAAGTTGCTGTCGTGGACCGCCAATGCGTATTTGCCCCCACTCTGATCGAATCAAGTGGCAATTGGCTTATCACTCAGAGACATGGAGAATGAAGCCCACAATGCACCTCGAGTGATTGTGTATCCCGCAAGTGTCCTTAGGCACTATGTAGATGCACCTCCCCCGCTCGTCCCCTTGCGTAACACCGTTCTGCAGATGTCTTGGCCCATGCGGTATGCCAATGAAAGATGTTCGCATTATTTTGCCCCTGTTTTGGATGTCTTGTCGAGAAATTTGCCCTTCATTTACATTATCTACTTCTTTGATGTTTAGTCCAAATTCAGACGTGTAACGGAGTGAAACAGATGCAACAAATATTAAATTAAAAGGGATATTTTTTTCAAAAATATTCTGCTAACTGTATCGATTATGATTTAGAAATAATGGCTGATTGAGGATTACGGCAGCTGGAGAAAAAAATCAGTATTTTAGTGAATGAGAGAGTTAAAAAAAAAGAAAGGAATTCTGGGTTAGGAAAAGGTGAAGAGTGCAACAAATTTTCAGTTAATCTGGTGGAACGCTGGGGAAATAATTGGTGAAATAGAGAAATAAGGACGGGATGATAAATTTTACATCCCCTAAAAATATATCTTAATAATTATTTTTAAGATTTGTAATACACTTCCTGCAACTTTTTTCCATTACTATTCAAATTCCGTTCCTTTTCTTCCAAGTAATCAGGTACCAAATTCATTACTTTTAAGGCTGCTCACTGCAGCCAATATTAATATGCCAATTTTCTTTAGTAAGCGGGGAACTATAATTCGGCAATGCCATGAAGTATATATAAATGCGGCATGGTATACATATCGTCGCTAACAATGTTTCTATTTTAAAATTTCTGCATCCTGCCAATCCAAATTTCCGTATCCAAATATCCAACGCTAAATTCTCCGAACCTTAAGTTGCATATATGATTAATCGTATAGAAAATGTGAATCCTCAGCCAAAAATACATTTAACACCGCTAGAGGACTTTAAGATGAAATTATAGCCAAGAATCGTATCTGTTTGTACCCATTATAACTCCGAGGAAAATTTTAATTGATTAATTATCCAATATGCTGCTGGAAAAATCGTGAGTGCTCTCAAAAATCTACCACTTCCACAATCTATAGCCACGCGTGTTCTCAATTCAACTTCTGTATTCATGATAGTATATCAAAAATCACTAGGGCACTTGGCATTAGTAAAAAATAAAGTAGCTATTTTCTTATTCAGCCGTATGGAGTATTTTGAGCAAATTATCCTGAATGCTCATAGACGAAGTTCTATATAGTCATATTTGTGTGGCGTTCTATCAGATTTAACTGGACATGATAAAATATGTCATGAATGGGAAAAAGAAAATTATTGTTCATAATGAGAAGTTTCATAGAAAATTGCTGTGGTCTTTCCTACGGTGGATTTGTTGTGAATTTGTTGTGAATTGTTTTCATTCTCAATTTAAATCTCTTTTATGCCAACAATTGCCATAGCTCATAGGTCAAAATGATTTCGCAGTATATAACTGAATAACTATGACATCGAATTCAAAATATTAGTTTACCTGAGCTTCTTCCAAGAAGCGGAAAGAAATCATAGTTCTATTTTCGTTTACCGAGCAGAAAGTAAAAGATGTTGTTTCTAGCTTATTTCCAAAGGAGATACGATAATTTTTTTCTGAATGCTTCTTCACAGACTTAGGAAATCCTGCTTGTTTAACGCCTCAATTTCTCCAGTTATTTGATTGATTTCAACGCTGTCACGAAGAAGACCAAATAGACTTGTTAATAAAAGCAATAGCCCTTCCATATTTTATGGTATTCCAGTAAAAACTGAATCTATTACAAGAAAGGAATATATAACAGTAATAAGAATATTTCATCGATCTCAAAATATATTTTTAATCACTATTGAGGAGTGGAGTAAAAACGAAAAAGGCGGAGATACTGAATTTCAAAATCGTATTTACATGGCATAAGAATACCGCAGTGCTACTGACTTTGAAAAGACCCCGACGAAACATGACTTTATCTATCTATGCTCTTTATCGTCTTACTGAACTGTCATCCTTAGAGTGCCTCAGACGCAATAAAAAGACCAAATTCCACGGAAGTGCTGCGGAACTCGGTTCACTCACAGATCTGGATGTCCATTGGCCATCTTTCCATAATTTATTCACGGTGCACTTTTCCTTAACTTTCAATCGCCCGCATTCTGGCCGGATCAATACACTTTGCGTTCCTCCTTTCCTATTAGACCACCTGTCTCACTCACATCTTCCATATCTCCCGCAGTGCCATTGGTTTTCCTGAGTGAATGCCCATCCGTCTCCCCATTCAACCTTCCCATCCTCTGCTGACGAGACGATTTCTGCAGAAGGACCCTGATTCCAATCTCTGAGGTCCGCTGCGCAAACTTCTCCCTCTTTTTGATATTGCCTTCGAGGAAAAAGGATATCTGGATCGGTGTATAGGAACTGCCCCTCTCATACTCCAGGAAAACCTTCTTATCACCTCTTTCCTCCATTTTTCTCCAATCCCATCAACCCCTTCACTTCCGCCGTCTTCCTCTTAATCTGTTTCCCCCCCACGAGTCCAATAGCTTTTGTGCCCCTTTTTTATCGCATTTTCTAGCATTTGCTCCCTCTCTTTGTCTATCCCACATCTCCCTTTTAGCTCGTTATCTGGTTTTATTTCTTCCTGAACTTCCTCTCTTTCATTTCGTCTTTAACGTCGTCCTCTCTTCCGGAAAGAATCTCCGTCATTCCTGGCAACACTTGTTTTTATTCTCTCTTTTACTCTCTTCCATCCTGAGCCTTTTCTCACCCACTCCCATTCTGTTTTCTTTAGTGTAGTTTCAGTTCTTTTACGACGGAGATAACCATTCCTTCCTCTTTTATATCTATTTATGTGCGTTTTTTACCTTCATAAATTTGAGTTACCGCAAGTTCACTTACTTTATAATAATAATTTTGTGTTTTGTGGCTAGCCACCTAAAACAAAATTGGATTGGAATGCTTTACATAAATCGTAGTGAGTGAATAATGTAATGTAATTAGATACAAAATCAAAATTTCATACAAATTTTTCAAACAGAGTTTTTGGATCAATTACAAGGTTATTAAACATAAACATACTAAATATACATATGCAGTTTCCATTACATAATTGTGAAACAATATTTTGAATGTGTCTACAGTTTTGCTTACTTTTATTGGAAGAGGCAAGGAATTCTATAATTTAGCTAAGACTAAAAACTATTTCTCATATAAAACGGATTTGTGAGGAGGAAAGTAGTAGTCTTGGGTGTTAATTCTTAATTTTTCTTTGCTATCTGTGTTGATTCTTGTATGGCGCTGATTCTAAAGATACTCTGGTCTGTTATTTTTCGACGTGTTTTGTAAAATATTATGTTATATACTTTGTGTAATGCCTATAAAGTACTCAGCCGGAGGTTGGAACCTCAATCCCTCTGAAGTTAGCTAACCAGAGCTAGTAGAGGAGTGGGAGGGGGGAGCGAGGTGGTTTGCTTACCTTGCTTTCCTCAACAAAGCAGAATCATAGAAGAGGAAAATTCCCTCGTAAGTAAAGGAAAATGACTCTAAGGGTAACACTTTCCTTGCCATTCTAGAAGGAGAGACCTTAGTTAGTGCCACTATTCAACGTCACTCACACCTCACTGGCTTCCATTTCAACTCTGATGTAAACAAGGTTGTGCTGTAAATAAATGAAAGGTATATTTTTCTCTATCCTATCTAAGGCAAATTAAAAATATTCCATTCATCAGGGTATGGTAGAAGGAACTAATTTGTTTAATATGTAAGTAAATCACAGTACAACCTTTAATCATATCCAATACTAGTTTACAGACGGTAAATTCTCAGCGAGCGTGTATGCAATATTTAAGAAGAATTGTGGTGATATTTTGAGGATATTTCTTAAGTAAAAATGTTATATAAAGAGGGTATATAAACTGACAGAATGGATTATTATTTAGGGTTATTATTGCCCAATTGGCACTTTTTTCCTAGTAATAAAATATTAAGACTTATTATATTATAATAAGGTGATATACGCTTTTGAAAGTAAAAGAAAAATGAAGCGTGGGTACTAAAAAATTCAAAAGGAAGGCGAATAAACCTCGAATGAACATATACTAAGTGCAGCGTAATTTTCCTCTAGTTAAAAAATGGTAAAAATAAATCGTAAGTAAAATCAAATGCTGTTCAACTTTTTCGGCGATTAACAGAGTTCAAGCCAGGTAATATTAATCATCATTAATTACAGTAATGCGCTAATAAAAATATATAGTAATATAATTTATGTATTTCACATCACTTTGCGACAAAATTATCAAAATAAAAATAAAATAATAAAAGTTGGCCAATTCTTCAAAGACAATAAAGAAGCCCCACTGGTTTCGGCGAGCCTGCGAGATATCTGGCGTGTTTCTTTCTCGTCTCATAGAAACTGTACAAGTTTTATTATTTCATTGTGTTTTATCGATAAATCTTTGTTTATCTCGGAATTCAAGCAGATGTCATTTTTCGAGTTTGATTTTAAATTATAATTATTTCGGAAAAAGAATTTTGAGGTGTTTTATATTTTTTAAGCAAACATTATTTTAGACATTTTTTGGAATGGATTAAAAAGTCATTACGTATTTCAAATATAAAAAGCCTTTTTGATGACTGGTGTTAATATCTTTTATCAAAAGATTCGGGTTTGTGGGGAAAATCTTAACTAAAGGTTGAGAGAGACAAAAATTCCACTGTGCGGGAAAATACCCACAAGAAATCGAAAACACAGCAGAAAGACAGTTAATACAACGAAGTGAAGAGAGTTTACAAATTAACAGTCATGTGAATCCCTATGAAAATCAACCGAACTTATCATAGTGTTTTCAGTATCTCTAATTTGAGAGCTCTCGAAATTCTGCTTCCTATCATCACACGGAGAAAATGACAACATCATCGGTTTCTGGGCATTTCCGCAGCTGAATATACTTCCCATAAATCCAGAAATGAGGGTGAATGGGAGAATGGGTGCGTGAGAGAGTACGTGGGAAAGTGAGACTGTTTTAGCGGCGCAAAATCGAAAGCAACGCCAGGGCTCATATTGCGGTTCTCTTGGGCGAACATTAACAAAAGAAGGCGGTGATGCGACCCGGAGAACGACGCGACACTGGTGCCTACTCATCGAACGTGATGGTAATATTAAAACGCCCCTAGAATCCTTTCTCATTCAAATCCTCGTTGTTTCGTCGTTCTCCGTGGAATGAGAGCCGTATTCAAGGGTATTGTATTAACGAGTTTCATTAGCTCGGGATTACATCTCCTGAAAGACTCTGTAGTTCATATGCTCCGATTCTAATCTGCGGTATTGAAATAAATGCTCTAAATACACTGGTAGATGACATTTTTACCATCAAAACCGTGTAAAACTGTAAGTACCGTGTTACCGCATACCGTGAGTTACCGTGGTTACGCTGGTCAACAACGTTTTTGTTGCAAAGAATGTGATGGTTGTTCTAAGCTAATTCGATGGTGCTGAATTCGATAATGAAATCAGTTTTTTCCTATCGTGCTCGTTTATTTTGTAATACACTAAAGCATGTTTTCCAAAGTTCCTTCGAAAAGCTGATTCACGCATATACTTTAGTAGCTAATTCTTTGGTTCTTGGAACATAATTACTGAAAATGCTTCAGATTACGTACATTGAACATTATACGTTTACCTGAAGTCATATACCAACTTCCTATTACATCATCCCTTCTTGTAAATGATAGCGATGTGGCATCATTGCCAAGAAATTGTCCCCAAACAACGAGAAATGACGCCTTAGAAAATGTGTACGACTGAATTCATGATCGAGTGTTAGGAGGGTTTGCCGTTCCTCAGTTACACTCTTTCTCGTGTCTATTCAGATTGGCTTTCTCTTGGAATATTACCAATCAAGGTTAATTCAATTTTTCAAATCATGTGTTCAAGATCTGTGATTTCTCGAAGGAATGGGCAAATAATGGGTGGTTCACGTGGTGCTTCAGTCCCTGGTGATAAGGGTGTAGTCAGAGCATCGGACAAGAGGGTACATTAAGCAGTAGGACGCAGAAGAGGGAGTTTTCAATAGGTGTCGAACGTGTGCGGAAGTTGTGTCGTTGAACTTATCCAACCTACCTTGAGGTTGACGATTTGAAGATTTCAAAGTAATTAATATTTTCTAATCAGTTGTAAATCGTGAACCTAGACCCTGATCGAAAAGATCGATGTTTACCTGACATGAACGTCGACCCTAATTAAAAAGGTTTCGGTGAAGAACAGCAGACAGTTTCAGGAGATTATACTGTGTTTCCCAGGTCATTCCTACTTTTAGGAAGATTTCCTGCTTTGCTAATCTTACACTTACCTAAGGAAAATTCCTCACACACGCACTCCCCGTTTTCCCGCATCCAACCTAATCCCTTCCTAGCTATTTACAGCTTGGCCGCCACAAATCTCTTCCCCTTGCCGTTTCCTTCCGAGAGATGCGGTGTAAACATCGTGTATTACTAGTGCTAGCATTAAGCGCCCTGAGCAAAAATCATACAAGATGTCTTTCAGCGCAACTTCTTTAAGAAGGAATCACGATATAAGAGCGAAATGTATTAATAAAAGAAATCGATGTTACCCATCATCAACGCTTACAAAGATTCGATTTCATGGGACTGCATTTCAAATTTTTTTTTCAGGGTTGTCTTACAAAACTCACACACTGAACATTAAGAAAAGGGATTATATCTCTTTGTTACCGTGTATTTTTATTCCATGAATAGCTACGCACAACCAAATCCTGGCACATGAACGATTCATAGTCACGAGATTACACATTAGTGCTGAGAGAGTGAATTCTATAACAATAAAGCATTCAACTTCCGTAATCTTAATAAAAGATTCAGAAACCTGCACCTAAAAAAATGCCATGCACGGATATATTAACGTTTGATGTTTTAAAGAGCTTAGCAGTTTTACATACAACAGCGTTAGTTTAGTAGCAGAGATTTAATTAATTATTTGGCATAAAAAATATACTTCTAACTCACTACAAAATATATTTTCATGTCATATATATGAGCTGTGTAAGTAGTATAAACAATATGCATAATATTTTTCAGGCTACTTATAATAAGGTTTCTATACATCAAAATCTCATTGGGCATTGCAACAAAATAAGTGATATTAAGATAAAAATAAATTGTATGAACATATTAAATATAAAAATAATAATATGTTGCACATGTTAAGTACTGTGCAAATAGTATAAACAATAAAGCATAGAGATATTTTAGGCTATATATACAAAGGTTGTTTTAAATAATCAACCGATTGGGCACATTAAGGTAATAAATATACTCAAAATAAACTCAAATAGTACGAACAGAAAAAAGTCTTCAAGGGATAGGATTCTGCGTAATCGGCTAACTTATTTTCAGTTTTGTTATTAAAATCGGCATCAGTGATTCTTTTTACCTTAGTGATTAAAGTTTCAGGTAAGACCTCATTGTGCGCTTTATTAAATTTCCCCTGCCTTCCAACTGTGTTTTCCAATATTTTTTCTATGTTTTGGGGATTTCTTCATTCGTTAACCGGTCTATCCATCTTATTTTCATTATACATCTGGTGCAGCATAATTAACACCACATTTGAGCCTGTATATCCTTCAAAAAAATTGAACGTAGAAATGAGTTTATATGAAGAGAAAGCCGGCAAACTGAAATGAGCATCTTAATCTGCGAACTTCGTTATTCCTTTTCCTCGCGATTTAATTGAAAATTTTAATGAAATTTAAACTTTAATATAGGATATTTTATTGTGAGAAACATCAAAAATGCATTCTATAAAATATTCCGGTCTGCGAAAATATTTAAAATATCAACCTATTTATTGTTAATATAAATTTATGCTAGGATACAGTTTATAAACAAAAAATAACAATGCAATATTACAATGATACAATGTTCCCGCGTAAATACATGTTTTTGTTAGAAATAACGTGTTAAAAGCACTTTTTGTTAAAAGAAAATTCAAATTTAAAATCACTTTTTCATCAAGTTTGACGCATATCAACTATTATTTTCTTTCAATTCTTTTGGCGATGAATGTCCAAAATTCTCGACCCTATGAGTAAAGCAGACATAAAAGATCTAATTAGTCGAGTCTCGATGATAAATTTTACTAACCTGAGTTCTTCCGCGTTCACTCATGAAGTTGCTGCATATCATAAGCTTTGGCTTTAGCCTCCACCTCCTAGATTTTAGCCTCCTCCTCCTTTCTGGCTAACTTTTGAAATTAAGCTGCATAATTTACCATGTGAAGTTACTTACTCCGGTTTTAGGCAGGAATTAGACCCTTCTGTGGGATTAATTAAAGAGTCGGCGCATCTGATCTTAAAAAATGAAGCTTTTGATATAAGTGGCTGCGGGGAAAGAAATTTCAAGCATTTGCACTTGTTCTTCCAGATTCCCGTTTATTAAACTGTCGCTGGAATAATATTGGCATACGAAGAAAAGGGAAGATATGAAGATATTTCCAAGACCTAAAATTCCAATTGGGTATTCCCCTAAAGGAAATTCGGTGATACAATGATTTTTTAGCGACGCTATTCTTTAGCAAGAAATTCACATCTCTGTCATACATACATTTGAAATGAAAGAAATTTAATTCGAATATCATATGCCATAAACTCTATTTACTATATTTATCCATGGCGGTGTAATTAATTACTAGCTTACTTCACTTGGGTAGAATATTTACTGTAGCACTTGTCAATACTTCCATAATAGAAGGTCTTCCATTACATTAAGAGAAAAACATATTTGATGTACACTCCTGGCCAAAATTAACGCAGCACCTCCCTAGCGATCCTTACGGTCAGTGCTGCGTTAATTTTGGCCAGGACTGTACATACATACAGGCATGAAAATAAGCATTCTAATAATATCTACCTAATTAACTTTCACGAATTTCTATCTGTTTAGTATTAAGCCCGATGATAAGTTTAAACTGTAAACCCTCGTACATTAGCTAATTAAAACCATCGAGATGGAATGAGGTCTACTAGGAAGTGAGGTGGCCTTTACGTTACAAACTGAGCCAGAATGACATGTTTGGAAAATGTCAATTATCCTATGAATGAAAATTTTCCTGACATAAGATGAGGAGAGTACTCATTTTATGGAATCGTTTAAACCTCAATAGCTTTATTGCATTGTGATAGCAGTAGATAAGGTTAAAAATGTAAATGAAAGATAGATTTTCATTTTTCTGTGCCATATTGCGGAAAACCATTTCCATTCATCAAGATGGTAGAGTAGGAAATTATGTAAAATGTAATGGATATTTATTTGTATCTTAAGAAAAGGTATGATGTCTTACTTGTCGAACTAGGCCAAAATTAATGAGGCAGTGATAAATTAATTCCTGAAAATGGAACAAATGAAGATTTAGATACCATTTACATCTCCCAGCGAACATTTGGGCGCAGAGAGTAAGAATGAAGGAATATATACGGTAAATGTGAAATCTTGCGAGGATTTTTTGGAAAGGTGAGGGAGAACGATTTGAGGAGAATAAAGGCCGAGAAAGATGCATCGCGGGAGAGAGGAAAACGAATTTGGGGAACCGGAAGAGGGAATTCAAATGGGAAAGGGAATTGATGGATGGGGACGAGAGAAAGAACGGGGAAGAACGAGTGGGGAACGACGAACGCGATAACGCTGTAAAAACCGAGAGAGAGGGTAATCAAAACAAAGGTACGGACGTGCGTGCGACAGATTCGACATTGGCGGGGAATAGCCCAGGGATAAGCGGGGTAAAAACAATAGCGATGGGATGTTTAAAAATACAACAAGACACGGGTCCATAGAATAGAGGGACGAGCCTGGAAGACAAATGGCTATCCGAAGCACGGGGAATAGATTAGTTGATGAAAACCAAACACGAGTCCCAGGCAGTGTTTGCCTTCGTCTCGTCCGGTGGAAGAGCTCCGGACAAATCGTATGTAAATTGGAAAAAGCGCTGAAAAAATCGAGTGAAGTTCGCTAGAAGTACTTTTTTTTCAAAAGAGTTGTCGGGAGGAACGAATGTCGTACGGCTCTGAATCCTTATCAATCACTCCCGATAGAAAGTTATCACTTCGCTGGGGATCCGTTTAAGTGAATGAAAGCTGTCTGAATCAAAATGGTGGTGTAAAAATGATTAATGGTGGTTCGTGGGGATAGCGATGAATTGCGTGTCACTTCTATGCGAACGTGGGGTTTTCATGGAGGGAAAGCCAATGGGATCCGAAGTTATTATACTCACATATCTTTACCTTGTAGAACCTACATAGACTGCATTTTGATGACCCAGTAAGGGAATGTGCTAGGGAACATGTTCCATAGCTCATGGTATTTATTCCCTAACATTTCCCTAGCTCGTTTTATTTATATTCTATTCTTGCTCATTTTCAAATGTTAGGGGCCATTTAGGCGTTCATTGCGGTTTTTTACTGACTGTTTGTGATTCGTTTATTTCTCAGTGGTATCAGTCTATATCTGTATGTATCCATTCTTCATTATATTAATTTCGTTGAAAATAATAATAATAAAAACTCTTTATTTGGCGAGGTTTGGTCCATTAGGACCTCTCTTGCACCTAAACATTAAGGGTAACTAATATTAATTACAAACAAGGTGGAAAAAATACAAATATACATATAAAAAGAAGAGGTAAAAATAAAAGAATTGGGATATGGGGAAAAACCCTCTGATGAAGGCTTTCAGAGAAAAACCCACAAATAGGAAACATATCTCATAATTTACCAAGAGACTGAATTTCTTTTTCTATCCACGGTTTCGAATTCCTACCATTAGAATATAAATTGCTCACTCTGGTACGGTCCGATAGGATAAAATATAGCCTACAATTTGTATGGAATTAAATTATTTATACTTTATATGGAACTATAAAGTAAGATCCTAAAGGTATGGAAGCAATATTTGTTTCTCAGTTTAGTTTTTTTTGAAAGAATTTGATGTCTCTTTGACCTTTTAGGTGTATAAGATACCTAAATGTTTTATCTAGCAAATAAAGAGGTTATGAATTGTTTAAATGATAAAATCTTGCATAAAGTCAATAGAAGAAACGTTAAAACTACTCATGATACATATGAGAATATTTTTATTGGATATTGGCAAGCGCTCCGATGGCATCGTCATAAGCAAAAATATTCTTGATACATCCGCATAAATTTTCAAATATCACCCAGAAAAAATTAACATAAATATTGAGAAAATAATTATTCCTGTCAAAACTTGCGTAGTTTAACAGCTTACGCAGCTTTTTTATGAAATTCATATTTATTATCTTATTAAAAATATTTCGTTTATCAATGGTGCGAAATCCATTCCATGACTGTTTGTTCAAACGCACAATTGCCACCGCATTTAGCATTGGATCAATGGAAACAACCCGCTTCCCAAAAGTAAGTTTATAAACATGATGAAACGAAGAAATAGCAATGATCATCAACGGAATGATCATGTACGTGGAACGAAAACTGCTCGAGGCAATAGTAGAAGTAAGTTATGCTCGGGCATTGAAATTTTATTGCATACACTGACACCTGACAACACGCGACTCAGTATATCGGGTGCAAATATCATGAATAAAAAGCCGTACATCATCAAAACCTCGCGGAAAGAGAAATAAGAGAGCAAAGTTTTGGAAATGAAGACGAAGAGTCGAGAAATCCTGGAAAGGCATAAAGGAAAATATTACCTCCCGGGGTAATTTGTGAGACCCCATGGAAATGTTCGCGCTGAGATGTAAAACTGTGTGAAAATATGGAAATCGCAATTGAGAGATGGAAATGAATGGGAGAAATGAGCGGAGATAAACGACAGAAAAAGACGAATGGTGCACTGCGAGAAACGTAACGGCACTGGAATTGGAGGAATTCTCTCCGAAACTGGTCGTGGAGAAAAATCGGTGGACTTGGAAAGAGAGAATGGTAAGGCGAGGGGATAAAGAAATAGTGGGAAGGGGATAGTGCAGAACAACCACGAAGAGGAATGTAATTAGGAAATGGAAATTGTTTTCACAGCTTTTACTGCAACGTATTTCCCATGGGTAAAATGACGAGAACTCTGCGAATTCCGTCGATCCTAGTAGCGACAACTTAATCTACGAATTAATTCCGGTTACAGCCAAACCTTTTCCTCAGCTATCCTACAAAAGGGCTTAAAATCAAATTTGGAACTAGCTGAACAATAATATCTAACCAGTGATGCTAAAGTGATATTTGGTTAAAATGAATATTTTTTATTTAGAAATTTTCGCTTAAATTTTCAGAGAAATAAAAGAAAGAGAAATTTTTTGATGTAACCGAGTAGAATAGTAATTAATTTATTAAGACATTTTCACTTCAATTTTCAGAGAAAGAAAATGAAGAGATATTTTCTGACGTAACCGGTTAGAATGGTTGGTTAAAACTATCGATTTAGAAGTGCCTACTTCATTTTACAAACCTTAGCCTAATTTTTACTTATTTCTATATTTTTCGTATATACCGTCCATTCGCTTTAATTGTTAGAGAAAGAAACGAAAGAAAAATTTTCTGACCTAATCGGGTCAGGTAGATCGTTAGAACTATCGGTTTTGAAGTATTTACTTCATCATATGTATGATATTATGTATATTGCTATCATTTATTTTAATATGAACTGATTAGTATGTATGCATTGCATGCAAGTAATTACTCGTAGTGTATTTTGTCAGATTCTTTTTCTCATCTTTTAGCTATTACTATCGGTATATTTGCGCTGGTTTTTCATACCTCCCTTCTTTCTGGGTGTTTTCCTGCGGTGGGTTTTTTTTCCTAAGAATCTTTTGAGTTTTTTCAATCCACAATTACTCTAATTGTTTTTCATACTATTCTCTTTAATTTAATGATTCTATAATTATTTACGATGGATGAAGAAACTTCTTAGAATCAATCTCACCCAAATAAAGACGATTATTATTATTATTTTGCTGCGATGAATATTATATGAATCTGCGACCTACCCACATTTCCCTCTGTATTGAAAATTCTATGAAATTCCACCAATCCTTTTTTATTCCATTTTTCTCAGCACTGCTAGATTACACAAGGGTACGGGTATAAATACCAAGTACTCCCAGAGAACAATATTTCTAATGTTAAGATAATTATTTACAAAACAAAATTTATTATTATTATTATGCTACGTAGTAGCTGCCGTGAGTATTATGCACATAAATACCTTTAGCCAATCTTTATGCTCATTTATGTATTTTTCGTGCGTACAGAATCCGTTAAAATATATATTTACCTTCACTAAAAGAAAATATATTATAAATATGTCATTATAAGTTTCATAATTGTTGTGTGTATGGCACTATTCTCTTATGACAAAGAATAGCGAAGTTTTTAGACAAAAGGAATTCAAAGTTTCGAGATTGAAGGGATAGAGAGATGTTAAGGGTATGCTGTCTATGAAATGGAAAGAAAAGGAGAAACATTGGGGTAGCAGAAATGAAGGGATGGAGCGGAATCGAAGAGGGAGGCGAAGTAAAAAATGAATGATGTGGATGGAGTTGTTAGGAAAGAAGTAGAGGCGAGGAAGGAAAAAATACAGGAGTTTGCGGTTAAATGGGAAGGGGAAGAAAGGGGTTAAAGGGCAGAGTCCGAATTTGCGTTGGCAGAATGAAAAGACTGAATTGGAGTAAAAAGAGGGGAATTCCTGTTGGAAATGTAATTAAGCGTGGGCTTTGGATGAGAGAGAGATAGAGAGAGAGAGAGAAAGAAAGAGCGAATCGGAAAGAAGGGGAAAATCTTAAACCATTGCATTTTCCATTCTCTCGAAAGAGAAAAAAAATAAAAATACTGTCTGTTATAAGTAAGTAACTTATTCAATTGAGCGTTAAGGGAATCGCAAATAACAATAAAGAAAGAGTGATCTGATTGAAGAAGAAAAATAGAAGAAGTGATTTTCAGGCCAAAGATATCTTGCGACGTAGAGCGCAGTAAATATTCTTCGTATGAAATGCACGTAAAGCTATTTTTTCTCGTTTGCAGGCTTCATTTCATTTGCAGCTATTAAATTGAAGATTTAACCCCCAACAAAATCAAGTTGATAAAAAGAAATAACCAAAAGAAACGTAAAGCATACGTACCAAATACTGGGAATTATTTAAACATTTTTCTTTTGGCTGTTTATTGTTTACTATTTTTGTGAACTGAATTGCGAGAGTTTTGAGAAATAATGCAAGCATTTTGTATAATTTAGTGGTTACAAACAACCAGTTCTTCTGACGACATAGGCAATTTTTGAGCACCACTCTGGAAAATACAAAATCTGATAAACAACGTGGACGACCTAGGCTTGCGATGTTAATGGTTAATCAAGTCTATCCCAATGTTTAACTGAATCCGGCTTCTCTTATATTAATATAAAGAGTTGGAAAGGGTGCTCTGGAAATGTGTGGAATTACTCTTATTAAAAAAAAACACCCCTATTTGCTTTCAACCTCTTATTAAATAAACTCGGAAATAATCCTAAAAAATTAATGTACGCACCAAAAAATGCTATCAAAAAATGAATTAATAATTAATGTTGTTTGTCCTTACGGATTTACTTTGTTAGTCAAGCTAGGAAGTTAATATCTGAATTATGTTTGTAATTTTTTATTGGAGCCATTTTTTTCAAATCGCTAACATCTACGAAAACGAAGGAGAAGAAAATAAAAAAGAGCAAATTGGTAATGTTTTAAATACCATTATATAATGTGCTAAAATTAACTAAATGTATCAAAAGATGCTAATTTGGAGCCTAATGGAATAAAAAAGAGTAATTTCGACTTGGAGAAATACTCCATATTACGACCGGCTTCGACCGGATGGGTAAATTATTTCTTCAGGTGGAATTTATACTTTGTTATTTCATCATAGTCCGTAGTAAGGAGTTCTGCAAAGTGAAGGCCTAGTCAATGGAAGGTCTTCTTTTATACCTTCTATTAAGACGAGAGAAAAATATTATTATCGGAAATTAATCTCAATTAAAATACTCAAACAATGGTATTTTTAATAATAGACGTATCACAATGAGAAAAGAGAACCAATATGAGAACTCCATAGAGAGGAAAGGGCTCTATTAAAGAAATTAAACGTTGAGATGTAATTTATAAGCTCAGAGGAAAATGTTTACGTAGAGATTTGCAAGAATTAAAAGCGTAAATACAGTAGTGCTGATGAAGGAGCACTGAGTGCCCTGCTTAATTGGATGATACTCAGCAAATTGGAAAAAATCACAATGGTTTTGTTGTCATTCAGGATCTTAATACATCTCTAGGCAGTGAATAACGAATAAAAAAACGACAGAAATAAAACATCTTCGTCATTTCATTCTTCTCTTCGTTAGCATAACTTCAGTGGACCGGGAAGGGAAAAAAATGTAGGTAACTAACGTTGGGTTGCGTCTGTAACATTTTCTAAACAATGAGAGATAAAATACGTCTGCATCGAGAAATCTTTAGCGGGTCAGCATGCGTAAGCACCGCAGTTCTTCGGTTTTTATCATTAATTAGTGCCATTTGAATAAATGCTCGTTCAAGGATATGGCCCTTGGAAAAATAGAGAAGCGGTATTGGACCCTTTCATTATCATTTGGAATTAGGCACTTTAATATCAACTATTCCATTTTCATTTTAATTTTGTAGCCGTTATTTTCGTGCAATCTAATTATTCACTTTCCTCTATCTTCTTTTACTGTCATTCAATCATTTATATTGATTTATCTTTGTAAATATGTATTTTTATTGTAGTGTGTGCCTTTCAGATCTTTCTTAACATATTTTCTCCATAAAAATGTACTAAATTATCAGTACATTTCACATCCCCCCTTCTTGCGGGTGTGTTGTCCTGCTGCGGTGTGTATTTTTTCATAAGCGAAACCTTTGGTTTTTATACCCGCAAGGCAGTAAGTGCATTTTTTACAAGCAACATCTTTCTTTTAAGTTTATGACGAAGGGTTCGATGTAATAAGATCCTAAGTAGTCCAGTCCACATCTCGCTATTTAATATTAAACAAAAATTAAAGATAAATAGCTTTTAACTTCTAAGGTTATATTTATCGTTTTCAATTGATATTTTTGACTATAATGGAACTCTCGACGATTCATAAGTCCAGAATAGCCTATTATGAAGTAAATTTCTAAGTTGTAATGGTCGAATGCTTTCTTTTAAATAATTGGCAATATCAAAGAGTTACGCACTAGGAGTTTTATTTCGGTCGACTGAGAAAGATATTGCGTTGTATCTCGTGCCCATACATCGCATCGCTAGGTAATTGCTTGATAGTCGAAATCTAAAATCGATGACATTTTATAAGCATTTAATCTTCGTTACATTAAAAATAACTCTAAAGCTAACACAATTTAATATTTTTTATTACAATACGTAGTATAGGATACAATTTAAATAGCCATATCTATCACACTCTAACATTTACGCTGAAATAATTTTTATTCTAAGTGAGAGAGGTGTCTGTTAATGAATCCTATATTTTAGTACATATACACTGTAAATACCGATTAAACTCGTCCTCACTTCAAAGCATGACTGGTATGATATTAATGCAGATATAGGTTTTAATTTTAAGAAATTGTATGTACTATCTGTATTCGAATTGAATAGTTTCAATTCCATTACATCCTGTAACTTTGTGTCAGTAATTTGAGACATTAGTGATTAAATTATTCACTCGAAGTATATTTGATAAAAATCAGTAATTTTCTTCGATTGATACTTATTTGCTCCTAATGTCACACTTTATGGATGAAATATTTAATTTTGTGTCGTATGGTAAGAAGAAAAATTTGCTGTTTATTACTGTCAAAATGGAAAATATTCTGAATGGCTGATTGTCTTATTGGATACTATGATAAGGGTTATTCCTAAGGTCCTTGTGTAGCTCATGGGCATTTTCCAGACACAGCATTTTGGCTCAGTTAGAAAAGCTAAGGCAAACTATCTCACTTCTCATCTTGCTTAGTAAGCCTCTCTGAATCCATGGATAGCTAATAAAGCGCAGGAGATGATGTTCAAACCAGTCTTCGAGCCGAATATTATTCTGAAATTAAGGGGTACTCGAGCTATTTATTTTTATCCAAGAGTCAAACATTAAGTAGTTTTCTTTTGAATTTCAATTTATATGGGAGCGTGAATTCTTTATTGTCGTTAACACGAAATTAAACCTACCTAATTATTCCTATAATACTTGCAAATTTAAGTTCCATAGATGCATTGGTATATTGAAATATTTGTCTAACTTCAGATCAAAGAAACAAAGCGACATTTTCACCCAGAATTCTCTCACTTCTGTTATTTATCGTATCCAAAATCCTTGAAATTCATTTAAGAGAAGCAGAATTATTTCTGACGCTCACTTCGGAGAATGGCTAGAATCTTCATTTTGAATGTCCACTGTTGTTATCTTCATGCATCCGTTCAACTGTTGAAAATTTCATTCCGATGTACCCAGAATCCTTTGAAATAGGTCATTTGCATTACTCGGAGAACAAGCCATAACCCCGTGTTTTGCTACCTCAATTGCTTTACCCTGTCAAGGTCAAACTCGATCGGACCCTTTGCTGATGCGATCCAACACCGTGGAGCAGAATCGGTTTACGATGCAACATAAATCCCTGAATACCGCCGTGCTGTTTGTAATTGAAAGCGCGCGAGGATTCTCCTATTGTGGGCATAACCCATTCGCAAATACCGCATAAAGTAATTTTCCCCGAAACCGTACAATCAGAAAGAGGTCAAGTTGAATGGAGCTGGTTATTTTCATCGTCAAATATTACTTACGGTATGAAATCTAGAAGCCATTGTTGACGCAATAATTGTTCACTTCATTGTTCCGTATTTAATGCATTTTTTGTATTAATGCTCTACCTATATTTGTAATATTTTATTCTATTTTCAATATTATTATTTGTGATATTGATGTAATTATTGCTTATAAATGTTTTCTAGTTGTGAAAAATGGGTATATTAATAAGGTAATGAATAACCAAAGTAATTAGGCATTTGTGTGTATACATTTTATACACTCACAGATATCTGTGTGTGTAATTCAACATATAACTGTAGTAGTATTCTATAAAAATGCTTCGATAGCTTTGTTTATTTGGAATATATGGGCTCCCACCGAGAATCAAACCCAGGACAGCTATTACCGAAGGCGAACGCGCAATGGCTACACGGAATCCCAGCATGTAAATTTTAATATCAGTTATCAAATTAGCATATTTTATGGTGTACGAGATGCACCGAAGTAGAGGACGCACCATCATTTCTATAGTGTACACGTAATAAAAACGTTTTAACAGTCCGTGTAGCACCACAACAACTTACGTTCCAGTTTATTGTGGTTCTTACGCTTCGGAAAAATCCACATAGATGACACGATCATTGATGTAATTACCCATGAAAATTTCATTTATTTTGAAAATAATAATAAACGAAAGCTACAGCTATAGCTGAACATAATGAAGTACCTAAAATTATATTTATGTCTCATCATAGTGATAAGTTAAAAAATTCACAAGTGCATCATGCTTCAATTGAATAACAAGTAATATATTTAATGAAATATAATATGCAGAGTTATACTGGTTAAATAGATAGTACTGGTCACCTGGCGTAAATTATGTTTAGGTACTGAACCTTGACCCATACAGGTTAATCCATCATATGTAAGACAGAATTATTTTCGAGCCATAATTTTGGAAATATGCCATTAAAGACGATTAATAGGGTTCAATTTTTTTGGTAGTTCTAAAGATAACGCAAAACTGTGAGACGTTTGTATGAAAGAGGCATATATCATACATCTTCTTTCAGTCATTGAAAATGTGTTGCTGATTGATTCAAGACTTGGAGAAAATCCCGTGACGCTTTGGCAAAGTCACATTTCTGCCAAAAGCTTAAGTCCCGGAGAATAATTGAGTCACGAATGAGACAGCTTTTACGAATGGCACGCCATTTTCTCATCATGCGAAGATGCGCGCTCGGTGTCGACGGATTTATCCGCTCCCCCTTTGTGACTGAGATTTACTTAAGGACGCATCCGTCTGGAGACACGAATCCGACATCTGATTTCGAATCACGTTTTCCCAGGATGGAATGGAATATAAATAGCTCGCGTAACTTTTATTCGAGAAATGGGAGGGCAATCGCCGGGAGATTTACCATGGCAAATGGAACGGGCCGAACAAGATGGTGGACGAGATCTTGGAAATCGCGAGACGTGGATAATGGACTCGGCTGAATTGGGATGGCGCACGGAGGACTTACCGTCAAATTGGAAGACGCAAAGTTCGGATTACTGCGGAGGCAATACGGGTGCAATGAATGCAATACAACTCTTGATTTGAATTGGTGCGATTAGTGGAGCAATCAGATGGAGAAAATCCTTCCGAATTCTTGCGAAATTTACATTAGGTTTTTTTTATTTCTCTGAAGCAGATTTGGGCAATGGGGGAAATAAAGTCGAGGTATTCTTGCAACATCTGCGACTTGTAAATCTAATGGCTGGATATCGAAAGGAAATTTACATCTTCTAAGATGCTGAGTTGTCATGGTCGATACGTTGGTGCAGTTAACTTAGAGTTGGGCCCCAGATAACATTAAGAGATCAAAAGAAGCCAAAATATTTTTATCTGTGATCGCTTAAGCCTAAATTGGAATCAGATTAATTTATTTTCCTCTATATGTTCATCCGCGTATTGACTATAAAAATATTGTTAGAGTTTAATATCTTTAGCTTCTACTTTAGATGTATTAATGACATGTATGTGGGTCTTTTACATTTTCTGAATTCAGGAATGGTATGGGAAGTTAACTAAAAAGTATACATTCAAAAGGATGTATCGTCTCAAATTTGAGTTACATAATTAGCAATATTTTTAATTAATCATTAATATTCCTACTGCTTTAAGAACAAATCAACCTAATTGAAATCAATGACACCTGCTGCATTAAAAAAATAAAATCTTTTGAGTTTAAAATCTTAAATTCGAATCGAAACCTGATAATTAGATATACTTTTTCAATGCTATAAGTTCTATGGTTAAATTTCTATGTTCAAAGTTCTTTGCTGTTCTAAAGTAAAGTCATAACATGCAATTCTAAGAGGCATTTAAATTATAAAAAGTTTCCTCTATGAACATGATGGGCAAAATAAATCAAATAGTGATGTCAATTTTCTTGTATTTGAAGGAAAAAATCTTGAGCCCGATTAATACAAATGGAAAACCTTCCGTTTCACAAGAAGCATGGTTTTCCTTTCATCTTGAAGGTAATAATATATGTACTAACTTAAATGGAAAGGTATTCGTATCTCAAAACCCTTTTTATATTTGCGTGGTGTGAATTAATTTAGAAGATTATTCTAACATACTCCTTTGATTCGGGCCTCAAGGTGTATGGTGTATATAAATAGTTGAACAACTTTTGTAACATAAACAATATTCTAATTCTGTATTCTATTCAATTTTTCCTTCCAATGTTCCTGAGTATCGTAGTTTCTTAAGCGAATGTATTTCAGTGAGCACTGAGATCTATGAGGATGAGGAATTAATAATAATTTAAATCGACCCTATGGGTCTGAAGAGTAATTAAGATTAGTAGTTTGAAGTAGCTGAATCTTTTCAATGTCGTTAATATCTTGCTTTTCTATTTGAAGCTACATTAACTTTATAAATTTTATCACTTATTATTTATCATTATTTTTACAACTTATTTCTTATAGCATCTTAAAATCATCAGAGATAGAGTAGTTTCGTTTACACATTCTTGTTCAACTCCTAAAGAAGCCAGGTCAATAAACTCAAGATTCAGTAAATAAGGTGAAGAATTATTCATTTATATCTCACTAGTATCTTGAATGAGAAACGAGCCCAGGAGGAGTTATACTTCCGCTTACTTTTCAGACATTATAAATTGGTAGCAGCATGTTTCCAGCATAAAAAGCTCTAAAAGACAGACCGGGGTGAACGATCTAAGATACAACGAGTTGTCCATGATTTATGCGAAACTTGAGACTGATAACAAATAGTAATTCCGCCTATTTCTTCCGGTTTCATCATTCATTCACTGTGAATTACAGCAAGTTCCAGACTTTACCTTTTTCACTGGAACTAAAACCACATCATTAAGGTCCTGTCTTGCTATAGGTCTACAATATTAGCTGAAGGGAACAATTCTTGCGACGTATCTTTTGGATCCAGAAAACTGATCTCTATTTGTACTCCCTAAGAATTCATGGATCTTCTTTATTCCCAAGATAAAATATCCTCAATTACTTTTTTCCTCCGTCAAAACTTCTTACCGATCATTTATTTTTTCTTTTTAACTTCTTAACCATATTTCAGAGGATAAAATTTCACTTACGTTTTTTTTCCGGTTTCATACACGCCCTTATACGATATAACAAGAAATGCAGTTCTATTCTGATTTCTCTCAATGACGTACACATACATTCGTATTCATACTAATTACTGAAAGCTTAAATATTGGGTCTATCCAGTCATATTCTCGATATTTTCTAAAGTCCACCCACCATCATGAAAGCACCATTTAAAATGCGTTAACCTGTGTATTTCTTGCGGGAAAAATCCGGATAATATTGCAAAATTAGCGTAAACATATGGTCGGTCAAAATTGTTTGAAAATGTTTAGTATTGAGTGGAAGAGCTACCAGACTCATCCCCTTAAAATCCGAATGCATTTTTTACTTTCTCCATATACGAAGTATAGAGAAAGTATTGTTTTCATGAAAAATTTCGACTTCGAGATTTCAACGGAAATACACGTTTTGGGGTCCCTATAACACGTTTTGACCATTTTCGGAATGATGTCTGTGTGTATGTGCGTGTGTGTGTGTGTGTGTGTGTGTGTGTGTTATTATTATTATTATTATTATTATTATTATTATTATATTGCCAGATAGGGAAGTGAAACTGATTCCAAATCTGGCGTAGGTCTTGGGGGCTGAGGCTTGGGGCCCGACACTCCCTTTGACCATCCTCTACCTTGACCGGTACGCAAAGTCCAGATCCAACTCCAGAACTTATCAATCAACATAAGTCCCATCCACTCTTTACCGGCCAGCCTTGTTCCCACACCTTAACACACTCCCAAACCCCCTCTCTAACCACATCCCAACCCACATCCCAACCCGCACCCTAACCCATACCCTAACCCACACCCATACCCTAACCCACACCCATACCCTAACCCACACCCATACCCTAACCCAATGTGTGTGTGTGTGTATGTGTGTGTGTGTGTGTGTGTATGTGTGTATATTTATTCCACGTAGAGCCCCACGCCATATCCTCAGCACCAAACTAAAAACGGGGCCCAGGCCGCCCCACCAAACGCCTAACACCCTGTGCCCTCTATCGAGGGGTGCACGAGTAAGAGGAGGCGGTGTCCCGCCACCCGAACTGAAGCCCCGGCCTAGCCGGCGGCATCGCCCTCGATGGCCCTCTATCGAGGGAGAGTGCGTGAATGCGGGTGCGTGGGTTTGCGTTGGTCTGCGTGTACAAAAGGATGCTCCTCGCGTTAATAAAGCCTTCATCAAGGGTCTGACACGCTGGGGTCTAACTGCTCCTCACCTTGCAGAGCTTTGCGTCGGTGAAATAACGTGCATCAAGCGGCGACAAAAGTAAATTACACGTCGCCACTCCATGACGCGATAACAATAAATAAATAAATAAATAAATAGATAAAAAGATAAAGGATAAAAGGTTTAAAAAGGGGTCAGTTTAAGTGAAGGAGTGGGCAATCCTCCTTCAGCTCTCCCGTTTGGGAATCGATCAGGAAATTTTTTTGGGTCCACACGCCGAGCATCTCCCCGCTGCAGCATGCCTCGGCGTGGTCTCTTTCTAATTTCAACCTTTTCCGGAGGGCCCTCGAAAACGCCTCCGCGTAGGCGACGTCTCTCGTCCGCCCCCGGAAAAAGGCGTCTAGCTGTCTCCTAATTTCTCCCTTCGCCAACGAAAGGAGAAAGTTGGCGAGCCTGGTACCTGGGGACCCTCTCTCCAGGATTCCCCCATATATTTCCTTCACGAGGACCTCCCTTTTCCCCGTCAGGTTCTTTGTGGCCCCAACGACCGCACTCCACAGCGGCCTCGTCTTCGGACAGACGTATGCCAGGTGCCAGGCCGTGCCGACGACTCCCGGGCACCAAGGGCAGTCGTCTTTTTCTCTTATCCCGGTCTTCCTGAGAAAGGGGCAGTCCGCCCACGCGCCATGAGCCAGGCGCCATGCCGCGTCCCCATCATGCCCCAGGGTGGGGTGCGATCGGAGGGATCTCCACCTGATCTCCTCCCTCGGCTCACGACCCGAGAGTGGCCAGATCTCGTTGTTTCTTCTGTACAGAACTTCTTTGTATACGGCCCTTTTGGGGATCGGAAGATCCATCCTCCTCCCGAGCCTCGCGCTGGAGAAGACATAAATTCCCGCGCCCTCTCTCTCCGGCCCCATCGACCGCCACGCCCTGACTAGCGCGCGGCGAAAGCCGGAGAGCCGGCGCGACCCCGTGCCACGATCGAAAGCGTCCCTCCACGGACGCCCCCCCGTCGCGCGCCCGAAGCCCGCGGCCGCGAGCAGCCTCCACGGCTCCGCTGCTGCCTCCTCTGAAAGGAGGAGCCTCTGTGCGGCGTTGAATCGAAATCCGAGGATCTTAACCCCAACGTCGACGAGCCCGAGTCCTCCCTCTCGAACCGGCGCCGTCGCCACCTTCTTCTTCACCCAGTGCTTTCTACCCAACCAAATGGCATCCACCAGCAGCCTCTGGATCCTTGAAGAAAATGAGGGTGAAGGCTGAAAGGTCTGGAGGGTGTGCCATATCTTGGGCGCGACGAACTGATTCGCCACGCACACCCTCCCCCTCAACGACATCGGGCTCATTCTTGGCTTCCAACTCCTGAGGGCCGTCTCGATCGTTTCGACCATCTCTTTCTCAAGAACCTCCCTTTCCGGATCTTCGTCGTTGAAGATCTTTCGGCCTAGGTATTTGCCGTGTTCCGAATTCCATCTTATTTCGAGGGGAGAGTCCTGCCTGCCTCTCCACCTGCCGACCCACAGCCCCACCGTCTTCTCTGCGTTTATCTTGGCCCCCGAAGACCGAGCGTAGAGGTCGTACGCCGGAAAAACCCGCCTTAAATCCTCCTCCTCCGATGCGAACACCGTCACGTCGTCCGCATAGACGCTGACGGCTATCCGCGTCTCCGGGTGGCGGGGGATAGAGGCACCGGTGAGCCTCGCTTTGAGGGCCCGAACGAGGGGCTCGAAGGCGAGGGTGTACAGTTGTCCGGAAAGTGGACATCCCTGCCTTATTCCCCTTCGGAAAGGGATAGGGGGCGTAAGAGAGGACCCGACTCGGACCATGCATACGGCGTCCCGGTAAAGCGTCCGCAGCATGCCGATCAGTCGGTCCCCGAAACCCATTCTTTCTAAAATCTTGATCAAATAAGAGTGGCCGACTCGATCGAAGGCTTTCGACTGGTCCAAGGAGAGCACCGCCAGAGGCGTATCCTCGGCGTTCGCCGATCTCACCATGTCCCGCACAGTGGAGATGGCGTCAAAAATGCTTCTCCCCGGAACGCAGTACGACTGCTCGACGGATATGACAGATGCTATTACTCTGCTGACCCTCATCGATAAAAATTTTGCCATTATTTTGTAATCCGTGTTGGTGATCGACACGGGCCTCCAACCATCGATCGTTCTGCCCCCCCCGCTCTTCGGGACGAGGGCGATGACGGACGACCTGCTGGTTCTGGGGAGGCTTCCCCTCCGAAAGCTCTCCCGCACCATGTCCCCGAACAGGCCCTCGAGGACGTCCCAGAAGGCGATGTAGAATTCCGGGGTCAGTCCGTCTGACCCCGGGGTCTTGTTTCTATTAAGCTTCTTAAGTGCCTCCAGCATCTCGTCCTCCGAAACCTCCACGTTCAGCAAGGCCCTTTCGTCCTCGCAGACGCTGTCGAGGGCTTCGAAGAGGAGGGCTTCGTCCTCTTCACTTGTTAGAGGCTCCGCGTCTTTTGGGTCGAAAATTTCGCCAAAATAGGCGGAAACGTGCATTCTTATCGCCGCAAGGTCCTCCTCCCATCGACCGTCGATCTCCAGGCCCTCCAGCGGTCTCGGAACGACGCGCGTGTACCACTTCGCTACGTGAGGAGCCAGCGGGTCGTCGTTGACGATTATATTCTCCCACCCCATCCTCGCCACGATAGCCTTAGCCCGCTGTAGTTGAATTCCTTCCTCTATGGCTTCCCTCTGCTGCCGTCTGAGTCTCCTCACGTAGTCGACCGTTCTCTCCTTCACTTCAAACTTTAGGGTCTCCCACTTCGATACCGGGTCTCCCAAACAACGTAGATCGTTGATCGCCGCGATGAGCGTCTTTATGTTTTGAACGTACTCCTCGTTGCGCAGCAACCCATTGTCGAACCTCCAGTACGGAGGTCGAGGGATCACTCTTGGCAACGAAAGAGTGGCTGCCACCCCTCTATGGTCGGTAAACGACGGCACCGTCCTCATATTTTTTACGGCTGAGAGGCTCCCGCCGGACACGTATAAGCGGTCCAGCCTCGAGCGCACGTTTCCACCCTCCGCTCCGTGAAAGGTGAAACCCTCCTCTCCCCTCCTCGTCTCCACCCACGGGTCCACCAGCTCCATGTCCTCCACCAAACTCCGGAGCGCGTTGGCGACCCGGGGATGTCTCTCCCTCCCGGAGGATCTGTCCCTCCCGGGGTCCAAAGTGACGTTAAAATCTCCCCCTAATATAGTCACTCTCGGTCCTCTGCGCTGCTGCCTCGTCGCTTCTAGGTGTTCTCTCAGCCGATCGATGACAGTCAGCGCCTCATGCTGCTCGTGCGGTCCGTAAAATGACACGAAGTCGAGCGTCACACCCCCCAGGCCGACGGTCACACCCAAGGCGTGCCCGTCGCTAATCACGACGGGCGGGCGCGCACCGCCGCACACGGATCTGTGCACCGCGACCGCCGTTCCTGTGTGAGGCGTGGAGAGGGGAGAGAAGAAAAACTCGTACTGCGGCAGGGAGTCCATCGCAGGCGCGACGGTGTTGGTCTCCTGCAGCAGCACCACTTCCGGCCGATGGGCCTCCAAGAAGGCCGTCAGGTGTGCCCACTTTAGAGTTCCCCTCACGGAGCGAACGTTTAGCGAGATTATTCTCAAATCTGTCATATCCGTCCTCGAGCAAGGACAATCCAATCAAGAAACGACGAGCAAACTATAAAAGGATCATAAAAAGCTGGAGCGTCGTACATATGATAAAAACAGACGTGCTTTAAACCACGCACTATGATGCGCGAATAAATAAATAAATAAATAAATAAATTTATAAATTTATAAAAGCACGGACGAACACGAATAAATAAATAAATAGACAGACACACACTGGCCGAAGGCGGCGCAATAAAATCCCTATTTAAAATTGCTCGTTTCATTAAAAGGATAAACAAGGGCACAAATCGGACAAACACGATAAAAACATCCGAGGAATGGATGCATTTAAAACAAGGACAATAAATAAATATTAATAAATAAATATAAATAAAAATATATACACGACACCGACCGACCGACCGACACCGACGAAGTAGATGCGTGTAATGGGCAAAAAATATTGATAAGGGCAATAGATATTTTCAAAATATGTAAATAAATAATGATGGTTATAAATATGACAAAATTATGCATTGAAGATGTCGTCCTGTAGGGCGTGCTGGACCAACCTCTTGATCCTCATCTTCATTGCCCCCTGTTTTACGACTTTCTGCTTGTCGAGGGTGGCCAGGACTTTAAATGCTTCGATGGGTTCACTGAAATTTTCTTTTAAGGCGGCGATCCTGTCCGTCCTCCCCTTTACGTCTCGCAAGAATTTACTTAGGGATAAAAAAGATATGTTTGTGAACCCGGGATTTTTTGTGTAATAATCCGCTATTTGTTTAAGCCCCTCGTCATCCGGGCGCATTTCTTTGGTTATTTTCGGATTCTTTTCTTTCCTTTGCACTTGACCGAGGAGGTTATCTTCTGGGGTTCCCGTGTGTGTTTTCCTCTTTTGAGAGGCCGAGAGCTCGAGGCTCTCAATCGCGACTGATGGTGGCGAATCCATGGCAAGAGGGGCAAGGAGTTTAGCCGTTTGCGAGTCGACCAGATTGATTTCCTCAGGAGTAATATCTGTCTCGGGAGGAGTTTTGCCCTCCTCTGATGATAGTGCACCGGACTGAGTGGTCGCGGAAACAACGGGGACAGAGGTACTCGTGGAGGAACTCAGATCATCAGAGGTAGAGGGAGCATTGGTGGTGGCTAGCGGGACGCCATCCGTTGACGGTACGGTTTTTGGTATTTGTTTCGAGGTGGCGTTTGATTTTGGGCATGTGTTGGCTGCGTGGCCGTCCTCCCCGCACTGGAAACACCTACCGTCGTCAACTCTTAAGAATACCCGGTAAGGGGTGTCCCCAACGTCGACGACGAAGGAGTCGGGCATCCTGATCCCTTCCCTGATGACCATATGTACCATCCTCCTCCATGAGGAGACGTGAGTAAAGTCATCGACTCTAATGCCGGATGTCAGGGGATAAATCGGCGACACTATTCTTCCGGCCTCGCTTAGTATCTCGAGTAAGTCTTTGTTAGAGACCTCGGGCGGGATGTTGCTCAGAAAAACTTTTTTAGCCGCGGTCACCATGCGGCGTGCCGCGACCCATGTGTTGTTTATCTCGACACCGCCGAAGTCGGAGATAAATGTGTCGACCAGTGCCTCGCTCGCGAGGTAGATACAAATTCTATTCTGGGAGAGCCGCGTGGCATGCGTGATTTTACTCCCGCCCCCTATTTTACTAGCAACCGCGAAGACATATTGGTGAACTGGGGTGTCCGGCAAACCTTGCATTATAATACCCCTTTTTCGGTTAGGACCGGTCAGCACCGGCGTTACCCTTCGACGCGTGAAAGAAAAAGTCCCGTTGGGACTCTCGTGTGTAGGTGTGCGTGCGTAATTTCCAAGAGATTCCCCTCGAACCCGCTGCGCGTATGTGCCGAGAGGAGGGGCTGTAGGCGCTGGCGGGGAAGGAATGGACGGTAACGTAGTAGAATCTGAAATGGATGTTGACGAAGCCAAAGTGGAAGGGGAAACGACAAGAGAGTGCCCCGGGGTGGATGGAGGGGCGGTAGGGGGGGCGACCAGCTCTGAGGTAGAGGGAGGAGAGGAGACGTGCGCCGAGTCTCCTGCGTCGCTACGTAGGGGTGGTAGCTGAACAGGTCTGCGTATGGGAGGGGGAGCTGGCGTGGAGGTAGGGGATACTGGCCTAGAAGTAGGGGAGGCAGGTCGAGGGACGGGGGAGGTAGGCCTCGAGGTATGGGAGGACGAGCTTTTGGGAGCACATGGCGATGAGTCACCAGACAATTGAGAAGCGGGCGTAGATAGAATTGATTTATAGGTCAATTTCTGCGAATTACACTGACTACTTCCAGATAAATCCATCTCTGAGGATGAAGGCGACACTGTAGGTGAAGCCACGTCCATTTCTGCCGCCACCGAGGCGGCAGAAGACGAACGTGTGAGACTCACGCTGATGGCGAGCGTATGCGAACAACACGAGACGAAAAACCAGACAAATCAACAAATTGGACACTCACCGACGATCACTGGATGAAGACGAAGCACAAACGAAGCGAACAAACACAGAACGATGAGATGAAACGATGACAACGATGAAAGAAAGCGCACACAAAGTAAGAGACCGGGAGCGAAGCCGAAACACGTCCGAACGCTACGGAGTCCAAAGTGTGTGTGTGTGTGTGTGTGTGTGTGTGTGTGTGTGTGTGTGTGTGTGTGTGTGTGTGTGTGTGTGTGTGTGTGTGTGTCTGTGCTTGTGGGTGCTCTAACGTAAAAACTATTAGCCGTATCAATACTAAACTTCATATATATTACTGTGGTGTGTGCTGTCAGAGTTGATTACTTTTTGGATTATATCGGTTGACCGGAAGTCAAGCTTTATTCATTTGAGCTCATTTCCAGTTTTCAAAATATCTCCATAAATATGATATATACGTATATTGTGTAGCTTATAAAAGTTTTAGATAATATAATTTACTATAAATTTTGTATTTAACGTATTTTTGTATCACCGGTTGATTAGGAGTTATTCGTGAAATACCGATAAACCGGAAGTAGCTGTTATGTACTTTGTGGGCGCTCTAACATGAGAATCATTCGTTGTATCAACACCAAACTTCATATATAGAACTTTGGTTGGTGTCGTTAGAGTTGATTAGTTTTTGGAGTATATCGGTCAACTGGAAGTTGAGCTTCATTCTTCAAAGCTCATTTCCGGTTTTCAAAATATCTCCATAAATATGATATTTACGATATATACTATTACTTGTAAACGTTTCAGAAAATGTAATTTACTATAACTTTTGTATGAAACATATTTTTGTATCACCGATTTTTTAGGAATTATTCATGAAATACTGATAAACCGGAAGTTGCTGATTATGTACTTCGTGGGCGCTCTGGGCTCTATGGGCGAAAGGCCAATTTCATCGTTTTTCATCGATCGTGTCCCAAAAAACATCATTTATAATGTTTGTGACGTCAAAGATAATAATATATAAATTAATCACTCATCTTAGATAAGTTTATCTCAAGTTTAGATGGAATATAGAGTTCGAAATTACTCTCGTAGATAAATATTTACATCTTATGTATGGAGAAAATCATGTGCTGGCCACATCAGATTTTTTTATTATATTCTGACAATGGAGTAATTGCCAAATGGGACTTCCTAGTCCCAATTATACTCAATAAAAACGCTTTTACTATATTATAAATTATAATTTATTATAAATTATAATATAATGTAATATAAATATAACATTATTTGTAATAAATTTAAAAACCATATCAACTTATAGGTATTTCACATTGGTGTGTGTGTGTGTGTGTTTTCCCCTTACAATTCATATATGTATTGTATATTTATATTAGGTGCGCAACTAAGTTCTCGCTGTTTGTCAGTAGATAGCTCTAGCAGTAAGAGTTGGTCGATTTTGACATATCCAAAACGTCACGAACCAAGCTTAGACATATGGTAAACAAACTGCTGCGACACATGAGTGATTTCGTTTTCGCATTATATACTTCTGGTTAAGTAAAAATGTCTAATTTTGTGCCAAACAATCGTCATTTGCGGGAAGTGTTGATTTTCTTCTTCCATTCGAAAAAAACGGCAGCTCAAGCGCATCGAGAGCTCCAAAAAGTGTACGGAAATGCTGCTCTTAGCGAAACAACATGCCGTGATTGGTTTTGTTGCTTCAAAGACGGTGATTTTGATGTTGACGACCGTCCTCGTGAAGGAAGGTCCAAAACCTTCGAAGACGCTAAATTGGAGGCCTTGCTCGAAGAGGGTTCGTGCCAAACTCAAGAAGAGCTTGCTTCAGAATTAGGAGTTACCCGTCAAGCCGTTTCCAAGCGATTGCATGCGTTGGGGATGATTCAGAAGCAAGGAACTTGGGTTCCTTATGAGTTGAAGCCAAGAGACGTTGAGCATCGTTTTTTCGCCTGTCAACAACTGCTCCAGCGGCAAGAAAGACATTACAGCAATCCAAAGAGGAGAAAATCTTGGGGACTACCCGGTCATGCTTCTACGTCGTCGGCTCGGCCGAATATTCACGCTGCGAAGGTTATGCTCTGCATTTGGTGGGACCAGGTTGGTGTCATTTACTATGAGCTGTTGAAACCGAGCGAAACCATCACAGGGGAACGGTATCGAACTCAATTGATGCGATTGAGCCGAGCACTGCGCGAAAAACGGCCACAGTACGAGCAGAGGCACGAAAAAGTGATTTTACTGCATGACAACGCTCGGCCTCAAGTTGCCAAGCCTGTTAAAACCTACTTGGGCACGCTCAAATGGCAAGTCCTACCCCACCCGCCATATTCCCCAGATATTGCGCCGTCCGATTTTTACTTGTTCCGTTTGATTGCACATGGCCTGGCTGATCAGCAGTTCAACTCATATGAAGACATCAGAAAATGGCTTGATTCGTGGATAGCCTCAAAAGACAAACACTTCTGGCGTCAAGGTATTCGAGCTCTGCCAGAAAGATGGGAAAAAGTTGTGTCTAGCGATGGGCAATACTTTGAATGATTCAGATATAAGAGTTTTTTTATAATAAAGTTACATTTTTATCGAAAAAACAGCGAGAACTTAGTTGCGCACCTAATATATTTGAATTTTTATATAATTTTATCATTTTTTATTTATGAATGCTTATTTTGTATGAATTTTTTTGATTAATTTCTATATATGTTAACGTCGCCATCTGTCAGGGCGACTAACTACGGCGGTTTTATATAATAAATAATTAAATAAAATCATAGATTGAAACTTGACTGGGTGGTAGGATGCCATCAGAGAGATGTTATGAAAGTTAAGTATTCTACTCGTTACGGTTCATCTTAATCGATATCTTAAGTTGTGTATATTAATGGGCATCTAAAAGCGTGAACTCAACGAAAGCATGTCTCGAAAGAAGCAGGAAGTTGAATCAAATTTTGAATACTATTAGAAACGGTTTTTGAGAACTTGTGTATATTTATGAATCTGGTTCGCAATGTATCAGAACTGTCCTACTTATCAAATATCAAAACCCTCAACTTAGAAGTTTAAGCAATTTCTGTTGAATCTGGATCTGGATGAATGTTGAATCCGATAAAATCTTGAGTTACAGCAAGCGCCTGGGTCAATGCATCAAAATCAAATTTTTCCTTAGGATTACTTTACCTTCCAACTCTATCCTCCCTAAACGTTAGCTAAATGGGAGTAAATCTAAATTTTCGCGAATGACTGCTCGAGTTGCGTGATTCATTAGCCAGAGGTTCTATTTTAAAATGATTGTCTTGTAGATTCCCCAATAAGGTGCCTAATGCGTAAGATATTAAAATAATAAAAATAGTCTCTAAAATAGCGGTGCATCTTTGGTTTGTGTGTACGTACATAGTTGTACTTATATTTCAATATCTTGGATATTAATGAAGATGAAAACTACTCTGAATGATACTTCTTAACAGGATAATCTACTTAGTAGAAACTCCACACCTCGTTGCAACCTTTTAAAAATAAATTTTTAATCATTTGTTAATTTATGAATAATATTTGTAATGTTTAAAGCATTTCGTAAATTTATGAACGTATTTTTTAGTATTCGTCATTGTATTACTTTCAATTTGAAATTGTTCTCTCGTATAATGTTTTGGGAACAAAAATGTACTTATTTTTCAGGTCTTATTGGCATACCCCAGTGCTAATAAAACAATATTAGTAATAAATTAGACTGAATTTAAGAGAAACAACGTAATCTTGAGATTTAATGGTTTATAAATTGTGATTTTGAAGATATTTACATGGTCTTACGAAACTTCAGAGTACATACATTGAATTTATTGATTTACAAAATGCCACCGCAGTCAGACGAAAGTCTGGTGTCAGTCACTAAAATGAAGTCGCTTAGAGTTCAGGCATAAATTACGTACCCTACTCCTCAGGGGAGAAAAAACTTGCTCCAGGTGAGGCTCGAACTCACAACCCCGGCATAGCTCGGACACTGTCATATAAGTACCGTGCGCTAACCAATTGCGCCACTGGAGCGCGTTGAAATCGGACGAAATTTTTGTATAACTCTTGCACAATCTTATCTTATCTTATCTTATATATCTATAAAAATGCCTGTATGTTTGTTTGTATGTATGTATGTATGTATATTCCAGATAATCTCCAAAACTAGATGTCGCACAATGTTTTAACTTTTAACATCATTAAAAGTTTTTCCGGCGATGATGCAGTGGTAATTTTTATTTGCCTAAAGTCCACAGTTCGAACCCAGACGAGTAAAACAGTTTGCATAAGAAATACACGTAAAGTTCATTTTTTTCGTTGCATGGTTTATTTAATTTGCAAAAATAAATTAGAAAGAACAATCGTAAGAAGCCGAAACTAGCATCAAAAGAAGGAAATTAGAATAAAGATTCTTATTTTGGTCGAGAAATATCGTTTGAGATTCGAAATTGCGAGAATTTCGATAAAATATACGAAAATTTCGACTAAATTTCCATGCGTAAACAAACCCATTCCCTTGACGATATAAATTTTTAAAAATTCGAATTTTGTTGACGAGTCTGTAGCAACCAAGTTTTATTTATATCAATGTAATTGTTTACCGTCTTTTTCGTAAAATGAATGAGTTTTCTAACAGTGGTTTACTGAAAATGGATTTCTGTCGATCAATTCAACTGGTTGCGTATAAATATCCTGGTACGTTGCGTAAGTTTTGAAGTATATTTTTCCGAATTAAGTATTAAATCTAATCTATTTGCAGTGATGTATATTTAGCGATTGACGGGAATTGACTTAGCGAAGAACGTAAAGATTTCCCAGATTCGGTGTTTGTAATCTTTGAAGAGTTGAACGGCGAGTTGTAAAGTGGTAGCAAACCTCCAGCATCGTATGATAGACCAAAAAGGTAGAGAAATTTTATTTTATTACATGCAGAATATAAAAATTGATTTAATCGTTTTTTTTAAGTGCTTCCAATCCATATATATTTACTATCCTTCTGTTAATGGTGTTTAATTTTTGTTCCTATTTTGACTTTATGATAACTTCTGTGTTTTTTGTGTTCCGTGTTTATGTTACACATTTTAAGATTGAGATACGAGTCAGCTCCGTATAAACTTACTTTCCCCAAGAAAATTTCATCGGTGGTTATTAGGTTATATATAATTTATTTCAGCACCTAATTTATGTGTAATATTTTATTACTTTGCCTCCCTGTACCTGTATGAAAATTTATCTTTAAAGGTGGTACTTATTGTCTTAATGTGATCTTAGAATATATTTTAGACGACTAAAACAACTTGCATAAGAAATACATGTAAAGTTCATTTTTTTCGTTGCATGGTTCATTTCTTTTGCAAAACTGAATTAGAAAGAATAGTCGTAGGAAGTCGAAACTAGCATCAAAAGAAGGAAAATAGAATTAAGATTCTTATTTTGGTCGAGAAATATCGTTTGCGATTCGAAATTACGAGAATTTTGATAAAATATACGAAAATTTTGTCTAAATTTCCGTGTAATAAACAACCCATTCCGTTGTCGATCAAAGCCATTGTTGATTTCGAACTCATGCGTGATTCCATAATGGCGGATCAATGACCAGTTAAAATTAAATTTGAAAATAAGAGTTGAAGGTTTATGAAGAAGAAAAAATTGAATGACATTTTAAGATTTTTTTGTGACAAACAATATCCTGTGAAGAAACGCATGTTGAAAGGTACGGACATTTTTCTATTGATTTTTTCAATTTTCTTTAAGCGTCTGTGACAACCGAGTTTTGTTTATGATAACGTGATTGTTTACTGAATATTCAGTGAAATTCGTACGTTGGAAGAATTTGCATTCTCGCTGTCAATTCCACTGATTTAAAATAGTAACGCGGTAAGTTGTGGATCTCTCTCATATTATTTTTGATTTTAGACGGAAATTACCGACGTCTTTATTTCTTATATTTAATCGGTCTTTGTTTTCATTAAGTTTTGAGCGACGAGTGGTCAGGAGCGAATAAGTAACATCTCAAAGCTGCCTAAAAAGGTAAAGCGATTTCAATTTTCTGTAGACCGCATAAAATCTAAGATATTGTAGTAGAATGAGTAATCCCTTACTTCAGGGGTTTACAAACTACTGCCCGCGGGCCGCATCTGCTGTTTGGTAGTTAATGCGGCCCTCGGGCTGAAAAGTTTGGAGACCCCTGCCCTACTTGAAACGCAATATATCGTGGATATCATATACACAAATATGATAGTTTTTGAAATTATTTATCAGTTTTTCAATCACTACTGGATGAAGTCTATTCTACTGCACTATCATACTATGCTATTTAGTATTGAAAATTCTTACTGCAACATATGTAAAAACGTTTAAAAAACTTATGTAACATTAATGGTCGGTAGTGTAATGTATATTTTGCGTTGGTTATAACTGTAATCTTCACATAAATGGCTTTGTCTTTTCATTATATTGTTTATCAGTTTCAATATTATGAAATTACATGATTTTATGTACTGTTGATTCTTTAAAGTGAAAAGTTCTGTTTTTTTCGAATCCGTGCAGAAGTATCTAATACTGCTCAAATTAAAGCTGCAGTAGCAATATCAGTGTTCAAATATAATTAAGAGCATCGTGATCAACTTACTGATTTATGCATTTCTTTATGAATATTAAATATGATTTACCTAGGTATTTACTGGACGGAGTGTCATGTCGAAATAAAACTCTGATATTGAAAAAAGCTAACCCAAATGTCAATATTTAACATACTGTACGCTGAAATTTATTAACTTTACCTCAGCGGAAGAATAGGTTATAATTCTTACACATCTTGAACATAAGTTTGTTTTTCGGATAAGAAACTATACAGATAACCACAAAATGTAAATTTACTTAGGCCACTATTCACCTTCTCAACGGAGGTAGGTGGTATCTTTATTTATAAATTACTGTGAAGATTCTACGCTGAATGTATTTAGGGGGTTAAGGAAATAATTCATCTTAAAAGTTATTCATTAGTTACTGGAGAAGGAATTATTATATCGGACCATTTGCATTGCCGGTATTTTCCCCTGTCATACGTCACTCTCGGAGTACATAAATAAATCTTAAAATCTTAACCAAGTCCCGTACACGGACATATCGGCAAAGTGTTTACCGAGATCAAACTGGCATTTTTCGAAGCCTTATTGGATCCAAAAGGAACTTCACATATTCCTGACATATTTCTATGTGAGACTGTCAATGTTATTAATCGATCGAAAATATTTTCAGAAACAAAATAATTGCAAATATTAAACATCGTTAACATCACGATCTATTTAGGTTTGTAATCAAATACTTTACTGCTCACTTAACCCAATACACTTATAATATAATGAATCTCGGCTTAAAAGCATAGTTCCACAGACTGATTTCGGTAAAGTTGTTGCTCTATAGTCATGGCTTTTATCGTTCCGTCTAATATGGCGTTATATCTTACACTTAATCATTCCCGAGATCTACGACTTCGTTCCTGGGCATTAATTAACATACCACTTCATTTTGTACGTGTCACGAATTCTCACTAACAACCTCATGTTATAAGTATAACCAAGATAAAACAATGAAACATACCTTCTGGTTCCATGATGCACCATTTCTTATTTAATGTCTATAGTTTTTTTCTTCAAGCAAGAAATATAACAATGACTTATTTGTCCATTCTCGGAATCACACTTATTCAGTTACTAAAGATATCCTCTCAATGATGACCGGTCGAAAGTTTGCGGCTTCATTCGGCGTAGAAAGAAGAAAACTGCTCCTTAGTAGATTTGGGGGGAATGTCAGCGGGGAAGAAGCTATTATGTAAACTCACTTTCATACGTAGATACGTTTTAATACATTGTTACCGAAAAGCTCATTCGCTACATCAACCTGCCTTTAGGAGATATAAGCCAGAAAGGAAGAAGCTATATGTATGCCTCACTTTTGTACGTAGATACATGTGGATACATTTTCACGGAAAAGCTCATTCAGCTATAAAAACCTGCACGCATCTCATTCAAACTATATGAGATTAAATATTAAGTTGATACAGCTTTTTAGACTTAATTGTAACTTACATTTCGTGGTATATATGTTTGGAAAGTCTGGTATTCGCTATTTACCAACAATTATGGAGAATTTGTTACGATCAAGGTTATTACACTGATATTTATGAAATTAAATATCCCCGTTGACAATCAACGGGCACTTCTGCTAGTATATATATAAAAATGGATGTTTGTTTGTATGTTTGTATGTTCCAGATAATCTCGAAAACTAGACGTCACACGATGTTCTAACTTTTAACATCATTAAATGTATTCCCTGGGATGATCAAGTGGTACTTTTAATTTTCCTAAAGTCCACGGTTCGAATCCAGACGATTAAAACAGTTTGCATAAGAAATACACGTAAAGTTCATTTTTTTCGTTGCATGATTCGTTTCTTTTACAAAACTAAATTAGAAAAAACAGTCGTAGGAAGTCGAAATTAGCATCAAAAGAAGGGAAATAGAATAAAGATTCTTATTTTGGTCGTGAAATATCGTTTGCGACTCGAAATTGCGAGAATTTTGATAAAATATACGAAAATTTTGTCTAAATTTCCATGTAGTAAACAACTCATTCCCTTGACGATATAATTTTTTTTAAATTCGAATTTTGTTGACGAGTCTGTAGCAACCAAGTTTTATTTACATCAACTTAATTGTTTACCGTCTTTTTCGTAAAATGAAATGAGATTTATAACAGTGGTTTACTGAAAATGGATTTCTGTCGATCAATTCAACTGGTTGCGTATAAATATCCTGGTACGTTGCGTAAGTTTTGAAGTATATTCTTCTGAATTAAGTACTAGATCTAATCTCTTTGCAATGATGTATTTAGCGATTGACGGGAATGGAGTTAGCGAAGAACGTAAAGATTTCCCAGATTCGGTGTTTGTAATCTTTGAAGAGTTGAACGGCGAGTTGTAAAGTTGTAGCAAACCTCGAGCATCGTATGATAGACCAAAAAGGTAAAGAAATTTTATTTTATTACATGCAGAATATAAAAATTGATTCAATCGTTGTTTTTAAGTGCTTCCACTCCATATTCATTTACTATCCTTCTGTTATTGGTGTTTAATTTTTGTTTCTATTTTGACATTGCGATTACTTTTGTGGTTCGTGTTTATGTTACACATTTTAAGATTGAGATACCAGTCAGTTCCAAAATACATTTACTTTCCATGTAGAATATTCATCGTTGGTTATTTGAGTGAAATGTAATTTATTTCTGTCATTTACGTTTAATGCTTGATTCATTTGGCCCCTTTGTACCTGTATGAAAATGTAACTTTAAACGTGGTACTGCTTATCCTAATGTGATCTAAGAATATATACATACTGTATATATTTCAAAACAAGGGAAATAGAATAAAGATTTAGATATTTTGGCTGAGAAATATCGTATGCGATTTGAAATTGCAAGAATTTTGATAAAGTATACGAAAATTCCGTCTAAATTTTCTAAAGAAGAAGACATGGCGGATTAAACTGGACATGGCCAGTTAAAATAAATTTTGAAAATAAGAGTTGAAGATTTATGATGAAGAAAAAATTGAAAGGCATTTTATATTTTTTTTGTGACAAACAATATCCTGTGAAGAAACGCACGTTGAAGGGTACGAAAATTTTTTCATTGATTTTTTCAATTTTCTTTAAGCGTCTGTGAAAACCGAGTTTTGTTTATGGTAACGTAATTGTTAACTGAATTTTCAGTGAAATAAAACGATTTTGAAATTCGTACGTTGATAGAATTTGCATTCTCGCTGTCAATTCCAGTGATTTAAAATAATAATGTGGTAAGTTGTGGACATCTCTCATATTATTTTTGAGTTTTGACGGAAATTACGGACGTCCTTATTTCTTATGTTTAATCGGTCTTTGTTTTCTTTTAAATTTTGAGCGACGAGTGGTCAGGAGCGAATAAGTAACATTTCAAAGCCTAAAAAGGTAAAGGGATTTCAGTTATCTGTAGACCGCAAAAAATCTACGATATTGTAGTAGAATGGGTAATCTCTTACTTCAATCCAAATCCAAACTACTGCCCGCGGGACGCATCTACTGTTTGTTAGTTAATAAAGCTGAAAAGTTTGGAGACCCCTACTTGAAACGCAGTATATTGTGGATATCATAGACACAAGTATAATAGTTTTTGAAATCATTTCTCAGTTTTTCAATCACAAATGAATAAAGTCTATTCTACTGCACTATAATACTATGCTATTTTGTGTTGAAAATTCTTACTGCAGCAGATGTAAAAACGTTTAAAAAACTTATGTATCATTAATGGCCGGTATTGTAATGTATATTTTGCGTTGTTTATAACTTTAATCTTCATATAAATGGCTTTGTCTTTTCGTCATTTTGTTTATCAGTTTCAATATTATGAAATTGCATGATTTTATGTATTGTTAATTGTTGAAAGTGAAAAATTCTGTTTTTTTCGAAACCGTATAGAAATAACTAATGCTGCGTAAATTACAGCTGCAGTAGCAATATCAACGTTCAATTGTAATTACGAGCATCGTGATCAACTTACTGATTTATGCATTTCGTTATGAATATATAGTATGATTTACTTAGGTGTTTACTGGACGGAGTGCCATGTCGAAATAAAACTCTGATATTGAAAACAGCTAACCCAAATGACAATACATATTTAACATACTGTACGCGGAAATTTATTAATTTGACCTCAGCCGAAGAATAGGTTATAATTCTTAAACATCTTGAACATAAGTTTGTTTTCGGGATAAGAAACTATACAGATAACCACAAAATGTAAATTTACTTAAGCCACTATGCACCTTCTCAACGGAGGTAGGTGGTGTCTGTATTTATTGATTACTGTGAAGATTCTACGCTGAATATATTTTGTGGGTCCAGGAAATAATTTATTTTAGAAGTTTTTCATTATTTACTGGAGAAGGAATTAATATATCAGATCATTTACACTGCTAATATTTTCCCCAGCCATACGTCACTCGCAGAGTACATAAATCTAAAAATCTTAACCAAGTCCCGTACACAGACATATCGGCAAAGTGTTTACCGAGATCAAACTAGCATTTTTCGAAGCCTTATCACTTGGATCCAAAAGGAACTTTCCTGACATATTTCTGAGTGAGACTGCCAATGTTATTATTCGATCGAAAATATTTTCAGCAATAAAATAATTGCAAATATTTATTAGGTTTTTAATCAAATACTTTTCTGCTCACTTAACCCAATGCACTTATCATATAATGAATTTCGACTTACGAGCATAGCTCCACAGACTGATTTCGGTAAAGTTGTCCCTCTATTGTCATGGCTTTTATCGTTTCATCCTAAAATGGCGCTGTGTCTTGCACTTAATCATTCCCAAGATCTACGACTACGTTTTTGGGCATTAATTAACATACCACTACATTTTATACGAATCACGAATTCTCACTAACAACCTCATGTTATAAGTATAGCCAAGATAAAACAATGAAACATACCTTCTGGTTCCATGATACACCATTTCTTATTTAATGTCTATAGTTTTTTCTTCACGTAAGAAATACAACAATGACGTATTTGTCCATTCTCGGAATCACACTTATTCAGTTACTGACGATATCCTCTCAATGATAACCAGTCGAAAGTTTGCGGCTTCAATCGGCGTAGAAAGAAGAAAATTGCTCCTTTAGGAGATAAAAGTCAGAGGGGAAGAAGCTATTATGTATACCTCTTTTCATACGTAGATACATTTTCATACATTGTTACCGAAAAGCTCATTCAGATACTAGAACCTGCCTTTAGATATAAAGAAGATGTAAGCCAAGGGAGAAGAAGCTATATGTAAGCCTCACTTTCATATGTAGATACATTTTGACACATTGTCACGGAAAAGATCATCAACCTGCGTAAAATTGAATATTGAGTTAGAGTGGATTTGTAGACTTAATTGTAACTTACATTTCTTGGTATATTGGTTTCGAAAGTCTGGTATTCGCTATTTAACAACAATTATGAAGAATTTGTTACGATCAAGGTTATTACACTGATATTTATGAAATTAAATATCCCCGTTGAGAATCAACGGGTACCTCTGCTAGTATATCTATAAAAATGCCTGTATGTTTGTTTGTATGTATGTATATTCCACGTAATCTCGAAAACTAGATGTCGCACAATGTTTTAACTTTTAGCATCATTAAAAGTTTTTCCGGCGATGATAAAGTGCTATTTTTTATTTGCCTAAAGTCCACGGTTCGAACCCAGACGAGTAAAACAATTTGCATAAGAAATACACGTAAAGTTCATTTTTTTCGATGCATTGTTCATTTCTTTTGCAAAAATAAATTAGAAAAAACAGTCGTAGGAATTCGAAACTAGCATCAAAAGAAGGGAAATAGAATAAAGATTCTTATTTTGGTCGTGAAATATCGTTTGCGACTCGAAATTGCGAGAATTTTGATAAAAAATACGAAAATATTGTCTAAATTTCCATGTAGTAAACAACTCATTCCCTTGACGATATAAATTTTCAAAAATTCGAATTTTGTTGACGAGTCTGTAGCAACCAAGTTTTATTTACATCAACTTAATTGTTTACCGTCTTCTTCGTAAAATGAAATGAGTTTTATAACAGTGGTTTACTGAAAATGGATTTCTATCGATCAATTCAACTATTGCGTATAAATATCCTGGTAAGTTGGGGATGTTAAGAATTTAACTTCTGAATTAAGTATTAAATCTAATCTATTTGCTTTGATGTATATTTAGCAAATTACGGAAATGGAGTTTGCGAAGAAAGAAAAAGAATTCCCAGATTCGTAGTTTGTAATCCTTGAAGAGTTGAACGGCGAGTTGTTAAGTTGTAGCAGACCTCCAGCATCCTAAGATAGATCAAAAAGGTAAAGAAATTTTATTTTGTTAAATGCAGGATGCAAAAATTGATTTATTCGTTGTTTTAAAGTGCTTCCACTCCATATTCATTTACTATCCTTCTGTTATTGGTGTTTAATTTTTGTTTCTATTTTGACATTGCGATTACTTTTGTGGTTCGTGTTTATGTTACACATTTTAAGATTGAGATACCAGTCAGTTCCAAAATACATTTACTTTCCGTGTAGAATATTCATCGTTGGTTATTTGAGTGAAATGTTATTTATTTCTGTCATTTACGTTTAATGCTTCAATCATTTGGCCCCTTTGTACTTGTATGAAAATGTAACTTTAAACGTGGTACTGCTTATCCTAATGTGATCTTAGAATATATATATATATATATTTAAAAACAAGGGAAATAGAATAAAGATTCTTACTTTGGCTGAGAAATATCGTATGCGATTTGAAATTGCGAGAATTTTCATAAAATATACGAAAATTTCGTCTAAATTTTCATGTTGTAAACAAACCCATTCCCTTGACGATCAAGGCGATTGTTGATTCCGAACTCATGTGTAATTCTATAAGAAGACATGGCGGATCAATGGCCAGTTAAAATAAATTTTGAAAATAAGAGTTGAAGATTTATGGTGAAGAAAAAATTGAATGGCATTTTAAAATTTGTTGTGACAAACAATATCCTGTGAAGAAACGCACTTTGAAAGGTACGAACATTTTTCATTGATTTTTTTCAATTTTCTTTAAGCGTCTGTGAAAACCGAGTTTTGTTTATGGTAACGTAATTGTTAACTGAATATTCAGTGAAATAAAATGATTTCGAAATTCGTACGTTGATAGAATTTGCTTTCTCACTGTCAATTCCACTGATTTAAAATAATAACGTGGTAAGTTGTGGACATCTCTCATATTATTTTTGAGTTTTGACGGAAATTACGGACGTCCTTATTTCTTATGTTTAATCGGTCTTTGTTTTCCTTTAAGTTTTGAGCGACTAGTGGTCAGGAGCGAATAAGTAACATTTAAAAGCCCAAAAAGGTAAAGGGATTTCAGTTATCTGTAGACCGCAAAAAATCTAAGATATTGTACTAGAATGGGTAATTCCTTACTTCAATCCAAATCCAAACTACTGCCCGCGGGCCGCATCTGCTGTTTGATAGTTAATAAAGCTGAAAAGTTTGGAGACCCCTACTTGAAACGCAGTATATTTGTGGATATCATAGACACAGGTATAATAGTTTTTGAAATCATTTCTCAGTTTTGCAATCACAAATGAATAAAGTCTATTCTACTGCACTAAAATACTATGCTATTTTGTGTTGAAAATTCTTACTGCAACAGATTTAAAAACGTTTAAAAAACTTATGTAGCATTAATAGCCGGTATTGTAATGATATTTTGCGTTGTTTATAACTGTGAGCTTCATATAGATGGCTTTGTCTTTTCATCATATTGTGTATTAGTTTCAATATTATGAAATTGCATGATTTAATGTATTGTGAATTGTTTAAAGTGAAAAATTCTGTTTTTTTTCGAACCGTATAGAAATATCTAATGCTGCGTAAATTATAGCTGCAGTAGCAATATCAACGTTCAATTATAATTACGAGCATCATGATCAACTTACTGATTTATGCATTTCGTTATGAATATATAGTATGATTTACCTAGGTGTTTACTGGACGGAGTGCCATGTCGAAATAAAATTCTGATATTGAAAACAGCTAACCCAAATGTCAATATTTAACATACTGTACGCTGAAATTTATTAATTTGACCTCAGCCGAAGAATAGGTTATAATTCTTAAACATCTTGAGCATAAGTTTGTTTTCGGGATAAGAAACTATTCAGATAACCACAAAATGTAAATTTACTTAAGCCACTATACGCCTTCTCAACGGAGGTAGGTGGTGTCTGTATTTATTGATTACTGTGAAGTTTCTACGCTGAATGTATTTTGTGGGTCCAGGAAATAATTTATCTTAGAAGTTTTTCATTAGTTACTGGAGAAGAAATTAATATATCAGATCATTTACATTGCCAATATTTTCCCCAGCCATACGTCACTCGCGGAGTACATAAATCTAAAAATCTTAACCAAGTCCCGTACACAGACATCGGCAAAGTGTTTACCGAGATCAAACTAGCATTTTTCGTAGCCTTATCACTTGGATCCAAAAGGAACTTTGCTGACATATTTCTGTGTGAGACTGCCAATGTTATTATTCGATCGAAAATATTTTCAGCAATAAAATAATTGCAAATATTCATTAGGTTTGTAATCAAATACTTTTCTGCTCACTTAACCCAATGCACTTATCATATAATGAATTTCGACTTAAGAGCATAGCTCCACAGACTGATTTCGGTAAAGTTGTCGCTCTATTGTCATGGCTTTTATCGTTTCATCCTAATAAGGCGTTGTGTCTTGCACTTAATCATTCCCAAGATCTACGACTAATTTCCTGGACATTAATTAACATACCACTACATTTTATACGAGTCACGAATTCTCACTAACAACCTCATGTTATGGGTATAGCCAAGATAAAACAATGAAACATACCTTCTGGTTCCATGATACACCATTTCTTATTTAATGTCTATAGTTTTTTCTTCACGTAAGAAATACAACAATGACGTATTTGTCCATTCTCGGAATCACACTTATTCAGTTACTGAAGATATCCTCTCAATGAGGACCAGTCGAAAGTTAGCGGCTTCAATCGGCGTAGAAAGAAGGAAAATGCTCCTTTAGGAGATAAAAGTCAGAGAGGAATAAGCTATTACCTATGCCTCTTTTCATACGTAGATACATTTTGATACATTGTTACCGAAAAGCTCATTCAGATACTAGAACCTGCCTTCAGAAGATATAAGCCACGAGAGAAGAAGCTATATGTAAGCCTCACTTTCATATGTAGATACATTTTGACACATTTTCACGGAAAAGATCATCAACCTGCGTTAAATTGAATATTGAGTTAGAGTGGATTTGTAGACTTAATTGTAACTTACATTCCTTGATATATTGGTTTGGAAAGTCTGGTATTCGCTATTTACCAACAATTATGGAAAATTTGTTACGATCAAGGTTATTACATTGATATTTATGAAATTAAATATCCCCGTTGAGAATCAACGGGTACTTCTGCTAGTATATCTATAAAAATGCCTGTATGTTTGTTTGTATGTATGTATATTCCAGATAATCTCGAAAACTAGATGTCGCACAATGTTTTAACTTTTAGCATCATTAAAAGTTTTTCCGGCGATGATAAAGTGCTATTTTTTATTTGCCTAAAGTCCACGGTTCGAACCCAGACGAGTAAAACAATTTGCATAAGAAATACACGTAAAGTTCATTTTTTTCGATGCATTGTTCATTTCTTTTGCAAAACTAAATTAGAAAAAAACAGTTGTAGGAAGTCAAAACTAGCGTTAAAAGAAGGGCAATAAAATGAAAATTCTTATTTTGGTCGTGGTATATCGTTTGCGATTCGAAATTGCGAGAATTTTGATCAAATGTACGTAAATTTCGACTGAATTTTCATGTAGTAAACAAACCATTCCCTTAACGATCAAGGCGATTGTTGATTCCGAGCTCAAGCGTAATTCCATAAGAAAACGTGGAAAAGTTTTGAAATTTCGAATTTTGTTGACGAGTCTGTAGCAACCAAGTTTTATTTATAGCAACATAATTGTTTACCGTCTTTTTCGTAACAAAAATGAGTTATATATATTTGGTTTACCAATAATTGATTTTTCTCGATCAATTCAACGGGCTGCGTATAAATATCCTGGTAAGTTGCGGATGTATTGAATATATATTCTTCTGAATTAAGTACTAATTCTAATTTATTTGCAATAATGTATATTTAGCGATTTATGTGAATGGAGTTAGCGAAGAACGTAAAGATTTCCCAGATTCGTTGTTTGTAATCTTTAAGGAGTCAAACGGCGAGTTGTAAAGTTGTAGCAAACCTATAGCATCGTATGATAGACCAAAAAGGTAAAGAAATTTTATTTTGTTGTATGCAGAATGTAAAAATTGATTTGTTTTTCGTAAGTTTTGTATAGTGTTTGATGTAAGTATTATATAGAAGAAAGTTTTATATCTACGTTTTTCTCCAAAATCATATTTCATATCCATGACTCGAGACTTTAATTCTCACCGCATAAAATACACCCACGCAGTGTAAACCGATTGGCTACGCCCTTTAACTCCGAGCTATTCTGGGCCTCCGATAATTGCCAAGTTTGCGGTAAACGGGCTACGATAGGATTAAAACAAATTATACGACGAAATTGAGTTCGCCTTTTGAAAGGGCACGACCGAAACAAATATAGCGGTGGGAGATAAAAAGAAAAATATTGGCGCAATAGACAATATCCGCAGTCGCAATAAATATCCGCATCCGACTGAAGTGCTTTCCGCCGAAAAAAAAGTGCGGGAAGTACCGCCCACATTTCTCTCTCTCGGAGCAGATAAAATGGCGATTTCTCCCTCTGAGACGACGAATGAGTGGAGAGAGGAAGGGTTGGAATCAGAGGGCGAAGGCAGGAATACTGGTGGAATAGAAAACCAAAGATAAGGTAAAGAGAAGGACATTTCATAATTTTGCCATGCACACAACCTACGCCCCATCCTAGACGGAATTCCGGAAAGCACCATTCTCGAATAGTCCATTGCCTTGGCGTGTTTCTTTGTCTGTAAACACGAGAATACTTCTCTTCAAAACATCCCATTTTCATCTACGACGGTGGAAATGACTCGATTTCTACATTATATTTCTAGTTCCGTATGTTGTTTTCGCTCTGTTTACTCTTTCCGTTGAGTTGGCATGCTTACCATGTTGCAATAATGATCGAGAAATTCGTAGAATTCATTTCTGCGTTTCAATAAAGTATAGTTCAATATGCATCTCATTTTCACAAATTTATATGGAAGAGATATTTGGCCATGTGCCCTAGCATTTTCCTTATTTTAATTTAATTACTTACCTCTTTAATTTACAACAGTTTTATGATAAAAAGGCAAGTTTAAAGGACGGTCTGATGATTTTTAAAAATTTAGTCTTAGTATCTTGGGAATGTTTTACATTATATACGTCCCATATGTTTGTTGTATTTCCGTAACTCGTTTATTAATGTAATTGCAGGTATTTTGTTGTTAATTATATTATCATTTGATAAATATCTTTCTCAATTGATTTTTTCGCCTCAGACACACTAGAGCTGTTCTTGGCTTTGGCCTGCAAAAAGATACATTTGATTGCAGCTACGTTGTGTTTACCAGCTTCATGCCTCCGAAGGAAGGAAGAATTATTTTCAATGACCTTTGAGTGGAAAATTTCCGTTCTGCTCATTGTTTACATACATAAAGTATATTCTATCTACTCCGTTTTCATTAAATTAGATAAAACGTGAAATTAAACAAGCGAAAATTAATAATCAATAATTCAATAAATTAATAATTTAAGTATTGGATGACTTTCATGACAGAAGTATAAACAAAAGTAAGACATGATTAAGGATGAACATTATTTTGTGACGCAATTTTTCGTCTTCCAAATTGAATTAAGTAAAAAGCAAATAAAGCCTACTTAGAAATATATTATTTCTTAAATATATTTCTAGGTTTAAAATCTTTTGAAATGCCTTTGACTTAGGAAAATGTGAATCAATATTGTTAGTTGACATGGTGTATCAGGATACTGAAATCGACGCCACATGGAATTAACCACTGTGGAACAGAGTTAATTGGTATCAGGGAAATAGGTATGGGTCTAATTACTAAATGTAAGCAAGCGTGATGGCGAACAATGATCCTGGTCTTGATGCTGCATCGCCGTTCCTAGGCAACGGCGAACAAAGGCATCCTCTCGGTGGAAGTCACGGAAGCATGGAGATAAAGGGTTTACGCGATGCGTTTGAGAAAGGCACGATTAAAAGGGGAAGGAGTCATCAAACGGCAAATTGTCTAGACCCCAATGTGGTTACCTCGATCTCTATCTTGATGACGAACGGTTCTTAGAAGTCCACTAATCATGCGACTCACCCACAGTCGAAATTGTGTGTTTTCTATCGCAATTGGTGAAAATCTTCTTTCTAATTCTAACAAAATGTTCCGATTTTTCCCGTAGTAAAGAAAAAAACTGCAGCCGTTTCCAAATATTTTGAAAAATCCAAATTTGAAATATCTGAAAATTTTGATTCTGCCCCGATAGAAACCTGATATAACTGAAATTCCAAATGGAAGTAACGAATAATAGAAATATTTCAGAAAAATGCATGGAATTCGCGTTCGAAATATCTCGAATAATCGTTCTTTTGGTCATAAGTTTACCACATTTCGGAATAACATGACAATTTATTGTTAGTACTGAAAATTACCATTAAATGACAAAATTGACCTCCAACTTAGATAGCAGTGGATTGGGGTATGTTCTCATTCAAGAAGCTGAGTAACTGTGGCATCTCTAATGTTATGCTAAAGTGAAACCTCAACTGCCAATCACTAAATGAAACTTTCCGCATTAGACAGTGTACATATGTATTAAAACCGGAGCAGTGACAAACTCGGATTCGTGCAACCAAATTCTCCAATTCACTTTCACTTCCAAACTCGCTTTCTGCCACAGGCACCGCACATAAATATGGCTTTAAAGCAGTGGTGGGCGCTCACTCACAGAGACGCTTTCCCACTTAACGATCTTGAAGCAAGACGAAGACGTCCATCTGATGCTACGATTCTATTCCCAAGCTATATGAAATAGGGAATCGCGTCTCCATTTCTAAGCCACTCCCTCCATTAGATTAGACGTATCGTAAGTTTGCAGAATAGAAAGTGGCAATCAGAATCTAATGAAATGGTACGTTTACTTGCATTCGATGGTGAGAAGTTACAATCTCTATATTCCGTGAACATAGTTAATGAATAAAAATTTGTGTAATTACATGGGCACTATTTAATCTTCATACGGATAGTAGATTTAACCCTATTTTCTCTCGGAAAAAGGAAATATTTTTCTTCCTAAAAACTATATGTATTTCTTTATAGTTTCATCAATATTTTATCCCGTAATTCTATTTGAAAATCGCTAAGTCAAAAATATATATCAGATCTATAAATGAATTTTATAATTAGCTTGCATTTATTATTACTTTCTCCATATACGAAGTATAGAGAAAGTATTGTTTTCATGAAAAAATTCGACTTCGAGATTTCAACGGAAATACATGTTTTGGGGTCCCTAGAACACGTTTTGACCATTTTCGGAATGATGTCTGTGTGTATGTGTGTGTGTGTGTGTGTGTGTGTGTGTGTGTGTCTGTACTTGTGGGCGCTCTAACGTAAAAACTATTAGTAGTATCAATACCAAAATTCATATATAGTAGTGGTGTGTGTGCTGTCAGAGTTGATTAGTTTTTGGAGTAAATCGGTCAACCGAAAGTCGAGCTTTATTCATTAAAGCTCATTTCCGGTTTTCAAAATATCTCCATAAATATGATATATACGTATATTGTATTACTTATAAAAGTTTTAGATAATGTAATTTACTATAACTTTTGTATTTAACATATTTTTGTATCACCGGTTGATTAGGAGTTATTCGTGAAATACTGATAAACCGGAAGAAGATGATTATGTACTTGTCGGATCAACACCAAATTTCATATATTGTGTTTTAATTACAGTCGTTAGAGTTGATTAGTTTTTGGAGTATATCGGTCAACCGGAAGTTGAGCTTCATTCTTCGAAGCTCATTTCCGGTTTTCAAAATATCTCCATAAATATGATATTTAGGTATATACTATTATTTATAAATGTTTTATAAATGTAATTTACTATAACTTTTGTTTGAAACATATTTTTGTATCACTGATTGTTTAGGAGTTATTCATGAAATACTGATAAACCGGAAGTTGCTGATTATGTACGTTGTGGGCGCTCTGGGCTCAATGGGCGAATGACCAATTTCATCGCTTTTCATCGATCATGTCCCGAAAAACATTATTTATAATGTTTGTGACGTCAAAGATAATAATATAAAAATTAATCACTCATCTTCCAAGTTTAGATGGAATATAGAGTTCGAAATTACTGTCGTAGATAAATATTTACATCTTATATATGGAGAAAGTCATGTGCTGGCCACATCATATTTTTGGAATGGTGTCTGTGTGTATTTATTTATTTATTTATTTATTTGACCCTTTATTGGCGAGGTTAGGCCCAAGTGGGCCTCTCTTCCACCTAACCTCGTATGTCGTCATAATATGAATAATTATAAATTAAATTAAAACAAAAGACAGAGTAGATTGTGGGGAAAAATCTTTGCAACTGAAGGTTGCTAAAGAAAAACCCACGTTACGGGAAAACACCCACAGAGAAGGGGGGTGAAAAAAACCCGTGAAAACACAGTAAAAATGACAATTAAATACAGACACTAATAAAATTACATACAGAATATACATAAATCAATGAATTTACAGAAAGAGAAAAAAAATAAAAATATTATTAATTTCCTACTAAATAGTATTTGTCAGAGAAAAATAATAAATAAATAAAGGTCAGCCAGCGGCGTCCGTCCACTTTTTCAAATTTATCTCAGCAGAAAGAGGGTGAGATGAACCTGAAAATGAAGAGAGAAATAAAGGGTAGATGAGATGTATACATAGCTATTCAGATTTGAAAAAAACGCAAAGGAAGAGTATTGATTGGGTGTAACGACGATTTGAAGGAATGATGGAAAGAGCTAAGTAGGTATTTGTTGTTCTGACCGATAGAGTTTTTCAAAGATCTCACGTTTAAATGAAAAGAAAGATGATTGTATTAATTTTGGTTGAGCAACTTCATTCCAGTATTTTGCTCCGATGACAAGGAGAGATTTACTGCAAATTTCGGTTCTATGAATTGGTATCATGAGTTTGCCAGTGGGACGAGTTCCTAGTCCTTGCGTGTTGTTCAGTATAGTAAAGTAATTATCGAGGTACCTGGGGCAACATTCATTGAGAACTTTATACACGAGATTAAGAGTGTGAAGTTTTCTTCTTGACTGTGGACGAAGCCACTTTAATTCTTTTAAAAGTGGGGAAACATGATCAAATTTTTTGGCGTTGAAGATAAATTTGACCGCATGATTAAAAGCTCTGTCTAATTTAATGGTGACCGTTTTGTTTGCTTCATTCATTAGTGTGTCACAATAATCAAACTTAGGAAAAATTAACGCTTGAACAAGTAATTTTTTCAGCTTAAATGGTAAAATATACTGCAATCGTTTCATATTTTGAAGAGTTGAATATGATTTCCTGCAGACTTCCGCTACTTGAGGAACCCAAGTAAAGGATTGATCTAAAAGTATTCCTAGATTCTTTACAGATGAGCTGAAATCGATTTCAATGTTGTCAATTCTTACTTTGGGTAGTGTAAGAGTGTTGATGTTACTCAGTATCTTGGGATAGCCAAATATTATACTCTGAGATTTACTTGGATTGATTTTAAGCGCCAATGAGTTAAGCCATGAGTGTAGGAGGGTGATATCATTATTAATTAGGTGGATGGCTTCAATAGAGTTTTGCGGTTCCGACGATAGATATATTTGTAGATCATCGGCGTATAGGTGGTAAGAAACGTGTTTCAAGTGAGAGGATAGATTTTGGAGGTAAAGAGAAAATAACAAAGGCCCGAGAATAGAGCCCTGCGGTACGCCGTGATTGTTTATTATTACAGAAGAGTATATATTGTTAGCGAAGCACGTTTGGGATCTATTTGTAAGATATGAAGAAAACCATGATAAGGTGGAGGGAGAGAGGTTAAATATCCTTAGTTTGGCAAGGAGTAAATCAATCTGTACTGAGTCAAAAGCTTTGCTGAGGTCAATTAGGGCAAGAAAAGTGATTTTCTTTTTGTCCATTGCGATCCTTATGTCATCAGTGACTTTAGTAAGTGCCGTAGAAGTACTGTGGTGGCGTCTAAAACCAGACTGGTAAGGATCGAAGAGATTATTCTCGGTCAAAAACCTTGAAAATTGAATATGTACTAGGCGTTCGAGACTCTTGGATAATGATGGAAGAATACTTATTGGGCGGAAGTCGTTCAAATCGGATGGAGTACTCTTTTTAGGAATAGGATGTATGACAGATGTGTGTGTGTGTGTGTGTGTATGTATGTGTGTGTGTGTGCTTGCGGGCGCTCTAACGTGAAAACTATTGGTCGTATCAATACCAAACTTCACATATAGTACTGTGGTGTGTGCTGTCAGAGTTGATTAGTTTTTGGAGTATATCGGTTTACCGGAAGTCGAGCTTAATTCATCAAAGCTCACTTCCGGTTTTCAAAATATCTCCATAAATATGATATAAACGTGTATTTTATTATTTATAAAAGTTTTAGATAATGTGTTTTACTATAAATTTTGTATTTAACATATTTTTGTATCACCGGTTGATTAGGAGTTATTCGTGAAATACCGATAAACCGGAAGTAGCTGTTATGTACTTTGTGGGCGCTCGAACATGAAAAACATTATTTGTATCAACACCAAATTTCATATATAGTACTTTGGTTAATGTCGTTAGAGTTGATTAGTTTTTGGAGTAAATCAGTCGACCGGAAGTTGAGCTTCATTCTTCAAAGCTCATTTCCGTGTTTCAAAATATCTCCTTAAATATGATATTTAGGTATATACTATTTAGAAATAAAAGTTTTAGAAAATATAATTTAATATAACTTTTGCTTGAAACATATTTTTGTATCAATGATTGTTTAGGAGTTATTCATTAAATACTGATAAACCGGAAGTTGCTGATTATGTACTTAGTGGGCGCTCTGGGCTCTATGGGCGAAAGGCCAATTTCATCGTTTTTCATCGAACATGTCCTTAAAAACGTTATCTATAATGTTTGTGATGTCAAAGATAATAATATATATATTAATCACTCATCTTCCAAGTTTTGATTGAATATAGAGTTCGAAATTACTGTCGTAGGTAAATATTTACATCTTATGTATGGAGAAAGTCATGTGCTGGCCACATCAGATTTTTTTCAGATTGATATCGTATTTACAGAAAAGTTTGCACTTGTGAGAACAAAAACATATTACCAGTTACCCGGCAGTTAAAATAGAAAATATTTTCCCACATATGCTTCACTTTCACTAATATTTTCCTTTCATTATATCATATCTACTCTAATCTTTGAATGTCATCAATTGTCATAATACTTCAATGGGAGGAGGCTGTGTCTTTATGTATTTAATACCTTACATATTCCCATTGATGTGATCAATGAATTTGGAATTTACCTACGCAACACATTCTACTTTGGTTCTAAAACTCCGCACTATTATTAAGCTCGATCTTATTTTTATTTTCCTCGGAAAATTAATAATGAGAAGTTTAATTATTATTATATTTACGGCGCCCTTATTCAGTGTATAAAATATTAGCGAATATCTAATCCCATTAGTCTTTCATTGATTGAAAACCTCAATAATCTTTCTTTATTTTTTGTCATTAAAACCTTGTAAAAATGTTGCGGGATACAATATAGCATATGGCTTAATCGAGATACAAATTAATTTTTAAGAGATTTAAATAGACGGAGATGGAATTTGGAATAACTAAATTGAAACCGTCAAAGTTCTTGCATATAGAGATATTTGTTTTAATCTCATTGTGAGCTCTTATTTGTCATGTTATAGATAAAAAATTAACAACTATCATGGATTGTGATGAGATGTGTTCAGAATTAGAATTTTCTTTTCTCCATGTTTCCGTATATCTCTTCTTATATATAGTCTATATATAATGGACATCATCTTGATAAAACAATTCATTCGTTCGAGTCATCAAGCGAAAACATCTCTCGTTATCTTCATCATTGCTGTTTTTCTTAATTTCTTATTTGCTGAGAGCGTACATTAAAATCGAATTTATTGTGGAAATCATTCTTCGTGAACCTCAAACGAATTCCCTCGGGTCATATGCCTTCTTTTCCAATTTCATTTTGGACTATTAAATCCCCCATACAATTCAATTACCTATAACCCTGAAGGGATATTTTATACCGAAAGATCGAAGTATGGGGCATTACATTTAATCTATAATGAAATATGTAATTAATTTATGCAAATGCTCTTTTATTCATACTTTTACTTACGTCACGTAAACCTCTGCATGAATAATCACTCCTTCATTCTTGAGGCATACTTTATAAATGTATTACCCTATAAAATAAAGAAATTCAGGTCAAAAGCCAAAAATAATCTGATAGTAATTAAGGCGATTTCAGGTTAACAGTGAATAAAGTTGTGTAATTATGGAAGAATAACTCAAAATATTCTTCTGGCTCCTTTTATTCAGTGATTGCAATGAATTTCGTAAATGTTTTTTTTTCCTTTTATTTTTTCTAACAATGTAGAAAGAAGAGATGGATACAGATTCATTTTCTTGCCAATTTTTCCTTCATAAAAACAAATATGCATAGAAATGTAGGACTTTTTTATTTTGCTTAGATTTGAAACATTTGAAAAGCACATTTCTTGACTTGAGTTTTTCACTCTGAGTAAACGGATTTACTGGGAAATTCGTTGAACCCTAAGGTTTTCAAAATATTCTGCTATCTCTACAAAATGCAAGCTACTGAATTGAGTTTATTTTTAATCTAAACGCTCCCACCCAGAGCCGCATCCCGGTACGAAATTTCCGCGACAGTGACCATTTAAACGAGTTATAACCTTACCTCGAATTTCTAGCACCACCTGAGTGCAATGCAACTCCGCGGATGCCAAGCGAAAATTATTATTAAATTTCACCCCCTCAGCTGGGGGAGTAAACAAAATTACTTGTGTAATTTTAAATTTCTTCATAAACTTCTTAAATTTCTTTAAACTTTGCATTGTGCTTAAAATATGAAGTAGAGGAATATGCTGGGAGTATTCAGCGTATCGATTCCATTAAAATTATTTATTTATTTAAAAAAACTACAAATAGGCACAAGGCCAGGTGGTAGTCATATCATTTTGGGGAGGAAATTACATAATCTGCCTGTAAAATTATACAAAAATATTTCAAAATTTACAACAGTCATACAATTTTAAATTATTACAATATGGATGAACTTTATAAATAAAAGTTGACTATATTGTTTATTTCTTAACGAATTGCTGTACTCCATGCTGCACTTCCACAAATTTACAAATATGCAATACAATTGACGAAAATTCATAAAATATTTACTTAGCATGGATTAAATCTAGTATCTTTCTAAATTTTATTTTTTCAGCTTGAGTTAAACTGTATTTAAAAATTCTTTATATAATAATTTGTCTTAATAATTAATGAATCACTCTCCTTATGACTATATGGAACGATATAAATAATATTATTTTTCTGATTTCATTAAATCATTTGCATAATTTTTTTATGAAACTACGTGACGTTCTTACTCTGTGTTTTTGTTTTTTTTATGAATTTGGTATTTATTTGTATTTCATATTTTCATTCTATAATTGGATTCTACCTGTACGATATATAATAATAGTAAGTGATAAATTCTATTATTTTATCATATTCACAGGTAAATATGAATATAAATTCAGTTTTCTGGTTTTCTTTTTAATTAAGATCAGGAAAAGTTCATCAACCTTGGAACATTTTTTTCCTCTTGTTCAATAACTACCAGTAAATGAATTCATGCAGTGAAAACTATTTCAATGATTGATTAGCACAAAAACTAATTATAACTAAGGAACTCACAATCCACTATATGTGGAGTGAACATCATGGCTCCTGCCTAGAATATAATCCAGATGCACTTAACGGTTTATCATTTTTTAATTTTATATTTAACCTTTTTATCATTATATTATTAATTTAACATCTGTGTTATGAAATAAAGAACTTTATGCAAGCACCTGTATAGATTATTTTTAATTCAAAGACTTTTCACCAATCGAAATAGTTGCTAAATGTGTATATATCATGCTTATTCAACTTAATTTATTTGAGCAAATCATAGGGGACTAACTCAGCAATTCGGTGAACCAAGTACTCTTAGATTGCATAAGCTCCTTCTTGTTTCAGGTAATCAATAATGTATGAGATATAAGTTTTATTGGTTAACATGGTCAGATTGACTATTCGCTTAAGTAATATCGAACCAGAAGTTTTCGGGGAAAGGCCCTTGAATGAAAAAACGCTAATATCGCCGTCGAGTTACCCCAGGTGAATATTTTCTCGGAGAGGACCACTTCGGCAGGCAGCACCGCCTTATTTCACTTCCCTTGAGGACGCGTGAGGAGCTTTAAGTCCCGTTTAAAGCAATGCGCGACTTCCGCTTGTATTGCAGCGCCCGAGGACGAATAAATCTGCTGAGACTCCGGAAGATTCATGGCGATCGCGTCTTGTGGATGCGATTCGAAGACGAAAGCATTGTTATCGGCAATGGGAGGTTAAATCAAAGGCAAGAGGGTTGAAAGATTCGAGTCCACTCTCCCCTTTGCGTGATCCCGAAACGATGGAAGGAGTGGAATTGCCCACGCACCATAAAACTCACGAGGCACGGAACGACTGCTTCAAATGACCTGATTTTTTTCAGCCGGTGCGCACTCAACGGAAAATTCCAAACCCCAACATATTTATAAGAGATTTATTGATTCGGTGCAGCTTGGAGATTTAATTCGACGATTTTGCTGGGGTGCTCTTGGTGGAATGCTCTTGCCTTTTTCTTTTATGGCCACGGTATTCTTCGAGCAATATATTACTTTAATTTAATTAATACGCTTTAATGCTAATTTCTTCGTAAACATTCTTTGATGTGATCCAACGAATATGAAAGTTTAATATCAAAGCCCAAATTAATATTTACCAACCTAATCCGCTGTCTTAATGATTAATTGTATTTTAAATTGTATCATACCTTTTGTAGTTTATAATATTCTTCCTTTTGTCTTTTTAAATTGTTTAGACCGTTTTTGATAAATTGTTTATTTACTATCAGTCTATTCTGTACCTACTTACATGTAAATGTGTAACTGTTTGTTTATTTTTGCTCTCGTACGATACTATTGGTATGTCTCTTGTTTTTTTTTTAAATTTCATTTAATCTTATTTCATCGCTAAGTGGTGTTTTCCTATCTGTAGGTTTCGCAGGTTTTTCACACCCCCCCTCCCCCTTCTTAAGGGTGTTTTCCTGCAGTGGAATTTTTTTCCTAAGCTCTTAGCTTAGGTTTTTTAAAACCACAAAGTAAATTTCTTCCTTATGCTTTTTTTCAAGCTATTTTTATATTTATATGACGAAGGGTTAGATGTCAGAAGAGGCTTCATAGTCTTAATCTCGCTATAAATAAAGTCCTTTATTATTATTACTCTTTCGGAATTAAAATTTAATTAAACTTTCACAATAATCTGTCTGCTAAGTATCCAGCCCAAGTAACAAATAAACAATTAATTGTAACAAATATCTTATATAAGTTATATTTAAAAAAACCTTGTACAGTTCAATTATAATATTATTTTTAGTATTATAAATTGTTTTGTTAGATGGAATTCCACCAAGTATCATTGGTGGAATTTGGCAGCTAGTATCAACTCATAGAATCATATTCTGGTTTTAAATTCAAAGTTGATTTTAGTTGATTCTGTTTCAAAGTTGACAGCTTCGGCACTTGATAATAATTATAAATTAAAATTAACCTAGGGTTTGCCTACTTAATCATTATGAGCGATGAATAACTCTTTACAACTTTCTTTATCAAAAGCGGCTTAGAGAGAATATAAAAAATAAGCGAAATAGAAGGAATTTAAAATTATCCTTAAGTAAACTCACGTGAGCTGCTTTTAGTTATTTAAGGTTTTGTTTATTTTAGAGTGTATTATTTTCTATGTTAATTAAATAAATTTGGCTCTACTTTTAATTTCTAGCGATGCCTCTTGAGATATTACCGAAAACTTGGAATTCCAGGGGAGCCTTTCTTAAGAAGCACTGATTTAATTGAGAGAATGTAATGAAAAATACCCAAAATATGTTACATGTAAACTTTTAATGTTGATTTTTAACTCCGAATTCAATTAAGAAAGATCAGAATTTATCGTGGAGTTTAAGATTTTGTGGTTACTTGTTACCCGCATTTATTATTCATGGTTATATTTTAATTATTCGGTATTGCGTAGCCTTCATAGAAATCACTTCATCATAATCATTACTTAACGAAGAGCATTCTTAGGACTGAAGTATAATCTGGTGGAGGCAGACAAATCAATAAATGTTCCAAAATTGCCCCTCTCAGTGACTGCATCCCTTGCTACCGGAGCCTCTACCGATATCCAGTTAACGAAGGAATCCAAGATATACCTCGGAAAAAGTACGTAGTTTGCGTAGGAGCGTTTATGCATAGTGTAGATAATGGGTCAATATTTGTAGGCCAGTATAAACGTGACTGAAGCGAAGGCCGTTTATTTTCTTAGGCATTGGCGTCTGCGAAGGATAGGTAATGCCCCAGTTACTCCATGCAGAAAACCCAGCCAAAATTCCCATTCTACAAGTTCGTATGGCATTTATATCTTGGTTTTTAATATATTGAATTTAAGACGAGAAAGGGTAATAAAATGTCTGTTTTTTTATTTCTATTGAATTATTGTTATTCAGATCTCTTCTGGCAGAATACGAACTTTGTGAAGGCATAGTTGTTAGAATTTAATCCTTCACATTATTCTACTTACGGCTTATGATATTTACTATTTAGAGTATATGATTTGCATTCAAAAATACAAATTCAGCACTTTAATTTAATCATTACTATGTAGATATTTGAATATGTAATGTAACTTCTTGATGAATATGCATCAAGGTTTGTTAGTTGTGCACTAGAGCGAAAGATTCCATTAAATTATTTAAAATAAGGAATTATTTATGTTGCGTTAATGATTATGTTAATGAAAATGTATCTGAGTGAATGTGACAGCTTATTTAAAATAGATTCATATTCCTGGTGCTTCATCCTGGATAAAAATTCGTCTGAGAATTATTATTTTCGAGCTATAATTGTTTATTTGTTGTGAATCGAGTTTAATTCTAGAATGACGTAGATTTTTATTGCCGAAACTTAATAAAAAGTTCTCTCCGTTAAAGAGTACGTGCTTGATGAAAATAAACACGAAACTTAATGCGATGAAGTACATCAATCTCTGAAATGGTGGCTACTTTTCACTCGGGCCAAAAGTGGTCACTTTTAGAGCCACTGAGATATTTCGCGTGAAAGAGAAATTCATACGGTTGTTAAGCAGTTCATTGGAATGACACCGCCTGAAACTTGGCGCTGGACGCAGTACATACATCAAGATTTCGAGCGGAGCTGGTTGAGAGAGATAGAGAGGGCTTATACGTAGAACAAAGCGAAAAATATCTGTAAACCTTGAGATATCTCTTAATTTAATGAGATTTCAGTCGATGGTATTTCAGAATTCTCAACTCACCTTCGCAACGTAATTATTAAAAACGGTTTTTAATTTTCGAGTGAGGTAAGGAGTAGCAACATTTTCTACATCCGAATAATATAGTAATAAGTGGGCCCTCCACGTGCGGGATTGCATATTACGTGTAACACAACGACAGCTCATCAAACTGTAGTCACCACAATGATTAATTGAAAATTCCTATAATTAAAGAACAGAAATCAAGAAAATTAATGCAAATATTGTTCGTAGTGTTCTTCTAATTATCGTCAGCTCATTACCTTTTACTTTTACTGTTTTCTTTGGTCTTTCTCTTACCTATTTACTTACTCTTTCGTTTAGTGTACCGGCTGTAAGTGAGCGTAATGATTTTGCACATAGTTGAAAATATAAGACAAGCTAGTCTTTTAATGTGGTATTGCCTATATGACGCTACCAACGCAGAACTGTCTATTTTTTATGTGATTTGTGATAGAAATAAATTAGAAGAAAAAAATAGAAGAAATTTACAATCAGGCACCTTATTCCTCCCAACGATCTTGTTAAAACGAATACAAGAGTAAAAGGTCAATAAAATTTTAGTAGTCAAGGTAAATAAATAACATCGGCTTCAATCTAGAGTAAAATAGAAAAATAAAGTTGGTGCATGAATGAATAATAAAAATCGATGGAAAAAGAAGTTTCAGAGTCGTATAGAAAAAAATATAATTGCATTTCTCCCCACAAAAGATTATTCTTCTCTTATGAATATCATGTTGTACTAAGATAATTACAATATTTTTCTCTAAAATCATTCGCAGATGAATTTTAGCATGCCGAATTGTATATTATTTTTCTTGCTTACCTATGGTAAGTATCGGTAAAGTCCCCTTAAGTTCTCGTGAACTAATTAGGTGCTCTACCGAGACAGCAGTAAGAACAAACACACAACCACTACCTGATGGGAAAAGTCCGATCAACCGGGATTCGAACCCGGAACCTTGTGGTTTGGAGTGATATCGTAAATGGAATGCATCCACTCCGCCACCAAGGTCGGTAATCCACACGATATTAATCCACAATCCTCTAATTTATGCACTGAAGAAGTTATGCACTAAACAATGGTTTCAAAATTAAAACATTACCATGATAAATCCGTGTATCAGTTTAGAGGCATTGAAACTAAACAAGCAGATAAAATAAAAACATTTCACTATAAAAAAACATCCGAGATTTCATATTTTTTTAATCGAGCGATTCATGGGCAAACTTGAAATAAGAACGACTAGTTGTGCTCACAATTAGTATCGGAGAGTAAAAATTAAAGGAATGTTTTTATCTTTTATTTATCTTTTAATGCTGAATATAATGGTTTGAAGTAATAGTTATATTGTGGGTCAATCTCCCTTATCTTCTCCTACTTGTAGTTGGCACCTGTAGATAAATCCCTACAGAGGTATGAATCATTTACAAAGAGTCAAAAGTGCGGTTTTTTTTAAGGATCTCATTGCCAGCATGAGCTTCGTACAAGAATCGATAGATGTCGGAGTCGTAAGTTGAGGATCGGGGATATCATAATCATTGGGTGTGTGGGATGCAAAAATTGGCTACAAAGTAAAGAGGTGAATGAATTACGAGATTAAAAATTCTGGCGAGTGACGAATCGGAGAGAGAGGAACGAAAGGGTTTCGGAAATGCTTTTTCAATACGGATTTTTTTTAATTTGAGGAGGTGAAAGATGAGATGAATCGGCCCAGAAAGGCTGCGCAGATGATAGTAAAAGGGAACTCGGAAGAAGTGGGAGAAAAAGATATTGGAAATGAAAAAGTGGAATTCTAATGAGATGGGGGAATTCCTCGGTCTGCCTACGAAGAGAGGGCAGACGGATGTGCTGTGCAAATCAAATTGGTATCTTAGCAATTTTTTCATAATTGAAGGATTTAAAGAGTGTCATAGATAGTTTCATTCTTCGTCATGTATTAATTATAATTCCTATCAGCAAACAGTTGATGTTGGAAGGATTTGCCTTGCCTATGGAATCTACCGAGAAAGGAAACGTGTAGTTTCTTTAGTTAACCCAGCAGTGAGATCATCCACCTGGCTGGTAAAAGATCTGGGTTTAAATATCGGTTTTCTTAATATTTTTTGTAATCCTTGTCGTCTTTCAATAGCTTATGCTTTTATATCACCAAAGTTTTCGCGTTGATCAAAGAACGGAATAACTGTAAAATTATAAAAAAACTTTCTTTTGTAATCCCAAACAAGATTTATGTAAATTTCAATCGACGCCATTTGTAAAATGTGCTTTTTATGTGTCTTTCTTTAAGAGATTAAAGTAGAATTATAGATTCAAAGAGAACTTTTTTCAGTTCATTCATATGAACATAGAAATCTATAAAAACCTTGAATGTGCTGAACCACTTATGATCATTGATAAGAGGAAATTTTGCCAGATCCTTCTCTTGAAGAAATAACATAATTTTTACAAAATACACTACAATTCGCTCAATTACTTTTCCTCGGCTCAGCCATCATTGAACATCAGCAATCCACTGTAGGTTTAATAAACTTCCTGTAAAGTGCAGAAAATTCTCACTTGTGAAGGGTTCCAGCAGCTATTTAATTAATTACTTTTGTTACTAATGAATTTAAATCATTTAATTCTGTGAATCCTGCATTGGTAAATAATACTTTTTGATGAATAATGCTATGAAAATCACAATTGGATGTCCAATAGCTTCCATTAACAAGTTCACAAATCACGCATTTTTTCCCAACATATTGGGTCACATCACATCTTATTGGTTCCATTTGTCGTCACTGACACAACTTTAGAGATATCAATGTCACGGAATATTTTCATAAACTTCTGGTTGAATGTATTTTACTATACTTAAAGATGTATTTTCCCCGAATGTTGATGGAAAATTTTAAATCTTTGCAATTTAAATATCTCAATAGGATTTAAGTAATTCATCATTAATTGATATCCCTTCCGCCAAATAAAAGTACCGCTAAATCACAATTAGTGCATGAATAGCACTAACAACAACTCACTTAATTTTACACAAACATTTTTAGCTTTTTTAGAACTTGGTTACGGTTGAGTAACGCTAACATTTATCTCCTTGAACCGAGCAATTTAAAAGAAAAATTAGTTTCTGGAATATCTGGTAATGCTGAGTTTACCTCGTATAATTACATTTATTTTCTTCCTTCATTTATAAAGTGATCATGGAATATAAGTGATATGTGGAATAATTTACGTTCATTCAATGTTTTTCCTCGCCTTCTGAGTGGCTGTGACTGAAGATTATACAAGTGAAAAATTACGTATAAATGTTAATTATCGCATTGCTGTATGTTTATCTACAAAAATTCCAAAATGTTTTAGCTCTGCCTAGCGAGGGTGTTAGATTAAGTTTCAAGAAAACGCCATCTATTGACACTGAGATGGTTTATTTTATTGCAACACGAAAAAAGAAGGAATCAAAAGTAGTAGTTCCCCGTGGTACATTGATCACTCTGGCTCGTAATTAAAGCGAAATTGCGGAAGTGGAGCGCGATACCTGTAGCGCATGTAATCGTGTATTTACGTGATAAACACAATTCGCGTAGGAGTATTAATCATCTTTGACGTGAGCGGAGATTAATCTCGTGGTTGATTAGGTTTCCTAATTCCTCGACTCCTTCGCACAGCAGTGACATCTCGTGATCATGAGTCTAGGTATAACTGTGGTTCACTACATGAATTGAGATGAGGTTATGATTATTCCAAAGGAATTTTGCATAAATTAAAAATACTTTCTCTTTTACAAGTATATAGTTTGATAGGTGTCTAATTATCATCTTTTTGCACAGGTTTGTAGAGAAACACTTCTTGGTTACGGGCAAATTCTTCCAAAAAAATGTTACACCCAACCCAACCATCAAGGAAGTTCATAGATTTACTGGATAGATTTTAACTCCGAATCAGTTTCTTTAATATCAATTTTAGATAACTTCGGATTCATTAGGGTGATTCTTTCTACAAATAATTTCTCTTCCAAAGAATTGATCGTTCGTGAAATTCCTTTTCAAAGAAATTGTACTTCTTACCCTCCCAATTTGTACTCTTCTTACTCTCTCTATGTCGCAAAAAATACAAAATTCTGCGTTTCGATGTTGATGGAACATTTTGATCACACTAACAAAGATATTAAGAATCATAACTTAGGTGTATTGGAATATTCTGATATATTCCATCTGATGAAATTATTTTATTTGAGATTTATGGGTTTGACTTTACTACTTTCCGAAGCCATGTGACTATTTAATTGACGAGGATTCATAACTTTCTGGTCATAGGCACTTGAGGTGCGATGTAAAGAGCGAACAGTATGTTCGTTAAAAGATAATTGCGGTAATGTAGTTAAAGATGCTGAGTGTAAATCTAACGTTTGCTTTCACGTCTAAATGTTCATCAATTACTCATTCGAAGATTGATAGGCGTAAAGCTATGTCGAAAATCTCCTTCAGAGAAGACGGCCTCATTAAACTATTGTTACTGATTAAATCGAATAAGCTCCTGGTCGTGAAGACATACCAGCTCGATCATTAAATAAAATAGCAGAAAGCGTCACGCCTGTACTTAAATAATATTTGATTAGTAAATAGAAGATTAATACAAAGGATAAAGTTACTTAATAAGTTCTGATAATGTATGTTTTCAGATTCTGCAAATGATATAATGCGACCTTCCCGTACAAGCCATTCTCACTGTGAGGATGATCAGGGAAATAGATGCTAGAACCAATTGTTCTTGAATTAATTTTAAGGATACGCGAAAGCAATCAATCAGGGATGTAGTCATGAAGCATGCATCTCCTGCCACACGCCGAAAAGTGACCAGCAGGGTCCTTAAATAGACATGCTTTGCTTTCATTGGAACCCACTTTGCAATCACTGGTTCATATGTTGTAATTTTAATATGTTAATATGACAATGAGAGTTACTTAAGGTTAGAACTAAAATTTAAATGCATCAGAAAACTATTTTTTATATTAGTTACTAAAGTATCAATTTACTTCTAAGGCGGAAACTTCATGATGAAAATAATTATGTTTTAAAATCTCTGACTCATTGCCTTAAGCGAAAAATGCAATTTTTTCTGATTTACGTATTCAAGTATATTTTAAATAATACGAAGACAGGCCACTTTCAAAAACCTCTTTGGAATATTCGCTCGCCATTGAAACGAAAATCAAAGTACTTCATTTCATTCCACCAGCCATTAATTTAAGCAGCATCTAATCACACAAAATCAAAATGAATACAACATTGCTGCTAATTAAATTCACTCTTAACTTCTGTTTACAATTTCCAAGCCCTATCACGCTCAGCTGCACGCTATCCATAATCTCATCAGCTGGGGATTGTATGCTCTATTTATAGGGTTTAAATTAAATTCATATCAAACAAGGAATCTGTGGGATGCACAATTCTATTTTGTGTTTGTTCGTGTTTATATAGAGGATGTTTGAATTAAATAAAATTTCCGAGAATTGGATTTATGTGGCCTGAGAGATCTGATAATATGTATAAAAATACATGATAGATAATACATATGTACAACATTCAATTGATTATGCTACCTCGTAGGCTTATCTCAATTTAAAAAAAACTTTAATGTCGTTTGCATATGTTCAAATACACGTCAAATTCAAATTTTTCATACTCCGCGGTATGCTAAACCTAAACATGTGTACACTTCAGTTAGAATTGAAATGATTAGAGAAGGGGTCTGAGCGTAAAATGGCAAATTTTAACATTTCCGCAACGGAATCCATTTACACGATGAAATGCCACGAAAAATAAAGTAAATGATTAAATTGCCTGGAATTTTGAACGGAATTTATGTTTGGAATCTATAAATAAATACCCAGATGTGTGATTGTGGATGGAACATAAATGTGCAGTCCAAAATAACACATCTGGGAGCACGCATCACAATGAAGGTTGTACTGAAAAATGTGTTCTATATTTGAACTCGATTGTGAAATTCGGATTTTTCTTTTATCCAGTCCATCAGAATCATATTTACTGAGATACGATAGTGAAAATATTGAATATTCGGAAATATTTTTCTATTTTTTCATTTTGTTTACGCTAGGGAATCTTTGCTTAAATTATGATGAAATTTGTGTAGGTTGTAAATGAATCACAAATTATGGAGGTTATTGCGAAGGAATACTGTAATATTATAAATTATCTTCTTTACTCTTTTTATTAAATCATCAAACAATAGCCTTTTATTTTCATATTAAAATTATTTAGAGTTTTGCAAATTTAGATCAAATCTCTCACATGCGTGAATTTAAATGCCTACTTTATACATTTTACTAAATATCTAACTCAATAATAAATTTGTTCATGTTCAATGTTATAGAAAGAAATGAAAAAATTATGTATACTAGAATGGAAACAGTCATATGATTCATTGAAAAAAATATAGCTCAGAATTTTAAGTATTGTAGAGGGCAGTAATAATTAGAAATCCGGATTCCGGTGGAAATAATTATGGAATTGTACATCACAGCTGATGTTGCTGTTAGAGTTGACTAAAAGTTATAACTGATTCTTCCCCCTAATGCAGGATATTATTTAAAAAGTAAACTGCTAGCCAGCTCCCAAGATTATACCTACTAATACTATTTGTAAATTAATTAATGATTTTCAACGATGACAGATATTGATGACGTTAAAATTGTTGCATAATGTTTCAGGCGCGAACCTACAGTTGACAGAAATTTTAATTACCTCAAACACTGAAAATAATTCAGATGGATTCATTCATTTGCTGTTTAGGGTACATTGCTATTTTGGAACAATGATTGGGATGGATCGAAAGTCATCTCAATAAACTAAGTAAGATCTTTAAACATGATTCTTTAACTAATTAAATGTTAAATTGTAGAAAAATATTCAAGGAGTATTCGGAGTTAAGATATTTTTCCAATGAACATAATTCATACAATATTCTCTGAAACACAATAAATCATCCACTATACAGTAGAAATGTAGAAAATATATTTTTTATAACTGTGTAGAAATAAAATGCACTTTATCGATATTCACACCTAAACGTTGAATACATTCGACCGGTTTCAAATATTCGTATACGTAAAAATCTGATGTGGCCAACACATGACTTTATCCATATTTATTGAAAACAGAAGCCTATGCCGGTAATATATAAATAACTCCAAAACAATGAGTGTTACAGGAAAATAATTCAAACAAAAGTTGTAATAAAATACATTATCTATAACTTTTGTACTTAATTGCATATACCTACATTGCATTTTGACAGAGATATGTATGAAAAACTTCCATTTCTGGATAAGCAACAACTCCCGGTTAACCGTTATTCAAGAATAACTCCTAAATAATCAGTGTTGCGAAAACATTTTCAAACAAATGTTGTAGTAAAATATACTATCTATAACTTTTGTATGTAATTGTATATATCTATATAACATTCTGACAGTGATATGTATGAAATACTTCCATTTCTGAATAAACAACAACTTCCGGTTAACCATTATTCAAGAATAACTCCTAAAAAATTAGTGTTACGAATAAATGTTTCATACAAAAGTTGTATTAAAGTGGATTATCTATAACTTTTGTAAATAATTATATATACCTAAACTGCATTGTGACAGAGATATTTAAGAAGCAAAATTTTGTTCCGGATAAACCGCAACTTGCGGTTAAGTGATATTCATCAAAAACTAATCAACTCTTGGCATTGTTAGAAAAATACTAAATATGAATTTTGGAAATGGTCGGATAATCACTTTTTAAGATAGAACGCCCGCAAACTTTTTTTACCACAGACAGACAGACACACACACAGGCACATAGACAGACATGTTCTGAAAAATAGCGAAAACTAACTCTATGGGCCCCAAAACATCTATTTCCGCCGAAATCTGGAGGTCGAATTTTTTGCGAATGCAATACTTTCTCTATACTACGTATAGGGAGAAAGTAAAAATTCAAGTGGAATATTGACAAACCGTATTTTATTTCTATCCTACTATGGAATTCCACAAAGGCATCTTCCATAGATTATATATGTTTTATATATAAAATATTCAACTAAAATACAAAATGAACTTGGAATCAACAGATGGAATCTTTGGCATGTCATAGTACTAAATGCCTTTTTAATGGAATTTATTGGATCCATGCAATGTTTTCTCATAGTAAATACCTACATATCGTGATTTCTCACCTTTCCATCGGTTCACGTTTACACATCACTCGATGAGTCCGTGAACGTGATCTTGACGCATACCCGAGACTCGCATACGTCATAAAGATTTCCGTAAATAACTTATTCAAAATAAATGACAGCGCACTCTCCGCTGTGGTACTTACACGGATAAGTGTCAAATACTTACCGCAGAAGAAAAACATTCGATTCCGGGAAAACAAAATTCTGAGCCGAGGGTCAATGCCGAGGCCTTAGGAATGCCTGCAAATATGAAATGATAACTCAAGTGGCTGTCTTAACGCGAAAAACAACTGTAATCCTACGAGCGATTATTTTATTATTTTATTTCACTATTTATTTAGTCATTATTATGTTATCTGTTTATTGGTGTCTATTATTAGAAATGCTTTTCTTTCAATAATTATAATAATATAATCTTATATATAAAACAAAGTATGATTAGTTCGACCATTCATAACTCAAGAACGGCTGGACCGATTTTTATGATCTTTAATTTGTTGGATTTGTCTCCGCCCCTAATATTAGAATAACTATTAAAACATAGGAAAATTTCAAGAAAAAATATGAAGAAAATTAATTTGCATAAGAAATGCAGGTAAAGTTCATTTTTGTAGCTACAGGCTTTTCAACTATAAATTAAATCAAAAAGAATGGTCATAAAAAAATCGAGACAAGGACCAAAATCAGGAAAAATCTTTAAAGAATGTTATTTTGGCCTTGGATTATTGTCTTCGAATTGAATTTTCGAAATTTTACACGAAATATGCGAAACTTTTAACTTATAATTAATTTGTACGATTAAATTATATTATTATTAATATATAATAATTAAAATAACTTATGTAAAATTATTATGAAAATATATAATTATGTTTAAAGAATATAGAAGCAAGAAGTGTCCATTTTCTTCAATTTTCTGTTCTTCAAATAGGTCTTATCACTAGAAACATAATGAAGATAGAATCTCATTGAGTATAGTCTTTTGGAATTTGGTTTGGTTTACCTGCATATCAGTATATTTTCCTGGTAGGTTGCTATTGCATAAAGCTCTTTGAAAAATAAAATTTTGAAGCTTATTGCCTCAGCTACTATATTCAGGACTTTCTCCCGGTATCAGATCTGCCTGTGTAACGGGGTAGACGCATAATACCTGCTATATTTTCTCGCGGTGTACAATCTCTAAATTGGCGGAGCAATCTCGCCGAAACTGTAATCTTCTTTCTTCAAAGGATTCCCAATTAAGTTTTGGACCGTACTTGTTACACATGCCGATTTTTCGTTGCGATTCTCAACAAACGCTCGGCCTTCCGTTACAACTTTTCCAATTTAAGATTAGAATGCCTCTATTGCAGCAAGGCCTCAAGTATATCACGCCTTCTCTTCAATGGATACAACAAAAGTTTGATAAAATCGCTTCGACGGATGATTAGCTTGGCGAAGTCGATTTTCCGAGTTGTCCGTCTACTTTTGTTTGTGATGTGGGCAGCGTAAGTTGAGTTCTGCTTACAGATATGGAGATAATCTCGTGGACTACGTATCTTCACCTAGAAATTTAAATGCAATGGCCTTATTAGTTGCACAATATTTGAAAATCTTAATCGTTACCAAAATTCAGCATCATTCAAACTATAAGCGATCCTTTAATACATATTTAATGTTATAAGCTGTTTTTACTTTCTCCATATACGAAGTATAGAGAAAGTATTGTTTTCATGAAAAAATCGACTTCGAGATTTCAACGGAAATACATGTTTTGGGGTCCCTAGAACAAGTTTTGACCATTTTCGGAATGATGTCTGTGTGTATGTGTGTGTGTGTGTGTGATAGTGGGAGCTCTAACGTGAAAACTATTAGTCGTATCAATACCAAAATTCATATATAGTACTGTGGTGTGTGCTGATTAGTTTTTGGAGTAAATCGGTTAACCGGAAGTCGAGCTTCATTCATCAAAGCTCATTTCCAGTTTTCAAAATATCTCCATAAATATGATATTAAGGTATATACTATATTCTATAAAAGTAATATAAAATGTAATTTACTATAATTTTTGTTTGAAACATATTTTTGTATCATTGATTGTTTAGGAGTTAATCATGAAATACTGATAAAACGGAAGTTGCTGATTATGTTCTTTGTGGGCGCTCTGGGCTCTATGGGCGAAAGTCCAATTTCATCGTTTTTCATCGATCATGTCCCGGAAAACATTATTTATAATGTTTGTGACGTCAAAGATAATAATATATAAATTAATCACTCATCTTCCAAGTTTAGATGGAATATTGAGTCCGAAATTACTGTCGTAGGTAAATATTTACATCTTATATATGGAGAAAGTCATGTGCTGGCCACATCAGATTTTTTGTTAGGGATTTCATATTAATGGAAATAGAAAAGGTTTCTTTACATAATTCCAAAAAATATTTTTTTTTGTGATCTTTGCCTAATGATAACTCCGTGACTTGAAACAAGTCAGAATAAAATATATTTTGAAGATTTTTAAAAAGTAGATTTTTCTTTTTCTATCAACTACATATTTTTATTTATTTTTCCACTGAATCTATACGAACTCTCTTATATATGACTAACTCAGTACTTCCAAATGTATATCTCACAGCCCAGCTTTTCAAGTAAAAAATCAGAGATAGGATAAATCTCTAAGCACTGTTTTTATAAACACCGTAGACCATTAAATCCTCCCTTATTCTTGATCTTATATTTTTACGATATAATCGGATGGTAAATAATTGAAATTAAATCTTATACTTTCAAATTCCTGAGAATTAGAATTTCAAATATTCCTTTTTTGATAAAGTCATGTTGATTTTTCTAGTTCAAAGTTCAAGCATGATTAATATTCACCTGTTTAATTGAAGCATTCAAATATGGCGCGATAATTCCTTTATTGCAAAGATAATTGTTTCATATCCCTTATATATCTACTCGTTATCGTTGTTAATATGTGGAAAAGCACTTAAGAAACTCGGCTTCGTTAAAAGAATAGTCGGTAGGAGCGAAGAAAAGGTTCGCGAGCGATGTTACTTAGCGTTAGTTAGGCCTCACCTTGAGTATGCATGTAGTGTATGGGACCCCGCCGAGAAATGTCATGTTCGGGATTTAGAAAAAGTACAACGGAAGGCGATACGATTTGTAAAGAATTGCTACGATAAAACAGCGAGTGTCACTCAGATGTTACAGGACGCGGGATGGGAATCATTAGAAGATAGAAGAAAAATTCAAAGGATAAATTTATTAAATAAGTTCAGAGAAATTACGTTTTCAGATGATGTAACCGATATAATGCGACCCCCCTGTTATATGGGCTGTGCTGTTACTGCCCGAAAGATTAGGGAAATAGATGCTAAAACGAATCGTTTCAAAAATTCATTTTTTCCGCGAAGTATACGCGAAAGCAACCGTTTAGGAAAATAGAGTCAAGGTGCTTGCACCCCCTGCCACACGCCGAAAGGCAGCTTGCAGGGTTCTTACATAGACATAGACATAATATATCCATCAGGCTTCGAAATGTTATGCATCATTTCAGTTTTTTTACTGTCGTTATTACGAATCCTTATGTAATACTTTCTTAATTTGCTAAGATTTTTAGAATATATTATGGAATATATTGTTGGAATATAATGCGGAATCTTGCTTTGGTATCTTGCAAATGGTTATCATTATCCATGTATTATAAAAACAAAACGGAATATCAGTTAAGTTAGAAATTTAAAAAATTCCCTTTGAAAAATGCAGTAGTTTGTATTTAGACCCGATTAAATCGTAGATTATGATCGAGCAGATATTATTAAATAATAGACACATCGTATTTTCCACGCTATAGAGTGGAAAATACCTCTATTATCAATTTAACGGCGTTCCACAAAGTAAGGTAAAATCCATTACAAAACTAATTTAGAAATAGAATAATTTTGGAATATTTGATCGAGATTAATTAAGTCCTTATCATACGGTTAAGAGATTTTGTTCGCAAATAGTCAACGTATCCAAATATATTTATGCTGAAATTTGTAAGCGTGAGAAAATTCATGAAGTGTAATAACTCACAGAGGTGGAAAGAGTTGTTAGGCTTTCCACAAGAGAGAGAAGTACTAATATTCATCATTACATAAAATTTCGCTCCACGAAGTCTTCAATGTGTTTATTTTTTCGAGATTAAATTGCTCCTTTCACTTTTTACAGTCTTCTAATCATATTAAAACACAATAAGCGGATTAAAAGCCAGGGTCGTGAGGTGAACGCATTTTCCAAATTGAGTTTACGTGTTTTTCATCGCAGTCGTAACTGAATAAATATAGTGCGTAACGAATTAAATTATGATGAGATATTTTAATAACCTTATATTCCTTCGCATGCCTTATCTCCCGAAACAGCTTAAATAAATACAGGATTTCGTTGTTTCTATTTGCGGTAGGAATTCTTCAATGTTGTATCAAAGAGGATTTTTTTATATATTTAAACGGAATGGGGGTATATTTATTTTTAACCAAAACGGAGAGATAGTGAAAACATTAAAATTTACCTTTATAAAAAATAAGCCATTGTAGATAAGTAGGAAGACGTAAATTTGGAGAGGTATTCTTTCCGATCATACTGATATTTTAATAATCATGACGTAAAATTTGTATTTGGTTCAAATTCAGTCGAGGAATTTGAATGAAATATCGGTAAAAACTGACAGTAGCTGTCGAGGCACTTTATAAACACATTTCTACGAAGAAATCAAATTTTAGAAATATTTTTCGGCTCATTGTGTAGTATTTTGAGTATAGTACTTACCAATAAGATTTTGTGATATTATAGACGTTCAGAGGCAAATTTTAATTACAAAATGTGCAATAGACCCTCTCAGAGCTATAATCTTTTACATAAATTCATAATCATGAATTTTGCAAATTATCGTTCAACACTCAATACATAAGATTTGTCTTCATCTACATATTTATGTACCCTTCCAAACACCTGTGGCAGGGGGTGCATTTACCATGATTCCACTCTCCTAATCGATTATTTTTCCGGGAAAACCCATATTTTTAAGCACAATCAGATCATCCCATTTAAAATAGCGAATAGGTAACGAAAGGTCATCATTTAAACTCCTATATAGTAATAATGTCGTAATTTTAGGGCTTTTATTGAAACTTAAAAGTTCCATCTTATATGTAACCATAATAAACTGCAAATAGCATTTAATATGTTCTTTATCTTCTCAATAGCTTCGGTTCTCGAACGATAAATATCTTTTGATATTTTCGTAATTTACACCAAAATAATGATATCATAAAATTAGTATCCTAGCAGGTTATCGCTTAATTTATCAGCTCCACCATCATCCATATTTACTAAGCTCACATCACTGCGAAATGAATTAGTAACGCAATGAAAGAAACGTTAATTTTTGTGATCATTTATTTTGGGAAACATAATTTTTTCTCCCAAAATATTCTTCGAAAAGTGGAGTTTGGAGAATGAACAATCTCTCCCCAGATTCTACCGATTAATGCCTGGAGAGGTACTCAATTCGTAGAGAGCTGATAGAGTTTCATTATCTCCCTGCATGCATCCTGCCTCTAAAATTGAAATGAATGGCTTACTTCTTATGGCGGAATACATCTGCATTTTCAAGGAAAGGCTTTTAGCGGCAGAGGACATCTTCGAAGTTGCCATGGAAACTGTGCCGTAATAATCACGCTAGTTATTTCTCGCGACGCTGAATTTCGTACGGAATATCGCACTTGGGGGCGGACTCATTTGATTTTCGCCCTTGAAGATTGATCGCCCTCTGCTACATCGCTAACAAATGAGACTGCGCCGCAGAATTTGCGGAGGGCATTAGATGCTGATTTTAAAGCAGACGCTCTTCGCGTTAATCTTTTGAGGAGAGGATTGGGGAAGGAATGAGTGACAGGAAATGGCTAAAAAAGAGACCGGGGAAAAATCGCGTGACTTGCTTGAGAGGATGAAAGGTAAATAATTAATTTATAGCAATCAATAATTAATTTATGAAGTACAATGTATAGATCAAACTTGCTGTTATTGAGTACGAAGTAAAATACCATACATCTTAATTTGCAAAACCAGTGTTTTACGAGTTTTTTCGCTGTTAAGATGAAATGCTCCAACTCCATGCATTTATTCCTTTTGTTATAACATTACTCTGTAGTTTAAAATCTCCAATAGTCCTCTTTGCTGGAGTTCGTCTGATTCATTAATAGCCATGGTACAAATATTGTTTCATTACATTACATTACTCTATAATTCCAAAATAAGATGACTGTTGATCACTTTTTGCTGTGGTGCATGCCATTGATAACTAGAGTGCGAGCAAAATACGGCCCGTGAATACATGTTTAGCCTAAGTAATCAATGGCGATAGCTATTATTAATGAAAATCTTACAAATAATAATGATAAGACAACTAAATTTTAGGGTTAGATTGAGACAAAAGTCTTTTCTTACAACTTACCTCAATCAGTAACTATGAAAATAAAATTTTTCTCGCTTACTGCATGTCGAAGTATTATTTTGTAGGGAATTGTGAGTGTTGAATTTAAAAAAAAACGAGAAATTGTCGGAGAATAATTAATAATGCGCCCTTCCGATATTAATGCACAACTTTTTCCCACAGAACCCAGAGCAGTGTATTTTCTGCTCGTCAATGAAAATGTTTTGACATCACTGGTACAAGTGATAGACTAGTGTTTTGTCGAATAAACAAGAGGTGTCGATTTTATATACCTACTGCCATCTTAATTCGTCTGATTTAATTGAAAAACTATAGAGAGGGCACTTGTTTCTTTTTTTAAAATTCCTCTTCAACTTGGACTAATGCTCGCCCTCTTGGATGAGCGGTTTCTAAACATAGCAACGTTTGTAAACTTTGCAAAAACAGATAATGTCAATCAATAAATTAGTTTATTTAATTACATAATTGAGACTATACAAAATTGCAATGCAATCATTGGAAAAATTTTATAATGACCGAATCAGAAATGAGCAAAAAATGCAGGTTATCTGAAAATTGGGATATAAGTTCGAAAAAAGAAAGGAAGTCAAACAAATCGCTATTCATAGAATGAAAGAAAGTTGAAAAATCTTATTGACTACTCCACTGTCATCTTCATTTCAGTCAAAAGTTGACTTGAGAGCAAACGGAAACTCGGAGCAACTTCTCATCAACCTCTCATATTCCTTCCTTCTGCTTAGTTTTATTCTCCTCGGTCGGAATTTATCACGCAAGGTCTCAATCTCTCGTGATCCACTACGCTTGAATCTAATAAGAAAGTAATTAGCTCTTCAGCAGAATTAGTTTGGGTGACTGCTGATCATGAGTGACCTTTCTCCACCAAAGGTCATACGCTTTTATCCTCGCCAGCAAAAGGATGTTCCTCCGCAAATGGCTGCATTTTGGATCGAATTTTATTTATTTCTTTTCTTTTAATTGTTTGATCGATTCCCATCGAGTCATAACTTCATAAAATGCGTTCGTCGCTCATATTTTCTCAAATCGCAGATAAATCACGGCACGACTTATCAACGCAGTGACTTTCGTTCATAAATCGTAAATTGTGATGGTGGGATTGTAAATTGCGCACTTCCCTCTTCCAATGCGGTCCAATCACTCATATTGACGGAAAGCACTCCACTAGATTCCCCTCTGAAGATTAGATTTATGCGTATCCATCAGATGGATGAGGTTTTAGTTGCAGACGATGTGTGTTTATTTAATTTTTCGCGTTGATTTGTCATGGCTTCGAGATTCAATATGAATATATTTTGTGACGAATCGAATGTTGTGATATTTTCTAAATTTTTCTTCGAAATATTGAAAAGTTCCCTGAAAAATATATTATATATATTGCAGGTATAAGGTTCCCGAGATGGCCATACTTTGGCCAAAACCGGTAAAATAAACATTGGTGGAAGTTACGAAGAACTTCTGAGTTTATTTCTAATTTTTTTAACAAGTCAGTAACCGTATACTGTACTCTTTTGTATGCATATGTCTAGTAGGGTTATTGAAGGTGACGATTACTCGTCGAAACCTGGTCTTTTTTCAATCTTATATATATTTTTTGTGGAAAAAGTAAAATATTTATTCATTTCTATATTTACTAAAAATGGTTATAAAATGTCTATTTAGGAATCAGTTATTATACACCTAAAATTTCACTTTTAGAGGACCTGATAATTAAGATTCCTGACTTTTATTTGATTCGTTATAATAATATGCAAGGAATATAATTTAAAAACTGCTACGTATATATTATGTTCCATCTGTTTCATTCAAAATCAACACTGGTTTCTGTGCATAAAGAGCATCATGAAAACCTGATTTACATTTCCTGTCATGGATTTCGTCACGCTTTAGTATTCTTATAACGTCTAAAAATTGATTTTCATTTTTTTACGTGTAGATCTTCGTTTACGCAATTTAATATATAAAAATACAAAGGAAGTGAAACGTTGAAATTAAAAATAGGAAGGAGCAACGTTAATCATGGTACAATAAAAATTATGAAATATTCATAGAGAAATATTTTGCATTGCAAGCGAATACCACTAAGGGCAGTGGATGCGAATAGGCTTACCAAAGTCAATAAAAGTTATTAATATATTATAAATTTCATAGAAAATCAAACGATCTAAAATTTTATTACAATACACAGGCTTTCGTAAAGATGAGAATTATAAAATGTATCCTAACCATAAATAATGAAGTGATTCATTGCCCAATCACAAATTTATTATAAAATGAATAGAGATGGAAAATGTTCACTGCACCTACTATAATATTTATATTTATTTGAGCTAGTTTATTAATGCATAGAAATTAATATTTAAATCACTAAAATATTAAAGTGTAATTAAAATAAAATACAAGGCAATGCCTAGTATGCCACTATCCTGTACTAGCAATTTAGGTTCAGAATTTTCGTAACGCCAAAGACTTCCTTCCGTATTTTATATTTTAGCTTTTTCTTGGAGTATAATAAACCCTTCCAAAGGGATGAGGGTGTTTACTCTAATTTCTCATATAATAGCTCTAGCATAAAGATACAAAGCTCTTCAAGAATAAACAGCTCAACAAATGAACTCCGAAAAATTTCTTCTGCGCAGTTTTCTGAGTATTAATTTAATCGACTGTATAAGCTCTGACATTAATGCCTATTCGAAGGTGGCGTTGCTATTGGTGATAAAATGTAGGCGGACCTCTGACGTCACTGAGGGAGGGTACGTGACACGGGGTCTTAGAGTAAAGAAAGTCGCTTGCGTCAGTCGTTCGGGGGTACTGACCTTTCGCGATGAGCACGTTCCGTGCATTTCCAATTCTCTGCATCCACGACCAATATCGACTTCCATTTTCTCCAATATATTTACAAATAGCCCCGGCTAATCCATTTTGCTCGTTTACATCGACGTAAAATCCCGTAAAATAAGGGTATTTTAAGGTAAACTAAAATGGGATTGTAGCCGGTAGACGTTGACCTCTGATGTGATAAGTGTATTATTTTAGGTAAAGCTTGGTTGCATCGTTAAATAATGCATTATTCAAGATGTATTATATTCTAGATGTATTCAAGATATTCATTCTAGTGATATTTTCCTTTGAATAGTGAGTTTGCGAATATATATTAAACTTAAAATAATAGAAAATGTATGCAATGCATCTTATCTCAATAATGCCTCAGTAAATAATTCAATTTAGCTTGAAAGCAAAATGGTTCCGATTAAACTATGCATGGTAGATAAACATTTAGCTTACTATCTGAAGATATTTCATTCCTGGAAAAAACGAAACAGCTCTAATCCGGTGAATGAAAATCAAATCTACATAGCACATAGAATTGCCTAAAATAAACCTGATTTTCCTCAAAACAAAAAGAAAATTAAGCGATTGACTGCCGCAATACTTCTTTAATACGAAATTAATTGTAAAATTATTACAATATTCAAATAATTTTCAGTTTGATTATTCCATTTCAATCATTGATATAAAATTTTTAAAGCTACACTTATGTTGTTCAGCATTGGCATTTATCAGTGATTATGTGATTAACAAGCCACATATCATAACATCGATGGAATTTTTCTTGAGTATATACTTTTCCAAATTTTTGCAAGAGGATTTGGGATTTGAATACATACATGAGTGATTTACCTTTCTGCAGATTCATGTACATCAAAATTACAATCCGGAGATCCCTATTCAACGCCATCTCGTTCACTTTCTCCCCACCCTTTAAGTCTGTCCAATATCTGGGATTATAATATGAGATGTATAAATGAAATAAGACGCAGCATTTGTGCTTTCATAATTTTCACACTTAATTGAAACAAACCGGCACGAAATCAATTAAAAAGTAGTTTTGATAAAAATTGAGAAATCAGGGTTCGGTATGTTCTTCATGAAATATCGGAAACTTAACTTTCCTTTCTTTAAGTGAGTGGGATTGGGGAAAAAGGCTAAGTTAAATCATACTAAAATATATTCGCTGTTATTCAAATTATCAACTTGTGGTTCGCGTTCACAAAAAGCTCAAGACCCTGAGTCTACATACAAAAGTCAATAAATAGATCAAATTCAGCCTCATAACCTTCCTGGTCCAGTCTCGCTTTCTCTTATCTTGTTCAAAAATCATGGCAAACATTTCGAATTTTCCATTATTTTCTCCATTAGCTTACCATGTTAATGAAACATGACATAATGAAATTAAAAGTTATTATGAAATAAATTCAATCGAAGAAGACTAACTCTGTAATCGGGATCATATTTAATAAAATTGCAAAATTTCATAGAAAAAACATTGTGGAATTTTGCAATTTTATTTAATATGGTTCCTTATTGTGGAATATGAAACTTGGTAATTTTTCATAAGAGAGTTTCATTATGCTACCGATTTCGTAAGAAGAACGCCTAAAGATGTAAGTCCTCTTTTGAAATTGGTAGCAAAATATAAATCTCCTATGGAATATTACCAAGTATCTCATTCAGCAATGGCTTTCCACGAAGTCACCAAATATCGATTTGATTTTAAATTTAATATAGTTATATTCTTTAATATCTGAATACAAAAGTAGGTATTCAATGTATCAATCCAGTACTTTTTTGTACTTCGAATAATTTTTCATGGATGATTCCGTTTTTCATTGCTATTGAAACTCATTAACCATTTGGCTCTCATTTACTTCGTAGTGGATGACGACAGGTTTAGCATCAAATCAGTTTCAAACCGTAACTGACAAATGCTCCGTTATATTTTTCATGAGTCCTACTCCTTCTTACATTTATATCACAGCCGTAATGTACTCTATTTCATTGATTGAATAAAACTATTTTACTCAGCATCTGTATATGGCGTCTTCATTACACCTGCATATGGATCTTAGGAACGCAACAACGCAACGATTCGTAGTTCCTATTCCTTGAGTTTATGCAAATATATTTTATCTAATTGCATATTTTTCATCTATCAACGGCAGATTTCGTCGTATTGTTTCTGATTTTTGACTTTAAATTAACAGTTATTAGAATGCTATTAAGATAGATATTCATCTATTAGGGGAAATTATATTTTTAAATACTTATATGGAATTGTATTGTATGATGATGACTTCATGGCAGAAACCGGTAGGTTTTTAAAGGTTCTTGTCGAAAATACGAAGTTCAGTTTTTCCATTTATCTTATTTGGCTGGTTTATTTTAGATAAAGAAATTGGAATTATGATGTAAATCTGTTTATGAATTAAAGCCGCAGCTTTCAAAATATCCCAGATGCTCTATATTGCATGATTTGCGTGAATTTCAAGTGATAAAACAGAGTTTACAAAACTTGTACAATTCCACAATATCGAGAAATTATTTTTTCTCAAGAGTATAATTCGGAATGTAATAGAAAATTCTAAGGACATCTTCATGCGTAGTAAATTCAGCCACTTTTATGAAAGTCATGGCGGTTTTTTTTTAGTTTTAGCCATGACGGCGGTTTTTAGCCCGGAATCTGGTTTGAAACTCAAACTCTCCACTGGTAGCTACCAAAAGCTAGAGAGACGAAATGAGGATTAGTTAAGTTCCTTTCCTCGCAGTGTCGAAATGCCAAGAAAGGTTAACGATGCAAAAAAAACTCTTTGACCACTTTCAATAAGAAGTGATCTAAATTAATGATCTTATACGGTATATTTTATACCTCAGTAACTTTAACATTGCAATATCCAAAAGCAAGATGGAGATTAGAGTTAATGAAAGTTACTTAGATTCTATTCAGTATCACGAGACTTGAAAAATATTCTCTTCGTCAAGATACGGTAGTCAGAACGAAATACTTTGGAAAGATTCTAATCATGGCATCCAATCCTATTCCAGGAGTAGTATCTTTATTCTTTATAGTATCTTGCGGAAAAATGTAGCTATTAAATACAAAGATAGATATAACCTGATGGTGAGATGGATATTTGATCTGCAACCTATGTAGACAAATTAATGTTTTGGAACAGCGAAAACACTTCTAATATGATAGGAGCTAAACTGTTAAATATGTCAGGATGGCCGAGCGGTCCAAGGCGCTGCGTTCAGGTCGCAGTCCGGTTCTCCGGGCGTGGGTTCGAATCCCACTTCTGACAAACATTTTTATGGGATATACTTTCTAGGTTACATTTACAACATTTTTGCAGGTACCGACGGGTGGGATGGTTTTAAAAATCCAATCGAGAAACCGGAATTTCTCGGGAAATTTTGTCGTGAATTTAAAATTAAACCTCTAAAGCAAAGAAAGGACATAGCTAAGTATTCTTTTCTCAATAGAGGTATGTCTGAGTGAAATGAGTTACCTGGATCACTCTTAAGGCCCTTGCCAGAAAAAAAAATTTTCAATAGGAAATATTTTTAATATGTAATAGTAATATTGTGTAATGCTGTGAAATGTGTAGTAGTAATTTAGGGACCTCTGGAAAAGCAAGGGATTGCGGAGGGAAGCAGGGTGATGTACGGTGGGGTTTACCCTGTGACCTCTACGGTAGCCGAGAAGGCCTGTCATGAGCCCCAAAAAAAACAGTAAAACAGTTACAAATATTAAATATTATGCATGCATTAATTAGTTTTAAATTGAATTTAATATGTGTATGTAATCATTCTATGGATATTGTGTATTTATCATTTATGTGTTTTATATCAATTACGTTTATAATTTGTACTTGTTGTATATGTAGGTAGAAAAAAATGCCACCATACTTACAGCCTACCTGCAATTTATGCTTTAATTTATAATAACGGTATCCCTGATAGTTATATTGGTATCTACGAAACCCTCATAAGGGATATAGTGTCTTCCGAAGTTTTTTTGAGGTGATTGGGTGTTATGTTCAAAGGCGTTAGATATATTGTATCGTAAGAATTGTAGAATGAAGCAATTGAACACCGCAAGTTACTTCGTAATTAATTAATGATTATTTGGTCACCCAGAGAGATTGCCGGCTTATGTTGAATGCTCAGGAAACTGGTTTATGATCCGAATGCGGAAGTTCACCAAAAATGTTATTGATTCCGAGCGAGGTCACGGTGACCTCCTTTCCTTTGACTAGGGAGTTAATGGCAGGTTGTTTTCGGCAGCAGATAGGATTGGCGCCGTAAGGGTTGACTCGGGGTGGATTCGGGGGAGCGAGATTTAACGATTTCACATCTCCATTTCCCATAAAAGATGGAAAAAAGGTCTGCTCAAGCTGTTGCTCGAGATAGATTTCAGCTCAAAATATCGTGGTTTGACTACATCGAAAATGAGAAAAAATTGAGAGTAATCCCTGTACCTGCTTCGGTTGTGTTCAGCTGAAAGCGACATTAATCCTTTTAATTGGTCACAACTGTTGCCATCATTTGGACTCGTATTTACTCTATTTTAGGGTTAACTGTTTCTTCCTAGCACTGAAACCCTAGAAAATACGTGTGCTTAAGAATTATTTTTTTCCTTTTATACTTATCTTTATTTTTGTATGTTCTTGTGTTTTATTATGTTCGTTACTTCCACGAAAAGTAAGTCTACGTTTCATTATTTTATTTTCGGAGGCTAATCTTTATAAATAACGAAGGAATCCTTTACCACAATATATAATTTATTCGACAACGTTATTCAGACCCTGTAGATTATTATCAGGTACCCGATCTTATTCATTGTTTTGTTTTCAAAAGTACATTACATTGTTTTTTTATAATGGAGGACTGCCACAAATCCAAGACCGGATTAATAGAATCTATCAAGATAGTCTTGAATTGAATTTTATTTTAAGTAATAGTTATAAAACAGAAAAAGAAATTTAAGGAAGAAAATATTCTCTCAATACTCTAATTTAAAGAGTAATATGTTGATTGATTTTGAGAGACTTATTTTTACCATCGAATATTCTTATTGATTAAACGTCCCAAAAACCGTAAATTGCGATAGTTGAAGCCGTCATCCCAAACATGTCAATGTATTTTATCACTCACTGCGATAAATGAGGAGTAAATTATTATAAATAGTCAAGATTAGGTATGCATATACTGAAATCGATAGTGGAACGCCAGACAATGTGTGCGTATATTTAAAATGCTTTTAGTTTTCGTTAGCATATCGTTCCTATAATAAATAAAGAATCAGCAAGTAACAGCTATTAATTCGATCGAAGACTTATAAAACAACAAAAATGAATTGAATGCCTTTAAATGCTACGGTTATTACCATGATTATTTGATTTGACATTTTACCGTTAAAATTTTAATTGTGTCAGAACTCAAAGCCAATTTTAACGGGAAGAGCAAATCGTTTATTCTGTTAACCTTAATTGTTACCTACCTAATTTATTTCGCTAAATACAACACGAGTTTGGATATTCGTTTGTTGCGTACTTACCGTGAAAGAAGATTGATCCACGCTCCATGCCAAGTGATCAGCAGTGATCAAATCTCATAAAAAAGTATCACGGATAGTAAAAAAACGAGTTAAAACATAAGTGAACGTTTCACTCAGATATTAAAAGTATACTTAAACTTGAAATTAATCAAGGAACTAATTCAAGAAAAATGGTAATGTAAATACAAGGATGAAAAATAAGCTTAAAGTATGCGCTCAGACCATACTTTAAGCTTATTAAGTATGAAAGAAATGGATGGAGAGATAAGATTGATTTTTGCCTCTATGGAAAAGAGTATGAGGAGATACAACTGCAAGGTGAATAACAGTAAATCAAAAGTGATAGTGCATTGATGAAATACGGAAAACAATTTCAAGTGAACTAGTAATGGACACGTTTGTAAAGGACAAGGGGTGCTGCTATTTTGGTAACCACTTCTCATTCAAATGACAAATTGGTTTTGGCGTTGATTTCTAGGGTCGGATGCATCCGTTCCCCATACAGAATAATTCGATTAACAGAGACTCGAGCCCGGAACTTCGGAGGAATGATCACGGGTAACTACCAGTTAACGTGTGCAAATATATATTTATCTGAAATCTAGATGATCAGGCGTTACCTTGTGGAAAGCCATTGAGGTAATGAAGAAATAACTCTGTAAATTTTGCACACTTTTATTTTGCTTAAGACCGGTTTCGCTACCGGAGTAGCATCTTCTGCTGGGTAACTCCTCTCTTCCAGAAGATGCTGCTCCGGTAGCGAAACCGGTTGTAAGCAAAATAAAAGTGTGGAAAATTTACAGTGTTATTTCTTCATTGCCTATATATTTATCTGTGTTTGATTCGGTTTAATGCGTGTGACGCAAGATGCTCTTCGCTATAATTCCATAGAAAGGTATTCTCTGATAATAAAGCATGAGATATCTAATCATGATGAGAAATCTAATTCCCCTATGTGAGAAAGGCGAACGGAGTAATCAAAGAGCGGACTGTGACGGGATAGTGAAATTTCCGAACTCACGATCTATTCAAGGGATTGGGCCTACCCCGGCGTGAATTCTTGAGTTTCCCCGAGGCTCGAATTTTCCTTACAATGGATTTCATGCCCCATAACAGACTTTCTAATAGACTTCCCGCCTTTGGGCAGAAACATTTACTTTACCTAAGCACCATCGTCAGGTCTATTACCACCTCAACCTAATAATGTTCCTATCAACTACGCAGTGTTTGGGGCAAGATAGTATAGAGCTTTAAAGAGGTTCAAACATCACAAAGATCCAAATAGCGAAAAGCTATAATTTGGATTTTCATTTCAGTGCTTTTCGTTCGTAAGGAAAGTTTAAACGTGTTTTGTTGTCGGTCGTTGCTATGCAAGAATTGTCAAAGATGATGAATTAAGTTCCCCTTAGTTATTAGTCGTATACAGGTGAAAATTTGTTCTTTACATTAATGAAATTTGTATAGCGTAACTCTAGAGTAGCTCTTTGGGAAATAATAGCCAAGGCTGCTTAGCGCTCCCAGCCCTCAGCTTAAAATTCAGAGGCCGGATAAAATCTTGAATGCTGCAGCTCTTGAAGTGAGAGGTATAAGAAAGTTTTGAGTGTATAATCTCTTGAAATTTTCTCCGTTGGTGGAATAAGCGAGAAAAGGTCTTTATGGTAGGTAATTAACCAAAAAAATTTTTTCCGCAAAAATAATCAAATTTCAATTTACTTTGGTTCCTTCCCGTAATGTATACAATAATTTTTTTCTCAAATAAATATATTCGTGGAATACCTTCGTCAATTTCTGATTGGTTAAATTAAATATAATTACACTTGTATTAGTATTAATGGTTCTACACAATTAGCAATTATGATATTGGTATTAAAGTTTTAATTAGGTATTAAGGTTTTCTATAGGCCCCGTTAAACTAATTTGTCCAAGGAGCCAAGGTACTGTTAGGAGTGTTCTGTAGGAACCTAAATAAAAATTGTTAAAGATACCTCTGTTAGTTACTTATATATCAATCCATCCATCCAAAGAATACATTGGTTCTACTGTAATATTCATCATAAATATCAGTTATTTTAAAGTACACCCATATATTACCATACGACTATTATAACAACTAAGTATTAAATGGGAGTAAATTTTCTGTAAATGCCATTTTATAATTGCGTTCATTTCCACCATTTACCTGGTAAATTAGGAGTCTATTTCCATTTTGTTACTCATGTTTTTTTATTGGAGAGAGATTCAGAAAACGTATCTTTAAACTAAGAAAATATTGCATGATTTAATATTACTTACCACTACCTTACTCATAAAGCATCCCTTTAACTGGAAATAGATAGTTAAATAGTTAAATTCATGTCCAGAAAGACGTGGGTTACTGTCCTAGGCATGTGGCTATTTTCACTTCTTGTTAAACTTAAGAAAATATTCTTGATGGATTAAGATATAAACCAAAGAAATATGTGAATATGAATTATATGAAAAATTACTTCAAGTTTTGAAAAAATCCTTATATATAGTTATACATTACCACAAGGCTTGTGACCAACCAGCAAAGGTTTCTAGTAATAATAATGTAATTAAATTCCAATATCCTATATTTTCGATAAATACAAGATCAAAGCACATTAAACCATTGAAGAGATTGTTCGGTTTAGTTTAAAAATGAAATGGAGATGATGCGTCACGGAAAAGTTTTCGGAGAGAGCGTTAAAAGTCATAAAGCTTCTCTCTACCTCTTTCATGGCTTCATTAGCACCACTAGTAGACAGAGATAAAGAGGAAATTGTGATCCCTTCAGCTCATAAACGGGAGATTTAGCAAGGTGAGATAAATACCGTCCGGGTAACCCTTCCGGTAACAGATGGTCGGTTTTGAAGCCAAGGATGGAAGGGAATGTTTACCAAAGTAAACGTGACATTATTGTTCTAGCTTCCACGTCATCATGTAACAATGGCTTTTCAGGAGTCAGCGAAACGAAGTATTCAATTGAAAGCAATGAAACGGCTTCATTGGTGAGCAGTAAATCAAAGTCAGGTTTAATCCCACGAGCCGAGGCAGATTTAGGCTCAGATTTGTCTCTAATTTACCGGAGTCGTTAAAGGTAACAGCAGCAACCCTTATTAAAGTTGCGATACAGAGTGATTTATTTTCACCCCTAACGGTACTGCATCCATCCATAAAGAATAGAATAGTATTCCTACACAAAATAATAATATCTTTTCATTTCGCATTCCTTCAGTGGAATAATTACATGCCTGACATATTCATAGACGTACAATGTTAAAACGAAGTGAATTTACCCGCTAGGCTGGCACTCGAACCCAGGACTCCCCGTATTTCAATTTTTTTCACTTATTCTCATTAGGTTTGAGTTTTAAGGTGCATGCTTCCTCGTGTTATATTAACCTTAATTTCATCATCTTTTTCCAATAGTAATTCTGGATTTGCTATTTAGCATCGCATCTTTATATCTATCTCCCAACTTCTGAGAAAGTAATCAGGATTTGTAAAGAAAGAAAATTGCCATACAATTATTGCTATTAATGAACTAGAGGTTTAAAATCTCCAGTAGCCGTATTTGTCGGCACTTCGTACCTTTTTGCTCACAGATTTTTGGAAACTTTCAACTTTTGGATTTTAAGAAACCGGTAATCTGGTCCTTTCGGTTGTTCCTGAAACGTGACAGAAAAGTACGGAGCGCAATAAAACGGCTATTGGATATTTAAACCTTCAAATTAGGATCGATCAACTTTTGTCTTACAAAATAATCAAATATGAATAATTAATGTGATGAATACATTTATGTTGCCTAGTGTTATCTGAAAACAAATTTTACCTGCTGTCATTGAGGTTATCTTAGTGGGAAACAATTAAATTCAAACATAATTAAAGGACATGCCCACAGCCAGATTACTTTTTATGAGTGTTATCTGCTAATCAATTTGCAAAAAGTGATTATATGTATATGGAACCGAATTATTCGGAGAGGATGTTGAGTAAAGTAGAAATTACACCTCTTCATTGGTGAACCACTTTCAATTGATTTATTTGATGAGAAAGACGTTGAAAAACAAGGTGGATCAAATGTCTGGCGTTTAGGATGCATTATCAAAATTGCAACTGAAGGGAAGTTGGGGACTCGGAGAACAACGGAAAGGATAAAGGTTTCAGCTAATGGACGAACTTGGATGGGACAAAGAGCCAGGATTCCAAGACAACAGAATATCCTAAACAATAGGTAGCACGGTGCAACATTTAATCCTACAACTGTCGAGAAGACGCGACATTAATTAGGGCTTTTATCTCATAATTATCAAACAAAGAAGAAGAGAGGATTAAATCACACCATATAAGAAGGCTCAGACACGGGAGGACGCGTAAATATTTTTCGCGCATAAAAATGAGTTATCGCGAGCCCTTAAACTCATAAGCGGGATATACCGCGAGTCGAGATAAATTTCGCCGCATTAGCCCCCCGGTAATCGCCGCGGCATAAAGTAGTCGCTCCCGAAAAGTACGTACGACACCAATTTCGCGGCTCCACAATGACCCGGGAGATTTCACGCAATTTCCATTTAATGCGGCGGATTACCGAGGAGGAGCGGCCCCTTATTCCCCACACCCCCGGGATGACCTTCCCATTCTGCACTCCGCGGTCAACGGCAGCTCCTGCGCCCGGAGGAAAGGAGCCGCATCCCGGGACAAAGGGGAGCTACGCGAGCGCCCCAGCGCCGCTCCCGCAAACTACCCGCCAACTATTCGAATTCTTCATCGACCTTCGCGAGTCGCGCCGAAAGCGGCGTATTTTTACGCCCTCCCCGCTCGCCCTAATGACCGAGATACGTCGGATGGGGTTTGAAATGGGGGACGGCTTCGTAAAGATCACCCGAGGGCCCCTGCGGAGGATTTGCGTCCCTTAATTCTCGTAAGGGAAGCGTTGAAAAAGTGTTCCGGCTACGCTTTTTTACGGAATTACCTTTTAAAACTCCTTCTCGCTGTTTGTTACGCATGAATTGTAAGGGATGCGGTAACAATGATATAGGTGGCCAGATGAATCTTGGACTGCCTACCTAAGGACGAGTGGTATTTGCGATATTTTTTGTTAAACGATTGTAAATTTAAAGTCTATTTTCAATTCTTAGTCTAATGATTCCACTACGTAAACATTTTTCAAAATTAGAAAACTTAAGAAAGAAAGTATTTAGGGCATAGAATTATTTAGCAATAAATAAATTTATCTATTTTTATTCATTTAATTCACAGTATTGCCATAAATGGTAGAGGGCCTTTACAACGGATTAAAAACAGAAATAATGCATAGCAACAACCAAACTCGATAAACAAACAAATTCGTCATAGAAATTATGAAAATTATTAAGTCAAAAAATGAATAAAATGAAACAAAAGTTATAAACTGAAATATTTAAACAGAAACAGTTATGAATAGGAGAATAGCATGAATTACAGATTAATCTGATATATATAATTTATATTTATATAAATTAATATATTTATTTTATATTATATTATTGAAAAATATTTTCATAAATAAATGTGTTGGATAAGAATAACCGAACTACCTGATCTTTCGCTATGGAGAATATTAGAAACCAGTAATTCCGATGTATATTATACATGTTATACAATCAAATAGCCGTAGTTTAATTCCTTATGCCTTCTACAATTTAATCTTTTAAAAGAATGGGTCTCATTTCCAAAATGATTAATACATTGTTATGATTAAAGCATTTATTTCGATCGAATCCGCTTCTTTCATTCATCTTACATTGAATATGTTCAATGCGTTTACATTTAATTGTTATATAAGAGGTTCTCTATAAGTTTCAACTATATTGGCAATCGAACAATCAATTCTGAAGCTTAAATATTGAATTTGTCAAAATATGAATTGAACTAAAATTTAAGCCGTCTGTAATTATATCGAAATATTTTTTGTTTCGAAAAGTATCTTTCGGTGCACCGATTTCTTTGTTTTAGTTACGCACATAAGCTACACACGATTTAATCTTTGATAACTGTGGTTATTCAGCGATTATAAATCATTTCTATGAATTCACCGTCTCCTGCATAATCGAGCTTTTAACATTTTTGTAAATGACTCATTTTATTTTCCTATGGGCGATATACTGCGTATGTTTTTTTAATTTTGGGGATAAATGAATTATCAAATTAATTCCTCTCTTTATTACGTCATACTGTTGACCTAATAGTGACCTCTAAACTTGTTTATATAATTCTAAAAATCTGTAAGAGCTCTTAAGCTATCTTCCAAAAAAGTACTCATTTAGATTTTTAAACCAATGATTCACTTCCCACATTTCTGCCGTAATTCTCTAAATTGCCCACTCGCATAGAAAAGGGTGAATTCAATGTACATGTAAAACGTAAAATTTTATGTTATTCAACGCAATTGTTTTATAATTGTGCTCCAGATTACTAATGTATTTAAGAAACATTCGGATTGAAATTGCATGCATAAGATGAAATGAACACAAATGTTTGATGAACTCAACTAATCTGTTCCTGAATTAAGCAAGGAAAGCAATCGACAAGAAGTGATTAAAAAGCCCTTTGCTATTAGAAATAAATTTGTGGAAATCAAAGCTGCGTGCAACACCGCGAAATCACTAAAAAAACGAAGTGAATCGAAGTAACGTAAAGAGAAACGCTTCAAAAAAACTGAAAAGGTGAATCGGATATCCTAGCGGATTCTAAAATAACGTATCGTTACTTCGTTAAGGCTTAGGTTATTGCTAGGGCGCGAAACTGTTTTTTTTTTTTAATCGGAAGGCCGCTTGCGAAAAAATTGGGCCGCGATCAAGCTGCGTGTTGGGAATGTTTGAAATCTCCGATGTCGATATTTTACGAAGAAAAATAAACGAAAGCTCCAAATAAACTGAACGAGGTTATCGTGTACTTAGGTTTCTCATGGCGTGATAAAGTATGAACGAACAAATGAAAGGAACCATTTTAATGCTTGAGAATCTTAAAAGATGCGAAGAAAATTCCGCACTGAGCAAAAAAGGCCGTAAATCTTGCAGGACCATAGTACCACACCTCTGGTTTATTGAAAGTCTTTTCTATGAATTTATGACTGTGACTTTTAATTGGTTACGCAACCAACTTGTTTAAATTCCTCCATATGCTTATAATTTTTAGAAAAGCTCCAATTCATTCTCAGACAAATACATGGAGACAATCACCGAAAAAAGAAAACTTTTTGTAGAGTCCACAAAATAATTAATAAATATTTTGAAAGCTCTACTAAATGAGTTTTTCTTTATCTGTGATTATGAATGTGTTCCACCTAGTCAAAAAAGTCCTAAAAAAACAAAATTGGGAAAATAACTTCCAAAATATTGATGGTTATTGATTCTGCACTGACGAAACTAAATTCTTAGTATTTTTAAATTTTAAATTTTCATAGTATTTTTAAATTGTATTTCTTACTAAACAAGTAAACTAAACACACATTTCGTCTTGGCGTGGCCGCTTTACCCCAGTCTCCCCTATATTTTATAACTGGCGAGAAGATAAAAATACTTCAAATATTCACAGGAAGCGAGAAAGCTATAATTTATGTGGAATAATCTTGAGAAAATGCTGGTTGAATGCATTCAATCCTGATTTACTCGGAAGCATACTTACTCGCGACCCAGAATGCCTCAGTGAAGTCGCTCGACATCCTTCCGGACTAATCCTCGTCCTTCCGAGTAGAATGAACGACCCAGGACTTCTTAAATGCCACGGTACTGATATTTCTCTTGGATTCCTTAGCATTCAGAGCTCTTACACAAGACATAATTAATCCAAGGTACACTTGATATCTAGATCTATGAATTTAAATATCACAGGGAGGCGCACGGAATGTCATGCCATTTAATTATCGCATTAAAATTATAATGCTTTATATATGGTTGGGCCATCTGCTGGTTTCTTTTTGAATTGTCTTTAAAAGAATATCATTATTAAATATAATGTTATTTATATTTTTAGTAATAATATTTATATTATATTTTATTATTCATATAATAAATTTATTCAAGAATTATTATTTATTATATTGAAAAGAAAATTTGAAAAGGCTCACCATGTAATGTCGATGTTCCAACTGTGCGAGTGAATACTGTAGTTCGTGGAAATTTTATAGATGGCATTACAAGTCGGAATTCGCCACATCTGTAATAAATAACAAATAAAAATATGTTATAAGTAAACTATATGGTATTACATTTCCTGCGCAACTCTGTATTTTAAGTGACTTTGGGGGCCTCGTATATATAAGTATGTAATACAGAGAAAGAAAATAAAACGCACAGCGAAGGAAGAAAAGCAGTACCTATAGTTTTCTTTCATGCAATCATATTTTATTCAGCTTCACTTTTTTGCTAGATTAATCATGCAATTCTTTGAATTTTGAATTTTTTTCATTTTTAAGTTTGAATTACAACATATGATATATTATGCTATTAAAAATTGACCTTAAATACATCTCCTTCTTCAGAAATAAAATAATCAAGAGATTTGACGTACACAATGCTTGATTAAAAATAATGTATCGAGTCCAGAAATCTAAAGCAAAGAATGCATGTTTACTTTCAATAAATTGAGCATTATTTTTTTAATTTAATCTTATACTTCATTCTAGACTTGAAAATGCGTATAAGTGGTATACTCTATATAGTGCTTTTTTGGTTGATGATATAGATCTCTGTTATGCCCTATGATTCATGGATGTCATCGAAACTCCTCAAAACTCTTCTCAATGTTTTTTTTATTAAAAGAATTAAATACATTTTAGTACGTCCCGAGGTGAGTCACCTAAGAATAACAGTAAATAAGAGAGCAAGTATCAGAGCAGTCGAAATGAATGAAATAACACAATATTCAACACTCTTATTTAAACAAATAATAAAATCTTAAACCTATTTGTAGTTCTTGCATCACGGATGATAGTTGGCAGGGAATTCCAGAAATTTATGGCTGATACTGGGAATGAAAGATAGTAGATCTATGTGACGGAATGTAAAAAGTATGGAATTATTTTTTAAATGGACAAGGAAGGCGGGAAGGAGGGAAAGTGAAATCATTAGTAAATACAAAATGAAATCAGGCTTCCTATTATTCATAATGGCAAACAATAGAAATCCAATAAAGTATTTCCTTCTCATTGATGCTGTCAGCCAGCATAAATATTATAGATAAGGGCTAATATATGTCAATACCTCATAACATCGCGTACATATTATATATAGTTATCAATTTAGGCTTAATTTAAATGTTTTTACGATAAAATTTCAAGAAATCTTCTCAAGATATGCATTTTTTCCTGAGGTAAGCCTATGGAGAAACTTAAAGTATTTCAGCTTTATTTCATTTTTGTAAAGAGCTATATTTCTTTATTTTTTAAGAATGAAAAACAAAACAGCTATGGTCAGTCCACATTGTTGTTAATGATTTTCTTCATTCTAGCATCTCCTCCCCCACTATAATCATCCTTACACTTATTATTGCTGTTCGCTTCTATTTTCATTTTTAGGCTCACTTTGCATATGACTCTGTCAGTCGAAATTAGTCGCTTAATTGACTTTGTTAAAACTTTTCCTAAATATTTTGTTTTCCAATCCTGAGAAGGAGCTTAACGAAGTGACAGTGATTGACTTCAACACTCATCTTTTTTTTAACTTCATTATTTTAAGAGCAAAAATGTTTTGCTACGATTATTTTAGAACTGAAAATTCTATTACATTCCGCGGATAAAGAAAATATTGTAACAAATTTCTCTACAACCTAATACATTATGTCTAACTTTCTTTTACCTAACATTATTAGTAAGGTATTGTAAAATGTGTATACTATGGTAATACTATAAGAAACTCCTTTATAAATAAAATTAATTTCTCCATTTGCGTTGGTAAAATCGTTCAAATAAAACTTGATTCTTAAGTTAACGAAATATTGATTTCATTTTGCTATCTTTCCGCAAATGTACCTTGCAACATGGATAATATATTTTAAATATGTAAATCATTTTACCACGGATGAGAGACTATACACAAATGTAAAAATTACGACTTACGTATCATATACGATGAATATTCTATATTATTCATTTATTAGAAGTAAGTTAGAATATGCCTCTATTGTTTGGAATCCCAATATAAAGAAATATGTAAATTGTATAGAAAATGTACAGAAGAGATTTCTACGTTATGTACACTATTGTCACACAAAAATTTATCCAATGTTTGAAAATTATTTGAGTTATGATATTCTTTTGGACATGTATGGATACCAAAGTCTTGAGAAAAGAAGAATTAAAAAGGACTTATTGTATTTATTTGACTTAATCAATACCGGGGAAAATGTTAACCTAGTGAGTAAAATTAATTTTTATGTACCTAAATTTAATGTAAGGCCAAAGAGGGCATTTTATTTTTAAAAATGTGAAAACAAAATATTGTGCCAATAATTCAACACTATATAGATTATGCCAAACCTTTAATATGTATTGTCAAGAACTTGATTTGTTTCAATAGAGAAGCCTTTTCTGTTCGCAATTAAACAAAATTATTTTGTAAATTAAGTTTAAAATTCTTCTCTTATATGTATAAGATTGTATTACAATGTATTGTATGTATCAGTGTTTGCCCTGTAATTTTCTTGTTGGGTGAACTTAAAACACAATAAATAAATAAATAGCAAGGCATCATAGAATCATACATGTGTAAATTTCAGTGTCGTGGCATTACTTCATCCTGATCGTAAGAAGTTCGAATTAGCAAAAACATTTGAATTAACCACCTGAAAATAATGGTATCAGCACATTATATTCTGATTTTTTATTTATTTGCTTGTATTATTAAGTTCTTAGTTCCGGATTCAGTTGACTGAGAGTTGCATCAAACATTTTTTTTTCGTGTTGTGACCAGTCCACTTCGGTATGCTATCCCTCTTTCGGTCTAACGTGTAAGCTCTTTTGAGAGACCCGCAGCATTCACTGCCAAGATCGCACATCGACTTCACCGAGAAACCGCACATGCGGAAATATTTGCGCAGATTGCAGGATGATGCTATGGAGCCCACGAAGAAAGTCAAACAGGGACCGGAATTGTGAGCTCTTGACCTGCATTTTGTCGCAACAGAGTATTGAGAAAACTCTACCGAATGGTATAGCCACGGATAGGAAAGAAGTTTTATTTAAAAAGATGACCATGATTTGCGTCAAAGAATTCTGGAAGCATTTCTCATGGATTATTAGCCTTTTGTAGCCAACTTTGGATTCTTATGAATGATTCTGAATAGGAATTATGGAATTTAACTTAAAAACGTAGGTTTTGAAAATTCATGGACGAGCAAACCGCGAAAAAAATATACTATACTAAAATAGTCCCCTCATATTAACTCATAAATAATTAATGATAGAAGGTAACATAGACTTTGCACAAGAAAGTGTGCGGCTTAACCCAAATTGTACGTGAAGCGAAAAACGGTGATTTGGCTGGGACTCGAACCCAGGTCTCCACTCCACTGAGCCACGTCCTTCTCACGTCCTCAGTGGTTATAATGCCAGTCCGGTAAGTTGGAGACCTGGGTTCGAGTCCCTCCCAAGTCATTATTTTTATTTCTAGCATAACATCATAAATTATTATTAACGTGTCTATAAACGCCTAGTATAAAATTTAGTAATTGTAAAACGGGAAAAGATGAGGAAAAAAGAACGATTTTAGAACCATCCTCATCCATCTTACAATTATAGTCAGCCATTTTAGTTGATAAAATTTATTTAAGATGGCGACAGATGAAGATTGAGCCAGATAGGATAAGAGGAATTTTCCATCTAAACGTTATTAGCTCTTTCCCGATGTACATGAGTACTTCACAGTCATTTGTGAATTCAATTTAGGTATGAAATTAGGTATGCTTCGATGAGAGTTTCTTCCTTTACATATGATTTACAGGCCCTCGATTACTTTGGTCACTGAAATGATCCATTCACATGTTTCCTTGTTGTACAATTATGATTCCTGATTCCTTCTTTTATTTATTTCTTATGCTGTATAATTCTTATGTCCTGAAAGAAATGTTTATGAGTTAAAGGATGCCATCTCCTTATCAGATAGAGTTAATTTCATTTTTGAATTCATTGAATGAATTATCGCTTTCATGACCTATGTTTACCAGAAGTTCGGTAGTTAAGAAATCATTTCAATGATCTCCATTGCTTTCACTTATTCTCCCCTGTTAAACTCAGTTTATAAGATAGATCTCACCTGGGTAAATCCTATAGAGTGCAATTAAGAAAGCTGCTTACATTACCCTACAAGTGGACTCTGAGGGAAACTTTTCAAGGGGATTTTCTTCCTCTTCGTTCCCCAAAAATTCAATGGAATGGGTTTTCTTCGCCTTCTTTAAAATGCCAAACTTGTACTTTTCTTCAGAACTCTTTGATAATATTTAGACATCACTCAGTATAGCACCTAATACATCTTGTAACTCAAATATCTTTATTCAAAATCAATCAAATCATTTGATACCGTAAATCCGTCGCACGTTGCATTTATCGTACGTTAATTACCCGAAGCAAAACAAATCTCGTACTATATACTTTCGAATGTCTTTATACTGAACTTATTAGTGTCTTTGGACCTGTTGACTTGAGTTGATTATTTAAAATTACTTGGGTGGTCATCATTAATGATGCACCTTTACTAAATAATTCTCATAATTGTTAATATCGTGATTAGGACCTTAATATTTTTTCCGTTGTTATGTACCGAATCGGAGTAAGTCGGGTACCATCAGGTTAATTTGTGTATCGCAAACGCTCATTTCATTCCTTTATCTCATGCCTCAGAGGTTGTGCCTATGATTTAAAATATTTTCTAACGATCACATATGCTGCTCAATTTTTCCCAACAATTTTGCTTAAAATAGATCCTTAGATACTAATTAAGAATTAATACTATTTTCAGATTAAAAGAGCCAATTTACCTTCCTAAAAAATCTTTTTTGATTCTCCTCATAGATGTAAATGCCTCATTTCCATAATATTAATATATATTAGCATAATTTCCGTAATTTCCACCTTCAAAAAGTTCCCGTACTCTTTTTTTCCCGCGAAAACGCAGTGCAGGAGAAATGTAAAATTCTAGTGGTAGATCGGTAGGTAGGTAGGTGGTAGGTTCCCGCTGTACCCATAATATGTGGGGCCATCTGTGGAATTTTTTATTTCCCCTGCTCGGCGTTTTCGCGAGAAATAATAAGTCCGGGAACTTTTTGAACTTACTAGTATGTTTATTCTATCGTGTTATTACGTTCACGTTCGATGAAAGGAACGGTATGTCCTTCCTAAATTATTTTAGCTAAGGAAAAACGTTTTTAAATCATGAAACAGCATAAATTAAAAATTATACTATTACTTAATGATTTAATTAATGATAACAATTATATTATATAAATTATTATTTATTATTTATAAAAATTTTATAATCAATATGAAATTACAAATTATATTATTAATTATGCATTAAAATTACAACTTCACTCTCTATTCAGAGAAGAAGCTCAGGAAAATTCATATATGGCGTGAATATTATCTTTCAAAGAGTCATCTATTGACTCATATTTTAAATCCATAATCCCATATCGATAACACATCAATATACCTAAGTTCCGGATTACCTCCTCTTCAACCACGACAAACAAGTCATTTGTTGACTAAAAAAAGTTTCCTTAACGACGGGCGAATAAAGCTGCGAAGGCGACTCTTCCATTGAGAAGGATGAAAGGAAATCATTTCCGGACATCTGTATTTACCTCTGGCCGTTTCCCAGAGCAAATTAGTCTTTCCCATCGATCAATCAGAAAGGGATATATTTCTTGGGGTGGGGCAAGGACGGCCGATGGTTAAAAAAAGGCGATTCCGGAGTCGTCTGCAGAATTGCCTCCTCATGCGTAGTTGAGTCATCTCTTTCGTGTTCGTTCCCATTCCTTTGGGAATTTTTCATAGATGTAGCACCGGAGCCGTAGATCTTTATTGGTTTCGTGGACATGCTCTGCGCAGAATTCCGGCAGATGACTTCGCAACTTCGTGAAGGATGACTCCAATTAGCTCGTCCCAACAAAAGGTCAGAGATGTCCTGAAGTTTATGTGCGAATCGATTAAGTGATGGAATTGGAGCTATTTTTCGGAATTACCTCATCTTTATTCATCTCGATTCCGGTATTCAGAATTTTGTTTCTGAGCTAATATCTGCTTTGACTATATGATACATTCATCGTTTGATTGATATTGGAGAATTATTATTGTTGATTATTGTTATTGTTACAAACGTTATTGTTGTAAAATTTAAGCCGTCACTTGGTTAAACTCCATTACTGTAATAACTGTTGAAATAACTAAGACGAAACAAAAAATTTCATTTTCATAAAATGTTGGCTTTCTTAATCAATTCTACAATAACAACTTTTATAGCAATAAAAATATTCAACAATAATACAAATCATTATCTAATAATAATTAAAGGATGAAGATATAATATATTTAAAGCTATTATTACCTCACAAATGAGAATAGTAACCTTAATTATATTGTTATTACATTTTTATTATTATTGCGATTAATTTATTTAATTATGATATATTATTATTGTTAATTAAATGTAAATTTTTCAGCAATATGCCTGATCATATGCACCGTGTCACATACTCTGTCTGAAATGAAGAAGAATATGAAAAAACCCCTATACAACTAATTGGTGAACTAAATTATACATCTGGAGCACCTCTTGATGAGCTAGAATTGGCTCAGGGAGTCTCGAGGGTTCTAACTTTTGTACTGTTTTGTTTCATAAACCATTTACTGCCGGGTTCGGAACTTAATTTGTATTTTCTTTTTCTCTTTATATCTCATAATTTCTTCTCTCTATGATTAATAAAGATACTAATTGTTAAAAAGGATAATTATATTTTAATTTGGGTATTATAATATGTTTTTATTTATATAGGTGTGTCGGTTAAGCTTTTAATTTAAAATTTGAATATGATAGAATAACAATATTTGTATATTTTATTTTAATTTTGTATAAGAATGTTTGACATTAGAATGTAAATTTATTTTGTATAATTTTATATAAATTTGGAATATGGGATTCAAAAGTCACCATTTCGTCTGATAAAGTCCCTTAATAATAGTAATAATATTATACACTCATTCTATTATAAATTTATGCTTTGACTACTTTATACATTAATCCGATGCCTTTTTCAAAGAAGATTTCTTGTTTCATATACTCGTTTCCTCAATCTTCAGGCTAGAGATCTACGTAAGATTGCGGCCGTTTTCAATGCAGTGGAATTTTAACCTTCCACATTTAACCTCCATCGTGACTCTCATATAGAACCTGGTGCGTCAACGGCTCTGAAATATGTATCCCAATATCCTGTATTAAGATCCACTTCACTTCTATTCATTTTTTGCCATTATTTATAGAGAGAAATATATAATAAATTCCTTGAATAGAAAGAGATGCTTTCTTAAATATTTAAAGTCAGAAATGGATACTTACCTACAACACATAGGTTAAATTCAAATTCCCCATACGTCTGAGAAAGATGCTGTTTGATATGAGGAGGCATCGTATACCATTTACATACTTCAGTTATGTCGTTTCGGAAATAGGGCAATTTTAATGTGAAGGAGTTTGAACAAATCGTTAGGGGCTTCAGTGCGATATTTGAGGTTCATTGAAATATTAAAGGAAAATTATTTCCTCTAGTTATCTCTGAGCGAATTAATAATTGACACATACACATCATATTTCTAAAATAATCTGTTTGTTATAATTAAAAAATAGCTTTGTAATTTTAGACAGCATTTATTTTCACTGCCAGTTTCACTTAATCTGTATGTATGTAATACTATTTGTGAGAATCAATCATTGTGGCACCATAATTAGCAGTAAAAGTTGTACAGGAAAATTCAGAAACATTTAAATGTAAATTATAACTATTTGTTGAAAAAACATTTGTGTTATTTTTGATTAAATATGCAAATGTTTAGTAATGGAAGAATGGCTGCTGATGGTTATGTCATTAAGATGGTAAATTCACCAAAAAACACCAAAACTGATGGTTTAAAAATTTCAAAAAATAAAAACCATCAAAATAAGTAGGTCGTCAAAAAAATGGTTTTTGGAGAATTTTCTATCTTAATATGCAACTTTTATTATTATATATGATTTCTACCCTGATACACCAATACAGGTATGCCGCCAAAGCAGTTTGTTCTTATGAGAGTGGCATAATAGGTCGATGGGAGGAGTATACTCCACCTCTATCTCCGTTGCATTAACCACTACTTTAGGGGGAAGAACGAAATTAAGTGGTTAAGCCTAGCGAGAGACAGCTGGAACTAAAGACTGAGTGACGTGAGAGGATGGAAAAGAAAGAAGTCGGAGTTAATTCGTTTGTCTTTTTTTCTTCTTTACCTCACGTCTTGCGCTTTGGCCTCTTTCGGCCCATCTCTTACGGGGCTTGCCCCCCGCGTGCTCTTTTACTGGAAATCTCTATGTCTTTGGTACCATTCTTGTGTTCTTATGGTGTTCGGACTTTTCATCCATAGCAATTTCACCATTTTTCATATCACAATATTAATATTTTCCAAAAATAACCACCACGACAAGCAACTTAGAGTGATGAAAGCAATAATATGCAAACAATAGTTTGAGATTTAAAATAATCGCATTCTTGCACAGTTTGAAAGGAATGTTATAAAAATCCTTAGTTTTAAATTTGAAGTAATATTCTGGAAAAATTTTAAATGCCTCACTACAGCAATATTCGTGTCAGAGGCTATCTACTTATAGTTCCATTCTGCTATCCCCTGATCAAGAAATAAATAATACTTTGTGCCTTTGAGTCTGCTATCAAATCCTTTTGTAAATGATGTATGAGTCAAAATCTGCGTTAGATTTTTCATGTGGTCTCCTAAATTTTATTCATTTCTTTCAATAATTATAATTTATATTTTATATAGCCATCTCTGTGTTGCTTGCATTGATAAATGTAGATATAGCTATAGTCTGGTAAAATCATATCTACTTTCCTTCCTTCTGTTGGCTTGCATCAGCATCATCGTGATTGTATCTACTATTAACAACAGAATAGTCTTATGTGATTGTTGTTGTTAATACCTACCACTGTAAAAGTCCAGAAAATGGATGTTTGTGGGGTATACGAAATAAATTTTTAAAAAGAACATTTCCTTAGCTTGCGTTCTATAACTTCAAAGTCAATTAATCGTAGTGCTGCAAAGTACACGAGTTTTAACTACTCGCACGTTTAAAGTACTTTATGTTTTTTTTAAGTATCTAATAAAAGCGCCTTAGCTCAAGAAAACGTATCCTAAATATTGGTGCTGATGAAACATCTTTTATAAAATTACAGCCCATTTACTAAATAAAGACGATCAGATATCTTCATGCTGGATATTCAGATCTCCCGTTAGAGGATGCTCCAGGAAAACACTTCGTCCCGTGCCTCAAGGTCGTCTACCTAAGATGTCACTTCAGACCCCTGTAATTCCCGATCCCTGATGCGCATTAAAAAAATTTAAGTCAGCAATTCGAATTAAGCCCACAATAGCGTGATCGATCCCTATGCCCTTGGGAGCACCTCCGCTCAAAGTACGTTTTAGATTCCTCTTTAAATTGCGCATTTCTATGCCTCCAATAAAGGTGAGATGCTTGTGAGAACCCACTATCTGGAAGTTAAAAATCGCAAGTTGCAATTCTTGTTTATTATCCATTAGCCGTGGATGCTTCTTCAGAACCTATAATTACCAGAAAGAATGCGCTATTTTCCTAAATACGCGAAAATTCCAGTGGGTGATTTGCACAATCCCGCCTTAGATAAACTCCTTTTATTTTATTCAGAGGATTTTATCTTATTTGTAATTTACATTGCCAAATTATTTTAGCTCTTATAAAAGCATAGTTGAGTTGATTCAAACTCCTTGATTAAAACAGGATTCCGTCGATTTGAGAAGAAAAAAGAAGCAAGATCTCTAAGATCGTAGAAACCAAAGTACTCTTTTTGGAAACAGGGAAATATTTAGGAAATTTTCACTTCTTTTTTTAATACTATTCGTTGAGAAAAAAAAATAGAAATTATTCGTTCCAATAAATTGACGCAGGTTAAATAAAGGAAACGGAATTTATATTTTAGCGTTTCTCTTAACCTATGTAGGTGGGAATTGGCAGTAAAGGGGCTGATGTCAGAATACCAGCCCAAACAAATGAAATGAAAGCAGATTGATCTCATTAATGAAAAGTATTAGGATGAAAATATTTACCTCTTCAGAATGAATGTATTAGGTTTGAGTGTATCCCGTAAGTCAGCAGTTATATTTATATTAATTCAAAGACAATTTTCTCGAAAATATCACTGAAATTCGGTTTCCAAAGGATAGCTTTGTACTTTGTATACGTGTCGATCAAATGACGTCTATTGAAACTTGCAGCCATCTAAAAATATATTACATAAATTCATTTTGATTAACCTAATACATTTATTTGACTCTAAAACTCTTATTCTGCAATATAACGTAATACTGTTTTAATATTCCCTCAAGCGTCTTTCAATAATCAACACTATTTAAGTATACATGGAAGAATTCTTCTAAATGTCTAAATGCATCATCAATGAAGTGCTTCCAAATATGGAAGCAAGGAAACTGACGGTGAGACTCGTGATTCCAAAGTTTTCCATACGATTGTATGATAAAATTGTAGTAATTTAAATTACGCAGAACCATTTTTTCGAGATGTTTCATAACTTAATTGGATTTTTCGGAACTGCGTAGAAAAAGTAACTTCTTCCCTATACGTGTTAATTATCTAATTTTAGGTCAAAATGAGCTAGGCGAAGTTGAATTTCCGAGATTTTTAAGTCGATAGTGCGCCATGGAAGACAGGGGGTTGAGATGCGCTATTAGAGAATAGATAATCTAAGCAGTCATCTGCGTTCTTGGGCACGATTCTCCAAATGCATTTTGTCTCGCACGACCGGAAAAAATAGGACATAGGTATCGCTTATGTAGGCACCCCGGTGACCCACTTGGCTATCCAGTTGTGCGAGACTGCAATTTCTGCACCCTCCGCAACCCCTGGCCGAAAAAGGGGAGGTGCGGAGGTATTGAACCGTGTCCGCAACGCATGCCCACCTCCCAAAACCAACGTGAAGATGGCCCATCCATCGAGAGATTCAACTGGGTCAAGAAGTTGCCATTGACGCTCCTTACCTTCTGAGACCCTCTTACCCTGCCTTATCCCTCCCTCTACGGAGAGCTCCTTTTTCCCCGGTTTAGATTCAACTGCCCTTAGCTTCTACCGAAAGTATCTCGGAGAAGTTTTTCGTAAGGGTTGAACTTCCCTTGCCACTTTTGAAGAAACAATTGTACAGTCTTCCAAGGTATTGCTTTGCACTTGAACTAGGGCCACCATCTTTAGAAAACATCTCCATTTCTGGGCAAGAAATTTTAGGTAAAAACAGATGGTTGGTTTTCTCTATGAGGACCGTGGCGATGATGTGTGCCGCTATCTTGGAGCCTCTTCTCCTTTTTAAAGTTGGCTGTGAAATGGGCTGAAAATGTCTCGCTTGTCGGCTTAAAGATGCTAAGTACATTATTTCTACCACGTTGAAAACAGCGCCATGGTTCATATAAAAAAGCTGGTTGCTTTTATGAGGACCGTGGCGGTACTTGGTGCCGCTTTGTCGGAGCCACTGACAAGGTATCCCGAAAAATTGGGCGAGGCTTCTCCGTGAGATAGCTCAATTGGTGATAGCATCCGCTCGGGAAGTGTCTGATCCGGCTTTCTTCCCCGGTCTTGTTAAACTTTTTCAAATCAATGTAATATCTTCATGTTAAATAAAGATACCCCTGAAAAACTTACGTGAAAATAATGTAAATCACAGTTTAGGAGGAAAATAAATATAACATAATAAAAAATACATTTCGGTAATATTAGTCAAATTAAACAATCAAGTTCAATTACGGTAATATTGAACGAATAGCTGAGTAAATCGCGGGGAATCGTTTATTAAGGTACGAGTCGCTTACCCCAGTAATCTGAACATCGATACTCAATTACTCTTGTTCCACTGAATAGCTGCTTATAAAGAATTTTCTACATACATGTAAGATTACCTACTTTTCCAATATCTGGTTCATCTTTTGGAATGATATTTAGAATCCAGAGAAATAAATAAAACTTCGTATTTTTCCACAAAATATATTTGGACGACTTTTTTCGGCTGCTCGCCATCATCAGGTCAAATATACAGGAAAGGAACATCCCTTGTATACCCTTAGAGATTTTAGAGGGGAGGGTGAGGAAATAATCTAAATCTAAAATCTCTAAAGGTATATAAGGGATGTGCCTTTCCTGTATATTTGACCTGATGATGGCTAGCAGCAGAAACTAGTCGTCCAAATATATTTTGTGGAAAAATACGTAGTTTTGTTTATTTCTCTAGATGGCTTTCCACGATGTACGGCCAGAAGTTATTTATTACATTTAGAATCTACTTTATCAAAATATATTACCTGAAATAATCTCTTTCCTCTTGCGTCTTGCCATCGCTCGTCCATCTTTCCTGTCCTCCTCGCATCTCTTTCTCAGTGCCAATCCGCTATTCCTAGGATTACCTGCGCAAAGGAGGGAGCAACCTCAATTTCAATCCTCATCCCTCTTCTAGCAACTTAACTTAAAGGATTTAGCGTTGGCTCCTTTCCCTTTGAATGTGAGATATGTCCTTATACATCCAGTCTATCCTGCGGAGATGGATTTTCATGGATTTGTCGCCTAAAGAAAGCTTTAATTCTCTTACATTTTAATGGATTTCTATTCTATGCTTAAATTACGTATTTTCATGTGAAAAAGTACAGGACAACCAATCTCAAAGAGTTATTAATTTTTGAAAGCTCTCCTTATTTCTTTGAATATTTTTATTTCTGTATTTTCTGACGTTTCATTCTTATTTTCAAGATTTGGTACTTTCAGTATTTCACGAAGATAATCAGATCATTTATTCACTGATTAATGGAGAGTGGATATTAATTCCGCTTTTTAGGGAAAGGGGAGGAAGATCAAATAAAGTGCAAACATGTCTTTGGCAAATTAATTATTTTTAGCCTATTTCTCGATTATTTCTTCTACTCAATCTCATTAAGATAACATTATAATCTTTAATTTCGTTGTTTTTTCGGTCACTTGTAATATATTACTTTCCTTACTATAGGTATCAACTCAAGGGATCAAATGTCATTATTGGGTTTTGATAATAATAATAAAAATTACGATTTCATTTGACGAATTTTAGTCCAGAATAAAGTCGTTATTATTATAATCAATGCCTAATAATAATATTCAGTTGGTTAGGAGCTAAGGAGTCGATTGGAGGTCGATGGAGAAATTATAAACGAAAAATTTACTTAGTCATTATTTTACAAAAAAATGCGGTACATTACATGTTGCAACGCAATGGGAGATTTCTCACAAAATTCTAAGAAGAAAATGGACGTCTCCGAGTTTACAGAGAAATTGTTGTAATCTACTCATCTTTGATTGGCCTTATTCCCTAGGCCCTAAAGGGAATGAATTTTTCTGACCCCGTCTTCTCAGCTGTGAAAAGGCAGCTCGTCTGAGTATCACCGATAGAAGCTTTTATTTTTCCAACATAATAAAGGTTCCTAGTTCTACCTTCTTTAACTTTGCTATCTCTATTTCCAACTTTTCTCCTACTTCTGTTCCGTCTCTTTCTCAACTCTAAGCTTTATCACGTAAAACACATCGAGGCGCTCCATTTCCACGGGTATTGCTCGATTCCCAGGAGATCTCTCATAGGATAGATCCACTTATTCTTCTAACGTTCTTTTTGTAGGCGTTAACCGCAGTTTTTCTCTCCAGAGGTACCTCTCGATCGACTGACAGTGACGTTCCCTATTCCTACGGCACATCTCCTACGCAAAGCGCTTCTTCTGTTTTTGGCCGACAGATGTCCTCGCAGCCGCTGCCGAATGCTCTCCAAGTGTTTGCTTTTTTACGAAAGCGGTCCGTGAGGTCATCCGAGTGTCATTTAAGAGCGGAAATTTCGTCCAAATAGAATCCTCGACAGAAATGCTCCGTTGAAATACGTGCGGAGCGGAGTGGGACTAAAGTGCAGCATTCTTTGCTTGTGTGGGTTTGCAGGTAAAAGGTCAGATCTTTTACACTTTTCTACGAGCTGAATTTGCGTATAAAAGCCGCTATGGATGGAGTCTTTCCGCGAAGAAGACATGTATTTTTCGTATTTTAATCTGATAAGCTAAAAAGAAAGTATCCTAATGCGAAGATGAATTTTTCATACACAATTTCATGCGCATGTATGTTACATATATAAGAGCCAAATGCATTCCTCTTGGAATATCTGATAGCCTCTTATGCTCGTGATTGTCTGTCCTACTTCCCTGACTTTTCATACCTTAAGCACCCCAAGGTTACGGATAATCGTAACCCGAAATACTCGGATTTTCAACTGCCCGAATTGTCGAGAAATCATTTTTGAAAAAACTGGATACTCGAGTAGCCTGAAAACTACTTTTTAACTAAAAAAATTCTTATAGAATGTTTAAAGTTATATACATCATAAAGAAATAATTAAAAAATAATGCAATATAAATATCTTCGAATTTTATCAATTCTATATCAGTTTATTTTTTTTTCAAATACAAAGCTATATAACATTTTTGTTTTAAAGTGGCTTCGTAGCCTATGAAGTTCGACTAAAAATAAAATGAGTTTTCGAATTATGCTAAGAGGTTTACTATATGGATTCAAATATAACTTTTTTCTCTCTCGGAATATTCCTAGAATAGGGGAAGATGATAGGAAATACGAATGGACGAATTCCCTCTCAAATTTATAAATAAAATTGACATAACGCGAACATTTAAATGACTCAGGACATCAGATCATGATCAAACATTTAACTATGAAATTAACTAGAAAAACGTTTTATATTTTATGTTTAGTTAAGTATTTTATTCTCCATAAGCAAAATACATATGGCATGGATTTGTCAAATATATATCTATATGTAAACTCCAGGTGTTCTGGCCTAGTTCATACATATAACCTTAACTATCTACAAATGTTTACGTATGCAACTGTTAAAGTAAAAACAATAGTTTATAATACGATAGATACAATTTAAATAGCATAATAAACTATTTTGTAGTACAGATCAATCTTCACATTTCATGTACCCCTCTACTGAGGAGAAAACTGTTCACCTTTCGATTAAACATCTATAGAAATCAAATATTGTAGAAAGAAATTAAAACAAAATGGTTTTTGGGAACAACAAAAATGGCCAGTGGGAAATACTATCTCTTTACTGAATTATTTTATTATTGTGATATTATGGCGGTGAAACAATCATTTTTCTTTCTAAAGAGCCCAACCTGCTGGTGCCCGTATGTCTGGCACTAAGTAAGACGGAGGTTCTTTAATGGCCTCCATTTTAATCGTTTGATAATCTTCGGTAAACCAACACCTTCTCACCCGGGGAGGGTTGGATCGATTGCCGAGAGATATTCGGGGATGCGAAAGTTACTTTTGGTTCAGGGATACGGTTGGGAAGATTGCTAAGTAATGGATCAAGATGGGGAATTGATAAAGCCATTGAAGTTCTTTTAGGCCAGCTGGGAGGCGCAAACATGCAACGAGTAGCCATTTTCCCGCTTACAATGGGTTTCCTAATGTTCTCCGAATCACGAAAGAGTTTAGTCCATTCGACATAAATTCTGAGATAAAGCGATAGTTTAAATTCACTCTCTCGAATATTTTTTGATATCACTGAATGAGTTTTCATGAATTTACACTCGAAGAAACGATAAATACAATTTTAAAAGAATTTTTAAGCTGGATTTTGTTACATATTTTTATAGCACCTTTTCATATCTAATGTATATGTTCGAATTTAACAATAGTTGTAGAGTAAAAACATGTACCCAATTTTGAAAATCGAGTAGTGGGAAAAACAACTCAATTTTGATAAGCTTGTTATTCGCCTTGTAACTTATCGTTCCGGAATCTTCGCTTATACTGTACGTGTACCTGTGTTACCGGAATGCGTCATTGAATTATGATTGTTTCTTAGTTAATAGTATGCTTATCTTTCGACTTTCCTTTAATGAGCAAGGTGTCATAAGAAGAGTGTTCTTTATGTGTTGTGAATTACCGTCAACCGATAGTTAATTGTCGTGGGAGAAAATTAATCATAATTTTAAACGTTATTGTCAATATAATTTTCCTTTGCGATACCCGTTCTAACTACAATGTGAGCTTTATATGTGAATATCCACTTCTTTTTTGAGTAATTGTATCTGAGTGTTTGAAAGAAAATGCATTTAGTGTGCATTCGTCTGTATACTTTTCTCTCCTCTCTCTATCTTGTTGTTTCATGCTACTGCTAACCCCTGCTAATTTTTTCACATCTGTTCCTGCTGCTATTTTTCTGTGAAAGACCTTATATTTTTTAGGCTTGCTCTTGACACCTTCCTTTTTCATTTTTGCCCATTTCTTTGTTCCTTTTAAATTTAAGTTGAAACTATCAGTAGGTGTCGCAGATTTTTACGCCACCCTCTTGGCGGGAGTGTTCCTGCCGGGTTTTTGTATTTTTCTAAACATTGACTTTGGTTTTATTACAAGCCAGAAAAATATTTCTCTCTTTTTTCTTTTCTATTTACCTTATTCCGGAAATGTCTAAGTAAGGTTATTTAAGGAGATATTGTTAGATGTAAGTAGTGGCTTTTAAGTCTCACTCTCGCCCTGAAATAAAGTCGTTTCATCATTATTAATGTTTATTAAGTTATAGCGAGATAACCGTCTCACACATCGCCACGCGCTTGTCTATATAAAAAACTATTTTAAGCTATTCAAGATTTTAATTAAACTGAATCCAGTGTTAATTAAGAAGCATCATTCAAATATATGAAATTATGTCGATTTTTTTACCCTGATGAAGCAATGGAAAAAAACGTTAGTTAAACAGTAAATCGAGGGTACCTTAATGAAAAACCAGATTTTCGTTGCTTAGGGGAATATACTCATGCCTCTAGAGAATTTGATTTACACAGTGCACGTAATTAGCAAGTGGCTGCTTAATTAACCGCGGAAAAATTTTAAGCGGCAAACTTCATTTCTGGTTTCACACAATCCTGTGTGAATTTTTTGTCGCTCTCAGCTATACAATGAAGGAAAATGTTGGTAAACATTATTTTTCATTCATCAACCTTTTTAAAAGGTCATATGTCGTCGATGTTGTATCTCCACATTGACTGAATTTTTCATTGTTTTCGGTGTAATCTGCTTAAAAGCAATGGCAAAATCCTACTTATTTAGGACGTTTCTGGAATTTGCAGAACCATTTCAAGACGTAATAAATATTTAAATCGTAATAGATTACTTCAGCATTCACTTAGTGGAACCTTGTAACATTATTCATAGTGGATTAAGAATACAGATAATGTGTTGAAGCTAGTCGTCAGTTTTAATAAAACCTTTCTGAGGAAACCGAAAGATTTTGTTATATCTATGCCAAGAGAATACGGGCTATAAAAAAAGTCTGACGGAAATGTTGTGAATCAAAACCCGTTCTTCCTCTTTCTGGAAGGCCGACTTAACCTTACGGCCTTGTCACAGAGCCTCCCTGATAGAGTAAGATCCCGGGTTCAATCCCCGGTCCCGTTAGACTTTTTTCAAGTCCATTTTTCCTTGGGATTATTCTTAGATGCACGCACGCATGTGTAAAAATACTTTAACCCTTTCCTTGTTATATTTATTCTCCACGAATATATTAAAAATTTTTCTGCATCAGTCATTCATTTCGTAATACTTCAGCAATACATGAACCTGTTCATTTTATTTTTTTAATAATACACGTTTTAAATTATTAAAGTCTCCACAACCCCAGTTTTGATATTATTCATACAGACTCAATGCAAAAAAATTGTACAGTGGTAGCTGAAAAACTTTGTTATAGTCGACTACATAAGTTTGAGATTCTATCGTTAATCACGAAGGTATCAGCGGAAATATATTAGAATTAAAGCATTAAATGTGAGATAAACCCTCGGATTTATAACAAAAAAGCTGTTGAAGCATCTCGGCAACGCATTTATTTGAAGCAAAGAAGCCGCAGCGAAAAGTGTCAAACCCACAACGGGGTCTAGCTTGATAAGAGCGACAAAGGGGATAAAGCACAGCGAAGAAGGGTCATCCAGTTCCTGACAGTCGGCTTTGGATAAATTTTAGGAATTCGTAAAAGATACAATCACTCATCCTTGATGTACAACGGTGCTCTCCTTTGTCTGTGTTTTTTCTACGGTAGTTCATTTGATAACAAACTCAGCGAAGAATTGTACGCTCACATCTCGTGCGCTTAACGTTCTCTGAGCCGTCACATAACTTCCAACTCTGAGAGATTTAAGTTATCTTTTTCCTTAATCCCTTTCGTTGTTATTTCGTCTGGTTACGGCGTTGTTTGTGGCTTGAGATTCGTTTTACCTTCAGGGTGCCTTAATGACGTCACGGTTATTTTACCAACTAGCATCCTCACGCGAAATTTAAATATACATATATGTACTAATAAAATAGAAAATACCTCGTATCCAGTCTCAGCTAGTAAATATTTTGAAGCAATTTTGACAGTCCAGTAACATTTAGATAAAATTCTTCCGTAAACAAAGAATAAATTTTTACTGAAGCAGGTTTTTTTTAAAATCTGTTATCTAACCAAGCAATATAAGTTAACGGTGAAAAATCATACATTTCGATATTTTAATAATAATGGACGAGCTCTCATTCATAAATCTTCCGTTCTCGCCATATCGTTAAAGTATTATCTGTTTCCAATAATAGGATCTGATTGTGAATCATTTTTTCCTCTACAAGTGCTCATTACAACGCGATTTTCGAAGTGACTTAGCTGCATTGCGTGCCAGCGAAACATCAGAGACAATATTAAGCTATTGATGTGCCTGTTAAATCCCATAGTTCGCTTTACTTCGCTGTAACGAAATGGGTCTTGAATGAAAGGCTATCCCTTCAATTCACATCTGCAAGCATTCAGACCATATTTTCAACAAAAAATTGGTTAAAAGCATAAGTCAGTTATTAGCAAGATTGAATTTCAGGAAAAATTGTAAACGTAAATTTTTCACCTGGAGACATTCTAGGATCAAATATGTCATCATAATTGTTTTATTAGTTTTACAAAAATAATTACAATAAGGAATAAAATTACGTTCAATTACTCTCCGCATCCGGTTATTCTAAGATTTCTCATTACCCTCTCATCAAATTGTTCTTTATATCAATTATGGTAAATAAGTATCCTTGAAATTATGGCGTAAGAATTTGTAATTGTAGTAGTAATTAGTAATTGTAGTAATTTGGTTAGCTAGAAGTGCCAGATAGTTTCGCTACTATATATCGAAGGGAATATATTTAAATAATAAAAAATAAATCTATTTCAGATCATTCCTTTATCTTGGCCCAAAACTGTTTGTTTCCTTATTAATGAAAATAATCAGTGTTGATAATGAAAATAACTTCCTAAAACTTGTTAGATTATGCTTATTCGAGGATAAGGACGTGGAAATTATGTTCAATAAAATTGAACGATGATCATAATTTTTTTGCTTGTGTACTAGAGTGAAGTTACCTATGTTACTTTATTTGTATTGTTCAGGCACTTTATGGATTTTTTCCTTTTCTCGTTTCTTATTTCTTCTACTTGGTACTCAAATATAAAACTATATAGTGATTTGAAATTTTGTTGTCCAATTTTCCTACATTGAGATCAATATTATTTAGAAAATGAAGAGTCATTTACCCCCATGCAGGATACTATCCTAAGGAGAACCTAAGTTCCTCGTTTTAAATATTTATTATATATACCTATGTATTAGCGTACACGAGAAGCAAATAGATAAATATGTTGGGAAATTTATATTTATTTGCTGAATTGACTAGTCCATCGCACCAGTAAATTTTATCAAGCTGCATTGAATTATCAAATTGTAAGTTACGCGATGAAAATGAAGGAGAAAAAGTTTGCCGTAGCCAGGGATCGAACTCGGGTCTCCCAATTGCCGGTCGGTTGCTCTAACCACTAAGTTTAAAGCTGTAAAGCTTAGTGGTGTGTGATCATGCAAATCTTCTTCGTCCTTCCTCAAATTGTAAGTTCTGATGTTTAGAGAAGAATGATACTAGGTGTCCTTTAATAAACTTTCTACGAAATTGAAAGTCCTTTCTATCTGTAAACAGTTTATAAGGTATAAATGTATGTTTGTAAGTAACAATTATGGATGGTCTCTAAAAGAGATATTTGAGATTTTTTTGTGGTCGAGTATTCACTTTTTTTCGCTAATTGATTCAAACCTGAGTAAAAAGAAGCCCAAATACTTTCTAAAAGAGGGCTTCACGTAGAGTTGGGCTAAAAATAGGCTCCCTCATCGCGTCGACCACGTTGGTTTCCATCTCGCAGTTAGCGGAAAGGGCGGATGCTTTGGTCGCCTGCAAATGTCAGCTTAATGTCACGAGACACGGTCAGGGGAAAATCCTGAAGGGCGGCCATTTAAGGGGAGCAAAGAGCATGAAACGAAGGAGAAAGTTGAGGAAAGGGTCGCTTTCCCAGCTCACCGGTCAAACAACTGGCTGCTGTGCCGCGACTTGCGTGTATGTTGGCATGTATCTGTTTACAAGCACGTCTATAGTTAAGGGAATATCAGATAGTTTAAGCGGTCCCAAAATAAAGATCGAAAACTATCCACACGTTTGAGACAATCAACTCTACGTATTCAACCGAAAAAATAATGTAATTTTCTTTTCTGTTGCAAAGACAGAAAGGTACAAACCATCATCTCTTGAATATACTTACAAGGACTTACTATACACTGCAAACCCGCTGTGACCTTTCGACCTGTGACAGCGGGTAAAAAGCATTAGGCACCGGCGAGATTCGAACTCACGATCTCCTGTTTACTAGACAGGCGCTTTAACCAGCTAAGCCACGGCGCCTTTGCTATAAGATGGATTTATAAGAAATCGCAGCTGTGAAGTTCTTTCAATAGAAACTTTTAGCGGTAGAATATTGGGTGGAAGCGTTATTTATGCTCGAATTTATGAATAAGGGAATTTTTATCTGGGCTCTAACAGAACTGAAACCTCCATTCATGAACTCTGAAAAAGGCGAGCTGTTCATACAGATACCAGGTAATAACGAGACAATATAGGGAAGATGATGGAAATGAGTATATCGGAATGAAAGGAGGAAAACTACAACATTTGAAAAAAATCCTTACATGTGTCTTTATATACTTGAGACAATTGGATTGGAGGGAATATGGATGGATTTTATTGACAAGAAAAATGAAACTTCAACTTATGTTAGCCGTAAATGATTATGTAGAACTGGATAAATGTATACCAGTAAATCATCAATTTACATTTAATGATTGGGCCAATGAATAGAGAATAGACGAAATTGAAATAATTGCAGTAGAAATTAAATTTTTCCGAACTTAAATTTGCCAGTTAAAGAGAGAAAGACACATTTGTTTGCGTGAATTCGACGACCCTCAGGAATCTTAAGTTGAAATTAGATAGGATTTTAGACGTAAGAAAGGTATATAGGTACTTATGAAGAAAGGAGCTTATTATCAAAGGAAGGGGAAGATGAAGAGGAGTTGAGAAAGAAATGATAAGTAATTTGAAAAATTAATTCGAATGAGGAGAGCTCTAGTAAAGTAAACCAATAAGTCGAGTTAGAAAAGCAACGGGAAACTGCAAAAACAGAATATCGCTGATAACGAACTGATAACTTTCCTTTCACGAATGGAATCCCACCCATAATTGAGTTTACGATGAGTAGCACTAAATTTTCAATTCAATTTCCGTAGTAGAAGCAATAATCTGTGAACAAATGTTTTATAGAAGAAAAAGCTTATAAAGGCGATGCTATCTCATTTTGTAGAATTCTGTGGAATATGTTTTGAATTTTCCCCAATTTAAATATAAATAGATCAGACATAAATAAAATCTTTATCTTCAGAAGTACAAATTAACTTACAAAAAAATGTACTATTTCTTGGATTTCTTACTGTTCGCATAACTTTTTCTGAATGCTCACCAAATTCATTTGTTAATTATACATGAGATTCTTCATTCAGTTTATTTAACTTCCCTGCGCAATGGGAAATGCTGCTATTTAACTTCGACATTGAATTATAGAGACATTGGGCACGTCTTTAAATTCATCGATGGATCCAGCAAACAGTTTTTTTTACTCACTGGTGGATTTACGATGCTTTCCATCGAAGTTCGTCGCTTCCATCGAGATTAATCCCCGATGAAGAGCCGATGGTTCTGATACAGTAGCGGTTTATTCAATTTAAATATCAATAACCTCATAAACAGGCAGTAAATGGCAACTTACAATGGGAAATATAACGTATTCATAATTCAATAATCAATGAACCAAAACAATGCGATGATTTACGTTTCAACAGAGTTTAAAGAATGATTGAGATGGAACAAGTGGTAAATGCAACAGTAGCCATCTTATCATACTGCAGACAAACCAAAGAACTGTTCTTAAATTCGTCAATAATACGTGCCCATTGTTTATCTCTTGCCTCAAGCTGATGATTCTTCAAGTACATAATCAGACTCAAAGTTGAACTCGCAAACCTGTTTTTAGAGTCAATGGAATGATAAACGTACTTCATGTCTATGCTAGATGAATGCATATTCCCGCCGTTCATTGTGTGTTCCAAGCTCTCTGAAGAGGTACATTTTATGTACAGGAGATGGCAGAAGTGACCTTGTCCTCCGTTCAGGGACGTTATTCATTCAGCATTACTCATCAATTATTGTGCGTGGAATATACTTTGAAATAAAATGTATGAAAATGTTAACCTTTAAGAATATAATATATTGAGTACATATATAAATGGTGTTGGAGCGTGTTTAATTTACGATGACAAAGTGCTTAATACAGGAACAACAGAAACAGTAACAGAGAAACAGGGTTGTGCAAGTACTATCCTTGGCCAATAGAGGGGCCTGGAGCATATTAATCCCTTCCCCACCCGCTAGATGGTGCTGGTGGCGCTTTCCCGAACGACGTCGCTGATTCCTTCTTACAGTCGGTTTACGTTGAAATGTTTTTTTTATTTTGAAAGTAAATTAATATTAAACGTAATATTCGCGTATTAGGTAAATTTCTAGAAGAGAAATTTACCGCGTATTATGTACTTTCTATAAAAAAACGAAAACATTACATTTTCAAGTCATTATCACAATTAAATAGGCACGGCAATGAATTAAATCGCACAGAAAATTAATAGTTGCATCGAGTTCGCCTTCATTTGGTAGGTAACTGAAAGAAAAATAAAAGACGAAGAAAACCCCAGGAAATATGCTGTAAATACAAAATTTTATTGATGTAAATTCTTTTAAAACATAGACATACATACATAGATACATTCCTTTACAACTGCAAATGACAATGAAACATGTTTTCTATAGTTAAATACGAATGAAATCTGAATAAGTCTAGGAGAAGTAAAACAATTAGTTAAATTGAAAGTACAACCTATTCCCCATTCACTGATGAAAGAAGAAAAATGTATATTCACCATGAATAACGAATATTTTAGAGACCTCTTTTTACTACAAGTTTTTAGTACAACTAGAGGAATAAAGTTCTTTTAATTACACTTCTCACTGTATTCAACAATCTATCTCGACCATGTATAGTTATCACATGCCTATAATCTGCATCAGGTTAGAAAAAACCATCAACCATCACTGGATACACACAGATATTTAAAAAATTAAACAGCAAATATTCCCAATTCAAATCAGGAAAATAAAAAACTGCAAAAATTATTAGTAAATCCATCAGTCTAAACAAACATTTTCACCTCAAAAGGGAACAGAATACTAAATAAAATCAGTCAGACAACATCCATATATTTAGACTAAAAATTTCTCACCTTATATGCCAACATTCCCATAGATTTTAAGTAAATATTTATTAATTCACTGAATTGATCTGAGGGATGTTAATGTTAAGGATAATCATAGTGTTTAACTTCAACTATTGACAAATGCAATACTCTAAACTAATAATAGATTCTAATATAATAGAATAATAGTCAAAATATACATAAAAACACTTGGCGGCTTTAATTAAGTTGTCAATAATGAAGAGTAATGAAAAAAAATTGTATTTATGCGGGGGAAATTTGTCTATTTTTGATAAAGTCTGAAAAAATATTTTAGCCTATGATAAATGATTGAAGCTACATAGTATATGTACGAGTAATATCCTCCGATGTTGTGTGAATAATTTTAGGGAAGTACATCACATTCAAAACCAAATAATGAAAAAAGTAACTTCTGCATAACCACCGGAAATTGTTCTAACAATATGACTCCTAATAATTCATAATATCTTTAGCTGTATATGAGGTGAGAATGAAAAACTGCCTCATACGGTATAATAGGAAAAGTATGAGAACATAATGAATGTATCTACAGCTAGTACAGCCTTAAAAATAGATTAAAATTCACGAATATGAAAAGATAATTCATTTAATTGCCTCGCAATACTTACAATATTAACAAATAGCTCAACATAAAGAAACCATTGCGGAAAATTCCTTATGATATCTGCTTTCGTCACTGTAGTTAAGGTCTTCCTCTTGTGTGATTTCTCAGGTGGAGCACTTTATCACAGGATAATCCTTCTAATAACCAATCTCTTTCTCTTCCTTAGAAGCTTTTTTATTCTAGCAATTTGTCTGCAATGAATCCATCAGATTTCTGACACATCTCCTTGTCTTGCTCTAAGAAATATACAGAAACCGAATAATTAAAAATTTGCTTCTCACTACAAAACTATCCGTGTTAAGTAAAATGCAAAGAAACAAACGTGAGTGGCAAATAAAACTTTCAATGATAGTAGTGGTGAGTTTTACGAAAACTAAGGTAAAATTCATTCAGATATAGGAAATTAAGTTGTTTGCGTAAAGTAAATAAACACAACCATAACAAATGTGGGAAAATTTAATCAGAAATGCTTCTTGTAAGCAAACTTAAATGTTAGGTTATTAAATACTAAAAAAAATTACTAAAGACGGTAAAAAGCTTCACTTACCTTTCCTTTACCGAGCTTAACAACAGCAGATAATCTCAGGACTTCCAACATTTTCGCGGCATGAATAGGTGTACGTGCAAGATTTAACCTAACCGAGACTTAACGTAGAACATGAAATACAATGTATAATAAAGGTCTCCGGAAGAAGAACCAATATCTTCGATAAATCATTTGGATTCTCCTGTAAAACACAATTAAGAAATTATATCAAGGTGGAATTATGTTTGGAACGTATGATATAATAAAACAAAGCTAACTACATTTACTTACAATTCTGCTTCTTCCGAGAGTAAAAAGGTGGCATTAACTCACTACTTCTGTGCTGTTACAGTATATGGCGCAACATATCTCATGCTATATTTCCGAAACCGTTCTCAATAACTTCAAAACATTCCGAAACCCATCAACCGTTACTAAATAAAGATACTACCAAAGAAAAATAAGAACAGATTTAAATTAGTGCACTAGTGCTGCCATCTCTGCTCCCTGAAAGGGGAAGGGACTATTACCAGATTTGACAAATGACTGTGTTGCACAGAGTTGCAGAGAAACAAATGATAAATAAAAGAGTTACGAAAACACGTCCTTGAAAGTAACTCTTATTCTTGAAAAAGCGTAATTTATCTTCAGTTTAGAATATAAATTGCGTTAATAGTCAGTTTTAATTCAAGTGAATTGCGTTATTCCATTACATTTTATAAAATTGTCAAACAATTGAACTGCGTAATATAGACCACGTAGACCTTGAAGGGAGGAAGTGGGTCAGAAGCAGACATGGTGTATGTAAACTCAAGTAAGTTATGTTTTTAGGCTTTGTCCTTTAGCTGATGTTTTTTATAACTCTAATGTAACCATTTTAAATCACCAGGAGGTGAAATCTGCGAATCCCGTCCATGGGGACTTTCCTTATTCACAGATTGGTTTTGGGGAGTCCTGAACTTCATATATATGTTGTAAGTTGAAAAATAGGTTAAGTTTAATGTTAGGTAGTCACGAAAACCTTTTAAGAGTTTTTTTATTAGTTTCAGGACGTTATTCAATCCCGGATACAATAAGTTAGGGAATCAATACTCGAGGGATTATCGACCTGGACCAAGGTAAATTAATGTCTTAGGTGTTTGCTTTCTATCGTGTCAAGATTTAGTTAGGTATATTAATTCGCCTTGAAATATTTTTTCGCTTTACCAGGCCTCCTCGTCCACCATCGAGAAGACCCGGAGGATTTGGAACTATCTCTAGCTGCGATGGACCGCCGATGATGGGTGGTGGATGAGCCCGTTAAAGCCCTACTTCCTTGATTCGTATAGAATCGGAAGTTGGGCGTGTTCACTTTCCACTATTTCCAGGCATGAATCCACCTTCATTTAATCCGTAATATTCTATGACACTAGCTTCATGCCTGGAAAGGCTCTATTCACAATTTATTCTACTTGGAGTTATCTCTGGCATTGTAATCACCGTTTATTATTATCTTCAGGCTTCTTGTCTTGCCACTCTGTATCGAAGTAAGAAGTGTTATTACAATGACTAAGGATACCCTCGTATGACGCATTCACTCATAAACTTGTTTCAAGTGGAGTAGTGCCGATGATGTAGAATATTTGTGAGAGAGGTGGAAAGTTTTTCTCTTGTAATTGTTAAACAATGATTTATGGCTTCAATTCCATTTGATATTGGGAAATTCCCTTACTGACTGACATATGAAGAAGTGAGAAGCAAATTCCTTAGTATCTTATGGATACAAAATTTTTTTATCTCATTCCATTGATTAAATTTGTCCGATTGAAATGTTTGCACAAAATTTTTCCTAACAAACTTAAACAACATCTGTTATAGCCAGCAAAGTGTCAGTTGTCATAAAAAGAAACTCTTTATTTACTATTAATTTTCTGCACTTAGAGGAACATCTTTTTATTACAGTTTCATTAATAAACTGCAAATATAATATATGGTAAAATTTGTATCTAAAATCTTATTACTTGCATTATATTAACTGTAGCACTGAATAATTGTGATTGGACATTTTAAAAGCTTCAGGATATATTTATTTATACATGCAATAAAATTCCAAGTATCTAACTACATTATGTGTGTGTTTGATTAAGATATATTTCCTATCATACTAAGACATTAAGGATTCCCTTTCTCTGTATTTTAATTATATACTGCTCTGCGTTTCTTAAGATGTAAATATGTTTAGGTGTTAATGCATAATTTAAAATACTTATGAGTAACAGTTTAATAATAATTTACTATTTAATTAGTAACATCTCCAGTAGAAACAAATTGCTTTAAGGAAAACGAGAATTTTTTACTGTTATTATTTAACATAGAAAACAATAGAAGTTGGAAATGTATCAAGCAGCTATTGGGTTGATTGTTTAATTGCACAATGGATTAAATATTTTGTGATAAGGGTACCTCAATGCATATTATAGATTAACTACTGTGATTCCTTATAATAACATTACTTTTCCATGTTCAGTTCAATAGATAACAATGGTTTTTGTAGAATACATAAGGACTATCTACAGGCAAGATTGAAGTAGTAGCATGTAAACTAGCATTTATCGTTCTCCATTTGTATTAATAATAAGAGGTGATGTAATAGTAGATAAAATTTGAATAGGTGTGATGAAATTATATTTAAACTTTTCTTTTATAGGTTAATTTGATTTCTATTCATGAAAAGGTAAATTACTGCCACTATTTGATGCCTTGCATGCATTTTTAAGTCACATGAATCATTATAATTTAAGAGTACTATGATGATGTCATGAATTAAAATTACTGCTGCTACATAAAAAATTTCGTATGATTTTTCCTTATGCAGATTGCAAAAGAAACTAGAAGTACCATATGATTTCCTAGTGTACACTTCTAATAACAATACTTTAGCTCATTACTGGAAATTAAGATGTGTTTAAGTCTTAACTTTGTGATACGTATGGCTGTCTTTCCTTAATGTGAAGTAATAAATTCTAAAGTTAGAACAATGTCCTTGGAGCTGAACCTTTTATGTATCCAATGCATTATATGTTCATAAACATAATCAGCTGTAACATAAATTTTCATGAGATAGAATGTCATTATACAACTATGAATGTAACAATTTTCAAATTAAAGAATTAACTATGGTCCATGAAATCTACAAAATGATATTAATATTTAATAGCAAAGACTTTTTCGCTTCATACTAGATTGTTTGTGTTCATTAGAAAATTCACACCTTAAGGTTGATGGAAATTTGTCAGACCTTCACATTAACCTCTAACCATTATGAAAGGGAAAATACCTGGGTGGAGTATTTTCTCTAACATTTAATACTGTATACCCATAGATTTTCAATGTTACCTGTAGAAAAAATTTAAAACAATAATGAGAGAATCTTCATCTTTAAATTATCATAAATATACTTAGAACTGCCAGGAAATGAATTTTCATTATTATGAATTGAATAGGAAATGAATTATAAGTGATAGCAAAAGATTTCGCTATCACTGATCCTTCAATTACAATAAAGGCAACTGAAATAATCCTTAATGACATACTTATCACTTGAGAGATCAATGGGCTTTTCAAATTCCTTTTACTCTCTTAGTATCATAAATATCATAGAACATCTTAATTTAATAGAAGTTGACATAATTCATGGATTGATATCTCAGTGTACTGCATACATTTTTCAAAAAGTGAGATATTGAACAAAGATAAGTTGATGATTTGTAAATTCAACTTATTTTGAATGAAAGTGCCAAATTAAACATTTTGGAGCCTTCGACAGCTTGGTATTCATCCTGATTTTATTGTGAGTATGATACTTTTGTTTGGACTGATTAATTGACAATGAAATGATCATAATATAATTTGATAATATTGGAGTTTACTTGGAAATTTGAACAGGCACTGTAATGCAGTTGTGGTTATTTATTGTCTGAATTTAGGATCTAACAACATTTTCCTTGTAGAAGCTCTTTTTCCATCAGTGCTTGAAGAGAATTGTGCATTTTCAGCAGGTGTACATAAATCCCATTTTTGATGGAATGGGAGACATTTCCTCAGCAATTATGAATGTCTGTCTATAAGAAAATGCTCAGCTTTATAGAAATATGCTGGACATTTTTCCTTCTTGGTTTGCTAAACTGAGTTTTCTGTAAGATCTCAATGAAATGCTTTCACCTTCCAAAAATTCTTCCAAAACTCCTTCAAAGCTCCTTTCTTAGATTTTAAATGTCATTTTTTTCATACCTTATCTACATTAAGTTCTAAAATGTTAATGTTCAGAACAAGTAGTAATTTAATCACAAAACTATTTCTTTCTATATAATAATTATTGTGTTCTTTTAGTTTGTTGATTTCTTTAGTATCTCAGATTCAATCACATGGGATTCATATTTTTAATCTTTCTTTTAACCTTTCAATTCTGTGCTAACTTTTCAAACATGTATGTCATGATAATGGGAGGTCAAACATTGGGCCATCTATTGCTTGATTTCAAGACATAATGTAGTGGACCGCTTTTTAACATTTATTCTAGTACTACATGTAAACCAAACATGAGCTCAATGAAAAGTTTGGTTTTCTAGAGACAATGTGCCTGTAATGAGTTACCGAAATGGTGAGATCAGGGTAGAGGAGTGAGTTCTATACATCCTATGAGGATGCAAAGCATCTTGTTGAGTTTTGTTTTGCTTTTGGTTGTTACTATTTCAAGCTTTCATCACCTTCTGTGGACATTTATAGATATGTATCAAGATTTATCTCTATTCTGAGTTACGAAGTATGATTTTTCAATCTAAATAAAAACACAGTGGAAAATTCTTTTCCATGATTATATTTTTCTTTGTTATTTTTCATTTACATAGTACTTATTTTGCATTCCAAATAAAATGTTTAAATGGGGAAAGTATTGCATTCAATTCTTAATTCGACAATTTTTCATGTAAAAGGGATAACAAACTTCAGGACAGTAATAGTAGCAATCTGCTCAGAATTCTTAAGAGGCAATTGGCTGAAAGCCTGTATTTTCCCACCTCATATATATTCTTTGTTATTTTTAATTTACATAGTACTTATTTTGCATTCCAAATAAAATGTTTAAATGGGGAAAGTATTGCATTCAATTCTTAATTCAACACTTTTTCTTGTAAAAGGGATAACAAACTTCAGGACAGTAATAGTAGCAATAATCTCTGTAACTGTTTAATATTCGATTGTATGATACATTCTACAAGCTTTTCCCAAAAAATGACTATAACAAGATTATATATTCAAATTTTAGTGATTTCATCATACTAAATTAAAATGTATCAAAAGAAAGTATGGTTTTACTTGACTGGAGAAAATTCGAACAAAAAATTGCCTCTTTAAACATCCTTTCACAATTTATAAGAAATAAATATTTTGCTATGCCTAAGTTTGGATTGATTTACATATTTGTTTCATGTAAAGTAACTCAGAGATAAATAATTAATATTGAAATAAACTATTTTCCATTGATATGCAGCCTTCCCTTTACTGTGTACATCATTGAGATAAAATTTTACCTGTACTTAATTATTTTCAACTGTTTCTCATTAGAGCTGGTTTTTTGGCAAACTGTGTAAAGGGCAATTCACATTCAATATTTAGAACCACTTATCTCTGCTGGGAATTTCTCTTGCCCTCTTTCAACCTTGAATTACAGTTGCATTATCCTAAAGAGTGACTAAAAAAGGGTGCAGCTCAGTTACATTTGTAAAAATTGGCCAAAGGGAAAGTTTTGAGGGATCGCTAATTTTATAGCTAGTTATTTTGCTTACTTCCGTTCAACAATGTCCAGCTTTTCCATAAGAAGGTGATCCTCTTCCATGGTTCATTTTCTCTGTAGTTAACTTTCTTTGCTACGCCCATGAACTTTTTATCTATATTTTTACTTTCTCTCTATACATAGTATAGAGAAAGTATTGTATTCGCAAAAAAATTCGACCTCCAGATTTCAACAGAAATAGATGTTTTGGGGCCCATAAAGTTTGTTTTCGATATTATCCCAAACATGTCTGTCTGTCTGTGGTAAAAACGTTTGTAGGCGCTCTATCTTGAAAATTGATTATCCGATCATTTCCAAAATTCATATTTAGTATTCTCCTAACAATGCCAAGAGTTGTTTAGTTTTTTATGAATACCGCTTAACCGGAAGTTGCGGTTTATCCGGAACAAAAGTTTGTTTCTTAAATATCTCTGTCAGAATGCAATTAAGGTATATACAATTATTTACAAAAGTTATAGATAATGTACTTTACTACAACTTTTGAATGAAACATTTTTTCGTAACACTGATTGTTTAGGAGTTATTCTTCAATAATGGTTAACCGGAAGTTGTTGTTTATCCAGAAATGGAAGTTTTTCATACATATCTCGGTCAGAATGCAATGTAGGTATATACAATTATGTACTAAAATTATAGATAATGTGTTTTACTTCAACTTTTGTATGAAACATTTTTCTGTAACACTCATTGTTTTGGAGTTATTTATATATTACCGGCATAGGTTTCTGTTTTCAATGAATATGGAGAAAGTCATGTGTTGGCCTCATCAGATTTTTTCACATCATTATCCCCATATATCCCTTTGATTGAATAGATGGGAAATAAACATGGAAAATGTATAAGTGATATTTCATTGGAGAAACTAACTTATGGTGAAAGATTCAAACCACAACACTTATGAAAACATCATTCATAGAATTTTCATTCATTTTCCAAAACATTACAATTATTCAGTCAATCCACCAACCATTTTTTCAAACATATATTACTGTAGGTATATGGAAATATTCTCGTGCAATAAGTCGTGTCTCATGCTCCTTCATAGATCAGTTCTCTGAAACGACTGCTCAGCTCATGCTTTCATTTACTCTGTTTGCTGCTGCTTCTTTATGGTAATAAATTCTTTGTCCTTCCTCTTAAAAGAACGGCATATCACGTTTCAATTAGAGTGGTGTGGTGAGCTGAGTGGAGGTGGCCCTTGAAATTTCCATTCATTTCTCAGGCAGGAATTCGATTAAATTGCGATTGCTCTTGAGCGTCAATACATCAATTTCAAATGTATTTAAGATTAAAATTCAGAAAAAAATCACTTAATTACTAATTAAAAATAGATCGGCAAAATTACCTGCGATAAAACGATCGGCTAGTCTAGGCGACTGAAAATTATATAGAGAACCGATTTCATCGTCTAAATACGCATTTGTTTTGTATTTTCTCAAGCATTTACGTTTATTAGGCCGAGACAGGAAAACGTTTTCTTATGAATATTTCCGTATCAATTTTTATTAAGAAAATTAGCTGGTATATACTCTTACGATCTTAAGTTAATAAAAAGAAATTTTGTTTGTATTTGGGTTAATTTTTCCTTAAAGTAATTCAAAAGATATTTGGAGTTAGTTTGTATACATATATTTATCAAAAAATTATACAGAATTCATTCAGGCTGCTTTCCAGCTTAGAAATTGAAACATTTCAACCAGTGTTGGTCGATGCTTGAAAGATCTCGTAATTCATTTTAAACATCAATTTCAACACACTTTTTTCACTCGATCCTCCCATGAGACGGTGGACCAATTCGTGCCCATGCGAGGTCGGCAGCAATTAGAATGTCGAGTAAATACCAAAAGCAGGAGAAAACTAAAATAAACTCGATAGAGGGAGGACTCATCAAAATGCAGTCGGACCTCGATGTAGCATCACTGTCGGTTTCCTCTGACATTGGCACTAATTGTTCGGCTGAAAAAAAGACCATAAGAACGTAAGAAATACATTAAGTAATTATTTGAGAATTTTAATAGAAATTCGAGCTAAATCTGCTTCTCAAAAAATAGTAAGATCGAGTACTAACTGAAAAACGATGTATATTTTGCTAATAGATTAATTTTATTTCAACTTGAATTATTAATATTAGCATCTTTCTTACAACAAACGAAAACATAATACTTCATTTCTTACTAATTTACTTTTCGAGCTGAAATTTACGAAAACAAAGAGCTTTCAAGTAAGAAAAATGTCCGTGATTCGGGATGAGTTTGAATGAATATTATTTGACTTTACAATGCGGGTTTATAGGTATAAATTTGCGATCACTTATTCATCTCAAAGGAAGAAAAATTTATATGAATTGATTTTGTTTTGAAGTTAAATATTCAACGTCTTGGTCAGGGGTTCTCTACTATCCCCGACCCTACTTCTGTAACATTTTTAAATTTTAACACCCGTTTTCTCATCAAAACGTTTCATGTAATCAATGTATCTAAACATGAGTTAAAATCTTATTTATCATAATATCTCGATCAAAAATTCCATCCATTCCATTAGTATCAGTTAATCTTTAGTAAAATATCTACAATTTGATCTATTTGTATCAGTCGTGCGCAGCACAGGCTAAAAAGTTTCAGTGTAGAATATACCTATATGGCACGATCGTGTGGATCGAATTGCTGGTCACGATAGCTGTAGATGTAGCGCCGTTGGAACGGATGAAATTAATCGGTTCCGTGGTTCAGATTCTGTATTAGAATGAAATCTGTATAAAATACGGTTATTTTACTGTAAAATTCGGATTCTATATCTTATTTCTGTCTTTTTTTCGCACTTAATGCGTCTATATTATTCGAGAAGCAATTTAAGTTTACGCTCATTTGAGGCGTCTTATAGAAAAGAATTATGGAGTAGATAGAAAAGTATCCTCTGTTTCATTTGGATGTAATGAATGGAGAAAATTTGTACACTAGTGTTTATTACCATCAAATGACTAACTGAGCCTTATTTTAATGTCGGAGAAGCATTTAGCCCGAAGACAGGTTTGAGCCCCCCCTTTTCTTCCATCAACTATTAGCGCTTTTGGAGTGGAAATAAGGCCTACAAGGTAAGCTGAGGGGTATGAAAGATTGGTTTTACTTTCCTCGTTAGGACATAAAGCTAGGAATGGGAAATCTTTACGTAATTGCTGCACAACTATCCTTCTCATTGGATTCTATAATGAAAAACCGAAATGAATGTCCTAAATCAGCATCATTCTCTTCTCAGTAGCTTTTATATTATCACTGGAATGAAAACCACATGTTTTATGTTATTTATATAATTTGTCTGTTTTCTATAATTTCACAAAAAAGGCTCATGAAAAACACACATCAAGATATAGTAGTATGAACGCTATTCTTCTATTTGATCTTTTTTATATTGCGGAAAATTAATCGTGTTAAAATTTTAGGAGTGAAAAGTGTAAAATAAACTAGTTATTAGTTCACAAAAACTTAATTCTTTTGAAGTAATAGGAGAGTTAAGAATATATACTTTTCGAACAAGTTATCCTACCATGAACGCTTATCAAGAACGCTAAATAACCTTACATGATTAGTGGATAACAAATCATGTAAATGCTTTCTCAAGGTACTTGAAATTTCACATGTAGGTTACAACTATTTAATAGCGCTGTTTGAATCTTATTTTCCTACTGAAATTTTTATGTTTATTTAAGGTCTTTATGGAATCATTATGGTCATTTAATGCATATGCTGTATTGGTTGTAGATTAATATGAAAATTATAGTTATTGACATTCTAGTCATTGTAATTTCTTGCTTACTGTAGTTGGAATAACTTGTTTTCTCAATTCATTTATTGTAGTTAATATTGTACATTGTTAACTTACCATTTTTTCGTATTTGCATATGCATAACTTAGTGATATGGTTTGACCTGATTGGTTACACAATGAATGTTGTGTAAGCTAACGTCGCCTCTAGACCTAGTGTCTTACCGCGGCGGAAGCGTATAATATCAAATTGATAAATAAATATTTTCATTAGTTCAGAGGCTTTGAATGATAAGCCATAATGCGACTAGGATGTGAGCGCAAGAAAAGAACGTGGGAAGCAATGAATCTCGCGTTAGGTAACTCTTCCATGTTTCTTCACTGCAGACTCCGTCACAAATATAAACGTTTTCCACATCCTCGTTTTTTCATATCCTCCCCCGAAGTGGATCGCATTCTTCCTTCCGAGACGATCGAATCGATGGATGCGAATCCGCCTTTACGATAGCGCGTGCTCCAGTTTTATCTTCTTGATGACCTTGTTCGCACAACACTCAGCACCTTCAATGGGCGGATTAATGAGGCGTTGCAAGGATTCTATAATCCGTCCGCATACTAAAGTTCCATACGACTTAAACAGTCACTACGCTTATGAAATTGGGAGGGCGTTTTATGCTCCAGAAAGCGTTTCACAGATGAGAGCGCTCGTCTTCAGTCAGAGGTAGCGATATCGCAAGTAAAGGGCGGGGACGTGCGATTTTTTTCCGCGTGGGAACGTGGGAAACTTGAATGTTACCTCTTCGGGAATGTGTGTCGAAAGATGTAAGGGTTTTGTACTGAGGTATTCTCGTCGGAACCTCCCAATCGATTCCCGAGAAAGCCTGACGGGAAAGGTGGTGAAATATCTCAATCGGTAACGCTTACTTACGAGTATAAATAAGGGGCGTAAATAGATTGAGAGTAATTATGAAGACGTTCGCATCACTTACAAAGGAAACAGGTTCAGTTACGTTTTACCGAGGCTTTTGTGTAAGTGTTGCGAGGGTTCATTACCTGCAATTTTTTTTGATATTTTCGTATAAAAAGTTTTATTAGTGAAGATATATTTTGAAATAATTTGCGAGGAAAGAAGTACTCTTATCAATGGTATATACGAAAAGATATATAAATAATTATCCCTAAATATCGTCAGGTGGTATTAAGTGAATCGATAAATATTCATACTCGAGTAATTTTATTAGTATAGCAAATAATTTAAATCTTCTTCGTGACTAATTCTTTTAAGTTAATAGGAAAGATGTACTCTTTTAAATTGTGTATATGAATAATAATACAAATAATTACACCAAAATCTAGACTGACGATACTTTATTTTATGTTGGTAATACATAAAATTCACTGTGAAAAAATTACATTTAACATAAATTAAACGACCGGTTTCGAACTAACTTTAGTTCTTATCAGCATCAATTCAGATTTATTGTCAGTATGTGGTTTCGCGAAGTTAAGTATCCCCAGATCGATTTTATTAATTTATATTATTAGTGTTGTTAATGTCGGTTAAATATCTCTGAATAAAAAATATTTTAATAGTATAACTATACACATTATATATGGAATAGGGACAATTTCTTCGCCGTAAGATTAAATAATAATGATTAATATTGAAAAGAAATATACCTACCAAACGCTTAATCTAAATCCTCGGGGACATCGGAAGGGGTGTCCAAAACCCTTAACAGTGTCCTTGGAGCAGCACGAACATCTTTCCGCATTCCCAGACGCAAAATAACTCATCTCTTCGTCACCTTTGTCTGCCGAAATAAAGAAAACCGCGTTTGCTTTTCCCTTCCCAACCTTCACCCATTTCGACTCCCGAGTATAATTATGAATGACGAATGATCCCTCCACCGGCGCTGGAGAGTTTGTTTGCATGCATTAAACGACGGTGCAATTCCTTTGAATTGGCCAAGAGCACCTCCTCACCCCTCCCCTTTGTTTATAATGAGGAGAGTATACGCGGAGGTGCTCCACAACGTAATTCCCGCGTCACGTTTCGCGTAGGGATGCGAGATATATAAGGGTCCTGGAGCAAGCACCGGTTATCCATTCACGCCATCTTCATCGTTTGGTGGAGAGGCGAATCAGGAGGCGAAAGAACATGGCCACCATGCTCTCGGTAAGTACAGGAAGCCATCATCAGCGGGTTCGTCCGAGTGGAAAATTCGGAACCGTCCACGACCCTCCGGAGTTCTTATTGTCGGGCGGCATTCACGGTCTCGAGGAATTCGTCCGGACGAGGAATCCCGTCCTCCGGCGATCCTAACGCGAACGGGATCGTGTAATTAGCTAATTTAGCGTCCATCGACGTCGAATTACTCGCTCCGTGGGTTGGCTTGAATTAATTGGCGAAGCGGAATGATTTGTTGAGCTTATACGAAGTGCCTCCCTCCACAGAACGGTGTGTTCCGTGTAATGGCTTGTTAATTCATCGAATGAGGGTAAAATTTTCATTCAGAGGTAAGCGAGTTCTCTTTTAACCACGGACCGAAGTCTCAACAGAGTGGATTTATTACTGAAAGTAAGAATATTAGGAAGATTTTTATGAAAATATTTCATTAATTTCATCGCCAACATTACTAATTTTAAGTCTACTTAAGTTTTACTTGTTTCAATTAATCATTATAGAAAAGCATTAATGAGGATGTTTATAAACTTGATATAATATTGACGGCTTATTATTGAGAACGATATCTATTAATTTCATTATTTACGATAGTAATTATTACTAAATTGTTCTTCTATTAATTATTACTAAAGAACATCAATTCAAATTTAAATAAACTTGATATCATATTATGTTGACGGATGATTTTTTCTAATCATATTCTATTAAATTAATCGTTATATGCGGTTCAAAATAGCATCCCGTTAACATTAAATTTTTATGTCAATTACGGTAGATTTTTTTATAAAATTGATATCGAATCGACAGCTAAATAATATTCTCTCGCAGCCCTCTTGCAGCTCACCCTTGTTTTATCACGTTAAATTATCCGAAGAAACTCCATGTTGAAGGTCGCCAAAGAACTGAGCGGTACAATATGTCAACAGGAAGGGTAATGTGGGAAGTGTTTTTGCTGGAGAGCTATTGCAAAGAGAGTAATTTCTGGGAAAACCATATTTCTTAATTTACTAATTTCAAATATACAGATCTGTGGACCAATTCGCTGTAATTTACGCCGTATTTTTGCAATGCATGAACTATCGTAATGTAAAGCGGACTGCTCTTTATTTTTCTAAATTCTGATCCATTAAATTGAGTACAATTAAACGATAACTTGTAAGAAGGGGAATCGATTTATTAATTTATCAAACATTTTTCAGCCTTAATTTCGAACTAGTTTAACTACAATGGATGCATTTATTGATAGCTATTGTTCTTAGGAATAAGTAAACTATTTGAGATGTATAGACTAATTTTGTACTTTTCTTAGAAAATTTTACATCTTGAATAGTTAAAAACGCTGTCTCCATTGGGTTATTGAATATAAACGAAATGTCTTAATTTACTTTAAACAGGGAATATTTCTACTGCTAGCTCTGAGTTCGAGCCATGGACTTACAATAAAAGGGGCATTTGGAACTCATTTAGGATATACGTATGAGAGACCGGATAAACCATTTCCCTTTCCTCCTATAACGGATAAACCACTAATTCCTCCAGTGGAGATAAGCCCTCCCATAGATCAGATTCCAGAGGAGCCACCAAGCCCTCCAGAAGGAATTCCAGAGGTGCCACCGGAGCAGGTTCCTGAAGAGCCTCCCAGTCCGCCAGAGCAAATACCCGAAGAGCCTCCAAGCCCACCAGAGCAGGTTCCTGAAGAGCCCTCCAGTCCGCCAGAGCAAGTACCCGAAGAGCCTCCAAACCCACCAGAGCAGGTTCCTGAAGAGCCTCCCAGTCCGCCAGAACAAGTCCCCGAAGAGCCTCCAAGCCCACCAGAGCAAGTACCCGAAGAGCCTCCCAGTCCGCCAGAGCAAGTCCCCGAAGAGCCTCCAAGCCCACCAGAGCAAGTCCCCGAAGAGCCTCTAAGCCCACCAGAGCAAGTTCCCGAAGAGCCTCCAAGCCCACCAGAGCAAGTCCCCGAAGAGCCTCCAAGCCCACCAGAGCAGGTCCCTGAAGAGCCTCCCAGCCCACCAGAGCAAGTACCAGAAGAACCTCCAAGCCCACCAGAACAAGTGCCGGAGGAACCTCCAAGTCCTCCTGAGCAAGTGCCAGAAGAACCTCCAAGTCCTCCTGAGCAAGTGCCAGAAGAACCTCTAAGTCCACCAGAGCAAGTGCCAGAAGAGCCTCCTAGTCCTCCTGAACAAGTACCAGAAGAGCCTCTTAGTCCTCCTGAACAAGTACCAGAAGAACCTCCAAGTCCTCCTGAGCAAGTACCAGAAGAACCGCCAAGTCCTCCTGAGCAAGTGCCAGAAGAACCTCCAAGTCCACCAGAGCAAGTGCCAGAAGAGCCTCCTAGTCCTCCTGAACAAGTACCAGAAGAACCTCCCAGTCCTCCGGAGCAGATCCCCGAAGAACCACCAAGCCCTCCAGAGCAAATGCCAGAAGAACCTCCCAGTCCCCCTGAACAAGTTCCAGAAGAGCCCCCCAGTCCTCCTGAGCAAGTGCCAGAAGAACCTCCAAGTCCACCAGAGCAGGTCCCGGAAGAACCTCCAAGTCCACCAGAGCAAGTGCCAGAAGAGCCTCCCAGCCCACCTGAGCAGCTTCCGGAAGAGCCACCAAAGGAAATGATTCCGGAAGTTCCAGTCACCTTTCCACCCGAGATTGCCTCAGAAGAGCCTGTTAATCCACCTTTGGAAGTGACCGAGCAGCCACCAAGTTCTCCCCAGCCTGGGGACCTCCACGAACCCGAGGAATACTTACCCCCCGACGATACTCATAAACCGCCTTCAGAAGACATCAATGTTATCCCTCCTTTGGAATACCTTCCGCCTCAAATTACGGGAGAGAATCGTCCTCGGCCGGACTACGGACTTCCGCTGTGCAATGTGAAGGGGAAGAGGATCAACTGTGTTTTGCCCCACCCAGGTGGAAACACTATAACGGATTACTTACCACCATTGACGCAATAACGAGAGTATTTTTCCCAATGAAGTATTTAAAATCGCCCAGGAATGTCATATTAAGTGAAGTTTTTGTATAAAATTAATTTTATTTGTAAGTCACGAGAGCTTTCCTCCAGGATTTTTTAATAAAACAAAGAAAATTAAAAAATATTTTTATTGCTTTTTTAATATACATTCTTCTTAAATTTATGCTATTTAAAACTGTTCGATGTGAACTGGCTATGAAATTGAAAAATTAACTTCGACATTTCGTTCACCGCGACGAAATGGGAAATATATACATAAAATGAATCAACTCCGAAACTTAAGCGAAGCTTTTGACAATAACTTGTCTGTGAAAATGAGGGTGGTATTGGAAATTTACCCTCAATAACAAAAGGTTACTCCGTTTGCATATATTAAATAAATTATGAGAAAATTTAAGAATATGTAAAAATGTTGTACTGTGCTTAAAATCTTTTAGCGCCATTGAGAAATCGTTTAACCGGGTGTTTATAAATAAATTTTTAAACGAAGAGAGGGTTATCACTAAACAATAAACGCGATATATTTCTCTTGGTGCAAATTAAACCAATACGTTTTAAATCAAGCTTATAGATACCTAAACAATAACATTTGAAAACAGAGAGCTAATTTAATAGTAAACGATAGGAACTTGATGAATGATTGCAGATTATTTCTAAGTTCATTTAACTTTCATTTATGGTAGAGTCACCGTCATTCTAGCTGTAGGCCTCCGAGGAATACGGCGAGGCCTAAGTAGCATTTGCGATGGCATCTTCACCGGTTGCCTACCTGAGGGCCCTCCCTGCCACATTGTAGGCCTCCGCTTTCTTCTCGCATCCAGAAGCACTTTCATTCCGTTAATCTTAGGAAAACTATCTCTGAGCAACATTGGTGGGGGCCTCAAGACCGCATTTCCATCTTTTTGCTCTTCCGGGTAATTTGGGGTTTCCGCAAAAGAGTTCAGCAACGGAGACCCGGGTCCAGAAGGCACCGGTTTGCCATAAACTTTGAGGACCGTTTTCTTCGGCGGAATACGTTGACCGAACACTAATTCCGGCGCAACGTCTTCTTCGAAATGAGAAGTCTGTTGTGCTTGTGGTTTTCGGATGATCACTCCGCTGTCTTTTCCTCCGTCTTCGCCTATTTCGTAAACTTCGTATTGCTGCATAGGTGGGAGGACGGGCATGGTTCCACGAGTGTCCCTCGACTCTTGCTTCGGAGGCAATATCTCTTGCGACGGGCTTTGGTGCACGTGGACGTGATTTGGATCAACGGCATGGTGGTCGGCATATGGACACTTTGGGGGCGGTGAATTGTATCCCGAGGTTTCGTAAGCTTGCTGCACTGGCACTTGCACATGACTTTGATGCAGAGGCACTTGTACGTGACTTTGTTGCACTGGCACTTGCACATTACCATGATGCACCAGTAAATTTTCTTCACTCTCTGAATGGGAGGGATGTGGAGGTTCCTCCAATGCAGGAGCGGTTATTACCTGCGCTGGTTGGGGTAAGGGAGGGGGATACATAATCTCCAAGTAACTCAAATCTTCTTCTTCAGGGGGGGCGCTCCCTTCGGTCACAGACGCTGCTGGGGCTTCTTCTTCCTCCTCTTCGCACGGAAGTTTATCCCCGTCCGTCTGTCCACCGCCTTTTTCTCCTGATACGTTCGTCGATTGCTCCTGACTTCCTTCTTCATCTTCGTATGACGCTGATTGCTCTTCGTGCTGACCTTCTGCAGGATAATCACCTTGTTCTCCCGAGTTATGACCACGGTATTGTCCACGATAACCACCATCCTCCTCCTCCTCCCCCACTTCAGCTGATTCCTCCGGTTCCTCTTGGCTTTCCTCTTCAGGGTATCCTCCGCTTCCCACGTGCTCCTGTGTCTGATGAAACGATGACAAATCTTTATGGTCTTGGTTTGATTCCTCTCCCTCGTGCTCATAAGGTCCATGTTCTTCCGAATAGAACCAATGGTGCCACTCGTCGTCTCCAAATATAGAGGGAGCGGGTTTACGGACATGGACGTGGTATAGAGGGGTTTCTTGATGACCGTTTACGTGATAGATAACCTGTTGCTGGGTGGGCTGTCCGCCCCCGGAAGGTCGGATTTGATGGCGGGTTACACCGCCTTGATGGATCCCCCTACCCCCACCTCCTTTGCCTCTCCAGGGAGGCAATTTCCTATAACCACCGCTTAACAGTGGTGGTCCTACTGCTGGGGGTCCAACCACCGGTGGACGAATAACATGAGGGCCAACCATTGGCGGGACAGTGATCGATGATCCAACCACTAATGGTCGAATCAGTGGTGGCGGTTGCTGGCCGTGGATTATTTCTTTTGGCCTCTGGTCCCATTCTTCGAGGTGGTTTCCATAGCCGTTGTTATTTTGTTTGTTAGGAAACGGTGGGGGATGGTGGTAGACTTCGTTAGGAGGAGGGTGGTGATGATGGAATCCATTGAGAGGAGGAGGTTGGTAGGCTTCATTAGGAGGGGGATGGTGGTGAACTTCATTAGGAGGGGGGTGGTGGTGGTGGACTTCACTTGGAGATGGGTGATGGTGGACTTCATTAGGAGGTGAATAGTGATGGACTTCATCAGGAGGAGGGTGGTGATGCTCAGGTCTCTGAGGATGGCTCCCGCTCTCGTCAGCTGCACCATGCGCATGAGGCTCCCTATGCACCGAGTAGCCGTGAATGGGCTTCCAAGGACCTAAAAATGAGGGCGACGTAAAAAAATAATGAAGGAATGTCTGGAAAAAGTTTTTACTTCCTAGAAATTTCCTATCATTAACTTCTCTCGTTCTTGAGATTCACCATGACGATGAGTTTCAACTCCCGTTGTCCCATTTCTGCGTTTCCGGCCTCTGAACGCCTCCGCGATTACCACGATTTCGTTTTCACCCACGTGTCTCCACGCGCAGTCTCCCGGAGGCGCTCCTTCCATGGCTTAGCCACTCTCGCTCGAAAGTACCGGTACAAAATTAGGTCCAAATTAAGCTTTATTTTGCTTATTAGAATAAAGTGAAAAATCATGGCCAAGTCTATTAAAAATAGCCGCTCACGGAGAGAAGTATAGAAGTATGAAACCCATCAAAAAGATGTAAGATAGCCCGTGATAAGAGTAAGAGATTTTATTCTTGATAAGCACTAAATGAAGCGAACTGAAGCATTGTGAACTAAAATGAGCTATGGATAAATGATTGAATGTCACTGATTTGATTGTTTGAATGAAAGAATCATGCATGGCCGCACTTAAATTTTCTCCTTGATATTAGAAGAACCATTATATGTCGTTTATAATTAGAAATTTACCGTATTTTGAAGATTTTTTCGCTTATATAATGTAATCATAATTTTTTTAGGTATTTAAAATAAATTGCAATCATTCATACTAAATTACGTAATTTATATAATGTAAGCCCAATGAAAGTGATTCTAAAATCATTCAAAGGAAAAACAGCAACAATAAGTTATTTTGACTAGTATAAACTCAGTCGTACCATAGATATGTAATATTCACATTGTATACTCATATACTAATTATACATTATATACTTTAATATTCTCGATTTATACTCTATGGATTTTTTAAGATGAAATCCGGAAAATACAAAGTAGCCAAAATAGTTTAGGCTGAATCATGCTTCTCTAAAATAAAAGTTTTAGTCATTGAAAACTGACGTACAAACTTGACAGGATCTCTAGTCTTATCTCATATGTATGTACAAACATATAGTATCTTACCCACTCTTTTACAGTGAGTTCATGGTACTATTACTAGTGGTAATTCCTATTGGATGCTTACCTTGTTTTGCACAGTCATAGTGTCTTCCCATGTCTCGTCTTTGGTAGTAATGTGGATCTAGGTGGGTCTGAAAAGGTGGAAATGTTTAAGTATAACTAATTCATACCCAGCCATTAATCTTAATTTTTTATAACAGACATAAAATACGCCGTTCATTATATAACTCTCTCAAGAGGGAGTCCAGAAATTCTAAACTTCCGCTTAAGGACTAATTTTCCTTGATATCTCATTAGATATTAAAATTTGTCACTGTTGCGTTGCTTAATTAAAAGTGTTTCAATGGAAAGTGAACAGTAAGTATTTTCTAGGCATTCAGATTCCCTTAATTTTCTTGGATTGTATATAAATGTTTTTCGGCTCCTGAAAAATCTGTCTGGGAAGCTATGCTTGCATTTATTTAAATTGAGTACCGCATTTTAAACATTATACACATGCCAATAAATTTTCATTGGCATTCATTAACATCCCAAAGCTTGTGAGCTGACGAACAAAAACCAGGAAAACATGTATCACTATACATAAATTAATATTTGGTAAGGAATCATATCAAGCGAAGTCTTTCTGGTACACGAAGGAAGTATTTATTTTTTAAATTTTTCATAAAAGAATTTCATGTAAGTCTAGTTATATTTTTTACCTTAAACCAATTTTGGACTCATACAAATATCGAGGAAATTTTTTTAATAAAATTAATTGCAGATTCCAGTACTTGGTGAAACTGAATTATGGTGGAAACAATATTTCATAAAAATTATTTAATAAATATCAAATAATTATATTGAAATTATTGAATAGGTATTATAATAATAATATTTATTTCCACCTTGAAAATATATATGCTACCTAACAATAGGATCATTACAAGTGTCACTCTTGAGTCCTCCAACGACCCCCATTGGTAAGCTACGGGTTAATACAAACTCATACTGAAAGATACTCACTTCGTATCCGACTCCATGGGTCACCTCGTCGAAGTCGCCCATTCTCTTCTCGATTTCCGGGGCGTCGTTTTGGGGAGGTCGGGGAAGAAGTAATTCCACCAGGGTCATGTTCAGACGGGGTTTCCTGAAAACATTAATAATCAGATAAGCGTCGCAGGCGTATTCTTCCGGTCTTCGATCGATGGCTCAGCTAAACACTCACCCCTCTGTTTGCGTTTCTCGTGATGAGAGAACACCATCGCTTGTCTCTGAGTCATCCCCTTCCCGATACGCAGTTTCCGAAGCTTTCAAGTGATGAATCTGTCCAAAGAAACGGATCCATGAGCAAAGGGAATTTCTTTTTATTTGTCTCCAAAGAAAACTCCAGAGACAATCAACAAACAAGTAGCGATGGGAAATGCGCTTGTAAAAAAAAAAACAATAAAACATCACCTACGGTACGAAGTAGTGTTAACATTCACAAATATTATTTTACTTATTGAAAAGGGATAAAAATATATTTGCGCAAGAGAAAGATTTTTATCTTTATTATTTTAATGTAAATATATATGTGATAGGTATTTGCATAATCTTTTCGGTGAACTGGAAAATCATTATCTGCATAACAAAGACCATGGAAAGTTCACATGTCCAATAGAGATAAGGTATATTCATACAGTCTAAGATATCAGTACTTCGGAACGTGATAAAGGTAATAATAAACATTTAATTCAATTAAAATGTATACGCAAATAACCACAATAATACTTAATAAAATATGAGAAGAAAAAATATTGATTTTGAAGTAAAAAAGATTCAACTTATGTAAATATTTACGATTTGTATTATTTGCTTTCTTGAGAGGTATTACTTTTGAGAAGAAAAAGAAATTTTCCTAGAATTAAGAAAATCTTGGATTTCACGATATATACGAAAATATAAAAATATGAGTATTTAAATTTGCCCTCACTGGAGTAGTTTCGACAAAGATTTTGATTTCAGAAGTCACAATCTTATCTGTGTCTACGTAAGAACTCTGCAAGCCTCCTTTCGACGCGTGTGGCAGGGGGTGCAGGCACCTTGACTCTATTTTCCTAATCGATTGCATTCGCGTATTGCTCGCGAAAAAATGATTTTTTGAAACGATTTGTTCTAGCATCTATTTCCTTAATCTTCCTCGCACTATCAGAACGGTCCAAGTAACATGGGGGTCGCATTATATCGGTTACATCATCTGAGAACATTATTTCTCGAACTTATTTAATAAATTTATCCTTTGAACGTGAAAATATATTTGTTTGAGATATAATCTCGGGAAATTATTTGGGTGACGTATCAGTTGAAATAAATGGTGCCTAAAATCTTATATGTTTGGATAGTTTCTTAAACATGAGGCTTTTAAACTAAGAACTACTAAATAAACTACTAGCTAAACTGTTAGGCCTTATACACACAGATTTTCCCAATCAAAAATGTCAAACTTTTAAAAATAAATGCATTTTCTCAACACCCTTGAATTTCGGTTTCAAATCGGCACCGTTTTCTGTAAAGCACCTGTGAGTTATTGCATTCCTTTGGATTTACCAACCCATGAGTTGCCCATCTTTTTATTCTTCAAAAATTGACCTTTTCGGTAAATTTGTCCAGAGCATTTGCCTTTTTCAAGAATTTACCCTATTACATTCCCTCTGCCATGGCTTAATTATATCGCTATCAAGGAATATATGGTATTGGCTAGAAAAAAAACTTTAATTCTTATAAAAACACTCGGAAAATGTCTAACCTTAATTGACGATATAATCTAAAATGATTCGTTAAACTTGCCAATATAATTTGACGAAACTTTTCAGGATCTATTGTCGATAATGATAGTGTTTGGATTGTACGAGTTCACCTTAAAAATATACTCGTAAAACCTCGAAATATTTCCTGAATATCTAAGCAAACCGACTTTGCTATGCACATTTATGGAAAACAACACACCTCGCGTCCGATAATAGTTTATTCGTTTTTAGAGATGGAGAGTTTTGAAGGCCATTGACAAAGACAAACACACATTCCCGTTTCCGCAAATCAATCCTTCTGCCACTCATCATCCCATTAACATAAGTAAGAGGAAATATTTGCTTTTATGAGAACGCCTTCCCGTCGCAAATGAATAAACTGAAGAAAAACATCGTTCTCCGTTGAAAAATAGACCGATTGTATTGCTCTGAAGCGGAAAGAAGCAATTATAACAATATATATTTTAATTTAAAAATGATAATATATTGCATAGTGATGATGGACTTAATAAACAGTGAATTCGCTCAATCGTTTGTAATTTTGCAGTAAATGATGACATAAGATTGCTGATATTAAAATTATGAGGTTCATTCATTTTAAACTATGTGAATTGAATGTGCTCAATTAAATTTCTTCAATCAGGTATCTGTGGAATTTTTCATGGATGTTACTTCCAAAGTAGTCCTGGATATACGGAACTATTAATTATTTTGGTTTGAATATTTCCTAAGAATCTGCCGTGTTCAAGTTGAAGTTCATACATCAAGAGCCAAAAAAATGAGGGCAACTTATGAAAGCAGTTTAAACATTTAAAGGGCTAATTATTATTTATAATTAGCTCGAGGTAATATAGTCAGATGACATATTTTCTTATATCTTGATTCCTTGTTATTTATGTTAGATGAAATGAGTACATAATTGTTAAACGTAGCATATAATTCAATGCTCTGGCCCTTCATTTTGATGATGTACAGCCAAATATATTTTACGTCTACATGTTTTCGGAATCATAGGAATTCAATAACTATTCAAGCAGAATACTCTATTTAGTCAGGCCCAAATAAATGTAGCACGAAATTAAAAAAAGTAGAAATGTATCAATTTACTCTAAATCGAGCACTATTTGATGATATTAGTAGTAGTAGTATTGTTAAAGGTGCTTCGACAGCTGCGGTCATTTCACACATTGGCTCCCACCGGGAATAGAACCCAGGTCCGCTTCCACGAGGGCCAAACGCACTTCCCATATGGCTATCCGGGAGCTCGATTTAAAATGTTCTCCATAAATTTATTTATTTATTAAAAATCAGCAACAAAGAGTACAAGGCCAATTGCAGCTAAGAAGAAGATAAGTAACAGTAAAATGATAAGATTAAATTAAGTAATAATATAATTGATATAAATATAAAATGATATATTCCGATGATGATATGCCCTTAAATGATATTTGATATGGCATGAAACAATATCAATAAATTAAACTATGATATAAGCAGTAAAGAAAGAAATTTTGGAACAGAGCTGTTAATAAATTCGAGGTTTTAAATTTCACAAAAGCTTCTTTGTCGGCGTTCTTCGTCTCATTCCCCGGTATTCGGAGAATATATAAAAGAGATATCATTGAGAATAAAGAGTGAATATAAAGAGAGAATATGTAAGTGCGTCATTGCTTTCTTGTTTTCTCCGAATACCGGGGAATGAGACGAGGGACGTTGTCAATGACGGCCTTTGGAGATTTAAAATCTCCTACTTAAAATATATAAGCATACGAATTAAAAAATGATATTGTCGTCTGATTTTAAATACAAGAAATGAAAATAGATTATTGGAAGTCGCACAACTGAGAAACCGGATATAGTTACACCCCTTTCGGCTTTGACGAGCATTTCTTTTTTCAATGAGCGGACGATCTTTCTGCTCCTATGATCAAAAAGGCGACTCTTGTAACGAAATTATAACAAGCCATAAAAATCGCTTATAAATATCAAAAGTCCAAGGTAAAGGGCAAAAAACCTCCCCGAGAGAACTAGTAATATTTCAGGCCAATGATTTCATCGTCTGAATGCCTTACGAAGGCCGAACGAAAAAATAATTCATAAAGTGATTCGCTCAAATGAACGAAACTTTACCGCATCGTAGACTTCGGATGTTTTTTGCCATCTTCACAGTTTGACATCCCGGATTCAATTTCTTACCAAATAACCGTTTTTATTTAGCGATTTTCTTTGCGTTAGAGATGCCTGTAAATGGGGCAGAGTTCGAGGTATTTGGTTTTTAGGGCGGTCTCCCCTGAAGAAAAAATAAGTGTTACGGCATGAGAATGTCCGTAGATCTATTGGCATACCTGCCAATGTCCTTGTAATCAGCCATAAAAATCGACCCGTTTTCTTTTCATCCTCATCTCTGTCACTAGTGGGATTTGAGTAGACGAATCCCACGAGATGTGTGGTCTTCGAGCTTCCTAATTCCACAGAATCAACAAGTTAAATTTATCACCTTTCGTAAAATTTATATTTTTGGACCCACGTAACCACGTAACAACTTCGCTCTGCTTACAACCGAACTCGTTATCGTCTCAAATCTTTTTTGTCAATGTTAATGTTTTTGTATTAAACATAATTCGAAAGTCAATTCTATGTTTTTAAAGCTTCATACAAAAGATTGGACATAAATACCTCAATTTATCCTAATAAATTCCTTTATTTATCGATATTCTCTTTGGTTTTTAAGCATAAAAGTAATGCTAAGAAAGAATACCTTCCATACCCAAAGAGGTATTAAAAATTCAAGTACTTAACAAATATTTGTTATATTAAATATCTGTGCGCTTTAAATTCTTTCAATTCTTAAAATTGTCAGGAATGAAGCTCAGGGACTTGGATTTGATCGTTTTAAAAAGTAGGTAATTTAATATGGGAAGAAAGTTTGTATTTTAACATTTTGAATGCCTATTAAAAATTTAATTTTTGTTTCAAACATTCGACCCAAATATCCGGAAAGATAAAGTATTTCAGTAATCAATGAGCATTAATTTCCTTCAGCAGTTTTCAGGTGTCAGACTTAATCGCTTCTATGTCTGCGGGTGGAAAATCGGGATTTTATATCTTAGGAGTAAAATAAACCAACAATTTAAAAGATCATTATTGCTTATGAGTATTTTGAACTTATCACACATTTCACTGAGATGAATTCTATAATTTTCCTTTCGATCTCATTCCATTAGACGAATGTTACTTATTGATATAATTAGGTCTTACCTATAAAGTAGATCTAATATACTAATACTCCAAATTTTTTCCTTATAATCTGATAAAAATAAGAAATATCAAAGATAATCCAGAATATAACTCGTATGAAATATTGGGTTAATTTTACATTTTAATCACAGGCACGAGGTACAGAGTTTTTCTCGAGAGTGAATTTTGTAATTGGTAAAAGTAATTTTTGGATTAAATAACCGTGCATATCCTAAAATCATCGTAGGTGGCGGAGGGATTGTGGAGTCCTCGTTTCGATCAAAAGCCGCCGAAAATGCGGGTAAATGTTTGCAGTCGCTGATGAGAAACGTGAGACTCGGTGGTTTGAATTCTAAGCAAACACTACCTCTTTTTAAGTCGTTCTGCTCGCTTGGGTCGTCCAGAAAAAAATGGGCACCCGATACACGACCTACTCTCGACGCATCCCCTGCCATACTCCGGGCAAATGAAGGAGAAAATAAAACTGTTCTTCTAAGGAGCACCTGAGCGAAAAACAGCACTTTCTTCGAATCGATTTGATGGGAATCCGTACTTTCACATTCGTAACCTCCATTCTCAGCCTCAGAAAATATCCTTTGTGGTTAACTCCAATTCACGAGTCCGGAATGTTCGTGATGGAGTGAAAATTGCATGAAAATGTTATCTATAGGTCTTGAATGCTGTCAACATTAGCTGAGGTAACCTGGACCTCTATGAACTTACGTAAGTACATCCAGATTCCTAATTGACAGAATTGCAGATGGCTTAAGTTAGTCTATTATTTAATCTTATAATTAGTGTTTCGGTTATTTAAATAGGTGAAAATTTAGCATATGTGAAAGAAAGAAATACATTTTTCATAGTCGATGGTAAAACAAAAGTGCTTATTCCGCCTCACTGGTTTCCCTACTTATCAATCCTTTAATGTATGACTTAACTAAAAATTATATTTTTGGAATTTAGTATTCAAAAATATAACTTGATGACCGTGACGCGAATTAAGTATTTATGTCAAAACCAGGCAATCTTCTTTCTTTCAAAGCCATTGAATTGGTCATTTCGAATGCAATACCATTATCATATGCCCCTAAAAATATCAAATTTTATCAAAACATAAATTTAGGAATTTCACAATAATTGAACGCTTTTAATTTGTTAGCCTAATGTAATTTTAAGAATCTATGCTAGCATACTATTCGAATTCTTTGTACATGTTCAGCAAATGCAGCTGAATATCTCTGTCTCTTTATGTAAATTGTGTTCGTGTAATTTTTTAAATTAATTAAATTCATAGTTTCTGTTGCGTGCTATTACCTTTTCCTAACGAAAAATGCATTTTTTATTTTTTTTCTCGAACTAATTTAATTTTTATTTTAGAGGAAATGACAAAAAACTACCTTGCAAAAGTCTGGATCAGAGGAAGAAGAAATTTGTACCTTCATTCCACGATGACAATTGCTTATGCCGCATCACGGAATAGAAAATAATGATGTTAGTATTTTCAGACCTTGGCCGAATAAGAGGCTTGCCTTCAATCAAAGTTCATGAAAAACAACACTCATCATTAATGTTTATTCATGCTTCGAATTCTTTAGTCTCCATTTACTTTCTGAATCTCGACAAGCCCTCCGTATTGGAGAGCATATCTTAAAGATAAATAAATTAGCGTAATATCTACTTAAAAATTCTGGTTTGAGAAAAGTATTTCTTAACTCTCCTCGTACAATTTCCTTACATTTGTAATTATTGCTAATTAATCTTCTTCTGAGCCTAACTTATTATCAATAGTATAGTAACATCTAAGAATTTATGACACATTTCAACCATATCAAAATAACGAAATCGATAAATTCTTTAACCCTCTGATTATCAATTTTTAAATTTGAATTCAATAATCATTTAGTTTTCATTGCGAATTCTATGGCAACTTTAAAAATGTAACTTAACAACCTCTTTTCCTTTAGTGGGACAAAGAAAAGTAATGAATCCTCATAAGTTTTTCTACTCACATAATAAAATTTGTGTTAGAGTAATAAAGCACCGCAGTGATGTGATAAAACGCCTTAAGTGCAGTCTCAGCGAATATTATGCACACACTCGAGGTAATTCATTAGTCTCGGCATTGTGGTATATTTAAAGTTAGTCGTTTGACTTTTCATAGATGTGTGGGTGTCATGATATTGCATTCCTTACAAAAATTTAGTATTAAACAGGCGACTGGTTAGCATAACCACGTGAAAATTTCCGTAAATATAGATAACATACTGGAAAAAATCGTAGATTTCATTTTGAGGACTTTTAGATTGTAAAAACATGTTGATGGATGTTATGGAAATAAAAACTTCGAAACAATTTTGGTATTCTGTTTAAAGTTGTAAACGCACCCAACGTGGCCTTCTTGAATTACCCCGTGGAAGAAAGATTATAATGGTAGAGGGGCTTTTACGGAAAGTAAGAAAACGAAGTATCCATGACGGAACTACCGACTACTCCCTTTTACATCGATCATTTGAAAGATATCGTATTGAATCTATCGTCAATAAAATTAACATTTTTAATATTTTAAGAAGTGCCTGTGATGAGCTGCAACAACTTTTCATTCTATAGGATCAAATTTATATATTTCATAGTGTTTTCCGAAAAAGAGGACATTAGTGTATTCAAATGTACGTTGCAACAAATTTGAAATCATTAGTATGTCTGCAAATTTTCAGAATGCTTTGAGGAATTCCCAGTTCCTTGCCATGTACACTCTTGGCCAAAATTAACGCAGCACCTCCCTAGCGATCCTTACGGCCGGTGCTGCGTTAATTTTGGCCAGGAATGTACATTCTTTGAATAATGTAACTGACACTCTGAAAACTGCGAACAATTTTTAGGATGCAACATCACGAAAAAAGCTCTTCCTCTTCAACATATTGGACTCGTTTTTTTTTCTTTCCCACTTCGCGGATGTTCCTTCTACCTTAGTCTGATCAAAGGAATATTTTCAATTTTCATTTTGTACAGTACGGAGAAAAATGTACCTTTCATTTATTTTTGCCACATTCTTAACCGCAGCTGTGATGAAATTAAAGCTACTGAGATATGAGTGGATAGATGAAAGTCTTTCCTTTTGGACTGACAAGAAAAATGTTACTCACAGAGTCGTCACTGTACTTCACTTGCGTGGACATGGTCCGCTTATAGCATTCTGGCTCGGTGAGGGGAGAAAGGGCTAACTACCTCACTCCTCATCCTGCCTAGCAAACCTCATTCCTCTCTGCAAGTTCTTAGTTGATTATATCAAAGGGAGTGAGGCACCAACTGGACTCCGGGCAGAGTAATACACAGACCGACAGCAAATATAATTGAGCGGAATACACGACGATACGAGTTTATTGGATAGCCTGTGAATTTATTGGACTAAATTCGGAAAATCTACCATTTTTGCTGTTAATGGAAGAAATCTTCGATAGTGACCGCTGTTGGGTTTGTGAGAAAGCTCGGGCAACCACAGAGAGTGACTCAACATGAATGAGGCGTGGCAAAGCGATGGATTCACGATGAGGAAGCTAAAGAAGCTTTTTTCTTACGTTACTATCGGAATCTATCGGAATCTGTACAGTGTATGTGCTATTCCTTGCCGTTTATGAATGAATGATACTATATGTGTTTCTGATTTGCCTGTTGCCGTAAAAAGTGGCAGTATCTATTTGATACTGTTGCAGTACCAATTACTAATTAGTAAAATCTAAGCTTTGTTGTCTTGGGAGCATTGTTGAATCAGCATTTCCTATTAATTCGGCATGCCTCTGATAACAGGTAAAATGATAGCTCAGATACACATAAATTGCAAAATATTTCTATCCAAGCTATTTATATTTGTAATGAAACAAAACTGAGGAAAAATGCTATAAATTGCCATTTGGTTCGTATCTATGATACATTGTGACCCAATAGCTATTTAAAAAATCTTATTTGATATATTTTTTAAATTATTCTTTCCTTGAATATGAAAGACAATTTCAAAGCACTATGGTTTTTGATATACCGCGAGTACTATTTTATGAAATTGCTGGAAAAAATCTTTAAACTCCTTCATTTGTTATTCAATGTCCTTAAATGAAAAAAATAAGAAAAAATAGAATATATCTATCCATTCTCTCAAAAGAAGGTTAAATGAAATTTAAAATTCATGGCATAGCATCAATGGAAAAATAACATTGTAAAACATCGTAACCTCATCTATAAACTTCTCATTGAAGATTGAATGGTCATCTAGTGCTCTTAAAGTGAATATGCATTTGCATTGCCCGGGGAACGATCATAAATCATAGACACATTGCTTACCCATCCTTACACCTCAATGTGTAGATAGAATTTACTTTCAATTTTCCTCGTTTATTTATGCTCAAGAAGTGTTTTCCTCAAAGATCATAAGTGGGGATATTCCTATCCATCACAGAAATAAAAGGTCACGTTTTTGACAAGTGAGAGGAATAACTGTATAGAAAATTTTCAGCTTAATCATTTGCATTGAAAAGCATTTATGTCATCCTCGCATGTTTTCCTAAACTGAAATAATTATGAAAATATGCGCTTACGTCGATATTTTTTGCGTGTCGAGAATTATAAATAGCGAGATACCCTTGCTACCAAAGCAAGAGATCAAAATAAGTGGGAAACCTTTGCAAATTTTTCAATGAAAAGAAAGGAATCTTCTACGGAGCCAATGGTCGCTTGTTTGTCGTATATAAGCACGTGAGAAGGAAGTAATGCACTTTTGCTCTAAGTATTAATTATAATTATAATATAATTAATACTTAAAAACTTATACCTTCAATAATAATTAAATTTATGTGTTTTTTAAGTGAGAAAGTTATGCGTATTTTTTTCTATATTACATATAATGGACAGAATCGCACTAAAAAGCCACGACCGTGAAAACTGTAAAAAGTGACACAAGGGGATATAAGCAGTTTTCTAACTCCTTCTGGGAAAAAGCAGTCTATGAAGTGTAGAACTTATTAAGAAGATTAAAGCTTCAAACGTATAAGATGCTCAATATTTACCAGGTTTATAAGTGATTAAATAGTGACTAACCAAATAGAGTTTCTCAAACCTTCTTAATCCTCTTGAAATGGAAAATATAGGAAAAAAATCCGGAAACTGTAGTGATTTGAAATGCACAGCCAAAGAATAGTGATGTAGGGTTTCTTTTGAATCTTAATCTGGATAAATGCATATGAGGGTGATCAGACTAACATAAATGTTTTTTATGATGATTTGATGAAAATTTAGTAATCTGTATGTTTTCTTGACGTTGAGGAGTGGTTTTCTTGCTCTAATTTTCACGAAACTTGAGAGAAACGGAGCCACCATATTCTGATATGGTCTCTTGCGGAACCAACGGCTGGGTGATTGCATTTTCAACAAGCTTGACTAGTGAAGAGACGAATGAAGGCGGAAACGGTACTGAAGTCTTCGCAACAACGCTTGCGAGACTAACAATTGACTCCAGTTCCTAGCATCGCTTCCCTATTTACTCGTCATAGAAGTTTAAAAAAAAAACATTCTAAACTTTGGTGAAATATTTAAATTCCACTATATCCAGTAGTTTTTAAATTTTATTATTTTTCAGAAAGGTATCAATCCGATCCGATATTGTTGATATTTATTTATGTAAGTTTAATGTATTTTTGTATTATTCAGTAATGGTGTTCTATTCAGTAGTTGCAATATTTAGTAGAGGTATTTTTTGCTTTGCTGAATTCCTAGTGACTTCATTAATTTGCATTTTACTGAGCATCGGCTCATATTTTGGAGTTATATTACTGATTGATGAAGATGTTTCATATAAGTCCCTAATTAAATTGAATTTAATAAGAATTTAGGCTGCTTGAAACCCTTACATTAAGCCTTTACCAATGGTTATGAAAATATTGCTTTTTCAAAAAGGTTATTATTTTCATCCATATTCATCATTAAGCATGCATTTCGTAGAACCATGTTCTTGATTTGCTCAATTCCGAATCTCCTAGGTAACTTTGATTTTAGCTTTGAGTTTATTCATTTTTCGGAGTTATTTTACTGATAGATGTTTTATTTGATGTTGTTCCATAAAAGACACAATTTAAATTGAATTTAATAGTTTACTAGGCGGCTTAGTTGTCAACGGCAGTCTAACTCTTGAAATTTTGCGTCATTAATATGCATAATATATTAAGAGATTCTAACAAGAAGTAGAACGTGTGATGTAAGCAAACTGTCGCCAAATCCAAAAGGAAATTTTCCGTTTTGCTCAATTGAGCGCATAATTTATTTCAAACTTGATATTGATGATTGCTCTTGATATTGATAAATTGAACTTGCTGTTTTACAATACAGTTTTAGTCAATTCTTTCACATTTTTCAACCGGAATGATCTTTCGAGAGGATGGACCTAAGTTAAAACAATCCTTTAAAAAATCATAAAATATCCAAACGGCTGTTATCCTAAACAGTCATATTAAATTCTACAATTTAATCTGCACAAATTTATGCTATCCATAGATTTATCATTGAGTATTAAACATTTTTATGAAAACCATTAAATATTAAATTATTGATCAAAAACAAATTATTAAAGGAATATAAGCAATCCGTATTTATTTTAAAAGCAGATGCGTTTAAATTTTATCTTTATATTTCTTTGAAATTGGTATAATGTCCTATAATAATAATTTCTATGTTATTCTTATTTAAGATTAGTTTTTAATTCTACCAAATTCGAATTGTCGATTCGTTTTCTAAGCTAAATGTTCAATTACAATGTTTTGTGGCGCTCTTATCCGAAATATTCTACAACATTTATTATTATAGTTTTTAATCTGAGAGCCATTGAAAAATAATGTATAATTCACATCTACGACACCTACTTAGAATCTCAAAAACTGCTGAGTTATCAATTACCTTATTCCACGCAAACCTAGAATTTATCATGCCAGTACTAAATTATGGCTCATATTACTGCCAAATTTTTCAAAAATAAAACTCAATTCTTTCAAGATCTTAATCGATGAATAATTTTGTGTATCAATTTTATTGTAAGAGACGAACAATAATTTAAGATGAATCATTTAATTAGATTTATGAAGCTCTTCACGCGGTCAAGGCTCTCATTGACATTACGTACTTAATGATGGTGATCTGTAAGGGGCTTTTAAAGGTTAATGAAGGCTGTAGCAGTAAGTGAGCGGGTCAGAGTTTTTGAAGGCTTTCGCGGAATATTTGGAATATGCACCCAAAACTGTAACGAACCGACTACCGGGCTTCACGCATCCTTGAGCTTTGACCATTAAGGCACCGGACCTTATCACGTTCCTACTGACCCAAACTATTCTCAAAATCGAGCATTACATCACACTGCCCGTCTCTGCACTGATTGTCTGCTAGATATATCACTTTACTACTTTCAAAACGGTATCCAAAAATAATTTAAATAATGAAAACTTCAAGAACGAATCCGTCGAAAACTCAATAAATTAATTTACACGAAGGAAAATGTAGGAAACAATTGTCACTGCCATAGATAATCAAGAATAAAATAAAAAGTAATTATTTAAATCTAAAAAATACAATTTATTTCAAATTAATTGGAAAGATTAATATTATGGCATTTTTAATTCAATAATTGCAATGTATAGATCATTCGCTCATTACTGGTTACAGTGAAAACAAATATAAACATTTACATCATTAACGTACACGTACAGTGTCAGCATCTTGGATAAAAAATACGATATTGCAGGGAGTGCATGTTATAAACACAACTTGGATTGTGTGCTGTAGAGATAATTGTCTGATAAGAATTATGACGGTAAAGCAGTTGACGAAATAAGAAGTGAAATGTAGTAATAACAAAGAAAGGTCATAATTTCGGTCTCCATGGTAGTAGTAATAAACCGACGCTTCTGCTCGCATCTCATTACTCTAATTATATGAAGAGCTGTTAAATTAAATTAATATCTTTTTTTACTTTAAAATGAGAGGCTTAATATGATACTTCTTCATAATTGGAATAGTGTATCACTCCTAGCTGCTGGTAACTAAAACAGGTAATTGGACCTAAAAATATCTGCTCACAGAATTGAATGAGAATTAACAAATAAAAATTATGAGACTTAATACTGAGAAAAGTCTTTGAAATATTTGGAAAGATTTAAGGTTTCAGATAGGCTTGGAGAAAATTATGAGAGTTACTATGATCTAAAAATGTTATCAGTAAACTGTCAGAAACAGAGCATAGCACGGATAACACAAATACTCAGGAAATACACAAAATAGCAGAATTCAGGACACGGATACAGTGTTAAGTCTAAGATACGTTTATATAATTAGTTTTGTTTACAAGGTGAGATTATTCCGAACACAGCAATAGATAAATTTATTATAGCTTTAGATACTGCTATCGCTTAATTTCATAAAATTATATAAAATTATATATTGATAAATTGATAAGATAAATGAACAGTTAGTTCTCCAGATGGAGAAGTTCAGTAGATCATGTTATCGGTGAGTTGCATCTTGTGGCCGAAAAATGAATCCATTCAGGATATAGTGTGAAGATATCAAAGATATCAGATAGTAAGATATAAATATCCCTATTATAGGTCATGTTAAGCCGTGCATAATCGGAAGTAATCACTATTCCATAAACGATGGCACTGCACCACCATTTTTCCCATCCAGTTTTAAGAATCCAAATTAGAAGTTCAATAAAATTCTTCCTTTTTGCTTATATCGCGTTGTTGATTCCCTATTAATAGTATCCTGATCAATTTCCTTATATATCCCTTAGGGAGAAACCGCAACGTCTCAATTATTTCAGTAAAGTAAAGTAATTGAAAATATCCTGTGATTAAATCTGCCGCGGTAAGCGATATCCGCATGTGTAATTTCCAAAATTGGAATTTTCATTCATGAGTCCAAGACAGCCTTGAGACGGCGCATTTCTGTACTATTTACATCAATGGTCAATCATTCATTTTGAATACTCTAAAATACAAGTTCCTTTAATATAAAATTCTTGTTAGCCATAAGAAATGCAATAATAAAATTATGATAGAAACGGTTTTTCAGAGACGATTTCTTATGGCTAACAAGAATTTTATATTAAAAGAACTTGTATTTCAGAGTATTCAAAATGACATGCTTCGCCGAAATTTTTCACATTAAACAATGATACCCGATATAGGAGGGAAAACTTCCAAACTGGGAACTACAAACATGCCAAATATTAACCTAAAATACATAAATATTGCCCTATCGATTAATGTGGTCTGATCATGCCGGCTTTCTGATTTAAGAATTCTTTCGTTGAAGATAACTGTAATATCTTGCACTCGCTAAACAGAAAATACTCCTAAAAACACTTAATAACAAAGCGAATACACACTTAGATCGATTCCCTTAGGAGCGAATGCACACAAAATAACGAACTGGCTAAATGTATTCTAAGATAGTTCTAATGCTGAGAATACTAAATTAAAGTTTATTAAATTATTAAAGGTATTTCAAAGTATCTCAAATTAGGTGAGCCATCGCAATATTCAACATTCGATGTAATCCAATTATGTAATCCAATTAAACTGGGAACTGCAAACGTCCTAAATATTGCTCAAAAATACTTAAACATTTCCCTATCGATTAATTCGGTATGGTCATGCTGGTTTTATTGTTCTAAGGATCCTTTGGTTGAAAATAACTATAAGACCATGCACTCGCTGAACTGAAAAGCCTCCTAAAACACTTATAGGACTATCAAACAGCAACAGTTCGATTCTGCGTTCCTTTCCTGGTTTCCTGGAGTGACTGTACACACAAGACATAATCTAAAATTGTTCTAATGCTGAGAAAGCCACCGTCACCACAAGATCATCGACAGCAGATGGACATTTGGTAAACCTCCGGACACAGAAATCAAACGAACGGCTCATTGGAAACACTCACCACCAACAGCACCGAGAGGAGTAACACCGTCGTTCTCGCCATCCTCACTCGGCGTCCACAGGATTCGAAGTGCGCACCTCAGCGAGGGAACACCTACTTGATAGAGAAGCCTCTCTCTCTCCCTCTCGCGGAATGGAGCCACCGTAACCCATTGTTCCCTTCCGATCCGCTCCACTTCATCCCCCTTCGGCCGCTCTTCATTCCGCCGATTTCATTTGGAGCGGTTTCATCCGCCTGCGGCCACTTGCTTTTTTCATTGCCTCCAGCCCCCGCCGCCGGGAAACGGAAGGAAAAAGTATAATTCTGGATAATGCTCGGAACGGGCAAAAGAATGCCGTCACTCTTCCAGCTGGAGACTTAAACGCCCGATTCCTACTCTTGTCTCCTTCACACCGCGCCACGCATTTCGTGCCTCATTAGTGCTCCCGGTTTTAAGGCCTCTTGCTTTCGATAAGCATCGGATAGAGATTTACTAGAATTTCATATAGCCTTAGAGTTGTGCTCAGTGGTGTAAAGTAAGGGTATTTCTAGGACTACCACTGAGCTACATGATTTACCATTTATATGCTAATAGCCCCTTAGTTCATGGAAAATAAGCATTTATAACAGTGATTTTCTATCCGATTTTCCATTTCGATTGGTTCCCTGGAAAGTAAAATATGTATTTAGATTGATTCACCCCAGTAGAAAGTGAAACTTGTCCCTGAATTCAAATATCACTGTAATATAGTGTGCAAATACTGCTGGAGCTCTGCTTTTATTGGAACAAGTTGATAGAGATCCATGAAATCTTCCAAATATCCAAACGAAACCTATTGAAGATAGACCTTTGGATTTCCCTGATTTTGAGATTGTCGATTCATATTATGGATTTCATAAGATGTAGATATTTTACTACCATAATACCGACTGATTATTAAATGGTACATGTAATAGTTAACAACCGACTGTGATAATTTAAATGCGATATTCATCTATAAATTTCAATTTTTTCGTCTACACTGAAATTAGGAGCCATTATTTGAATAGAAACTTGATGCATTTAACAATAACAAATCAGCTACTGCTTTGGAGTTATCATATATATTTTTTGCTTGTTGCACAGCTCGTAAGAATCGGCTGTGATGGACACTGAAACCTTCTTGCTATCCTTTTACTCTCCCTGATAAGCCTGTTCTTACCAGTAAGAAATCGGTCGTAAAATAACGAAATTCATTAAATTAAAGAATACTTTACTTGGTGATCTCTAATTATAAATTTAAAATTTCATTTCTCATTTACGAGAATTAAATTTATATTAATTTAATTAAATCCAATCAAGCCACCCAAGCGATTCTCTTTTAAAAATGTTTAGTACAGTCCTTTTGCGCCTATATATGACAAAATATAGGGAATAGAATCATCTATTTAAAATCAGCATCCTTATTTACATAAATTTTAGTTCTTTTATGTTCCGCGTCTTGATTACATTTTATAATGTTCGGACGAAGGGTAATTGCATGCCACTATTTATAAATTTCTGAAAAACTGCTTTCCTCGTTAATTCCTTCGTTATTAGACTCAATATAAGTGAGTTCCTAAAGGAAATGGGAAAATATAACACTAAAAGATATCTGTAACTATGAAATCAAAGGAAGCACTAAAATAACTTCAGATAGAATGAGGAAATGACTTATGTGTTTCGCAAAGTACCACAGAAAAATTTAATCATTTTCTAATTTTACCATAGAAATCTCGATGATATAGATGATCAATTGGTGAAACCAAACGAGGATAATTGATTGACTAGATAAACATACTTATGTGGGTTTTGGCTGATTATTAACATTAGGATGTTTAATATAAATTCCTTTAACATATAACCATGGTACTTTTTTAATAGGTACCTAATAAAAAAGAGAAGCAGTCTCATCAAACACATTTATAGGAAACGTAGGAAAATTCTTTCTGCTGATTTCCTATTATCTCTTGTGATTCTTTTAAACATCAAATGTAACTCAAGCTGACCTTGGCCAAAATTTTAAACTTCATTGGCGCTTCATGCTCTAAAATTTTATCCTCAATTTCTCGTCTTTGATTTAAAAGAAAGTGGTAAAATCAAATTCGGAACTCTCTTTAACGATCTTACAATGAGATATATATTTCAATTACATTCCATCTTGCGATGTAGCAGTAGGTTCCATGAAAATTGAGCTCGCGACGATTGAGCGCTAGTTCAACTGACCGCTTCGGCAATTGAGCGCGTCTCATTTGCAGACGGTATTAATTGAACGACTCTACGCAAAGTATTTTCAAATTTTGAACGACGAACCCAACCCTAATTCTATCTAATTTTATTTTGAATAATATGTATTATTAATTAGTTATTAGTATGCCAAATAAGTTAAAATATTAAAATTAAATATTTGATTGTTCATTTATCTGTATTTGATAAATGATTCTTGTAATTAGAAAATATTGCAGCAACAAACATTTATTTATAAGAATGAATAGTAATAAAGTAGTGATTTAAATATCTAATCAAATTTAATCAGTAATCAGATGAAAAATACCCTCTCCATTGTTATAGCGTTCATAATCTAATGTTGCTCTGTTCATATTCGTTCAATTGATACCGATAAGACTGATAATTTCTTCTATAAAGGTGTTAATTGACGCAGAATTCGAATATATATTAGTTTTCAATTAATTAATGTAGATATCCCACAGTACAGAGTGCCCCACCCGGGACTGACGAACTGGGACTCATGAACCTAATTGCTGACTCAAGAAGTATATACAATTATGTTTTATCCATTTTAACAATTTATGTCTCATATTTTGCTTAATTGCAGGCATAGCTTCATAGTATGTTTTACTGCCATTCGTGAGCAAATTGAACATTCTTAAAAATTAATCACGATAATTAAAGCAACAAATTATTGGGATCTGTTTGGGACCTCTATGACTTTACACCAACGATGTTGAGAAACGTTTCTATAGAAGATGAGTGTCCCACAAATAGTAATATCTCTAAGAATTTATAAAAATTACTCTCAAGATGCAGTTCTTCCGCATTCCTTTCGTTTTTCTATTATTTTTTTTCGTCCTCATGCTCCAGAAACCTAAGTTGTCTCTGCTTCCCAGTTCTAAAGTTAGATGAGACTTCATAGCCTAATCGAAACTAATTTAGAGCTTCTTACACCATCTACCTCCCATTAACTTTTTACATAACTCATATCTCTTATCATCCTCTCAACTTCCTTCCTTAATTACACTAACGTGCCTTTTAAATGACTTTTGCTTTAATAGTTTTGTCATGCCGTTAGTCAATGACCGCTATTCCCTTGAATTTCATCAATTTTACCCCCAAAAAAATATATTTCATCCACTCCCTGGGAGCTCACGAAATGCATATGGCGCAGCGTATATTAGGGGGATAGAACAGCTAATAAGTTGGTAAGTTACTGTATTTACCGTAGGTTAAAACATTCTGTAACATCGCAACAGATTTTGTGGTATATATCTCACTTATTTTTATGTTTTCTTCGCTCAATTAAATTTTTAATTTAATAATAATTCGGGAGAAAATGGAATACAAAAATTTGGTGACCAGGATTTACAATACATTGAGAAGAAGTATCGTAGTTTATAACTGAACTTCAAAATAAAAAATGAGAATTAGTCCTCTAATTGTTGATTTCATTAGATAAAAAGTATAGTACGTTGTGTGCAAACGGGCCTACCATTTTAAACCCATTGTGTTTTCCTTTAACTGTGTTGCTCTTAAATGAAACGCGAATACGGTATGCTTCCACTTAGTCTGTTATGAACCAAATACAGTATGCTTCCATGATTATTAACTTTATGACAGAAAAATAAACATTTTTGACCAAAGATTCATCATTATGATTTTATTCTTGATATGCATTTATTCACAAAAACTCATTCCCTTACGAGAAATATGAATTAATGAACAAAAAAATCCATTAAAAAGTAACGTTTTTACAGTGGAATATATTTCTTAAAATGGAGATGAAAAAGCTACAATACGATAAAAAGGATTTAAATGCTTAAATAATGTTTGAAATACATGTTGCAGTAGATAAGTAAAAAGCGGTTCAATTTTTAATAAGGAATTAGTTTTATTAGTATTGTTAAAAGTGCTTGGAATGCTAATATTATTTTTGCGCTCTAACTCCCACCGGGAATCGAACCCATGATCGCTTTGGCTATCCAAGGGTTCCGAATCATGAATCACAACATCTTATACTGATGGAAATTAAAGAATAGTAGTAGTATTATTATTAGACGTACTTCGACGAGTCATTTCGTGCATGGGCTCCCACTGGGAATCGAACCCGGAGCTGCTATCACCAAAGCCAAAAGTTCCACCCCCATGGGAATCAATTAGAAAATGTAAAATGAGCTCTTCTTTATAAAAAAGCTATAAAACCAAAAATATACCTTTTTTATTTTTCTTCTTTATAAGGTAAAATAACCTATATGGAAGATTGGTATATTATATTTCATCCAATGGTCACAAGAGGAAAGAACAATCAGGAATTTTAGTACTAATATCATCGAAGAAAATTCAATTTGAAAGATAAAAGGAAAGATATTGCATTTGAGCATTCATTTGTTGCAACTATATGTAAACTGCGATAGAAATCGTCTTCCATAAAGCAGCGACACAAGTTAATCGGATATAATTTCAGTTACAGTTATAATTCAATTTACGAAAGTCTTTCCAGCGCTAGAATACTTCAATAACGTGATTAAATAAAAGGAACCACTCACTTACCTCATTACTTCTTTGAGCGGAACGCGGATCGGCCATAGCAAACAGCCAAATATATGGGTAACTTGGATATATCTTAAATTGGACAAAATATCGGCCAACTAATGGGAAACCGTGAAAGCGGAATTATTACAGTTTGATCGATTCTAATCCAGCTACTACGGATTTTTGCGAGTTTCTCAAAAATTGGCTTTATCTAAACTGTTCTAAAACGTTTTTTATTGGGTATTGCGGCGTCTTTTCTATACATATTCTATATATACGCTACTTTGCAAATAAACCTACTATATGAATAAATTTTACTCTAGAGCAGAGAGTGTTGGTTGGATTTCTGTAGTCTGATTTTCTGATGAAAATATATATGCCGTAGGACCCATCCTGAGAGCTTTCGACTCTCTAAAAAGGATAAGGCAATCTTCCGTTCTTTTAGCAGCAGCAGCTCACAAATTATTAAAGAGTAAATTCACAGTCAAGCCTAATTATTTTTCGTAAGTTGTTTCGTAGTTATTTTTAAGTTCGTATTATTCTTAGATTCATTTTGGTTGCAAAGAATCTGATGGATTTGGGGCATAAGTTATTTTCCATAGAGACTGAAATATTTCATTATTCTATAAGAAATTCGATAACCATAAAAGATAAAGGAGGCATCGATTATAAATTGCTTCCCCAAACAGACGAGCAAATAGAAAACGAGCTTCTCTTTCCTACTCCTATGGAAGATTCTGGCTGAACTCCAATAAATGTACGGTTAAAAATCTGAATTACAAAAAATCAGAACTCCCAGATCACATTATATGACCTTACAATGTAACATTATTTATTAAATAAAGTATTTTTTACACTATGGTTAAAGAATGCGAAACTTATTTATTTGATCCGTTATCTTAAGGATAACTAAGACTAAGTCTTTTTGTTTTTGTAGCAAGCCATTGATTTCTCCTTGCCTTCAATTGTTGAAAAACAGGATATAGTACTGCGTGTCTTAAATACCTTTGTACTTTCAAGAGCACGTGGTAAAAACTTGCAGAGAGGTGAATCAGTCCCATCTCCGGGCGAACACTTTCAATTAAGGACATTTCCTCCGAGGAGAAATTCATGAATAAGAAGTTCGTTACTCTCTTCAATGTAGAAAAATATCGGTGCAAGGTTTTCTGAAAGTGGGAGGTGGAATTCAAACTAGAATAGGTTAAATTTTTAAATGGTATCCCTCAAAATGGAGTGTTTCGATTCCAAGTACTTGATTCTGTGCTAGAATATGTGATTTTATCCTATACATTGCCATAATACATAGAATAATATATGGTCGCTTTTGTTAGTCATTCTGAATGTAATCATGTAAAATATCGTAAATAATTCGTAAGTTGATACATCTTTTTTTCCTGTATACAGTGTCTTATGATAGTGACAGATTTTTCTTGATGGGAGATCCATGTCCTAAGAAATACTTCCGTAGATGACTTTCAAAATTCATATTTTATTTTAATATTTTGAATATGGTTCTCTGAAAATACCCACGCAGACATTTTTTTAGTCTAATAACCGCGAGAAAGAATACATTTATGTAAAATTGATAACATTTTGAGGACGGTTTTGAAAAAGACTTCGTGTTTCATATTGTGGTTGAAAACTGATCTAATTCCTTTGCTATTTAAATTATTAATGATGTGAATTTGTACCAATACAAGTGTTTCGTAGAAAATTTGGATTTTTTTATATTTTCCTAATATGTCCATCTATTGATTGCATTCATGGTTTACATCATCTAAGTATACACTATAACACTGCATGCTTGTATCTATCTAGGGGTGCTATATTTTAATTGTGAAGATCTGGGGCTAAAAATAGAATTCTCCAATAGGAGGTTAAGTCGGAACATAAATAGAACTTTAACTAATGCGAAGTTCTATACCTTGAGGAGGAAACATATTTATCACCTGAATTAGCACGTTTTAAAAATATAATTCCAAATTATTTTTGCCCCACAACTAAGCTTTTGATGGAAAAGTTTTTGCGAGATTACTTACTTTAGAATCTTTGACTACAAACTGCATGTGCCGTAACTTATACTGCCGGAATAGAAGAGCCAAATTAGCAGAACTATTCTGAACTCAGGAAAAGAGAATATAATTCTATAACACAGCAGAGGAAAGCTATTTTAATTAAGTGGTTACGCTTACATAATTACCGGAAATTACTCACGTCTCAAAGGAAATTCACTGGACAAGGGGAAGAGTCTATAAAACGAAGGGCAGACCTGTGTCAATAACCACGAGCCTGTCTATATCACTAGGCTAGCTCTAGATAGCGATCTAGAGTTCTTATGCAGGCGCGGTCATACGTATAAAGTAAATTACATGAAATGAAAATACAGCATAAGTAAATTCTGCTTGCTGAACCAAATAGTTGAAAACTGGTATAGTTTAGCTGCGGAAGCTTTATGTAGTGGTGAGATTGCCCAGGATGAAAAGTAAGATAAGTAGGGGGTTGCCTGGTAGGGCGAAGTACGACGGGGACTATGTGCCCCGGTACCGCTAAAATCCTGTAAAACCTTACTTGAAAACAGAAATATTTTATGACTATATATGTGATTTACTATAAACAACAAGATTAATAAATGTAAATTTCATATTTATTTATTTTTCTCATCATTATTGTTTTTTTCCCTTACATCTCCTATTGTAACTTATGATTACCATTTTTTATTATTTTATCATATTTATTTTCTCATTTAATTTAAATTAACCCACTAACATCTTTTTTCATTTTATACAAATATTTCGTTGCATTTCAATGCTGCTTTGTTGATATTAATAAATATGTTTATTTCAATATTTTGTTGTAAGATTCATTGTAATTGGTTGAAATGACTGTTAATGAATCAAATTTAAATAAATAAATAAATAAATATTGCTGTAATGATGTAATGATGTAAAGAATACTGTAAAAATTTAATAATACTGGTGTATGGATATTTTTAATAGTATTATATGGCTAATTGTATTGATAATGTTATGGATGCTGGATTAGCTGTTTTGATCATCATTTCGTGCAAATGATAAATCCAGACGTTAGCTGTGATGTATGTAATATTAATATGTCGGAGTGGATACCGGGGGGATAATCTATTAATTGAGTCTTACTGAATTTTTGTGTGTATTCTGTTACTGTTTGTGATTATGGTGATTTTGTTTTGAAACTTTGGTATTTGTGGGACCGGTGTTACAAATAAGACAGAAATTTTGGAGTGTGTATATTTCTTGAATGTAAAAGGGCTGCCACTTGACCATAGTCTTAATGCAACATATGAAATAATTATAATCTAAATGTTGACGATTTGAATAGCTACGTTTTCAATTCTCTCAGAAATATGTACGGCCCGAAATTGGAGCAGTGGATGGAGTTCAAACTCTTCAGCCGCTGGATTCTCGAAAGATAATAATCGGAAATCAAGGAAGTGGAGCAATATTACCTCTTTTTATCGCCACTAAAATGAAGCCGTGTATGTTTTGGAAACGGCATTGATCTTAGATACAGGAAATTGTATCATTGGGTTTCTTGGTTTTCTGACGGAGATTTTAGATTCCGAAGTGTGTCAGAGGTTTTGAAATTGCCTCCGTCATTGCTGTGTAAAGATATCAGAGTTCTGTAGACTTTCTCCACATTCATTCATAATCCAGCCATTTTTACTAAGCTCCTCCTATTTTTCCATTCGTGCGTCTCTTTCAATATATCGTTGCGCTTTTCACTAAATTGTGCCCAACACAGTTAAGGCGTTGATACTCTGCACACGTTTCGACAAAACATTACAAATACAAATAGAAAGGGAAAAGTATTCCCTATTTATAGATTAAATTTGGTTCAATTGAGACTAAAGCAGAAAAAATTGGTACATCATTTAAAACCTAACCAAAATAATAAAATAATGGCTGATAGTGTTAACTAAGTATTCTTTGGAATATCTCGAAGATTACACAACCTTATAAGGAAAGGGATGAGGAAGTTCCTCATCCCTTATTAAGCTTAGAATCTACCATGGTCGTAACAAACGAACTTTTGGTAAATAATGTAATATCTCCTACAATCCGATTCAGTATAAGAGCCAACAACTTTAAAAAATAAGGTAATTAAATAAAGCTATTATCCCCGGTTGTTTTTGCCTGAGTTTTGGGAACACCAACGCCCGGTTTCGATCATTATAATTATCATCACCGTTGATTATTACCATTAATTTTTATAGTATTGGATGAAATTAAATAAAATCAATGTGTGTCGGCGTTAATTCGTGGAAAGCCATCAGAAGAGAATATATTTACACTATCTTGTGGAAGTATTCAAAGTTTTCTCCTTCCCTTTTTGGATAATAAGAGTGGAAAACACAAAGTTTTGTAATTAGATATTTTTAAGAAACATCTGAAAACTTGTGTGTGAAGTTCTTGACTATATTCGCCGGATTTTGAGGTATTGGACCACATGAATAAGAGCAAATAACTAGGAAGCCAACAGGGATTCATTACAAACCTTTAAAATAGTCGAAGCATAAAATCATTTTAAATTTCCAAGGACAGGATTTTATATTTTTGATCGTTTGATTGTGCACCCGGGAGAATAAACATAGCATAATTTGAATCAGCCATAATTTAATTATATGTCTCAAATTATAATTTATTCAGGACTTAGCTGTCGCCACACAGTTGATTTTCAACGACGGGTATCTCGCCGACCGAAATATGAAATCAAACGCGTGCTTTGTTCATATAATCGAGCGTGACCACCAGTAGAAACCCCGACGTAGTTTACAGTTATTTCAGCTCTATCAAGAAACGCTTTGGAGACGAAAAACTTACGATATTTCCCCCTTGACTGCAAACCCAAAAAGCACAGCGCGCTTCAAAAACAATTGAAAGTTTCTATGCAACCGCGAAACTAGACTATTTTCCTTGTTAGACTTTTTGCGACTCGGCGTCCCTTTCCTCTAATGTATACCCGAGCAGTCGTCGACCTCCATTCCTCCGCTTCGGAAAAAACGCCGTCCCTGGCGCTGCGATGCACTGTCGGCGACGGCTTTGTTTTGGCGGTCAACTTGCCCGCGTGCCTTCGGAATTATCTTCGGTTAGAGTCGCCCACGCGGCCATCGAAAGCGGGTCAAGGCTCTTGGATGCGCCGATCGGTGCAATAGAGGTGCAAACTTTTCCCTCGACATTTCATCGGATGCTCCGGAGTTTTTTTATCGGTGGACGGGCTTCGCAAACGTGTACTCTCTCGTGAAGACGATCAGTGCTAGCGAGAAACGGGGGTGGGGAGTGTACATTATAAGCACCCGAAATTCTTCTCGATTTAAAATCATAAAAAATGATGCTAGACCAAAAAAATAACTATTACAATAATATCGTTCTAATCTGAAGCAGCTCATAAGGCCATAAAATCCAGAAGGAATAGAAAGCGATAAACCCCCTTATTTTCTTTTCTTCTAGGCCCGCATTAGCTCTAGACTTTCCTGAAAATTTTCAGTTATTTATTTTATGGGTATTTGGATTTTATGGGTAAAAGCAAAATATATTTATTTGAAACTAAATTCCCGTAGGAGGCCGTCACCGATCGGAATTCCGATGGCGTATCGAAAAAGTTGTGATTAAAACACAAAGCTTTCATAACAACAGCAATTAATAACCTCTTAACCTCTATAATGTCTAGACTAGTGCGATTGGCTCTTCATTGAGAAAGCATAATCCTTCATAACAGTATTCATATGTTCAGTTCCAATTAGTGTCAAATGGAAAGTAATTTCATTCTAATTTACTAAGAATTTTTTCTAGGAACAGCGTAGAGTATAATCTCCGGTAAACTTGCAGGGATAATACGGACTGAGTTTTGTTCAGTTGTCTGTAGAGCTACTTGGGAGTATACTGATTGTAGTATATACGCTAGTATATTAATATTTGATATTTCTGCTTTATTTGTTTTTGGATTTACTATTGTGTGGTTAGATAATTTTGTCACGAATTGTGGTATGGATAAATTTACAATGTACAAGTTTACTCTTTTTTGAGCACAGTATATACCGCTGTCAGTTATCCGGAACTTGAATTTTATCGAATTTTAACGCATCTCCTTTTCAGTCGGTGCCAATATGAAATATATATACGTGAACCAGCCAAAGTGCTGCGTTTACAATTTTTCTGTTCGTAATTTGTTGTCTATCCTAACTTGTTTATCTCTTTACTACCATGGCGTTGTGAATCGCAACAATCGATTATCCGGATTTTTATTATAATACGATGTTGATTCTTTGGCAAGCATATATTTTAGAAATCATGCAGGTGTATAAGAATTACTGATCATCTAACAATTTAACACAGTTCGTTTCATAGTTCAGAATTGATCGAGGTGGTCGATGCTTGAGTTTGAGTAGGATATTTGGATTTTATAGATTCCAGTGATTAGGGAGCAGACCAACAGCTATGTTTCCAGATACATACGTACTAATTGTCAAAGTCTCTAATGCTGCATTTAACGAAGCGATATCGATTCGAAGAAATCATGCCTGATGATGATGGAGGGTATGATTCCCAGATCAACCTGTCAACCAACTTATTTTCCATACCTTTTTACCCAAACAGATTCTCCTATACCATTTCCTTCCCTTCATTCATCTGTTATTGCGTAAGTAATTCTCGAGTTAAAATGGGGGACACATGCTTCAAAAGATGATTCCCTTTAGAATGATTCACAAATAATATACAAGGCCATTGCCCTTTCTTATCCTCCATAGCTCGAGGAAAACTATATCCTAAGTGAGAAGTTCTGAAAAATTCCATTGTGTGATTGCACCAACTGCACAACAGCAAATTATTTTTTCCTCGGTGTGGTAAGGGATCACGATAAAAGAAAAGGATCGGAAGGAAGAATTCTAGACAGAAAAAAGTGCATTTAGTGTACGTGTGTACAATGTTTTTACATAACAGTCTGTTACTTCTGGAAGACGTTTAGTCCCATTTACTGTGGTGTTAAGTTTAGAACCACTTGGATTCGTGGTTGTATAGTGGATATATAGTTGATCCTGAAGTGTATTCTGCGATCATCATAAGAATTTGATACAAATCATATGTGTTTATGCATCACAGCTTGACATTGAAGGTTTTCAGTGGAGGCTTATTGAATGTACCCTTAAAATCATCGGTAAACCTGTTTTCTGATTTATAGAATCTCAGATTTCTGCATAGCTATCTTTAGCAATCTGACTTAGGTACTACTTAAATTAACATGTATAACATAATAACTCTAATTTTTACAGCCAAGAAGAGAATGGCGGAAACGTAGTGAAGTAGTTGCCGATTAAGTTAATATACACGAAGACCTTTATGCCTCACGTTTCCAACGAGGGATTTAGTGAACTTGACCGAGCTTCATTGAAAGTTAAGATTTTTTTTACTGTTTGTGTAAACAATGTGAAACGTGCACTATTACTCTAAATCACGCAATGTGGTTGTGTAATAGAAGTGAAACGTTGTTATTCGGGTTGACATTTTAATATCATAACTCAGTTAGTGTCGAAAAAGAAAACTGACGTATCTTTTTTAGCATCTTTGTGAAGTCTTAAAGGTATAACTAACTAATAACATCAAAATGGCGTTTATTCATGTGTTTTTGTTCAAAAAGAATTTCCCGCGAGCCCTATTATGTAGAGATTTAATTAGATAAGACTTTCAAAATTCTATTCTTGGAGATTCAAAATTTTCCATAATGCTTACTTCAAAAAGTTATACACTATATCTACGACAACTTTTTACTTGGACTAAATTTTTAAAATTACCACTGATGTATTAGCTAGAATACGCTTATATTCGTAATTATTTTTTCTTCGTAATATTTTATTTGGATACGTATCCAAATAAAATATTCTGTGCTCTAGTAAAATTTGGTTTCACTTCCGCTCCTGATGGATCCATACCAGTTGATTCTATCATCGTAGGCAGTACAGCCTTCCAGGCCCATCTTTACCTGTCGTAAGTTAACTAGTATTAACTCATATTTATGAAGTGGTATAAACGTATGTGATTAGAGTTAAAAGAGGAAGGCACTTTATCTCTGATTAACTGGAACTACACTGTTGAAAACAAGATGGAATGGATGCACTCTACAGATAGATTCCGCTTTTAGCATTCTAGCTCTATGAAGAAAACTAACTCACTCCTCATCTTGTCTGCTGAGCCTCATTCCTCCCTGCAAGCTCTTGGTAGCTAATTTTAGGAGTGAGGTACCAACCGGCCTACAGGCTGAATACCTCGGAGATTGGTCCACTTTTACATTTTAAATATTACGAAATCACGGATTATTTCATTTTCGAGGTATAATAGGAAATATTATCCACACCTTTCTTAGAAAAAATAGCAAAGCGACTGCTAATGGTTATGTTATATAATAGAACACACTCCAAAAACTATAAAAAAAAACTTACAAAGCGGCTATGCGTATTTAATATATTTTGGCCAAACCAGACGAAATTTGATTACTCGTTTTAAAGAACACGTCGCGCATTTCAGATTTGGGAGATGTCATATGTCTAGTGTGGCTAAACATATGAATGAAACTGGTTATGGAATATCTTTGAATGATTTAAATCTTTCACATTCTTCACATAATCGTTTAAACGCCTTGGAAAATTTGTACATTTATAAAAATAAAGATATATTAATGAACTAGGATTTAGAATTTAACCAAACTCTTTACAAATTAATTGATACATAGTCCTTCAACGAATTCATATTAACACTTAGTTTCTCAACGATCTCCTTTTGCGATACTTTGTCTCTACGATCTCCTTGGTTTTGCCGTCCTCTCCAGACTTCCTTGCATTTCAATGCCGACCTTAGCCTGACGATGACTTCGTAGAAGTCGAAATACGTATAGCCGCTTTGTAAGTTTTTTTGATGGTTTTTGGAGTGTGTTCTATTATACACCTTTCTTAGTATAACTGTTTGAACCAAGATGACAGATGCAAGGAAAAGTTTCTATGAACTTGAATTGTTTTCCACGAAAGGATGGCACATTCTTCAATGACAATGCCAAAGCTCCGTGGGTTCCGAAAGTCATTTTGGCGGCGATGAAAAAACGGGAGTTTTCTTTCGAAATCGGCAGGGTAAGAAGACGGAGGTACGCGGTTGAATAGAGCTCGCCGTTCTCTTCGGCCGGAAAAAGTGGGGAAAAAATTGGGGAAAGGGTTCGTTGCCGAGGAAAACAAGAGTGCTCCTCTTGACACGCGGTCTTTTTCCTGTTTGATCTGAAATATTTGGGACGATGCCCTCCTCAGCACCGAAAATGACCGCTCCGGATCTTCACTGAGTGTGAATTTTTTTGTCGCGAATTGTTGGGGGAAATTACTGAGTAACGGTCTCGAGCTCATTTGAATGTTGGAGCCAGACTCACTCAATGGAAACTCTGAAGTCGGTAATTTACAGGGATAAAATTCTTGCGATCGCTGACCGAGAAAGAGAAGTACTCGTAGCTTCTTTTGCGTGCCTAAGTAGGTGGGGCAATATTCAATTGTTGGAATGGGGGTTTATTCAATGCTGATGATAAACTTAGATGAAGCTTGCACTCAAACTTGGGTGGGATGTAAAAGCGAAAACAGCAGGAAAACGCAAGATCAAAAGTTGGGCTTGATATCGAAATTTATATTTAAATTAACTCATTTTTACTTGTCTCAGACAGTAGCGTGTGTGGCACTTTCTCCCTTTTAAAATATAAGGCAATTAAATAAGCACATTGTTTGCATTAGTTAATAGCTCAAAAACGATTATCAAGATGCATTGTAACGCATAATCGTCGCGAAAAAGACTAATATAAGTTTCAGGAGAAATCATAAGTTAAGGAAACGCACATTTTAAAATGAAACAACTACAAATTATGAAGTATAGTTATAATAACGAAGATAACGCATTGACTAATTATTGACTTGTATTAGCATAGCCTAAGTATCGCTTCTACCTGAGAATATTGGGAAAATGTTTACCCACTGGAATTACGCAAAAGCTTTTACCACCATAAGCACTACATTGAACAGCGAATGCCCAAATATCAATACAGCGAGAGCAGGGTATATGAAAAGCAATACATCAGTCAACCTTCGATATATCTCATCGTTGAATGAAGAAATTTATATGCGTGATAAAACCTTTATCTTATACTCACGGATTCATAGCGTAAACGCAAAAATGAATGGTAATGTTCGTCACAATAAGTCCCAATTAAAATTTAGATTATTAAACATTTATATTAATATATTAATGAAGATGATCCGTATTTAAAAAAAAACTTCTGTCACTATCTTTAATTTCCTTGTCCACGAGAAAGAGCGATAAAAAATTCCTCCCTTTTACATATATATGCATTCGTTGGAATCATTGCCGCTTTTCATTCCACATAATATGTCAAAACGAACAATAATAAACAAGAGGGAAATATAGCTAATTAATATAAAATATGAAACCCTAGAACTGAAGTTGAATGACCGATTGCAGCGTAAAAATATGAAATAACGCTTTGCAAACATAGAAAAGGATGAACATAAATGGCCTAGGCTCTGTTATTGCTCGACTAATTTTAATTATTGCTTAGGTTGAAAAGGCTTTTAAATAGTTGCATGCATGTGAAACCCTCGGTAAGGATCTGAGCTACCCAAAGTTTCCACTTCACCAATCGACTGTATGAAATAATAAAGCATGCCATTGCTAAGTAAAGATTCGGGTTTGCCATTTTAGTCTATCACTGTAGGATATTGAGAATACAACAAATGATTAACATGGAGTATTTCTTACTTTGAATAATGAAATGCGAAAGATTTCTACTACATGAAGTAATTTATCAAATTAAATATGGAAGAAAATAAGAATCGTTAGATATGTTTACCTTCAGTTGAGGATCAGGTCGAACGTTGTCCACCAAGTATCTTCCGTGAAGGTTGCACTCATTCACGTTTGAAATGATTGACTCATACCCAAAAGCTGTATCAAAATGACAGCAAATTTTTTTCAAAAATCTGGAAAATAGAAAAACCCAAACTTTGTTGAATGTCAATTTGTTTCAATAAGCTAAAATAATATACATTGGCCATGGGCAGGAATGAAGTTTCCGATGGACCCTGCATAGGATTTCAACGACCTTCAATATTTTGGCCTCTGTTTTCAAAGTTCAAAGTGACTTTCATTTACCTTGGACATACTAATGCATTTTAAGTAAAATCTCATTGCCTGATCTACCCGGTTACATCTTATTTTAGTTTTCTGTTGATAAATACATTATTTGCACCATTAGAACGTTGTGTTTTAAAACTTAGTAAGTATGTACCATGCTTAGTAGGATGCGTGCTAAAAGTTACGCATAGTGCAGGCTGCAGATAGACCCCATACTCTTTTGCAAAATAAATGTGTTAAAATGAAATTCTTTAAAATGTAGATAGGAGACTTTCAGCGTAATTCTAATTTTAGCCAATATTTGTTTAATAACTAAGTTCGGCTTAAACCAGTCATCTCTTCATATGTTAGGCGTTTTACGGCATATAATGAATTAGTGTTGTCACTAACATGTTTCACCATCCATTTAAAGCGGCGCTTTCTTAGAGAAGGTGAATAGCTTATCTACCTGCTAATATTCTTAGGTTTCTTAATGTGTCTTATACCTTGAAAGAAGGTGGCGAATAACGAGAGAATTAGGCAAGATACTTTAATATATACTAAACCACTAAAAATAACGCCTACACACACGACCAGGTTTGATGCATAGCATCATCATCATTATTTTTTTGTGGTTTAGTATAAATTGAAATTGAATAAATATCTTGTCTATTTATCCCGTCATTATGGATTACCCACCTAGTAAAGGCCGAGATCATCTTCGCTAAGGTGACGAATGTTTGTGATTGTACCGGTGTAAATAATTCTGTTCCAATTAATATATCTTGAAATTAATAAATATAACTTCTCATTCCTTTCTTCAATATCAGTTGATAGATTTTACAGTATTCAAAATTGCGATCTCGGGACTAATTGATGATAACAATTTGGAACACAAATGACAGCTTAAGGCTGAGAACTTTTTATTTAAAAAAAGAGAAAATAAATCTTTATGTTCATTCATTATTTTGTGCATATAGTATTAATCAAACAATATTTTATGCTAAACAATGTATTTAATTAGTTGATATTCTTCTGTCTGCCTTGTTATCTACGATATCAGTGCAGAAAGTGTATCTTCTACATATCTGCCTTGATATCGAAGAGTGATATCGTGAGTGATCGTAGATATCATGTCAGATATGTAGAAGATACACTCGTACATGAATGTTCCTTAAGTTCCGATAGGTTCATGGTTATAAAAATTAAAAGTCAAAATTAAAAATCCCTATTCAGTGCAATCACCTTTACTTACTGGTAGTTTACCCTACCCTCAAAATTATCCAACATCTTTTGTCTTTGTCCTACCCTCCATATACTTAATATTTTTTATTTTAATGTAATCATACAATTAAATTTTTAAGTTCCCAAATGCGTCGAAACTGTATATATAATTAAATTCATATTGATAATCAAGTCCATTTACAGATTCAGGAAAATATTTTCCATCTTGCCTAATTTTCTCATCCGACATCGGTAATTAGCTAAAGAGGATACTGCACAGAAAATCCAGGCTAGATTCTCGCTCTTACGCAACCGATTCCGAGTATGTAATCTTTCCTTGAAGAAATTAAGGCTGCCAGCTTCATTTTTGGCAAGATAAGGGTTACACATTTTAATTATCTCCCATAGGCGTCTGTGGGGTACTTCACAAATAATTTTCGCGCAAATTAAAAAATGTGAACCGGATAGCGCTATCGGCGCACTTCCTGCTGTCTGTCGGCTTTAAATTCCGTTTAACGTTTAGACATTGCAGTGGAGGCTTTCGACCAGCATAGAAGTCTCCTAGATTCCCTACACTGGGCTCTCTCGTCCTTTCTTCGCATGTTTTGAGGAGCTTCGTCTCCCACAATGATTCGCAAACGGAGGGAAAATGACTGTTTATTCAAACTGTTCGCTATCGCTCTCACGGCGGCCCAGGTGTCTTCCTTCGCTTTCCCCGGTCAGCAGAGTGGACAGGAGTGAGTCAAACTTCAGATTTTCCCGAATTTTGACAAATCCGTCCTGTTGTAGAAAATGATTCAGCCAACTGATTCTCTTGTTTCTAGTGACGACCAGCAGGCCGCGATGAATGCCTACCTTCAATGGGGAGAAAAAGCGAGGCAGGGGTCGGAGATGTGGAGGAGATCTTTCATTGGAAATAGCGGGTGAGTTAACCTTTGAACCTCCTGTGTTGATAATTTTGACCATTTATTGTAAGCATGTATATTTAGGTGTGAATGTCGAGTATTGAGTCGTCATACGTACAGTCCTGGCCAAATTTAACGCAGCACCGGCCGTAAGGATCGCTAGGGAGGTGCTGCGTTAATTTTGGCCAGGAGTGTACATAGAAAATTAATCAAGACTAAAATATCCGAATGTTGTAAAGAAAGAAAATCTGGAACACCGCTGTTAATGAATTAGAAGTTTAAAATCTCCAGTAGCCGTCTTTGTCGGTGTTCCACGTCTCATTCACCGGTACTCGGAGAAACCAGGAAAGGATCGCTGCTTATTTATTAGAGATTCTAAATCTCCAGTAGCCGTCTTTGTCGGTGTTCCATGCGTCTCATTCACCGGTATTAGGAAAAAACGAGAAAAGAATACCGTACTTTTTGTTTTCTCCTAATACCGGGGAATGGGACGAGAAACGCCGACAAAGGCAGCTATTGGAGATTTAAAACCTCTAATTCATTAATTGCCGTGTTCCAAATTTTCTTTCTTTATAGAATTGATGCTCTTTTTAAAATCACCCAATGCGCTTTTCAAAAGCGAAACTTTCGTCTATTACATCTGGAGATGAAAGCGTCACTTTCGAAAAAGAGTTTCTCAAATATAGGGAATCCTTTTCTAGTTTCTCTGAATAGTGGTGGATGATGCGAGGAACGCCGACAAAGACGGCTATTGGAGATATTAAACCGTTAATCTTTAAAGTTGTTCAAGAAGTGTAAAATAAGGGTTATATCGCGCGCTTTTCTGTGGTAAGATAAATTTCATTTCCATCATTTTTATCCTTAAAGTTATATGAAACATTCGATGGAATTTTATAGCACTGGACTTTGAATTGTATGATTAAATTAATGTATAGAAAATTGCGCGGCATATCGATTATTAAGGTACCAGCCCTAACTATTTCCTCCACATTGATGAAAACGTACGCTAAGCTAAATTTATTTACCAATTTTCTTAAGTGAGAGAATTTATAGGAAAAATACATTTTGTTTGTACAGTAAAATCTCTATCTAAACGTTTTTTACCGAACCAAGGAAATCGACTCTAGATGCGGAGAAACGTAAGATAGGAAATGCAAAGGGGGTAGTTGCTTCATTTTGGGATCTCAAAATTTCAACCTTATAGCCGAAAAAAACGTAAGAAACGAGAACTTTAGATCGAGATTTCACTTTACAAGGCATTTTGTTTCCCTTGAAGATTTATCAATATATATATGTATACGTAACCGTCTTCAGAATTTCTTTTGTATCGTTATGAAATAGATCTTCATCCAGCGGCACGCAAAGAGAAATGAACACCCGTTCTTTCAGTGGAGAAGGCGATGCTTCTTATTACAAGAGCAAGTCCGTTTATGGATCAAAATCGTATTCTTCCTCCAGAGCATCTTCCTCTAGCAAGTCCATAATCTATAATGGAGGTAAGTTGATTTTTAAAGTCTCCCTCTCTCTCTCAACCATCCTGTTTAAACTCACAAACTATAGCCTCAGGTTAACATGAGATGGATTAATTTAAGTTGTTCATGGAAAAGTGTGTGTACCCTGTTTTTGCCGTACTGTCCAAGTTTTCGAGTCGTCTGACCCGTCGTGATCATTGTGTTTTTCGCTGCATTTTACAGTTTGTAACTCATCCGAAAAATATTTCAAACAGTTTTCTCAGCTCAATACTAAATTCAATGCTTGTGTCGACTTCGTGTGGAAATTTACGAAGTTTTTTTTTCTCTTGCTATAGTGAAAATTTCGTTCCACGAAGTACGGGCTGAGATGATTGGATTTATTTAAGACTAAATTGTTTAATGTGCTCTTTCGATTGATTTTTTTAACCTTAGAAAATAAGGCGATGCTGAAAATAACTCTTGAATTGAAGCGATTTAATCTTCGGTTTTTTTAAGTCAAATTCCTCATCTTTGATCATGTCATTGATATAGTATTAATAATCAATGTTAGAAAAGATAAGAGCCAGACCACAAACGTGTAGCAAATAATTTTCAGTTTAAGACTATAACCTGCAAATGAGCTATTCATTTAAATGGATGCTTCCGGTGAATATGACTGTATGGAAATTTGTTAATTAAAAAATATATATATGCATCAAGTTAAACATCCGCTTCTGAAAAATGTCTTGATTTTGAAATATTCTATTTTTTCGTGGTATCCGTCGGATTCTTTTATTTTCCTAGTTTTTCCGGGTAACAGGATATTGCTAAACTGCGGAGTAATTATGGCTTCTCAAATAAGGAAAGGCAACGTAATATTGGCATTTTGTGAATCTGCTACGTGAATTTAATGCTTTTTTATAGCCCCGGTGTTCGTTATGTATCTCAAAAATGCATCTCGGAAATACAATAGTCAAAATTTCCTTTCCCCGAAGCATCCTTGCGTGATGAAATCGAAGTTTATAAAAACAAATTTTAATTTGAAGGTTTTAAGCTAGTTATTACTGTTTTCATATTAATACATTACTCGAGGGACTTTTAAACTAATCAATTCAATAAATGGGTTTAAACAATCGAGAATTCAAATAATTTCAAATGTATTAATCGCAAATGGGAGCGTCCTTATGAGGATAGAAATCATCATATAATTCACATTGGGATAGAGCACAAATTAGGTGAAGTAGCACGGTAGTTAAAATGAGAACCTCTTTCATGTCATTCAATTTATAAAAAATTGTTATTTTTAACGTTGACTTGAAAAAATGGTAAAAAGAATCATGTATATGTTTTTCTTCAGTGTCTAGAAAATATTAAAACCAGCGGTATCACTCCCGTTTCCCAAAAAGCTACCTTATTTCGATTTGACGAAGCCTTCAATTTTCTAAATTCTTGATAGAGATATGTAGAATTTATGTTTTGCAGCATCGAGAAAATTTTCTTTTCAGTTCGTTTTTGAGTATTAAACTAAGGTAAGAATTTCTGTAATGATAATTGGTTGAATTCCTTTCTATAAAACAATTAATTTTAACAAAATACTTGTGCAATAATATTCAGAAACTTGCACCATTCCACTATATTTAACAAACTCACAACAGTTTTCGGCAAATTAATCCATCATCAGGAGTAAACTCTTAAATAAACGCTTTTTGCACCTAATGACGGCGTAATATGTTGCAACCTGTAGTGTGTTGGTTAAATAGTGTACATTTTTACGATTTCCTCGATATTATTGTTCAAGTTTTTGTTGCAATAAATTATTTTGCTATGTAAAATAATATATAGCGTAAATTTTCACTCTGAACAGGCTAATTCTCATTGTTCGTATCGCTGAAAAAAGAAACATCTTCTCTATCCGTACAACCAGACGAAACATTTTCCAAGCCGACGCTGATAACGAGGGACAGAAATAAGTGCCTTTATGAGACGGGACTTCTGCCGGGACGGTAATCAATGTCGGCCAAATATTTTAATCTTTGACCTATATAGCCAGTATGGAAAATGATTTGAGCATCTCAAGGTCCGTTTAGCTCCCGTTGAGAGTTTATGCTGGTAGTTTTTTTATAAAATTCTCTCCCGCTGTGATGGTAATTGGTTAAGACTCCTGCTGAGCTTGCAGAAAACAGCTCCATTTGCAGTTACAATACCGATAATTTCAATACCTAGTAAAGAGAGTTCATCAGAAAACAAATTTTAGGCACTAGAGGACTTTGCTTGCGAGTACGAGTTTCATTCAGTAATTTGAGCTTTCGTTCTGAATGGTAAAAACTGAAGAAGCGTCTCACTTGCGTCATTTCATATCTTCAGGCCAATAATACGTATATGTAGGAATTTGTCAATAGGTTGGATCAGTTGTGGGCAATACCTTATTCACCTACCTTAAATTTACAACAACATTAGAACCTATATTCTCCTCAATGAATTGCTAAAATGCCACTTTTCCATGAGGAATTTAGCGTGTAAAGTTAATCTGGAATATTTTCTTTTAGCTTTTTTTCTGGTTCTCCTAGTTATGTCTTACGCCTATTGCTTGCTTTGCAAAATCATCAAGGTGGAAGGCAACCTGACTATAGCTACACCTTGATACACCCCTGGGAATGGCTACAGTATTTATCGGCTTTAATTTGCTAACTTCCTAAGGTGTCGACGCGCTAAGAATGGAAAAGTATTGTTAAAGTTACTCTCAGAATTCTCCCTTTTAATATTACCTTTTAAATCTGCTCCCCATTAAGCTTATTCATTCTGAAACCATTCTTAGACTCGCCGTTTTCACTCGAACCATTTGTAAATCCAGAAATGTTTGCAATTTTCAAGCTGGAATCTGTGAAAGACTAATTAATTGCGATTTTTATGTATTGTAAGGAGTTTAAGCTGACCTTAATATCAAATTTCTGGGAAAGCTTCCTCAACAATTACAACAACAGGCAGAAACTACACTGATGATGGTATAAGCTCCATCAATTCGATTAATTTAAATAAATTTAATCTGAAATTTAAAACAATATTCTTAATGTAGTAAGGTATTTATTGTGGTTAAAAATGTCCACAGCTATTGCTCATTTTTATTTTAATCAGATTATGATGATTAAAATTTATGAATGTGGTTTTTCAGGTTGCTCAAATCGACCGAATTCTCCGATAAATGGAATTATATCTTGTTCCAAATACAGGTAAGATATTTATTATTCGTATTATTCTCAAGCTTTGAAATTTCCTTTATCTGATGAACTTTGGCTCAAACATCGTTTTCCTACCAAAAATTGTCGCTAATTGAAACTTCCAAACGCGGAAATTTAATCACTGTGTATTTATTTTACTTTCCTTAATAGTATGCAAAGTATTTCTGCTTCGTGAGTTATCGTCAGAAAACATGTTCAAGGAATTAAAAATACGCCTTAAAGAGATGGAATTTTTGATCAGCCTTAGACTGATATACATTGCTTACTGCTCAGTCCTTCAAACTTTTAACGATTTCCCTATAGAATCTATTTCTCACTATCATTTTTTAATTTTTGAACATTCATCAGGGCTAAATTGAGAATGAAAAAATACATTCCAACCAACGTAAAAAGGGTCAATAAAAGGGAAACATAAGAAGTGGTAGAAGTCCAACAATTTTAAAACCACTAACTTTGGTGGAAGAGTTTACTTAGTAATATCTTACATTCCAAATAAAGGTGTAGCTCATTTACTTTGTATCCGCTTCTTCATTCCATATACTTTTAGTTATTAAGTTTACCTTTATTCCGATATAGTCTGAATAAAGGTAAACTAAATAACTCTCGTGTGTTCGGTTCCTCTATGGTTGATTATTAGAGTTATACTCTGCATGCAGATTCTGAGAATTTCCTATCTTCCCATCCTGACAAAATATTATAATATCCATTCACGAAAGAGTTATATTACTTAAGAAAATGCGAACTATTTTATTTGGGGAGTAATTTTCAAGTTAAATTTATTCAATGAATTCAATGTAATAGCTTTATTTTTGGTTCAATTAGTGGTTGCCAAGCTGAATGCAATAGGAATTTCCAATTTCCAAACGGAGAGAGGGAGCTGATCATCATTTGCAAGGACGGAGAATGGCAAATTGAGGGAACTGAGTGGGAATTCATACCTCCTTGTGAACGTAAGTACAACCAAGTTTAAATTTCATCAATAATTCTCAACTTCTTTACTGATATTCTCACATGCGCTGCATACAGATTCCGGAATTTAATAGTTCACTCTCTTAGAAGTGCACTCCGCCGCAGAGGAGGATTTATTTGTAGGCACACTAGCTTATGGTCGTGGAACCCAAACTCATAAATATTAATGCTTTATTTAATGTTCAGGGTTTGACTGGTGGGGCAATAAAATATTCATGCACCTGATTGACTATAGATCAGTCATTGCCATCTTGCGGTTTGGGCTGATATTAAGTATATAATATCCTTGCTCCATCAAAATCTCAATTTCCTTTCAACCTATTCCATAGATGGTTGACCTACGGCCTTTGGGCCACCTGTAACCTTTTAGGGCGTTAAATACGGCCTACCGGTCACTGCCTGAACAAATTCTCTTATATACGATGATTCATTGATAAAAAAACAATGAAAATTATAAATGTTGTTATTTTATTCTAGTCTGTGGGACTTGTACACATTTTATGATTTTCAAAGCGTTTTTATCAATAAATTACCGTATATCATGGAACTCCACGATATATCACTTTCGAAGTTTGATTATTCCGTTATTTAGATTATTTCAATCCCCAATCTCGTTAGTGAGGCCAAGTGAAAAATAAAATGGAAATGATTCCTTTTAGTTTTAAGAAAAATGGGGTTTATGAATACGTTAGCTAACCATGTAAGCTGATTTTAAAATTTGTAGTCCGATAGTCTGATTGTTAAATCCCGATGTATAGAATCTTGCATAATATGCTATCATCAATCGGTGATGGTTCTCATGCATCAGTTTAAGGCTGGCGCATCTTCTCGCTGTCAAGATCGAACAAAAATTCAACCCCTTGAATTTCGCGAAAGCTACTCGCCTCAGATTATTCTATGAATCCCATTCTCCTGAAATATATGCAAGTTGTGAACCTAAGAGGAGAATCTCGAAGTCAGAAAAAGTGCCTCACGATGGTTGTCGATTAGGATTGCAATAAACGAGAATGCTTTTAAGAATTCGCTCATGCTGGGCGATACGAATATCGGAGCTCACAATTCGGAGATGATAAGCAGAGAGACTAAACGTCATAGTTCTGCCGAATTCTCTGAAATGGGAGTCCTTCGTTGCAATCACTTCGCCGCCATTTCGTGCTCCGTAAGCCATTATCTGTGCATCCTCGGCTGCGCATTTGTCGTCCCAGAGGTTCTCCATGCTTCAAACAGGAAGAGTCGCTTCCTGCCTAGGTCCACCTGATAGTGAGGCTGTGATAAATATGCATAATTGGCTTTAGTTCATCCCGATTCTTGGTAAATGGTTTATCTCCGAATGGTATTGCGTAAAGACCCAAAACTGTACATTTTCTGCTTGATAACATGTTTAAATGACCCAGTTAACTTATTTTGGGAATATTTTTGGGAGATATGCTGTTTCATTTGCCAATTCTATTATTATCACTTCTGAAATATCGTGAAAACTAAACAACATGCTAAAGTATGCCCTGCGGAATTTTAGCCATCTTTTATAAAGATTAATTCAAGCAAAATATATTCATAACATTGTAGTATTACAGTCTATATAGCATTCAATCGCACTTAAACAAGTAATATTTTTTTTGGAAATGTAGATGAGTTACAATAGTAATTATAATTGGAGTGAGATTAATTTATTTGTATGAAACAATTTGTATATAACTATGGTACCAGTCAATAATAATTACACACAGATGAATTTCACCTTAATCAATAGTTAAATTGGCTTCCGGATAGTCATGTGGACAGCGCGTTTGCCTTTAATGAAAGTGGTCCCGGGTTCGAATCCCGGTGGGAGTCAATGTGCGAAATGACCTAAGCTGTCGAAGCACTTTTAACAATACTACTACTACCAATAGTTAAATTAAAATTGATGTGAGGAAAAAACTCAGGATCAAGTAAAATGCAAGATATTTTCAATGCAAGCTATATAAGTAGTCATATTTTAATCTTTCAATCGAATAATTTATTCTGAAATCTTTCAGTTCTAACTTAAAGTGACCTTTATTGTAGAATATTTATGTGAATATTTGAATATAATTATGTGTTGGTGAGAGGATTTTCCCATCCAACCTCTGATGAAACAATGTGATTTTAATCTGCGCTAGAAAAAGCAATTATTTTGTTTTCCCTGATAAAGGGTTCATTTTGCACCTGTATAGATCAATGATCTAGTCAAGTAATAGATCTATTACTTGACTAGATCATTGAAATAGCTCAAAATAATTGATGGTGATAAAGCTGTGAATGAAAAGAGATCATAAATGAATAGGAAACAACTAACAGGATAATCATATGAGAAATTATCTGATTCAATTTTTAGGTAGATTTAAATTTATGATAACTTCACAGATCACATATTTTCTGTTGATATAAAATTTGAATCAAATTAAAATCGAACCATTCGCAGTATATAAAGCTAAATTATATGTATTTGAATGTAAAATTCTTTGATACAACTATTTCTAGTGTGTTTGTTCCCTAAAAGACCTTGGTTAAAGACGCTTCAAATCCTTAACTCGATATTTTACTTCATTTCAGCAATATGTCTTCCTGCGTGCCAGAACAAAGGAATATGCGTTGCTCCAAACATGTGCAACTGCCCGGACAACTTCCGTGGTGCACAATGTCAATACGAAAGCAAGCCTTGCTTGAATATGCCACCACCACCAGCCAACTCCAAGATAGAATGCAGCCCAGTGTGAGTTTTCCTTGATCATATTCAGTTTTTTCTTTCCTTTCACCGAGTTAGCCAGTACGCCAAATACGCCAATTTTCTTATTAGTTTCCTACTGAATAAATGTGTGCAACGTGAAAAATGAAGGACGATTTTGATGTTCTGGCAACCTAACAATTACTTGCCAACAATTTTTAATTTCTCCCTATACGTAGTATAGAGAAAGTATTGTATTCGCAAAAAATTCGACCTCCAGATTTCACTGGAAATAGATGTTTTGGGGCCCATAAAGTTCGTTTTCGCATTTTCCCGAACATGTCTGTTTGTCTGTCTATGGTAAAAACGTTTGTGTGCGCTCTATCCTAAAAATTAATTATCTGATCATTTCCAAAATTCATATTTAGTATTTTCCTAACAATTCCAAGAGTTGTTTAGTTTTTGATGAATACCGCTTAATGGGAAGTTGCGGTTTATCCGGAACAAAAGTTTTTTCTTAAATATCTCTGTCAGAATGCGATGTAGGTATATACAATTATGTACAAAAGTTATAGATAATGTACTTAACTACAACTTTTGTTTGAAACATTTTTTCGTAACACTGATTGTTTAGGAGTTATTCTTGAATAATGGTTAACCGGAAGTTGTTGTTCATCCAGAAATGGAAGTTTTTCATACATATCTCTGTCAGAATGCAATGTAGGTATATACAATTACATACAAAAGTTATAGATAAGGTACATTCCTACAACTTTTGTTTGAAACATTTTTTCGTAACACTGATTTTTTAGGAGTTATTTATATATTACCGGCATAGGCTTCTGTTTTCAATAAATATGGAGAAAGTCATGTGTTGGCCACATCAGATTTTTTCTATTAGGTAAATCAATCGATAGAAAATCGCTGCCAAAGCCATCAAACTTCACACTCCTTTACTGTTTCAGATTTTAGAATCAGGTAAATGTGATTTTTTAAAGTTTTATAATTCTTTGCGCATATCTATTCGTTCTGTTACTAAAAATATACGAATATCAAAGAATTGACAACTTTTTTCATAAGGTTTTCTCCTGTATGATGTCTTTTTCTGAGTGAAGCAACATGTATGTAAGGAGGAACTGGAATAATCTTGCGTAATGATACAAGCTCATTACGACAATTAGGCGCATTCAAAGGAATAACTCAGTTTAGGAGACTAGATGTTTGAATATTTAAGTAGCCTTTTTCATTTTTTCTCCCTAATTATTGTGGCTTCATCTTGAGGGTTTACTTATCTCCCCAGTTTTTTTATATCCTGAGGTTGGTTTCTTTACGATATTTCCGAACGTATCTCAGATATAATTTCTGCTCGTGGTTTCTACTCAGGAAGCTGAGGTTAAGCACTTAGCACACGAGGTTAATTATTTCCCTAGACTTTATAATGATAGTTTCCTAATATTCTTATTGTGTAAACGTTTCCCCGTTTACGTAATTCTGTCGCGATTACAACATGCAATAATACCGAAGAATGTCTTGCAGAAAGTAACAATTGTAACGGTATTTACCTTCCGATACCTACCTAAATCAATCTCTAGATCATGTTTTCCATACTCAAGGAATACTTTTTGCAAAACTTCTTTTTAGTTCTCATGTCTAAATATGTCTGTATATTAGCAAAATTCCTTCCACGAAAGGAAACATTTCAACGTGATTAATTGGGAGTTCCAATTTAAATATAAGGTTCATCCTGTCCTTGCAACATATGTTCCACAACTATAACCCACGCCGTGAATTACTTAAGAAAACATCAAAAGCGGTTTTCCTGTTTGATTAATGTGCAGCTTAATGAGAAATCATTTTTTCCTCGACCACGATTTACATGGACTCGGAGTTAATCATTCCGTACAAGTAAAAATGAATACCCGCAACCCAAAATCGTACGTCCGTCTCTGATATATGCTTTCAATTTGATCATCAAGGAGATTATTTATAAATCAATGAGTAATTGTAGCCATATTTGATGAAGGATGTGCATACTATATTTTGTAAACATTTTATGCGCTGGGCACTTACTGAGACACGAAGGGATCTTGAAGTTAATAATTGAAGGAAACATTAAGGGAAAGAGAAAGAAAGGAATGCCGTGTCTACAGTTTTTGAGTCAGGTAATGAAAGACATCGGATGTAAAAGCTGTGCAGAAATGAAAAGGAAGGCAGATAACCGAGAAGAATGGCGAGCTGCTGCAAATCAATCGAGAGTAGAAACACTGAAGAAGTAGAAAAATACGAGAGGGAACAAATCTCTTCAATATAATTTTGATTTCATTTCATAAGAATAATGGAACGTCTGACTAAGTGAAAGATAATTGGTATCGAATCAATAATTTAATTTAATTAATAAAGAGGAATTCCTTAATTAAATGTTCCTTCTGCCAAGTGTTGACGTGAATGAATATTTTTTTACTTTTTGGTAAAGTACAAAGAATATTTCTTTTCATCTAACGCACCTACTCGTGTATAAGCCGAGTATTTCCGCACATGTATTATGCTGAATAAGTCCCCTTTGGCTTGTACTCCAGTGAGTGTCCCACATACCCACTCTCCGGTAGAAAATGTCTGCCATAGCCGGAATTCGACTTTTAAAATCCTCACTTGCTCAATTAACGATTCTTTTAACATTTAATCCACTGAATACTACTGATGTCTCAATGACTGTAATTTTATTTACATATATTTTTATTTTGGAATTCACCAGTAGCTACTGTATTTCCGCAGTAAGGCTTATACTCGAGTCAATTATTTTTCAAGATTTTGTGATAAAATATGATGGCTCGGCTTTTATTCGGATCAGCTTTTTCTCGAGTGTACGCGGTACATTCTACATGGCTGTGTTGACGTGAAAGCTATAGTGGTAGGAATAGTGGTACTGATTAAGGTCTTTCCTCATAAAATGCTACGAAAAGTTTTACTCGTAGAATAATCGTGCTTTACTTGCGTATACTTGTTCTGCTATAGCATTTTATACTATGATATGAAACGTTGGTACACAGATTTTATACAGATTTCTCATGGAATTTTCGGGAGAGAATGAGCATCTACGAGTTTATATATAAGTCGTTATAATTTATGTACATAACCGGACTTTCCCGTCTTTGAAAACAGTATGTAGATACGGTACGGAGAACTGGCGGTTTTGGAATTTTTTTTAACCTCTAAATTGAGGATTATATTGTGCTTTGAAGGAAACCTTAAGACTGGCTGTACTGTCTTTGTTGAAAAATCGAAACGGCACAAGTTTTAACAAATTCGTGTTGAAATTTACTGCTACCGTTCCCGTTAGCACAAAATTAAATTTAAAATTAATCACTAAAAAATACGAGTGAAAACAAAAATTTTAAAAAATCTTCAACTTTTTACTGCAAAAACTTAATATTTTTATTCAGTTCGAAATTCGAAAGTATGAAGCATATGTAACTTGCTTATTTTAAAATTTCGGATTAAATGATTCTTTTATTTAATGTCAACAAGCATCTACGGAATACCTTTTTCCTTTTTGAACGCTGCACTGCCGTGCACAAGTTTGAAAATATTTTTAATGCATACTAATCGCTTAATTGGTTTTCTGGATTCCAGAGCAACTTTTGAAAGTGGTAAACGATAAAAGTGATAGGTAATTGAAATTTAAATTTTTGGTGCCAAAAAATTAACCTGAAAAATTTTTCAGAAATAAATAATTTTGCCACCCGAGCGAGGTTAAATTAATTTCCGAAATTTGCTCCAATGGATTTCTAATGAAGAGTTACTGATATCGAATTGATTAAATTATATAAATGTATTCTGGTGATTTTTATATAAGAAGGAATTGCCCATTATTTTAGTTGAGAAACATTTAAATTATATTTATTGTACTTATCTAAGAAAAATAATTATTTCAAATATAATTAATTGCACTTGCTAGCATAAGCTGTTCCTGTAACCAAAAATATTAGCAAGTTAGGAAACTGTTAGTTGGCTAAAGCTCACATAGCTTAAGTTTTAAAATTTATTTTTCAAGTGTTCTTGGGAATAATTTCTCCATATACAGGAAGCTACCTGGAAATATAGAACAGTATGTGAATGTAGGAAGAAGATTACTGGTTAGTTTGTGAGAAACTGTTGGGAGAGGCAGAAAAAACTTTTATAGAAGTTGTACTTCTTAAGGTGGGGCTTCAGATTGCTGTGGGAGTAGTATGGTTCCCTGAGTCAACAATTATTCATGTTCACCCAGGGTCATGATGAATTGTAATGCATTAAAGACTATGAGGGAAGTAACTTTGTAAAATTAAGTATGGCAGAAGTTTCCATGTGTCAATGTCAGGTAGTTGATTTTGGTCTTGTCCAGTTGGTGCCTCCACATCCTGCTAAATATCTTTTTTGACCATGTTTGAGTAATTATTTCACAGCAGAACAAATGATCATAATTAATATGTGGCTATGACTGTAATAAGAAATTAAGACAGTTATATGAGTCCCCAGAATTTTTACAACCAAGTAGACCATGAATTTTCATAGTGAATATGAATCTTCTGTTTATTTCATATGAGGGTTTAATAAAAATGTATGGGACAGTATTTTACTGCTCACACTAATGAAACAAAATGTTTAATCCTAATCTTCTATTATCATTGAAATTTTTATCATCACTCCATTTTGTCAGACATTTTGCAAGTCACAAAATTGCCATATTCACCGATACAAAGTTGCATCACATTATCAAGTAACGCTATAAACACATCTAATTTCACTTCAATTTCTTTTGACAATAAGAAGCCTTAAAGGAACTATGCGGGCATGTTCTATGCTGTGAGGTAACTCATTTCTCAAGTTTCATGAAGCCACAGCTATACATGAATATTATAAGAATGTTATTTATTGGATTATTTTGAACTGAGAAAAGCAAAGCTTAGTAAGATAGTATAGGGAGAGTATAATTTACAAAGTTACTTATATTTTAATTATCACTTAAGACCATGCTGCAAATATCTCCTCAGGCAGAGTAGGAATTATATAGCTAGCTTACCTAATTTATTCCTCATCTTAGCCTTGTCTCATTGACCCCATCTTCTATGGATTTCTTTCAATTCTGCTGTAAAAAATCAATTGTATTGAGTTATAACAATGTTATAGATTATAGTTAACAATTCTTCTCCATGGTATTCAAAATAATGCTATTACTAAATGAGCAAAGAATATTTTTCCTGAATTTTAACTTTATTTGTTATAATTAAAGTATATTAACTTATTCACTAATAAAGTTCCTTAATGATGAATATTTTCTTCCTACAGGAGTTGCTCTGTGCAATGTGCACCAAATCATCAGTTTCCAGATGGATCTATTCTTACAAACATGGTTTGCAAGGATGGAAATTGGGTCCCTAGTAGACCAGATTGGGTGACAGTGCCTAACTGTGAAGGTAATGTCATGAAATAATTAGTAATGACAGATAAACATGTATATCAAAATTGAAATGCTGAAAATTTACAATGTGATAAATATTATCTTTATGCATAAACAGAGTTAATGGTGAAGGTATTTAGTTGCAGCTATAGGTGTTGCTTCAAAAGCTCCTTTGTAACAGAATAATTTTTATTTGCTAACATAGTTCTGTAGTTATAAGATATCCCAGGATTATAGAAAATCTGTCTTCTAGTCTCATTCATGTCAGTAATTTTTACTTCCATTAATTCATTACAGAGGCAACTCTTTGGGCCATTTGCACTTTATTATTGTTGTGAAAGCATAACTCAACATTGGAAATTCTCTTATGCTTATTTTTATGCCTGAATATAGTAAACCTCCTTCATATTTACTGATGCATTATTTACAAAGTCACTCAAGAAAATTAAAATTGGGTCAACTAAAGTATTTCTGATTGTATTTCTTTTAGTGATTTGCACACCTCCATGCCAGAACGGTGGAATATGCCTCTCATTCAACATGTGCCAGTGCCCTCAGGACTTCCGTGGGCAGCAATGTCAATACTGTGAGTTATTTTATATATTGAGACTCTAATGTATCAATAAGAAATCAAAGTATCACAGAAACTTACAAGTTAATTTCATATTATGTATATGTGATTGAATTTCTAATAATGTAATTATTACTTTAAGTTAATTGAAATTATCTTAATGGTTTATGAATGTGTTATACAGCTGCTGACAACTGCAGTCCACAAAAATTAGGATTTAATGGTGGCTACAACTGCACTTCAAGCGGAACTTCATATACTTGTAGTTTATCTTGCCCCTCCGGTGCTGAGTTTGAATCTCTTCCAGTGCCATTTTACTCTTGTGATTATGCTACTGGCATCTTCTCTCCTTCTCCAATTCCTCAATGTAAATTTGGTGAGTCTAAATCAGTGTTTATTTGAAAATAATCATAGAATTTGAGTATTTTTGTGATTAAGATAAACGGTTGTCTCTTCATAAGTCATATGTTTAAGATAGGTTTAATATAGTGGTAACTAAGATGAAAAAAGGAACATGGCTGTGTTATTATATTAGAGTTAAAAAAGCTCCAAATAGCCATTGTCTACGATCAACCCATCGTTTGGAAGTACCCTAACCATGGGGGATAAGGTGACTGTGGTACTGTAAGTAGTATTATTCTTGATACATATTTCGGAAGCTATGCCTCCATCCTAAGAAGAGAACAGAGAACTGAAAAATGTTCTCTTCTTTCCCTGAAGATGGAAGCATAGCTTTCGAAAAATGTAGTGAGAATAATACTGCTTACAATACCTAAGTCATATTTAACCTTTACCCCAATGGTTAGGGTACTTCCCCACTATGGGTTGTTCACAAACAACAGCTATTTGGAGCTTTTTCAATTCTAAGTTAATACAGTGGGTAAAATCTACTTTTTCAGTAATAGAGTATGTTTCTGGTCTAATGTTTTCATGAATTGAATGGAATGAAGTGTATTACTAGATTATAATGTAAAACTGTAAAACTAATCAATTAAAATTTGAAATGACTTGAAGACTTCTTTGTATAACATTTCCTTTCTTTTGTGTAAGGATCACATTTTAAAGCTGGATCTGAATTTGGAGAGTCATCATTTGAAAGGAATTCAACTGAGATATATGGAATTGGCATGTTTAAGAAAGGTGAAAAAAGCCACGATGTTAGTTTAGGGGTAATACCTCAGACCTTTATTCCGGACATCTTCGTAGTTGAAGAAGAAAAACCTAGGTCTGGTTCATGTTTCACTTGGGGCAGTTCTCACTACAAAACATTTGATGGAAAAGTCTTTGAGTGAGTAAATTCCTTATTAATATTAAGTCACTAACATACATGTCCACTTACTGTTTCACATATATGCTAATATTGAATTTTCTATGATAATTCTTTATGATGCATAATGGAACAGCATTTTCAAATATTGAATAATACATACATAAATGTATGAATGCTGCAAGTAAAGATTTTATTTTTCTCTCATTTACATTGAGGTCTTCTGAAAGAATTTATTTAGCAAAAAACACAATATTGATGTATTCATTTTAAGAACAATTGTGATTGATACAATTAATTTCAACAATAATTTCAGTTTCACAAGTTCATGCCTGTATACATTTGTACGAGATGCATCAGATAACACGTTCAGCGTGAGCATATCCAACAATAAAGGATGTGATTCTGTGCATGGCTGCCATAGAAATATCACTGTATTCTTGGAAGACAAAGAATATGTTCTAGCAATTGATGGTAGGTAGTATTTGTATTTGAAATGTATGTGCTGTTAATATTTTTTTTACTCACTTTTATTTAACTCTTTATTTATAGGCATGGGAGATGCAATTATGGCATTAAATGGATTTCAGAGAATTGCTATACCCAGCAAAACTAGAGACTTTACTGTTGAATCAGTAGGAAATCTCATTATACTAAACTTGCATTCCTGTGGAGTGACTATAAGATGGAATACTAAGGTAATCTTTCCATTCTGTGATAAGTGAAATAGATAGCAGATATTATATTTTTACTGCAAAATAATCAAATATAATAGATTAATTTTTTTTATTTATGCATATATGTACCCAATTCCTAGCATTGAATGAAATGGTTATAAGTGAATCATTATCCTGATGAATATTTTTCTTATGTGTAATTGAATGTACTGTTCATCAATTTATTTACTTAGGATTTTGTCCAAGTGGATGTTACAGAGAAAATGTGGAATAAAACAGCTGGTCTTTGTGGTCGTTTCGATGGGCATACTGGAAATGATTTTGAAAAGATTGATGGCAGCACACCTTCCAGCATTCTTGAATTTGCCAACAGTTGGGAAGTGCATGAGCTAGGAGGTGAATTTCAGACCAATATTTAAGCTATGTGGATGTATTGCTCTTAATTATTGATGTTGATGAATTAACTTATTTCCTTTCATGACAGTGGATTGCACTGATTCTCCTTCGGATATTAATGCCTGTGCAAGAGAACCCATTGAAGATGCCACATTGGTTTCCAAAGCAGAGGATTTCTGCCAAAAGCTATTGATTAATCCAAAGTTTGCAGCTTGCAGGAAGGTATTTCATGCTGATAACCTTGAGAAACATACCTATTTTATATTTATATGAAGGCTTTTACTGCTCTTGGGACTCCATAACAGTAGCCATGATTTTCTGGAACTTTGAACATATACTTTGCAAAGGATTATTTGCCATACGTTAAAATTTTTACTGAATTTTTCTTCTGTATTTAAAGGAGATAATTTAAGATGTTGAAAATGATTAAAAGGTATGCAAGTGAAAATTCATCTATAGTTAAACCCGTAGCATTTGTTCCTTATGAGACTCCTGCTGCTATTCCTAATTATCTGTCCCTGATGATGCTTATTTAATGAAAATTTTAAAAAATAAATATAAATCAAAAATTTATTTAAATGTTTGATTTTTATGTTAATTAATATTTATCAAAGTACATCTTTTCCATTCTAGATAACAACATTATTTTTGTCATTATGTATGATTGTGCTCATAAGCTATGTATGCATTAATGGATGGTTTAAAACTCTGTTTAAAGGTTGTAAATGCTTTGAGGTATTTTGAAGCATGTAAATGGGATTACTGTGCATGTGAGAAGTCAAACCCTATTGAATGTGGCTGCCAATCTATATCAGTGTATGTACAGGAGTGCATTCGGAATGGAGTTAAAGAAGTTTCTGACTGGAGAGATGAGATGACATGCCGTAAGAAAAAGTTACTATATTTCTAGCATCTAGATGAAATGAAACTAAATTATGTAACCAGGGAAAATTATAACTCCTAAAGCAAATTTATTACTAATTTTTGTTTGAAATGATTTCAAAAAGCATAATGAAAAATCTTCTGCACAAATGCAATGTAGATGAGTGAAAACTTATGGTTTTATCATTTGTTTTAATGCCAGATTTTGAGATCTGATTAAAAAAACTGATGATTTTTACTCATATAAGAATCATTATTTTATCAGACTGAAAGCAACTAAGTAATGAAAGAAATGTTTTACCGTATTTGATGGCATATAAGACGCACCGGCATATAAGACGCACCCTTATTAAGTTGGCCACTCACAAGGAAAAAATGTCTTAATAGTCCGTGCGAAAGCGCGGTACCGCAATAACTTAAAATGTGGTTTCTTTCAGTTGTCACGTTTCGTAAAAGCCAAATATTAACACAATCATTGAATTCAATTATGAAATAGGTAGTATTGACCATCTGGGCTAAAAATAGCATTCAGCATTGAAAGTTAACCTGTGGAGGTTGAACCTTCACATATAAGACGCAGGGAAATTTTTCGAGACATAATTTAGGAAAAAAGGTGCGTCTTATATGCCGTCAAATACGGTATATCTTTTTTTTATTTTTATTAATTTTGGTCTCATTTTAGCTATTGCATGCAAAAACGGAAAGATATACTCTACTTGTGGCCCAGCTGCACAGGCAACTTGTGGGACAGAGGAAGAAACTGTGGCAGTATCATCAGCAGAATCTACTTCTTGTATAGAAGGCTGCTTTTGTCCATCTGGAACTGTTCTCCATGCTGGGAAATGTATTCCTCGGTCTCAATGTCCCTGTCAGCTGCGAGGGAAGCAATTTCCACCAGGAGAGGTTATTCCTAGTGATTGCAACACATGCAGGTGAGTGGTACATGCATGACTCATTTTATTTTCTATGAATTACTGTATTTACACTAAAATAACACATACCCTTTTTTGTCCTTTTTCAACTCACAAATAAGGGTGCATGTTAGAATTGATGGAGCACTAGATTCAGGCACATTACTATTAATGCACATGTCACGTAGTGCAGGGCCAGCCAGATTCTTTGCTCACCCTGGTTCCATATAACTCACCAAACATTCCACCAATGTACTATCAATGTTTTGACAGTAAGAGCCACTATAGACTAAACTGTAGGCCAATAGTTTTTTAATTGAAAAGGAATTAGATAGCCCATAAAACTTTTCAAATGATCAGTTTTGAATTGGCCAATTACATACGACTTTCTTTGTAGATGACTACCAGCATTTTGTATACATTTTATATGCATATAAGTACATAGCAGAGTATATGTGTACAGTAAAAACTTATAGGGTGCTGTGAATGGTGTGACCACATGTCTTAAAGTGCACTTTAGATTCCCAGGCAAATTATTTTTCTATTTCTGATGTTCAAATTTTGGGGTGTACTTTATATACATTTGATGGCACATTATTTTGTAGTAAATATGGTACATGCCCACCTATTAACATAAATATGTTCAAACAAAGCTAGTGATTCTTCAAATTAAAATAATTATAAAATACTTTGAAATGAGCGAACACAATTTATTTACTAAGTACTTAAAAGCCACTCTTGTTGTTTACTATGGATATTCTAAGTAGCTAAATCTCTAAATTAGTTCCAAAGGACATAAGACGTGAGAAAGGTTTGACAGGACCAGGAATCAGACCCAAATCTTCCACTTTCTATGCAGATGCTTAGACCAATACTAGCCAGAAAATTTGTACATGCTTTTTTGGGAAACTTTGTAGGTAAAGTAGTATAGGTTCATCCAGCTAGGTGTAAATAATGTCTAACTGTAGTCAAATGGTCCCACACAGAGTTTTGGTCCTAGCTTGCTTTTTACAGGTGTGACCTTTCCTAGAGGTGCACCTTTATGTGTAAAGTTTTCTTTTGCCTACAATAAATTAATTAATATGGCCATAAAATTAATATTCAATTCATGCATTTTCATTGTTTTATGGTGCTTGTTTACAATTTTCATACCCAAGTTTGTGCAAGAAGTGAAAAATAGTGACTTGGATGGGACTTGAACCCAGGTCTCCCACTTTCCTGGCCAATATTCTTACCAACAGATTTTCATACCATAATATATTGAATTAAAAATATTTAAATATTAGAAAATATACTATAGTAATATCATTATGATATACTCTTGAAACTAAGGATTTTTATGACATAATTGAATCAAACACTAACATTTTTATCTCTTTCATATTCTTATCAAATTTGTAGTTGCACCAATGGAAAATGGGTGTGCACTCAAGTTCAATGCGGTGCAAGATGTGCTTCAATTGGAGATCCTCATTACACTACCTTTGATGGAAGACATTACAACTTCATGGGAAAATGCTCATATTATCTTCTTAAAGGAGATAACTATACCATTGAGGCAGAAAATGTGGCTTGTGCAGGATCCATTTCTGAGGTAAGTAAAGAACAAAAGCAAATTTGCTGTGATTAACTTAAAATCTCACTTTATTTTCTTTTGCACTATGTACTACAATATGTTGATGCAAACCATGACCATTAGGAAAAATCATTAAGAATAAGGTTATACTTCATATTGATTAACCTTATAACCACCGGCCTTGGTGGCCGAGTGGATAGCATGCCATCTGAGCTATCACTCAAAACCCCAAGATCCCGGGTTTGAATCCTGTCTGATCAGATTTTTCCAATCAGGGAATGGTTGTGTGCTTTGGTTGTTGCTGTTGCCTCAGTGAAGCACCCCTTGACAAGTTCATGAGAGCTTAGGGGGGCTTCACCGATAAAGGGCAACAGCGGCTAAGCATGAAAAAATAAATAAAATCTATAAATACTTATACCTTGCTATCAGACAAACCTCCTTGATTTAAATTTTGTAGGTCTGTACATTATGTACAAATTATGACATGAAGTAAAATCTATCGATTCAGTCAGGATGTTGTGGAAAGACATAACTAAACACAGATTTATACTTATATTTATATCATAAGTATGATATGATATAAATATATAGCTGTAAATATAATTGCTGTTGTATCTCTAAAATAATAAGATACTGTAAAGATTACATTTATTGCATGAATGTAGTGATTTTATAATTTGATAAATGAGTTTAATATTTTAAAATATTAATAAATTGTGACTTTCTTGTTTATTATTAGTTAAATTATTCTTCATTTATTCCTTGTGAAAGAAAATAAGTTCTTATATATAATAATCATTCCTTTGTCCAACACTAATGCTCAGGTATGTATTGTTTAAGAAATATTTTGCTCTCTTTAGAAAAAAGTAGCTCAGAAATTGGTAAAGTATGAATAGGAATTGATAAGAATGAGTAAGTTGTTAGATTAAAATTTCTGCCGATGATGATCTGAAGAAAACATTAAGAAGTAGCTTATTTAAGGAATAGGCAGTTAAGAAGTATTTTCATAAAAAAATATAAAGAATATCACTTTCAGATTTCTTTCTGTATCTTTATTTTGGGTAGGACCAATATTGAGGGGAGAGGAATAGGTGCAGACCTGCAGACTGTGATTGTGGGTAGAATTCAGGGGGAAAAATAGAGGGGAAGTAAAAGACAAAAGATATTGGCTGACATAAGGGGTGGGGTTAACTATAAGGAAATGAAGGAGATGGTGTTTAATAGCAATTATTGAGTGCACTTGAACCTACCGAAGGGTAAATTCAAGTGCACTCACTCTATAATAACACTCATGCATCTATCTTTATTTCCCCCCACAGAAACTGTTTTCTGTATGTTTTGGTTATATCTAAAGGTAGCACCAGAAAACATTAATATGATTTTTTAGCATTGCAATTTTAAATCTGTACTCTTCTTTTTCAGGCAATGAATTTTCCTTCTATTGCGATTGGACTTCCATCTTGCACTAAAATGATTACCATCCACCATAATGATAAAACTATAAAGCTCAAGCAAAACAGAGAAGTTTCAATTAATGGAGAAGAAATCATAAAAGTACCTTTGTCTTATCAAGGAATTCACATCAGGATGGTTTCATCTTTATTCTTGCTAGGTAATGAAATCATTCAATGAAAATTTACAAATTTTTGAGGTTTGTCCAGTTCATCTTTTAATGCCAATAACAATACAAATCTCAGAAAATAAACAATATATACAGATGGTGTCTTATTCCTCTAATCAAAATAATATTTTGTATCAATTATTATTTAAAATATTTTTAGTTGAACTACCAAATGGATTAGAAGTGTGGTGGGATGGAATGACACGAGCCTATGTTGATGCACCTGCTCATCTTCATGGAAAGACAAAAGTATGATATATCTCATTATAGTTCATATACTGAATCAATGTGAAAACATATCATGTAACATTAGCATTTCTTTCATTTTAAGCAGTTTTTAGTCATTTTTTAATTAAATGTTAAATATTTATTTATAATTTCAAGGAGTCAATTTTTTTCTTGATCAAAGCAAATGATAAAGTCTACAAAAATTCCTAGTAAATACCAATGATTTTTTTATTTATAATATATTGTGACTATTGTATCTTTTCATGAAAAATTATTAATTTATCATAACTTCAATAGGCTGAGGAGATTATTTGACATGCGTAATTGCTAATAAATTGGAAAATGGTTACAAGTTTTCCTCTTTGCTTACTTAAAAAGAAAATGCAACTAAAACTATCCTGATTAATGGAAGTAGCTCCTAAGATACTGTTATTCTAATATCATTGCCAGTGCCAATTATCATAACTTCTCACTCATTCTTAATAATAAATCAGTTTTCATTTATAATTTTCACAATCTTTGATACATGTTGATGTTTATTCTTTGTTAGATGATATTTTTTCCAATACCAAATTTCCCAAGTTCTGTTGCTGAAAGCATGTACATTCTATTTAAGGGGCTATGTGGTACTTTCAACCAGAATCAAAAGGATGATTTCTTAACTCCAGAAGGAGATGTGGAACAGTCAGCTATATCTTTTGCTAACAAATGGAAAACAAGTGAGAGTTGTGCCGATCTCCCAGAAAAATTTCTAGAGAAACCTTGTGATGTCAACATTCATAAGAAAGCAGCAGCAGAAAGTCACTGCCAGAAATTAAAAGGAAATATATTCCAAAGTGAGTATTTCAGAATTAATTCAGGTAGCATTTTCACTCATAAATAAGGATTAAATAAATAATATATTTTACTGTATAGGTCAATCTTGTAGTAATAAATTCAAAAGAGAGAAATATATATAGTTCACCATGACAATGCAATTATAATCATTTTGTGGAGCTAAGTTTAACACTTAAAGCAATAAACTTAAGTACACCTGCTACCTCATTAGAAATATTAGGAAAACTGTTTCTCCTTAAGTGCTATAGTTATTTTTTTGGTGGTTTTTATTCCCATATTATGTTTAATATCAGCACCTGGGGTTTCTCACCCCATGCAGGTGTCATTTTCAGATTACAGAATAGGGCCACAACGTTAATATGCAATGTAAGATACTATGCGCCGAGCCGTTCACTATTTCATAGATTGAACCATTTGCCAGTCCCCTGTTTGTACATATTAGATATGGTTTTTTACACAAGAATGAACTTAATAAGTTTTAAGAAAAATAATGTTCACAGCTATAGAATACGTGGGAACAAGGACCTTCAAAGACCCTTTGTTAGAAACAGAAAAACTGCTCTAGGTCCCAAATTAATGGGACTAATTGTATAAGAAGTTTGGTGATAGCATAAAAGAATCATGCTCTGTACATTCTTTTAGGAAAAAGTTGTGGTTTTTTTTATCAAACCATCTTTAGTATTCTGTCTGTGAGTATTATATTTCGGACTAACTCATGACATTTACTAAACTATAGTTAGTACTATTCTGTAGCTGAATATTGGAATGAAAATTATTAATGTACAATGTGAGATCCATTCTATCTATGTATGTTTGTAATATTGTTCTTTTTCATAATACATATATGACGTGATAATAACATGACATGTCATATGTCACCAATTGTAGATCTTTCGACCAAATAATATTTAGTTTTTATTAGTCACCATTATAATTAACTTACAGCATAACATGATATGCATTGACTAAGAGCTTGTTACGGTGAAAAATTACAGATGTCCTACTAGTGAAAAATCAAGTCTGGCTGACTTATTAGCATTCTAATGTTAAAAAAATCTTGTCATATACTTTGTCATTGTATCCTGACTCATAAAATCTTGATTGATACAGAAATATTGTTAACACATCAAGCTCAGAGCTGTTTTTCGGAAAAATGTATGACATCTCTTTCAGGTATATAACTTCAGAAGGTGCCTACTAAAGAACTCTGCTAGCTATAATTTTATTTTTTCAACAAATTATTTTTAGAGCATTTAATAACCATTAAAAAGCCTGGGGTTAACCTATATACAAATTACAAACAAATCTAAAGAAATATATTTGGTATTAATTACACAGTGCATTAGTTTATATGTCAATAAATTGTAAATGTAATAGCTTAACTTCAACATCTCAAAACATCTGTTGAGATGTTGATCTGTTTCATATTATATGACTATATTTTGATAACACCAGGGACAATATGTTCACCAACGAAATTTTACTTTTCAGTTTGTCACTGGTTAGTTGATCCTGAACCATATTATCAAGACTGTCTGTACGATTTGTGCTCTTGTGAAGGAAAAATTGGCCCATGTTTGTGCCCAATCCTTTCAGCATATGCTAAAGAATGTGCAAAACAAGGTCTAAACCTTGATTGGAGAATGGAAATCAGAGAATGCGGTAAATATAGAGCAAAATTTTTCTATTTCAAATTTCTAAGGATGTAAGATGGCTCTCCAGAAGAACCTATCCCATGGAATCTTAATTTAGTATTGGATTATATGAAAATTAAGTAATTTTGCATGCATTCTATCTTATGGTGCAGTATTTTGAATATTTTATGACAATGAGACATTACATAGCATACAATTAAATTTTTTTAATCCAAAATAAAAGGAACTTTGTTAGGAGAGATCTATGAATCAAATATTAATCAAACTGTGAGTTAAAATACCTTAGCTTATAAATCTAATTTAGAGTTAAATACCCATTCTTTATCTTTTGAAGCTTTTATAAAAATCTTCTGGGCTCATCTAAATGAAGTGAAATGACTAAATATGATTCTAGAACATTTGATTTTATGATAAGAAAAGATAAATTGTTGAATTCCATTTCTGAACATAAAATACTGATATTTTTATTCCTCTTCATTATAGGTATTCACTGCCCAGGTAATCAAAGATATCAGGTTTGTGGCAATACTTGCACTCGGTCTTGCTTTGATATATCTAGTAGAAGTGATGATACTTCTTGCAAGAGGAAATGTGCTGAAGGATGCAACTGTCCTGAAGGAGAGACTCTTAATTCTCGTGGGGAATGTATTCCTATATCAGGCTGCCCCTGTTTACATCAAGGCCTGGAATTCCAACCAGGTCATAAACTAGTCATGCCTGGTGCAAGAGACTCTCAGCTGTGGTAAGTATGCTCCTTTGCACATTCCTAATTTTGTACAGAAAATTAGAGTTCAGAATGCCCAGTGCTCTTAATTTAATAGTGCTCAGAGAAGAAAAAAACCTGATTGACAAAAATCCATGTGACTGCTGAAAAGGTAATGGTAGGATCAAATGATACCTTAAATTAATATTTCATTATTTATTTAATCTGTCAAATAAGAGGACACCAAGATCAACTTGGATTTATCAAGGGTACAAAAATCCAAATTATGTGCTGAATTTGCCATCCTAATTAAAATTATTTATTATTTAAATTTAGGATTAGATAGTAAATTATTCAAACAAAAATGATATATTGCATCACAATATTACCTTATATTTCATCAATTAATTTTTCAAAATCAATAAAGATTTTATTTTTCTAATCTAGAATAATCTTAAGAAACAGTTGCTGATTTCAAAAATATCTAGTTGAATACAAAAAAATCCTAATGATTAATTTAACTTATTCAAAAAAATTCTAAATTTAGGTTCAATGATTTAAGGTTATTTATTTCTAAATAATTTCAGTGTATGTAAAAATGCTCTGTGGGATTGCCATCATGCAACACCTCAAGATATGAAAGATTATCCCTCTGTGGATAGCCTTCGTGTAACTTGTAGTGCTGCCAACAATGAAGAATTCACTGACTGCGAACCAGTAGAACCAGTTACATGTAAAGTAAGTGTTAATATATTCATGATGAAACAAAAAATTCTTTTTCTGCAACATTATTTATTTTTGGAAATATATTTTCTTGGAAGAAGTATTTCATTAGTAGTCCATCTTGGCCTTTTTGTATCCATAAATAACCATTCACTTTCACAGCACTAAAAAAATACTTCATTGTTTGTATGTATATTAGTTTAACTTTTTTGTAAATTAGGATAATGAATTGCTGGTCAATAATATTGCTACATATTGTATTATACAAACAAATCTGAACAGGAGCATAATAATTCTTAATTCTTTCAAAATGCTGCACATATATTCGGAAACAATTATTAGCAATGTGCTTATCAACTACATGGGAACAAAAGATACTTAATCTCTTATATTTCCTTCAGACATGTAGACATTTTCAAGAATAGCATGTAAGAATAGCAGTTTAGTTAATGCATCCAGCTGTGAAGTTATAAGGATTATTAAGAGAGATGATACTTTCTATTATGCTAGGAAAGAGAATAACAATTCCTGTTCAGGAATTACAGGTTTCAAATCTCCAATAACAATCTTTGTCAGCAGTCTGCACCTCATTGCCACCAGTTTTCAAAATGATAGAAGTCTGTTAATTCTGTTTTTTTCCAAAAGCCAGTGGTTCTAAGGTGTAGACTGCCCATAAAAATGCACCTATCAGAGATACTTACATGTCTGACTCTTTATTATATTGGTTTTAAAGATTGAAAGATGTACACATCTGGCCAAAATTAACGCACCACCGGTCGTTAGGATCGTTAGGGAGGTGGTGCGTTAATTTTGGTCAGGACTGTACATCCATATCATTGTATAGGTTTCACTGAAATCTATGGATAGTTTTGGTCTTATTTGATGCAGGATACTGAATGAAGGAAAAGTGAAGTTAACTATGGGATGATCTTAAGCAACACCTGGGGTGAATCATTAAATATCTATCTACCAGTGTGATTTCAAATTTAAGAATATGTAACTATTTACCCTGGTAAAGGTTTTGTATTTTTTATTTAATACTTAAGTTATTATTTATGAATGATCCATCTTCATTTCAGAATATGCATAAACCTCCATCCTATAGCTCAGCCAAATGTACCACTGGATGCAAGTGTAAGAAAGGTTATGTGCTGGACACATACAGTAAAAAATGCATCAAACCATCTGAATGCCCATGCCATCATGGAGGAAGGAGCTATGGAGAGTCAGAAAAGATTCAAGAAGACTGCAATACTTGGTAATAGTTTTAAAATTAGAATTTCACCAAGCAGTCCTCTTGTAATAAATACTATGACTCAAATGTTCGTACTTGATTTTTCAGCACTTGTTCTTCTGGAAAGTGGAACTGTACTGAAAGTGTTTGTGCAGGTGTATGCTCTACCTGGGGTGAATCACACTTCAAAACTTTTGATGGCAGGATATTTGATTTCCATGGCTCTTGTGACTATATACTTGCTAAAGGAAAAATCAACAAACAAGATTCTTTTGAAGTGATGATACAGGTGATTTATTAATCATTCTATATTAACCCTTGCTGCTATTTCTGCATATAGTAACAAAAAAAAATTGAATTTAATCGGCAGAATGTTCCATGTGGCTCAAGTGGAATTGCTTGCTCAAAGTCTGTTACTCTGAAAGTGGGATCTGGTGATAAGGCAGAAACAATAACATTTTCAAAGGATCAAGGTTTACCTCCTTATGGCGGCCATAAAAGGTACTTATTGTTTGGTATATGAATGTGAATATCTGCACAATGAAAGTGATTTCAGTACTATCAATGTTTGAGTCTTTTATTCCCCTTTTCAGTAATTCATACTACCCTTTCAGGGTAACGTGAAAGAATTTTGTAAACCTTCAATCTTCTTATTGTCTACAACCCTTTTCAATTGTAATTCCTAGTCTTTCCTCATGTAGTGAAATGGAAGAGGTTGAAGAGTCCTTAACCAAGATAATTGTTAACATCTAATTCTAGTTCTTAGCTTATGTTTTCTCTATTACAAGATATTTATACATGAATGTCCTTATTTTTTAAAAGAATAACTGTTCGTCAAGCTGGCCTATTTGTCTTTGCTGAAGTAACTGACATTGGAATTGTTTTGCAATGGGATAAAGGAACAAGAATCTATGTCAAAGCAAATCCATCATGGCAAAATAAGGTATACATGCTCACACGCTTCTTTCTTGACAACTTTAATTCTTTAAATATTTGTGTATAAATCCTTGATTTGTTATGAGAAAATGTATATCAGAAAATTACATCTAAAATTTCTTCAGAAAATTCTTATGCCTGATCCATATTTTGCATATTATAATATTAGAGTTCCACACATATTCACTGTATGTGAAGCATGGAACATCTTAAGGAATAGTTTTAAGATGTAACAAAAAATTAAAATGCTCCTAGTAAATGAAAAGAGATACAGAGGTAAATTCTATTTCAATACAAATATGTGAATGCTATTTTATTGTTTCTAGGCAAAAATATCAGAATTTAATCATTTTTTCTTTATCATGACTGAAATTTATGGGCTGTAATCATCTGCTTCTTTTAGGCTAAATTTATATAAATAAAGTAAATTAGTATGAGTTATAATGAATATAATGGAAAAAAGTTTTTGTGGATCTAACCCTTTTTTTCATTTGCTTGATCCACCAGATCAGAGGTCTTTGTGGAAATTATAATGATAATGAACTTGATGATTTCATGACACCATCTGGTGGCATAAGTGAAATTTCTCCTGTTGTATTTGGGGATTCATGGAAGGTTCATGAGTATTGCCCTGAGCCATTTGAGGTTAAGGTAAGCTCAGCAATGGAACATCAAAGTCAGTAAAATATTTTTAAGGAAGATAATTAATGAATGTATTATTTAAGGATACTTGTGCTGTACATCCAAGTCGAAAAGTGTGGGCATTGCAAAAGTGTGGAATTTTGAAATCAGAAGTTTTCCAGCCTTGTCACTCAGAAGTTCCTCTGGATCCATATCTGGAAAGGTGAAGAAAATAGGAAGCTAGCTGTAATATTTAAATTTTCTTATAGAGCATTTTTTATGCATCTTATTAGATGAATATGCCATTTGAGAATCATAAACAGATTATGAAGCTATTTCATATTTATTGTAATGCATTACCCATGGGTATTCAGTGACAAACATGGAGATTGTTTTACTGATGTGCGATTTCTAATAAAAAAATACTGATAATCATGACATGATGAAAATGATTCTTTCTTTGATTTTTACAGATGTATCTTTGATACTTGTGGGTGTGATATGGGAGGGGATTGTGAATGCCTTTGTACTGCTGTGGCAGCATATGCTCAAGAGTGTAACACACATGGTGTTCCTATAAGGTGGAGATCTCAGGAATTGTGTCGTAAGTGGAAACTCTTTTTTATCTGTGACTAATTTGCATTCATCCAGCACACTGATAATATAAATTTGCTAAATTCAGCAGTTTTTTTAATTAACATATCTTAAAATCAAGACTTGGGAAAATTGAATTGTAAAATTATTAACAATTATCTTGATTGACATGAAGAAAAATCAGGATTCTGAGAGTACTGATATTGGATAAATATATTGAAGTAGATGCTTCTTCAATAGGAATATAACTGAATATGGTGATTGGAAACTGAGATAATAATTTTTTACATAATAATCTATGGTCATGTATTAATACTTAAGCTTTTATTTTATTAAAACCATAATTAAGCAATTTTTATATGTTTCAGCTAATTTATGTTTGAGTATTGCTTTTTATTCATTGCATCATCTTCATGATGTCAATCAGTACAGGTCTTGATGATAGATCACATTAGCTTCAGGTGTATTATAACCCCCAACTTTTGGTAAAAGCAGCATTATCCAAGTCTAGTATAACAGAAAATTGTAATCTTTGCCTTTTTGTGCCTCTACATTGACCCATATGGCTCATTACTTATATACTATTAATCATAACAACTGCCACTTCAGGCAGTTGTTTCTTCGGGCCTCCCATAAGGTTACTACTTTCCTTATAGATTTATTTTATTAATGCACGTTTAGAAACAAATAATTTACAGCTAAATTTCTCCATTGAATTTTGCAAATTCAATTTATATTTCAATTGCATTGGCTTTTTTGAATGTGGTATTCAGCAAAATCTGTACTAAATGTTATAAGGACCAATATTGCTAAGCAAATTTTAGTTAGCTTTTGCAAAATATAGTTTAAATGGACTTTATCAATTCTTTTATTTTTTATATTTCATTTAATTTATTAAAAAAATATATTATTGTCCAATCTGTAAACTTAAAACAAATTTTTATATGGATAATAATTTTTCTAATTTGCGTCAAAAAACATCATTGATAAAAATTATCTTCTTGGTGTATAAAGAACAATAATGTTGGAGAAAGTTTTATAAGGGAAACATATGTGCCTTGAAACCCAAAGATAATTTTTTTTGTAAGAATAAAATCTTTCACCTATTTCTACATTTTACTGAAAAATCTTTGGAATGATATGATCTTTTTGATTTCAGCTATGCAGTGTGATGAAACATGTGCACACTACAGCCCATGTGTGCAGACATGCCCTCAGCAAACATGCGACAACCAATATGTTTACAAAAGTTTAACACAGTTATGTAATGAAGACTCCTGTGTCGAAGGTTACTTTTTATTTTTTTTAATAATATTTTACATAAATAAAGTAATTTAATATGTATCTTAAGTCTGGTGAGGTTATAAATTTAATATGTTTTGAGCATATTTTTATTTTAATGATGCAATTTCTTAATTCTATTTTTGTAGTAATGTAAAGTATCTCAGTATGACAGTAATTTGCAATTATGGTACTTAGTCCATTGTCTACTGCGGCAGTGAAGGATACAAAACTTTCAGATATCATCTTACTGATGAAAGATTAACTTCATGGCATGCATAATTTTAAATAGTATCTGTTATTATATTCATAGATAAAAAACAACATATTTGTGAATCTGTACTTTCATATATGAACAAAGTATAACTATATTAGCTGATATGTTTAATTTTTGAATTTTCAATCAGTATTCTGAAAATATGGTACTGCGATAAAAATGAAAATAATATTCTTCCCATATTTTTAAAAGTTCCCATTTAGTTTCATATAATGATGAATCATGCAATATTTAATGTATTGTATCTCTAAGTTATATTAAATTTAAATTTTCTTCCTTTCTTTTCAGGTTGTGAATTAAAGCCATGTCCAGAAGGTGAGGTATACTTGAGTTTGGAAGATTTGAAATGCGTTCCCTTGCCATCTTGTAAAACTGTCTGTATGACTATTGGCAACCAAACATTCTTCGAAGGAGATAAAATAGAGGGAGATGACTGTTTCTCCTGGTATGTTATCTTCTAATTAATCCTTTATAAGCATTCCTTCCTAATATTTTTTGATATGTAAGCGTGTAATTTTATCTCTTATGCAATAGTTACTGTTCTCGCCATGAAAAGATTTGCAAAGGGAAACCTTGTCCAACTATAGAGAGTACTACCTTAGAATATGAGACTACCATGTATGTCTCAACACCGATATCTTCAACAACTTTGGAACATACCACAGCCCCTCCTGTGTCTTCTACAATCGAAGAAACAACAGTTATACCTGGAACATCAAAATGTGTCACAGGCTGGAGCCCCTGGATTAGTAATGACGAACCTCAAGGTTTGAAGAAGCCAACAGATGTTGAGGAGATTACAACAATTAGCAGTCATTTGGTAACATTGGATTTGAATTGATATTCATATTTACTATAAATAATGTGTACCCTTTTGGGTCCTTTTTCTGCTAAAAAAAATTGGGGTGTGAATTAGATTCAATGGTACATGGAGAATCAGGCACAATACTACTCATTCCAATGTCCTGTAGCACAGGGCCAGCTGCATCCTTGGCTTACCCTGGTTCCATATAACTCGTCAAATTTTCCACCAGCATACTATTGATGTATTGACTGTAAGAACCACTATATATTAAACTATAGGCCGATAGTTTTAATTGAAAGGGAATTGGCTAGCCCATCAAACTTTTTAGATGATCAATTGTGAATTCCTTGACATGCAGATGTTAACTTACGTACGACTTTCGGCATGGAAAACCAGTAGCATTTTGTGTATGCCAGTAAATATACCGATATATCAGCATATATATGTATAGTACTCATGTATACATTGCTGCAAATGGCATGACCACATGTCTTAAGGTGTCCATGATATTTGTGGTCAAATGATTTTTCAATTTCTGACACTTGAATTTTGTGGTACACATTACAATCAATGGCATGTTATTTTCTAGTAAATATGGTAGTTTTTATGGAAGACTAGTAGTTTTATTGAATGGCGTGATACACTATATTATGAATGAAGAAGAATTGCAGGAAATTCTTACATAGTATAACCAAAAATTTAGGATATTACTTTTGTGAAAAGATAAGTATCATTTGAACTGGCTTTTGATGGACATAGATATAAAGAATTATTCACAGCAGTGCCATTTTCATTGCATTTAAGGTAGTGTAAATATACATGTCATATTGAAAAAGAATCTTGTATATTATATTGGAAACTAATCAACCAAAGGAAATTAAAAGGTTAATAATCAAAGTAGAATAATAATACTGTAAAAATTAATATTACTGTAGCCATGATAAATTGTTCATTTTTATATATAAAATTTCTCTTGTGACATGCATTCATCAAATCACTCAAATATATTGATTTCGTTTGAAAATGTATACACTATGTTATCTGTTTGAAGAAATAGATCAATATTTCAGACTGCCATAAACATTTTTATTTTATCTTATTCAGGTTAGGAAGTATAAAGCAATATGTGAGCCAGAACATATGAAAAAGATTGAATGCAGAGTTGTTGGAGATCACACAGATTATAAAGCAACAGGACAAAATGTCCTGTGCTCTCTTGAAAATGGGCTTATTTGTGATCCATTGAAGGAGAAAGGGAAAATAAAACCCTGCTTTGATTATGAAATAAGAGTATATTGTGTGTGTGGTGAGTATAGAGTACTACAAGGTATTTCTCCAATCATCCTATATTTATATATTCTTAAAATAATACTAACATTTTCAACCATCTAATTCTTTGTGATTTAATATGCTTCTAAATAATAGTTTCTCTATATTTTATGATGTATATTCTCAATGGAAAAAAGAAGCACATCAGGTGTTACATTGAAATTAAAATTCATTCATCTCAATCATGTTCTCACAAAATTCAAATAAAAAGCATCTTATAGAGGCTTGGTAAATCTACTTCGCCATATTTTACTTGAGAAAAATCTTTTCCAATTATGATTTTTTGATGGCAGTATTACACAAAATACTCTGTTCCTCTCAACTTTTATTCCTAAGAAATACTTTAATTCTCCCAAATAATACTCAGAAATTGCAAAATAAGGATTGCTTTTGCCTTATTCCTCTTATTCTGATGATTTTCTATTATGGAAAATACATCTTAAGCATTAATTATAATATCATATTATGTATATCATATAGTATAAATTTTGATTTTGGGCAAGGATGAGACAGCAGAATCTTCTCTACCCTAATTCCCATATCTTGTATGTACAAAAAAATTAAGTAAGATCAATGCTTATTCCAATATCTGCAACATATTTATTAAATAATACTTACTAAGTTAAAGCAAATTAGCCATTTGTAATGACAATGTACATATGCTATCATTGAAGAGCCTTCTACATCTGTGACTACTGCAACTCCAGCAAGGACACCTGTAACATTACCATCTCTACCACCCACTCCTGGGGAAGTTTGTATTACTGGATGGAGTCCTTGGTTCAGCAATGATAGACCTGTACGCTTTTCAAAAAAATTCAATGATATTGAAAAAATTCCTGACAGGATCATTTTTAAGGTATAGTTTAACATTTAAATGAATCTTTGCTGAAATAGTCACTCATAAATTGCTAATTTAAATGAAAGTTTTTAATTAAGGGGTTATCCCTAGTATATCTGAGAATAATATGATAAATCAATTGCTAAAGAAGAAATAACAGTGATATCTTCATTATTTAATATCCAACCATAACATATTTTGTGATATTCTCACATTCCATGTATTTTATCATCTTAAATTCGCTATAAAAGCCTGATGCTTACTGTGAAAGAAGTCAGGTAGCAAAGATTGAATGCAGAACTGTTGGATTAGGAAGAAAATTTGATGAAACAGATCAGAATGTAACTTGCAACACAGAAAAAGGCCTTGTTTGTCAACCCACAGAAGGATCTCTAAGTTGCTTGAATTATGAAATTCGTGTATTCTGCCAGTGTGGTAAGTGTTCACCTAAAACTTATTTATAATTTAACAGACTGAGGAATTATTCAGACATGTCTATGAATAGCTAATATTAATTTTGTCTAATGGAATTAATTATTATTAATATATTAATAATTATTAATTAATTCATGTTGTTATATACCAACAGAAATTAAATAAAATATACTTAGAGGCAATATAATAATTTAAATAAGCTTGCTTATATTGAAGTCATTTCTTTGAATGTAAAGTTAATGATAATACTGTAGAATGAATTACAAAAATATCACCTCAAATATACAGATCACACAGGGAAGAGAGAGTAATTGCACTTTATTTCAATAATGACATGCAAAATAAAAGATGGCAAAAAACTGTTAAAGATTAACAGCAAAAAGAATTCTGAAAATATGCACAAAATTCCCAGAATCATTGCTGTAATAGCACATCAGGTGTTACATTCATATTAAAATTCAATCATAATCTAAAAAAATATTTACTAATTTAAAGCAAATTTTCATATCTTAATGACAATGTACTATGTTATCATTGAAGAGCCTACTACATCGGTGACTACCCTAACTACAGAAAGGACACTTGCAACATTACCATCTCTAGCACCCACTCCTGGGGAAGTTTGTATTACTGGATGGAGTAATTGGTTCAGCAATGACAGACCAGTGAGGTTTGCAAATAAATACACCGACATTGAGACAATCCCTGATAGAGTGTCTTTCAAGGTAATCTCAATATAGATTGTGACAACTTGAGAGAGAAATCTCCAGAGATGTTGATGTATGAGTGCATTTTGAATAATAATAATTTTTCTGTAACCTTAACCTTGATCTTGGTTTCTTATGTTTCTATTTTTCTATGTTACTAACTGCTAAGCCGGAAGCCTTCTGTGAGAAGAGCAAGATTGCAAATATAGAATGTAGAGCAACTGGAACAGGGAAGAGATTTGATGAAACTGGTCAAAATGTTAGATGTAACATAGATGAGGGTCTTGTTTGCAATCCATCTAAAGGAGGATCTTGCTTGAACTATGAAATCCGGGTTTACTGTTTATGTGGTGAGTATTGCTTAAATAGTATACAATTAAGAGCATTTAATTACCATTCTTGATCTTCTTACAGATAGTACATACCATATTTGAGGGAATATAAGACGCACCAGCTTATAAGATGCACCCTCATTAAGTTGGCCACTCGCAAGGAAAAAAAGTTTTAATAGTCAGTGCGAAAGCACAGTACCACAATAACCTAAAATGTAGATTCTTTTAGTTGTCACATTTTGTAAAAGCTAAATATTAACACAATCATTGAATGCAATTATGAAATAGGTAGTATAAACCATCTGGGCTAAAAATGGCATTCAGTATTGAAAGTAAACCTGTGGAGGTTGAACCGTCACATATAAGACGCAGGGAAATTTTTCAAGACATAATTTAGGAAAAAAAGGTGCGTCTTATATGCCGTCTAATAAGGTAAATATATATTCCTTTCAAATCTCCACCCAGAGACAACAACTATAACTCCTGCAACTCCAGCAAGGACACCTGCTACTCCAGTAGAGACATCTGCAACTCCAGGAGGGACACCAGTAACATTACCATCTATACCACCCACTCCTGGAGAAGTTTGTATTACTGGATGGAGTAATTGGTTCAGCAATGACAGACCAGTGAGGTTTGCGAATAAATACACCGACATTGAGACAATCCCTGATAGAGTGTCTTTCAAGGTAATCTCAACATAGATTTTGACAACTTGAGAGAGAAATCTCCAGAGATGTTGATGTATCAGTGGACTTTCAATAATACAGTAGAACCCCGGTAATCCGGACGAATTCAGGCACATAGGCGTCCGGATTAGCGGGGTTTCCGGATTAGCGAGGTTTTCAAAAAATAACGTAAAAGGAAGGATTGTTTTTTACGCCTCTTCTCTCATAGCTATTTAATGAAAGTGATGTTTTGAGAAGTGATACCCTGCTGCAACTGAAAATTTATTGTGTTTCGAAATTTTTTAGTCTCGCACGTATTAAGCATTCCTCTAATGGAAAAATGCTGTCTCAAAAAAGTATCACTACTGAGATGTGTTATCACAATAAACGAAACACTTCGCTCTCCATCACATCATTGCAGCCAATGGAGAAATTTTTCAAATAGTCTGTCCACCTCTCGTTTCTTGTTACTATGTAATATGCGTGTTTATACGTTCACAAGAAGAAGTTGCGGGTTTGCATAACTCCCAATGGACCGTCCGGATTACCGAGGGTTCCGGATTTGCGAGTGTCCGGATTACCGGGGTTCTACTGTAGTTATTTTTTTAAACTTAAACTATGATCTTGATTGGTAGTTTCTTATCTTCCTTTTTTCTTTGTTACTAACTGCTAAGCCGGAAGCCTTCTGTGAGAAAAGCAAGATTGCAAATATAGAATGTAGAGCAACTGGAACAGGGAAGAGATTTGATGAAACTGGTCAAAATGTTAGATGTAACATAGATGAGGGTCTTGTTTGCAATCCATCTAAAGGAGGATCTTGCTTGAACTATGAAATCCGGGTTTACTGTTTATGTGGTGAGTATTGCTTAAATAGTATACAATTAAGAGCATTTAATTACTATTCTTGATATTCTTGCAGATAGTACATAAGTATATATTCCTTTCAAAACTCCACCCAGAGACAACAACTATAACTCCTGCAACTCCAGCAAGGACACCTGCTACTCCAGCAGAGACATCTGCACCTCCAGAAGGGACACCTGTAACATTACCATCTATACCACCCACTCCTGGAGAAGTTTGTATTACTGGATGGAGTAATTGGTTCAGCAATGACAGACCAGTGAGGTTTGCGAATAAATACACCGACATTGAGACAATCCCTGATAGAGTGTCTTTCAAGGTAATCTCAACATAGATTTTGACAACTTGAGAGAGAAATCTCCAGAGATGTTGATGTATTAGTGCATTTTCAATAATAATAATTTTTCTGTAACCTTAACCTTGATCTTGGTTTCTTATGTTTCTATTTTTCTATGTTACTAACTGCTAAGCCGGAAGCCTTCTGTGAGAAAAGCAAGATTGCAAATATAGAATGTAGAGCAACTGGAACAGGGAAGAGATTTGATGAAACTGGTCAAAATGTGAGATGTAACATAGATGATGGTCTTGTTTGCAATCCATCTAAAGGAGGATCTTGCTTGAACTATGAAATAAGGGTTTACTGTTTATGTGGTGAGTATTGATTAAATAGTATACAATTAAGAGCATTTAATTACAATTCTTGATATTCTTGCAGATAGTACATAAGTATATATTCCTTTCAAAACTCCACCCAGAGACAACAACTATAACTCCTGCAACTCCAGTAGAGACATCTGCAACTCCAGGAGGGACACCAGTAACATTACCATCTATACCACCCACTCCTGGAGAAGTTTGTATTACTGGATGGAGTAATTGGTTCAGCAATGACAGACCAGTGAGGTTTGCAAATAAATACACCGACATTGAGACAATCCCTGATAGAGTGTCTTTCAAGGTAATCTCAATATAGATTGTGACAACTTGAGAGAGAAATCTCCAGAGATGTTGATGTATGAGTGCATTTTGAATAATAATAATTTTTCTGTAACCTTAACCTTGATCTTGGTTTCTTATGTTTCTATTTTTCTATGTTACTAACTGCTAAGCCGGAAGCCTTCTGTGAGAAAAGCAAGATTGCAAATATAGAATGTAGAGCAACTGGAACAGGGAAGAGATTTGATGAAACTGGTCAAAATGTGAGATGTAACATAGATGATGGTCTTGTTTGCAATCCATCTAAAGGAGGATCTTGCTTGAACTATGAAATCCGGGTTTACTGTTTATGTGGTGAGTATTGCTTAAATAGTATACAATTAAGAGCATTTAATTACTATTCTTGATATTCTTGCAGATAGTACATAAGTATATATTCCTTTCAAAACTCCACCCAGAGACAACAACTATAACTCCTGCAACTCCAGCAAGGACACCTGCTACTCCAGCAGAGACATCTGCACCTCCAGAAGGGACACCTGTAACATTACCATCTATACCACCCACTCCTGGAGAAGTTTGTATTACTGGATGGAGTAATTGGTTCAGCAATGACAGACCAGTGAGGTTTGCGAATAAATACACCGACATTGAGACAATCCCTGATAGAGTGTCTTTCAAGGTAATCTCAACATAGATTTTGACAACTTGAGAGAGAAATCTCCAGAGATGTTGATGTATTAGTGCATTTTCAATAATAATAATTTTTCTGTAACCTTAACCTTGATCTTGGTTTCTTATGTTTCTATTTTTCTATGTTACTAACTGCTAAGCCGGAAGCCTTCTGTGAGAAAAGCAAGATTGCAAATATAGAATGTAGAGCAACTGGAACAGGGAAGAGATTTGATGAAACTGGTCAAAATGTGAGATGTAACATAGATGATGGTCTTGTTTGCAATCCATCTAAAGGAGGATCTTGCTTGAACTATGAAATAAGGGTTTACTGTTTATGTGGTGAGTATTGATTAAATAGTATACAATTAAGAGCATTTAATTACAATTCTTGATATTCTTGCAGATAGTACATAAGTATATATTCCTTTCAAAACTCCACCCAGAGACAACAACTATAACTCCTGCAACTCCAGTAGAGACATCTGCAACTCCAGGAGGGACACCAGTAACATTACCATCTATACCACCCACTCCTGGAGAAGTTTGTATTACTGGATGGAGTAATTGGTTCAGCAATGACAGACCAGTGAGGTTTGCAAATAAATACACCGACATTGAGACAATCCCTGATAGAGTGTCTTTCAAGGTAATCTCAATATAGATTGTGACAACTTGAGAGAGAAATCTCCAGAGATGTTGATGTATGAGTGCATTTTGAATAATAATAATTTTTCTGTAACCTTAACCTTGATCTTGGTTTCTTATGTTTCTATTTTTCTATGTTACTAACTGCTAAGCCGGAAGCCTTCTGTGAGAAAAGCAAGATTGCAAATATAGAATGTAGAGCAACTGGAACAGGGAAGAGATTTGATGAAACTGGTCAAAATGTGAGATGTAACATAGATGATGGTCTTGTTTGCAATCCATCTAAAGGAGGATCTTGCTTGAACTATGAAATCCGGGTTTACTGTTTATGTGGTGAGTATTGATTAAATAGTATACAATTAAGAGCATTTAATTACAATTCTTGATATTCTTGCAGATAGTACATAAGTATATATTCCTTTCAAAACTCCACCCAGAGACAACAACTATAACTCCTGCAACTCCAGTAGAGACATCTGCAACTCCAGGAGGGACACCAGTAACATTACCATCTATACCACCCACTCCTGGAGAAGTTTGTATTACTGGATGGAGTAATTGGTTCAGCAATGACAGACCAGTGAGGTTTGCAAATAAATACACCGACATTGAGACAATCCCTGATAGAGTGTCTTTCAAGGTAATCTCAATATAGATTGTGACAACTTGAGAGAGAAATCTCCAGAGATGTTGATGTATGAGTGCATTTTGAATAATAATAATTTTTCTGTAACCTTAACCTTGATCTTGGTTTCTTATGTTTCTATTTTTCTATGTTACTAACTGCTAAGCCGGAAGCCTTCTGTGAGAAGAGCAAGATTGCAAATATAGAATGTAGAACAGTTGGAACAGGGAAGAGATTTGATGAAACTGGTCAAAATGTGAGATGTAACGTAAATGAGGGTCTTGTTTGCAATCCATCTCTAGGAGGATCACCTTGCTTGAACTATGAAATCCGGGTTTACTGCTTATGTGGTAGGTACTTAACCTCATTCCTGAATTCCATCATGAGGCTTTTTCCTTTTTAGTATGGAATGAATATGCTGCTATAAATACTCTTGTCATCTCATTTCTAACTTAAAATTTGGATTTCACCTTGCTAGTTTTTACTTTTTAGATTAGATTTATAAATTTAATATCATTGATAGGAATTTCCATAATCTATTTCAAATTTTCCATTAGGGCAACAAGAAGAATTAATGTTTTAAACATTTATAGCATATCCGTCATAAGAGATTTTGAAGTTTATTCTTGCTCTTTCTTCAAGATTATTGCTAACTAATTGTGAAGTATGTCAATTGTAGTTTACCTCTCCTTACAATTGCCTGTTCTCTAATTGTTACTTTGTTTTGCAGAACCTGAGATATCGACTGAAATCACCCCCAGGTATATAATATTTCTTTTTATTCTGCCTAAATTCTTTCTGGGAAATGATTGGTTAACCACTAATATTACACAGATCCCTAATGAGAGTATCTATGCACCTTTTGACTTCATGTTAAAAGTTAAATTTAGTTACTCTCCAAGATTATATAAGATTGTCATTAATAAAATACTTCATAATATTTTTATAGCATTTAATTTACAGCTTCATACACCAGTTTTGAAATAAGTATCATAAGTGCACTGGAATAATTGATTATTTAATGCATAATACATGCACTGTATAGAAATCCTTCAACTTATTTCGAAGCAGGTCATAGTATAATCATAATTAAAAGAACCTCTTCTGAAATGTTTGTGTGTACTTATTCTGCTATTTTTTCCAGTACTGAAGTGTGTGAAGAAGGATTAGGAATGGAGTCAGGAGCTATAAAGGTAGGCATTCAAAGTAATTTTTCATGAAAATTGCAATTTATTTTATGATAGATTCCATTTTCAGTTTTATTTCAGGAAGGATTTTCAAGAGTTACACAGATAATAAATTATGAAAAGCTTACATAAATAGTTTTTGAATTGGAATGTTTTGCAACATTTCTATTCATTTGCAGGAGAAATTAGATACATGTTTTAAAGAAAGATACTATAAGAGTGCAATTCTTTTCCCAAATTCATTATAATGAATATTCAAGTCAATATTCAAATTTACTTACAATAATCATAATAGTAACATGTGATTCAGTGTAGAATTTTTTTTAGCTTCTTAATATTTTAATACTGTGTAATATTATGCTCCTTTTTTTGGAACTGCAAAATGTGCTTAGGAGAATCTCGATCATGAAAATGATTCAAGCTTTTTAAAGAGAAATTATGAATTCAAAATTTATATTAAGTTTTTCAATGAAGTATCACTTTTGAATGCCTTTTTATGGTTGAAGTAAATTTCACAGACAATACTTAGTTATATTCAATGCTATTTGATATACATACTCACATTTCAAATAGAAAATCAGTCAATAAATTCATGAATGAACGGAAATATTTTAATCTCCTTCTGCAATATTCTTCTTTAAATCTACGAAAGCATAAAAGCTTCAGTTATGCATATTTTATTAATAAAACCTAGGACTTGTTAGTTTTTATCAATTTTCTTATTATCTTAGGATGACCAAATAAGTGTTTCAAGCATTAGCTCACCTGGACATTTGGGAAATCATGCACGGCTTAATGGAGATGGAGCATGGATTCCTGAATCATCTGTAATTCCAAATGAATGGATTCAGGCAAGTTCTCTTACTATGTACTTTATTTTCTCTCAGTAAATAATCATACTAGTTAAAATATGCTTAATTTCTGCAGAAAAGTTTATTTTGTATCCTACCTTAGAAGTTATAGTATGGAGAATTTATTACTTGCAGGTGAATCTTCTAGGCCTAAAGGAAGTAACTGGTGTGATAATTCAAGGAAGTCCATCTGGTAGAGATTGGGTGAAAACTTTTGAAGTTAAATGGAGTGAAGATGGAGATATTTGGAATGCAATCAGAAATGAAGGAGATGGACCTCCAAAAGTAAGCTTATTTTAGTACAGTGGAAGACCAAATAACAAGTATGGTATGTACTGAGAGTTATATTGTGAGAGAGTGATTTTTTGGCCATTGTCCGTCTCATAGCAAAAAGGATATGGAGTTACGTCCATTATAACTAGTGGTTATTTCTAAAGTATCAGAATAACGAGTGGCATGTTTCTATATTTTTCTTGCTTGAGGCATATTTCAGAATTGTCAGCTGACATGAGAGATGAAGTCTGACAAGCAAACGATAATCCGAGATGTTTTATCTCTTCAAATAGCAGAAAAAAATTAAATGCAAAATTTATCATTACCTAATTCATGCATTTGTTTCCTAGAACTCACTTCACCTTTCCTTGGCAAAAATACCCCAGGAAGCTTTGATTAGAGACTTTTCATGAGTTTCACTCTCCCCTTTGTCCCTCTGTACATCCTATCCCCTCATCTCATTTATTTTTGGCAACAACCCTTCTAGTAAGCCCTGGAGTTTTTAATTGTTTTCCCATCATATTGGCATCCACCCATAAGATTTATTTCTGTACAAAAATTGGCAACAAATTGTCTAATCCATGATGGATGGGATTTTAGGTGATAAAAGCAGTGTTGCCTCGGATTCCCAGGGTCCCCTCCCTTGAGACACAGTCATTGCTTATGCAATTCATGAATGAAAAATATCTTGAGAAAGTAATTTGCTATGAATATGGATTATCTAATGATATAGCATTACTTTTAAATGATTATTGAGCAATAATTTTCCACATTTCATATTAGATTATGCACTTTGGTTATGATTTATGAATCTATGAAATAATATTTATGTTGCAAACACAGTTTTTGTGCATTCTGAAGAATTTGCTAAAAACCTTACAATTCCATTCTGCCACACTTGCTGCCCTTGGATAGACATTTAGTATTAGAAATCAGCAATAATGAGTACTTTTCCAATTTTTGCCAGCTCTTGTTATAAAAGACTTCTACTATAGATTCCTCTTCATTTTTGGAAGACCATTGTAATTCTTGCATGTACATTTACTTAGAAATGATCATGCATCATGAAGGGAATGTAGATTCTCATAGGTTGCACAGTTGCTCTGTATAAGAACCATGGGTATGTGAATGTGCCCTTGCATGATATGAAAGTTACAGCCACCAACACTGTTTATTTAAAGGTGGTATTGTACAATAAAACCCTTATTTGGTGAAAATTGGTACCATATATCTTACATAGAATAATCCCAAAACATCTTTGCCTTCCATTCAGACAAGAAGAAAAAAATCATCATATATCCTCCTTAAGTGAGCCTCAACACCTGCACTAACTGGACCAGCATGGTTTTCCAGACTGCCGTAGTAATAGAGCTCAGACAGCTTTAAAGTTATTCATATTTTATTTTTTACTTTATAATGAATTATATTATATGAAGATTATCTATTTACATTAAAAGACCACAATAGGAAGCTTATATAAGATAATAAAACTGAGTCATATGAGTCAAAGTCTTCCACCTACTCTGAAATGCTTTGGACACATCCTTTAGATACATACTAATCTCACTCTTTTCTATTTGTAAGCCCTGTAAGATGAAAAAAGTGTTATTTTTATAAATCTACTTCTAGCTCAAAATTTATTTCCTTAAAATTGTCACTTTAAAAATATTGCAATATTGCAAAAATATATATTTATTAACATAATACATGATTTTATTTTCTTCAGGAATTTCAAGGGAACCATAATGCACTTAATCCAAAAAAAGTGTTATTTGATGAACCTGTGTTTGCTCAATACATTAAGATAATTCCAACAGATTTCCATAATCGCATAAGTCTTCGTTTAGAAATTCTAGGCTGTGATATAACAGGTAATATAAATGGAATCATATTGTATTAGAGCATAAAACATATTTACTTGAACTAAAATCATCAAATATTTTTAACACACTAGAACCTACTGCTACTACTCCTAAAGTGATCCCAGAAGTAACACCAGGAATATGCGATCCTGCCAAACCAAATCGTCCTCATGTGACAGACTGTTACATTTTTTACCATTGTACAGATACTTTACATGGAGTTGAAATGGTTGAAAAGACATGTGGACCTAATATGATGTATAATCCTGAAACTCAAACCTGTGATTGGCCAGAAACTGTTATGAGAATCAGACCAGATTGTTCAGGTTTGGCCCAAGATTATTTTATATCCTTCAGCCTCATTTCTAAATTATTCTGAAATCATCAATAGAGATTCTTGATTCATTATTTTTTCTTATAATTTTTTTAATTGATTCCTCATAAGGATTTATCAACCTCATAAAAATGCATGATGGTGCGTTGATTTTTCTCAGCTAACAATACAATCCTGCTAGCAAACTTTATTTTATTTTTGTGGAATGATATAATCTATTTTTATTTGCATTATCTTACATATTTTAGGAGGATACTGCAAATTAATTTTCAGTTTTATAATATTAAAGGAAATATTTTGTTTAATGCCAACCTTCAGGAATTACTTCTCCTCCCACATCAACTTTTTGTGAAGAAGGATGGACAGAATGGATTAATGTAACTAATCCTAGGCATGGAAACGGCGACTATGAAACCTTAATAAACATAAGGAGACATTTGGACAGAGAAATCTGTGGAGGTGTTGAGCATATCTCTGACATTCAATGCAGATATTTGAGGGAAATCCCAAGGTGAGATTTTTGAATCATTCAGTGAACATTTACCTTTATTCCTTTACGGAATTAGAAGTTGACTATCCATCCACAGCTTGATGTAAATAGGGACATTATGTATTTGTATAAGCATTGACATTGTGGTCTGCATTTTGTCCCCTCTAGATTGAGCTTCAAGATTAGGTTTTATGTAGTTTAAAAATAATTTTTTTATTCTAGAAATATTGATCTTTGTTAACATGTTTGCAGTAGCATGACCTACAGATTGGTCATAACTGATTATCTCTCTGGGAGTCATAACCCACCGGTAGGTCATGGGCGATATGAGTTGCAGCAGCCTTGTACCACTGGTGGGTCATGACACTCATAAATACATTTACATTTACTTTTAAACCCTGCAATCTGCCAGTGGGGTGTGGCAGGGGGTGTAAGACACCGACATCCCTATCTAACCTGGAGAGCTATTAGCTTCTCTAATACTTCGTGGGAAAAATTACCAAAAGTAGCTATCTGTCCTGGCAACTACTTCCCTGTATCGCTTTTTTGTTTTCTCTCGAAGGTCGTGAAAGTATATAACTGGGATAACAATATCTGTTATCTCCTCCCCAACATCAGTACTGATAAATTTATCAAAAAGCTACCGTCGATATTCAAGTCTTCTATCACTAAGAGAGTTCCATCCGAGGGATTCTTTCAGAGCCAAAACACTGCTGTCAAATCTGAAATCTCCCTTGACGAACCTTGCTGCTCTACGTTGAACCATCACAAGTTGAATACAAGTCCTTTCAGGTCCTCAGGATGCCCCTGAGGAAGGAATGTGCCTTCAATTTACACCTATAGGAACGTTTTGTTGATGGCATGGCGATGTTTTACCTAAAAAAATTAGTAATTAAAATTTACAGCAGTTAACAAATAATTTTGTATTAGTATTATTGTAAGCTATCATAGTTTTAGCTTTCATTACATTCTCCATTTTCTTAGTTTTTGATTTTTAAGTAACAAAACTCTTAGCAATAAAAACTAAAGTGCACAACCCTCGACCACGTTGATGGCTAAAGCTCAAAATGAAAAACACAGTTATTTGAACCATGACAGTAGGAAAGAAATTTGTTTGCAATAAAACTAGATGCTGCTCCTTTCAAATGAAAATAACACTTTTTGAATAATAATAATAATGCCATCTTATTTTTTGGGCGAATCTTAGCCTAGGAAGGCTATTCATCCAATTAACCCCTTTTCTTAATTTTATTCCTTTTTTTGCATTTTTATTTAATAAATATCACACACACAACATACACAGACAACCATTCCCTAACTGGAAAAATCTGATTAGCCGGGATTTGAACCTGTGACCATGAGGTTGGAGCGTTAACGTGCTAGCACGTTAACCACTCCGCCACCACAGCCGGTGTCTTACATGATGAAAAAGAAAATTATCAAAGCTTTTGAAAATCTCTTCCCTCAAGAGGAGCTGCACTTGCCCTGTAGTTGGCTATCTGGTCAAATTGAAGAGAGAGAAAACAGTAGAAGGAGGTAAAATCAAGATTCCTCAAGAAAAATCCTGAAGAGCTTCCACCAATTTTGTTGTAACACTTTATGTTTTACTAGAAAAATGTACATAAATGACTTTGCATTATATTTTCACTAAAAACTGTTGTTATTTCACGAAATGTACTGTTTCCATCTCTGTAATATACACTGAGAGCAATGAGCCTTAAAAAAATATTTTAATGGATGTAACTAGAGACTATTACGAAATTTGCAGTACAACCTGTGGTTGCATATACCACAGGAAACCATTCAAAACTTGATACTGGTGCTACCTTGGCACCAGATTTCAAAAAATATAATAGTTTAAGCTACTCCAGAATTAAATTCAATGATAATAAATGCAAAATCAACAACTTCAATTTTTTTAAATTTTACGCCCAGAGGAACAAACAGTAAAATCAGCTTATGCCGCAAATGTGTTAAAACATGTAATTTTACCATTTTTACTCGTTAAGTTTTACAAATTAATCATCATTCTTATCATGAAAATTTCAAACTAAAATTCAAAGTTTTTAACAATATCAAGTCTTTAATAACTAAATTATGCAATTCTAAGTATGTAACAGTTTCCTTTCCTCTTTTTCCCATTGAATTATATTTATCTTTTATGCAAAAATATCATTTGATAATTGATTTTCATATGGAAAAATGTTTGTTTTGCATGTACTTTATTTCTATTCAACTATTCATTGAATTTTGATTCTATAGGAAATCAGTTAAAAAAACTAAAACATCAACAAAGAGTGGAGGAAAAGTAGAATATCGCTGGGAGGACTATAAAAAGGCAAGACAACTTGTTGTTTGCAAGAAAAATGTTGGTCTTTCTTGCAATAATTATGAGCAAAGAAATGGGTTATGCATGGACTACTCTGTAAGATTCAACTGTAGATGTGGTAGGTATAACCTAAATTTTATAAGCTCATATGAGAGAAATTCATCTATTCTGTATTCAGTTTAAAATCTCTTAGCTTCTTATTTTAGTGAAAAAAGTAACCATACCTACAGATATGGAAACAAAACCAACATCGCCAGCTCCTATTCCTGGTAAGCAATTCATCTATGTAATTTATTTCTTGGATTCATCCCACTCTTTATCAATTACTATCATTTCTTGCGCCTGGGTTGCTTCACAAATTAAATTGAAAAATTCAGATTTAATCCCCTTTTTTCATACATCTGAATGCTAAATTCTAATGACAGTAAATGTTTAGGGGCATTGTATTAATTTGTACTTCGTAATTCCAGGCATGTCTATTTATGAGGTTTGATTTTTGTTTATCAGAGAAAATCGCTTAATGAATATTTATCAAAATAATTTGCTCTCTTTAGATCCATACTATTTTATAAAATCTTGGGTGCAACTTCAAGATTTTTATTCCTTGTAAAAAATGGAGCAAAGCATGTCTTCCATATCTAGTAATATTAACTTGTTGATTTTAAAAGAATAGTTTTGGCTCTTTTTGGCAGATTGCTAAACTTGCAGCAACAACAGATTAACAAATATTGTAAATTTTAATTTCAGTATGCCCCCCAGGAAAAGTATGGAAAGATTGTGCTATCAAATGTAATCAGGTGTGCCTACATTTTGACCACATCCTATCACAGAAAGGGTTTTGTTCCAGTAAATATGAATGCATATCTGGTAAGTTGAAATTTCAAGGTTCATGTTATAACAGTTATTTTAAGAAGGTCTCTGGATTAACTTGGGGAATATCTTCCTCAATGAAATAAAAACCCATACTATCCTCATTTAAAGAAGTCTTATCTTTGCAAATTTTAAAAATTTCATAAAATAATGAATAAAATGTGTTATTTCCAAAATTGGTTTCTACAAAAATGATAAGCCAAATCCTGTCTTAATTTTTGAGTTGTTTATTTTAGAAATAAACAACTCCTTCCTTAATTCTCTCACCATCATTCACTAGTTTGTCTTCAGTTGTCTTACCTCAGTCAAAATGTTATGGCTTTTTGTCTCTTTGAGTCCTAAAAGAAATTTAATTGCTTTCAAATTTATTGGTGACCATAAATAAATTATTTTAATACAATTTTATGTAAGTTACATTCATAATATTATCTTCAAAGAATCTATTGTAAGGAATATTCCTTACAATAGATCGTTGTATATACAACGCGCGACTTTTCGTCTTATGATTATAGGCATGACTGATGAAAGGTTTAATATGCCTAAAACATTGATCACTTATTTATACTTTTTCTATTTTAAAATTTCCAGGTTGTGTAGATGAGCATGTAAAAACTTGTCCAAAAGGTTTCTATTGGAGAGATTATGGTACCTGTTTAGAAGTTGGAGATTGTACCTGCGTATCTCATTCTGGACAACCAGTGAAGGTATTGAAATATCTCATATTATCAAGAAAAATTTTAGCTCTCTCTGTTCAAGAAATTGATAAAAATTTTTAAAATTCAATTCCAGCCAGGAGATGTTGTCAGGGAATCTGATTGTGAATTGTGCCAGTGTGAAAACAATGTGTATACATGCACAGATACATGTGAGACATCCACTGTCAAGGTTTCAACTGTATTACCAAATAAAACAACTCCTGCTATCTATACTGTGACGCAGCCTACTTCTACAATTGGTACCGGCAGAAGTTTGGTAAATTTTTATTCAGCAACTAAGAAAGATTTCAAATGACTTTGGTTACTTAGTACTAAATGTAAAACCTACCTATGTGTATTTTGTTAAACTATTTTATCCAAATAATGTCATATTCAGATAAGGTGTAATAAGTGGACTGAATGGCAAGATGAAAGTAATCCTGAAGATGGCGAAGGAGATTTTGAGTCTGTTGAGACCTTGAAAGGGGAATATAGTTTATGTACCCATCCCTCTGTCATAGAATGTGTCACTGTCACTGGTAAGTTTCTGATAAAGAATTAAAGATTTGGGAATTTAAGCTTTGATTTAGTATCATTTGTCCATTCATTAGAAGAAGTTTGCTTTCAGCTTTATTTTAGTGATATTTGTCATGTTAAAGCTGATTTTTTTTCTATTAATAGGAAATATCCCATTTAGTGAGACAGGAAATGAAGTTACATGTACTTTAGAGAGTGGATTGCAGTGCTATAATAGACTTAATGCTCCAGAAGGGTGTGAAGATTATAAAGTATGCTATAAGTGTAGAATATTTATTTTTATATATAGATTCAAAATAAAGAAATTTTTTTCTGTATATTTATATCCAGGCAACAATTTCATCTAAAAATTATAAATAAAATTAACATCATTGTTCTTCTTTTTTACTTTGTTTGTGCATAAATTGTCTATTACCTTACTATTTCTTGAATTTTCAGATAAGAATATTCTGTCCATGTGAAACAACTGACCGTGTTACTTCTGGAATTGGTAAGTAATTAGTTATGTACCAGTTATTTTTTCAATGAATAATTCTCAGCAGCAACTCTAAGAGAAAGATTTTTCTGTGAGGATCTCTGTTTAATTTATCCCATAATTTATTTTAACATATAAAATCATACCTGTGAATTTTTTATCAGTCTAAATTAAACAATAATTATTGACGTTAATGCTATATCCTTATTCTTAGCTTGCGGTGTATCTACTCAACAGAAATAATAAATGGGAGAATTTTTCTTATGAAACACATATACTTATTTTAAGATATTGCAATAGAGATTACATGAATAATAAGTAGATCAAACTCCAAAAACTTATAGCAAAAAAATTAAAAGAGAGTAAATAAAATAAACTTGTATCATCATTAAATCTTTGCTGAATAGTAATAGTAGAAAATTTTATAAATAACTCTTAATTTCATTGGTTATGTTGCTGATTTCTTTTTTAGTTTAGTGAACAGTTTTATCATCACTATATATATTAATGAGTTTTTTCTTATCTAAAAAATAAATTTTTATTGCAACAAGCTTTATAAATTTCAATTTTTTCTTAATGTTTTATATTCTCTTGTCTTCAGCATTATTTTCAATCTATATCTTTCAGTTTTTTTAATTTTCAGATAATTAATGTTTATCTCATCTCAAATCCATTTAAACAAGTTTTAGAGTACTTAAAGTAAGATGTTGAACAACTATAGCATCATAAAGACAATTCGTATCCCAATAAAAAAGTTTCATTCAACAAATTTTTAAATTCCACTTATTCTTGAAATTTCCCATAGTTGATATAAAAATAAACAACGATTATGATAAATCCATCTCTTTTCTCGTTGTCTATACAATAACAGCTGTATCATGTATCCTATTTTCCTACAGTGACAACTCCTCCTACAACTGGGCCAACTTTAATGCCTAAACCATGTGATCGTTGGTCTGATTGGATAAATGATGATGCCAAAACAATTACTCCTGGAGTTGAGCATGAACATAAAACCCCAAAAGAATTGTATGAATTAGGATTTTGCCAAGATGTAAGTTATACAACAGTATATATTTTCCTTCATAGTTCAAGAGTATATAATAAAAAAATCTGTCTTCTCTTACAGGGAAAAGTGGTAAACATCGAGTGTAAAGATGTAAAAACTGGATTAAATTACGATGAAACTGTGGATGTTGGTGTGACATGTACTCTTGAAGATGGGTTACTTTGCAGAGATGACCAACAAGGGAAAAGGCACAAATGCAGGGATTATAAGATCAGATACTTCTGCAGCTGTGGTAAGATTATTTATGATCTTAATCTCAAATAAACAAAACTGCTCTGAATGTAGAACTTAGAATAAATCTACTATAAACTAAACATATCCTTTTGTGAATGTGTGTTGAGTTTATTGTCCCCAAAATACCACCATACATAAATCGTAGATATGAATTAATTTTTCCTCTGAATTGCCTATTAATATTCTTCCAACAGGTGAAACTACAACAAAAATAACTACTATTATAACTTCCAGTGTGACTCCTCCTTCGGAATGTGACAGAGAAAGGCAAGATTTGTTGGCTGATTGATATGACGATTAATAATAATTATAATTAATGATCAATCATTGAAATACTGACTATAGCTTGAGACAGCAAATATTTTGCATGACATTGTTATTCATCATTTTTTGTTAAAAATTTCAGATTCATCCCACTGATAAATGGACCATATCCATTATCAGATGCTGTTTTCTCTGCCAGCAGCTCAAAGAGTCCCAAACATGGTCCTCAGAGTGCAAGATTGCAATCTCTTTATTCTACTGAGTCAGGTAAATAAAGCTTTAAGAGATTAGCTAGGAGTAATTCAACTATTATTGGCAATTATTTTTCCCTCTTGTGTGCGTATGTAGACTATACTCCACAACCTAGAAAAACATTTAGCAATAATGATCTTGCTGAAAATACTTACTGTTGTAAGAAAACTTTTCTCTTTTGTTTATGAGAGATTTTTTTTTAATTTAGCTTAACAACAATATTAGGGGTGAAAATTTGATAGCACTATTATTTCTCCGATTATTGAAAACATTCCACTACTAAATTCAAAATTTATTTTTACTGCCACTAAGTCACACAAAAGGAAAGATAAGACATGCAATTATTCAAATTCAGAGAACTAAGTCAAAAGTTTTAGCGGAAAGTAATACACAATATAGGTCCTGCCTAGTTTCTTTTTCCTTTTGCATGTGCTCTTTAACATTTTACTATTATGCATTCAATGGATGCCACCAAAGTACTATGATCTTCGTGGAATAATTTAGCAACTTCAAGTGGCTCATCCCGTCGTTGTAAGCAGAAGCTATTTGTACATCCTTCAGCTGAAGTTTTTGGTGACATATGGATAATTTTACTCCAGAGTGCCACTGTATGATTCTCTATGCAAGATATAGGGGCCAGCCATACAGTTATTATCAATAAAAGAGGTATATCGACAGAAATGAAGACCAAAAATAAACTAAGCGAATTGATTGTGAACCAATGCTGATAGAAGTAAATGGAAGAACCAAATTTCTTAGAAACATTTGAAACAGATTAGAGGCAGATTTCAGTTGCTTTGAGGAGTTTTTCACACTAAATTGACCACGTGGTGACTCAGTTCGCTTCATCAGTAGTACACACTCTTTGATTTGTCGTAATTAAAAATTGGGGATAGGGTTGCATATACTCAAGGGGCCATAGCAAAATCCCAATGAAAATTAAATTATAAAAAATCACTCCAGGATAGTCTTCAGAAAAGAAGTTCTTATGAATTTAAAGATAATCTGTCATAGTCTACGAGTGAGGTTTTAAAGAGAAGCTATGCATTTAATGAAGTAATCTATTTTTAATGGTTGTAGTATGTTGCATAACCACAAGGGGAAAAGGCAAATGATTCATTATCAGATATACATTATGAGCCAATAATAGTGGAAATAGGTGCATGACTATCATAAAAAGGAGCAATTTTTTTTAATACCAAATTCCAGAATTTCATTTTTTCATGCATGTTTGGCATCTTAAGTGGATTCAAAAAACTTTCCCTTAACTCGCTTATAAGTTTTAAAGCCTAGATGTCACGCATCGTTGGCTTTGACTTTTTATGTAGTGTAGTTTTCAGTGAGAAATCTCCAGGAAAAATGAGAACTTTAAGCTATTTTGGATTTGATCCCGGGTACCCCCAGAATCTTCCCATAAGAATTCATTGTGCATATTTTCAGTATTTTTGAGGAAATTAAGAAATAGTTTCATTAGGTACTTCCCTAACATAAACAATATGAATGAAAACTTGTTTAGGGAATAAAATAATTTTGTTAAATAGAGTTCAATTGGTACAGTTTGAAAAATAGACAACAATCTGTGATAGGTACGAGAAAGTATCTAATGGAGTATAATGACTTTCTTAATTGCTAGTTGGATTCCTTTATAAGCATGTAAAATCAATAATTCTATACTGCTCTAGCTATTCATGATCTTTTTATGGCTGACTGCTAATTTTTAGGAATAGGATGGGTTCCAGCACATCATAACAAAGACCAGTTTCTGCAAGTAGATCTTGGGAAGGATGAACCTATCTATGGTATTAAAGTTCAGGGAAGTGAAGATGTTCCAGATATGCATGTAACTAGCTACCATGTTCTACATAGCGAAGATGGTCACAAATTCAAGTATGCGGAAGATGTTTCAGGAAATCCTAAGGTGATCATGATTTTTTCTCATTAAATCTATCATTCTTCCAGCTACTGCTACTTGTTTTTTTGGATCTTTTTGCTCCTATGACTGTGTTTAGCTCATTGATTTAGAAGGTTGGTTTCTAGCAAAATTTTGAGCATTGCTTTCATGGAAAATGTGCCAAATGATTAAACATATGGAATTAAGGTTGAAATGCAGCATAAGGGCCAAGTATAAAATTTAAAAAAAGGCCATGAATTATTTAAATGTTTATAATCATTTCAAAAGCATTCATTAGATAAATTAACACCAAATTTCTGGAAAAGTATTATTATAAGTAATTTCTTCAAGATTATGCATTATTTCCTGAGTATTTTACTTGATATGTTTATTTCTAGTTATTCCGTGGTCCAGTTAATAACTTGAAACCTATAGAAGAAGTATTTGTTGAGCCATTTGAGGCAAGATATGTAAGAATAAATCCTCAGTCATGGAAGAATGGAATTGCTGTAAAATTAGATTTAATCGGTTGTGGTGAGATATCTACCACAAAAATACCCTGGACTGAAATTACAACACCAGAAGAAGGTATTAAATTAGTAGATAAATAAATTTTAGTGAACTATTTTTTTTGGGGAAGGGAAATTTGTTTGTATAAATACTATCTTTAGGTATAGGTGGGTAGATTACAAGGGAGAAAACTTAGGGGAAGACAAAGACAAAATATGTTGGATATCTTAAAGAGTGCGGTGATGATGCAGGATTTTAATATAAATTTAATATAAATAAATGATGAAAAATCCTTCTATAGCATATAGAAGTATTTTTTTAAAGACTTTGATCCAAAACTAATTACTCCATCAGTTAGATGCAGCAAGCCTATTAATGATTAACTATTACCTCTACTAGTGCATGTTAGTAGTTCCTCAGACAGATAGCCTACTGAATTATAATTTTTCATGAATATCTTTATCGATAACTATAATGTTTTCTGCCTCTCCTCTTCATTGATCGAGGAAAAGCAATATTCATGCAAAAATTGACTTTATTGTCATAGCTTTGCATCAGCAGTTTGCTGATTGTAGTTAAATGCTGGAATTGAGTGCCACCTCTCCAATAACTGATTTGTACTTACCATTATTTTAAAAGAGGTTTTCCAAATATTTTCTTATGGGTAAATGTATGAATTCTGATTTAACAGTTGCTGTGGTATTCAAGAGGATGAGTTGCTTAAAACTACAAAATTTCAATAAATATGATTATTTACTGTGGTTCTCACAATTTCAATTTTAAAAAACTTATGGTGCATCAAAATAAGAACTGTCATAATATCTTTGAAATGCCAGAAATTTATATTTTTATTGAGGTCAATTAAATAGTAAATGAATAAAATTTCCAAAAACATATCTTACTGGAAAGATAGGGTAACAGTGAAACTGCAGAAACTAAATATATATGTAATGTCATTCATCTGTCATGTTTTGGCAGTAAATTGACAAAACATTTGAGTAGTTTCAAAGGATTGCATCTTACCTTCCCTTCTAAGAACATAACATATTTAAAATTTCAGCAATCTGCAGAGATGCAATGGGATTAGAAAGTGGTCTCATGAAAGATGAACAAATTGAAGTCTCATCAGTTTTTAATGAGAAAGGAAGATTTGATGTTCCTAATATTCGACTCAACAAATTACAAACTGAAACCCAAGGAGGAGCTTGGATTCCAGCCACAAACTCAATTAATGAATGGGTTAAGGTAATTTTAATTGAAGAATTTCGCTAAAAATTTCAGCTGTACTTTTCAGTTAAAAAGCTCATTAACATATCATTCACAATTTTAATGTCTTAATTTGTTTTATATTTTCATAGTTTGACTTCTTAGAGCCAAGAAATCTCACAGGTGTGATTACTCAAGGTCAAAAAGGTGGAGTATCTTGGGTAGAATCTTTCAAAGTAATGTATAGCCACGATGGAAAAGTGTGGAATCCAGTTCTTGGTAGGGATGGTGCTGAAAAGGTATGAGTATTTTTAGAGTTTCTGCATTCAATATTAGCTATAACTTGTTAAGCCTCTCTCCAGCAACCAATCAACTCTTATTAAGAATTAATAAGGGAATTTTAAGATAGCCTACCTTAATAGAATATTTGTATAGAAAGTCTGTCTTATGTTGTATTATTTTTAATGTAAATTGAAAAAGTTTTCGGTTTTTTATGTAAAATGTTTATGAAAATTCACATAAGTATGAAATATTTTTTAAAAATGGTTGTTCCAGCTTTCAGAATGATATTTACTATCATAAATATTTGTGATGGACAGTTACTCTGTAGTTAGTAAATAATAAATTGATAGGGATTCTTTTTAGTTAAGTACCCTGCTCAACTTTGGGGACATTACTGGCTTTAACATTATGATATTAGATTCTGTCATTTAAATTTTTCCGGCAGTTATGTCTTTAAAATCAATCTATTAATTAACTTAGGAGAAATTCCTTCAAGTCAACCACTAGTAACACCAGCTCTCCTACAATACATTCTCATTCTCAGAGCTCATTCTATTTACTCATCATAACTAAGTTATACAAACATTCTAATTATGAGCTCATGATTTCATAGATTACAGCTTGGTCCAGAAGACTAAAATTATGATCAACCATAAGCACCCTAAAACAAAAAGAATTCCAGCTAGGCTAAGCCCATTTATTGCAATTTATTGGTTATGGTTCACATATAATCAAGAAATTCAGTGATATCCTTGTTGCATTAAGAATTTATTTTATATTAATAAATTTATTGACACAATAAAAAGTTATTCCTAAAGCCAAATATGATTAATTCCTAAAAGTAATAGCCATGTTTGAATTGATTCAGTTTTATTTTTCACTCTGCATTGATTTGTAATTTTTTTCTTGCACCAAGGAATTTGCAGCTAATTTTGATGCGGAGACTTCACAGGAGAATTATTTTGATCGCCCAATACAAGCGCAATTCCTCAAGATAGTTCCACTTACATGGCATAAAAATATTGCTATGAGAGTTGAAATATTAGGTTGCTTTAGTCCTTACCGTAAGTGAATCTTTGGTTTATAATGAATTTTAGATGTATTCAGTCTTTTCATAGAAGCTGGCTACATATTTTTAAATCAAATTTTAATTATTACTGGTCATTTAATTAGTAAAATTATAAATCTAACTACTTTTGCAGCAATAAGTCACTTCGGTTGTCTTAGATGTGTTATTAAGTTATGCTATGTTACTTTTGTAATTAAAGTGTAATTCATTTTACAGCACCAGTGAGCACACCAGTTCCTCCCATAACCACAACCATTACTTCAGAAAGCTGTACCCCATGCCCTAATCTTCCAATTGAGAGGCTAGAAAATTGTATCAAATGTTCCCATGGCATGCTTTGGGATGGAAACAACTGTGTTAATAAATCTGAATGCCAGTGTTATGTTGGACACATTCCGTAAGATAATTTTATATTTTTCACTTTTAATTTGCTGAACTATATATCTCCTTTTGAGCTCCAGCCTAAAAATTTTTACCAAGTATTTTTCTAAGCTTCTGCTCTTATATTTGTAAAAATATTTAAATGAAACTGAGGGTTTCTTCTAAACTAAGATAGAAGAGATTTCACTTAGCAAACTTTGTTGATTGATGTACCAGGAATAAGTCATTATTTAATTAATGTGAAAAGATTTGAGTTTGAAAATGAATTGTAAAATTTATAATAGAAACCTTATATTTTTTAAGTATTTCATTATTTAAAAGAAATTTGTCTTGTTTGCATTCTAAATTTTGGAATTTTTAGATTTTATGTTGCATAAGATAGCTTTGTCAATTAACACTCCATATTTCAGTACAAATTAAAATACTTTTCATTGTATGAAAAAATGAAGCTATACCTCCATTCTAAGTATATTATAATGCTTGGTGTCATCATAGTGAAAGTCCACCTACTCATTCTCAAATCAAATATATAAATTTTACAGGAATATAATTATGTATATTCATAATTAATGTCATGATTTTCTTTATTGAATTAGGTATTCCATTGGAGCTGTATATAAAACTGAGGACTGCAAAGAATGTGTCTGCAAAATTGGAGGAGAATCAAGTTGCCATGACATCAAGTGCCCAAAATGTGAAAATGTATGTAGAACATGTACTAATGAATTTCTGTTGCCTTTCTTTAAATGCGTCACTTTAAAGTTTTACAATTTGATTACACTAACCTGAAGTCACAGTGGAAGATGCAAGCTAGGAGTAACTCATATTTATAAACAGCTCTTAGTATATCAGTGCAAATTTGAGCTATTCAAATCTTAAATAGTGTCTCAAACTTTAGTTTGCTCCTGATGATGAAGTATGCCAAAGCCGATAGTTTATTTGTAATTCATGTGGAATTGAAGTTTCTTAGTATCATCGTACAAGATTTTTGTGATGGAAAATTGTTTTTTATTTAGGAGTTGTTGGTACTCTTTATCATCTTTATAACCCTTAAAGTGGTTCAAGGTAAAATTTTTTAATCAATTTGAGATGTCAAATATCCATGAAAAAATAAAATTCTGAAATTGGTAATATTTTAATTTCTATTTCTTCATAAGATAGTCATCCATCTATTTGCAGTACTTTTGGCTCATGATATACTTTTTATAATGATTAATTTGCATGTTTTCCTTTTGGATATGCAACCATGCACTTCATATGTTAATAAAGGAATATTCCATTGCGCACTTCACTTATCCTTATAAACAGGCACATGGATTGTTACAGATTATCTTTAAATTCCCTGGAACCTTATTTTTTTAGAACATCCCGGATAGACTATTTATATTTGAATTTTTATTGATATTTTGCTATGTCCCCTTAAGTATATGCAGCCTGCTTCCCAATTTCTAGTACAACGCATCTAAGGGTGCTTGGACAGCTGATGAAGCAAAATGGGTCACCACGTGGACAATTTAGAGTGAAAAACTTCTTAAAATAACTGCACTCCATATTTTATCCATTACAGCTGTGTTTATAAGAAAATTGGGTATTCATTTGTCTAATATCACCGTAATAGTGCTATAACATTTTCACCCCTTAAATTGATCCTAAGCAATATGCTAAAACAAAATCTTTTTAAAATGAAAGGAAAAGTTTGTCCTGAAGCAATGAATGTATTTTTAGCAAAATCCTTATCATCAAACATTATTTATAGGCCGTGGACTATAGTCCACAACTGTACTTAAAGGGTTAAAGGAAATGATTATAGGATATTTAAATTGATTAAAAATTTCAAAATAATCTCTTGGATAGAAATAATAAAATATTTTGTAAACTGTTGATTTAAAAGTAAAAATCTTGCTTCTTGCCTGCAACAAGAAATATTCTTCCCTAAAAACTAAAATTTGTAAGTGCCTAAGGCCTTTACTATGCAAGGATTCCTTCATCAAAACCTGATAAAAACTGCTAAAAGAAGTGCATAGTTCACCACTTTCATATCAGATTTTTATATTGATGCATACCATATGTACCTTGCTAATTGTGAAATTTTTGCTGACCATATCCTGCTGCTATTTATTGCTTTTATGCACAAATTATGTAATCTCTGATTAGTGCAAAAACCACTACCTAAAAACTTTCTGGCGACTTATTTTATCAATAATAAGCTAACTCTAGATGCCATGGTCATACCCATTAAATTATGCCTTTGTTTGGTTTTAAATTATAATTTTATAGTCACCTGCACATGAATTCATCAACTACTCCCTAATAAATAATTTATAATGTTGATGAATAATCCATCCTAACTTCATTTTTTACAAACATATCTCACCTCTGGAGGTGAATCCTTAGCTTTTAAATTACAAATGTTTTCACATCTATTTTCTGATTTTTTAATGTAATTGTCCCTGGAATTATTCCCTAAAATTCACTCTCTACTTCATTTGAAGTTTTATTCTGAATGTTTTACTTAAAGTAATGTTTATGTTCCTTTGAAATAGTTTCCTCATCTGTCATTTTTTTATTTTGCATCAATGAATTGATGGTAAAATTAATACATTTCAAACAATTTCATTAGGGTATGAGAGCAGAAAAGTCTCCTACATGTGGTTGTGTTTGCAAACCATGTCCAGAAGGTATGCGCCTCTGCCCTACCACTGAAATTTGCATTAATGAAGAACGGTGGTGTGATGGAATTGAAGATTGCCCTGATGATGAGATAAACTGTGAAGTAGTAACAACACCAACAGGTATTGAAAAGAAATTACTTAATATTCACTTAATGTAAGCAGGTTTTAGTTAGTAATTGCCCTTCTAAATGAATATTTCACAAAATGAATTTGAGACAGACTGACTTATAAAATAAAAAATGGCATGAAAGTATCATACTAAAAATATAATTTTTCCTTAAAATGTATATATGTATTTGGTTCTTAGATCACCAAATTGAAAATTACTAAATGGAAACTAAATCAAATTTCATATGATTTTAATGATGGTATTATGAATTATCAATTTTTTCAAATTGATCTGCTCCATGTAATTTAATCTGTGACCTTAACTCTGTGTGATAGATAGTAAAAATATTATTATTATCATTAATATCAAATATTAGTTGTCATAAAATATTACAAAATATATATGTACTTCAAAACCTCGATAAATAGTTTAATCCTCTGAGTTTAATATAATATTTGAATGAAATAACCAACAGTATCTTTCCATACATTTATTTATGATATAATAATATACTCTGCCTACTGAACGCCTGCATAAAACTTTAATTCAGTTAAATAACCTTGGATCTTTATGCATTTCAGTAATTCTTTAATTAGATTCACTTCTATTTATCTTCCATAGAAATTTTTATGTTAACTTTAATAATTGAATTAACCAAGACAGTTCATAGGTGTAAATCCTTCCAATTCATAGTTTTTTATTCAACTTTTTATCCTAGAAATAGTGAACATGTTAAAACAAAAATACATATCACACTAAAATATCAAAACCTAAATTAGTTTTATCCTATGTACATACAATTAAATGCATATGTATTTGCTACTTTGTTTAATTTTGGGTTGTTACGTTAAAAATTTACTGGAATTGTGAAAATCATTCACAAATGCTTCTATTTGCAGAACTTATCATTCATGTGCTTTCCAATCTAATTTCTTAAATTAAATGCCATCCAAATATACTTTTTATATATGGGCCATTCCATGCCAAGTGGTCTAGTGGTCCCCGCTCGACCATCACGGATTTTGATGAAATTTTGTATGGACATTCACACATATCTCTTATGAACATTTGTAAAGTTTTACTTTCGTCAATGGTATACTTGCTGAGATATAGAAGATTGTTTGACCCCGTGTCGCTGCCTTCTTCAACATGACTATGAGTTTTCAGTAACTTTGAGGCGTTGTATCTCAGAGAATTGTTTTATGAAGTAAAAACATTTTGGCTATCTTAAACAGCTTTTTGCGCTCTATTAAACAAAGTAATAAAAATAACTGTAAGAGCGACCTCCTTGCAGAAAATTCTGTGCAAAACTGGCCAAAAAAATTGCAGATCGAAAAAAAATTAAAACTTTGGCTTTTTATATTTCAAGAAGAAATGATATAATCAACGTGAAACTTATCGCATGATAACATATAAATACATAGTTTATAAATATAAAATTTCATATTCCTAGTACTTTCCATTATTTTAAAAATTGAGTCAACATTTGACAATTTTTGTAAAAAAGCCAAAAATAGGCTATTTTTACCCCGCTTTTACAAAAAAAGACCCTCTGGAATTTCTTTTGAAAAATTTTTATTAAATAGAGAATGATTTCGACCCTCTAAAAAAGTATATCTAGTTTTTCATCTCGAGCATATAAGGCCCTAGAAATAGGGACAACCATGAGGATGACATTTGTAAAAACGGCCAAAATAGGTTATTTTCTTCCCCGCTCTTAGAAAAGAAAGACCTTTTCGATACTCTTGTAAATTATTTTCATTTGAAAGAGCATGTTTCAAACCTCTTAAAAAAGCACACTTGGTTTTTCATCGCGAGCACGTACAGCCCTAAAAAAATTAACAAAGTTCAGAACGTTGCTATGGTGGCGCCACATGTCTTCTGTTGTTTATCGTCCTGGTTATTCTATGTAGACAATTTTAGTATATAGCGTTGGTCCATGACTGGTATTGGTAGTGACATCGTCACTACCAGTTCAGGCATTTGAACCAGTAATCCCATCGCCGTAGGGGTCACGCCCGATAGTCATGCAATACCAGCCACGGGTGGGTTTCTTGGTTGAGGATCCCAAGCCTGCAATTTGTTTTCTTCGATGAGGTTGTAAATCCTTGTGGCGTTATTTATCTGGTGGTATTAAGACAAAATATTGTGCCGGAAAGACATCATGGACAACAAAGTAACAAATTAAATCAATCTGGTATGCTTTAACTTAGTGGAACTCCTTCCTAGTAAATGGGTGGGAATAACTTACACAAATTCCACTTTTAAAGTTTTTAATATCTGCGACCGGTTTCAGGCTTTAGTCTATTATCAAGCACAAGAGTTATTCAGGAGTGCATATATATATACACAAAGAATAAAAAACCAAGGCACCAATCAGATTAGCTACTGTTGATAGTGGGAGAGGTGTTAGGGGGAGGAGGAAGAGGGTTAACGATGGACAGAATGGGAGAATAATTAGTAAACTAAATTAACTTCTAAGTTAGTTAATTTACTAAAGTAACAAATTATAACAAAGTAACAAATTATAACAAAGTTTCTGTTGAAACATGGGTAAAGAATCTTTAGTAGAGACTTCGGTTAAGTCGTGGCTATGTGGCCATTCTGTTGTGTGTTACTTCGAGTTTTTTTTTTTTTAAATAGTGAGTTTTGCCATATTTTCATTTCTTGGATCCTTCAAATTTCATCCATACTCCACTTGAGGTTCCTCTAGAAAATTGTTAGCTGCTTAGTATTCAGTAAGTATTTTATTGACATAGCACTCTCGCATGGCCACGTTTTGAACTGAGCTGCTGTATTTGTCGTATTCCATCATATTTTTATAACTTCTCTTTCTAGAATTTGCATTATTGCACTAAATATTGCGATTTCACTAATTTTAGATGGATCTCAAAGAGTCAGATGAAAATCCAACCTTGCCCTTCGGTGTTGTTGGGTAAAAACTTTCGTCCATTTGCCATCATGGTTCATTTTATTCCAATAAAATTGGGCTGCAATATGTGCACAATTTATCGTTGCACAAAAAGTGCTCATTTCTCTGCGATCGGAGGTTGAGATCACAGAGTACGATCAAATCTGTTTCTATCACAAAGCAATGTATTTAGAAAAGTATTAAATTAAGCTAAAGTCATGCTGCAACCCATTTAACAAAAAAAAACATACAGCTAAACATGGGCTGCTGAAAGTCAATCTAGCCTTGTCTAATGATTTGCAAAAATGGGCAAAAACAAATATGAAGCCTGGTCAAAAAATTTGTTCCAAGATATACAGCCAAATATGTTTCTATGGTCCAAAACACTACTGACTCTTCGTCTTCGGAAAATTGCGATGTGGATATTTCGGACACGGTAAATCGAAGTTTTACTGATTTGGGATCTACTCCGTTAAGAATTCGGAGAGTGATTAGTAGGGATAAAGTGAACCTACGTGTAACGAAAAATTGAACGCATGCAGAAAGTAGTAACAGACAAAATAACGTTAGCCGCTGGAAAACCAGCTGAAGATATAGGACAAACTAGTCAGTGTGATGTTGAGGAATGCTCGTTATGCTGATCTAATAAAAGAAATTCAAACAAAAATTAAAATATCCGATAGATCGATGGAAGTTCAACTATTGACATTGGCCCCAAAGAGTTGGTCGAAAGCACTTACAGCGAAAACATTTGGGGTATCAGAACGTACAGTGAAAGCAGCACGGCTGGTATTGCATGGCTATCAGGCGTGACCCCTACGGGCCATGACTGGTACTGGTACTGACGATGTCACTACCAATACCAGTCATGGACCAACGCTATATACTAAAATTGTCTACATAGAATAACCAGGACGATAAACAACAGAAGACATGTGGCGCCACCATAGCAACGTTCTGAACTTTGTTAATTTTTTTAGGGCTGTACGTGCTCGCGATGAAAAACCAAGTGTGCTGTTTTAAGAGGTTTGAAACATGCTCTTTCAAATGAAAATAATTTACAAGAGTATCGAAAAGGTCTTTCTTTTCTAAGAGCGGGGAAGAAAATAACCTATTTTGGCCGTTTTTACAAATGTCATCCTCATGGTTGTCCCTATTTCTAGGGCCTTATATGCTCGAGATGAAAAACTAGATATACTTTTTTAGAGGGTCGAAATCATTCTCTATTTAATAAAAATTTTTCAAAAGAAATTCCAGAGGGTCTTTTTTTGTAAAAGCGGGGTAAAAATAGCCTATTTTTGGCTTTTTTACAAAAATTGTCAAATGTTGACTCAATTTTTAAAATAATGGAAAGTACTAGGAATATGAAATTTTATATTTATAAACTATGTATTTATATGTTATCATGCGATAAGTTTCACGTTGATTATATCATTTCTTCTTGAAATATAAAAAGCCAAAGTTTTAATTTTTTTTCGATCTGCAATTTTTTTGGCCAGTTTTGCACAGAATTTTCTGCAAGGAGGTCGCTCTTACAGTTATTTTTATTACTTTGTTTAATAGAGCGCAAAAAGTTGTTTAAGATAGCCAAAATGTTTTTACTTCATAAAACAATTCTCTGAGATACAACGCCTCAAAGTTACTGAAAACTCATAGTCATGTTGAAGAAGGCAGCGACACGGGGTCAAACAATCTTCTATATCTCAGCAAGTATACCATTGACGAAAGTAAAACTTTACAAATGTTCATAAGAGATATGTGTGAATGTCCATACAAAATTTCATCAAAATCCGTGATGGTCGAGTGGGGCACTTCTCTGAAATCAGACCACTTGGCATGGAATGACCCATATGTAATTTATATTAACTAAGAAGTGAAAGGATATTTATGAAATCTTATTTCAAGAAATGATCTTGGATAAACTGTTTAATGAATAACAAATACGATCAAAGTTTCCGATTAACAAGGAAGTGTCTATTATATAAGTGATTCTACTTGTAGTTATATTTAGCTGACGAGAGCTGAAAGGACTTATTACTATTAATTATATAGGGGAAAGAGGTTCCTCAATTATGTCCATTTTAATATATAAGACAGAAACACAACAACAGACGAATATATACAACCATTCTCTAACTGGAAAAAAAATCCAGATAGCCGGGATTCGAACCATGGACCTCAGTGTTTGAGCATTATCATTCAAGCATGCTAACCACTCTGCCACTCTTTCGCGTTTCGCACATAGATCACATTTCACACTTTAAATCATTAGTTGAGTTAACAATCATGTTGAGTTCCTGTATAAATAAATGAGAGTTACAATCATGTGGATAGAAATTACCTGATGTAGTGAATCTAGGGAATATATTTAATGCAAAATATTTATTTTGGTCTCAATAAACATGTTTTCTTTTAATTCTAGTTCCAACAACTCCACCAACTGAATGCTTTATACCAATGTGTCCTCCTGGATATGAACCAGTTCTGACAACCAGTACAGCAACTCCTGAGTTTGAGGAGTCACGTTCTGAGAAGAAGGGAGTAAAAGGAAAGAAAGGGTTTAGAGATAGACTTAAAGCTGCAAAGGGGAAAAAGAATAAGATAACCTCCATATGTCCCGTCTATGAATGTGTTCCAGCATTAACTACTACTCCTAAGCCTTGTCCAACCCCAGAATGTCCACCTGGGTATGATGTTCAGATACTGGAGTCCCCTCCAGCCATCTTAGCTGAAAGTTGCGCTACATTTAAGTGTGTGTTACATCCACCAGAGGAGGAGGTTTGCAACATGAATGGAAGAAGTTTTGAAACATTTGATGGGCTAGATTACAACTATGATATTTGTCATCATATACTTACATTGGACTCAATCAATGGGAAATGGAGTGTTGAAGGTAAGGAAATTACTATTAACTGAATTTACTTCTAAGTTAAACTTGAAATGTGGTAGCGTTACATCAGTCTAGTATAATTTCCTGCACATCATCTGGCATTAGTATATCGTAAGTAAGGATCGGTCTATCAAGAAAGTAACCAGTTTACCTCAAAATTCATTATTATTGATAAATTTATCCCTAAAATTATTTTAAAGCAAAAATTCAGTAAGTATGGCTCAATCCCCATGTTTTTATGACCATACTGGATAAGCTCATTAATTTGATTTCTTTTAGTTTACTGTTAAGTGCATCAAAAAAGTTATACAAAGTACGAACAGACATGTGTAGGCGTGAGTTAAGTAAAACATTTGTAGTACTTGATCATTTATTTTTATAACTGTATCATTTATTTTATTATTATTTTTCAGTTCATAAAAATTGCAGTTCCTGTCCATATTATTTGGTAATAAAGCAAGACATGCATACCATAATTTTAAATAAAGACATACTAGTTAAGTATGGTCTATTTAGCTATAATAGAGAACTGGTAAGTAAAAAAAATTGAGTTTGCACCCTCAGAAATAGTATCACATATTTACTCTTACATTTCCATCATTTCAGGCTAGTAAAATTGGCTACTTAACCAACCAGTTTGAGGTTTCAAAGGTTGGAGGCATCTTGCATTTTAAGTCAATTCATTATGGCTTTTGGGTCAATTGGGACGGAAAATCAAATGCAAGAATTGGGGTGAGGAAAAACTTCATAGTGACCTTGTAATTAAGTATATTAAAAAAACTGATCTCATTGTGTTCCATTTGAAAATATCAGGTGTCTTCAAAATTACTAAACAGTGTGTCAGGCTTGTGCGGGTACTACAGTAATGATAGGAATGATGATAGACAAATGCCGGATGGATCAATTGCCAGGACGAACAAGCAGTTTGGAGATAGTTGGGCTGTTGAAGGTTATGAGATCTGTGAACCCAAAGTTTGCAAAGAAGAATTGCAAAATAAAGCTTGGGAAATATGTGAATTGGCAAAGTAAGTAAAACACTATTTCATTATTACTTTTGTGAGGGATCATGATATTTAATTCCTCTCTAAATTTAATATCCTATCATACTAATTACACAGCAGTTTTTATATTTGACAAGTTACTTTCTTAAATTGACTCTTGCAAATAGTAAATATTAATATAATTTTGAAAGTTTCAGGATTTTTTTAAACACTTTTAATTCAGAATAAGTCAGATATACTATAATTTTATGCTATGTTGAGTAATGATAAATTTGGAAAATGATAATTAAAATTGTTGCTTTTAACTGAATTTCATTCCAAAAAATTCCCAGTTTATTACAATGTATAAAACAAATTAATGAATGTAAGCAAAATAATTTTAATAAATTTTGCCTTCAGAATTGAGATTTTAAAACAATATTTCAGGAAGATCATTATTATAAATTTAAAAGTTGGCCACATTAAAAACACCAATACATTGTGATTGTGATCACTATGTATTTCCCTCTCCTAAACGCTCTGCATTACATGAATTACTTTTCTCTTTCAACCGGTCATCACATCTTATAATAATGTCATTCCCAGATAGGTTTTACTCCTGCTCTTTCATTTTACTAAAAGTGATCTATCAAGTTCAAGCTGTGATCCATAGTTTAGACCATCAAAATGGCATTAATAAAAGGAAATTCTAAGGAATTTTTGACAATAGTCAATCAACCTGAAATTATGCAAAATGTATTATTATCTTTATATGGTATAGGAAAAAGCCATTCAAGATGTGCAGTGAGGTGATGGATATTGGAAAATTTGTTTCTCAATGTTTGGAGACTACATGTGCATGCTTGGAAGATAAAAGAAATACTGCTTTCAAGGAGGGTATTGAATTGGAACTTAATTGGGAGAATGAGTGTCGATGTGATGCTCTGCTGAATTTTGCAACTCAATGCAAGGAAAAGGAGGTTTCGTTTGACCTCAGTGAATGGAGAATCATTCACAGTTGTCGTAAGTATATTCTTAGAATAAAAATGAGGATGGTAGAAAATCAGCAAACCCATCATGGTCAGATAGTTTTTCATGCACTGCTGAATTATTTCTCTGTAGTATTTAAAAACTTACTTGTTATAAATGGAAAAATCTTTATTATTTTGACAGCTGCACTTTGTCCTCCGGGTGAAGTTTACAAGGAATGTTATAAACGTGAGTGTGAGCCAAGTTGTAGGACCTTGATGATGAGAGATGCCTGCCCTATGGTAAACGATACTTGTTTCTCTGGTTGCTTTTGTGCCGATGGACTTATCCGCAAAGGAGACAAATGTGTGGAACCAGTTGAATGCAGAGATTGTAAGTATGGAATTGAATAATTTTCATTCAAGGAAATCTAATTGTTGTTTGCAGCAGGATTTAAAAATTATGGTATTTTTTTATAAGCTTTGACGATAGATAATTATTGCTTTTTCTAATAAATAATTTATAAGACAGATTAAATTCAGCTTTTGAATCGATCTGAAATTCCATCAATTTTAGTACCCAGATCTTTTTCTTTTTGAATGTTGTTTTTAATTTACCTACCATTCAAATTTTTGTTTGGTTTTGTGGCTAACTTCAAATGTTGCTAAAGATCTATAAAATAGACTAAAATTCCAGAAAGTATTATAATCATGTATTGAATGAATGAAAGGACACAACTTATTCACCTACTGGGAGATAGTTTAACACAAAGTTTTATCCATTCCGGTGTAGAGAAAAAGGTTGGCAAGTTACTAATCGTGATAGATTTACATTATCATTTCTCTAACTAAAAAAGAGTAGGATGCAGCATTGAGAGCATTATTATTTCAGCACGTATTTGGATTATGGCCATGTTTATCATAAATTGGAAAGGAAGATTATACTTAAGTAGCTAAGCAGTAATTTAGTCAGTTATGTTCGTTCAATGCAATTTAATCACTTTGTCATTAAGGAGCAATGTTAAATGAAATAGTAATAAGTAAAACTATTATCTCATGGACAGCTATTTAAATTAATATGTAATTCTATGGTTGAAAATTGTATGATGTTTCCCACGAGTGCGTCCACAGGGATTCCTGAAACACTTTTAGCCGCGATTTCGCTCCTGAAGATGGCCCACAAGATTGGAATTGGTTAAATTAATAAAATTGGCGCGCAACGATTTTGCTTCGTAGATGCGAAGTGTATTCTTGAAATTTGTTAGGTCAGGAACGAATAAGAGAAATATCAGTCAAACCTGGGTAGAAAGTAGATTTGTTGAAGAGAGTTGCCTTAGTTTATCGATTAGGTCACTCTGAAAAGTCGCTATCACATTGAAAGTGATAGCGAAATTGCAGCAGAGCGCGCGATTTTCAACATTAGCGCTCGGGTTCCGTTTGAAAAAACTCATTTATATTTAAAGAATCGTGCGACAGTTACTTAGGACAGCTGTTTATACAGCGGATCAATTTAGAATTTCTGCAAACTAGGCCTCAGATTATTATTTATTTTAATATCGCGTATTTTTTCCCCTCTCCTCATCTACCTTCACACTGCAGAGAAAGCCTCCAAGGGATATTAGATCGCAACTGCAATGTCCTACTTTCGTAGGATGCTATAGTGAGACCGATCCGTTTTGATCGAAGATTATTTGCGAATGCGGTCCATTATCTTCGAGGTAGATATTGACTGCCTTAGAATTGGGACGCATGCCAGCTCTATGATGTCACTACGCAGCCAATCGGCTCCTTGTGTCGCATTCTCTTAAGGTGAATACATAGGATTTAACGCAATCGCTGAAACGTAGTGAACTGCACATTTCACTTTCGAAATTTTTGGTTGGCGGTGCGCAACAGTAAGGGAGAGAAGTATTGATTTCCCTCTTCTTGACGAAAAACTCTCCGAAATTGCGGAGCCAGGCTCTTTCCCCCGCAATATACACGGCAGCAGTGCGAGCAATATCCGTTAATTTAGGAAGGGAGTTAACATACAGATAATGATATCTAAGGAGAACACATGTTTGCTTTCCTTATGGAAAACAAAAGAAACTTTTAAATCATTTCTTCGAATTTGGCAACGAAAGCCTCTAGCATTTTAGGTGCTTATTGTGCATACCTCAGTTTAACATGTCTGTGCTCGAAGGAATGTTCTTCTTTAAGCGGGTGGTATAAAGTCTTGCGGAAATAGGTAAGGCGGCATTAATCCGTATTTGATCTCAGATAGATAGTCGTGAAAATTAAGCATTATGATAAAATAGGTTTTTGACGATTTTCCTGTTCAATTCTGCACTTAACTATTCTAATCAGGATAACCTTGTCAATTAACCGGCGAATTTTTTCCTATTCGTGAGATGAATAAGCAATAATAGCTGAAAGTAGATACTTTTAAACGATCCAGAAGTGATAATAGATCTAAAATTACTTCGTATCAGCTGATATAACCTCGTTCATATTCTTGGCTATTTAGAAAGTATACATACCGTTGATATAATCTGTGAATAAGAATTTGTCGTCCTAGTAGCGAAGAAGGATATTCTAAAACTACAATTCTTTCAAGTTCAAACCCATCAGTATTCATTATTGTTTACGAATTTTTTGAATGAGAGGTACGGGAAAATTTAATTTTCTCACGTAAAAATTGATATTTTATAAAATTTTAATAGTAGTTCATAACTTTCTGAATATCAAGTTGTTTGCTTGATGATCACTTTAGGCCATAGTTTATTCTTGTAATATTCATCAAGAATTTAACTGAGTGATACACGTATATGCATTTCTAAATCTTAGTTTATGAAAAGACAGCTGTGAATCTTTGATGAAGGTAAATTGATATTTTATATTGCTTATTATTATTATAGTATTGTAGATTTGAATTTAGATGATTACATAGAATTTTGTTGTTGTTTATCATTTACTCTGATGCTTGGCAATTTTTAAAGATTATATTTTTAAACCTAAACTGATTTCCTGCACAAATATAGTAAGGTTTTTTGAAATTGAATTGCTTATTTTTATATATTGGATTAAAAAGTTGGGAATTTGATTTTTTATCTTATTTATTTTAGGCAATTGCGACTGTTTCGGAGATCCACACTATTTAACATTTGATAGATCAGATTATACCTTCAATGGAAGGTGCACATATGTTGCTGCTAGAGACATCAAACCAGGAGGAAAGGAAAACCACGACTTTCAGGTTGCACTTTAATTCATTTATTTAATTTATACACTGCAATTTGGTATGAATACCAGGTGGCAATGGAAAAATACCATTTTTTGTTCACCAGAGAAAGTTTGCAGGAGTCACATATTCATTATATAATATCGTTACCATCTAAAACTCTCAGATCATTTTCCTCCTAAGAAAGTCTGTTTTCAAGCCAAGAAAAGTGCAATGGTGCATCTAGTGAGCTACAGCATCCATTTCTTTTTCTTCCTTTGATAAAGTAACTCTGGAGAATGTTGCTTCATCACAATTTATATGTTGTTTATACTAGTTTTTACATTGATTAGTAAATTTTCCATGTTTAATTAAATCATGAAAATGTAACTAAAACTTTTCAGAGAAATAAAATTATCCTCTTGGGGTGTTGCATGTTGAAAACAATAATATATTTTGGTTTTATGACTTTATAGAAATCCCTCTTTTTAACTATCATTCAAAGTTTATTCAGTCGATAAACAAAATATCTTATCTCTCTACAAAAATCATTAGCCTGAATGAAAAATTTTCAGAAGTTTTAATGACCTACAATTTTTTATCATATCTTCCTCTTAGGTGCTTGCCAAAAATGGAGAATGTATTGAAAAAACTCAAGCTTCATGCACTCATGCTTTAACTATCCTATATGGTGAGCATTACATTCATCTTAAGAGAGTTGAAGAGGATGGAGAGGTAAGAAGTATGCCAATAAAAATTACTGCATTATCCTATCCACTAAGAAAGACTTTCAAATATATTTTTTAATTTTTCAGATTGCAGTGATCATTGATGGAACTTCTCTTAAAAAGTTCCCCTTTATAAATGGTTGGTCAAAATTAGAGGGATTAGGTGGAAAGGAGGTCACTGTCTTAATTCCATCAATACAGCTAGAAGTGTCATATTACTTCAATAACTATGCATTCGTGATTCGCCTTCCATCGATTCTGTATGGAGATGGAACAGAGGGTCTTTGTGGTAAAATTTTTGCAATATTTTTACATCATACAGTACTCTTAATTTAATTATTAACTACAAACTCCTATCTGTAAATATTTATGTTATTTGAAATTATAATTGTGTCATTCGTCATGATTGTTTCTTGTAATATTTGAGTCTTTATATTTCATTTTTTGTTATTTTAAATTTTATTTCCATTCATATTGGAATTAATGAAATAACTAATCCCCATGAAGTCATTAAGGGGGCAATCATAAGATATCATAATCATACAGAATTTTTATTATAAATTTGTCATTAACTATAGTGAAAATGATTGAGTAATCTCATAAAAACTACAAATAGTCAACTTAGGAAAATATAACTGCACTCTATGCTTTTCTTACTTCTTAAGTATTAAAAAAAGAAATTATTCTTAAGTATTTTCAGTATTCTAATAACAAGAATCGTGCGAGGGTTCTTTGGGGATAGTTAAATTCACACCCCTTTTATGCAACTATCTATTTATGTATCAATGGCTGTTAATTCTTTCTATAATATCTTAAATATGCAGTTAATTGATGTTAACATGAGAGTCTATATGCAAGTGTTTGAATTGACTATTAAATTTTATTTATATTTTAATAAGTACTTTACTGTTTTCATTGTAGGAAATTGTAACAAAAACAAAAAAGATGATTTCAAGAAGAGAGATGGATCTGTTACGAAGGATATAAATGACTTTGGTAGAAGTTGGCTTACAAAATTACCTCCTGGTGAGTATAAACTTAATTCTTTGCTTGAGTCAATTAGCTTGCTTTGAATTGAGAAAGCTAGAGAGATTTTTTTTCTTTCTACTTACACAGAGCTGGGATTTGCTGAAGAAAAAGATTGTGAAGTTCCAGTTGTCCCTCCATGTCCATCATTGCCTCCAGAAGAAGACCCATGTTTGAAGGCTATCATGGATGAGAGTAGATTTGGAGAGGTATTGATATAAAATTGGAACATTTTTCTTATTTTTTTAAACTTTCATGGCAAATTAATTTCATTGTAAATGTAGTAATCTAGGAATTTTAAATACTATTAGGCTGCAATTACGGTTCTACTTTCGTAATAATTTCTCACCATTCATAAAAAGATATTTTTTGAAGGTTTAATTTTTTATTGGGAAAACTGTTTTTCTCTGAACAGAAATTAAAACTTTTGCAAAACAGTATACTAACAGTATTTATGTAGTTTTCTTTGCTCAGGGGATCTTACTTTTTGTTGTTTACACTCTGATTCCTCAATGCTAAGAAACATTCATTTTCCAAAAACTACATCTTCATTATGATAGTGATTACACTAAACTATTGTGTATCATTCTGCTATCTAGTTCTGGGAAGTGGTTTTGTGTTATTTGGATCCATTTCAACTGTATGGATTAACGATATAGTAAAGATATGCATTGAAGTAAAATTTAAAATATATGATTACAGGACAAATAAATATTTATATAAGACATTTTTGTCTATAATTTGAAAGAGTAATGAAAATTAATGAATTGACTAAAATATTTTGGATCTTTAAAACCTCTTTTCTTGCCTCACCACCAATGTAAATAGTTATAAGAGGTCACTAAAATCTTAGGAATACCTATATAAAAGGTATTCTGGCCTCGTGTTTATTATTTGTAAGTAGTTCAAGTCCACAAATGGCATTTAAGTCTTTAAAGTATATTACTATGTGCTTACGATATTACAATGAATAGTACATTATGTACATTCATGTAGTATATACTTAGTTTACAAATTCATCAAGTTGAGAAAATTTAAAGAAGCTTAATATTCAGTACAACATAAGTATACAATGAAAATCATGTGCAATTTCTGATTACTTGAATGCAGATACTTTATCAAATGGCCGTGATTTTCACAAAAATTTGGATTGCTGCTTGTATTTACCTATCTTGTTGCCTCTACTAAATATGAATCTTAAATCATTCTATCCAAATCCATCTTCTATTAATTCTCCTCTGATTTATCTCAATATTCCTTTAGTAATTTGCTCATGTCAGAATTTCTTATGTTTGTGTAAGCCGCCATTGTGCAAAAACTTGTCAGCAATTGTTTGTGTTGTCAGCAAATGTTACTTTGCACTTGGGTGTATTTTAATCATTTAACTAATAACTATCCCTTCTTAGGTTATGTAACATTTTCTTTCTAACGTTTAAGTGAGAGTTTAATCAAACCGCAGATTTTATGGTTAATTGAGCAAAGTTAAATAAGATAAATTTATTCTTATAAGAAATCGTCCTTACTGGTAATTAAATTAGCATTAAAGAGGACAAATTTTTCTCTTAATCACATCTTTAGTGCCATCCTGTTGTCAGCCCTACGCCATACTTGGAGGCCTGCTCAAAAGACATTTGTCACTCAAAAGACAAAAAGAAAACTGTGTGCCACACAATGGAAGCATATGCCAGAGAATGTGCTCGCGAAGGAGTCTGCCTTGAATGGAATGTAGATGACCTCTGTCCTTATGAGTGTCCTGCAGGTATGACCATATGATATCAAAATATGACATTTAATTTGACTTTTTGAGCATTTTTATAAATAATTATTTTTCTAAAATATAGGATTAGTGTATCATCCATGCGGTTCTGGTTGTTTGGAAACTTGTGAAAATCACGAATCATTCAAGAACAAATCTTCCCTATGTTCCATGAGTTCTATTGATGGCTGCTACTGTCCTACTGGAAAAGTAAGTAATAATTTCTTGCTGTAAGGAATTTTAAGATTCATACACTTGGACTCGGAGGTTAGGGATAGTACTTTTGCCTTTGGTAAAGTTTGTCATAAATTCAACTTTAGTCAAAAGCCATGGTTTTTGCTTGGCTTTAGAATAATAAAAGTACCTGAATTAGCAGGATTTCAGATACATTCAAGTTTCAAAAAGCCAAGTCAAAGTCTGAGATATATGTGCTAACTACTCTGTCTGCTCCTCAAAATTTTGGTCAACTTGGCTATCTCAACAAGCCTCGACAGCCCTTTTTTACCTACACAAAATTGGAGCAGCATGAAGCCAGATTTATGGAATTATTATTTTGAATAGGTTATCATTTTACCTGAAAAGTGTGTAGGTACAATTTCCTTTATATCTTAATATCCCACACTATCAGCATAACCAGATTTTCATCTAATTATGTGAAATTTGTTTGTTAATTTATTGTTTTTTAATGTGTAGCTTAAATTTTTGACCTAGTTTGTTCAAGTGACTCTTCTCCTCTGTTTTTTGAATTTAATTTTTTTTTAATTCAACAATTTAAAAAAAATGTAACGATACATTCAAATCAAAACTGCTATCATGTGATATGTATAAAAAATACCCGCAAGGTTTTTTCTATTATGGTGGATACCTTTTGCTTAAGGATGGTAAAATATTTAGATTTAATTCTGTATTTATAATTTCTTGCCTCGCTATGTATCTTTCACAGGTTTGGAAAGATGATAAGTGTGTGGAAGTGACCATGTGTAGAGCTTGTGATGAAGAAGGGCATTTCCCTGGTGATGTTTGGAATCCAAGTGAATGTGAAGAATGCTCCTGTACAGGTAATTAATTTAATTTAAAAAATATAAAATTCACTTTCTTTTCCTAAAAATATAGGTTTCATGTAACTCTTTATCCATTGATAAAGAAATTGCAATGCACAGTACATGCAGGCATAGTTGTTCAGTTTTACAATAATATAAATTAATATGGTGAGTGAATGATTATTGTCAAACAAATGACTACTTTACACTAACACAGTAGAGATTTATTTCAGTCAAATTGAATAGTACATGCTGTAATCTTAAAGTTAGAGCCACATTCATTTAATTGATTTACTAGGAATGTTTGAGTAGAGGGTTGACTCATATGTTTTGGAAAACAATGCTACAATAGTAATCGATATTTGCCAAATTAAAATAAAAGAGCATTCATTCCATTCTTAAAAATTCTTGAATAAAATGTAACCAATATAGATTTTATTGAGTCTTAATTGCAGCTATACTCACGGGGAACCAGTAAAACTCAGTACCCCTGAAAGCATAGGCAATTTTACGAATATGTTTCTCAGTTCAAGTGTAGCTTAGAAAACCTTCTATATGGCTCACTCTTTTGTCTTAGTTAGTGAACTCCATTAAAGACCTACAGATATTATAAACAAAGGAAGGAATATTCTGGGGAATAATAGAAAATGAAAACTCAATGAAATTACAAACTAGGATATTATGCTGTAGACATAATTAAAATATCTCAGAGTAAAAATTTAGGAATCTGAACTACTTTTGTGATTAGTTAAATTTGAAAAAATCAAATCAGAAATGTAAGAAATCATCATTGTGGTGAGTATTAGATGTTCAATGGTAAAGATTAATTTTTTCAATGGTATACTGCATTAGATGCTACAGCTTGTATCATTTATCCCATAAGGAGAAATTTGTTCTGTTGGACTTGAATAAATGCGCTTTACTATATTTAAAAAAATTACCATTATGAAAATGTTATTTTGATTAAAATACTTTTAAATGCAAAAAAAGCACTAGTAACAAAGTTTTGCTGAGTTATCAATATTTAAAAATGTTCATTTATTTTTTATTCAAATTCATTTTTGGCAGATTCAACATTGACCTGTAAAGTGAAGTCTTGTCCATCTGTTGAAACTGTCTGTGATAGCTCTATGACTGCTATAAAGGTATCTGAGTCTGAAGATGAATGCTGTCCAACGTACACCTGTAGTAAGTTGATCCTCACTTTTATGCAATATTAATGGATGTTCATTTTTACAGTTGATGTTAAATAATTTACTTCTGTTGACTTCAAATTTATTCTTTCTATTCTCTAATAATTAATCTTATGAAGAAAAATCTGTGATCAGTTTATGTGATGATTTTAGTTTGACTGATGTACTTTTTATTCTATATTGCTTCTAATTTAGTTAATACAGAACTAGTCCCACCTAGTCCATCTCCTTGTGATGAGCCTCTGAAACCAAAGTGTGGAGATGGACAAGAATTGAACGTAACAACATCAATATCAGGCTGCAGAGAGTACATTTGTGGTAAAATATTCTTTAGAAATATTATTTTTTTAAGCCCATACATCAGTAGCCATGCATACCTTAGAATTTACCTATATACATATCTGGTATTGACTCCTTATTGCATATATATGTACTTTAATGTATGGTTTTGACTTAACTATTATCAATTTAAAGTTAAAACAAAGCCAGTTTTTTATGGCTTCTTTGGGTTTTAGTATAAATCACTATTGCTAACATCAAAATTAATTTTTCATCTAATATTATAGTAACTACAATAGCTTGAAGTAGACGTACTGGGATGTACTCTGAAATTGGGTGGCATTTGGGTTGATATTCACAATGTTCTTCATTTTTAGTTTATATTATTTTCTCCTCTGTCTACTCATTTAAAAAATGATGTCCTCTTGTCTCAGTTATATAAAGTGTCATAGTTTGCTATTCAAGTGAAAATAATATATATTTCATATAATTTTTCAGATTAATCTGAGGCAATTTGATATAAATGTACATGCATACTTCATATTCAAAATATTTTTCTAATTCAGGAGGACACTATTGTTGAACTTATACTTAATATTGGGAATTATTATATGTATGTTACAGGAAAGATGTTTCTTTTTGAAGAATCAAAATAGCACTATGCGGATGTATTTATTAACTTTTGGTCTTAAAATAGTCATTTACTTATTTTGTGGATTATTTTTACAGTTTGTGTTCCCCTGGAAAGGTGTGAACCACTGCTTGACCCTGTTACGTTAAAAGCTGAACTGGGTGATGGTGAATATGATCCTGGCATGAAATATGAAATAGATAATACTAGCTGCTGTCCCAGGAATATATCAATATGTGATAAATCCTTATGTTCTCCACCACCTGAGTGCCCTGTGCATCACACTGTGGTTGAGCTTCCCACTGAAGAATCAAAATGTTGTCCAGAGTATAGCTGCTGTGAGTACTTTATACCCAACTGGCATAGCATACACTCATAGATATAATTACTTAGTACTTAGGGGCAAATTTAATGATCAGTCTTAGAACCATGACCACCATTATAAGATATAATGGTATTGAGCAGTGTAAGGGCATCATTATCATTCTAAATTCCACAGTCAAGAGGTGTATCAATCAGGCAAACTCTCCATAGGCTTTACCTGAAGCATATTATTGTTATGAAAAATTTTCAGCATAAAGATAATTCTGAGAAGGTAAGGGGCAGACTTCATTCTTTAATCATTTATCACATCAAAACTGAAGATATTCTTGGCTTAGTGATTCCATTTGGTAACCATGGCCTGGTACCATATTAGAGGATCTCATTAAAATCAAATTATAAGGGTCCTTAAAGTAGGGGGAATCTTTTAAATTTTAATCCTGGGTCAAGAAGTACATTTTTAGCCAATTGAGCAATATCATTGCATAATATTTATAATGTTTCATAGTTGATCTGAGCAACATCATGATGAAATGAAAAAAATACCCATCTTGGTTCCTTTATGGTTTCAGCCTTTGCATTCTATCTTGTACAAATTTAGACCCTTACACTGCTCTGGAAAGTCAAAGAAAATTATTTAGTTTGTAATTGATCATCGTAGGCCCTGAAATCACTTAAGAAACTATACATCATTTAAATGGTCAGTCATTAATGAGTGATGACCTCTTTTTTCCTTGAATCATAACTGTTGTTTCAATATATTTTTTCAATATCTTATCTTCAGCTCTCTCAGGTGAGGTATGCATGTATGAAAGTGAGTATACCTCTGAAGAAGAGCTGGAAACTGGTGCAGCATGGCCCATCGTATCATTTAAGAAGGTAATTTTGAAAATGGGGTTTCTAATTTTGATTGTAACAGACTTGGACTAAAAAAATATACTCAACTTTATTCAATTGCCAAATCCATCCTGTATGAGAATTTATCATTAATTTTTATTCATATTTGATATTTTTAATGAAAAGTGTATGAATATGAATTATTGCACTGATATCTAAGTAATCTAAACTAAAGTGCTTTAAATTATCCTTTTTGTGCTCCATAGAAATTCCCGAGGATAGCAATTTAACCAATTTCTGATTGATTTCAGCAGTTAATATACCTCCTACTACACATTAGTTCTATTATACCTATACATTTTACTTATCATCATTCTGTTACGAATCAAATGATTTAATTACTGTTAATCCGCTGGTTCATAATGTCATTTTTACAGAAGAGCCACTGTCACGAAAAAGCACTAACTAAAATTATTTTGAAATCAGAAATTTATATTGAAAATTATGATTTCTAAATATTTTTGGCCTTTTGTAAGATTTAATTTAGAATAAAATGCTGTTGAACCTTTTTTTGATATTTATCAAATGACCCAAGAGCTTGACATATTGTAAGCAATCTAACTTGTCAAGTGGATTAAAACTTCATTCCTTACATATTGCATAATAATACAGAAATGCTTTATGATTCTCAAATTGTAAAAAAATTAACTCCTTAAAATGAAGATGTTAATTTTGTTTGATGTTATTGAATAATAGCTTCTGGGTGTATAATTTACTCAAAATTGGAGTTGGAAGGTACAGAATACTCAGCCTTTCAACTTCTTATCTTGATTTTTTGTCATATTTTTCTCTCAGCTTGGAGAAAAGTGGCATGATGGACCATGTAAGGAATGCACATGTGTTGAAGTAGAGGAAAAAGACTACAGTAAGGGTACTAAAGCATGGAAGGGGAAAGTGAAGGGTGGCCGACATTTAAAGAAGGTCTTCAGAGCAAGTTGTGAAACCGTAAGATGTCCATCTGTTGAGGAACATCTAGACTCCAAAAACTATCTTCTCAAAGAAGTTCCTGTCGAAGGAGTTTGCTGTCCAGAAATAGTCAGGACTGCTTGCATGGATGAGGGGAAAATTTATCAGGTTTGTAAGACAATTATTTAGAAATTAGACTTACTATTTAAGTGCAGAACACACAAAATAATCCGTTACATATTTAGAACAAAACTTAATAAAACTTTAAAAATAAATTGTGAATCGAAGTTCAGGTTTAAGTTTGTATCCACATGAAAAGTCAACTTCAAAACCCAAGATAGCATTTCTTTACAGGATAATTTGGATTGTTGAATGAATATTTGTGGGATTATGCTCATTTCCCAAAATTTGCTCTTCTAGAATCCATGTGAATCTCATGCCTCTGATAAATCATATTTATTTGTAAAATTCTTTTTACATAGCATAGCTTTGATATTTAGTTATGAAGCACTGGACTAAAGATTTGTTTTGAAGTTGTTATGATGGACTGCAAGGCAAATTTAGTAGTTGTTGTAATAAAGTTAGGCAAACTTATATTTCATGCACATTGAATGTGTAAGTTGACTCCTGCTTTTACAGTGTTATATTTAGGCTTGAAATTTCAAATTATATGCCAGAATATTTGTTTGAAACTCTATCTATTGTATTTTATTTCAGTTATTATAGAGGAAGTTTTCATCTAAACCTTATTTTAGATTGTACATATATTATTTTTATTTCCTTCATTCCATTTTTAAGTACAAAAAACATGTTGTTGAGATTTCATGTTATTTCAAGCATTTAACAAACTATTGTCAATTGATTATTCATTAAATAATTATCATTATATCTAACTTATGAGGTGTATCATTACTTAACATTGAGAATTATTGATTGTTTTATAATTTTTCCTTTAGTATTTCAAGGACATCATATAATTGCTTTTTACAGTAGTCTGTTATAATGAGAGCTATCAAAAATTGGAAAATTACTTGCTATAAAAACTCATTATAGCCAATTTCTAATGATAAATTTCTGTCCCCTTGAATACAAGGGCAGCAAGTGTGGCAAAATAGAACTTTTCGGTTTTAATTCTTATTAAAATGCTACAGAGTGCTTGAAAAAGTAGTTCACATCAAAAATATTATTTCATTGATTCATAAACCGTAACCACAGTGCTGTATGGACTCATGTCTAATGATCAGCTGAGGGAAGATTGATGCACATCTTGTGGAAAAGGTACCTCTTATTCATGTCAAATTGCTTTCTCGAGATATTTTTCACTCACATGCTTCATAAGCGATGTCTGTGTTGCGAGAGAGGAGGTGAGATTACCCTGTGAATCCAAATCAGACCTTTTTTTATCTCCTATATTCATTCTGCATCAGATGATTTGGTGCCAAGTTTTGTATGAAAAGAATCCCACAGGTGGATACAAATATGATGGGAACTCAATAAAAATTCTTGCACTGACTAGAAGGGTCATCACCGAAAAGAAACAAAAGACAAGGGAATAAGATGTACAGAGGAACAAAGGGGAGAGTGAAACTTGTGAGAAGTCTCTAATCAAAGCTTCCTGAAGCATTTTTTGCATGAATTAGTGAGGATAATTTTTTCATTAATGTTTTTCTGCTCTTTGAAGAGATAACGTGCCTCAGATTACAAGACTTTGTCTCTCGCATCAATTGACAATACTAAGATATACCTGCAAGACAAATATAGCAAAGTGTCATACCCATACCAGTTATACTGATACTTTAGAAGTAACCACTTGTTATAATGGATGTAACTCCCTATCCTTTTTGCTTTGAGACAGACAATAGCCAAAATATCGTAGTAGTAGTATTGTTAAAAGTGCTTCGACAGCTTAGGTCATTTCGCACATTGGCTCCCACCGGGATTCGAACCCGGGACCGCTTTCACCAAAGGCAAACGCGCTGTCCACATGACTGTCCGGGAGCCTGCCAAAATATCATTTGCTATAACACAGCTCTCGTTATACTCATTATAACAGACTTCTACTGTATTAGCTGAAATAATTAATCATATTACTGTACATAAAAATGGGTAACAATCTCTCACAATATTATTTTTTTTTTTTAATACTGAAACACTCAAGAATAGAAAGAAAATAAAACTACATTTGAGTTTATCATATGACTCCAGGGAACTTTAATCAAGGTAAAAATCATTTTTGATTACAACTCTGGAGAGATTATTGGGAATACATTCCCAAAGAATGTTGAGGTGCTGGTTTATTAATTCTTCCTGTCTGGTGTGCTCATTTTGTTTTATCTAATAAATGAAAACACTTTCCTTAATTTTCCTTTCGTAAACCTAAGGAAACATTGGTAATAGTATATTGTATTTTTTGCATGGTATTCTTTTTTATTTTCTTTAGGTATTCATGTGTAATTTCCGAGATTGAGGTCTAAGATGATTTTTGAAATACTCTTTTCAGGTTGGGAAAGAATGGTCACAGCCAGGACAGCATTGCATATCGCACCAATGTGTCTTAGCTACAAATGCATCTCTAGTCATCAAACAGTTCAAAATACGAGAGTGTGAAACTGAATGTGATGAGGTTAGCTTAAATTATTATGCTACATATTTCTTGAATATTCCGTATGAGATTATTTTATGCGAAGTATTATTCATTTATGTCATTGATGACTTAAAATTTTCCCCCATTTTAAGCTATGAAGTCAATGTATGAATTATTCTTTCATAATTATATCAACGTTGTTGTCCTCCAATCCTTAAGTAATGTACATTGCACAGAAAATTATGTCAACAGAATGTAGCTGAATCTGTTTCTTTTATGGATATGTCCCTTCTTACTAAAAGGTGATTAGGAAAAATCTTTATTCTAAGTTTTTTTTTATAGCAAAGAATAATTTCAGATGGTAGTACATAATATGTAATTAGTAAGTAGTCATATGTTTGCTTCTCTATATCTCTTGTTCCCACAATTTACGAAAATTATTAGGTGTTTGGTCATTAAATTATTTATTGTACATAATCGGGAAAATGCAATGTTTTACATGTAAAGATTAGCAAACCTTTGAGTGTTTAGTTAAAAATGAATGTGACCCACTTTATTTTAAATATATTTACTTATTTATGTTTTAATTTAGTTTAAATAAAAAATATAATAGACCTATATAACACATAGCATGAATTTCACCCTTAATTTTTTGGAAAATAGTACACAATAGTGTTATATTTCAATAAATAGGGTGACTTTATACTCTATGAAATTCTGAGAAAGCCTTACTCATGAAAATTCTATAAAAGTAATTTTGGGATGATCTAATTGGCTATAAGTTAGGTAGATATTCTTGTAAAATTCTCAGCCCATTCAAAAAGTAGAAAAATGGAGCTAAAGATAATGAATATTATTTTCATGCTTGGAATATTTCAACATAAGAATGGAGGACATACCTTTTTGCTGATAAAAAATTAGTTGGTTTATTGTTGTAAATAATTTCATTATTTGGATAAAATATTTAATATTATTTATAGGGTTGGGAATATCAGAAGCCATCTCCTGATTCAGAGAAATGCTGTGGCCAATGTAAACAAGTTGCATGCATGTTTGCTGGAAAGTTGCAACCAATTGGCTCAAGCTGGGTGTCTAGCGATAAATGTACTACATATTACTGCAGAGAGGTTGATGGACTTGTAAGTAACTAAATCATTCAACAATATTGATTATGATTTTAAATATATTATAAAATAAATGCTTAAACTGAACATACATGTACCTGAATTCAGTAAAAATTACAGGAAACTGTCATATACATTCTTTCTATTAAATCAAAAAGCACAAGCATCATGGCTTGTTTATTGAAATCATCATAGTAATATTGTTAAAAGTGCATCAAAGTTTACATCAATAGGTAAAAATAGAGTACAAAAACGTTTGTACATAGTTTGTTAAGTTTGTTTGTTGTGTATTTGTAAGTCCAGGTACTACTGTATCTTATATTTCCTATTTTAATTCAATTGTATTTCAAATGTTACTATTATTTCTTCTTTTTTCCATCATAATGTATTTCAAATGAATTATTTGAGCATAAATTATAACAATAGATAGGACAGGAAAAATAAAATTGATGCAATATATGAAAAATTACAATTTTCAGGTACAGACTCAATCCTTTGATGTGAATTGTCCCAAGGAAGAAAGACTTTATGAAGATTTCAAGGTAGAAGTTCTACCAATTGAAGGCAGTTGCTGTAATAGGACATACAAAGTTGCATGTCTTATAGGGGAACATGAACTGAAGGTAACTAGATTGTTCATTTCCTGCTATAGAATATCATTAACCTCGTTGGATTTTATTAGCCTAAATAATGATTTTCTTACAATAATTTATTGATGATAATTTCATAATCCTTAAATAATTACTTAATGATATCAATAACAATATAATCAAAATAATTCAACGGTCACTGTATGAGTCACATAAATTAAAGGAAAAAAATGTATAAACATTTAATATTAATTTTATGACAGGTAAGCAAGCCTATTCCTTCTTGACTACATTTCATCGTGCCCGTTCTTAGTTTCATAATTTTATCAACATGAATAAATACATTTTGTTTAAAGACATTCATTTCCAAATTTTCAGGAAGGGGAGACCTTCGTTGTCAGTAAATGCAAGAAAGTGTACTGTGCCTTGGGTGAAGATGGTGAGCTGTCAAAACAGGAGGTCATTGAGACATGCAATGAAGAATGCCCAAAGGTACATCCCCTTTTTTCTAAATAAAATAGCATTGAAACAATTTTATGAATATGGAATTCATTACAATTTATTGTCATGAAATTTTAGCATTATATTTGTAACCAAAAATTAATGTTCCTCTTGCAGGGCTGGCAATACATTGAGCCAGTTTTAAATTCTGAAAAATGTTGTGGGGAATGTAAGCAAGTGGCATGCATAACAGAAGATAACAAACTTATTCCTGCTGGAACTAAATGGACTACTAATGATGGATGTACATCTCATATATGTGAAAGGAAGGGAGAACAGGTACTTATCATGTGTATTACAAAGAGTTTCCATTATTATAATTTTCGACCTACCTGAACCATTTTTGTTTCCATATTTTGTTTGTTTCTTGAGTTTCTAGGATTGGATGAATATAAGCAGTCAATGCATATTAAAAATTGAAAATACAATCACAGCTCAAAAAAGTTAGAACTGAACATGCTCTCTCAAATCATAGCTATGATTGATTGAGAGTGCACTAGAGACCACTAGTGGTTGCCTATTTTCAAATTAATGATTGATTATGTGAGATTTTGCATAATTTTACTTCCTAGGGAGCAAACTAATGGTTATTCAGGGCCTAACACATTAAAATTTTTATTGGAGGAGCTAAACCAGCTAAAGCTAAGTTATTAGTCGGGTCACTGGTCTATAGGGCAATAGATAGTGCTTGAGATTAGCCTCTAAATATCTTGTAAGCATTTGCAACTGGTCTTCATCTTAATGAGAAGTTCATAAAAAATGATAATACAACATTAGCAAAATAGGTAGGAAGAAAAAGAGTTACTATCTTATTTATTCCTTCCTAGTTGTTTCATATTTAGACCTTTAGCCTAATATTAATCTCTCCTTTTGTGCCATAATGTGGTAAAATGAAGAACTTCAGAGGTTTGTTATGAATGATCCTGAATAACTTGAATGCAGCATTCCCAGCTGGAGATGTATAAAGGCAAGGAAGTGTAGGCAGTTCATTTCATTCACAGTGCCACCTCCAAAGCCCCCAAGACACAAGGGTAGAACAAAAAAAAAGTTACTTATGATGACTGTTAGGATACCAATTCACTTCAAGCAAAGTTACATATGAGTCCAAATAATATACATTGGCTATATAATTTAGTATGAATTTACATTTATGTATCCATGAGAAAATTATTTTTAATGAAAAATAAAAGTATTTTTTAATTATTATTATTTTGTATGTTTAAAATTTTTAAAACATAATTTTAATCAATAAATCCAATAAAACTTAAATTCTCTCAACTTTTTATAGCTGCAAGTTTCCACTTTTGAAGAAAAGTGCCCATCTGTTGATGATTGTCCTCCTGAAAATGTCTTCTTCGATAAATGCTGCAAGAGATGTAATTCAACAGAAAAATGTTCAGGTAAGTTTGAAAAGGCTGGGAACTAATATCAAATATGTGCATTAGAAGTCAGTTGTAACTAGCAATAATATGAGCTACAGATTGCAAAATTTAGGCATGTGCCAATAAATTTAAAATATAAAATTTAATTTTCAAAATGGCTGATATTTCCATGGGTAAAATTTATGTTGGCACATTCTAAAGTGATTGGCTCTTGAATAATCAGGTCTTAATTACAAAAATTTCTTAATTTCTATTTAGCTCAAGAAATCTGTTCACCTGTGGATGTGGAACCAAATCTAACAAAAGGAATAGTTGATGAAAACAAAGATTTCCATGGTCGCTGTCTTAATCTTGATCCTGTTCCAAGCTTTAAGGAATGCAAAGGAAACTGCCATTCATCAACATTTTTTGACTTGAGTAAGTACTTAATATGTAATGGTTACTAGCATATCATGAATAAAATTATATTATAACAACTACTAAACACATTTTCATTTTTTTTTAATATCAGTTTTATTCGAAAGAGATTTGATAGACTGAAACTCTATATTATCAAAATTTTTACATCAGTCATTCTTTTTGCATATGAGAGCTGAGTAGCTTGATTATTAATTCTGAATCATTCTAATAATGCAGAAATATTAGCCGAGTGAAATAATTACTCCTCTTCCAGGTTTCATTTTAAGATTTATATAACTACAGAAACAAAGACTTAGGCTTGATATTTGCTCTGTATGACCTCAGTGCTACTTGTGAAAAAAATTGATAATTTAATAGAGCATGCTAGGATTGATAGGGTCTAAATTTTGATTGAAGAAATGTAAATAATATCATTACTTTCCCTGCATAAGAAGTACATTTTTTGCATGGGTAACTTATTTAAAATCCATTGCAAAATTAATTATTAATGGTATAGATGGATGTCTAATGATGCAATGTTATTTATTGATTATTGGACATTTGGTTTATGTATTTATTTCCAAATTTTTTTAAAATCAAAATTTTTCAAAGCTATGAAAATATACAAATGTATTTGGTCGTCTTTGTATCTTGATAAAGACCTGTAATGAAATTAAGGTAGAATTTTTATGCATATCTGTAGTGTTGACTTTAAATGCTTGTATTTAAGCAACCTTCATTTATTTCTAACTATTATTTCAACAAAGATTGGTTGAGGGGTAGCTTAAAAATTTTTGAATTATAATAAAGTCTATCTTTAGCTGTGTACTGCTCAAGAGTTAATCATTATTTTTGTTCAATAGGAACTCTTACACACCAGTCCAACTGCAAATGCTGCCAGGCAACCACTACTAAATCGATAACTGTGAAGGTTGTGTGTGAAGATGGATATTATTATGAAAGGAAAGTCACAACACCAACAGGGTGTGCATGCAATACATGTGAAAGTCCAGAAAAAATTAGGAATCCCACTAAATCTGGAACAAAGACTGGATATAAACCTCTTATTCTAAAGGATGCTGATGCATAGAAAAAATCCATTGGGTAAATTATTCTTTCAAATAGAGTATACATTTTAGATTAGTTAGCTTGTTTTCTTTTGTTGTCAGATAAGGATATTTTATTCAGTGTGTTATTTAAAACGAAGAGCAAAATAAAGCTTTGTCAATGGAGTTATTTCTTTATAATTTATTTATGATTATTGAATAAAACAGGAAATCAATGGCCATGTGGTATTTCACCAATCTTAATGAAAAGTGTGAGTGCAAGTTTTAATCAAAATGTTTTAATTCACTTTGTTACTGAGTAAGAAAATTTAAAATTTTTGGCCCCCTTCACTTTGCATGGAGGAAAATCTGTAGACTTAAAGTATTAACCTGTTAAGTCTTGTATAAAATTCTGAACTCTTTCTCAGTTTTTGCTAAGGGATGTGGGAATCAAAGAATACAGAAAGGAAAGAAAATATCAAGTGAAAAATTATATTTCTCATTAATCATAAGACCTATCATGGAATCCTCATTGTTTATCGGGATGCTAATTTATTAACTATTTAATATAGATCCTGATTGAATAAGCATAACAAAAAGTATTTGTATTACAAAGTATAAGGCGGCGAGTGGCAGAATATTGCCAAATATTGTCATAGGTAGTATTTTAAGGTAAATAAAAGGTATATAAGAGTAGGAATAGAATATAAAAAAGGCAAAATGTTCTCATCCAAAGAACCCTGTTTAATTGCAAAGGGAATAGATATTAAAATGCAGGAGGATCAATTGTATAAATAATATTTTGACCTAACCTCCAAAAATTTTAAGCAAGTATGTTGATGTGAATGAAAAAATGATTGATATGGACTCTTGATAATTTTATGATTAATGAATGTTTTATTTTGATCTGAGGCAGTGGCGCTGCGAGTGGGGGTTTTAGGGGTTCAAACCCCCCCCCCAAGACTCAAGTCCTATGACTAACTATTTACTTTTTTTTCTGCTGAAGAATACAAAACCCCAATAATCACGAAAGTCTTACAGGGACACTGCTAGTCATGTGTTTGCTTGATAAATTCAGGGAAAACTTCACATACCCGTAAATATGGCTCCGATGTCAGCGAAGGAGATGTTTTCGTTAGCAGAATAGACCTAAAGCCGACATTGATATCAATGGGAGGCTATGATACGAGTGTTTCACACACTATGTTCAACACGTGCACATCTTAAGCCTATGCTTGAGTTAGATGCAGACACCATAAGATAAGATTCTCAGGAAAAAAACTCGAAAGTGCTGATTTGTTTACTCCTCGCAAAAATACAAGGGAACATTCGAAAAGTAATTCGAAACTTGCACCCTGAAAACAGAGATTAAGATTATGTTTGAGAGACAAACAGATTGATAAAACAGTTAAATCTTGTGCATGTGACTGTTTTAAGGGTATGAATGCAAAGCTAGGCTCATGAGTTTTGCTTTTGAGAAATTCACAGCGAAACAGTTCAAAGGAGAATTTAGTTTGGATTTCATTAAGGTACAGATGGACATCCGAAATTGTTTTCACATTCCACTAATAGCTCGAGGTCGCTATCAGAAAAAACGTAAGTTAATGGCTATGTGGTTTTTTGTGAAATAACCATTTGCATAAATTAGGATTGTCTTATTTTAGGGCTGTTATCAGAGGGCACATCTCAAGATGAATTAGCGACAGTTACAAAGTTACTTGTTCCTTTATTAAGCATTCTGGATGATTAAAAGTCTGCACAGTAGACTCTTCATTACTCGGGATGATAGAAAATATACTGATCTTTATTTTATGATTGCCTGTTAATTTGATGTATAATTATGAAAATTATTCGATAACCGAATTTCCGCAGAAATATAAATAATCTGATGTGGCCAGCACATGACTTTCTCCATATGTAAGATGTAAATATTTATCTACGACAGTATTTTCGAACTCTATATTCAATCTAAACTTGGTAGATGAGTGATTAATTTATACCATATTATCTTTTACGTCACAAACATTATAAATAATGTTTTCTAGGACATGTTCGATGAAAAACGATGAAATGGCCTTTCGCCCCAGCGCCCAGAGCGCCCACAACGTACATAATCAGCAACTTCCGGTTTATCAGTATTTCACAAATAACTCCTACACAATCAGTGATACAAAAATGTTTCATACAAAAGTTATAGTAAATTACATTTTCTAAAACTTTTATAAATAACAATTTATACCTAAATATAATATTTATGGATATATTTCGAAAACCGGAAATGAGCTTTGAAAAATGAAACTATACTTCCGGTTAACCGATTTACTCCAAAAACTAATCAACTCTAACAACACCAACCAAAATACTATATCTAAAATTTGGCGTCGATCCGACTAATAGTTTTCATGTTAGAGCGCCCACAAAGTACATAACAGTTACTTCCGGTTGATCGGTATTTCCACGAATAGCTCCTAACCAACCGGTGATACAAAAATATGTTAAATTCAAAAGTTATAGTAAATCAAATTATCTAAAACTTTTATCAGGTATACAATATACCTATATATCATATTTACGGAGATATTGTGAAAACCGGAAATGAGCTTTGATGAATGAAGCTCGACTTCCAGTTGACCGATTTACTCCAAAAACTAATCAACTCTGACAGCACACACCACAGTACTATATATGAATTTTGGTATTGATACTACAAATAGTTTTCACGTTAGAGCGCCCACAAGCAAAGACACACATACACACACACACACACACACACACACACACACACACACACACATACACACACAGACATCAATCCGAAAATGGTCAAAGCATGTTCTAGGAACCCCAAAACATGTATTTCCATTGAAATCTTGAAGTCGATTTTTTTCATGAAAACAATACTTTCTCTATACTTCGTATATGGAGAAAGTAAAAAGTATTGGAGCAATACAAGATACCAGTAATAATTGATTTGCGATTATATTATTAATAATATAGGCGATAAGGTATAATAAGGTAGGCGAAATTTCAATTAAATTCCAAAATCTGCTGATGATCTAGTCAAATAACAAAAGATATTAAAATAAGCATGGGAAAGTAAATGTGGGGGTCCTAAAGAGTGTATGTTATATTTTGTATGGCTTGCCAGATAACCGTAACTAATTCTTTTCTTCCCACGCTTAGCAACTTCTTGGAAGAAGTTTAGATCTGCAACACTAAAAAATTTCAGCATAGAAAAAAATGAGATTTTAATAGATATTGGACGTATCCAAACCAGAAATCCAAACAGCACTCATGATAAGTTTCCAATTGTTTGCTTATGTAAACTACTATCATGGAAAGTGTAATAAGTTGGCCACATAAGCGTTTAACTCATCTAGTTTTCAATTCATTTAGTTTTTGAAAGAATTGACATATATTGTAGTAAATGGCAGGCATGAACTACTACTATTACTAGCCCCTGTAAGGTAGGCATTTTTCGTTTTCTCTGCAGCCTTGGAACCCCCCATTGGCAAATCCTGGCTGTGCCACTGATCTGAGGATCTCCTCAGAATAAATCATTCACAGCTTCTCAGGACATGGTCATACCTGTGGTTCATGATATATTAACATATGCTGTAAAGTCTGACCAAAATATTTCCATTCCTGGAGTTTCAAAGGAAGTAAATCATTTCACTTCTGGAGAAATATTTCTCATAATGTGGTTATTTTGTGTTAGGTTGATTTTTTTAAATTAGTTCTTCAACCCATCAAGCATCTTCAATCTAAGTATATAGTGTGCCACTCAGAGTCTTCTTATGGTCTGTGTCAATCACGTACATTTTCATAATGGAGAGGTAATAACCCATATTAATTCTATTATTTTCTTGATGATGTTAGTTCTGGTTGATTATCTGAAAGAATTAATTTTACTTTAATTTCTATGTAACATGGTTTTATATTAATACATCCTAAAAGTAAATTTTCATGCTGCACAAATATCTAATTAAATATCTAATTTTCTATAGGGCACTTTGGTATTATTAAGAATTAAATTTGGCAATGGAATGTTGCCAAAATACTTCTCACTTTTCAGAAGTTCATGGAGTTACATTAGATCTAGTGTGAGAATCAACGAGGGGGTGGGGGGAACTCCCTGGCTCGTAAAACTGTTTCCCTGGCTGATGATAGCGATATTTTACAATATAAATGGCCATAATTCCATATATGCTATGCGGTATGACTATTCAGATGATGACTGCTAATCTAAACAAAATTCATAGGGCATTAATAGTATGGGAGTTGTCCTGTAAGATAGATAATGCAAAAATGAGAAAACTTTGAAGAAACTGTATACCTCGTCTTATCTGCAGAAATATGTGGTAATATTAAAGTTTATATTTTTACCCACCTTGGAGGCATACTAAGGGCTATTGCTCCAACCCCAAGGCCCTGGGTTTGAATCCTGGCTGATTGGGATTTTTCTGATCATGGAATGGTTATGTGTGTTTGTCTGACTTCCCTGTTCAGGGTTGGCGGCAGGAAGGGCATCCAGCCGTAAAAGTTAAAAATCACTGCCAAAACCAACTTCATCCTTATCATCACCCACACCATCATTCATCAGCCGACCCCATCAAAATATGGGAATAAGGCTCAGAGGAAAAACCAAGATTTTTTAAAACAAATCTGCATTTGCAAAGGAGAATTTAGTTTGGATTTCATTAAGGTACAGATGGACATCCGAAATTGTTTTCACATTCCACGAATAGCTCGAGGTCGCTATCAGAAAAAACGTAAGTTAATGGCTATGTGGTTTTTTGTGAAATAACCATTTGCATAAATTAGGATTGTCTTATTTTAGGGCTGTTATCAGAGGGCACATCTTAAGATGAATTAGCGACAGTTACAAAGTTACTTGTTCCTTTATTAAGCATTCTGGATGATTAAAAGTCTGCACAGTAGACTCTTCATTACTCGGGATGATAGAAAATATACTGATCTTTATTTTATGATTGCCTGTTAATTTGATGTATAATTATGAAAATTATTCGATAACCGAATTTCCGCAGAAATATAAATAATCTGATGTGGCCAGCACATGACTTTCTCCATATGTAAGATGTAAATATTTATCTACGACAGTATTTTCGAACTCTATATTCAATCTAAACTTGGTAGATGAGTGATTAATTTATACCATATTATCTTTTACGTCACAAACATTATAAATAATGTTTTCTAGGACATGTTCGATGAAAAACGATGAAATGGCCTTTCGCCCCAGCGCCCAGAGCGCCCACAACGTACATAATCAGCAACTTCCGGTTTATCAGTATTTCACAAATAACTCCTACACAATCAGTGATACAAAAATGTTTCATACAAAAGTTATAGTAAATTACATTTTCTAAAACTTTTATAAATAACAATTTATACCTAAATATAATATTTATGGATATATTTCGAAAACCGGAAATGAGCTTTGAAAAATGAAACTATACTTCCGGTTAACCGATTTACTCCAAAAACTAATCAACTCTAACAACACCAACCAAAATACTATATCTAAAATTTGGCGTCGATCCGACTAATAGTTTTCATGTTAGAGCGCCCACAAAGTACATAACAGTTACTTCCGGTTGATCGGTATTTCCACGAATAGCTCCTAACCAACCGGTGATACAAAAATATGTTAAATTCAAAAGTTATAGTAAATCAAATTATCTAAAACTTTTATCAGGTATACAACATACCTATATATCATATTTACGGAGATATTGTGAAAACCGGAAATGAGCTTTGATGAATGAAGCTCGACTTCCAGTTGACCGATTTACTCCAAAAACTAATCAACTCTGACAGCACACACCACAGTACTATATATGAATTTTGGTATTGATACTACAAATAGTTTTCACGTTAGAGCGCCCACAAGCAAAGACACACATACACACACACACACACACACACACACACACACACACACACATACACACACAGACATCAATCCGAAAATGGTCAAAGCGTGTTCTAGGAACCCCAAAACATGTATTTCCATTGAAATCTTGAAGTCGATTTTTTTCATGAAAACAATACTTTCTCTATACTTCGTATATGGAGAAAGTAAAAAGTATTGGAGCAATACAAGATACCAGTAATAATTGATTTGCGATTATATTATTAATAATATAGGCGATAAGGTATAATAAGGTAGGCGAAATTTCAATTAAATTCCAAAATCTGCTGATGATCTAGTCAAATAACAAAAGATATTAAAATAAGCATGGGAAAGTAAATGTGGGGGTCCTAAAGAGTGTATGTTATATTTTGTATGGCTTGCCAGATAACCGTAACTAATTCTTTTCTTCCCACGCTTAGCAACTTCTTGGAAGAAGTTTAGATCTGCAACACTAAAAAATTTCAGCATAGAAAAAAATGAGATTTTAATAGATATTGGACGTATCCAAACCAGAAATCCAAACAGCACTCATGATAAGTTTCCAATTGTTTGCTTATGTAAACTACTATCATGGAAAGTGTAATAAGTTGGCCACATAAGCGTTTAACTCATCTAGTTTTCAATTCATTTAGTTTTTGAAAGAATTGACATATATTGTAGTAAATGGCAGGCATGAACTACTACTATTACTAGCCCCTGTAAGGTAGGCATTTTTCGTTTTCTCTGCAGCCTTGGAACCCCCCATTGGCAAATCCTGGCTGTGCCACTGATCTGAGGATCTCCTCAGAATAAATCATTCACAGCTTTTCAGGACATGGTCATACCTGTGGTTCATGATATATTAACATATGCTGTAAAGTCTGACCAAAATATTTCCATTCCTGGAGTTTCAAAGGAAGTAAATCATTTCACTTCTGGAGAAATATTTCTCATAATGTGGTTATTTTGTTTTAGGTTGATTTTTTAAAATTAGTTCTTCAACCCATCAAGCATCTTCAATCTAAGTATATAGTGTGCCACTCAGAGTCTTCTTATGGTCTGTGTCAATCACGTACATTTTCATAATGGAGAGGTAATAACCCATATTAATTCTATTATTTTCTTGATGATGTTAGTTCTGGTTGATTATCTGAAAGAATTAATTTTACTTTAATTTCTATGTAACATGGTTTTATATTAATACATCCTAAAAGTGAATTTTCATGCTGCACAAATATCTAATTAAATATCTAATTTTCTATAGGGCACTTTGGTATTATTAAGAATTAAATTTGGCAATGGAATGTTGCCAAAATACTTCTCACTTTTCAGAAGTTCATGGAGTTACATTAGATCTAGTGTGAGAATCAACGAGGGGGTGGGGGGAACTCCCTGGCTCGTAAAACTGTTTCCCTGGCTGATGATAGCGATATTTTACAATATAAATGGCCATAATTCCATATATGCTATGCGGTATGACTATTCAGATGATGACTGCTAATCTAAACAAAATTCATAGGGCATTAATAGTATGGGAGTTGTCCTGTAAGATAGATAATGCAAAAATGAGAAAACTTTGAAGAAACTGTATACCTCGTCTTATCTGCAGAAATATGTGGTAATATTAAAGTTTATATTTTTACCCACCTTGGAGGCATACTAAGGGCTATTGCTCCAACCCCAAGGCCCTGGGTTTGAATCCTGGCTGATTGGGATTTTTCTGATCATGGAATGGTTATGTGTGTTTGTCTGACTTCCCTGTTCAGGGTTGGCGGCAGGAAGGGCATCCAGCCGTAAAAGTTAAAAATCACTGCCAAAACCAACTTCATCCTTATCATCACCCACACCATCATTCATCAGCCGACCCCATCAAAATATGGGAATAAGGCTCAGAGGAAAAACCAAGATTTTTTAAAACAAATCTGCATTTGCTCTTCATGTAATTTCATAATCCTTTTGGATACTTCCAAAACATAAATTTGTCCTTTGCAACCTTAATTTAAATTCACATACATCAATTTTATGATTGAAAAAATATTATAATAATATCATATTTGATTAATATCACTTATCATCAGACCTTAGTGGTTGTCTTTATTGAATTATTTATTGATGCCAGTATTTTCTGTTATAACCAACATTTTTGTTATAACATATCTCTCAGCTGTTGATCTCAACCCTCTTTTTTAATATAATTTGTAGATGTACGATAACAACTTTAGTATTTTAGTATTCTTACCTGCTCCTTTGATATATTTATTTTACTTTGTGCCATGATAATGGTGCATTACTCAGAGTATGATACTTTCTAGCATTCTTAATGATTTTATGATTTTTCTTAAATGAAAGATAGATAATGAAAATAGACTAAAAGGCAAGGCATAAGAAACATAAATTGAGAGACTCTTATTACAAATTATCTCATGTACACATTGTTGCTTATTTCTTATATAACTTTAAAAATAAAATGCCATTTTTCCATCTCTTAGCTTTATTTTTTCCCCAGGAACATTTTGAGTAATATAACCATTTCCTTTCCAAAATAGTGTACTATTACTCTCTAATGATATGGATTCCATTTTCATTTAAAATTAATTCCTTACATCAAATATGAGGAAGTGCTTTTTAAAAATATAGGCGATGCTTCATCGCATTGGTCCCCAAATGAGACTTGCCACAGCTCACTGAAATCTGAACTGCAGAGTAGAGATTTTTACCTTTGAAAATCCAAGTGAATTTTCTCTTTGACAACAAATAGGATAGATGATCTCCTTCTCAATAAAAAAATAGTCTATACATGAGTAAAGGATAAAGAAGCATTTAGATAGAGTCATAGTGTTTTTCACTGTCTTGGATGTTTTAATGATAAAAGTGAATTAAAAGATGGCTCAGTTAACATTCATCCTAAAATAAGTTAAAAAAAGTTCTTCGTATTTTCCACAATATTTTATTCAAAGCAACCGGTTTTGACTATACAGTCATCTTGAGGCAATTAGTATTACAGAAATGACAGAATTTATACCATACTTTGCAGTTTTGATGACAGGTCAAGGAGTGAGGAGGAGTCATGGTAGGTGAGGTCATTGGTTAGGTTGGGGGTAAGAGAAATTTCGATCTTCTCGAGGGACGTCCAACTTCCTTCCTTTGTTTTGGCAGTGGAGGAGTCTTGCAGGGAAGGAACTGGTATGTCCATTGTCTATCAGGTGGTTATCAAAGCGGAGGTAGAATTACCCAACCTGAAGCACCTTCTGTGTTCGAAAGTCGTTACCCTAAGTTTTACCTTAGAATTAGAATATAATGGTGCGATCAATTTTTTGGATGTCACAGTTTCCTAGTAAACAGTATGCCTGTTTTCCAAATTTACCGTAAAGAAACTTACACTAATCATACAATTCCGAATGCTTCAATGCGCCATTTCTCACATAAATTTGCTGCTATCCTCTTGATGATTCACCGACTTTTCCAAATTCCCCTTTCCCACGTGAACTTCAACAAAGAACTGAAAATAATTACAGGTATTGCCATTGCTGATGGGTATTCCCCCGACATAGTGAATAGATTCGTTAAAATAAAAGAAAGGCTCACCACCTCAAGGAGTGTCTTCAAAACCCTTTCACCCTGGGAAACCACATTGCAGGTGGATTAGAATCCCTTTCCTAGGAAGCATTTCCTATAAACTGGCAAACGTGTTGCCGGAAGGTACTAAAGCGGCCTTTTTTAGTCTAAGGAGCTTGAGAAAAGCACTCTCAAGGGTTAAAGATAAGACTGACCCCCTAGACCAGTTGGGAGTCTACCTCCAGGGCTGTGGGATGTGTTCCTCGCAGTATGTGGGCCAGAGTGGGTTCCCAGTTAAGGTTAGGGCAGCAGAACACAGAAGATACTTCAGGTTGGGAAATTCTACCTCCGCCTTTGCTAACCACCTTATAGACAATGGACAAACCAGTTTCTTCCCTGCAAGACTCCTCCACTGCCAAAACAAACAAAGGAAGGAAGTTGGACGTCCCTCGAGAAGATCGAAATTTCTCTTAGCCCCAACCTAACCAATGACCTCACCTACCATGACTCCTCCCCACTCCTTTACCTGTCATCAAAACTGCAAAGTATGGTATAAATTCTGTCATTTCTGTAATACCAATTGCCTCAAGATGACTGTATAGTCAAAACCGGTTGCTTTGAATAAAATATTGTGGAAAATACAAAGAACTTTTTTAAACTTATTTGCTATGGCGCTCCACAACGTTCGGCCTGAACATCTTGATCTTATTTCATCCTGAAATTTTCAACATGGTACTAAAGAGACTGAGTAAAAATGGTTTTATATTTGATGGGTACCTTTTGATGAATTAAACAGGGCTTCTGGTGATTCTATGCAACACAGACATTGAAAACTGATGATAGATAACTCTCAATGGAGCAGGGTTTCTGTTTCTACAATTTTAAAGTTAACGAATTCATTTCTCTTTAAAACTGTTCATTCATTTCAAACACAAGTCTCATTTTGAAAATGACATCTCCTGGAATGAGTGAAAAAATTATTCTTTTCCTTGGGAATAGTTTAATCCCTGTTTTTATTCAACTGTTGATCTACTTTTGATTGAGAAGGAGATTTAACTATCTTTACCTTTCATTGCAACATTTTATTCACTTCATTCTTTTTTATATATTTTGATGTAATTGCTTTCAGTAATGCTTCAGATTGTCAAAACAGCTACTCTTGAAATGAGACAGATTCTGTACCAATCTTTTCATGTTGTACAAAATTTTTCATTAGCTTTAGTAATTTAAAATCATTGTTTTATTCAGTACCAAAAATATAAAGTTATATAACAAGGTTTAGCTTTACCAAATATTTGAGAGATTTGATGGTTTATATACATGGTTTAGTAAATTTATGGTATATATTTTGGAAAATTATAACATAGAAATGCATTTGTATTTAAATCAACTCCAATATTACTATATATGCATGCCTAAAGTTAATGTTTAAATAATCACAATCACAGTAGAAATTATTTAACAGGGGTAACTAGGGCCAATATCTGAAAACTTAGCTATTACTGACATCAGTGAGGCATACAAAAGTTGAGATTTGGCTTCTGGAAAGTAAGATCTTCTACATTTTAAAATTAAAAATCATTGATAAAGAGAGCTGGAAATAGTTATCTTTGTACTTTTTAGCCATAAAAATAATGGAATTTTTCAAAATGTAATTGCATTAAATAATATGGGTTATAACATATCATATAGCACATCTTAAAACAGTCGAGATAGGTGAGGCATCATACAGGCATTGTGTTTGTTAATGAACCATGCAAAGCAATGGGGAATTGAAACAATTAATAAACAATTATCCAGCAAAGGATATCAAGGAATAGTAGTAAAATAATGGATAATAAACTTTGGAAATTAATATTCACCTTTCAGAATAGTTATTATAGGGGAAAGGTATTATACATCATAAGCATACCTCAAGTTTAAAGGAGGTAGAATTAAAATTTTGGTGAAACCTAAAGGTGAAATTTCTCTCCAGTAGTGCAGTAGTGTGAGGTTGAAATTAATTATTTACCTTAAACCAACATAAGTAACTAACCCTCAACTCATAAATTGCAGCATAAAAATGCATGCATCTTTCAGGAGTTTAAAAGAGCACTTCATAGATTTGCCAAAGATCAATGAATTTCTTCCAGCAATATTTAACCACAAATGGCTTATTTATGACATTTCACTCTCTGGCTTTGTTCTATCTACCAATAAAAATATATGCTCAATTCTTCTTTCAGTGGTACATAATATAAGATGATAAACTCTCTGTAATGTAGCATAATAGAAGCATATTATCTCAAAAAACTTTCTCTGCATTTTCTTGAAATTAATTAATTAGCATGTATTCCATCTTTGCCTGTACACCAAATTTAAGTGCATATTCTATGGCTATTTTCTTACTTAAGAACTGGACATATAGCTTGATTAAAAAGAATCATGTGCCACTCAGCAGAATTCTGCAAAAACTGTATTTTGAAAGCAATTTAAAATGTTCCTTGATTGTTGAGAATTATCATCATAAATGAGAGTTTGATTGAGCTAGTAATGCACTTAATTTCAGAGAGCCACAACAATGACTCTAGTCTCCTTTTTCAGTCCACCATACACTTTTAAAGGCAGGAACTTGAACTATAGTATTAAATATTATCTCAGACACTACTCTGTCTGTTTTGTCTGGGGGTATTTGAATCATTAAGGATCACTGTTGGGCTTAATGTGAACATAGAGTTGTCCAGCTTTCTCTCTGTGCTTAGCTGTGAAATACTTCTTGTGCTTGAAGACCTAGGAGTTGGGAAATTCTGCTCTATGGCGGCTAGCCTTTGTTTAACCTTTGCTTGATTGCTGCAGAACTCAGCCATTAGACGAGCAAACCTAAGCTGAAGGTTTTCTAGCAGTTCTTCTGCAATTTAAAATTAAAATATTTCAATATAGAGACATGAAAGAGAAACACAAATGCTTTTAAATCATCGCTTTCGTGAAATGAATGACCTTCTGGTGGTGAATGGACTGCGACTTTGATACATTAGTATAATACTGTACATTCTGTTTCAACTCAAAATTTTCTGATTTTAAGAAAAAGCTTATGAAAATAATCTTAAGACTATACATAAAAATCTTCATAAATATCAATTTGAATATTGGATTCTTAATAAGGATATATAACCCTTTTATGTTTCAATTTTTGCCCTAGCCATTCAAGTTGAAATGAATTGCTAAATTAATGTAAATATTTACTGATGATTTACAGCCAAGTAAAATGTGGATTGTTTCATATATTTTAATTTCCAGCTAAGGAATGAATTCAAAATAATTAAATTAGAAGAACGGCCCTTTATTTAATTTAATAAGAAATAGAATAAATATACCATCTGAAGGGATATACTTTGGATAATAGAAATTCTTCCTCTACATAATTTTATGTATAGACTTTTATGCAGTATTTCTTGCCATCCTTGAATAACCAGAATGAAATCCAACATATCATATTCTTATCGACTCATTAGCTAGAAAGACAAAAAGTTATACGATGGTCATGGTAGCTACTTACCCATATGCTGGATGCGTGCTTCTAGGCTCTTATCACGTTGGTAGGGTTGACCTTCATCGTCTAAATCATCATCTGACTGGAAGGTGCTTTGTCTGCTGGCCAAACCAGCCAATTCTACCGTTTCACTGTTTTCTACAGAGTTTCCCAAAGTACTTAAGTTTTTCCTTCCTTCTATCTTTTCCACACACTCTACTTCCGATTCAATTACTTCTCCACTTTTTGATGTAGCATTCGCCTCTACATCAGAAGAAGATGCTTGACCATCTTCACACAGTCTCTGGTCATTCTTTTGCTCTACGCATGGCGTTTCATCACTAATCGGACTCACTTTTATCCTACCAATTTTCACATGCTTGGTGACGGATTGACCAGAGGCATCGTCTTTCGCGTCAACCTTCAGCGTCCCTCCTTCTGCCTTACAATCACTTTCCTTAGTCTCTTCGCTTTTCGGAACGGTGGACGAATCGGCTTTCGGCGCCTCCTCCTTATTTTCTTCGGGCTCTGTCTTTTTATCCGTGAGAAGTCCATCTTTCGCCAGTATCCTCCTACTCCTTTCACTGAGGCGTCTTCGGGCCGCTGGATATTCCTCCAGGGCCGCCCACAGATCCGCTTTGGACAAACAGAACAAGTCCGAGTATCCCACCGAACGGACACTTGCAGTTCGTCTGTTTCCAGTCTTAGTACCTGGGATTTCTAGTAGCGCTACCTCGCCGAAGACACTTCCAGCACCAAGCGTCGCCTGAACGACCTCATCCTCGCTTTCACTCGATTCCTCGCTCGTGTTTCTATCTTCAAACCCACCGTCGGAACCGATTGCCGTGCACTCGCGCTCGTCTCTACCATCACAGTGACACATGAAGGCATCAGTAAGGCTCGCAAAGAATCCCTTGCGCTCGTTTCCCTCCCGTCTTCCGTCGTCATCCGCTTCTTTTCTGCTCGCGTCACCCTTGTAACAGCGACAGCACCTCCCCGTGGTGCATCTTCCTCTGGCCCTCGAGTAGCACCCTTTCCACCAAGAGCACCAGTTTCTCCTGCCGGCTTTGTCCCGCATCATCTTCTCCCTCCGTCTTCTTTCTTGGTCTCGCCTCTCTCTCCTTGCCAACCTCTCCTCTTCAGTCAACGTCCTCTTTCTCCTCTTTTTGGTCCCAGGTGAAGCCACCACGTGCAGTCTTCCCCTCTTTACGATATAGAGCTCTCTCCCAACGTCCCCCTTTCTGCAGACGTAGTCGCCAGGGCTGAAAACCTGATAAGGTACGCTATTTTAATTTTGAGGGAGATTTTAACGCTTTCATTAATAAGTTGTTGTAATTAATCATTTGTTCTGACAATGGTATCTAATCTAGAAAGTAACTCATTTGGGATGAATAAAAAATTAAAGCTGTTAATAATAAGTGATTGCGTAGCTTGAAGAGACAATACGCATCGCAAAGTAAGATGCCTGATTTCTCACACGATGTTATCACGCAAACTCAACAGGAAAATTTATAAGAATTCATGATTCAATAATTCAGGTTTACAAAACATTTCGTCAGCTGTCTAGGTTTCTCATAAGATTCAGAGGAAAACCCCTGTGCAGTTTTTTGGTCGTATACCTGAGTAATTAATCAGTATGCAGTGATGGAAAGCTTTAATTTTATTTTGAAAGCTATATTAATTTGAATTGTATTATATCTATAGATAACATTCAGAATGCCGAATCGAGGAGCATCACGAATAAAATACCTTAAGTCATTCCGATTATATACCAGTATAGCCATATAATGCGTTGGATGAGTACTTGTAATATTCAGGGTTGCTGACAACAAAAGGCGAAGAGAATTTCAGCTTTCATAGCATTCCGACAAGATAGTTACAATAATGAAACAGCCTTATTAGGGCGACATTGAGCCTGATAACTCTTTCCTTACATCTAACCCTTAGTCATGTTACATTTAAAAGAAAGAGCTTGAAAAACATTTACAGGGGAGAACTACTTTACGAGTTTAAAAAGCAAAGTTTGCAAAAAGTACACCACAGTAGGAAAACACCCACAAGAAAAGTTGTATGGAAAGCTGAAAACCCTACTATAATGGGAATCGAGACTCACCTGCAAACGTAACTTGAGCACAAGTTCGGCGAGCAGTCCAGGTTCTGCGTCCTGGAATATACGCACTTGTCTGAGTGTTTCAAGATGAACGTGCAGTGCTATCTCTGAGCGAAGATGAGGAGGTAAAGCTGACAGAACGCGGCCTTCCTCTTCATCCATCAATGCTTGCCTGTTGGGAAAAAATACATTCCGTTAAAGTCATAAATATGTTTTTTCAGATTAAACCTAAAAATATTTTCTATTGAAAATTATTATTAAAAGCTATTTTTCAAGTCTTAACTCTGTATCGCTTCATATTTTCCAAAGTACCGGTGTATTTTAATTCAAGTAAAAATTCACCATAAACTAAACAATGAAATGAATCCAAGTTTTGCTTCAATTTATTTCATATTTGTTAATTTTTATGGTCCTTGAAATGGGTTGTGGTTTTAGCATCTTATATTTAGACTGCCTGAAATCTGCTCAGTAGAGATAAGTCAGTGAATATACATTATAATACTGATACTTATTACATGACGTGTAACTAATTCAAGGAAATAGCGACATTTGTCCTATTTTAGTCTTGCGACCGTGCTCTCAAGCATGTCTTCATGGCTTAGAAACCAGTTCTGATGTGGGCAGCGCAAATTATGTAAACACCGAAACGTACACACTAGAAAACATCTTCATCAACTAGAAAATGTTATAATCTATACAATTGCAATAGATATTTTAGTTTTGATATAAAAATACCATAAATACTTTATTTCTTTAAGAATTAGTCAAATTTATTTGTAATTCATTTTTCAAATCCAAAAAACTCCTCTCTGTAAAACAAGGCACTCTTTCAATCACCCATCAAACAACTTAGTAAGGGGGATTTATTAAATGTTCGAGTACCAAATGAAGGTACTATTTAGGAGACAGACGCCTTGCATACATTTTAGAGAATACCGAGAGTTTCCGGAATAATGAATTGAAAATAATTATAATTATAATAAGAAATAATTCGCCTGATATTTTCAGTTGTTTTTGCAAAAGTAAAAACTTTCAGCAGAAAAATATTTGGGAAATTACTGAATTTTATTTCTGTGAAAATTCGAACCTCTTTAATTAATTTAAAACATTCAAAAACCTTTTCTATAATATACATTCATAACGTAATATTTTGGTTTATTGGTTTATCGAGAAATTTTGCGAAATAACACCTCAAATGGAACGGGAATGCATAGAGTTTGCTCGACACACTGAGTTACCTGATGGTAGTCATTCCCTCCGTAGGGGTATCATCTCTACCTAAGGTTTAAACCAGTAGTTCCCAACCGGTGGGTCGCGACTCGATCCTAAAACTATGCTATATATATTAAATATAAGAAAAATCGAATTATTTTTTGATTGTTTTCTTGGTACTTGATCTATGGATACGATAAAAATAAGGTTTTTTACTCCACCGTGGACCGATGGACCGTGGAGGTATTTCGATAAGGAAAGGTGGGTCGCCAGCTGAAAAAGGTTGGGAACCATTGTTTTAGACGACTATACCGTAGGCAGGGGATCATTGCAACTTTAGAAGTCATATATGTCTTTTATACAGGAATAAAGATTGGAGGATATCATTACCCTCATTTTTAGTTTAAGCCTTATACACACCTATGAACGACGGGGCGCTCATAAGGCGACGCCTTAAAATTTTTAATTCAATCTATCATGCTTTGGGAGATATGGAATAGGGAAAAAACTCACCTGCTGGCCCACACATAGTCGAACCACCTGATGACCCTATCCTCCAGATCCTTGGACACTTTCCTGAGAGTTAAATAGCGCTTCACGGCATCACACTTGGCCCTAAAGGCTAGCCTGGCAGCACCAGCACCACTCACCATGGTGCCTACGTTGCCAACGATGGTCGCAAAGATCAGCACACCCGCGAGAAAATCAAAGGCCACGAATACGTGCTCCAGTTCCGTCTCCGGTGGAGGTGTCTCTCCGATAGTCGTCAGCGTCAACGTCGACCAATAAAAACTGTAAATGTACTGATGCGAGAGAGTTGTCGTGAGCCTCACTGCTTGAGTCCTGGATAAAGGCGTGTCTGGGGTGGAGGTGGCGGGCATGCTCGCGGATCCATTCGACCGCCCCTGGGGGGCCGTCGTCGTCGACCTCCCCTGTTGGAGGTACCCTGAACTGGCGGCTTGCAAGGCCGCCCTATGGTGCGCTGGCACTCCCCCGTATACCCAGCCGTCGGAGCCAAACCCTAAGAAGCAGCTGAGGGCGAAGTAGGCGCATGCGTTCCAGTGGATGAGGAGGAGGGTGGTCCCTAAGACTTTGGCTATTCTGAAGGCATTTGGATGTGGGGTCCTCGTCTCTGTCTTGGAGAAGAAGGTGTTGGCTCTTGGGAGGCGAGCGAGGCGGTTGAGGCGCGCGATGACGGGTCTCGGGACGGGTGGCGGCCACGGGGGGTCGGAGGTCGCTGGGGATGCGGAGGCGAAGCCCAGGACCACGAGTTCGGTGGGAATGATGCTGACGAGGTCCAGTTTGAAGTGCGGAGAGCGGAAGTAGTTGCGGCGGAGCTTCCGGGGCTCTTTCACCATCAGTCCTTCCTCCAGATAGCCTTTGGTAGAGGGAATAGTTTGGTCGTTAATTATTGATTTTTAATATCTTTTAAGCGGAAGATAATAATTTGAAACTTAGATGATAATGTATGAATGAATAAAAGCACTGAAAAGCTCTTTCTCAAATTTTGATTCTATGCGTAAACTGTGTGTAATATCTGAGAAGAGAACAACTGCAGATCGCTTATCAATATCAGAGAAAAATATTGTACTGACCCAAATAAAAAATAGACTATAAAGAAGGGGTTTATGATTTAACAGGTGTAAACCATTCAGAAAATAATTGAAATTCTCGTGCTATTTATATTTATTGTCTAATGAGATATTTATTTCAGGTCCGCTACCTGATATGGATGGTACAGCTGTCAAAGGAAGCTTTATCTAAATAGATTACAAAAAGTTTAATGAATGATTGAATAGACAATTTTTTTAAAGGAAATTATATAAATACAAATAAAGTATCCATTCATAATACACAAATACGAAGAAAGAAGAAAATTACAGACTAACATTAGCTATGCATTGATTCTATTTGGATACATTCAAACACAATCAATTTTGAATTAACTTGAATAGTTGAACCTAATGATAGTAACAGTTGCAACAATTATTCCTTTCAACGTCAGTGGCACATATAAATTGCTACGCTGAAATGGAAAAGGAACTCTGATCCACTGAGACTAATTACCTACGAGCGAACAAAAAGTTTCTATCATTCAAAGTTATGGAAGTGATGAGGATATCGTTTGAAGAAATACCTCTGTAAGGATTTTTTGTTTTATTTGGCATGAAATGACATACATGCTGAGCTTCACTCAGTTATCGTAATAGTTTTTTGGGATGCATTGCGAGCGAACGAAGATCTGAAAATTTTAAGAATAACGTACATTTTAACAGATATTGAATAAAAGTATTTTTGACAAAGACGATGTTTGTAGGCGTGAAGTAATGAGACAAATTACCAAGAATTTCTTTTCCGAAAGTACTTTTATCGGATAATTTAGTTTCCTTCTGCGAGTGGTCTCGTTGCTTTATCTTTTATTTCAAACCTTTGCCCTTCTCTTGTAAACAGCAGTAACCAGAGGAAATAGGCATGCAAAACTTCAGTAGCCCGCTTTGATTTTCAATAATGAAAACAGAGCGAGACTCAACGTTCGCACGTAGTTAAAATAAGTCAGTAGCGTAGCGTACGACTCTGTCGAATTCACGAAAACATTTTCAGATTAGAGTCACGATGGACTTTTGAATTCTAACTTTAATTTGTTTAGTGCCAACGAGAGCGAAGGATGTTTGAAGCGTTTAGTATGGTGAGAAGAGCTTTTGAAGTTGCTGAATGGCTATTCGATAAAGGTGAGTAATAGTTGTATATTTAGCTGATTAAATTACTCAGTTGGAATTAGTTTTTGGCGACTCGGCGATTTAATAGACTTTCTAGTGTGTTTTAGTGTAGTAGGAATGTGACACTCAACTGTATTTATTTTTTCGGGAAGTGATTTAAGCTCTTTGAATCTTCAGCATTCTCTTGAAGCATAGCAATTAGGAAATATATTTACTTGGAAATGACCCATTAATCATCTCAAAGGGGTGAAAAATGAGGTTATTAATACGTTCTGTTATTTTTGGTACAAAATTCGACATTCTGTCGTTTCTCTATATTAGAATTTTCTATCAGACCACTGTCATTCCTTCTTTTCTGTTTCTATTTTCTATGATGATGGGATTATTAGAAGCCTTCTAGAAGTGAAGCCTTCAACTCAAGTACCTTTGCCATGAATTATAATTACTTTTGTTGGCTAACCGTATTGAGTCATTTGCCTCCGGTAAAACGGTATGAATTTTTTCTCTCAATTTTTCTCGAGAGATGTTTTCTTAATTTGGATTAGATATCATTTAAAAGAATTATAGACTATTTTGCTGACGGGAACTTAATCTTGAAGGCATAAGGTGCCGCTAGCTCCTGGCTCAAAAGCACTACATTACAAAAAAGATGTACGATTTTAAGTGATGAAATAATGTCATTTTTGAAAGCGAGCCCTAACCATTCCACTATCGATACGTTTAGCTTCCCCAATAACATTCCATGAAGCGTCTCATATCGTTACTGTAGTAGTATTGCTAAAAGTGCTTCGACAGCTTAGGTCATTTCGCACATTGGCACCCTCCGGGATTCGAACCCGGGACCGCTTTCATCAAAAGCAAACGCGCTGTCGTTACTGTAGTTTTGAAATTTATGACAATAAGTGACTTCTTTTTCACAATTTTTGGGCATTTTTTTCCGGGCAAGTATGTTTTAATTTCATCTGCAAAAGGACAATTATCGTTTTCATCGTAAAAAAGAAAACTCCGATGATTGGGCAAATTGGTGTTGTGATTTTAAGAAAAATTAGATTTCGTGAAAATATTTACATTTCAGTAATAAAGGTGTACTCATATATCGTATTTTTAATTGGAAAAGATAATTTGATGAATAAATTACAGAAGTTTCCGAAACCGAAAAGGTAGTCATTGAGAGGAGTTTCGCGGCTTTAAAACTTTTGTTTCGTCCGCTCTACCGCGTAAATGAAATTTTTCATAATGCTTGACCTTGTTGGACTAAATTTACTTTTTCTACTAGTTGGAGTAACCTTAATGCTATAAATGCCTCGCAATTCATGGACGTTTTATTTTTTTTTAAGCGGAACGTGGATTTTTCAAGCATTTAAATTTATTTGAAACTACGAAATAGCCCTCATTTAGAAATATGCTAATTAAATCCAGTGCGCATTATTTCTATAGCTTTGCATAGGTAATTAATGTATTAGGGATATATAATGGCAGTAATCTTTACCATACTTTTAAAAATATATGATATTTTTAGAATTTCTTCGGTAGTAAGTGTAAAATGGAATATGAAAATGAACAATTTCATTCATTAGTAAAACTAATGGTGGTTATGGAAATAAAGCAGAAAAGACTTTAATTTTCCAGTAAGAAGGATTTATTAGTTAATTTAACAACAACACATGACCGGTTTCGACGAATTATTACCATCCTCTAGTTTGGTCGACCATTCGTGAGTTGTTGTTTTCAAATTAATGAAAAAACTTATAATTGGAATAAGCACCATTTTTCTAGTTAATTCCTATTATGGATAACCTCAATAATTCGCCTTAATTTGTTAAGTTCACGAATGGTAGGAAGTAAATTCTGAATCCTAGCGGAAGCAATAAGGAAAAATGCCCTCTCAGGGGACATTCTAATTTCTTTCCCTTCGTCCCACGCATCGGAGAAGAAGCTAATGCGCCTCCAAGGCCACCTGGACTCCAGCTATCGACTCCAAGGCAAGGGCAGTGACAGTGTGATAAGGAGATATCAATGAGAGAGAGCTTATTATCTCCAAATTAGTTCCCAGGCGCATTACCGAGTGTATCGTGAATATGGAGGTCACGTCTCACCCATAAAATAGTAGTTCTCCCCGGCATGATGGGATTACCAAAGTAAGCTTATCAATCACAGGTGACTGGATAGAGCAATAGGAAGGGCTAGGGCGTGTACTCTTGCTCCGGGAATCGCTCCGCAAATATTTGTCCGACGTTCACCTGAGCCCGGCGCCAATTTCCGTCTCGCATGCAGTGGAAATATCCAATGACCCAGTCGATAACACGCCCACCGCAGAGGTTAAGGAGTTTTCCATGGGTTTCGAGGACACGCTTCTCTCATTTCGAGTCCACGCGTCCGCGAGTAGCTTGGAAGAGTGTTTGGGAAGGCTACCGAAAGGGTGGTGTCGTTAGTCAAGCGGGGAGGCGAAATAAAGTAGCTTTAGAGGAAGGAAAGAGTTGAGAAGGATCTGAAGGTGCAGAAGAGGTGAATGGATTGGATGAGTAGGAAGTGATCGGAAAACGTTAGGGGCCTAGGTAGAAAGTAGGCCTGTAAGGATAATAATACACCACATTTAGATATGGAATAGACCAGGAGCTCTCAACCTTTTAGCAACTGCGTACCACTTGAAATGTTTAGAAATTTTGGCGTACCAACAGTCCTATATTTTTTTTAGAAAAATATATTTACTGTCCGAAAAATGCCCAATGGCTTGTTTTATTTTAATTAAATTACTGAGGAAACTTCATATTTAATTATTAATGTCCTTGTATTACGGTTTTTCAACCCTTTACCAAGACAACAATAAATATGTATAGATATTTTATTTCAATTTTTTCTTGCTAATTTTTATTACGCCTACCAACTAAAACGTTTCCGCGTACCACCAGTGGTACCAGTACCAGGGGACCTCTGGAATGGAGGTCAATCGTCTTCTACTTAATTTACGCACCCGTTTTCCAACATATAGATTCATATTTTTGTGGAATAGTTCTCGAATAGAAATAAATTCCAATTATTATGAATCTAAATAAGAAATTTATCATTTATCAGGTGTAAACTGTTCAGAAAATGATTGAAAACTAATGCTATTTATATTTATTATCCATCGACAAATTTTCTATATGTCCGCTCCCTGATATGTAGGATGTAGCCAACAAAGAAAGCTTTATCATAATAGATTAGTGGAATATTACTTGAATAGAAATTATTCAGGGAAAGGAATCGCATAATTTGTGCGTTGTATATATTAACCCTCGAGTACTCGTGTCTCGGTCGAATCAACCCATGTGAATTTTAAAATTCCATATCTTTTTATTAGTGATTATTTACTTCTTTTTTCTCATAGTAGCTGAATTTTAGAATGTTCTGAACTAGTCATGCATTTTCTCCAGGTCGGAAATGGAAGTTTAATTATTTAAACAAATATTTCTTAGCCGTAGTGCCAGGTAGTTGAAAGACCTTTGCGTAAAATATTGCATTTTTGACCTTGTTTCCGCCTTAATTTTTAGAGATATTATATAAACTAGCGGAAGTGCCCGTTGAAATTCAACGGGGATAATAAGTAAACATATATGAAGTTATACTCTCTCACGATTTTAGCAGCTAATGGTTGACCGGTAGAAGACCCTCTTAGCCTTTAGGTGAATGACTTTATGGTTTGTATATTGGTTCGCATTAAAGATTTTATCTAGGAAAATGGATTGAGAATGAAATTTATGATGTTTGGATAGTATATAAGTATACATATACTTTTAGGTATTTCATTTGTATGCATTCAATATAAATGAGTATACAGTTACAATGGCTCTTATACGATTGTAGAAAGCCAAGAAGTTTTATAGACCTTTAATGATAGATTCCAACACTACATGCCTCTCATTTCTCCCATTCTACAGATACCGTACATTACTTATGAGACAATATTTAAATTCACTAAAGTTTAAATCTTCTTTACGCGTACTTAGTGTCATTTTGGAAAATCTCCAACGCTTATATGTGCGTAAAGCACACACACACTATCGTCATAAAAGGTTGCAATAATACTAACTAAGGTACGTAACCTAACTAACGTACTGGTCGAAAGTCTAACATACTAAAATATTGAAATTTTGATGGCCAATTTTCAAAATCACGGTTATATCTTAGTGAAACACTTCCATTAAAAACATAGGTAAATTACATTATGCATTCATGATTAATTGTACTAATAAATAAGTTAATGACAGTACTCGTATGAATGTTATTAATTATGTCCAATTCGTCTATGTTGACGTAAACTGAGTTTTGCTTATACTTCATCAGTAATAAATGCAATAATTTAATCTTTATTAACTTTAATCGGCAGTTCTAAACTAAATAAATTCATTTCACTTCCAATGTATAACTAATTATAACACTTTTGAAGTATCTGAATCATAAAAAATACTTCGCAGCACCTAACGTCTGTGATATGATTTACAATAAAGAAAAAGGCAATGTCGCGAGAAATATCTGTTTAAAGGAAATAAACAAATTTATTCAAAATATTTTGAGGATTTTCAACCGAAAAAACCACTAACAAACTTATTTTTAAGCGATAAACCAACTGAGGCGAGATGCTAGCTCTTTAAATTTCCGCCATATAGTTTGTTTACATCGATGATGCATTGCGGTTAAAGTTACTTTTAAGAGTTAAATACCAATTAAGGCTTAAGTATTGACAAAAATACGTTTTGTTAGAGTTTACGTGAAGATTACAGTCAAGGTCGACTCTAAATATACGTTATAATACCGGACCTAAGTTTAGAAAATCAGTTTTAACTTAAATATAAATCAATACTATGTAATTGATAGTGACAATAAGTCATAATTACTATCGCATTGATATATTTTTAATTATTTACATTCTCCAAATAATTAGCTGGGCCCGCGCAAATATTTGCGCACATAGAAATTAAAGATTCGACAATACTTCATAAAAAGTACATACATACAAGTACATTCTTAATCAACTTTCCACTAGTGTTATTTATTAAAAGTTATTTTTCGTAGTAGTTTATATTACTGCAAACATTAAGATACTTCATTGATCAACTTATTACTAAAATAATCATAAAGTAATAATTTTGGGTGTAACAATGCAAAGAATTCCAAAACTGAATTTACAATTGTGGAAACTAAAATAAATGTATATTATTTATAAAGCTTTTCGGTACTTCAGACGAAAACGTTTCCTCAGGAGGGTTTAGTTTAAATCAGTCAAAGTATACCTAGTTCTTTTCTCCTGAATGCATTAATTAATAATAATATATAAACAGACACATTAATGTAATTATTGATGACCGATTCCATTTCAAAAAAAGTAATTACTTTCAGTCAATCTATGAAAATTGTCATCGGGCCACCTAATTTAATTGCTTCCCATGTGGTTACACTTCAATTAAGTCCCAATTTAAAATATTCACTCGTCTTTGCGAAACGCAATCACTGTGAAAATGACGTCTGAATGGTTCACTACTGCCTAGTAAAAGTTTCTCGTAAATTAAATAGTTAAAAGCAGGTCAGTTGCTGAAAATAAAAAAAATAATGCTGTGACATCGTCAGCAGGTAATTATCTCGGAGAGGAACACTAGTGTAAAAACCATGGCATTTAAACCAATAACAGTAGGATATTAATTTATGCATCACTAAAAAGAATAAAAATAGGACGATTTAAAGTAGGTTTTTTGTGCTTGTAATTTAAATGGAAACGAATTATGGGTTCTGGATTTCGATCCCGGAGACTCCGGAAATGAAACTATTAAGATCACATTAGGATAAGAAGACATTTTAAGAAAGGCACAAAGAGATAACGGAAACGATGATTATATAGAAATAAATTCTATATGCCTCTAAAAACCAACAACAATTTTTTTCGCGGATAGTAAGTGAGTTGTGTAGCTAACTTTTACCCCAATACTAAAATGTGTAACATAAACACGGAAAACCATCGAATAACACAAACTCAATCTCAATGCCAAAACAGAAACGCAAATTAAACAGCTCACGATAAGATAGTAAATTTATATGGAGTGAAAGCAATCAAAATTGCCACAAATGAATCACTTTTTGTATTCTGCATATAACAAAACATAAAATTGCTTTACCTTCTTGGACAAGTATGCGATGTTAGCGATTTGCTACATATTGATCACTGGATGTTCTACTCCTGTAAGAACCCGAGCATCGAATCAAGAGAAATCTTTACGATCTTCACTGACTAAATTATTGTCTATCTCTAAATATTCATCGTTGATAATATATTAGATTTAATACTTAATTCAGAAGATTATATCAAAAATATCCGCAACGTACCTGTTTATTTATATGTATTCAGTTGAATTGATCGAGAGAAAGCAATTATAAGAAACACAATAATAATAAAACTGTTTTATTTCACGGAAACACTGTTCAAAATTACGTTGATATAAACAAAGTTCGGTTGCTACAGAGAAATAAACAAAATTTGAATTTTTTAAAATTTTGGTATATTTTTCGCGAGATATTTCGGAGGATATTGTTTTTATCTGCAAATGTTTATAATATAATTATATATATAAATGTATAAATATAATTTCTTCTATTGTATATCTAATATAGTGTATCTCTTATTTTCAGCATTAGTTTTAACTGATCATTTATTCTATATGTCTTCCTATGGATAAACTCATGAGCTCAAAATGAAAAATCTGATGTGGCCAACACATGACTTTCTCCGTATTTATTGAAAACATAAGCCTATGCCGGTAATATATAAATAACTCCAAAACAATGAGTGTTACAGGAAAATGTTTCATACAAGCTTTGTATTAAAAAACATTATCTACAACTCTGGTACATAATTGTATATACCTACATTGCATTCTAACAGAGATAAGTATGAAAAACTTTAATTTCTGGGTAAACAACAACTTCCGGTTAACCATTATTCAAGAATAACTCCTAAAAAATCAGTGTTACGAAAAAATGTTTCATACAAAAGTTGTAGTAAAATACATTATCAATAAGTTTTGTTTATAATTGTATATACCTACATTGCATTTTTACAGAGATATGTATGAAAAGCTTCCATTTCTGGATTAACAACAACTTCCGGTTAACCATTATTGAGGAATAACTCCTAAACAATCAGTGTTACGAAAAATATGTTGTACAAAAGTTGTAGTAAAGCATGTTATCTGCATCTTTTGTGTGTAAATGTATATACCTATATTGCATTCTTACAGAGATATTTAAGAAACAAAATTTTGTTCCGGATAAACCACAACTTCCGGTTTAGCGATATTCTCCAAAAACTGATCAACTCTTGGCATTGTTAGGAAAATTCTAAAGATGAATTTTGAAAATGATCGGATGATTACTTTTTAAGATAGAGCGCCCACAAACTTTTTAACCACAGACAGACAGACAGACACACAGACAGACTCCGAAGGGAAAGGACGTGCTTTCGTGTGCTCCGTTTTCTTTAAGTGTTTTAGTGTCTTCCTTCTTGGTTTTCATCGTTTCGACGCCTGCGGCTGTGCTGATACTTGAGTATAATTCTTGTTTGCACTCTGTTTTGACTTTAACTGCATAAACTGCAGTGATTTTCCCGTTTTTTGTTGCACTTGTGTTCTCCTTGCGCTTTGAGAACGTTCATTTGTCTCCTGTTCCGTCATCCTCACGAGGATGGCGGAAGACACCTCGCTCGCGGTCATAGAACCGCCTCCCCTATTTGCCGGCCCTCCTTCCCCAACGAAGCTTAATGTGACCTTGGGAGAAGCTTCGTCTCCGTCGGGAGATAGAAGACAAAAGCAACTACCGTTTAATCTAATCGACAGTCAAAAAACTTCATCGGTTATTACCACCGATGCTGTAAGTTCAACGATTTTACGAAGAAGGAATGGCAACCTAATCATAGAACAACCTTGCTCTCCTCCGTCAGACAAAGAGATAAACATACCCGTTAAAACTACCAGACCACAACACACCGAGACTCCGATAAGCTATGCTGCAGTTGCAGGCAACAGATCGGAAGAAATGAGCAATGAAGCGATGTATAATAACAGCTTTCAGAATCGACCATATTCGTCCCAAGTCGAACGCTCCGCATTTCCCAAATCCTCCTTACCTGTCAAGAAAATAAAAACAAACAACGCAGGCCCATCGAAAAAAACTGGGGTCCTTTTCAACTGTATAGAGAACACAGCGCTTTTAGAATACGTCTACGGAGTTGGTGACGCTCTAGGAGGAGGAGAAGCGATTACGCATGCCACGAAGTTATCTAATAGCCGTGTATGCATTTATCTGAAGACAGAAGAATTAGTGGACAAGTTTCTCGATGAGCATGGCGGAATCTCTTTGAATAATACATTCATTGAAGCACGCAGAATGTCTGCGCGCATCGAAAAACTCATAATATCCAACATTCCACCGGAGGTACCGAATAATGAACTCGTCGACATTATTCAACGAGTGGCAACAGTTTGCAGCCCAATTCGTTCATTTACAATTGGTGCCAAAAGGGAAGGATACACTCACATAACATCCTGGAGAAGGGCCGTCTCTGTTATGAGAAGAGATAATTCCCCTATTCCTGAGTCAATTCTTCTAGACATCGACAATGCCTACTACAGAATTTATCTTTCTATGGAAGAACCCCGATGCTTCAAATGTAAGAGAGAAGGACACGTCGCCAGATTGTGCCCAAATGATAAAGCCAATCTAGCCCATAAGGAAGCTAATGATTCTAACATTACACAGGAGGACACAAATAATAGTACACCCAAGAAAGATGCTGAGGGAATAATTGGCACAGATGACGCCAATGGTAAACTCGTTGGTGATTCCAACGATAAATCAGAAGCTTCCACTTCCATCCCCCAAAATAACTCCCCAAAACATTCAAATAGCCTCTTCAACGTCTCACCTGCGCATAATGGCGCACCCGGGGCCTCTACTCCAACAGATACTTCGACCACTACTTCTTTTCATTCTCCATCACCGACTGAACTTAACCCTTTGCCTAAGGACCCTCAACCAACAGCTTCTATAACGATGACTCCATTACCCCCTTCTTCCACTCCGACAATCCCGCTCATTTCCGCTCTCCCAAATCATCCTTCTCCCTTGCACCTCTCAATCGACTCTCTCTATGATTCTGAAAACGATATGGTAATCGATGCAATCCCGACGTCATCTTCTCGTGCATCCAAACGTCAACAGAGTGAAGATGACTCCCTAAGCCAGAAGAAAAAAGTAAGCAAGGATGAAAAAAGCATGAAAACAATGATGCATCGCCTAGATCCCGAGGACAAAGAAACCATCATGGCTGTAATGGATACTCAACTTCAAAACTGTTCCCTTGATGCAGATGAAATACTTAGATTCCTAGAGGATACGCATAATAGAAATAAGGAGAAACAGATTATAATCGCAAAGTGCCTGACAAAGAACATTAGTGAGTTGATAAGGATATTAGATCACCTCAGACCTCATCTTTCTGAAAAACTCAGAGTCAGAATTCATCGTCTTAGGAACCATCTATCCACCAGCTGTAAGTAAAACTGCACTCCGCTCCACCATAGAAAACAGAATGGTTCGAATATCCATATTAACACTTAATGTCCGTTCTGTTAGAAGTCATTCTAAATGGGTAAAACTATGTTTCTTTATCTCACAAAATAAACCCGATATCTTACTGATTCAAGAAACCAATGCAGACTCCTTCCCATTTATTGGTTTATCTGGCTATGATTTATTCGTTAATCCTCTTAGAACAAATCATACTGGCACAGCAATCGCCGTAAGATCGGCTCTAAGCAGCTGTGTAACCTCTCATCGCATCATTTATCATGGGCATGTTCAAGAAATAGAATTCGTTCTCAGCAATAACTCTCAGGACAAATTGCGAATAATTAACTTTTATGGCCCTATAGACATAGATACGGCTTCAGACGTACTCAATACACTTAAGAGACATGTAACTGAGATGCCATCGCAATCATCGCCGGCAAAGGGTGTTATACTACTCGGAGGCGACTTCAACATTACCCTAAACCCAGAAACCGACAGGACTAGCAAGACACAGAAGCGCCCTTGGATCGCGAATCAACTAAAACAGATCATTGATGCAATCGACTTAGTTGATGTATGGTCAAAACTCAAAACTAATGACCCGGGATTTACCTTCTCTGCCCCAAGATCTTCGTCTCGACTAGACCGGATATACCTATCAAAGGGAAAGATTGAGTGCGTTGAAAACATAACGTTACGTAACTCCTTCTCCGACCATAAAGCTGTCTCCCTACGGCTTTCGTTCACTGGAGGGAATATAACACCCCCCTACTGGAGATTTCCTAACGAACTTTTGGACAGTAAAGACTTCGTGGAATACATGAAAATCTTCTTGTCCGCCCTTGCGAGAGAAGTGAAACCTGAGGCGGACCCATGTTCCGAATGGGAAAAGATAAAAAGAAGTGTTAAAGATTACGTCATTATTCATCAAAAAGATACGCGCCTCCTCACCAACGATGCAGATCGACTAAGAACATTAAATGAGAAGATGATAGCTTCTATGGGCTGGAGCGCATTAGTTGCTAATGATGCTGCAGCTAATAATCACCTAGGTAAATGGGCCGCATCGTGCAGGCCTAAACCCCTCAGTAAATTGATGGTCGATGGCCACCTCATCTCCACCTCGGCTGAGCTAGGTGGTTTCCTGCACAAACACTTTTCTGAAATGCATAGAGATGGTTTTCAAGACACCCCTGTTCGCGCCGATCTCTTGGCCGAGATAAATCCGATAAGTGACTGTGATAGGGAATTTTTGAATAACCCACTGGATGCGGAAGATTTTACTGTTGCTCTAAAAAGCCTAAAAAAACATAAAGTCCCTGGTCTAGATGGGCTTACGGTCGAGTTCTTCTCAAAATTTTGGACTGAACTGGTCCACCCATTCACCCAAATGGCTGAGAGTGCTTTTTATAGAGGACACCTGCCCCGGACGACATCTACCTCAGTTATTTCATTGATAGGTAAGCAAGGAGACCCGCTTCTTATATCAAACTGGCGACCAATATCTATAACGAATGTAGATTATAAAATCGTCGCCAAAGCTTTATCAATGAGATTGAGCAGAGTGATGGAAACATGCATTTCTACTGAACAAAGCTACTGTGTGCCCGGCAGAAAAATGTTCGACACGATCTCTCTCATAAGAGATTTAGTGTGGTGGTGCAACAAGTGCAAGAACCCACTCGCGGTATTGGCACTGGACCAATCTAAAGCTTTCGACAGGGTAAAACATAATTATTTATTCACCGTGATGGAAAAATATAATTTCGGAAAACAGTTTATACACAATATTCAGACCTTATATAAGAATGCTCACAGTATGATACGCGTCAAAAACACCCTCACCTCTCCCTTCAGATTCAGCCGAGGCATAAGGCAAGGATGCCCCTTGTCTGGGCAACTCTATACTATTTCCATAGAACCCCTAATAAGACTTCTGAAAAACCTCTCAGGCGCCCCTTTGCCTGCGCCCAGTGACACCAGGCTTGCCGTTGCTGCCTACGCCGACGACATCAATGTCTTTATCACCAAAAACGACGACTTTGGAAAAGCCTTGGAGATATTTAACAATCATGCTGCAGCTTCAGGAGCAGAACTCAACGTCCAGAAGTGCAAAGGACTATGGGCGGGAAGTTGGGTCAACAGATGTGACGCACCCTTAGGCTTTAATTGGAAGAGTAATGGATTGAACATATTAGGAGTGTGGATCTCAAACGACCCCAAAGAAGAAACGAAAGTGATAAGCGACTTACTTCTAAAAAGACTAGACTCGGCGCTACACGTTTGGAAACCTAGAGTTATAACACTGTCATTAAGGGGGAGGGTCATGTCAATTAACCAACTTATTACCCCCAGACTCTGGCACATTCTCCAGTGTCACACTCCACCAACACGATGTATCCGTATGCTTCAATCAAAAATCGTGGACTTCGTGTGGCAAAAGGGTAAACACTGGGTCAACATGTCCATTCTATCAGCTCCTCTGGCCGAGGGTGGACTAGGACTAATTAATTTAGAACACAAAATGCTATCATTTAGGTTCAAACTCCTCCAAAGACTACTAACAGGCTCACCTTTAGATCCGTGGAAAGTCCTCCCCGCTAGAAGACTGATGGAGTTCAGGGGACTTGGCCAAGCATTCGGCCTACTCATCAACAAACAACCATATCAACGATGCAATATTAGCGGCGAGTTTTATAATAGCCTAATGAAAGCATGGACCATCTTCAGCCCCAAAATAACAGATGTTCAAGATTCCGATAACCGCCCTTTTCCAACCGGATGGCCACCTCCTAATCCATTACCGAAAATTGTATTCGACAGCAAAAGGAAAAATGCTACAGTTTACCTCCCGATGGAAAAGAAGTCTATTTATGATGAATTAATATATCTCGTTTCTGGAAACTCATGGCCAATACCAGGTGCCTTCAGTGATGAAAAAATAAATTGGCTATCCATAAGAGCCAAACCCACCCTAGGAAATGATGCGGATATAGCATGGCGTTTTACATTGAACAGGTTAGCTGACGGGGAATTCCTTCACCACACGCTTAAACGCCAGAATCCATATTGTCCATGGTGCACCGGAATTGAAGGTGATTCGTGGCACTTAATCTTCACTTGTGTCATGGTTAAGGATCTGTGGGGGAGACTGCGACGACCTATGAAAGTACTTATGAATCAGGACAACATATACCTGTATGAGCTATACACTGGCTTCAGCAACCGCAAACAAAATCCAACGGGCTCTATCTTAGCCAATTATATCCTTACGCTGGCAAAGAGTACTATCTATAGACAGTTTTCCTTGTTTGTACAAAATAAAATCAGACATGTCAACTACTGGACGGAATTCATTCGAACACTTACGTCAAGACTCACAAAAGAGAAGTCAGACTGTATGGCAAAAGGGAGTTTAACTCGTTTCAACAGATTTTGGGGATATAAAGGCGTTATTCTCAGTGAAATCTCGTCCAGTGATGATTGTTGACTGTATGCTCCGAATAACAGGACCATCATCTCCACAGCCAGTGCGTGACAACCTCGAAGCTGCGGAAGGTTTTCGTGCCCTCGCTATCACCAAAATCGCCGCTGCTCTCATCACGGCCCTTGTGGTGCTTGCTTCTTTGCTACAACTAGATGAATGGCCGGTGAGCTGGCATGGGGTGGCGTCCGCTACGGATTCACAAGGGGACCCTGGCAACGACCCAAGGTTTTGGGACTGGGTCTCGACGAACGGACGCTCTCGCCGCTTGCTTGTTGCTGAGTGATTCTATGTTTAAAAATGTGAGGCTTCACATTTTTGCCCATAAGTGCTTGGAAATGCAGACATAGCTTTCATTGTACTTCATAATTTTTTTTGTCGTTTTGAGCACAAAAAAGTGAGTTAATTTTGTCTATTTTTTGAATAATGAAGAGCATTGTTGTGGATCTTGAAGAAATTTATTTGTTACATTTATTTTCTTTGTTTCACGTGTTGTTATTAATGTTCAAATGTATTTCTGAATGTAATTATTGTGTGAACATTGAGTCTGCTGTTTCTCTCTTGTAGAATTGGCCAAATAATTCAACTAATGGAATTTTTTAAAGGCTAATTATATTGTCTCTATCATCATAAATATTTAAAGAATGTTGTATTCCTATCATTGTTTAAAAAATTGAAGTGAAAACTGCTCATGCTGATTTATCTCACCAAGGGTTACTCTTTATGTTTTTTTTAAGTATACAATTCATTGTTGTATACATCCTGTAAAGACTGGTTACCTAGACATGCCTCAAATTGTTTTTGTTATACAAAAATTACAAAGATGTGAATGTTAATGCTTTAATGTAACTAATATCTGTTCAGAAAAATTCAAGATTTTGTTTCTCATCATCGATTGTAATAATGTAAGAATTAAAATATTTTAGTCAATAAAAAAATTTAAAAAAAAAAAAAAAAAAAAAAAAAAAAAACAGACAGACATGTTCGGGAAAATAGCTAAACATGCTCTATGGGCCCCAAAACATCTATTTCCGTCGAAATCTGGAGGTCTTCTCTATACTACGTATAGGGAGAAAGTAAAAATTGCTTAGGTCGTCATGGAGATGAGTTGTTTACAACATCAAAACATTGATAAAATATTGGTGCATTTTATCAAAATGTTTACAATTTCGAATCGTAAACGATATTCTACGACTGAAATAAGAATCTCTATTCAATTTCCTTTCTTTTGGTACTTGTCTCGACTTTGTACGACTTGTGTTTCTAATTTAATTTTGCGAAAGAAACAAAGCCTGCAAGCGATAAAAGTGAAGTTTACGTGTATTCCTTATGGAACCGTATTATGGACTCCTGGGTTCGAACCCGGGCTTTCTTAGTAATGAGAATAGTTTTCCTAGGGGTTTCTAACTCGTAGAAACACAATGCAGTTTGTTTCGAATCTCTAAGTCAAACCGTTTCTGAAATAAAGGGGGGGACGGACGGACAGACGGACGGACGGACGGACGGACGGACGGACGGACACTTCGGAAATTATATATAAAGATTTCATATAATTAACCTTTATTATTGATATATTAATATTTTTTATTTTTAAAGTTTACTTTTTATACGTAATATTCCAAATTCATCAGCCATATACTCGGCGTCAGGGATATTGAATTTTTACAGAATATTTTTGGTATTTAGTTTGCTTTTCGTTTTAATAACGAGGTTAACCATTAATATGACATCATCACTAATGAATTAAAAATTTATTCACCACATTTTGAGACAATTTTCCCCTTTGGAAGATGTCGGATTGATTCCACCCAGCGCGAGTACTGACGTGACAATTTGGGATGCGAGTACTCGAGGGTTAAGAAGGGTCATTCATATAATTTCAATGTTTTTCTCAGTATGTCACTCTATATGTCTACAATTTAATGCTTATTTATCTGTGATTTTTTTCAATTTTTCTTTCACATTTAGGTTTAGTTAATGTAAGATTACCCCCACACTTTACTCTGTCTTTTTGTTTTAATCTATTCGTCTGCATATTCTAACGATGTACGAGGTTAGGTGAAAGATAGGCGCACATGAGCCTAACGTCGCCAATAAAGGGTCAAACTAAACTAAACTATTTTAATTCGATAGATTTATTTATTTATTTATTTGTCAACTTGTAATGATGGCCATACAGTATAATAAACTGGAACATCATTACTATTATCGAGAAGGAAAATATCTATTATTGTATGACGAACCATTGAGAAAAAACTTCTCGGCAAAGGCCTCCCAAATAGGTAAGTGTGCGGCGTTTTTGGAATTGGTGAAAGCGGTCCCGGGTTCGATTCCCGGTACGAGTCCATTTGTAAAATGACCTATGCTGTCGAAGCACTTTAAAAAATACTGCTACCACTCTTTCCGAAGAGTTTTTGCGTTCAAACACGACCAAGGAAATGAAATTCAGGGACATAATTTCTTTGGTGAGAGTATTGTCTTACGTTAAATTTATTCGACATTGATTTTCACTGATTCACCGTCAAAGAGGTATATTTAAAATTAAATTAAAAATATTAATCGCATTATTCCCATATGGTGAGTGTGCATGGTTTTCATTCTCTTTCAGCTCCTTGTTCCCCAGAGATACTCGAAAAATATATGCCATATGTTAGACGTTAATAACTTGATAGTTTATTTACCAGAAATCGTAACTATTACAGTTTCTACGCATCAATTCTCTACCATGCGAATTTCCTTGTGTTGTTAGCAATGATTCACTTTACCGTATTATATTTTGGAAGTCGGTGAAGATTATTTCAGAAAAGTGGCTATATATAACGGGAGGTTTCATTTCATGTTTGCCCTGTAATGTATTTGTTGGAAAAAACTTGAACCATAATAAATAAATAAAACAATTCCGGCGATGAATACTTGAATTCGACTACGTAAATTGGAATCTTAGGGTCAATGTTAGGTTTAATTTAAATATAAACTAAATTATATACTCATATTCTTGCTCGAATTTTTCTAATCATTTTAATTTCGAGGCATTTATATTTGTCTTTCGATCTAATTATTTAGTATGCCAAGCATCATTCATGCACTCGATAACCAAGGATTTTCTCTCACGTTTTTCACAAGGCGCGTTACACTGAATGGATACAAACGTTTGTTCGTGAAAATGTCCTCCGAATTACGGTATCTCCTCGTGGATCGATGAGTGATTCCTAAGCCACGAGTGGGCAGACCTAAAACAACCATCTGCAAATGCCACAATGGAAGACTGGGGGTAAAGAGGCTCATCCAGTAGAGCGGGGAGGGATTGTTTACCTTGAATTGTAAATGAAATGAGACGCCCTAAGATCGGAAGTGTCCGACGCACGCCGTCGTGAATATTCATCGGAAAGTTCTCGGCGACCGCGGGATATCGCAGGACAAGGGATACAAAAGGATAGGCCGAAATGCACTTTCCTCGGGATTGTACTTTTTCGGTAAAATTAAAAGGGAGTTAGAGAAGTTTCTGAATTTACCTGCATATTATTTTCTAGCAGAAGCAGTCTTATACAGAAGTAAAGCTCCGTGATAAATGGGATAAAGCATAATTGATGATGTTTAGCTATTTCATGGAAATTGTATGGGTAAACTTTAGTATTCTTGTTAAAGGTGCTATTTTTCTCTGACGTAAAGACATGATCATATACTGAACGAATCAGGGACAGGATGGTTACCGTTACATATTCCAGAAATGTATTCTGAGAGTAAAAGAATCCTGAAAAATCTGACAAGATGTATAATATCTTTTATGATTACATAAATAAAATAGAGTAGGTTATGCAAAGAAAGAAAATTTGGAACACGGTTTTAAAATCTCCAATAGGTGTCTTTGTCGGTGTTCCTCGTCTCATTCACCGGTATTTGGAAGAAAAGAGAAAAAGTTCGGGGTCCTTTCTTGTTTTCTCCGAACACCGGGGAATGAGAAGAGAAACGTCGACAAAAACGGCTATTGGAGATTTTAAACCTCTAACTGAAGACCAGTTTAATTTCGTCTTTCGTGTGTATAAGTTTGCCTAACGATGAGGAACCAAAAGCCTCACGACTTTCAAATCTTCGTTGTTAAACGAAGTTGTTTATGTGTTTTCTTCAGTTTGTTTATTATAACACCAGTAAATTAGACAAATGAACCAAATAGTACACGCATTCTAGATTAGCAGGCTCATTTTTGACCAACTTATTTGACTTACCTCCAAACCGACCTACGATGAGTAATCGTTTATATGTTGTTTACATACGTGTTTATGTGTACGATCTCTTTCCATTTTTGAGGTTACTTTGTATTTTCATATCACTCTATATTCTGACTTTACATAAATATTAAAACTCATAACTTGGGAAGCTCACATTCTAATTTTCTCGTTTATTTCATCCATATCATTATCGTAGGATATATATGATGAAATATATTGCCTTCATTTTTATCAGTAAAATACGATATAAATGTAGCATAACTACAAATGCTACATAACCTTTGTTATTTTTACGTAAATGTAAATATAACAAAGGTTTTTATGGGTTATAATGGCCAAACGTTTGACTTTGATAAAACAGCGTCGATATTTCATTTGAGGTCAATCTTATTACTAAATCAAACAGTAAAACAATCACGAGGAAATATTTGCAAATTCCTGCCTCAAATTTTAGTATTTTAAATTTAAATTTTATTAGGCAATTCCTCAAGGGAACTAATAAGATGTGTTCGGATTTTGCGCTTCCGATTTCTTTTTAAGAATACTAAAATTTGATAATTTTTTGGATATTTAAAGTTAGCATAGACAATAGTTAGAGTATAGAAGTGTTTGGTGATAAAAGGTTTTGGAGTAGAACATTAAAATTCAATTAACATTTATTTAAGAGTTGATTTTTTCAAGTTGAGACAATGAAAACTTCCGAGGTTATGGTAACCAAAAGGCTCAGTCAACATAGTTTTATTTTTATAGCCCTTATGTTATCAATCCATATCAATGTTAGAGGTTCTTATTATGGATATTAGTTCTTGATAAACATATACTTTTATCTTTTCTTACATTCATGATCGCAATAGATCATTTATAAAGGATTATTCATGCATGTTTATGGTACTTGAGGTTACCGCAGATTTTATTCTCCTATATCTAAAATTGGGGTACACGTAAAATACCGGAGAAGCATGGATATTCGTAAATAGAGAAATAAAAAAAATCGATTTTGGAAATAACGACCAGAAAAATTATTTAATCTACTTGTACATACATTATTACCCTAAAAGGTGCCTTTCAGCGTGGAAACGCCAGGCGTTCGAACTACCTTTCTTACTATTTTAGTCAGTCATCATCACGTATCGTTTGATTTGCAGACGTGTGATCTTTTATCGGGGAGAGAAAACATGGTAAACCTACCATATTGTACAGCTGATTCATGTTCATTTTATAGGTAAATCGGAGATGTTTTGATTTTTGTAGTCATAGACTATTAATATATTATCATTTGGCGAGAGGAAACTCAAATTGTATATTTCCAGTAGATGAAATTTAACTTTAAATTAACATGAATTGCTTTAGGGAGTATAGGAGATGTTTAGCCAAGTCTTATGAATAAACCGAAGTGATAAATGTCATCCTAGACAGAATCGTACCAATATTAAAGATTTAAACTGACGTGACCCGAAAACTGAGCTCGCGACGATTGAGCGCGTCACATTTGCAGACGGCATTAATTGAACGATTATGCACAAAGTAATATTAAATTTTTAACGTAGAATCAATTGAGCGGATGTCTTTTAACCGATTACTGATTGGGCTGGGTTGGATTGGTCCCAAATTTTATATTACTTTGTGTATAGCCGTTCAATTAATACCGTCTGCAAACGAGACGAGCTTAGTTATCGTAGTGCTCAGTCGCGACACGCGCTCAATAGTAGCGCGCACAGTTGTCTTGGAACCATAAACTACGCCATACAATTTGATTAAAAAAACTTGTATAGGTATAGAATAAATATAAATCAATGCGATGTTTCACTAAAAGTAAGATCGTAAAAATAATTAACAATCCTAAAGAAATGAAACATTTTATTTGTGGATTTATGAACTTCTTTTTCTGCAAACATCTCTTCAGGGGCGTATTTCGATGTCCGTTACAAAAGACGCGCTCAATATTGATTTCCATAGCTCACCTTCATGGGCGTGGACAAGCATATCAGTCAAATAAATGAAATCGGAGAGTGCGTCCAGTATAGTCCACAGTTTGGGCCACTTCTCGTCCAATTCCCAGAAGACGGCTCGTCCGATGATGAACACCACGTTGTACAGTGCTGCCACCGTCACCAACGCCAACCACTGCAAAAGCCACGAAGAAAAACAAGTCAACAAAAGGAGATTTCTTGCGGTTAAACGGTCGCCAGGACATTTATGCAGCGGAATTGTTACGTCTCCGAACACAAACAAACCGCTTCCGCGCCGCGAAATTTTTGCGATTACATTCGACGTCCAAAGCTAGGAGTTTTAATATTCATCAGTAGAAGGAGTAGCATTCATCAGTATGCATGTAGCAGGCGATTTTTGTGAGTTCAAAGGCGAACATTAGAAGGTAATGGTAGTTTCAATATCGGATATATTTAAAGCACGTTTCTACTCAAGCTTGCAAAAATTATTCTCTTCTTAAAATTTACCAATCTTATGGCACACGTAAATATGGACCTCTGAAAAAGTTTTAATAAACGTCTTTTAATTTTCGCTAAAGAAGATGATTATAAATATGATTTAATGGTAACTTAGTGGAACTTCATCTTATCATCATGAGTGTTCTACCTTTCGGTAGGTTTATGTATACTCAAAATCACAAATGTACACATGTACACAAAAATCCTTATTGAGCGCCATCTCCTTCATTTTCTTATAGTTAACCCCCACCCCTAATGTGGGAATGGGACATTTCGGCGAGGCCACTTCGGCGCGGCCACTTCGGCGCGGGCCACTTCGGCGCCGCAGTGGCCGTGCCGAAATGTCCTAGACCCCCTTAATGTCATCCAACATCTTTTGTCTTTTTCATTTCCTCTCTTTTTTCCTAAGAAACTTCATCTTAAACACAAACGATAGAAAGCTGTGCATTTATTCCAGAAATTTCACTAAGTTGTGAAATAAAGTCAGTTTATTTTTATCTGATATGTTTCAATGATTATTCAGATAGTTCTTTTTCCCCAACTTAAAGAGGTGGTGTGATTACGCTGTTCAATTAAAATTGATTTCTTAAATAAATAAATGCTGCATACGCTGGTAAATTAAACAAATACTATGAACCCGGTTAAAAGCACGGTACAGAGCTGAAATACAGGGCATTTAAACCCAGATTAGACTGAGAAGCTTCCCCGGTTCCATAATACTATGGAATTAGTCACAAGGACAAGTTATGATCGACAAAATAAAGGGAAAGCTCTTACGAATATTGCATCTCAGGTTGTAATAGAAAAGAAATAAAAGACTTGAAGTCTGTATTAGTGACTAAGATAATATAGGAAGAGGCTATGAAAGAAATTGATATGAATAACAGAAATTGGAGAATAGTTAGTTGCTTGTCTTAAAATTGCACTAGAATTTTTCGTTCATTAAAAAGAAATCTTTGTTCTATGATGAATACATACTCCATTCTTGTATCCCTGCTATTGTACACTGCTAAATTCAATGGAAGTGTATACATTTTTTATTTCATTAGAAATTTAGTTCTTGAGATATTTTTTTTTGCTAAATTCCACTTCTCAAACTAATTTAGCTGCTGTCAATTCCCGAAAATTATTTTAACTCTCCATAATTTTTCATAGCAATATTACTAGTAGTTTTTTTAACATAATGTATTCGCATTTTTATCACTTTGTATACTGCGAGTGGATTGAAGTCTCGCCAGATAAAACATGATCATAAATAGAATCAACTGCTTGGGCAGTGACTTCGTGGCATGGATACATCAGATCATAAAATTATATATCAACATAGAAATGTCACCACCTTCTGCTCCCCTATATGAATTTCATGCATTATTGTATACTATAGACATTATTATTATTATATCATAGACATAGAAACCAAACTATACCATACATATAAATAACTCATTCAACATATTGTTAAAGATGTTATATATTTAAGAAAACTATATTATCCTGCAAATTCACAAGATTACACTATTTTATACACACGAAAAAGAACTTAAAATTAAAAGTAAAAGTACCTTAATTACCCAATAGGCAGTACAAAGGGTAGGGCTAATCTAAAAATTCTTTGATAAAACTTCTCAACCAACATTTTTTTCAACTCACGCAAAAATCCATGAAAATCCTGTGAAAAAATCTGTCTACTGCTGGGGAAAAGGCTCAGTGGAGATAATACAGAATGAACGGGGAGAACGATATGTTTGAGGCCATTTGGACTCGAGTTCCTCTTCATGTTTGTTGAAGGATGACTGATCTATCACAATAACATACGCGGACTGTATCATTGCGATCAATTACGTGACTGGAGACAAAACCGCGACTACATGTCAACTTGGCGCTACTCTCTCCTGCAATCTTTTATGATTTTTTGACAAATCGTTCATCCAGTTTTGCGTCTGTGAAAGGCAAAGGATCTACTGAATTAGAGAGTCAATTTTTGTTTGAGAACTGAATTTAGGAATCTGCAATTCAAAGAGGATGTATTTTTTGTCTTTTGGCGAATTCCCGGTTCAGAAATACTCAGGAAAGTTACCAGAGAGGATCCAATGCAAATACTTAAATGCATTACTGTCCTAGCATTAGCTCTTAAATAGCTTTGCGGGCTTAAAAAATATTCCCTTTAATAGTAACAAATCATATGATATCGAAGTTTAAAATCAAATCAATTCGTAACTTCAACCATATTATCATTTTACGACTGCTTTCGGCCTTGTATATAGGCCATCTTTAGATCCTTTACTACTTACTATCCTATCTTATCCACCCTATCTCCAATCCGATATTAAGATCCTATGATATCTACTGGACGCCAAGTTATTGGTTAAAAGACAAGCTCGCAGTTAGCATTGGTACCTTTGATTTGAAGTGCAACTTGTCTTATGAGTACTCATCCGAAGATACTAGGATGAGTTATCAAATTAAAGCAGTGCGCGCTTAATTTTACCGAATTCGACTTTAAACATTTGCCTCCATTGGATAAAGAATACATCTTTGTACTAAAGAAAGTGAAGAAGTGAAATGATAGTGCAACGAAGAAAAATACTCTTTTGAGCTCTTGAAAATAATCACCTAACGTTTTCTCAGAAGACTCTTTCCACTCATAAATTTCACATTGAAAAAGACTTTTTAATTATCCAGGTCGGGTAAAAATCCTTAAAGGATAAATTACGGGCTAAGAGGGTCTTTCTAGAAAAGACATAGTTCAAAATGACCTAAATAGGCGATGAAGATACGATTCTATTTAATGACAATTCACAAGCGTTCCCCCGTGCGAGATGCTTACATTTTCTAACGATCGATTCAGTAGAGTCCAGGAACGACCTACTGATGAAGAGCTTCGTTATAGTAGAAGAGTTGCTTCTCTTTGACAAAATGATATTTTACGTAAAAGCAATTAGAGAGCAAAAGCGAGGGATGAATTTTGCCCTGGTCCATCAACTTCAATTTTCGGCGAGCGGATGGCGATATACAAAGGAGGAATGAAATTACAGTTTCATTCATTACGGAGAGTATCACGCATAAGCGGTATCTGTATATGACATAATTCGACTGTTCTAAGTTTAAGAATCCAATATCTTCTAAAGATTACGATGCATTAAAGAATGTAGGTCAATACTGGGAATCAAGAATACAAAAATAGGATGGGCGATAGACAGCTTTGACATTTAATTTACCTTGATTCCTTGCAAGATAAACCATTGAAATCGTTCATTCAAGCTACGAAAACCCTATGTTAGTCACTTCACAAAGAGAAATGGGGAGTAAGATTTATAACATTTCTTGGAATCTTAAGATGCTCCCTTTAAAGCTAACTGTAATAGTAAATCTGAAAATCGCTGGGAATTTAACTCACCAATTGCTAGGATGATAGAAAAACCTTTTGCTAGATTCAATATATCTCAATCAGGTATCAACGAACCGGTAAATCCGTGGAAAGAGTTCTCTGATCTCGAACGACGAACTCGAAATGTGCTTCTGCCTATTTATTTAGCATACTCAAGGTATATTCTGTAAGGAAAGAAAATAATTTAGCCCGTAATGTTTGCATGTAAGTTGCGTAATCAACGAATTAGCAAAATTATATAAATTGCGCTGATCTTATGATGCATGTGGCAAAACTCAAAGAGGAGCGTGAAGAATAAACAACAAAATCTCTATACACGAAGTGAGGGAGTATTTAGCTTTGCAATGTTGATGTTCTAATAACCTAGCACTTATCGTTCAGCATTACCGTAAAGCTCTGCATTAGACCTAGCTTTAGGAGGATTACTCATTAGCTTGGAGACCTTCTTATGATTTAATGAGCGTCATATAACCCTACTTAGTAACATCCATGCTAAATATCCAATCAATAATCTCTGTGGAACTTCTATAGATTCTGTCTTAATGTCTCCATCACTGCATCAGAACTTTCTGATACCACATTTTAGACCATTTAGAGCTTGATGGTATCAAATACCTTGTAAATTTCTTTACTTAGGAATCTTTACAATGTTATGATCCTTAAGTTGTCATCATCTCCAATGTAACAAAAATTAAAAAGTGAAGTATATGAACAAAAAATTGAAAATCTCTTGAAATTTAAAGCTCATTTTATTTTATAATCTATCTACGCGCCAGTTGACTTTCAGGCGTTTGTAACGCAAACTTTAATGCCATTGCTCTAGACGGAAAAGATCTCCCACGCAGTAGCCCTGCGGCCGCACAAAAGCGAATTCACGTGCAGAAGAGAAATCTATGATAACCAAATTACACCGTAATTAGAGTCTTAATTATTCACTCACTTTCTGTCACCTTGAACTCAAAGGATAACAAACTTAAAAATGAATGTCCACAAATAACGATAAAAACTGTCTGCACGCGAAAGGATTTCTCTAATACGATTATGCTTTTGGAGCGAGGATAATATTCGTATAAATATTTTTTGCTTACTTCACAGAATTTTTATGCAAGAAATGCATTGAAAAGTAGTCAATAGTTTTTATGAAGTGTACTCTTTACTGTACTTTACTGCAATAAGTATTTTGAGACTTAAGTTTGGGATGAAGCTCATTCGGAGACTACCAAGTTTTTATCCATAACGGATTTCTAAATAAATATCGAATTAACTAAAATTACAGCCACCAATCCACCAAATGACACCAATAGCCCCCTTATCACCCCTCCTTGGATCACTTAATTCAACCAGTGTCTAATATTCGTTTTAATAATCATTCAAAGACGAGCTGAACTGACGACTCTTCAGTTCGTGATTTACTCTTAAGAGTAACAGTTCTTAGCCTCTTCGGCTGCTGTCACCTCTTTAGTCCTTAAAGTAACATTTTTTATTCATATGCAGTATTGTTTAATGTTTATTCGTAATGTTGAAAGATGATCGAGTTCTCTAAACCCTGTATTTTGAAGTGATTTTTAAGCTAGATAAGTTTGTCATCAATTACGCATCTCTTACGATGCTCTTAATTTATATTGTTATTCAAAATATGTTAATACATTTTCTAATTAGGAAAAGGATCAACTTCTTGAATGGGGGATATATCGGATTCGCTATGGGAAATGGTGATGTCATAGACACCCAGAGACCTAAACCGCAAAAAATCGTATTCATATTGGTTTCTACTATAATGTAAAACAGGTATACAGTATTTTAACTAATATAGTTCACGGTCCTAGAAAAAGCTCTACGTTGTGGAAAACCGACACTAATAATTATATTTTTATCATTTTAGTTTTCTAGCTGTTTTCTTGTAATCTCATTATCCGCTTTTCGCTTTGTTCTTTTTCTGTTATTCAAATATTGATATAGGTCTATCTATGTAAATTTGTATCTATACTGTTTTGTTTGTCTCTCAGACCCATCTTAACCAGCTTTCTCTATAAAAATTTACTTAATTATACGTACATCTCGCAGGTTTTTCAAACTCTCCTTTTGTTTGGTTTCTTCCTGCTGCCGTGTATATTTTTCTTCAGTGATAACTCAGATTTCTAAACCCGCAAGGTAGTTTTCTTTTGTGTACTTTTATTCAAACTATATCTTTCATAGTAATTTATAAGACCAAGAGTTAGATGTGTGAAGGGACTTACTTATCTCAATTTCGCCCTAGTAAAAGAGGCTATATTATTATTATTGTTACTAATAACACTTTAATATTATTATGTGAGTACTATAGTGGAATAAACATTAAAATCACACTTATGCAGTTGTCGATAAATAGAGACATGAACTGACCTTGTAGTGAGCTGGATGGCCGTTGTCGATGTAGAACTCTTTTGGAGGCACGAAGGAGAACTTCCTGGAGCTGACGTCACTCCAGCAGTTACTAAAGAGCTTTCCCATTCTACTACACTCGCAGTGACCTGACGAGCTTCTTCTATACTCCCAAGCTGCTTTCCTCTTTGAGGTGACCGAAGGCTGTTGGGGAAATTGAAAAGTTAGGGCAATAAGGCACGGATTAGTGCAGTAGCCACGGAATTCGTGGCCGGAGGGCCAAATGTAAACGAAATTTTCGTCGTTGGACTCCGCAGAAATAGGTTATTGCGAGTCACGAGTCAATGTCAAAAATTATAGTAAGAATGGTGGACGAGGTACTCGGTTTTGACCTCTTTCTACAAGTTTATAATAAAAGATTACAACCAATGTCACATTTGTCTAAAACCCTTAGACAGTCTTGAATCCTTTTAAGTTACAAAGTATACATTTAGATATTTTTACCTATAAAAATGTAGGGAACTTTCTGCAGGCTGAAGAAAGATAGAAATCCGTTATTATTCTTTCAAAATTTAAATTTTTAAATAAATTATTCTTTATAAATTATCCATTTTTTCAAAATTTTGTGAAACACGCTTCAACGAAAAGAATTTTGGACCCAAGGCGTGCGAAGTAATTAGCTTTCCCAGATCCTTGTGAGAATTTATAATTTTCTTTTCATTAAAAGGTTACTAAATTAAGAAAGAAAATTATTAGTTTTCGAGGGAAAAAGTGATTTTCTACAGCTAAAAGGTTTTATAGCATTTTTGCTGGGAAATTTAAAGTAAATAAGTTTGTATATACTAATAAATTCGGTAAAAATTTCATGTATACCATAGGTATTTGGTCTTTGTGTTCATGGAGTTCAATTTTAATTCTTGTTTTTAACATGAATATATATTCATTTTCTGAAGTAGCGATAAAACATACTCCATAAGTCATATGATTATATCTCATCACTCACGCGGAGACCAGATGGAGGAAAATGTATGGAGAAAACCACTGTTCTTGGTGGAACACCCAATATGAATTTCAATAGCTGAGCTATCATCTTCAGGGTGTAGAGGAAAACTGATGAAGTTTTTTTCGAGGTTCCTAGGCCACTATGAAAGGCTAGAATCCTCAAAGAAATACTCTATTCGGGTTTCTCAGGGAAAAAGTCAAAAAGCCTTCAGATCCAATACAGGCAGTTTCCGTTTAGTCGACTCGATTTAATTCTACCCGAAATTCCGCGAGAGCAAAATGTAATAAGAAGTGACTAAAGAGGTTTCAAAAGCTCAAACTTCTATCAGCTGCTTCCACTATATTGATTTTTCTAAAGCATTCATTTTTGAGAGCACCCATAATTTGTACATCGCGGAGCCCCAAGATATTCTCGAAAATCAAAATTAATGCTCGTAATTTTTATATATGATCTAAATTTAGTCATACCATAAAATAGAGAATTGATTAGGGTGATGATGAAATTGATCAAAAATAAGTTCTTCAGTCTCAAAGTTTCTGGTTGAATTCACATTAAAAATTTGAAGATATTGTCAAAAATGATTCATTTTCAAAGAAAGGATAACATAAGAAATACAAGAATAAATTACTGACCAATATTTATCTGATTTCAGATATTTTATGTTTACTTGAGATCTTAGAGATTATGGATCAGTGAAGAATTTATTTGATGAATTAGTAATCGATCATTAAATCCAATACTGAAATTTAGTCTACTTGAGAAATTATGATAAACTCTTTAGTATGATAACTCGTAGTGATAAATTATATTCAGTAAATGTGCTTCTGGTACTTAAAGTGAATATTTAGCCTGAAAAATAATAAAATGACACGAATTTGGATTATTTAGTAATCTAAGACAGTAAAAGCAATTAACTGTTAAATAGAAGCTATGGAAAGGTTTTCAGCTGGAATTCTTGAAAACGAAAGGGGAATATATTATTTACATACATAATTGTAAAAGTTTTGCAAGATATTATGAGAAACATATAATGGATTAGTCTTAATTAGTCTTTAGATGGCAATTAACTCCTGATGCATTATCGGGACTCTTAAGTCTCAGCCTTGGGTATGCCTAAAGAGAAATTTTCAGGATTCTGATGTGATAAAATAGAAAAGAAAGAAATATTTTTTCACCTACACTGTTACATTCATTATAAAATCTTAATTATTTAAATGATTATTCAATTTTACATATAATTGCTGTAGTGTTTGTTCAAGAATGCTCAGTGTAGTGGAAAACCGATTTATTCTAAAGGGAATTGGAAAGTAAAGAAAAACTTGAATGTTAAGAAACAGGCATTTTGTAAGGCCGAACTAAAATTATTTCTCGAATGAATAAACATCTGTTTTTATTACGTGAGAAGTAATTTTACTGTAGTAGATTCTACTTTAAATTGCCTCGAAGGTATGGGTGCTTATTTTGTTCATTTCATAAGTCTTATAGTTAGTCACTAGATATTCAAAATCAAAGTGATTTTTGTGAAAATATTTGTTAGGAGTTATCTTTACAAGAGACTTGAGTTAATAGGGTCCATACCTTTCTCCTTGGGATGCAAAGGCACGTTTCTTCCTTCTCCTCTTTCCTCACATTTCTGTCCACATCTTCTTCAATCTTGATCACGGCTACTTCGTTGCTTTGCTCCATCTAGAGGACAAGGAAGAGAGAAAACGATTCAGTTTGTTTATTTATCAAGTAATTAGCAATACAGCAAAATTTTCACCAATTCATCGTCGTATTTACCGAGAATAGAAGTATCCGTGTAAGTAGTTTAAAACAAACCACATTAGAGCAAGCGGTTTGATATTAGGAAGACTACATTGTAATACGAGATATTTCCAAAGAGGCTAGTATTGAACTGGCTTTAAGTAAGGAAGGAAATTTTGGAACACGGCTGTTAATGAATTAGAGGTTTAAAATTTCTAAAAGTCGTCTTTGTCGTTCCTCGTCTAACTTCCCGGTAGTCGGAGAAAGCAAGTAAGGTATGCCGCACTTTTATGATGCACTTTTATGATATTTGGGTATAAATTAAGGCATTCCTTTCTTGCTTTCTCCGAATACCGGGAAGTAAGACGATGAACGCCGACAAAGACGGCTGTTGGAGATTTTAAACCTCTAATAAAGAGCTGGATTTAAATAAAGTGAAATGTTTAAATTGTGTAATTAGGTATGTTACTATTGTATCGCATACTTTCATATCGTTATCGTATCGTATTCTATTAAACAATTATCGTATTTATGTTGTTTGATAGTAAATGGTCAATTTTTGGCTTCAAATTAGTCTGGCGTAGTCATAAATCTCCACGTTCATTGATTTGCAGCATATTTCTTTTTCTAGAGGATATTGGTAACCGCTGAAACCCCTTTCCACAAGGTTTGAAAATGGGTAAACTATCAAAATCTTTCTTGCGATGGACCATAATACAGGATAAGCGACAGGAATGGACTCCATTTACATACTGTGAACCCCCATTTTTTATCCCTGACATAGACCCCATGAAAACCTATATGGATGCTCATATTTGGGCACTTTGGGAACCTACGATGCTCAATTAAGATGGAAATGTAAGAGCTTGAATTTCTTGCGAGACTATTTTCACATCCTTTGTGCCTGTATTTTGACTTTATTTTCCGAGCTTATCCTTTGAAAAGCGCTGGTTACACCGAAAGTTCCTCGATTCGTGGTCGTTGTCAAACTCGTGGTCATCCTGTTTCGCGTGAACTCCATCTTGTTTTATTTTCTTAGATCTTCTAGTCGTTGCAACTTTTCTTTGAAGCGGTGTCCTCGGTTGGCATTAATCACATTCTTTGATGTCATACATGAGCTGTTTATCAAGTAACATAATCCCGCACGAGATTTTTTGTGATCAGCTAACATTAAGTCACTGGATTAAAGCTGAAGCGATATTAGAAAATATCTCTAAAGTTATTCAGAAGAGAAAATAAAAGCTTGCAAATAAAAACATTATTGTTTTATTTGTTTGTTGTATGGAATGTGATTATTGACTTTAATCGACTTAAAATCAACGCTTTTTTAAACCAAACGCAGAGATTGACTTATGCATCATCGTTTCATCGTTATGGAAATGAGCAATTAGGCTGTAATTCATCATCAGGCATAAAGATCGAATGTCGGCAACCTGACAGCGAATTAGAGCGGTTGCGGGCATTTCGGGATGAATTTTGCGAACGATCAGCAATAGCGGATAAGGGCTCTGTTTTACCGGAAGTGATCACTTTCCGGATGAGAGGAGTGTCTCTAACGAGATGTGTATTTAGAGTGAAAAGTAAACTATACATCTGAAACGCTCGAGCGTTCAAAACCGCAAATTAAATATGTATTGAAAAAGAAAATATTTTACTAAAATATCATATGAATGAAATTAATCTGGTAAGCATTAACTTTGTGGAACTCCATCCGAAACTAAGTCCGAAACCGGTGGCGACATTAAAAACTTTTAAACAGTGGAATTTTGCTAAGTTATTCCCACCCGTTTACTAAAATATCATACGACTGTATAATATAGCTTAGTAATCGGAAGACTACTCCACTTTGAAACAACATGTAGACATTATTGCCTGTTTGTTGACATTGGCAAGATTTCATCTGCTTCGATAATACTCAGATAGGCAACCATGCATTCCTTTTTTTGTGAATGTTCTGAACTCAAATCTTTGGAAAATGCGATCATACCAGTAACTCTGGAGTCTATTGAAAATGCCGAAAGACTGACTTTATTTTCGTAGATATTACATCAACAAAGGTTCTTATCGTCCTTTTTTTAAATCTCTATGCAATGATGCCATCAGCTGCGTGCACTAAAATGAATTTTCCGCGAATCAGCTCTTCATATCTCAAATGGCTAGCGACAAGGCTCATTTGAATTCATGGAACGAAGCAGGCCTCATTGAAACCCAATGTACGAGTATAGTGGGGGGTAAAATTTCATTTCAAGTCTGATAATTTCCTCTATAATACTTTGTAAATGTATATGATATAACATATTTCTGAGTAATGCTCGAGAGGAATATAAAATGCTCCCAGGCTTCATATGAAAATCCTTGCGACTAGATGTCATTCATGGTCACTCACACACTTCAAATTTAAAAATAAACGATGTATTATTCATAATTCTATAACATGTAATTCAATTCACAAATAGATTCTTCAATTTTTAGGGTTATGAGGATAAAATTTATATTCCATTCTGATCCTTTGGAGAAATTTTAGTTGAAAAATCTGAAATTTCAAATGCATTTCAAGAAGTAAGGCTTCTTATAATCTTATTATGTATTTTTTGGTGAACAAAAATAGTAGCTTTCACATAACTATTTTGTTAAAAGTCTTTAGATAGTAAATAGGTGAACTGCCTATCGTATGTTTTTGATTCTATCGTTTTTCTGCAAGCTATTCTTTAAGTTTCAAGTCCAGGTTTTGCAATAATCTGTAATTTACTCTCTTATTACAGTTTAACTAGCTTAAATTAATAAAAAAAAATTAATGAGGCAAACTGAGGGGCTTAGTTATTGGAAGTGGATCATCATAATTATTGCAAGTAATGAGTTAAGAATAAAACTCTCCGTTGAATACATGTATGAAAGTAGTCGATGAGTTTTGAAATACAAATAAAATATTTATTTCAGTTGAAAATGCATGTTCAAATAAGGCAGCAACCGTTACGGTAAACAGTTCCGAATAAACTTTAACTTAACTTTTCTGAATAATATAAAAATTATTAATTAAAATCCAGTTTGAGGCTTATTTAAATTGCGCCTGTTCTTGAAGTTGATTCAGTTTTATAAAATATACAATGAAAGCGTTAGTAAAAGCTCACGGATTTAGCAGAACATTTATAATTATCATGCAACTGATATGAATAGATTCTTTAATACATAAAAAATAATGATAATAATAACTTCTCTAATGGAAACAGGAAGAAAGATCCCAATCTCAGTCATTTCGATAATTATTACTATTTACTAACATACACAACTTTTCCCTAGCAAGAAAAATCCGATAAGCTGCAATTCAAACCTGGAACCTTGGAGTAGGAGCGCTAGCACGCTAAACACTCAGCGACCGTAGCCGGAAATTATTATTATTAACTTTCTTTTTAGTGAATTTAATTCGTATATTAGAATTAAATTCATTGAATTGTATATTCAATAGTTTTAAAGTAATTACGGAAATGATTATTATTGACATTATTTTTAGTGAATTTAATTAGTATTAAAATTCATTGAATTGTTTATTAAATAGTTTTAAAGTATTTCCGGAAGTCATTATTATCGGCATTCTTTTTAGTGAATTTAATACGTACATTACAGTTAAATTCATTGAATTGTTTATATAAAGTATTTCCTGCTAATTCTGTTGCACTGCAAATCGCAAATTCACTGAAAGAAAAACTTCGGTGAATGTGAACTGAAACTATTGATTTTAAGCTAATGAAATAGAAGATCGATTATCAATTACAGTGTACTAACTATTGGAAGAGCCATCACCTATATTGCTTGCGCTCGTGTTTAGTGATAACACTCTACATCCTAATTGGAGGATCAATAATGGTGCGGCGCTCGGAGATGATGCCTCTCTGAAGCCATTAGTGCCATGAATGTCTGAAATATCCCTCAAAAGAAGGGCTAATTACCTATAATCTGCAGCTGACATCAATCTAATCGAAAGAGACGGATTTTCTGAGGTCATAAACAATCATCTTGGGAGATTTAAGACCTGTCAAATGTATCATCGAAGGCTTTAATTTGCCGAAGGCGTGAGTGTTAAATTCGGAGTTTGGCAGGTATTAGGCATTGAGTGAAGGATGAAGCCTATATGTAAAAGGATTGATTGCATGGCAATCTTAATAAACCACGCCCGAGATAACGAGAAATCAAATTCTGGGTTATATTTCATCATGATTTTTACGCAAAGATGACGGTTTGAAGCTATGAAATAAACGAGAATTCTGCATTAGATAATTGCAGTTATGTCTTTTCTATTTGAAGATTTAATAATCCAATACGATTTTTAGTTTTTGCTGCTTTCCTTACTACTCAAGAACCATTTAGTTTTGCAATATTGTTACCCAAATGAAAGAATTTACCCTATTTCCTTAGATCGTCATCGAGTTTTTAATCGTACTTTCCTGAATATTATTCCAGAAGGAAAAAAGAGCTTTTATCAATCATTTCAAGCGATCATACCTGAGGTTGCAATCTTTTTATGTCCTCATAATACTTTAATCAACTAATTTATAAACTCTATCGCACCTGATGTACCTTGACTATTTTGAAATGTTGCACATTCTTTCGGCAGTTTCAGTTTATTTCTAGAATAAAACAATACTTTCTTTATCTGTGATAGTTCCAAGATCTTGAATCGTTGTTTTATGAAAATAATCCAAATTGATGATGCACGAGAAAGGTAGTGTTACAGAATAACACTGACGTTATAGGATAAAAACAACTACAGCCTTGTGGCGAAAAAATACTTGATCTTTTAGTCGTCATGATGGAGGAAATAAGAGATGGAATAACGGTCATATATGTATTTATTGGGAGGATGACAATGATAGTACATGCATCGCAATAAAATTTAAAGAGATATTCCCAAGGAAATACGGCCTATAAAAAGTCTGACGGGATCAGGAATTGAATCCATTATTCAAGTCCGTTTTTCCTTGTGATTTTTCCTTGATTTCCCTTGTACCCAAATATACTTTAACCCTTTTCCTTGAAAATACATTTTCCAAACTTTGGATACACGATACTTATCCTTTATGACGAAAAGCGTTCTTTAATCAAGTATTGACGTAATTTCCTGTTTCTTGGGGATTTTTTGAAAATTTTTTGATACTGAAAGTTTGCAAAACTAAAACCCACGTTTCAGGAAAACAACCTCAATGAAGAGGGGTGAAAAACCACTAAATACAGTAATTATAATAATAAGGTAATATATAATACAATTAAGTTGCAAAACAAGTATTAGAGAATTAACAAAACGGAAATTTAAATTACATAAAACCAAAACCCCGAAACGGTCGGTTTAAAAGAGGCGAATGGTTAATAAACTAATATAATTATAAATATTAGGACAGCAATGGAAAAGAAGCTAGTTAAAGGAACGTGCTCAGATCCTATAATTTAGAATAACTAATAATAATCATGATTTCAGCCAGAGGAATTCGTTGAACATGCAATATTAAGGTCGATGAACTTCGTCGTTGTATTTCATCACATTTTTCCTTGCCAAGGTAGAGAAATGCAACTGTATATAATAGTGACAATAGCATCACTGCGAGTGGCGAAATGATCATTACTGTTAGATTATGTTGCGTTGACGGATGAAGACTCAGCTGCCGGCACACGCGCGTTACCATACCACGAGATTATCCACAGCAGAAAAGTGACCCATTAATCAGAAAAAATGGCCTCAAAAAAGAAAAACCAAGTATCCACTAATGAATCCCACTTTTATATAAGATCTCTTTCGAGAAAGGGGTCATTATCTGCCATAAATTTCGGAGCGCTTCCCTGAAACCCGCATTCAACCTCTGCTCATCCGTCACCTCTGATGCGGGTCCCTGTTTCTGAGGTTTTTCACGAGGCTAAACAGTAAGCAAAGGGGAAAATGTAAGCCGCTTCAAAGCGACGCGTTTTGTCATGCCGTGCTCGTGACAAGCGGGCGCAATAAAATCTAATTTGTATGCCTAATGCGTCGAGCGAATGCCTTACTTCGGTAGCGCACTCTCGATTCCACGTCGTCCTCGCTTTTTTGCGAAGTGTTTTTAACGTCACGTTCAATCCGTTGATTCTTTTGTCCTCCGGTTGTCCGAAGGCGCGCAGATGGAATTATTGCCCTGAATCAATCTTTAAAGTGGCTCAAATTCGGTTATGGACGCTAAGAGTTGGAATAGTGTCGCTGAATGAATTGTAATGCCTTAAATCTCTCAACAACTCGCTTCGCGGGCACTGACTATTTTATCGAGCGGTTCGGTAATCATAATAGACGTTATATCTTTAACTTAGTCTTGTAAATATATTTTGTGAAAACACAAGTAACTTAATAAGTACTTAAATAAGTTGATAATATTAATATTAAGTAATATTAAATACTTAAATAAGTTAGTTCGTTGGTGGAGTTTTTTGATGTTGACATGGTTGCAAGGTAATTGTTTAGATAGCAATAATTAAGAGAGTTTTGCCTTTATATCGGAAATAAATGGAAATAAATGCTTTGTTAAGTGATAGAAAGAATTTAATTTAATTGCTTGATAATCACATCTTACTTACGACAGAAATGCCGTGGCTCTCTCTGTTATCTTCTTACTGGATTATGTAATGTCATTTTAAGGGTTAGTTATCGTTATTATGTCGATAATGCAGCTTTTCATTAAGTTATCTGTTCAAAGTGTGGATAAACCGATTTGGTAGAAGTATAAGCCACTTTGGAATACGAATAATCAGCATTTACGTTTTGAACATCAGGAAAAATTACCTTTATTTCCTTAACTTATGAAAAGATAATTGATATAGAATTCAATCAGAGATACAAGGATATATATTCCTTTTTCTTACTTAGAGGTTTTTTTGAGCTGTGTGAAATTGCAAATCAATTTTAGTACGAGATTATATTTTTAAATTCTACATACATGCATCCACCTGATGAGAAATGATGAAAGAAACCAATATTAAGGTTTTCCTTGGCATATTTCAGATTCAGTAAAGATTAATAATTTTACGGGAACACAAAGCTTACTTATTTGTTGCAATCAGTATGTTAAAGCTTTTAAAAATACCTTTTAATAGCCGTCTTTGTCAGCGCTCCTCTTCGCGTTACTGTCGGTTTTCGGAAACAACGGGAAGTCCCGGGATTCCTAACCCTCTGAGATACACTCAATGTACATCAAAGTAGCTATACTCTAATCTTGAAGGGTGGAAGAATCTTACGAAATTAAAATCCATTACGAAAAATGTCTGCAGTAATCAATCCTTCCGTGGAAGTCTTAATGTGGAATAAATTTTCTCTCTCATATAGCACTAATTGCATAATCCTTGCTTATTTAAAGCATGAAAAATCGTATTTGAAATTTGAAAAGTTTTAGATGGAATGTAAAAGAGTGAAAATAGTAAAACACGTGAAGTGCCTCTGGTTATTTCAATGGAAGAGGATGAGGGCATGAGGGATCTCTTCCTTGTTTCTTCACCCGACTTGGAGCAGTAGAGGGACTCCCATCAGAATTCATTATGTCCAGAGTTTTTTATGATCGCTCGTATCGACATAAGCATAAACAACGCAGTGGAAAATTCTTACGATCACTCGGCAATATGGCGCTCTCCAACTTCATCCAGCGAGCAGTAAATAACCCAAGTCGCAGTATTTCACAATGCCACCTTTTCTGTCTTTTCCTCTTTCAACAAAATATCCAGAGAATAATTAATAATCTAATTAATTTATAATTCATTTATAATTCATTTTAAATTATTAGCATTGCTAGAAATGATCTTAGATGTAGTAAATACGTATTTTAAAAATACTTCTTATGAAGGTTCTGGGAAAATGCTTTCAAGTTTCACAGGCAACATTTACGTCTTATTTCAAAGAAAACGTTATTTAAAAAAAAGCCATTTCGTAAATTCTCAGAAAGATGAACAGTTTTTTATATCATGACAAACATTAAATTCCCTATGACTGATGACGTCCTTCCATAGAAAATTTGACCCACTAAAGAACTACAAAAATAAAATCTTTTTCATTCAATTTGATATTACAGTTGTAAACGAACATTAAATTTTTTTGATGCCACGTTATAAAAAAATGATAATGAAATTTCCTTTGCATTTTAGACGGCTAGCAAAGAGGCATATAGATGCTGATTTCAAAGAATTTTTTTCCTGATGCCCCTACAGGAAAAATGGATTAGTTCTAAACAGCATACCCCGGGAATGCAGTAAGTGATTTTTATTGTTAATAATTACAAGTATATATAGAGTTATAGACTATATTTATTGCGTGTAATAGTATATTATTATATGTGTATTACTATGTACACAATTATAAATTAACATTTTATGTGATATTAATAATAATATAAAGCTTTCGATTGTAAAGTAATGTAAACTAATTCTTATTTCTCTTACATATTGTAGTAGTGCTAGTGTTAAAAGTGCTTCGACAGCTTAGGTCATTTCGCACATTGGCTCCCACCGGGATTCGAACCCGGGATCGCTTTCACCAAAGGTAAACGCGCTGTTCACATGACTATCCGGGAGCCTCTTACATATTGTTTTGCTTATATGGCAAGGGTCAGGTAAAATTGGCTGGAGACTACAATAAGGCAATTGCCTTTAGTTAGATGATGATTTTTAGATACATTTTTCTATTTATTCCTGATGGCTAACAAGGGATATTTATTATACATTAGCGGAAAGTATTATCAGATAATTTGAGCGATGATAATACCAGAAGCCAGACGGCAAAACTGGCGAACCATAAGCATTTTTCTTTCTGCCGATTTTCGTCGGGAATTGGAATCCGAGTCTGATTAGAAATGTCACGAGCAATTTGCAATTCCGCGAATGTCTATTGCGCAGGAAACCTTTTAGCTCTTTGTTCCTATGAATAGATTCCATGCAGAACGTAGAGATATTGGCGGTTAATAAAGACTCCCATTCTTAAACTCAATAGAAAGCCTTTTATCATTTTGAAGAGTGGTATCCTTTTATTTCAGACGGCCATTTCCATTTCTATAAGAGCGTCCTTCTGCTGCGATGCACCTTGGGCTTTACTCTTGTGATCCGTTTCAAGGTTAAGGATGAATCCTCATTTCGAAAGGAGATCATCTCTTCAAAGAAGCGTCAGACGGTTCATTTGGAAAATCATTTAACTTTTCCTCGGCATTTTATCTATTCCGAGCATTTGCTGCTTCTGTGACGAAATGTACTGCAATGTATCCACTGGTACTGTTGAAGTCTTTTCATTCATTCGTTTTAAAACGATTTGAAATCCTGAAATATGCAGTACACTGTTCTTGAGATGTTTTTTATGCGCATTTCACTGGTCAGGCACGGCTATATTGATAGGAAAGCGACAGCAGTTATATTAAATAACTATTTACCCTAAAAATAACCGAAATAAAAATTAATATAATATATTAAATATAATATAAAATAATAATATAGATAAAAATAACTGATAAAATGATTATAATCGGTTTTTATTGTCAGTCTTTTGTCACAGGATATAGGAAATTAGATATTTCACAAGATATGGGCTTAGTAAATATTTCCGCACATTTTTAATGATACGACCGGTTTCGTTATTGGAGTAGCATCTTCAGGCACAGGAGTACTAGGGGAGAAAGTATATATAGCAGAAAAGGATGGGGTAGGGTAAGGTGGAGAAGTGATGGGATGTTAAAGGGAAAACTCTTTTAGGTAGGAAGATGAGGGAAGGCATATTCTTTGGTAAGGAAGCCTTGGTCAGCGGAAAAATTTACGATTTAATTTATGCCTAACTGAAGTCTTTTTCTCTTCTGCATATTTCATACATTTTTTCCACAATTTTATTCGTGGCTGTGATACTATGAAAGTTGCTGAGTGATATTGAATATTGGCATTCATCCTAATGATAACTATTTGAGTACTATGGATGGTTTTTCATTAGGTCATTGTACTGAAACTAAGCGGGGTTTTACACACATGGTATTGAGGATCAAAGATGTGAAGAAGAAAAAACTATTGCTCTCCTCACGATGCCTAGTTTACTCCTCAGTCTGCCACTCTTTCTATCTCCAGTCTTTGGCAACCAATGTTGTAATTAAGTGATTGAGGTCCTAACCAGCCTTCAAGTTGATAACTGCACTGACAGAATATTATCCTCCAACACAATGTACTACTTTATCTGAAACGTAAGCTTCTTTTCATATATTAGCTCAAAAATTTATTTTCCTTATAATAAACCTTCAAACCCTTAAAAAGATTGTATATCTTCAGCAGGGAAAATTATGAAGAAAATCTCATTTTTTAATACTCTAATTTTAACAAACTGTAGTTTTACTAATTTTTACGTATATGAACAACAAATAAAAGACATATCTCATAGAATAACACTATTTTGAACCACTGTTCTCGTAACGAATATTCTTATAACTCTTGTGGTAAAGCAGATAAAGATTATATTCAAAGGAAATATATGAAATGTCAACATTAATTTCCCTTCGATGAATTCTTCGGAGTCGATAGCTGCAGTAGTATAGAGATTTATCTTTAACATGACCATTATTGGACGTTAGCCATATTGGAATTTCATAAGGATAGTCTTAAGTGCCGCATTGTTGAGCTGGGAGCGATAATCATTGTGCGATGCAACGTATAACAGACGAACCTGTGATAACAGCTTTTACGCCCTCTGCGGCTATCTGAAACACTAAAATTATAGACTGAGCAATCAATTTTGTCCCCAAAGCTTTCATGGATGAAGTACGAATTATTTTGTCCCTCTGAGTTTTCATAAAATACGGATATGGTGTATGCCATCTTATAAACGAAAAGGACATTCATAATCCTCTTATAATAAACCTTGAGCAAGTAAAATGGCTATCGATAAACAGGTACTGGGTGATATAAAATCGTCATCAAGTCTTTAATGAATAATACACAAACAGGAATATCCTTGTCCGTTTATACTTTCCAACATATCCTCTTGCCTACACATAATCGTAAGGTGTACACATTTTGCCTACTTATTTGCGACTATCAGTAGTATTTTAAGACATTATTGTTCTTACCTATTTTGAATGTTGGCAATATAACTGATGATAGAAACTTACGCTCAGAAACACTCATTATCAAAGATTTCAACTCGATTTATATTGTGATATTGTATGCATAGACACACACGTTTATATGTGGCGAAGTTGGGACTATGTAGGAAGTCCAATTTTCCTATTAACCCTTATCTAATGGAAAAACATAAAAACAAGTATATAACCAATATTATTAACAGATAACTTGATGGCAATAGAGAGGAAATATGGAAAGAAAAAATGGTTTTGTCGAGCAAATAAAAAACAGTTACTTTTGATCACACATAACAAATTTCCACTGTAGGAAAATACCCACAAAGAGAAAGGAGGTGTGAAAATCCTACGAAATGTGTAACAGAGGTTAAAATAAGAAATATATGGATTATAGTATAAAAGGAAATGAAAATTACGTAAGGTTTTTGCAGAAAAATTAACAGTAGAATAAAAGTGTTCTATATCGTAGAATTTTGAAGGTGAACTAAATTAGTGAGTAGTCGCATGAATAACACATTCTGATGTAGATTCTAAGGGATCAGATACAAGTTGTGGTAAAGACAGACCTAGCTGGAAGGCACAACCGTATAGTAGCATATGCTTATATCATCTCATACGCTTACGGGTTAGGGAGCCACTAAAAATTTAGGTCAATCTTTTCCTTAGTTGATACGTCATGTTTATTGCATAAGCAACGGATTTGAAATTTTCTAGGCATCAAGGCTAAAGTGACTTTAATCGCGAGGGGGGTGAATGGATGACTCTCGAGATAGCGCAAAAAAAAACCCAGAGTTCTTCATATCAGTCTCACCTACCAATGTCTTCCCTTTTCATTCTGTTGACACATTGACAACTTATTATTCCGCGCTCAATTTTCCATTAAAGATTTCCCTCCTCCCGAAGGCCTTCTGGATAAGTTATCGATCGCTTCGATAATGGTTTTAAAGCGGTTATTCTCACGCTGTATCCTTCCCTTGGCTCCTAGCTGTCTCCAGTCCACCTGCGTTCCAATATATATATATATATATGTCCACATCCCATTTTCCTCCCGACTATTTCCCGCGCACCCGGAAATTTGAAATAAATAAATTTTTCATCGCAACTCCTGCAAAGACCCTTTTCATTATTTCTCCAAGGAAATGTGCCGATGCGAAATTACATTTCCTTGCTGGTTATTTGAACACACCTTCCCTTTGGCGATACCGTGTCTTCTCCTCCTTCCCTAGCAATGGAATACAATCGATTTTTATTTTTCTTGTGAATTAAAAAGGAATTATCTGATGTCGCTTAAGATCTCTTTGGTGTTACTTTCCAGGATGTGAAGAGAGGTACGTTAAAGGCTGGATTCTTTTTAAACTTCGTCGTTTAAAACATTATTAAATTTTTATTTAATATAATATAGTTTATATTCTATTTATAATAGTAAAATTATATAATATCATTTATATTATATATTTATTTATAATTTATTACGAAATATAATAAATAAAAATATTAAGAAGAAACATTTGAATAGCCCACCCTATACATTGCAAGCAGCATTTCAAGGCAGTAAGGCAGGGGATGCATGTACAATGACTCTACTTCCCTATGCGATTACTTATTCATGTAATTGGTGTAAATAATGAATTCTTGAAGTGACTAGCTCTAGAACTTACTTCCTTGATTTATTTCGCAGTATCAGGACAGTCTGTGTAACAGGAATGATGGCTACATCATGGATACACCTCTAAAAACGTAATTTCTCTGATTTTTAAAGTAAGTTAAGCTTTTTTATTACTTGTTTGAGAAACACTTACTGATTTGTTATAGCAATCCTCCGCAAAATGTACGACTTTCGTATTACCTTTCTTACTCTCTTGCGCGAATGCAACACCTGTATTTCCCCACACATAAATACTCCAGGCGAGTTCTAACTAACGCTAAGTAGCATCGCTGGCGTACTTTTACTTACTTACTCCAACTGACCATTCTCACAACGAAGTTAAGTTTCTGAAGTACTCGACCACACATATTATGGATGTGAGTACCCCATGTTAGGTTCTTGAGGGTTATTACAAGATATTTTTCCGATTCTACTGTTATTGAGTTCACTAAATCAAACTGTTCAGCCATTTCCAAATACTTATATAAATGTAAAATTTATAACGAAAAATGATAAACATGTATGTTGTTTACCCTAAATTGCCCAAACAAGCATAATCAATCTTGGAAAGGCTCTTTTAGATTTGGTTGTAAAAGTATGAAACACATCAAAGTTCAACAGTAAAAATTAAGTATTTGAGGCTTATAGGCATTCTTTTTCTACATATGTAAGAGAAAATGCATTATCTACAGCATCTTTAAAAAAGTCACCATTGTATTTAGCTCCCAAGAACTTTTTACAGCAACGATTTTCCACTAGTAGACGTAATGAAATTGAAGCTTGCCTCTTCGCATTCCAACACTATTTGCTTTGGGCACTTGACGACTCCTTTTGGTGCCGCATGGTTGGAAACATACCCTCACGTTCTCCCTATCATCTCCCTTTAAATTAATCCTAATGAACACATTCCCTAGGATAAAATCCGTACAGCGACCTTAAGCTGAATGCCTCACTCTCAATAAATCCCTAAGTATTCACTTTCAAGAACGTGCTTTCTCGATATTTTACCAGGTATCTGTTTTGGAATTCTGGATGAGGAATGGGATGCAATAAAATGGGATTGAATTGAAAATTATCGAGCACTTTCAAAATTAAAATTTACTGTAACTCTCCGAACTTTATACCATACTATTTAATGGCTCACTTCTGATAATTTTGAAATAAGTGTTATTTTTAACTTTATATTTGAAACGTCAAAGAATGGGAGTACATAATCTAAAACTTTTCCTCTATTTGAAATAAGCTAACCATTATATTACCTCTTCCAGATGAAGGCAGTTGGACAAACCAATTCCATGGAGATAAAATGTTATAATGTATTCACTTATTTAATATAAATCAAAGCTAACGAATTTCTCATAATACTCACAAATTTAGCATGACCACAACAGATTCCAATAAAACTAGAGAAACCGTGTAACAAGGACGATCTGACAACAAGAGTTACTCATGAATATTCTACTATAACTGAGCGTTCAATCGATTCACTGAATGCATCGAAACTATTCAAATTCTCTGATTCATTTCCTGCTAATGGACTTCATTTTTATCCAATCAATCAAATATGCTGATGAATCATTCATTGAAATGATTCTAAATTACAATAAATCGTGGTAACATGTTAGATACCAATTAAAAATCACTTAGATTAAATTTTAAATTGCAATAAGAAAATTTGTAAACGAGTTCACTTTCTTAGAATGCCACAAACTTTCGGAAAATAATTTTTCATCACACAGAAATGTGAGATAATTTCTGCTATTGATCGAAAACTTATAGTTTGGTATAACTTTAAAAATTTCATATTTAAATGGATTTTAAAACTTAAAAAGCTCTGTTAGAAAATTATGATTCAAGTAGTAGTATTATTAAAAGTGCTTCGATAGCTTAGGTCATTTCGCACATTGGCTCCCACCAATGATGATTCAATTTTATTCATAAAAATGCAGAATTATGTATAATGTGCGAATGATAACTTTTACTTCATTAAGGGCTAAAGTTTATGATTTAAATTATCTTTGAGAATATTTACTTTAGATGGCGTAATCCATCTGGGTTAAATGTGAAAGAAAATACGGAATCCAGAAGGACAAGGCTTTAGTTATGAGAACTGGAAAACGAAAAGTTTTTTTTAATAGAGACTGAACTATAACTAGGAAAAATCGTTCATGTAAAATATCGAAAACCTTTTAAAGATAAAGGAATATGTCCCAAGAGGTATAGCGAACGTGAAAGAGATTTTCCAATATATTATTCGGAATTGCATAAAATTTCGACAGAACAACTAATATCAGATTGGGTGGGACGGAGTTGCGGTAGGAATGGCACCCTGGGGAAAGCAAATCGGCTCCAGTCCACTTAAATCCCTCACGCAAATTCCACGAACGAAACTTTTGCCTTTAAAGGTGGCTTCATAAATACGCATCTCCTGTAGAACCGTTTTTGATAAAGCATTATCATTCTTTACAATAGAATTTAGGATACAATATGCAGCTATCTGAACAACCGACGTTTTCAAATAAAATGAGATCAGTGATCTTAAATAATGCAATATATGAAAACTATGAGCAATACTTATAACCGTAATTGGTAAAAATTCCATAACGAATATAATTTAATCAATATGATCTAGCTAAACTTGGCGGAACGCTATAAAGAAAGAAATACGAAATTATTTAGTAGCTTTCACAAGAAAATTTTACTTGACGACCGGTTTCGTCTCTCGCAAGTCATATTCAAGCTCTGTGTGGTATGAAAGGAGGAGTTGATTTGCATTATACTCTAATTTAATTTTAAGTTATCATTTTTGGCATATGAATTCTATTTCAGGAGCCACCACGAGAATCAGCCCACACTCAAAAAGTTAGTCCAGTGTAGAAGGCAGAGTACACTTCTCGTGCCGCCTACAACCTTAATTTCCAAACTTTCCTTTCTTGTTAATTCTCCAGACTTCAAGCCTTATATTTAACTCTCACATAATGCAAAACTATTCTATTGTCTGAGGACAAACGAAATTAAGTCAAACAACTTGAAAAGGCACCCTCATGCACATCTAAACGACAAACCAACCGTCATGAGGGTTAAACCAACTTAGGGGGTTCCAGACTTTTTCCAGTATTTTACAGACAGTAAGATCCCTAAAATGGGTCTGGCAATGTGGTGAAAAGAAACGATAACCGTTGGACATCTGCATTTATCAACTAGCTACCAAGGGACATAAAGAGACTAAGAAGAAGACCAAAGATATATACAAACAATATGAATTAATAAGGCATAACGTGAGAAGAGAAGCCCAGGACATAAAAAAATGGAAAACACTTGGGGTGGCCTGCATCTGACGTCGGATTGAAAATGGCTGATGACGACAAACCAAGCAGAGCAATCTCAACGTCAATTATTTCGAGTACTTCAGGGTCATATGGAATTCAGAGGATGATTTGTTGTATTTCGGGTTTGATAAACAATTGAATATTACAATGCTACGGTGTCATTGGAAAACGCTTTCTTTAGCATCACTTTGGGTCCCTATATCTCCTCGTCATCCTTTCTAAATCAGAAAAATATCAAGAGAGGGAAAAAGAAATATCCTTAAGGAGAGGAAGAATACGTAAATTCAGAAGAGGTAAATAAAAGAGCGACGTTTCGGAAAAGACAACAAGTTGTCATATCGCAGAAGGCTCACCTCCTTCAAAAGAGAGATTCCTCTCACGGCTCAACTCGATTTTTCGGCTAACTCAAAAACATATCGAAAAAGCTGAACGACACGTTGTATTGATCAGCCGGCGACAGCTAAACTAACAACTAATGCCATTCTTTGAGTTTTGCGGAAAAGTGAGTTTCTCAGCCCTCTTATCGAACAGTTTGGCTCGGCAGTTTTCAAAGCAGAAGAGGTGTTTTCACGAACTGCCGAGTGTAAACATGGAACGTTTCCTATGGAAATAACTCGAGGATTTTTCCGCTTTTTCCAGGGCGGTGGAGTCAGATTACCTAGGACCAGAATCAAACCCCGATTCCTCTGTTGTTTAACAGTAGACTCCGACTCCTCTAAAATTAAATTTACAAAATGGATTTGCTCAAGCCAACAACGGTTAGAACTGCGGCACAAATATACAAAAACTAATTCTACGTATAGAGAAAAAAATGAGATTTTCGAGCAAAAACTATAATTCCAGGAATTAGCAAATGGTCTACGGAGACAGAATGCAAAAATTTAAATCTTTTTTGATTTATCTAAAAATTAACATTTAAAATCCATAACATGATTATAAGTAATTAAACAAAGCAAACAAATACACCTCTGCACCGAATACCATTCTTTTCTTATGAGAGTAAACATTAGTAGAAGAAGACCTACATAGGGGCCCCATGAGAACTTTATTGAAGTCTCTGTTAAATACAATTGATTCCTGGCATTAAAAAACCCTCATATTCAAATACAAAACAATGTTGGAGTTGAAAGGTGTGGCTAACAAATATACAATGGTTACTCGCTTAATATAATAACATTAAAAAACCAGTTTAAACTTTGTTTTGAGACTCAGGATTAAATCTGTTTAACCCTCTTTTATTGATGCCTTCAATTGTATCAAGGAGTCGGAGTTGATAGATTTTATTTGCCACTAGTTCCAATTCCACATCCCTGCTTTTTCTACATGCTCTCGATTACTGGAAAGCATCTAAGCCATAAGAAAGGTGGCCAAAGCAATCGGATTTCCTTTCTCCAATGAGAACCCATTGAGAAAATAGAACGAATGATTGCTAAGCTTACAGAAGCGAAAACGTGTTCTCGCTGCGATTCTCGGCTTAGATCTTCTCGGCCTAGAACAGCCAAGGATAGTTTTATTTTTCCAGATGTTACTCGAGGATTACATTCTACTTCAGCTAGATGACAACTTCCTCTTTAAAGGTGGGATTCACTTGAAATATGTAAGCACTAAATTAATCTGGTTGAAAGCACGCTGTACTCCCCTTGAGCTGTGATGAAAGTTAGGTCGACAGAGAAGAATTTAAGGTGATTCCAGTAGTGTCACACAGTCAGGGCAGATCCGACAACTCAAGAAGGCAAAGAATTGTTTGGTCTGGCAAAACTTTGAAGGCGAATTTTTTAATTTGCAAGACATATCCTTAGTCTGTCACATTGGCAAAAGTAAGCCATCATGTCAAATCAAGGATACGTGTGAAAAGTTTTTAGTAAGTAGTTTAAATTTCATCAGTCTAAAACTAAGCCAAACTAGATAAGTTGATGTTACAAATAGGGGCAAGCTGATACATTGCATAAACGTGCCCCTATGAGGTCGATAATTCAATGATGCAATTATACCTTATTGTTTTTCTTTAGAAGGTATACACACAAAGACTTTGTAAACAGTTTCATAATGTAATGTCAATTAAAAGTTCATGCAAACACCACAGCTGCTTTGTACCACACTACCATTTGCAACGCCTAATTATTTTTACTCAGCCTACTAAATTACTCAGATTGTAATTTCCTTCCGTAAATAATGAGATTCGAAAGAAGAGGAATGAGAACACGAGCTCTTATTTCTCATTTTCATACAATTTAAAATTCCATTAGGTTATAAAGACCAGGAAAAGCGGAATCACGTTTCCACCGAAGTAAATTGATTTGTGCGAGTTTCGGTGGGTGAAGCCTAATTTCAAGCCTCATTACTTCCCAATCACTTTGCCGATCATTCATGATTATTTGTACGTGTTGCATATGTTAATTTGCACAAACAGTATGTTGCATACATTTTACCAGGAGTTCATGGCCGTAAAAATATATGTAACATATGAAAGAGGTGCGTTAGAAATAAAATTTAACAATCGTATCGTATAGCTCGAGATTTCATTCCTTTCGATTTCAATTCATTAATAATACTTCTGTTAGGAGTATTATTTCGAGCAACACAACTTTATATTTAATCGAAAAAAATATTTTTGAAATTTTATCGACAAATGTTAATGTTAAATAAAATACTGCTAAGAATATTATTTTCAGCAACAGAACTTCATTAATTAGAGGTTTAAAATCTCCAAAAGCCGTCTTTGTCGGCGTTCCTCGTCTTACTTCCCGGTAGTTGGCATTACATCGCCATAAACCTGTGTATCTTTGAGATAAAGAGTTAACTAGAATAATAAGATACTATACATTGTATAAGGTACGGATCTAGAAAAAATTTTTGGGGGGGTCCGATCGAAAAATTTAAAAATAGAAGATATTTCGGCTTTCACAAAACGTGACGTTAAAATTGTGTTAGACAAACTCGAATTTTTTTGCTAGTGATTGCTTATTAAATTGTGTTTTATTTGCATTATTCGAGTTTCATTTTCGAAAAATAGGCACAAGTGAAATTTCGGGGGGGGGGGTCCGGACCCCCAGGACCACCCCCCTGGATCCGTCCCTGCATTGTATATCAAGGAAAAACATCAATATCTGTCTTAACCCCGATATCTTCGTTTCGATTCTCAGAGCTGTGGAAACCAGTTCTATTTCGTCTTCACTACGAGGTACCTCACTCTTCTACGGTGCCAAGTTTGAATCTCGTACCTTTAGCTTTACCTGTAAGGTACATCTTTTCTTCGATCGAGTCGAGTGCAATAGAAACTTGTTTAATTAAGATGAAATACTGAACTTGGAAAAACTTGAAATAGGTAATTCCATTTAAAAATCTCTAAAATCCAAAGTATATGGAAAGATCGACGGTAGAGTATGGGTTTCTCTGAACGCAAAGAACATGTTTTGGACATATGCGTGCAAACAACATTAGTTTCCTCAGAGAGAAAGAAGAAATCGTTTTTTTTTAGGAAATCCCATTTCTAAGGAGTCGTGTTTTCCCTGTGCGATCGCCTCTCTTCGACTTCTCCAAAAAGCGCACTGACTACTTTCTAAAGCAAACAAACTCAAGCCCACGCCGCTCTCCCCTCCAAGTTTCATTTTGCATTCTATTCTGAATCTAATACGTTTCCATGCCTTCGTATATTCCTCAGAATCTAATACAGGATGTGTGCACCTGTGCTGCCTGGACGAAAATTTTCTCCCCATAGAACCACGTGGATTCCACGTTATGGTAATTTATCGATTTCTAAGTTTCATTCTGTGTAAATGCTGACCGATGAATCTCAGCACTTTTGCTGTTCTCAGTCATACAGCTCCCGGAGCCAACTGTAACTTTCTTGAAGTGAGGAAGACCTTAGAGAAATCTGTTTAGGAATGAAACAACAAACATATATTAAACTTATACTGAAATGCTGTTATACTAAAATACTTTATGCGAATTACTTTCGAACTAATGTACGAACATCTACCTTCATCTACATTAATACCCTACAAGCCGCCTTTCGGCGTGTGGCAGGGGGGAAGGTTCAAGAGTACAGTCCTTGCCAAAATTAACGCAGCACCGGCCGTAAGGATCGCTAGTGAGGTGCTGCGTTAATTTTGGCCAGGAGTGTACATAATTTTTTCTAATCTATGACCATCTCAACCTACACACATCCAAATACTACAGAAATTACTCACTATCATTGACCGAATGCAATTTATTTTCATTAAAAATTATGATACCAATTATGCAGATGAAAAACTGCATAAGATAAGAGTTTAAAGAATATCGTCTTAATTTTTAAAGTTAGCGTGCCAAGATTTTGAGACATTATGGTTAAGTGTCGTGAAATTGAAGCTTCAAGTTATCAACAAATTTTCTCGATGAACAAAAATGGATAAAAATGCACGTGATGAATGAATGCCGACAAAAGAAAATAATTCGGTTCTATGATCCTTATTCCCTTTCATCTAAATCTAAAAGTTTCAGAGCATGGGAAAGCCTTCTATTTGACGGTCGAAATCCAGTTACCTCTAACATTTCCTCGGTGACTTGGCATCTTGGGAGGGAAACTCCAAAGGGACGCTTCCCTGAATACTCTGGAATCGAAGTGAAATCCAGCATTCAGGTTCTATTCCGCAAAAACTTCTTCCATCACTCATCCTAGAGAAAAATAATACGTGGAGCCTGTCGTGGATAACGAACAAAATTCACAGAAATGTTTTGTTTCTTTTTTCGTCAATAAGGTGAATTTAACTAATATGTCCTCACTTTTAGTTCTATATAGATATCGGTTTATGTATTGTATTCGCCCTAGCTTTCCTTTGTGATCAAAAGAGCATTAAGAGGATTTTAGACAGTATCGATTTTGTATTTCGACCGGGTTCCTGGCAGCTGTAAATTGAACGCAACAGTCAGTCAACAAAAAATCAGCAATTCCTTTCAAGCCTGGATTGACCTTAAGGCCTCCAGCGCTCCACTATCGGATCGTTAAGGGTTTCGCAGGCGATTACGCATTGGTAAAAAATATAATTTTTACAGATCAAAGCCAAGTCATTAAATAGAGGAAAAATCCAGTTACTCTGGCCTTAACGCTACAAGGTAGATAATTGCTTTTTGATTAACAGGAAATTATACGAGTAGTCAATTTAAGTTTAATTTTTCCGTTATTTTTTAAACGGAGTATCGTATTATATTCACCAAAGATCTCAACTTCTATCGTTGAAAGTCATTCAGTTTCCAAAGATCCATCGTATTCAAGTGAATTGAATGCAAATGGACAGATTACCCACACAAATATTTATCTACACTCAGATGTTAGCACAGAGTAAGTTTAAAACGCTATTTTCGCAGATAACATCGAATTGTAAATATCAGATGCATATTCTACAGTTAAGGGCAAAGGGTCTATATCCCATTCAAAATAAACTTCTTAGGAAGAATTTTAAAGCTTTACATAAGGTATCACAAATTAAAATCCTTGTTCAAGAAACCAAGAATAAAAATCAGTCTACAAATAAAATTCGTCAACCAACATTTTCAATGCCGGAATGGTCTTTCTGTATGTATTCAAACTGAAGGTTGGTGGTACCTCAACCCCTCTTCAATTATCCATCGAATGTTAAATAGGTGGAATGAGGCTCACTAGGCAGGATGAGGAGTTAGGTAGTTTATTCTTCCTTCCTAAGAAAGAATGCTATTAGCGGAACATATCCATGTAAGTGATGCACAGTGACTCTACAAGTAACTCTTTTCTTAGGATTTTATAAGGAAAAACCTTAGTGAGTTCCATTATTCAGCATAACTTGTCTCTCAACAACTTTCATGTCATCTCAGCCATAAACAGCCTGAGACAAAAGAAAATGAAAGACAAATTTTCTCTATTCTTTACCAAAATTCAGATGAAAGATATCTCATGCGTAAGGATATTGTTTCAGGAACTAAAGGCATTCCTAGAATCGGGAAAATTTCTATAAACAAAATTCCCCATCCCCTTTCGTCATGATGGGCAGATAGTACTCTGTTCGGTAGCACGGTTAAGAAACACACACGCAAGTATGCACAATGACTCTACAAGTAACACTTTTCGTAGTATTGTATATTGAAAGAACTTAGTCAGTTTCATTATTCAGCATCACTCGCATCTCAGTAACTTTCATGTCATCTCAGACATAAACGAGACTGCTGCAAAAGGAAATTAAAGATACATTTTCTCTATTCTTTACCAAATGTCAAATAAAAAATATCGCATGCATCAGAAACAAAAGGCCTTCTTAGATTCGGGAAAATCATTCTATAAATAAATTCCGCTTCCTCTTTTGTCATGATGGGCAGATATTGTACCGGTTGGTAGCACGATGAGGAGACACACACCGACATGACTTTTACAATGTGTATTTTCTGTATCCATGATAAAGGTATCCCATACGGAGTTGCAGTCGTCGAGGGCCCCCTTATTTATACTGTGGCGTCCATGCCAACGCGTCCGAGTTTACACAACATCCTCGTCAGCGCCCGTGTGTCTTTCGCATCAACAGTTCAACTTTACTGCCGCTGTTTCCTTAAGAATCGCCCACTCCCCGCACCGATCCCTTCCGCTACGATTCGCCATCTTTTTGCCCCGTCCGTCCATCCGACCCCCAATTTCCCACACTGCCTCATTACTCCCCATCCCTCCTAACCCTCTCTCCCTTTTCCGGGTCCATGCTCCTCTCCTCATCCCAGTTACCCTAAGTCTCCTTCACTCCCAATCATTCGCATCCCCCGCCTATTTATTTCCCTTTTCTCCTCCGCTAGACATAAGAGCAGATTCACTCATACGCCAATTCCCTTCCCCTGGACTCTCTCCACCTTCAATTTTTCCCTCCTCTCTTCGAGTGCTCTTTCCGGGCCACTGTTATCGCCCCTCGTCTCCCACGCCGTCTTCCTTTTGTTGTAATTGCCGTCTCCGATCACATGGCTCGATAACTTTGTTTAATATCCGCGTGAGATTTTACGAGATGTCCACTTAGGCGCAACTTCGCTAATAAAGAGTGAGATCAATCAATCGATGTTTGGGTCCTCATCTTCCTGCCCATGGGGCGGACAAGGCTAAGTTGGGGATCACGAACGTTGATCCTATTTGTCGTTAGAGCTGCTCTGTGTCACCAACATGAACTGATTGATCCATGTATGATTGCTGATTGCTTTCAAAATTATATGTCACGATGATTTCATATGAGAAATTCAGCAGTTGTTTAGGATTAAAAAATCTGATGTGGCCAACACATGACTTTCTCCGTATTTATTGAAAACATAAGCCTATGCCGGTAATATATAAATAACTCCAAAACAATGAGTGTTACAGGAAAATGTTTCATACAAGCTTTGTAGTAAAAAACATTATCTACAACTTTGGCACATAATTGTATATACCTACATTGCATTCTGACAGAGATAAGTATGAAAAACTTCAATTTCTGGGTAAACAACAACTTCCGGTTAGCCATTATTGAAGAATAACTCCTAAACAATCAGTGTTACGAAAAAATGTTTTATAGAAAAGTTGTAGTAAAGTACATTATCTATAACTTTTGTATGTAAATGTATATACCTATATTGCATTCTTACAGAGATATTTAAGAAACAAAATTTTATTTCGGATAAACCGTAACTTTCGGTTAAGCGATATTCACCAAAAACTAATCAACTTTTGGCATTGTAAGGAAAATTCTAAATATGAATTTTGAAAATGATCAAATAAACACTTTTTAAGATAGAGCGCCCACAAACTTTTTAACCACAAACAGACAGACATGTTCGGGAAAATAGCGAAAACGTGCTCTATGGGCCCCAAAACGTCTATTTCTGTCGAAATCTGGAGGTCGAATTTTTTTGCGAATACAATACTTTCTCTATACTACGTATGGGGAGAAAGTAAAAATAGGTATCGGTGAATTATAAACAGGTCAGTATACCCAAAATCCCCTCTCTCGGCCTGGACTTAGTGTTAGTTTTTCGTAATTGAGGAATTGAAGTACAACTATATAAAATTTGTGGTAGCGATTAAAAGTTGTGCTTTTAATTTTCCTATTGAGGTCAGTATTTTTAATTGATATAGCCATTCCCTTGAAATCTTATGCAACCACTTCTGAAACCAATACTACACTACCTATAGTATACTGTAATGTATATTAGTGTATAGGTTGTACGGCCTTTACTTCACTACCTAGAGTACTACCTATACTGTACTATAGCTAATCTTATTTCTATACTAAACTACTTATATATTCCCCTTATATCTGAACATCTTTATGTGGGCTGTTTTTTAAAGTCTCTCAAAAATATAATATTAGGTAAATAGATTACCAAGATGATAGTGCATTACGAAATAATTTTCCATTTACATCTATTTTCCTATTTTAAGCTTCTTTTTTCTTATTTTTCTGTTTTTTGAACCAGATTAAGATTAAAGAAAATTAATGATGCTACCTACAATTTAGAATAAGGCCTTGTCATCGTGCTGGGACACCAGAAATAAGCAGAAATAAAAATAGCTACGTCAATAGCTTCCCAGAGATTCAAATTTTTGGACCGATTTCGAGAATTACTTCTCACCAGGCCAGCATCTCTCATCTGGCCGCATCTCATCTCTTAGCTGATGATGAGAAGTAATTTTCAAAACCAGCCGAAAAATAAAAATTCCCTTTAAAGATGTCGCAACATCTGTTTTATTTACACTCATATCTTCTATTTGAAAAGTTAAACAAATATATTGATCAAGTAGCTCATCTTGGGTTAATTCTTTGCTTTTCTTTCCCTTACATCTTTCTCCACCTCTATTATATACCAAATTCCATTTCTCATCTACGCCTTTTCCTTCCTTCCCTCTTATTACGGTCTCCTCCACCATAAACTTCAGTCTCCATTTCATTTATCATCCCTTCTCGTTGTCCTCTTTTCTTCCTCCTCTATCCTTTATCCCTTATTCTTGGGATACTCTCTCTTTCATTCTCCCATTCTATTTCCGTATTCAACCATATTTCCTCCCCCGCCAGTATTCTCCTTCGTCATCCTCTTTCGGTTCCATCTTCCCATCCGAAGACAGGAGTTTCCCCTGTGTTTTTTTCCGCTGAATCATTCATCGGAACCTATAACAACCTTGTATATTTTCCCAGGCGCTTAATAAGATCTCGGATGGATCGATAGATGGTGTATCTCCTTTAATGACGCGGCACGCGTGTGAAATTCGTATGTTAGTGTGCGTTGGGGCCGGTCTTATCCTCGGGCGAACCTATCCCTTGAAGGTCCCAAGACTTTGGGGCACCATGTTTTGGTGACTGGTCCAGTAACACCAACCACTGAGCATGAAATAGCGCCTACGGTAGATGCACACTAATTAAACTTGGTGAAGCCAGAAGCGTATAGATTCATCCATCGTTACATTTACGTCAAATTAACAAATATTTCCCTCTAAACTGATCAGAAATCCCAAATTGATATTCCGAAATTTGAATGTTTCAGATTCGATTTGGCTATTTATATCTCATTTATCTGAAATTAAAATTACTTACGGTGGATAATATTTTGGGAACCGTCGCATAATTGCGCTAGCGTGATTTTTCAAATGTAAATGAAATATGTCGTAAGCACGAGTCTTCAAAGGGTTACTACCAAAACACGCTCTGACATCGCTTTTAGTCTGAAATTATCATATATTTCGATATAAGGTAAGGGATCAAAGGAAATACAACGTCCCTTTAAACTAATTGGTTATCACATATCACTCGAGTTTTCGATAGCCGAGTGCTCGTGTCATATTTGGCTAAAAATTTGTTTATTAGGTATGATCAGAGTATTTTCTTGTCTTATTTTGTCTTAAACCAAAATTACAGTGGATATTACAGGTTGAAAAAAGTCGCATAATTAGGCTAGCCTGCGGTTACAAAGGTTAATGAAATATTACATTAGGATAAAAGTGTTTAAAAGATTACCATCCAAACTTATTTTGATATCGCGTTTAGTCTTAAGTATTTGATAATTTGATATCAAATCAGATAAAATACAATCTCAGAATAATTGGAAATTAGCTAATTATCGAATATACTTGCTACACTTTTCTACACTAGAATGCATTTTTTTTATTTGTGAGCAAAGTTGAAAGAATACCAATCTTTAAGAAATAAGCAAATTGACTGAGAATATACAATCATTACGAAAGTAATTAATTGTATAATGCGGTAAATCTATCCTAGATTATAATACTTTCGTTATGATTGCCCTCTGTTTCGAAACAATAGCTACAAAGACGACTATCACGCCGGCAAACGACATGTATATGAATGTATGACTACAATTATAATTGAAGCTATGAATAATTATTTTCTGATAGACTCAAATACTCAATATCAAATAAAATAACGCGGTTAATGGAATATTTAAATATATGAAGGAATCATAGCTCGGAATAATATAATTCCGAGCTATCAATATAAGAGTAAGAGCTTGGGAAGGAAATTATTTTAAATCCTATCGTGCCAAGGACCTGCCATCCGGCAGAAAACCGATGATGGTGATGAATCAATACGAAATAGTTCAAACAGAAACAAAACCTAACTATGCCTAAAATCAAAGAAAGAAAACAGGAGAAACTTTCTGGATGAAATTCACCCTGATTTTATTAAAAACTTTGCAAAATAAATATATGTTGTCCTAAAATGTTGTCAATTTGTAATATTTAAGGGTTTAAAAGTTATTTGATTCAAAATAAATGTTTATTTAGTGCTAGTATTTCTCATGTATTCTCAGATTAAATTAATTGTTACAAAATCTACTCCAGGGAAATACGGCTGCTTATCAAAGCAGGAGGAATAAATATGTGTGATATACCGAAGTATTATTTTGCCTGTAGGCATAAAACCGTTCAGCGAGGAAGATTAGGGAAACAGGAGCTAGAACGAGAAAAATCTTCGCGAGAATTCATTTTTAACGCGGACGATAAGGGATGGTATTCGATTAAGGAAGCAGAGTCATGTTAAATGCGCCTCTGCCACACGTCGAAAGGCGGCTTGCAGGATACATTAGTAGATGCTCTTGGGTCGCCCCTAATGTCAGTTTGCGCTGTGTTGAGGAAAATCGGAGAAGATTTATATGCCTCTTAAAGCCTCCGCGAAAAGTAATTGTCGTCGAAATTTAAAGACGCGCAAATCTCCGCCTACTTAGGGTCACTTGAGGTCACCGAAGGTCCCTGTGCTGTGCTTGGATAGGGATAGCCAGATTTAAGGCCCCTCAGGGATCGGAGGGTCGATTAAAAATGATGAAAGCGTAAATTTCACGCCCTCTTTCGAAAGGGTGATGGTTTTAAAGCGGACGTCCGGAAATTAAGTTATGAAAACACCACTTGAGACACTCGTGTATGACAGCGCTTCTCTAAAACCGTAAATCGCTTCATACCTCCCGAAATTTGGTTTCGGAAGAGATCATATAATGGGAATTTTTTTTCTCGTAGTTTCGAGAAATTTTTAACGATCTGGTTGATTATTTTTGCTCTTTAATCTCCGGGAGGACGGATAATAACTTGGAGAACTGCCCATAACCGAGAACAAAGAGATTTTATGATAAGGTCGTGACATAGAGGTTATTGACTTGAGTGGATCGGTGAAAAAATGAACAAAGTAATGCAGTTACCCATGCGCAGATTTCTGTCGTCCATCTCCTTTCGAAATATCCACTGTATATTCAAGCGATATTCGTTTCACGGAAATTTACGTAGGAAGATTTATTTCATCATTTCATTCCTAATATTGCGTTTTTTGTCTGTAACTAGATCGTAAATAAGTAATAAAATTCTTTCTTACGATATAAAGGAGTAATTAATAATCGGGGATGGAAAGATTGATATATCAACGCCCTCAAATGTATGTACTATTACGTCCGGCGTTATTATCGCTTCTTCATCTTATAAAAGCTTTATTTTCATATCAAGTTATGTAATATACATATATTCTCATTAAGGAAGAGTTGTTCTTTGCATAAGTGCATGTATTGTATTTTTTATATGTATATCCCGAATTTTCTGATCAATTTTAAAACTGCTAATACTCTTTACCAATCCAATAAAACGTTTTTTTCACTCAGTTGCTCTTTGAATCATTATTCCGAACAGAAACCAAATGCAATTTAGTTTAGAGAAACCAAAACTTGGCAAAATATGTTTAAGTGGAGCGTAACCCAAGGGAATCTGTCCGCACAGTTCAATTTATGCGCTGCCTAAAACTTTTTTATTTTTCATGTGAGATAACTTGTCCGGAGTGAAATTTAGATGAATTGGGATTTTCATTTATAGTTGGCTTCGAGCCGATATCATGAGCGGAACTTTAGCTATCGATTTTTATATCTGAGAGCGAAATTCGCGCTGACGAAACGCTGTCTGCGAATAAACCTCATCGGGGCTTGAGAGGGTAAATTTCATTGATAGTTGCATATTCAATCTTTCTTTCCTGCTATAAGTTGCTTAAAGTTGTTTGAGATTTCGGTCCAGTCTTTTGGCTTAATATCTAACAGACACTCTTTTATAGACAATGATATAGCAGTGGCCTTCATGAGCGAGTTATATGTGTATCAAACATTTTCTACATTCTTCTGCCTCTAACTGATATCTTAATATTAACTATTTTTTTGATTTTGTTGCCTAATAAAATCCGCTTTACTCACACATCAAAAATATTTCCAAAGAATAATATTCACTATTAAAGATACACTAAGAATGGTGATAAATATTGGTATTATAATCGGCAGTCAAAGATAAAAATTTTATTATTCCTGGAGAGAAGAATTGAAACTTTGGATGAAACCCTCTTTCGAACATTTATAGTTATATATTTGAAGTTTGTGGATACATATCCATTTTTCTCATGCAAATTTCCATATTTTGTATTCAAGGCACGACTATCCGAGTTTTTCGATCCCCATTTGGTCGTTTTGGAAATCCTGGCGATTCTTCCTCCACCGAGTTTTCAAAGTCTTAAGCCTCATGAGGGGAAAGTTGTGATTCATACGAATCTTTACGGTATCAGCTATAATATCAGCGTACAAGCCTTTGAGGGTAAGCTAACTGGTTGATGTTACTTCTTAATCATTAAAAAGACGTCTAGCCATTGAATAAAAATCATTGAAATTTATATAAAAAATGTAATAAATTTTTAATTTGATTTATGTTTTTAGTAAGATGAAATGTTTTTAATATTAGCGATTTAAAAGAAATGGGAGAAGGAAATTATAAATTTATTTAAAAAAATAATATCCTCTGGAGTTGTGGTTTATTTCAAATGTATCAGAAAGGTTTGATAAATATTAAATATTTGCGATTCTTTCGGAAAACAGTAGAAAGAAAGTACAAATCACTCTTAGATTATTTCCAGTAGAAAGAAAGTATCATTATGTTTAAAAACAACTGTAACTTTCAAAGCTATGGTTAATGTTAAATTTTATATTTTGAAATAAATATTTGTTTATTTTGTTTTCTTACCTTAATTTCTTCAAGAAAGAGACAACGCTAACATATACTCTGTTTTCCTGTTCCTGCTGTGTATAATTTTTCCTAACCTTCCCTTAGGCTCTTTATATCCAAAATTAATGTTTTCTTTAATTTAAATAAATTTTTCCATTACTTAATAATGAAATATTTTTTTAATGGAAGATGGTTAAATGAAGGAGGAGACTTAAAAGTTTCAATTTTAACCGAAATAAATATTTATTTTGAATATTACTTTTGAAATTTGGCAACACTTATATTCATATTTAAAAACATCACTTTAGTGTTTCTCCGTATTACCTTATTTTCTTTGTTACACAATGGCAGGGAATTTGCAGGTGCTCTGAAGAACCACTGCAATTAATAAATAAAGGAATTTTTGAAAAAAAGTATCGTTCAAAGTTTTATTGTACGGCAATAGGACTTGGTGAAATTTTTAGGAAAGATATATTCGCCACCCTATCTTCATAATCTCACTCTCGTGATTCGGAGACTGGGTTCATCCAACTCGTTCTGTTAATGAGCTGGAGCGTACTTTTGCGGTGAACTTTTTTCCTAATTAGGCATTCGGAGCATTTTTAGATCCGAGAGTTATGTGGAACATTTGAGCGGTGACACATTTTTGTCACGCGACGGATGCGTATGAGGAAAATAACTAGAGGAGTCATGGGTGTGCGAATTTATGTGAAAAATATGAAGGCACTATAAATACGCCTCAAAGGTATACCATCGTATTAACCCCTCAACGCCCTCAGACGTATGCATCGTACTTTAGGCCGCTTTCAGACGAGGCGACTTCTCGCCGGCCGCCGTCTACGGCACGGTGCAGTGCTTTCAAAAAGTCGTCTCGTCTGAGAGCGGCCTAGCACCGTGCCGTGGACGGCGGCCGGCGACAAGTTGTCCCGTCTGAAAGCGGCCTCTGAACAAGTCAATGCAGCACTCTGTGTATTTACGCCGTAGACGGCGCACCGCCGTGCCGGATTGAAATGGGCGCCGTGTTGACAACGGCGGCCGTGCGCGCTTCGTGTCGTTTGAAGACATCCATTAACACCCATTGTTATTTCAAAGCTAGGCGACGTGCCGTGGACGGCGGCCGGCGAAAAGTCGTCCCGTCTGAAAGGGGCCTTACGTCCGGAGTTATTCTTCATATTACCGAAGCTCTATTTTCCTATAATATAATATTTATTTATTTAAATAAATAAATAAATATTATATTTATACAAAATAACATATGCTGCAAGTAGAATTTATTTTGATGTCAGCTCCAATCATTGCATAACTCAATTGTAATCCCAATCACTCATACCAGACGTTACACGCAAAGAAATATTCCCAAATTAACATTTCTAACCACAGGCAGACAGTATTCGAGCATCTCCACACTGCAACTGCAATTTACATACATCTCCCCGCTATCCCTCCAAAACATGTACTGAACATATATCATCTTATAAAATAACTAAATTTCACAGTTTATAATGTTATTCTTCAGGTCAAAATATCCCTTCATCGTTTTTGCCTCGTCACGCTTAAAAATATCCAAATAATACAAAATATAACAATATTGAATCCACCTAATTACATGAAATACAGTATCTCCTTTTAAAATACTTTTATTTTCGTTATGATATCATATACCCATATTATTATTAAGGAAGATTTATTTAAATATGTGTGTGCTTTTTATTTTTTGTTATAGTATTATGTCAACTTCAAGTTTAAGAGCATTTATACCGTATTATACACCCATGATCATTTTTTAGCTAATGCTATCAATCCACTATAATACTCTGCTTGTTTCCTTCAGTTGCTCTTTGTATAATTGGCATGAATTAAAACCACATGCACTACATAGTTTAGAGAAAACAAAACATAGAAGAAAATTGTGGAGCGTAACCTAATGAAACCTTTTTAAAGCTCCTGTGACAAATAACTTGTCGAAGGTGAAGTAGAGATAAATGTTGAAATTTTCATTTATAAATGGTTTTAGCCCGATATATGTCGTTATAAAAGAACCTACAGGTAGCGTGTTACTTTCCTGACCTCGTTTAGATAAATTACGGCTCATTTCCTAAGTAATAAGTGCAGATACTTTATTCATGAGAGGTAAGCACTCAATTGAGAAAAGCAAGGGCAAACTACCACATTCTACCTTTATAGTACGTTTCCTCCCTTTCATCTAGCTTTTAGCACCTAATGGAAGAAGGGATGAGGTTTCAATCGGGCTTTGGGCAGAATTCTTCGCAGACAAACCCTCCATGGACTAATGCTCGAAAAGCAATTATTTCCTCGAGTTAGTTTTATAAAATTTTTAATCGCTTCTAAGATAAGTAGGATTTACATAATACTCGAATTTACGGAGAAGTTGAAAAATATGTTTAATGTAGGGAAATAAGCATGCATATGCACGAATAACTTGAGTATACACATGCACGAAAGGACTAAACATGAAATCCGTATCACTATCGTATACTGTACGATCAGAAGTACGATTACATGCATTCCGAGAAATTTAATTAACTGCCGTGAAATCTAATTAATATTAATTATCCCTAGCCAAATCTATGCTACACAGATAACGCTTACCCGATGAATTTTGAAACGATTTGAACAGCAAAACTCTGTTCCTATTTTGCTGTGGCGTATTGATACTAATTCGATGATCATAGTTCAAAGGGCATTTAATTCGCTTAATATGTAGTAATTGTTTTCAATGAACGTTGATGAACGAACTAATAGATTCTCCCAATTTGCTTACAAAAAAGAGATTTTATACTCCCTACTAAGTGCATCCAGCAATCGATATTGTTTTTTTCTTTATTCGTGTTTTTACGCAATTTTGTAATCAATATTTATCGGACATACTATCCATAGCTTTGCAAATTTTCTCGTCGTGTTAGTGCATTTTCAAGCTTTAATTTCAACGGTTATTCATTTATTTGTGATCAATCATATTATAGTTTATACATTTAGGCCTTATAGTCACTACTTTATGTCGCAACTTTCTCTCACGAACACAAAGTACTTTGTTTATATATATAGGTAATAATAGAGTCCCGCTGTTACAAATTTTATGTGATCGTTCAATGTATTTTTCTTCTGTGATAGCATATGCCAATCTTTGCTTTCGGTCTCTATATTTGTAGATTTTCTATTTCAATCTAAATTCTTTAAAAAGCATGCCTAGCAATAATAGTAACTACGGAAGAGACTCTGATTTAATATTCCCAAGGGCATCCTAAAATGCAACGCGACCTTAACCGTCAAATGACGCCCGTAAAATGCTACTACTCATCGGATTCGGATGCATCGAAGAGCATTCGTTCCATTTAACCTCGCTGCACCATTTGACGCGCGGTGAGAAGTCGTCCCGAGCGATTTCATGGCACCCGCTCCCATTCCTTGAATTGCATAAAGCGAAACAGATTCTGCTTAGCCTTGCGACTCATAAATTCCGCTCCCGTTGACGTTTCCCCGATCGAATCTATTGCCCTTTGTATTAGACAAGCGGCCCTTTCTCTGCTGTTCTCTCTCACTCTGGACATTTCCGTCCTTTTGTCTTCTTCCCGTACTCACACCTTTCCGCCAGGCTTGCCAACCCTCCGAATTGGAGGAGCCCTCCTACTGAGTACCATGCTCTCTTGGAAAGGTTGCAATTTGTCCGACCCCTACGTCCTTCCTCAGCATGTAACCTCGATAAAAAGAAAATCGAGTTCGAATATCATTTACCACCGATTATATCGATATCGAAATCCACTTGTGTTAGGGATTTAATCATTTTACTGTTAATTGAAGGCCATTATATTCGTCAGTATATTTTTACCTACTTACATGTGTGTAGCTATTTATTATATTTCTTATTTATTTTTTGTGTGACATTATTGCTTTGTCTTCTTGTTTTTATATTTCATTTGATCTCTTTTTATCACTTAATTTAGTTTCCTATTTGTAGGTTTTACAAGTTTTTTACAACCCCCTTCTTGAGGGTGTTTTCCTGCTGTGGAATTTTTTACTAAGCTCTTACCTTATGTTTCTAAATCCACAAAGTAGTCTTCTCCTGTCTACTTTTTTCAACCTATTTCTTTCTTTAAATTTATATGACGATGGGTTAGATATAAGAAGAGACTTTATAGTCTCTATCTCTCCCTAAGTAAAATACTTTATTATTATTGTTATATTTCAGAGCACCAACTGCGTTATATTTGCTAAAACCACGTAGATGATACTAGTGTTCCAATAGAGATCAGATATACCTGGTAAATGTATACTTACTTGGATTAGTCTCACTCATATTAAAGAAAACGTTTAGAATATGGATGCTTTTTACGTTTTCTATAATTGGGTTGCCAACCTGCGCAATATTTAACGAGAACGATTTCCTTACATTCATCTGGGGAAATCTGTGTGTTCATGCTAAGTTTATCATTTCACCATCAAAAAAAAAAAACATTGAATAGATTCATCAATATAATTATTTACTACATAATCTAAATTAAACTAATCCTACTTTTATCATGCTCTATCTGATCTAAATTTATATTTCTTTTTCTATCGCGTCTTTGAATGGTAGCGTTGTTATCATCAGAATGAAGTAAACGTAACGAATTGAAATGTAGATGGGTTTTCCCACATCTTATTTTGAAAGATACTTGTTAATGGGCTTTACGCATTGAGTCAACAAATCATTGTTGCAACTTTTAGAAACAATATCTCATAAAAAATCTTTAAAATCTGTTTCTGGGTCTTGGACATGCAAGTGGGCGTTCTATTTTCGTTATAATCCCATTTGTGAAACGACCAAAGCTGCCGATACAACTTTAAAACGAAAAAGAAAATTCATTTTCATTGCATCGCGCCAATTAAAATGAATTTCAGAGAGCTCATGCATTCGAAAAGATTTTAAATTGAGATTTTCACGGCTGACTTCTCAAGAAGAATTATCTGAGACAAATTTTGACTGACATTTAACTGACTTTGCCTCACAAGAGAGAGAGAGGATGGCGTATTATAGATTACTGATGAAATTTCCATGTTTAATAATTTATAATATTATCACGAAACTAATCTGCTTTATCTAACGAGACAATGTCGAATTCAATTCCACAGATATGCACAAATATATTCCATACATATATGCATACAAACGTCTTTAGTGGGCGGAATAAGGAATAAGAAGTCATTATCCTCTATTTAACCTTTCACTGATGTAAAATACCTTAAAAAAAGAATATTAACATGCATATAAAAAGAAATCTGGCAATATAAAGGAAATATGGAAAGGAAGAATGGTTTTGTGGAGCAAATATTTAATTAGCTTGTTTTGAAAACAGGAAAAATAATATTTTCACTGCAGGAAAACTCATGATGATGATGATTTAATTACTTGATGTACTTGTTTCCCATAATGTATATGATTGTGAATCTAATGTTCATGTAAGGCTTACTTTCTTTTCGTTCAACTTTCATTACTTAGGAACTCATTTTTCTGGCATATATTGCATCTATAAATACCTTACATGATTTTCATTATCCTTTAGGTTGTGATTATCTCTGTTCTTCTTGCATTCTTTCTTATCTTTCTTAGTTTTTGTATTTTTGGGTTCAGATACATTAAGGACAATATTATTCATGGTTTCGGATTCTCTTTCACGTTTATTGTCTTAGTTGGACTAGTCCATAAATAATATACCTGAACGCCATGGGAATCTACGAACTTACATTAAGGACAAGTCGTACATCAAGTAATTAAATTATGATCATCATAAGTTTTCTACCTTTCGGTAGGTTCATGTACAATCAATAGTCCCTATTAAACGCCATCTCCTTCATTGCCTTATAGTTAACCCCACCCTTTAAGTCATCTTACATCTTGTCTTTGTCTTCCCCTCTATTTTTCCCCCTGAATTTCACCCTCAATTACAGTCTTCATCAAGCCTCTCCCCTTAAAATTTGACCACCCATTTCTTCTGTCTACGCTTAATCACTTCGATTAGAACCCTCTCCTCCCCAACCATCTCCAGCACCTCCTCGTTTGTTTTCCTCTAAACCCAACTTACTTTCCCCATTCCACGCCATACCTACTTCTCGAAGGCCTCCAAACGTTTAACTTCTTCTTTTCTTTAAGTCCACGTTTCGCACCCATAAAGCAATACATTCCAAACCAAGGATTTCACCTATCTTTTCCCGATTCCTTTCAAGACATTCAGTCATCAATTCCCTTCACTTCATGAAGGCTTCCTTGGCCATGGCTATTCTTTTTCGAATCTCATCTTTGCATCATACATCCCACCATTATAGTTTACTTAGCTTTCTTTCCCTTAGTGAACCTCAAAAATTTAAAATAAAATCATAACATAACAATATTATATAAGTATATACATAAATAAAGAAATGTATGAATAATTCGATATGTTGCTCTTCTTATCGAACGCATATGACTTTTCTAACTGAGACATAATGTGCAGGTGGAATTTACTCCTCAACACTTCCTCACCACCAGCCCTTTGACGCGGTCTACTCAACCTCTCCGCCATTCGTACCCACGAAGTGTTTGACTCCCATTCGTTGTAGGCCTCGTTAGGGCTGATGAGATGTGTGAAGATAAGGGACGGAACGTCAAAGCGAATCAACGACAAGGTTCGCACTTCCTTATCTATTTTCTATGCCGCAAACGTGAAATCGATGGGCTCATGCCATTGCGGTAACGATGATTGTCTCTCTCTTTTTTATTTCGATAGCGGAATGGTTTCACGAGAAATAAGTTGATTATATATCATCGTTAACTATTCCTACCTCTCCATTCCCACACTTCAATGATTTCGTTTATATTTCGTACGTATCCATTGCTACGTACTTATTTATAAAATATTTTTCCCTATCCTGACATGAATGAGATATTAAAATGAATTAGTTGTCTTCTTACTGAACTCCATTTCCAGAAATTTAGAGATTTATAATTTTACGTGTTTCTAGTATGTACTACGATAAATTTGAATATTCTTTTAAGTTTGAATTTTACAAAATGTATTTAATGTTTGTTAAATGTATTCATTGTCTATAAATATTTAATTAGACTTAATTATGCAGTATCAATCCATCTATTACCATCCCATATTTCTTGTTCTGGATTTTTCTGTGGTTTCAATCAAAAAGACATCCTAATTTAAGCTACAACCGAGATCCTTTAATTTTACGTTAGACCCTCAAGTCTGAGCATACGGCATTTATAACTCAAGCATATAGCAATTTACAGAAAGGAATAATTACGATTGAATTGATTAGTGATGATCTTTGAACGCTCACATTCACTTTATCTTAAAGTGAAGCTTTATTTGTTCTATTAGATGAAGATCTAGATAAAATTAATTACAGGAAAGTGGATTGGTAAAATTTATAAATATTTACTTCCGTTTCAAATTTATCGATAGGAAAGATCTCATTTACTAAATGCCGTGATTTTTGCTCATGACCCAAAATTTGAACCTTAAATTAAGAAATTATTTCCGAGTATTATATAATTATAATAAGTATAATTCTCTCAAATTTTGTCCACGCAGGATGGCGTTTCAGCTAACCTCTTAAGGTTAGCTGATACCCGCCATCACTAGCTTTCACTAAGGCTAATTTTCAATGTCCTTTATTTATCGAAAGTTAAACATAATAAATGTCTACAATTTGAAACATATAAGTAAGTTTATAAAAATACTATGATGGTCTTATACCTTGAGTGCCAGTATGATTAAAATGCCTAATCGTGAGAAAAAAGAAAAAAGAAGGAATGTTATCAATAAAAAACTGGGTCGCGCTCTCCATAAGAATGAGTTCCACAGAAGAGTAACACTGGACCAAAGAATAGATTTAGAGGTTTAAAATCTCCAATGGCCGTCTTTCTCGGCGTTTGTCGTCTCATTTACCGGTATTCGGTGAAAACAAGAAAGGACACGCACTTTAATAGCACTGAACGCGCATTTTGAAAGCAATGCTTTCTTCTTCAGGAGTGAATAGGTGCTTAAAATCTCCAATAGCCGTCTTTGTTGGAGTTTCTCGTCTTGTTCACAGGTATTCGGGTAAAAAGAAAGGTCACTTCACTCCTGAAGAAGAAAGCATTGCTTTAGAAATGCGCATTGAGTGTTATTAAAGTGCGGTGTCCTTTGTTGTTTTCTCCGAATACCGGTAAATGAGACGACGAACGCCGAGAAAGACGGCTATTGGTGATTTTAAACCTCTAATTCTTTAACAGTCTTGTTCCAATTTTTTTCTTTATCAGAGAATATATATAAAAGAACACGAAATGATGCTCACGAAGAAAACTTCGAGACAAACAGCCGAGGAGAGGCAGAGTGAACAAAGATTAATGAAGAGTTGCCTCCGAAGACCAGTGTCGCAGCTCTCTGCGTTTACTCTTCATTGAAGGAGCAAGTGGAGTGAAATTGGATGGAGTTGTAACAATAAAATTCTATCGCTAAGGTAATTGAATGTTATTGTTGCACTGATTGGTTCGAAGACTTGTGCTGCAAGTAGGATTCGAGATGAGGCGATACCCTATCGGGAGTACCCAGCCTGTGTCACCGTAGATGACAATGTTAAGCCCTTGACACTGGTAGCTTCTTCAGGTCGATAGACACAGTGTCCGGTACATGGAGCGCATCTACTTCCGAGAAAGAGCTGATAAAAAATGACGATATATTGGAGGAATATTTTATTAATGTATTAACATTTTAAAAGACAGTTAGTTACAGTCGAAGATTTGATGTCTCCAATTCTTTTTATTTATTCAAAGAACTCTTTGATTCTATCTTTCAAGAGTTCATAGGATTTTCTCGGTACCATACGACAATCGTTTATTTAAACCTCTTTTAAGCGGTGTAGAAAACTTATGACAATTCCGCGTCACTGCTAACCGAGCTAAGTTGCAAACAAGTTTTATCTTCCGCTAGAATAAATTAGGAAAGTGATGGATTGATCAAATAATCTCTCTATGTTGTTTCACATGATGTACATGAAAAATGGTTGAAAAGGCGAGTGTAAAACGTGGAAGGTGAAAAGAAAGTCGAAGGAAGATTTTTTGTAAATAAATTGTTATTCTAGAGGTTACGGTATAAGAAATAGTAATTACTGCCCGGTGCGAGAAGTAAAGGCAGTTCTTATATGACCGGAAAAATGGATTATTCTAAAATAAAAGTTAGTTAGGAATGTTAGTGTAAGAATTAAGCAAACTAAGCAAAGCTATCTTCCTCTAATATATGCAGTTAATTTGAAACAACTGTAAACTTTGATTTTAAAATCCGGTATTTACACATTCGCAACTTAATTTTAGACGGACTATGAGTTTATCAGCAGAATTGATTCGTAATTAGAAACTCCATTAGGAATTTTATTCAGCAACTGATACGAGAAATAATTTGCAGATTTTCTAAGAAGTGATCAACTTTAAGAGATGCGTTGTTACATATGGTTACAAATAAAATCATACTAAAAAAAAATTAAATGAGATAATCACATTATGATGATGAGCCAGAATTTCAAGGTTCATTAAGTCAGTAATCAACAGTCAGATACATGTTAATCATGGAAAATATTTCGGTAAAAATCCTTATCATTGAAATTGAATTTGTAAAAGGGGTGTAAATTTGAATTCCGATAATTTAATCAGAGCTCGAAAATGGCATTAATACACCGTAAATTTGACGTTGAGATGAGATGACTTCCTGGCGTTTACTTCCTATTAAATATTCCGAAATAAAGATGGATTTCCGATTTTAATTTTCAATCAACTTTCATAGCATCAGATATCAATGAAGGTTTTCCTTTTATGGCAGGGATGGCCAATAAATATTTCTCGCTGAGTTCCGTTATGTCGTATAATACCCAGATTCACTTAAAACCTAAAACTGTGACTAACCAACAACGACTATTTAGTCACTATTTTCTTTTTCGTTGCAGTTTGCATTTTTGTTAAATCAATAGAAAATAATTCGGAACAAGAAAAAGATAGGAATTAATTTCAATCATTAGGTCTGGAAATGGCAAAATATCCTACAATGGGTATTATACGATAATACTAAGGTTATTGAGATTTCTGACCTAACATTTACAGCAAATTGTTCTTCTATCATTGATCTTTGGGTTTCACAATGTGTATGGTTTATCGATGTATTAAATTATATTTCAGCGGTCAATAAATCCTGATCGACCTACTGGCCATATGAGATCAAGGGAAGCTTGCGTAAATCTCTTTCATTCCTGTTGCATAGGGCGAATATAATTTATAATGAACATCTATAACTTCAATATTGAAAAAATAAAAAACAATACAATACGTTATAGGATGTAATTTAAAAATATATTTTATTGCCTTATATTTTTGAAGCTATAAGCCTAACTAATTGGCGAGTTTTTGTCGTTTCTCATGATTCCTGGAAGAAATAAAATAGGAACGACTTTTCACAAAGGAACACAGCTCCTATATACTAAAATAAATTTTCCAAAATACCAGTAGTATTTTATATATTTCACAAAGGAAACTAGTTCTTATATATAAAAATTTTCTTAATCATATCCTCACGAGACAGAAGCAACCAAATTCTGTTTCTTTGGTGAATTTTCAAAGTCTTCTTTCTAATAAATAGGAACTATGTTGTGAAAAGTGATTCTTATTTTATTTCTTCCAAAGTTTCGTTGGTAGTCTAGGGTTACAGATATATTTTATGTGAAAAACCCATGCTATGTTCGCCTTGCTTGTGGAAAATGTAAAGTATACTATACTATTTCAAAGAGCGCTCACAAAATCTCAAAATCATTCTCTGAACGAACATCTAGGAGCACTTTTCTCATAGATGATATAGTTTAACATCGCTATAAATTCGCAGATGAAAGAGCGACGTCGGCGCGAATTTCTGTTCCCATGGAAATAGTACCACCGAACCCTTTAATCCATTTGAAACGGCGAAGCCACAAATTCTGGATGATTATTCTCGCAGACATAAAATATACGATCCACGATCTTAGGACTGTTCCGGAGGCCGCGAAATTTATGCGGAACCAAAGGAGAACAGAAAAATTCCATCAGCTGTCTTCCCGTCGGACTGCGGAAAAAATTAAATCAGGTTTAATAAGAGCCGAGGGAATCACGATCCCACAATTGAAGAGTGTGCACTTCGTGTGAACGCCGGGTGTTTTCGAAATTTTCTTGAAGACGTGACTAGCGCCCGTGGAAAAAGGGCGGCATCTCTGCGCTTCTTCTGGAATCTTATAAATGGTCATGCCCCTGCGTCTGTGATGTCTGGGGGTGTGTCTCCTGTCAATTTGTAAACCGCTTGGCTTTCTTTCCCGGGGGACTCTGGGTCGATATGCCTTACTCAACGGCGCTGTTATTTTGCTACGTTCTCATGTCCTAGTTTCAAATATTTAAACAATTGATCAATATGTGATGCCTAGTTTAAATATGCGTTTATGTGACTAAAAGTAAACATGCCACTTCAACGGAACCGTTTATGCTACTATAACATATATAATGCGTCTCTATTGAGATCGAGGCTAAATTTTCTTTTACTGCGCAGTATTTTTATGATTATAAACTGATGATCTCCTAACAAGGTCTCAAACGTTATTCCTTCTTTTTGAAGAATATAATACGGAAATTTCCGCAGTAATTAAAAATTATCGCAGTTGTTTCTCCACAAAACCATTCTTTCTTTACGTCTTGATTTTTTTCCAAGTACTTGTTAAAAAACTGTATATATTTCATGGTTAATATTGTAAAATCTGTATCCATTTTATAAACTTTGAATTGAACAAGATGGAACATGGAAGAAAGGGTTTCCTAGCCCAACAAAGACGCTTGTATTGTGTTGTATAATATATGGATGTTTTATATTCCTTTTTTTCTCATCATATTCAGAATAGATTATGTGCTTAGGTATGATATCACTCGAAGACATTTAGCAGATTTTCTCAGCTGTAAGAAAAAATATTTATCCACGATTTGAACTCCTGTAGATTTTTACAAGAGCAATGCTGGAATCATTTGTTATTACAATTTATTTGCTCTGAGTGTGGTAATATGTGATTATATATATATTGACTTTTTTGGTTAGATGAAATATTTCTGAATTAAATCTAATTTAAGTATCATGATGATCACACATTACGAGTATATGTGGTAGTTGGTAGAGGTATGATGACTATTCCACCCTCGAGGTATAGCAGATGATTCAGAAGTGTCCTCCACACGTTTCCATCCTTCAGCTCATATTAATCTTCTGTTGCATCAATCGATTCCATCCATTCGCCTCCCCTTATCCAACGGCTAAGTGATTTCTCTTCTAGATTGCATCCACCGAATTCTATCAGCCTTTTCTTGGTCCTTCTTTTCCTTCAGAACCATATAATCGCATCTTGTACCATCTTTGTCATTCTAATCCACCAACTAAAATTGTTTGAACTCCAAACGAAGCAAAACAGACACTTTTATAACCAAAACACTTTTTATAACCAAAATACTTTTTATAACCAAAATACTTTTTATAACCATATTTTCTACCAAAGTTGTACATTATCTAATGCGAATTTGTCCGTCTGTAGGGTATTCAGCCCGAAGACCCGTTGGCACCTCACCCCCTCCGGCATAAGCTACTAAGAGCTTACAGAGAGGAATGAGGCTTAATAGGCAGGAAGAGGAGTGAGGTAGTTTGCCTTTGTTTTCCTCTCCAAGCCAGAATGCTGTAAGCGGAACATATCAACGCAAGTGAAGCACAATGACTCTATGAGTAACACTTTTCTTAGCATTCCGTAAGGAGAAACCTTGATCAGTGTAATTATTCACTTATACCTCGGTAGCTTTCATTTAATCACAGCCATGATAAAGACTGAGACAAAAGAAAGTGAACGATACATTTTCTCTTTCCTGAACCACATGACAAATGAAAATAGTCCATTCATCATAGTATGGTAGCAGGAACTGTAAATTTGTACTTGTGTGTATATAACTCTCTATTCTTCATTTTTATCCAGGAATTGTTTTCAAATATCCCATTCCAATACCATAAGGCAAGTATTGAGATAAAAGTATCATTCAACAAAGTGAAATTTGGCTTCCACACAGTAAACTGACTGCAAGCTGCCTTCAATATCCAACGAGTTTTGATTCTTTCCTAAACTCTCCTGATTTATATCCTGACAACGAATTACTATTCTTTCTTCTTCTTGCTCTAACTCGCCTTTTTAGCTCAATCTCTGTGTTTTCGCTCCGAAAATAATCTAACCCCAGGGCTTACTATAATTGCCCTTTCTCGCATTAAAAATCAATTACGTAAGCCGACGGGTTGATGCGACTTAAATCGTGCCCAATCACGTAATCCAGGGTAATTGTTTTTTCACTTTGCTTCTTCCGTATTCTCCAAAGATACTAAATTTTCCCTTTCAATTCACTAATATGGAGGTCCGATGGGGGATTTCATAGCGAATGCGTGGTATTCATTCATTCCCTCAATAAACTACCTCATTCGCAAATCAGGAGCGTCCTCTCCCTTCCCATGATGCTCCATCGTCGCTGCGAATCTTCCGAGAGACCTCCTTCAGCTCCCCCCGCTTTTAATTGCTAATACCACCGCTAAAAAACGCCCGAATTCAGGGACCAATCTTTTTATGAAGTAGATTTCCCTCCTTTTTTGATGCCCGGATCGAAAAAAGGGTCTACGTTTTTCATTCACGTTGTTCAAAAGAGAAAGGTGAAGAAGGGATCGGTTCGCACCGATAGTAAGGCAAGGAATTGGGTATTGATTCAGCGATGAGAGTGCAAAATGTCTTGGAAATTGTGTACGCAATTTAAATTACATTATCTATCTATTACACGCCTGACAGTAATTACTCGAATATCACGCTAGCTCTTAGTGGCATACTTAAAAAAAGGAAATTACCCGGTTCGAATAGATTGCTATAGTTAGTGTTATCTTTAATATAGAAAATGAAATACCATAGGAAATAGCTCATAAAAACAAAAGGGTGTAAAGGAGTACTCACAATTCGTCCTTAACAGCAAAAAAGAAAACAAAATTATTTTATTGTTTTATGACAGAAATTCAAGAACAGAACTATAAAAATTTTCATTGACATTGGTGAAAAAATTCAAATAAACTTTAACTAATTCTATTATAATCCTTAAACGCAGAGGACTTTAGAGTAGAAACGAATAAAATATTTTTAACCCCGGAATAATTCATCTGTATTAGATAACGTACACAACTAATTCAATAGATGGGAAGAAATTAAAAACTAGAATTAATGAACGGGTCAGTGAATTAAAATAAATGGCGTACGGTTACAATAGCAGGCGCGTGACGTCCTTTCCCTGCTAGTCACTTTCAGGTTTGCCGAAGATTTATTCCATTAGCAGCCCACTTGTGTGTATTATTTATTACTGAATGTCATTGATATTAAATTAAAGAAGGGGTTGTTTTCGAAAAAATGTGGGAGTCAATTAAAATGATTTGTAAACACAAAATCTCAGAAAACTTACTTACGTGCTTCAATGCCTGGCGTCAAATTCAGCTACCAAGTAGTAAAACCGAATTACTGAAATTAAGGCTTTAATTTAAAGAAATATAATTATAACTATTCCATACAACTTAAAAAAAGATAATCGCTCATGACAATAGCACTAATTGGCGCTGCTAACTTCTGGATTGTTCCGGGCGTGGAACTCAATGCAATATTCTTTGAGAAATACTTTTTCCACGGTATTGAGTTATGCTTCATAAAGACCACCCTCGGATAAATTGATTTAAATAATCAATTTCTGTGAATATATTACCTGGTTTTTCAGCAATGAATGCAACGACAACGTATTGCGTAGTTAGCAAGATAGCATAGCAAAATAGATAGCATTATTACGTTCTATCCCTTAATAAAATTAGGTTTTTGCAAATTTCGGAAACTCTTCTTTTTTCTCCAGTGAGACTATTTGTAGTGGAATTCTTTCTATTAGCTTATATGCTGTCCTCTCAGATTACGTTCCAAGGAGCTGTTTAGGAATGCAGATAGTTTTCTGTTCTCTCTGGCAGACCTTGATTAAATCTCTTCTAGAAACTGACGTTTGCCCTCGAGGGATATCCGAGTTCCTAGGAAGTATGTTCTGCTTCTCAATAGCGAAAATTCACGTTTCTTTATGAATCGGCGGGAATTCTGCATGATCAGACCCGTGCTCTTGTGCGCTGAGTTGCGGCATCTCGGGCCTCGTACGCGAAGAATGAATGAAGGGCGATAAGCCGATTTGCGAGTTTTTTCTCTGCGATATAAAAATTCCCGCAACATCGACGGTCTCTCCTCCACCTTTGAGGTGCACACAAATAAGAGACTTATGTACTTTGAAAAGAAAAATGAAAACTTATGGAGGAAATTTCTTGACTCCTGGCGTATGTGAGGAGGGATTATTTCCTTGCAATGTCAAAAGAAGTGAAGATAAAGTTTAATGGAGGCAACTAATGAGTTTGGAATGATTAGCGACCAATTGGAAAAGAATCGATTATATTACTGAATTCTTTTATATCTTAAGATACTGACTGAAAATGCCCTTTAAAGAAATACACTAAAATTATAGTCCCGAATATTAAATAACTCCGAATCCAGAATAATTCCGAATCCAAACTTAAGCATTCGCGATGTAAATTAGAAAAAAAAATTTCAAATGGGATCAAAATATTTAAATTCTTCATGTAGGTTCGGTTCTCTACATTTTTACAAATATGTAACTCAATCAAAAATTTTACAATGATAGATTTCACATTATTTGCGTTACATTTTTAGAACCACACTAAATTCTTAGAAATTTTTGGATTCCATGGGGAAAACTCTAGATTAGGATGCTTCTTCATGATATCCTATATATAAAGTTGTATCAGAGAAGAGAACTTACGTTGTTTATATCTTAATACCCGCACATGAATTAGGACATCAAGTCCCACTAGTATGATGTATAGTTGATCTAATTATAATATTCATTTTAACAAATCGTATTATAATCAATAGTTGAACCTTAATGGTAAATATAATTATAGCTAATATTAGTATCAGTAAGTAGAAGACTGTGGGCAGTATTATAATATCTAGTAATACCAACCTAATCTGAAGATTAAACTGGACCTTACAGTGAAACATAATATAGTTGCTTTAAGATTGGAAGCTCAATCAATCTGGTACTTAGTTAATCAGCATTTTAAATACCATTGAAGGTTTAACTACCGATTATAATGCAGTTTGTTTTAGCTGAAGTAAAGTTTACAGTTAAACTCCATTTAACTGTGCATTATATTATGGAACCTAGGACTAAATATCGTCTTTTTCAGATTTGATCCTTTAGGATATGTAATCCGTGAAAGAAGTCACATTTTCCGACTGCGTTGGCGCAATAGATAGATTCATTAAGTCATCTCTAGATGGAGGTGGAACTGATTCATCCTCAATCGACCCGAATCATTCATTCGATCCCCACGGCCACAACGCCGGCCGTCGCTACGTGACAAAGATAGAATGGACGGAATGAATCAACGACCTCGGTTACCTGTTGCCAGGGAAATTCTTCCGCTCCCGCTCCACGTTTCCACCATTCGCGATTTGATCTTCAACTGTTGTTTATCACCGCGCTCGAAAAAAATTCCGGTCGCCCTCTGCCGAGCGATGCGGGAAGCGATATCGAAAGAGTCACGTGCTATCGAAATCGCCATTTTCTCGGTATTGCCGCTGTCAATACCACGAAACGCTGACGAACGTCGCGGCGTCGCCATATTTTTAATGTGCAAAGTGGAGCCCTTTTTTCCTTCTCTTTTTTATTTCCCTCGTGAGAGCGGAGTCGTCCATCTTCCGTCACGAAGACTACAAAAAGAGAGGGAGTTGTTCTATGTGGATCGATGGGCGTAATTCGCATTCCACCCTCGTAGATTTCGGTTGCAAACATTCGGATGGCGCATGATATTATGGCGTGATGGAAAACGCGGAGTGTCTGAGCGGAAGATTGCCTCAGCTTTTATTTCCCCGATTCCTCGACGACGCCCGACTCTTGCGCTTTGCTCTCGAAATTCCGGTGTCGTCACATCATATGATCGTGTTTGGGGAGAAAAGGGGCCTTGAGAGCTCGTACATGTTTACTCTAAGCTCAGTGTATTTCTCCGCATTACTGATGTACGAATATATTTCATTCACTATCCATGATTATATTATTGTTGAACACCCGCAGAGATCACGGGCAGTTGCAATACATCTCAAATGACACTTTGCAAAAATTTACACCGCCGTGTAAATAGATGTACAGTCCTGGCCAAAATTAACGCAGCACCGGCCGTAAGGATCGCTAGGGAGGTGCTGCGTTAATTTTGGCCAGGAGTGTACAAGAGGACTAATCGATTCCATTTGAGTTGAAAACGGGTCATTTTATACATAGTAAAACGGTACAAATATTTTCTCTCGTTTGTTTTTCGAAGGGCTTCCTTACTTCTTAAATGTCATTACTTGCTTATGCTTACTATTTCGATGTAATTTGAAATAAATATTGGACATATTGCCGATGGGAATTTTATTAAACCTGATATTACTCCTAGTTCCTAAGCAGAAGTTATCCAAAAAATACAGGGATAGATGGAGAACTAATGTTATTTTTGGAACCTGAAGTTTTTCACCGTAACCTCTAAATAGTGTTTTTGTAACAGTTAATAAATCCTTACGATGATAGATTGCTCGCGAAAATATTTTATTCTTAGTTGGATTTCAATTTTATTACATATTTGAACACCTCCGATTTGCCTGTGACTAATTATTTTAACTCCTTCCATTTTACTTTTTAATATCATGAAAAAATTACAATTTTTAGAAAAGGCGTAACGGGGAAAAGATAATTACTTGGAAATATGGATGGAACGAAAGTGCCGATGAAATTAGTAAAGGTAAAGAAACAGGTAGTAAATTGTGTGAAGTATTGATAACATAAATCGTTATGAGTAAGCAAAATATTTTATAATATAGAACAGGGAACTTTAGCAGCAAGCAGATGAATTTAAGCTGCATTTGAGCAAAAAAAATCAGAGAGATTGCTATTTGGGAAAATGAAGTAGACAATTTGTGCCTACTCTGCTACTCTGGCCGTTATATACTACGAGAAAAATCAGAGGAAAAGAGACAAGAGCTAGACTCCTTTGAAATTTATTTTTTCCACGAACAGAACCCAACAGAAAGTGGCGTGGGAACGGATGAACTAGAAATAGGACGAACGAAGCACGTATACTCTGGCAAATAAAATTTATTTCCACTGTAAGAAGAAACACTATAATTTAGTATATGAGATTTTGGTAACAATAAATACTTACATTTTTTGAGTTGTTTAAAATATATTAACTTGCTATAAGTACATTTCCTCAATTATTTTTGGTCCATGTGATCGAGCTTGCCTAGATTGATCGACACTCTTTTTCGACCCAATTTAGCGACACCGAAGTACGTCGACACCGGAGTATTTAAGTACATCGATAAACTATATTTACAGAAACATCAAGACTTCTGAATTAAAAGGTCTTAAATCTAATTTAGATTTGACACTATGCGTAACAACCAGTTTATTCATTTGAAAATAACTAACTTTATCAACTATATTTCGCAAATTTGTTCAATGTCTTCATTTTTAAGCCATATAATGGTAATTTAGCCTTGGTAAATTTTGAGTAGAAATAGAACGTAGAAGGATCGTTATTACCACCTTTTACGTAATGAAAATTCCCATTCTGAAAAATTTAATGTTTCCCAGGAGAATAATTACGGGAGACATGAAAACTTCGTTTTTATAATCGTAATTATCTTAAGCCGAGAATAAATTTCAAGGAAGGTATGTTAGTTTTTTCCTTTTTACAAAATTACTTGCTGGTGTATTATCTTTGAAACTGGCGCATCTTTTTGCCAATTAAGGTTAGATATTGCGTCATTATACTAACTACTTTCATAAGATGAAGAAGCGGGGTATACAGCAAGTGAGATACTGGTCAAATTATGCTATTCAAATGTGTTTTGTAAAATTTAGGTCGAAGTGCCTACATACTTTCTACATTATTACATTCTGGCATGTCAATCTTTGGTTATATGAGCTCACTGCAAAGTATTGCCTCGGCGCACAAATTATTTTGGTAAGATAAAGAATTGGCATAATCAACAAGGCAGTCTACCGAGGTACCGTTCAAACTAGGTAGGTCAAAAGTGTCGGACTAGTGGACTTCGGCCATAAGGAAGAACCTCGTAGTGATGATGTACGACTTTGGTATGCTCTACTTAAGTTATTCGCTTTGTTATCCTTAGCAATTCAACTTAGTTTCGCAAAGTAATAACTGGAGAAAGTCAGAACACCGCGGAAGCTCGACCGCAGTCCGTGGAATGGCTGTACAAATGGGATTTTTCTTGCCCATCTTCGGAGTTACTCGGAGAAGACGGGAAAGGAAGATGTATGGAACTTTATCAGGCCAACTTTAGAGAGGTTGTCTCCCCGATCTGGAGTGGAATATGGAGCGAATATCTTTCTCCCCAGAATTCCCTTTCTCTCTCTCTCTCCAGCTCATATAAGTTTTCCGGCCGAAATTGCATTATCAGGGCGAGTTCTCCAAATCTGTAACGTCCAATATTTTCTCCGCACGCTGGACATATTTTGATGCAACGCAAGTAAATTTGATTTTTTGATCGATTGAAGTTTAGCAGATCTGACCCCTTCAGGGCTCAGAAAGAAAGTATCTTATTTGAATAGCTCCTACAACATACTATTTCATGAAGCCTTTGCTATTTCTCTTTTACACTATTTATTTCCAAATACGGTGAAGAATCTTCAAAAGTTATATTAAGACTTTGAAATATGCAAATTAATTTACAAACTGTACCCCTTCCCCGTTATACTTGAGTTTTGAACACTTTTTCCTCTTATAAATTTTAACTGCATTGAATGATGTCATGAAATTATATTTCCTCTTTGTCAATTGAGAAATGTTTTAAAATAGTCGATTTTTGACTGGATTTCAATATTTCAGAAGCTAATGATTATATGAATCCAATTACATCCAAACTTCAGTACACAGATTTTTCTCAATCATTACGCCAAAGTTGAATCTGTAATGCGTTTTTTCAATCGATGAACATAAAAATGTTTTATTACCTCTATCGTTGTTGTGTTTATTGTATTCCTTAATATATGTTAGTTTTAGGAATTATTTATAGACTCGTATCTGGTTTTCTTAATCATGCAAGTATTTGGGAGCAATAGTTCTTACAACGAAGGAGAACGTAATTCTTGCTTCTATTTTCATGCAACTGAAATAACTTAATTGAAGTGAAAGAATCATTTTTCTCTTCCCCTTACCCCTCTTTAGGGAGAGAAGAAATCAAAAGGTTTTCAAGATTGAATCATGGTGTGGTTGATTTATTTTTCCACCAAAATTAACCATATCCATCACCAACGATCGGCGATTCCAAGAGGAATGTCTTCCTTCGGGGCTTATGCCTAAAAATAATTAACAGATATCCCCGCTGAGAGTAAATGGAAAAATATAATCTCAACTGCCTATTTTAAGAAAATATTTCACGTGAAAATTCGATACCTCCGAGCAGTAAGCGTTATTGTAATGGAAATTTATCTGAGCAACTCGGTATGTGCGCAGAATTTACTCTCTGTAAATCACAATATAACTTAATAGGATGTCTAACAATATGTACACCATATCTTTATCAGGATACAAGTAATACATATCTAATAAATTACCAAATACATAGGACAACTTCGCACAAATATTGCCCGATGTAGTATCTACATGTAAAACTTTTAACAATATATCCATTGAAATCAGGGTTATTATTGGATTGGAAATGATTAGGTAAGTCCCAACTCCTTGTATTGTGTAATTAATGTAATTAGAATAATCATGCGTTTTAACGTGTGATTCACTTACAAAAACATTTATGTAAAATGTGGTGTTTTATTATGAATGATATATGATGTGGTATATATGTGTTTAGTATAACGATGTGATGCCGTACATGGATAATAAAGCAGAGGATTGGTAATATGTATAATAACGTATAATTGAAGCTTACGTGAACTTACTTACTTACGTAAACTTACGTGAACAACTTACGTGACTAGTAAACATCGTCTTTGGTTATGGGTTCGATTCCCGGTGGGAATCCATGTGAGAAATTAACTGAGATATCGAAGTGTTATTAAATCAACAACAACGAAAATTAGTGAATAATTTTACGACAGCACACAAGATAAAACAAACTATGTATTCATTCCACAAAAACAATGTAATGGAGTAACCCAAAAAAATCATGGATTAAAGACATAGTTTGTTTTATCTTGTTTGCGTGTAAATTAGAAGTTCCTCTAACAAGGGAACATTACACCTTGTGTGAAAGGGTTCTTCATAGTACTTTCAGGGAAGGCTCTCGTGTAAATAATAATAATAATTGTGAAACCGCAGCGACTAACTTTCGCAAATTTTTAAGAAATAAGCGTTTAAAAATCAGCGTCGGATGTCACCGTTCACCGCTAACATTCAACTAAGTACGTGCATCTACGCATTCATATGCATGATAGTTGTGGTGAAGTGGTAACGCATCGGAGTCGTTTGTCACTGGTTCGGTACCGTAGGTGGTTAATTATTTTCAATTCTCTCTTTTGCTCGTAAAAGTCTTTCTCTTTCGTTTTCAATTTATTAATTTTCATGCCACATTAAAGAACAACTTTTTTTTGCTTATTTTCGCTACATTCCATAATTATGGAATGAAGCTCATCTAATTACCTGGAGGAAATTATTCACCGAATGACGTTTCCGCTCAAAATCACTTCCCCGTGTAAAAAGTTTATCCCTATGTTCAAACTGCCGTGACTAACGGTACTCCTAGCCGGCAAGTGAAGAACTTAATTAAAAGAATTCAGAAGTCAAGTAAGTGAATTGCGATGTGATCGAATTTGGTCACATTTGGATTTATAGAGATTTACTTCCAGTGTACTCAATGAAAAATGTGAATTCATCGTTTCAATAAAATTCTACTGCTACTATAAATAAATTCGGCGAAATTCATAACGAGATGTCTCACTTGAGCCAGCCACACGTATTCGAGTAAGGCAGAGAAGTCTTTAACCTCTTCGACCTTCCATTATAGCGGAAATCACTCACAAACTGCTTTAACCCATTCTCCTCCGCAACACAACGACTTTGGGATCGTTCTTCTCTACTTTTCCCACAGCCTCCCCATCCCATCTTTTCTCCTTCCTCAACTCAGGTTTCCCTTCGCCACAGAGAGCATTTTCGATTTTTACTATATTTAGGTTAGTTAACCTTCGGTTTGATACACGAGTTCTGGGCCTCTAAGCCGTCCCATTGAAATCGTTGCTCTTTTTTTCGCTTCTCTTCCCACCTCTGCCCCTTCCCTAAAAGAGGTTATGTCCAAATGAGTGCTTTATCATCCCTTACCCTCGCTTCCTTATCTCCTTCCCATGCCCAGGATTCAAGTCCACTCTACTACACTGTGGTGTGCCCCGGGCCAAGATCTCCTCCCCTCTCTCTTCCTCCCTTCTTCTATATTCGCCCGTTTTTTCTTTTCCTCGCTTTCCTCTTCCACGAGACATCGACGTTTTCCTATATGTATTCTAATGTAATTTTTCGGACCCCTGAGCACTATCCAAGAGTTCTAAGCATTGCGTATTCTGAGATGCGAATTGAGGGAAGGAAAGTAAAGTGTAAGACCTTTAAACTTACATCCATGTATTCCCTGCCCGTTGAGTATCCTCACTGTAATCCATAAATGGACTGTGGACTGAATTGAGCATCCTCCATTAGATGCGTAAAGCCCTAAAGAGGAATAGGCAACTAGGCAAGATGTGGAGAGGTCACACTTTCCTCTCAGATCTAGTATTCTATCGATGTAAAAATCCAAGTGAGAAGAGAACAATTACCCTAAGAATTGAAGTGCTTTTAAAGCAATTTAAAAGCTTTTAAAGAATTTGAGAAGAATTATACGGGTGAATACCATTACTCAGTATCAGTCATACTCCAGCAGTAGCTCTTTTAGCAGTCATGAGTGAGTAGAATTGATACGTTAAATCGTTACTTTCACAATACGGATACGTATTTTTAATTGGTTCAACCGATTTCTTCAAAGAGTCGATATTTTCTGGCGAATATATAGAATATTCCATGTATTCAGTTACTTATTATATATTTACCTGAGTCAGCAGATTGACGAAATCGATCCTTGAAAATCTTACGTATAAGTTACTATTTTTTCAGAAGATATGAGTAGTAAACGAGAGTGAGGCCATTGTAAATGAATGATAATTTTCACACATCACTGTACTGAAAAACAAATTAAAAAGCTCCGAGGGCTAAAGAGTTTTTTTTACAAAATCTATCAGAGAAAACTCCATGAACTCAATGGGCCTAAAATAAAATTAGATTAATCAAATTCGATAGAGTATTTAAAAACTATCAATAATAAGTTTATTCAAATCTATTACTATATTTTCAGTTAAAATGCGGTCCCTAAAATTCACTGCCAAATGTAGGGAAATATGTATTCTCCAGATATTGTTTGCTCATGATGTAGAAAAAACATTAAATCGATGATGTTGTCTTGATTTTCTCTGAGAATTGGTTTTGAGACCCCATCATTTTCACTCCCACGGAATGGCTTTAAGAAGGGATAACCCTTCCCTCAGAAGAGTAATAACCCAAGATTTTCTGGGTCTCTTGATCTGAAAACTTTTTCCCTCGCATCTCGGGCTATCGGTGAAAAATGCTCTCCACCGAAACGAAGTTTATTTGTGAATGCAATTCTCATAAAGTGCTTTAAGCCGATTCCGAAAAGGCAACGAGAGAGTGAAAGTCGGCGGAATACAATTTTTCGTACAATAGCCTTTACATAGAGTTGCATTCGAATTGCAATTGCATTCATAGCAGCCAGAAGAATAATGATTACTGTGATTCAGAATTCAATTAAATATTTTCATAATTATTGAAATCTTTTTGGTCACGGCGGTCATTGTGATTGAATTATTTATATTTTTACCTCACATTTGATGATTTTAGACTCGATTAAGTTCTTTTCGCCAAGAAATTTATAACAGATCGGTAATACACTTATGAATTTCTACTATCAATATATGAAGAGTCAATGGTTGTCTTATGGGAAAACAAATCTGTAATGAACGCGAAAATGTTAATCTAAATTGACTTCGGAGAAAGAACAACTAGTAGCATAAAACACTCTTGTAGTATGTGAAAAATATCAGAAAATGGACAAATAAACATCTTAATTATACAAAAAATTATCCTGTAATTAACTAAATAAACACTAGCAGAGTTAAAGTTAATTATGCAAAAAGTTATATAAGAAGTTTGTCAGTCTAAAGAATTTTCAAAGTAAATGTTTTATTGTACTTTTTAATGTTTTTATGCCTTAATTTCTTCATTCAATTCTTGAAAATAATCAGTCTATAATTTTGAAATAATGACCCAAGAGCATCCTTAACAGAATTTTTTTTCTCTAACGTTAAGCAATACAAGGCAAATAATACATAACAGAGTGAAGAAAAGCGGTATATCTAGTTTTCCCGCGAATATTTTTCTTGAAATGGAGCAACGCGACCAGGTTTTAACGATTAATCGTCATTACCTTGTTGAAATCTGTTCGCTTTTCTCTATTGAAGAATGTATATTTGTGGAAAAAATAAATGCACTTCTTCATTCTGCATGATGAATTTACACAATACCTCGCCTATTACTATGGATACATACCAGATTCAAACTATTGCGAATAATCTTTCACTTTATATTCACCGTTTGACCATGGGAGAAAATATGATTTCTATGTTACAAATGGCTCCAGTCCTACGCTCCTAGAATATATTCCCATTTTTTTTAATTTACGGAGCTATTTTCTGTTTTAATCTTCTGTATCGTTTCCTTTCGTTTGGACAAAAGGGAATGGGCCTTTTGAATATTTAACGCAAACGTGTTTTGGATCCATTTGAGGCCATCCCTTCCGAGAGAACTTCTGCTTCGTAATGGATTTCCATGTCAAAACTCTTAAAGAAATAAATAGGAGACTGTTTATTTCGTCATATTAATGGAATTCTCTAGCAAGAAAATAAAATAACCAGGATCAGGAAAAGGAATCAAAGACTAGTTCCATTTAAATTAACTTCCAAAATATAATTGCATAACAAGTAAACGAATAATAAATAAATATCACGATAAATTAGTTTATAAATAATTAAGATAACAAGATTCTAAGATTATTCAAGATATGATGAAAACCTCAGTTTTCCAGCTAGCGAATCCTAATGAAAGAGATATTTTTTATAGCATTTGGTATAAGATAGAGAAAAATGTATCTTACATTTACATCAGTCATACGGGTGTGATGGAAACTATTGAGGTATGAATACTCTGAATTGTATCTCGTACTCGTGGAGTCATTGGGCTTCATTTACATAGACATGTTCCGCTTATAGCGTTCTGCCTTAGTGAGGAAAGTAGAGAAAAACTACCTCACTCCTTATCTTGCCCAGAAAGCCTCATTCCCCACTTCTAACTATTAATGAATATTGCTGAAGGGAGTACGGTACTAAGTGGGCTTCTGGCTGATTTTACTTGCAGAAAACTAGGACACTAATTAGCATAGCTTATACACCTACGCAATAAACTCTTATAATATTGTAGATTATTAAGCAGATCTCAATTGTTACTTCTAAGAATAAGCAAAGTAATGAAAAAACTCATAGCTGTTTATAATCTATCTCTAATTATTCTTCCATGGGTGGCACAACCCTCCATGGGTTTTGACCTCTTCAAATACTGCCCATCTTCTTCTATCTCTTGCCTGTTCCCTCCAATTACTACAACTACACCCATTGGTCATAGATTTTCTGTGGCATCGTCTCTTCATATTATCTTGGGCTTTCCTCCAGGGTCTAATTCTATCCACCGTCCATTTAGAAATTCTCTCTGTCGTACTTATATCCTCAGTGCTGTTTATAAAATTTTACTTTAGAAAATTTCTAATGTAATTTGATTAACCTGTGACGTCGGATTTTTTACTATCGTACGTTTCAATTGTTGACATTGTTGTCTCAGTGAATCCAGCAGGTAAAATTGTTAGATTATGGTTATCAACCATAGTGTCGAAATCAATCTAAGCCCGACAGTTTGTCGATAGTCAACTGCAGGACGAATTTCCCCACTCGATTTCACTCTAAGGCACGATTAATCTAATCTAGATAAGAATAATCTAAATTAAATTGAAATGCGGGGAATTCTTACGAGCTCCAGACGGAAGATGGTTCAAAGTTCCTGGTAATTTCAATATTCCCTTTGATTATTTCTGGAATACACTCAATCTTTTGACCGCAGAGTAGTCTTTGACTCCATCTTAGCTTACGTTTCGAGAATTTTGCGCTATCAGGATACCTTGTCTCCTTCCCAGTTCAGATTGCACTCTCCACTCCTATCACCTAGATCATCTCTCCAGAAACCAAGATTTCTGGAATATTTAGGAAACCGGGTTAACGAGAAATAGTTTCCTGCAGGCTCGCGCCGCATACCCGAGCGTCGGAGATTTCGTCCAATAAAGCCGGGATAACAGATCCGTCTCTATCAAATCTGCATCTATTTTTCCCTGATTCCAACCCCTTCCCCTAACTCTCACGGATGATTTCCCAAGGGTCACCATCTTCTCTACGCACGCATGACCTTGCACGTGTCCTAAACAATTATTTCGAAGTGCCCAGTCCGTTTTCGGGCCTTCGTGTCTCCCACGCGTTTTCCCCTCTTCATCGGCTCTTTAGACCGTCTTCGGAGGAGTGTTGCACGACATGTCGGAGTGCAACGACCAGCGAAAACGGAATAAAAAGAGGCTTTCCCAAGTACCGCAGCCGTATCAGACCCCTCGGCCAAATTAGAATTTTATTATCTTTTTAATCTGCTCCGAGTCCCTTCATCAGATCGAAGTGTCTCCGGAATTATCCTAAAAGGCTCGAAACGTCTGATTCGCGTCACGTCCTCCCCGGGTGGAGTTTTAATTGTCTTTTTTGCGTTTATTCCACTCCGTAAAGAGCATTAAGTGCTGCGGAAATGTGACTTTGGTACCAGAGGGGCTGAAATCTCAGAGAGAGAAAGGGATTGTCGAATGAGGAACGTGGTGAAAAATGTCTTTACTCGCTGATTGACGATTTCAATTTTGTTACCTCATCTTTATATTGACAGTAGTATCCATTTGACCCAAACGTTCAATCTTTAGAGGACAGGATTAAATTGATGTCGGTATCTCGTTTCAGATGTTCGTCAGAAAGTTAATGAAATGAATGAATGAATTTATGACCATTACAGTTTCTTTGAAAGGAAACAGGAGCCCCCATTTATTAACATTTTAATAATTTCACAAACACACGGCGAACATAACATTTTGACGAGCACCTATGCCCTAATCCAGGAAAATCCGATTAGCCGGGACTTGAAACCAGGACCTCAGTATAAAATAAAGCTGACCCGCTAACTATTCCACTATTGAGGTTGGGTTTATACCCCATAACAGTTCGACGTACTGATATTTTGATGAGACACGAAGACTAACGAATCCTCGTGTTAGATATCTATATGACGATAGTTTTCTATTTTTCTTAATTAAGTTAGAAGTTGTATGATTCAGGTGCGAAGTTTACTGAGACATTTTTGTACTTCGGAAAACCTGAGATTCACTCCAAGGATGGTACTCAGATTCTGAAATGGATAACATTAAAATCGATGTACCAATTCATTATGGCAATCAAAGGCAGTAATACATCCTCTGGTATTATTCTTCATGTATTTTATTTCATTATTATAACTTATGGTGCATTGTATCTTTATAATCTACGTACTAGGCTATATCTTCCAAAAACAATTCATCCGATTTTGTGAGTCCTTTATCTAGTCGACAGTAGCTCGATGTACAAATTTGGGGGTCCAAAATCAATTGAACTTGGGTCCCAAAATCGTGGAGACCATCCTGGCAGCAGTTACATACAAAGAAGTTAAAGGGCTCTAAATCAATAGAGCTTGGGGCCCGATCGTGTGGTCCACTCATATTGCGGGAGTTGTAGGGTCTGTTACTAAACCCTAGATGGTTGCGAAACGGGAATCCCTCTGTCTGGGTATAAGATTCCATCAGCGATATTGCCAGATTCATCGACGAATAAATTTCTACCGCAAAAGACATTTGACTGGAAGAACACCCTGTTTTCTCAGAATCGAATCTTTCTGTCAATGAGCCAAAGCAAAAGAGTAGCTTGATGTTCTTCTCCATCCTAATTCTTATTTCTGACTCCCTCATTCATACATTCTCATCCACCACAACGGCGCCCGATTTACATCCTCCATTCGGGAACCGCCGATGCTCTAATACCCCATCAAAAGTTTGATTGATCCCAGTCTAATTCTCGGCGTCGGAAGTCTTTAAGGAACGAGAATCTGGAGTCGCAACGATCGATCGGATAACACTGTTAGCGCACCTAATCTCCGGGGAATGTTTTGCCCCCGATAAAATTGCTCCTCCGATGTCATCATCGGGGCCCGCTTTTCATTTTTCTCCCCGAGACGTGTACTTACCGCATCAAGCGCGATTCTTCGGTAATCGGCCCGATTCTCCAACTCTACCCCCACCCCCTTTACCCCCCTGTCGTGTTACGAGATCGTCCCGTTTTTGCTTCGGAAGAGCTTTGTTGAGCACCACCGTGCGGCAAGGATTAAAGGCGATGTTCATGGGCTCCATCTCTTGGGAACCGCTCCTACTACTCCATCCCTCGCGACCTTAATCTAAATGGATGAGCCTTCTTCCGTTCTCCCCTTGAATCCCCACCTCCATCTACATATTATCTCTTTCTTCTCCCTTTTTATTCCCTTCTCGGTCACCGAATATTCTTTTCCCTGCCATCCATTCTCTCAGTCCCTTTTCCGGGGGACTGGGGCAGAGCGGTTCCCGTCCCAGTTGCTGATAAAAATGCCGGTCCTTGGGAATGATGAAAACAGCCCCGTGTTATTACTTGTGAATGTCCTAATTCTTCGGCTTAGGTAAATTGGTTGGCTTTAAGGCATGGATGCAGGAATTCCGGCCCGTAAGCTCATTCGAAAAATCTATGCGGCCCGGTTGAGTTTATCAATGCTATATTAGAGGTTTAAAAATCTCAAATGGCCGTCTTTGTCGGCGTTCATCACCTCCTTCACCGATATTCGGGGAAACCAGGAATGTATCACCGCTCTTTTTAGAAACACCGAATGCACTTTTCGAAAGGGATGCTTTCTTCTTTCCTTTCCTCGGGGGTAATAGAGTTTATTCAATGACATTATATTTTATTTAGTTAATTCGTATTTATTTCCAAATACCGGTGAATAAGACGAGAAACTCCGACAAAGACGGCTATTAGAGATTCAAACATCTCATTCATTAACTGCCAAATTTTCTTTCCTCGTCAATGCTCTTTATTCATATTTGTCCCCAAAAGCATTGCCAAGTCGACAGTGCTTTTGACTTTGGTGAAAACGATCCTTGTTTCGAATCTTGAAGGGAGCCCACTTGTGAAATGACCGAAGCCTAGCCATTGCTGAACTTGGTGGCGGGATTGTTAGTGCGCTAACTTTCCAATACTGAGGTCTCGGATTCAAGTGCCGGCTAACCGGATTTTTCCTGGCTAGGGTGTTTATTGTGCTTGTATGTATGTATGTAAATGGTTAATTGCAATAGTAGTCTGTATGATTAAAATTCGCCCTAATAAAGTCGATTTGTATTATCATTATTAACACGCCTTTGAAGCACATTTAGAAAATAACAGCTAGAAATCATGGATTTAGACAATAGGGGCCTTAAAATTAATAATGCGTAATATATTACCTCTAAGTCAATAAGCACATCAACCCTTCTTTTAAAGAATGCATTCTGACCTAATTCCTAAACTTACATTCCTTTTACGTTGGGAAAAATGAATTCATGACTTAGCCCCTTGATTCATACACGCTCGCACGATGGGTTGCTTAGGACGAATGGAACTATTCGTTTAGAAAATAAAAAAACTGTATGCAGAAATACTGAAAAGAATCCAGGTAGGCTTCGTTGGTAACGAGTCCAAGGTTAAGGGTAAGTGTAGAAGCGGTCCAAGGTTCGATCCCAGTAGGAGCTCACTTTGTATGATTAAGGCAGGCGGAAGAATGGGCATCCAGTTGTAGGATATGGGGCAATGTCAAAAGCTCATCCTAAAATAAGGCCTTATTCTACGAGTAGTAGATGAGGAATGACAAAACCTTCACATCAACATTTTTTAGTTCAAACATTTGGTTTTTGTACCTCTCCCTCACGCTGGAAGGCGGCCTGTACGGTATTTATGTGGATAAAGATGCAGACTCATGCTCCTCACCAAGTGATACAAGTTATTACGCGCACATATATATTAAAATGCTATATTAATTGATCAAATTTAAATCGCTAAATCTCATAGTGTATTCCTACAACTTCTTCTTTTTTGATTTAATTATTTTTTGTAATATCTTGATGTAATATATTTTTTGTAATATCTTAGGTTTATACTCATATTTATTATTTTCTCATTGTTTGTCATTGCCATTTTTCCTGTTACTGATTTTATATTTATTAGGTATTGTTTTTGTTATTTCGTCATAGTACTGCTTTTGTAATTTCCATGTTATACACAGCTTTCACACACAGTTTGACATCTTTTAGCTTGTACTATCTGTAAGTTTGCACAGGTTTTTCACAACCCCTTCTTTGTGGGTGTTTTCCTGCTGTGGAACTTTTTTTCCTGAGATATCACATCAGGTTTTTATTACATCTACTCCCTCTAAAATTTTCGTCTCTAATTCTATTCACCTTCACAAAACTTTTTATGTGTATAATATAATTGACGAAAGGTTAGATGGAAGAAGAGACTTTTCAGTCTCAATCTAGCCTTAATAAAGACCTTATAGACCTCAATGATTAACTCATCATCAGTTTTACGAATTTTGGGCAGCATAGGGATTAGGCATCTATCGATGTTCATATTTAATGCGGAAGGGAAAGCTCATCCGTTGACGGGGGTAGCGGATTCCACCAACGGCCACTCCCTCCGCGTTTGGTTAGATTGTTTCCTCCCGGAGAAATTCCTTCCGTTTACCCTCTTGGGGGAATTCATCCTCCACTTCTTCAAAGCGGCTCAAGAGGTCGCCGGTTGCGTTAGCCTTTTATCCGCTGTTATTTTTTTCAACCTTCGATTCTCCTTCAGTGACCGATTTTCCCATGCGTTGTTTTTCCTCCGCCGTTGGAAGTGTTTCCGGGTGAAACGTCAATTACTTGGCACTGGATGCGACGAGACGCTTTCGTCGGGTGTCTCTCCGAGCAGGTGGTCTCTCCACGGATCGATGGAATGCGTGTCTTATTGGGATACGGCCTGCATGCAAATCACGCCGAGCTAATTGCTAATACGCAGCATTCCTCGTCCGCTCCGTACTCCCTCATTGGCTTCATCCTCAGCCTCATCTATCCCGTTTCGACGAATTTATCCCATTTTCCACTATGTTTTCCTTTTTTCATCCACGCAAATTATAAATGATTGTGCAGCAGTACCTTTGCTTTCGAGTAACCCATTTTCAACGGCGAAAATTCTCGGAAAATTTCCCATTCCGAAATCCTGTTTCCTGGTTTATCCTATAAGATATTTAGAATATTGGCTTGACGAGAAAAAATAAAGTCATTCCAATTAGAAATTTGAACTGAAAGAGGTTAAACTGGATGGAAAAGTGTGTTGAAAATATAGTTAAATTTGACGTGACTTTTATCTGAAGTGCATTTTTCGGTTAAGTATTATTCAAATCCAATTTAAAAAAACTGACTCGTTGACGTTAAAATTTTTAAATGTTTTTGAAAAATTCATTTATTGTTTTTAAAACCGCTTTACCATCGAAAAAAAGTGCCAAAATTAACAAATATTAGTGATTGAGTAATTTTTTCATGTCCGCAGTAATATTCGATGGATATTTTAATAAAAAACAATATCTTAGGAAATTAAATTAATATTATGATGTTTGCTGTAATTATATACCTCAAGAACGTTCTTTCTACTAAATACATAATAAATCGCTTTAAATTTTCGTCAGATGTAGTCCAATTAGAAGTAATTCACCATTATTTAATTGAATTTTTTATTATTTATGTAAAATGCATAATCGTTTTATGGTAAATATAGCTTAGACTTTGTTTTCTTTTTAACTTGAAGAAACACAGTTGCTTTAAGTTATCTTTATCATCTATAAACAATACGTTTCTCTTGCCGCGACACATTTTTCATATCATCCAACAAAATCGCAGCCCTTTACATTTTCCCTCCTCCGCCACATCAGCGGAGAAGTGATGTGTGGTGAGTCATAAAAATCCATTCGATATATAACATGAAAAAGGTCTGACTTCCGTGAAGCAGCAACCAACCTCTTGTTCCAGGCTTCCAGGCTAAGGGATTTGCCCTAATAGGCGAAAAGAAATTTTAAGAAGTGAATAAAGGTATAGAAAGGCAAAACGCTCCGAATTCATACAAGGTGTCTCAAAAATGACGAGAAGATTTGAAAAAGAATAAAATAAAAATAGAAAGCGGTAGAAATGTATCACCTGATTCATTTTACTTTGGAAACGATGATACTAATTCAAACATCCGTTGATTAAATTTCTTGACAACTTTGATGAAGTATTGATTAAATTACGTGAATTAGATTTATCTTGTTCAAGGTATTTCAGTGCGGAGTCTATTCTTTTTTTATCACCAGCATTGCTTATAAAAGTAATGAAACTTCATTCTAGTAAGCTAAATGTTAAAAAAGTTACAATTCAAAGATAACTATGAGCTATATTTATTACCACAAAATCAAGAACGTTAAAATATGTTAATTAACTAAATTAAAATGATTAATCGATACATTTATTAGCAGATGCATTGAAAAATTGTGGCAAGGGGTTATAGTGTATAGTCAATAATATCATTAATCACGGTATAGTTAAAGTGAGTACTTCATAATTGAGATATGAGTTTACTATTTAATTTTTTGGCAGTTAATTTAAATTATACGTCAATCGCAATATTTTCCCTGCTTCCTCTTTTTTTGGACAAAGAATTCAATATTCATTTCACTGATTGAGTTCTAGATTGAAATTGAAAATTAAATGCCTACTTAATTTAAATAACTTTTAAGATGTTAGAATATTGCTAGTATTTTATTTACTTCGGAAAAGAAAAGAAAGTATTTTGCCTTCCCTTTTGCTTTTGTATCTGCAATATAACAGAGTAACAACGAATTGAAAATTTGGTGCCATTTCCATTTTTCCCAATTTTCACCTGTAAGCATAACCTGCATTTAAATATCCATACCATACCTTTGAGTAATATTCCACGCCTCGTTCTCAAGGTTTAAGTCGTCCGTAAAAGACCAATATTCAGGGCAATCTAGTTTCCAAGAAGACCTCAGTGGAGGCTGATCCCCGCAAAGATATTGCCACGGTCATCCTCGCTATCACGAAATTATCATGAGTCATGAGAAAAAGTAAGCTTAATGCGTTGTAATGACCTCCTCATCCATCCCGTTTCATATTTGGCAACCCGGCATGGAATATTTAATCATAAGCCGCTTTAGTGCCCCATTCAATCCTCCTTTACGGGCTAATAACTCACTTGATTAAGGAAAGTCGCGTTTTATAGAACAGTGTGATTGACTCTCTCGGTCTAGGGGACATTAAAATGATTTATTTTCCGTTCGGAGGTTATAGAGACCTCTGCCGTATGCGAAGGGAATTCGATGCTTAATGAATTACAAGGAGTCTCCAGGATTCAATGGGAGTCTCAAGGAAAGATTTTTATAAAGCCTTGGAGCAGAGACTGCCTTCATATGCCTGCCTGAATGCAGAATTACTCGAAAATCACGCGGCTAAAAATCTTGAAGAGGTCTTTTCTAAAAGATTCTTAAAACTCTAGAGGGAAGATTAAGAATCGCTCGGTGTGGGAGATATCGGTTGAATAGAACTGAGTTTCAGAGGAAAACAATTGTTTGATAATCATATTTTAATAGGAAGCAATTACATAAATTGCACTAGTAATTGTGCACAACATTTCTACATATGTGTGTGCTGTTTCATTATGCTCCATGTATTGCAAAATTTGTACTTTCCATTTGGAGTATGAAGCAGTGCGTGTGATATATTTTTTAATCATGTGAACAAATTCAATCACTTCGGCCCTCGCTTGGTGGAACTTCATCTTAACAAGTACAACAGTACACAAAGTTGTCTTAATTCCACAAAATTTGTTAACGACAACCAATTTCGATCTTACAACGCTCACACCTTAATATGCAGTTTCAATGTCGAAATCGGTTGTTAATAGTGTTATAGAATAAAGTCATAGTTTGTTTTAGAAATACCTTAATTTGATAACGGCAATATTACTATGATTTCAACTATCGCTGAAATTTATATCGTTATCCAAAATATCAATAATACTTAGGATCAATACATCGACGCGCTGTCACGCATCACTGATCGTTAACGTATATGCAGTACATAGTTTATCAGTAGTTAGAAATAATTATGATGTGGTAGGTTGAAGAGGCCTCAGGTGGTAGTGTCATGATTCTCTTCGTTCGAAAAATACATGCGTAATGCTTCATTGTTAGTTGGTACCGAATAAATAGATATATGGCACGCGCTTGTACAGTTATAGCTGTTTGGAATAAATACATCTATCTAAGATGTTTAATATATCTTATCCAGAGTAATCTAAGTTAAACTTGCTGCAAATCTGTATAGTGTTCATGAGGAAATTCGAGTAATCAACTACACCTGAACATCAACGCACAATTACTATTTGCATTTAAGGTTGCATCGAGATACCCTGAACAAAGCTTTCAATTCCGGAAAAGTTGTCCATCTGTACAAAGTATGAGCGGAAGTTTAAATGAAGGGGAAAGTTGATGTGAAAATGTTTACATTATTCAGTTAATCTCGGGTGTTACTCACTGATGATAAGAACCCAGAAATAAATAATTCATTGAAAATTCAACAGATAATGATTCGCGTGTTTTAAATTAATCATCGAGCAACCATTACGATACAATCGACCGAATGTGATTATAGGAAGTAATATAAAATGACAGTTGAATTTTAGCTGTCAATTTTATAACCGCATCTGATTAGTTGGCTATTCTTTCATAACACATATTATTTCCAAATCATTTTTGGAATGATTACTTCATGGATAATTAACGCCGATTCGTTGATTCATTAGAGATTATTGGAAATTAAAGTTACTTCCTCGACCAATAATTATCAATCGACACACGGAAGGTCGTACATTTCCAGCAATTCCCAATAAATAAAACCGAACAGGACTGGATAACTGTTTTTCAAACAACCTGTCGATGATTTGGTCGATCGCTGGTGGTTTGTAAAATGCCTTTGGACTATTTATTTAATTAACTTCATAGTTGATTTAATCGTACATGCCTGAATCATGCTATATATGCGATAATACTCAGTAAATAATTTACCATTTTATATTATTAAGTTTTAAATAATCCAAGCAAATTCGGTCCTAGTCTTACGATCATTGTCAAATTAGATGTCACCGAATTCAAAATCTAATGCCTCTAAAATAAAATTTAAGTCTGAATTATCAGGTTAAAAAACTTTTTATCAGAGCAAGCTTCTCAATATAGGTCAGTAATATGCAGTGGATCAAATTATTCCAAGAAAGAGACGAAGGCTGTTTCATTTAAAAGTGAGTAATTTGTGGCGAATTTCCTTCACTAAGTCCCTAAAATGATTAATCTCGGCAATACCCTTGATTCGCAGGTAAACTGTGTCAAGTTCTATTTGCGCCAACCAATTCGAGTAAAAAGCTTCGCGGAGTTGAAGGCACAACGCATTTCAAAGCCTTTGAATTACGCCTCCCGTTTTTCTTGCGCCACTTTGTCTCCTCTTATTTCGCGCCCTGTAATTGTCTGGGGGATTATCTTCGTGGAGTATTCGGAATCCTCTGCGAGCTTCTCGGTCCTTTTGATGTTCGGATGTATTTTTCGAATAAGCGGTGACATCTTAGTAATCCGAGTCTTTCCGTCGCTTAATCAATTTAATTGCATCAAATCCTCTCGGCCACCTGGACTGTCTTTACGAGAGTTTTCAATTCATGCAGGTTTGTGTTGCTTGGAATACCACATACATCCGCAATTTTGGTGCTCTTTAGGTGGGCTGAAGCAGAGTTTGAAATATTCGTCTACAATTGTATTATGGGCGGTGTTTTAGGTGTTTTTCTGCCGGCCTCGGTAGCCTTAGCTCACTAAAATATGTCCTTGGTTCGAATACAAGGGTAGGGTATAATATGTAGATTTCCTGGGTTTGAAATACCTTAAAGGTATAGCTACAAATATTTGTCAAAACGTAATGGTAATAGCAGTTTTCAAGACTAAAGTTTAGTAGTTTTAAAAAATACAATATTTCGTGGGTCGTTGTTAATTCATTTGAGTTCCATGGATTGATTTTATTGGTAAGGGGTCATATTTTAGAATCAACACATAACATTTTATATGAATGAATTAAGAATTAGTAATCAATTAAGTTAATCATTTGTTATTTTAATTAATAAATAATTGCGTTGCTGTGCAAAATTATAAAGGAAATATTTGGTTTTTTTAGTCTGTATCGAAGAATTTTCAGATTCGAATGTTTCATTTATTTTCATAATTAACTTACGAAATAAATATCGCTATTTCAATTTTTTACGACGCTTTGTTTCCATGACGCGACTGAGCGGTATTTCCCGATAGCTTTTTGCAGTAAAAATACAAACGGAGGGAAAGGTTAACGTTTGTTGACATAATTTAATCTTTATCGAAATTTGTTGTATCCATAAGATAAGAAAGTTATCAAGGTTAAATTAAGTGCTTATCCTTAAAATAATATCTTATTCGAATATGCCGTACTTAAAACCTACCTCATTTTCACACATTAAAATAGAATCTAAATTAAAGGAAAACTCTTTCAAATATTTTAGTAAATATAGTATCCGCCACCCAATCTATTATCTATGTTAAAATTTTAATCGGGTGTTTAAGAAAGTTCCCTTACGAACCTTTTAAGTTTTTTTTCCGACGTTCCTCAAACTTCCTGGTTTCCTCTTCACTTTGAGCAGAAAGTACACTTTTCACGAAGTGCTTAAAAAAATTCAGCGCCCATTCCATCTCATTATATGAGGTTCCCGTACCGTGATGATGACATAATTAAGCTTTTATCGCCAAAAGATATACACGAGGCAGTTTCTTTTTTCGCGGAGGAAGAAGGGCCATGAAAGATGATGGAGAGCTCAGCCTTGAAAAGAAGAAGCTCGAATAAAAATAAGGTAAAATGGGACCAATAAAGCTTCGAAAGTGACTATGGGAGGCAGTAAAAGTGACGTTGAAGGCCTCGGGAGTTATGATGTCCACCACCGTGGTTCGCTGAAGAATTACCCAATCGATTATCGCGTTTATGCCCTCGAGCGCGGGCAAGGACAAGGAATGCGGGGGGTCCACTTCCGTCTGAATAATCGGATGTGCTGGTGTAAGTGAATAAACATTCCTGTCGAACATTAATACGCATAAATCGGAAAGAAGCTGAATATCAAAATGGAGAGATTGGAAGTGAAAGAGTCAGCACTACCAGGGCACGAACTAAGATCCTCCACTCGTCTCTCAGATGCTCCAAACCAGGGGTTCCCAACCGTCAGTACGCGTGGGTGATTAGAGCGATTAGCGATTAGAAAATCAAAAAGAAAAATTGAAAATATCAATATATATTTATTGTTGTCTTGATAAGGGGTTGAAAAATCCGAAATACAAGTTCATTAATAATTAAATATGAAGTTTTCTCAGAAATTTAATTAAATAGAACAAGCCATTGGGCTCTTCCCCGACATTATTTATATGTTTATAAAAAATAAATGACTGTTGGTACGCCAAAATTTCTAACGATTCCAAGTGGTACGCAGTTGCTAAAAGGATGGGAACTCCTACTCTAAACAATTTATGTATCACGTCCAGTATTTTCCACTTGCCATTCGGGAGGACTTTATCTGCCTGCAGCACTGCCGCTTATCTATAGGTCTTGGTAAAATAAGTTAAGGATCCTTTTTTAAATATAACGTTTGTATTAAACTAAATTCTTCCAATGTTTCTCAGAATATTCAGCAAAGTTTGGTAAATTGGAGTATGTGATGCAAAATATTAAGTATTGTGGAGTAAAAATTAAGATCAAAGGGTATGATATAGTAATATTAAACAACAAGTAAATCCCGTATTAAAAGCGGCACGCTATATATACAGTGAAGTAATCAATAATGATGATTCATTATTGATTTTGTGCATTTTCGGATGAATAGCTTACTGATTGTATTTTACAAACCTAATCATAATAAAACGTCTCGGGATATCTAATTTTAATACTTAATTGCAAGGTATATCTTTACCGAATATTTCTCCAATATGGGTAGGTAACTACAGATTCTTGTACTTATGAAAACGAACCGTATTCATAGGATATCATGAAAGTGTTAATCATACGATAAACGAATCACGAGCTATTAAAACCTCACAGTGATACTGAAAAAATAACATTTCTATTTCAAAAGATCCAATCGTAGTCCGTCCGTATCTTTTATGACTGTAATTTATAGTTATTGAGGAAATGGATGGTTAAATTCGTTTTACCCTACATTGATGATTTTCAAAAATTTAGATAGGAGCACTTAGACGAAATTACGTTCTGTTAAATCGTTAAATTTGAATGAAAACTATCGGTTATAAGAGATAGGATTTCAAGGAAAACAGACAGCATATCTGTTATGCCTACTATGAAGCCTACATTTTCATTTGCATCTCAAGTAGCACGTTTTTTTTAGCAAATCCAAAACATCCTTTACTATACACCTAAATTCTAAATATTCATGAAGAATATTGTGATTGATAAAATCAATATCCTGCTTTAAACTAAGATATTACAGTTTCAGACTAATATAAGAATATACTATTGTAAAGAAAGTTCCTTCTCGATATTTCTGAAGTCACATAGAAGATCAACATTTACCATTTTTACCAAACTATGACTCAACCATCTTGATGATGCCGTTTATTTATTGCGTAGAAATGATATATTATATCATTTCTTTACGTTTTTAGTTAGAATTTTTTAGATAGTTATAAACTCAATATTCAGGGTTCTTTTGCTGGGCCATAATAGAATCGATCTATCTCGGTCCATCGGTCTCTATCAGAAAATAATATTATCTTGTTTAAGTATTACAGTTCAGTATTGCATGTCCGCAAGCGCATCATAATAGGTTTTACCGAACAAATACATGAAAATGTTGCAACCTAGAAGTCCCCGAATAATACGGTTTGAAAAATAGAAATTTCTCGATGTTCATGAGATTTGCATCACTTTCAGATGAACTTCCTTTCGGGATTTCTCTCTTTGAGTCCATGAAACATTCGTAGAAGGAATGTTCGCATTAATGCGAGTTTTTCGACGTCATTTCAGAGGTTTTATCTCATATTAGTGGAAAGTTCCGACGACGGCGCCCTGGATTATTTTGCCTCCTCTCGTTTGCTGAACTCTTGTTACTTTCTCCATATACGAAGTATAGAGAAAGTATTGTTTTCATGAAAAAAATCGACTTCGAGATTTCAACGGAAATACACGTTTTGGGGTCCCTAGAACACGTTTTGACCATTTTCGGAATGATGTCTGTGTGTATGTGTGTGTGTGTGTGTGTGTGTGTGTGTGTGTGTGTGTGTGTGTGTGTGTGTGTGTGTGTGTGTGATAGTGGGCGCTCTAACGTAAAAACTATAAGTCGTATCAATACCAAACTTCATATATAGTGCTGTGGTGTGTGCTGTCAGAGTTGATTAGTTTTTGGAGTAAATCGGTCAACCGGAAGTCGAGCTTTATTCATTATAGCTCATTTCCGGTTTTCAAAATATCTCCATAAATATGATATATACGTATATTGTATTACTTATAAAAGTTTTAGATAATGTCATTTACTATAACTTTTGCATTTAACATATTTTTGTATCACCGTTTGATTAGGAGTTATTCGTGAAATCCTGATAAACCGGAAGAAGATGATTATGTACTTTGTGGGCGCTCTAACATGATAACTATTTGTCGGATCAACACCAAATTTCATATATAGTACTTTTATTACAGTCGTTAGAGTTGATTAGTTTTTGGAGTAAATCGGTCAACCGGAAGTCGAGCTTCATTCTTCAAAGCTCATTTCCGGTTTTCATAATATCTCCATAAATATGATATTTAGGTATATACTAATATATATTAATGTTTTATAAAATGTAATTTACTATAACTTTTGTATGAAACATATTTTTGTATCACTGATTCTTCAGGAGTTATTCATGAAATACTGATAAACCGGAAGTTGCTCATTATGCACTTTGTGGGCGCTCAGGGCTCTATGGGCGAAAGGCCAATTTCATCGTTTTTCATCGATCATGTCCAGAAAAACATTATTTATAATGTCTTTGACGTCAAAGATGATAATATATAAATTAATCACTCTTCTTTCAAGTTTAGATGGAATATTGAGTTCGAAATTACTGTCGTAGATAAATATTTACATCTTATATATGGAGAAAGTCATGTGCTGGCCACATCAGATTTTTTTCTTTGGGTTCGTTACGACTCTCCTCTTGCATTCAATCGCTGCATTTTTGGAATGACCCTGATTCAATGCAGTCCATCCTTTCGGGGAACTGGCGACATGGAATATTTTTCTTCCCCTCTTCTCATTACGTTTCTTTCGAAAATGAATTAGAATCCAAATTTTGATTTCAACATCTTCGGAAAATTTATAGTTCTGTTTCTAAATCCAAATTTGTGTGTAGATTCAACAGGAAATAGAATTTACGTCGGTGTTCAAACACAAGTAACCGAGTTCAAATTTTTACCGGATTAATAATTAGTTTAGGTGGATTCCACATCTTTGTTAGGAGTTTTCACATATCTTTGGAGCCTATGTATATAAGAAGTGCTGTCATGATCATGGGCATTTTGTTTGCAGCATAATTTCAGTGCGACCATAAAAAGTATTTTAGCGGTTATTTTAATTGTTCTGTTCATTGTTTTCTCTGATTTATGTGATGGATAGCTTTCTTAAAATATCTATTTTAATTTATGGTAAATATTCCCTTTCAGGGTGCACTTAAAAAAAAATATTTCCGGCTGTTTAATTTATTGACGTGTTCGATCAAAACGTTGTAAATAATTGTAAATACATCACTAATATTTCGAGAAATGTTATTGTTTTAAAGTTGAAGATATTTAAACAGGAAAGAATCAGGATTTACTTTGTGGCAGTTACTAACAATAAACAGATTCATAATACAACTTTTACTACATCGCAAAAATTATTACATAATAAATTTAATGTAATTTAATAAAGCCTAGAGTAATCCTTGTTAGAAATTGGTTAAATTCAATGCTTGCTCAATATATTCTATTTTATTCCACGACAACTGAGCGAGCGACGATTGATTGCGTCACAACTGGGCGCTAAGACAACTAGGACAACTGACCGCTACAACAGTTGTGTTGAGTTTCAGTTGTGACACCCTTAATCGTTGCCCGCTCAGTTGTCAGGTCACGGTGTAAAACATCACTAATAGCTCTTGCTTTTCATCTAAGATTAAAAGAACGATAAACAATACATTCATTTGCTTATTTATCACATACGAAAGGAGCTGATAAAAGTATTCATCATGCTGAAATGTGATTCAACCGGAGAACTGTTGGGTGCTATGGTGTACTTGCAGCAAGCAGAGGACTGTAATCGGCTAGAATTTTATAAATTATGACAAGGATTTATGATAGCTCTTCAAAATTTAAACTGAGTAACCCTTCATTTAAGCTATTTCAGTTTAACGATCGTGTCCTTTTTAGGGATGCCACATCGACATCGATGTATCGGACTACTCGATGTTTTTTTGCCGATACATCGGAAACATCGAGTGGTACGAAAATGAGTGGAACATCGACTCGATGTTTTTCAAAACACTCAACATCGACCCGATGTTTTAGAAGAGGAGCAGGTAGTAACGAATGTTTTTCAAAACACTCAAAATCGACCCGATGTTTTAGAATAGGAGCGGGTAGGAACGAATGTTTTTCAAAACACTCAAAATCGCACCGATGTTTTAGAATAGGAGCGGGTAGGAACGAATGTTTTTCAAAACACTCAAAATCGCACCGATGTTTTAGAAGAGGAGCGGATAGTAACGAATGTTTTTCAAAACACTCAACATCGCACCGATGTTTTGGAAGAGATTTTTAGATTTAGATTTTCTCCATAAAGATACATTGCGGGGATTTTCGAAAATTGTTTTGAGGCACTTTCCGGTAAAGTAGAGTGTTGAAATTCGAGGTATCGCTGGAGGCCGTGCGTATCCGATGAAAACTATTAAGACATCATCGAAGATTATCCTTGGTTCGACGCTAGGTCAGGGCAAATATTCTCCCATTTAATTTACATTGAGATTTTTTTGAATCACTTCCCGATAAGATGGAAACTTGAAACTCGGCATGTAGATAGAGATCGTAAATATCGTTTATGTACGTTGTTGAACGTTTCGCTGATTGTCCTTGGTTCGATTCATTTATTTACATTCCTCAATGCATTTCTTATGGAGATAACAGGAATAAATTTTAGGTACTTCCCGGCATGATATCGACTTCAAACTTTGCAATAAATAAAATCAAGTCTTAAAAAGTCTTAAGGTCTGTTCACAGCTACCAATAAGTCCTGGGTTCGACACTAGGGGCCTCTAAAATTAATAATTGTTAGGATGTTTAAGAATTTTTTGAAGCTCTTCCTGATAATATAGAAACTTAAAACTAGGCATGTAAATAAATATCATAGATTCATTTCAAGTACGTGTTTTAGCATTCCTTGATCGTCCTTGGTTCGATCCCAGAAAGCCATTTACATTGCCCTATGTATTTCAGATGGGGATAATGGAGTCTTATTACTAGGACCTTCCCGGTATGAGATGGACTTCAAACTTAGCATTCCTAACAGGTTATAGTAGCCCATTTGCATCCGCTAATAGGTCCTAGGTTCGACGCCAGGCGTCTCCAAAAATTAAAAATTGCTATGATTTTTAAATTTTTTATACCTCATCCCAATGACATCGAAACTCAAAACTTGCAATGTGAATAAAGATTAGAAATACATTTTATATGCTTGCAGTATGTAAGTATCTTTTACTCGTACCTATACATTCATATATACACATATTCATAGGGGATCAAATTTCTAACCATGTGCCACTGACTTGAAATTTTTACGGCGTAGTGGCCATAACGTGTAACCTCCAGAAAAAAGCCAACTTTGATCCTCAGTGTCATGGGTTCGATTCCAGAAGGCCCCAAAGTCACAATGTTCTCCATAAAGATACATGGTGGGGATTTTCGAAAATTTTTAAATAATACTTCCCGGATAGGTAGAAAATCAAAATTGAAGGAGCTTACAGATATGGTCATGATCTATCGAAAACATGAATGACTTCTAATGAGAACCTCCTGGGTTCGATGCTAGGACGATACAAAAATTTTGTATTTAAAAAACATAGGGTTAGTTTTTCATTATTTTTTTGATGCACATATCAAAATGATAGGAGGTTCTCGCTCCGCTAGAAGATGTATCGACTCGATGTTTTCAAAACACTCAACATCGCACCGATGTTTTAGATGAGGAGCGGGTGGTAACGAATGTTTTTCAAAACACTAAAAATCGCACCGATGTTTTAGAATAGGAGCGGGTAGGAACGAATGTTTTTCAAAACACTAAAAATCGCACCGATGTTTTAGAATAGGAGCGGGTGGTAACGAATGTTTTTCAAAACACTCAAATTCGCACCGATGTTTTAGAATAGGAGCGGGTGGTAACGAATGTTTTTCAAAACACTCAAAATCGCACCGATGTTTTAGAATAGGAGCGGGTGGTAACGAATGTTTTTCAAAACACTCAACATCGCACCGATGTTTTAGATGAGGAGCGGGGAGTAACTAATGTCATCAAAACACTCAACATCGCACCGATGTTTTAGAAAAGGATTGGGAAGTAACGAATGTTATCAAAACACTCAAACTCGCACCGATGTTTTAGAATAGGAGCGGGTGGTAACGAATGTTTTTCAAAACACTCAAAATCGCACCGATGTTTTAGAATAGGAGCGGGTAGTAAGGAATGTTTTTCAAAACACTCAAAATCGCACCGATGTTTTAGAATAGGAGCGGGTGGTAACGAATGTTTTTCAAAACACTCAAAATCGCACCGATGTTTTAGAATAGGAGCGGGTGGTAACGAATGTTTTTCAAAACACTCAAAATCGCACCGATGTTTTAGAATAGGAGCGGGTGGTAACGAATGTTTTTCAAAACACTCAAAATCGCACCGATGTTTTAGAATAGGAGCGGGTGGTAACGAATGTTTTTCAAAACACTAAAAATCGCACCGATGTTTTAGAATAGGAGCGGGTAGTAAGGAATGTTTTTCAAAACACTCAAAATCGCACCGATGTTTAAGAATAGGAGCGGGTGGTAACGAATGTTTTTCAAAACACTCAAAATCGCACCGATGTTTTAGAATAGGAGCGGGTGGTAACGAATGTTTTTCAAAACACTAAAAATCGCACCGATGTTTTAGAATAGGAGCGGGTGGTAACGAATGTTTTTCAAAACACTCAAAATCGCACCGATGTTTTAGAAGAGGAGCGGGTAGTAAGGAATGTTTTTCAAAACACTCAACATCGCACCGATGTTTTAGAAGAGGAGCGGGTAGCAACAAATGTTTTTGGTTGACCAATAAATGCATTGCTTATGAGTATCACAAGCCTTTTTAAGAATACAAATGAACCTTATGCCATCAATCATTCGTGTGTAGGGAAACAAGTAAAGGTAAAAACAGGGTGACAAATGTTTTCCTACGTTTACTACCATCGCTCCATCGGTGGAGTGATACGCACACAGCGATTCATTTTACGCCTGTACGATATACAACACTTAAAATTCATTTCCTAATTCGTATTATGCGTTCATTTGTCGATCATTTCAATCGTTGCCGAAGCTTTCAAGTTTGTAAGATACAAATTTTAATACATCAACATTCCTATCTATTTGAAAACTATGCTATGAGTGAAAATAACCTTAAATGCTATAAAATTCGATTGTTCATGTTTCATTTATCTATCTATTATATATGAAGATGCTTCTCCGGATACTTTCATGTATCCATATATATAGAGAGGATACAAATTCGCAGGCTAAACCATTTGCGTCAGTGACTAGAAATTTTTACAACCTATTGGCCATAACGTGAAAAATTGCGATTTTGAACCTCATGGGTTCGATTCCAGAGGGCCCCAAAGTCCCGATTTTTCCCCTTTAAAAGCATTTCTTTGATTTTCGGGATTAAAAGAAATACTTCCCGGATTGGTAGAGAATCGAAACTCAAGGAGCATATATATATGGTCATGATCTATAGAAAACATGAATGATCTTTACAGAAAATATCCTGGGTTCGATGCTAAAACAATGCAAAAATCTGCCCTTTAAAATAGATTGAGGTAGTATTTCTTTATATTTTTGATGCACTTATCGAAACGATAGGAACTTCTTGCTTTCCAAGAAGATGTATATTAAGACTCGGTTTAAATGATTAATATTATATTATTAAGAGAAAATTAATTGTCACCATTATTTCAAAAACATTACTTTATATTTTATTCTAAAGCCTAGTGATAAGAAGTGCCTTAAAATGTATGGGAATTATATAAGGGTCATATTTTAGATTGATAAAGATACTATCAAATGGTAGGAAAAATTTGTTCCGTAGTATTTCATCAACAAATTCAAAGGTTAGGTTGAAATGAAAATTTAAAGAACGGTTATTAAAATTTAGCTGTTCACGTGACAAGAAAAATGTAAATTGGAAAGCTGATTATTTCATTCCAAAGCTCTTGGTAAATTACGTAAGTAACTTACTTGTAATTGTATTCAACTATTTCTTTGAAAAGAAATTGACACTGAAATGTAATCAATTATATTTCACTCAAAGTAACTGTATTCGAGCCCAAAAACTTGTGAGTACTTGAGTTTGATAGTCACCACATTTCTTCCTCTTTTTCCACCAATATGTATTATTCTATATTCTTCGCTCATAAAGTCACCATTCCCTTGCTTTGGAAATGCCCAGGGTAAAATTTTCGTTTTGGATTGTTCTTTATCTACAACATGTCGGAAGTTTTGTCTAGATATCTTCAGTATCAAGGGAGATATAGAATTAATCCAAAACGTTAATTTTACCATGCCCAGAATTCCGATTCCATTCTTTCCATCGTCTTCTTAATTAATAAAATAATGTCGTCAATCCTAACTAGCTGGAATTTCGTACAACCCATCTTAAAAGAAAAACACTCGATACATCGAAACATCGATGTTTTTTTTCGATGTTTAATGAGTGAGTGGTGAGTACTTTTATAAACATCGATACATCGACCACTCGATGTTTTTTGGACGATGTGGCATCCCTAGTCCTTTTTAGAGGCCTTTACAACTCGTACCATCCTCGGTGCACGGGTGACGCAAAGTTATTATGGATGTGAAATTCACGGTGCCATTATTTCTCTTTATACACCCTGAATGGAGTTTCTTCAACGAAACTGGCTTCAAATAGCCACTAGATCACCTTTGTTTTCTCTCCACATCACTTCTGCGATGAAACAATTTAGATAGATAATTTCTTTGAATGAGGTAAGGTCATTACATTAAGTTATGAATTCAACCGTATTTTTCGAGATTTTCAGATTTGTTGACTCGCTTTTACGCACTGTTGTCACTTTTAAATATTTATTTCCTTACATACTCGCTCGATTAACAAGTCTTTTTAAATTAGCTCCATCTGTTTTTATCAATACTTATTAGGAATTCGAACATATTTCCAGTCCACATTTCATTAATTTATGCTACAGCTAATTTCAAACAGTGGGCGGAAGATAAATAAGGGAGTCCCATTTTCATCTTAAACGATAAGTATATTTTAATAATCTTCTTGATCATACATTAACCAAATACAGTACTTTGCATCCGTTAATTTTGAACGCTCAAATCTACAGTACAGGACATGAACTTCAGAAAAATTTGTTCAACGAGTCGATTTCTTTCTGATATGAATTTTGAGATCTTTTATTGTTGAAAACGAAGGAAAATTTATTTTTCAATGTCTCGTCACAATTTGCTGCTGTAAAACCTTTGGAAAAAGCATTGAATAAGAAGCCATTCACATATTTTTAAGAATAATTTTGCGACTGAATGTGCATTCAAGGAAATAACAGAAACTTCAATGTGAAAGCTGTGGTTGAGATATTTAAGTAATCTCTTAGATTTGTAAAAAAATAACAGAAATGTACGTTAGACCTACTTATTTATTAAATAGACTAATGGAGTTTAATATATGTGAAGAAGGAAATTAAAAAGATTCTGACGATAACCAAAATCTTAAATGTGGGAAATTCATCACATCTGCTTGATTTGGGATCTATTCGAAAGTCACGGATGAATTACAAACGCAGGCAATTGAGATATATGCATGAGCAACTGCAGAATTATCACATTCTGTTGATAATTAGACCGATATGTTTTGATTGGAAGAGATTTATTGCAGATTCATTACAGATTCGTGTAACACCAGAAACGATACCGCCCCTCGAGCCATTATCTCTAATTTCTGACATCTCGCTCGTTCGCACTTCCCGCCGACGCGCTTCATGCGTTGCAGAGCTCTCGTTACCTTGGTAACGGTCCTTTTGTCTCTTGCCGTCCCGCCCTTTGAACCTAATCCCTTTTAGCTCTCTGCAACGCATCCTCAATTGATTGTCTTCTGTTTCGCGTTCTCTCTCTTCTTCTCCTTCTCACAGCCGTTTCGCTCTTCCACTGGGATTTACGATGTTATTCTTTCTTCATGATTTATACTTTCTCTTCAACGGCTGACAAATACCAGATTTTTTCTCAGCAAAGTTCTGAGTAGCCGTCGCTTGGTCGCTTGGATGTTAGTTGCGTTTTTATTTTTCTCTGAAGTGTGTGGAATGGACAAAGATGACCAATAACCGTTGGAGTGTTTGGAATACTTTAATGGCTTTACAAGAACGTCACCATTCATGATATATAGTATCAAATAATCAGTACGGCTCCCGGGCAGCCAAGTGGGCAGCGCTCCCGGCTTTTGTATATGGGGTCCGTGCGCGAAATGGCCAAGCTGTTGAAACACTTTAAACAATGCCAATGCTAACGAATCAATAGTAATAGCATAGGTAGCTAGTAGTAGTATTGTTAAATATTGTAGGTAGCTAAATTGTAGTAATAGTAGTACTTATTGTAGGTAGCTAATAGTAGTATTGTTAAAAGTGCTTCGACAGCTTAGGTCATATTGCTCATTGGCTCCCACCGGGAATCGAACCCAGGACCGCTTTCACCAAAGGCAAACGCGCTGTCCACATGACTATCCGGGAGCTTGTAGGTAGCTTATAGGCAGTAGCATGAGATAGGCTACTGCCTTTTACTATGCAAATAAATCGTTCAATTACCATTTAATAGTATAATTTTATAATACTAATAAAACTATTATGGTAATACTATACAAATACATCGTATATACGAGATTATAGTCATATCTTTTGATTCGAGTTCTTCTTTTATCAATGTATGTTGCTCTTTTAAGTAGGTATATACAGATATAATGACTGGGAAAACAAAACTGAGAGAGGTGTCACAGTAACTCTGTTCCCGAATCTTAAGTGACAACTGAGAAATTTCTGAAGTGAACGAAAAAAATTACCAATCCCTTTAATTCTAGCTTGTCTAAGTTCAAGTTTATTCCTTTCACAGTACCAAATTACGTAATTCATTTGGGTAGCATAACTATCCTTAGATGTTGGTCTTTATGTACCCTTCCAAATCCTTAAGTTTTTGAATAATGAATAAAATAATTGGAATTGTTAGTTTTGACTAGTCTATAGATTCTTCTTTATCTATTTACTCAATATTGTACGCAATCTTACTCACTAAAAAGGAATTCAGACCTACGCTAAGTATTCCCATCATTTTCAAAAATATAAATTTATAAAGGTCTCCTAATTTCAGGTGCTCATGAAAGGCTTATAAAAGCATAAATGCTGAGAAATAAATCTTTTTTTTTAATAATGGCTCTCTAAATCTGTCAGAGTGAGAAATATTGGGAAGCAAATTGGCCTCCAATATTTCGCTTTAGCCGAAAGTTATTAATCATCCAGCTCATTGATTATGGGAGTATTGATTCTTTTATTTTAATTTATTTGATTACATTTGGGACCAGCTCTTATTCTCTTAAATACAAAAAAGTACTCGTTTGATGGAAACTGCACTTACTGGGAATTATTGGAGGTACTGTGAGAGCAAATTACCAATTAATATTTGAGCAGTAAAGATTACTCCTCAGCTATGCATTAACATCGACTCTAATAATTCAGTATGCCTAGAGAAGGGCTAGATTTCAATTATTACGTTTTTATTTCAAATACTTATCTGATTTACGACCTAATCACGAATTTATACAATTTTTAGCTGTACCAATAGCATTTAAAGCAATAACGTTAAAAATACAAAACTTGTACAATTCCACAACATATATATTTCACACAGTTTACCGGTTTCGGCGTCTATGACGCCATCCTCAGAACTGGGTAAGAAACCTGGAGCAAAGTATTAAATAGTAAAAGGAGTGGGGGAGAGTATTATTGGATTGGATCTTCCTTACTCTCCCCCACTCCTTTTACTATTTAATACTTTGCTCCAGGTTTCTTACCCAGTTCTGAGCATGGCGTCATAGACGCCGAAACCGGTAAACTGTGTGAAATATATATGTTGTGGAATTGTACAAGTTTTGTATTTTTAACGTTATTTAACATGAAATTCCACCAAGTATCGCTGGATTTGTTCCTTTTTATTTAAAGCAATATTAATTTGGTGAAAAGTATTCTAAAGTAGATGATACCAGGGAAGAAAACAGACTTAAAGGAAAGTGTACCCGATTCTCTTTCCCCCATCGATAGCAGGTTATTAGAATCATCTTCGAGAAACAGGAAGATTCGGATCGAGTTAATGAATTAATGATCCAATAAGATTTGATTACTTTTTCCCTTTCATTATCATAAGGTGAAAGTGAAGGGGATATTTTGTGGAAGGAAATAGGCCTTGAGATATTTCTTTAAGAATATAACACTATTGGTGCCATTGTTAGGAAATCTAAACTATTGCTGAGCAATTTAATAGTCTTTTGTTCCGTAGAATACTGTTTGAAAGCATATAGTCAGCTGATATGTTTTCGATGAACAAGTAGTACAGAACTATGCCTTCAAAATATTCATCGTTTGACCAACGCTAACCTTACAGAGACCGCGCTCGGATGAAAAATATAGTCAACAAACAAATTATTTAAAACCGAGATATCGTCCAAATGAGCTGTCAGTAAAATTAGTGTCATTCAAATGAGGTACACCCATTCATGTGTCTCGGGTGCTATACTTTCCCTTCTATCTGCGGAGATACTGGAAATATTCTGCGTTTTTTATGAAATCACAAAACTTGAAAATTGTATATTAATCAAAATATTACACTGAAGAACAAGAAAAGAGATGGGATAGAATATATCTAAGGAACACGAAATCTCATGACTATCGATGCTCATTGCTGAGATCCTTATGGGAAAGATGAGAAGTCTACTAGCAAAGAAATAGAAAGAGAGCAAAATGCCGAAGATGAATATATTGGACTAGGAATATTAGACAGTGAATTAGTGGATTTCAAAGGGCACAGAATGATATGGAAGGAAATAAAGCAACGATTGTTTTTGAGATTCCAGTTGAGTTCAATCGTTACTGTGGAGTTTTTGCATCATAGATGTGAAATATAGACGTTAAGAAAGATGAAAAGAAAAATTTGATGGCACCCAAAATGAAGGTCTGGCGAAGAAAGAAAAATATAAGTTGGGTTGATATGGAAACCAATACGGAGTTTCTAGAGACGGTTGAAGAGGAGAGGGTTTTCATTAAAGTAATTAAGCGTCGACAAAGAAAATGCATGGGTCAAATATTGAGAAGAGATGGATTGCTAAAGAAAATATTTGAAGGCTGAATGCTAGGCAAAAAACAGCGGGGAGGAAAAATCAGATGTTAGATGAAATTATGGGTGAGGAAAGCCAAAAATAAACGGAAGAAGAGGCAATGAGTAGGGTGTATTAAAGCACGTGAGTCTACCGAATGGTAGGTTCGGTGGTGGTTCACCGATATACGCATTCAAGCTTGGCTTGCGTAAATACCATGAACTTTCGCGGGGTAAAATTATTTTTCCTGGAAAAATAGTTAAGAGTTTTGTGTCGGAAAAGGGTTGAGAAATACACCAAATCTTCGACAAACACTAGTACGTGCGGTATTTTTAGTTTTTTCACTCGTTGAAGAAGGAAGTAAGAGAATTTTCAGACGAGAACTCTGTCTCTGAAGGTATGGGTGCTAAAATAACTCTGAGCATTTTTGGAGGAAACCGTCGTATCAAGTTACGGTTCTGAGGACGATAACCGACTTTAACATGGTGTATGGATTTCTTTACTCCTTGTCTGTCTAGAAATAAAGCAGCCTGGAAGATATCAATTATAGGCTCCTTCATTGATCCAAAAATCTTATAAAATAAAAACTTGTCAGCTTTCGCCAACGGAAGGTTTTTTTTAAGGTTACTGAATTAAGTATTACCACCATATTTTGAAGGATAATACAACTTGCAAGAGAAACGAAGCCTATATAAATGAAGTAGTGAGTTTCTTACTCATTTTACTTGACTTGAAATTTTTATGATGGATTCTATCATTGGTGCGCGAGTTGAAAGCAAACCTCAGTTACTCAGATATTTTCATATGCAAAAAAATGATTGTATGTAGATATGCTAATCTGAGTTGAGTATTCGTTACTCCTCCCATATGCACCGCTTAGTGTTTGTCTCTGATGGTCCATGTGTCTAGATTTTAAATGCATGTAGTGTCAGAAATAAAATAAAATAAAAACCTGGTGATTAACTTATCCTCTGGAGTCAGTGTAGTCGAAAGACAAATTAAAACCAAGTCAAAAGCAGGTCAAAAATCACCTGCAGGTTTATTTGAGCCATTTCCTTCCCAAGTGCGTACCTTCAAGGAGAAGTTAAATGAATTGTAATAACTGTTAATTAAATTCTGTTAATGTTTTCTGTTAATGGGATGGGATAATATTTGTAAATTTTGTACTATATATATGCCTTGACTTCTGTCAGAGGGAGCTTTACGGAGGGGTTTCCCTCCCTTCGTGGGCAAATACCTGACCCCTCAATTTACACTGACTACTATATATTGTTTGACCAAGTTCCACTGTATGAATTTACGCTATTAAGATATGTAATGTTGAACCACTGCCGCCAGATTTTTGATCTAGTTGTAATGTAATTGTAATAATCTTTGTATATAATTTGCGAAGAGTCCGTCTGTCTGTCCGTCCGTCCCCCCTTTATTTCAGAAATGGTTTGACTTAGAGATTTGAAACAAACTGCATTGTGTTTCTCTGAGTTAAACCCCTAAGAAAACTATTCTCATTACAGAGAAGGCTCGGGTTCGAACCCAGGAGTCCATAATATAGTTCCATAAGGAATAAACGTAAACTTCACTTTTATTGGTTGCAGGGCTTACGATATTTCTTTTGAAAAATTAAATTAGAAAGAATCGTTGTTAAAAGTCGAGGATACCATCAAAAGCTTTCGCTTTGCTTGAATTCCACGAGATTTGCCGGGTATCACAGGTATGATATTTTTTCTTAATGTAAATGTCTGAATGAATATTGAATATTATCCTTTCTGTAGACGGAACCAATAGCGAAATACAAAGGCTAAGAATAAATTGCTACTAGATTTAGGAATATAGCGAAAGTTTGCTGTAGGCATACATTGTGGCTCTCTTCTTTTAAGATGATCTTTCGGAAACAGTTCATCAAATATACCTATTTCTTCACATCAAGTGAGGTTTATTTGTTAGCTTAGTTACATGGAATAGGTTAAACACAGGGGTTAAACACATTATTTATACCCGAAATCTATGTAAACTATGGTGAGAATAGCCTTTATAGAATTTATAAAATTCACTGAATATTAACAAATGAATGTGTAAACAAGACTCAAAGGGTCCTCTACCCGTCCACCATTAGTTGCTAAAATCATTGGAGAGGATAGCTTCTTCATTTATGTTTACTTTTATCCCCGTTGAATTTCAACGGGCAATTCCACTAGTAATGATAAAAAGGCCAACAGAAGTGTGGAAATAAAGCGACTGAACCAACGATGTGTAAATAAAGACAAGAAGCAGCGAGATTTGCTAACTATTCAAAGATATGTCAATCGTTTACTTAATGCAAAGAAGTATATACATTTAAGTCGACTGAAGGAAAGGGCTCGAAGATAGCCAAGTAGGTAACGATAGAATCGGTCCCGGGTTCGATTCCCGGATGGAGACCATATCTGCGAGAAAACTTCAACCGTTGAAACACTTTGACGATGGTTGCAGAAAAGCTAAATTAATAACTGAGAAGTTCTGAAGCATCAAATTCTAAGGAAAAGACCGTTTGAATTATAATCTCGATGTTTCCTCTCCAATACTATTCCAGAATAATTGGTAATAAGAGACGGCACGTGGACAGTGCCTCATTTGTATTAGAGCCCATCGCCCATCTGCGACTTTTTCCGAAGGGGATTGTGTAAGTGGAAAAAGACGGTGCTTGGAAAACACGAGAGATAATTTGCTAAAAAAGATACTCGGATGACTCCACAATCAATCTTCCCGTTTTTTGTCCCTTGATTTTTCTTTTGGTCATTGATAGGGTCAAAATCCCGGGAGTTGAGCGTGTAATGGGTCACAATCAATCAGTCATTCTATATTTAGCGGGGAGGGACGGTGATGGCTACAACGGCGGGGCATTATTCCAATACATTACGAATGACGTAAGTAGGTGTTGTGAAAAAGGTGACGAAGCCCCTCGCTAAATGGTGATTTTAGTATGGAATATCGTGACAGAAGATCATAAGTATGGAATATCGTTTTGTAATCTGCGTGCTTACTTGTTCGGATGGGATTATCGTATAGGTAAAATAATTCACAAATCGGATTCCATTTCCCATAAATGGCAGTAAGATAAAATAGTGGTATTTCGTAAACTGAAAAGTCGCAAATATAAATGAGCAAAGAAATCAATCGAAAGATTCATGTTTCAAATTATTCGGTCGCTGTGGAAGAGGAGGGAAATTCCCCGATGCATATAGTCAATTTTCAAGCCAACCATTTTCCTCTCGTCTTCCTTTCCGAATAAATTTGAAGATAAAGGCTCGTAAGGATTGATAGACATAGTTATTTCTTCGCAGATAAAAAACATTAGCTGGAAGAAATATAAAGGCTAAGAAATTTAAATCAATGAACTGTATTGGAACAAGTTGTTTTATTTTCCAGTAAATTAAAATAGAGTTTAACACTTTAAAGATATCATTGTGTATAAGTAGCGAATAAATCTATTTTATTTTACCTTAACATCGTAGCATTGTAATGGAGTTCCACCTATTTTAGGCTTCTCTTCTTGATCACTTAATGAAATATAATTAATGGAAATAATATAATGTAATTAATAATTAATTAACTTCACTGAATCAGGCGTGGTGTTGTAGTAATCCATAATGGAAAGAATTTAAGAAAAATTTATACTTTTGAGTACAAACCTTTCTTAGGTTCTTTCTATAATGGAATGGTGTTTAAGGGTATTGAACTATTGAGGAGAGACGTATTTAGCATAAGTTCCGCTGAAATTAATCACATCCACATTTTAATGGTGCCTCAAATAATTTTGTGTATGATCACATAACTAAAAATATTTTAAAGGTTACATCCACTAGAATTAATTTTATAGGCTCATCCTTGTTTTGACGTTCCAAATATCTATTCCGTTTTGAATACCAATATCCATACATTGTATGCAGAGGAAAGCAAAGCAAAGAATTCTCAAAACGAAGCGTGAATAATACTTCAAGTAATGTTTTGTAATTCCTATAAGTCATCTTTCCTCTGAAACCATTCTTTTGTTATTCCCATTAAACAAACAGATTATTTGCATATCAGATAAGAAGATGGCCATCTAATCAACAAATGAAAAATTTTATTAGGTCTCTGCTATCTCACTCTCAGTCATTAAATAGCATGTTTCCGCAAAGACGTATTCTTTACTTCCTTTTTGTTACCCCTCCTAATAATGAAATATAGCTCTTTTATAGCTTCAGAGAAGAAAGCTTTCCTAGCAAAAGACTGTTATCGGCGTTCTATAAACGAAAGATTCTGGGAAAACATTTAGTTAGTCATCGAATTGTAGTATTATCAGAAAAGAAATATAAGTAATATATCATAACTCATAGCAAAACTTGCAATAATACAGTTTCCTTCTTAAATGCGTACTTTTCATGATTTTGCGCACACTTAATGTTGAATTTTCACGCCACATCGCAGATTTTTGGTAGAAGACGGGATGAAAAATTTCAGTAGTCTGACATTGTTTAACGTAAAAATTCAGTAGTCTGATATGGTTTACAATTAAAATAGGAATTCTTTCAATTTATTTGGATTAATTTAAGTTGGGAAGGAGAAAAGTTCTGAACTACACTATATACCGCCAATGTAGGTCAGATTCAGAAAAACTGTTATTCAACATATTCGTTGCAAATTTATTTAACTAGAGCAAATTTTATTCAGTGGTATCACCTTTAATTAAATACTTTACTTTTTTTATTTATTTCAGTAGCCTAATATCCGTAAATGATTGATTTATGTAATATATTTCAAATAACCAATTCCATTGCGTTGGAGCGTAACAGCTGCATTTTTATAGTCATTTCAGTTCTGGTCATGCATCGAAAATGGAGGAAGATTTTCAAAAATCAAATCAATTTTTGTGCATATTTGGGGACAATTTGACTGAAAACTTATTGCCCAGGAAGTAGACCATGCATGGAGGACTATACTTCGAAAAAATATGCTTCATATCGCACGCACTGATTGTCAGCAGTTTAGTCGGTGATTGTTTGTAAGCACAATTCACATATTCATTAAATAAATGTAACTTTTAAATTTTATCTCTACAGAATCGTTCAATGACAAACCAGTCTCTTCTCCAAAAAGGTTTGCATTTACACCAACGCACAGTGGGCTACAATCGAAAAAAGCTGGCCAAAAATAAGAAAGTGTTCTTTTTGAGTAAGGGCTTTGAAATTTCGCATGGTCATTCATAAATAAATTCTGCATATAATTACGGAATCATTTTTGTTGATTAATAGCGCATTACAATTCTACAGGGGGTCAAAGTTGACCAAATTTTACGAAAAATGCCAGTCACTGATTTTTCGCGAAATTCTTCAACTTCATACCGATGCTGAACCCAAATTAGGAAAATCATCGGGTATCATAGCGTTGTCGAAAATTCGATTTATGTATTATTGGGGCAAGATTTTATTTCAGATTCCCGTTAAGAAAGGTTCATAGCTTATTGTAGTGTAAGTAATCCCGTGTCACACGGTGTCTCAATCAACTATTTTCCTCGCTTTAGGTAAAAAGTTGTTCCAAAATAAGGGTCCGCCATTTTGTATTATAAAGTATTTAAATATGCAAGAGAGCTCATTAAAACCAAGCATTATGAAGGAAAGAATACATATTTATAATATGGCATCAAATGTTACCCGATGATTTTCCTAGTTTGGGTTCAGCATTGGTTTGAAGTTGAAGAATTTCGCGAAAAATCAGTGACCGGCATTTTTCGTAAAATTTGGTCAACTTTGACCCCCTGTAGAATTGTAATGCGCTAAAAATCAACAAAAATGATTCCGTAATTGTATGCAGAATTTATTTATAAATGACCATGCGAAGTTTCAAAGTCCTCACTCAAAACAAAAACACTTTCTTATTTTTGGCCAGCTTTTTTCGATTCTAGCCCACTGTGCAACGTCTGCAAATCTAACGACAAAAATTGTAGGATTTCTCTAAATGAGCAAATTGAAATTTATGAACCTCGTCACGATGAAAATAGGATAATATGAATCGGTAATTCTTTTATGTGCCGCATTTGGGAAATACACAATTCTTGGAATACTGCTCTACCTTATAGTATCTGCCTTTGTATCTTGATATATGGAATAATTTTCATTAGGTAGCAGATATGGAGAAAAGTGTATATTCCTTCTATCTTTGTCTCAGTGTTAATAATGGCTGGGATAACATGAAAGCTACTGAGGCATGAGTGATGGTGAATAGTGGCACTAATTAAGGTCTCTCCTTACAAAATGCCAAGAAGAGTTAAGAGTTACGAGTACTCGTACTCATAGATCCATATAGCTTTTCTTATTTGGACATGCTCCACTTAGAGCATTCTCGATTAAAGAGGAAAGCAAGGACTCCTCACTCCTCATCTTGCTTAGTAAGCCTTACTCCCTTGTATGTACTACCTCTTGGAAACAAATTTTAGACGGGGTGAGATTCCATGCGGCCTTTTGGTTCAATAATTTATTGACAGAGCACCTGATTTTTCTTCAATGTGCGCAAGATACTTGGCGTATGCCCATCATGACGAGATGGTTATTAAAAGGTTACTTTAATAAACCGTATATACTCGTATATAAACCAATTTTTCAGAACATTTTGTTTGCTTGAAAATTCCCCTCTCGGCTTACACTCGAGCGAGGGTCCGACTTGCCTGTTGTACGGTGGGAAAAAGTCTGCCTTAGCCGGAAATCTTCCAGTAAATTCCTCACTTGCTTAATTTAACAATTCTTTTAGTGTTAACAATTCTTTTTCAATATTTCTCATTTCAGATTCAATTTCTGTAATTTATTAGTATCTATTTTTATTTAAAATTCACCAATAACTGCTATATTTACAACCTTAGGTTCAAATTCGTGTCAATTATTTTTGTGATAAAAAAGATTTAGAGGTTTAAAATATCCAATATCCGTCTTTGTCGGCGTTTTTCGTCTCATTCACCGGTATTCCGAGAAAACGAGAAAGGACACCGCACTTTTTTAGAACATCCAACACGAATTCCGAAAGCGATGCTTTAATCTTCAGTAGTGATTAGGTGAAAGCGTCTCTTTCGAAATACGTATTGCTTGTTCTTAATAAGTGCGATGTCCTTTCTGGTTTTCTCGGAATACCGGTGAATGAGGCGAGGAACGCCGACAAAGACGGCTATTGGAGATTTTATGCATCTAATTCTTTAACTGCCGTGCTCCAAATTTTCTTTCTTTACATAAAATTAGATGCCTCGGCTCGTATTCGGGTCTGCTTATATTCGAGTATATACGGTCTTTTTGTATTAATTGCAGCTCCTAAGATTTTCGGGGCCCTCACAAAGGTATGTATTTCCTATTACCCCATGCGTTCCTTTTTCCCCTTCTAATTTGTTCTCACCTCCTCTCCCTGTCCCCATCCCACGCCCACGCGTCTCCTCTTACTTTTCATCTCTTCCGGTCCATCTCCGATACTTCCCCTCCATTCGCATCCTCTTCATTTTCGTTTCTCTTTTTTCCGCCCCTTTATCCCCCAATTACTTTCTTCCTCTTTTTCTCTCGGCGAGCTTCATTTGTTTCCCCCGTATCCATGGCGACACTGCTCTCGAGGTCACGTGAGCGCTAAGGCGAAGAAAGCGGGAATTAATGGTCGCCGACGACGACGAGACGCTTGTCTTCGCCGTGGACCGCCTTAAATAGAATCAGCTTTCTAGTTTAAGATGTTAGAAGATTCGAGGAGCGGAATGCGTCTGTTGGGAGTATATCTGTACAGGAATCTGTCTATAAGGTCTTTAGCTCGGCGAGATTGAGACTGAAGTCTTTTCTTCCATCTAACTTTTCACAATGATATTATATACTTAAAAATTTGTGTGTAGTTGAATAGGAATAGAGAGAAATACTATAGAAGATGTGAATATGAAAATACTTAAAGTGATATCTTAGAAAAAAAATATCCACTGCAGGAAAACATCCACAAAGAAGGGAGGTGTGAAAAACTTGCAATTATGAATATCTTCCGGTTGTTTTTGCTGGCGGTCAAACCACTTCTAATGTGAGACAGGATTCACCACTTACGCGGAAATAATTCTCAATGCTACTCATTTATCAGCGCATTTGCACCGAAGTATTACTAGGAATTTTCCAGTCGAGATTATTGTTGTAAATTTAGCGATTATGTTGCTAAATAGAGCGAATGTTCTTTTGGCATTTTTTCTGCTTAAGCGACATCCAGCGCTCTATTTACAATTCACGATTACTTAGATATGCATACTTGTAATAATAAATTCTTCACTCACAAACAAAAGTGGCATTAATTTTTGGAGAAGAATTCAAAATTCATGTTTCAATGTTTACATTATGCAATTACTCTGCAGATATAATATTCATAAATCGAATTCAAAAATTCTTATTTTGCAGTAATTTTCAGCTATTTATAAGTTTTATCATTTTGCGACTTATAACCACTTTTCTGAGAGAATTTACTGGCATGTAAAAAATAATCTTCTATCTCTGAATAAAATTAACAGAATCGGGCGAGATATGGTGGAAATCCATCATGCGAAACGAA